>CM066043.1:192235904-197035904 GCA_033557465.1 Ichthyophis bannanicus | reverse complement strand
TTACCGCTTGGACGTGCTGTCGGCGCAGGATGCGGGCTTCGGATCGGCAGTATTGCATGCCGGTTGGAAAGGTCCCTCCCCATAGTTACTGCTCTGTTACATCCCAGAAGTATCTGACTAAACTGGATGACCGAAAAGGAAATGGAAATTACACTTACCTGGTAATTGTGGTTCCTTGAGGGAATCCAGTTTAGTCCTTATTCCCACCCGGGATGCTTTAGGGCGGTGGACTTGTTCCGGTTCGCTGGAATTATGGGTAAGTTCTATTCGGAGCTTGCTTTCTGTTCTTTTCTGTCTGTATGATGGCTCGCTCTGGAGGAGGCAGGTAGAAGAAAACTAATCTGTCTTCATGAGCCCGCTGTCAGCTCAACCGTAATTGTAAGATTTGAAAAAAAAATAAAAATACAAAGGTTGTACAAAACCCCTAGTAGGGGATGTCTGCATTGGCAGGCAGTTGATGAGCTGTTCTGATGTTCTTTTTTCCTCATACTTGGTTCTATTTTTATAGATTAGTTAATTAATTATTGCTCCTTTAAGTGTGCTTTGTCAATAGTTCACTGGAGATGGCTGGGGGAGCGGAGGAGCTACATGCAGTGATGTCACGTTTTTTGCACATGCCCAGTCTCCGGGCTGCAGGAGGAGGTGCACTACCCAGAAGTATCTGACTAAACTGGATTCCCTCAAGGAACCACAATTACCAGGTAAGTGTAATTTCCATTTATAAGCTCAAAATGCTAAAACAACTCCGCCCACTACTTCACCGCAATGACTTCAAATCCATCATCCACTCAATCATAACCCCCAACTTTGACTACGCCAACACAGTCTCCAGGGTACCACAAAACAGGTCTTAAAACAACTTCAGCTTGCACAAAATGTTACTGTACGGGTCTCAATGCGAATCAACCCAACAGAACACATTACCCTTATACTGTACAACCTACATTGGCTCCGCATCCAGAGCCGCATAAACTATAAACTAATCATCACGACGTTTAAATTAATCAACGATATTGCCACATCTTCCCTATCCACCCTTATCACAAAAGAGCACAGCCGATCACAACGCAATCAAAACAAAAATAAACTCAAAATACCTAATTTCAGAAAATTAAAAAAGTGACCAACAAAAAAGCGTTTTCCCACACTGCCCCCATACTATGGAACGCCCTCCCCACCAACATACGAGAAATTAACAATCTCATCACTTTCAAAAAAAAAAGCTTAAAACCCATCTATTCACCCTTCTTTATTGCACCCTACCAGACTACAACAGCTCAAGCCCTACCCTTCCCACCCAATAAAAACACTACTCCCCCCCCCCTTTTATCTATGATGCCTTTATAATGTATATACCGTATTTTCGCGCATATAACGCGCACCCGCATATAATACGCACCCCCATATAATGCGTGGAGATTGGGCTTTTATGTAATAAAGTTCTCACATTACGCGCCCTCGCATATAGCGCGCGCGTTTTGTAGATGATTGTATTATCTCAAAGTTTTCCTTGCTGTTATGTGGATATCTCTTGTGTGGCAGTAAATTCACTTTGGTTTTGAAATAAACTCCTGGCACGTGGACTTTTTTTTGAGTGGAGTAGCAGAGTGAGTGATCCCCAAGGCCTGGCCTCACAGCTCTTGTTGCTCTCACCCCGAGAAACCGATACCAGACCCTGCGGTAAGGAAAGCGTGTTACCCTTCAGCCTCTGAAAGTGAACTCCTTGTCTTTTACAGGGAATAATCCCCACCAAACAGGAGTCACATTAGTGACATGCCTACTAAGTGTGTACGGTGGCGCTTTAATCTTTCTGCCCATCTTTGAACTACAGTCATAAAAAGCTCACCCTCAGAACAAAAGAGCTGGGCTGTAATTTACCTGAGTGCAGCTGTTACTCAGCACTTTGATGACAGAGGCTGTAGTGGTGCCCTGTAGCTGCGTTGTTAAAAGCAAACCCCTCGTGCTGGTTTCGTTCCAATCGCAGGAAGAGGGGTTTAGTTCCCGAAAGCTAGTCGGGGAAAAAAGATTTGGTATAGTGCGCACCTGCAAATAACGCGCGAGAGGGTTGCGCAGTAGGTAAAATCGCATATAGCGCGCGCGTTATATGCGCGAAAATACGGTAGTTCCATATTAATAAAACTTTCACCAATGTTAATGTATATAGTTAAAAACGTTCTGTGTAATGGAATATGCAGATGTTTTGTACTTTCAAAATTGTTATATGTAAACCGCTTTTGATCGCCTGGAAAAACACGGTATAAAAATGTTAAATAAATAAAATAAATGTGTGGTGTGAGGGGGGGGGGGGGGGTTGTCACCACACCACACCGCACCACGGGCACTATTGCTTGATACCTTTTTTCCAGTGGAATCAAACATATAGTTGGTGATACTCACGAAAAGGCACAAAAGCTGAATGGAGGATATAAAACAAGCCAGAGGAAGTATTTTTATCCAATAAACACCTTTCCAAATCATCCTTCCAGTCCAGACAAGTGGGTTATGCTCACCAACCATCAGGTGAAGACTGAGAAACACAAGCTCAAAGCCCAGTATACTGTAAGTAGTCTGTACCATCTGACCAAACTCAGTATTTCTCAGTCTCCAGCATAGCCTGTGCAAGCTCCTTCTTCTCCTCCCCAACTCTTGGGGGGAGGGCAGAGGTAGAACAAGTGCCTGGTTCTTTTAGCAAGAAAAAATAACAAAAGTAAACCAAATGGGCAGGAACTGCAGCAATGCGGGGACTTCGCAGGAGCGCCCTGCCTTCAGGGGGCAACATCCGGGCAAGTCCTCTCTTGCGGCGCCAGTGGAATGCAGTAAAAATACAGGAGAGTTGCTGCATGATCAGTGGGCTGGGAAAGATGGATCGCAGCAGGTGTGCGGTATGTGGCAGCCACAGAGTGCAGTTACCTTAGGAAAGGCACAACCACAGCAGAGGGCCTCAGGAGGCCCAGAGTTGTGTGGCACAGGAGTGTCGGAATATGCCAGTGCCTCAGGTGATGGCAGTGGCCCCACGATTTCAGTGGGCATTGCTGCCATTTTGGATCCCATGACTCATGCAGGGCTGGTGGGCCCTGACCCTCCGGCGCTACAAACTAGCTTACATTTGGCTCCGGGAAGCTTGGCTAATCTGCCTGATGGGGATTTGGGAGGTGGAGGCTCTCCCTTCCACAAATTTGTGTTTTTACTTCACCAGGATTTTGTTTTAAAGCAGGGCTTCAGTGACTGATCCTCCGCTTCCCCTAAGGTTCCCGTGGTGAAAGGGCAAGGGGTTCTTGCCAGGACTAAGCACTCCTGTTGGGATGGGTTGGATCTGTTAGAAGGGCCTGCAGAATTTTTTTTATTTTTTTCCTGGTTGGACCCTAATTACCTCAGGTGGCTGGGTGCTAGAAGTGGTCCACGAGGGCTATGCCTAGATTTCTCCAGACCTCTCCTGGAGGCGTTCATGATGTCTCCATGCCGGGCACCTGGCAAGGTGTGGGCATTGGAGGAGATTCTCAACTGCCTGCTGCAGCTTTAGCTGGTGGTTCCAGTGCCTTGAAGACTGGGGCTCCAGTCGGTCCTCCATCTGCTTTGTGATTCCCAAAAAGGAAGGCTCCTGATGCCCCATTCTGGATCTGAAAGGGATCAACAGGGCCCTAAAGGTCCCACGTTTTCATAGCTGTGCGACAAGGGGAGTTTCTCATATCTCTAGACCTGACAAGAGGCCTATCTGCACATACCGATTTGCCCTGATCACAGCAATTTCTTCGCTTTGTGTTGCCCAGTGGGCATTTTCAGTTTCAGGCCTTGCCCTTGGTTCTGGCCATGGCACCTCAGGTGTTTATTATGGTCATGGTGTGGTGGCAGCAGATCTCGTAAGCAAGGGGTCCTGATCCACCAGTATCCAGATGACTGGCTTATTCGGCAAAGTCCCTTCAGGAGAGTCGAGTATCCGTATCCTAAAAAGGATATAGCCCATATCTTAAAAAGGATGTAGCGTTATTAGAAAAGGTACAGAGAAGAGCCACCAAAATGGTAAAGGGGATGGAAGGATACCCCTATGAAACGAGGCTAAAAGGTTAGGGCTCTTCAATCTGAAAGAGATGGCTGAGGGGAGATATGATAGAGGTCTATGAAATAATGGAGTGTAACGGGTAAACATAGATCGATTGTTTTCGCCATTAAAAAAATAGAAGCTACAGGATAACCTATTTAAGACTAATAAAAGAAAATATTTTTTCACGCAACGTGTAATCAAACTCTGGAATTCATTACCGGAGGATGTAGTAAAAGCTGTTAGTGTAGCTGGGTTTAAAAAAGGGTTTGGACAAGTTCCTGGAGGAATGGCCTATAAACCATTATTAAAGGCGACCGGCAATATCCACTGCTTGCCCCAATACAAGCATTGTGGAATCTGTCTTTTAGGGAAACTGCTAGCTAGTTGTGTCCTAGATTGGCCACTGTTGGAAACAAGATACTGGGCTTGATGGATCTTGGTCTGACCCAATATGGCATATCTTATTATGACTGCCCTGGTGATATACTATGCCAGGGGCTAGTTGGAACCCCCATTTATATCCTGCTTTGACCCGGTGAAAAGCTGGATATAAATGCAGCTAAATAAATAAATAATGGTCCCTGGAGTATCTGGGAGCCCACTTTGATACTCTCCAGGGCAGGGTGTTTCTGCCCAAGGGCAGGATTGCAAAGTTGTAGGCCAGGGTACAGAGTTTGTGCAGAGTCCTTCGTCCTCACGTGTGGAAGTACTTACAGGTCCTGGGTTCGATGGCGGCCTCCTTAGAGCTGGTGCCTTGAGCCAGAATGCACATGAGACCTCCTTTTATCGATGGTCTCCTGAGGTTCAGTCTATGGAAGTTAGGCTTCCTCTGCAGGAGGAGGCTAGGGCCAGCTTGAGATGGTGGCTGGACCTGACACAGCTCGAGGCAGGAATGCCTCTCGAGTCTCCGGACTTGGGGGGTGGTGACCACAGATGATAGTCTTGTCAACTGGGGAGGCTATTGTCTGACTCGAGTGGCTCAGGGCTGATGATCGATCGATCAATCAATTAGAGATGTGTGTTGTGCGTCTAGCTCTGGAGGCCTTCTTTCCCTTGTTGAGCCGCGATGTGGTGAGAGTTTTGTCTGAATGCCATGATGGTGGCTTATATCAATTGGTAGGATGGGACTCTGAGTTCGGTGGCAGCAGAGGCTCCACCTGCTCTCTCTCTCGGCGATTCATGTGGCAGAAAGGCAAATACTCAAATGGATTATCTCCGCTGCAACATTCTTGACATGAGGGAATGGCTCTCTGAGTCATTGTTCCGGTTTCTAGTAGACCACTGAAGAGCTCCGACGATGGACATGATGGCATTTCTGTCAAATGCCAAGTCCACCTGCTTCTTCAGTCACCGCAGAACTTGTATATCCGAGGGCATCGATGCTCTGGTGCAACTGTGGCACAGCATAGAACTCCTGTATGTATTTCCGCCATGGCCCCTAATCAGTCGGTTACTGCAGCCAGATAGTCGTACCGGTGTCAGATGCTGCTGATAGTGCCAGACTGGTCCTGTCAGCTGTGGTATGCGGATCTCATCTGGTGGCGGAACCCTTTTGCTGGTGGATGTAAATCTGCTGATGCAGGGGCCGGTGCAGATATTGAACGTTGCTCATTTCTTGCTTATGGTTTGGCTTTTGAGAGGGCTCGGCTGAAGCACAAAGGTTACTTGCTGCAGGTAATTAACACTTGGTTGCAGGCATGCAGACAGTCGACCTCTCTGGCCTATGTGTGAATGAGGTGCATATTTGAAGCCTGGTGTTGGTGTTGGGAGCATGGGGTTTGTCCCCTAGGCACTTCCATTCCAGCTATCTTGGCTTTCTTGCAATCGGGCCTGGAGAAAGGCTTGACCCTAGGCTCTGGATTCAGGTGGTGGCATTGTCCTGTTTCAGGGGCCTTGTGCAGGGTCATAGCTTGGCGGCCCATGGGGATGTGGTTTGTTTCCTATGGGGCATCAAACATCTTCATCTGCCATGGGACCTCAATTTGGTGTTGTCAACTCTGAGGACCCCCTCTTCGAGCTTCTCCAGGGAGCCCCAGTAAAGGATCTGATCTTAAAAGGTGGTGTGTTTGGCGATCTGCTCTGCCCGCCGTATTTCTCAGCTTCAGGCCTTGTTTTGCAGGGAACCTTATTTTTTATTTATTTTTTTGAAGGAGAGGGTGGTTTAGTGGCCTGTTCGTTCTTTTTGCCAATGATGGTTTTGGTTTTTCATCTCGATCATACAATAAATCTACCATCTTTTCCTGGGCCACAGGATTCCACGGAGGTGCAACTTCCATATAAGCTGGATGACCATAGATCGCTTAAGACATACTTGTCGGTAACGCAAGTGTTTTCAAGATTTGGAGTGTCTCCTTGTTCCATTTGGTGGCCCTAAGAGGGGTGAGGCAGCCTCCAAGGCTTCTATTTCCCATTGGATTCAGGAGGCTATTGTGTTTGCTTATCTGTTAAGGGGACGTTCTGTCCCTGTAGTCTTGCAGGCTCATTCTATGAAGGCTCAGGCTTTATCCTGGGCAGAGGTGGGTTTTGTGCCCCTCTGGACATCTGTAAAGCAGCTAAGTGGTCATTGCTTCATTCCTTTGTGCAGCTTTACATTCTGGATGTCCAGGTGCAACAGGATTCGGTCCTTGGAGCGTGGGTGTTACAGGCCGGTCTCCGTTTCCCACCATTGTTAGTACTGCTTGGCTTTGTCCCACTTATCTGGACTGGCCCAGAGGGATGATTTGGAAGGTGAAATTAGGCTTTACCTACGATTTTCTTTCCTGGAGTCCCCCCAGTCCAAGACCCTCCCAAGGGACATTCTCTTTACTGCTTGTCATTTATTCTGTTCTTAATCTTAAGGATTCAGAGTTGGAGCAGGCGGGTGGTTGGTTGGGGGCCCATGGATGCCGTCCTTGCATTGTTAAGTTCATGCTTATTTGAAAAAACAAACAGACAAAGGGTGACTTACTGAAAGAGGGCTTGCCTTTTTGTTCAATAGCTATTGCTGCTGCTTGTTCTTATTCCATTGTGGAGGAGGACGTATCGGGTGGAGAATGGGAGTCTTGGGACTCTGTTTTGTCTCTGCTTGGTGAGTTTCATACTGGGTTTGGTCAGATGACACAGGCTACTTATACTAGTCTTTGAGCTTGTGTTTCTCAGTCTCCACTTGTTGGTTGGCGAGCATAATCCACTTGTCTGAACTGGACTGGAGGGATTCCAGGAAAGAAAATTAGTAGGTAGGGCCTAATTTCACCATTTTGATTATGATTTTGTTTTTCCATTGGGAGTGTGGTGGTGGTGGTGTGTGTTGGCTGAAACACAAAATCAGAAGCCCTAGTTTGAGCTGCTGTTTTGTTCTGTGCTGCCATGTAAGCTAACATTTGTAGAGAAAATCCTCTGAATTTGAGTAGTGCAGTGAGAGCTGGAGACAGTCTCCCTTACTGTATTTGCACACAGTATTTTTGTTACCATACCCTCCTGTTCCCTTATTAAATCTTTTTTAGGTGCAAGCAAAAATTAAAGTAGAGGCAAGATGGCGTCAGAGCTCCTCTATTGGTGAGCGGGGCCGCGGTTGCTGTGTGCCTGGGGTCTGCTTCGGCGTTTTAGGTGATGGGATGCCGAAAGAAAAAGAAGGCTTCCCTACCCTCGGGATTGCCTGCATCTGAAGCTACAGGCCAGAAAACATTGGCGGCATGCAGTTTTACCTCTGTGGGGTTTAGAGCGACGTCTTTGGCGGAGCCGGCGTTGTTGGAGACGTCGGCTCTGAGTGCATCGGGGGTGTGGTTATCTCCGGAGCTGCATCTCCCCCCCCCCCCCCCTCGACCTGGAAGCGTTGACCCGGTTTGCAGTGTACTTCCCGCCAGGGCTGTAAGATGCTCGTCGGCAATTGGGAGTGAAGAGGGCACTGATCCGGTGGGAGAATTGGCAGCGTTTTTACCTTCTGCGCAGGTGTCTGTGGATGGGAAGAGAGTGGAGAAGATCGTCCAACATAGTGGAAGCCCTACTGAGATGCCAGATGGTTTGGACACGCTTCCAGTTTTGCGAGGTTTGATTAAGCCATCTAATGTAGATATGGAAGCACTGTGGGACGTTGTTGCTACCGTTAATACTTCCCTTATGGCAGCAGTTGGGGTTTTAAAAAAAAGACACTCTCTCGATGCATAAAGACATTTCTGAAGCAAAAAGTGTCCAGTTGGAGCAAGTTCGACGTTTGGAGGGAGTAGAAAAAGAATTGGAGCATTTGCGTGGGTTATGTGCTGCCCAAGCTAAAGATAAGATCCTATTATCAAAAAAGACTGAGTACTTGAAGAATTATACTCATAGGAATAATTTAAGGCTGTTAAATTTTCCTAACTCCCCAGTCATGTCTTCTATTGATATAGTCCGTAAATATCTCCAGGAGGTTCTTAAGCCTCCTGTGGATAATTTACCTCCAATCGTCCGAGCACAATATTTAACCGTAGTGGGTGGTACTGGTAGGCCTACCTCTGGGAGCCCAGTGGCGGGAATTGGGGATCTTACCGCATTCCTGAAAGACTCCTTAGAGGTGGTGACCGGCCGTACTACCCTACTTGTGACTCTGGTCTTGGAGCTTGATAAATCTTTAATTCTTCGAGCGTATTTCAGGAATTTCAATTGTAACTTCTTGGGATCTAAAGTTTATATGTTTCCTGACCTATCTCATGCCACCCAGTTGAGGAAAGAATTTTTGGGCTTGCGTCCTAGAGTTCTGTCCTTGGGGGCTAGCTTTCAATTAAGATTTCCCTCTCGTGTAATTTCCTATGATGGAAATTTTTTTTTCCTTTTGGTTCAAAAAAAAAAAGTCGCTGGATTTTCTGATAGCTAGGGAGGGAATTGGGGTGCAAATTGTGGCCACTACGGCTGACGCTTAAGTCTCTGCTCTGTAGTACAAAAAAGTTGTGTGTTTTTTTTGTTTTTTGTGTTTTTCCTTTCTTAGTAATTTCCTGTGGCCTCTCCCAATTTTGCCTTGAGGTTGTGGACTAAAAATGGATGATGTATATTTAATGGGTTTTGGTATACTTGGTTTCTTGTTTTTTGTTTTACTATATATGGAATATACATATTATCTTTTGCTATTTCGTTCCTGTTATTCATGAATGTAAAAATCTAATAAATAAAAAACAAAAAAAAATAATCAAAGTATTTATTTTTTATTTGTAACTAGGCTGCCCAAGCCTGTCCTGAGGACCCTACGGCTAGTTGGCTATACATATAGCAACCAATAGCAAACGAGTCATGAACTTGTATGCAAATTGTATGCAAATCTATCTCGTGCATATTCATTACAGGTATCCTGAAAACCCAGAGGACTTTGGGGTCCTTACCACAGATTTGAGAAGCCTTGATTTAAAAATGAGTCTTGAGGTGCATTCTTTTTCATGACTTGGAGTGTAATTATGCCATTTTTGGTAGTCTTAACAGAAACACAATAGTATGTGATTTCTTACCATTTTATTAAGTGCTACATACAGGGTGCTTACCCATGGTTCTTTGCTGAATTAATGTATATGTTTGCTTTTTCATGAAGGTTTACAGTTAATAGAAGAATTTCCATTGTGGGATTCGGACTGTATGGTTCTATTCATGGGCCCACGGATTATCAAGTCAATATTCAGGTATTTATTTGTGTTCCCTACAGTTGTTGAAAATCTCCATGAGGTACCTTCCCAGTTGTTATAGAACGAATGCTTGTACAGTGGCACTGTGCAGAGTAAAGTGCCTATAATTTTGTTTCTAAAAATATTAGTCTGTCTTGCAAATTTGTTTTTAATGATGCTGCACTGTGTTTAGTGTTGATGAAACATGGCAATTATATTGCAGCTGAATCAAAATCACCACTGTTGAAAAATTACTTTTAAATGTCTTATGCCTTGCTTTATTTTTGCTTCTGTATTTTAACTTAGTTTTCTCTGTTATGAACAAGGCTTCTAAAACATCTTTTGAGTTCTGATGAAAATGACTTATGGTTTTAGTATGTGACTGTCTGCCATCCACCAATGAAACACGGCTTCAGAAACTTAAATATGTAATAATATCTATATTTATGATTTATAGGATTCTGCAGTGTTTAGCAAGCCAGTCCTGAAATACTCTAGCCAGTCTGTTTTTCAGGATACCCACAGTGAAGATGCATGAGATTTGCATGCACTGTCTCCATTGCATTATGGATATCCTAAAAGCCAAACTGGCTAGCGAACACACTAGGACCAGCTTGAGAAATGCTAGGGTACTGTATTAAAGGATACAATATAAACGTTTGTACAAAGCCTTACTGCTGGAACTTTTTTTAATTTCCTGTTTTCACCTTTCTTCATGGAAGACATGGACCAAACCTTGAGTTTTTGACTGGGGTCGCACACTCGGCGAATGGAGTCAAAGAAACGGGGCCCACTTCCATTCTCTGGACTTTCACTATGTCTCCCTACCTATTAGTGTCTGTTAACATGGGAACAGTTGACCGTTCGCAGTTTTTTTCCTCCTGGGTTAGTTCAGGCTTCCTGATAGATTGGAAACCCATACAGAATATACACGCACACACTGACGCGGACCATAAGCTGATTGCTACCACTGTTGCTACCATCACTGCTTTTGCTGCCGCTGCTGCTCTCTGCTGTGGATGAGTTGGGAGAGGAGGAAGTTGGTAAGGGAGGAGGATTTAGACCTCCTCTTTCATTTTCAACATAGTCCATGTGGCCCCGGATGTTCAGCTGATAAAACTGTGTCATATTGGATACAAGTTTGGAGAAGCACTGTTTTATGCAATGTCTTTTTTGTTTTGTTTTTGTGTTTTTGTAGATTATTGAATATGAAAAAAATCAGACATTGGGCCAGAATGATACTGGATTTAGTTGTGATGGAACGCCTAACACATTTAGGGTCATGTTTAAAGAGCCTATAGAGATTTTGCCCAATATCTGCTATACAGCATGTGCAACGCTCAAAGTAAGAATCTATTATTTCATAGTACAAATAATACTAATGAGAATCCTGTTACAGCAGAGAAATGTGTAATGTTTCGGTACAATATTTGGTATATCAGTAACAAATGCAAATTGTTTCTTGTATACGTTCACTGAAATATGTGGTGCTTTTATAGTGTGTCATGAGTATTCTTTATAAAGCAGCACAGCCTAGCATATGTCCAGCAGCCTTAGGGTAACATAAGAGCATGCTGGGAAGGAGCCTGCTGTGTTGCTACATGTTGGTACCAATGACCGAAGAAAGTGTGGGAGGGAGGTCCTGGAGGCCAAACTTCAGGGTAGCACTCTCAAACGCTTGCCATTCTGCGCGCAGGACCCAAAAGGCAGACACATCTCTGGAGTCTTATTGCATGGATGAGACAATGGTGCAAGGAAGAGGGTTTTGGATTTGTTAGGTACTGGGCAACATTCTGGGGAGGAGTCGGGGCTTTTCTGAAAGCATGGGCTCCACTTTAACCAAGGTGGAACCAGGCTGCTGGCATTAACCTTTAAAGAGGAGAGAGAGCCACTTTTAAACGGTTTCCCAAGAGCACATGGTTCGGCAGGATGTATCCTTGAAGGATACTAGCAAAAGAGTGAAGTTAAGGTATTCTGATAGAGAAGTTCCAATAAAAATTAAAGTAACCCAGATGCCCTTAAGTACAGAGCAGATAGAGCTGAAAGATTCCAGATTACCCCATCAATTCATAACCATATTGTTAATATGAAGAAAGTACAACCTCTAAAATGCCTGTATGCAAATGCTAGAAATCTAAAAAATAAGATGGGAGAGTTAGAATATATAGCAGTGAATAAAAGGTTAGATATAATTGGCATTTTAGAGACCTGGTGGAAGGAGAACATCCAGCGGCACATCATGATACCTGGGTACAAACTATATCGCAATGATACAGTAGATCAAATTGGTGGAGGGGTTGCTCTCTGTTAGAGAGGGCATTGAGTCACACAGGATAAACGTTTTGCAGGAAATAAAATACACTGTAGAATCTCTCTGGATAGAAATCCCATGTAAAAAGGGGAAGGGCGTGGAAGTGTACTATCATCCACCTGGCCAAAATGAACAGATGGATAATCTAATGCTAAAAGAAATAAGGGAAGCTAACAAAAGTTACAACACAATAATGGGTGATTTCAGTTACCCCGGTATCGGCTGGGTCAGTGTCTCAGCAGGGCATGCCTCTTGGAGATAGTTTCTAGATGAAATAAATGACTGATTCTTGGAGCCTTTAGTTCATGAACAGACAAGGGGGGAGACTATTTTGGACCTAGTCCTTAGTGGATGCAGGATCTGGTGTAAGAGAAGGGTGTTGGGGCCACTTTGCAATAGCGATCATAGCACAATCACATTTGATTTAATAAATGTAGGGAAGATGGCAAGGAAATCCATAGTACTACCTTTTTTAATTTTCAAAAGGGAGACTATGATAAAATGAGGAAAATAATTAAGAAAAAAAACTAAAAGGGGTGACTGCAAAGGTTAAAGATTTACATCAAGCATGGGCATTGTTTAAAAATGCTATCTTGGAAGCCCAGACCAGATGTATTCCATGCTTTAAGAAAGGTGGAAGGAAGGCCAAAAAACAGCCAGCATGGTTTGAAGGTGAGGTCAGAAAGGCTATGTATGGATCCAGCAGGGCACTGACTTTCAGAAGGTGCAACTCCCTCACACCTCTATGTTGGCAAAGTCAACTATGCGTTGACAGAAAAGCCCGAAGACTCACTCCTCTGTGCCCCCAGGCAGGGAGTCTGCACCCTCGATGCCCTTGAACACAAATGCTACCAGGGCTCGATGCTGGGTTGCTGAATCCAAGCCTACCTGCTGTATATCAGCATGTATCTCCGAGACCTAGCAAAAGAACTCACAGGTTTCTTGGTGGGTCTCGGTGGAGATCACCTCCAGTGATTCCAAATCCTCACAAAGTGCGTCGGAGTGCTCAAAGAAAGTCTCGAGCCACTTACGACGGCTTTGAGTCTAATGCGAGGGTGGCCGCCACAAGCATCGGTGCCCAACGCCAGGCCTAGCTCCAAGGCATTGGACCTCGAGCAGTGGGTCCAGGAGAAACTCCTTGAAGTCCCCTGTCTTGGTGAAAACCTCTTTAACAAACCAATGGAGGATAAGGTGCAGAGATTGAGACAGAGTTTGTCGCAAGGACTCGGGGAAGAGGTCTCCTTTTCACAGAAGAGGCCAGCCTTACCGAGGCTATCCCCAATACCAGGCCCCCCAGATCCACAGCAGGGTCACCAGGGCAAAGGAGTGGGCCAAGGCCAACACAAGCCTAAGGGCTCTAAGCCCCAAACACCAGCTCCTGCCCAGGCTGGGTCGGGGTTTTGACTCCCTGAGCATAGCCTCTCCTTCTGGGGGAAGCAGCTTCTGACAGAGGGGCGTCTCCACTTTACCCATCAGTGACTGGCCATAACCACCAACACCTGGCCCTCCAGGTTGTCGGAGAAGGCTACCTCCTTCACGTGGACCGAACGCCTCCCTCTTTCTTTCCAGGAGAGACCCCTCTGACTCCCCTGCACCAGGCCCTGCTACTGCAGGAACTCTCAGACCTCATCAGGGGTGGAGCCATGGAACCATTACCCCTCCACCTCAGGGGCAAGGGGTTCTACTCCCGTTACTTTCTGGCCCAAAAAGCACAGGGGGGGCCTAAGGCCCGTTTTGGACTTGCCAAACCTGAACAAGTTCCTCATGCGGGAGAAGTTCAAGATTCTCTCCCTTGGAGCATTGCTGTCCTACCTCCAGCAGGGAGATTGGCTATGCTCCTTGGACCTAAAGGATTCTTACACCCACATCCTTATTCATTCCAGTCACAGGCAGTACCTAAGATTCATGGTTGAGGGTGACCACTACCAGTACAGGGTACTACCCTTCGGCCTAGCCTCTGCACCAAGAGTCTTCACCAAATGCCTGGCAGTGGTGGCCGTCTACCTCTTATCTTCAAGGGGCCTTCATCTTCCCATATTTGGATGACTGGCTCGTAAAAGGGGACATGGCCACCGAGGCGCAACAGACCACGGTCCGCACCATCAAGGTCCTGCAGCATTTGTGGTTCATGATAAACCACCCCCAAGTCTCACCTCACTCCAGCGCAAGACCAGGAGTTCATAGGAGCTCATCTGGACACACTCTAGGCAAGGGCCTTTCTTCCCCTGGAGAGGGCAGATTGCCTCAGGGCCCTGGTTACTGAGGTGCAGTGCCATCAGTGTTGGCACGGTCCGTGCTCCACCTACCAGGCCACATGGCATCCACAGTCCATGTGGTTTCCAACGCCTGCCTCCACATGCGGGTGGCGTCTCCACTCACAGTTGACATGAGCCATGGGCAGGCTCCAGGATAGAGTCTTAGTGTCCCATCAGCTAGCAGAGTCACTCGACTAGTGTCAGGGCACACAGCACCTGCAGGAGGGCATGCCCTTCCAGCCCCCAAATCCCCAGAGGGTCCTCACCATGGATGCATCCCTACTGGGCTGGGGTGCCCACTGCGAGGAACTGCGCATGCAGGGAAATTGGTCCCTAGTGGAGAGCCGCCAACAGATCAACCTGCTGAAGCTCCGGGCCATTTTCCTGGTGATCAAGGCCTTCCACCACTGCCTGTGGAACCAGTTTGTGCTATTCCAAATGGACAACCAGGTCGCGATGTTCTACCTAAACAATAAGTGGGTACAGGGTCTCAGCACCTCTGCCAGGGGGCAGTAGCCCTCTGCTCATACTCGATTGGTCAGGGAATGCTCCTCAAGGCAGTATACCTTCCAGTCCAAGACAATGCCCTAGTGGACAGGCTGAGCCAGGGTCCTGCAGCCGCACAAATGGCGACTAGAGCCCAGGGTGGCACAGTGGCTGTTCAGACTCTGGGGAACCTCAAATCTGGACCTCTTCGCCAGCCTGGCCAATGCTCAGCTGCCCCGCTTCTGCTGTTCCCAACTGCATCCGTCCCGGGTAGCGGCCTTCTGTATGCCTTCCTTCCCATGCCACTAATCGCCCAAACCCTCTTCAAGGTCCTGCAGGACAAGGCCTCCATGATGTTAATGGCCCAGGTAGCCTTGATTTCCCTTGTTCGCCTCTCAATTGAGCTCAAGTCCCTCTGGGGAATGCCTTGGGGCTACTGATCCAGGAGTAGGGCTCCTTTCACCCTAACCTGGGGTCCCTGTCATTAACATGGTTGCTGAACAGGTAGCCCTAGCACCCTTCAACCTTCCAAGAGGTGAAGGAATTCCTCCTGGCCTCTCGTAAGAACTCCACAAGACGGGCCTACGCCTTCAAGTGGTGCAGATTCTCAGTATGGTGTGTGGAGCAATGGGTTGACCCGTTCTCTTGCCAGGTGCACATGGTGCTGCAGTACTTCACCTTTCGTAAACCAGACTCAAGTCCAACTCTGTCAGAGTGCACCTGAGCACACTGTCGGCGCACCATCATTTCATAGAAGGCAAACCTTTCTGCACAGCCCCTCATCACCCGATTTATGTGGGGCCTTCTGCTCTCTAAGCCTCCCATCTACCTGCACCGGCAGAATGGGACCTCGATGTGGTTCTGACACAGCTCACCAAGCCACCCTTTGAACCTCTAGCTACCTGCCATTTGCGTTCTCTCCTGGAAGGTCGTCTTCCTGGTGGCACTCACCTCTGCCTGCAGAGTCAGCAAGCTTCAGGCCTTGGTGGCTGAACCACCATACCCCAAGTTCTAAAAGACTAGGGTCATGCTTCGCACCCACCCTAAATTCCTTCTGAAGGTGGTATTCGTCTTCCACCTCAACCAGGAGGTGGTACTCCCCACCTTTTTTCCATGGCCCCAAGTCGACAAGGTGGATTGTAAAAGGACCCTGTCCTCCTACCTGCAACGTACCCAATACCACTGCAGACCCTTGCAGCTTTTCACTTCCTACTACCCCAGTCAACTGGGGGAGGCTGTTACCAATTGGACTCTGTCCACCTGGGTAGCAGACTGCATTGCCTTTGCCCATGATCAGACTGGGCTCTTGTTGGAGTGCCGGGTCATGGCGCAGAACATCAGGGCTATGGTGGCCTCTGTTATAAGCCTACTCTCTGTCCCTATGGCAGACATCTGCCGGGCTGCCACTTGGTCCTCAGTTCACACCTTTGCAGCTCATTGTTGCCTGGAGAGGGAGTCCTGACAGAACAGCGTCTTCAGCCAGGCCATACTCCGTAATCTGTTCAGGGTTTAGGCAATTCCTACCCTTCGGCTCTTCTTGTTCAGGCTACCAGAACGATGGTTCTCCCTGGACACTAGGGTCAGAGTCTTTTCTCAGACTCTCTTGCGGCTGCTCACAGCTGGGCTGTGTGTGTGGTTTGTTTTTGTTTTTTTGTTTGTTTGTTTTTTAGTTTTATTTTTACAGGTTCTCAGTAGCATGTAGCTAGGGAGTCCCATATGTGAGGATTGACTTCCTGCTTGTTCCTGATTCTGACTGAGTACAATGGCACACTTGGGCAGGAAGGGAACCATGCATGTGTAGTGACATCTCCCAAAGTCTTTCTTTGAAAGCTGGGGAGATGCTTCCTTGGGGACTCCATCGGCACTGACGTCGCCCATATGTGAGGACTGATTCTTGCTGTCCCTGGAGAACACCTGTTATAGGTGAGTAACTACACTAAAGATTAGGTCTTAATTTGGGAAAAGGGATGGCTGAAGGGAGATATGATAGAGGTCGATAAATTATTGAATGGAATGGGTAAAGGTAGATTGTTTATGCCATTAAACAGTAGGAAGACTAGGGGACATGCAATGAAGCTACAAGGTAACCTATTTAAGACTAATTAAGGAAAATTATTGCTTCACTGAACACTTAATCAAATTCTGGAATTTGTTATTAGAGGATATGGTAAAAGCTGTTAGTGTAGCTGGGTTTAAAAAAAGGTTTGGACAAATTCCTGTAGGAAAAATCGATAAAACCCATTATTGAGGGCCATGGAAATCCACTGCTAACCCCAGGATAAGCATCGTGGAATCTGTACCTTTGGGAACCTGACAGATACTTGTGACCTGGACTCACCAGTTTTGGAGACAGGAAAGTGGGCTTGATGAACCTTGGCCTGACCCAGTATGGCATTTCTTATGTTCTTATGTTATACTCCCTGTGCTTTGGGCCACCAGCTGAATGCTTTTGAAAGTGACTTTTTGTTGATGGTCTGAAATTATGGCAAAAAAAAAAAAGCGGGGAAAGTATGCATAGCATAGCTCATAGAATTATAGCCAAGCCTTCTGCGTGTATGTGTGTGCATGTTTTGTATCTGTGCTGTCTGCTGTAATCTGCAGGGAAGAGGTGTGGAACAGTTTGGATCAGTACCTAAATATTCCGTTGGTTTCACAACAATACAGCATGAATATATCAAACCATTAGATTTCACTGTCAGTGGATTTTACAGTTTAATCACAAAGTGCCACTGTTTTATGGCAACGGGTATTGCCATGCCTGTACACCCCTAATTGGCTGTACATATAGCAACCAGCAATAAACAATTCAGTCACTGGGTGTCACTGTACATAGCAACTATTAAGAAAGCTACTATATATGGTTCATTTACTAGGTTTCGCAGTAGAATTTACAGCAGAGAAAATGAAACATCGAAAAACTAAGAGCAGCCCACCAGCAGGGGAAGGTGGGTGGTAAGGAATGCATATGGATCATGCCTTGTGGAATTATTTCCCACCCCTCTGTGCAAGCTCTCTGTATGTCTATAGTTCAGTTTGAAAGATGCCATTTCCTAACCACTACATTATAGTTAATCAATGTTTATATGCTGCAGCTGCCAAAATTTGCCTCTTTCCACAAATGCATTTGGCAGTATTTTATTTCTCTATAATCCCTTTTCCAGTTTGGCCCATTTTTGACTTTGAAGGGTATCTTCATTTGTTCATCCATGCCATATTTGATCGTGTTTTTGTTAAGATTTTCAGTTAGTTATTTTGGCTCCAGGCAGACACTTTTTTTCAGCCCCTTATGTATAATTTTTTTCCAGCATTCTATAGGGTTGGATAGAATTAAAAGCCATAGCCTAGCTGGTCATTTTTTTGTTTCCTGGTGAAAATACAAAGAACTTTTCTGCAAGCGGGACTGTTTTTTAGAGACAAAATGTCTCTGCAGTTTAACTCTTGCCATACTTGGGGATTTCCTTACTCACAGTAAAGATGACTTAGGGCAAGTAAGAAGCATGGTTGCTCTAAAGTAGAATTCTTTTCAGCTTGAATGGAGTTGATTTGCATCCCCACAGATTAACACTGTTCTATGGTACTATGTATCCTTAAGAGTGCTGAATGTTGTTTTCAAAATACTAGATTAATAATCTTTTGTGGAACTGAATTCTGATACCCAGTTGTCTGGCAGTGTTTCAGATATTGTGTTTGTACACGTACAATAAATGATGTAAGGAGAACTTTGATGGTATCCCTGTAATAATTTAAATTCTGCATGTCTATACTATATTAATCATTTTTAGTTTAGTCTATTCTTTGTATTCCATTACATGATATGTTCAAGTGCCTTGATTTTCTTTTTCAAGTTTTATACAAACAGGCTTTAGGCTTTTTTTTTTTTTTTTTTTTTTTTTTTTTTTTTTTAAGTATTTGATACTAACTGCTAGAACGACATTTTCCATAACATGAGCATGCAGTAATTTTGAAAACTATATCATAGAAATATATATATTTTTCCAATACACCAGTTATCGTAACAGTGCATTTTAAAATTCATTTTTTTTTCTGTTTCTGCTTAGGGCCCAGATTCTCATTACGGAACCAAAGGACTGAAGAAAGTAATCCATGAGTCTCCAACAGCAAGCAAAACCTGTTTTTTCTTTTTCAGTTGCCCCGGTAACAATAATGGGACATCGGTGGAAGATGGACAAATACCAGAAATCATCTTTTATACATAATTGTCTTATGTTCATCTCAGCTAGTAGCAATGTGTAGCTCCCACTGATGGTATAGATCTAACTTCCGAGGGCAATTACAATGTTGAATGTGTTATGAGTTTTTGTGTACACATACAATCTTAATCCCTAGTAAGAAGCAAAGTGTTTCATATGGGATATGTCAGAATGTGTGACTTGAATGTAAAGCACGTTGGAAGCATGAAGAAAACATGCCCAAGAATTGTAAATGCTGGTGTAGCTCTAGATAGTAGTTAAGCGTGTTCATTCCTAACATTTCATATTTCGTCATCTTTAGCATACTGTAAAGTTGCCATAGACCTCTGAAATAGAGCCACCTCATTTAGTCATCAGCACTTGGAGATCCTTTGCCCGAGAACAATTTTTTGATGAAGATACTGCTGTTCTGTTGAATTTCTTGCCAGGATTTCATCCTTGACAGTCTTTCTTTTCATTCATGAACTGATCACCTACAGTTTGATTTTTTAGGGTTTTTTTCCTGTCTTCAGTAGGGCATGAGAAACCATAGAAGTATTGTTTGAAAAAAATTTAGTCATATGAACTGAATATTGTAAGATTTAGGAAAGCATTAAACCACCTCCCAACCAAGAGAATATATGAAGAATTTCTGCCATCAGTGTTCAACAATGCCAACAAAGACAGACTGGTATTAACATGCTTGAACATATATAAATTACAAGAAGGCTATAACTGTACATAGCTGTGTACAAAAAAAGTGAACATTTAAAAGAAAACTGCAAGTGACAACATTCTGGAACTGGATGCACTTGATTTTACATAACAATACTATACTAAAATGGCTCTTCACACAGTATTTTATGTAATTGTTGTTTTTTTCTGCCTTATGCATTTTAAATTAGATGTAGTGGCTATGAAAATGTAGCATTAAGTGAGGAAACTATTTGATTGCAGGTTCATTTTTGCTTTCCTTTATCCTGCTAGACCAGCCTAGCAGGTGGAGGCAGACTTAAGCAACTTTCAGTGATGTCATTGCTTGGTATCTCCTCTGGTGCAGCAGAGAAGCCAGTAATTTCTGCCTCTAGAAGGTGGCAAAGTGTGTGAACTATTGCAGCAGCACAGATAGGCCTAACTCCTGGGTCAGACTGTGGTGCAGTGCTCACTGAGATTGAGTCTTGGAGGGCCCAGTGTTGCTCTGAACATGGGTATGCCCCTGTCTTTTGGAGCTGGCAGCTGCCCTGTGTACAATGCTATTTCCTACAGGTTACTAACATTTGGTGGGCCAAAGAAGAGCGTGAGGACCCCAGAGGGGGGGATTGGTAAGTTGAACCTAGGCTTCTCATTCCCTCTTGCTCTCCTTATCTGCATGCTTTTTTCTTTCCTTTTTTTCTCCCATTGATTTCAGTAGGCAGTATTTGGTTCTCTGCTACTTTTAATAAAGAAAGTTCAAATTTTTATTCATTTATTTATTTTTAAAGGCCTTGATTGGCGGTTGGGCCTTCCAGGTCTGCATGAACATCGGCAGTTTTCCTACATGGGGTTAACTTTTCGAGATTCCCAGTTCTTGGCGCTTTGCTTTTATCTGTGCATTTTGTTTTTCAAACTTTGCTGCTGCTGCATTCAGCCACATAGCCCCATGCAACTTGCATCCTCTAGTGTTTTTTACCACTGCAACTATCTTTTGCCCCTGTTATGGCTACAAAGTCTAGGACAACTTTTTTTTTTTTTGTCATTCTAGAACCCCCCGCCCCCACCCACAGGGGGTGGGGCTAGGACCAGATGCCATTACTGTGGCTCCTGCTGCTTCTTTTTTAAAAATTTTCCCATAGGTAGGCCCCGTAGCCAATTCATTTGGTGGCTTCAGCCCAGCAGAAGTAAAGCATGGCAACCTTATCTACATGCCTGGGGGCCCTCTGGGGCTGCCATTGTCAACTGGCTTGCACTGCAGCTCCTGGAATGACTTACAAGCTGTATTCATTCTGGCTACTGCTTGGAGGCCCCTGCTGGGGGGCCCAAATCCCAGGCTTCCCCTCTGGGGACAGGGCCCATAAATGCTCCTGTCACAGACAGCTAGAGGGATGACTGTCCCCACTTCACGCTTGCACTCCTCTGTCCTCTGGGAGGCTATCTTGTCCCCTATAGGGGTTAGTTGAAGGACCCCAGTAAACATCTGAGGAGGATGGGGTGGTGGTTCCCCCTAGAGGAAGATCCTGTTTAAGCTCTTGCAGGATGATGTGGTAGCTCTGCAGATTGCAGAGATTAGCAAGTAGATTGCCCTTATACCTGATGGGTATTTGGATGGCTGCATTCATAATGCCCCCTAACCCTATGCAGCAGTATGTAGAATTTTGGGCTGTGCTTTGTACATGCCTGGAGACTAGCCCTTGGATAATGGATCCATCCTCTGCCAGTAGCGTCCATGGCTCCAGCCATATAGCTATGAATTCTTGTTTACCAAGGCTTAAGGTTGATCCATGGTACACCTAATATTTCACTGCTGGATTAGATCACAATGTCATCAAACCTGGTCTCATTTCTGGATACTAGGAGGCTTGCAGCGGACCATTTGGATGACTACTGCTTGTTAAGACTATTTTGATTCTCTTCCAAGTACATGATGGTAATATTAGCTAGTTGGCAACACTGACACTATCATTAGGCAACACATACTGGCTCCAAATTGTCTGAGCAGATTCCTTTAAGAATCATTTGCTCTTCAGGAGGGTAGGTTCGGTCACAGAGATTCCTGGAAGATAGATGTAGAGGTGCTAAGGGTTATCCTTGTAAGACCATGTGCAGAGCCAAGAGATGCCCTCTAACTACTGTGAGTCCTCAGTGGCAGTAAGGACAGTCCTTTCAGAGTTAGCATGTTCAAATCTCCACCATGGTTTCACTAGGAGCTTTTATAATCACTCAATGAGTTCCAGCAACCTCTCTTGAGGGGCAGCTGGTTGGGGTGCAACTGCGACAGCTTTCTTTATTAAAGGGAATCTTAACACAACACATCAGACCAAGTAGGTCTTTGGTATCCTCTAACAAGGTTAGGAGTGTATTAGCCTCTTGTTCAAGCTTCCTGCTTTGTGTCCAGGGCCATTCTTGGAGTTACATGGCACAAATTCTAACTATGGAAGTGCTTGCTAGAGATTCCCTGGTAGTCTCCCTATGGCTCTTCATTCAGGTTGCTGGCATTTGAGGAAAAACTTCAGCATCTTCCTGCAATTGCAGACTATTTTTCCCATGCCCTCTGCTGCAGGGCCAGGGACATTGTTGTAGATTCATAGGAGCCCAGGAAGTGAGGTTCTTCCAACATCCTGGATATAGAGGCAGTTACTTTCAGACTTAGTCTCTCATTTTCATTTGAAGTCCTTTGGGTCTATCAGTGCTTTACTCTGGAAAGGGGTGCTTCTCCAGGACCAAGCAGGAAGTCAGTCCTCACATATGGGTGTCATCGGCGCCGATGAAGCCCCAGCGGAGCATTTCCCCAGTTTTCTATGAAAGCCTTTGGGAATGCAGGCACGCATGCGCGGTTCCCTTCCCACCTAAAGGTGCCATCTTACCTCGGTCTCTTTTTTTCCGAGAAGCCCACCGGACGTGTGTCCTGTCATCCTGGATAAAAGTGATTTTTTTCTTCGGCGATTCTCGCTGTTTTTTCTCCCGGTTCGACTCTGGTTCCCCTCCCGCCGGGTTCGGTACACTGGTATCAAGCCCGTTCCTTCTTTTCGGTTTTTGCCCTTCGTGGCTGGTGTTCACACCCTTTTTTTGCTTTTCCCTGGAAGGCCGGTCCTTTGACCTCGCAGGGACCCTTTTTTCCCCCGATGGCTTCCAGTGGTTTCAAAAAGTGTGATCGGTGTAAGAAATTAATGTCTCTCACCGACACACACGACTGCTGCCTTTGGTGCCTCGGTCCTGATCACGACCCTAAGACGTGTGGACCATGTGGGAAGATGTCTTCCAAGGCACTACGAAGTCGCCAGCAGCAGAGAGAGAGGCTTTTCTCAGACTCTGCCTTCGGCCGGGCCTGGACCTCGTCTGAGGCCTCGACATCTCGGGATTCTGACCCCGAGCGCCATCGAAGCTCCTCGGGCAGGGGGTCCCCCGACCGGGAACATAAGAGGAAAAAGAGGCTCGCGAGGGCATCGTTGGAGGAGGTCCCTGGCTCCTCGAGGGCCAGATCTAAGACCCCCGACCGTCGCCCCAGGCCCGTGGAACAGGAGCAGCCTTGCAAGGTCCCTCGTGTGGAGCCGGAGTCTGCTGGACACGTAAGCCCTGTGGTCCTCGAGGACTCTCCTCCCAGAGAGCCGACGTCGGGCCCGGCGCCGCCGGGGCCCAAGTCGGTGGCTGCTGCGTCTCCAGAGCTGAGTCTCAGGATGACAGCCTTGGAGAGCAGATTGTCTGCCTTCATGGAGCAGCAGCAGGCACTGATGGCCAGCCTGTCTGGCGCATCTGCCCCGACCACCGGGACATCGACTTCGAAGTCGACCCCGGAGACCAAGCCGATACTAGAATCTATCATAGCTCGAAGTCGACCTCGGTCGCGGTCTCCTTCGACCTCCTGTTCGGGACCGAGGGCGTCGACGCCGGTGCCTCCGGCGTCGGGGCGGGTGCTCCAGGGCCCCGCAGGGTCTGACCCCGACTCCTCGTCGGACGAGTCCGCCTGGGAGACGGAGGACGAGGAGTCCCCCGATATGTTCAAGACTCGGTGCGTCCCGTCGGACTCACCGCAGTCTGAGCCCTGGAGTAGATCCCCTCCGGAGGATACTAGGTTCTCGGAGTTCGTCCGGGATATGGCCACCGCGTTGGCTATTCCGGCGGACCCCGAGGAAGAACCTCGAGCTGAAGAGCTCGAGGCCCTGCAGTATGACTTCCTCTGAAGGAGGCCTTTACTGTCCCAGTTCCTCCGATGCTGGAACGGCTCCTCTTCCAGATTTGGGAGGCACCGGCCTCGGCGCCGGTTCTAAGCAAGCGAGTCGACTCGATCTATCGACTCCGGAAGAGCCCTGGCTTTCAAAAGGCACAGCTGTGATAGGCTATGGCCTAGAATAGCCTGTAAATGTATGTTATGTAGCAGAAGCCTGTAGGTTAGGCCTGAGTCCCCAACCCCCACTTCAGAATATTATAGCTGAACAGAGCTGAAAGCCAGAGAAAACAGAAATCTGCTTCAAGCTGCTCTGATAAGAAAGTAAAACTTTTCCATTGAGTTTGTTATGCTATTCACAGATGTATTTCAGAATCCTGCTTTCCACACAGCTTCTGTATTGTAGAGTGATCTTGTAAGCAAAAAGCAAGGCAGAATATGTTATGTCTAGATACTGAGCCATGGCTAGGAAGGCCTGAGAGCAGGGGGAGAGCGGTGTGGGCCTCCATTGGATGGGGGGGTGAGGGGACCACCGGGACCAATGAGGAGTTTGTCTGTATAGAACTGATGAAGAAAGCTATAAATGCTGTTTTACTGAACGCCATGCTCAGACCATTTTGAAAGTGACAGTTGACAAGCGTCTAAGACTGTGCACAAATAAACTGATTTGAATTCTAGTAAATAGACTCCTGGTGTATTCGTTGCGTGCACTTCGCTACTACACAGCTACCACACCATTCCATGGTTGTGGAATCGGCCATGCATCGTCTGAAGAGTCAGAAGATGCACTCTGCGGTGCCCCCCGGCAGGGAGGCCCGGAACTTCGATGGCGTCGGTAGAAAGTGCTTCCAGGGCTCGATGCTTGCTTGCCGTGTCCAGTCTTACCAGCTGTACATGGGCATGTACTTGCAGGACCTGGCCAAGGAGTTGGCCGGGATTCGGGACTGCTCGAAATTCATGTCCCGCGCCGCCTATGATGGCCTTGAGGCCTCGGCCCGAGTAGCGGCAGCCGGTATCGCAGCTCGACGCCAGGCATGGCTGCAGTCATCAGACCTCGAGCCATGGGTTCAGGACAAGTTGGTCGATGTCCCTTGCCGAGGTGAAAACCTTTTTGGCAATCCCATGACCGAGAAGGCCGCCCAGCTCGAAACCGAGCACCTTACACGGACAAGGCTGTCTAGGAAGACCTCTGCCCCTTCTCATAAAAAGAAGAGCCCGGGTAAAAAGCCCTTTTACCCGAGGAAGGGCACTGCCTACAAACAGTACCCTCAATATCAGGCTGCCCAAGCTGCACCCCAGGGTCAGCAAGCCAAGGGGCAGGGTAATGGGCCCCGTAGGCAGAGGACCCCCAAGCCTCCGGCTCCTGCTCCCACTCAGCAGGGTGGTTGTTTTTGACTCCTTGAGCGTAGCCTCTCAGTCCCTGCTCCCCCAACCCTGCACAGGAGGTTGCCTCGCCCTCTTTGCCCACCAGTGGCCCCTCATCACCAGGGACAGTTGGGTTCTGGACATAGTTCACAGAGGCTATGCACTGCATTTTCACCAACTACCTCCTCCATACTTTCCAGGGGAGCCTCCAAGGCCTCCCCTGCACACAGACCTTCTCCTTCAAGAGCTCCAAGGTCTGTTGGTGGACAGGGCGGTGGAGCCTGTGCCTCCCCACTTGCAAGGTCACGGGTTCTACTCCAGGTATTTCCTAGTGCCGAAAAGAACCTGTGGCCTTCGACCCATCCTGGACCTCAGGAACCTCAACAAGTTCCTAGAGAAAGAAAAGTTCAAGATGCTCACTTTTGGAACACTTCTGCCCTACCTCCAGCAGGGAGATTGGCTATGCTCCTTAGATCTAAAGGATGCGTATACCCACATCCTCATTCATCCAGACCACAGAAAGTACCTCAGGTTCATTGTGGGAGGAAACCATTATCAGTACAGAGTGCTGCCCTCCACTCCCAGGGTCTTTACCAAGTGCCTGGCTGTGGTAGCAACCTACCTGAGAAATCAGGGGATCTTTGTCTTCCCCTATCTGGACGACTGGCTCATCAGGGGTCAGACATGCCAGGAGGCCAGACAAGCCACCCTCAGGACTATTGCTCTTCTTCAAAGCCTAGGGTTTGTAATAAACTTCGCAAAGTCCACTTTGCTCCCCTCCCAGAACTTGGAGTTCATAGGAGCAAGGCTGGACTCCCTGCTGGCAAAGGCTTTCTTGCCAGCAGACAGAGCCCAAAGACTGATAAACTTAGCAAACCAGTTTCTCAGCAGGTCACTGGTCTCCGCCAGGCTCTGCCTGAGGCTGCTTGGCCACATGGCTTCGACAGTGCATGTGACCCCCAATGCTAGGCTCCATATGAGGCCTGCCCAGTGGTGCCTTCGGACTCAGTGGTCACAAGCCCACCGGCAGCCTCAGAGACAGGATAAGGGTGTCCAGACACTTTCTGAACTCCCTCAGCTGGTGGCTGCACCCACCCAATTTGCTAAAAGGCGTGCCCTATCAAATTACTGGGTACACAGTGGTACTGACCACCGATGCCTCCCTGCAGGGCTGGGGAGCTCATTGTCTAGACAAGTGCACCCAGGGCCTGTGGTCTCCTTGAGAGGCGGCACAGCAAATCAATCTCCTGGAACTCAGGGCTATTCGCCTAGCTCTCAAAGCTTTCTCTCATGCTCTGGCTCATCAATCTGTCCTGATTCAGACAGACAACCAGGTAGCCGTGTTTTATGTGAACAAACAGGGCGGGACTGGGTCCAGAATCCTTTGTCGGGAGGCTCAGATCCTTTGTTCGTTTGCCCTCAAGCACAACATGCTCCTCAAGGCTGTGTACCTTCCAGGCCAGGAAAACTACCTAGCCGACGGGTTGAGCAGAATTTTGCAGCCCCACGAATGGCAGCTGCATCCCTTGGTTGTTCAGAAGATCTTCCTAAAATGGGGTCTCCCTTTGATAGACCTGTTTGCCAGTCCACTAAACAAGCAACTGCCAAGGTTTTGCTCCAGGCAACTGCATCCTCTGCGGATAGCAGCAGATGCTTTTCTGATTCCATGGTCTCAGGGCCTCCTGTATGCATTTCCTCCCACGCCCTTGGTGGCCTGGACTCTCTTCAAGATTCTTCAGGACAAGGCCTCAGTCCTGCTGGTGGCCCCCAGGTGGCCGAAGCAACCTTGGTTCCCACTACTGCATCAGCTAGCAGTGGATCCCCCACTGCCTCTGGGGTTGCAACCCGACCTTCTCTCTCAGGATCAAGGTTCCCTTCTGCATCCCAATCTCAAAACTCTCAATTTGATGGCCTAGAGGCTGCAAGGGTAGTTTTGGCTCCCTGGGGCCTCCCTCAGGAAGTTGAGGAGGTTCTCCTAGCCTCTAGGAAACAGTCCACTAGGAAAACCTATGCTTTCAAGTGGAAAAGGTTTTCTGTGTGGTGTCAGCTACATACAGAGGATCCTTTCTCCTGTACTGTACCAGTGGTGCTTCAGTACTTACTGCACTTGTCCAATCAGGGACTCAAGTCCAATTCTGTTAGGGTCCACCTCTCAGCTCTAGCAGCTCACCACTCACTGGTGGAAGGACATTCTCTGTCGGTTCACCCCTTGGTGTCCCGTTTTCTCAGGGGCTTGCTTTTGCTCAAGCCTCCAGTCCGTCGTCCTGCCCCTGAGTGGGAGTTGAATGTTGTCTTGCAGCAACTGACTCGCCCACCTTTTGAGCCGATGGCTACTTGCCCACTACGCTTCCTCTCCTGGAAGACACTCTTCCTGATAGCCCTTACTTCGGCTAGGCGAGTGAGTGAGTTTCAGGCCTTGGTCTGTGATAGGCCTTACACTAGGATTTACAAGAACAGGGTGGTCCTCAGGACTCATCCAAAGTTCCTCCCAAAGGTTGTCTCCTCTTTCCACCTCAATCAGGAGGTGGTTCTTCCAACATTCTTCCCTAGGCCTTATGCAAGCCAGGCTGAAGCAGTCTTGCATACCCTGGACTGTAGGAGGGCCTTATCCTTCTACCTTGACCGTACGCAAGGGCATAGAAGGGCTACTCAGCTCTTTGTTTCTTTTGACCCTAATAACTTGGGGTTAGCTGTGTCAAAGCGTACCTTGTCCACCTGGGTGGCTGACCTTCCTTTGCAGGGTCGGGTTACGGCACACCGTGTCAGGGCAATGGCTGCCTCAGTGGCTCATCTCCGCTCTGTGCCCTTGGTAGACATCTGCAGGGCTGCAACTTGGTCTTCAAGCCAGACCTTTGCAGTCCATTACTGTCTGGAGAGGGAGTCCCGTAGGGACAGTGCTTTTGGCCAAGCAGTACTCCGGAATCTCTTTGAGGTTTAGGCAACTCCTGCCCTCTGTTGGGCTACCGGTGGAGGTTGTGTCAGTGAAAAGCCTTTCTGTGCAGCTGGGACTAGAGGGAGTCCCCTTGTTCAGCCTGGGTTCCTGGTAGCCCAGAGCTAGGGAGTCACCCATATGTGAGGACTGACTTCCTGCTTGGTCCTGGAGAAAGAGTAGTTACTTACCTGTAACAGGTGTTCTCCAGGAACAGCAGGAATCAGTCCTCACAACCCTCCCTCCTCCCCTGGGAGTTGCAGTTGTACATAGTTTATTTTTCATTTTTGTGTGCTGTTCTTAGCTATGTCATTTGACTGAGGTAAGATGGCACTTTTAGGCGGGAAGGGAACCGCGCATGCATGCCTGCATTCCCAAAGGCTTTCATAGAAAGCTGGGGAAATGCTCCGCTGGGGCTTCATCGGCACCGATGACACCCATATGTGAGGACTGATTCCTGCTGCTCCTGGAGAACACCTGTTACAGGTGAGTAACTACTCTTTCTCACCTTCCTAAACCTTATCAGGGTGTATTGTCAATTTTCCATTGGGAGCATCATTAGCTGCTTCTCAGCTTCTTTATTCTGTACAGCCTTTTCTGGTTCCAGGCCTTGCCTTTTGGCCTAGACATGGCTCTCTGTACCTATTTGCTGAGATAGAGTTGTGGTAGTAGGATTTCTGGACATGCAGGGAGCCCAGGTGGCCCATATTTGGATTCTGGGCATCTGGCTTGTCTTACTGGAAAAGCTAGAGATGACACAGATCTGTTGAGTTGCTGCTGGGATGGCTGATTCCCTCCCAGGATTTTGAATGCCTGAGTATTGGTTCCATACTCTGCTGAACAGTGTTTTCCTCATGATGGGAGAGGGCTTGCAAGTTTCAGCCATCTCAAGGCATGTGGTGCTGAGCTCCATGGGCTTGGGACTTCCTCAGGTCCTCCAGTCCATAATAATCAGACTTAGATCATGGTACATATGTGCTTGCAGCAGAAGCATCTGCTTCTGGTTGCTATTTTTCCCCTGTTGTTTGACCAGTCCCCTTTTTCTCCCCTTGGAGATCAAGGAGCTGTTGAGGAGTGGTTACAATTCAGTCTCTGGTTGGCCAGGGTGCTGTTGGAAGCACCAGATTGCATGCTTGTCTTGGGTGCCAGCCAGAAGGCTGGGAGTGCTATGCTTGGGCAGGTTGATCCAGGGACCCTGGTCCCCTCGGTAGGCCTCCTGAGGGATCCTTTGCCTGGAGGCCAGAATGATCAGTTTGACCCTGAAGGAGTTAAGGCCTCTCCTAGTGGGTGAAACAAGCCAAATGCTCTCGGACACTGCCCTGGTGATGTGTCCACAAACGTGGCAGAGCGAGTGGTGCTGGGGTGGCTCTGTAGGTCATGGAGCTGTACTTCTGTGAGAAGGAGCATCTGATGGCCCAGTTTTACAGCACACATCACAAGCTTTGACATGCAGGATGACCTTTTGTGTCAAAACTCTGGGGTCTGGACATGAGTGTGTCTCTCTCCTCTGTGTGACCTCACAGGGTGATTGGGGGGGGGGGGGCTTTCTAGGGTGCCACGTTTTAGGAGGAGACCCAATAGCTCTTCCTGGAAGAGGACTGCCTTTAAAACGAAAGGTCTCCAGTGTGAGGCCATTCCATGATATCTGTTACCACTCGGGAAAATGCCAGTGTGAGAAGCAATTTCATCCCTGGGAAGGATTCACAGATGGCAGGCTTAGAGGTCCCACTTCAGGAGTGACTTCAAGAAGGGAGGCTGCATGACTCCCTCCTTAGTTCCTGATGAACTGTCCTGTGCAGGGATCTCTGGTTTATCTGAGCCAGTGATCCTAGTGGCCCCAGATTGGCCATGCAGTCCTTGGTGTGCAGATAGTTTCCTCAAGAGCATATGGCCCCCTCTCTGACTACCTCCAAAGATGGGCCTGCTATGGCAAGGGCTTCTAGTAATAAATGTTCCTGCTTGCATTAGCCTCCCTGCTTGGGGCCAGGTAGGGCCCCTACATTCTTAGCTTATGTCAGAGCTTCTTTTAGCAGTCTGACCTGGACCAAGATTTGGCCCTGAACTCTCAAGGTTTAGGCGGCAGGCCTGTTCTACAGGAATCTCATACAAAGGATTTCATTGGTGTGGCTCCTTGATGTAGCCTGCTTCCTCAGGAGTGAAGCAGTTAAAGTCCATCTGTGTGCCTTGTTCTCAGTGGGTCTGAGGTTGAGGGCATTGAACTGGCCCCTTTTTGGGCCCATGGTTAAGGCCTCCCTTGAGGTTTGGGCCCTTACTGTGGCTTTTTTGGAGGCTCTAACATCTGCCAGATGGTATACAAGCTACAGACCTTTTCTTGCAGGATGCATGTCCCAGTCTTCTCGACCACTTCTGTCAATTTGTGGTCTATGCTGCCTTTCTCTCAAGGATGCTGCCATCCTTTTGATCTGGAACAGCTGTTTGCCTTCCTTCCCAGAGGGGAGGGTATTTAGAAGGACCCCTCGCTGCATCTGTGAAACATGCAGCGGGTGTTGCTGGCTGCATACTTTTTTTTTTTTTTTTTGGTCCTCCCCAGCAAACTGGGGAAGGAACTGACAAGTTATATCCTTTTGTCCGCTGGCTTAGGGAACCTAGTGGTTCAGTGTACATTCTGGCTGCTAAGCACTTGCTAGCATGGGTCACTCCTCTGCAAGCTGCCTGGGCAGAGTCCACTCTGGTGTCTACGGAGAACATCTTTAAAGGGCTACTGGATGCCTTTGTGAAGTCTTAAAGATTGCTTGTGGGAGGTTGGTTCAGATGGCGCCTTTGGCAGGATAGTATGTCCTTGGCATCATCATCTTCCACACTTTGCTTTGTCCTGGTCATGGTGGTGACATAGTGCATTAGCATTCCAGTGAAAGGGAGACTCAGGCTAGGAGAGTGGAAGCCCTCCTCTAGAGTGCTTGCTCTTCTAAGTCCACGGTGGTGGCTCTGGCTTCAGAATTGGCCTGCCAATACCACATCCAAGCTGCAGCTCAACAAAAACTCCCTTTTAAGGGCGGTTGCTCTTTGGGGAAAATGTGGAGAATCTGGTGAAAGATCTTGGAGAGGCTCACAGGTTTAGAAGTTCCTCATGTAGGGCTCAGAGGGGAGCTTGGGAGAAGTTTAAGGCTGGAAAGAATTCAGGCACAACCTGTTGAGGAGTGGTTACAATTCAGTCTCTGTTGGCCAGGGTGCTGTTGGAAGCACCAGATGGAGTGCTTGTCTTTGGTGCCAGCCAGAAGGGCTGGGAGTGCTATGCTTGGGCAGGTTGATCCAGAGACCCTGGTCCCCTCGTTAGGCCTCCTGAGGGATCCTCTTCCTGGAGGCCAGAATGATCAGTTCCTGATCGTGTAACCAGTCTAGTCCCGGACCTCAGGGTTGTCCATCTCATACAGCAGCTTGGAGACTGAGAAACTCCTCCTTTTCTGATGTCACTGGTATATCCATCCGGGAGCCGCCTCCTGCCATCAGTTCCTCAGTCTCCAAGCAGCTGGATGGATGGGTGAGCCTGGAAGTCCGGGCTCACTGGAGAAACAATTAGGAGTTTGGTGATAAAGTTGTTAGGCAGAGTGTAGCATTAAAGTTTTCAGCAGAGCCCTTCTGCTTTTGGCGAGGACTGTGCCTTTAAGCTTACAGAGCCGTCCTTTCCATCTTTCCCCTCCGTCCTCTGCCCCTAACTAGGTCGGGTCCTCTGTTAGCGGGTCAGGGTGACTTGCGAGAGGCAGCTCCGGTTGTCTGATTCAGATCAGTAGAGACCGGGGCTGCGTGGGACTTTGCCGGCGTTTTCAGAGGTATTGCCTGTAATACGCTGAGCATTTTCCCTGTGGGCCCCCCGTGGCGGCGATCCTCAGCCAGCCCGAATCATCCCGGTCTGGGCTCCTTGCCTCCTGATATTCAGCCGGAGAGAGGGGTTTTCAAAGGGCCTGTCAAGCGGATGTTGCCTTTCTTCTCGGTTTGCCAGCAAAGGTAAGGGGACCGGTGTCAGGCGGTGCTTGGATCCCGGAGGTTTTGGCGCGCCCAGGCTGTTACGGCCTCGGCCTCATGCCGGCGGCACGCTCAGAGCAGCATCAGAGCGCGTTTGTTCTGCCGGGGTTTATTTTCGCCGCACACATTTCTTGCCGCAACCCCCGGGGTGCCGAGGTTTTTCGCGTTCCAACTTTTCCTTTCTTTATTTATTTTTATAGTTTATTTTCTAGTTTATTTTAAAGCCCGCCCCTTTTTTGTTTCAGCCTGGCTGTTTCTTTTGGCGCCCGTTCTAGGGGTGAGTGTTTTGCCATGCCTTCCAAGCAGCACTGCATGGTTTGTGAGGCTAAGAAGTGCACGGACTCCGGCTTGTGCCATTCCTGTGTTAGGGATGCCTCGGGGCTACAAACGCAGGAAGACCAGTCTGAGTGTCAGAGTCCTGAGACTGGGGCTTTGACAGAGTCAGTGCAAGAGGTGTCCGTGGAGGAGCCGGTGGCAGGGCCCTCCTCGCGGCCGGACTCTATCCCCTCTCAGGGTCCCGGGTCTTTGGGGCTAAATTCCATTTTTTCCAAGGAATTTGTCAGTTTGCTCCAGCAAGTTTTTCTTCGGGACAGTCAGCATGCTACTGTCACCACTAGTCTGGTGTCAGGAAAGCGGCGGGCTGCGCCTTTGCAGGAAGATCAGACTCCTCCAGAGCTGAAGAGGGCCCGGGAAGAGGTGGATCCCGGGGACCGGTCTGTGGTTTCGGAGGGGCCACGCTCGGAGGAGGAGGACTTGTCGTTGGAGGAAGAATTGGAAGAGGGGGAGCTGTCTGAAAAGGAAGATCAGGCCAGAGTGGTCCGGGTGTTCCGGAGGGAGGAGCTGCCGGCGCTCTTGGTGGAGACGCTAAAGGTGCTGAATATGCCGGTGCCTGATTCAGCGGCAGACGCTTCCCTCGAGGATCCCTTACTACAGGTATTTAGGAAGGAGCAGAGAGCTTTCCCGGTACACCGGGTGTTTCATGAGATGATTCAGGAGGAGTGGAGCCTTCCCAAGCTCCGCTGAAGGGAGCTAGAGTGATGTCTCGGCTGTATCCCTTAACTGACCAGGACAGGGAGATGTTCAAGTCGCCTAAGGTGGATGCTGCGGTCTCGGCGGTTACGAAAAAGACCACCATTCCCGTAGAGGGGAGTGCAGCCCTCAAGGATGGTCAAGATAGGAAATTGGATGGTTTATTGAGGCAGGTTTTTGATGTGAATGCTCTTTCACTGCAGGCGGCCATCTGCGGGGCTTGGGTGGCTAGAGCATGTCTGCGATGGTCTCAGCGGCTGCCCGGTAACGGGGTCGAGCGGTCGGAGGACGCGGCCCGGTTGGAATCGGGTGCGGCCTATTTGGCGGACATCCACTACGATCTTATGCGTGGGCTCTCAAAGAGCATGGCGTCGGCAGTCGCAGCGCGCCGTTACCTGTGGTTGCGAAATTGGGCGGCCGACTCCTCTTCAAAGGCGAGACTTAGTAAGCTTCCTTTCAAGGGTCGCCTCTTGTTTGGGGAGGATCTTGAGAAGTTAGTTAAGGATTTGGGAGAGTCCAAAGGGGGTAGGTTACCCGAGGACAAACCTAAACCAACTCGAACGCCCGCTACGGGTAGGGGGCAACGAGATTTTCGACGTTATCGGTTTCAGAGATTTACCACAGGACAGAGGGGACGTTTTCCCTCTAGGAATCAAGGGTTTCAAGGGTTTCGAGGAGCAGGAAGGGGGTTTGGTCCTTCCTCGGCCTCGAGCCTTAGCAATCGAAAGCCACAATGAGATCAGGGGGACCCAGGCACCCCTATCCGCCGTAGGGGGGCGTTTGCAGGATTTTTATTCTGCCTGGGTCCAAATTACTTCAGATCAGTGGGTGCTAGAGGTCATTCAAGAGGGCTATGCGCTGGAGATGCTTTGTCCAGTACGCGACACCTTCTTAATGTCTCCCAGCAGGTCCGAGACAAAATGCCGGGCTCTGCGGGAGACAGTGCAAAGGCTGTTAGATCTAAAGGCCATAGTGCCGGTGCCCCCAAACCAGTGCGGTTCCGGTCGATACTCCATATACTTCGTAGTGCCGAAAAAGGATGGAGGGGTTCGGCCTATCCTGGATCTCAAAAGAGTGAATCGGTGTCTGAGACTGTCGTCGTTCCGCATGGAGACTCTGCGATCGGTGATAGTAGCGGTGCAAAAGGGAGAGTTCCTTACGTCCCTCGACCTGTCCGAGGCTTACTTGCACATTCCCATAATGGAGGATCATCACAGGTTTCTCAGGTTTGCGGTTCCTTTCGGACATTTTCAGTTTCGAGCGCTGCCCTTCGGGCTAGCCACTGCTCCGCGCGTTTTCACAAAGGTGATGGTAGTAGTTGCGGCAGCTTTGTGGAAGGAAGGTATACTCGTCCATCCTTATCTGGACGACTGGCTGATTCGGGCAAAGTCAAGGGCGGAGAGCGAGATAGCGACAGCCAGGGTGGTGTCCTTTCTGGAAAGTCTCGGTTGGATAATCAACCCGGCGAAGAGTCGGATGGTACCCTCTCAATGTTTGGAGTACCTCGGAGCGCGCTTCGATAAGTCAGGGGGAAGGTCTTTCTGACAGAGCAGCGGGCTCGGGGACTGCGTCTCCTCTTGCGGAGATTTTTGCGCTACGAGAGGCCGTCGGCCTGGCACTACCTTCAACTTTTGGGCACCATGGTGGCGGCGATAGAGACGGTGCCCTGGGCGAGGGCGCATATGAGGGCGTTGCTCCGCTGTTGGTCTCATCAGAACGATCCCTTGTCTTGGAGGCTGCCGTGTTCCGAGGAAACGCGTCGAGCGCTGAGATGGTGGTTGATTCCGCGTTCCCTGCAGAACGGAAAAGGGCTGGAGACGCCGGAGTGGATCCCCTTGATGACAGACACCAGCCTACTGGGCTGGGGAGCCCATTGTCGGGGGATCTTTGCGCAGGGGGCGTGGTCGGATCAAGAGCGAGCGTGGCCGATCAATCGGTTGGAGTTGCGGGCGATCGCCTTGGCGCTAAAGGAGTTTCGCAGCCTTCTGGGAGGAAAGGCGGTCCGAGTGTTTTCCGACAATGCGACGGCAGTGGCCTATGTCAACAAACAAGGAGGAACCACGAGCGCCGCGCTCGAATGCGAGGCCGATATGCTCTGTGAGTGGGCCGAAGCGACTCTGCTGGACCTCTCTGCAGCGCACGTGGCAGGAGTGGACAACGTGGAAGCCGATTTCCTCAGCAGGGTAAAGGTGGACCCGGGCGAATGGGTCTTGCACCCGCAGGTGTTCGAGATGCTGGTGCGCCGCTGGGGCAGTCCGGTCATGGACCTCATGGCTACGTTCAACTCGCGAAGGTAAGTCGGTTCTTCAGCAGACGCAGAGAACGAATGTCCGAGGGCTTGGACGCCCTCATTCAACCCTGGCCAGTGGGTCAGCTGCTGTACGTCTTCCCGCCATGGGCGTTGATCGGCCGGGTGATTCAAAGGGTAGAGCACTACAGGGGACAGGTGATTCTGATAGCACCGGACTGGCCTCGGCATCCTTGGTACGGCGATCTCATGCATCTACTGGTGGCAAAGCCCTGGCGTCTTCCGATATGGGCGGATCTGTTGTCGCAGGGTCCGCTACTGATGCCCCACGTGGCTCGGTTCTCGCTTACGGCTTGGCTCTTGAAAGGGCTCGATTGAAGGCCCGGGGATATTCCGGGCCGGTGATTTCCACTTTATTGAAGGCGCGCAGGAGGTCTACGTCCCTGGCCTATGTTCGCATCTGGAGGATATTCGAAGTCTGGTGTGGAGAGCGACATTGTGAGCCGTTAAGATCTACCATCCCTCAAATCCTGCAGTTCTTGCAGGATGGGTTTGACAAGGGATTGGCGGCCGGGTCGTTACGCGTACAGGTCGCTGCTCTAGCGCAGGGGTCACCAACCTGCGGCCCGCGAGGTCCCTCCGTGCGGCCCGCGAGACTCTACCCCGGTGCGGCCCGCCAAGGCAAACTCACCGACTCCTTCTGCAGCCGCGGCTCCCTGCCTCTTAGGGAACCGCGGCTGTGCTTGTAAAATCATCGCGGAGCCCTTCCTGTCTTGATGGGCTCCGTGCAGCATTGTCCCGCCTCCAAAGGAAGTGGTAAACAACTTCCTTTAGAGGCGGGACAATGCTGCACGGAGCCCGTCAAGACAGGAAGGGCTCCGCGATGATTTTACAAGCACAGCCGCGGTTCCCTAAGAGGCAGGGAGCCGCGGCTGCAGAAGAAGGGAGGGAGCTGACATGGATTATTCAAGGTCAGGTATGAGCAGGTTTTTTTTCGCGCGGGGGGGGAGGGGGGGTGCGGCCCGCGAGTCTGCCGGTAGTCGGCTGTGCGGCCCGCGGCCCTCTGGAGGTTGGTGACCCCTGCTCTAGCGTGTTATAGGGGTAAGGTTGGCGGTCAGACACTCGGGGGTCAGGCGGATGTCAAACGTTTCTTGCGCGCTGTGTCGCTGCTGCGGCCCCCTTTTCGTCGGATCGTGCCTAGCTGGAATCTTCTGTTTGTTTTGGACGCGTTGGCGCGGGAACCTTTTGAACCCCTATCGCGGGCATCACTTAAGGATCTCACCCTGAAGGTTGTTTTTCTGGTTGCGATCTGCTCGGCCCGCAGAGTTTCGGAGTTGCAGGCACTATGTTGTCGGGAGCCCTATCTCCAGTTTCGTTCGACGAAGGTGGTTTTGAGGCCGGTACCGGCATTTCTTCCAAAGGTCCTTTCGGTGTTTCATTTGAATCAGGAGATTTCTTTGCCAGTCTTCGGAGGGACCGCCGGTGGCCCGGCGGAGAGGAACTTGCATCTTCTCGATGTGCGTCGGGCGTTAAAAAGGCACCTCCTGCGGACGGCTGATTTCCGCAAGTCGGATAGACTTTTTGTGCTTTTTGCGGGGCCGCGAAAGGGGGAAGCAGCGTCGAAGGCCTCTATTTCTCGGTGGCTAAAGGAAGCTATTGCGTCAGCGTACTTTTCCGGAGGTAAGTCGGTGCCGGAGGGGCTTAGGGCTCACTCCACAAGAGCGCAGGCGGCTTCTTGGGCGGAGTTATGGCTCGTGCCTCCCGTAGATATCTGCAAGGCGGCGACGTGGTCGTCTTTGAATTCCTTTGTCAAGCACTATCGGTTGGATGTTCAGGCCTCGAAGGACACCTCCTTTGGGTCAGCGGTTGTGCAAGCTGGCCTGCTGGGTCCTTCCCGTGGTTAAGTTCCTTCACTGCTCTGGTACTAACCCTGAGGTCCGGGACTAGACTGGCTACACGATCAGGAAGAAGAAATTAGACTTACCTGCTAATTGTAGTTCCTGGAGTGGAGACAGTCTAGTCCCGTATCCCTCCCTAGTGGGGTTTCTGCTGCGACTGGAAGGTCAGCGTTCCAGGTAATTACAAGTAAGAGATGGTTTTATTGGAGGGGATGGAAACCCTTATGGCTGGGGTGCCCCAATACGAAGAAAAAAACAAAACAAAAAAAAAAAAAAAAGAAAAATCCGGTCTTCCCTTCTATCCTTATGGACTTAGCAGGGGGGAAGGCTCTGTATGCGGAAAGTCTAAGTCGGTGTTTGTTTAATGTTCATTTTAGCGTTATATTCTTACTTGTTGCTCCGGTGAGTCTGCTTTGTCAATAGGGAACTGATGGCAGGAGGAGGCTCCCGGATGGATATACCAGTGACATCAGAAAAGGAGGAGTTTCTCAGTCTCCAAGCTGCTGTATGAGATGGACAACCCTGAGGTCCGGGACTAGACTGTCTCCACTCCAGGAACTACAATTAGCAGGTAAGTCTAATTTCCTCTTTGACCCTGAAGGGGTTAAGGCCTCTCCTAGTGGGTGAAGCAAGCCAAATGCTCTCGGACACTGTCCTGCTGATGTGTCCACAAACGTGGCAGAGCAAAGTGTGTATGGTGGTCACAGCTGCTGTATTAAAAGCTCCCCCTTCTCCATATATATTTTTTATGATATCCTTTGTTCTCATTCACAATCTTTTGTGGATGTGACATACCCTGTGTCAGAAGTGGATTTATAGGACCGTTAAAATAACATGGTAACTACCTTTTCTGGATTGTTGTGATAGGGTTTTAATGCTGATTTGTCATTTTTTCATGCTCTTATAGTTTAATTTATGCATTGCTTTTTTAATGTTTGATACCCTGCCTTCCATCTATCACATTTGTCTTTATTATATCTATTTTACATGGTTTTATATTTATGGTTGGTTTTGTTTTATTTAATGAATGTCTGAAATGTTTTATTGGTTTTAACTATTTCTGTTTTTATGTTTGAGATTTTGTGCCCCCTAAAGAAGGCGTTTGCCAAAACGAATAGGGTTTCTTTTAATAAAGCACCTGTGACCACCTTACACACTTTGCTGTGTCCTGTTGTTTCCTGCAAGTATGCTTACTCTCTTTGTGGCTCACTGCCATGACCAGGACATCTAGCTTGGGGACCCTGAGAAACTGTTCCATCTACCCTTGTGATGGAGAATACAGCAACCCAGGATTGTAATAAACCTCAACTCCAGTTCTAATGTCTCTCACTGGGAGAATATGAGTTTTGCAAGGGACTCCATAAAGGGAAAGAAGCCAGAGGCATGCCGTAGTCCTTCTGGGATAGGGTCCACTTGTGAAACCTCCACCAGAGGGGCCTATGTAATATGCAGAGCTGTCATGGCATCCTGAATAAGAGTGAAAAACTACTCTCTGTAAAAGGATGCATCATTGACTAATCCTCTCCTCCTGCCAAGGGAACTTCCCCTTTCTCCAGTGACCTACCAAGTGTAGACAGGAGTCCTCCCAGAGGGTTGTACAGACCAAAGGGGGGAGGGGGTTGACTCCATTGGCCAGATGGAATCACCAACCCACCTTCTCCGGGCAAGAGTGGAACATACTGGAAGGACTTACCCCAAATCTCCCAATAAAGCACACCTCATGCAGCTTGCACACATAACTGGCACAATATTATCACAGAATTTTCTTTGCAAAAGATCTTTATTATATCTATCTTATCTCACAAAAGCAAATATACAAAGAACCTAAAATAGGAGATGCAGAAAGAAAAAGCATCCTTATTGGGGTAACACCTAAATGAAACATAGAAACATAATGACAGAAAAAGACCACATGGCCTATCTAGTCTGTCCTTCCTTATCAACCACTACAACAGTCCCTTCTCCAGGACCAAGCAGGAAGTCAGTCCTCACATATGGGTGACATCGACGTCGATGGAGCCCTTGCGGAGCATTTCCCCAGCTTTTCACGAAAGCCTTTGGGAATGCAGGCACGCATGCGCGGTTCCCTTCCCTCCTAAAGGTGCCATCTTGCCTCAGTCTCTTGTTTTCCGTGAAGCCCACCGGACGTGAGTCCTAGTCATCCTGGAAAATTGTTAGATTTTTTTTGCGATTCTTCGCTATTTTTCATCTCCGGTTCGACGCCGGTTCCCCTCCCGCTGGGTTCGGTACACCGGTATCGAGCCCGATCTTTCTTTTTCGGTTTTTGCCCTTAGTGGTTTGCGTTCGCGCCCTTTTTACTTTTTCCCTGGAAGGCCGGTCCTTTGACCTCGCGGGGACTCTTTTTTTTCCTTGATGGCTTCCAGCGGTTTTAAGAAGTGTGATCGGTGCAAGAAGCTGATGTCCCTCCGGTGCCTCGGTCCTGATCACGACCCTAAGACATGTGGAAAAATGTCTTCCAAGGCACTGTGTAGTCGACAGCACCAAAAGGAAAGGCTTTTTTCTGACTCAGCCTCCGGCCGGGCCCGGACCTCGTCTGAGGCCTCGACATCTCGGGAATCGGATCCCGAGCACCGTCGTGGTTCCCCGGACAGGGGGTCCCCCGACCGGGAATGCAAGAGGAAGAAGTGGCTCGCGAGGGTGTCGTTGGAAGAGGTCCCTGGCTCCTCGAGAGCTAGGTCTCAGACCCCCGACCGTCGCCCTGGGCCCGTGGAGCAGGAGAAGCCTTCCAAAGTCCCTCGACTGGAGCTGGAGTCTGCTGGACACGTAAGCCCTGTAGTCCTCGTGGACTCTCCTCCTAGGGAGCAGACGTTGGGTCTGGCGCCGCCGGGGCCTGAGTCGGGAGCTGCTGAGTCTCCTGAGCTGGGTCTCAGGTTGACAGCCTTGGAGAGCAGACTGTCTGCCTTCTTGGAACAGCAGCGGGCACTGATGGCCAGCCTGTCTGGCGCATTTGCCCCGACCACTGGGACATTGACATCGAAGTTGACCCCGGAGACCGAGCCGATACTCGAGGCCATGAAGGCTCGAGGTCGACCTCAGTCGCGGTCTCCCTCGACCTCCCGTTTGGGACCGAGGGTGTCGACGCCGGTGCCTTCGGCATCAGGGCGGGTGCTCGCAGGCCCCGCAAGGTCGGACCCCGATTCCTCATCGGACGAGTCCGCATGGGAGACGGAGGACGAGGAGTCCCCCGACACCTTCAAGACTCGGTGCGTCCCATCGGACTCACCGCAGTCTGAACCCCAGAGTAGATCCCCTCTGGAGGATACCCAGTTCTCGGAGTTTGTCCGGGATATGGCCACTGCGTTGGCTATCCCTGCGGACCCTGAGGAGGAGCCTCGAGCCGAGGAGCTCGAGGCCCTGCAGTACGACTCTCCTCCGAAGGAGGTCTTTACTGTCCCGGTTCCTCCGATGCTGGAACGGCTCCTCTTCCGTATGTGGGAGGCACCGGCCTCGGTGCCGGTTTTAAACAAGCGGGTCGATTCGATCTATCGACTCCGGAAGAGTCCTGGCTTTCAGAAGGCGCAGCTCCCACACCATTCCATGGTGGTGGAATCGGCCATGCATCGCCTGAAAATCAGAAGATGCACTCAGCGGTGCCCCCTGGCAGGGAGGCCCGAAACCTCGATGGTTTTGGTAGAAAGTGCTTCCAGGGCTCGATGCTTGCTTGCCGTGTCCAGTCTTACCAGCTGTACATGGGCATGTACTTGCGAGACCTGGCCAAGGAGCTGGCCAGGTTCTCTGCTGGTCTCTCCGGGAAACCCTTGCAGAGGTTCAAGTCATTGTCCTCGGGGATCCGGGAATGCTCCAAGTTTGTCCTGCGCTGCCTACGATGGCTTCGAGGCTTCGGCCCGTGTTGCAGCAGCTGGCATCGTGGCTCGACGCCAGGCATGGCTGCAGTCATCGGACCTTGAGCCATGGGTTCAGGACAAGTTGGTCGATGTCCCTTGCCGAGGTGAGAACCTTTTTCGCAAGCCCATGACTGAGAAGGCCGCACAACTCGAGACCGAGCACCTCACAAGGACAAGGCTGTCTAGAAAGACTTCTGCCCCTTCTCACAAGAAGAAGGGCTCGGGTAAAAAGCCCTTTTACCCGAGGAAGGGCACTGCCTACAAACAGTACCCACAATATCAGGCTGCCCAAGCTCTGCCCCTCAGGGTCAGCAAGCCAAGGGGCAGGGTAATAGGCCTAGTAGGCAGAGGACCCCCAAGCCTCCGGCCCCTGCTCCCACTCAGCAGGGTGGGGGATTTTGACTCCTTAGGCATAGCCTCTCCGTCCCTGCTCTCCCAACCCTGCACAGGAGGTCGCCTAGCTCTGTTTGCCCACCAGTGGCCACTCATCACTGGAGACAGTTGGGTGTTAAGAATAGTCCACAGGGGCTATGCACTACACTTCCAACAACTGCCTCCTCCATACTTTCCAGGGGAGCCTCCAAGGCCTCCCCTGCACACAGATCTTCTCCTTCAGGAGCTACAGGGTCTGTTGGTGGACAGGGCAGTGGAGCCTGTGCCTCCCCACTTACACGGTCGAGAGTTCTACTCCAGGTATTTCCTGGTACCCAAAAGAACCGGTGGCCTTCAACCTATTCTAGATCTCCGAAACCTCAACAAGTTCCTAGAGAAGGAAACGTTCAAGATGCTTACTCTTGGAACATTTCTGTCCTACCTCCAGCAGGGAGATTGGCTATGCTCCTTGGATTTAAAGGATGCGTACACTCACATCCTCATTCATCCAGACCACAGAAAGTACCTCAGGTTCATTGTGGGAGGAAACCATTATCAGTACAGAGTACTGCCTTTTGGCCTCACCTCCGCTCCCAGGGTCTTTACCAAATGTCTGGCAGTGGTGGCGGCCTACCTGAGAAATCAGGGAATCTTTGTCTTCCTCTATCTGGACGACTGGCTCATCAGGGGTCTGACATGCCAGGAGGCCAGACAAGCCACCCTCAGAACTATTGCTCTTCTTCAAAGCCTGGGGTTAGTCATAAACTTCGCAAAGTCCACTTTGCTCCCCTCCCAGAACTTGGAGTTCATAGGGGCAAGGTTGGACTCTCTGCTGGCAAAGGCATTCGTGCCAGAAGACAGAGCCCAAAGGCTGATAAGCTTGGCAAGCCAGTTTCTCAGCAGGTCACTGGTCTCCACCAGACTCTGCCTGAGGCTTCTTGGCCACATGGCTTCGACAGTACATGTGACCCCCAATGCCAGGCTCCATATGAGGCCTGCACAGTGATGCCTTCGGACTCAGTGGTCACAGGCCACAGGCAGCCTCAGCGACAGGATAAGGGTGTCCAGACAATTTCTGAACTCCCTCAGCTGGTGGTTGCACCCATCCAATCTGCTGCAAGTGGTGCCTTTTCAGACTCCTGGATTCACAGTGGTGTTGACTACGGACGCCTCCCTGCAGGGCTGGGGAGCTCATTGTCTGGGCAAGTGCACCCAGGGCCTGTGGTCTCCCTGGGAAGCTGCACAGCCGATCAATCTCTTGGAACTCAGGGCTATTCAGTTAGCCCTCAAAACTTTCTCTCCCACCCTGGCTCATCAGTCTGTCTTGGTTCAAACAGACAATCAGGTAGCCATATTCTATGTGAACAAGCAGGGCGGAACTGGGTCCAGGCTCCTTTGTCAGGAGGCACAGGACCTTTGCTTGTTTGCTCTCAGGCACAACATACTCCTCAAGGCAGTGTATCTACCTGCCCAGGAGAACTACCTGGCAGACAGGCTGAGCAGGATTCTGCAGCCCCACGAGTGGCAGCTCCATCCTTTGGTGGTTCAGAAAATTTTCCTGAAATGGGGACTTCCATCCATAGATCTGTTTGCTAGTCTTCTGAACAAACAGCTGCCAAAGTTCTGCTCCAGGCAACCACATCCCCTGTGGATAGCAGCAGATGCTTTTCTGATTCCCTGGTCTCAGGGCCTCCTGTATGCGTTTCCTCCCACGCCCTTGGTGGCCCGAACTCTGTTCAAGATTCTTCAGGACAAGGCCTCGGTCCTGCTGGTGGCTCCCAGGTGGCCGAGACAGCCTTGGTTTCCACTTCTGCTTCAGCTGGCAGTGGATCCCCCACTGCCTCTGGGGTTACAACCCGACCTTCTCTCTCAGGATCAGGGTTCCCTTCTGCACCCCAATCTCAAAGCTCTCAATTTGATGGCATGGAGGCTGCAAGGGTAGTTTTGGCTCCCTGGGGCCTACCTCAGGAAGATGAGGAGGTTGTCCTAGCCTCTAGGAAACGGTCCACTAGGAAAACCTATGCTCTTAAATGGAAAAGGTTTTCCGTGTGGTGTCACTTATGTACAGAGGATCCCTTCTCCTGTACTGTGCCAGTAGTGCTTCAGTACTTACTGCACTTATCAAATCAAGGACTTAAGTCCAATTCTGTTCGGGTCCACCTCTCAGCTCTAGCAGCTCACCACTCACTGGTGGAAGGACATTCTCTATCGGTTCATCCCTTGGTGTCCCGGTTTCTCAGAGGCTTGCTCTTGCTCAAGCCTCCAATCCATCCTCCTGCTCCTGAGTGGGAGTTGAATGTGGTCTTGCAGCAACTGACTCGCCCACCTTTTGAGCCGATGGCTACTTGTCGTCTACGCTTCCTTTCCTGGAAAACACTCTTCTTGGTAGCCCTAACCTCGGCTAGGCGAGTGAGTGAGCTTCAGGCCCTGGTCTGTGACAGGCCTTACACCAGATTCTATAGGAACAGGGTAGTCCTCAGGACTCATCCAAAGTTCCTCCCAAAGGTTGTCTCCTCTTTCCACCTCAACCAGGAGGTGGTTCTTCCAACATTCTTCCCTAGGCCTCATGCAAGCCAGGCTTAAGCAGTTCTGCATACCTTGGACTGTAGGAGGGCCCTATCCTTCTACCTTGACCGTAGGCAGGGGCACAGAAGGGCTACTTACCTCTTCATATCTTTTGACCCTAATAACTTGGGGTTAGCTGTGTCCAAGCGGACCTTGTCCATCTGGGCGGCTGACTGTATCATCTGGGCTTACAGGGTGGCTGACCTTCCTTTGCAGGGTCGGATCATGGCCCATTGTGTCAGGGCAATGGCTGCCTCAGTGGCTCATTTCCGCTCTGTACAGTTGGTAGACATCTGCAGGGCTGCAACTTGGTCTTCAAGCCAGACCTTTGTGGCCCATTACTGTCTGGAAAGGGAGTCCTGTAGGGACAGTGCTTTTGGCTAGGCAGTACGCCGGAGTCTCTTTGAGGTTTAGGCAACTCCTGCCCTCTGTTGGGCTACCGGTAGAGGTTCTTGATGCTGGGACTAGAGGGAAAAGCCTTTCTTGATGCTGGGACTAGAGGGAGTTCTCTTGTTCAGCCTGGGTTCCTGGTAGCCCAGAGCTAGGGAGTCACCCATATGTGAGGACTGACTTCCTGCTTGGTCCTGGAGAGAGTAGTTACTCACCTGTAACAGGTGTTCTCCAGGAACAGCAGGAATCAGTCCTCACAACCCTCCCTCCTCCCCTTGGAGTTGCAGTTGTACATAGCTAACAGCACACAAAAATGTAAAATAAACTATGTCATTTGACTGAGGCAAGATGGCACCTTTAGGCGGGAAGGGAACTGTGCATGCGTGCCTGCATTCCCAAAGGCTTTCATGGAACTCTGGGGAAATGCTCTGCAAGGGCTCCCTCAATGTCACCCATATGTGAGAACTGATTCCTGCTGTTCCTGGACAACACCTGTTACAGGTGAGTAACTACATTTTTTTTCCCTTTAGAAATTCTTTGTCCCATACTACTTTCAATTCAGATACTGTCCTCATCTCTACCACCTCCACTGGGAGACTATTCCATGGATCCACCACTCTTTCCATAAAGAAATATTTCTGCATATCACTCCTGAATCTATCCCATTTCATCCTTATCCCGTCGTAGCAGAGCTTGCTTTCAATTGAGAGGCTCTCCCACTGAACATTTATGCCATGGAGGTATTTAAATGTCTCAATCATATCACCTCTATCCTGTCTTTCCTCCGAGGAGGTTCCCAACTCCAGTCATGGAGGGCCAAACACCATTCAGGTTTTCAGGCTGTCCTGAGTAAATATGCACTGTACTCACTTTATTCAAATGTATTTCATGCATATTCATTAGGGACAGCCTGAATGGTATTTGGCCCTCCACGACTGGAGTTGGGAACCTCTGCTCTAAGGTGTATATATTAAGATCCTTAAGTCTGTCCTTCATATGTTTTATAACGAAGACCACTGAACCATTTTAGTAGCCACCCTCTGTACTGACTCCAGCCTGTTTATATCCTATTGAAGGTGCGGTTTCCAGAATTGCACACAATACTCCAAATGAGGTTGCACCAATGACACATAGAGAGGGGCATTATCCCCTCCTTTCTTTGGCTGACCATTTCTCTCCTTAAGTATCCTAGCTTTGGGTGTTGCCTTTTCTTCCTGTTTAGCTACTTTGAGATCATCAGACACAATCATGCCTAGGTCCTGCTCTTCTTTAGTGGACAAAAGTACTTCACTCTCTGTACTATATTGTTCTTTTGGATTGCTGCAGCTCAAATGCATGACCTTGCATTTTTTAGCATTAAATAGCAGCTGCCAACTTCTAGACCATTCTTCAAGCTTAGCTAGATCCCTCCTCATGTTATCTACACCTTCCTGGATGTCTACTCTATTGCAGATTTTCATATCATCCACAAAGAGGCAAACCTTACCCGATAGCCCTTCTGCTATATCACTAACAAAGATGTTAAAGAATCGGATCAAGGACAGATCCCTGGGGCATAATACTGGTAACATCCTTCTCCTCTGAGTGAGCTCCATTTGCCTGTACCCTTTGTTGCCTCCCATTCAACCAATTTCTAACCCAAGCAGTAACTTTAGGGTCCATCCCTAGGGTGTTCAGTTTGTTTATAAGTCACCTGTGAGGAACGGTGTCAAAGGCTTTACTGAAATCTAAATATACCACATCTAGGGCTCTCCCTCGGTCCAACTCCCTGGTAACCTAGTCAAAGAAATCAATCAGATTTGTCTGATCTGCCTCTGGTTAATCCATGCTGCCTCGGATCCTGTAATCCGCTGGACTCCAGAAACCTCACTGTTTTCTCTTTCAGCAGTGTTTCCAATAATTGGAAACACTGGTTTGGAATTGAGGGATTTCCTGTCCGTTGATAGGTCCTAACGCAGTGAACACAAGAAGGATATATGATTCTAACTACACTAAAGGCAAGCTTGTGAAATCCTTTAAACACGCAGAAAAGAAATGCACAATACAGAGATACACAGAATGGAGACTCAGAATCACACATGCTGAACCAACAATCATACAATGGGGAACTGTAGCCCATATCACTTCTGTGATGTAGGATACAAAACCCCTCCCACAAAAGAGGGGGTTTTTTCTAACTGGTCCCTTTGTTTTTCTTTTTATTAAACATCTGGATTTTCTGTTCTATCATCCCTCCTTTTGTTCCTGTCATGTCTGAACTCATTCCTATCGACCTTTTGTATGCCTATGTCTGTAGCTATCACCCTGGGCTTTGTCTGATTTATTCTTTATCTGAGCTCTGTCCCTCTTATTTAGTTCTTTACCTGATTTGTTTTCCCACCCCTTATTTCCAAGAAATATATCTTGCTATCTCCCCATGTCAGATTTTACCTTGGGCCCATGCTAAGCTGGTACCTCTTGTGATGCCTTCTTTCTGTGCCCTGTAGATGTGTGTGTGCTCCCCCCCCCCCCCCCCCTCACATTTCTTCTATCTGATATCATCTAATAGTCTCTGGCAACTCATGTAGCACCTCGGTACAATTGCCAGCATTTAAATCTATATTAATCCTGGCTCCCACGGGGGATAGGGCTAGGATCGTGGAGTAACAGACCGGTGAAAATGACTTAAGGGTAGGGGTTCTTAACCTCCTCGCCACCAGAGGGGGAGATGCCAGAGGGCCCCTGCGTACCTCTTCTGAGAGGTCAGGGCCTTGGACCGTGTGAAGGGAGCTGCCACGCAGCTACCAGAGCCTGAAAACAGCCCATGCATAACTAGGCTGTTGCTTTAACCACTAGGCGACTATTTCAGTCCTACATCCATGTTTAGTAGCATTTAATAGTTAAAGTGAAACGCTAATAGCATTAACTTGACTAGGCCTAGATTATAGATATGTGTAAAGGTGCCATTATATATTTAGACAGTTAAAATCAAAGAACACACGTAGGTCTCTCAGAAAGTTTCCTTGTGTGTTGAGCAAGAACTATTCTTAAAGATCACACTATTCCTCAGTCTTATTAGGGATCTATTGTATTTGTATACTAGAAGTTTGCAGAAGAAGCAGTGTGCTATGGAATCTTTGGCCAAGAATGGTAGCTGACTAATGAAAAACATGAAGGGTTCGGTGAAGGGACTCTGTCCTATATTAGAAGTAATTTACTAAATCTAAGCCTGCTTTTCCTGCGTCATTTCTGAGATGAAAAGAAGGCATAGCATGATTTCTTCAAATAAGGATTATAGCATAGCTTTGATCTTCGTTGCCTTTTAAGCATATAGGCTTTGTAGCAGATAAGGCTTTTTCCAGAGTCAATGGTCAGAAGAATAGTGTCCTTTAATAAATATAATATGTGCTTTGGCTGTTAGGTCTATGCGTTTTTCTTTCTGGTCTCAATAGTTGTGTGTGCCATTGAGTCAATGATGGCTCTGGGTAATTCAGCCTGTGTTTTCTTGGTAGTCTTTATAGAATGTTTTACCTGGTAGAAAACGCTATCTAAGGTATGTAAGCAGAAGTGGCATCTAAGGAAAATGGCATTGACTCCTACTTATGTATTTTTGGAGTAATTCCAAGGGTTCTTACTCCCCAATTATGATGAAGATGTGCATGTACAGCATATTGAAATTTTGACCAAAGTATGAAGAAAATTAATTTTATAAACAAACATCCTCTTTCCCGTGGGGTGGATTCATAATAGGATGGTGTGCGAGCTAAAGCTTAGATTCAGGTAAAACCAAGAGTCCAAACGGCTCTTGATATTTCAAAGTCCATTGTTTTTAGTAACAAGTCCTATGGCATTACTAGGGCTCCATTTAAACCCAACATTCTGTCTTTCAGCAATAGCAGCACCAGCTTCCAAAGAGAAACTCTGTTCCCTGTTGTTCACAACCAGCTCTGGGTGATATGAAATTTGTGCCTCTCAAAAGCAAATAAACCACAAGCCCAAATCAAAAGAAGAGGTCAGGCTATTCCTAACTAAGAGCACAGGAAATCAATTAATGTCAGACTCTTTGTTATGAGGGGCAAAGCCACTCACGAACCAGTTTCCTCTTTTATATATTTAAAAGTGATGAAGATTGCCACACTATGTGTAAACACCAAGTGCAACACAACTTACATTAAGAAAAGAACAAGCAGCTTTTTTTTTCAGCTATGTTCTGATGTCTCAAAGTTCCACGACTAAATTCCATTTTTCACAGTTTAACAAATGCCGGATGCACAACAATGAAGACAATCGGATGGAAATTAAGAGATTAGGGAAGGTTGCCATCATCCGCGGGAGAATGAAAAAAACTGGAAACTCCCAGGTTAAAGTAAACTCCACCAGTCAATCTCCATATTCAGACCAGAAAGGTAGACTGATTTCAATTTGTAAATCCCAGATTGTTCAAGGAATTGCATTCGGATTTCACAATCTCCACTGTGGGGATTAGGAGAAACAAAGTCAAGTACCCGCCATTGTATATCCTCAAATGTATGACCTTTCTCCATACAGTGATGCACAGTGGGTGCGTTGACAATCTTATTCTTTAGCCTGGAATAAATAGATCAATGTTCGCCGAAACGCCGTCTGATCGGGCACATAGTCCGGCTAACATATTTCAAAGTACATGGACAAATCAATAAATATACCACAAAGGACGTCAGACAGGAAGTTTGCCAATGAACTAAATATGATATTCCCATAGCAGAATCAGTCCAAGAGTCCTCTATTAATGCTGTAACGCAAAAATTACAGGGGGCACTCATAGAGCAAGAAAAATGCACAGTAACCTCTTGAAGTGAAACAAATCTGTCAGATGGTATGGCTGCTTGGACAACAAAATCTCTAATGTTTTGTCACGCAAATATGCAATTGTCAAGTCCACTTGGAAACATTTATGCAATGCAAAGAAGATGCTAGTGCTTTTGCAATATTGAGGTAACTTTTGGTGTATAAACCATGAAAAGTAAAACCCCAGCCAGACAGTCTCCCGAGGTGTCATCCTATCTGAGGTATGAGGCCTTTGTAATAACCGTTCTCTGTGAGAATAATGAGCTTTTATAGATGCTCGTCTGATGATTTCTAGAAGGTAACCCCTAACCCCCCCCCCCCAAAAATGATAATTACATTTGGCAGGGTTGTTTTGTTTTTTTTTAGAAGGTGGGGGCTATGTTAAAGTATAGCGTGACTGATCCATGGTTCTCGTGGGTAGGGCTCTCTTTTTCGCTAGGGAAAATGCACTGAGATTCGATCATAATCATCCGAACACCATCCTCCCCCCCCCCCCCCCGAAATAGCGAAACTATCTCTAAAAGGTTTTAATCTAAGTCACAGGGCGAGCTGAGATGTAAAAGTAGACGTTACGTACTTTAAATACTAACACTTGGGAAAAAGGTCAGGTTACGATAGTCCTTGGCCGGCGCAGAACTACGGTAGACGCACAGCTTCGTCTCGAGCGCGGCTGCGCGTGCATGGACGACCACCAGTGCGCAGGTGCGAGAGCGGGCTGGCGCGCAGTATGATGAGCCGTGCTCGCGCTGTGCCGGAAGCTCTGAGGGTGCGGTTTGTTTCCTGTTTCTGCCGGGAGCTGGTTTTCCATTCGACGGGAGTAATGCCGAAAGGATCTGGGAAAACGGTATGGGTCTTTCGTCCAGTACGGAACTGGATGCGGTATCCGGGATGAATGGTTGCTAAGGCTCTAGGCGCGGCCTCTGTGAATGTTGATTGTGTTAATTTTCAAAACCCTGATACAAAAACATATTTCATGTGTGGTGATAATTATAAGTGTTGACATCTTTTCTGTGAATGCTTTGTGTTCATTTTATTTTTACAAATGTTAAAGATGTAATTGAATTTTTTTTCCTAACACTGAGTAAACCATTTCCGTATTAAAACAGTACTAGTTGCCTTATGTTTTCCGTCTTAGGGGAAAGAACAGAGCAAGGAACCACTAAACCCTTCCACTTCTGGTCCTGTTGGAATTGATAAAAACGGTTCCATCACAATAGCTATTCATGCTAAACCAGGTTCCAAATTAAATGCTATAACAGGTGTGTATAACACATTTTATGTTAACACTGTAAATACAGCTAAAGCCAAAAAGATAGTCTTTTATAACTAACCCATTCAATAACTTTTAAAAATCTACTGCTACAGTTTACCTAATGGAAATATCTGTATAAAGGCCTAGAGGAAGAAAAACATGGGAGGAATCAAGCCGAAAACTAGCACCTTTAAGTACAGATAATGCTACTTTTAGGCACAATTATGGCCACAGCCAAATACAGAAAATAGTGGTGTGAACTCAGAACCAGCCCTAGGTAGAAATCCCAGCCTCGCTGCCCATTCTATCAAGAGAGGGGGAGGAGGGCAGCAGTAGCAGCTGCTACCATTTTTGGAAATACTGCCATTGTCTGCCTGCCTGCCTCCTCCTCCCCCCCATGGAATCGGGGGGGGGGGCGCGGCGGCGGGCGGGGCGGCGGCGGGGGGGGGGCCCGGCCGCCGGGGGGGGGGGGGGGCGCGGGGGGGGGGGGCCAGCGGGCGGGGGGCGCGGCGCGGCGGGCGGGGGGGGGGGGGGGGGCGGCGGGGGGGGGCGGGGGGGGGGGGGGGGCAGGGGCGCGGGGGGGGGGGGGCGGCGCGGGGGGGGGGGGGGGGGGGCGGTCGGGGGGGGGGGGGGGGGGGGGGGGGGGCGGCGGGGGGGGGGGGGGGGCGGGGCGGCGGGGGGGGGGGGGGGGGGGGGGGCGGGGGGGGGGGCGGGGGGGGCGGGGCGGGGGCGGCGTGGTGGGGCGGGGGCTGCGGGGGGGCGGCGGGGGGGGGCGGGGGGGTGGGGGCCGGGGGGGGGCGCGGGGGGGGGGGGGGGCGGCGGGGGCCGGGCGGCGGGGGGGGCGGGGGGGGGGGGCGGGGGGGGGCGGCGGGGGGGCGCGCGGGGGGGGGGGGCGGGGGGGGCGCGGCGGGGGGGGGGGCGGGGGGGCGGGGGGGGCGGGCGGGGGGGCGGGGGCGGGGGGCGGGCGGCGCGGCGGGGGGGGCGGGGGGGGGGGGGGGCGGGGGGGGGCGCGGGGCGGGGGGGCGCGGCTCATGTGTGCTGTGCTGTGGTCACCGGCCACCCTTGGCAGCTGCCTAGCTTGCCTAGTGGACGGGCTGGCCCTGGTGCATATAAACAGCAAATTTCAATGTAATTTCAGTTTGTTCAATGTAAACCGCACTGATGCAGAATAGCGCGGTATATAAGAGAATATAAATAAATAAAATAAATAAATAAATAAATAAATTCTAGCACACAGTTAACCCCAAGAGAGCTGTGTTTTTTTTTTTTTTTTTTTTTTTTTTATGCCATCAAGTCAGTTCTGACTCCTGGCGATCCAGCTGCCTCTGGGTTTTCTTGGCAACGTATCACCGGAGGTTGATTGCCAGGCCTTACCTTCCAAGGCAGTGGAGGGTGAAGTGACTTGCCCAAGGTCACAAGGAGTTCCAGTGGGAATCAAACCCTTGAACTTCTATGTACTAGGTTGAAATAAAATGGCATGCTGATATTGTCCGTGCCTGATACAGAGAAACACATGGAGGATTTCATAACCAGCCTTAGTGCCAGTATCTCTATGCCTAGTCTTGAGGTGGCTTGAATGCTTTGTGTGCTCTTGACAATATTTTGATGGCATTTGGACGGGCTTTCCCTGATGGCTGGATAATCTAAGATGAAGTGTCAAACTTCCCCTCAGATGATCCAGGCATTGGGGAAAGCCCCCAATTTATTTATTTATTTATTTATTATACCGCGCTCTTTAGAATCAGTGCGGTTTACATGTATAGTAACAGGTACTTTTTTTTTATTCCCTTGTCCTGAAGGGCTCACAATCTAAGTGTACCTGAGGCAATGAAGGGTTAAGTGGCTTGCCCAAGGCCACAAGGAGTGGCCATGGGACTAGAGACCCCAGTCCCTCCAGCCTGAAGTTGCTTGTCCTCATGTGGGAATTGAACCCCCGGCCTTCTGGCCTGAGGTAACCTGTCCCAACCACTGCGCCACTCCTCCCAATGCCATTAAAATACTGTAAAAGGGTTAAAAGAATTTGGCATGACATGGATCTTTGTGGAAAGCATATAAACAGGATGGAGTCAGTAAGGAGGGTAGCTACTAAAATGGTTAGTGGTCTTTATTATAAAGCATATGAGGACAGACTTAAGGATCTTAATATGTACACCTTAGGAAAGGCGGGATAGAGGTGATATGATCGAGACATTTAAATACACATAAATGCACAGGAGGAGAACCTCTTTCGATTGAAAGCAAGTTCTGCTACGAGGGGCCATGGGGTGAGGGTGAAAGGGGATAGATTCAGGAGTGATATGTGGAAATATTTCTTTACGGAAAGAGTGATAGATCCATGGAATTAGTCTCCCAGTGGAGGTGGTAGAGATAAGGACAGTATCTGAATTCAAAAAAGCCTGGGACAAACACAGAGGATCTCTAAAGGGAAAAAGGGGACTGTAATGCAAGGACAGATTAGATAGGCCATGTGGTCTTTTTCTGTTGTCATTTTTCTGTGTTTCTATGAAATGATTCCTAAAAAACTAGGAACATCAGCCAGATGGACATGGGGACACTGTCAGTTTCCTCCTTCATGAGGTTCAAGAAGATTAACCTGACTTTGGTTCGGTCTGTCTCAGCTGACATATTCCTCACTGGGTGGCTGGCTGTGATAGCTGTGGAGGTGCACTGCATCAAGAAGTGCAGGATGCTCTGCTGCCTACCTGTTATCAGTACCAGTTTATTTCTCCTTTACCCCCCCCCCCCCCCCTTGCTGGCTGGACTCCCTGTAGGAGTAGTTTTGGATGGAGGGCCAGAGACAGATGAAATAGGGTTAAGCAGAATCTTATTTGGCTGTGATCATGCGGTAGAGCTTTTGCCCAGCATCTGTGTGAGTCTGACAAGGCCTCCTGGTAGGGCAGAAGAGCCTGCATGGCAGATTTGCAAGTCCTGCTGCTGGGCTTTAGCAATGTGTTAGATAGGGAAGCATGCTGACAGAATGGAGCAGATGGTAAATTTACACCTGCTTGATTGGTGCGCCTTTAGGACCAGCAGGGTCTGCATGGTTGAAAAAGCTGCTGGAATTTTGTCACGCTGCTCTCTCTGTTTGAGCTGAGCTATGCAATGCATGCATCAGAAAGGAGGAGAGCCAGGAGTCAAAGTTGGTGAGAAAGACAGAAGTGGACTTGTTGCAGGGTTGATAAATGATAGCTACCCAGGGAGGTAGTGGAGAAAATAGGTGGATGGCATGGACTTCAAAGGAAGCAACGGAATTAGATGGAAGCAGGAAGGACTGAAACTGGCAGGAATGAGAGAGTAGGAACCCAACACCACCACCACGGCCAATGGGCCGAGGTATATGGGAAAATAGGTAGCCTCTATGACAGAGGGTAGTGACTGAAGTAGAATCTTCAGGGAGAAACAAAATATCAGTAAGACCCAGATGCAGAGTATTAGAGATAAAGAGGGCATGAATGAAGGTAAGTTTATTGGAGGCCAAATGTGTAGTCCACAGTGTGCATGAAAAAGGGAGAGAGGAGAGGGATATGAACAAGATTAGAAAGGTTACGCATTGATCAGCCCTAGGAGTGTGGAAAAAAAAGTCTAGGGAGGTCAAGGTTGGGGGTTGATATATCCAGATGAGGGAAGGAGGAGGCATAGGAGAGAACAGGGAAGAGAGGAGGCAGCGGCATGATGGAAGCAAGAGTGAGGTTCCTTCGGTGAGAGTGGAGATGGCTGAATGAGAGGAAGAAATTAGTGAAGCTCAAGAGCAGATAAGGTAGAAGACAAAATGGTAGGGGAGGTGGGTAATGAGAAATAGGGCCATGGAATTCTAGGAATGAAGGACAAAGATTAGGGAGAATTAACATCGAGAACATAAAGCAATGTGGAGCTATAGGTGAACGAGAAGAGGAGAGACTGCATATCAAAGGAGAGGGAGGAGAAAGTCCTGGTGGCTTCAGGTGCACCTGAGTAATTGTCATTGAGCAGAAGAGTGCTATGAAAGATTAAGCCGGGGGTGAGTGGGCTGAGGTGTCAAGGAATGAGTAATAAAGCACTTGTACCAAATAACTTACCCAGGGATGACAGAATGGCCATACCACTGGGGTGAGGATGTTGGGGGGCAAGCTCGCCCCGACTCTCTCTCAAGCTCTGCCCCTAGCCCTCGTGGCCTTTCCCTATCGCGGCAAAGACTTCTGTCTTCCTGTGGGAGATCGGGGCAGACAAAAGGAGTCTTTGGCCTGATTGCGGCCATTCCCTTCTCCTTCTCTTCCTGCAGGAGATTAAATCCCTGTGGCCAGACAACCTGCATGGAGGCTGTGATTGTGACCTTCCCTTCCTGTTTTGCGATGGGAATTTGATTTCTGGTTGGCAGACAGGCACACCGAAGGAGTCTTTGTTGCAATCGTGGTTGCTTTCTTCTGTTTTGCCTGTGGGAGATGGGATTTCCATGGGCAGAACAGGAGTGGAAGGTCATGATCACGGCCTCCATGCAGTTTCAGCTGGTACCTGGCAGGCAAAATTTCAGTGGGGCCCACTCCTTCCTGACACCTATGAACTTACTGCTCTTAGAGGCCGACTGTCTCTACTGGACAGAATGTTTAGGGCTGCCTCCATTCCTCCATCCCACCCCTAACTTGCCCACTATTATAGAGATGCTGTCTGGATATTTAGGGGGTGTGTATTAAGCTGGGCTAACCATTAGCCCAGCTTAGCAAACATGCCCCTTAGTGATTTAAACAAGCTGATACTATCATTACATTTTTGTTATACAAATAAACAAATTCTGTGTTTGTCAGCTGCTGAAAAACTCATAATTTGCTTCTAATATTGGTCTGATAGAATATGACAGCAGTTAAGGCCCATCTAGTCTGCTCAGTTTCATTCCATTAAGAGTAGAAGAAATCCTGTAGATAAGTTAAATGTACAAAACTGACTGCATTAAATCATGAAACCATATTGCCTGATTCTTTCTGGAAGATGTGATCAGAGAGTTTAAGGGGCATGAGAGAGTTTGGCCTCTAAGTGGTTTCTCCCATATATGGGGCCATGCTTGAGACACTGATTATAAACCATGCTACTTAGCATGCATCTATTTCATGTATATTCATTGTGGATATCCTAAAAAAACAGACTGGCTAGAGGGTACACCAGGACTCACTTTAGCAATATTCGTTTTATATGACTGGAGCCTTGCATAAATCAATCCATTAATTATAATGGCATTTTGATTTTAGATTTATTGCTTGTTTTCTCGAAATCTGAGCTTGGTATGAGTTTTATTTAGTTATTTCCAGTGCTCCTTGCCAAAATAACCCAAAGCGTGTTACAAAAAAATGAAATACATAACACATCCCAGAAATTATTTTCCTGCCCAAATGGACTTGTAATCATTGTTTATACCTAAAACAATGAAGGGCGAAGTGAGTTGACAAAGGTCACAAGGTATCAGTGGGTGAAGTGGGATATGTGTGTAAAGTATTCTGCTGTGTCAAATAGGCTTAATTTTGGCCCTTAGCAATCAGCTTAAGGAACTTGTGAACACAAAAAATACAGTGAGACTGCCATATTAAATACTTTTTAAATAATTTTGTAATCTATCGCAAATGCCTTTATGCTTTCATTTTGGAAATTATTATTTGTTTTCCAGCAATAACAGAAATACGGTAAACAGTATAATCTGGATGACTGGTTTTCATTTTCTGTCTTGGAAATGTTTTTCCTCATTTTCCCTCCAGACCGGTCCTGACACGTAGGTTTGTGCTTCTGTACCAGCAGATGGAGACTGAGAACCACTAGTTTGATGATAATGTCACCCTACATAGGGGCCTATGCCGCCCAGAGCAGGGCCAATATTTCTTAGTCTCCAACAGTTGGTAGATGAGGTAAGCCTGTACATCCCAGGTTAGTTAGGCAAGGGAGAGAACGTAGCGGTATCTTTTTTTTCTTAGCTCAAAATGAAAGTTTCAGACTGAACAAGTGGGCCAGGATTGGCTGGGACTGTTCTGCAAGGAGTACAGAACTCAAGGGTTCTGGTTCCACCCTCCTGTTAGTGTAGCTGGGTTTAAAAAAGGTTTGGACAAGTTCCTGGAGGAAAGGTCCATAAACCATTATTAAGAAGGGACCCAGGATATCAATGCTTGACCCAGTACAAGCATTGCGGAACCTGTGTCTTTTGGGGAAACTGCTAAGTACATATGACCTAGATTGGCCACTGTTGGAAACAGGATACTGGGCTTGATGGACCTTGGTCTGACCCAGTATGGCATACCTTATGTTCTCCTCCCTACTTTAAAGTAGGGGGTGGCCATCTATCCTCAACTTTTGAGAGAAGTCCAGATAGGGAGATTAAGGACATTTTATGGGTGAGCTCATTTAACTTTTTTGTTTGTTTGTTTTAAAGATTAACTCAGAAAATAGCAGGCCAAGTTATTCTTCCCTTTCTTTGTGGGTCAGCTTGGTGATTCAGAGCTCCAGAGTGGAGATTGAATATAGGTATGGCCTGGTATGAGGGGATCCTTTTTGTTACATTTGTCTCAGCAGATTGTAAGTTCTGTGGAGCAGGCACTGTCTTTTATGAGTTTGTGTACAGTGCTGCATATGCCTAGTAACATTATATAACTGATTAGTAGTAGCCTACTAATGGGAGCTGCTGGAAGTTGTTCAGTCAGGACCATCGAGGTATGTACTACTGCGGTGCAAGTCGAACGCAGCTGTTGTGCATGACCAGCTCGCTCTGCTCCAGTAGCTAGGCAGGCTGCTGCTGCTGCTGTGTAGAGGATTTTTAATGGATGGGCCAGAGCATAGTGGAATAGGAGTGGTTAAGCGTCAGTGCAGCCCCTTCATTGGAACACGGTCATGGCACAATGACTGATGGCAGGGTGAATGAAGCAGTGTGTTTGGCAGGAAATACTGCTCTTTGTAGTCTTTGACTTAAGTTCATGGATGGAGTGAATTGCCTCTGGTGTTGAGTCTGGTAGGAGCAAGAATAGTCTCAGCTGCACTGCTGACAGGCCCAGAGTATGGTTTGACCCCCCCCCCCCCCCCCCAAAGTTTGTGATGTGGTGACATAGAACGACTTGTATGGAATAAGTGCTGGTGGCCAGGTCCTCTTGAGGCCTAGCTTGGTTGAGTCCAAGCTCAAGGAGGTTCCTTCTGGTCCAGTGTCCTCGGCAAGGGCCCCAGAACCATTGTAGTTATAGGACCCCTGGACTCGCCAGATTATCTCTTGCAGGGAGAGGATCCTTTGAGCAATTTGTCAGAGTCAGGTGAAAAGCCATTCCCAATGGGAGGAAGCCTCAGCATATGCCCTTTTGTCATAGGGATGAGATGACGTCCTGGATAGCACAAGTGGCAGTTGGGTTGGAATTGTTGTAAGAGCATCTGGTGGGATATGTGCCCATTGCAGAGGTTTTTAAGTTGGTAATTGCTGCAGAGCGGTATTCTCCTGCTGCCATACTGAAGGGAGGGAGGTCCTTGGCCAGGTTTTATCCACATGGAAACTGAGATTACACAGAAACCCAAGATGAAGGTACATCTAAAACAATCCTGTAAAGGGTCTGGTTCTGCCAGTGGAGATCTGTAGTTCAAGCTTGTCTATAGAAACATTGAAAGAGACCACATGGCCTATCTAGTCTTGCATATCAACAACTACAACAGGCCCCTTTTTTTTTCTTTAGAGATCCTCTGTTTTTTTCCATGCTTTTTTGAATTTGGATACTGTCCTCATCTCTACCACCTCTACTGGGAGACTCTTCCATGCATCTACCACTCTTTCTGTAAAGAAATATTTCCGCATATTGCTCCTGAATCTATCCCCCTTTCACCCTCATCCTATGTCCCCTCGTAGCAGAACTTGCTTTCAATCGAAAGAGGCTCTCCCCTGTGCATTTTTGCCACGGAGGTATTTAAATGTCTCAATCATATCACCTCTATCCCACCTTTCCTCTAAGGTTTACATATTAAGATCCATACGTCTGTCCTCATATGCTTTATAATGAAGACCACCAGCCATTTTAGTAGCCACCCTCTGTACTGACCCCATCCTGTGTATATCCTTTTGAAGGTGCGGTCTCCAGAATTGCAAACTATCCGCCAAATGAGGTTGCATCAAAGACTTATACAGAGGCACTATCACCTCCTTTTTTTCTGCCACAAACCATTTTAGTAGCCACCCTCTTTACTGACTATGGTGAATGGTGCAGCTGCCAGAGTTGTTGCTTCAGATGGTACTCACCAGGAAGTTTGGTCAGTCTTTTTTGTGGATGTACTCTGATTTATTCTGGTTCTAGGCAAAGTGTAAAGTCACAGTTATTACAGTGCAGTGTCTCCCAGCTGGTTCCTTCAAAAGGTGGGTGTGGTCATACAACCTATGAGCATTTTCTTCGTCTCTAGATTTTTGTTGCAGTGACGGTAGATGAATGGAAGCCAGGCAGTTACTTTGTCTATTTTGTTCCTTATCGTCACTCCAGTCCAGTCCCTTTACTTCTGGTTTGCGCAACCCTTCCAGCAGCTTGGAGGCTGAGCCCAACCTTTTTGGAGGTGGGGCGGTATAAATACCACCAGGACCACCCACCAACTCCAGTATTCTCAGCCTCCAAGCAGCTGGAGGGTTCCGTAAGCCTAGGGCTTACTGGAGCCTTTTCCTATACTTTTACTTGATTTCCTTATTTGATTACTTTATTTATTAATTTATTAATTTATTGCTTTACCTCTCTTAATTTCTTTCCTGCTGGTTAGAGCAGTCCCTGCTCCTTTAATTCCTCCTGCAGGCTATCTCTCCCCCCCTCCCCCCCCCCCTTCTCCTGGTCGGGCCGAGCTTTGAAGGTGTGCTGTGCAGGCAGACCCGGGCAGGATCTCGCTGAGCTCTGCGGCTGCCATCCGACGGTCCCCCGAGGTTTTTTACATCTCGGATTGGCCCTGCCTCGCGCCGAAGCCCCTCGGAGGCTGAGCGCTGGAGGCATCGCCGGAAGACAATCAGCAACGCCAGACCCGTCCGGCAGGCAAAGGACGCGGCGGCGAACTCCGGGCCTCCCGATCTCGGCGGGAAAGCTGATTTCGGTGACTCTGCCCTAGGGGCCGACTTCCAGCCTCCTGCGGTATCCGGGGGGAGAAGAAGAAGATCGAAATGGCCCAGAGGACAAGCTCGCGATCCCCCGTTCTGGCTCCACGTGGTGAGGCCTACCACGTGTAGAGCCAACGGGCAGAGATCGCTGAGCCGGGCCTAGTCACATAAAACCGCAAGTACATTAGTTCCAGGCTCCTTCGGGGCCATTTTAAGCTAATTTTGAAACGTTTCAAACTTTATTTTATTTAGTGTGTTTTAGATTAGTCTAATTTAATTGATTTTCACCAAGCTAGTTCACCGGGTCCAGTTAGGGGGGACGGTTTTTTTTATAATATAAAAAAGAACCTGGTAGCTGCCCTCCCTTCGGGGATATTGGTTCCCGCCGAAGGGGAGAGCTCATACTCGGAACTGAGCCGTACAGCGGGCTGCAATTGGGGGCACGCGGCATAGGCCTGCTAGCAGGAAGGGCTTCGGTAACTGAACTCAAGCATGGCGGCCAAATCTAAATGCCCGTCCTGCGGCACACGCAGGGGTACCCCCTCCGAGGCAGGAGTCTGCAGGGCTTGTGCTGCAGTGGCTGCCTCAGTTGAACAAGAACTGAACCTGGCCTTAGTCCAACCTTCACAGGAGTCCGGGGACGCCTTAGAGGGGGAAGAGGGATCCCATTTCCCCCCCTCGACATCCTCGGATCTGCCTACCCCTCCTCTTCTCCCTTCGACTCCCTCCTCAGGGGCAGGGGGCGCCGGGGAATTTTTCTCCCCAGACTTCATCCTTTTACTCCATAAGGCCTATTGCCTGCGTAAACAGGGCTCAGGGACAGGAGAGGTGGCCTCAACGTCCGAAGCCAAGCCCCAAAGGACAAGCAATCCAGACTCAGACAGGCCGCCTAAACGGCCTCGCCTGAGCGGTGAAGAGCCTCTCCTGCTCCTTTCCCAGGGCTCCCCGGAGGAGGATGGCTCTGACAAGGACTGGGACGAGGAAGAGGAGGAGCTGGAAGAGGGAGAGATTCCTGAGGAAGATCACTCCCGAATCATTAGAGTCTTCCGTCGGGAAGAGCTCCCGGCACTAATTCACGAGTCCCTAAAAGCCCTCAATGTGGCCTCGGACAATCCAGTAGAGGAGGACGCGCTGGAGGACCCTTTAATTCAGGCCATCAGGAGATCTCAGAGAGTTTTCCCTGTCCACAGGGTAGTGCGTCAGATGATCCAGGAAGAATGGGATCAACCTGAGTCGGCTCTAAGAGGGGTCCGATCCATGTCTCGCCTATACCCACTTCCGGAGACGGACAAAGAACTGTTGAGGTCTCCCAGGGTGGATGCAGCGGTATCAGCAGTCACTAAGAAGACTACTATCCCGGTGGAGGGTAGCACGGCCCTCAGAGACGTTCAAGACAGAAAGCTAGACACCCTACTCAAACAAGCCTTTGATGTCAGTGCCCTGGCTTTGCAGGCCTCGGTGTCAGGAGCCTGGGTAGCAAGAGCCTGTTTAAGATGGTCGCAGCAGCTCCAGGCATCAGAAGGACCAACTGGCGAGGTTCAGACCAACTTGGCTAGATTGGAATCCGGAGCAGCCTTCCTGGCAGATAGTCAATATGACCTCATCAGAAGCCTAGCCAAGAACATGGCTTCGGTGGTGGCAGCTAGACGTTATCTGTGGCTACGGAACTGGGCAGCGGACGCCTCCTCGAAGGCACGCCTGAGCCGTCTTCCCTTTAAGGGGAAGTTATTATTCGGAGAAGACTTGGAGAAATTGGTCAAGGACCTTGGCGAGTCTAAGGGGGGCAGGCTGCCTGAAGACAGACCGAAGCAAGGACGTCCCTTAGCCCCTGCGCAGAACCAGCCCAGGGACGCTCGAAGGTTTCGTCCGGCCAGATCAAACTCCTTTCCCAGGGGCCGTTTTCCCTCTAGGGGTCAAGGCTTTAGAGGGTTTCGAGGAGCAGGCCGAGGTTTCGGGTCTGCCTCCTCCTTCTCCTCTCAGGGTAATAGGAAACAATGAGGTGACGGGGGTCCAGGGGGAAGAACCGTCGGTAGGCGGACGCCTGAGGCGATTTCTTCCAGCCTGGTCCCGAGTAACGTCAGACCAATGGGTCCTAGAAGTCATCAGAGAGGGCTATGCTCTCGAATTTGCAAAACAAATACACCCAGCCTTTGTCCAGTCTCCCTGCGGTTCTCCGGCGAAGAGAGCGGCGGTAGAGACTACCCTTACCCGCCTAATAAAGCTCAGGGCCGTGGTCCCAGTACCACGAGACCAATGCGGTACTGGTCGGTACTCGATTTACTTTGTGGTACCAAAGAAGGAAGGCTCCTTCCGTCCGATCCTAGATCTAAAGCAGGTCAACCGCTGCCTCAGGGTGCCGCACTTTCGGATGGAAACCCTACGGTCAGTAATAGCAGCCGTAAGAGGCGGGGAGTTCTTAACGTCTCTAGATCTGACAGAGGCCTACCTTCACATTCCGGTCAGAACTTCCCATCAGCAGTTCCTGAGATTCGCTGTGCCAAGGGGCCACTTTCAATTCCAGGCCCTTCCCTTCGGCCTGGCTACGGCGCCAAGAACATTCACCAAAGTAATGGTTGTAGTAGCGGCCTCCCTACGGAAGGAGGGCATACTAGTACATCCCTACCTGGACGGTTGGCTAATCCGGGCAAAGTCGGAGGAGGAAAGCCACTCTGTGACGGCAAGAGTGTCCCAAGTCCTAGAAGAATTGGGCTGGGTCATCAATCGAGCAAAAAGCAGGATGACTCCCTCCCAGGAACTCGAGTACCTCGGGGCAAGATTCGATACCAACAGAGGCAGGGTGTTCCTGTCTCGGTCAAGATCAAGAGAACTGAGACTCCTAGTCACGCAGTTTCTGGCCAGACGAAATCCCACGGCGTGGCATTATCTTCAGGTCCTGGGAACAATGGCGGTGGCGATAGAAGTGGTACCATGGGCCCGGGCCCACATGCGACCATTGCAGAGGGCTCTCTTGCGTCGGTGGTCGCCCCAGCTTCATTCCATGTCAAGACAGTTACCCTGCGCCCCGCGGACCAAACAGGCTCTACGCTGGTGGCAGTGCCCCAAGAATCTGGATTGCGGCATGCCCCTCGAGCCTCATCAGTGGTTATTACTGACGACGGATGCCAGCCTAGCGGGCTGGGGAGCCCACTGCGAGGACCAGTTCGTCCAGGGCAGCTGGACTCCGATAGAAGCACAATGGCCCATCAACAGACTGGAATTGCGAGCCGTCGGTCTAGCACTCAGGGCTCTTGAGGCCTTAGTGCAAAAGAGAGCAATTCGCGTCCTTTCCGACAATGTCACCGCGGTGGCGTACATCAACCACCAGGGCGGCACCAGCAGCCCCGCCTTAGAAAAGGAGGCGGGCTCTCTGTTCCAGTGGGCGGAAGGTCGGTTGGAGGCCCTCTCAGCTCAACACGTGGCAGGTACGGACAACATCACGGCAGATTATCTCAGCAGGTGCAAGATAGACCACGGAGAGTGGGAATTGGAGCAGGAGACCTTCGACCGGATAGTGGCCCGTTGGGGTCTCCCAGTCATGGATCTCATGGCGAGGTTCTCGTCAGCCAAGGTGGACCGATTCTTCAGCCGACGAAAGGAAAGAATGGTCCGAAGGCCTGGATGCCTTGTCCCAGAAGTGGCCCTCGGAGGGCCTGCTCTATGTATTCCCTCCCTGGGCACTCATCGGAAAGGTGTTACAGCGCGTGGAGTCTCACCAGGGATTCGTAATCCTCATAGCACCGGATTGGCCTCGGCGCCCTTGGTATGCGGATCTGATGAGGTTGACCGCCGACCAACCTTGGCGGCTACCTTGCAAGAGGGACCTCCTGAGGCAAGGCCCGGTTTGTATGCCTCACATGGATCGATTCTCGCTTACGGCCTGGCTATTGAAAGGGCGAGGCTCCTGAAGAGAGGTTATTCAGGAGCTGTCATCTCCACCCTACTGAACGCCAAAAAGTGTTCGACCTGTCTCTCCTATGTTAGGACCTGGCGGATCTTCGAGGCGTGGTGTGCAGAGCGCCGGCGGAAACCCCTGGCCGCCTTGGTTCCTGAGGTTCTCGAATTCTTACAGGCAGGATTTGACAAGGGGCTAGCACACAGCTCCTTCCGGGTTCAGCTAGCGGCAATCGCATGCTATAGAGGAAAAATCCGCGGCAAGTCTCTAGGGGCACACGCGGACGTCTCCAGGTTCCTAACAGCGGTGAGACGCCTGCGTCCCCAACGGAGGTCGGTCGTCCCCCCTTGGGACCTCAACCTAGTGCTTAACGCCCTGCTCAGGGAACCATTTGAACCAATGAAGACAGCCTCCTTGAAGGACTTAACCCTGAAGACAGTCTTCCTGATCGCTATCTGCTCAGCAAGGCGTGTTTCCGAATTACAAGCATTGTCCTGTCAGTCCCCCTTCCTAGTATTCCTCAAGGATAAGGTGGTTCTGCGTACGGTCCCTTCCTTCTTGCCCAAGGTTATCTCTTCCTTTCATGTGAACCAGGCGGTTATCCTACCGGTCCTTTCCGCTGAAGGGCGGGAGGGCAGGTATAGAGATCTTCGCCTTTTGGATGTTCGGAGGACCTTGAAACGCTACCTCTCCCGCACAGCCCCCTTCCGGAAGTCCGAACGTCTATTCGTTCAGTTTGGGGTGCCACACAAAGGGGAGGCGGCGGCCAAGGCCTCCATCTCCAGATGGATCAGGGAAGCGATCGCTTCCGCATACATTTTGAAAGGGAAGCAGGTGCCAGCGGGTCTTCGAGCACACTCCACCCGGGCACAGGCTACCTCTTGGGCAGAGTTCAGTCTAGTCCCTCCGCTAGATATCTGTAGGGCAGCGACTTGGTCGTCGCTGCATACCTTCACCAAGCATTACAGGCTGGACATCCAGAGTGCGGCGGACGCTCGGTTTGGGCTGGCGGTCCTTCAGTCCGGAAGGCCGGATCCCACCCAGGATTGAACTGCTCTTGTACATCCCAAAAGTAAAGGGACTGGACTGGAGTGACGATAAGAAGTAATTAGATCTTACCTGCTAATTAGTGTTCCTGAAGGAACGACAGTCCAGTCCCTGATCCCGCCCGGTTAGGACCTAACAGCCAGAAGGTGACTTTGGACCGAGCGTGGGGCCAGTTCGGGGTGAGGGGACTCGGGGGAAAGTCGGATTCGGCAGCCTCAAGCATACCTCTTCCCCCCCCCCCCGTCATAATTCTTTCCTCTGGCTCTCTATCAAAAAAAAAAAAAAAAGACGTTTATGCAGAATAGTCTAAGTTATGTTCTATAAGTTTTCAGGTTATATAGGTGGTTAATGGTATTGTGTTAGGTTTGCTTTTTCATTCGATTACTGGAGTTGGTGGGTGGTCCTGGGGGTATTTATACCGCCCCACCTCCAAAAAGGTTGCGCTCAGCCTCCAAGCTGCTGGAAGGGTTGCGCAACCCAGAAGTAAAGGGACTGGACTGTCGTTCCTTCAGGAACACTAATTAGCAGGTAAGATCTAATTACTTCTAGTCTCCAAGCAAGAGGGATTTTTGTTTTAGCTGGGATATTTTGCTGGGGAACAGAACCTTACAGGCCTCTCTGTTCATGATGATGGAGCTTGGATTGGCGAGTGTGGCAGTGCAGTGGGGGAATTCCTGTCATCCCCGGACTTGATGAAGGCCTATCTGTATATTAAGTTCAAAGGGGCTAAAAAAAGTTTGCATTTTTCAGTTTTAGAAAATGCTGCCAGTTTCAAGCTCCTCTGTTTGGGCTGGCTATGGCCTGCGTGCCTCTTCCCTGGTGATGGGGGTAGTGGCGGCCATGGTTCACAGTCGCAGTGTCCTGATTCATCCTTCCTTGATGTCTGGTTGATCTAGGTGAAGCTTCATTCAGGAAACGAACAGGTGGGCAGTCCAGGTGTTCAGCTGCTTTCAGGATTTAGACTGGGTTATCTTCTTTACCAAGAGTGGTTGATCCTTTCCCAGTTCCTGGAATTCTGAAGTGTGTTTTGCTTCCCAATTGGGTTACATTTTTCCTAACTGAGGGAAAGGATCCAGAAGCTCCAGTTGTGGTGTTCTGAGCTGGGTGGCCCAGGGACTGAGATTTATTTGCAGATTCTGGGTCTAGTGGTGATAGTCCTGGATCCGATTCCTTAGGCCAGGACATATAAGCATCTGCTGCAGAGAACCATTCTTGTCAAGGTCGCTGGCCACAGCATCCGGATCTGGATGAAAGGTTGCCTCGGGAATGCCAGAGACAACCTTGCCTGGTGGTTGGAAATGGACAGCCTGGAGTGCAGGGTGTATTTAGAGCTGCCAATATGGGTCTGGTAGCCACAAATGCTGGGTTTAGTGGCTAGAGGGTTCTTGGCTTAGATGGGGTGCTCGGGGCAGGAGGAATATGGAGGAACTGCAACAATCCATTTGCTGCTTGGAGGCAAGGGCTGTCTAGTGGATGCACCAGGGATAAATTCACAGACTGGTGGGGTAAAGCAGTATATGTTCTGCCGGACAGGGTGGCACTAGGAGTCCGCAGTTAATAGAGTAGGAGGCTCTCCTTTGGGCTTGTATGGAAATGCACATGCTGGCCTTGTTGGCAGCTCATGGGGCAGGCATCAAATGTGAGAACAGCTTTCCTAAGCAGGCACGCATTCGTTAGGGGATGGAATCTGGGAGAAGTCTTTGATGGAATTGTCCATCATTGGGGTCAGCTGGTGCTGGACCTGATGACTTTGAAGAGAGAGGTAAAGATTCTTTGTTTCTTCAGTTGCAGGCCCTCATTCAGCTTGCTGTATGTGTTTTTCCCCCATGGCATCTAGTGGGCTGGATTTTCCAAAAGATTGAGTCTCCCCTGGGTATAGTGGTGATGGGGGTATGCCAACCTCCAGAGGTTCTGGAACTTAGAACCTAGGGTCTGGGTTGTATACCTGATGTATCTCAGTTCATTCCTATAACTTTGCTGTTAAGAGGATGAGCCTGCTTGAGGAGAGGGTATTTTAGTGGAATGATTTTCGTGCTCTGGTGATCCATAAAACAGTCAGTCATCTTCTGTAGTACATATTCAAATTATGGAGAGTTTTTTTGAAGCTTGGTGTTGCAAATGTCAGCTTGACCGACTTCATGCTGCCCAGGTGGATATTTTACTTTTGGGGGTGGGTAGTTCTTTCAAGATTGCTTAATTAAAGACTTGGTCTGGATTTCTCTGAAGATTCAGGCAGCGGCCATTGCCTGTTATAGGACAATAGTTCTTGTTAACAGATATGATGTAATTTTTGTGGGGGGGGGGGTGATGCTTTCATGGGGTTCTTGTTTGGGGGCTTTTAGCCCTGATGTAAGAGCCTTTGAACTTATTATGGAAATCCGTTGTTGTAAGATGTTGCCTTAAAGAAGAGTTCTGGCTGGCCATTTGCTTGGCCAGGAGGATTTTTCTACTTCACGAGTGGCCTGGTCAAGATCCTCTTCTGGTAATGTTGGCAGAATAAGTGGTGTTTGGCCAGTCCTGTTCTGCTTGCTGAAGGTCGCAGCAGGTGGCCCAAATCTCTTCTGATGATCCAGGTATCAGAGATTCGAGGGGCTGACAGATGTCTGCTTCTGTTGGATGTCCAACAAGTTTTGGGTAGTTGTGGAAGGGGGGTCAGTGAGTTCCTCTTGTCTGATTATCTTTGTCCCTTTTGGTGACTCTTATAAGGAGCTGGTAACGTTCAAAGCTTTGGTCACTCATAGGATGAAGGAACCCATTGCAGCAGTGTATATTGATTAGAAATGTGAGGTTATGGAGGGCCCTTTCTATGAGGGTTCAGGCTTTGTTCTGTGTGTGACCCAGTTTGACTCTGCTGCTGGAGATTGGTCTTGCTTACGTCTTTCTCTCAGCATTACAGATTAGGTGTGCAAGCTAGGAAGGGAGCAGTTTTTTGGGATGAGGATTTTTGGGCCCAAGTTGGCAAAGGACCTTCCCATGTTAGGTACTTCCCATGCTTCTGGACCGGTTTGGAGGGATGATGGAGAAATTAGACCTTACCTGCTAATTTTCTTTCCTCGAGTCCATCAAGAACCCTCCCATATTGGAGGCATCCTGCAGAGCATCAGTCTGATTGGTAGTGGAATGCAAAGGCTGAGTTCTGTTCGGTTTGCTAGGCTCTGGCGTCTTTTTGAGGAGAGTATGTTGCATCTGGTTAGCCATTCTGACAGTTGTGTTTCTAATTGTAGTTGTCCCTCTTTTGTTGAGGGGAGTTTATTATTGGTTGTTATGCTGGCTAGTCATGGGTTGCTCAGATCTCTATGTAGGGTGATATCACCATCAAACCAGTGGTTCTCTGTCTCCATCTTCTGGTAGAGGAGCAAAATGCCACATGTTTGGATTGATCTGGAGGAAATAAAGGAAGAAAACTAGCAGGTAAAGTCTAATCTTGGTAGTGAGAAATGCTCTTTATTTGTCTAACGTTTATGGTATACTGTGGGGGTGCAGGTGTACTAAATTCTCATTGTCTTTGAGGAGGAAAAATATCTAGTGCATCTGGATCTATATTGGCTTAATTCACAACTTTTTAGACAATTTTCAAACTCAGCAAATAGACTAATAGTCATCGTTATGAAAATCTTAATATGGCACAAAAAATGTAATGAGCATGGTTAATGTCTTAATAATCAGCAAACTGCTTTATTTCAGATGTGACGTCAGAGGCTGTAGGTGTAGCGATTGCTGCACCTCCATCAGAGGGAGAAGCTAATGCAGAATTGTGCCGTTATCTTTCTAAGGTTCTAGAAATAAAGAAGAGTGAAATTGTTTTAGATAAGGTATTTGTCAGTCGCTGTAGCGCTTTCAGTTTTTGTATTCATATCCTTATAAAATATTTTGTTTTGGTTTTAGATATATACTTCTTTTATTAATAGAAATTGTGTCTGAAGCAAGTATTTTAACCACATATGTTGACAGCTTTTGAGTACTAATTTCTGTTTTGTTTTGTTTTTGTTTTTCTAATGAAAAGAATTGTTTGTTTTAGAAACTCATACATCTGCTTTATTTTTTTTAAACCAAAGTTCCTCACAAAACATTCAATAGTCTCATTTCACTTTCAATCCAAAGATTCCCCTCTATATATCTATAGGTAGGTCATCAAATTGCTTTGCCCTTTGCAGGCTACTGTTCAGTCTTATCTGTTTGTTTGGACTCTGTGTATTTAGTGCTGTGCAAAATATGGTCCATGATTATAAGGTTGCATCCTAAATATCTTAGTTTGATATGGGTAAGGCCCTTACATAGGGTCACTAGATGAATCTGGAGGTAGGATTTGGATCATGGAATTTTTATATTTACAGCTTGTAGCTTTTGTTCGTAAATAAGTCACAAAGTTTTTTCTTTTTAAATTGTCTTTATTGAAAGACCACTCTAGTTATTTGTTGGCAGTCAGGTATACAAGATCCTACAGGTCTATTTGTTCTGGAGTCCAGCATGCTTCATAATGCTACTTAGCTTTCTTCCTTTATGCCACAAATTGTATTTCTTAAGTAATTTTTGTAATGGTTAAATTTTTTGTAATAGGGTGGTAAATCACGTGAAAAAGTAGTAAAGATCCTCGTGTCAAGGACTCCAGAAGCCGTGTTGGAGAAGCTGAAAGAAGAAGCTGCTGCCAGCTGATACCCAACAAAAGACAAAGATGGATAAAAGTACCCTGGAAACGTTGCACAGAAAATTGCTGTTTGGAAAAATGTAATAGCTGGTATAGTCAAAGAACAGGAAACTAAGATATGCCGGAAATTGTTTGAAATAGTACTACTGAAAACCTTCTTGAAAGATATTATCACATAGTGACTTGAGGGTACCCTTTCTTCTACTGAAGGTTGATCCATTTTTGAGGATACAGTATTTGAAATTCTTCACCGATAGCTGTTTCCCTGCATTAGAAAAATGTCAGTATGTTTTCATGTTGACCCTCCCCTGAATGCCATGCAGCATCACAAACAATATGGGATACGCTGGCTTAGGACTGATTGTTCATGACTGTTATGGTATGTGCAAAACTAATACAAAAAACAACCCTTATTTACTCCTTACTTCTCACAATATCAACCAATTCAGCAAACTACATCTATCATGTTTCTTAAATAAGGTAAAATGACCTCAGAGAAACCTACCCCGACATTTGGCGAAACAAATCACCATAGGGTTAGATGGTATATTTCACATCACGGGTCAAAAACCTTTAATTTTATAATTCACCTTTAATACTTACAAAATTTATATTACCCAAATAATTACATCTCCAAAAAGTACTTTTCGGGATTCGAAACCTTAATTAACCTCAAAATTCTTAATAAGAATTCTTAATTCTTAATAAGTGAAACGTACTTTTTGGAGATGTAATTATTTGGGTAATATAAATTTTGTAAGTATTTAAAGGTGAATTATAAAATTAAAGGTTTTTGACCCGTGATGTGAAATATACCATCTAACCCTATGGTGATTTGTTTCGCCAAATGTAGGGGTAGGTTTCTCTGAGGTCATTTTACCTTATTTAAGAAACATGATAGATGTAGTTTGCTGAATTGGTTGATATTGTGAGAAGTAAGGAGTAAATAAGGGTGGTTGTTTGTTTTTTGTATTAGTTGTATGCCCCTTTTTGCAGTAATCTGGTTTAAATTATTATGTGCAAAACTAACCCATTTGGGAGTACCTTTTGGCTCAGGGATGTAAAATATAACACACACAGCTGAAAAGTGGACTCGAGGAGAAGATTTTCAAAGGGTGTTTGGCCATCATAAAATGTTCACCTTAAGTCCAAAACAATATAAAATATAAGAAGTCTATGAGGATAAGAAGAAAGCAAATGTAAGAGTACCCTCCAAAAAATAACAATAGATTTGAGAAACAAGGTTTTGTGATATGGAAAAATCTTGCAAGCCCTACCACTTTAAGAATAGACTTGCACAGTTTTCTGATTAGTTTACCGTAATCTTTAGTCAAGATCCAGGACTTAGCGCTTAGATGCACAGGCATCCCAGAAGGACCGGTTCAGTAGTAGTACTAGGTAATGCAGTGTGGGGGAGACATGGGTTTGAATCTGCTCAGGTCTTTTACATCCCCCTGGTAAGCAGGACACGGGAATACCGCGGAAGCAGCGTTCAGTCCATGAAGAGTGAGTTGCAGTCCTCATGCAGTGAGAAAACCTAGGGCCCATGATTGCAGGCAGTCTGGTTCGTGTCCCTTGGTTTACTAAAGTAAGTTGAGAGGGTATATAAAGGGGGGGGGGGGGCAATTCCTAGGTAGTGGAAATGAAAATTCATGGTACTTGATCCTAGCTCTTGTTCTACTTGAGCTGGAAGCTGAAAGGAGTAGGAGGAAATTTGGTCAACTTTTTCTCTCTTCTCTGACCAGGTATGAGATCAATAGGACATGTTTGAGAACCACTGATTTACTGAGATCTAAATACACAATGTCCAGTGCTTGCCTCTGCTTTAATATTTTAGTCACCTAATAAGAGGAATTGTTTACATCAAAAATGCATGTGTTTTAGTTGAGTGGATGTCAAGTACCAAAATGAAATACTCCCTTTGGTAAATCGAAACGCTAGGTACTATAAGAAAAATAATGTAGTTTGAGATCAATAATTTGTAGAATATAATTTGAGCTACTCCGTTGAGAAATATCACTTGACCATCGGTGTCTTGTATACTAGATATATTACTGTATGACTGAAAGCTTTCGCCAGTCACATCACTTGCAACTTCTATCCAGCAAAACATTTACACCTATGTTTTTTATTGATATTACAGAAAAATTGTTAGGTTAGGGTAAGTTTTTAAAAAGCAGAAAATAACCCCTTGGAGGGGAGGAGTAGCCTAATAGATAGAGCATTGGCTTAGGAACCAAGAGACCAGGGTTCGATTCCCACTAGCACTCCTTGTGGCCTTGGGCAAATTGCTTAACCCTCCATTGCCCCAGAAAGAATCCAAGTTATCAATGTCCCTGTTTAACACTAGAAGCCCCAAAAGGTATTTTACCTAGAAACCCCAAAGTGGGATTATCACGACAACTGTGTTTAGCATGAAATGCAGATGTGAATTAATGTGAAGTTATTTGTTAAATACGTGCAGTATGTGATGTCACATTACATGATGTCATCGTGTGCTTATTGTTTGTAATGTTGGAGTAAAACTGTAAACAGATTGAGATGCGCCACCTAGTGGGAACATGAATTTATACCTAGAAGCCCCAAAGTATGTGGAGTGGAGGAGTGGCCTAGTGGTTGGGGCAAGGTACTTAAGGCCGGAAGGTCAGGGGTTCAAATCCCGTTAGAGGATAGCAACCTTGGGCCGGAAGGACTGGGGTTTCTAGTCCCACAGGTGCTCCTTGTGGTCTTGGGCAAGCCACTTAACCCTCCATAGCCCATGTTCCCTGTAAAATAGTTATCTCCAAGTTATAATGCCCTGTTCAATGTAAACCGCACTGATGCAGAATAGCGCAGTATATAAGAGAATATAAATAAATAAAATACGTCAATTGATGCATCCAAGACAATTGAGTGCGTCAATTGACGTACTTTTGGCCTTCTAGGTATAAATTCATTTTCCTGCTAGGTGGTGCATCTGTCATTAATTTTTGATGCACATATTTGAACATCTTGACCTAGCTAACAAAGTCATGGAACATGACTGACATGGTTCTAGCAGTGGCACTGGTATACAACTTCGAAGATGCATTTGCGTCAATTGACGCACTTTGGGGCTTCTAGTGTTAATGTACATTACCAAGTTTTAAATTACGATGTATACCATTTTGAAATGATAAAGCAGTATAAAAAGCCTGTTAAATAACTAATAAATAAACCCCTTACCCATATCCCTACTGCTATTAAAACATTTCCGCTAAGCCCAAGTATATCAGGAACTTGGAAAGGCGTGAGCTACTGTAAATACCAATAATAAAAAAAACCTTGTCCTGCAAATATGTGTCTAGTAGTATAAAATTGTATATATAAAGATCTACATAAAGTCTGAATTTTATTGCACTAGTTCCTGTTGTCTTTCCTTTCTCCTACAACACAAAGAGCCCCTTCTAAGAAATAAAACGGTCCCCCATAGCAATGGAATCCAATTTATATGTTCAGATAACATTACAAATATTGATCCAAAATAGTACATAAAAGCTCTAGATGAGAGAAGTAGGAAAGAGTAGGGCCAGCATTCTGCGAAAAGGATCCCCGAAAAGCCAAATTATGTAATATCTTTGAAATCACTATAGGCAAATGTAAAACTAGATATATTCTGGTGCCAGGTTCTTATGGCTCCTAGAAATTATAGCATGGTACTTGACTACATCTCCTACCTACTCTTCATCCTTGTCTTCTTACCACTCAACTCCACCTCCCATTTGACTTCTTTCCCTATGATGCAAGTGCTCTACCTTGTCTTTCACCTATTCTTTCTATACTGCCATTCAGCCACTCTTCTCCCTGCCAATGGCCCCACCTCTCACCTCTGCATTTCCCTCCTCTCCAACTAACAGGAGATCAGTGCTTCATCTCACATCAGCCTCTTTTGTTGGCCATGTCCAGCTTTATGGTTGAAACCACAGTGTTCTATATAGTTTTATTGGATTTTCTAGCACAATGCAAACCACAAGCCTGAACCTAGCTAACTTTCATTAGAAAAATATTAATCCTTATAGTTTAACATTTTCCCTTTGTGTATTTGCTCAGAATCGTGCATCAAGGTCATTAAAATGCCATCTCCATGTCTACCCCTCATGTGTGATAATGCTGACAAATGACTCGGAAGCTGATTCATCTGTTGTTTCTCTTCTCTTCGCATGTTGAATGATTATTGCTTCTTTTTTTTCCTATCTCCTTAATACATACACCCACACTTCCTGTAAAATAAACCAAGTGATAGCCTAATACTTTCTATTACCCTTCCCTAGTAAGTTTTAAATATATATCAACTAAGATAATACACAATACACAAAAGAGGCGATCGTGCCTTTGTACAGATCATTGGTGACATTAGTAGAGTAGCGTGTCCAGTGTTGGAGGCCAATTTAGATGGAGTAGAAGCAAGCTAGAGAGAGGGGATTAAACTGGTACTGGGCTTGGCCCGGAAGACCTATGGAATAAAACATAAGGACCTGAATATTTATCTTGTAAGGGGAGAGAGGGTGAAACAAGAGAGACATTCAAATACCCAAGAGGTATAAACAACATACAATAAGAGTTTTTCATATAAAAGTAGTGCTAGATCTAGAAATCCCAATACGAGGCTACAAGAAGTAGATATAAGAGGAACATGAGGAAATATTTATAGAAAGGGTGGTGGTTAAATAGAATAGCCTCCCAGACAAGATAAGGCAAAAAATCAGGATTTAAAAAAAGCATAGAATAAATAGAGAGGATACTTAGTGTAATGATAAAGCTGTAGGTAGAGCGGCTTCTGCTCTCCTATGGCAGGAAGGGTAAATGAGTAAACTAGATGGGCTTTCTTTATCTACAATTAATCATTTATATAGTGCTACAAGGTGTACGTAGAGCTGTACAGACACCTATAATAAAATGGTCCCTGCTTATCAGAGCTTACAATTTAATCAAGACAGACAGTGCTATAGATGAGAGAGAGGGTACAATAGGGAAGGATAAAGAGCACAAAGGATTAAGATCCAAAAGTGGCCTGAAAGAGGTGAGCCTTTAGCATGGATTTGAAAAGGGGGAGAGATGAAACCTGGCATAAAGATACAGGTAGTCTTGTTCCAGGCATAAGGAGCAGCAAGGTGAAAGGATCGAAGTCTGGATTTGACAGTGGAAGAGAAGGGCATAGAAGAAAGCCAGAGGAAGAGTGGAGCTCATGAGGAGGGGGTGTAGGTAGAGAGGAGGGAGGAAAGGTAGTGAGGCGCAACAGAATGAATGCATTTATAGGTCAGAAGGAGAAGTTTGTATTGGATGTGGAAGGGAAGCCAATGAAGTGACTTGATAAGAAGGGTTATGAGTATAATAGATTTATTTTATTTATTTGATTTTATATACTGCACTAGTTCGAAATCTGTGTGATTTACACAGAACAAGAATAAACGGTTTACATTGAATAGGCATTACAGAACAATACAATAACTAACATTGCATGATAAACAATAAACATATTACATTGAACAGGGACATCAACTTGGGTAGTAACAGGGAGAACTAAGTTACAAGCTGGTATGTGGTCTGTAAGGAACTAGGGCTGGCAGGCAGAGTCTATAGCGTAGCTATGGTATATGTTCATAGTATAGTCGGAACAAATGAGTCTTTATTGCTTTCCTGAAGGTTGACAGGTTGGAAATGGAAAAAAGAGCCAAAAGATGAAAACTGGAAACAGCACAAGCACTGGCAAGTTAAATACAAGGCATTGATAAAGCAGGCAAAGAGAGAATTTGAGAAGAAGCTTGCTGTGGAAGCAAAAACACGTAATAAAGACTATTTCAAGTACATCTGTAGCAAAAAACCTGTGAGAGAGTCGGTGGACCATAACAGGGGTAAAAGAGGCATTAAGAGGGGACAAGGCCATAGGAGAGAGACTGAATGAATTCTTTGCTTCGGACTTCACTGAGGAAGATGTAGGAATGTTACCCATAACTGAAATGGTATTTAAAGGCAATGCTGTGGAAGAATTGAAAGAAATATCAATGCACTGGGACGATGTATTAGAACTATTTGATAAACTGAAGAGTAGCAAATCACCTGGACTGGATGATATACATCCAAAGGTGTTGAAAGAACTGAAATGAGTTTGCAGACCTGCTATTAGTAATCTGTGATCTATCATTAAAATCATCTATAATACTTGAAGATTGGAGGATGGCCAGTATAACGCCAATTTTTAAGAAGTGTTCCAGGGGTGATCCGGGAAACTACAGACCGGTGAGCCTGACGTCAGTACCAGGAAAAATGGTAGAAACCATCATGAACAAAATTACTGAACATGGGGATAGTCATGGCTTAATGTGAGACAGCCAACATGGCTTTAGACAAGGAAGATCTTGTCTTAATAATTTGTTATGTTTTTTTGAAGGTGTGAATAAACCAGTAGTGTATATGGACTTTCAGAAAGCCTTTGATAAAGTCCCTCATCAGAGACATTTGACAAAACTAAAAAGTCATGGGATAGGAGGCAGTGTACGATTGTGGATCAAAATATAGAAATCAGAGGGTAGGGCTAAATGGCCAATTTTCCCAATGGAGAAAGGTCAATAGTGGAATACCCCAGGGATCTGTGCTGGGTCTGCTGCTTTTTGACATATTTATAAATAACCTGGAAATGGAATAACGAGTGAGGTTATCAAATTTGCAGAAGACACAAAACTATTTAAAGTTGTTAAAACCCATGAGGATTGTGGAAAATTCCAAGAGGATCTTGATAAATTGGAAGACTGGATGTCCAAATGGCAGATGAAATGTAATGTGGACAAGTGCAAAGTTATGTACCTAGGAAAGAACAACCCAAACTATGGTATCATCCACTTACCAGCAGATGCAAGGAGTCCCACAAGGTTTGTGTCTATCTCAACGATGCAAGGTTCCACATTAGGAACCACCAGTCGGAAAAAAAATGTAGGCGTCATCATGGATAACATGTTAAAACCCTCCGCCTAGTGTGCAGCGGCTGCCGAGAGAGCAAATAGAATGCTAGGTATCATAAGGAAAGGAATGGGAAATAAAATAAAGGATATTATAATGCCTCTGTATCGTTCCATGGTGCGACTGCATCTTGAATATTATGTGCAATTCTGGTTGCTGTATCTTAAAAAGGATATAGCGTTATTAGAAAAGGTACAGAGAAAAGCTACCAAAATGGTAAAATACCCCTATGAAGAAAGGCTGAAAAGGTTAGGGCTCTTCAACCTGGAAAAGAGACAGCTGAGGGGAGATATGATAGAGGTCTATAATGAATGGAGTTTAACGGGTAAACTTAGATTGATTGTCATCAGAATATACCATCCTCAGCTCTCCCCAGTCCGGGGATAGAGCCTCCGAGAGCAGGAGGGCAGCGGCAGCGAAATCGCCCAATCGGGGCTCACCAGCAGGCCTTAAAAGGCCGCGCCAGTCGGGCGCGTGGTCTCTTCCCCTCCTGCTACCATACTCAGCTCTCCCCAGTCTGGGGATAGAGCCTCCGACAGCAGGAGGGCAGCGGCAGTGAAATCGCCCAATCGGGGCTCACCAGCAGGCCTTAAAAGGCCGTGCCAGTTGGGCATGCCCGCGCCTGAGGGCCTCGCCAGAGGGCCCTTTGGCGTGGCCCTTAGGCGGGGCACTGGGAAAACAGCAGTATAGATCATACGCCTACCCCCACGGAGATCATAGTGCCACAACCTGTTCAACAAATCTCAACAATAGCTCAAGCTATCATTTAATCCACCCGGACTCCAAGCTACTCTAACCAGCTTCCTCAGGTGAACCACTTATGTCTCATTATGTAACCAGTTGTAAATGTGCAGTCTGTAAATGTGCAACTGTAGATGCTAACCTAAATGTGCAACTCTAAATGCTATGCAATATAATTTTATTTTATTCTATAGTATTGTACCTCTCATTAAGTAAGCTTCTGTAACATTCATCTGTACTTAACTAAACTCCAGTGAATTGTCTTTGCCTAGCAAGATATTAAGCACTTTACCACAGAATAGTACAAACCCTATCTTGAAGCAAACGTTTGTTAATAGCTATTCATGCCTCACTAAAAACTTGACCTTCTCTTGCAATCTTTTACCAATCATTTGACAAACAATTCTATATTTTCCTGCAATAAAATCTCCCTCTCAAGCAATTTTCTTCACATTTAGACAGGCTGAGAATGGCCCTCCACATCAAGATAACATTAGGCCTATACCTCCTCCTCATAGGTCTGATACCAGACATTCTAGCTCTAATTTCTTCAGGCAATTCCATATCTATCTTACATAACAACTGGAGAAAATGGTCAGGCACCACTCACCACAATGGAAACTGGGCCCACCGTTCTCATCACCATTATCTATTACACATACCTCTTCAACACACTACAAACTTAAATATAGAAAATTACAATCAACCCTGCTCTCTCAAATGTGCCCTCATTAATGCTCGCTCTCTTCATAAAAAATGGCCAGTTGTCACAGACATAATAACATCTCACAACCTTGACATCCTTATGGTCACTGAAACGGCTGTCTCCCGAAGATAATATAATTCTTAACCAGCTCCTCCCCAACAACTTCGTGGTCTTCACCAGCAGCAGACAAGGTAAAAGAGGAGGAGGGGTACTTATCCTCGCCAAGACAGAACTCCATTTTAAAATGGTCGACTCTTCTAGCTACAACCACCTGGAAACCGTCTCTATCTCTAATAACCTATGTTCTATAAACTTAGTATACAGAGCGCCATCATCCTCCCCAGACGATTTGTCAACTATTATAAACCTCGCCTCCAACTCACAGAACCCAAATAGACCCAACTGGATCTTAGGAGACATTAATTTACCATCTCTACAAGACAACCAATCTGACGCCTTTATAGATGCACTAGAAACTCTAGGTTACAAGCAAGTTGTACAACAATCCACACACATAAAAGGCAACATCCTTGACCTTATATTTGCCCCACAATCCACACACAATCAACTTCAAAATATTCCACTAGCAATTACAGCTGTCCCATGGTCAGACCATAATCTCATTATGTTCCAGATTCCCATTCAAAAGAAACAATATTCAAAAGACAAGGACCTAAACAAATACTCAAATACCACATCCAGATGCTTCCAACCTTTTAACAGGGAACAGATCCTCGATGAAACTGATCCACTCTTCAAAGACTCTACCCTAAACCTGGAAGAGATTATCACTTCTTGGAATAACAGACTCAACCGCATTTCGTCTCGTCCACCCAGAAACAAGTCCTCAAGAAAAAAAGGCTACGGCACCTTGGTTTACATCAGATCTGAAAGAATCCCTAAAACGTTTGCGAAAGCTCGAGAAGAAATGGAGGAGGTCACGCACCAATACCAATCAGACTACATACATGCAACATCTTGACGCCCACCGTAAAGCTATTTCAGAAAAAATGAAACCATATCATACAGACACCCTGAGACGTGCTCTAAATAAACCCCACGACCTATTTACTCTTGTCAAGAAACTAGCCAAGGAACCTTCACCGGAACACCAGTGTGAAATCAGCCCACAAGAATACGCTCTTTACATACAATCTAATATGTGCTGTACAAATAAAATTACAATACCCCCTGTCCCGAGCATTCAGGGGCTCCCAGCTCCTTTAGTATCATTCACCACCCCTTCTTTGAAGCTGATTGAAGATATGATCTCATCTCTCAACTTATCCACAGCACATACTGATCCTTGTCCAGCCTTCTGGATAAAGGATCTTCGCAAAGAGCTTGCTCCAATAATATCCAAGATCATAAGGCTATCATTCGACACCGGCTCATTCCCTGCTGCCCTCAAACAGACATCTATCAGACCTCTACTGAAAAACCTCAAGTTAGATCCACAAAAAACAGACTCTTACCGACCCATTTCCAGCATACCCACTCTTGCAAAAATAATTGAAAAAATAGCCTACAGACAACTACAAGACCATATTGACACTGAAGTGCCTTTGGATACCTGTCAACATGGTTTCAGAGAATCACACGGGGTCGAGACGCTCCTCACTTCACTCCTCAACAGCCTAAACTCTGGTATCGCTAACATCAAACAGGGTTTTGTTCTCATCTTTTTAGATATTGCGGCTGCTTTTGATTCGGTCTGTCACGATCTTCTCATTTTCCGCCTAAGAGAGAAGGGCCTTTGTGGAAATGCTCTTGAATGGTGCAACTCATACCTCTCAGAGAGATGGCAGCATGTTCGCTCAAATGGTGAAACATCAGATCCGTTTCACCAAGGACAAGGAGTCCCGCAAGGTTCCTCTCTATCATCACTACTATTTAACATATACATGCAACCTATATGCAACATTATCAGGTCCTTCAATGTCAACTGTATGATCTATGCTGATGACGTGTTACTATATATGCCGTTCTGCATAGATAATATGATCCTCACCCCCATAACCAACTGTTTTAACGCCATCTCAAATTGGCTACTGACTCAAAATCTCAGAATCCAGCACAAAAAAACGGAAGTTCTTTTTATCTCAAGGAACTCTAATTTCACACCACCCACATTCCTTGAGGTTCAAGATGCCAAGTTGCAAGTAAAATCCCACATCCAATACCTTGGAGTGACTCTGGATCAGAATCTGGATATGAAGTCCTACATAGCCAACACAGTAAGGGCAGTGTATTTCAAGATTCGCTCCCTCAGACACCTCCGCCAACTGATTGATCCAGATGATTTCAGTACGGTCTACCAGGCTCTAATTATTCCCCATTTTGACTTCGCAAACTCTATATTACAAGGGCTCCCTCAATCTACCCTAAACCCGCTTCAACTAGCCTTAAACAGTGCAGCAAGAGTGCTTTTCGGGGTACCTAAAAGAGAACATGTAACACCTCTCCTGAAACAACTACATTGGCTCCCTATCCAAGCGAGAATCACCTTCAAGACACTGCTCCTGGCCTTTAAAGCTCACAAAGGACTCGCTCCCTCATCATTATCAGAGATGATCCAACCTATCCCTACCAACAGGCTAAGAAGAACCATGGAATTAAACATGCTAATGGTACCAAAAGAGTCCTTAAGATACAACTCCACAACAGTAAACCGATCCTTCAGTTTATGCGCTCCAAAACTTTGGAACACCCTCCCACCACACATTAGGGCCATCGCTGATCTCTTCCAGTTCAAGAAGGCCTTGAAACATCACCTTTTCATCAAATATTTCCCAGAGAACATAGTAACACAGGCACACTCAAATAGCAACAATCCCGTTCTTTCCACGTAACCTCTGCTATCCCAACAACACTTCACACCTCTCTCTCATATTAACAAGGTTCTTTTTATACAATATGTCTTCCAAATGTAAATAGTTACACTGACTATTATTTGTTGTAAATAATTACCCCGGTTACCCAAGTTATGGTTCCTGTTATATGTAAACAAAAAACAGATAATTGTATCTTGTCTGATGTTTTCTTGTTCTATGTAAACCGTGCTGATTATGAATAGTGCGGTATATAAAAGTTGTTAAATAAATAAAATAAAATAGAAAGACGGGGACATGCAATGAAGCTACAGGATAGCCTATTTAAGACTAATAAGAGAAAATATTTTTTCACTCAACGTATAATCAAACTCTGGAATTTGTTACCGGAGGATGTACTAAAAGCTGTTAGTGTAGCTGGGTTTAAAAAAGTTTGGACAAGTTCCTAGAGGAAAGGTCCATAAACCATTATTAAAAGAGGCCCAGGATATCACTATTTGACCCAATACAAGCATTGTGGAACCTGTCTTTTGGGGACACTGCTAGGTTCTTATGACCTAGATTTGTCACTGTTGGAAACAGATTATTGGGCTTGATGGACCTTGGTCTGACCCAGTATGGCATATCTTATGTTCTTATGGATCAGGGAAGAGAGGGCGTTCCAAAGAGTTGGTGTGTAATAATGAGAGAGTGCTGTTCTTAGCAGTTTGGGAACTCTCTTATTGCTGAAGGAGTGGTGAGTGTGTTTTTGTCATGTTTGTTTTTTCTCATTCTGTTTGTTGTCCATTATATGATTTCTGCAAGGGAGATTGCAGAGAGGTTATGCAGTACTTCATATGTCATCAATAGAGCTTTGTAATTTAAGTAGCTTGCTATTGGGAGCCAATGCAATTGCCTTAGGATAGGCGTGACATGTTCAAATTTGGAGGCTCCATACAGGGTTCAGACTGCAGTGTTCAAGACCATTTGAAGAGGATGAAGTGCTTAGCCTGGCAGTCCATGGAGAATAATTTTTGCATAATCAAAGTGTGGAAAGAAAAGTGCCTGGAATACAGTGTGGAAGTTGGCAGCCTCCAGCCGTGGACATAAATGACAGAGGGTCCTTATTTTGTGGTATACTGCCTTGGTAACATTGTATGTTTCCATACTTAAGGGGGTATTTACTAAATGGAAGTAGTGGACTCCGTGCAATATCAGAGCTGCGGCCCCATTGAATTCAATGGGGCCACTGCTCTGATATCGCAGAGTCCGCTACCGCCGTTTAGTAAACACCCCCCTTAGTTGTTGATCCAGGGTGACTCCTAGGTAACAAACTTCTTGCTTCGTCATCAGTTCTGCATCTCTTACCCGTAGAGAAGATGGTGGGATGAAGGTTGGGTCTTTTGTGATAAACAACACTTCAGTTTTCTTGCAGTTTACTCTGGTTATGTGTACAGAGCCAGTCTGTGACTGTCCAGGAGAGTGGCCAGGAGGGTTTCAACACAGTGTTGTTGATGGAACTCATGCTGCTGTTAGTCGAGGGGAGCGAAGGAGTCGATGAGATCTTGGATTTGTTGCTGCTTCGTTAGCTCGGAATGGGAGGCTAGATTATGGGCCTATAGGAATTTATTTTATTTTTATTTATTTAACAGTTTTTTATATACTGCCTTTGGTTCAAGGCGGTTTACATTTAACAACAATATACAATCTCAAGAGATTTTGTTTACATAGAAAAGGGGAGTGGGTCCAGTTGTCTTTTTTTTTAGTAGTGGTCTGATAATGGCAGTTTTCAGGGGTGATGGTACCAGACCCAAGGTAAAGGAAAGGTGTACTATTCTGGTAATGAATGCGCTTAGGTCAGATAGGGCTGAATTGATCCAGTGTGTGGGGCATGGATCGGTTGGGAAAGTGGTGGTGTTGGGCCCCCATATGACATTCTCGATGTGCTGAGTGGAGCATGGTGGAAGAAATCTAGATTGGCAATAGCAGTGTTTTTTTAAATAGGAGGATTATCTGAGAGAGGATTTCCTGGACTAAGGGAATTCCCATTTACAGGTAGCAAATTCCTGCAAAGGGGGGTGTGTGTGTGCCTGCAGTATGTTGCTTGGTTTGTCTTTTATGAGGGACTTAATGAGCTCCAAGAGCTTTTCAGAATCATTAAGAGAGCACATTAGGATATTGGTATGGTAGTCCTTTTCGTCTCTGGTTGATTGAATTGCAGTGTTCTTGCAGGGTCTTCATGCATGTGACACGATCTTGGGGGAATCTAGAGAGCCACCATTTCCGCTCAAGCTTCCTGAGCTGTAGTAAGGACTTATATAGGTTGGCTGTGAACCATATGACACTGTGATTCTTCTTGGCGGGTTTTGTGGACTGTGGTAAGAGCGTGACTTTGCTTTAGGTGGTGGTCCATGTGTCTACAAACTCATCCAGCTTGGTGGTGTTGGTATTAAAGTTGGGTAGTGTTTCTTCAAGGAGTGCCTCTTTGTTAAAAGGTTGGAAGTGACGAGCTGGTAGTGGAGAAGGCACAGAGGGTCCATGTTCTGCTGCACCCATGGGGATGTGGAAAATAATGGCATTGTGGTTTGACCATGGGCCAGGGATGGCCCATGGTTGGTTGTGGTTGCTGGATTTAAGTGTGGATGAGGGTGCAAAGATAAGGTCTAAAGTGTTTCCTCTTGTGTGAGTGGGTGCATGTATTAGTAGTTTGTATTTTAATGCAATCATTTGTATCAAGAAAGGATGTGGCATGCTTTGTTGAGAGTGCAGGGAGGTTGAAATCGCCCAGCAACCAAAATATTTTTTTCTTAAATCGGTAGCACGCTAAGTCAAGGATTGTGGAGAGGTCATCAGTGCATGTAGATGGAGTTCGGTAGAACAATGATGCTGCTAGATGCTTGTTTGAGATCATGATGGCATCCAGATTGATTGTGCTTTGTGACGTAAAGCATTGGAATTGTAGATCACTTCTGATAAAGATGCCTCCACTTTGTCTGTCTGTTCTCGGGCAGTTAAAGAGGTTATAGTTAGGGAGCTTTAATTGACTGTGAGTACGGAATTTGTGTTGGTGAGCCATGTTTCTGTGACTAAGAGCATGTCTGACTTATGACTTTTGATATAGTCCATGAGAATTGGCCATTTGTTTCGGATAGAGTGAACATTTATGAGCATGCAGGTTAAGTTTTGTGCCTGTGGAGGCTTCTGTTTGTTTGCCAACCCCCAGAGAAGATCCACAATGTGAATGAGATGACTATAGCTCATTGTGTGTGGTGGCCTTGAAGTGGAGAATACATCTTTGTGTCCTTTTTGGCCATAGTCATGTATTGTGGGGATTAGGCCTTGATGAGAAAATGTTTCTGTCCAAATGATGAATTGGGCCAGGCAAGACAGGAGTAACATGCTGGTATGTCTATCTGGCATTGTGTTAAGGGGATGGTGCTGCCCTGTGTTATCCTGTAAGACCCTCTCAGGTGTGGTGGTATGAGTAAGACTAATAGCTTTCTTATATGGTGTCTGATAAACCTCACCTGGAGATACTTAATGCTAATATAGTGTAACAGCAGTGTAATTCCTAATGGTAACCTAGGTAAGTAACTGTAGTGACAGGGTTTTAAGAATCATTAGCATTGACTATAAAGAAATTACAATGTATTCAACTTGTAACAAGTTGCACAATGTGATGCTATTGGCAAGATTAGGCTATATAGAGTATTAACAGCAATATCAAGACTCTGCTTATTTACAGGTAGTCATATAGGTTGTTGGAGATCTTACCCCTGGCTGCAGGTTTGAGCTTTTATATAAGGAACAATTAGCCAAGGCACCTAACCTTACAATTACCTAGCTTTCTGGCTTCTGTTATTTGCTGTGGAGGTTCATGCCAAAGGGCCCTCTGGCAATGCCCTTAGACTTAGGTGTGTCGAGTTTTAAACGTGCTGCTCTTTGGTCTGATTGGCCTTGGAGTTGGAGCAGGGGAGCCCATCTTAACTTGCTTCAAAACTTTGCTGCATAGCCACCCAATCGGTATTGGAAGATGACTTGGAGGGAGATCAGCAAGGAGGTGGTTGCAGTAATCTAAATGAGAGGTGATTAAAGAGTGAATAAGTGTTTTAGTAGTGTGTTCAGAAAGGAAAAGGTAATTTTTTGTTGTTATTGTTAAAGAGAGAAACGATGGGTTTTAGCTATCTGTTGGATAGGTGTGGAAAAGGAAAGGGAGGAGTTGACGATGACCCTGAAGTTACTGGCTGAGGAAACAGGAAGCAGAAGAGTGCTATAAAGAGAGATGGAGGAAGGGGGGGGGGGCGTGTGTGCGCAAATCAAGAAGTTCAGGTTTGGCCATGTTCAATTTCAAATGGCGGTGAGACATCCAGCAACGATGTAAGGCAGGTATACAGGCTTGGAATGTAGGAGAAATATCAGGTGTAGCTAGCTAGCTTTGAGAATCATCAGCATAAAAATGATATTGAAAACCATGGGAGGAGATAGGAGCAGCAAGGGACTGGATATAGAGAGAGAAAAGGAGAGGGCCTAGAACAGATCCTTGGGGTGCACCAACCTAGAAAAGGATAGCAGTAAAGGAGGAACCACCAGAATTGACACTGAAAGAGCACTGGCAGAGATGAGAAGAGAACCAGGACTGCACAGAACCCCTGAAACCAAGGGAGGACAATGTATTGAGGAGAAGGTGGTGGTCAATAGTGTCAAAAGAAGTAGAAAGATCAAGTCCCCAGCCCATCCTTAACCTTAAAATCCACCCCTAGAAAGGGTTAAAAACAATAGCATATTTATTTATTTTATTTATTTACAGTTTCTTTTATACCGCGCTATTTGACATCAAATGTCAAATAGTACCAAGACTACCTGCATCTTACAATTCTGCTATAAAAGTAATTCAGCTGTTAAAGGCCTATGAAATTGTGTTTTTTACCCATTTCTTAAAATGTCTGGTGTCTGCCATAACTCTTAGCTCAAATGACAGCTGGACCTGCAGTGGAGAAAAAGCATTTTCAAGTGTTTAGAAAAGTGAGTCAGTTGAATAGATGGTATTGAAAGCAGCTGTGATCCATCAGACTGTAGAAGAATGGGTAGGGGGGGAAATGACTTTAAGGAGAGGGAGCTAGAGATCATCTCAAGTGAAAAAGTGCACCACCTCACTGCAAACTACACCCATCCACCAAAACCTACACACCTGCCTACCCACCCACCCACCCACCCACCAGTGCTGGTACTACAATTAGGTGAACTAGGTGGTTGCCTAGTCCTCCAGGAGCGCCCATTACCGCTGCTGCTGTTCCTCACTGGGACCTACAGCAGTGGCAATACCGTGAAACAGCCTCATGGTGCTTACCTTCAAACCTTGGCGCTCAAGGAAGGTTTGCTTTCACCTCCACTAATGCTGACTTCCTTTTGTATGAGAGAAGAAGCTGCTTCTACCCCCATGCTAACAAGAAGTTGGCATCAGTGGGGGTGGAAGCAAATGGTGCCGTGGCACCAAAGATTTAAGGTAAGTGCTACAAGGCTGTTTCAGGTATTGCCACCACTGTGGGTCCCAGTAAGGGGCGATGGTGAGGGATGGGTGGCCGGAGGGGCACAAGGGATGAGACTTGCCTAGAGCGCCTCATCTCCTTGTGCCATCCCTGCCACTTACTCACATGTGTACTTCTCCCATTCACCCACACTTGTACACCACGTACACAGTTAAATGTACCAAAAACATATGAACCCCCATCCCCAAGCAATCCAATCACACTCCATCAAGTTAGTACCCATGCATTTTTTAAGTTCATGCATCCATGAACGTAAAACAATCTCTGTCCATGATCATTTGGCTGTCTTAATTCATAGACATATGTGTGCCCAAGAGGTTTGTGGGCATTCTATATTTTTAGACGCTCAAAGTGAATGTGCACCTATGAATGCACACTTCTGTCACACTCATACGTGCATACTCCACTCAGCAAAACATGCCTTTTACAATGAGCCTGTTATTCAGCGGTGGTGGCAGTCCTGACATTGAATAGCTGTGTCTGTCAGATAGTTTTGAGGCTAACCGGACCGTGTGATATTCAGCTGCTGCCCGATTAGTTTCAGTGGCAAAAATTAGGCCAGCCTTTAATGTGCTGAGGGATAACCGGGCAGTAGCTGAATATTGCCGCTCTAAGGTTATCCCTGGGCGCTGGTCCCAGAACACCGTGATGCTGACCTGTTAACACTGGGGCCTGCGATAGTGGCACCTGCTGATATTCAGTACACATTAATTGATTTGAATATCCCCCAAAGCTTCTCTAGCATGCACATTACAACTTATATTTTCATGTGGTATCTTTAATAAATACATCTTGCTAAGTGATTTGTAGTTTATGTAAATTAGAGTATAGTATTTATTCAATTTATGTACTGCTCATGGCTTTGAAGTTCTTAAGTGGTCTACAATTTAAAATTACAATCAACAATTTAATAAATAATCATATTAGACTTGAAATATACAGAGTACAGCAGAATCTTAATATAGAAGCAAAAACATTTTTTTAAAAATAAAATCTTTAAAATGTTTCTTAAATAAACCAGCTCTAATCACGTCTCCCCTGGTAAGGTATTCCATAACCTAGGTACTAAGCAGGTGAATGTTGATGTTTGCATATGTGCTCATTTTACATCGGGGCGGCCTGCGATAGATAATACTTGTTGTGCAGAGTGCAAAGAATGAGGATTATTTCAGAAGCCTTATTTATGATTTCCACATGGAAAACCTGGCCTTTACATGTGGAAATGCTGATTTTAGAAAGGGCTACATTTACACGTGCATGTCATTACTGCATAGAAACTGCAAGGGGGCATCATTAGGGTGTGTTCTGTGAATGCCCATATATATAACCTAAATTGTCCATGTCAGGATTTACAGGTGTTCCCTGACAGAAGTGTTGAAAAAGTGCTCAATTTGGCCTGCTTTTTAAACCTTATGTGGTATACATGATAATATGCCCATGCCCATGTCCTATGGTCTATGTGGGGAAAACGTCTCGGAGCATGAAGAAGAGGCTCCAAGAACATCGTTCCCGCATAAACAGGGGGATTACTACTGCCCCTCTAGTGCCTCATTGTCAGGAACATAACCACAATTTCCATGATTTGCGATGGCGAGTAATTGATTTTATTCTTCCCCATAATAGGGGAGGAGATAGACAATCCCGCCTTACTTACCGAGAACAATTTTGGATTTATTTGCTTGGTTCTGTCAGCCCTCAAGGTCTAAATTCTCAAATGGATTGGTGGACAATTATTTAGTTGGTGATCTGAATTTCCTTTGTGCCTATTGGATGCCAATTGATCACGTGATTCTTTTGGACCTTTAAAAGATCAGTGTATTTGGAGTCAACGAAGAGCGTTCAGGTTTGAGAAAGAGCCGGGAAAGACGGAGGCTCGAAACATAATAATGTTGAGTCACAAGTACAAGTCACGCTTTTGCGGAGTTGACCGTCTGATATTGACTTGAGAACAGTTTCCATTATAGGCTGCAAAACAGCCCAATCGCCAGGGTTTGAGTAACTCGCGTCCTAAAATGGCGATGGATGGCAATTTCCCATTGTGCTGAGGTTTCTTTGGGAGTTTGTTGGCAGCGTATGTCGTTTATGGGAAGATGACCTTGGACTTGCTGATCTCAAGCTAAGTACTGCTTTTCAAGAATCATTCAACACTAGTTGGTATTGGGATTGTGGTCCCTTGATCCTTCTTAGGGGTGACTCCCTTAAATCTTAATAAAAGAGAAAAACGGAACAATATGCAATAAGAAGGTGAGTTTCCTTCTCTTCTTCCAGACGTATGTTCCAACAAAAATTATTGTGAAATTGACCCCCCCTTTTTTTTTGGATGAGCTTTTTAAAGGAGGCATTAAGAGGGCTATCTTCCTTGATCTCCTCTTATTTCTCTCCCCAAATACCAATTAAATAAAGATATTGGCCTCTGTAATTAATTGATAGCATTTACTATTAAAGATTTGCAACATGGCCCTCATACACATGTACTTGCCAGCATTTGTACATAGAAACTGTGAAATAACAACTTCCACATGTAAGTGTCAGAACTTGTATGTGTAAATTGCTGTTTCCTCTGTTGATTTTTCCCAGGGCCCTTTGGCTCCACCTATCAGTACATTCACGTGCACTCCTGCACCACTTTTGGCAGAGACTTCTCTGAAATACCATCGGAATTGTGTACATCCCAACCTTGATATCTCAATTCAAATTTCCATGTACTATCTAAAATTGGGCTTTATATATCTTTATAAAGTACTAGCGGCAAAGCTGCAGAAATCGCACCTAGATTGAAGCTGCAGCCATTTATGCCTGGTTGCAGTAAATTATGCACGTATATGCGTATTTTATAAATAATGCATGCAAAGAAAGACCCTGCCTGCGCTGTGCCTAAATTCCAACCCTGAACATGTCTGCAAATGGGTCCCATAGAAAGACATGCTTTCTTGACACTTTGCATAACTTTATGCAGGCAACCCCAGGGGTGATTTTATAATGGTCCTTTTCCATGTGTAAGAAGGCCCTAAGTGCAAAAAAATCTTTTACAAAATTACCCCCACACTGGAACAAATCTTTCATAAACATAAAGTCACTAAGATCTGCAAGGCCAAATCTACCATACACTTCCAAAACTCATACAATAAGGGGCCTACCAAGAAAAAAGCAGCACTATAAACACTGCAATGGGCCCCAAAACATCCATACACCTATTTGAAAAGCTGAACAAGTCAAATTACTACAGTACAGATCCTTACGTACAAACTCCATGTTAACAGAACACCTGGCCTTGGTCGCACACTCAGAACACAGACCCTCACCAAGTACAGAATAAGTGACCACAACCTAAAGCAAAAATAAAAATATGTAGACAAAAATTAAAATGAAACCCCAAGAAGCCAGACTCCGCATGCGGTGCCACACCAGATAAGAGATGCAGTTCCCCATACTGTGTGAAATATAGATAGCACAAAGTCCAATCACTAAACTGAAAATAAAATTATTTTTTCTACCTTTGTTGTCTGATGATTTTTGATCATGCTGGTCCCGATCTGAGGTTTCCGTTTTCCTCTGTCTTCTCTTAGCTCTTTTTCTATGGTCTGTAGTTCATCTGCCATTTCTTGTCTCTCCTTTTGCTTTCTTCATTTTCTTCCATCAGCATTTTTTCAGTCCCAGTAACTCTCCCTAGTATCAGCCCCCTTTACAGCCTCCCCTCCCAGTACCAACCCCCTTGCCTTCCCAGTACCACCACTGGTGTCTATTCTCTTCCAGTCCCCCTCCTTCCCCATCATCCAGTCCCTTCTAGTTAAAATACCATCCCAGGTATCAGCGAACTTCCAGTCCCAGTGCCCTCTCCCATGTCAGCTCCCTTCCAGCTCCTCCTCTCCCCTGTCCATCTGCCTTCCAGTGCCATCCCTGGGCGTCGGCTCCCTTCCAGCTTCCCCCTCTCATGTCTGCTCTACTCCTTTCCAGCTCCCCCCCCCCCATCTGCTCCCTTCCAGCTCCCCCCCCCATGTCTGCTCCCTTCCAGGCCCCCCCCCCGTGTCTGCTCCCTTCCAGGCCCCCCCCTTTTGTCTGCTCCCTTCCCTCCTCCCCCCCTCACCTCACTGATTTATCCTTTAAAATAAAAGCAACCACGGGAACATTTCTCCGTTCCCACAGCTCTGCTTTCAAACTGCTGGGTCGCTGGCTGCCTACCTTCAATCTTCCTGGAGCCGGCGGAGTGGAAGGGGCCCGAGGTCATCACTTCTGCTGCCCTTCCGCTTCCTTTGCTGAAGCAGCCAGCAGCAACGGAAGCAGAAGGGCAGTGGAAGATGACCTCGGGCCCACCACCCCCACCCCCCCACTGGCTCCAGGAAGATTGAAGGCAGGCAGGCAGTGACCCAGCAGTTTGAAAGCAGAGCCGTGGGAATGGAGAAATGTTCCTGTGGCTGCTTTCATTTGATTTTAAGTTATCGGCGGTTCTATCATAGGCAGTTTCTAGGGAGCGGCAAATAGTGCCGCCCCCTAGAAACTGCTGCCTGAGGCGACTGCCTCAGTTCGCCTAATGATAGAACCACCCCTGGCTATGATTCCCACAGCAAAAGAAAAGAAAGATCCACAGCAACGTTCTCTTCAAGTGCCAACAGAGACACCATCCTCTGCTGGTGAGGGGTAGTGCAACACATTTATTTATTTCACATTTCTTATATACCACCTTTCATGATATCAAGGTGGTTTACATTGAACAAACTGAAATTACATTGAACAGGGCATTATAACTTGGAGATAACTATTTTACAGGGAATATGGGCAATGGAGGGTTAAGTGGCTTGCCCAAGACCACAAGGAGCACCTGTGGGACTAGAAACCCCAGTCCTTCCGGCCCAAGGTTACTGTCCTCTAGTGGGATTTGAACCCCTGACCTTCTGGCCTGAGGTTACTTGCCCCCAACCACTAGGCCACTCCTCTCAACATGAACATTCTTTGTTCATGAAATTGGTGACACTTCACTTCCTGAGTTGGGTCTTCCTCACCCTTGATTGCAGTGGCAGCACAAGGATTTCTGCTACCCTAAGACGACCCTCTGTGCTACCATCCCCTCCAAAGACTGTGCTTCCATCCAGCACACCATGCCACTCCACCTTGTGCTGAAATGACGATGGGCTGAACTGCTGCTTCAGCACTGCATCAGGCTTCAAAGTGCAATGTGCGCTCAGTCTATCACTTCTGCCCTCCCCCCCCCCCCCTTAGATGCAGCCTTTTTGGAGGGCAGGCAGGATCGGAAGGCTAGAACTGCATGCATGTGTGCGAGCATTTTGAAGCCCATCATGGTGCTGTTGCAACAGTTCAGTTGCTGCTTCCCAGGTAGTTGGGTTAGCAATGCTGCCCACCAGGGTCTGCCACCTTAGGCAACCACTTAGTTTGCCTAGTGGATGGACCGTCCTTGCTTGATTGGCTGGGGCTGGTGAGGCTGTGAAGAGAGCATTAATAACCCCTGGGCAGGGCAGAGAGTCAGGATCATTGCTAAGGGTGACACCTGGTGGCTGAATTTAAAGTCCATGATATAGAGTTCCAGAAAGAGCCTTAGAGCCCAATTCTATAATGTGCACGTCTGGCCCATGGACACGTCTAAAACAAAAATGGGCCATTTGAACCTAATTCTGCATCTGTGGGTCTGGACGTCCCTGCAAGTCTGGAATCGGGGAGATAGATGTGTTCGATGGGCACTCGCACGTGCTATTAAGCCAGCCCTATGCCTTGCGCATGGGGAAATGTTTTGGAAGTCCCCACACCCACCATATTCTGAAATGTTACACTTTTCAGATCCTGCCCATCTCCGCAGATGCCACGCCCCTCAGGAAAAACTTGCATCTCTTAAGCAGCTCATCACAGACAGTAGTTTGCAGATGCACACTAGATATAAATACCAATGAGAAATGGCAGCTGCTGCAACCTAGATCATATACCAGTCCCCCTCATGCCTTGAACAGTGCTAGGTAAGCCCAGTGCAACCCAATATGGTATACCAGAATGTAAATGTGAACGTATGTCAGGACATACCTTGCATTAAATGGTACGTGACATTAGGAACCAGTGCCAGTGAGTCTTGCCCTGGTCATCTCTACAAACATGCCTTAAACTGCTAGGGATGGACCCTCACCAACTCCACAAAACCCCAAACTAACCTTGCAGGTCCCCAAAGGATGCATAATATTGTTGAGCAATACATGTATGCCATTTTTGTGCCTCTGGCCTATAAGTGCACTCATTCTGTTGCTCCCCTCTTATGTCTCCTTGCACCCTTCCCTGTGAACACCACTCTTCTGTCAGATTGCTTCTTTCTGTGCCCTTCCCTTCTACTGCCAAATCTGGACATCGCTCCCTTCACCTTGCTGCTTCATATTCCTGGAACAAAATATCTGAGTCTGTACATCAGGCTTCGTCCCTAACCCTCTCAAATCCAGGCTGAGTGCTCACCTCATCGGTGCCGCTGTTGAATCAAATCCGCCTAAACTCCCTTATGTTTCCTGACCATTCCCCCTGGATGTATCCTGTTCACAGCTGCTGTGTTGACTATCCCGACTAGATTGTAAGCTCTGCTGAGCAGGGACCATCTGTTATGTGTGTCTGTGCAGTGCTGTGTACGCCTTGTAGCGCTATATAAGTGATCAGTAATTGCTTTTGTAGTTGTAGTAGGGCTTTCTGGCTATGGCATATGCCCACATATCAGGGTACTGGCATTTTCTACAGCAGCTACCCCTGTTCCATCTGGTGTATGTTGATTTGTATACATCCGCTACCTGTGGGGCAACCCTGTCTGCCTTCCCACAGCCAGCTTGTGGCACTGCTCCCCTGGTCAGGGCTGTGTGAGCATGGGAGGGGAGATCTTGTGCCATCACACCAAGTAGCCAGACTCCGGATATAGCACCACTCTTGCAGGTCTTATTGATCCTGGCCTGGGTAGGGATGTAGGTCGTATCGGACAATCTGGGGAATGTTGGCACTACATCAGTCGTGTCTCCCAGTGTCAGGCACAGCAGATGTATGGCTGCCCTATCACACTGCCAACAATATCTGATCTAATTAGAGTACCCTATGTAAAATAATCCAGAAGGAATCAGCATAGGCTCCCTATGGCTAGATGTCAAAACATATCCCTGTCAATAATAGGGACCCTCAGAATAAGGACATTCAGCAGTGCAAACAGCACTAATACATGCTCAACAGCAAATATGCATCATGGGCATGCATTAGTGCAGTTTGCACTGCTGAGTGGCCTTATTCTGAGGGTCCCTTATTACTGATGGGGATATGTTTTGACATTTGGCTATAGTGAACCCTCTCTAAATTTGACTGCCCAATCACATGGCACCTGGTGACACTGCAGTCATCCACATGGTTCAGTTACTGGTCAGGCTTTCATGTCTCCCCCCCTGAATTGCAAATGAGTATACCAGATCCCCCCCTCCCATGCACCCCTCAAACCACACATACACTCTTCACTTTCTGTCACAAAAACATGATTCTGCCAAAAGGATGCCCTGAACCTATACATAACAGCTATGACATAACATAATCACAAATATGATCTGTTTCTCACCCCAAAAGGAATCCTTTCTCTGCTCATGCCCATACTATCCCTACATCCCCCATTTTTCTGAACATAGGAATTGTTAGGGTCCCATAGATTGGCTCCTTTAGCACAAACAGCACATAGGTGCATAGCATGAATAAACACTATTGCTCTTCTTAATATTTCTGTAAGGGTGTTTAGAAATGTTTCTTTAGCTTACAACAATCCCTCACTTCTGCTCCCTGTACCTTACGACTGCATTTTGTATTTTTCCAGACTGCAGTCACACCATTTCAAAACATACTTGTCACCACCATTCTTTTATATAGGACACATTGCAGAGCACAGCAGAATATTTTCTAAGTCCTAGCCTTATACCACGTTTCAGTAGGAATGATGTGGATGTTTCTGGGAAACATTTAATATGTACACGGGCCTTTCCTGAATATGCTTTCTATGTCTCAACGGCTGACCATGCCCCTGTTCCGCCCTCTCCTGCCGAAGTTCTGAGATCCCCATGCTAGTGCCATGGACGTGCATGTCAGCAGTGTTTCAGAATACAGTCTGGGACGTTTTCAGCGCATAAACGTCCCCGCCGCACGTACAAACCCCTTTTTTGTGTTCTGGATTGACCCCCTTTAGTGCACAGCTCACAGACTCTGGACCATTGCTGCAATAATCAGACTAGAAACAGTGTGTGGGGGAGGGAGAAGGGTCTATTAAAATAGTGGGGTGAAAGGCCCAGAAAATTGTGAATGATGATTCATTCTGCCAGGATTCAAGCACAAGTTCTATCTGAGCTGAAAAGAAAAGGAGAAAAAAAAGGAACCAGCAGTTCCTAAAACCCCAAAAGAAATTAGTGATTGAGCCGGTACAGTCTCTTCTGAAACCTTGTAGCTACAGAAAATTTATAAATAGTGGCATTTCTCCAAGACTAGGAACAGAGCTGTAGGCCAAAATAAAACATTTTTACATGCATTTAGTTGCACGTGTGGCTGTAATGACACTTTTTAGGCTATCTCCATTAATTATAAAAGACTGTTAGAGCAATTTCTACAAATAAGCTATTTTCTGCATCAATGAATTTTATTCCTTCTTTCTGTTACATTTTTCACAGTTGGTTACACTGGAATTGATCCAGCTGAGAAAAATTATAAGAAAACTTATTAGCAAAACATTTCTAGGGTTTATCAGTATCTAGGATTTTAAGCAGTATCATGGAGTAAGCTGAATTTGAACAACGTGCATCAGTAACACATGATAAATGGACATCATTCTAATAATAATTTAATAAAAACAAAAATAATATAATTTGTACATTAAAATGCAGGGTCAGGAGACCCTAGGTGTCGCATGAGCAAGTAAGAGGTGTCTCGGCTTGCTCCGGGGCTGCCCTGCTATTAATCGACATTTTTTAACGAATTCACCCCAGGGAATTTAGCGGAAAATACTTCCGGGTGACAAGCAGTGATCGGGTGAAAGGAATTGCGGGCAAGACAGGTTGAAAATGCCTCCACCGCTGAGGAAAGAGCGAGAGAAAGGCCAGAAGACGGGAGCTGTTGCAACAACGGGGCTGGCAGCAAATATGGCGGTGCCGTGCTCACCGGGAGGTGAGAGTGTGGACTCTGGGCCTGAGGAGCTTGCGCGTGAAGTGGTGAAGCTCCTAGAGCCTAAATTCGACCTGATTTTGAGCAAGTTGGAGACGATGGCGGAGACGCTCTCGGAGTGTACACACAGAGTGGATGAGCTGGAACATCGGGTAGCGGAGCTTGAGGATGGAGAGGGCAAGCAGGGCCGGGAAATGGACCGACTGCATCAGAAGGTGGATGCCTTACTGGAAAAAGTTGATGACTTGGAAAATCGTTCTAGGAGGAACAATGTGAGAATTGTAGGAGTCCCGGAGTCTAAAACGGATGCTATGTTGCTGGACTTGATAGAGACCTGGTTGCCGCAAGAGCTGGGACTAGCAGAGCTAGTTGGCAAACTGAAAGTGGAGCGGGTACATTGGCTGGGGCCTAGGGCTGAGAATCGCCAAAGGCCCAGAGTGATTATTGCGAGGATCTTAAATTTCCAGCATAAGTGGCTTTTGTTACAGGCCTTTCGCAAGAAGCGGGACCTAACTTTGGACAATCAAACAGTTCTCCTGTTTCAGGACTACTCCACTCCTGTTGCGGCGAAGCTGAAAGAGTTCTCCCCGCTGTGTGTGGCCCTATTCAAAAAGCATGTGCGCTTTAATCCTCGCCTTTCCGGCGGTGCTGCGTGTGCACCATGAGGGGAAGCAGCATTTGCTCACAATGGGCGCAGAGGTTCGTGGAAACGGCTGGATAAGCGCGGGCCGGAGAGTGGGCCGGCGCTGGCTGAAAACGGGGATTGAGTGTGGTCAGCCGGAGAAGCTGCTGGCATTGGAAAAGAGGGAACTGATTGCGGATGCTGGCATACTGACAGGATCTGCTGTTATTTCTTTGTTTCTGTATGTTATGTGTAGGTGGTAGAGGGGGGGGCTTCTTGCTGCTATATGCACGGAGAGGATGTTGGCAAGGGCAGAGTGAGTGCATGGTGGAGATGTTTGGAGCGCATCATGGGCCCTAAGCATGCTGGGGGGTTGGTAGGTAGTTAATAGGTTGGGGGATTAACAGACAATGCTGCTGTTTAACATTATTTGTTATTACACAAGCAGGTACGATACTGTCGGATGTGGTGGGGTACCGTATGTTAAGGTTTGTTAGACTGTATGCGTAGAGAGAGTGTCTGGTTGAGTGTGTGGGGTTTGGGGGGCAATTGTATTTGCATTGTGGGGTTTCTTATTTGCGAGTATGGAGAAGAGAGGAGGGCAGGGCAGCCCTGCAGCGCACTGCAGCGGGTCTTGAGCCTGGCGGTGTGGGCCAGGGGTGGTATACATGTTTTTTTAAGGGGGAGGGGGGGTGGGGGAGAGGGGTAGGGGTTGAGGGGGTAGCGGGGGTAGTGCGGGAAGAGAAGAGGGGGGGTAACAGTGGGAGGGAGATAGGACAGGGAGATAGGGGGCTGGGTGTGGGTTTGTGTAGGGGACCTATAACGTGGTGGCCTAATGGAAAGGAGCGTGGGGAGGATCCGAGAGCCGGAGCTGGGCGGCTCTCAGTCCAGCGATCTTTAGCTGTGGGATTTGTTATGGTGAGTAAGGGAATAGGGGTTAATGGGGACTGATTTGGGCTTCACTTTTTGGAATGTTGGTGGCCTGGGCAACCCTATAAAATGTACCAAAGTACTACAGGCCTTGAAAACAGCAGGAGCTCAGGTGGCGTTCTTGCAGGAGATTCATTTAAGTGCGCGAGAACATGCCAAGCTAAAAAGGTCATGGGTGGGGCAGGTCTGTGCTGCGGAGGAGGTTGGGGGTCAGAGGAGAGGGGTTGCACTTCTGTTCCATAAGGGCCTTACAGTGGAGATACTGAGTGAGGATAGTGATCCTTTGGGGCGTTATCTTTGGGTGCATCTGAAGATTAATGGGGAAGAATTGGTTTTAGGCAATGTGTTCCCTGTAAAATAGTTATCTCCAAGTTATAATGCCCTTTTCAATGTAATTTCAGTTTGTTCAATGTAAACCGCACTGATGCAGAATAGCACGGTATATAAGAGAATGTATGTGTACGCTCCCAATGTATATAATCATGGGTTCTTCGAGGCCTTGGTCCGGAAGTTAGGCAGCCTACCTAAAGTACCGGTAATTTTAGCTGGGGATTTTAATTGTCCCCATGACCAGGTACTGGATAAGTTATCCCCGACGCATGGAGCAGGAGGTTGGGCGTCACGGGGAATGAACTATCAATGTCAGATGGGGGGGGCTTCTAGATGTCTGGAGGATCCTACATGGGGGAGAGAGGGACTATACACATCTGTATATAGTGGTCTTGAATTGATTACATATTAGTGAGGCAAACGGATTTTGGTAGAGTGCGGAGGGCGGACATTAGTCCTATCTTGGTCTCCGATCATGCCATGGTGAGTATGGCTTGGGTAGGGCGCCGTGCTTTGGGGGGAAAATGGTCTTTCCCTAGGCACTTATGGCATCGAAGTGAATTTCAGGAATATGTGCGTGCCAAGTGGCGGGAGTTCCTCGAGGATAATGAGGGGAGTGTGTCTTCCGTGATCACCTTGTGGGAAGCGGGGAAGGCGGTAGTCCGAGGACAGGTGATTGCATTTGTGGTTCGCGAGAAGAAGAGAGTGAATGAAGATCTGGTGAGATTAACACATGAGCTTCAAGGAAAGAAACAGGATTCTCTGCGTACTCTGGGAGAGAAGGTGCTACAGGAGTATATTGCTTTGCAGAGACAAACAACCTCCTCCAAGAGAGGGCGATTTACGATATACGGTACTATAGGCATCAGTTTTTTCGCTTTGGGAATCGCTCGGGCAAGCTGTTGGCGAGACTGGTACGGGAATGGAATGGTACTAATTTGGTAGTGCGGATCCACGATGAGAAGGGAGAGACGAGGACAGAGCCTGCGGACATAGCGGAAGTGTTCAAAGGCTTTTATAATAGGTTGTATACCCCAGAACAGGAGGATAAGGAACAGGAGAGGGCCTTCTTAGACAGTGTGGAGTTGTGTAAGGTGACGCCGCAGGAGAGGAAGTTGTTAAATCAGCCTATCTCTGGTGTAGAGATTCAGAAGGTCATCAGGGCGGGGAAGGTGCATAAAGCACCGGGACCGGATGGCTATGGTGTGGAGTTTTATAAGATACTGGAGCTACAGGTAGTGCCTACCTTGGCTGCGGTGTATGCGGAAGTTTTGGATACGGGAAAATTTCCGAGGGACATGCGGACGGCTTCCATCTCGCTGATACACAAGGTAGGGAAGGATCCGGAAGACCCTGCATCCTATAGGCCTATTTCGCTCATTAATTATGATATGAAAATTCTTGCATCGGTGCTTGTTACACGAGCACAGGACGTATTGTCTCAGATCATTGGGCAGTATCAGGCGGGCTTTGTACGGGGGAGAGTGGCTGCTAGGAATATTGTTCACGTTTTATTGAGCATGGAGAGATGTCTTCAACAGCACAGACCATTACTGTTGGCTAGTTTAGATGCCGAGAAGGCCTTCGACCGGGTCTCGTGGGATTATATGTTTGAAGCGCTGTGGCGATTTGGCTTCGCGGGGCAGTTTGTAGATTGGGTGCGTGCATTGTACGCCGAACCGAGGGCATTTATTTCGGTGGGGGGAGTGAATTCGGCGCCGTTTTGTCTGCAGAGGGGGATCCGGCAGGGGTGCCCCTTGTCTCCGCTCCTTTTTATACTGCATTTGGAGCCTCTTTTGGTGAAGTTGATGTATCAGGAGGGAGTGACAGGTGTGGATTGGAAGGCTGGTGAATTGAAAGTTAGTGTGTTCGCAGATGATATGCTGCTATGTTTGACGAATCCGCAGGTGTCACTGATCCGGGCTTTACAAGTGATTGAGGAGTTTGGTGCCTTTTCTGGGTTGAAGATAAACAGAGCTAAGTTTTAGGGCTTGATGTGGGTGGGACCTGCCGGCGGTCTTGGAGTGGGGCCTTTCCATTAACGTGGGCTGAGGGGCAGATCCGTTATTTGGGTATCCAGATCTCTGAGCAGCTAGGTCAGTTGTACCAAGCGAATATCTCGGTGCTGAAGGCAGGAATGGTTGGTCGTCTACGGAGATGGAAGGATCTGCCGTTGTCGCTGAGTGGCAGAATAGCGTTGTTCAATATGGTGGAGTTCCCCCGCTGGACCTATATTCTACGCCATCTCCCTGTGTGGTTGCTGTGAAGGGATGTGGAGCGACTGGGCAGCCATTTGTCCCGGTTTCTGTGGCGGGGTCGGCGAGCCAGGATAGCCTTAGGCACTTTGATGCAACCAAGGGGGAGTGGCGGTGCTGGGTTGTTATCGGTTCGGCGATACAACATGGTGTGCTGGTTGCGGGCCCTGCGGGACATGGTGGAGGGTACATCAGAGGTAATTCCTTTGAGTATTATTGATGAGGTGGAGGCTCCGCAGCAGAGAAGAATGGTGATGACATATATCGAGAGGGGGAAACTTCCTGCGGCCTGCAGATAGTCGGGCTTCTGGAGTGCGCTCCGGATGGCCTGGAAAACGCTTTGCAGTTATCATGGAGGTCGAGGGAGCTTGACGGACTGTATCCCGTTGGGAAGGAATCCGGCGTTCCTCCCGAGACTGCGGCCGCTGTGGCAAAAGTGTGGGCGGCCAAGGGTTTGCGGTACGTGGGGCATCTCCGTATGGAGGAGGAAGTAGAGGTGTATTTGTTTTCCTCCTTGCGGGAGAGATATAATTTGGAACCTTGGGATTTATACTTCTATTTCCAGGCCCGCCATTATGTGAGTACGCTGCGGATGGGTCAGGAGGGGGTGTTGGCAAGGAGAGGGATGTTGGAGTTGTTTGGTGCTTTAGAAGGGAAGATCACGACAGGAACTTTAGATCAGGTCTTGTTTCCTGAAGGGGACCAGGTCAGTTTGAGAGCGCTAGTGGAGAAATGGCGGAAGGATGGGGTGATGCAGGGGACAGAGGGGTGCCTGAGAGGGGCCTTTGCTGAGATCAAGACTATTTCAGAAACAATTCAGCTGCAGGAATTTCAATATAAGTTCCTCTGGAGGGCGTACGTGCATAATGTGTGGGCGGCCAAGGTGGGTTTGGCAGTGACAGATGTGTGTAGCCTCTGCAAGGTAGAGAGGGGGGGGGGGGGTTGGCTCACAGATTTTGGTTTTGCACCCGAATACAGAAGCTGTGGATGGGAGTGGGACGGTTGCTGGGGGGTGGTTGTGGGTTCAGGTGGAGATGACCCCGGAATGGTGTCTTTTTGGATCTTATGAGGGAGTGCAACCCCTGGGGGGGAGTGCGCGTAAGCTTTGTGCAAAAGCATTTGTCACTGTGAAGCTGTGCATACTGCGGAATTGGTTGAAAGATACTGCGCCTGAGGTTGGGGAGTGGGAACGGGCTATGGGAAATTTGATGGAAATGGAGCAGCGTACTGCCCGGCTGTCAGAAGGCAATGCTTGGGAGCGGTTCCTCACTGTGTGGAAACCCCTATGAGATAAGGCCCCCGGGACTGAGGTTGGAGGAGGGTGAGAGTATAGGCCCCTTGGGTACAGGTTGGGGGGGGAGGGGGGGAGGAAGTTTGGTGAGGGGCGGGAAGGGGGTGGGGGGCTGACGGGAGGGGGGTTAGTTCTTAGGTTTGCTGGAAGGTCAGTGGGGAGGGCAAGGGGAGGGTGAGTTTGGACAATCTTTGTATGGTGGGATTGAGTTGCTTTTTGCTCACTGTGTATGGTAGGTGGTGTAGTGGAGGGGATTGTGGGGAGGCTTCTGTTGTATTTGTGGTTGTTGTTGTGGTTTGAAATACACTCACTTTTGTACTAATAATAACAATAAAAATGATTGTATTATAGGTATTACAGGTGGCGTAGGGGAGGGGATTGTGTGGAGGCTCCTGTGGTATTTGTGGTTGTTGTTGCAGTTTGAAATACACTCAATTTGTACCAATAATAACAATAAAAATGATTTTACCTAAAATGCAGGGTCATGCATTTGGGCTGCAAAAATCAAAGGAAGTAGTATGGTATAGGAGGTAAAGTACTTCTGTCCATGAAAGAAGAGCAGGACCTGGAGTAATTATACCACGTTTCAGTAGGAATGACCTGGATGTTTCTGGGTGGTGGGGGCAAACACAGTGACGGAATTCAAAACGGCTTGGGACAAACACAGTGGATCCCTTTATAGCAACAGGATAAAAACAAAATAAACGGTACTATCTAAATTCTAAACCATCTAACGTCTCAACAAATAGGGGTGTCCTACATGGAGTGGTGGGTTCACCCCTAAACAAAGACATGGGGAGGGGTGGCCTGCACAGAGCGACAGGTGCACCTACTCTTGCCATCTTGCTGGGCAAACTAGATGGACCATGCTGGTCTTTATCTGCCATCATTTACTATGTTACTATGTTAATTGTTTCTGATGATGTTAAGGTGGTTAAACTGGTAAAAATACAGAAGATCTCTAATGGAAAGAAATGGATTGTAATAGTTGGTATGGAAGGGCAGACTGGATAAGCCATATGGCCTTTATCTGATGTCATGTTTCAATGTTTATATAACTGATACACATAATATACCATTCTTGAGTAATAATGGGGGGATTCCATTACTCTGGTTATTGACATAGTGTTGTTAAGTACCCTCATGCAAATTAAATATCCTCCTGTTAAATGTTGTAAAATACCCACATGTTAAATGTTGTTAAGTACCTTCATGCAAATTGTAACCCACCAATTGTGCTGTCTAAATGTTGCTAAATATCCTCATGTTAAATGTTGTAAAGTACCCACATGTTAAATGTAACCCTCCAATGTGATGTAACCACTTTGATTGTAGGATAAGGTGGTATACAAATCTGTCTACATTGACTGGGTCAATGTCATATCAGGACTTGCTAGCCAGATAAAGTTTCTAGATGAAATAAATGACCACTTCATGGAGCAGCTTGTTCAGGAACTGACATGAGGAGAAGCTATTTTAGACTAGTCCTTGGTGGAATGCAGGATCTAGTGCAATAGCTTTCTGTTTTGGGGCTACTTGGAAATAGCAATTATAACATGATCACACTTGATTTAATAAATGGAGGAAGGATAGTATTGACTGTGCTAGTATTTAACTTTCAGAAAGGAGACTATGATAAAATGAGGAAAATGGTTAAGAGAAAACAAAAAGGAACAACTGCAAAGATTAAGGGTTTACATTAGGCCTGGATGTTATTTAAAAATACTATCTTGGAAGTCCAGACCAGATGCATTCCACATTTTTAAAAAGGTGGAAGGAAGACCAAATGACAGCCATCATGGCTTAAAGGTGAGGTCAGAGAGGATATTATAGCTAAGATAGAATCTTTCAGAAAATGGTAAAAAGAGCCAAATGGCAAAAACTGAAAACATCATAAGTACTAGAAAGTTAAATGCAAGGCATTGATAGGCAGACAAATCAAAAATGTGAAAAGAAGCTTGCCATGGAAGCAAGAGCACATAATAAAAACATTTTCAAATACATTTGTAGCAAAACACCTGTGAGTGAGTCAGTTGGACCATTAGATGATAGAGGGGTAAAAGATGCACTGAGAGAGAACAAGGCCATAGCGGAAAGACTGAATTAATTTTTTACTTCAGTCTTTAATGAAGAAGATGTAAGAAACTTACTCATGCTAGAAATGATATTTAAAGGTGATGTATCAGAGGAATTGAAACAAATCCCGATAAATCAGGAAGATGTAATAAAACTAATTGATAAACTAAAGAGCAGACTAGATGGCATGCATCCCAGCATGCTGAAAGAATTGAAATATAAGATTACAGAACTATTATTGGTAATCTGTGACCTATCATTAAAATCATCTGTAGTACCTGAATATTAGAGAATGCGCAATGTAATGCCAAGTTTTAAAAAGAGTTCCAGGGGTGATCCGGGAATAGACCAGTGAGCCTGACGGACAAAATGGTAAAAACCTTTCTAAAAACGAAATTATTGAACATGTAGTCATGCTTTGATGGCACAAAGACAACATGGATTTAGCCAAGGAAAGTCTTGTCTTACTGATATGATATTTTTTGAAGGCATGAGTAAACAGGTAGATAAAGGTGAGCTAGTTGAAAATGTGTATCTGGATTTTCAGAAAGCCTTTGACAAGGTCCCTCATGATAGAGTCTTGGCAAAATTAAGAAGTCTTGGGATAGGAGGCAATGTATTATTGTGGATCACTAATTGGTTAAAAGATAGAAAACAGAGAGTAGGGCTAAATGGCCAATTTCCTCAATGAAGAAAGATGCATAGTGGAGTATACCCCAGGGATTTGTGCTGGGTCCACTGCTTTTTAATATATTCATAAATGACCTGGAAATGGGAATAACAAGTGAGGTGATCAAATTTGCAGATGACACAAAATTATTCAAACTTGTTAAAAAATTGCAAGAGGATCTTAATAATTTGGGAGACTGGATGTCCAAATGACAGATTAAGGGGCTTGTTTACAAAGCCGCGGTAGCGGCTTCCATCCGATATCGGAGCTGCAGCCCCATTGAATTGTAAACAAGCCCCTAAATTTAATCTGGACAAGTGCAAAGTAATGCACTTAGGGAAGAACAACCCAAACTACGGTTATACAACGAAAGGTTCCTTATTAGGAATCAACACCCAGGAACAGGATCTGGGCATCATTGTGGATAATACTTTGAAACCCTTTGTCCAATGTGTAACAATGGGCAAGAAAGCAAATAGAATGCTGTTGTTGTTGTTGTTAAGTGCCGTCGAGTCGGAGTCGACTCATGGCGACCCTCTGGATAGCTATCCTAAACTGTGTTCGGTCTTCAGTCAGGCGGCTCATTGTTGACAGACTGGTACCCGTAGCTGCTGTTATTGTATCGATCCATCTCATTGCTGGCCTTCCTCTTTTGCGTTGACCTTCTATCTTGCCAAGCATAATGTCTTTCTCTAATGATCTCTCTCTTCGCATGATGTGTCCAAAGTATGAAAGTCGAAGTCTTGTCATCTGAGCTTCTAAAGAAAGCTTAGGTTTGATTTCCTCTAGTACCGACTGGTTTGTTCTTCGGGCAGTCCATGGTATACACAGGAATCATAAAAAAAGGAATGGAGAATAAAATGAAAGCTATAATAATGTTGCTGTATCACTCCATGGTGCGACCACTCCTTGAATATTGTGTGCAATTCCGGTCACCATATCTTAAAAAGGATATAGCAGAATTAGAAAAGGTACAGAAAACAGCGACAAAAATGATGAAGAGAATGGAAGGATATCCCTATGAAGAAAAGTTTAAAAGGTTACGGCTCTTCAATGTATAACCAAACTCTGGAATTCATGACCAGAGGATGTAGTAAAAGCTATTAGTAACAGGATTTAAAAGAGGTTTGGAGAAGTTCTTGGAGGGAAAATCCATAAACCATTATTAAAGAGGACTGAGTAAATCTACTGCTTACCCATGGGACAACCAATATAGAATCTGTATATCTTTTGGAAACCTGACAGGTATTTGTGACTTGGACTGGCCACTGTTGGAAACAGGATACTGACTCAATATGGCATCTCTCTCATTCATAACAAAGATAATAGAGAAAGTGGTTCAACTACAACTACAAGATCATCTAGACACGCATGCCCCTCTGGACACCCACCAACATGGCTTCAATCCCAAACACAGTGTAGAAACACTCATCACATCTCTCCTGGATAATCTAATAACTACCCTAGACAACATCAAACACGGCTGTATACTGGTACTCCTCGATATAAAGGCTTTCTTTGACTCAATCAACCATAATACACTTATCAAACGCCTAAAGGAAATTGGACTTCAGGAAACTACTCTGAAATGGTTCAAATCATACCTAACCCATAGAAAAATACAAGTTAAATCTGGAACACATCGATCAACACCAATCGAGCAACTACAAGGAGTACTACAAGGATCAGCACTCTCCGCTCTGCTGTTTAATATCTATCTCCAGCCACTCTGTCATATAATGATCAAACATAACATAAACTACAGTATCTATGCTGATGATATCATGGTACATGCTTCATTCATCATAGACCAACCTGACTACTCAAGAATAACATCATGCATAGATGAGATGTCAGAATGGCTTCAGGAACGCAACCTACTAATAAATTACAATAAAACTGAAGTAATTTTTATAACAAGAAACAACTCCTTTGCTCCACCAAATTCTCTGCAATTATTAAATAACTCCATAACTGTAAAAACAGAAGTCTGATACTTTGGGATACACCTCAACCAAAACCTAAACTTCCAAGCTCACCTAAGCAAGTTAACACAGACAGCCTACCATAAAATTAAAACACTACAAAAACTCAAACCACTGCTGGATCCCAACAACTTCCACACAGTCTGTCAAGTCTTAATAATGCCCATTCTAGACTACTGTAACATCATCTATCAAGGCTTACCAACCCAATCCATCTATCCTCTGCAACTACTACAAAACCCCACAGCCCGCATCATAATGGCTACTACAAGAACAAGCCACATAACCCCAACATTGGAACAACTCCACTGGCTCCACATAATTGTCAGAAGTAAATACAAAGCCATCCTCACTATTTTCAAGATCCTACACCAACTATCACCACCCATACTCCAAACACTTAGCAGCTAAGACCCTGAAAACAGAATAAAAAGGAAAAACAATAAAAACCTACTTATAATACCTAAGAAGAAAACCAAGGCAAAACAGTCAACCTGTAACAGAGTCTTCTCATTATACGCACCATCTCTCTGGAACGCACTCCCACAAATAATAAGAACCACCAACGACTTATGGTACTTTCGGAAAGTCTTAAAGACACACCTCTTTTTGAAGTACTATGGACCAGAAGCAGAACCAATGCATGAGACATAACTACCACTACAATAAAATCTGACCCCACCTACAAACCAATAGTTACAACCTGGCTCAAACCCTACCACCTAATAACACCCCACAACCTGTAACAAGCAATCATGTAAATAATATGTTAACCCTTCTCTCAAAGTTTAATAATCTTGTTCTAGGTAAAGTTCCTTGTTATTGTTTAATGTTCCTCTCCAAGTTCAATGACCTTGTTCTATGTAATGTTCATTGTTACTGTTCAATGTAAACCGCTTTGAATACAAGAAAAGTAGTATAGAAAAATTGTTAAATAAATAAATAGCTTACTTAACTATCTAATTTCTCAACATACAGGGGTGTTCTACATGGAGCGGTGGGTTCACCCCTAAAACTAAGACATGGGGAGGGGTGGCCTGCACGGAGCAGCAGGTGCACTACTCTTGCCATCTTACGGGGCAGACTAGATGGACCATACTGGTCTTTATCTGCCGTCATTTACTATGTTACTATCTTATGTTCTTATGACTGTATATGAATTCAAGAAAGCATAGGACAAATCAGAACATCTCTCAAGGAAAAAAAAAGGGACTGTAGTAGTTGGATGGAAGGGCAGACTGGATAGGCCATATACTTTTTATCTGCCGTCATGTTTCTATGTCTCTATAATATACCATCCTTGAGAACTAGTGCTAGCAAAATGTATATATGTATTGGAATATTTGCTTAAGGGGTGGGATAATTTTATAACTGCATGGATGCCTAATAGTATGTTATTTTCTTCCCCTCTTTGGGTACCAGAACATTTTTAAAACAAAAGTATGCATATACTTCTATGAAAAATACCTCAGGCAATTTATGCGCATATATTTACATGTGTATTTATGAAGCATGCCTATAAATGCCAACTCCTCCCCAACCGCACCACCAGGAATGCCTCTGTACAGAAAGATAAACTTAGGTGCATACACGCTTTATGTGCATATTGGGAGGGTAACTTTATACAAGACTATTTCTGTGCATAAAACACCACTTTACAGGCAGAAATGTTTTTGAAAATTACCCTCTCTTATTTACAGTCAATTTTTAGTATGTACAAATGAAAAATGCTCATGCATAGACAAAATGATAGCAGCTTAGAGCAGGTTCAGGAATAAAAAGAGTCTGCGGGGGGAGGGGGAGGGGGGAGACACATGCTATAGAATGCATTTCCCAGGAGTCTTAAGAAAGGCCTCTAAAATAAAAGGGGGGGGGGGGAGGAAGCTTCCTTCCAACACACTTAAATGTCTATAGATGTCTTGACTAGAGGTGGGATGTTGCAAGCGGAGTTTGCATTTGTCTTTTGAAGAGAAGCCCTTTGCTACAACAACAAATTATGACTTTGTGATTTGTGATAGCTGTTTGTCTTTTGGAAAGGATTCCTTTGCTGTACGGGCAAGCTTGAGGTTTTGCTCTTTTTGGCAATAACAAACTACAATTTGGTGAACTGTGACAGCTGCTTTTCTTTTAAAATGAGGTCCTTTTAAGCACAAATGAACTGTCAGTTTGTGAATTGTAATGTCTGTCTGTATCTTGAAGAGGTTTCTCTGGCGGCACAGAAGAATCATAAATGAGATGGGAGTCGAGGGTGAGGGCTGAGGCCAAGAGACTCACATCCTGGAGATGAATGCCTGGCTGTGTGGATAATTTTAAAAATGCTTTTTTGTGGTATGTGTCAGTCTGCACACATAAAATTACTCTACACATACAAGTACATGTTATGCTAACTAGATGCGTACTTGTATCCATCCTTGGTGTAGCTGTGTTCAGAGAAAGAGATTCGGTAGAGCATGGATGGAGTTATAAAAAAAATATATGGTGTTATCAAGAAGTTACTGAACTCACGCCATTACATGGGAACGGAACACAGTATAGCAGTGCGCTGCTGCGTGGTACTAGTTGGTAGCCTTGTGAGTCAGTGTGCTAAGCAGCTTGGTGCTGAGTGGACACGGGATTGCATTGTGCTTCTTTGTTTACCATGTGTTTCATGACTTTCTCGCCACCAAAAATGAATGAGAAACTCAAGCAACGTGCATGCCAAGAGCTCAAGGACACTGTGAATGCTGACAATGGCTTTTTGAAATGTGTCATTACTGGGGATGAAAGCTGGGTTTATGGGTATGACACAGAAACCAAACCACAGTCCTCACAATGGAAAAGTCTATAGTTATTACGCCCTAAGAAAGCACGGCAAGTGAGGAGCAATGTGATGTCGATGTTGATTGTTGTTGTCAACCACAAAAGAATTCTTCTGCAGGAATTCGTTCCTCAAGGACAGTCAATGCAGAATAATACATTGGCATGCTGCAGCATCTGCGGGACCATGTGAAGCACAAATGTCCTGAGTTGTGGGTAACTGGGAACTGGATGCCCCAGCGCACATGTCCATCAAAGTGCAGCAGTTTTTGGCCCAAAACAACATATTTCTGTCCCTCACCCTCCCTATTCTCCTGACTTGGCCACTTGTGACTTTTGCCTCTTAGCTGGAATGAAACGGAAGCTCAAAGAATGCAGATCTGACACCATTGCGAAGATTCAAGAAGAGACAAAGACTGTGCTGAAGAGTCTGAAGAAAGGGGACTTTCAGAAGGCGTTCCAACAATGCAAGACCGCTGGGACCACTGCATCAACTCCCAAGGGCACTACTTTGGGGGGGATGGTGGCCACTAAAATCTCAGGTTAGTGAGGCATTTTTTATGGGGTCAGTTTGGGAACTTTTTGATAGCACCAGAACCACAATCTTGGGTGCTACTCTCTCCAACACTTCCAGCATATCTTTGGACTATAGAAACATAGAAAATGATGGTAGATAAAGACCATACAGCCTAGCCAATCTGCCCAGCCATAAGAACTATTAGGTTCTACAATCCATTTATCTCCCTCAGAACATAAGAAATGCCATACTGGGTCAGACCAAGGTCCATCAAGCCCAGTATCCTGTTTCCAACAATGGTCAATCCAGGTCACAAGTACCTGGCAGGTTCCCAAAGGCCACAGGTTTCACAATGCTCATCCTGGGGTAAGCAGTACATTTCCTGAGTCCTCTTTAATAATGGTTAATGGACCTTTCCTCCAGGAACTTGTCCAAACCTTTTTTAAAGTCAGCTACATTAACAGCTTTTACTACATCCTCTGCTAATGAATTCCAGAGTTTGTGTTGAGTGAAAAAATATTTTCTCTTATTAGTCTTAAATGGATTATATTGTAGCTTCATTGTATGTCCTCTAGTTTTTCTACTTTTTAATGGTGTAAACAACCGATCTATGTTTACCCGTTCCACTCCATTCATTAATTTGTAGACCTCTATCATATTTCCTGTCAGCTGTCTCTTTTCCAGATTGAAGAGCCCTAACCTTTTAAACCTTTCCTCATAGGGGTATCTTTCCATCCCCTTTACAATTCTGGTGGTCTTCTCTGTACCTTTTCTAATAACACTATATCCTTTTTAAGATACGGCGACCAGAATTGCACACAATATTCAAGGTGCGGTCGCACCATGGAACGATACAGAGACATTATAATATCCTTTGTTTTATTTTCCATTCCTTTCCTTATGATTCCTAGCATTCTATTTGCTCTCCTAGCTGCCACTGCACACTGGGCAGAGGGTTCAAACATATTATCCATGATGATGCCTAAATATTTTTCCTGGGTGGTGGTTTCTAAGGTGGTACCTTGCATTGTGTAACTAAAGTTTGGGTTGTTCTTTCCTAGGTGCATAACGTTGCACTTATTCACAATAAATTTCATCTGCCATTTGGATGCCCAGTCTTCCAGTTTATCAAGGTTCTCTTGCAATTTTTCACGATCCTCTTGTGCTTTTTTTTTTTTTTAAACTTTTATTTTCATTTTGCAACAAACAAAAGAAACAACACACCAAAAGAGACAAAACAAGTATACAATAAGGAAAAGTAAACCCATTACCCCCCACCCCGATGCTTCTTCTCTACCCGATTATATCAGCATGTGAGCGCTTCCAATTAACAGTGATTATACAGCAAACGATCAAAAGAGTATCTACAATACAGCATGATCATGGGACAGAGATATATATAAAGTTAGACAGTCAGATGAGAGCATTTAGCAAAATGTACATAGTCATTGAGCATCTTCCATTGAGACCAATGAGAAGGAGTCTGAACGGAGGAAGCAAACAAACGAGGTAGTTGTGCAGATTTACTGTAAAGACAAGCATGATTCCACCATACAGTTTCAGCAGAGTTTAAATGCGTTTCCTGAAGAAACACTAAATCAACATGCTCATGGCTAAGATAGCTAAGGATTTTCTTTCCTTTAAGTGGACCATTAATGCCTTTGACGGTGAATGATAAGATTTTACATAAGGCCATTCAGAAAAGTTAAAAATTCTGAGCATAATAGCACACATAAGTTCACGATGTCCCTCAAACTGACTGTTTCTGGCTATACACATTACATAGGAAAAATAAGCTAATATAATACAATGAAGCGCCCCACATTAACAAAGAAAACCGCAGTACGGTAGAGTAGAAGCAAAACCCCAAAATTACTGGCGACCATGTGTCTGCGGGGAGAAACCCCAGAGAAGGCCGAAATTGAAAAAACACATAACCTGTAAGACTGTGCGTGCTCCGAATCCGACCGAGGCACACATCATGAAGGGATAGGAGACCAAAAAAAACCAAAAGTCATATAGAGAAAGAAAGAAAGTCCAGGCTATTTCTGTGCTTGGCTATGACCGCCGCATCGGGCCCTTCAAAATGGCGGACAGAGCCGGCAGATAAGAGTCCAAGATTTGGGATCAGCGCATCTGCTCTGCTTCTTTGGAGTCTAAAAATGTTGATAGTAGATCAGGATCTTCGAACGTCCTGGTTTGGTTGTGGAGAGTCACTCGGAGCTTCGCTGGATACAACAGGCCAAAGCGAGCCTGTAACTGTTGAAGTCGAGGGCGAAAAGCAAGGAGTTTCTTCCGACGGTCAACGGTAGGCTTTGCCAAATCAGGAAAGAAGGAGACCTTACGACCTTCAAATTCCAAATGATGATTCGCTCGGGCAGCATGTAAAATTTGTTCCACTTGTTGATATCGGAGCAAGCGAAAGATAATAGGCCGGGGGGTCGTGCGGTTGAGCGCCATGTGGGCAGGAACACGGTGTGCTCGATCGATTTCCAGTTCTCTGTGAAAAGTGATCTTCAGCAAGGAGGGAAGAGTTTTGAGCAAGAATTCTCTTATATCTCCTGCTTCCACCCCCTCCGGTATTCCAATGAGCCTCACATTGTTGCGACGGGCTCGATTATTGCTATCTTCTAACTCCTTTTGAAGATTCTGTATCTGGCGCTCAGCCTTGTCCAGTTTGCCCAAGCGCACCTCGTGCGAGTCGAGGACCCCCGCCATGTTGTCTTGCCGTAATGAAAGACTTTCAAGTCGGTCCTGGAGCACTCCAAAGTCTTCTCGCATGGCTCGAAGCGCTTCTCCATTGGACTGCACCAATTCCTTCACGCCGCGGATTTCCTCCAAAATCGCCAGGTGCATTTCGGGGTTTTCACGAAATGGAACCATCTTCTGTGGGGAAGACACCTCTGTTTTGGAGCGTTTTCCGTGAGAAAAAGAAGGAGACCCGAAGTCCAAGCGCGCTGGTTTATGGGCCGCCATCCCCCCCGAGGTGCCCCGGTCAGCTCGGAGCGAAATAGTAAATTTGTATAGGTATTAAGTCAGGATTCTAAGTAGGCCTCTCGGGAGCTTCAACGCAAAGCGTCCTACCCGCTGGACATCAGGCTCCGCCCCCGTCGATCCTCTTGTGCTTTAACAACTTTGAATAATTTTGTGTCATCTGCAGATTTGACCACCTCACTCGTTATTCCCATTGCCAGGTCATTTATGAATATGTTAAAAAGCAGTGGGCCCAGCACAGATCCCTGTGGTACTCAGTGGCGGCTCTATAATGAGGCGAAGTGAGGCGGCTGCCTCAGGCAGCAAAAATGCCCCCAAAACAGCTGCCTCACTTCGCCTTCAAAAATTAAAAAACAAAACAAAACCCCAAGCGCAAAAGTTGCTGCCGCTGCCGAGTCCACTTTTTGGCAGCAGCAGACTGGCACTCTCTTTCCTATGGCAGGCGCGGTGCCTGCTTCTTAGAGCCACGACTGTGCTGCTGCTAGCGATGGTTGTCCGTTTAAACCAACTTCATACCGGTGCAGAGCCTTTGCCGCCTCTGTGAAGGAACCCGTGCAACTGGATACCGCCCCAAAAGGAAGTACTTCCTTCCCGGCAGGCTTAACAGAGCCGCAAGGGAAATATTCTCTTCGCAGCTTGAAAAGCCCGACGCTGATGGAGTTGAGGGCTCTGCCGGGCAGATAGGAAGGGGCCGCGGGACAGTTGATTCTGCCGCTGCCACGGCGGCAGCAGCAGAAACCAGTTTTTTAAAAAAAAATTTAAATTTGCCTGGGCTGATGGGGGGAGGGGGTTAGGTCGGGCTGATGGGGGGGAGGGGGTTAGAACTGGTAGTGGGGGGGGGCTAAGACTGAAAATGGGGTGATGGGGGTTAGGACTGGAAATGGGCAGATGGGGGTTAGGACTGGAGGTGGGCTGATTGAGGGGTTAGGACTGGTAATGGGCTATGGGGGGCTAAGACTGAAAATGGGGTGATGGGAGGGTTAGGACTGGAAGTGGGCTGTTGGGGGGCATATGAATGGAAATATGCTATGGGGGGGCTAGAAATGGTAATGGACTGGGAGTTTGCTAGGACTGGAAATGGGCTGAGTAGAAGGGGAGCTTGAACTGCAAATAGCTGATGGGGAGGGGGGCTTGGAATGGAAATGGGCTGTGAGGGGAGGGAGCTAGAACTGGAAATGGGCTTAGTGGTGGGGGGGAGCTAGGACAGGAAATGGGCTGATGGAGGGGCTAGGATTGGACTGGAAATGGGCTGTTGGGGGTGCTAAGATTGGAAATGTGCTGTGGTGGGGGCTTGTATTGAAATGGACTCATGGAGGGGCTAGAACTGGAAGTAGGCTCATGGGCTTGGATTGGAAATGGGTTGAGTGGAGGGGAGCTAGGATTTGACATGGGCTGATGGTGGGGCTAGGAAAGGACTAGAAATGGGCTGAGGGGGGGCTGGGATTGGAAATGAGCTGATGGAGGGCCTCAAATAGGACTGGAAATGGATGGGGGAGCTGGGCTGATGGTGGGGCTAGGATATGACTGGAAATGGGCTGATGTGGGGACTAGAAGGGAGCGGATGCTGGGTAAGGCTGGAACTAGAAGGGAGCTAAAGTTGGGGGAATATTAGAATGGGATGGGGCTGGGAGAGTGAAATGGAGAAGGGAAAAATATTTTGTGTGGGAGGGAAGAAAAATCTACAATTGGCCAGGTATTGGGAGAGTAAGTGGGGATCGAGGATGGAGGGGTAAAATTTGAGTGGATGAAATAGGAATGAGGAAAAAGCAAAAGGAGATAAAATTAGTATGTTAAAGCAGATGTAGAGAGAGAATGGAAAAAAACTAGAAGAGAGAAGAAAGGACAAATGGACAGCAGACGATGGAGAGTTAGCAGAAGACACGAAGAAACCAGAAGAAAGTGGCTGGAGTGGCAACTGAAAAAAAATGCACAAAAGGTAGGACAATCTCTTTATTTTGAATTTATTAACTGGAATATGTCTGCTCTGGGAAATGTGCATCATTAACATCTGTGCTTTGTTTAGTACAAGAGGAAATTAATTTATAGTTTTATTTCTACAGTGTTGTTGTACACTTCCGGTTCCGAGTCTTATGTGGCCCCCGGGTTACTTTACAAATCCTCATTTGGCCCTCAAAGCAATTTGAGTTTGAGACCCCCGGTTTAAACAGACAACCATCGCTAGCAGCAGCACAGTCGTGGCTCTAAGAAGCAGGAGCCGCGGCTTCCATAGGAAAGAGAGAACCAGTCTGCCGCTGCCGAGAAGCGGACTCGGCAGTGGCAGCAACTTGTGCACCATCTGTCTCTTTGGGCTGTGATCTCTTGCTTTGCCCCGGCCTGCGGAACACACTGTTTCTCTTGGGCTGTTGCCTCTTGCACATTACCAGGGAGGGGGGAATGGACATTGAGGAGGGTATTGGGAGTGGTCATGGGGTGCATTGGGGGTGGATGAGATATGCTGGATGTGGAGGGGCATAGACTGACAGACAGGAGAAGAAAGATACAGGGGGGAAAGGGAAACAGTGGAGACAAGCCAGAGGTGGGGGCTGGGAGAAGAAGGGAGATACTGAACATGGGAAGAGGAATAGAGGGAACGGGCATAGGGAGAATCAAGGAGGGGAGATGGAGTGCTGGATGCAGGGAGATAGGAAGGGAGAGGACAGATATGGAAGGATAGGGAGAGAAAGAATGGAAACTGGATGGAAGGAAAGAGAACGAGACACTGGATGAAGGGTGAGAAGTGGTAGACATCAGGGGTGGTTCTTCCATTAGGCCGTCTGAGGCAATTGCCTCAGGTGACACTCTGACGGGAGTGGCACTCCCAATGCCGGAGGCACTCCGGATGTGTTTTAATTTTAGATTTTACAGCCTCTGGCCTGCCTCTGATTTCCTGCATGGTAAGGCAGAGGCAGGGCAGAGGTGGCAAAATCTAAAATTAAAACAGCCGGAGTGCACCCGCTGCCAGCAGATGAGAGGTGCAGGTGGAGGGAATGGGGACAGGAGGAGGACAACAAGGAGAGACAACGGTGAATGACAGGGGGGAGAAAGGGGGAGACAGGGGACATGATGCTATACAAGGGGAGACAGGGGATATGCTGGAGAAAGGGGAGAGACAATGTGGGTTAGGATTATAATGGGATGATGGGGGGGCTAGCACTGGTAATGGGCAGATCGGGGGGCTAGGACTGGTAATGGGTTGATTAGGGAAGGCTAGGACTGGTAATGGATTGATCAAGGGGGGGGGCTGGAACTGGTAATGGGCTGATCGGGGTGGGGGCTAGGACTGGAAATGGGCTGATTAGTGGAGGTTAGGACTGGTAATGGCCTGATGGGGAGGGTAGGACTGGTAATGGGCTGATTAGGGGAGGCTAGCACTGGTAATTGGGTTGAGGGGGGCTAGCACTGGAAATGAGCTGATTAGGGGAGGCTAGGACTGGTAATGGTCTGATGGAGTGGGGTAGGACTGGTAATTGACTGATGGGGGGGCTAGCATTGGAAATGAGCTGATCGGGGGGGGGGCTAGGACTAGAAATGGGCCGACCAGTGTCTTTATCTTTATCTTTATTGTCACATTTAATATACCGCTCTTTACCGGTGGCACCAGAGCGGTGTACAACAGTAAAATATATAGGCTGCTGAAAAGGAAAAGGAACGCCAAAATAATGAAAAGGACAGGATAGGGTGGAGAGAGAGAGTAAAGCAACAGATAAAGCAACGAAGCACACAAAACACAAAACGATGAACATTCTAGATCAGCGGGGTGGGGGAGAAAGGGGAGCAGGAGGAGGAGGGAGGTTAAAAGCGGTGCAAAAAAGGTGGGTCTTCAGCCTAGCCTTAAAAGTCTGGTAGGAGGGTTCTAGACAGAGGGCGACGGAGGCCAGGATTGGCAATGGGCCGACGGGGGAGCAGGACTGGCACTGGGCCAGCACCGGCAATGGGGCTGAAGGGGGACCAGCACCAGAGGTGAGCCGATTGGGGGGCCCCAACTGGGAATGGGCCGATGCTGGGGAGGGGAGGATAGAGCTGCTGGCTCTGGAAGAAAACTGGGGGCTAGGGCTACAAATGGGCTGATGCGAGGGGATGGGAGAATGGAACCAGAAGGGAGTGGATGCTGAGAGGGGCCGCCATGGCACCTGGACCAGAAGGGACTGGACTGTGGGGAAGGAGGAGGACTGGAAGGGAATGGACACCAGTGGCAGTCATATGAATGCAAGTTGACATTGGAAGGTACTGAGAGTGAGGACTGGAAAGGGGCTGATACTGGGGAGGGTCATTGGGACTGGAAATAGGCTGATGGAAAGAAGTGAAAACAAAAGAAGAGATAAGAAATGGCAGATGGACCATAGACCATAGAAAAAGAGCTAAGAGAAGACAGGAAAGCAGAAGCCTCAGATCGGGACCAGCATGATCAGAGAATAAAATGGCCAGACAACAAAGGTAGAAAAAATAATTTTATTTCATTTTAGTGAATGGACTTTGTGCTATCTTTATATTTTACACTGTATGGGGGAACTGCATATCTTATTTATCTGATGTTGCACTGCTTGAAGAGTCTGGCTTCTTAGGGTTTCAGTTTAAATTTTGTCTACATATTTTTATTTTTACTTTAGATTGTAAGTCACTTATTCTGTATTTGGTGAGGGTCTGTGTTCTGAGTGTGTGACTGAGCCCAAGTGTTCTGTTAACATAGAGTTTGTACATAAAGATCTATACTGTACTATTGTAATTTGACTTGTTCAGCTTTTCAAATAGGTGTATGGATGTTCCAGGGTCCACTGTAGTATTTATAGTGACGCTTTATTTTGGTGGGCTCCTTATGTGAGTTTTGGAAGTTGGTGCTGGTATGGTATGGTAGATTTGCTCTATAGATACTTTGTTGTAGGGTTTTGTATTAGTTCACAATATGCCTGGTACTGGAGAATGTTTGTTGTTGTTAGTGAGATGTTCAGAATCAGATTTTTTTTGTTTTTTTGTTTTAAGATATTGAGTTCTGTGGGTGAATGTCCTGGTTCTGCTCTGCAACCACTGTTGAAGGGGGTTCTGTGGATGCAAAATATATGTTGAAAAAGAAAAGGTAATAACCATAACACAGTTTATAACAACCACATAAAAATGAGTTATAATTTAGTTTTATGAACTGTGCTGTGGTTCTCGCTCTCTTTTAGTTCCTTGGTGTGCAAACATTTTGCATTTCCTCCATATAATCTAATCAGCTTTTTGGTTTGGTTCAGTCCCTGATTGGAGTTTTGAAAAAGCCCTGCTTACCTCTGCGGGGAGGGGGGGGGGGTGGCGCGCCATCTCATCCTTCCCCTCAGGCAGCAGATTGCCTTGAGCCGCCCCTGGTGGTACTCCACTATTTACTTTTCTCCACTGAGAAAAGTGGCCATTTAGCCCTACACAATACTACACTGCCTCCTATCCCATGACTTTTTAATTTTGCCAAGAACCTCTCACGAGGGATCTTGTCAAAGGCTTTCTGAAAATCCAGATACACTATATCAACTGGCTCACCTTTGTCTACCTATTTATTCACACCTTCAAAAAATATAACAGATTAGTAAGACAAGACTTTCCTTGGCTAAATCCATGTTGGCTTTGCCCCAGAGATTCTATGGTGGTCATTCCAATCCTTGAATAGAGCCGATGGACATGCTGGCCGTATGTCCAACCAACGCTCAGCTGGACCACCATATTCTGAAGCCAGTGCCCGTGCATGTACACAGCATTTGTGTGCAGAGCGCTGGACAGGGACGGTGCTGGGGCAGAGTGGGGGAGTGGCCAGCTGGTGGAACGTACACGGTCTATTCAGGTCAGCCACTGTACATTCCATGGCAGCTCCCAGGATGTCCAGGCTATTCCACCCCAATGGTGGAATATAAGAACATAAGATATGCCATACTGGGTCAGACCAAGGTCCATCAAACCCAGTATCCTGTTTCCAACAGTGGCCAATCTAGGTCATACGTACCTAGCAGTATCCCCAAGAGACACAGGTTCCACAATGCTTGTATTGGGTCAAGCAGTGATATCCTGGGTCCCTTTTTAATAACGGTTTATGGACCTTTCCTCCAGGAACTTGTCCAAACCTTTTTTAAACCCAGCTACACAAACAGCTCTTATTACATACTCCGGTAACAAATTCCAGAGTTTGATTACATGTTGAGTGAAAAAGCATAGTTACTCACCTGTAACAGGTGATCCCCGGGAACAGCAGGAATTTAGTCTTCACATATAGGTATCGTTGGTACCGACTGAGCCTGCGCGGGAACGTCCCCCAGCATCCAATTAGAAAGCTTTTGGGAGCATCCCACAGTGCCTGCGTGCTGCCTTCCCGCCTTTCCCAACTGTCTCTCTCCAGTTGAGTTTAAAGCTGAGACAAAGAGAGAGAAAAAGGGAAAGAAAAAGAGAGAGAGAGATACAACTCCTAGGGGAGGTGCGTGGGTTGTGAAGACTAAATTCCTGCTGTTCCCGGAGATCACCTGCTACAGGTGAGTAACTATGTTATCTCCAGGAACAAGCAGGAATATAGTCTCCACATATGGGGACTCCCTAGCTACAGATGCCAGGGAAAAACCCCAGAGGTTGTGTGCCCTTTTTGAAAAGGCTCCACTTCCCCGCATGGATCTCTGGCATCCTACCAGGGATGGTGGGTAGGAGTTGATTAAGTATAGAACAGGTGTTGAAGAACATCCTGACCAAACAAGGCATCCCTGCGGGAGTCCTTGTCCAAGCAGTAATGGGCTGTGAAGGTATGAACCGAGGCCCAGGTAGCTGCTCGACAGATGTCGTCGATAGACACCGAGTGAAGATGAGCCATAGAGGCTGCCATGGCTCTCACATTGTGTGCTGTGACATGGCCTTCAAGAGGAAGGTCCTTACTCTGATAGGCAAAAGATATACACTGTGCAATCCAGTTGGACAGTGTCCTTTTGCAGACTGGAAGACCTAAATGACTAGGATCAAAAGCAACAAAGAGTTGAGAGGACTTTCTATGTTGCTGTGTCCTTTGTAAATAAAAGGCCAAAGCTCTTTTACAAACCAAAGTATGAAGATTCCTTTCTGCATTAGAGGCATGAGGCCTTGGGAAAAAAACAGGACGGTAAACAGGACGGTAAAACAGGATGTAGTAAAGGCTGTTAGTGTAGCTGGGTTTAAAAAAGGTTTGGACAAGTTCCTGGAGGAAAGGTCCATAAACCATTATTAAGAAGGGACCCAGGATATCAATGCTTGACCCAGTACAAGCATTGCGGAAACTGTGTCTTTTGGGGAAACTGCTAGGTACATATGACCTAGATTGGCCACTGTTGGAAACAGGATACTGGGCTTGATGGACCTTGGTCTGACCCAGTATGGCATATCTTATGTTCTTATGTTCTTAAACTGCTTGGTTTAAATGAAAAGGTGAAACCACCTTTGGCATAAAGTGAGGATGAGTCCTAAGGATTACCTTATCAGGATGGAACCTTGTATAAGGAGGATCAGCCACCAATGCTTGCAATTCACTGATGCGACGTGCTGATGTGATTGCAATAAGAAAAATAACCTTCCAGGAAAGGAATTTCAAAGAGGTAGTAGCTAATGGTTCAAAAGGCAGCTTCATGAGTTGCCAAGAACCAGATTTAAATCCCATGCCATCGGTGGTGGCTTAACGGGAGGCTTAGTTAGAAGAAGGCCTCTCATAAATCTGGCTATGATAGGATGAGAGGAAATAGGTTGCCCATTTAAAGGTTTGAGAGAAGCTGCAATAGCACTCAAATGAACTCTCACTGAATTGGTCTTAAGCCCTGCATTAGACAAATGAAGGAGGTATTCTAGTAATGATTCCAGAGGTATTGCAAGAGTGTTAAGACCCTTCTGTGAACACCATATGGTAAACCTTTTCCACTTGAAAGCATAAGAGTGTCTTGTGGATGGTTTCCTGGAAGGATAAAGGATATCCTTTACTTGCTGAGAAAGGTTAAGACCATGAAGTTCTAGGCTTTCAGCAACCAGGCCCTGAGATGTAGAGACTGGGGATTGGGATGCCACAGCATCCTGTCCTCCTGGGATAGGAGATTTGGAGCAGATCCTAACTCCAGAGATGGAGCTTGAGAGAGATGTAGAAGCAGAGGGTACCACACTTGTCATGGCCAATGTGGGGCTATGAGAATCATATGGCCTCTGTCTCTCTGAAGCTTGAATAAAGTTTTGGGAATTAGGGGTATGGGTGGGAAGGCATATAGAAAGTCCCGACCCCAATGGAGGAGGAAGGCATCCGTGGCCTGACAACCCTGAGCTGGAATTCTGGAACAGAACCGGGGAGGTTTGGCATTCAGTGGACTTGCAAAGAGGTCTATGTCCGGGGTTCCCCAAAATTGGAAAATTTTGGCCACCTGGTCAGCATGGAGAGACCATTCGTGTGGAAGCAGAACTTGACTGAGTCTGTCTGCCCAAGAGTTTTGAATGTCTGGAAGATACACTGCAAGGAGATGAATCTGATGCTCTCTGGCGAGGGCCCAAAGTCGCAAAGCTTCGTTGCAGAGTGACAGAGAGCCCGTTCTGCCCTGCTTGTTCACATAGAACATGGCTACCTGGTTGTCCGTTTGAATTAGGACAGTTTTGTAGCTGAGCTGGGTGTGAAACACTCGAAGAGCAAGGAAGATTGCTCTGAGCTCTAAGAGATTGATGTGTAGATTGGTCTCCTGTGGAGTCCAGGTACCCTGGGTAGAGAGGCCTTGCAAATGGGCTCCCCAACCCACCTGTGAGGCATCTGTTAGAGTTATTTGGGGTGGGGGTTGTTGAAAAGGGGACCCCACCAACAGATTGTGGGGTGACTGCCACCATTGGAGAGACAACATAAGACGATCTGAGGTTGCTATTTTGTCTGACAGGCAACCTGATGCCTGAGTCCACTGAGTGGATAGAGTCCACTGCACTGCCCTCATATGGAGGCGGGCATAAGGGACCACATGCACCGTGGATGCCATGTGGCCTAGCAACTGTAACATTTCCCGAGCAGTGAGGTGAGACCTTAGCATTGCTTGGGAAGCTAACTGCACAATGCGACGGCAGCGGGACTGTGGAAGATAGGCCCTTGTCTGTCTGGTATCCAGCAGGGCTCCTATGAACTCTAGAGACTGAGTGGGAGCTAAGTTGTATTTTGGGAAGTTTATGACAAGTCCCAAATATTGAAGGATACGCATTGTGCGAGATAGAGAAATCCTGGCCTCTGGCTCTGATGGGGCTCGAATGAGCCAATCATCCAAGTAAGGGAAGACAAATATTTTTAGGGTGCAGAGAAATGCTGCCACCACAGCCATGCATTTTGTGAACACCCTTGGTGCCGAGGCCAGGCCAAAAGGAAGAACTCTGTATTGGTAGTGCTTCCCTTGAAATAGAAAGCGAAGAAACCTTCGGTGGGTTGGACGGATGAGAACATGAGTGTAGGCCTCCTTGAGATCTAGAGAACAAAGCCAGTCCTGACTCTGAAGGTATGGCAGAAGAGTTCCCAGAGAAATCATTTTGAATTTCTCTTTGAACAGGAATTTGTTCAATTCTCTGAGGTCCAAGATGGGTCTGTGCCCTCCTGTTTTCTTTGGAATAAGGAAAAAGGGGGAATAGAACCCTGTACCTTGTTGATGAATAGATACTTCTTCTATCGCCCCTTGGGCAAGAAGCAGATTGACCTCGTGATCTAACTGGGAGTTGAGAGAGGTCTGAGAATTGAACTGTTTTACCATTGTAGGAGGGGGCATGCTGAGGAAGTGAAGTTTGTATCCCTCTCTTACAATGGACAGAGTCCAAGTTTCTGCTGTTATCTGCCCCCATCTGGGGGCAAAATAACCTAACCTTCCTAGAATGGTGGAAGGCTCTGGTCCGTTCAGGGCCAGGAAGACAAAGTTCTCTAGATGGAAGACAAAGCCCCTGTGGAGGCTGAGTCTGCTGAGCCGGTTGAGGTTTAGCAGTGTTTGTTTTTCTTTGTTTAGGTTGCTGCTGACCCTTTTGGGCAGACTGACCTGAACGATGCCCCTGTTGGGTATAGGAGGGGTAGAACTTCTTCTTTCTAGTGAAGAATGTTTTTTTGTAGGACTTTTTCCTTGCAGGATCCGCTGTAGATTTTGATAATCGATCCAAGGTGAGATTATCAGCATCTAGCTCATTAGCTTTCTCTTGCCAATTTTTGCCAAAGAGATTCTCCTCAGTGCAAGGAATATTCCCCAGTTTGTTCTGTACCCAAAGTTCCAAGTCAGATGCCTGGAGCCAGGCAATCCTACGTGCGCCTATGGCAATAGCAGAAGTTCTGCTTATGCACTCAAAACAATCAAAAGCTGCACGATTTACGAATTTGGAAACATCCTGAGCATATTTAATAAGTGCAAGATAATCTTGTCTCTTATTATCAGGAAGGAGAGGGCTCATAAGCTCTAGATCTCCTGTAACTTCCTTAAGGAACATTCCCATGTATAAAATGTAGGAACTAATCCTGGCAGAAAGCATAGAGGCCTGGAAGGTTTGACGCCCAAAGGCATCAAGAGTTCTACATTCACGTCCTGGAGGATTAGATGCATGTCTTTTTGCACTCTTGATCCTTCTCATAGCTGATTCCACCACCATGGAATGGTGGGGCAGCTGAGTTTTTTGAAAACCAGGACAAGGAGGAACTTGATACATGTTATCAAGCCTACGAGAATGAGGAGAGGTGGTGAGAGGTGTTTCCCACATCCTTAGCATAAGATCATGCAAGATCTCATGAATAGGCAAAGTAGCTGCCTCTTTGGGAGCTTTAGGATACTGCAAAATCTCCAATTCCTTTGCCCTAGGCCAGCGATGGCGAACCTATGGCACGCGTGCCAGCTGTGGCACGCGAAGGCCTTGCAGCTGGCACGCGGGAAGGTCCGCAAAAAAAGAAAAAGCTGGCTCTGACTGCTGCCGTGGACGCGGCAAGGGCAGAATGCAGCGTCCCGCGGGGCCCCCTCCGCCCGCTAAGCCCCTCTACAAGAGCTTTCAGATTCGCGAGGGAGAGCGTCTCCCTCGCGTCTCTGTTAAGCCCGCAGGGGCTAATGGGAAATTTCCCATCAGCCCCTTTAGACGCGAGGGACTGATGGGAAATTTCCCATTAGCCCCTGCGGGCTTAACAGAGACGCGAGGGAGATGCTCTCCCTCGCGAATCTGAAAGCCCTTGCAGAGGGGCTTAGCGGGCGGAGGGGGCCCCGCGGCACATCGCAATCCGCCCCGGCCGCCGCCAGAGCCTGCTTATTTAACAAAAAATTGGCCAGCGGGGGGGGGGGGTTAGGACTTCTAATGGGCTAGGGGGGGGGTTAGGACTGCTAATGGGCAGGGGGGGTTAGGACTGATAATGGGCTGGGGGGGGGTTAGGACTGCTAATGGGCGGGCGGCGGGCGGGCGGGGGGGTAGGACTGCTAATGGGCTGGGGGGGGGTAAGGACAGCTAATGGGCTGGGGGGGTTAGGACTGCTAATGGGTGGGCGGGCGGGCGGGTGGGGTAGGGCTGCGGATGGGGGGGGGGGGGGGGGGGGGGTAGGACTGCTAATGGGCTGGGGGGGGGTTAGGACTGCTAATGGGTGGGTGGGTGGGCGGGCGGGCGGGGGGGGGTAGGACTGCTAATGGGCTGGGGGGTTAGGACTGCTAATGGGCGGGCGGGCGGGGCGGGGGGGTAGGACTGCTAATGGGCTGTGGGCTGATGGGGGCTGTCTGGAAATGGGGTGATGGGGGTTAGGACTGGTAATGGGTTATAGGGGGGGCTTAAACTGAAAATGGGGTGATGGGGGTTTAGGACTGGAAGTGGGTTGATGGGGGGGGGCTAGGACTGGTATTGGGTGGGGGGGTTGCTAGGACTGGAAATGGGCTGATGGGGGGCTAGGACTGGAAATGGGCTGATGCAGGGACTAGAAGGGAATGGATGCTGGGTGAGGCTGGAACTAGAAGGGAGCTGATGTTGGGGGAGGATTAGAATGGGATGGGGCTGGGAGAGTAAAATGGAGAGGGGAAACATATTTTGTGTGGGAGGGATAAAAAATCTACAATTGGCCGGGTATTGGGAGAGTAAGTGGGGATTGAGGATGGAGGGGTAAAATTTGAGTGGATGAAATAGGAATGAGGAAAGAGCAAAAGGAGAAAGATTAGTATGTTAAAGCGGATGTAGAGAGAGAGAATGGAAAAAAAAACTAGAAGAGAGAAGAAAGGACAAATGGACAGCAGATGATGGAGAGTTAGCAGAAAACATGAAGAAACCAGAAGAAAGTGGCTGGAGCAATTGCAACTGTGTAACTGAGCTGAGGTATTCTGTTTATGTAATTCCTTTTTGACATTGCCACTTGTTCTCTTTCCCCAGTAGGTCATGTATTGTTATTGTCTGAAATGTATTGGTTTAATATTTGCAGTGTTGCCTTTTGATAGGTATGGTGTGGTGCTTTGTGAGTCCTGGTAGTGCTGTTAGGATACGGCGGGTTTGCTATTGGTTCTAAATGGGCAGTGTTTGTAGTAGTTCCTAATGTGCCTGGCGGTTGGCACTGGATTATAGTAATGTAGAAATCTTTTAGTCTGTCTTTATCCATACACTAATTAAGAGACATGTTTACTAAAAGTTAGTGTATGTTAGCATTATGCAAATATTTATGCAAATTGACGTGCTGGCACTTTGAGGAAATTCTTTGGTTTTGTGCGGCAGTTTGGGCACTCGGGCTCAAAAAGGTTAGCCATCACTGCCCTAGGCTCTGTCTCAGGAGCCACTGTGATGGAAACACCTCGAGCCACGTCTTGGATAAAATCCTGGAAGGATATATCCTCTGGAGGAGACATCCTACGTTTAGGAGAGGAAGAATCCTCAGGAAGAAGTACTCTGTTATCGACAGAGCTGTCAGAGTCTTCAGACTCGTCGGAGGATTCAAAATATCTCCTGTCCGAGTAATTGTGCATCGCACGATGTCGGTACCGATCGAAGTCGGTATCGACAGGGTCCGGTACCGACTTGTCCGTACCGTAGGGCATAGCCTGCGTCGGAACCGGTAATCCACCTGCCGACGTCGATGCAATTGGCCCCGGTACCGATGTCGGTGCTGATACCGGCACTGGTACCGGTTGAATTGTCTGAAGCAGTTTCGGGGGTATTGATGCCAAGAGCAGAGCCGCCAGACTGCGTTCAATAGCCAGGAATCTCTGGTCTATCGACGCCGCCGATGCCTGGGTATTGGGAAAATTGGCCATTTAGCCCTACCCTCTGCTTTCTATCTTTTAACCAGTTCCCAGTCCACAATAGTACACTGCCTCCTATCTCATGACTTTTTAGTTTTGTCAAAAGTCTCTGATGAGGGGCTTTCTGAAAGTCAAGATACACTATATCAACCGACTCACCTTTGTCTACCTGTTTATTCACACCTTCAAAAAAACATATCAGATTAGTAAGACAAGATCTTCCTTGTCTAAAGCCATGTTGGCTGTCTCCCATTAGGCCATGACTATCTACATGCTGAGTAATTTTATTCTTTATGATGATTTCTACCATTTTTCCCGGTACTGACATCAGGCTTACTGGTCTGTAATTTTCCGGATCACCCCTGGAACCCTTTTTAAAAATTGGCGATCCTCCAATCTTCAGGTATTACAGATGATTTTAATGAAAGTTCACAGATTACTAATAGCAGGTCTGCAATCTCATATTTCAGTTCTTTCAACACTCTTGGATGTATACCATCCGGTTCAGGTGATTTGCTACTATTCAGTTTATCAAATAGTTGTAATACATCTTCCCGGTGTAGCGCTATTTCTCTCAATTCCTCTGCAGTATCACCTTTAAATACCACTTCAGTCTTGGGTAACATCCCTACATCTTCCTCAGTAAAGACCAAAGCAAAGAATTCATTCAGTCTCTCCGCTATAGCCTTGTCTCTTCTTACTGCCCCTTTTACCCCTCTATCATCTAATGGTCCAATTGACTCTCTTACTGGCCTTTTGCTACGAATGTACTTGAAAAAGTCTTTATTTCGTGTTTTTGCTTCCGTAGCAAGTTCCTTCTCAAATTCTCGCTTTGCCTGCCTTATCAATGCTTTGCATTTAACTTGCCAGTGCTTGTGCTGTTTCGAGTTTTCGTCGTTTGGCTCTTTTTTCCATTTCCTGAAAGATGCTTTTTTGGCAGCAACAGCCTCTCTGACCTCACCTTTAAACCATGCTGGCAGTTTTTTGGACTTTCTTTCACTTTTCTTAATGCGTGGAATACAGCTGGTCTGGGCTTCCAGGATAGTATTTTTAAACAACACACAAACTTGATGTAAATCTTTAACCTTTGCAACCGCTCCTTTTAGTTTTTTCTTAACTATATTCCTCATTTTATCATAGTCTTCCTTTCGAAAGTTAAAAGGTAGTACTGTGGATTTCCTTACTATCCCTCCTCCACTAATTAAATCAAACACGAACATGCTATGATCACTATTGCCAAGTGGTCCCAACACCCTTATTTCTTGCACCAGATCTGGTGTTCCACTAAGGACTAGGTCCAGTATGGCTTCCCCTCTGGTCGGTTCATGAACCAGCTGCTCCAAGAAGCAGTCATTTATTTCATCTAGAAACTTTATCTCCCTAGCATGTCCTGCTGTGACACTGACCCAGTCGATACCAGAGTAATTGAAATCACCCATTATTATTACTCTGCTGTGACTTTTGTTAGCTTCCTTGATTTCTTTGAGCATTTCATCATCCATTTGTTCATAAGTCCTGGGGGCATCTGCGATCGCACATACCTGCACCCCTTGGCCCTGGCCTTGCTGTGTCTCTGTAGCCATGATCCGAGCCTTAGGGTCTGGTGCCGGCTGGACCATGGTCTGCAGGGGCAGGTGTGAATGCTGGCATTCCAAGCCATCTTATAGACAGCTCGTTGCCATAGAGCAGAGATGCCACAACTCCCTTGTCCCAGCCTTGACATTCTAGCCTCAGGATGGGCAGCTCCCCGTAAGTTGATCTCATTGCCATACGGGGAGCACCCAGATGTCTATGTCCCTGATTCTGCCATCGCAGGTACATCTGGGACCCACGGCGACAGAATTGGGTACATCTCCGGGATGTCCAGTTTTTGGCCAGCGCTGTGGGCGGACATACGGGGACCAGAATCAGCTTCCATGTATTTATACCATGAATTCAGATACAGTCCTAGTCTCTATCATATATATATATATATATAAAATCTAAGTATATTACATCTTGTGCTCTCCTCCCATCCAAGTCTCTGATCACCCAGTCAAAGAAATCAATTAAATTCATCGACAAGACCTACCTCTAGTAGAGCCAGCCTGTCTTGTATCCTGTAATCCTCTGGATTCCAGAAATTGCACCATTGCTTTAGCAGCATTTACATGAATTTACTCACCAGAGATCAGGCTGATTGGTCTGTAGTTACAAACCTCTTCCTTACTTCCACTTTTATGGACAGGAACCGCATTCACTCATCTATAATCCTCCAGGATCATGCCTGACTCTAAAGAAGCACAGAGAAGGTCAGCCAGCAGAGCAGCCAGTACTTCCCTAAGTTCTGTCGTCATATTTCTATGTTTCTATGTTTCTAAGTTCCTTCAATACCCTTGGATAGAAACATAGAAACAATTCTTACAAAGATTTCTTCATTAGTGTAAAGAATTGAACATCATCTCTGTGTGTCTGTGTATATATATATATATATATATATATATATATATATAGAAACATAGAAATATGATGACAGAAAAAGACCACATGGCCTATCTAGTCTGTCCTTCCATATCAACAACTACAATAGTCCCCTTTTTTCCTTTAGAGATCCTCTGTGTTTGTCCCATGCTTTTTTGAATTCAGTTACTGTTCTCATCTCTACCACCTCCACTGGGAGACTATTCCACAGATCCACCACTCTTTCCATAAAGAAATATTTCCACAAATCACTCCTGAATCTGTCCCCCTTCACCCTCATCCCATGTCCCCTCGTAGCAGAACTTGCTTTCAATTGAAAGAGGCTCTCCCCCTGAACATTTATGCCATGGAGGTATTTAAACATCTCAATCATATCACCTCTATCCCGCCTTTCCTCTAAGGTGTACATATTAAGATCCTTAAGTCTGTCCTCATATGCTTTATAATGAAGACCACTAACCATTTTAGTAGCAATCCTCTGTACTGACTCCATCCAGTTCACATCCTTTTGAAGGTGCGGTCTCCAGAATTGCACACTATACTCCAAGTGAGGTTGCACCAAAGACTTATACAGAGGCACTATCACCTCCTTTTTTCTGCTAGCCATTCCTCTCCATATGCACCCAAGTATCCTTCTAGCTTTTGCCGTCACCTTTTCTATCTGTTTAGCTACTTTAAGATCATCAGACATAACCACGCCCAGGTCCCGCTCTTCTTTAGTGGACAAAAGTACTTCACCCCCTATACTATATTGCTCCCTTGGATTGCTGCAGCCCAAATGCGTGACCTTACATTTTTTAACATTAAATCCCAGCTGCCAGATACTAGACCATTCTTCAAAATTAGCTAGATCCCTCCTCATGTTATCTACACCTTCCTGGGTGTCTACTCTATTGCAGATTTTGGTATCATCTGCAAAAAGGCAAACCTTACCTGACAGCCCTTCCGCTATATCACTAACAAAGATGTTAAAAAGAATAGGACCAAGGACAGATCCCTGGGGCACACCACTGGTAACATCCTTCTCCTCAGAGTGAGCTCCATTTACTTGTACTCTTTGTCACCTCCCACCCAACCAATTTCTAACCCAAGCAGTAACTTTAGGGTCCATCCCTAGGGTGCTCAGTTTGTTTATAAGTCACCTGTGAGGAACAGTGTCAAAGGCTTTACTGAAATCTAAATACACCACATCTAGGGCTCTCCCACGGTCTAACTCCCTGGTCACCCAGTCAAAGAAATCAATCAGATTTGTCTGACAAGACCTGCCTCTGGTGAATCCATGCTGCCTCGGATCCTGTAATCAGCTGGACTCTAGAAACCTCACTATTTTCTCTTTCAGCAGCGTTTCCAATAATTTACTCACCACCGAAGTTAAACTAACTGGCCTGTAGTTTTCAGCCACATCCTTACTTCCACTTTTGTGTAAGGGCACCACATGAGCCTCTCTCCAGTCTTTTGGCACCACTCCTGACTCCAATGAGGCATTGAAAAGGTCAGTCAGTGGAGCTGCTAGAACGTCCCCAAGTTCCCTCAGTATTCTAGGGTGTATCCCATCTGGTCCCCTCGCTTTGTCTACTTTAAGTTGAGCTAGTTTCTCACGAATACAGTCTTATGAAAATTGTTCAAGATGTCCCTCATTTCTGTTCCTGTTTGTGGGTGTTTTCTGAGGTCCTGCTCCTGGTTCTTCATCTGTGAACACAGAACAGAAATATTTGTTAAGCAATTCTGCTTTATCCTCATCAGCTTCTACATATTTCTCCCCTTCACCCTTGAGTCTGACAATACCACTTTTGCCCTTCCTCTTCTCACTAACATATCTGAAAAATGTCTTATCCCATTTTATTGCATTGACTATTTCCTCATCTTTTTGAATCTTTGCTTTCCTGACTACTTTGCTAGCTTCTCTAAGTTTTTCCAGATATAGATGCCTGTCTTCCTCTCTGTGTGATCTCTTGTATTTCATGAAGACCTCCCTCTTTTTCTTCACTTTTTCAGCTACCTCTTTCGAAAGCCATAGCGGTCTCCTTTTCCTTTTACCTTTATTTACCATTTTAACAAAAAGGTTGGTTGTCCTTAAAATATCTCCTTTCAGTTTTGCCCACTGTTTTTCTAAATCTCCAGCTGTTCCCATCCTGCTAACGACTCCCTGAGATATTGGCCCATCTTGGCAAAGTTAGTCTTCCTAAAGTCTAAGACCCTTATCTTTGAATGGATTCTAACAACCCTAGTCCTAATACTGAACCACACTATCTGGTGATCACTGGATGCAAAATGATCTCCTACTATAACATCAGAAACACTTTCACCATTGGTAAGCACCAAGTCCAGTATGGCCCCTTCACGTGTGGGGTCTGTTACCAATTGCTTGAATAGTTCTCCCTGTAGAGAATACAGGATCTCTTTACTTCTAGATGACACTGCAGCAGGAATGTGCCAATCAACATCTGGCATATTGAAATCCCCTATTAGTAGCACTTCCCCTTTCCTAGCAATGCTGCATATGTGTTCAATTAACTCTCTGTCCACCTCTTCCTCTTGTGAGGGAGGTCTGTATATGATGCCAATGTTAGTGGAGTGGAGTGGAGGAGTGGCCTAGTGGTTGGGGCAAGGTACTTCAGGCCAGAAAGTCATGGGTTCAAATCCCACTAGAGGACAGCAACCTTGGGCCCGAAGGACTGGGGTTTTCTAGTCCCACAGGTGCTCCTTGTGGTCTTGGGCAAGCCACTTAACCCTCCATAGCCCATGTTCCCTGTAAAATAGTTATCTCTAAGTTATAATGCCCTGTTCAATGTAATTTCAGTTTGTTCAATGTATACCACACTGATGCAGAATAGCACGGTATATAAGAGATTGTAAATAAAATAAAATAAAAATAAAATAGGTTTCTCTTTCCCTCTTTCTAGTTTAACCCACAATGCCTCCTCTCTCCTTTTTAAGCTCTGTAATTCCAAAGCTTTAATAGTATTTTTTTACATATAATGCCACTCCTCCTCCCCTTCTTCCTACCCTGTCTTTTCTGAATAAAGTATAGCCAGGTATAGTTACATCCCAGTCATGGTTTTCTGTGAACCATGTTTCTGTAACTGCCACTAAATCCAAGTCGGCCACTCCCACCAAAGCTTCAACATCAGGGATCTTATTCCCCATTCTATGGGCATTTATACACACTGCTTTCCATATGTTACCCTTGTTACCCTTTTCCATAAAGGTATTTAATGCATCACTTACCTGGAGGCTTTTTTCACCCATCCCCAATGAATCTCGTTTAAAGCCCTCTTCAGTAGATTAGCCAGTCGACTACTGAAGACGCGTTGACCTTTCTTGGACAGATGGATGTCATCTCTGCTGTGCAACCATTGGAACAGCATCCCATGGTCTAGGAAACAAAAACGCTATTGATGACAACATCCACGCAGCCATGCGTTCATCTCCAGGATGCGAGCCTCTCTTCCTTGGCCTTTACCCTCAAAAGGGAGGATTGAAGAGAACACCACCTGTGCACCTATCTGCTTCACCCTCTGTCCCAGAGCCATGAAGTCACTTTTGATATGCTCAGAGGGATACCTGGCAGTATCATTTGTTCCGACATGGATTAGCATCATTGGGTAATAGTCAGTGGGCTTGATGAGTCTCGGCAAACTCTCCGTAACATCTTGGATTTTTGGCACCAGGCAGACAGCATACCTCTCTGGACATCAAGTCTGGTCGACAGATGGACACCTCAGTACCCCTCAGAAGAGATTCACCAACCACTACTTCCCTTTGCTTCCTTGTGGTCACTGATTCTGCAACTTTGGGGTACTTGAGCTCTGGTTCTTCCCTTTCCAGGGATACTTTCACATCCTCCACTTCCAGGGATGCATAATTGTTCTCCAATTCAAGGGCTGGAGAAGCTGGATGGGTGATTCTGCAGGCCCTGGTGACTTGTGTCCAACCTTCATCATTCTGTTGGCACCCGTCTTCTCCTCAGCTAGAGAGCTTGGATGTTTCAAGAAGCATCTCATCAATGTAGTTCTCACTGTCTTGAATGCTCATCAGCCTCGCTACCTCCTCTCTGAGTTCCTCCACTTGTTTCCACAGAGCTTAGCATGCAGGCACCCTGCACATGGAACCGGTCCTTCATCTGGCATTGGGACCTCTGGACAGAGGCAGAAGCTGTAACAGGGGCAACAGATTTAGTGATACAATTTTTCACAGCCATTGTTCTGTTTGTGGAGCTTAGGTATTGTTGTTTGACCTATAGAGCCCCTGTTTGGAATGCCTCCTTTAGAGCCCCTGTTTGGAATGTCCATCCGGGCCCATCTCTTTGCCCACTTTTAATTTTGCTAGTTCCTCATGAACACAGTCTTCTGGAAATAGTTTGAGCCCTACCTCACTTCTATTTCTATTTCTGTTTGTTTTCTGAGATCCCATTCCCAAGCCTTCATCTGTGAACAGAGAATAGAAATATGTGTTAAGCAAGTCTGCTTTATTCTCATCAGCCATTAGGCATTCCTCCCTTTCACCCTTGAGCCTCACAGTGCCACCTTTGCACTTCTACCTGCAACTAACATACCTAACAAAAATTCTTGCAAATGGAAGAAAAAATAGCCAATATAGTAAGATATGGGGGCATCTTTGCTTTCCTGACTACTTTACCAGCTTCCCTTAGCTTCTCCAGATATTGTTGTTTGTCTTACTCTTTCTACGATCTCTTATAGTTTATGAGGGCTAATGTCTTTTTCCTTATCTTTTCAGCTATTTTTGTTTGAAAACCATAACGGCCTCCTTTCCTCTTTCATTTACTTTCCTAACTAGAAGTTTTGTTGTTCTTAAAATATCTCTTTTCAATTTTGCCCACTGTTGTTCTTCTTCCCTCAGATGTTTCCATATACCCAATGACCCCTTGAGGTATTCCCTATTTTTGCAAAGTTAGTTTTCCTGAAGTCTAGGACCCTCTCTTTTGAATGAACCATCTAATGTGTGTCCTAATATTGAAGCTCTCCATCTGATGATCATTGCATGCCAAATGATCATCCCCTACAGTTTTAGAAGCACTCTCTATTTGTAAGAACCAAATCCAGGATCACCCTCTCCTGCATGGGTTCCATTACCAGTTGCTGCAACAATTCTCACTGTAGAGAATCCAGGCTCTCCCTAGTTCTAGATGACATCACAGTAGGGAAATTCCAATTAACATCTGGCAAATTGAAGCCTCATACCAATAGTATTTCCCTTTTATAGCAATATTGTGAATGTCTTCAATTTCTTTCTATTTCTTCTACCTGCAAGAAAGATCTATATATCACACCAATGTAAATAAATTTTCCATTTCCTCTTTCTAGACTAACTCACGGTGCCTTCACTTTCCTTCATAAGCCCAGCAGTTCTGCAGTTTATTTTTCACATAAAGAGCAACTCTTTTTCCCTTTCTTCCTAGCCCGTCTTTCCTGAATAGATGATATAACAATGTCCCAATCATTGTTTTCTGTGTTCTATGTCTCCATGACTGCCACTATATCCAAGAGCCTATTCCATTACAGCTTCTAAATCTAGAATTTTATTTTGCATACTGTAGGTGTTAGTATACATAGCTCTCCCCTTTCCCCTTTCTGTGTTATTTTCTAATGTGTTACTAACTTGAAGACTTTTACATACCTGAAGACTTTATTCACCCATCTCTGATGATCTTAGTTTAAAGCCCTCCTCAGTAGATTAGGTAGTCTATTGCGGAATACCATTCTACCCTTCTTCGACAGGTGGACACCATCTCTGTTCAGCAGTCCTTGGAAAATCAAGCCATGGTCCAGGAAGCCAAAATACTCTTGATGACCCCATCCATACAGGAGTACGGGCATAAAATGGTGTTCTTGTATCCCATGCACTACTTCATTCTTCCAATGTGCTACCATGTTTCAAGTCACACAAAACCATTTAAACCTAGATTTCTTAAAGATGCTACCATGTCACAGTGCACTAACATGCACAGTATTTACGACTAATGTATTTTTGCATTAGAGTGTGCTAATACAGTGACAAACTTTAGTGAATGTAGCTTAAAATGCATGTAGAAACTGGTTAGTATATGCCATTACACTTGGAACAAAAAAAAAATGGAAAAGGACTAAAACAGAACCAATAACCTCTCCAACCAAGTTTTCAATTATCATACTGAAGTGAAGGGAAAAACAATCCTTGCTATACCTATAGAATGCGGGTTCCATATTAGGAGTCATCACCCAAGGGGTAATATTTATAACAAGCTGTCTATATGTAAAGGCCAAGTAAGCACCTATGAGGCATGTCTATTAAACTGTAGCAGCAGATAAGCATGCAATAAATAAAACCAGGAGTCGTTTCAAGGATCCAAGTCAGTTTAATGTGCACATGGCTCAAGCAAAGTCAATTTCAAAATGGCTGAGCAATGGTTTCTAGCAAAACAACAGCTTTTATAGCTTTCTTGTCCATTCTAAGCATAGGCAAACTTTTCATTGGTCCCAGTACCCCTCTCACCCAACTATTGGTCCCGGTACTGATATGGCTACCCAATCGGGACTCTGGTCTGGGCTCAGCACCTGCTCACCCCCCTCTAGTGCTCACCCCCCCTCTAGTCCCAATTACAATGGTCAGTGTCTCTAACTTGTTACATCTCTCCTCCAAGGTCGCTCAGCTTGTTAAAACATATGGGAAGCAGGGCACTGTAACCTTTCTTTTTGCAGAGTTAATTAATTCCATAGAAGCTGTGCTCTCTTATCAGCACCAACTAGAGCTGTTTTCTGTCTTTTCTAAGTTTCATTTCTGCTTAGCTATGTTCAGTTAAGCTGAGTTAAGTTTCAATTCTATGGTGTCATCATTCAGGGGGGTTTTCATTCCTCTGGGCCTAACTACAGGCTTCAGTTACAGGTCAAGCTGCTCAGGCCTGTCTGCTTAGTTCAATTAGCATGGATCATAGGCCGTCGCCTACCACATTCCCCCCTTTGATTATTCTCACCCGCATGTTAATAAGGTGTGAGAATCAAATCACATAATACTAGGTAAAGGTATCACTCTGTGGTATAGGGTAGTAAGTTCACATAGCTAGTATCTTTGTAGCTGCCTTATGCTCTACAGTGTTATTAATAACTGAAGTTATCATTCGCAAGCAAAGTGGCAAGAAACAAGGGAGCAACAGGCAGATAGTCAAAGTCCATAGTTTGGCAAGAGTGGGAAAAAGAACTAAAGGATTAGAAGGTTCAGTTGCATCTTTGTTGTGCTGTCGTAAAGCTTCTGATTTAGACAGACCAGCTGTCCATCCTTCATAGTAGATTGTGGTCCAGTCCAAACAAAACACAAACTGTCAACAATGGGGTGGGCCAATACCCACTCACTAGTAGTATTATGTAAATCAGTCTGATTGTATAGGATAGAATAGTTCAGTTCTTGCGTCTCCCAGGGCCACTGATCTCCCATCTTAGTTCCTCCACAATAGAAACAGTCAGAAGTGTGGAGACTAGATGCTATTGCTCCAGCAAGTTCAAGAAACAAGTTCTGGTGGTGGTATGAGGAATTGCAACGGTGGCTTGCATAGCCTTGTAGAAAGTCAAGATCTAGAACAACTTTTGGATTGGAGAGTATACCAATGCAAGTATAGGAAGAATGATAAAACAAGGTCTGAGTGACCTTCGGTCCAGTTCATGTTGTACTTATACAGGCTGCCCAGGGAGATAAGGCAAAAGTCATTTCAAAGCACTCCAAAACTGTTGCCAGAATAAAGCAATAATAATAATTCATAATGAGCATAGTCTCTGGAAAATTGGTGGAACTGTCGACTTCCACAACAGATAACAGATGTAGGGTTGATTGTAGATCCTCAAGCTTCTGCCGTACGAAGACCTACCAGCGTTTTGGCAGGAGTAGGGCTGTAGATTTCAAAGTATCACTGTCCTCTGGGATGTCTCAATTTCTTAAGATATCATAGCATAGTCTCTTAGGCTATTATTGCTTCCTTAGAGCAGTTCACTCTTTAGAAGATCAAAACAGTCTTTCCAGAGTATTTAAACACAGTCTCTTAGAAGATTCAATTTCTTAACACAGCACAGTCTCTTTCTGATGATTGCAGTTTTTTTTCAGATGCGAAGCTTACTTTCAGATAAACAAACAGTCTTGAAATAGTGCAGTTTCTGAGGGACCAATAAGTCTTAGGTCCGTGGTTGTTGTCGTAGGGTGAGGTGCAATGGAGTCTCAGGATGCTGTACAGTAGTCCAGTGATCAGGTTCAAGAGCAGCTGCTGGCTTCACTTGATTATGGTGGATCCAAGGTTCAAATTCTGCGACTTTTACTGCAGTTGGAGTTGACAAGATGACAACATAGGGTCCCCTCCAAAGCAGGGCTAACAGTATCTTTCTCCACTCTTTGATCCACACCGAGACTCCAGGCTTGAAAGGATGCAGGGGTGCAGGCAAATTGATGGGTAATCGATTTTTGTACCCAGGTATGAAGACTTCTGCAAAACAGAACTTAAAACCAATAGTTCATGTCTAATAATTTCAGATGCTATCTGTCTCATATCTCCTTTTATTTCCTATACAATAGGCAGGGGTTGCCCATACAGAATCTCAAAAAGGGGAAACTCCTAAAGACTTAGCAGGGGCTAAGTATATCCTAGGAAGGGCTATAGGAAGAACCTGGGGCCACTTCAGATAAACCTCTTGGCAAAGTTTAGACAACTGAGATTTCAGGGTTCTATTCATACATTCTACTTTTCCTAAATTCTGAGATCTATAGGCAGTATGTATCTGTTAATATCAATATCTTGGGGCTATACTTAATGGACTTGCTTCCTAAGGTTATCCACCCTCATTCTTTGTACAGGGCCCCATATGCATGCAAGGTTGTAAGGGCATACTTGGAATCTGGGTACACATTTAGACAGGGCTCTTTTCCTATTGTTAGTGCTCTAGTGAGGACTATCAGTTCAGCTTTCTGTGGTGAAGTTTCTGGGGCCAGGGCTGAGGACTCAACTACCAAATCAGGGGTCACCACTGCATATCTAGCACAACAATGTCCATTGATGATGAAACTGCCTTCAGCCACAAAGAAAGTCTGTTCAGGGTTCTCCAGAGGGACATCAGTCAAATCCAGGCGGCTTGAGAATACAGTGTCCATAATTTCTAAACAGTCATGATCAGGGGATCAAGACCAACTGATAACAACATGGCAGGATTGAAAGCTTGACTGACCCTTCAGTTGTATCTGGGGTTTTCACACAACATACTCTAATACTTCAACATTCATAGATTTGTTAGCTAGTAATTTCCTTTGTATTTCATATTGGTTAGAACAGAGTGTGGTACAGTAACTTGAAGATTCTGTCTCAAAGGGATTTTTCTTTTAGTTTTTGCTTACTAGGAAGGCTGTAGCTGTAACAGCTTCTCAAATAAGGTCCAAGAGATTGAGTCAACACTCCTAGAACATTTCCTTGCGACTCATGAACATAGAGACTGTAAGGTTTTCTGGACATCTGGTAGACCCAGAGCTGGTGATAACATCAGAGTGGTTTTCAAAGATCAAAAGACTGCATTCCTATTCAAGTCCCCATTCCAATGGAGACTTTTTCATTCCTTTGGTAGCTTGATACAATGTGATACAATGGTTTTGCTAGCAGCGCAAAATTGGGGATCCATATACAACAGTACCCTGTGGCACCCAAGAAGGCTCTCACTTGCCTCCTGGTGGTTGGAGTAGGAATACTGCATACAGCTGCTTTGCGTTCTGGTAAGGGTTCCAGGCGTCGAATTCCGCTGGACAACTGGAATCCTAGGTATTTAACTTGTTTGACATAATTATGCTTTGGCTCTTGAGACTTTGTATCCAGCCTCATTAAAAAGGTGCAAGAGTTCACTGGTGGCTTGTGGACATTCACTTTCTGAGTTGGTGGCTATAAGCAAGTTGTCCACATATTGCAGTAGAATTCTTTCTCCTGGAATTACTGGATAACTTGTCAAATCTTTTTGCTGAGTAAGGCGAGTTCTTGAATTCTTGAGGTAATCTTGTCTAGGTGAGTTGGCCCTACCTCCTTGTAGTGGGGTCTTGGGCTAAGCGTATACAGAAAAAGGCATCTTTTTAAGTCCAGAATGATGAAATGTATAGCTTCAGCAGAGATCAGTTCCAAGAGAATATAAGGATTTTGGTACCACTGGTTGTATAGTTTCAGCTGCATCATTCATTCTTTCTTAGATCCTGCACTGGGCGGTAATCACCTGTCCCAGGCTTCTTGACTGGCTTGAGGGTGACAATGACAGGGGCTATGTTCTTCGCTAGGCCAGGTGGATTATCTTCTGCCCATCCTCCAGGTGGGGCTATGAGGTTGGTAAGTGTACAGCTTGTTGCTTTGGATGCAGGTGAATAGAACCGCCATTCTTCTTCTTGGGGGACAGTTAACACCATCAGGCCAGCAGATTTTGAGTTTCATTTTTTTCCCCTTCAACAAAGGATATCTGTGCTTGAAGCTTTGCAAGCAGGTCTCGGCTCCAAAAATGGAATAGGGCATTCAGGCATATACAGGAACTGGTACATTATTATTATTATATATATTTTTTTTCTAGTTCACACATGCGGTTCTGCAGAAAAGGCTTTGTGGCCTTAGTCCCAGTAGCTCTGATAATGGTGGTGCATCTAGAAAAACACAGGGGCTACTGGCTTTAGTATTCTGCTCCTGTATCCCCCATAAAAGTCCATATATTGGTCCCCTATTTTTCAGACTGACTCCTGGGGACCCAGGGAAACTGGAGAGTCCGGTCTGGCCTAGTCTTCATCCATGCTGTAGCCCTCTTCGGCTGCCACTCACGCTATAGCTGCTTCACTCTCGTGCTGAAACACTGTGCTTGGTTTTATTCTATGACTCTGCAATCAAGTACTCCCTCCTCCCCTCCTGGGGTGGAGTCAAGATACAGGCATTCACTTCTCCAATGTCCTTCTTTTTCTATAATGGGTGCACTGATTTGCACCCAGTGGAGGCCTGCTACTTCTGCGGCCTCTTACACGTTCTCTGGTCCTTTGATTAGGAGAATCTCCTCCACATCATTCGACTAAAATATCTGTTCTCTTTTTCCATCTTACAATTTTTACATTCTCTGTCCTTCTTCAACAATCCACACACTTTCAAATCAACTTCCATTGACTGTGCTGTATTATGCCCGCAAATCCATCCATTGTCTGTAATTTTTGTTTTATTAGTTCAATCAAGTCCTAAAGCTTCTCAGTGTATAATGCAGTTTTTTTTCAGTTCTAAACAAGTCTGGTCAGCTGACTTTCACTTCTGGTTCAGAGGGGGTGCACATCCCCCTCCTGCGGAGGTGGCTGGCAAACTAGGGAATCTGCAGGGTGGATTCCCCCCCCCCCTCTCCTGGGTTCTATTTCTCCTAGCAACGCTCTATCCAGGAGGTTGTTTTTTTTTTTTTTTTTAAATGATCTACTTCTCTGCTGTGGGCACATTAGTTCACGCCCACCGGGGGGGTGACATCATCGGTGGACTGGGCTCCATCCCCCCCTTAAGCACTCTGAACAGAACTACTTACGGAGAGAGAGAGAGAGTAACGAGACAGGATATCTAGAGATTCTGGGGCAAAATCCTGATTGGGACAGAGACATTCCATAGTCTTCAGTAAATCCCTTACTGAAATTCTTGATCATACTTGAAAAGACACTTATTAAAAAACCTTATTACTGTAAACAGAAGCTTAAATTGAGCACAGACATACAATTTAGATACAGTTCTTAAAATAGCAACTAGCTGCCAGCCGTAATCAGCATGTCTCTGCAAAAGAAATTATTACTTTTTTTTTTTTAGTTCAGAAAGCAAATATTCAAAAGACATTCCGGATATTTTTCATAAAGTACAGCACACCTTTCCCTTTTTTTTAAATACAGAAAAACAGATTAATTTATCTTAAAAGCCAATATTGTAAAGGTCAGTGTAGCTAACTGATTTGTTCATTAGTAACTAGTACAGAGTTTCAAATGACTTATACTTGTTCATAAAAAGGTTAGTGCAAACACTCCGCAAGATAAACTTTTTTTTTTTTTAAAACTTTGATTGAATGAATCCTTTATTTTAAACAAGCAAAAGAGACTGCTCGCTCAATCGGGAACGGCTGTCTCATTCCCTAGTAAGCTGTGTGAGCCACACCTCTCCGCTCACTGGAAATGAAATAATCACAGTTTCACACACACACACACAGAGACACAGACAGAGACATGCCGGCATTCGAATAAGAACTTAACCCTTTCCAGGCTAAGTACCAAAAACTATCGGGACCCACAATCCTGACTAAACATTCTTATTAAATGATATATAAATGATATATATATTACATAACCATAGCAGAACAGGTACAATTATCCTGAAATAAGCACAAACTAACAGCATTGAGATTTAAACCTGCACAGGTTTAGAAAGACGACACTGTACATTCTTTCCTTCAGACACGCCCCCTGTCAGCTTTCACACTGTCTGTGCTCTAGGAAAACAGAATGAGGGAGAGAAGTCCTTGATTTTAAAGTAGCGTTTTACGTCTTCTTTCTTCCTTTCTTAATACTATTTTCTTAACCGGTAAACTGTCACAAATTACCCAACAGAATAATCTCACATTTATAACAGAAGGGAAACTCGTGGTTTCAACAGATAACAAAAAACAGATACACAGTAGGACGGACAATACACCAAACGCTTCCTCCGTTTCGCGACCTAGACGCAGTCACCCGGCTAGGAACTGCGCTAGTCCAGAGTCCACTCTCGCTTGGTCCGTGCTGCCAGACCTCTCATTCACACTTCATTCACACAGTCATGCTAGCAACGTATCTCAGAATGCATTCCTTTCTATCTATTCTGACTAGTCTTATCCAATTTCCCAATTACAAAAAGGATGGGGGTTTCACCCGGCGAATACCCATGCGGGGTTACTCGGCCCTTCCTTGAGAGGTGATCATGCTCTCTTACCAATTCCCAATATCTCGAGATTACAAATTCCAAGTTCCTGTCTGTTCTGACTAGGCTAAATCATGATTTTTTTTTTTTAACAGCTGTACCTCGCGAATACTCATGCAAGGATTTTCAAACAAAGACTTAAGTCTTACCAAACAAAAAGGACGATGGCTTTGCCTTGCGCATACTCATGCAAGGGTAATAGGACCGTCCTTGAGAGGGGATCAGTGCTCTCATTACCAAATTCCAAATTCCAAGTTCCAAGTTCTCGAGATTACAAGTCAAATTCTTACCAAAGTTTCACAAGTTTCAAACTGCAGTTCTAACTCATCTGTCTAGACAGGTTTTCAAAACTATACTTACCAGATCTGGTTCCCAAGCTTCTGAGTTGGATCCTGGACTCCCCCGGGTCGGAAGTGTTGGCCAGCTGGACCCAGTGCCTGCCGAGGCCAGGCAGAACCCCCTCCGATTCAAGAGGATCGGTGGGCCCAGGGAAATTCCCCTGCGTCGGATTGGCATGGCTCCAACTGGACCAAACCTCAAGGCGAATTACGTGGATTTATTCACTTGAACACCATCCACCACTCGCACTTCCCGGCCAACGCACCAAGAAATGTAGCAGCAGATAAGCATGCAATAAATAAAACCAGGAGTCGTTTCAAGGATCCAAGCCAGTTTAATGTGCACATGGCTCAAGCAAAGTCAATTTCAAAATGGCTGAGCAATGGTTTCTAGCAAAACAACAGCTTTTATAGCTTTCTTGTCCATTCTAAGCATAGGCAAACTTTTCATTGGTCCCAGTACCCCTCTCACCCATCTATTGGTCCCGGTACTGATATGGCTACCCAATCGGGCTCTGGTCTGGGCTCAGCACCTGCTCACCCCCCCTCTAGTGCTCACCCCCCCTCTAGTCCCAATTACAATGGTCAGTGTCTCTAACTTGTTACATCTCTCCTCCAAGGTCGCTCAGCTTGTTAAAACATATGGGAAGCAGGGCACTGTAACCTTTCTTTTTGCAGAGTTAATTAATTCCATAGAAGCTGTGCTCTCTTATCAGCACCAACTAGAGCTGTTTTCTGTCTTTTCTAAGTTTCATTTCTGCTTAGCTATGTTCAGTTAAGCTGAGTTAAGTTTCAATTCTATGGTGTCATCATTCAGGGGGGTTTTCATTCCTCTGGGCCTAACTACAGGCTTCAGTTACAGGTCAAGCTGCTCAGGCCTGTCTGCTTAGTTCAATTAGCATGGATCATAGGCCGTCGCCTACCACAAAACCGCATTAGGGTTTGACAACTAGCAACCAAAGCTGTGCGGTAAGGGAAAATCCCCTCGGTATCTGCAAGGGCATTCCTAGGTTAGCCCCTGCAGATACCAGGGCAGTCCTTGATTCCCTGCAGAGACCCTGCATTACCTGTCTCAGCAGGTTTCATAGGATAAGTCCTGCGTTGCCTGTTGATGCAGGTACCGGGGGCCCCTGTGGTAAATCCAAAGGGAGGGATGGTAGCTATTAAGTGCACAGAGCTGTCAGTAGCTCTGTGCCCTGATTGCTACCATGCCCCCAACAGCTGTAATCAGGCTTGCCCTTCCCTCCATAATATCAGTGCCGCGATATTGCAATCCATGGTACTGACAATATTTAAAAAAATTGCTGGCCCCCTGCAGCCTCCTGATCCCTATTGGGAGCTGTCCAGGGGGAATCAGTGCACCACCCTGAACAAAACACCATCTCAGCTAACCAGCCAGGCAAAGCACCCTCCCTCCCCACTTTCCGATCCACTAGTCGAAGGGGGGGGGGGCTTCAAGTCCCTCCTCCCTTCCCCTTCCACTGTCCCATTACCGGTACATTTCCCAGCTAGCCAGCCATCAAAGGGGGGCCACAGCCCTCCACTCCTTGCATCTCCCAAACACTCCAAATGCCTACCCTATCTTATCCTCATGGGTCTACGGGGCAAGAGCAGTCCTCCCTGCTCCTGCCCCATCATCTGGCCATTTCAAAATTGCCACCATCATAGGGTATTGCACCCTAGCCTCTCACTAGGGGGCAGCACCGTGAGATCATAGCCATCTTTGTAAGGATCATTGTGATGATTTAAACCAGTGGTTCTCAACCCAGTCCTCTGGGACCCCCAGGCCAATCAGGTTTCCAGGATATCCACAATGAATATGCATGAGATAGATCTGCATGCACTGCTTCCATTGTATGTAAATCTATCTCATGCATACTCATTGTGGATATTCTGAAAATCTGACTGGCTTGGGGGTCCCAGAGGACTGGGTTGAGAACCATTGATTTAAACTGACAATCAAGTTTCCATGTTCTATGTCAACAAGCAGGAAGAAACGGGATCATACCTCCTGTGTTGGGAGAGAGTCAGAATGTGGAACTTTGCCATCTCTTAAGGGATGGAGCTCAGAGCTACATACCTGCCTGGTGAGGACAACACCCTTGCAAACAGACTGAGCCAAGATTTTCAACCTGGATCAGGAATTGGCTCTCTCCATCTTTTGGGAGTGGGTCACTCCCTCATTAGATCTTTTTGCCATACCTCAGAACACCCAAGTGCATCAGTTCTGCTCCAAGGTGGGTACAAATGGCAGGCTATCCTCAAATGCTTTCCTCCTTCATTGGGGGAGAGGGGGAGGAGGAACCTCTGCATGCATATCCTCCTATTTTTCTGATTGCAAAAACTCTTCTGAAAATCAATGATGACGGAGGCATAATGATCCTCATTGCTTCTTATTGGCCTCAGCAACCATGGTTCACTCTCCTTCTCAAACTTTCCATTTGAGATCTGGTTTATCTGTGCAATTCACCAACTGTTATTAGAAGGATTGGGGTCAGGCTCTATTCCAGCATAAAGTCCCTAGCTCTCACAGTTGGTGTTATTAACATCTTCTTGGCTTCCGGAAGAGATCCTACCAAGTTCTATGCTCAGAGCCAACCCGATGATTTCTGCAACCCTAGGCAGACCCTCCATGCCACTCCCCAAAGATTATAGTATTACCCGGCCTGCCATGCCACCCCCCCCCCCCCCGACATCCATCTTCTCACCTTGGGAAGAGGGGTGGCATGGCAAAGCCTTGCTGCATCAGGCTTTAAAGTGCCTGCGCTCATGCCCTCACAGCCTGCCGCTCCTGCCCCCTTCTGACGCATCTTCCTGTTGGAGGGGGCAGAAGCAGCAGGAAGTTGCATCAAAGGGGGCAGGAGCAGCAGGCCATGAGCACGCTAGCACAGGCACTTTAAAGCTTGATGCAGTGGAGGCATCGCTGTGCCACCTCCTCTCCAATATGAGAAGATGGAGGGGGGAGGGTATGGTGGGTTGGGCAGTGATGAACTGCCGCTTCGCTGGGAGGGGGGACGATGCCGCCCACCGGAGCCTGCCATCCTGGGCAACCACCTAGTTTGCCTAGTGGATGGCCAGCTCTGCCTATGCTTTCAAGTAGAGGAGATTTGCTATTTGGTGTGAGGGAGAGGCCTTAGATCCTTTCTCATGTCCCTCACAAAAACTGAATACCATCTACATTTATCTAAGTCTGGTTTGAAAAACAACTCTGCAATGGTTCACCTAAGTGCAATTGGCGCTTATCACTATCATGTCTAAAATAAGCCCATCACTTTACAGTCTTTAGTGGTTTGTTTTATGCAGGGCTTGTGAAGTCTCTCCTGAAGCTTCCTGCAGTGGCTTTGGATCTCAATGTGGTTTTAACACTAGAAGCCCCAAAAGGCATTTTACCTAGAAACCCCAAAGTGCGTCAATTGATGCATTATCACAAATGACTGCGTTTAGCATGAAATGCAGATGTGAATTAATGTGATGTTACTCATTTGTTAAATACATGCAGTATGTGACGTCATTACATGATGGCATCGTGTGTTTATTGTTTGTAATGTCGGAGTAAAATTGTAAACAGTGATTGAGATGCGCCACCTAGTGGGAACATGAATTTATAGCTAGAAGTCCCAAAGTACTTCAATTGATGCATCCAAGACAATTGAGTACGTCAATTGACATACTTTGGGGCTTCTAGGTATAAATTCATTTTCCCCCTAGGTGGTGCATCTGTCATTAATTTTTGATGCACATATTTTAACATCTTGACCTTGCTAACAAAGTCTGACATGGTTCTAGCAGTGGTGCTGGTATACAACTTTGAAGATGCATTTGCATCAACTGACTCACTTTGGGGCTTCTAGTGTTAACCACTAATGAAAACTCCTTTCAAGTTGCTAAATGCCTGTGGCCTGAGGCTTTTGACCTGTAAAGTCTTGTTTTTGGTGGTGGTAACTTCAGCCCCCATTGTTAGTGAGCTCCAGGTCCTGGTAGCTGATCCAGCAATAGGGCGGGTTTGTAAATGCATCCTAAATTCCTTCTGAAGGTGGTATCGAACTTCCAGCTTAATCAGTCAATCGTCCTGCCAATCTTTTCCCCCCAAGACCCCTTGCTGACAAGGGGAGAAGTGCACTGTAAGAGACCCTTCACCTTCTGTTTGGAATAGACCAAAACCCTTAGAAGGTCCGCTCAGCTTTTTGTTTCATTTGACCCAAATAGATTAGGGGCTTCTGCCATTAAACACACTCTTTCAATTTGGCTCATAGATTGCATCTCTTTCGTTTATACCCAGGCAGGCTTGAAACGTGAGGGTCATTAGCATGGCTCACAATGTTTGAGCCATGGCTGCCTAGGTGACCCACTCCCTTCTCCTCCACCGTCTTCGGGAAGCTGGTCTCTGCAGCACAGTTCATCACTGGTTTCATTCCTTTCTCTCTTCTCGTTCCTGTGCAGTTCTCTCCTCTTCATCTACTCTTCCCCCCTCCGATTCCCAGCACCTCCCCTGTGGTGTTCCTCAGGGTTCTGTCCTTGCTCCTCTCCTTTTCAATCTTTTCTTGGCCCCCCTCGCTCTCCTTATACAACAGTCTGGTATTTCGGCTTTCTTCTATGCTGATGACATTCTCCTACTCCACCACACATCTCCTTCTTCCCCCGATCTCTCCCCTCTCAATTCTTGTCTCACCTCTGTCGCCAACTGGCTCACCTCTAACTGTCTTCACTTGAATCTTACCAAAACTCTGGCCATATGGTTCACTCATGGTGGCCCTTCTCCCTCACTAGCCCCTTCTTTCTCCAATTCCTCAGTCCCACTAGTCTCCACCTTTCGGTATCTGGGTGTCCATTTTGATTCGGATCTCTCCTTCTCTGCACACATTTCTCATATTACTAAAACTTCATTCTTCTTTCTTCGACAAATTCGCTCAATTCGTCCCTTTCTTTCTTCCTCAGCTCAGACCACACTGGTCTTATCTTTGGTAATGTCTCGTATTGATTTTTCTAATTCCTTATTCCTTGGTCTTCCTCAATATCAGTTGTCCCGCCTTCAACGCATACAAAACACTGCCACACGTCTTATCACCCGCTCTTCTATTCGCGACCATGTCACTCCTATACTTCTCCATCTTCACTGGCTGCCTGTTCCTTTCCGTTCCCAATTTAAGATGTTAATCCTACTACACAAGGTCTTTCACACTGGTACCCCTTCTTACTTAGCTGATCTACTATCTTTCCATTCTCCCAGGTACACCCCCCGTTCTTTCCACCTTAATCGTCTTGCCCTCCCTTCCCCCGCTCGTGCCCGCCTACAGCTCACCCGTTCCTCCGCCTTCTATTTTGCTGGTCCTGCTCTCTGGAACTCTCTCCCTCCCTCCCTTCGCCTAGAATCTCAATATGTCACCTTTAAACAACCTCAAGACCCACTTGGCCCTTCCTTCTCCTTCTCAAGCTCACTTGGAGTCTACACGTTCTTCGGCTTTTTACTTCTTGGGTCCTAGGCTCTGGAACTCACTTCCCCCCCCTCTTCGTGCAGAGCAATCATATCAAGCCTTCAAACGACAGCTAAAAACCCACTTGTTTTGTTTGGCGTTTGACCTCCCTCCCTCGTCCGTGTCTCCCTCCCCCTCCTCTTGTTGATGTTTCCTCTTATACTTTGCTGTTTCTATTATCTGTCTCTCTGCTGTCCTTTTTAAGATTTTAACTGGCGTTCTTTTTAACTTTTCTGACAGCCTATGTTGTAACTGTTTTTAATTTTTGTTTGTAAACCGCCCAGACGCCACTGGTATGGGGCGGTATAGAAAGCATTTTAAATAAACATAAACATAAACATAAACTTATTTTCCCTGGCATTCAACACCCCTTCCCCATTTGTATGACCCCCCCCCCTTCTTAGTACTATATGTTTGCCTCTTGTGTCCTGTCTTGTCCTTGTCTTCTTTACTCCTTCTTTCCTATTTACAAATTGTACATTTCTTTTCCTTTTCTCGGCCTTGGCCAAGTTTTAATGTAATTTTATCATTGTACACCGCCTTGATTATTACAGAAAGGCGGTTTTTATCAAATAAATAAACCTTAAACCTTGTACTCAGTCTCCTTGTAAGAGATTTTCACGCAAGTAATGCACCCACATATATAACATGCACACGCGTATAACATGCAGACGTGATGCTATTCTGTTTGAGAATTTTCAGATAATGTTCCCATGTGTATACCACGCATGTGCACGCCCTTTGTGCTGTTGACATTACTCTTTGAATGTGGATTCCTGACATGACAGCAGGTTCAGCCAATTAATACTTCAGAATTTGTTTGGGGACTAGAATCCAACTCCAACCCACTAAACCTATTTCTTTTCATTCCATGCCTTCACCAGTTACAAAATAAAGGAAAAAAGAAAATAAACTGATTATCTTCATCTCCTCTATGTTATTTGTTCTACATTGTTGCTTTTTTTTATTCCCATTTTCATTGCAAGGAAGCCGGTAGCTGAGAAATCCCATATGTGAGCATTTATTCTGCTTGTCCAAGGAGGAAACAGAGTTACTCACCTGTAGCAAGTGTTCTCTGTGGTCAGCAGGATAAGTCCTCACAACCCTCCTACTTCTTCTTGGAGTTGTAGTCTAGCTTAGCTGGTTACCATACTGAGATAAATGGTGTGGAATTGGCAGATGGGTAGACGTGAGCAGGCATGACAGAACCCTTCTAAAAGGAAGGAGCTGGGAAAGGTTACTGCACAAGGGCTCAATCAGTGACATCATCCATATGTGAGGATTTATCCTGCTGTCCACGAACACCTGCTACAGGTGAGTAACTCTATTTTCCCTATATGAAATGGGAACTGTATGTGTAGATTTTTGATCCATCCAGGACACTTCCCTGACACACCCCCTTGCAATTGCTATGTAGTAAGGACACCCATGTGTAAACTGAGCCCTTTCTAAAATTGCCATTTACATGTATGTGCCACTTCCATGTGCCTGATTTTACTAGTGGAAATCAGAAATAATGCTTCTAAAATAACCCTCTACTCTATCATTACCTACTGCTATTCTGCTTGGCTTTTATGTGTTGCTGCTTTATTTGTTTATGCTGTGCTTTTATAACCGTACATCTGTATTTGTTTTTCCAGTTGTCGAGCCTAATTTACAGTTTGATCTTATGTTAGAGAGGTTTTTTTTTTTTTTTTTACATTTTAGAGGGTTATTTTAGAAGCCCTATTCATCCTTTGGATGTCTGAAAATGGGCATGGAGACATCCCCTCAGCCATTTTAGAAACTTACTCTGTGGACACCCCCAGGGCGAGAGCATCCATGTTACTGTTACTGTGAATAGGGGTATGGAATAGGTGCGTCTAAGGCATTCCGTGAACTTGGATGTCCTCGACAATTTTTTTTTTTTAACGGACAGTGAAGCAGTTGTGGCCGCCTTTGTGGGCAGTCATGCCCTCGTGGGGTCTTAATATCATATTGTCAGTCCTCTCAGGCTCCCCATTCAAGCCATTGAGGGACACTTCCTTGAAGGATTTGTCATTCAAAGTGGTGCTTCTAATGGACATTTGTTCAGCCCAGCATATTTCTGAATTGCAGCCCCTATCCTATAAAGAGCCAGAACACTACGGTAGCAATCTTGGCGAGAATGACATATACCCAACCTAAAACCACACTCCTAGAGCCCCACCATTATCTCAGATACCAGATGAAACACGTAGCAACCCCAGAACTCCTTCTACTGTGAACATCATATATATAAAAATGATATAAAATATGCCAAAATCTTTAAATAGTTGCACTTGTAAATAGTTATTTTGTTTGATATTCCCACCTTGGACCTATGTTCTATGTAACTTGTTTGTTATTCGTTCTTTGTAAACCGCCCTTGATCTTGGGAAGGGGCAGTATAGAAAAGCTTTGCAAATACAATTAATTAATTAATGTTTTCATTTTGCTATGCCTCTGGGCTTCCCCTTATGCTAGCTTGCATGAGATGGATGTTCCCACCCCAAGCTTTCCTAAGGGGAATGTCTATGTGGCCACGAGCTTGGACATCCACATTGGGGACTTCTATATTACTAATAATTATAATGGGTGGAGACATAGACGTCCCTGGTGTTTCTTGGCATGCTTTACCCTGGATGCCCCTGATTTGACTTGAACATTCTTTCTAAAATGTCACTTTCCATGTGCTATTCTATTGATGTCAGGTATTTTGATCGTAATTTCTGATGTTTTATTATGTTATTATGATATTCTTATTTTCTGATACTTGACTTTCACTTTTTACTTGTCTTATTTGATGTACGCTTTTGGTATGTTTTTATTTGTACGGCTTCTACTTGGCTGTTTTTATTTTGTTATGTTTTTACTCTCTCATTATTGCTGTTCTTCACCTTAAGCAAGTCTACTTGAGAAGGTGGAATCTAAATTCTGCAAATACATAAATAAAATAAATATAGGGTGGAACCCCATGCAATGGGTCTGTTTTCGATAGGTTTTACTACAAGAAGAGATATTTTTAATCACTTCTGCTAAGCACACAATTCCGTGTACTCTCTCCGTGCCAAATAATTGAAGCCTAATGCACAATCACTATTCTAAAACATTTCTTTTAATTGCACGCAAGTGTTTCTTGGTGGCTACGGAATTCAGAGGTTGCCATGGAGATTCCAGTTTATATATAGTAGCAGTCAGCTCATCGTAATGCTCCACACTGTAACCAGTCAAGGCAATGCAGTCCCCCATAAATGTTTCCACTGCCTTATAATAGTATTTGTCATGATAACCTTAGGCTGGAGAGAATGACGTGCATCCAATATCCTGAAGGCTAGAGGAGAATAGAGCACGGATATAGTTTAGCCTATAGGAAACAAGTCCTTATTTACCTTATATCCTGCCCATAAACAGTCAATTTCAATTTTTCTAAATACAATCCAAAGCCTCCTTGCAGGTTTACTGCCACGAAAGCATCCTATGCCTCACCCATCCCTGTCAACCCCCGTGCAAGCTGAGCCCCTATCCTTGAACATGCTAGTCAATCAAAGATGATTGTACAAATAGTGTTTTAATTAGAATCAATTGAGCAGTTCTAGTGTTCTAGTTTGAGTTTTATTGATATTTTATTACATTTATTATAAAAGCTTTTAAAAAGACAAGCAGACACACAACCATCTTCTTCTGCAAGAGAACTGGCTGTAGCTTAAAGAAATGAAACCTTTTTTATGATAAACATGTTATTTAACAGTTTGTTTGGTCCCTAAAGAATAATGCATTCCACTTTTAAACACAGATATGCTTTCTTTTGAAAAGCTAACTCTAGGGGGTCTGTTGAGTAAAGTGTGTTAGGCTCTTGCAGCTAACTTGGCAAAAAAGTGCAGATAGCGCATGGCTTTTGCAGCTAATGCCACACTATCTGTTGGGGACATGCACAGCATGCCCCCAGAAGAAAATGGACCGAATTTGCAGAGGGCACAGTGGAACAGCAGCCTGCCTTTAGTAGCACCCACACTGTCTGCAAATCCGACGGTCACCGTACGCTGTTAAGGCCCACGATAAATGTGTGTTGCAGATACGCCCACTTTCTGCCCTTATCCCGCCCACTAATGCAGATAACAAATGTTCTGCAGATAGCACAGAAAGTTGCTACATTATTTGCATTTTGCATGTGTTACCTGTTGATAGTACGCATTATCTGGTCACGTTAACAGCTAACGTGGTTTACTAAACAGACCCCTAAATATGTTTAATATTGAAATGTGCAAACTTAATATGATGGGAGTGACACTATTCTTGATGAAAGTTAAGGAATTTCCAGCAAAACCTAATTGATGTGACTGCCATCCAGCATTATCACTCTTTGATGTGAATGGTTGCCTAGTGATTCGCTTTGACATTTTCTTTTATTTCCTTTAGTTCTCAGGCTTCAGTTCCAGTTTTAAGATTCAAAGCAGCTGTTAAACAAGATGGTGTGAATGAGAACTGAACCATGAGGGGAAGGGGCAGAAAAACAAGAGAGGGAAAAGGGAAGATTAGTGAGAGAGGCGATCATACTGTAGGTATATCTGAGAAAATAGAAAAAAGGCAATTCTGTCTGGAAGAGAAGATTAAAAGTATGGCAGGGAGGAGAGACATTTGGCAAAGGAGAAAAGGAGATATCTGGAAGAGGAACCAGACAGAAAGAAGAGGAGAGCAAAGAGGCAACTGGAAGGAGGTACAGAAGATGCAAGCAGGAAAGGGTATGTAAGAGACAAGAGGAGGCTAAAGAATTTGGAAGAGATAGATACAAATTATGGAATAAAGAACAGGCAGACTGTTGAAGAGATCACAGAAGGGAAAGGGGAGATGAGTACTGCTGCGGACTGGTGGAGACGTGCTGGAGAGGGGCCGGTCGCACGCAGGCATTACAGAACCTGTGGTAAATTAATAAATTACTTGATACTCTTTTTTTTTTTCACTTATTGTAATCATTGTAGAAACTAAATAAAATAAGGTTTTGGTTTGATTTTCCTTAAGCATTATATATGCATTAAGAGGTATATTTACTAAGCCCCATGCCGGTAATGTGCATGTGGGTCGCATTACTAATGCAGGGCTTTGGGGCTAACTGCAGGGGGGCAAGTACATCCTTCCCCTACTAATGCAGGTGGCAAATTGACTGCAGGTCCAACTAATGCCACCCACTGATGTGGTATTAGTTGCACCCATGCAACCCTGTGCTGCGTGCCTTGCTGAGAAAACCTCCATCCTGTTGTTGCCACACCAATAGGCACTATAAGGGTATCATGGTGGTTTTGGTATGGGGCCCCACACTACTTTTTGGTACTGCAATAAAACCATGTGCTACCCTTTAGTAAACATGTCCTTTAGCTTAAAATGTAATCACTCCTGTAAGTATTTAGCATGGTCAAAGACACATATAACACCCCATTAGAGTACCTGAGTTAGTCTACCTTTACCTAGGTCCAGTGCTTCTCAAGGCCTCTCCCCAGTCACTTCCTTTAGCCCTCTTGCACAGTTGGTGCCATGGTATCCCTACCTGAAAGTTTTCTCAGCTGAATAACTTATACCTCACCCCCCTCCCCTCTACCCACCCACCCCCTGGCACTCAGTCTCTTATAGCTGTCATCTGCTCATTACCTCTCTTATTCACAGGTGCGCCTAATCCCCTGTGGGCTCTCTCCCATCTATCTATTTCTTCTGGCCTCTGTTCTCCTCTCCATCCCTTTTTCTATGGCTTCTCATCACTTTGTCTTCCTATTCTTCATACTCCCTTATCGTCTCCCCTCCTTATCTCCCCTTTACCATCCTCACTTCCCCCTCCATTCTGTCCTCTACCCTGTCATCAGCTCTTGAGTTTCACCACTTTCTCCCTCTCATTCAGCCATCTCCTATCTCTCTAAGACAACCTCACCCTCATTTCCGCCATACCGTCTCCTCTCTGCCCTGCACTCTTCTACTCCTTCTCCTTCTCTCATCCAGAGATATCAACCCCAACCCTGGCCCCCCCTAGACTCTTTATCACACTCTGAGACGAGATCTTCATGCAACACCTCTAATCTTATCCATATCCCTCTCCATTCCCCTTCCACTCTCCCTTTCTCATGTGCCTGGTGGAACACACACTCTGCCTCTAATAAACTTGCTTTTACTCATGATCTCTTTATCTCTAATGCTCTCCATCTTCTTGCTTTAACTGAGACCTGGCTCCTTCTAGAAGACACGGCATCTGTCGCTGCTCTCTGTCATGGTGGCTATCAGTTCTCCCACATGCCTTGTCCCACTGGCCGTGGTGGTGGTGTTGGGCTTCTATTTTCTCCTTCCTGCCAATTCCAACCCCTCCTGCTGCCTCAGTCTCACTCGTTTTCCTCCTTTGAAGTTCACTCCATCCACCTTTTCACTCCACTACCTCTCCGGGTAGCTGCTATTTATCAACCTCCTGACAAGTCTACTTCTACCTTTCTCACTGACTTTGACTTGTGGCTTTCCTTTTTTCTGGATTCTTTATACCCCACTCTTATTCTCTGGTATTTTAACATTCATGTTGATGACCCCTCTGATCCATATGCTTTAAAGCTCCTTTCTCTTACCTCCTCATTCGACCTCCAGCTTTGCTCTACTGCCTCCACTCACCAGCATGGCCACTGCCTTGACCTTGTACCCTCAAACCTCTGTATCTCAGTTCTTCCCTTAGCTGACCATCACCTGCTAAGCTTCACTCTTCATCACCTGCTGCCTCAATTTCGTCCTGCCTCCTCCAACCTATTTATAAATCTTCATGCTACTGATCCTTTAGTTCTCTCCTCCACTATTTCATCATCTCTTTCCTCCACTATGTCATCTGAGTCTGTTGATGAGGCAGTAGCTTCCTATAACACTGCACTCTCCTCTGCTCTGAATGCTCTCACTCGCCCATGCCACGTCCTGTGAGGTGTAGTGCACCTCAGCCCTGGCTTTCATCCATTACCCACTATCTACGTTCCTGTGACCGTTCTGCTGATCCGCTCCCTTGCAGACTTTCTACACTCCAAATTCATGCTTGTCTCTTTCCAGTCAGCCATAACACTTGCCAAATAAGACTATTATGTCCATCTGACTCTCTTGCCTCTGACCCTTGCCATACTACTCTCAGCTCTCTCAAGGTGCCTCCACCTCTGACCCCTCCCTCCCTTTCTGCCCAAATTCTGGCTATTTCCATGACAAAATTCACAAGATAACCTCCAATTCCCCACAAAGTCAGCTACTTCCCCTTTTCCCCCTCTTAGAAACATAGAAACATGACGACAGAAAAAGCCCACCTGGCCTGTCTAGTCTGCCCTTCCATATCAATCACTACAACATTCCCCTTTTTTCCTTTAGAGATCCTCTGTGTTTGTCCCATGCTTCTTTGAATTCAAATACTGTCCTCATCTCTACCACCTCCACTGGAAGACTATTCCATGGATCCACCACTCTTTCTGTAAAGAAATATTTCCTCATATCACTCCTGAATCTATCCCCTTTCACCCTCATCCCATGTCCCCTTGTAGCAGAACTTGCTTTCAATTGAAAAAGGTTCTCCCCCTGTGCATTTATGCCATGGAGGTATTTAAACGTCTCAATCATATTATCTCTGTCCCACCTTTCCTCTAAGGTGTACATATTAAGATCCTTAAGTCTGTCCTCGTATGCTTTATAATGAAGACCACTAACCATTTTAGTAGCCACCCTCTGTACTGACTCCAGCCTGTTTATATCCTTTTGAAGGTGCGGTCTCCACAACTACACACAATACTCCAAATGAAGTCGCACCAAAGACTTATACAGAAGCACTATAACTCCTTTCTTCTGCTGGCCATTTCTCTCCCTTTGTACCCAAGCATCCTTCTAGCTTTTGCTGTCGCCTTTTATACCTGTTTAGCTACTTTAAGATCATCAGACACAATCACGCCTAGGTCCTGCTCTTCTTTAGTGGACAAAAGTACTTCACCCCCTCTACTATATTGCTCCCTTGGATTGCTGCAGTCCAAATGCATGACCTTGCATTTTTTAACATGAAATCTCAGCTGCCAAATTCTAGACCATTCTTCAAGCTTAGCTAGATCCCTCCTCATGTTATCTATACCTTTCTGGGTGTCTACTCTATTTCAGATTTTGGTATCATCCGCAAAGAGGCAAACCTTACCCGACAGCCCTTCTGCTATATCACTAACAAAGATGATAAAAAGAATCGGACCAAGGACAGATCCCTAGGGCACACTACTGGTAACCTCCTTCTCCTCATAGTGAGCTCCATTTACCTGTACCCTTTGTCGCATCCCACTCAACCAATTGCTAACCCAAGCAGTAACGTTAGGGTCCATTCCTAGGGTGCTCAGTTTGTTTATAAGTCGCCTGTGAGGAACGGTGTCAAAGGCTTTACTGATATATAAATACACCACATCTAGGGCTCTCCCTTGGTCCAACTCCCTGGTCACCTAGTCATAAAAATCAATCAAATTTGTCTGACACGACCTGCCTCTGGTGAATCCATGCTACCTTTGATCCTGTAATTCTCTGGACTCCAGAAACCTCACTATTTTCTCTTTCAGCAGCGCTTCCAATAATTTACTCACCACCGAAGTTAAACTAACCGGCCTGTAGTTTTCAACCACATCGTTACTTCCACTTTTGTATAAAGGGACCACTTGTGCCTCTCTCCAGTCCCTTGGCACCACTCCCGACTCCAACGATACATTGAAAAGGTCAGTCAGTGGAGCTGCTAGAATGTCCCCAAGTTCCCTCAGTATTCTAGGGTGTATCCCATCTGGTCCCATCACTTTGCCTACTTTTAGTTTAGCTAGTTTCTCACGAACACAGTCTTCTGAAAATTGTTCAAGATGCCCCTCGCTTCTGTTCCTGTTTGTGGGTGTTTTCTGAAGTCCTGCTCCTGGTTCCCCACCTGTGAACAGAGAACAGAAATATTTGTTAAGCAAGTCTTCTTTATCCTCATCAGCTTCTACATATTTCTCCCCTTCACCCTTCAGTCTGACAATACCACTTTTGCCCTTTCTCTTCTCACTAACATATCTGAAAAATGTCTTATCCCCTCATTTAACTGCATTGGCTATTTCCTCCTCTTTCTGAATCTTTACTTTCCTGACCACTTTGCTAGCTTCTCTATGTTTTTCCATTGAAAGAAAGCTCTGCTACGAGGGGACATCATACAATGGCTCAACCAGCAGTGTGCATATCCGAAATGAACTATCCAAGGAATTTCCTATCCAAACAGGAGTCCACCAGAGAGATGTCACCTCACCACTGTTCTCTCTAAGCTGTGCGCGTGTGCACGCACACACACCTCGCCGAGCGAGCGCACATACTTTACAACAGAGCGCACAAAAATTACGGTTCTGATTCTGATAGAAAACAACACAGACGTCTTAAAATGTAAAAGTTGTGATTGTAATTACTAGAAATTTTCTGCTTCATTTAGTAATCCTCTGTTTTCATTTAATTTGATTAAAATCAATGTGGTGTACATACTGTATTCTGACGTGTAGTCAAATTTTAAAGTATAACACGCCGAGTGTCATTATGTGGCGCACAAAAATTTAACCTTCCTTAAAAAGCTGCACAGCTGCTATTTTATGCGCACACAGCCTACAGAAAATTAGAGGGAACATTGCACCTCACCCCTGCTTTTCAATATTGTGATTGATGCCATTATGAGGAAAACATTCGAGGACAGATGTGGGGTCCAATATGACGTGAGCAACTTCTTGACCGACTTGATGTTCACAGATGACAGTGCCATATTTGCTGACACAGATGCAGAGGCCACCAACATCCTTTACCACATCATTTGCATCACCCAATCTTATGGCCTAAGAATCAATGTGGACACGACCAAAGTTATGACCACAGATGGATCACAGGCCAATGTTCAGCTTGATGGAATCCAAATTAAGCAGGTCCCAGAATTCAAATTCCTGGTATCACTGGCGCGAGAGAAGAAGGTGGCATCTACCACCGAAGTCCACAGCAGGATTGACCAGGCAACAGTAGCGTTCACCTCACCCAAATTGTGCCTCTGGAAGAAGGCCAATATCTCCACCAAGACCAAAATTGACCTCTTCCGAACACTGATCCTGCCAATTCTCCTGTATAGATCAGAAACATGGACTCTGCTCAAACCTGACATGAACAAGCTCGAGGTCTTTCAAATGCAATGCCTGAGACAGATGTTGGGTGTCTCTCTTCATGATCGCTGTTGAAATGAGACAATTCAGAGAAGGTGCGACCATCAACCTTCATTTAAAGAACAAATCCAAAAACACAGACTGCAATGGTTTGGCCACATTTGCAGAATGAACACCAGTCAGCTGCCATACAAACTCCTCTGGCGAGAGTGACTTGGCCACTGGAGGGTTCAACGAGCAGCACTGAAGAAAATGTGGCTCAAACACATCGAGAAAGACCTAAGGAACCAGGTACTGCAGATCGACGAGGCCAGCAATATTGCTACTGATCGCCAAAGTTGGAAATGTATTGTGAACAACACATGGAATCCTGCGGTACCTATAGCAGCATATTGGTTGAGAGGATGACCTGTTCCCCAAACACCAGCTAAGGATTAAAGAAGAAGAAGCACTCCTGTGCTTATTAGAAAGGTGTGGCACTTTAGCAATGCATTAATGGTGCACACATCCTCTAAAGTTAGTATGGGCTTCTGCGCTAGTTTTGTGGCTCAAACACATACTACCGATGTACCCTTTAATAAACATACCCCTTAGTCTCTCAGCTATGGCCTTGTCTTCCCTGAGTGCCCCTTTTACCCCTTGATCATCTAATTGTAAAACTGATTCCATCGCCATCTTCTTGCTCTGAATGTACCTTAAAAAATGTTGTCTCTAAAGCAAGCTTATTTTCAAATTATCCTTTTGCCTTCCTTACCAGTGCTTATGCTGTTTCCTATTTTCTTTATTTGGTTCCTTTCTCCATTTTTTTTGGCTCTAATAGCCTCTTTCCTCTCACCTTTTCATCATGCTGGCTGTCTTTTGGTCTTTCTTCTGCCTTTCTTAATGAGTGGGATACATCTGGTCTGGGCTTTCAAGATTGTGTTTTTTAAACAACAGCCATGCCTGATATAAGCTTTTGACCTTTGAAGCTGCTCCTTTTAATTTTTTTCTAACAATTTTTCTCATTTTATCATAGTTTCCCTTTAGAAAATTCATTACTGATATAGTAGATTTCCTTTGGGTACTCATTCCAGTTATTAAGTCAGATTTGATCATATGATGCTCACTAGTGCCATGTGGTCCCAAAACAGTTGACTCTTGTACTGTGTTCCACAAACGACCAAGTCTAAAATAGCTTCTTCTCTAGTCAGTTCCCGAAACAGCTGCTCCATGAAACATTTATTTCATCTACAAACTTTACCACTCTAGCATGTCCTATTACGTCATTTATCTAATACTGAGATAACTGAACTCACTCATTATTACAACAAGATACATGTACTCCATAGCTCTGAGTTCCTGAGTGTCACATCTTACTCACCTAAACTGCAGGCTCAGCTCCCCATAAGTTCCCAGGATCCTCTCCCTCGCTTTTATTCTTTAGAACCCAACAGATGTTGGAAAAAATTTATACTTAAGGGGTGAAGAATGTCTGTCCATCTGTCTAGGGGCAAAATAGCTCTCTGAAAATTTAACAGTAAGGGATGAAATTTAGCATGGGGGGAAATCATTGAAAAACACATTGAGTATGAAAATAGGTCCGATGGGACTGAAGGTTCCAGAGACATAAAGGGGCTTGTTTACAAAGCCGCTGTAGCGGTTCGCGATTGTTATCGGAGCCGCTTCCCCATTGATTTCAAAATATTGTGCACGGAATTTAAACAATTTTCCACAAAGTTTATGGTTTTTGTACAGAATTCCTCCCAGAGTAAAAGAGCAGGTCAAGTAGAATCATTAGTCCTCACAAGTGCTCGCATCTATGTTTATCAATTAATATGGATTTACTTTGATACCGATACCAATATAAACAGTTCCTTGTCATGAATTGTGCAATGGGAAATTCATGCATACGCCCAGCTCTATGGATTTATCATAGGGCTGCACGTAGGCATACGGATAGTTAGCTGTCCCCAGTCAGCAGGAACCCTGCAGCTGATGTAAAACATTGGCTCACATTGGCAAGGTGGTTGTCCATAGGCATTTGTCTCCTCTGCCTACTACTCATAGTAAACCAATTCTGACTGGGAATCTGCAGCTTAAAGTTAAAACAGTTTTTTAGCTTTAGTTTTATTTTAACTTTGTAAAATGTAAGAGATGCCTCAGGTCAGCCGGAGTTATTTTGAACAACAGCACCAGCAGTTACTTTTTCGTGGCAGTATCACATTTCCATATGTCTTCTCATGGCCCTTCAGGGAAGCCATCCACATCCACACTTCCATATTAGACATTACACAGCTAGAAGGGATGGTAGCACACAAGTACCATTTACATCAATCACAGCATGAATTCACTCTGGGGCACATAGCATCTAATCCCTAAGGCATTCTAGTGACCCCATCTCACAATCATAATTTATGTGTAGAAAATGAGCTACATCAGGCCATTATTTTTATCCCATTACCTCATACTAGGAACCACACAAATACAAATTCAACCCCAAATAAAATATCTAGGAATCATCATCGATCAAGCGCTTACATTCAACCAACAGATAAAAAAGACTACCAGAACAATATTCCACAAAATAAAGATGGTACAGACCAGTCATCGACCCAAAGGACTTCAGAACAGTCATGTAGGCTATGATGCTCCCCCACCTGGACTACTGTAATACGATTTATCACGGACTACCTGCCACCCACATTAACCCCATACGAATAGCATTAAACACCACAGCAAGAATCATCCAAAAAGCGAAAAACATGATCACATCACTCCAATCCTAAAAGAACTTCACATCCTTCCTCTTGAAGCAAGGATTAAATACAAATCTATCCTGCTCATCCACAAAGCCCTCCATCAGACACAAGCTTCTCAACTCCGGACTCTACTACCCCAGCCTACCCTCAACAGACCAACCCATCAGAACACCAACACACTCACTATCCCCCACGAACGAACTAAATTCAATCAACAGACCTGCAACAGAGCATTTGAACTGTACGCACCTCCCTCTGGAACTCCCTCCCGAACCTGATCCGAAGAAACAGTGACCTCCCCACATTCCGGAAACAACTAAAAACCATCCTATTTCATGAATATCTTGAACCAGAAAAAGACTCCTCTCACTGATTGCACTTCCAGCCCCTGAACTACCCCCTCTACCACCAACTATGAAACTTACGTCTTTTTGACTAATTTGTTACTTTCTGTTTGAATCATTAATGTTGACCCTCTTGGAGACAGCCCCCCTCTTTTTTCTGTCGACTTTATTACTGTCCACCCCCCCCCCCCTTTTTTGTTAGGCCGCTTTGACCTGGTGAAAAGCGGGATATAAATGTAGCCAAATAAATAAATAAATAAATAAAATAAATTACCAGGTGTAGACAATGCTTTAAAGACAGCCAGAGAATCTCTGCTTCTGGAAGCTTCCATTCTACTGCAGACAATGGAGCTCAGTTTAGACAGACTGAGCAGCATCTACATGTGCAAATAGCATTTTCAGGTGCAAATGGCATGCACGTTTAATGTTGCTGTTTACACATGTAGATGCTGCGAGATACATAGCGTTGAAGGGATGTGCTCTAGGCATGCTTTGGGCTGTCCAACTATGCATTTATGTCCCATTTTGCAGTAGAAATAGACATATATACAGGTTTAAACAGGCTCTCAGGACTCTGCCTGTTGTGTCCTGATCCTTGTTCTTGTGCATGTGCATTGCATGATCATCACGTACATGGGTAGTTACCAGTGCTTGTATGTGCTGCTGCTCTATTTATGTCTGTGTTTGTTTGTGTGTTGGCGACTACTACTATCACTACCACTACCACACCACATACTGTTACTAGTGGAGGAATAGCCTAATGGTTAGAGCACTGGGTTAGTAACCAAGAGACCACAGTTTGATTCCCATTAGCACTCCTTGTGGCCTTGGATAAGCCACTTAACCCCCCCATTGCCTCAGAAGAAAGGCCTGGCAATCTATTTCTGGTCACAATGCCAAGACAACCCAAGAGCTGCTGGGTCAGTATTGACTCAAAGGCACACATTGCATTTTGCACTAGGCATCGTCTTACACATACATATACTGTAAGAGACAGTTTCTGCTCCACAGAGCTTTACTGTTGTTGTTAAGCACCGTCGAGTCAGTATTGACTCATGGCGACCTCTGGATAGTTGTCCTAAACTGTGTTCAGTCTTCAGTTAGGCGGCTCATTGTTGACAGACTGGCACCCGTAGCTGCTATTATTGTATCGATCCATCTCATTGCTGGCCTTCCTCTTTTGCGTTGATCTTCTACCTTGCCAAGCATGATGTCTTTCTCTAATGATCTCTCTCTTCGCATAATGAGTCCAAAGTATGAAAGTTGAAGTCTTGTCATCTGAGCTTCTAAAGACTGGTTTGTTTTTTGGGTAGTCCATGGTATACACAATATTTGTCGCCAGCACCATAATTCAAAGGCATCAATTTTCTTCCCATTTTTTTCAAAGTCCAACTTTCGCATCCATATGATGTTATTAAAAATGCCATGGCTTGAATCAGGGCCGGCGTGTCCTTTGAGCAAGAATGTTGTTTGCACAGGGCCCCGCGTTTCAGGGGGCCCCATGCAAACAACATTCTGCCCATCAGCCCAGGAAAACTTTAAAAGAAAAAACTAACTTGCTGCTGCCCTGGCAGCGGCAGAATCAACTGTTTCCCACGGGACCACCGCCCACCCAACAGAGCCCTCCCTCGATCACTCTCCTCGGTGCGGCTCTGTTAAGCCCACTGGGGCTGATGGGAACAGGCATTTCCTGTTTTCCATCAGCCCCAGCCGGCTTAACAGAACTGCACGAGCGAAACCATCCCTTCGCGGCTCTGAAAGCCGTGCTGAGGAGAGTGATCGAGGGAGGGCTCTGTTGAGCAGGAGGGAGGGCTCTGTTGGGTGGGTGGGGGCCCTGCGGCAGCGGCATCAGCAAGTTTGTTTTTTCTTTTAAAGTTTTCATGGGCTGATGGGGGGGGGGAGGGGGGTTAGGACTGGCAATGGACTATGGGGGGGGGGGCTAGTACTTGAAATGGACTGATGGGGGTTAGGACTGGTAATGGGCTATGGGGGGGGGGTTAGGACTCGTAATGGGCTATGGGGGAGGCTAAGACTGGAAATGGGCTGAAGGGGGGTTAGGACTGGAGGTGGGCTGATGGGGGGGGTTAGGACTGGTAATGGGCTATGGGGGGGCTAGGACTGGAAATGGGCTGATGGGGGGTTAGGACTGCTAATGGGCTATGGGGGGGCTAGGACTGGAAATGGGCTGATGGGGGGGTTAGGACTGGTAATGGGCTTGGGGGGGTTAGGACTGGTAATGGGCTATGAGGGAGGCTAAGACAGGAAATGGGCTGAAGGGGGGGGGGTTAGTACAGGAGGTGGCTGATGGGGGGTTAGGACTGGTAATGGGCTTGGGGGGGTTAGGACTGGTAATGGGCTATGGGGGAGGCTAAGAATGGAAATGGGCTGATGGTGGGGTTCGGACGACGTGGGTCGATGGGGGGATTAGGACTGGTAATGGGCTATGGGGGGTTGGGACTGGAGGTGGGCTGATGGGGGGTTAGGACTGGTAATGGGCTATGGGGGGGCTAAGACTGGAAATGAGCTGATGGAGGGCTAGGACTAGAGGTGGGCTGAAGGGGGGGTTAGGACTGGAAATGGGCTATGGGGGAGATAGGACAAGTAAAGGGCTATGGGGGAGGCTAAGACTAGAAATGGGCTGATGGGGGGGTTAGGACTGGAGGTGGGCTGATGGGGTAAGGACTGGTAAATAGCTGATGGGGGGCTAAGGCCTGGTAAAGGGCGAAGGGGGTTCAAGGACTGGAAATGGGCTGATGGGGGGGGGGGGGGTTAGGACTGGAAATGGGCTGATGGGTTAGTACTGGTAATTGGCTATGGGGGGACTAGGACTGGTAATGGGATGATTGGGGGGTTAGGACTGGTAATGGGCTATGGGGGGCTAGGACTTGAAATGGGCTGATGGGGGAGTTAGGACTGGTAATGGGCATTTGGGGGGCTAAGACTGAAAATGGGTGATGGGGGGTTAGGACTGGAAGTGGGCTAATGGGGAGCTTAGGACTGGTAATGGGCTATGGGGGGCTAGGACTGGTAATGGGTTGAGTGGAAAGGGGGACTTGAACTGCAAATAGCTGATGGGGATGGGGACAGGGCTTGGAATGGAAATGGGCAGAGTGGAAGGGGGCTTGAACTGCAAATAGCTGATGAGGAGGGGGCTTGGAATGGAAATGGGCTGTGAGGGGGGAGCTAGGACTGAAAATGGGCTGAGTGGGGGGGAGCTAGGACAGGAATTGGGCTGATGGAGGTGCTAGGATAGGACTGGAAATGGGCTGTTGGGGGGTGCTAAGATTGGAAATGGGCTGTGAGAGGAGGGAGCTAGGACTGGAAATGGGCTGAGTGGGGGGAGGGGAGCTAGGAGAGGAAATGGGTTGATGGAGGTGCTAGGATAGGACTGGAAATGGGCTGTTGGGGGTGCTAAGATTGGAAATGGGCTGTGGTTGGGGCTTGGAATGAAATGGACTCATGGAGGGGCTAGAACTGGAAGTAGGCTCATGGGGGCTTGGATTGGAAATGGACTGAGTGGAGGGGAGCTAGGATTTGACATGGGCTGATGGTGGGGCTAGGAAAGGACTAGAAATCGGCTGATGGGGGGCTGGGATTGGAAATGAGCTGATGGAGGGACTCTGATAGGACTGGAAATAGATGGGGGAGTTAGTATTGGAAATGGGCTGATGGTGGGGCTAGGATAGGACTGGAAATGGGCTGATGGGGGGCTAGGACTGGAAATGGGCTGATGCGGGGACTAGAAGGGAGCGGATGCTGGGTGGGGCTGGAACTAGAAGGGAGCTGATGTTGGGGGAGGATTAGAATGGGATGGGGCTGGGAGAGTGAAATGGACAAATGTTTTGTGTGGGAGGGAAGAAAAATCTTCAATTGGACGGGTATTGGGAGAGTAAGTGGGGATTGAGGATGGAGGGGTAAAATTTGAGTGGATGAAATAGGAATGAGGAAAGAGCAAAAGGAGAAAGATTAGAATGTTAAAGCAGATGTAGAGAGAGAATGGAAAAAAACTAGAAGAGAGAAGAAAGGACAAATGGACAGCAGATGATGGAGAGTTAGCAGAAGACACAAAGAAACCAGAAGAAAGTGGCTGGAGCAATTGCAACTGAAAAAAAATGCACAAAAGGTAGAAAAATATCTCTTTATTTTGAATTTATTAACTGGAATACGTCAGCTCTGGGAAATGTGAATCATTAACATCTGCGCTTTATTTAGTACAAGAGGAAATTCATTTATAGTTTCATTTCTACAGTGTTGTTGTACATTCCAAGTTTGGCTTTTGGGGTTCCCAGTTTAATTATTGTCTTCCTGTTTCTAAATTGTGATTCCTTGTTTGGTGATGGTCTATGTTCTACATGTGTAACTGAGCTGAGGTATTCTGTTTATGTAATTCCTATTTGACATTGTCACTTGTTCTCTTTCCCCAGTAGGTCATGTATTGTTATTATCTGAAATGTATTGGTTTAATATTTGCAGTGTTGCCTTTTGATAGGTAGGGTCTGGTGCTTTGTGAGTCCTGGTAGTGCTGTTACGATACAGTGGGTTTGCTATTGGTTCTAAATGGGCAGTGTTTGTAGTAGTTCCTAATGTGCCTGGCAGTTGACACTGGATTATAGTAATGTAGAAATCTTTTAGTCTTTCTTTATTAAGAGACATGTTTACTAAAAGTTAGTGTATGGTAACATTATGCAAATATTTATGCAAATTAGGTCCCTTATGCAAATGAGGCCCCACACCGAGTCTCCGCACATGGCCCCGCACCCCCCTTGGGATGCCCCTGGCTTGAACAAGTCAAATCTTTGTATGGAGAGAGACATCTTCGCTCTTGAGAATCTTGTCTAGGTCCTTTGTAGCCATTCTGCCAAGAGCATCGTCTGATTTCTTGACTACATGTTGCTTCTTCATTGATAGTTGATCCAAGTAGGTTAAAGTTGTCTACTATTTCAATTTCTTCTCCATCAATAATGAACTTATTGATTTTGCCAGTTGTCAGGATCTTTATCTTCTTTACATTAAGGTGCAGGCCCAATTTAAGACTATGGTTCTTGATCTTGAGATGCAAATGTTTCAGATCGTCTTCACTTTCAGACAGTAATGTGGTATCATCAGCATAGTGAAGGTTGCTGATGAGTCTTCCACCAATCTTCACACCTCTGTTGTCTTCATACAATCCTGTGCTTACAATCTGCTAATTGTGTACTTGGCAGCATCCTTAGAAGTATTTTACAAAATGCTCCACCTTCAGCAGGCCTTTTATAAAATACTTGGGAAATTGTGAACATCCTGAATTGGATGTCCCAGTTCCTTCCTAAACATCCTAGACAAAATGGAGCTTAATACTTATGGAGGAGCTTTTAAGTTAAGGACCAGGTGCAAGAAGGGAGGCTTTTTGAAAGAGGAAGGAAGGCTTGATACCTACAGGAGGGAGAAAGAAGGAGTGAAATATGTCCAAGCAAAGTGCGTGGGAGAGAAGATACCTTCTGTGACAAATAGTGGCGACTGAGGCAGAGTGCTGAGGGGAAAGTTGGGCCTCAGTACTAAAAAATGGAGAGAAAGAAATATGAGGAGATCATGGCTATAAGCAAGATCGTTAGAAACAGATCACACAAACTACAGGGAACAAATGCAAGGGAGAGAAGGGGCAGGGATGAGCTAATGGGTTGTGAAGTGTGCCTGATGGTTTTTATTGTTTATGTGAAGGGAAAATTTAGAAAAGATTTGGAGAGGGGAATTCCCGTGTCCATCTCAGGACCTGAAGAATTAGGTGAGTATTTTACAAGAGGTTCTGCTAAATGTGGAGCTCCTTGTAAAATAGCTGCAGGACTGCACGGGCATGACCCTGCACATCTGGCAGGAGCAGCGATTTTAGGATACTGCATGTGGAAAAATAAGTTGTACTGTAGAAATCTCCCCCTCTTAGACATGGGAGTAGCCTCCTTAAATGTCTGCTTCAGCACAGAGGCACACTGCTGCAGCACTATAGGTCTGGCCCTCCACCCCAGGACCCCCCCCAACCCAAGATACCCCAACCAGGTATCCCACCCCTGAGGTATTATCTCGATCTCCCATCCCACCCTCCAAAAGATCACATTGAGTCATCTCTCCCCTGAAGGCCCCCTCAACCAAAAGTAAAAAGGCAACTCATCCCTTTGAAAGCCCTCCTGTCTGTCCAGGTCCTGCCCTATCCACTGATTAACATCCCCTGGCTTAGCGGGGTCATTAGTGCACAGCGGAGAGCAGGCATGAGGCCCACTCACTCCTGCTCTGCAGATGGTCCCTCTCCAAAATGGCACTGATGACCCCTATTGGTATTCTTGCAGTGTTGCCAGGGGGCATACCTGGTCAAAAAACAGCAAGGATAACAGCTGCTGACCCATTTTAGCCAACATTTAGCTAATCTGTTATGTTTTTTGAAAGCGTGAATAAACAGGTAAACAAATGATGCAAGGTTCCACATTAGGAACCACCACCCAGGAAAAAGATTTAGGCGTCATTGTGGATAACATGTTAAAACCCTCGGCCCAGTGTGCAGCGGCAGCTAAGAGAGCAAATAGAATGCTAGGAATCATAAGGAAAGGAATGGAAAATAAAACAAAGGATATTATAATGCCTCTGTATCGTTCCATGGTGCGACCGCACCTTGAATATTGTGTGCAATTCTGGTCACCGTATCTTAAAAAGGATATAGTGTTATTAGAAAAGGTATAGAGAGGACCACAAAAATGGTAAAGGGGATGGAAGGAAATACCCCTATGAAGAAAGGCTAAAAAGGTTAGGGCTCTTAAAATTGGAAAAGAGATGGCTGAGGGGAGATATGACAGAGGTCTAAAAATTAATGAATGCAGTGGAACGGGTAAACGTAGATCGATTGTTTACACCATCAAAATATAGAAAGACTAGGGGACATTCAATGAAGCTACAATGAAAGTATTTTTTCACTCAACGCGTAATCAAACTCTGGAATTCGTTACCGGAGGATGTAGTAAAAGCTGTTGGTGTAGCTGGGTTTAAAAAAGGTTTGGACAAGTTTCTGGAGGAAAGGTCCATAAACGTAACCTTTGTGGAACCTATGTCTTTTGTGGAAATTGCTAGGTACTTGTGACCTAGATTGACCACTGCTGGAAACAGGATACTGGGCTTGATGGACTTTGGTTTTACCCAATATGGCATATCTTATGTTCTTAAGACTTGATCAGCCTCATGGAACTGTGAGTCCACCTGTTGAAAATTTTCAACCATTTGGTAAACTCACATAACTCGGATATAGTCCCTTTTAACATCTCCTCAGGCCTAGTAGCTATCTTCCAGATGTCGTATAAGGAAATGTCCTTGGGAAGAGAGGATACTCCAGGGTCTTGTGAATTAGGCATAGACCCAATTTTTGGTAGAAAAGTATTGACAACCACAGAATGTCAGTCCTAAATAGCAGTCCCTCTTGATCCCCTAAAGAAACCAGGGAGAAGGACAAGGAGGCCCCTGGATAAGGATTAGGGGGTCTGTTGACAAAGCTTAAAGAAGCTCCTTCCAGAGAAGAATCTACAGCAGCAGAGAGATGCACCTGAGGGGACTTTTGTATGAAGTGTTTATCCATCAGGCCCAAGAAATCCAGGGTCGCACCCTCTGAAGGGGCTCCAAAAGAGCATACCCTGGACCTTTAGGTACGCTCTTTGGGGCTCACATCCATGGCTACATTTCGTGGAGCAGCCATGGTTTTCAAGGGGTCCATAGTGATGATGTCACTGATAGGCAGGCCCAGCACCGCCCAATGGTCCTCCAGGGAGGACTCCCTCCACCTGACACTCCTTGCGGCTTGATGAGGCTCTGACACACTCCCTCCCAGTGTTCCTTTTTCTGACTTTTTTACCTTCATCAGAACAGACAGGCAAATGCCAGCAAGTTATGGGGCAAAATTTCTGAAGCTCAGCTCAGCTGGGACCTATGTGCACAAAATGAGGAGTTGTTGATTGGTTGAATGTGACTGGGGTTTTTTTGGCCTGCTAAAAATACATGCATAAGTTTATAATGTATATAAATCTGTGTACTAAGGAGGATCTCCAGAAACTACAAATTTATGCATGTGGGACCCAATACTCAAAGCGATAAATGCAGTTAGCAGAGCTGCTAACCGTGCTAATTGTGGTGAACAAGAACATGTGTGGTTGCTGGCTCTGCGGGCCCTGGTGCTAGCCGCCTAGCATCGGGCTGTATTGGGGACAATATTGAGCCACTGCCCATTTAGTGATATGTAGTGAAGGCCAGGTGCAGGAAACCTTGGCCTAACGTTCGCCACGTACTGCTAACCAGGCAGCAGCCCAATATCACCACTGCCTAGTTAACAATCAGCTTATGGGGCGAACCCGGATATTCAGTGCTGGGGCCGGACATGATGGCAGATTTGAATATCTGGGTTTAATGTTCAGCACCGGCATCTACTGTAGCTGCGGAGCTGAATATTGGTCCCGTGATTTACCATACAGGTTTCAAAAATGACTTGTGGAACTAGCATGCCAACAGCATGCATCTACATGTATATATTTTGCCAAATAACAACTGGATATTCAGATCCAAATTAGGAGGGTACATTGAATTTGAAAATCAGCTTTTTTTGTACATGCTGATAAAATCAGTGCTTTTTTCCTAGCATATGCAAGGCTCTTTCATGAACACATGAGGACCAGAGGTCAGTTGTAGCAGGAAATGATAAGGTGCCGGTACTCTATACTACGCATTACCCCCTCAAAAAAGCCCTGCTTAAAATCATGTGTATAAGTTTATAGCTAGGTGCACTAATGAAAATGTGAATGTATTTTGGGGCCCTCCCACCCGCCGCTTGCTCTGCTCTGCGCTTTTTCTTCTCATTCTCCCCTCATCCCTGATCAGGAGTACCCATCTCACCTCTATACTCCTTCCATGCAGGGCCGGCCCGTCCATTGAGCGAGAATGTTTTTTGCACAGGGCCCCGCGTTTCAGGGGGCCCCGCGCAAAAAACATTCTTTTGTAAAAGTAAAATTGAAAAAAAAAAAGAAAACCTGTCTCCTGCCGCTGTCGGGGCCGCCGCGGCAGAATCGAGCGTGCCGCGGGGCCCCCCTGTACCCGGCACAGCCTCTCCTCCCTGTAGCAGCTCTCTCTTCTGAGCTGCAGTCAGACGCGCCGGCTTGCAGAGCGCGAAGGGAAGAGTTTCCCTTTCGCGACTCTGTTAGGCCCGCGGGGGCTGATGGGAACTTCCCATCAGCCCCCGCGGGCTTAACAGAGCAGCGAGGGAAAAACTCTTCCCTCGCGCTCTGCAAGCCGGCGCGTCTGACTTCAGCTCAGAAGAGAGAGCTGCTACAGGGAGGAGAGGCTGTGCCGGGTACAGGGGGGCCCCGCGGCACGCTCGATTCTGCCGCGGCGGCCCCGACAGCGGCAGGAGACAGGTTTTCTTTTTTTTAAAAATTTCCCTGGGCTGGGCTGGGCGTTAGGAGTGGTGCTGGGCTGGGCTGGGCTGGGGGTTAGAAGTGGTGCTGGGCTGGGCTGGGCTGGGGGGGGGGGGTGTTAGGAGTAGTGATGGGCTGGGCTGGGCTGGGCTGGGCGGGGGGGGTGTTAGGAGTAGTGATGGGCTGGGCTGGGCGGGGGGGGGTGTTAGGAGTAGTGATGGGCTGGGCTGGGCTGGGCTGGGGGGGGTTAGGAGTTGTGATGGGCTGGGCTGGGCTGGGCTGGGGGGGGGGAGGTGTTAGGAGTAGTGATGGGATGGGCTGGGCTGGCTGGGGGGGGTTAGGAGTGGTGATGGACACTGGGCTGGCTGGGGGGGTAGGAGTGGTGATGGACACTGGGCTGGCTGGGGGGGTAGGAGTGGTGATGGGCACTGGGCTGGCTGGGGGGGTTAGGAGTGGTGATGGGTGCTGGGCTGGCTGGGGGGGTAGGAGTGGTGATGGGCACTGGGCTGGCTGGGGGGGTTAGGAGTGGTGATGGGTGCTGGGCTGGGGGGGTTAGGAGTGGTGATGGGCGCTGGGGGGGTTAGGAGTTGTGATGGTTGCTGGGGAGGGTTTAGTAGTGTTGATGGGCGATGGGGGGGCTAAAACTAAAAATTGGGTGATGGGGGATTAGGACTGGAAATGGGCTGGTGGGATTAGGACTGGAAGTGGGTTGATGGGGGTTAGGACTGGTAATGGGCTATGGGAGGGCTTAAACTAAAAATTGAGTGATGGGGGATTAGTACTGGGAGTGGGCTGATGGGGAGGTTAGGACTGGTAATGGGCTATGGGGGGCTTAAACTGAAAATTGGGTGATGGGGGATTAGGACTGGAAATGGGCTGGTGGGATTAGGACTGGGAGTGGGCTATGGGGGGGGCTAGGACTGGTAATGGGTTGAGGGGGTTGCTAGGACTGGAAATGGGCTGAGTGGAAGGGGGCTTGAACTGCAAATAGCTGTTGGGGATGGGGCTTGGAATGGAAATGGGCTGAGGGGAAGAGGGGGGCTTGAACTGCAAATAGCTGATGGGGACGGGGCTTGGAATGGAAATGGGCTGAGGGGAAGTGGGGGGCTAGAACTGCACAAAGCTGATGGGGAGGGGGACTTGGAATGGAAATGGGCTGAGTGGAAGGGCGCTTGAACTGCAAATAGCCGATGGGAAGGGGGGCTTGGAATGGGCTCTTAGGGGAGGGAGCTAGGACAGGAACTGGGCTGATGGATGGGCTAGGATAGAACTGAGAATTGGGTGTTGGGGGGAGCTAAGATTGGAAATGGGCTTTGGTGGGGGCTTGGATTGAAATGGACTCATGGAGGGGCTAGAACTGGAAGTAGGCTCATGGGGGGCTTGGTTTAGAAATGGGCTGAGTGGAGGGGAGCTAGGATTTAACATGGGCTGATGGTGGGGCTAGGAAAGGACTAGAAATGGGCTGATGGGAGGCTGGTATTGGAAATGAGCTGATGAAGGGACTCGGATAGGACTGGAAATGGATGGGGGAGCTAGGACTGGAAATGGGCTGATGTGGGGACTAGAAGGGAGCGGATACTGGGTGGGGCTGGAACTAAAAGGGAGCTGATGTTGGGGGAGATTAGAAGGGGATGGGGCTGGGAGAATGAAATGGAGAGGGGAAAAATATTTTGTGTGGGAGGGAAGAAAAATGTACAATTGGCCGGGTATTGGGAGACTAAGTGGGGATTGAGGATGGAGGGGTAAAATTTGAGTGGATGAAATAGGAATGAGGAAAGAGCAAAAGGAGAAAGATTATTATGTTAAAGCAGATGTAGAGAGAGAATGGAAAAAACTAGAAGAGAAGAAAGGACAAATGGACAGCAGACGATGGAGAGATAGCAGAAGACACAAATAAACCAGAAGAAAGTGGCTGGAACAATTGCAACTGAAAAAAAAATGCACAAAAGGTACAAAGATATCTCTTTATTTTGAATTTATTAACTGGAATATGTCAGCTCTGGGAAATGTGCATCATTAATGTCTGTGCTTTGTTTAGTACAAGAGGAAATTAATTTATAGTTTTATTTCTACATTGTTGTTGTACATTCCAAGTTTGGCTTTTAGGGTTCCCAGTTTAATTATTGTCTTCCTGTTTTTAAATTGTGATTCCTTGTTTGGTGATAGTCTATGTTCTGCATGTGTAACTGAGCTGAGGTATTCTGTTTATGTAATTCCTATTTGACATTGTCACTTGTTCTCTTTCCCCAGTAGGTCATGTATTGTTATTCTCTGAAATGTATTGGTTTAATATTTGCAGTGTTGCCTTTTGATAGGTAGTGTATGGTGCTTTATGAGTCCTGGTAGTGCTGTTGGGATACGGTGGGTTTGCTATGGGTTCTAAATGGGCAGTGTTTGTAGTAGTTCCTAATGTGCCTGGCGGTTGGCACTGGATTATAGTAATGTAGAAATCTTTGTCTTTTTTTATCCATACACTCATGAAGAGGCATGTTTACTAAAAGTTAGTGTATGGTAACATTATGCAAATATTTATGCAAATGAGGCCCCTTATGCAAATGAGGCCCCGCACCGAGTCTCCGCACATGGCCCCGCACCCCCCTTGGGCCGCCCCTGCTTCCATGCGCTGATGACATACAGTTGGTTGCCTATATCAATCCGCTCAAGCTTGATCTCTCTCAATGGAACAAACTAGCTTGTATAAATGTTGTCTAAACCTTCTAAAACAACCTTCTGTGTCTGAAAGCTTACTATATAGACTGGCTGCATTTTGCAATTTTATTTTATTTTATTGTTTGTTTGCAAAGGGGCACAAAACACTGAAATTTCAGTCACTGACACATCCAAGACTGATTCTTTGGTGGGGTCAGAGGTTAAGATGGCTGGACCCTGGGCACAGTGCATGTTGACATCACCCCCAATTCTCTTATTGGCTGGTGCCATTGCTGCTGATTCGATGGGCTTGACTTCAAAGTGAAAAGTCACCAAGGTCACCCTGTAGCTACTCCTCTGATTTCAATGTTTCTGCACATGTCAAAATGTCATGTGCAGTTTTTTAACATACCGTATTGTGCTCTTTTGTAAAAATAAAATCTATTTCCACTTTCATACATCCTCTCCTTGTCCTACATGTTGGTTTCATAATGAGAAAAATACTTAGATAAGCATTAGGTAGATCAGTTATGAAATACAAAAATATGGAATCTGCTACATCAGATAGCCCCAGCTAACAACTTAATAACAGTCACTAACAAACACCCATAGCCAGCATATATATTGAGACACTAATACGTTAGTAACTTTATATGTTTTAAAAAAATCACATTTTTAACAGAAAGTAGCAATTAGTACATCATTGAGTGGGTGTTTTCTGTTATTCATTAGCTTCTTGAAAAATTACCACTATTCAGTCACAATACAAAAAAGATTAAACTAAAAAAAGATGAAAAGAAGTGGAGTAAAAGAGTGAGGGGGTGTGAGTGAGAGAAAGAAGGGATCAGTGTTGGGAGGAGATGCATAAGAGCAGACCCTCTGTTTCCTCAGCTTAAAGTATATTGCCAATTACAGCCAGAATAATCTATGTAGAACATGGCTTGCTAGAAGAGTATGAGGGGGTAAAATAATTTATTCATTTCTGCAAGGTATGATTAAACTGCATTTCTGCAATGTGCTGCAAAATTGAAAAATCTATCATAGATCAGCAAATTTGCTCATGGCATCTCTTAATAGATTAGCTTTGATCATCCTGTGGGAAAACTCATCCTGAAGATTATAACAAATGAGACTTAATGATATTGGTACAAGTCACAAATTCTCTCTTCAGCAGTCAGCAATATGTACAGTGCCTTGTGAAAGTATTCATCCCCTTGGTTTTTGTCCTGTTTTGTCGCATTACGTACAACCTGGAATGAAAATGGAGGTTCATTTGGATGTTAGCTAATGGACCTAACAATATAGTTCAAATTGGTGAAATGAAATGACAATAAAGCACCTTGTATATATATAAAAAAAAGTAATATCTGAAAAGTTGTGAGTGTATATGTATTCATCCCTTTTGCTATGAAACCCCTAAATAAGATCTGGTCCAACCAATTAACCTCAGAAGTCACATAACTAGTTGATTAGGGTCCACCTGTGTGCATTCAATGTCACATGATCTGTCACATGATGCCTGTATACCTGTTCTGAAAGGCCCCTGACTCTGCAACACTACTAAGCAAGCAACATGAAGACCAAGGAGCATCCAAACAGGTCAGAGACAAAGTTGTGGAGAAGTATAGATCAGGGTTGGGTTATAAAATAATATCCCAAATTCTGAATATCCCAGAGAGCACCATTAAATCTATTATAATAAAATAGAAAGAATATGGCACCACTACAAACCTGACAAGAGAAGGCCGCCCACCAAAACTCGCAGACCGGGCAAGGAGGGCATTAATCAGAGATGCTACAAAGACACCAAGGATAACACTGAAGGAGCGGCAAAGATCCACAGTGGAGATGAGAGTATCTGTCCATAGGTCCACTTTAAGCTGTACACTCCACATAGTGGGGCTTTATGGAAGAGTGGCCAGAAAAAAAGCCATTGCTTAACAAAAGAAATAAGAAAACACATTTGGAATTTGCACAAAAGGATGTGGCGGATCCTCCAAGGTTCTCTAGTCAGATGAGACGAAAATTGAACTTTTTGGTCATCATGGGAAATGCCATGTGTGATGCAAACCCAACACTTCCCATCACCCCGAGAACACCATTCCCACGGTGAAACATGGTGATGGCAGCATCATGCTGTGGGGATGTTTTTCATTTGGCAGGGACAGGAAAACTGGTCAGGATTGAAGGAACGATGGATGGCACTAATACAGGGCAATTCTTGAGGAAAATCTGTTTCAGTGTGCCAGAGATTTGAAACTGGGACGAAGGTTCACCTTCCAGCAGGACAGTGACCCTAAACATATTGCTAAAGCTGGTTTAAAGGGAAACATTTAAATGTCGTGGAATGGCCTAGTTAAAGCCCAGACCTCAATCCAATTTAGAATCTGTGACATTACTTAAAGACTGCTGTACACCAATGCAACCTATCGAACTTGAAGGAGTTGGAGCAGTTTTGCCTTAAGGAATGAGTGAAAATCCCAGTGTGCTAAGCTAATAGAGATATACCCCAAGAGACTTGCAGCTGTAATTGCAGCAAAAGGTGGTTCTACAATGTATTGACTTTGGGGGGTAAATACATATGCACACTCCTGCTTTCAGGTTTTTTTTTGTCTTCATTATTGTTTGTGTCACAATAAAGGATATTTTGCACCTTCAAAGTCATAGGCATGTTGTGTATATCATATGGTGCTAACCCCCATAACTTCATTTTAATTCCAGATTGTATTGCAACAAAACAGGACAAACACAGAGGGAATGAGTGCTTTTGCAATGCACTGTCCTCTCACCAAGTCAGGGTTATTTTGATGTTATTTATTTATTTACATTTTCTTATATACCATGCTATTCTGCATCAGTGCAGTTTACATTGAACAGACTGAAATTACATTGAACAGGGTATTATAACTTGGAGATAACTATTTTAAAGGGAACATGGGCTATGGAGGGTTAAGTGGCTTGCCCAAGACCACAAGGAGCACCTGTGGGACTAGAAACCCCAGTCCTTCTGGCCCAAGGTTGCTGTCCTCTAGTGGGATTTGAACCACCGACCTTCCGGCCTGAAGTACCTTGCCCCAACCACTAGGCTACTCCTCCACTCCTAATTCATTGCATTCAAGCAGGCAACAATAAATTTAAAGCCTAGTGAATGCTGTCACTTTGGAGCTCAGTTTATGATGGAATTGGCTTTTATCAGGACCCAGAAGACACATTTGTGAGATGATGTTCTTGCTAAGTAGTTTGATGTGCAGATCACTCATATATAGTTTCTTTGGGGTAAACGTTACCCTGTATAAGACAAGGTAAACGACCACTATTTGACAGCACCCCACCACTGGATGTTCTGCAAAAGAACTATATTCAGAACAAAACAACTTCCAAATTTGAACAACTTTATTAGATATGATAATAACTATGATCACATCCCCAGTTTCCTATGGCAGCATGAATATGAATATTCTGGACTTAAAAATCACCTAAAAGAGCCAGAAAAAAGAAGTGTTGAACTTGATTGGTTAATTGGCTCCTTTTGCATATGTAAAATCTAACCTTTATATGTGTATTTGCTGCTTGAAGCAACTTTAACTCTAATTTTATTTGTAAAATGGTTGGGTCTACTGTACATATCAACAAATATACATGTACTATGGCACATCCTTGGCACCACATTGTCAGCCTTTTGTAAAATACCCAGGAAATCTTGAACATTCATTTTTGACCTACACGCCCCATGCAAAATAGGACTTTTAATCTATTACTACTTACTCACAGTAGTCAACTGTGGCCCATAATGCTTGCAAGAACTGAAATGGAATCCTTGGAATTGCAAAATGTTGAATGCAGGAACCATCTAAGCACTCTTTATTAACCCAAATTAAATCTTTAGTTGTTTATGAACTTCTTGCAACAGATTTTGTGTCAAAAACTGAATATATCTAATGAGCAATGTGTGTTATATGAAGAATAGTAGTAGTAATACATCACCACATTTTATTATGACCAAGGCCTAGGGCCTGATATTCAAGGAATGTACACTGCTAATTTGTAGAATTATGCTGCTAAATTGGCCTTTCTGAAAATTTAATAGGACTGAGTGCCTAAATTTGTGGTAAAAATTTCACTAAACTCTTAAATTTGGACACATAAAAACTGGGTGACAGGGCGGATTTAGAACTGGGGAAAAAGATTTAGGAACTTACCACTGATTTTCAGCACTAGGCTAATAAATTAGGCTCATAAATACAGGCAAAAGAACGGCAGACTTAAATTTATAAGCTTAGGGGGTCACTTTAAAAGCCTTGGTCACAATTTGGACATCCAAAAAACATGCATGCGGATGTCCAAATCACAGAGATGGCCCCAAAGCCATTTTACAAATAGCTTTTAAAGATGTCTCCAGTGTAGGGATGACCAAGGAGGCAGGGGGCATGCTGGAGGCGTGTCTGGGACAGCGCAATGGACTTAAACATCCCCACTCAATTTCAGAAACGTCAGAGACATCTGCAACCCTGTCCAAGTTTAGACCCGCTCCAGGCACATATAGGTAGCAGGAAAGCGCTTGCTTTGGCTGTAAAACCTCTGGACAGCACTTCACTATCCCCAGTACTCTCCACAATGATAGCAGCAGTGGGATTTGAACCCTGGTCCCAGCCTACCACTCTAACCATTAGGCTATGTTTAGACATCCCCAGTCTGGAATACAATTCTACGGATGTGCCCCGCAGACATTCATATCAGACATGTCCACATTTGTGAAAACGGGCTGGATTGTGGACATGTCTGCTTTTTTTTCAGACATTCTGGCTTGGATGTCCCAGACTGCACTTGGATATTATTTGTAAAATGTGACTTATAACCTTTAAACTCCTAAAGTAAGATGAATTGTCATCTAAACATGTAGGCCCCTAAGTGTGGCTGAAAACAGGGCACAAATTTAGGAGCCTAACTAGGAACTTAAATTTAGGTGCTCAGCCTTATATTCTATAAATCAGTATATTTTTTTCATAGATGATAAAGTCACCATACAAAACTGATGATGGATAAACATACTTTAGCTATATAGCTTATTATGTCCACTTTTTTGTGATTTAAGCTTCAATGTTAGAAATGATCATGAAATGTAATATTTCATACAATTGTTTATTATGCCCTCCCTCAACAAAGAAAACAAATATAAAAAAATACCACTACAACTGCACTAAATTCTGGAGACACTAGGTCAGGAATGAAGCTGTAACCAACAGCTTCAGAGAGCAAGGCAGTAAAACAATAAAAGCTGTCCAGCAATAGCATGCAGATTAGGTCCCCAGTTCAATGTCTGGGGAGGACCTCTGCTCTACACGCCTCCCCCACATGGATGCTGAGAGAGTTGTGGTCATTGCTTGGATATGACAGCTAGCTGGTTGGAGTCAGGGCCCATAGTTGTAAGATTCGGAAGAGAGTCAGAATATTTGACCCCCAGTCCAGGATAGATGCTGCAATGACTCAACTAAGTATGTTAGGGCGGGCAAATTTTGGGTTGGGGAAAAATCCCCCGATTGTGTGAACAGAGTGCCATGGCACAATGCCAATCTAGTACATGACCATCATCTAAACAAACCCACAAATTAAAATATTATTTTTGTCGGAGCCCACCGAGGGAGGGCTAGAACTGTTTACCTAACCCCCACCTGACGGTAGACTACTTTTATTTTATTTCACCCTAGTGTATTTAAAACGAGTACTTATCTTCAAAACCAACACTGCACTTATTATCTTCCACGTTGCAAATCACGAATGTGCACGACGTGCACGTTTCGGGTGTGTGCCCTGTTTCAAGTGCTTCTCATCCGTTCAAATATGCAACAAAACCGCCGTCTTTGTGGCAATGGGTTATCTGTAATGAATGGCATCGACAAAGCCCTAAACTTTAAATCGAGGAGAACCAATCAAAATCGGGAAACACCTCACTGTCAGAGGTATCCCCGCTATTATTGGTCACAGTCTTGGATCCTGACTAAAGACTCATGGACTCAACGTCATAAAATGGTAATCCAATCAACAGCCCGATTCAGACCATGGGGGTGAATCGTATGCAAAGCGAAAATCCATCTTTGTTCCAAACGCTGCAATTTTTGTTCTCGATCACCCCCCCGTGGATCCCAAGGGACATGATCTATAACAGTCCAAGTCAATTCCTCAAAAACATGAGGGATTTCTACACAATGTTCTACCAAAGGGGCTGTTAAAACTCGATTTTTGATCCGTGAAGCGTGCTCAGCAAGACGTTGGCGCATTGGACGAATCGTACGCCCCACGTATAAAAATCCACAAGGGCACTTCAACAAATATACCACATATGAGGTAGATCGTTAAAGTTCCATCATTGGAGGGGTATTTACTATTTAGTATGGCACAATGCCAGGCAGACTCCAACTGAGGTGCAGGACAAAATAAAAGAAGCAGAAGAGAACTAGTGGGTCAAAAAAAGAAAGTAAAAGCAACAGATGTTAACCTGAGAATATTGCTAGAATAATGTTCTACTACCAGTGAACTAATATCAACTTATCAGTACACGTTCATGACAGCGCAGTAAAAAGTGGAGAAGGAAAGAGGGTAGGGCAGTTTGGATGGAGTAGTATCGAAACATTCTGTTAATAAAATGTAATCAGGCAATATATCTAACCATCAGAAGTCATTGTGAACAGATGTCCACAGGTGCATATTACAGTTTAAACACAGCCTTGGGCTGATGCAGAAAGCCGGTCTTGAAGTTGCATGCTATTAGCTCTGTACGCCTCTATGCAGTGCACCAATAGTGCGACTTCGGCACCGGCATGCAGAAAGGGGCACATATGCAAATTAACCATGCATTAAACTGTGGCGCAAAGCTCACCGTTAAACTGGGAGAGCAAACAAACATATGCGCACAGAAGTTGGTGCAAGCTTGGCATGCTCTCCCAGAGAAAGAGGGTTCTCATTTTCTACCTTATATGGCGATCTGACCCCACCCAATGCATCCCAGGATGCATCGCGTGGGGCCAGGTGCTGTCATTTTTCAAGATGGCAATAAAAAGGCAGGAGCGTATGTGCAATGCTCCCACTCTATCGTAAAGGTACCGAGAGACGGGTGGGGGATTCAGATCCATTGGGCCACTGGGAGTTTTTTTTAATTGGGTGGGTGGGGGGAATTGGGGCCACTGGGCCACCAGGAATTCTTTTTATTGGGAGAGTGGGGGGATTCGGGCCACTGGGCCACCAGGGATTTGATTTCTATCAGTGGGTCGATGTCAGGGGCACCAGCCCCCCCAACCAGCATTTTGATAGCATTGGGGGCTTTCCCCAATGATAGCATCAGGGACTTTCCTTGATGCCTGGGATTATCTGAGGGGAAGTTTGACACTTCACCTCAGATGATCCAGGCTTTGGGGAAAGCCCCTGATGCCATCAAAATACTGTCAGGGACACACACAAGATGTTTAAGCCAGCTAAGACCCAGGCATAGAGATATTGGTGCTTTAGCTGGTTACATAATCCTCTACGTGTTTCCTTGCATGGGGTACAGACAGTGTTAGCATGCCATTTTAATATGCACAGCTCATTTGCCTATAATGTAAATATGCTTGGCTGTTTATATGTGCATCAGTCTCTTTTCTGAATTTGGTGAGTTGGAACGTGTGCTTATAAGTTGCATTATCTGCATGCAAAGGGTATGTCAGTCTTTCTGCATTGGCCCAAGGGTGTCCTTATCCTAAGGCAACAGGTATTCCTTATTGTCCCTCCAGTCTAGTCCCGAACATCAGGAGTTGTACACCTCCTCCCGCAGCATTGGAGACTGAGCATGTCACACTTTTAGTGACACTGTATAACTGGTCCAGGGTCCGCCTCCATTGCTCCAGTATTCTCAGTCTCCATGCAGCGGAAGGGGGTGTGAGCCCTGGTGTTCGGGGCTCACTAGAGGAATAATTAAGGTCTAGGATGGCTAGGAAAGATAGTTAGATTTGGGTATATAAAAAACAAAAAAAAGAATTAATTGTAATTTGGAGGTGATACCTCTTTAAATTGGCGATTTGGTTCTGTGAGATCAAGGTGAGGATCTGCTCTGGCTTTCCCTCCTTCTCTCTCCTCCCTAAAGCAGTGGCTGTCCAGGGGAGCGTGAGGGAGTCGTTGGTGGGGCCTCCCGCTTCTGATCCCCTCATCGGGTATGAAGCGGTGGAGGCGTGGCACACAAAGCACGCCTGGAGAGAGCTCCGACAGCTGCAGCTCGGCGGGCTGCGGAATGCTGAACAGCAGCTCACAACTGGCAGGAGCAGGCAGCAGCGGGGCAGAGGCTCTTTAAAGTCTGTGGAACTGGAGCAGGCCGGCAAAAAGGTAAGCGCCGGGTAGAGGGACGCCAGGGCTTACTCGTGGCGATTCGTAAAGCAGAGCGTTTGCTGCGGTCAGGCCTAGACCGCATGGCTGGAGGGCGGGAAAGCAGGGGAGCAGTAGTTTTTTTTTCTCCCTCGCTCATGCGTGGCCCTCAGGAGTTCCCCCAGGGGAAAGCAGCTGGCTTTTCATATCCAAGTTCAAGTCCATTTGTTAAGTAATTTTTCTTGGATAATGCTGGCTGCTTGTATTATGTCACAAGGTCATTGATGTTATTGGGCTTCATGTTTTTGGCAGGGATCTTGATTTAGTTCTGGATCATATCTGCCATTTGCCCTTGTGAGCTGAGGCCTTGGTGTGCTTAAAAACAAGCATTGTGTGATTTTTAGTGGAGAAACAGTTTTTGTTCATATTGAGTGAGGATTTTTTGATAAATTGACAGTTTCACTCTATAAGGCGACCATTTAGCTGTTTGTTCTTTGATAAGGCTTTCAATGCTGCTTCAACTTCTTCTTTCATCACCAAGGTACAGGTTGAAACGGCTGTTGGTTCAACGGCCAAAATGGATGACGGAAGAAACTCTGAAAATTGCCCAGAAACGCAGAGAAGCTGAAGCTAGAGGAGAAAGAAAGACAATAACAGAACTCAACAGAGATTTCCAACGTGCAGCAAGACAGGACAAGGAAAAGTACTACGACGATGCATGCAAGGAAATAGAAGCAGAAACTATTAGAGGAAGAACAAGATCGGCTTTCCTAAAGCTATGAGAGTTAAAGAAAAAGTTCCAGCAAGTCATTATATTATTGCTTTAAGAATTTTTCTCCACTGATCTAGCTTGGAAATATTTTTAGATATCCCCTCATGCACTACATTTTTAAGATCTTCCCACAGGTTTTCAATAATATTCAAGTCTGGGGCCTCTGAAGACCATTCTAAAACCTTCATCTTTCTTTCCTATATTCATAGTTATGTTTTTTTTATTTGTCTACTTTTCTATACCACTTTATTTCTAAATCAAAGCAGTTTATGAGTAACGGTCACATCTTTTATATATTACACTGAACTCTTAACAGGTTATTGGCCCAGAGGGTTGTAGGCACAAATTTACAGACATATTAACATCTGTACATTTTAAGTATTCAGAGAATGATTAACAAAATGTTTCTAATTTATCATAGAAAATTTGCACAGAACTACAGATTATGTAATTGATCTTTTAGATTGCTTATATTTGACTTCTAAAATGTTTTAGGAATAGCTGAGTCTTTAGTCCTTTACAGAATACTGTGAGTTCTGAAATGATTCATGTTGTTTCAGGGAGTGTATGCCAAAGTCCTGAAGCATAAAGTGAGAAGGTCTGAGCACGGGCAGTTTGGCTGCTTTTTGTTCTCAATGGGTAGTTAATATATTTTGTGTATATCATCTGGCTCTGTTCTGTGTAAAGGGACTGTAGGTAAATGGATGACAAATTGTGAGTAATTTTGAATGGCATTAGCAGGACTTTGAAAATAGTCATCTTATTATAGGAGTGGAGGAGTAGCCTAGTGGTTAGAGCAACTGCTTAGTACCCAGAAGATCAAGGGTTCAAGTCCCACTGGCACTCCTTGTGACCTTGGGCAAATCACTTTACCCTCCATTGCCTCAGAAGAAAAGGCTAGCAATCTACTTCCAGTGATACATTGCCAAGAAAACCCAGAGGTAGCTGGGTTGCTATGAGTCAACACTGATTTGATGGCACAAAAAAAAAAATCATGTTCAGATCTTTATGGTCCATGGATATGGTATATCACTTGTAGCCAGTGTAAGGCATATTTTGGTATTATTTTTTGAGTTATTTATTATTTAAACTTGTTTTCATACCACCTTCCTACTTATTCAAAGCGGTTTACATATAACCAGAAAACCTGAACAGGACTCGTGTGTGCACTGTTGTACAATGAAACCAAACATGGAATAAACTTAGAACTTATGTACATCACACTGATAATCACATTTGACTGAACTTTTTACATTATAGCTTGAACATGTCAAGAGTAAACTGATTGAGCAATTAGGTAATTGGTTGTTCATGGTCACAGCCCAGTTGGGATTTGAGAGGTATGGTGATGTTGAAGTGGACTTGGAATAGATAGATTTCCAGAAGAAGCTGAAAACCTATCAGGTCTGAGCATCCTCTTAACTCTGGCAGTAAGAAATTCCAAATGGTGGGGGCAAAGAGTGAGAGTGCTTGATTGCATGTGGTTTGTTTGCTCTTGGCCTTTTGGGTTGGAATGGTGAGGAGATTCAGTAAAACGTGTCTATGGAGCCTGTCATTCTTGGGCCTCAATAGACAGGGCTGTAGCCAGTTTGCCGAACTGTTGTATGATTTTGAATGTGGTGAGGAGTGCTTTGTATCTTATTCTTGCAAGAATAGGAAGCCAATGGAGGTGCTTCGATATGGGGGTGATGTGTGATTGTCGCGATGCGCTCTGGATTATTCTTGCAGCAGTGTTCTGGGCCATTTGGAGAGGCTGTAGGACATGTTTGGGAAGGCCGTAGTATATTCTGGTTTTCTCCATATAGGCAGCTTTAGTGCGCAGGTCTTGAGAGCCACCATTTATGTTCAAGACACCATAAGTCACGCTTTTGCTTTTGTAGCTCTGTTGAGAACCATGGGACCATGTTGCAACGCTTGGATACATTTCTTTTCGGTGGGGTGAGGGTGGTGGCAGCAGCCGCAGCCATGATTTTGTTCCATTGTTTGATATGTTTTTAGGTTTTCTTCAGGCTTGAGTTTAAGTTTTGGGATCACCAGCTTGAGGAAGGTATCCTTGTCAAACTGTCAAAATCTGTGGTTCATGGGTGACATATTCTCATTTGTTGTCCAGTGATGTTTGAGGGAGATAGCAAAGAGTATGGATGCATGGTCAGACTAAGGTATTGGAAGGATTGTATGGGGGATAAGATGGAGATATCATCATGAATAAAAAACAGGTTGAGCATGTTCGCTTCACTATGGGTTGGGTTGGTAACAATTTAGGTGTAACAGAGGGCTTCCATGGCTCACAAGAATGAAGCTGATTGCTTAGTAGAGTGGCTGCAAGATTTAGGTCCCTGAATAAAATAAGAGAGGGGGTGGGGAAGAATCAATGGTTTCTTGGGAGTGCACAGGCTGCTTCCAGTAATGTGGATAGTTCCGAGGCATTGCCATGTGGCGCTCTGTATATTAGGTGCATTGCAAATGAATTGTTTGATACAAGAATGTAAATGCTCTCTGTGGAGCTTCTATCAAAGGTGTCAAGATCTAGTTTGGACCTGGCTACTATGCAGACACACCCAACTCTACTAGCTGTTCTATTACAGCTATGGATTGTGGAGGGAAGGGAGGGGGGGGGAGAGGGGCACAGTTAATTAAGAACAGAGTCAGTCTTGGTGATGCACAGGATGTTTATTTCATGGGCCTGAATGAAGTCCTCTAGTGTCAGGTAGATGATGTTACAGTAGTCAAAATGTGAATTTGAGATGGTACAGATGGTTGTCTTACTAAAATATCCAGCTTCTTTTCAGTTTCAATTTCTTCACAGTCTGTAGTTCATTAGCTTCCAGGATATGGTGATATTGAGTTAAATCCATTCTCTTTCTTGCTTTTTTCCACTTGGGTATTTCCTATACCATACAGCATAACAGACCCTCCCCATGCAGAGCAGCTGGCAAGATGGTTGTGGCTGACCAGTTTTATTCATTTCATCAGAACAAAATATTTCATGCCAAAGTTTCAAGATTTGACCAGTTTTATTAGAGATTTTTCAGGGTTTCCCCAGATCTTGCCTTTGTTTCAACAGTTTCATGCAACTTCCATTTCTTAACACTGTTTCTGATAGTTGAAATTGCCAGCAGAAAGCATGTAGGGATTTTTTTTATAGTTTTTTCCCTACTTTGTATCATCATTTTCAAACTGTTCAGCTTTTGCATAGAGGAGCCTATCAATGCTGAAAGTAGACAGAACCACCACCACCACCGACTGAGAGGGTAGAAGGATCAGAGAATTTGTTCAACTGTGGAATTGTTTTCACATGATTTTTTGAAGGCCCAAGGCCTTACTAAATTGTTTAGCCTTATAAACAGAATCAGAGAGAGTAGCAACAAAGCAACTGGAAGAGCACCCAATTTTTTGCACCTAACAGTCACTTCTTTATTATGCATTTAAATTTGCTTGATATAAAGGCTGTGTCAGCTTACCGTATTTTTCGCACCATAAGACGCACCGGACCATAAGACGCACCTGGTTTTTCAGAGGGGAAAATAGGAAAAAAAATATTCTGTTTTGATTGCCTTATGCATCCTACCTATTTCCTGTGAAAGTGCTTATTATTTGTTTTATTTTCCATTCCTTTCCTTTCCTTATGATACCTAGCATTCTATTTGCTCTCTTGGCTGCCGCTGCACACTGGGCCGAGGGTTTTAACATGTTATCCACAATGACACCTAAATCTTTTTCCTGGGTGGTAGTTCCTAATGTGGAACCTTGCATCGTGTAACCATAGTTTGGGTTGTTCTTCCCTAGGTGCATAACTTTGCACGTGCCCACATTAAATTTCATCTGCCATTTTGATGCTCAGTCTTCCAATTTATCAAGATCCTCTTGCAATTTTCCACAATCCTCTTGGGTTTTAAAAATTTTAAATAGTTTTGTGTCATCTGCAAATTTGATAACCTCACTCGTTATTCCACTTTCCAGGTCATTTATGAATATGTCAAAAAGCAGCGGGCCCAGCACAGATCATTGGGGTACACTACTATTCACCTTTCTCCATTGGGAAAATTGGCCATTTAGCCCTACCCTCTGCTTTCTATCTTTTAACCAGTTCCTGATCCACAGTAGTACACTGCCTCCTATGCCATGACTCTTTAGTTTTGCCAAAAGACTCTGATGAGGGACCTTGTCAAAGGCTTTCTGAAAGTCCAGATACACAATATCAACCGACTCACCTTTGTCCACCTGTTTATTCACACTTTCAAAAAAAACATAACAGATGAGGGTTCCGGTGATGTCATCGGAGGAAATAGCGGTGTAGCGCCAAGCTCAGCCATCTTCGGCCGATTTGAGGGGGGAAATAACCCCTAAATGTGCAAACAGAGCAGCGTAGACGAAAGGAGGCAGTGGAGTGAGACCCCCGGTAGGGAACGCAGAGGAGCGATCACCGGTCGGTAGACCGGGACAGGCGGTGAGCAGAGGAGTTTCACCGCGACGGAAGAAGCCGGGCCCAAAGTAAAAGAGAGGACGTAGAGAGGAGCAGGCTGAGACAAGGTGCGATCGGCACCGCGAAGGACAGTGCAGAGTGCTGAGAAGACAGCGGCAGTACCGTGCGGGAAAGCCGGCGTTTGTGGGCCTGAAGAACAACTGGAGGGTGCGCTGAGGTGAACGGAGCAGCGGGGTGCCACTTGGGAGCTTAGTCCTGCGGGAGGAACCCACGCAGTGAAGGCAGAGGTAGGAGGGCCTGCGGAGTGCTACCTCTGGGAGAGGAGGTAAGACGGTGTGGACCGCGAACAGCAGCAAGCAGCTCAAATAAAGTGAAAGAAGTAGCGGAGGATACAGCACACGTTGAGGGCAGTGGAGTGGAAGAGTGGGGGCCCAAAAGCAGCCACGGAAAGGAGGTCGGTGGCAGTGAGGAGGTCAGAGAGTGTGTCGGCAAGCCTCCGGGTGATTGGAGAGATCCCAGGATAAGTCCAGGGGAACAGGACCGAGAACCAGAGCTCAGAGTTAAGGCGAGTGGGATAAGGGGCCCGCCTCAGAGGGCACATGGAGAAGGCCAAAGGAGGACAGGCCGTTAAAAAGAAACTGGCGGCGTTCAAGTCCCCGTATGCAGCACCGAGAAGAGGGAAAGAAGAGGAACACGACGGCAGAGCAGAGGTGGAACGCCCAGACCCGCTGCCGCTCTGCAACTTCTTATATTCGCACCATAAGACGCAGGCACTTTTCCTCCCACTTTTTGGTGAAGAAAAAGTGCGTCTTATGGTGCGAAAAATACGGTATGTTCCACAGGGCTACCTGAACTTTTGCATACATACATATATAGATAGTGCTGATAGAAGTTTGTAAATCCTAAATCTGATAAAAATAATCCTTGATCATTTGAAATTCGGTCTTCTCTTAGACAATAAAAAAGTTACAAATTAAACAATTCCAGGCTTCTTGAGACAAAAGTACACAATAGGAACAATGGTAAGAATATAAGATTGACCAAGTATGGTAGGACCAAGGGTTTCCAATAGTGGCCAATCCCGGTCACAAGTATCTATCAGGTTCCCAAAAGATATACAGATTCCATACCATTTATCCAATATGGAAGCAGTGGATTTCCACAGTCCTCCTTAATAATTGTTTATAGACTTTTCCTCCAGTAACCTATCCAAACCTCTTTTAAATCCAGTTATACTAACCACTTTTACTACATCCTCTGGTAACAAACTCCAGAGTTTGATTTACCTGTTCTACTCCATTCCATATTTTATACACCTCTATCATATCTCCCCTCAGCCACCTCTTTTCCAAGTTGAAGAGTCTTTACTTGTAGGGATAGCCTTCCTTTCCCTTTATAGTTTTTATTGCTCATCTCCATACCTTTTCTAATTCGGCTGTATTCTTTTTAAGATATGGTGACCAGAGTTGCACACAATATTCAAGGTGTAGTCACATCATGGAGCAATACAGATGCAATATATCATCCCTCCTTTTATTCTCCAGGCCTAGCATTCTATTTGCTTTCTTGGCCATCGCTGCACCCAGAGCAGAGGGTTTCAACCAGTGGCAGGATCCACTCCAAACAGGAACCGTTTCAGATCGATCCCACCACTGACAGGACAGAGTGAGCAGCAGCACCACATGCTTGAGCTGCTAGCAGTCACCACAGGACAGCAGTTCCCTGGTGGTCCAGCAGCCTGATCCCTCCACCCACAAGTGGTTTTACAGCGGTGGGGGCTCCCCACAATGTCATGGTCCCTTGATGCCATCAAACCACAGGCAAGCAGAGGGAGTCCTACTAGTGCAGTGCCAGCAGCTGGATGCCATTTTCTGCCTGGTTCACTGAACACAGCCTCTGGTAGGAACCAGTTCGCTCAAACCAGATGAATCCCACCACTGGTTTCAACATATTATCCACAACGACGCAGAGATCCTTTTTCCTGGGTGGTGATTCCAAATGTGAAAACTTGCATCAGGTAACTGTGGGGTGTGTGTGTGTTGTTCTTCCCCAAGTGCATAATTTTGCACTTGTCCACATTAAAAGGCATCTGCTATTTGGACACAGTCTCCCAGTTTAGCAAGGCCCTCTTGCAATTCTTTTACAATCCTCTTGTGTTTTAACAACTTTGAATAATTTGGTATCATCTGCAAATTTGATCACCTCACTTTTTATTCCCATTTCCAGATCTTATAAATATGTTAAAAAGCAGTGGATCCTCCCAGATCCCTAGGGTACTCTACTATGCACTTTTCTCCATTGGGGGGGAAAAATGGGCATTTAGTCCTACCCTCTGGTTTTTGGGGTTGTTTTGTTTATCTTTCAACCAGTTCCAAATCTACACTAGTACAGTGCCTCCAATCCCAGGGCTTTTTAATTTCCCCAAGAGTCTATTATGAGAGACCTTGTCAAAGGCGTCCTGAAAAACAAAATACACTATGATCAACTGGCTCACCTTTATCTACATACCTGTTTATTTTTTTTGGAAGGTGTGAATAGAGGAAAAGATTGGTGAAACAAGACATTCCTTGGTTATATCCATATTGGCTTTCTACCATTAAACCATAACTAACTACATGTTCAGTAATCTTTCTTTTTTTCTATAATGGTTTCTACTATTTTGCCCGGTATGTACTGATATCAGACTTACTGGGCTGTAGCTTCTCAGATCATCCCTGTATCCCTTTTTAAAAAGTGGCATTACATTGGCCATTCTCCAAAATTCAGGTACTACAGACAATTTCAACAATAGTTCACAGATTTCACTCTTGTAAATATTTCTCATATAAATAGTTCACTTGTAGTTAACATATCATTGTTATGCTGAGTTTCATACATTCTGGTTTGTTTGAATGTAAACCGCCTTTGATCATGGGAAGGGGTAATATAGAAAAGGAAAACAAAATCACAAAAAATACATACATACCAATAGTAGTTCTACAATCTCATATTTTAGTTTTTTCAGCACCATGAGATGTATTTCATCCAGTCCAGGTGATTTTCTGCTCTTTAGTTTATTAGCTGTATTACATCTTCCCAATTTATCAAGATTTGTTTCAGTTCCTCTGTACATAACCTTTAAATATTATGTCTGGCATGAGTAAGTTTCCAACATCTTCTTTAGTAAAGATTGAAGAAAAAAATTAATTCAGCCTCTCCACCATTGCCTTGTCATCTCTCAGTGCACCTTTTATACCCCCCATGGCCCAACCAACTCTCTCACAGATGTTTTGTTACAAATGTATTTAAAAAAGCTTTTATAATGCACTTTTGCTTCCATGGCAAGCATCTTATGACAATATGCCTAGGCTATGAAAGCACAGAGGTGCATATGCTAGGCTCATCTGTTGTCTTTATAAAAAAGGTAAATTAGACTTACCTGCTAATTGTAGTTCCTTTAGGGACTCAAGTCTAGTCCCGACCTCTGGGTTTTGCTCCTCCTCCAGCAGCTTGGAGACTGAGAAACATCATCCCTTTTCTGATGACACTGGTATAGCCTGCAAAGATCTACCTCTCTGCTCCAGTTATCTATTGACAAAGCAAACTCACCAGAGCAACAATTAAGTAGTAGCACTAAATAGTACTAACACAAATATAACTGTACCCAATATTTATTATATATATATTTTTTAAAAACCTTCTACTGCAACTTATCTCAGAACTATTTAGGCCTGCTCCCCCTGGAAACTGAGGAGAGCGACCTATTTGAAACCCTGATCTTTATCCACCCGGAACTCTTACCTGTTTTGCTCTTCTGCTTCAGGCCTAGCTTCCTGAAAGAAACGACTGGGAGGGATCCGGGACTAGACTTGAGTCCCTAAAGGAACTACAATTAGCAGGTAAGTCTAAATTTACCTTTCCTTAGCATCCCTCAAGTCTAGTCCCAACCTCTGGGTATGTAACAGAGCAGTAAATCATCAGGAGGGACCTGCTAGACCAGCCTGAAGCACTGCCGATCCAAAACACACATCCCCCTGTTGCTGAACATCCAGACGGTAATGCTTGACAAAAGGAAGCAATGACAACCACGTCGCCACCTTACAAATCTCCACCGGTGACACTAGACCACATTCTGCCCAAAGAAGCCGTTTGTGCTCTAGTCGAATGAGCTCTCAAGCCCTCCAGCACCAGCTTCCCCTTCAAGATATAGGCTGATGCTATGGCTTCCTTAATCCACCTGGCAATGGACACCAACTCTCCTTTTCTCGGCCCCCCAAACAGCCTCTCCGATCTGCGGAAACCTTTCGTCCTCTTGAGATACTTCAAGGCCCTACACACATCCAGGACATGAACTTTATCAATGGAGGAGGCCACCGTCGCATCCCTGAGCATCGGCAAGGATATCTCTTGATTCAGATGAAACAGAGAAATCACCTTGGGGAAAAAAGATGGCACCGGCCGCAACACCACCTTCAAATCATAGAAGGACAAAAAAGGCTTCTTACAGGATCAAGCTTGCAACTCTGAAATTCTTCTAGCCGAACAGATCGCCACCAGGAACACTACCTTGAGCGTGAGATCTTTCAAGGAAGCCCTTGACATAGGCTCAAACGGTCCCTGACCTAATGCCTCCAGCACAAAAGGAAGACTCCACCTAGGCACTACCTGCCTACACGGAGGCCTAATAAGACTCACCGCCCTTAGAGATCTCCTAATATCCGGGTGAGATCCTACTGATGTACCTGCTACTTTCCCTCTGTAACCAGCTAACGCTGCTACAGCTAAGCCTTTCTCCACACCACATTGTAAAAAGGCCAACAGTTGCGGGATCGAGGCCCTCAACGGCTGCAACTGCTTTTCCAAACACCAGCTCTCAAACACTCGCCAGACCCAAATGTACGCTAACAAAGTCGATCGTTTGAGCCCTTAACCGCCGTTGTATAGCCTCTCTTCGCTAACCGTGCCCTCTCAATAGCCAGGCCGTAAGCAAGAACTGATCCACATAAGGCATGCGTAGAGGCCCCTTCATCAAGAGGTCCTTCTGCCAAGGCAGCTGCCAGGGCTCCGCTATCAGTAGATGATGCAAATCCACGTACCAGGGTCTTCTGGGCCAATCTGGCGCTATCAGAATCACCTTGCCTCGATAACCTTCGATGCGCTGAACCACCTTTCCGATCAGCACCCAAAGCGGAAATACGTAAAGGAGTTGCTCCTCCGGCCACTCTTGAATGAGAGCATCCAGGCCCTCAGACATCCGCTCTCTTCTTTTGCTGTAAAACCAACTGACTTTCGCCGACCGAAACGTTGCCATGAGATCCATTATTGGTAGCCCCCAACGGCTCACCACCATTTCGAACACATCCTGGTGCAGAACCCACTCTCCTGGGTCCACCTTCACACAGCTTAAGAAATCGGCTTCCATGTTGTCCACCCCCGCTACGTGCGCCGCCAATATCGCTGGCAGATGAACTTTGGCTCACTCGAACAACTGACTGGCCTCGGCCTCCAGAAGGGCACTGCTTGTGCTGCCCTGCTTGTTGATGTAAGCCACCATGGTTGCATTGTCGGACAACACCCGGATCGCTTGTCCGCGCAGCTCCTTCTGGAACACCCACAGCGCGAGAGTTACCGCTCTCAACTCCAGTCTGTTGATGGCCCAACTCCTTTCCTGCTCGTTCCATTGACCCTGCGCAAATCTGCCTCGAAAGTGAGCTCCCCAGCCGGACAGACTGGCATCTGTCGTCAGGGGCACCCAAGAAGGCGCCTCTAACGGCATCCCCTTCTCTAAATTCCCTTGACTTAACCACCACTGAAGAGCCTGCCGGACACGCCAGGACCTTTGACAGGGAATCGTTTTGGTGAGATCAGCGCCTGAGCAGAGCCCTCTGTAAAGGCCACATGTGAGCTCTCGCCCATGGAACCAACTCTAAAGACGCCGCCATGGTCCCCAACAATTGTAGGTAATGCCACGCCGTAGGCCTCACCCTGCCCAGAAACTGCCGGACTAGGGCCCACAGCCCAGCCGCCCATTGCCGCGGCAGAAAAATCTGCTCTGCCTCCATATCGAAGCAGGCACCCAGATATTCCAGTTGCTGAGAGGGAGTTAACTTGCTCTTTGACATATTGACTACCCAGCCTAGGCTCTGCAAAAACTCTACTACTCTCTGTGTTACTGCCTCGCTCTCAGCTCTCGACTTCGCTCGTATCAACCAATCGTCCAAGTACAGATGAACGAGGATGCCCTCCTTTCGCAACGCTGCCGCTACCACCACCATCACCTTGGTGAATGTCCGAGGGGCTGTGGCCAGCACAAAACTGAAAATGGTCTACTGGAACCGCAAATCTGAGAAACCTCTGGTGCTCCTGCCGGATCGGAATGTGCAGGTACGCTTCCGAAAGATCTAGCGCCGTAAGAAACTCGCCCTTCCTTACCGCGACAATTACGGACCGTAGCATTTCCATGTGGAAATGGGACACGCGCAGACACCGATTTAGCCTCTTGAGATCCAGAATCGGCCGAAAAGTTCCTTTTTGGGTACTATGAAGTAAATAGAGTACCGACCGCAGCCGCATTGGTCTAAGGGAACCGGTACAATTGCCTTTAGATCCAGCAACCTCTGTACCATTTCCCTCACTGCCATGGCCTTGCCCAGTGCCTTGCAGGGGGACTGAACAAACGATTCCTTTACCGGCCTTTGAAATTCCAATGCATAACCTTCTCGAATCACTTCTAAGACCCATTGATCTGACGTTATTTGGACCCAGGCAGTGTAAAAATCCCGTAGACGACCTCCGACGGGTACCATCTCCACCTGGGCCCCCCTCACTTCATTGTGACTTTCGAAGGTTTGTGGAAGAGGGGGAAGAGGCCGCAAAACCCCTTCCTGCTCCTCGAAAGGGATGAAAACTCTGGTTCCGCCCGGGAAAAACGCCCTCTCCGAGTCTGACTGAACTTAGGAAAATGGAAATGATGAAACTCCTCCTGTTGTCCTCTGGGAGCTGGCATTGACTGTCCCTGCCTCGGTTTATTCTACGGCAGTCTACCACCTTTGGACTCCCCTAGGTCCTTAACCAACTTCTCCAAATCCTCTCCAAACAGTAGCCGCCCCCTGAATGGAAGCTTACTCAGCCTGGCCTTAGACGACCCATCCGCTGCCCAATTGCACAACCACAGGTACCGACGGGCTGATATTACCGAGGCCATGCTCTTCGATATGCCCCGAATGAGATTGTAGTGTATGTCAGCCAGATAAGCAGACCCCAACTCCAACCTGGCTGCCTCCCCAAATCGTATTCTCTTCACGCTCTCCCTAAAACCGCTGCGACCAGCGAAGGCAGGCTCTCGCCACCCATGCCCCACAGATCGCCGCGTGTATGGAAAGCGCATTCACCTCGAACACTTGTTTCAGCAGGGCATCCAGCTTCCTATCCTGAGAATCTTTGAGAGCAGTACTGCCGAAATGGCAGCATCCACTTTTGGGGCCTTAAACAATTCGCTATCCTTCTCCACCAAAGGATACAGGTGCCCCATAACCCTGGAACCTTTGAGACTTGCCTCTGGCACATCCCATTCTTCCTGAATCATCTCTCGAATCACTCTATGAACTGGAAATGCCCTCTGATTTTTCCGAAACACCTGCAACAAAGGATCCTCTAATGTCTCATCCTCTGCAGGCCCAGGCGCCGGCATATTAAGAGCCTTCAGTGTCTCCGAAATGAGCGCTGGCAGCTCCTCTCTACTAAACAAGCGGACCACTCTAGCTTGATCCTCCTTGTCTGTAATCTCGCCTTCTTCCACCTCGCTCTCCATGTCCAGCTCCGGGTCCTCTACATCGGAGGGAACCTCCTCTGAGATCACCGACTGAACTTTCAACTCCATCTCCGCCCTGGGCCTCTTAGCTCTGCTGCCTGCCGCTCCCGAGCCCCCAGGAGTACCCGGCCTCTTTGCTACCCTCTTATCTGCTATCGCGCCTGCCGTTTTCCCTTCCAAGGCCTGTTGCACCAGAACCACCAACTGCTATGAAAGAAAGGCCGCGAACCCCTCCGGCAACGATGCCTGAGAGGGCAGGGGATCTGGCGTGGATGAGGTATCAGCTACCGGCTCCCGACTCATCACCCCCACCGGCACAGCCTCTTGCTCTGCGCCTGGGGCCTGCGGTAGTGCTCCCCCCTCCAAGAGACTCTCCATCGTGGCTGCTTCCTGCACACAGCCACGACACATTCCCGCTTCAGATAGCGCACCCTTTCTAGAGCCGCATACCAGGCACAGGGCCTTAGATGGCATCGCACCCGAAAGGGCCCCTTGACTTCTTCCTCTTATCAAGCCTTCCCAGCAGAATACAGAGACCCCACTCTGACTGCAATCCCTGCGCTTTTTTTTTTTTTTGCTACCACCAAGGAAGGCTTTCACGAGTCTCCTGAGCTACACCAAGCTTCTCCCCTTCAAAAACGAAGCTTCCCGCTCAAATGAAAGGCCTTCATAGGGCCCGATTCACTGACCGTGTTTTAAACACTTGTCTCCACACGGCCAGGCTCCCCGCGCCGTTTCGCGCCAGAAACAAAAAAACCTGTTGCTTCTCACACGCCCTGAGACCCCGGAGCCCGCTTACCTTTCCCAGCGGCTCCGGTCTCCGTGTCCTCAATAATGCCGCCGCTGCGCTCCACCGACTTGCTTATTTCAGCGTCGGGAGCTCCGCAAAGCGGGAACAGCAATTCAATGGCTCCCATCTGCTGGCGCTTGCCAGCATGTGGCTTAGAATCAGCGGTTCGCAGGCACAACTTCTGCATCCGCTACAGCTCTCTCTGAACGCGGTGCTCCCTGCTCTCCTCGGAGCCCCGCTGTTCAGTAATACACCCCCCTGGCCCTACTAAGAAGGAACGAAGGGGGTGAGAGAGAGGGAAGGTAAAGAGTGAGAAGGCCTCAACAGCTCTTTTTAAAGCTAAAGTCCTTTTCCTAACGTAAACTACTCCAACATCTAATCCCCAAACACTATAAAAACAACAATCTTAAACAACCGAAACCAAAATTTAAAAACAGACTGTCACTACTTAAGTGCTTCTCCAGTGAACCAGGAGCCCTGGTCCACTGATCCTCCAGCTGCTTGGAGACTGAGGTAACTGGAGCAGAGAGGCGGATCTTCGCAGGATATACCAGTGTCATCAGAAAAGGGATGACGTTTCTCAGTCTCCAAGCTGCTGGAGGAGGAGCAAAACCCAGAGGTCAGGACTAGACTTGAGGGACGCTAAGGAAGTGTATATGTTGCTTTCTAAAAAATATCTTAGGGAAATTAGTTGCACACATCTGCAGCTTCTTTGGAGCAGATGTAAATATGTGCATGCATGTACTGGAAAGAATAGGCACACATGAACATGTTTTATAAAGCATGCAGTTAAGTGCCAATCCCATTCTGCCTCATTTCCACCTCCATGAGCATATGAGGTGTGACACAACAGAAACAAGACTGTGGCAGCCACACCCATGACTCAATGCCAATTGGCTAACTGCTTATGTCACTGTGTTGTACAACATCTTGCCACTATTGTGCTGTAATATTTTTCATCTCTCTCACTCTGTTTTTCTTTTTCAGGTTTTTTTGTAGCACACTGCTCCATCGCTTTGTCATGCAACTGGAGATGGTAGAAATATGGAGCAAAGAATCAACTTGAAATTTCTGGTTAAATTGGAGAAGGGCCCAACTGAGTGTCTCCAACTTCTTCAAAAGGCTTATGGAGAAGATGCAATATCAAAGCTGCGAGTCTGAGTGGCACAAACGCTTCAAAGACTGGCCATGAGGAGGTAGAGGATGACCCCAAGTCAGGACAGCCTTCCACAACAAAGACAGCTGAGAACATTGACAGAGTGAACTAGCTGTTGTGGAGTGATCACAGATTGATGGTGCGGATAGCAGCTGAGGAGCTCAGCCTGAACAGGGAGTCAGTGCGGACCATCTTGGTGCAGGAGCTGGGGATGCGGAAGGTGTGCACCAAGATTGTACCCAAGCTTTTATCGAATGACCAGAAGGAGCACCAGATCAATGTTTGTCAAGACTTGCTAGAGAAGGTCGAAGAAGATCCAAAGTTCATTGGCCGAGCCATCACAGGAGACGAGACTTGGGTCTTCCAGTACAACCCCGAAAGCAAGAAACAGAGCCTGCAGTGGAAGACTCAACTGTCACCCAGACCCAAAAAGGCACGCATGTCCAGATCAAGGTCATGCTAATCACAATCCTCAACCAGAAGAGAGTGGTCCATCATGAATTTGTGCCTGATGGTCAGACAATCAACCAGCATGTCTACCAGCTCATTCTCAATCACCTCCATGACAGGGGTCAGCACAGCAGGCAGGCTGGCTCTGTGGAAAGAAAAGTCATAGCTGCTCCAGCACGCTCAGTGTGAGGCAGTTCTTGGCCAACAAACAGATCACAGCTCTCGACCACTCTCCTTATTCCCCAGATCTCACACCATGTGACTTCTGGCTCTTCCCCAGGCTGAAGACTGTTCTCAAAGGAACACATTTCACCTCTGTAGAAGAGATCAAGGCCACTGTGACGAGGGAGCTGAGGGACTTCAAGGAGGAGGACTTTACCGAGTGCTTCTGTACGTGGCAGAAGCGAATGCAGAAGTGCATTAACTCGGGGGGGGGGGGGGGGGGGGAATTGGTTTTAAAGGAACAATGCGTAATTTCTCTCTAGATTTTGTAATAAAATATTTATGGGAGTCTTATTTCTTTATTGTCACACCTCATGTGTGCATAATAGTCCTAGACATCCAAAAAAATTAGAGTTTGGTTTTCATCATAAAAGCTAATGGAAAATCATAATGCCACAATCAAAAGAAATTTCAGAGGCTCTATGAAAAATAGTTGATACTCACATCTAGAATGGTTACAAAATCAAATCTATCTACATATGGTTTTCCTGTCATCCACTGTCAGATTTTATTTTATTTATTTACATTCTCTTATATACCGCGCTATTCGGCATCAGTGCGGTTTACATTGAACAAACTGAAATTACATTGAACAGGGCATTATAACTTGGAGATAACCCTCCATAGCCCATGTTCCCTGTAAAATAGTTAAGTGGCTTGCCCAAGACCACAAGGAGCACCTGTGGGACTAGAAACCCCAGTCCTTCCGGCCCAAGGTTGCTGTCCTCTAGTGGGATTTGAACCCCCGACCTTCCGGCCTGAAGTACCTTGCCCCAACCACTAGGCCACTCCTCCACTCCAACTACAGATAACTGTAGATAACTAGAGACGGAAAAAGCAGAACATGGCAATGAGTCTACCCAGAAGAAGTTATCGTGCTAAGATCAGCAAAAACAAAACAGAAAATTAGCCAGAAACACAAAGGACCCCAGACTAATATATGAAGAGTTGTAGACCTCTTATTGCAGCTGATGTGAGAGTTCATGCATCACTGCTCAGGAGAGAGCTGAATAGGAATGATGCTTAGAAGAGGGTAGCTAAAAACAAATACTGCTGCTGCTTCTTCTCAGACTTGTCAAAAATATCTGGATGATCCACAACACTTTTGGAATAACATTCTCTGGCCAGGTAACAAATATTGAACTTTCTAGTCACCATAATATTGCCTTCCAAAGAAGGGCTTCATCTCAACTGTCAAGCATTGTGAGTAGGGAGTATCATGATATGGGGCACCTGTGCTACATCGAGACTTTAACAGCTTTCCATAATTGATAGAACCATGAATTTTGCTTCATAGCAGAAAATTTGAGGAGATTGCAAGGCTGGGTATCTGGGAGCTGAAAGTAGATCATGGAGCAAGGACAATGATTGTAACCTTTCACATCAATCTACTACAGAATGCTAAAAAAGAAGAGATTGGCAGAGTCACAAGTCTGAATCTCGACCTTGTTGAAATGCTGTAGCAAGACCTGAAGCGAGCTGTTCAGGTAGGAAAGCCATCAATGACACAACACAAACCATTTTACACAGAACGGACCAAAATTAATCATCAAGGGAAATATAAAACATTGGTCAACAGCTATAGGAAATGATTAGTTGAAGTAACTGCTACTGAAGGAAGTACTACCAGCTGCTGCAGGAAGGGGGCAGATGGCTTTTTTTTTTTTTTTTTTTTTAAACATAAGGATACCTATTGTTGAATCTTTCAATAATCAAAACATGTCTTTTTTTGTCTAAGTTATTTAGAAACATAGAAAGATGATGACAGAAAAAGACCACATGGCCTATCGAGACTGTCCTTCCGTATCAACAATTACAACAAGTACCCTTTTTTCCTTTAGAGATCCTCTGTTAGTCCCATGCTTTTTTGAATTCAGATATTGTCCTCATCTCTACCACCTCCACTGGAAGACTATTTCACAGATCCACCATTCTTTCTGTAAAGAAATATTTCCGCAAATCACTCCTAAATCTATCCCCTTTCAGCCATGTCCCCTCATAGTAGAACTTGCTTTCAATCAAGAGGCTCTCCCCCTGTGCATTTATACCATGGAGGTGTTTAAACATCTCAATCATATAACCTCTATTCAGCCTTTCCTCTAAGGTGTACATATTGAGAACCTTACGTCTATCCTCATATGTTTATAATGAAGACCACTAACCATTTTAGTAGACACCCTCTGTACTGATTCCATCCTGTTTATATCCTTTTGAAGGTGCGGTCTCCAGAATTACACACTATACTCCAAATGAGGTCGCACCAAAGACTTATACAGAGGCACTATCACCTCCTTTTTTCTGCTAGCCATTCCTCTCCATATGCACCCAAGCATCCTTCTAGATTTTGCCGTCGCCTTTTCTACCTGTTTAGCTACTTTAAGATCATCAGACACAATTACGTCTAGGTCCCGCTCTTCTTTAGTGGACAAAAGTACTTCACCCCCTATACTATATTGCTCCCTTGGATTGCTGCAGCCCAAATGCATGACCTTACATTTTTTTTTACATTAAATCCCAGCTGCCAAATTCTAGACCATTCTTCAAGCTTAACTAGATCCCTCCTTATGTTATCTACACCTTCCTGGGTGTCTACTCTATTGCAGATTTTGGTATCAGCCGCAAAGAGACAAACCTTACCCGACAGCCCTTCCGCTATATCACTAACAAAGATGTTTAAAAAATTGGACCAAGGACAGATCCCTGGGGCACACCACTGGTAACTTCCTTCTCCTCAGAGTGAGCTCCATTTATATAAGAAATACCATAGTGGGTCAGACCAAGGTCCATCAAGCCCAGTATCCTGTTTCCAACAGTGGCCAATCTAGGTCATAAGTACCTAGCAGTTTCCCCAAAAGACACAGGTTCCACAATGCTTGTATTGGGTCAAGCAGTGATATCCTGGGTCCCTTTTAATAATGGTTTATGGGACTTTCCTCCAGGAACTTGTCCAAACTTTTTTTAAACCCAGCTACACATTCCAGCCACATATCTGCTCAATAGGTGCAGGTGTGGGCATCCTGATCTCAAGCACAGACCATCCAGTGGGCACACTAGCCATGTTCCGGAGTCCAATGCTGGTGGTAGACTGCATGCCAGCCAAACCATCACTCCCTGCAAGTGTGCTCCTACCACCATCACAGTGATGCCTGTGGCCATATTTCAGTGGGCCGCCTGTGCATTGTCACACTATGGCACTCCTGCCTGCATCCGTCCTCTGGAGACCTGTACCCTTTGTCTCCTCCCACTCAACCAATTTCTAACCCAAGCAGTAACTTTAGGGTCCATCCCTAAGGTGCAGAGTTTTTTTTTTTAAGTAGCCTGTGAGGCTTTACTGAAATCTAAATACATCACATCTAGGGCTCTCCCCTCGGTCCAACTCCCTGGTCACCCAGTGAAAGAAATCAAATCGGATTTGTCTGACAAGACATGCCTCTGGTGAATCCATGCTGCCTTGGATCCTGTAATCCGCTGGACTCCAGAAACCTCACTATTCTCTATTTTAGTAGCCTTTCCAATAATTTACTCACCACCAAAGTTAAACTAGATGGCCTATTTTCAAACACATAATTACTTCCGCTTTTGTGTAAAGGGACCACATGAGCCTCTCTCCAGTCCTTTGGCACCACTCCCGACTCCAACAAGGCATGGAAAAGGTCAGTCAGTGGAGCTGCTAGAACGTCCCCCAGTTCCCTCATTATTCTAAGGTGTATCCCATCTGGTACCATCGCTTTGTCTACTTTAAGTTTAGCTAGTTTCTCATGAACACAGTTTACTGAAAATTCTTCAAGATTTGAGGGCGTTTTCTGAGGTCCTGTTCTTGGTTCTTCATCTGTGACCACAGAAGGAGTAATTAGACCTTATCTGCTAATTAGCATTCCTGAAGGATCTCCAGTCCAGTCCCTTTCATCTGGGTTGTGCACCCCTTCCAGCAGCTTGGAGGCTGAACCTATCATTGATTTGATGATGCTCTGGTACAAATACCACTGGCACCACCCACCAGCACCAGTAATCTATTGAAAAAGCAGACTTAACGGAGAGACAATTAAGTTAACCATAAGTTCTTAACAACATGTAAAGGAACTTTAAACTCCAGAATATTTCCTCCCCTCTCTCCCGGAAGGAACTGTCCACCCCCCCCAGGACAAGAGGGAGGAGGAGACTTATCTGAACCTGCATCAGCCCTTACCCAATCCTCCAAAAGAGCCCTGCCAGTCCATACCACCTTGCCACTGGAATCACTACAAGGAGTTCTCAGAAAACCTCCCCTCTCCCTAAGGAGATCTTCGGTCCAGCGACCTTCCTTTGGAAAAGGAGTCCTGTAAGCAAACACAACTCGGGTGGTATCAGGGACTGGACTGAAGATCCTTCAGGAATACTAATTAGCAGGTAAGGTCTAATTACTCCTTCCTTATCGTCTCTCCAGTCCAGTCCCTTTTGTCTGGGATGTAACAGAGCAGTTCAAGCCTGGGAGGGGTTCGCCATCTCAGACCGAAGTACCACATGCCCAAAACCAGCATCCGCTGCTGCCTGCACATCCAACCTGTAACGTTTGGCAAAGGTATGCAGAGACGACCAAGTGGCCGCTCTGGAAATGTCCAGCGGTGGCACTAAACTATACTCTGCCCAAGACACCGCCTGAGCTTGAGTCGAATGCGCTCGAAAACCCACTGGGACCTGTCTCCCTTTCAGAATATAGCCCGACGCAATAGCATCCCTGATCCACCGGGAGATGGACGCCTTGGCCGCTGCCTCACCTTTACGCAGCCTCCCCCAAACAGAAAGAATAACCATTCGGCCCTTCTAAAGGGGACTGGGCGACTCAGATAATGCTTCAACACCCTGCTTACATCCAGACGGCATAGGCTCGCATTATCCACCTCCCCTCCCTCCCCAGAGAAGGAAGGGAGAGATACCACCTGATTCACATGAAAAGGAAGAAACTACTTTAGGCAAAAAGGAAGGAACCGTCAGTAACCCCACCTTTTCCTTGAAGAAAGAAAGGGTGGAAGCGAAGATAGCGTCTGAAGCTCCGAGATACGCCTAGCGGAACAGATAGCCACCAGAAAAACTGTTTTTAGGGTTAAAACCTTCGACGCTTTCCCCGCTGGTTCGTAAGGCTCCCCAGCTAACAAATTCAAGATGAGATTAAGATCCCATGGAGGGACCAATGACCTCTGCTGAGTTCGCAAACACCTAACCGCTCTCAAAAACCTACTAATATCCGCGTGTTCTGCTAAGGCCTTTCCCTGGACCTTACCCCTGTAACAGGAAATGGCCGTTAACTAAACCCGCAAGGAACTGGCAGCCAAGCCTTTTTCGAACCCCACTTGCAAAAACTCCAGAACCTCTGGCATGGAGACCGTAAGGGGCTTCTGCTTCTTACTCGCACACCATGCCTCAAAGATATGCCATACTCTCACATACGAGAGGCAGGTCGAGCGCTTCCGTGCACTCAACAAGGTAGAAATTACTGCCCCTGAATATCCTCGCTTCCGGAGCCTCGCCCTTTCAATAGCCAAGTTGTAAGCGAGAACCGATCCACATGGGGCATCCACACTGGTCCCTACACTAACAGATCATCCCTGCAGGGAAGCCGCCACGGACGACTGGCCATCAGTCTCACCAAGTCCGCATACCATGGCCACCGAGGCCAGTTTGGGGCTATGAGAACTACAAACCCTTGGTGGGTTTCCACCTGCTGTAGAACCCTCCCGATGAGGGCCCAAGGGGGAAAAACATACAGGAGACCTTCCGAGGGCCACTTCTGGATCAGCGCATCCAGGCCCTCCAACATTCTTTCTTTCCTGCGGCTGAAGAACTGACTCGGCTTGGCCGACTCCCATCTTGCCATGAGGTCTATGATCGGAGTTCCCCAACGGTCTACCACCTGGTTGAACACCTCTGGACTGAGTTCTCACTCTCCGTGGTCTATCTTGGACTTGCTCAAGTAATCTGCCGCGACGTTGTCCACTCCGGCCACGTGCTGCACCGACAGGGCTATTAGATGGGCTTCTGTCCACTGCAACAGACTGTCTACTTCTTCTTCCAAAGGAGGGCTGCTTGTCCCTCCCTGACAGTTGATATAGGCCACTGTAGTAACATTGTCGGACAGTACCCGGACTGCTCTTTGACAGACCAGTGCTCGGAACGCTCTGAGTGCTAAGGCTACCACCCGCATCTCTAGCCTGTTGGACTACAGTGCCTCCTCCGCACTCCAGAGATCCTGGGCAAACTGGCCCTCGCAATGAGCCCCCCCAACCGGCTAAACTCGCATCCGCATCCATCTTCACCTGTACCCATTGCGGAGACTCGGGAGGCATTCCGCGTTATAGGTTTTTTGTGAAGAGCCACCACTGCAAGGCCCTCCTGGTCACCTGGGGGCAGGGCAGGACCATGGATAACGGCTGACGCTGATGGGACCATCGCTGAAGCAAAGCCCGTTGAAGCGGCTGCATGTGTGCTCTGGCCCACGGCACCACGTCAATCATCGCTGCCATGGTTCCCAGTACCTGTTAAGTAATGCCAGGCCGTAAGATTTTGCCTGTGCAGAAATTGTGACACTAGGCTCTTGAGATCTCTTAACCTCTGCGTTGGCAGGAACACCCTGCCTCTTGCAGTAGTGAACCTTGCTCCAAGGTACTCGAGTCCCTGCATGGGAACATAAGAACATAAGATATGCCATACTGGGTCAGACCAAGGTCCATCAAAGCCCAGTATCCTGTTTCCAACAGTGGCCAATCTAGGTCATACGTACCTAGCAGTTTCCCCAAAAGACACAGGTTCCACAATGCTTGTACTGGGTCAAGCATTGATATCCTGGGTCCCTTCTTAATAATGGTTTATGGACCTTTCCTCCAGGAACTTGTCCAAACCTTTTTTAAACCCAGCTACACTAACAGCTTTTACTACATCCTCCAGTAACAAATTCCAGAGTTTGATTACACGTTGTGAAAAAATATTTTCTTTTATTAGTCTTAAATAGTTTACCCTGTAGCGTCATTGCATGTCCCCTAGTCTTTCTATATTCTGATAACGTAAACAATCGATCTACGTTTACCCGATCCACTCCGTTCATTAATTTGTAGACTTCTATCATATCTCCCCTCAGCCGTCTCTTTTCCAGGTTAAAGAGCCCTAACCTTTTTAGCCTTTCTTCATAGGCGTATCCTTCAATCCCTATTACCATCTTGGTGGCTCTTCTATGAACCTTTTCTAATAACGCTACATCCTTTTTAAGATATGACGACCAGAATTGCACACAATATTCAAGGTGTGGTCTCACCATGGAACGATATAGAGGCATTATATCATCTTTTGTTTTATTTCCATTCCTTTCCTTATGATACCTAGCATTCTATTTGCTCTCTTGGCCGCCGCTGCACACTGGGCCGATGGTTTTAACATGTTATCCACGACGACGCATAAATCTTTTTCCTGGATGGTGGTTCCTAATGTGGAACCTTGCATCGTGTAACCATAGTTTGGGTTGTTCTTCCCTAGGTGCATAACTTTGCACTTGTCCACATTAAATTTCATCTGCCATTTTGATGCCCAGTCTTCCAATTTATCAAGATCCTCTTGCAATGTTCCACACAATCCTCATGGGTTTTAACAACTTTAAATAGTTTTGTGTCATCTGAAAATTTGATAACCTCACTCGTTATTCCCTTTTACAGGTCATTTATGAATGTGTCAAAAAGCAGCGGACCGAGCACAGATCCCTGGGGTACACCAATATTCACCTTTCTCCATTGGAAAAATTGGCCATTTAGTCCTACCCTCTGCTTTCTTTTAACCAGTTCCTGATCCACAATAGTACACTGCCTCCTATCCCATGACTCTAGTTTTGCCAAAAGTCTCTGATGAGGGACCTTGTCAAAGGCTTTCTGAAAGTCCAGATACACTATATCAATCGACTCACCTTTGTCCACCTGTTTATTCACACTTTCAAAAAAACAACTAACAGATTAGTAAGACAAGATCTTCCTTGTCTAAAGCCATGTAGGCTGTCTCCCATTAGGCCATGACTATCTACATGCTGAGTAATTTTGTTCTTTATGATGGTTTCTACTATTTTTCCCGGTACTGACATCAGGCTCACCGGATCACCCCTGGAACCCTTTTTAAAAATTGGCGTTACATTGGCGATACTCCAATCTTCAGGTATTACAGATGATTTTAATGAAAATTCACAGATTACGAATAGCAGGTCTGCAATCTCATATTTCAGTTCTTTCAACACCCTTGGATGTATACCATCCGGCCCAGGTGATTTGCTACTCTTCAGTTTATCTAATAGTTGTAATACATCTTCCCGATGTATTGATATTTCCTTCAATTCTTCCGCACCTTTAAATACCACTTCAGTCATGGGTAACATACATCTTCCTCAGTAAAGACCGAAGCAAAGAATTCATTCAGTCTCTCCGCTTTCGCCTTGTCGCCTCTTAGTGCCCCTTTAACCCTCTATCATCTAATGGACCAACTGACTATCTCACAGGTTTTTTTTGCTACGAATGTACTTGAAAGTCTTTATTTCACGTTTTTGCTTCCGCAGCAAGCTTCTTCTCAAATTGACTGCCTTATCAATGCCTTGCATTTGACTTGCCAGTGCTTGTGCTGTTTCCAGGTTGTGTCGTTTGGTTCTTTTTTCCATTTCCTGAAAGATGCTTTTTTGGCAACAGCCTCTCTGACCTCACCTTTAAACCATGCTGGCAGTTTTTTGGACTTCCTTCCACTTTTCTTAAAGCGTGGAATACAGCTGGTCTGGGCTTCCAAGATAGTATTTTTCAACACCACCCAAGCTTGATTTAAGTCCTTAACCTTTGCAACTGTTCCTTTTAGTTTTTTATTTCCTCATTTTATCATAGCCTCCCTTTCGAAAGTTAAAAGGTAGTACTGTGTATTTCCTTACTATCCCTCCTCCACTAATTAAATCAATCAAACACGATCATGCTATGATCACTATTGCAAAGTGGTGCCAACACCCTTATCTCTTGCACTAGATCTGGTGTTCCACTAAGGACTAGGTCTAATATGGTTTCCCCTCTGGTCGGTTCATGAACAAGCTGCTCCAAGAAGCAGTCATTTTATTTATTTATTTATTTAACATTTGTTATATACCGCCTTTCATGATATCAAGGCGGTTTACATTGAACAAACTGAAATTACATTGAACAGGACATTATAACTTGGAGATAACTATTTTACAGGGAACATGGGCAATGGAGGGTTAAGTGGCTTGCCCAAGACCACAAGGAGCACCTGTGGGATTAGAATTTATTTCATCTAGAAACTTAATCTCCCTAGCATGTCATGCCGTGACACTGACCCAGTCGATACTGACCCAGTGTCATGCCGTGACACTGACCCATGATTATTACTGCACTGTAACTTTTGTTAGCTTCCTTGATTTCTTTGAGCATTTCATCATCCATTTGTTCATTCTGGCCAGGCGGTCGATAGTACACCCCACTGCCATTGCCTTCCCCTTTTTACATGGAATTTCAATCCATAGAGATTCTACAGCAAATTTTGTTTCCTGCAAAAAAACTTTAATCCTTTCTGACTCAATGCCCTCTCTAGCACAGAGCGCAACCCCTCCATCAATTTGATCAGCTCTATCATTACGATATAGTTTGTACCCAGGTATGACAGTGTCCCACTGGTTGTCCTCCTTCCACCATGTCTCTGATATTCCAATCATATCTAACCTCTCATTTAGTGTTATATAGTCTAACTCTCCCATCTTATTTTTTTAGACTTCTAGCATTTGCATACAAACATTTTAGAGACTATTTTATTCATATTAATCTGGCTATTGGTAGACATGGGTAATTTGGGATCTTTAAGCTCTGTCTTCTCCATACTCGAGGGCATTTGGGCTACTTTACTCTTTTTTGGAACCTCTCTGCTTTTGGTAGTATCCTTCAAGGATACATTCTTCCAAACCATGCGCTCTTGGGCGACTGTTGGCTTTCCCTTATTATCTTGTTTAAAAGCTGCTCTCTCTCCTTTTTAAAGGTTAATGCCAGCAGCCTGGTTCCATCCAGGTTAAGGTGAAGCCCATCCCTTCAGAAGAGCCCCTCCTTTCTCCAGAATGTTACCCAGTTCCTAATAAATCCAAAACCCTCATCTCTGCACCATTGTCTCATCCACGCATTGAGACTCCGGAGCTCTGCCTGCCTTTTGGGTCCTGTGCGTGGAACGGGAAGCATTTTGGAGAATGCTACCCTGGAAGTTCTGGATTTTAACTTCCTACTTAAAAGCCTAAATTTAGCCTCCAGAACCTCCCTATCACATTTTCCTATGTCGCTGGTAACGACATGTACCAAGACAGCAGACTCCTCCCCAGCACTATCTAAGACCTTATCTAGGTGGCGCGTGAGGTCTGCTACCTTCGCACCAGGCAGGCATGTTACCAGGCGATCCTCACGTCCACCAGCCACCCAGCTACCTACATGCCTAATGATCGAATCACCAACTATAACAGCTGTCCTAACCCTTCCCTCATGGGCACATGGCCCTGGAGAAACTTCCTCGGTGCGAGCGGGTTTGACATCACCTGGAGGACAGACCCTAGTTACAGGAACACTTCCAGGCACACCAGGGTGATGCTCTCCTGTCACATGACCTCTCTCCTCCATGGCAACAGGTATGCTGCCAGACTGGAGGCGAGACTTCAGGACTATATCCCTGTAGGTCTTGTCTATGTACCTCTCTGTCTTTCTTATGTTTTCCAAGTCTGCTACTCTAGCCTCTAGAGAACGGACTCGTTCTCTGAGAGCCAAGAGCTCCTTGCACCTAGTGCACATGTAAGACCTCTCACCAACTGGGAGAAAATCATACATGCGACACGCAATGCAAAAGACTGGAAAGCCCCCATCTCACTGCTGGACTGCTGTGTGCATCTTAGTTTTAAGCTTGTGTTTAGATCTTTACGTTCTTTACTTACTAAGGGTTGCTATGGATATTAATACTAATAAAACTGTACCTAATACGTTTAATATACCTTGCTCACCTGAAGCTTAATTAACTCAGGTCCTTAGTGTATGACTGATTTGGATAACGAGCTTCACCTGAGAACACCTCCTTTCCTTTAAGGTGTGTAAGTACCTATAAAGCTACGATTATCCCAGGGGTGGGTGGGTGTTGGGGAGGGAGGGAAATAACACTTATTAGAAGAGGGCTGTTACACAGTACACTGTCCTGTGCTTCTAAGGTAAGCTATGACCAACTTTGTGGGTGATTAACAGACCTTGCTTAGACACATAGAAATATGACGACAGAAAAAGACCACATGGCCTATCTAGTCTGTCCTTCCATAACTACAACAGTCCCCTTTTTACCTTTAGAGATCCTCTGTGTTTGTCACATGCTTTTTCTGAATTCAGTTACTGTCCTCATCTCTACCACCTCCACTGGGAGACTATTCCACGGATCCACTACTCTTTCCGTAAAGAAATATTTCCGCATATCACTCCTGAATCTATCTCCCTTCACCCTCATCCCATGTCCCCTCGTAGCAGAACTTGCTTTCAATTGAAAGAGGCTCTCTCCCTGAACATTTATGCCATGGAGGAATTTAAACATCTCAATCATATCAGCTCTATCCCGCCTTTCCTCTAAGGTGTACATTTTATTTATTTTATTTAGCAAGCATTTGTAGCCCGCTCCTTCCAGCGATCAGAAGCGGGTAGGATTACTATTGTGAAACTGCCAAATCAAGGCAGGTACAAATTTTGTTTACATATAGATTGTCAGAAAAGCACATCATACAGAGTTAACACTTCTTAGCTATGGGGGAGGTCATTTACATATATACATAAATACATATATACAGGATAATCTTCTTGGACACAGTGGTCAGGGGCTGCTCCATCTGTGGGTTTAGTTCAGGTTGAAATGTGATTGGAAAATGTGCGTTTTGAGTTTCTTTCTGAAGTCTAGAAGGTCATTGCTAGCTCGTAGTTCTGGTGGGAGTTGGTTCCACAGTGTTGGCGCCGCATATGAGAAAGCCCTGTGGCTGGTGTTAGCTTTGGCAGATCTTATATCTGTTGGAGTGTGAAGGATGTTGGAATTGTGGGTTCTTCTGTTTCGGGTAGGAGGTTGCAATCTTACTAGGTTGTTGAGGAAGGAAGGTGCTAAGTTGTGGATGAGTTTGAAGGTGGTTGTTAGTATTTTGTATTTTGTGCGAGCTGTTATGGGTAGCCAGTGTAATTGAATTAGTACTGGTGTGATGTGGTCACTTAGATTTTTCTTCATTATGACCCTGGCAGCTACATTTTGTGCCATTTGTAATATGTTTAGGGTTTTTTTAGGTAAACCTTGTAGGATGGCGTTGCAGTAGTAGTCAAAATGTGGCATGATGAGTGCTTGGGCCACTGTTCTGAAGTCTTGGGGATCAATAATATTCCGAATGGGTTGGAGCACTCTAAGCTTGTGGAAAACTGCTCTGTTGGGCTTTCGGAGGTGTTTTTCCATCTTTAGGTCACAGTCAAATGTGATTCCTAGATACTTTATTTCTTTTTTTGTTTGGTAAGTGTTGTTACATAGTGTTATTGATGTGGGAGGGTCAAAATTCGGTTCTTTGGAGATATACATTACTTCGGTTTTTTTGTGATTAATTGACATACTACTTTGTTGTAACCAGTCTTGCATCTCTCCGATACATGTCTCCAGTGGGTTGTAGTCTAGGTTTTTAGTGTCTAGTTGTGTGTATAGCATGATATCATCGGCATAGATGTGGTAATTAATTTCGTGCCGTGAGAAAATTTTGCATAGTGGCTGCATATATATGTTAAACAGAAGTACTGAGAGAGCAGAGCCTTGGGGGATTCCCTGTGTTTGTGAGAAAGATTCTGCTTTTTCTCCGTTGAATTGAACCTGTTGTGTTCGATTTGAGATGTAGGATGAGAACCATTTTAGTGGGGTTCCTGTTATTCCTATTGATTTTATCCTATTTATGAGGGTCCCATGATTAACTGTATCAAAGGCAGCTGAGATGTCAATGAATACAAGAATGTACATTTTCTTTTTGTTTTCAAGGCCCTTTAGGAGGATGTTAAGTAGAACTAGTAACAGGGTTTCAACTCCATGATGTTGCCTGAAGCCATATTGCTGGTCATCAAGAGGAGCACTGTCAGTCAGATGGTCTTGGAGTTGTAGAAGGACCGTTTTTTCTATGATCTTTGCCAGGAATGAGATACTTGATATGGGACGGTAGGAGGCTGGGTCTTCTCCGTTGAGTGTAGTGTTTTTTAGGATCGGTCTAATGACTGATTTCTTTAGTTCTGAGTTCTAAGATCCTTCAGTCTGTCCTCCTATGCTTTATAATGAAGACCACTAATAATTTTAGTAGCCACCCTCTGCACTGACTCCATCCTGTTCACATCCTTTTGAAGGTGCAGTCTCCAGAATTGCACACTATACTCCAAATGAGGTCGCACCAAAGACTTATACAGAGGCATTATCACCACCTTTTTTCTGCTAGCCATTCCTCTCCGTATGCACCCAAGCATACTTCTAGCTTTTGCCGTCGCCTTTTCTACCTGTTTAGCTACTTTAAGATCATCAGACACAACCACGGCTAGGTCCCGCTCTTCTTTAGTGGACAAAAGTACTTCACCCCCTCTACTATATTGCTCCCTTGGATTGCTGCAGCCCAAATGCAGGACCTTACATTTTTTTAACATTAAATCCCAGCTGCCAAATTCTAGACCATTCTTCAAGCTTAGCTAGATCCCTCCTCATGTTATCTACCCCTTCCTGGGTGTCTACTCTATTGCAGATTTTGGTATCATCCGCAAAGAGGAAACCTTACCTGAAAGCCCTTCCACTTTATCACTAACAAAAGATGTTAAAAAGAATCAGACCAGGGACAGATCCCTGGGGCACACCACTGATAACATCCTTCTCCTCAGAGTGAGCTCCATTTACTTGTACTCTTTGTCGCCTCCCACCCAACCAATTTCTAACCCAAGCAGTAACTTTAGGGTCCATCCCTAGAGTGCTCAGTTTGTTTATAAGTCGCCTGTGAGGAACAGTGTCAAAGGCTTTACTGAAATCTAAATACACCACATCTAGGGCTCTCCCTCAGTCCAACTCCCTAGTCACCCAGTCAAAAGAAATCAATCAGATTTGTCTGACAAGACCTGCCTCTGGTGAATCCATGCTGCCTCGGATCCTGTAATCCACTGGACTCCAGAAACCTCACTATTTTCTCTTTCAGCAGCATTTCCAATAATTTACTCACCACCAAAGTTAAACTAACCGGCCTGTAGTTTTCAACCACATCCTTACATCCACTTTTGTGTAAAGGCACCACATGAGCCTCTCTCCAGTCCTTTGGCACCACTCCAGACTCCAACGAGGCATTGAAAAGGTCAGTCAGTGGAGCTACTAGAACATCCCCAAATTCCCTCAGTATTCTCGGGTGTATCCCATCCGGTCCCATCGCTTTGTCTACTTTAAGTTGAAATAGCTTCTCACGAACACAATCTTTTGAAAATTGTTCAAGATGTCCTTTGCTTCTGTTCCTATTTGTGGGTGTTTTCTGAGGTTCTGCTCCTGGTTCTTCATCTGTGAACACAGAACAAAAATATTTGTTAAGCAATTCCGCTTTATCCTTATCAGCTTCAACATATTCCTCCCCTGCACCCTTGAGTCTGACAATACCACTCTTGCCCTTCCTCTTCTCACTAATATATCTGAAAAATGTCTTATCCTCCCATTTTATTGCATTGGCTATTTCCTCCTCCTTTTGAATCTTTGCCTTCCTGACTACTTTGCTAGCTTCTCTAAGTTTTTCCAAATACAGATGCCTGCCTTCCTCTCTCTGTGATCTCTTGTATTTCATGAAGGCCTCCCTCTCTTTCTTCACTTTTTCAGCTACTTCTTTTGAAAACCATAGCGGTCTCCTTTTCCTTTTACCTTTATTTACCATTTTAACAAAAAGGTTGGTTGCCCTTAAAATATCCCCTTTCAGTTTTTCCCACTGTTTTTCTACATCCCTCAGCTGTTCCCATCCAACTAACAACTCCCTGAGGTATTGGCCCATCTTCGCAAAGTTAATCTTCCTAAAGTCTAAGATCCTCGCCTTTGAATGGATTCTAACAGCCCTAGTCCTAATACTGAACCACACCATCTGGTGATCACTGGATACAAAATGATCTCCCACTACAACATCAGAAACACTTTCACCATTGGTAAGCACCAGGTCCAGTATGGCCCCTTCATGTGTGGGGTCTGTTACCAATTGCCTGAATAGTTCTCCCTGTAGAGAATCCAGGATCTCCTTACTTCTAGATGATACTGCAGCAGGAATGTGCCAATCAACATCTGGCATATTGAAACCTCCTATCAGTAGCACTTCCCCTTTCCTAGCAATGCTGCACATGTCTTCACTTAACCCTGTCCACCTCTTCCTCTTGTGAGGAAGGTCTGTATATCACACCAATGTAAATAGATTTCTCTTTCCCTCTTTCTAGTTTAACCCACAATGCCTCCCCTCTCCCTTTTAAGCTCTGTAATTCCAAAGCTTTAATAGTAGTTTTTACATATAGTGCCACTCCTCCTCCCCTATGTCCTGCCCTGTCCTTTCTGAATAAAGTATAGTCAGGTATAGTTACATCCCAATCATGGTTTTCTGTGAACCATGTTTCGGTAACTGCCACTAAATCCAAGTCAGCCACTCCCACCAAAGCTTCAACATCAGGGATCTTATTTCCCATGCTACGGGCATTTATACACACTGCTTTACATATGTTACCCCTATTACCCATTTCCATAAAGTTATTTAATGTATCACCTACCTGGGGGCTTTCACTTACCTGGGGGCTTTCTTCACCCATCCCCAAGAAATCTAGTTTAAAGCCCTCTTCAGTAGATTAGCCAGTCTACTACTGAAGACGCGTTGACCTTTCTTGGACAGATGGATGCCATCTCTACTCTGCAACCCTTGGAACAGCATCCCATGGTCTAGGAAACCAAAACGCTCTCGATGACACCATCCACGCAGCCATGCATTCATCTCCAGGATGCGAGCCTCTCTGCCTTGGCCTTTACCCTCAACAGGGAGGATTGAAGAGAACACCACCTGTGCACCTAACTGCTTCACCCTCTGTCCCAGAGCCATGAAGTCACTTTTGATACGTTCCGAGGTATACCTGGCAGTATCATTTGTTCCAACATGGATTAGCAACATTGGGTAATAGTCAGTGGGCTTGATGAGTCTCGGCAAACTCTCCGTAACATCCTGGATTTTGGCACCAGGCAGACAGCATACCTCTCTGGACATCAAGTCTGGTCGGCAGATGGACGCCTCAGTACCCCTCAGAAGAGAGTCTCCAACCACCTCTACCCTTCGTTTCCTTGTGGTCACTGATTCTGCAACTTTGGGGTACTTGAGCTCTGGTTCTTCCCTTTCCAGGGATGCTTTCACCTCCTCCATTTCCAGGGCTGCATAATGGTTCTTCAATTCAAGGGCTGGAGAAGTTGGATTGGTGATTTTGAAGGCCCTGGTGACTTGGGTGCCAACAGAATGTCGATGGTTGGACACATCTCCTCTGCTGGAGAGCTTGGTTGCTGCAAAAAGCATCTCATCAATGTACTTCTCACTGTCTTGAATGCTCCTCAGCCTCGCCACATCCTCTCTGAATTCCTCCACTTGTTTCCTCAGAGCTTCAGCATGCAGGCACCCTGCACATGGAACTGGTCCTTCAACTGGCATTAGGACCTCTGTCTGGACCGAGGCAGAAGCTGTAAAGGGGGAAACAGCTTTAGCGATACGATTTTTCCCAGTCATTGTTCTGTTCGTGGAGCTTAGGTATCTGTTAAAGCAAAAGAGAGAGATTGGATAGGAGCCTTTCAAAATGGCCTTTTGACCTGCCATCTGGTGTTAACACCTATTGAAAACGTTCCACAGTTCTCTTGCCCCCTAGGTAGAAGGCCTCTTTGTAGCTCACAGAGTACTGACCCTGTTTTGCCTTTTATGCTAAGTCATATTCTGATTTGATTTAAATTACAGCTCTTTGCTGCTGCTAGGCTCCGACTTATTATGAAATTTAAACTACAAGCTCTCTGCTGGGTATGGAATGTAACCAGAAAGTTCTCTTCTGTATTTTAAATTTAAACTTAAACTGCTGCTACTAGGCCCTGACTGATTTAACAAAAAAAAAAAAGACACCAACCTGCTCTTTGCCAGATTGATTACCTACCCCAACTCCTCCAGGAACGTAACCACTCTGGCCATCGCCTTGTGAGACTCTGCTTCCAATTTCGCCAGAATCAGCCAGTCGTCTAGGTAGGGATGTACCAAGATCCCTTCCTTGCGCAGAGCTGCGGCCACCACTACCATCACCTTGGTAAAAGTCTGAGGGGCTGTTGCGAGGCCGAAGGGCAGAGCTTGAAATTGAAAATATCCTCTTGGAACCGCAAATCTCAGAAACTGCTGACGAGCACTGCAAATAGGAATATGCAAATACGCTTCTGTGAGGTCCAGGGATGTCAAAAACTCTCCCTGCCGAACTGCCACGATTACCGACTTTAGCGTTTCCAGCTGAAAGTGCGGCACTCAGACATCAATCGAGTCGTTTCAAGTTGAATATTGGTCGAAAGGTTCCTTCCTTTTTGGGTACCACAAAATAGATTAAGTATCAACAGGAACCGTGTTGGTCTACAGGCACCGGCACTACCGCTCCCAACAACAGTAGCCTTTAAAGAGTGTCTTCTACCGCTGCCCTCTTTGCCGGGGATCTGCAAGGAGACTGAACAAATGCTGGCCGCTCTGGCCTCGACAACTCGAGAGCATATCCTTTTCAGATCACCTCCAGCACCCACTGATAGGAAGTGACCTGGGCCCAGGCGGGAAGAAACTGCCTTAACAGACCTCCCACCCGCAGCACCTCTTCCCGGGCCCCCGTTGTCTTATTGAGCTTTCCTAGGTCCCACAGAGGAGGGAGAAGCCCCAAAACCTCTTCCCGCTCCTCGAAACCCTCGGCAGCTTTGTCCCCTCGAGGGAAAACGACCCCTTTGAAAGGACGTCAACCTAGCCGGCTGAAACCTCTGAAAATCCCTTGGCTGGCTACGAGCGGCAGCCGGAGACCGGCCCTGCTTCTGCCTATCCTCAGGGAGTCTACCCTTAGTCTCGCCTAACTCCTTAACCAACTTATCCAAGTCTTCTCCAAATAGCAGCTTCCCCTTAAAGGGTAGTCTACTAAGGCGTGCCTTTGAGGAAGCATCCGCTGCCCAGTTATGCAGCCACAAGTATCGACGAGCTGCCATTACCGAGACCATATTCTTGGCAGGCTCCAAATGAGGTCATACTGACTGCCAGGTAGGCCGCCCCCGACTCTATCCTAGCCGCTTCTCCCTGTGCATTACCAGAAAGGTCATGAGCTGTCTGAGGTGATTGCAGCAGCTTCAGACAGGCTCTTGCCACCCAAGCCCCCGAGACAGAGGCCTGCAAGGCCAGGGCACTAACATCAAAGGCTTACTTCAGTAACTGTCCAATTTCCTATCCTGGGCATCTTTTAGAGCCGCACTGCCCTCGACCGGGATAGTCGTCTTCTTTGTGACCGACACCGCCGCATCTACTCTGGACAGGTGCAATAACTCTTTGTCTAGCTCCGGCAAGGGATACAGATGAGCTCATAGCTCGTACTCCCCTTAAACTGGATTTAGGTTGATTCCATTCCTCCTGAATCATTTGATGCACTATTCTGTGCACAGGAAAAACCTTTTGTGATTTCCTGACGGCCTGGATCAACAGATCTTCCAAGGCCTTCTTGTCCGCTGTTGCGTCCGTCACCATATTAGACTTTCATCGATTCAGTAATCAATGCCGGGAGTTCCTCCCAACGAAAGAAATCGCCCTATCTGGGCTTGTTCCTCTGGAATCTCTCCCTCTTTGAGTTCCTGTTCTTCTTCTTCCCCTAACTCCCTGTCTGAGACTTCTCCTTCCAGAGTCTCAGACAGAGGGGACGTGAGGCTCTCCTCATTCATCAACCTAACACGCTTTGGCGGGAAAGTCACCTCCTGATCCTTGGACATCGCCCATTTAGAAGGGCCACTTACCTGCAGTGCCGCCGATCCTCCCATTCCCTGCTGCCGCATACAAAAGGCTTTATGCAGCAGTAGAACAAATTCAGGCGAGAAGCCCCCCAGTCCCCCTCTTCCCTGGAGGATGTGGAAGGGGTAGGCTGCGGCAGGGAAGGTCCCGGCAGCTCCACGGTTAAAACATAGGGGAGAGGACCGCTCACCCCGCCCTTCCAGAGGGTCCCCTGACCCCTGGGAATCAGAAACCCACTCTTGGGATAACCCTGCTTGCATTTCTTGCTCAACCGAAGCAGCCTCTGTGGCACATCCCTTACAGACTCCTGCTTCTGCCACCGTACCAGAGTGCCACAGACCAGGCACCAAGGCCTACCAGGCATGGTGCGGTGGCTTTACTCCCCACTATTCGCTGAATAGACAGGGATTGAAGAAATAACCTGAACCAGATATAAAAAAACAAAATTAAAATTAAACCAATTAAGTTAAATAAAATTAAACAAATTAAATTAACCCAATTTTTTTTTTTAATCAGGAAACTCAAAAAAACCCAAAATTCCTGCTCTTCTCCTCTTGCCCCAAGCATGCGTGAAAAAGGCGCGAGGAAAACAGCTACCTCCTACCTTGCAGCTGAAGCTCCGTTCCAACATCCACGTGTCGGGCCTGCACACGCAGCCCCCTGTTCTCCGCAGCTGTGAGACTCCGCTCGCCGAGCCGCTGTGCCGCCACTCCTGCTTGTTTCCTTCGACGGTGCTAAGCCCACAGCGTTGGTGGGGCGTCCTCTACTGCCGCAACGCTGAAGACTCCCACTCCATGCTCAGCCACCAGAAAGGGCCAAGATCCTCAACGAAGTATCAATCTCCGCCCAACAGAGAGATTTCTCTGCACCTCCCCAAACGGCAGCAGGCAAGTCTCCTCTTCAAACGGCCCAAAAAGAACCGGGCCTTCACAGAGAAAGGCGGGGGGGGGGGGGGGGGGGGGGATAACCACGAGAAGGAGGAAGGAAGGAAACAACTTTGAACCTTCAGAAATTAAATTTAAATTTAAAATTGAATTAAAGCAATAACCCTTAGACCCAGGAGCCTTAACTACTCCCTGCTTAACTGTCTCTCCTGTAAGCCCTGAGCTCTGGCTTACTGCAATCTTCCAGCTGCTTGGAGGCTGAGTTTACTGATACTGGTGGGTGGTGCCAGTGGTATTTGTACCAGAGCATCATCAAATCAATGATAGGCTCAGCCTCCAAGCTGCTGGAAGGGGTGCACAACCCAGACGAAAGGGACTGGATTGGAGAGACAATAAGGAACAGAAAAATTTGATAAGCAATTCTGCTTTATCCTCATCAGCTTCTACATATTCCTCCTTCACCCTTGAGTCTGAAAATACCACTTTTGCCCTTCCTCGTTTCACTAACATACCTGAAAAATGTTTTATCCCATTTTATTGCATGTTTTATCCCCTCTTTTTGAATCTTTGCTTTCCTGACTACTTTGCTAGCTTCTCTAGGTTTTTCCAAATATAGATGAATGTCTTCCTCTCTCTGTGATCTCTTGTATTTCATGAAGGTCTCCCTCTTTCTTCACCTTTTCAGCTACTTCTTTCAAAAACCATAGCGGTCTCCTTTTCCTTTTATTTACCATTTTAACAAAAAAGGTTGGTTGCCCTTAAAATATCCTCTTTCAGTTTTGCCCACTGTTTTTCTACATCACCCAGCTGTTTCCATCCTGCTAACTCCTCCCTGAGGTATTGGCCCATCTTGGCAAAGTTAGTTTTCCTAAAGTCTAAGACCCTCGCTTTTGAATGGATTCTATCAGCCCTAGTCCTAACACTGAACCAACACCATCTGGTCATCAATGGACGCAAAATGATCTCCCACTATAACATCAGAAACACTTTCACCATTGGTAAGCACCAAGTCCAGTATGGCCCCTTCATGTGTGGGATCTGTTACCAATTGCTTGAATAGTTCTCCCTATAGAGAATCCAGGATCTCCTTACTTCTAGATGATACTGCAGCAGGAATGTGCCAAACATCTGGCATATTGAAATCCCCTATCAGTAGCACTTCCCCATTCCTAGCAATGCTGCGTATGTCTTCAATTAACTCCCCATCCACTTTTCCTCTTGTGAGGGAGGTCTATATATCACACCAATGCAAATAGATTTCTCTTTCCCTCTTTCTAATTAAACCCACAGTGCCTCCTCTCTCCCTTTTAAGCTCTGTAATTCCAAAACTTTAATATTTTTTTACATATAGTGCCACTCCTCCTCCGTCCTTTCTGAATAAAGTATAGCCTTGTATAGTTACATCCCAGTCATGGTTTTCTGTGAATCATGTTTCTGTAACTGCCACTAAATCCAAGTCAGCCACTCCCATTAAAACTTCAACATCTGGGATCTTATTTCCCATGCTATGGGCATTTATACATACCGCTTTCCATATGTTGCCCCTTTTGCCCATTTCCATAAAGGTATTTAATGTTTCACTTACCTGAGGGCTTTCTTCACACATCCACAACAAATCTATTTTAAAGCCCTTTTCAGTAGATTAGCCAGTCTGTTACGGAAGACAATCTGACCTTTCTTGGACAGATGGACACCATCTCTGCTCTGCAACCTTTGGAACAGCATCCCATGGTCCAGGAAACCAAAACACTCTTGGATGACACCATCCACGCAGTCATGCATTCATCTCCAGGATGCAAACTTCTCTGCCTTGGCCTTTACCCTCAACAAGGAGGACTGAAGAGACCACCACCTGTGCACCTATCTGCTTCATCCTTGGTCTCAGAGCTATGAAGTCAGTTTTGATATGCTCAGAGGGATGCCTGGCAATATCATTTGTGCCGACATGGATTAGCAACATTAGGTATTATTAAATTTATTAAGCACTGCAAGGCATACACAGCACTGTACAAACACAGAGAAAGACAGTCACTGCTCAAAGAGCTCACAATCTAAAAGACAAACAGATGTGACAATACAAGAAGCATGAGGTGAAAGGGAAGAGGAGACACAAGGAAAAACAAAGATCATGGTCTGAAAGCAGTCTCAAAGACATATGTTTTTAGCAAGGATTTGAGAAGGAAGTAGAGACTTGATGTAGAGATAGGGGGAGCTTATTCCAGGCATAAAGGAGCAGCAATGTAAAAGGATTGAAGTCTGGAGTTAGCATTAGAAGAGGAGGGCATAGAGAGGAAGAGACCAGAGGAAGAGCAGAGTTCACGAGGGGAGAAGTAAGGAGAGATAATGAGGGACCATAGAGTGAATGCATTTAAAGGTTAGGAGAAGTTTGAAATGAATACGGAACCAAAAGGGAAGCCAGTGAAGCGATTTCAACAGAGGGGTCACATGAGAGTAATGCAGCTGACAGAAAATCAGTCGTGCCGCAGAGTTCTGAACAGATTGAAAAGGAAACAGGTGGGACTAAGGAAGAGGTTGCAATAGTCAAGACGGGAGGCAATTAAGGAGTGAATAAGGGTCCTAGTAGTGTCTTCAGAGAGGAAGGGCCGAATTTTGCTAATGTTAAACAAATAGAAACAGGTTTTAGCAATTTGCTGAATGTGAGGGGAGAAGGACAGCAAGGAGTATAAAATGACTCCAAGGTTACGGGCTGAAGAGACAGGTTGTAGTATAGTATTCGACAGTGATAGAGAAAGGAGGAAGGGGGAGGATGGCTTAGGAGGAAAGATAAGAAGCTCAGTTTTATCCATGTTCAATTTCAGACCGTGGAGAGACATCCAAGACAGCGACGTCTGACAAACAAGTGGAGATACAGGATTCTCTCTCATTAGGGTTACAATTAGGTCTATTCTTGTTTCAAGCATACCTTGCGCTAAATTATAGACTATCGGGGGGGGGGGGGGGGGGGAGGGTGTTCATAAACTCTCAGCACTACATACACACAAACACACTTAGCCCTGTCAGGATCTTCTTGGACACCCTGACATGCTACATAGTTAGTGTAAACAGAATAACAAATATAAAAATATATACAAGACTTTAAAACAGGAAAAATGCTACTACCTCTCATCAAGCACTTCTATTTTTCATGTGAACATTATATGCCTTTTATAAATACACCAATTATTGTTTGTGTTAAGAACACAAAAGGAATACCAGCTAAAATATCATAAAGCAATATACAGCTCTGAATATAAAGACCAAGATTAGAACACAATAGGCTGACATCTCTTTTCACTATCCCCTTTAAAAGCTGTGCATGACAGACTCATTTCACAGTTTTTCTACCCTCCCCCAAAGAACCAGCTCATAAGCATCAAAATCTGTGCCAATTTAACCTTTGTTTATAACATGGGAAACATTTGTGTATATTAGACCCATTGACAATGAATGAGAGAAAAAGGCCTTGGTAAAAATCACATTCAAAATGAAGCGTACAATTCATGATGATCTAGTTATTGTACTTTAATTCAGGAGCAAAAGCACAGGGCCAAGTGAACAAGTCTAGGAGGGCAGCATGTGATAGAGGAGCAAGAACAGAGGGCCTGGCAGGATTATCCTTGAAATACAAACGCTCTTAATACATTTTTAAATGCTGTGTGTGTTTCTTAGACCTCTATGCCAATATGAACCATCACGTATATACTTACATTGTATGTATTTCAACACTTTAAAGTTCAAGTGCAATTTGGATGTGTGATTTCAAATAAGTAAACTTAAAAGCACAACACAATCACCACTTACAATCACACATTATTCTACAAATTGAGAGACACTTAACCCTTAAGTTGTTCTCTAACTTTAATAGGTCACCAAAAAAAATGGGGGGAAAGGGCAAGTTCACTAACAAGAGGTATACTATTTCTCTGGGGCATTTCAGCATATTAAAATGGGGGGAGGGGAGGGGAGGGGGAGAGGAGATGATGGCCACTAATGTTCGTGCTTAATGCTCTTGCAGTTTCTTTGTAAGAACATATCCAAGACATCTTTATATAAGAAGGTCTGTGACATGCCCATGCTAATGCAAAGATTCTGGGATGACGTTAGAATTCCCTCTGCACTTCAAGAAGGGACAGTGAGGTTACAGTGGCAAAGTCTAGCTGGAATTTTTTGAACACAATGAATCTGAGGTAGAAATTGAATTGTGCATTCTACATTATACTTTTAAAACCTTTATACACTATACAGCATTACCTAAGATGGAGGGTTTGGCTCCTCTGCCTTAATTAAATTGCAAACTCCAAAGAATAGGGACTGTCTGTAGTGATATACAACTAGTACTAATATATCAGCCAAAACACAAGGTCTTTCTTTTGTATTTTTTATATAAATAAAGAATCCTACTTTGCAGAAATTCACTTATCGCGGTAGAGTCTGGAACTGATTAACCGCGGAGGGGTGAGTGTGTGTGTATTATATATATATATACTATATATATATATATATAGGGGGGGGGGGGGAAATCAGGTTGCCTTTAACTAAAGCCCATCAGAAAAATTTATACCTGAAGAATGAATGGATTCAGTTTTTCAAACTTAAAAACAAATACATAACATTTAGCTAATATGCAGCTGTTTTAAATGGACATCACTGGAAAGTGTCTTTAGTAATCACGGTATGGCCTCCGATAAGAACTGTAACTGTGTTGTCCATACCGAGGGTAATATTGGCCTTGTCTGTACTCATTGTGATTGTTTTCCCAGCCTCTTCCTGGCCACTGCTGATCAGGTCTATAATTGTACGAATAGTTACGCCTCCCTCCTCTCTCTCTATATGGTCTATCCTGAAACCTGTAAAGAGATATTTAACAGAAACTTATAAATATAGTCCTCAGTTTCAAAGGCAGACGTACATAAAATTGCTGCATCTTTCACATGTAATAGAATCGTGAAATAGTTGCTCCTTTACCATAACAATAGTACATTGATTGGTTATATTATGTCATGAACAGTTTTACACCTCACAGGCCAAATATACGATAGTGAAAAACGTCAATGGGGCTTCATGTACCAAGCCCTCAATTTTAGGGTTTTGCACATTTCTCCACATAAAGCCTCATCTGTGATATTTTTCACTAGTTTTATGCTTTGCAAATAAAACTGCAGTGCAGTTTACTACACGAAAAAAACTTTAACCAAATTCAAAACAAACAAGCTGCTACATAGCAGGATCATGCAAAGCTATTCATTAATTCTGAATTTCCATGAAAATATCTTTGCAGGCCAGTTTTTACAAAAATAAAAAAATCCCTACATTCTCAGTGAGCTGTACTTATCTAGTTTTGCCAGTCTGTTACAAATTTTGTGCGAAAGCTTGCCACCCAGCTCATTTACTTAGAAACAGACAATGACAGCAGATAAAGCCCATATGACCAGAGATCCTTCTGTACTTCCCCCATCCTCTCCTGAATTCACATACAGTTCTTGTCTCCACCATCTCCACTGGGAGGCTGTTACACACATCCACCATCCTTTCCATAAAGAAATTTCCTCAGATTACTCCCGAGTCTATCCCCAGAGTTTCCTTTCAACTGAAAGAGGCCCACCTTCCGTGCATATATACCATAAAGGTATTTTAAACGTGTCTATCACATCTCCCCTCTCCCCTCCAGGGTATACATATCGAGGTCATTCTATTCCAATATGCTTAATGAAGATGACCGCAGACCATTTTAATAGCAACTCTGTACCAACTCCATCTGTGGACTCCAGAATTTTGCGCAGTACTCTAAAAAGGAGTTCTCACTAGAGCAGGGTTCTCAACTGAATTAGGTTTTCAGGATAACCACAGTGAATATGTACGAGATTTGCATACAATGCATGCAACTCTCTCTCATATATATGCATTATGATAATCCTGAAAATCTGACTGGCTAGGTGTGTCCTAAGGACTGACTTGAGAACCCCAGTCTACCCCATTTCAGATTTTGGTAGTATCTGCAAATAAGTAAATCTTTCCTGACAGACCTTCCACAATATGACTTATAAAAATGCTAAAGAAAAACAAACAAACACACACAGAACCAAGGACCAATCCCTACGGCACGCCACTGGTAACGCCCGTATCTTCAGGGTGAACTCTACTCACTACCACCCTCTGTCACTTACCACTCAACCATTTTCTTACCCCAGCCAGTCACTTTAGGCTTCATTCCAAGGATACTCAGTTTATTTATAAGTCATCGATGTCAAAGACCTCGCTGAAATCTAAGTATATCACATCTTGTGCTCTCGGCCAATCCAATTCTCTGGTCACTCAGTCAAAGAAATTAGATTGGTCTGACAAGACCTACCTCTACTGGATCATGTAGTCCCTCGGATTCCAAAAAAACAGCTCCACACTATCCTCTGCTTTAGTAGCATTTCCATTAATTCACTCACCACAGAAGTCAGACTAACCGACCTCCATTTCCAACCTCTTCCTTACTTCCGTTTTTGTGGACGGAAACCAAAACCACCCATCTCTTGTCCTTCAAAGCCCCTATGCTCTTTAGCTAGCTACTTATGAAGAGTATTTGAAAATCGTTCGAGATCTACCTCATTTCCATTCCTATTTGTGTTTGTTTTCCGAGGTCCCATTCCCAGCCCTTCATCTGTGAAGACAGAACAGGAATATTTGTTGAGCAATTCCACTACCCTCATCAGCCTCTACATATTCTACCCTTAAGCCTCACAAAGCCACTCTGCACTTCCTCCTGTCACTAACATAGCTGAAAACGTCTTGTCCCCATATTTTATCGTATTGGCTATTTTTAACATCCAATTGCATTTTTGCTTTCCCAGCTTCCCTTAGCTTCTCCAGATATTGTTTGTCTTCCTTTTTCTGCAGTCTCTTATAATTTATGTATTCTAACTTCATTCCCTTACTTTTTCAGCTACTTCTTTTGAAAGCCATAGTGGCTTCCTTTTTCCTCTTGCTTTTATTTACTTTCCTAACAAGAATTTTCCACGAGTGGCACATTTCTCAGGACATACTAAGAGTAAGCATAATATCAGGCTTTCAGTGAGAAACAAGTTTATTCGCTCTTCCAATACATTTATATGAAAACGTTCACAATTAGTAAGGAGGCTACCACTTCAGGATTATTTTGGCTTTTCCCACCCCCATGTCCTACAAATTTAGATCACAAAACTATATAGTTATCTTTATTAAACCACATAATTTTTGGCCAACTGCTTTAAGTAATTTTGTTCATATGGACAGAGTGACCTACATGCTAGCTGCCATTACCAGATATTTCCCTCTTTATCTGCCACTGCAGCTCATGCTGCAGCTCCCCAAAACTCAGTCATTAGCTTTCACAGCAAGTCCAAGGACTATCAATTCCTGACATTTTAAATACAAATAAAAGTAATGAGTAAGTCATTTGATTGGACTGGATTTACTTCTAGCCTTTTCTCAGTAATTCAAGGCAAGGTAGGGACAGGAAAATACCTACTGTACCTGAATGTAACAGGCCAATGCAGAAACCCTGCACTAGAGCCCAGTGCTTAAAGCTCTAGTGCAGGGACTAACACTGACTCTCTGTGCTGGGATGCAATATGCAAATTACCCAGTGCATAAAAAAGTTAAATGTTAAACTGGGAAAGCAAACCAAACACATGTGCACAGAAATCGGCACAAGTTTGGCATGCTGTCCCGGAGAGACACTTCACCTCAAAAGACCAAGGCATCAGGGAAAGCTTTGATGCCATTAGCACACTGTCGGGGGAGCTAGTACACCCCCCCCCCCCACCAAAAAAAATCCCCAGTGGCTCCTGAACTCCCCTCAAAGAAAAAAAAATTCCTGGTGCCCCAAACCCCCTCTTCCAGTATTATTGATCTGGAGCATTGCCCATATGCTCCTGTCCCTGTGCCACCATCTAGAAAAATGGTAGCACCTGGCCCCGTGCAATGCATCCTGGAATGCACTGGGCAGAGTCAGACTGCCATATAAGGCAAATAATGCCTTATGAGGAAGAGTGACTGTCCTGTGTTGCATCCTGGGACAGCTTGTGTGCTGCAGGGGTGAGAGCAGAGAGCGTGTGGGCATTGCTCCCACCCCACATTATAGGTAGGGGGAAGGGGGTGGAAAAGTTCAGGGGCCATCAGGGATTTTTTTTTGTTTGGGTGGGGAAAAAAATTGAAATAAAAATAAAAATAGGGCCACTGGGGATTTTGTTTCTGTCAGGACTGGGGGAGGGAAGGGGGGAGGGGAGTTGGTCTCCAGGAAAGGGGGAGCATGGCCCCCTGACAGTGTGCTGATGGCATCAGGGTCTCTCTCAAATACCTGGATCATCTGAGGTAAAGCGTCAAACTTATTATCTGTATTATTTTTACTATTATTATTTGTACCTATTATCTCGATGTCGCTGGTTACCACCAGATCTATTTCTCCACTCTTCAACAACAGGAGGAGGATCTCCTGGGCGCTTCATATACTCTTGATATTCTTCATCATTTACTGTGAAACGATAGCTAAACATCTCTTCAAAACCTGCAACGACTTCTGCTGTGGTAGTCATCCTGAAATGAAATGCAGTATATATAAAATTTAACTGCACAGTTAATAAAGGGAATAAGCCAACTAGACACGTTCTCCAGATAAATACATCTGCTTAACATGGATAATTTTATGAAGTAAATATTTTTCTGAAATGTGTATACAAAAAGGCAAAAGTTTAGATAGTATGTAGAGATCAGAATTGAGAGATGAAGAGTAGGGCATAAACAATTGCGTTATTTTAGAAACAGCTGTCAAATGTGGAGCGTTTTGTAAAAGACGTATAAGACATGCAAGAGTACACATCTGTTGACACAGAATCAGAGGAACCATTTTGCAAATCATGTTAATTCAGACTATTTAAAAATACTACAAAAGGTTGTTGACAATGATGCCAACTAGAACTCAATGGACACATATTCAAAGTTCCTGCTTTGTTGCAGATACTTAGATTTAGAACAATGCACCTTACTGATATTAATCTGTTTGGTTAGCATTAATGAGGTGCAAAAATACTGCCTGTGAAAGAACTATTTGTTAAGTAGTACATTTATTGCTAAATGGTTCCTAAATAAAAAGGCTATCAGAAAGTGAAAACAGAACCAGATTTAAATATTTTTCATAAATGCATACATAGTGCTGCATAACCTACCAACATACTCAGGTAAACAGGAGATAGCAGAACATCCTAAAAATACCTGCAAGTACTTTAACATAGATAATGAATACATGCTTCTGTCTGCTAAGGAATCCACATTAAAAAAAAAAATCATCCACTAAACAAATACATACATCTGAAGGATCACCCTCAAGACTCAGACATTCAGCAAGAGATACTCACGTCTGGTTCTCAAAAACGTAGTCTGTTCATTCACCAATTTGAAAATCATACTCTCTAGCAGCTAGATACTTAAATAGGGATGTCAACTCTGACCCTTTCAAAAGAATTGGCAGTGTGCTGTCAGTTTTCAGGAGCATAAAATATGGATGTAAATACTGTTGTAAACCATATCTGTTTTAACAATTGCAATTACAAAACAATTTAACCTATAACAAATGCAGAGGAAGGTGGGCACAATACCAGAGAATTCACAAATCGAGCCCAGTAGAGATGCAATGATAGGGTGAGATGCAGAAGCAGCATTTGAACCTGGCCAAGGGTGACATCAGCACTAATGCTGCTCTTCCTGCAATGATCAGGAATCCCAGGACAGCAAACCAAATTAGACACAGCAAAAACAGATTTCCTGAGCGTCCCGCGGCAGGCCAGAGATTTAAATCTGGCGAAGGATGACGACAGTACTGATGCTCCTCCTCCCGCAGCGATCACAAATCCCAGGACAGCAAACCAAATTAGACACAGCAAGCACAGCTTTCCTTTTAGCTACACATCAAATCTAAGCAAAGATTTTTCCAAATAATGTGGAAAAAAACATTTACAAAGCATAACAGTACTTCACTATCGAACATTTGTAAGCTAATTTTAAAAAGCATTTCTGTGTGTAACATGAAGAGAGGGCTTTTATAAAATGGTGTACACATACACATATAGAAAGCAGGCTCAGACTATGCATAGGTGTTCCTGGTGTGGGGGGGGGGGGGAGGGATATACGTAAGTTGAAGTTGCAATATACACATGTACTTTAAAAAACACTTAAGTACACATAAAATGTAAATTAGTGTATGCATTCTATAAGAGCAGATGTAAGTTTGCACGAGAGCATTTGTACCTCTCATCTCTTATCTCTCCCTATGCCCCCTCTCAGGAACTTCACTCCGCTAGCAAATTACTTCTATCTAGGCCTTTCACTCGCACCGCTAACTCCGGACTTTGCTCCTTTCACCTTCCTGCACCTTACGCCTGAACAGCCTACCTCTGCCTATACGCCAGGCACCCTCCCTGGCCCTCTTCAAATCTATGTTGAAGACCCACCTCTTCACTGTCGCATTCAGATCCTGACTTCTATCCTAATCTTAACCTAACCCCCATCAATTTTCATAACCGAATTGTAAAGACAATACTGGGCCTTGCACCAATTTGACTTATGCCTGTATTGTTGCGACTAGATTGTAAGCTCTGATGAGCGAGACTGACGAGCAGGGATTGTCTCTTGTATGTTTGACTGTACAGCGCTGCGTGCCTGGTGCTATATAAGTGCTAAATAGTAGTAGTACCCTATGGGACAGGTTCTGGGCACTGTTCCCTCTAAGCTGTGCGCGTGTGCGCGCGCACACACCTCGCCGAGCGAGCGCACATACTTTATAACAGAGCGCACAAAAATTATGGTTCTGATTCTGACAGAAAACACAGATGTCTTAAAATTTAAAAGTTGTGATTGTAATTACTAGAAATTGTCCACTTCATTTAGTAATCATCTATTTTCATTTAGTTTGATTAAAATCAATGTGGTGTACATACTGTATTCTGACGTGTAGTCAAATTTTAAAGTATATAATAACTCCGCGTGTCGTTATGTGGCGCACAAAAATTTAACCTTCCTTCAAAAGCTGCACAGCTGATATTTTATGCGCACACAAACTACAGAAAATTAGAGGGAACATTGGTTCTGGGTGCCTAAGAACTCAAATGTAACTTCTATCTTGAACTTTTATACTTGTGTTTTCTACTTCCTTTCCAAACACTTTCTATATATTTAAAAAACAGCAGCTGGTCAGTAACCCATATGCAGATGATATGCCGAAGCATCAATGTCTGGTGGTAGTGAATGAGATTAAGTACAATAGGATTAGTAAAGTTCATTAAAAAGAACTGAACTTGTGTCAATACTAGTATTGTTGCTATCAAACAATGTATTATTGAAGCTGTAGAGAACCGTTGACACTAAAGAAAGGCATAAGATGCTTATGGCATGTGTAGCTGCAACAAATCTACTCCGTAGCGATTTCTGAGGTGTGTGTGTGCTTATTCTATAAGACCAAAAAAAGAAATACATACAATAGGCACTTTTTGGATTTTTCACCCAGGTGCCCCATAAGATGTCGTCGCATTTTCGCTTCTTAAAAACATTAAAACCCCCCACTTATTTTTTAAATTCCATGCATGGGCATCTACAAGTACATTTACAAATTAGAAAGGCCACAAACCCTGTTCCTAAATAATTTAGCATACTTAATCCTTAAACCCACTACACTTTTTTTTAACATGCTTTTTAGCAGGACATTTTTACATCAAAAGCTGCCTACTCCAGAGTGTGTTTATGTACAATTTAAGCAGATTTTGAAATCAGCAAGAGATGAAAGGTTAGGTAAACTGAAGGATTTCCCCCCTCATTTTGTATCTATTGGAAAGATGAAATGACCCTAACCAACTAATCCTAAGGTCACAAGTTGTCAAGAAAAGCAGAATGATTTAAATCTGGTTCTTCTAGTTCCCAGCCTTGGCCTTTCATATAGTCCTTGGGGATCCACTGACAATCTATTTTCTAGATTATTGAATTATTCATGATTTGTACAATGGACAGCCAGATAAATGTGCATGCAGGCTGTACAGAAACAAATATATCGCCACCTACATTTTTGCCCTGGTTTGTAAAATGTCAGAGGCTAATGACATCTTATAGTCGAACTAAAATTAGTAAGGCATAAACATGAGGCAAAGAATCCATGTTTTTGTTACTATAGACTAACATGGCGATCCACCTGGAAATATTTCTTTGTAATATTTGTATGCTCGTTTTTGTTTATCTTGTCTACTTTTGGACAAACGTTGGTGTCATTTTTCCTTGATTTTAAGGATTTCCGTTTTCATAATTTGTTTTCTTACTGGTCAGATTTTTTTGTTCCTATGTTTTGTTTTTACTTTTCTTTCCCTTCCCCTTCTTTGTGCAGGCAAATAGAAGCGTCGGCAGCTCCTCCAGGGCCCCCACATCATAAATTCTTTCAGATTAAGCCCTGACCACCACAGCAGCAGTGCTGACTCCTCCTAGGCCCAAAATATCAGGTGCTACAATTTTAGGAACCCACGAATTTGAGACCCTTATGAATATGCACGAAATACAGCTGCACCGAAAAACAGAGAGAGAGTTCATCCCTCTGGGTCGTGGCCCGCCTAATATTTTTGCCGCTCTCCCAAAATACTGCTAAGCAATTGTGGCAAAGCACGGCTACCTGCACTTGATGCTGATCTTACGAGACAGACTACTAAATCAACGCGAACGCAGAGCAGAACAGCTTTCCCTAATGAGCAAACAGCACGTTCCCCCATCGGTTTAGGTTCCTTTCGTTGGTTTTTGTTTACCTCGCTCTCTCGGTCTTTGATTCCACGTCCAGCCCCCACGCCTACCAAACAAAATACGAGGAAAACGCGAGTCTCTTCTGCGCCTGCGCAACACAACGGAAACGTCACAGCTGGTAAAAACCAATCCTCTCCGCTTCCGGTTCCGCCGTCGCCCTTAGTGCGCAGGTTCCTTGCGGGCGCTTTCTGAGTAAAAAGGCGCGTGGCTCGTGCTGTGGAGGGCGAGAGGCAGCAGATGTGATTATCAAGGGGGCTAAAGACAAATTGCTGTTTAAATTATTCCCTTTTCCATTTTTTTCTCCTCCCTGCTGGTGCAGCCTGTGTGCAGTAGACTGGCTGTATGGCTTTGTTGGAGGCTGTGCCCAGTGCCCACCGTATGCAGCTGAGATCCTACTTTATTACTGTAGTGTGTGAAAGGCAAGGGGTGTCAGTCCTCAAAGATGGGGGAGGAGGGGTTCAATAAACATGGGAGAAGAGGGGGGAACCAAGCAGGCAGGCTAGTGATGTTTTTGACGTCACTCTGGCGTTTAAAGAGGACCTCTTGTTTTTGGGCAGGGCACGTACTGTCCATGCAGATTGCGGTGTCTGCTGCAGCCGCTGAGAGTCCGAATGAAGCATAGTGCCGTCCTTGAGTACCATCCTGGTGGTGGATATACTTAAAATACGTGCTACAGAGATGGGCTTTTTGTCAAGCATATGAGCGTGACTGAAACTGGTGTATGCTGCTCTCACCCCAACACCTCGTGCACAGGAAGTGCAGCCTTTCATATGTTTTTTCATAGGGTTTGGTCACAAAGATGCAGCCGAACATTGTTTTTTTTAGAAAGAAAGCCTTGGGTGTTTTAAATAAGTAGCCTGTATCACTTTCATTTATGATCACTTAGGTATATTGATTCAGATGGCAGGGCTGGAGACTTATGCTCACCATTCTTGTAGCATTCCCCTTCCCCGTATCAGATATTGGAGTCTAGGGTAGCTCTGAAAGCCCTTAAAGTGTGTACTTCTCAGTAGACACTGGGAGTGATACATTCATTGTTTGGCATATGCCAACTTGTGCTGGCTATGCCAGAGGATTATAAAGTTGAATTGTAAGAGGTGGCCTTTGCGATACCTATTAATGTTTTACAAATCTGAAAGGTAGGCACCTGAAGCAGCATGGGAAGGCATGCAGGAGCTTGAGGATTTGATGTATATTTCATTACTGGTTGCAATTGGATAACAATTGTGCAGTCTCTTTAAAAAGTGAATTTAATATATTCACTGCATAAGAACACGCACACAAATGTTCTCCAAGAGCAGGTGCCAAACTGAATGGTGAAATCTGGGGACTGGAGAAATGGAGAGAACAGCACATGAAGCTGGTAAGATTTTCAGCATCTATGGGCTAGAAAAACTGCAGTCACCCATAAAGACTTTCTCCATCATGCCAATGTAAGGCCCAAAGTTAACATGAGTGAATATTAGGCACACAGCCACTATAGCAGAGGTTCCCAACTCCAGCCCTGGAGGGCCAAACACCATTCAGGTTTTCAGGCTGTCCCTAATGAATATGCATGAGATACAATGGGGCAGTGCATGCAAATGCATTTCATGCATATTTATTAGGGCTAGCTTGAAAACCTGAATGGTGTTTGGCCCTCCAGGACTGAAGTTGGGAACCTCTGCACTATGGTGATCAGAGAAGCAATAGACCTCTCACTGCCTCCGTTCTCAGTGGCAACTCCAGCAGTAATAAATCTCACTTCTCTCAGTCAGGATCCAGGGGAAGCACCAGCATTCTGGATAAGCTCTTTAAAACACTGTAAGATTGAGCCCTTAACTATTGCATGTATTTTTATGCATATTCTTTGCTGATGTAATTTTTCCATTTTATCAGCATATATTTTTAAATTAAAAAAAAACAAACCCACAATAGTTTTGATGTTCCCATACAATAATCTTGTATTTCAGACCTGGCATAGCTGGTGAGACCTCTAGTGGGTGGATTGAGAGCTGCATACAGGTGATGAAAAAGCCACAAGGGTACCCAGGTTAGAGAGGTAGTCAGTAAAGTGCATTGCAGCAAGAACACATATTATTTGGTCCTTAATACAAGCTATGTTCATGAGAAAATTAATGCCAGCTCAAAGAGAGCATCGGGCTGCAATGTAAGTGCATGGGTGGTCTGGGGGTTGTCACCCTGTGACACCACCATGAAGGCAGGCACACATGCTCCAACCCAATTCGCAAAGGCCCAATCAAAGCTGAGCCCTGCACTCCTGGACCCAATGTGACCTCTCCATCCCACCCCTCTAAGATTCCCCACTCCCCGGGGCTACCTTAAGAAACCTCATGGTCCAGTGGGCCCGGATGGGAGTGGCCTTCAGTTGGAAACTACTGCTAGGAAATCATAAGTACCATTTTTTAATCTGGCGCCAGGCAGATCAGGAGCTTTGAGCTGATGTTATTTTTCCCTTCAAGCTGCATTATTCCTTTACTGTGGGAGTCACTAATTCACAGTACTGATTTACCACAGGATAGTGACTCCCACGGTAAAATAAGCTGTTATAAAATCCATGCTTTTTCCTCAGTTTAGTAATTTACCCCCCTTAATCTGTTAGCTTAGGAGAAAGGAAGGAAAGGGAAATATATATCCTGTCCTTTTTCAGAAAAATGAGCTACATTGGGTACTGTAAGTCTATTCATAGACAGGCAGTGTGAAAACCACTAATGCAGTTGATTCTGTTTCCAGTATCTCACCCAGGAAATGCATGAGGAAAGTACCTTTCTTTATTGCACCATGGACAAAAGATGTATCCAAGTTTATTGTCTTCATTTATTTTAAATGTTTCATTTATGCATTTTTTTAGGCAAAATTTTACAAGTCTCCACTTGTTAACAGTAACCAGAAAATAATTATGAAAAAAGAAAAATATAGGGAGAGTATTCAAAAGGATTAACACAGTTAACAGACCTGCTAACCATGTTAATCCCCTTATCTGGGCTATTCAGCGGCACTAAGATGGATTAATGCCACTGAATATCTGGTGGCAGTAAACGTCTTAGTGCTGCTGCTGCACACCAGCGATATTGAGTCACTGCCCGATTATCGACATGCTGTGAAAGTCAGGCGTGGTAAAGGCTGGCCTAACTTTCTCCATGGAAGCTAACTGGACAACGGTTGAATATCGCAGCTGCTCGGTTAGCTTTCTGGCAATCGAGCAATCCAGATATTGAATGGATATGGAATATCCGATTTTAAAGTTCAGCGATGGTGGTTAGCCATGTTAGAACAGCTAGCCACCGCTGCTGAATATCCCCTCCATAGATAAAATGATAACATAAAAAATATCATCTTTTCTTTAAACTGAGACCACAGTCAGATAGTGGCGTAATAAAATAAGAGCATATTCAGTGTGTGCCTTTTGAGTCAGTGCTGACTCCTGGTGACCCGGCAGCTCCTGGGTTTTCTTGGAAGTGTGACTGGAAGTAGATTGCCAGGCCTTTCTGCTAAGTGACTTGCCCAAGGCCACAAGGAATGCTAGTGGGAATCAAACCCTGGTCTCTTGGTCACCAAGCTAATGCTCTAACCACTAGGCTACTCCTCTACTCCCAGGGTGCCATGGCTTAGTTGATTAAAGCACCTGTCTAGTAATCAGGAGATCTTGAGTTCAAATCCCAGCGGTGCTTCAAGTCTCCTTCTCTCTCTCTCTCTCTCTGCTACAGGGATAGCAAAGAAAAAAAGATGCTCCCAAAGCCATAGTTTCATGGCACATAGCTAAGAACCATTTTCATCATTCTTGAGTTGACCAGGCAACATCTGGAAATATTCTAACAGGTTGACTCAATAATTGTTCTTTCATTGTCTTGAAAAGAAATGTAATGTCATACCCAAATCTTGTTCAAAAACAAAACTAACCAATAAGTTAGCTCTCTCTTAACCTTCAACCAACAAACTTTTAAGTAATGATGATACATCTAATACATTAGCTCCCTCCAGCTTCTTTGATTTAGTGGGAGGGAAGTAAATGCTGTTATAGGAGGTAAAGCTGAGGAAAATCCATAACTTCCATTAATTACTTTTTAAAGGAATTTAGTAGCAATATATTAAGCATTTTGAGAAAATTCAGATCTCTCCGTTTTAAATGCCAAGACTAATTTTCAAATTGTTCCAGCTTATGATGTATCAGAATTATATCTTTTACCAAGGTATTAGTGATATTCTTTGAGGCTTTAGCATTATGTTCCAGGACCATAGTCATCATTAGCTAACATAATCTTGTTTCTGGGCCTGTTTAACATTTTGAAGCAAATAATTAATATCTGTTGGACACTTCAACGATAGAATTCTCTACCTACGCCATTGCATCCTGTTGGAGGATTGGCTAATAAAAAGGGGTCGGTGGCAGCACCATTCCTTTGTAGGCCTTGAATCCACCCATTCTTGCTACGCTGAAAGGGGTGTAGACTGCAGCCGCATGACTGATGATGTTAATTCCTCAGGCAGAAACAGGTTCCCACCATCCAGTTTAGCAATGGGGAGTTCACACGGCAGCCACTTTCTTCTTAGATAAATCCCTCATAGGAGAGTCAATACACTGCTGTTGATGTACTGGGGCTGCAGATTTGGGTGCTTTAGGCACCGACGTCCCTTCTTAGGAGCCATGAAGAACAAGGTAAAGAGAAAAAATGTTTGTAGTGTTCTCAGGCTCACTTGAGGTGTACCATTATTTTGATTCCAAGACCGTTGCTTAAGTTTATTCCCTTTAAGAAAGAAGTAGGTCTCTTCTGAATATTTAATAGTTAAGTTTTTGTCAGAATGTAATACCTAAATACACTGGTCCCAAAACAGTTATGCTTTAGTCCGTCAGTATATCCAACAGTATCTCTCTTGGATTGCAATTTTAATCTTACTGTAGATAGATACTATTCACGCCCCCTTCCGTCACTGGCAAAAGCCTCCCCGTTCAAACAAGGAGTTTGTATGGGGAGGCTTAGACGAGGGTGGGCAGTGAGTGGTCTGAGGTCCCGGATGTACAGGGCTGATTCTGATGTCGGCCCTGTATGTCCAGGGCCTTGGATCTAGACGGGGGATGGTAGGCCCAGCCAGCAGCAAAGAGGTGAGGGGGTGCAGAGGGGAACGAAGATTGTGGTCGGCGGCCGGGGATCGTGGCTCCTGAATAGAGCTGTAGTGCCATGGCAACGGGACACCATGGCACCGCGGCTCCATTCAGGAGCCTGACTGAGTTAGCTGGGCAGGGGTCTGTACATGCAGACTGATCTGAATTAGGTCCCGGCCTGCACGTACAGACCCAGACCCACTTCTGATCTCACAGGGCATGTCTAGCCCTAGCGGGATCAGAATCAGATCTACATCTGTGCGTCCCGATTCCGATTGGACGCACAGGAGCCAGCATGCACTCATTGGAATGTGCCTCCACGAGGATTATTTTAGAAGCCTTATCCAGGAGTGGAGGAGTAGCCTAGTGGTTGGGGCAAGGTACTTCAGGCCAGAAGGTCGGTGGTTCAAATCCCACTAGAGGACAGCAACCTTGGGCCGGAAGGACTGGGGTTTCTAGTCCCACAGGTGCTCCTTGTGGTCTTGGGCAAGCCACTTCACCCTCCATAGCCCATGTTCCCTGTAAAATAGTTATCTCCAAGTTATAATACCCTGTTCAATGTAATTTCAGTTTGTTCAATGTAAACCGCACTGATGCAGAATAGCACAGTATATAAGAGAATGTAAATAAATAAAATGATTTCCATATGTAAAATGAGGCATATACATATGGAAGTGGCATCCTCATGGAAACAACCGTTCTAGAATATGTGGATGTTCTTATTACATAAAGGTTGCAAGGGGGCAGGTCAGGGAAATACTTAGAGAATGGTCCAGGTGAGTCAAAAATCCACACGTGTACTCCCCATTTCATATAGGGAATATTTATTTATTTGACTATGTTTACATTTGCATGACCAACATTATACATATTGGGTTTACACCTGTTCCCTAACATATTATATGACGGCAGATAAAGACCAGTATGGTCCATCTAGTCTGCCCAGCAAGGCGGCAGAAGTAAGTGCTCTTGCCGCTCCGTGCAGGTCACCTCTCCCTATGCCTTTGTTTAGGGGTGTACCCACTGCTCCGTGTAGGTCACCATTTGTTCAGATATAAGAGATAGTTATGCTTATTTTGATTTTGTTTGGGTTTTTAAAAAGTGCTCATTTTAGCTGGTGCTTTACAGCAGCCAATAAGGTGGTTATCCTTCTTTATCCCCCATTGTTTATTTTCCTCCCAGATAGGGGCATTCACACGGTTTACAGCTCCGTAAACCATGTAAATGCCTTTGAATTTTGTGCCCTAAATGTGTTAAGACTTGAAGATACTGCAAATTAATTCTGACAATTAATGTGTATTAAATGCAAAATCTCAGCATTTGCTGTCAGGTTCTTTCGGCAGTTTCCCCATTCATTTAACACTGAGATAATCCCCTACTGTGTGTTAACTGTATTGCAGATAACATGATGTGTTAGCTGTACCTATTCAGGTGGCTTTAACTGCATCACATTTTCTGCAACATTAACAGTTAATACACAGTAACTAACCTCATTTTAATTGTAAGGTGCAGTCTCTGCCCATTCATTGGCCCATTCCTTGTAGTTTATGAATGCAGCAGTTAACGTGCATTAACTGCTAATGCACTATGTTAACTATTAATGTTTCACCCACATCATCTGTTAATTGCCATGTGAACCGCTAATGCAGCTTAGCAAATAGGCACGTTAATAGTGTTAGTCATCAATGACCATCTTACAAACCTTTCCCTCTGACATCTGAGAGGCGCCCATCTAACCATGGCTACATTAACATTACCAACATCAAATTTTACATGGGAGGCTGTGTAGAGAGAGACAAAAATCAATCTTGGTTGTAAAGAATTGAGCCAAGGTTTAACAGGTGATCAATCTTTTAACCTCTAGATGGAGGATTTCCAACATTTGGAGGTATTGGGGGGGGGGGGTATATTTGGATTATCAGGGACTGTGTTTGTGGGGATGGGATCCAGGAGCCCACTTGAGCCACCAGAAATTACCTTTGAGGGAGTAAGGGGAGGGGGGTCTGATGGCCTTTTTGGGAGTGAAAAAAAAGGTTAGATTTTAGTGTTGTTGTTGTTAAGTGCCGTCGAGTCGGAGTCGACTCATGGCGACCCTCTGGATAGCTATCCTAAATTGTGTTCGGTCTTGAGTCAGGCGGCTCATTGTTGACAGACTGGTACCCGTAGCTGCCATTATTGTATCGATCCATCTCATTGCTGGCCTTCCTCTTTTGCGTTGACCTTCTATCTTGCCAAGCATGATGTCTTTCTCTAATGATCTCTCTCTTCGCATGATGTGTCCAAAGTATGAAAGTCGAAGTCTTGTCATCTGAGCTTCTAAAGAAAGCTTAGGTTTGATCTCCTCTAGTACCGACTGGTTTGTTCTTTGGGCAGTCCATGGTATACACAGTATTCGCCGCCAGCACCATAATTCAAAGGCATCAATTTTCTTCCTATCTTTTTCACTGTCCAGCTTTCACATCCATATTATGATATTGAAAATACCATGACTTGAACAAGTCAAATCTTTGTATGAAGAGAGACATCTCTGCTCTTGAGAATCTTATCTAGGTCTTTCTTAGCCATTCTGCCAAGAGCAATGCGTCGTCTGATTTCTTGACTGCTTGTTGCTTCTTTATTGATAGTTGATCCAAGTAGGTTAAAGTTGTTCACGATTTCAATTTCTTTTCCTTCAATGATGAACCTGTTGATTATACCAGTTGTCATGATCTTTATCTTCTTTACATTAAGGTGCAGGCCCATTTTGAGACTATGTTCTTTGATTGTGAGAAGCAAATGTTTCAGATCATCTTCACTTTCAGCCAGTAATGTGGTATCATCAGCATAGCGAAGGTTGTTGATGAGTCTTCCGCCAATCTTCACACCTCTGTTGTCTTCATACAATCCTGCTTCTCTGATGATTTGTTCTGCATATCAATTAAACAGGTTGGGGGAAAGTAATGCAGCCTTGTCTTACACCTTTGCTTATTTTAAACCATTCTGTTTCTCCTTGTTCCGTTCAAACTGTTGCTTCTTGATCAATGTACAGATTGTGCAAGAGTACGATCAGGTGTTCTGGTATACCCATGCTTCTTAATGTGGCCCAGAATTTCTCATGGTTTACACAGTCAAAAGCCTTGCTATAGTCGATAAAGTACAAATAGATATCCTTTTGGTATTCTTTAGTTTTTTCAAGGATCCATCTCACATCCGCAATGATGTCTCTCGTTCCTCGCCCTTTCCTGAACCCTGCTTGCACGTCAGGTAGTTCTTGTTCCAGGTATGGTTGTAGTCTCCTTTGAATAATCTTCAGTAGAATCTTGCTGGCATGTGGGATCAGAGCGATTGTGCGATAATTTCCACAGTCAGTTGGATCACCTTTCTTTAGTATTGGTATAAACACAGATCTTTTCCAGTCAGTTGGCCATGATGTTGTCTTCCATATTTCTTGGCAGAGCCTTGTAAGTATGGTAACAGCTGCATCAGATTGCTGTAATACTTCTATGGGAATGCTATCAATGCCTGGTGCTTTGTTCTTTGATAAGGCTTTCAGTGCTGCTTCAAATTCTTCTTTCATCACCAATGGTTCCCAATCATAAGCTACAGGTTGAAACGGATGTTGGTCCACTTGATCTTTATCATATAAAAACTCTGTATATTCCTTCCACCTTGTCTTGATCTTCTCAGCATCATTCAACATAGAACCTTGAGCATCTTATAACATTCCAGTTCAAGGCTGGAACTTTTTCTTTAACTCTCGTAGCTTTAGGAAAACCGATCTTGTTCTTCCTCTAATAGTTTCTGCTTCTGTTTCCTTGCATGCATCGTTGTAGTACTTTTCCTTGTCCTGTCTTGCTGCACGTTGGAAATCTCTGAGTTCTGTTATTGTCTTTCTTTCTCCTCTGCCTTTAACTTCTCTGCGTTTCTGGGCAATTTTCAGAGTTTCTTCCGTCATCCATTTTGGACGTTTTTGCTTTTTCACCTTTTGTAGAGACTTCTCGCTTTCTTCCAACACAACCTTCTTGATGTCATTCCATAACTCTTCTGGAGCTCTGTCATTTGTATCTAAAGCAGCAGATCGATTTTGCAGGCAGTCTTTAAATTCCTGTGGTATATTCTCAAGGTCATATTTTGCTGCATTCATGAGTGGTTTGCTCTTTTTCAATTTTACCTTGAGTTTGCACTAGTAGTTCATGATCTGTACCACAGTCAGCTCCAGGTTTTGTCTTTGTTGATGTTATAGAACTTTTCCATCGTTGACTTCCACAGATGTAGTCAATTTGATTTTTATACAATCCATTGGGTGAAGTCCATGTGTACAGTCGCCGCTTGTGTTGATGGAAGAAGGTGTTTGAGATGAATAGATCGTTGGTCTTGCAGAATTCTATCAGTCTTTCTCCAGCTTCATTTTTTGTTGCGAAGTCTATATTTTCCAACTACTTTGCCTTCTTCTTTGTTGCCAACCTTTGCGTTCCAGTCACCCATGACTATCAGGATATCCTGTTTGCATGTTCTGTCAATTTCAGCTTGTACTTGTTCATAGAACTCTCCAATTTCATTCTCTTCTGCAGCTGTTGTTGGGGCATATACTTGAATTATAGTTGTGTTGATAGGCATTCCTCGTAGACGAATAGAGATTAAGCGTTCGCTGACTGCATTGTATTTCATTACAGTTCTTGCAAGTCTCTTCTTTATTATAAATGCAACACCATTTCTTCTTTGTCTTTAATTTCCAGCATAGTAGACCATGTGATCATCTGATGCAAAGTGCCCGATGCCAGTCCATTTCAGTTCACTGACACCCAACAGATCAAGTTGTACACGTTCTATTTCATTCTTGACCACCTCCAACTTCCCTTGGTTCATGCTTCGTACGTTCCATGTTCCAATGCGTAAGACATCTTTACAGCTTCTGACTCTCATTTCATGCGCAGCTACATCAGCAGTGTCAGACGTTCCGAGGGCTTTGATCCAACCACATCATAAATGCTGGCTTTACTCTGAAAAGTCTTCATCTCTTCCCCAGTAGCTAGTTGGGTGCGTTCCGACCTGGGGGTCTTATCTTCCAGCACTACAGCACAATTTATTTTGTTGTAACTATTGTGGGACCCTAGCCTGGGCCTAAGGCTTACAGCTATGGGCTGCCTTTTGTCTGTCCATAAATGCAACTTTATTCTTTGTCACCAGCAATGCACCCTGGGACTTGTAGTTAATAATTCACATTCAAAGACAAACTGTAGTTGTGCAACCATTGTTTGAGGCAAACAAGAATATTTATTTTGTGGATTTCCAAACGCATTAAAGTTCAGGCACACACAATGGATACTTCTCCAATAACACAAGAGTAAAGTAAGGACACTTGAACTGAAGGTAAACTGAGCACAAGTCTCTTTAACAAAAACTGTTATCTCCAAGTTACCAACCCTGTTATAATGTAAGCAAAGGATTGTCCCAATGCAAAAATTTGTTAACTGTAAACCGCGCTGGTACCAAAGAGCGCGGTTTATAAGAACTGTAAATAAATAAATAAAGCAAAACACAGCACAGCCTTATAAACAATTCCAGCAAAGGTAATTTTCTTCTTTTTCCAAAACCTTCTTTTAACCCTGCTTACAGGTTTTTCAAGCTTCTTTAAAACAAAGAGAGCAATCCATTAGAGAGTCCTCTGGAATGGATTGGACTCACAGCAATCAATCTGCATGGGTTCTGGTACTACGGCTGGCTTATCTCTGGACTCAACAGCTTCTTCAAACTTTCTGGCTTGTAGGAATTCATAAAACTCATTCCATAACTTCTGTTTCTGGTCATGAACATTTACATTCGAGGAGTGAGCTTTCCCTCCCTCTAATGCTTGCTTTAAAGTCTCTACTGTGTCCACATTCACTGCTCTGCTTGTGGCTGGGTTATGGTTCTTTCCCCAAAGGAACGTATCCACCCACCTTCTAGCAGTAGGATCTTTCAGCATAGGGTCCTGGATATTGGACAGAGGTACCTGTTCCAGCTGTTTTGTAGCCTTTCCAACTAACCGTCTGCTGGCTTTAGGTCTGGGAGTTTTTCTCAGATATGGAGTGCTTCCTTCTCTGCTTTCAGCCTTCAGCAACTGGAAGTCAGCCTCCTCGAGGCTCTGAGCTCTCCTAACTCTCTGAGCTCCTTCCCCCTGGGAACTCCTCCTTGCACGCTGAGAACTCCTCTGTGAACTCTGTAAGCTCCGTGTGCTCTCTCTCCTCTTCTCCCTTGTGCTCTGTTTGGAGACGGGTTTAAAAACCTGTTTCTTTCCTGCCACACCTTTCTCTTTGCACGTGTGCTCGTAATCAGTAAGCAAGCCTGCCTCCTCATCAGAGCTAGGGCATGGCTTGGCTTGACTTTTTTTCAAAGTAGTTTTTCTCCCTCTGTGCAAAGCTTGGCTGTCAGTAGTTTTAAAGGCACAAGTACCATTTTCTTCTATTTCCATTCTTTCCTGGTCACTCTCATCACCACACTATCCATTGGGTTTTCATGGCAAGATACAGAAGTAGATTGCCGGGCCTTTCTTCTGTGCAGTTTAAGTTTGGTGGTGTTGCCGTTGTCACAGAAATGTGATCCTCCGCCGTTAACACTATCCCATTCTGCTGCTGCCCAGATGGGTGGTTTGTCTTGGTCTGGCACCTCAGCTGAGACCTGTCCATCTTGGGAGACCCTGCCAGTAGTTAAAGTACCGATAGTTTAGCTCTCAGCATCACTGATGCACACAAGCCCTCACAGCATAACAAGCTGCAAACCCAGTGAGGAATTTAGTGCAGTTGTTTATATTGAGAGCAAATTTTCTATGCAGTTATTTGTATCCATTTTGCATGTCCACTGCTCTTCCCTTTAGCGCAGTGGTTTTATGTTGATTTTCCCATGCTAATGTTTCTTCTTGCATCAGAAAATCAAGAGTAAATTGTGCTAAAAGCTAGTGCAGCTTACTGCGCTGGGCCAAAGTTGGTTAAGGAACACTTTGTCTATGGATATTTACCAAGTCTCTGTTAGATTATGCACCAGATTTTTAATGTGCTATCAATAAATCATTTAAAATGCAATTTTGTTTCTAACCTATCAAGACCAACATGCGCATCAGAAGAGCTAAGGAACATGCCAAAGAGCTTTTTAGATGCACTCCTTTGGCAGCATGCCACAAAGAGACTGACTTAAATAGGGTGCTAAAGAAGTCAGATATCTGATAGGATAAGAAAGTAGAGCTTCCTGCTTCCATGCCATCAAAACACCCTGCAGGTGAATCAAAAGTGCAAAACATGGATGAGCTGTCCCTACTGATAACAGTGGCAGACATATTGCCAGTATACTGTCTACATATGATTCGATCATTAGGCATGTAGATAGCTGGGTGGCTGGTGGATGTGAGGATCGTCTGGCAACATGCCTGCCTGGTGCAAAGGTAACGGACCTCACTGCCACCTAAGCAAGGTTTTAGGTAGTGCTGGGGAGGAGTCTGCTGTCTTGGTACAGGTTGGTACCAATGACATAGGAAAATGTGGGAGGGAGATTCTGGAAGCCAAATTTAAGCTTTTAGGTAGAAATTGAAATCCAGAACTTCCAGGGTAGCGTTCTCAGAAATGCTTGCTGTTCCATGCAAAGGACCCAATAGGCAGGCAGAGCATTGGAGTCTCAGTGTGTGGATGAGACGATGGTGCAAAGAAGAGGGTTTTGGATTTGTTAGGAACTGGGCAACATTCTCGGGAAGGGAGGGGGCTTTTCTGAAAGTATGGAGTGCACCTTAACCAGGATGGAACCAGGCTGCTGGCATTAACTTCTAAAAAAGGAGCTAGAGCAGCTTTTAAACTAGATAAGGGTTTGGAATAATGTAGGATACCAACAAAACAGGGAAGGCAGGGCATCATGATAGTTCCCATAAAGGTAAAAGTAACCCAGGTGCTTATAAGTAAAAATTCAGTTGAAAGATTCCATATTAACCCTGTCATAAAATAACCAGAATGTTAATATTAGCAAAAAACAAACTTTGAAGTGCCTGTATGCAAATTCTAGAAGTTTAAAAAAATAAGATGAGAGAGTTAGAATATATAGCACTGAATGAAAGATTAGATATAATTGGCATTTAAGAGACCTTGTGGAAAGAGGATAACCAATGGGACACTTATACCAGGCTACAAACTATATTGCAATGATAGGGTAGATCACATAGGGAGGAGTAGCCTAGTGGTTGGGACAAGGTACTTCAGGCCGGAAGGTCGGCGGTTCAAATCCCACTAGAGGACAGCAACCTTGGGCCGGAAGGACTGGGGTTTCTAGTCCCACAGATGCTCCTTGTGGTCTTGGGCAAGCCACTTAACCCTCCATTGCCCATGTTCCCTGTAAGTATTAGTGTATGTGTCTCAAAATCCCCATGTGTTAAATGTATCCCCCACTTGTGTTGTGACCGCTTTGATTGAAGGATAAGGCGGTATATAAATACCATTAAATAAAAATAAATAAATAAATTTATGAATGGGTGGCCCTATACATTAAAGAGTGCATCGTCAAACAGGATAAAGGCTTTGCAGGAGACAAAATACACTGTAGAATCTCTATGGATAGAAATTCTGTGTAAAAAAGGGAAGGGAATGGCAGTGGGGATGTACTGCCGTCCTCCTGGACAGAATGAATAGATGATGAAATGCTAACAGAAATTAGGGAAACTAGCAAAGTTTACAACAGTAATAATGGGAGATTTCAATTATCCCAGTATTGACTGGGTCAATGTCACATCTGGACATACTAGTGAGATAAAGTTTCTAGATGAAGTAAATGACTGCTTCATGGAGCAGTTGGTTCAGGAACTGACACACAGGAACACTATTTTAGACCTAATCCTCTGGAATGCAGGATCTAGTGTGAGAGGTAACTTAGGCAGCTTGGCAATAGCGATCATAACATGATCAGATTTGATTTAATAAATGGAGAGAGGCTAGCAAGGAAATTGATTGTGCTAACATTTAACTTTCAAAAGGAGAATATAACAAAATAAAAATGGTTAAGAAAAAACTAAAAGGAGCAACTGCAAAGGTTAAAACTTTACATCAGGCTCGGGCATTATTTAAAAATACTATCTTGGAAGCTGAGACCAAATGTATTCCATGCCTAAAAAAAGATGAAAGCAAGGGCCAATGACAGCCAGCATAGCTTAAAAGTGAGGGTAGAGAGGCTATTATAGCTAAGAGAAAATCCTTCAGAAAATGGAAAAAAAGGGCCAAATGACAAAAACAGGAAACAACATAAATACTGGCAAGTTAAATTCAAGGCAGGCAAAGAGAAAATTTGAAAAGAGGCTTGAAGTGGAAGCAAAAATGTACAATAAAACCTTTTTTCAAGTATATTCATAGCAAAACATCCGTGAGGGAGTTAGTTGGACCATTTGGAGTATGGTGTGCAATTCTGGAGACCGCACCTTCAAAAGGATGTGAACAGGATGGAGTCGGTGCAGAGGGTTGCTACTAAAATGATTAATGGGCTTCATTATAAAGCATATGAGGACAGACTTAAGGATCTTAATATGTACACCTTAGAGGAAAGGCGGGATAGAGGTGATATGATTGAGATGTTTAAATACCTCTGTGGCATAAATGTTCAGGGAGAGAGCCTCTTTCAATTGAAAGCAAGTTCTGCTACGAGGGGACATGGGATGAGAGTGAAGGGAGATAGATTCAGCAGTGATATGCGGAAATATTTCTTTACAGAAAGAGTAGTGGATCCATGGAATAGTCTCCCAGTGGAGGTGGTAGAGATGAGGACAGTAACTGAATTCAAAAAAGCATGGGACCAACACAGAGGATCTCTAAAGGTAAAAAGTGGACTGTTGTAGTTGTTGTTATGGAAGGACAGATTAGATAGGCCATGTGGTCTTTTTCTGTCATCATGTTTCTATGTTTCTATTAGATGATGAAGGGGTAAACGGTGCACTGAGAGAGGCCAAGACCATAGCGGAGAGACTGAATTAATTTTTTACTTCAGTCTTTACTGAAGAAGATGTAGGAAACGTACACATGTCAGAAATGTTATTTAAACATGATGTACGAGTATCAGAGGAACTGAAAAAAATCTCACTAAATGGGGAAGATGTAATACAGCTAATTGATAAACTAAAGAGCAGCAAATCACCTGGACTGGATGACATGCATTCTAGGGTGCTGAAAGAAGTGAACTATGACATTGTAGAACTACTATTAGTAATCTGTGATCTATCATTAAAATCATCTATAGTACCCAAAGATTGGAGAGTGGCGAATGTAACGCCAAGTTTTGAAAAGGGTTCAGGGGTGATCCGGGAAACTACAGACCAGTGAGCCTAACATCAGTACAGGGCAAAATTGTGGAGACCATTATAAAAAACAAAATCCCTGAACATGTACAGCTATGATCAACACTATAGGCACCCTTGCATTTTAGGTATGTTGTGTACAATATCTTGAGAAATAATTGGAAATACTCCAAGTGTATGTTATCATAATATTTTAATAGTATGTTCAAAGGTATACAAACCAAAAAATATATCTGTGCAATTTAGACACAGTAATTCCTGAGAAAAAAACCCAAAATATGGCCTGGACAGGAATAATGGCACCCTCCACTAATATTTGGTTGCACAATCCTTGGCAATGATGACAGCCTCCAAACATTTCTTGTAGCCATTTATACGTTTCGTAAATCTGTCTGCTAGTAGTTTCTCCCACTTTTCAACTGCAGTTTGTTCCTGCTCATGAATGTTTCCAGGCTTCCTTTTACCAATGGCAGATTTCAGTTCTTTCTAAAGGTTCTCAATTGGACTGAGATCAGGACTCACTACTGGTCAGTTTAAAACAGTCCATTGGTTCCTTCATTGTCCTGCTGGAGGACCCATGACATTTGACCCAGACCTAGCTTTCTGATACTGTGTAGCACGTTTTGATCCAAAATACCTTGGTAGTCCTCTTACTTTATGATTTCTTTATTACGTTTCAGGTCCACAGCAAAACAACCGCACAATATTTTGGAACCTTCAACATATTTAACTGTAGGAAGGGTATTTTTTTCTTTATAAGCTTCATTCTTCACCTGTAAATGTATCGCTGGTCTGCGTTGCCACTGAGCTCAAGGTTGGGTTCATCTGTCCACAGAACATTTTTTTCTAGAAGGATTGCGGTTTCTCATGGTGGGTTTTGGCAAAGATCAGGCGTGCCTTTTTATGTCTTTGAGCAATGGGGTCCACCTTGGCCTTTGCCCATGAAGTCCTTTGTTTGGTGTGTGGTGTATGGTGCAGGTTGAAATCACCACTCCAGATTGTGCCAAGTTAGCCTTAAGCTCTTTGGATGTTGTACGTTGTGTTTTTCCAACAATTCACACTAATCGTCAAAGACTACTTGGATTAATTTCCCTCTTCCCACCACATCCTGGGAGGATTTTGACAATTCCAGGAGCAGAAATCTTCTTAATAACATTGCAAACTGTAGACACAGGAGTCCCAAGGTCTTTGGAGATGGCCTTTCCAATTCTGGTACCGATGCAGTCCATATGAAAAAATGTCATCCAAGAATCTCCTCCACATGAGTATATGCTGGAACCATTCAGAGGATGTTACTCTTGATATAGTGGCTCTATATACTAACATTTCATAGGTGGAGGCATTATCTGTTATGTCAACCACTCCATTGTTATTACCTGCACGTTTACCAAAACATTTCGTGCTTACATTATTGGAGATGGTTTTGTTGAGAAACTATTTTTATTATGATAATGCCTTTTATCTTCAGGTTTGTGGCATAGCGATGGGGGCAACAGTAGCCACATTATATATGGCCCAATTTGAAGACAATTTTGTATATTCCTCTGAATGGTTCCAGCATATACTCATGTGGAGGAGATTCTTGGATGAAATCTTTTTCATATGGACTACATTGATACCAGAATTGGACAGGTTTATTGAATGGCTCAATACCTGTGATGATAATATTAGATTTACAGCTAAACAAGATCAGGGCTTGATTGAATATTTGGATGTTACTGTTTTGTGCTCTTGCAACTACTTATCAACTTCACTTTCCTTGAGTACTTCAAATCCAGTTCTGGACCCTCCCTGTTTTATTTTATGAAGTGAATGTGATCCCTGGCCAGAAGAAGCCATTTTTGAAGTGCCTGGGTCCGGGGGGACATTTCAGATTTGTGGTTTCTGTTAGACCAGTGGTTGGCCAGAACAAGGGGGCACTTACGGTTTAAAAAAAAAAGAATGTTGGAAAGCAGAGGGGTCAGCCCAGGGCCGGATTTACGTATACGCCATGTACGCCATGGCGTAGGGCCCACAGCTGGGAAGGGCCCACAAAAAAGGAACAACTTAGGCTTTTTTTAAAAAATAAAATTAAAAAAAACCCCTGCTGGCTGCCGCCGCGGGGCCCCCTCTGCTGCCGCGGCAGCATGGACTGACCCGCGGGGGCCCCCTCAGCAAGCTCGATCCCTCCCTCCCTCCCTCCTGTGCAGGCTGTGAGAGACGCGAAGGCAGACTGTCTCCTTCGCGTCTCTGTTAAGCCCGCAGGGGCTGATGGGACATTTCCCATCAGCCCCTGCGGGCCTAACAGAGACGCGAGGGAGACAGTCTTCCTTCGCGCCTCTCACAGCCTACACGGAGGGAGGCACGGAGGGATCGAGCTTGCAGAGGGGGCCCCCGCCGGTCAGTCCATGCTGCCGCGGCAGCAGAGGGGGCCCCGCGGCGGCAGCCAGCAGGTTTTTTTTTTTAAATCAAATTTTACTTTAGGCCGGGTGAGGGGGAGGGGGAGGGTAGGACTGGTAATGGGCTATTGGGGGGGGGCTGGGACTGGAAATGGGTTGGGGGATTAAGGCTGGAGGTGGGCTGATGAGGTTAGGACTGGTAGTGGGCTGTTGGGGGGGGGCTAGAACTGGTAATGGGCTTTGGGGGGGGGGTTAAGACACGTAATGGGCGGTGGCATGATGGGGGCTGTCTGGTAATGGGCTATGGGGGGGCTAGGACTGGAAATGGGCTGGGGGGGTTAAGACTGGAGGTGGGCTGATGGGGTTAGGACTGATAATGGGATGTTGGGGGGGTTTAGAACTGGTAATGGGCTTTGGGGGGTTTAAGACTGGTAATGGGCTGTTGGCTGATGGGGGCTGTCTGGTAATGGGCTATGGGGGGGCTAGGACGAAATGGGCTGGGGGGGTTAAGACTGGAGGTGGGCTGATGGGGTTAGGACTGGTAATGGGCTATGGGGGGTTAGGACTGGCAATGGGCTATGGGGGGCTGACTGGAAATGGGTTGATGGGGTTAGGACTGGAAGTGGGCTGATGGGGGGGGGGTTAGGACTGGCAATGGGCTATGGGGGGCTGACTGGAAATGGGTTGATGGGGTTAGGACTGGAAGTGGGCTGATGGGGGGTTAGGACTGGTAATGGGTTATAGGGGGGGCTTAAACTGAAAATGGGGTGATGGGGGGTTAGGACTGTAAGTGGGTTGATGGGAGGCTAGGACTGGTATTGGGTTGGGGGGTTGCTAGGACTGGAAATGGGCTGATGGGTGGCTAGGACTGGAAATGGGCTGATGCAGGGACTAGAAGGGAATGGATGCTGGGTGAGGCTGGAACTAGAAGGGAGCTGATGTTGGGGGAGGATTAGAATGGGATGGGGCTGGAAGAGTAAAATGGAGAAGGGAAAAATATTTTGTGTGGGAGGGATAAAAAATCTACAATTGGCCGGGTATTGGGAGAGTAAGTGGGGATTGAGGATAGAGGGGTAAAATTTGAGTGGATAAAATAGGAATGAGGAAAGAGCAAAAGGAGAAAGATTAGTATGTTAAAGCAGATGTAGAGAGAGAATGGAAAAAAACTAGAAGAGAGAAGAAAGGACAAATGGACAGCAGACGATGGAGAGTTAGCAGAAGACACGAAGAAACCAGAAGAAAGTGGCTGGAGCAATTGCAGCTGAAAAAAATGCACAAAAGGTAGAAAAATATCTCTTTATTTTGAATTTATTAATTGGAATATGTCAGCTCTGGTAAATGTGCATCATTAACGTCTGCGCTTTGTTTAGTACAAGAGCAAATTAATGTGTAGTTTTATTTCTACAGTGTTGTACATTCCAAGTTTGGCTTTTGGGATTCCCAGTTTAATTATTGTCTTCCTGTTTCTAAAATGTGATTACTTGTTTGGTGATGGTCTATGTTCTGCATGTGTAACTGAGCTGAGGTGTTCTGTTTATATAATTCCTATTTGACATTGCCACTTGTTCTCTTTCCCCAGTAGGTCATGTATTGTTGTTCTCTGAAATGTATTGGTTTAATATTTGCAGTGTTGCCTTTTGATTGGTAGAGTATGGTGCTTTGTGAGTCCTGGTAGTGCTGTTAGGATACGGCGGGTTTGCTATGGGTTCTAAATGGGCAGTGTTTGTAGTAGTTCCTAATGTGTCTGGCAGTTGGCACTGGATTATAGTAATGTAGAAATCTTTTAGTCTTTCTTTATCCATACACTCATTAAGAGGCACGTTTACTAAAAGATAGTATATGGTAACATTATGCAAATATTTATGCAAATGAGGCCCCTTATGCAAATGAGGCCCACACCCCCCTTGGGCCGCCCCTGCTGGGGGCCCACAATTTTTGTTGGCGTAGGGCCTCACTCAAGGTAAATCCGGCCCTGGGTCAGCCAAATCAGGAAACTAGAGAGAGTCGGGGGGGGGGGGGGATTCTTTTTCTGGCCTAGGCGTTCAGATGTTGGTTTCTGTCGAGATGGCTGATGTTTTGGCTAGGGTTAGAATAGTTCTGGTTCACTCTTAGTCTGCTTGGTCAATAGAATACTAAGCCTGGTGGGCAGTGATAGTGCCCTATGTAGGCTGATGTCATCAAATTTTGTTACTGTCAGTCTCCAAGCTGCTGATTGGAGGTGACAACCCACACTTTGGGATTGGACTTGAGGTACTCGAGGAAAGCCAATTAGCAAGTAAGACCTCATTAACCCTTCACTCAGGGGGAACTAAACCTCAAATGAGTGAATGCGCTCAAAAAGCTTGCCATCTGCCACAAGATCAATGCCACATATCACAATTGTGAGCCCTTCAGGGACAAGGGAATAAAAAGTGCCTGTTAACGTATATCTGTAAACCGCTTTGACTGGGTGAAAAGCGGTATATAAGCACAGCTAAATAAATGAAGCACAAGTAGAGGCAGTTGCCCAGAAACTGGGTACTGACATTTCTCACAGCAGCTCCCTACATGTGACTACACCTGTCCCATACAGTGTCTGCTCTCTGCCTTGACCTATTTCGTTCTGTACTCATCTGCTATCTGTGGGGCAATCCTGCCTGCCTCCTCACAGTCTGCTTTGTGGTAATGCTCCCCTGGTCAGACCTTTGTGGGCATGGGAAGGGGGATCTCTGTCATCTTACCTAGTAGCCTGCTGCTGGAGATTTCACCACTTTCAAAGCTTGTATAGATCCTGGACTGGGAAAGGATATATATGTTGTGGTACGATTTGGGGAATCTTGTAACAACATCAGTAATTTCTTACAGTGCAATACACACTACTTACATATTGAGAGAGTGGAATGCTTTTCGGTTGCAGAATGTGGCCTCCCTCTGTCGAGGTGGCCTCAGGGCCACATGCGTATAATCAATCAACCCCAGCATACAAGGGAGCCCAGCCACCTCATGAAATTGAAGCATTATCTGTTGCCGCTGCACTGTGTGAGGGAATGCAATATAATGTGAGGCATGCATCAGGTAAGCACTCAGAAACTGGGTGATGCACTAAGACACTGCTGTTTGGCTCAGACCTGCAGTGGCTGCCAGCACAGATTGAAATGTACCTGTTGCTAAGAAGGCAAGTGCTGTTGTCGCCTTTAGATGCACAGATAGGGCCTGTCCCCTGTGTGTCATTGCATTGAGGTGGTGTTCTAGATCCTGGCACAGCTGATGTATGACTGCCTCATCAAAGCGGAATCTGGTGTCACTCAGTTCATCAGTAAAGTCCATGTACTGGCTTCTCAGCTTAGGTATGGATAGGGCACCCTACATGCTGTCCTCCTCCTTTCTTTATCTGCCTCATGCTGCATGGCCATTGCAAAAATAACACTACATTCAAAAAACAGGACCAAAAATCTGACAGCACATATAATGAAGATTGGACCAAAGAAAACTAAAGTTGAATTTAAAGCAAAAAAAAAATCAGAAAATATTTAGAAAAATCAGTGATTCAAACTTAACCTGACCTTGACCTTGACATCACCAAGCTCAAAGGGCGGTCTTACTGGAGATCTGTATGTCCACCCACTGTTCCCGTTACTTCATCATCGCTCATGTGTGATGCCAAAGGCTGGGTATAGAAAGCTTCTCATACACAAAGGGAAACAAAGTTTCAATATGACTTATCACATGTAACTTTGTAAAAATGACATAGTAACATAGTAAATAACGGCAGATAAAGACCAGTATGGTCCATCTAGTCTGCCCAGCAAGATGGCTGGAGTAAGATGGCAGAAGTAGGTGCCACTCTGTGCAGGCCACCCCTCCCCATGTCTTTGTTTAGAGGTGAACCCACGGCTCCATGCAGAACACCCGTTTGTTGAGAAGTTAGATGGTTCAGTTTATTTTGATTTTATTCTGTTGCTATAAATGGATCCATTGTGTCTGTCCCATGCCATTTTGAGTTCTGTCACTGTATTTGCCTCCACCACCTCCATCGGGAGGGCATTCCAAGCATCCACCACCCTCTCAGTGAAAAAGTATTTCCTGATATTGCCTTTCAATTTTCCACCTTGCAGCTTCATGTTATGCCCTCTAGTTTTACAGCTTCCCCATCTTTGGAAGAGGTTTGTTTGTTCATTATTTCTCCTTAAGTATTTAAAGGTCTGAATCATATCTCCCCTATCCCTCCTCTCCTCCAAAGTGTACATATTTAGGTCTTCAAGTCTCTTCTCATAAGGTTTCTGACGCAGGCTCCAAATCATTTTTGTCGCCTCCCTCTAAACAGTTTCCATTCTTTTTACATCCTTTGCAAGATACAGTCACCAAAACTGAACACAGTATTCCAAGTGAGGCCTCACCAGTGACTTATGCACTTAGCTTTTAAGCCACTAAGGGGATATTCATTCCCAGTATTCATGCCCTTTCCCATCCCTGTCGTCCTCCCCCACTCATTGTATGGGGAAGTTAGATGGGGACGAGGAAGGGGCAGATTGGAAGCGGCATTAGAGCAGGCAGTTGTCGGTCCCAGATGTACAGGGCCGATTCCAATGTTGGCCCTGTACATCCGGGGCCGATGGCTTAGATGGAGAACTTATTCCACCTCTGAGGTGGAATAAGTTCCCCGATAAGGGTAGAAGACAACTGGGGTATGGCAGCGGTGGGAGGGGGCAGAGAGCATTCCCTACAGCCTGACCCTGGCCTTAGGAGGCTGGATCGGGGGTCAGGCTGCGGGGAAAGCATTGTTGGAGCCGGCGGCCGGAGATTGTGGCTTTACAATGGAGCTGTGGTGCCTTGGCAACCGGATGCCATGGCACTGTGGCTCCATTGTAAAGCCCAGACTGAGTTAGTCGTGCATGGCCTGTACGTGCAGGCTGGGTTGAATCGTGGTCCTGACCTGCACGTACAGGCCTGTTCGCGATTCTGATCCTGCGGGACTAGACGTGCCCCACGGGATTGGAATCGTGACTCCCTCTGTGCGTCCGGATCCGGCCAGGCGCACAGAGGACCTGTATGTCCAGATTGGGATCCGGCCCTAAGTTTCCAATGCCATAGTCACAGAACCTGAAAGGCCACAGGATGCAGCAATCCTAAAACTTAGTGGCTTGGTGATGTCAAGGTCAGGCTAAGTTTGAATCACTGATTTTTCTAAATATTTTTGATTTTTTTGCTTTAAATTGGACCAAAGACAACTAAAGTTCACTCTTCATTATATGTGCATGGCCATTGCAAACCAAGCATTCATTTCCTCCACGCTTTGTGGATCCCCAACACCAGCACCTCTTGTGCCATCCTCCAACATTACTTTGCACACACACACTCTCACTTGCAGGGACACATCCTAGAAGACAGCAGAAAATTGTCAAAGTTCTGGTCTTGTCCCATGTATCTGATAGGAATAATGGGGACATCTGCGGCAAAAGTTGGAAATGTACATGAGGCTTTCTGAAATATGGTGTACATGTCTCTGGGGCAGGGCATACCCCCATTTCGCCCCCATTTCGCCCCCTCACAGGCACTATCAGTTATCCCCATGCAAGCAAGATAAACATCCATGGGCGTTGTGCATCAGAATATGTTCATAGGTGTTTTAGCTACATCCATGTCTCCTGTGCACGTGCAAACGGTCTATTCAGCTTCTGGAATAACCCCTTTAGGGAAGAACAAGCTAAACTACAGTTACACGATGCAAGGTTCCACATTAAGAACCACCACCCAGGAAAAGGATTTAGGTGTCATTATGGATAATATGTTGAAACTGCCCAGTGTGGCCAAGAAAGCAAATGGAATGCTAGGAATCATAAAGAAAGGAATGGAGAATAAAACGAAGGATATTATAATGTGTCTGTATTGCTCCATGGTACGACCGCACCTTGAATATTGTGTGCAGTTCTGGTCACCATATCTTAAACAGGATATAGCAGAATTAGAAAAGGTACAGAGAAAAGTGACAAAATGATAAAGGGAACGCAAGGATTTCTCTATGAGGAAAGGCTTACAAGGTTAGGGCTGTTCAACCTGGAAAAAAGACGGCTGAGGGGGATATGATTGAAGTCTGTTAAATAATGCATGGAGTGGAACCAGTAAATGTAGATCAGTTGTTTGCTCCTTCAGAAAGTAGAAAGACTAGGGGACACACAATGAAGCTACAATGTAGCACATTTAAGACTAATTGGACTATAGAGGCAAGATGGTGACAGGGATAAGCTACGGTGTGAGTGGGCTGCACTAACCTTCTGACCAGTATCATTTTGCAGCTCCAGTAGAATTGATGGGGTGGCGGAAGCACAAGCAGGCCTGCCTACCCACGGGCTTGGCCAGTAACAACTCTTAAGGTCAGAAAACATTGGTTGATTATGGCTTCTCTTTAACTGAGGCAGGAGCAGCATCTTTGGCAGGGCTGTTGGGTGAGATTTCATCAGCTCTGGGCATATCCAAGGTATGGCTTTCCCTGGAGCAGTGTACCTCTCCCCCCCTCCCCCCGCTATGACCCGGAAGTATAGCAGCAGCCTTTGGAGTGCTTCTTTCTGGTTCGTCAATGAAGTCGCCGGTTCAGGGGAGTGAAGAGGGCTCCAAGGCAGTGTCAACTTTTCTTCCTTCTTCCACTGCTGCTGTGTGTGGCATTTGGAGGCTCAGCGGGGACAACATCCTTTATTTGGGAATTACTGGCAACAAGTTGTGGAGGAGGTCTGATTCCGGTGTCAGGGGGATTGGCCAAGCCTGCAAAGATTACATTAGATGCACTATGGGACACCGTGGCAACCATGAATTCCTCCCTTTTATCTGTGAGTACAGAACTTTCAGCTTTAAAAAACTGTTTTTTTAGAGGTCTCTCGGATACAGGAGGATCATGCCTGTAGGATAGCAAGTATAGAGGCAGCTTCGAAGACTATGTGCTGCCCATGTCAAGGATAAGACTTTGCTGTCCAGAAAGACAGAGTATTTAGAAAATCAAGTACGCAAGTATAATTTGAGATTCTTAAATTTTCAAAAATCGCCTATTCTGACTGAGATGGTGTGCAAGTATCTTCAAGAGGTTCTTAAGTTCCTGGGGATAATTTGCATCCTATAGTGAAGACTCAGTACTTGTCCCTGGGTGTGGGCCCTTGTCATTCTGCCTCCAGTGACTCTTCTCGGGTTCCCGGGGACTTGACTGGTTTCCTGGAGGATTCCCTTAAAGTGGTCACTGAGTGGTCCACCATCATGCTTGTGACCCTGGCATTGGAAATGGATAACTTTTTATTCTTCTTTTTATCACATTTTCTCAATCTTTATTTATTATAATTTTTAACTGAATGGGTAAAAGAAGATGGTTTCATTATTCAGGTCTATATATGGTGTTTTATTTTACCATTACTTCCTTTTACATTGGTTTGTTTTAGTGCCATCATCTTTTATCAGTAATATACTTTCTTACTTATTTATTATATTTTTTAGTGACATGGTTAATCCCTATTCGTGATCCACAATTTTTAGATAGTCCTTCTAAGTAGGAAAACAATCTATGGGTTATGCTATTTTTGTAAGTTAATTTTGTCATTTTAGGACATGTAATGCATTTTTTATATATATGTTTTACACATGTTCCTTTATTAATTCTTTTCTTATTTTTCATATTCTTAATCTCACTGATTTTATAGTTCTTCAGTGTCATGAGGTAGAGTCATCAGAGCCTATGGAAATAGGTAGAACAGATGAAAACAGATCTGAAAATGACAGCTCAGATCAGCACATGGAGCAGAGTTGCTATAGGCAACCAAAACAAACACTATCACATGGTGGGAGAACACGCCCGAGCAGCAAGCAGGTTCCTGATTCATTAGGAAATGAAAGGCAGCTGAGAAGGGGTGGAGCCTAACCAAGCACAGGGACACGCGTAGTTAAAACATGCTCACCTGAGGTTAGTGAGGAGAGGAGAAGAAGAGGCAGGGCGAGGAGCAGAACAAGTTCCAGTTCTAGAAGCAGAGACACAGGAGTGAGAGAGAGTTCAGAAGCCAGCAGAACTGAAAGGTATACGGGAAGAAACACAGCAGCCTGTTGCAGAGAGCAGTGCCCAGCCAAGGACGTGCCCGGTGAAACTTACCAGAAAGCTAGGAGAAGCTACAGTACAGAAGCCAGGCTCAGGAAAGCTGAGGAGTTTTATCTTCCTAAAACCAGGTACAGCACAAGAGGGAAAGTCTGTCCTGGGGAAAGTTTTATGCTTAAGGAAAAGCCAAGACAGAAAGGCAGAGAAACGTCTCCGTCTCAGCAGTGCTCTGATAACTCACTCACACGCAGGAGCTCAGAGAAAAGGCAGTTGGGAGGTAGGCCAATTCCTTCTAATAGAAGAGCCTTTAAATATAGTGATTTGCCCTGTACGTATAAAGAGTTGTGTGACTCACAAAGGGAGCTCTCAAGAGAGGGTGGTAATTATTCACTGCACTCTCTTAACCAGGAAGAAGGGAAGTGTAATTACCGAGAACAGAGTTTGCCTAAAGATAACGTTTTCTATAACCCTGAAGAATGTTATTCAGAGGAGGAACCAGAGGAAATGCAATGTAATGATTATGAAGAAGCAATATCAGATACATGCATGGACTGTACTTTAATTATGTCAGATGACATTACTTCTTTCTGTTGAAGAAGCTGTTAAAGTATAAGCAAACTGCAGTGAGGGAAACTTACCTGTTTTGAATGGACTGTTTGTATTACTTTTGAGTTCAGCTGAAGATAAGCATATTTTGGTTCCAGTTTGTTCCTTTTGATTTTTGTACCAGAAGCATGGTGTTTTGCCTTTTGTTCCCATTGCTTTAAAAAGCCACCCGGAAGGGGAATTAAAAGTCCTGTTTTGAAAGCCTTACTATTCATCCACGACTCACCTTCTTTATTCAGCAATTGTGACTACAACTCCCAGAGGGCATTGCAATCATCCACTTTTGCGTAGCCCCGGTGAATTACCCAGGCTCCAGCCCTGGGGACCCTCACCGGGTGACATATGGCGTAGTTGTTGCGGATTTTTTTTTGGCCTGGGCAACAAAGGACAATATTAAAGGGAACACTATTCACGACTGGAGAAGAATTGCTGCATCCAGGAGAACCGTCAAAGAGTTCGCTGGCAGATTCGGCCAGGTGGAGTGGACAACAGCAACCCTTCTCACAAAGCCTGAAGCTATGCGAAGGCTGAGGTAAAGTTACCTTCTTGACCCCCTATGCACCAGATATATCTACAGTGGGAGCTGGACAACCTCCTCGCCCATCGGGCAGTCGAGAGGATCCTGATACACCTCAGAGGTCGGGGTTTCTATTCCCGGTGCTTCCTCGTCCCAAAAAAATGGGAGGGCTGCGGCCTATCTTTGACCTCAGAACGTTAAACAAGTTCTTGGTGCGGGAGAAGTTCAAAATGTTATCGCTTGGCGTCCTGCTGCCCTTCCTCCAGCAGGGCGATTGGCTATGCTCCTTGGATCTCAGGGACGCTTACGCCCACATCTTGATTCACCCCCAGCACAGGCAGTATCTGTGCTTCAGGGTACAAGGGGAGCACTGCCAATACAGGGTGCTCCCCTTCGGGCTCGTGTCTGCTCCACGGGTCTTCACAAAGTGTCTCTCCACGGCTGCTGCCTCCCTCAAACGGCAGGGTGTACCAGTTATGGTTATGGTTATGGTAATTTTATTTGATAAACCGCCTTTCTGGAACAAACAAAGCGGTGTACAATATACAAATTAAGGAAAAGGCTTGGAGCCAGAGAAGTGGAAAGGAAATTACAATAATCTTATGAGAAAAGAAAGAGAGGAGAGACAGGACAAGACAAGAAGTGGACCCTCAGCCGGGGAGGCTCGATCGGCGGCATCGCACACGATCCTTGTCCTCAAGCGCCTAGGGTTCGTGGTCAACTACCCCAAGTCCCACCTCGAGCCGGTGCAGGCCTTGGAGTTTATCGGGCACGTCTCGACACTCAGCAGGTGACCGCCTTCCTGATGGTAGACCGTGCAACTCGCCGCCGAGGCCTGGTTGCTCAGGTCCAGAGCAACGCTCGGGTCACAGTGCGGACTATGCTGCACCTCCTGGGGCACATGGCCTCCACCGTCCATGTGGTCCCCCACACTCGCATGCACATGCGGATGGCCCAGTGGTGCCTCAGTGCTCAGTGGAGCCCGGCCTCAGGTCACCTTAGAGACCCTATTCATCTCTCCCACAACCTTCGCAGGTCCCTGGACTGGTGGCAGGACCACCGCAACCTCCTCCGAGGGCTGCCCTTCCAAACCCCACAGCACGAGCTCGTCCTGATGACGGATGCTTCCCTGCTGGGGTGGGGAGCCCACTGCTGTGCGCTGTGCACTCGGGGCCGATGGCCTCCCGAAGAGTCCCAACAGCAAATAAACTTGCTCGAGCTTCGGGCGGTATGATGGGCCCTGAAGGCCTTTGAGGATCATCTGAGAGGGAAGTCTGGACTCGTGCAGACCGACAACCGAGTAATGATGTTTTACATCAACAAGGAGGGAGGCACAGGCTCCTGCCTCCTCTGCCTTGAGGCGGTCCTCCTCTGCTCCTTTGCCTTCCATCGGGGGATGGCCCTACAAGCGGTCTATCTCCCAGGCCAGGAGAACATCCTTGTGGACAAACTCAGCAGGATCCTCCACCCTCACGAGTAGTGGCTGGACCCACAGGTGGCTGGCCATTTGTTCCATCAGTGGGGATTCCCGACCATGGACCTGTTTGTGAGCCCGACGAACACACAGTTCCCACGCTTCTGCAGACCGATCCTGCACCCGAATAGGGAGGCCCCGGATGCGTTCCTCTTGAGCTGGACATCCGGGCTTCTGTATGCGTTCCCTCTCATACCTCTCATTGTGAGGACCCTCCAGAAGGTTCAGTGGGAGCAAGCGTTGGTGATCCTAGTCGCTCCCTCATGGCCTCGACAGTTGTGGTTCCCACTCCTGCTCCGGCTCTCATCCGAGTCCCCAGTTCCCCTGGGCCGTGCTCCGGTCCTGTTAACACAGTAGGAGGGGTGGGTGTTCCACCTGTACCTGGCATCGTTGTCCCGGCCTGGTTGCTGAATGGGTATCCCTAGCCCTGCTGGACCGGTGGAGGTTGAGGAGGTCCTCCTCGCATCAAGAAAAGACTCAACAAGACGAGCCTATGCCTTCAAAATGGCGACTCTTCTCGGTCTGGTGCTCCGGGCTCCAGATCAACCCATTCTCTTGTCCTATCCGATGGATCCTGCAGTACCTCCTTCGCCTCTCGAAGGAAGGGCTCAAGTCAAACTCGGTCAGGGTGCACCTGAGCGACATCTTGGCGAATCACCTCCTCAAGGGTAAACCCCTCTCAGAGCAGCCCTGGTTCTCCCACTTTATGCGAGGTCTCTTGCTCTCTAAACCTCCCATCCGGCCTCCCCTGGCGGAGTGGGACCTGAATGTGGTGCTCATGCAGCTTACATGTTCACCTTTCGAGCCGATGGCGACGTGTTCGCTTCGGCACCTATCCTGTAAGGTGGTCTTCCTGGTGGCTCTGACCTCGGCCCACTGAGTCAGTGAACTCGAGGCCCTCATAGCTGATGCCCCTTACACCTGGTTCTATGGGAACAGAGTGGTCCTCCGTACCCACCCAAATTTCCTGCCAAAGGTTGTCTCAGATTTCCATCCCAATCAGGAGATAGTCTTGCCGACCTTCTTCCTGAGACCCCATGCCGACCAGGCGTCAGCAGTTTTGCATACTCTCAACTGCAAGAGGGCTCTTGCCTTCTACTTGCAGCACACCCATCCTCATCGCAAGTCTAGCCGGCTCTTCGTGTCCTATGATCCCAATCGCCTGGGACAGGCAGTCACAAAGCACATGCTCTCCATCTGGGTGGCGGAATGCATTGCCTTCGCTCACTTGAAGGCGGGAGCCCAGCTAGAGCAGCGTGTCATCGCACACAGTGTCCGAGCCAAGGCAGCTTTGGTAGCTTCGTTGCGCTCAGTGCCTCTGACGGACATCTGCCAGGTTGCAACCTGGGCTTCGGAAAACACCTTCACCTCTCACTACTGCCTGAAGAGTGAGTCCTGCCGGGACAGCGCTTTCGGCCAGACTGTACTCCGTAATCTGTTTGCGGTATAAGCAACTCCTGACCTCCGATCCTTCTCGACGGCTACCGAGGGTTTTGCCCCGAGGACTCAGGCTCCTTTAGGAATTGGCTTCTGCTCACACCTTCACGGAGGCATTTTTTTGGTTACAGATTTGGTAGCCTGTAGCTGGGCAGTCTCATAGGTGAGGACTGACTTCCTGCTTCTTCCTGGAGAAAGCGTAGTTACTCACCTGTAACAGGTGTTCTCCAGGGACAGCAGGAATCAGTCCTCACTACCCTCCCACCTCCCCTGATGAATTGCTGGATTTTTATCCTTCTCTTGCTATCTGCTTGGTAGGGCTTGAGCTAAGGGACCTGACTGAGCAAGATGGCACCCTTGGGCGGGAAGAGGACCACGCATGCATGGCAGCAATCCCAAAGGCTTTCTTTGAAAGCTGGGGAATTGCTCCATGCGGGCTCTGTCAGTGCTGACATCACCCATAAGTGAGGACTGATTCCTGCTGTCCCTGGAGAACACCTGCTAGAGGTGAGTAACTATGCTATATTATCCTTATCTAATCCTTTATGAGTAATTATATTTTTATCTGATGCAGTTTATTATTTCCAGGAAGAAGCAGCAATGTAGTCTTCACATATGGATGATGTCAGTACCGACGGAGCTTGTGCAGGAATGCTCCCCAGCATCCAATCGGAAAGCTTTTTGGAGCACCCCATTGTGCCTGTGTGACTGTCTTCCCACCTTCCCAACTCCCTCTCTTCAGTTTTTCATTTTCCACGGAGCTAGTAGGAAGCAAATCCTGTCACTGCAGAAAAACTCTCATTTTGTGGATAGCACTTCTGCCTTCCCGTCGATACCGGCACCATCAAAGACATCGCCAATTCCCTTATTCTTTTATTTTGCTCTTTCTTTATCTTTCTTTAAAAAAACAAAACAAAACACTAGGACATCGATACCCTTTTTAGGCCTTAAGCCTACCATAGCTTTAACATCCTCAAAGGCATGGAGAAACCAACTAGGGTTTTAAGAATTGTTCTAACTGTGCCAGCACCATCTCGGCAACTGACACATATGACTGGTGCTTAAAATATCTAGGCCCAGTTCACCAGCCAAAAGACTGTCCCCTCTGTCAAAATATGACACGGAGAGGCCTACAAAACTGGGCTTCTAAATTTGGGGCACTCTTCGCCTCAGATGCGGTATCACTGGCATCCACTTCGTCCAGGGCATCATCCTCCTCCCATGGATCTCAAGTATCTTCGAAGTCAAAGCACAAGACCACATTGAAGTCAGACAAAACCTCCAGGGGAAGATCTCGCTCAAAGCATCGAGATCCCTTGGGCATGGCATTGGAGGTAGATCAGCCTGCCAAACAGCCCCGGTGGGAGGCCCTCTCCTCCAAAGCCACAGGGGCTCCAGAATGCTCCCGAGGCCTTGACCTCTGGAGAGCTTCTGGTGCCATGTTCTGGAATGGTAGCACAACCACCCACAACCGATACCCAGACATTGGTAACCTTAATGGACCAGTGCATATTGGCCATCGAGTGGAGATTAGCAACCTTGCTGGCAGCCTTGATTCCGGTAAGGTCCTTGAGTCTAGGTACCACCCTGTCAATATCCATACCGACATTGACCCCGATTGCTGGATCGGCATTGGGGTTGCACATCGTGTCATCATCATTGCTTTCACTTGAAACTGTCACTGATATCGGTACTCAGCCCAAATGGCTCACCGGTACCTTGGAGCGTTGCTACCATCATCTTATTTATTTATTTATTTAACATTTCTTATATACCGCGCTATTCATTATCGGTGCGGTGTACAATAAAACAGAAACCTTATAACGTGCAGTAGGACTGCATGGTACTTACATTGAACCGGATGTAGAACTTGGAGTTAACTGGGGAAACATATCTACATTTTATTTACAGTGAAATCCATGTTACAGGCTAAAATCTATTCAGGACTAATTGCGCTGGCTGTCTCTTATCTTGTCAGGTATGCCATTGGAGGGCTCTAGGTGGTTGATGGTGATGCTCTGTAGGCCGGGTCCACCTACAAAGTCTCCCCAAATATTACCAATTACCAATAAACAGTTCAGACAACAGTTGCTCAGCTACAAAGAAACTTTTTATTTGGCACAGCAAACAATTGGTTATAGATGCAGATAGCAAGTGCCTGTCTGAGGGACAGCGGGGCAGCCTTCTCTCTGCAAGGGGAGAAAAGAACTGCCCCAATACCCTCTAAAATTGCTGTCTTATATATACCTCTCTGCTTCAAATTCTAAATAGTTTCAGCAAATTCAGCATAAATTCTTAGGTGTTTGCAGGCTTCCTGCAAAGCTCTTTCCCAGGGCCTCCCATGTTTATGCAGCTGAATCTGCTCATCAAGGCTTGCCTATCTATGCAATCAATCATAGCCCTCTGCCTCCTCCTGTGTTTTTCCATCTGCTGGCACCAATTGAAACTTTCAGGGCAAGAGCATTAGTTGAATTCCTGGCTTGACCTGTTTGAACCTAGGCTTATATCCTTGGACACCTCTGTCCAAAGTATAGCTTTTTTTAGGCTTTATAACAGTAGTAAGCTGCATGTACTCTTTTCCTGTTGCCCACCTGTTTTGTGCCAACCATATGTTGCTGTGTATGTTTCAAACAGGCCAGAGTGCAGTTATAAGGCAGACATATATGCAGTCATAAGGCAAACATATAAAGCAGATCATCCCTTTATTCCAATTATCCCTTCAGCTCTTTAGTTGGTTTCTATAGCTGGATTCTGGATAGTGTCTTATAAACAAATGATGTTTCAGTGCTTTCCTGAATTGGGTCAGGCTGGTAATGACTCTCATGTCTGTGGGGAGGGCATTCCAGGCTCTGGGTGCGTAGATCGTGAAGGCCCTGTTGGAAGTTTTTTTCATGCACGTTGTCATTTCTTTTGGAATTTTTAAGGTGTTCACCATTGTAGATCTTCGGATTCTGTTTGGGGGTGCAATGTGGATCATTTCGTTAATGAATATGGGGGGATGGCTGTTTAGGGCTTTGAAGTTCAGGACTAAGATTTTGTAGGTTAATCTGGCATGGATGGGTAGTGTAATGGGGAAGATCTATCCTGGGCCTTGAAAACACATGATTCTGTGAGAACTAAGTCAGAATCTGACAGGCAGGCAAACCACATGATCAATAGTTGTCAGGAGCAACGTAAACAGACCCAGCCACGAGGTCTGCAACCACGCCCAACTAGCAAGCAATCCTTAGCTCCTGAAGCAAATAGTTTTCACCTGAGTGGGGGAAGTGCTAATCAGCACTATAAGAAACACTCAGTAGAGGTAGAAGGGGGAGAAGGAAGAAACAGGAAGGAACTCAGAGAGAGATCCAGTGACAGACCCAGAGAGAGAGCGAGAAACAGCTGTGAGAGTCAGTTTGCTGTGACGCAGTTTGGAACTCAGAGGCAACGTGCTTTGCAGAGTGAATGGAAGCCTGAGAGAGTGGAACCATATGTATCTGAGAATTGTGACCCTGGAAGTGATTCTGAACCAGACTTAAGGAAACTTACTGGCAGCAGAAATACCTTGAGAGTTAATGCTCAGAAGCCCCGTGGGAAAAGTCCAAGGCTGGTGCCGTGCTGGGAAGGCCACCAGAAGGATTTAACAGGAGAGCTAGTGTGGGAGCATTTACAAGCCCCTGAGAGGGAGAGGTATTGTGTAGAAGATATCTGCATGTCAGAAGAAGAAGAGTTGGAAAAGTCAAAACCTCAGAGAAAGCTTCCAAGGGCAAAACCCTTTGCTAACAGGGTAGAGCAGTTCCATTATCCTCAGCCAAAACCTGAAGGTAGGACAAACAAATACTTTAAAGGGAAAAGTTCTTATAAAAAGTTATATGCTGAAAATCCTGGAAGGTGGGTCTCTCCTCTCTCACACTCTGATATATATGGTAACAGTAATTCTTACCTTAGAGAGGGCTGGCTGGATAAGCCCCGTGAAGATACATTAGAAGGAGGTTTACAAACGTTGTGCAATAAAGAAAACGTTTGTCCAGCTGAAAGTCAGCAGGAGCTTATGATAATTGATTCTGCTAGTGAAGATTCATTTGGTGATCCAATGGATTGTACGCTAACCATTTCAGACAAGATTACTTCTTTGTGTTAAGCCAGCGTTTGTGCATTGCTTAAAGCTAGCTGTAAAGATCACAAGATTTGCTGTTCATTTGCAAAGGAACTGTATGCTGATAATATTGTTTCCTGTGGATATAATTTGAGTAAGAAGCAAGAAGAAGCTGTCTTTCATTTTCCTTTATCACATGCCAGAGTGTATGGCTTTATTGTCCTAAGTTTGTTGTGTTGTATATTTGAAAATCCAACCCCGGGAGGGGAAATAAAATCCTATCTTGTACCTGACCCATTCGTGTCCACAACTCCTCCTTCATCGAAAGGGTCATCAGGCAGACAGACCCGCTTCCCCTAGGCAGTGGACTGGACACTCCCTGACAGTAGCCAGTGAAGATTCTTCAGGATTGGTGTGATGTGATCTGACCTTGATGCCCCAATTAGGATTCTTGCAGCTGTGTTCATTGCTAGTTGGAGCGGGTGCAGCGCTGACTGCAGGAGCCCATATAGTATAACATTAGCATAATCAAAATGCGGGAGTACCAGGACTTGGTAGATTGTTCTGAAATCACTGTGATCCAGTAGAGCTCTTAGCTGCCGGAGTGTCCGTATTTTGAAGTATATTGTTTTTACCGAGTTTTTTATGTGTGTTTTCATGTCCAGCCTTTGGTCTAGCGTGATACCAAGGTATCGAATTGTGGATTTGGTTAACAGTTCTGCATTCTTGACTTTTAGTGCAGGTGGGGGGAGGGGGGTGAATTCTTGGCTCCTCGTGATAAAGAGGGCATCTGTCTTGTTATGGTTGATCCGAAGGTTTTGCGTGTACAGCCAGTCCACAACTGCATTAAAACATTTTGTTAGCAGGGAGAAGTCTGGATGGTCAGTCGAAAATGGCATGTATAGAAGGATGTCTTCTGCGTATGCCAGACAGTGTACACCAAATGATCGGATCAGGGCACAGATGGGCTGCATGTAAATGTTGAACATCAATGCCGATGGTGCTGATCCCTGGGGCACACCTTGGTTTTGTAGGAATGGTTTTGAGGTTGTAGAGTTGGTTCTCACGTGTTGCCATCTGTTGGATAAATAGGATTTGCACCAGTTTAGGGTGATGCCTTGTAATCCCTTTTCCTCGAGACGTTGTATGAGTATTTCGTGGCTCACAGAGTCAAATGCTGCTGCGATATCCATAAAAATGAGGGCAAAGCTATGTCGAACATTATCAATACCTGAGATTAAGGTATTGAAGAGGGTGGCTAGGAGGGTCTCAACACCGTGTGCTTCCCTGAATCTGTGTTGGACTGGGTCCAGTGGTGCTTCGGTGTCAATATGGTGTTGAATTTGGCGAAGTACAACCTTTTCAATTATTTTGACGAGAAGTGGTATACTTGATATCGGCCTGTAGGATTCGACTTTTGATGGGTCCATCTTGTTGCTTTTCAATAATGGTCTGATGGATGTGTTTTTTAGTTTTTGTGGAAAGGATCCCGCAGAGTGATAGATTCAGGATTTTACTCAGGAAAGGACTTAGTTCGCAACACATTTCTTTTATCCAGGGTGCCAGACATGGGTCGCTAGGTGAAATGGTGGCGTTGATGGAGGCGATGGCATCTTCTGTCTCTTTGTTTGAAATGGTGTTGAATTTGGCCAGTATAGATGATGGTGGTGGTTTGTGGGTAAGGGTGCAGCTTGAGAGGTTTGGGCTCTTGTTGGTCAGGATCATTTTCGACTGTAGGTAGTTAGAATATGCCTGCGGGTGCGGCATGTATGGTTGGTCAGATGTTGGCTCTTTTGCTAGTGTTTTTACAATGTTGAATAGGTCGTGTGGCTTGTTTATTGAGCGCTTCAGGAGGTCTGTGTGGAATTGCCTCCTCTCAGCTATTTCATCATGATATATTTTCAGAAATAAGTTATACTCGCTATGTGTTTCAGGGGAGCGTGAATGGCGCCATCGCCTCTCAAGTTTGCGTATATGGAGGAGCGATGCACGGAGCTCTTTAGAGTACCATGCTGTGTGTTCTCGTTTTCTGGGCTTTTTGTTCGTGGCTGTGTGGTGAGAAATGGAGTTGAAGCTGTTGTCCCAATTATCGATCATTTCATCCAAGTCATAGGCTGACTTGTCAAGGAGTGGAAGGGCTTTCTCAAGTATTTCTTCTTTGACAAAGTGTCTAAATCTTCTCACCGGTATTTTTGGGGAGGTAGTAGCATTGTTGGACTTCGGGATGTGCTGTTTGGTGGGTATTTGGAATCTAAGTAGGCTGTGATCAGACCAAAGTACTGGTGTTATGGTTAATGCAGGGTCATGGGTTTCTTCTGATGCCGTTTGTGGGGCAAAAATCAGGTTGTTTGTTTCCCTTCACATGTGTAGGTGCGTTTACTAGTTGTTTATATCCCAGCTCGTCAAGTGCTTCAAGGAAGGTGGTGGCCTGGGTTTCCTGCAGGGTAGGTAGGTTGTAGTCACCTAGTAGCCAATTTGGGGATCGTGGTTTGTTTGTGCTGCAGGCTAGGTAGATTATTGTGGAAAGGTCATCTGGTGATGATGTTGGGGCTCTGTATAGCAGGTTGATTGCACAGTGGTTGCTTTCTATGGTGATTGTGTCTAGGTGAGCTGTGCTAGTAGCGTTGTTCAATTGGAATTGTAGTTCGGCTTTTGCGAGGATGAGTGCTCCGCCTCCTCTCTGGCTGGTTCTGTGGCAGGTGAAGAGTGAGAACTTGGGAGGTAGCATTTGGTTGAGCAGTACGTTGTCGGAGTCTGTTAGCCATGTCTCCGTGATGATCAGGATGTCCAGATCGTAGAGGGTTATCAGGTCAGTGACCACTGGCCATTTTGTGCGTATTGATCTGGCATTGATGAGGGCACATTTCAGTGGGTGTTGGTACTGGTGTTTCTCTGATTGAGATTTCTTGAGATGCTGTAGTGGGATGTGCAATAGATGTAAGTGAAGTGTGCGATTAACTTCAGTTGTGGAGTGGTGAAGGTTTTCAGTCCATCTTTTTCCATCACTCCGGAGTATTGGGATAAGGTTGAGGGCTGAGTTAAAAGCATGAAATCCACTGGGGAGACAGGCGATGATGTAGATACTGGTCAAGGTTATAATTGGGTGCATCTTCTAGGTTGTTCCTGTAGTAACTTGGTTGGGATAGTAATAATATTGCTCGTGGGTGAGTGTGTGGCCTACTGGGTTAAGTTCAGCGGGACTGTCACCGATTGGTGGTTAAGGTTCTATATCTGGTGGTTGTTACATTCATCAATTAAACAGGCACTTTGTCTAGTAAGTAGTTAAAGACAGCAGTTATGAAGGCACAGTGTCCAGTGAGCAGTTATGATCCACAGTGAAACAGACACGGTCATCAATTAAACAAGCACATTGTCTAGTAAACAGTTATATTCTGGTAGACATTTATGTTGACTATTATGGATATATGATGTTAGAGCAGGATAGATGCTATTTAGTATGTAAAATACAGATAGGTGGTACGTTGACTAATGGCTGTAGAATGCTTATCTGGGCTTAGCAAAAGTAGGATGTCTGGGAACAGTTAGGTAGCTAGACTAACATTGTAGGTAGCTAGATTAATGTACTATCAGAGCAGCTAGCTATCAAACAACATTATATTGTGTGGAATAATACTTGCATTTAGTTTCATTAGGTTCAGGTTTCCGTTCCAGGTTGCTCCTGTATTTGCTCTGGTTGGAGCGATGGATTACGCGGGCACGTGGCAGAGACTGTTTTCCAGTGATGTAAGCTCACGGAGGTGTAAGGCGGACAGTGATGATGGAGATCAGGCTAGACCCCAAGGGGGCATCAGGTTCTTGGTGGGTCCGGCAGGTTTGTCGGGGCTTGGTTGGCCACACGCCACGGGCCCATGCCTAAGGGCCACGCCAAAGGGCCCTCTGGCGAGGCCCTCAGATGTGGGCCTGCCAGGAGTGGGCGTGCCCTCCGGCGCTCCTTAAATCAGCACCGTGCTGCCCCGATTGGGCAGCAGGAGCCGGCTGGGGGCGTCGGATGCGGCCTTGATGCTGGCGGTGGGCCTCCCCCTCCTGGGAGGGCTGCTGGGCTGGAAAGGCTGTCGATGGGAGCCGGCGCTCCTTAAATCAGCCCCGGGCTGCCCCGATTGGGCAGCAGGAGCAGGCTGGGGGTGTTGGATGCGGCCTTGATGCTGGCGGTGGGCCTCTCCCTCCTGGGAGGGCTGCTGGGCGAGCACCATCCTCATCGATACCTGTGTCTCATAGACAGAATCTCGGGGGCCTCATGACATACCTCTGGAACCTTCCCCTCCATAACAGTGACACATGTCACGTCCGGAAGATATGTCCTTCCAGGAATTCATTCGAGACATAGCTAAGGGTCTCTCCATCATGGTAACCTCAGAGAAGGAACCAAGGGCAGAGGTGTTGGAGATCCTCCAATACCCAACATCACCCAATGAGGCAGCTACTCTGCAGGTGCACCACCTCCTTCATGTTCTCATGCTCCAGGACCGGCCCGTCCACTAGGCAGGCTAGGTAGCCACCTAGGCTTTCAGATCTCTGTGGGCAGCAGGCCATGTGCTTCAGCACATATGGTCTGCTGCCCCCCATGCACCGAGCCACACCACCCTTCCCCCCCCATGTTGAGCCATGCCACGCTGCTGCTCACGCTGCCAGTGATTCCAGTGGCAGAGGGGGGGGGGGACGACTAGGCTTGGTGGCAGGTCATAAGCTTCTGCACACATGGCCTGCCGCTTCTGGACCCCTGAAGTTATGTCAGACGTGGCAGGCCATGTGTGCCGAAGCACATGGCCTGCCGCCGAGCCGTCCCCCTGTCTATCTTGCTGACGGAATCTGTGGTAGCATGGCATGGCTGGGGAGGGGGGGGTGGCATGACTGGGGCTTCTTCCTAGGATGGAGGAAACCCTTGGGTCAGCCCTGATTACACCACATCTAAGGCTTTCCCTCTGTTCAACTCTCTGGTCACCCTGTCAAAGAAAATAATTAGATTTGCCTGACAAGACCTGCCCCAAGTAAAACTATGCTGCCTCTGATCCTGCAATCTATTGGACTCCAGAAATCTTGCTATGTTCTATTTTAGCAGAGTTTCCATATATTTACTCACCACAGAGGTCAGACTAACTGGCCTGTAGATCTCAACCTCATCCTTGCTTTTGCTTTTGTGTAAAGCAGTGGTTCTCAATCTGTGGGTCGCCACAGGATTTAGAGGGGGTCGCCTCAATCCACCGTTAAAAAAAAAAAAATGCACAAGTTGCTGCCGCTGCCGCTGCCGAGTCCGCTTCTCGGCAGCGGCAAACTCACCACTTCCCAGTCCCTTCTAATGCAGCCGCGGCTCCCTGCCTCTTAGGGAACTGCGGCTATGTCTGTAAAACTGTTGCGGAGCCTTCCTGTCTCTCAACGGGCTCCGTGCAGCATTGTCCCGCCTCCAAAGGGAGACAGGAAGGCTCCGCAATGGTTTTGCCGTCCCAGCCGCGGTTCCCTAAGAGACAGGGAGCCGTGGCTGTAGAAGAACAGCAGGGCAGCAGCAGGCAGACAGGGAGAGGGGAGGATGGGGCAGGGAACCTGCAACGGGGCTGACATGAGGGAAGGAAGGAGGGAGGCTGACATGGACAGGGGGGCTGACATGGAGGGAGGGGAGGGGGGCTGACATGGACAGGGGGCTGACATGGAGAGAGGGGGGCTGATATGGAAGGAGGGAGGGAGGGCAGGGCTGACATGGAGGGAGCGAGGGAGGGGGGCTGATGATGGATGGAGGGAGGGAGGGGGCTGACATGGAGGGAGGGCTGACATGGACAGAGGGAGGGAGGGCTGACAGGGAGGGAGGGAGGGAGGGGTGGCTGACATTGATGGATGGATGGAGGGAGGGAGGGAGGGGGGCTGACATGGACAGGGGGCTGACATGGACGGAGGGGGCTGACATGGAGAGAGGGAGGGAGGGAGGGGTGGCTGACATGGAGAGATGGAGGGAGGGAGGGCTGACATGGAGGGAGGGAGGGCTGACATGGAGGAAGGGCGGGAGGGAGGGGGCTGACATGGACGGAGGGGGGCTGACATAGAGGAGGGAGGGGTTGCTGACATGGATGGATGGAGGGAGGGGGGCTGACATGGACACAGGGGGGGCTGACATGGACAAAGGGAAGAGACGGGGGATAAATGCTGGACAGAGGGGAGAGACAATGCGGGTTAGGATTATAATGGCAGATGGGGGGTGGGCTAGGACTGGTAATGGACTGATCAAGGGGGGTTGGGACTGGTAATGTGCTGATAGGGGGATAGGACTGGTAATGGACTGATGGGGGGCTAGCATTGGAAATGAGCTGATCGGGGAGGTTAGGACTGGAAATGGGCTGCTTAGAGGAGGCTAGGACTGGTAATGGGGTTGAGGGGGGGTTGTATTGGGCTGATTAGGGGAGGCTAGCACTGGTAATGGGGTTGAGGGGGAACTAGCACTGGAGGCGAGCTGATTGGGGGGCTTCGACTGGGAATGGGCTGATTGTGGGGAGGGGAGGATAGAGCTGCTGGCCCTGGAAGAAAACTGGGGGCTAAGGCTACAAATGGGCTGATACGAGGGGATGGGAGAATGGAACTGATAGGGAGTGGATCTAAGAGGGGCTGCCATGGTATTTGTACTAGAAGGGACTGGTCAGTGGGGAAGGAGGGGGACTGGAAGGGAATGGACACTAGTGGCAGTCATGGGAATGCAAGTTGACATTGTCAGGTACTGAGAGTGAGGAATGGAAAGGGACTGATACTGGGGAGGGTTACTGGCATTGGAAATAGGCTGATGGAAAGACATGAAGAAAACGAAAGAAGAGATAAGAAATGGCAGATGGACCATAGACCACAGAAAGAGAGCTAAGAGAAGACAGGAAAGCAGAAGCCTCAGATTGGGACCAGCATGATCAGAGAATAAATTGGTCAGACAACAAAGGTAGAAAAAATAATTTTATTTCATATTAGTGATTTGACTACAAAATCATCATAATTTTGAAATCAAATATTATTACTTGTTATTGTGATTAATTATTGTGGTTTAAATAAGTAAATTTTTATAAATAAAAACATATTGCAAAGGCCTATAATATATTAATAATTCAACAAATGATTACAGTGACAATGCGTAAACGGTAAAGAAAGAGATGCATTCGATTTTATCATTGGGGGTCATCACAAGTTGACCAATGGTAAAAGGGGTCATAGTACAAAAAAGGTTGAGAACCACTAGTGTAAAGGGACCACATGTGCCTTTTTCTGGTCCTCTGGGACTACTCCCGACTTTGAAGAAGTATTAAAAAGGTCAGACAGTGGAGCTGCTAGAACTTCCCTAAGTTCCTTCAATGCTATGTGATGTATCACATCTGGCCCCATTGTTTTGTCTACTTATAGTTTAGCTACATCCTCATGAACAGAGTCTTCTAAAAATCGTTCAAGATCCCCTTCACTACTGTTCTATTTGTGGATGTTTTCTGAGGTCCTGCTCCTGGCCCTTCGTCTGTGAACACAGAATAAAAATGTTTGTTAAGCAATTCTGCTTTATCCTCCTCAGCTTGTACATATTCCTCCCCTTCACCTTTGAGTCTGACAGTACTACTTTTGCATGTCCTCCTCTCATTAACTTATCTGAAAATGTCTTGTCCTCCCATTTTATTGTATTGGCTATTCTATTTGTATTTTTGCTTTCCTGACTATTTTCCTAGCCTCTCTGTTTTTCCAAATATTGATGCTTGTCTTCCTCTTTCTATGATTTCTTGTATGTTATGAAGGCCACCCTCTTTTCTTCACCTTTTCAGCTACTTTTTTTGAGAACCAAAGTGGCCTCCTTTTTATTTTACATTTATTTACTTTCCTAACAAAAGGTTTGTTGCCCTTAAAATATCCCCATTCAGTTTTGCCCATTGCTTTTCTACATCCCCCAGCTGTTCCCATCCCGCTAACAACTCCTTAAGGGTATTGTCCCATCTTGGCAAAGTTAGTTTTCCTAAAGTCTAGAACTCCTACTTTTGAAGGGACTTTATCAGTCCATTCCTAATACTAATTCTGAACCACACCATCTGGTGATCACTGGTTGCAAGATGATCTTTCACTGTAACATCAGAAACACTTTCCTTGTTGGTAAGCACCAGATCCAGTATGGCCCCTTTATGTGTGCATTCTGTTACCAGTTGTTGGAATAATTTTCCCTGTAGAGAATCCAGGATTTCCTTATTTTTAGATGATACCTCAGCAGGTATGCGCCAATCAACATCCAGCATATTGAAATCACTTATCAGTAGCCTGTCTCCTTTCATGGCAATTCTGCGAATGTCTTCAATTAACTCTGTCCATTTCTGCCTATGAATGAGATATGTATATCACACCACTGAAAATGGATTCCCCATTCCCTCTTTCTAGTTTAACCCACAGTACCTCCTCCTTATCTTGTAAGCCCTGAATAAAGTATAGCCCGGTATAATTATATCCCAGTCATGGTTGTCCATGAACCATGTCTCCGTAACCGCCACTAAATCTAAGTCAGCCTCTTCCATTAAAGCCTCAACATCTAGATTATTTCCCATGCTACAAGCATTAATGCACACTGCTTTCCAGATGTTGACCCTTTTACTCATTTCTTCCTAAAATCAAGTATATCGGTGAACAATCATAATGAAGCATGCACATGATTCCATAAACATATCTTCCATTCAACTTTTCTTTTGACTGTCATTTTGAAAATCTCTCATCTCATTAACAGAGAAGCGTTTGCTTGATGTGCATTTTATTTCTAAGCCATTATCTTCATTATATTACAGCCATCATCTGTCTTCCCTGCATTATTTCTCCAAAAGCACTAGATTTTTATCCTTCAAGACTTTATAGTCTGTCCATTTACTGCACTTCAGATCATTTGTTCCAGTACTATGAGCAACCATTTTCTTTCAGAATCCAGAGAAACTGTTTAATATTAATCTTTGCATTCTCAGTTCTTTTCCCATCAACCTTCTCCAAAGAGTAAGGGGTATATTTACTAAACAGCAGTAACGGCTTCCATGCGCTATCGGAGCCGTGGCTCCAATATTACATGGAAGCCGCTACCATTGTTTAGGAAACATACCGCTAAGAGTAGTATGAATCCTGATATCCTGATCTGCTTCCTCACCAGTGATGCCTGAGCATAGCATTAATTCTCCATAGTTCCTCCTGTTTCCTTAATTAGTCTTCTTCATGACCAAGAGCAACACTGCCTTTGTGCTCATAGCCCCGCCACTATGTCCATAAAGAACTTAAAAATGTGTGGATAAAAAAAACATACTCCTCTAATGTAGTTAATGAGACTAGAATGAAAGTTATTTTGCATATATTGGAAATAACTGCCTTTGCTGGAAATTTTACTTGAATGCTGAGATGAGCCAGCTCTTCTCTAGAGTCCAAATTATAGTGCCCACATTAAGAGTACAAATCTGCTAGTCTACACCCATTAATGCTTTACTTAATCAAATTAATTATTCTTGTTATCAGCCAAGAGCAAGTGGTGAAGCAGGACAGGCAACTGGATAACATTAGAATTCAAAGACAACACAAGTTGTTGCAAGTCGGATGTATATATCATGCATTGTCAGTGAATAAGATACCACACTGCAGAGTGAGAGCCAAAAAACCTCTCATACAAAATCCAAACACAAAAAGGCTTTTTCAGTACTCACTATAAATCACCATACAAAACCTATCACCTAATATACTCAAATCTAAAACGTTATCACATATTATTACCATACAGTAAGACAACCAGTATATCATACAAAAACAATATAATATGTATGTGAAATATACACAATAAACAGCTCAGCCCACACAATAGACTCACTACAAAAGTCCCAACAGTCTGTAAAATGCAAAAGTACTTACTTAGCTCTAAACTGTTGTTCCGCTAGACTCGCACAGAGTTATCTCAATTGCTTGAAGAAGGTCAAACAGCGTAGAAATCCTGTTACACTGTAAACCGCTTTAATTGAATTTAAATAAATAGAATCCATACTCATAGACATTCCCGCAGCTGACACTGGAACACAGCAGCTAATACTGGAACATGCCCGACACCTCACACATCTGGTGCCACAGTGTTTCGGCAGCAACTCTGCCTGCGACAGGGGCTCATAATGCAAGAACTCACAGCTTAACAGCAGCAGCAGCTCTGCCAACAATAAGGACTTATACCAAAGCAACTTGCTTCATAAAAAGCTTTGTTCAAAGCAAAGGTTCACAGCTTGCTACATGTAAAGCTGAACTTCCAGCAGCCATGTGAACTATGCAGTTGTCACAGTGGTGCACACTCAATACAACAGGCTGCAAAAACATACCTATATTGCAATTAAACATATAACAGTTTCATTTAAAATATGATAAGATTCAAAAGAGAAAGGTCAAACTTACATAGAAGCTTTCCAAACATTCTGATAGCACTGCAGCAGCTTCCCAAACCCACAGATTTTAATATTTCCACACCAGTGACATCAGCCAGAGAACGCCACCAATCATCAACAGCTCACCAGCAATCCAAGGAATAAGATACTGCATCATATTAATTACCAGTGAGCTGTCTGTGACCAGACCCAGGTCTTTCACAGATGCCTTCCACATATTAGAGGTCTGTGCTATGTGAAGGGGACACTTGTAGTGTGATTTTTGTACTGCTGGATGTCTCCATTTGCAGATTGGCAGCCGAGGACACATTCCTGGTCTACAATACCATTGTGGGGATGTCTATGTTGACGTTCTTACAATGCCCATATTGGGGACATCCATGTTTCTGAACTCATGCCTGAATGTGAACTGGCCTTTTTGGGCATGTTTTCACCTGGACATCCGTTTTAAAATGTGCCTTCACATGGTTTCAAAACAGACCTCCTATATTTGACTATCTGCAGTCCAAAGTGTGGTTCCAGTTTGCTTAGTGCCATATTCTCTTTCTTAATGCCAAAATCATAGTTATGTAGACTGAAAGAAGAGCAGAGGTTTATTGAAACCAAAATTCTCATTACCCAACAGCACTCTACCTGGTATCCAAGGGCAGGTAAAAACAAAACATAGGTGTAGCCATTACTGTGACAGTAAAAAAAAAAAAAAAATCCTTCCTGGCTCATATCTAACATCAGCTCAGGCCTGCTGTTTTATTACTTTTCCTTAGGAGCTATACCAGCATACTCACATTATATTTTGCTCCTAAAACCATGTCTAACGTGTTTATAATGTGGTAGAGTACTATAGTCATCATGACTGCTTCTGTTGTCAAAATGAGTCATAATATTACCAATCTGAGTAAAAATCCCTTCCTTTGAAGATGTTCAAATCTATCACCTTTTAATTTTAGAGTACTGTATGTTCTGTTTTGTTTGTAGCTTCTTTATTAAAAGCATTTCACTCTTGAGACAGGGTCTCCAAATGTTAGTTTGTGCATACTGTGATAGGATTGAACCTCATTCATAAATCGGGCTATATTGGATCTAATCAATCTCTCAAGATTAATGCTAGTGCTCTACTTGATGCTTGCATTGTGCCAAAGAGAACCTCTTTCTGGAATCCATAGGGTGCAACATGTACAGGCAGTCCAGTGATTATATTTATTTTAAGTAATTCAAAAAGGGTCCAGATTAACATAGTAGCAGAATAAATGATGGCAGATAAAGACAAAAAAGAACACTCTTGTCCACTTTGGGTGGGGAAAATACAAATTACCATATGGAACTCAAAACCCAGTCCTGTTCCCTTATGTCCTTCATCTAAGCTATTAAAGTTCCTCTGCTGTCTTTTAGGGTTGCAACTGTTGCTTCGTATAGAATCTCCCCTCCCTCCCCAATACTTTCTTAGAGCTACACTGGTTATAGGGTTGTAACTGCTACTCTATGCAGTTTACTGCAGTGTTTCTTTTCTATCCTTTCGCTACCGGGAATTCCCTGTGTTTATACCATGATTTCTTTTTAAAATTCTGTACAATGTTCTTTTTTGTCTCTGCTACCAGGAGAACATAACAGGCATTCACCACTCTTTCCATAAAAATAAATATTTTCAAGTATTCCTGAGTCTCTCCCTTGCAGCTTCATATTCTGACCTCTAATTCTAGAACTTAGCACTGAAAAAAGTTGGCTTTTAAGGTGTTTAAATATCTCTATCATATCTTTGCTATCTTTCATTTCCTCATCTTTATCTTTATTCACAAGTTTTGATATACTGCCCTTGCCGAAGCGTTAGGGCGGTGTACAATAAAACAATATAGTGGCTACAGAAAACATGGAAAGGAAAGGAACGCCAATGGTAGATAGGATAGGAAAGAAAAGGAAAAGAACAGTAGATTGGGGTGGAGAGAGGCTGATATGGGGGGCCAGAGAAAGAGGCCAGGAGAGAGTAATTACTGATTGGGAGAGAACCGGAATTCCTAGATTAGTGGCAACTGAGTGCTCAGTGGAGGGTTGGACGAGGGAGGGCCAGAGTCAACAGCGGGCAGTGGAAGGTCAAAGGCCTGGCAGAAAAGGTGCGTTTTGAGGAGTGCTTTAAAGCATGGGACGGAAGGTTCGATTCGGAGGGGGTGTGGGAGAGAATTCCACAAAGCGGGGCTAAGAAAGAAGAAGGCAGAGTGTCGGGTAAGTTCGAGATGAGAGGGAGAGGGGAGAAAAAGACGGTTGCCATGTGCTGAGCGAAGGGGACGAGGAGCGGGGTAGAGATAGATAATATCGGCCAGGTAGATAGTTTCCCCTGTTATCCAAGTTAATTGCTCCTGTTCTTTGTAATGACCAGACTCTTGTTTATTGTCGGATACTGTTTGTTCTATGTAAACCGCGCTGATCGCGAATAGTGCGGTATATAAGAAATGTAAATAAATAAATAAATAAATAGGTGTTGCGGAGTACTAGTATGGAGAACCTTATGGTAATAGTGAGAAGTTTGTAGATGAACCAGACTTTGATTGGAAGCCAGTGGAGAGAGAGGAGGGAGGGGGTGATATGCGCGGAGACAGGAGAGTATGTGATAAGGCGGGCAGCAGTGTTCTGAACTAACTGGAGATGACATAGTTGATGGCATGGAAGACCAGCGAAGATAGAGTTACAGTAGTCCAGACGGGTGATCACAAGGGACAAGACGAGAGTGGTGATGGCAGAAGAAGAAAGGAAAGGCCAAATGGACCGGATCCTGCGGAGATGAAAGAAGCAGGAGCGCACGACAGAGGAAATATGTTGGTGGAAAGAGAGAGGAATCCAGAGTGACACCGAAATGCCGAAGGGTAGAGACACAAGGAATAGGATGGGCAGACATGGTAGGAGACAAATCGGGAGGGGGGCTACAAAAGGAAAGCCAAATGGCAGAGGACTTGGATGGGTTGACATGGAGAAAATTTTGACTGAACCAGGAAGCGATGAGGTCAAGGCAGTTATTGAGCGGGGCAAGATCAAGTGCTGAGGGGGAGACATGATAAACCAGAAGGATATCGTTAGCATAGATATAGGCAGAGATACCAGTTTGTTGGATGAGTAGAGCAAGAGGGGCGAGAAAAACATTAAAGAGAAGGGGGGCAAGGATGGAACCCTGAGGGACGCCACAGTGTAGTGAAAAAGAAGGTGAGGCATCAGGGCCCATATGAACAGTGAAGGAATGAGAGGAGAGGAAGGACCAAAACCACTGCAGAACTGTACCATAAACACCCAAGTCGGACAAACGTGAGAGGAAGGTGCAGTGATCGACGACATCAAAGGCAGCAGAGAGATCCAGTGATACAACAAGGGAGAGATCACCTCGATCGTGGGAATGGTGAATTTCCGAAAGAAGTGCCAAAAGAATAGTCTCGATGCTGTGACCAGCGCGAAACCCTGACTGGTGGGGGTGAAGAGAAAAGGTGGCATCGAGGTGGGTAGAAAGCTGAGAGAAAACAAGATTTTCAAGAATCTTGGAAAGGAAAGAAAGATTAGCGACCGGACGCCAGTTACCGGGGACAGCTGGGTCTAGATTGGATTTTTTAAGGAGGGGCCGAACAATAGCATGTTTCTACCTGGTGGGAAAGCACCCAGTGGCAAGACTGGACTTGAGTAGAGTTAGAGCGTGAGGGATAAAACGAAGGGACAGATTGAGAAGCCAGGAAGAGGGAAATGGGTCAAGTGGGCAAGTGGTCTGATGAGAGGAAGAGACAGCCTTGATAAGTTCAGCAGAGGCGACAGGACTGAAAGTGCACCAAGTATGGGGAAAAGTGTGAGAAGCGGAGGGGGGGGGGGAGGAATTAGGTATGGGAAAGGCGGGGGAGTTAGAGGGAGGGGAAAAAGGCAAAGGGCAGGCCAGAAAGGACGTGCGGAGAGAAAGGACCTTGTCAGAGAAGAAGGAAGCGAGTGTAGTTGGGCTAGGAGCGGCTGGGATGAGAGGAGGAAGAGGGAGAGGTAGAAGGGGAGGAGAGTGACTTAAGGACCAGATATAAACGCCTGGAGGAATTTGAGGAAGAGGTGATGAGGTGTGAGTAGTAAGACGTCTTAGCAGAGGTGATCATAGAACGATAGTGATGATGTGCCTGACGGAAAGCGAAGGCAGAGGTAGGGGAGGGCTTCTTTCGCCACTGACGCTCGGCGCGACGGAGATGTGTATGGAGTAAATAAAGACTGGGGTGGTACCAGGGATGGCGGGAGAGGGGACAGAATGAGACAGGACGGAGTGGGGCAAGAGTGTCCAGGACCCTTCCAGGACAAGTGTAAGGGTTTTAGATACCTAGACAGAACTTCAGTCATGCCCCCTCCCCCCATACTGCAGCAGTACCTTCCCTCTCCTCCACCCAGCCCCAGCAGCATCCATATTCCCCTCTCTCCCTTTCCCTCCAGTAGCAGCTCTATACTCTCTCCTCTCACCCCAGCCTCAGCAGAATTTACCTATCTCAGACCTCCGACACCCCCCCCCCCCCACTTTCCTATGTCCTGCCTCCTACCAGCATCAATTCTGGATCCAACATGAGAAGAAGCTGTTGCAATGGGTCCTGAAACAACAGGGGAGGCAGCGGGTCAAAGGAGGTTTTCCAACATGATGCAATTTTGTGGTCTCCCGCTGAGCGTACACCAAGGCTGAGGTAGCTTGAGCTTGCTACTCTTCTGCTGCACATGCTTGTCCTCTGCTCATGCTCAAACTGAAGTGCCCCCTTTGGTCTAGAGCAGTGGGTCCCAACTCAGTTCTCGGGTACCCCCAGGCCAGTCAGGTTTTCAGAATATCCACAATGAATATGCATGAGATAGATCTGCATACAATGGAAGCAGTGCATGCAGATCTATCTCATGCATATTCATTGTGGATATCCTGAAAACCTGACTGGCCTGGGGGTACCCGAGGACTGGGCTGGGAACCGCTGGTCTAGAGCATTGGGTTCCAGTCATATACACAGCATGAGGCCAGCTGCTCTGTGTGTGTGTGTGTGTGTGTGTGTTTGGGGGGGGGGCAAGGGGGGCAGCAACACAGGAAATTAGTATGCTCAGATTAAACTGGCACCATTTGCACTGGAAGATGGACCTCATGCTGATAAGGTCCTATTACAGTGCTGCTGCTGCCCCTAAAATATGTATTTACATTATTTAGTTCACACCTTTACAGGAGAAGATCAAGGTGAGTTACATTCAGTTACCCTAGGTATTTTTTCTGTCCGCAAGGGACTCACAATCTAATTGTGATGCTCTAGGTTGCTGCCTAGTTCACCTAATGGAAGAACTGGCCTTAGACATTGCACTGTTTTGGTTGCCATTTTCTGGACTGCTCTTAGTCTCTCTATCTTATTTGACATGCAGTCTCCAGAACTGAAAAGAATAGTCAAAGTGAGATCTCATCAATGATCTATGCTCACTTCATTTTCTCTGCTGGTTATGCCTTTGCATCCCAGTATTCCTCTGATTCTAGCCATTGTCTTGTCACACTGTTGATCTGGTTGAAAATCAATATTGACACCTGCCCCTCCTTAAGTGATTTCTGAAAATTAACTATAATGGTCAAGCAATCACTTACCTGGTCCTGATGCCTTATTGAATTTCACATTGTTGAATAACAGAAGAAAACGTCTTATTTATTTAAATAAAATAAATGTGTCATTGTCTATGGCAGGGGTGGGCAATTCCAGCCCTTGTGCACCACAATCCAGCCTGGTTTTCATGATGTCCCTAATGAATATTCATGAGATTTATTTGCATCCACTGCCTTCCATTGTATGGAAATAGGTCCATGAATATTCATTAGGGACATCATGAAAACCAGGCTGGATTGTGGTGCACGAGGGCCGGAATTGCCCACTCCTGGTCTATGGGAAAACCTCTTCATTTGCATTTTTGTTTTATATTTCTATGTTCAGGTTTTTTTATAGCAGAAAAATTTGCTCATAGAAAGCATGACATTATTCAGCAATAGAGTATACTTTTCTGAACCATTAGTAATCCTGACATGTTCAGATTTCTTGATCTCTTTCTTTATTCTTATAATACATTCAAAACATGCATCATTGGCCATGAAAATCATGCCCTGTCTTGTCTTTGTTGCATGCATAATCACAAGTTAGCACCATAAATTAAAAGATGCTAGCTGAATGACTTGGGCAATGACTTCCCAAATTGCATTACTCTTGTGCCAAATGAATAGTAAACCATCTGTTTTCCTGAAATGATAGGCGAGACATGGAACACAACAGGGGGTATACTTGAAAAGAATGTGTGCTTTAACAAACTAAAAAAATGCAAATACATAATTATTCAGCCTGGGTTCCATTATTTTACTATAGTAGTTTAATTTGTGTTGATTGACAGATAAATCTCTGTCAAGGGTTTTGGTTGTTTTTTTAAGGATCATTGTTGTCTTCAAAAATACATATAAAAGAGTCATATATAGCCACCCTTCCTTTTTAAGCAGGGGTAGCAGAACATCTTTTTGGTTGGGTGGGAGGGGTTCAAACAAACCAATGTCTAGCTCCACCCCTAAGTTCCCTAGTTGGTGATGCTGTGTTGGGAAAATATTGATGGGCCAAGGCCCTTGTGGCCTACCCCATTCTGCTGCCTGTGTTTTTTGGGATGACTGAGTAGGAGATTTGGAAAGATAAATGATGATCTGGCAGTTCAGTGCCAGCTTTAATTCAAAATTTTGTTTGGTAAGATGTTTATGTTTATTAAAACTTGATATACCACCCTTTCGGAGGCAACAATGCGGTTTACAATATAAAATACAAAATTAATGAGAAAATAGAAAGGAACTCCAATAGAAAATACAACATGCATGAGGAGGGGGTAACAGAAAGAGAGAGAGGGGGGTGGGGGGAAGAGCGGTCAGGGAGGGAGATTAGTACTACTACTATTGATCATTTATATAGTGCTGCAAGTCATACGTAGCGCTGTACAGAAATATGTAAGAGATAGTCCCTGCTCATCAGAGCTTACAATCTAGTCAAGAAAGGCAATACAACAGCTGAAAACAAGAATACAACAAGGGAAAGGGTAAGGAGACGCAAAAGAGATCAAGCAGATCGGGATCCAAAAGCAGGGTCAAGAGGTGAGCTTTGAGTATGGATTTGAAAAGGGGCAAAGATGAAGCCTGACTTACAGACTCAGGTAGCTTGTTACAGGCATAAGGAGCAGCAAGGTGAAAGAATCGAAGTCTGGAGTTGGCAGTGGAAAAAAAGAGATCAAAGGCTTTTCTGAAGAGGTGGGTTTCGAAGTGAGATTTAAATTTAGTGGATGAAGGTTCCAGGCAAAGGTCTGAGGGGAGATTATTTCATGAACTAGGACCAAGGAAATAGAATGCAGAATGGTGGGTGGATTCAGTGGTGGGAGTTTGCAGGGAGGTGGAGACAATTCATTTGAATGGAGCGGAAGGCACAGTGTGGTGTATGAGAGTGATGAATGAGAAGAGGTATTGAAGTATACCGGAGTAGAGTGTTTTATGAACCAGAGTGAGAAGTTTGAATTGAACATGGTATTGAACTGGAAGCCAATGGAGCCAGATTAATAGAGAGGTAACATGATCTGAGCAAGAAGCATAAAATAGTAATTTCACAGCGGTATTTTGGATAAGTTGCAGGTGTTTTAATTCATACAGGGGAAGACCAGCAAAGACAGGGTTAATTAGTCCAGAGAGAACAAGAGATATGAGTAAGGTGATCAGAGCGGGTGTGTAAAGAAATGTGTGGACTGCTTTGATTTGTCGGAAAGAGAGAAAAGAGCATTTGACAATGGAACTGATACGTTGTTGGAAGGTGAGGGTGGAGTCAAGGACGATCCTGAAGTATCGAAAGGAGGATGTGAGGGGAATTGGGGCCCTATTAAGTAAGGATGAAAGAGAAGGAGTGCTCATGGGACCAGTTAACCAAGTTGTTATCTTTGCGGGGTTAAGCATGAGATGATGTGAGTGCAAACAGGAAGCAATACAAGTCAGTCAGTCGTTGAGAGGGGTAAGGTCAGGAGATGAGTGGTCAGTGAGATGAGATTTCTTCAAGGTTATCTGTCTTCACTTCACCACATCCCATTGGATATTCACCTTCACCTTATTACTACTACTACTGATCATTTGTATGCAGTGCTGTACAGACACATATAAAAGACAGTCCCTGCTTATCAGAGCTTAAAATATGGTCAAGACAGACAACACAACAGCTGAGGACAAGGATATATCTAGGGGAATGGTAAGGAAACACATATGTGACTAAGCGGATCAGAATCCAAAAGCGGCCTTGAAGAGGTGAATTTTCAGCTTGGATTCGAAAAGGGCCAGAGATGAAGCTTGATGTATAGACTCAGATAGTTTATTCCAGGTATGAGGAACAGCAAGGTAGTAGGATCGAAGTCTGGAGCTGGCATTAGAAGAGAAGAGCACAGATAGAAGGGATCTGCCAGAAGAGCAGAGTTCCCGAGGAGGGGTGTAGAGAGAGATAAGAGAAGAAATGTAGTGAAGAGCAGCAGAATGAGTGCACTTATAGGTCAATAGGAGAAGTTTGAACTGGAGACAGAAATGGATAGAGAGCTATTGAAGTGACTTGAAAAGAGGGGTTATATGAGCATATCGAGGCTGGCAGAAGATTAGCGGCATAGCTGAGTTTTGAAGAGATTGAGGGGTAGAGAGATGATTTTGAGGGAGACCAGCAAGGAGGAGGTTGCAGTAGTCTAGATAGGAGGTGACTAAAAAGTGGATAAGTGTCTTAGTAGTGTGTTCAGAAAGGAAGGGGTGAATTTTACTGATGTTATAGAGAAAGAAACTGCAGTGGCTCTTGAGTTTACTATAGACTGGAGCATTAAAATGCACTTTAAATTGTTTTGAATTGATGTAAGCTCTATAGTACATTCAGTGTTTAAGATTCATGGTGATGGAAAACATACAGGAGTGATAATGCTTTCTAAGTTATTAGCATAAAATGATGACAGATAAGCATCACAAGGCCCATTGGTCCTCACACTCTAATGCAGTACCTTAGACTCTTTCTGAGGCATTCCTAACACGGACTATACATTTCAAGCAAAGGTACATAAGCTCCACCAACTGAACAATGGCTGGGAAAACTCGTATCACCAAAGCTGTTACCCTTGTTGCAGCTTCTGTCTCTGTCCAGACAGAGGTCCCAATGCTAGTTGAAGGATTGGTTCCATGTGCAGGAAGCCTGCATACTGAAGCTCTCAGGAAACAGGTGGAGGAACTTAGAGAAGAGGTGGGAAGGCTGAGAAGCATTCAAGACAGTGAGAAGTACATTGATAAGATGCTTCTCGAAACATCCAAGCTCTCCAGCAGAGGAGAAGATGGGAGCCTACAGAATAACGAAGGTTGGACATGAGTCACCAGAGCCTATGGAATCACTAATCCAACTCCTCCGGCCCTTGAATTGAAGAACCATTATGCAGCCCTGGAAGTGGAGGAGGTAAAAGCATCCCTGGAAAAGGAAGAACCAGAGCTCAAGCACCCCAAAGTTTCAGAATCAGTGACCACAAGGAAGCAAAGGGAAGTAGTGGTTGGTGAATCTCTTCTGAGGGGTACTGAGGTGTCCATCTGTCGACCAGACTTGATGTCCAGAGAGGTATGCTGTCTGCCTGGTGCCAAAAATCCAAGATGTTACAGAGAGTTTGCCGAGACTCATCAAGCCCACTGACTATTACCCAATGATGCTAATCCATGTCGGAACAAATGATACTGCCAGGTATCCCTCTGAGCATATCGAAAGTGACTTCATGGCTCTGGGACAGAGGGTGAAGCAGATAGGTGCACAGGTGGTATTCTCTTCAATCCTCCCTTTTGAGGGTAAAGGCCAAGGAAGAGAGGCTCGCATCCTGGAGATGAACGCATGGCTGCGTGGATGTTGTCATCAATAGCGTTTTTGTTTCCTAGACCATGGGATGCTGTTCCAACGGTTGCACAGCAGAGATGGCATCTATCTGTCCAAGAAAGGTCAACGCGTCTTCAGTAGTCGACTGGCTAATCTACTGAAGAGGGCTTTAAACTAGATTCATTGGGGATGGGTGAAAAAAGCCCCCAGGTAAGTGATGCATTAAATACCTTTATGGAAATGGGTAACAGGGGTAACATATGGAAAGCAGTGTGTATAAATGCCCGTAGAATTGGTGATTCTCTTCTGAGGGGCATTGAGGCATCCATCTGCTGACCAGACTCCTACCCTCACTCCCCTATTTTCTTCTTCACCCATCCCCACTGTCTCCTCCTTGCGGTATCTGGGTGTGATCCTTGATTCCTCCCTCTCCTTTAAAGACCATATTTCCTCAGTTGTTCAACGTTCCTTCTTTTCCCTTAAACAACTTTGCGCTGTACGACCTTTTCTTACTATCTCCTCTATGACTACTCTCATTATATCCCTTGTTATGTCTCGTCTTGACTACTGTAATGTTTGTCTTGCTGGTCTTCCCCAATCCCAACTTTGTCGTCTTCAACGTGTTCAAAATGCTGCTGTTCGTGTTCTTTCTCATGCTTCATGGTTCGATCACGTCACCCCTCTGTTAATACACTTTCACTGGCTCCCTGTTGTCTTTCGTGTCCAATTCAAAATTCTTATTTTTGTTCACAGGGTGATTCATTCAGGTGTTCCCCTATATCTTTCTAACCTGGTTCACCTTCATACCCCTCATCGTTCGCTCCGCTCTATTCACGCTAACCGTATGTTTCTACCCCCTCCCTCCCAAGCGCACCTCGAATCTACTCGGTCCTCTGCTTTCTTTTTTCTTGGTCCAAGGCTCTGGAACTCCCTTCCCCCCTCCTTACGTCTGGAAACCTCCTATTTGTCCTTTAAAACTAACCTAAAAACCCACTTTTTCTGTTCTGCCTTCAACCTTCCTCTCCCAGTCCCATCTTCTCCCCCTCCTCCCCCTTTGGGCCTCTGACAGCATACCCCCTACCCCTGTCTTACATCTTTTCTTTTGTTGTCCTCCCCTTCTCTCTCCCTTCTGTTTCCCATTTCTATCCCCCCCAATCTGTTCTCTGTATCTATCCCTTTTCTCTAATTTTATGGCGTTCCTTTTCTGGCTCTTTTTCGCAGCTCTCTCTTTTTAAAACATTTTAATTGATTTTATGTATTGTGAACCGCCCAGATGCTAATTGTATTGGGCGGTATATAAAGTTTTAATAATAATAATAATAATAATAATAATAAACTTGATGTCCAGAGAAGTATGCTGTCTGCCAGGTGCCAAAATCTGAGATGTTACTGAGAGTTTGCAGAGACTCATCAAGCCCACTGATTATTACCCAGTGTTGCTCATCCATGTCGGCACAAATGATACTGCCAGGTCCCTCTGAGCATATCTAAAGTGACTTCATGGCTCTGGGACAGAGGGTGAAGCAGATAGGTGCTCAGGTGGTGTTCTCTTCAATCCTCCGTGTTGAGGGTAAAGGAAAGGCAGAGAAGCTCGCACCCTGGAGATGAATGCATGACTGCATGGATGGTGTCATCGAGAGCGTTTTGGTTTCCTGGACCATGGGATGCTGTTCCAAGGGTTGCAGAGCAGAGATGGCGTCCATCTGTCCAACAAGGGTCGACATGTCTTCAGTACCAGACTAGCTAACCTTCTGAAGAGGGCTTTAAACTAGATTCATTGGGGATGGGTGAAGAAAGCTCTCAGGTAAGTGAAACATTAAATACCTTTATGGAAGTGGCAACATATGGAAAGCAGTGTGTATAAATGCCCGTTGCACGGGAGATAAAATACCAGATATTGAGGCTTTAATGGGAGAGGCTGACTTGGACTTGGTGGCAGTAACAGAGACATGGTTCACTGACAACCATGACTGGGATGTAACTATACCAGTCTTTACTTTATTCAGAAAGGATAGGGTAGGAAAAAAGGGTGGAGGCATGGCATTATATGTAAAAAATATTAAAGGTATAGAAATACAGGGCATAAAAGGGAGAGAGGAGGCACTATGGGTTAAACTAGAAAGAGGGAAAGAGAAATCTATCTGCATTGGTGTGATATACAGACCTCCCTCACAGGGAGAAGAGGTGGATGGAGAGTTAATTGAAGATATACGCAGCATTGCAAGGAAAGGGGAACTGCTACTGATAGGGGATTTCAATATGCCAGATGTTGACTGGCACATCCCTGGTGCAGTATCATCTAGAAGGAAGGAGATCCTGGATTCTCTACAGGGAGAACTATTCAGGCAATTGGTAACAGACCCCACACGTGAAGGGGGCCATACTGGACTTGGTGCTTACCAATGGTGAAAGCATTTCTGATGTTATAGTGGGAGATCATTTTGCATCCAGTGATCACCAGATGATGTGGTTTGGTATTAGGACTAGGGCTGATAAAATCCATTCAAAAGCAAGGGTCTTAGACGTTAGGAAAACTAACTTTGCCAAGATGGGCCAATACCTCAGGGAGTCATTAGCGGGATAGGAACAGTTGGGGGATGTAGAAAAACTGGGCAAACCTGAAAGGGGATATTTTAAGGGCAACCAACCTTTTTGTTAAAATGGTAAATAAAGGTAAAAGGGAAAGGTGATCACTATGATTTTCGAAAGTAGTAGCTGAAAAGGTGAAGAAAAAGAGGGAGGCCTTCATGAAATACAAGAGATCACAGAGAGAGGAAGACAGGCATCTTTGGGAAAATTTAGAGAAGCTAGCAAATTAGTCAGAAACGCAAAGATTCAAAAAGAGGAGGAAACAGCCAGTGCAATAAAATGGGGGGGGGGGGGGGGGGAGAAGACATTTTTTAGATATATTAGTGAGAAGAGGTGGGGCAAAAGTGGTATTGTCAGACTCTAGGGTAAAGGGGAAGAATATGAAGAAACTGATGAGGATAAAGCGAAATTGCTCAACAGATATTTCTATTCTATGTTCACAGATAAAGAACCAGGAGCAGGACCTTAGAAAATGCCGACAAACAGGAACAAAAGTGAGGGACATCTTGAACAATTTTCAGAAGACTGTGTTTGTGAAGAACTAGCTAAACTTAAAGTAGACAAAGCGATGGGATTGGATGGGATACATCCGAGAATACTTGGGGGAATTTGGGGATGTTCTAACGGCTCCACTGTCTGACCGTTTCAATGCTTCTTTGGAGTCGGGAGTGGTGCCAGAGGACTGAAGAGAGGTACATGTGGTCCCTTTACACAAAAGAGGAAATAAGTAACTTCAGTGATGAGTAAACTATTGGAAGCGCTGCTGAAAGAGCAAATAGTGAGGTTTCTGGAGTCCAACAGATTACAGGATCCAAGGCAGCATGGATTTCACCAGAGGCAGGTCTTGTCAGATAAATCTGATTGATTTCTTTGACTGGGTGACCAGGGAGTTGGACCGAGGGAGAGCCCTAGGTGTGGTGTATTTAGGAGTTCAGTAAAGCCTTTGACACCATTATGCACAGGCGACATATAAACCAACTAAGCACCCTAGGAATGGGCCATAAAGTAACTGCTTGGGTTAGAAATTGGTTGAGTGGGAGGCGACAAAGGGTAGAGGTAAATGGAGCTCACGAGGAGGAGGAGGAGATTACCAGGGATGTGCCTCAGGGATTTGTCCTTGGTCCAATTCGTTTCAACATCTTTGTTAGTGATATTGCGGAAGGGCTGTTGGGTAAAGTTTGCCTCTCTATGGATGATACCAAAATCTGCAATAGAGTAGGCATCCATGAAGGTGTAGATAACATGAGGAGGGATCTAGTTATGCTTGAAGAATGGTCTAGAATTTGACTGCTGAGATTTAATGTTAAAAAATATAAGGTCATGCATTTGGGCTGCATCAATCCAAGGGAACGATATAGTATAGGGGGTGAAGTACTTCTGTTCACAAAAGAAGAGCGGGACCTAGGAGTGATTGTGTCTTGTGATCTTAAAGTAGCTAAACAGGTAGAAAAGGCAGCGGCAAAAGCTAGAAGGATGCTTGGGTACATAGGAAGAGGAATGGCCAGCAGAGGAAAGGAGGCGATAGTGCCTCTTTATAAGTCTTTGGTGCAACCTCATTTGAAGTATTGTGTGCAACGTCTGGAGACTGCACCTTCAAAAGGATATAAACATGTTGGAGTCGGTACAGAGGGTTGCTACTAAAATGGTTAGTGGTTTTAGTTATAAAGCATATGCAGACAGAAGGATCGTAATTTGTATACTTTAGAAGAAAGGCGGGATAGAGGTGATATAATTGAGATGCTTAAATACCTCCATGGTATAAATACACAGGAGGAGAGCTTCTTTCGATTGAAAGCAAGCTCTGCTATGAGGGGACATAGGATGAGAGTGAAAGGGAATAGACTCAGGAGTAATATGCGGAAATATTTTTTTACTGAAAGAGTGGTAGATACATGGAATAATTTCCCAATGGAGGTGGCAGAGATGAGGACAGATCTAAATTCAAAAAAGCATGGGATAAACACAGAGGATCTCTAGGGGAAAAAAGGGTAGTGGTTGATATGGAAAGGCAGATAGGCCATGTGGTCTTTTTCTGCCATCATGTTTCTATCTTCCTTATATGGTCTATGATCCTGGGCTATCTCCAGGAACAAGCAGGAATGAGTCTTCACATATGGGTATCGTCGGTACCGATGGAGCCTGCGCGGGAACGCTCCCCAGCGTCCAGTAAGAAAGCTTTTGGGAGCATCCCACAGCGCCTGCGTGCTGCCTTCCTGCCTTTCCTAACCGCCTCTCTCCAGTTCTTCTTTTCCGCGGAGCCAGCAGGTTGTGTTCCTGCCACCGCTGAAGAAGTTCTTTATTTTTCTTTATTTCTTTGGCGCGCGTCTGCCTTCTTCAACATCGGACCGGTAACGCCGGTCTTTCTTTCTTTCTTCTTTAAAAAACAAAACAAAAAACTACCGTTTTTCCCCACTTCTGTGCAATTTTGTCTTTTGGGCCTTGGGCCTACAAGATTTTTCCTCATGGAAAAGCCCGCTTCCGGGTTTAAAAAGTGCACTAAGTGTAGCGGTACTCTTTCTATCACTGACACCCATGACTGGTGTCTAAAATGTTTGGGTCCTGACCACTCCATCACCGACTGTGAGTCCTGTTCCATGATGTCTAAAAGAGGTCGACAGAATCAAGCGGCAAAGCTCAGTACCCTGTTTCCCTCTGATGCAGCTTTGGTGGCATCGACATCTTCCAGGGCTTCGTCTTCTTCCCATGGATCTCAGGTAACCAAACATAAGTACAGCCGGTCCTCGAAGGGTAGATCTCCCTCTAAGTATCGAGATGCCTCCAGGCTTGCCCTTGAGGATCCTGCACCAGCAAAATTACCCTGGCGGGAGGCTCCGGCTTCCAAAGCTTCATCTACGGGGTCACAGTTTGACATCGATGGCGTGGCCTCGACCGATTACCTGTTGCCATCTTCTGGGGTACCGGTGGTCTCCACTGGTACCGACATCCAGACATTGGTTGCGTCGATGGATCAGAATATTCTGACCATGCAGCATGCCATCATGGCATTCATACAAGCTGCGACGCCTCCGGTACCGCAACAAACTCCGTTGGTGGTACCGGTTCCGGCACCGGCACCGATATCGGTTCCAGTGGTGGTACCGATTGCATCGACATTGGCTTCGGTGTCGACTGCAGCGGTACCCTGTCCTGTGATGCCCATCGGTACCGCATCGGTACCGATCACTCCCGATGTCGATACCACTCGGTACGCGTATCGGGCTCTGCAAGAGCATCCAGACAGGCGATACTTCGATTCCTCTGAGGACTCTGATGAATCAGAGGCTTCTGTTGAAGCATCGGTACTCCTTCCTCAGGAGCCCTCTTCTCCAAAAAGAAGAATGTCTCCTCCAGAAGACTTGTCTTTTCAAGACTTCATTAGGGAAGTGGCCAGGGGCCTCTCTATTTCTGTGGCCCCTGAACCAGAGCCTAGAGCCAAGAAATTAGATATTTTACAATATCCTAAGGCTCCTAAAGAGGCAGCTACTTTACTAATTCATGAGATCCTTTATGATCACATGTTGGGCATATGGGAGACAGCTCTTACTACTTCCCCTCATTCTCGCAGGTTGGACACCATGTACCATGTTCCTCCTTGTCCTGGCTTTCATAAGACTCAGCTTCCTCACCACTCTATTGTGGTGGAGTCTGCTATGAAAAAGATAAAGAGTGCAAAAAGACACTCATCTAATCCTCCAGGAAGAGAATGCAGAACTTTAGATGCTTTTGGCAGGAGAATTTTCCAGGCCAATATGCTTACTGCCAGAATCAACTCCTATAGTCTCTATATGGGGATGTTTCTAAAGGAAGTTACAGATCATCTGCTAACTTTATCTCCTTTTATCTCAGAAGATAAAAGGGAAGAGTTTCTCACCTGGCTTAAACATGCCCAGGATGTTTCCAAATTCTCCAACCGTGCAGCCTTTGACTCTTTTGAGTTTGCCAGCAGAGCCTCGGCTATTGCCATAGGTGCACGCAGACTTGCTTGGTTGCAAGCTTCTGATTTGGAACCCTGGGTCCAGGATGGATTAGGAAATCTTTCTTGTACAGGTGAAAACCTTTTTGGTAAGGATTGGCAAGCAAAGGCCACTCAGATGGATGCTGAAAATTCTGCCTTAGATAGACTTTCAAAGTCTACTTCTGCTCCTGCTAGAAAAAGGTTATTCAAAAAGACTTTCTTTCCCAAAAAAGGGAAATATTATCCTGGTTATGGTCTCCAGGCATCTTCTACAGGTTGTTTTGCTGCAAACGTCAGCAACAACCTAAACAAGCCAAACCTAAGGCTGCAAGGACTGCTACGGCCCAACAGCCTCAGCCTCCTCAAGGCCTTTGACTTACAACTAGAGAACTTAGCCTTTCTGGCTCTAGAAGAACCAGAACCTCTCACCATTCCAGGAAGGTTAGCTCATTTTGCTCCCAGATGGGAACAAATCACAGCAGAGCAATGGACCCTCTCCATTATAAGGGAGGGGTACAAGCTTCATTTCTTAAACCTTCCTCCTCACACTATGGTGAGACAGTTCAATTCTCCAACATCTCTCCTTGACTTCTGGGTCAGGAGATTGCTACCCTTCTTGCCCAAAGGGCAATAGAAGAAGTACCCCTTCTTCAACAGGGTTCAGGGTTCTACTCCCCCTATTTTCTTATTCCAAAGAAAACAGGGGGCTACACACCCATACTAGATCTCAGAGAATTGAACAAGTTTCTATGCAAGGAGAAATTCAAGATGATTTCTCTCAGTGCTCTCCTTCCATACCTTCAGAGTCAGGATTGGCTTTGTTCTCTAGATCTCAAGGATGCGTACACCCATGTCCTCATCCATCCAACACACAGAAGGTTTCTTCGGTTCCTTTATCAGGGAAAGCACTACCAATACAGAGTGCTTCCTTTCGGTCTGGCCTCTGCTCCACGAATGTTCACAAAATGCATGGCAGTAGTAGCTGCATTTCTACGCACTCTAGGAATTTTTGTATTCCCATATCTGGGCGACTGGCTCATCCGAGCACCATCCCAGTCAGAGGCCCAGACTTCCCTAGCCTGCACAAGGCGTGTTCTTCAGTAACTGGGACTTGTAATAAACATCCCAAAATCACAACTCACCCCTACTCAGTCATTGGAGTTCATAGGGGCCTTGCTAGATACCACAACTGCAAGGGCCTATCTTTCCCAGGCCCGTTGCCTACGCTTGCTGCAGTTAGCGTCTCAAATTCAGTTAAAATCCCATTTAACTGCTCGAGAGATGTTACAACTGTTAGGCCACATGACATCCACCGTGCATGTGGTTCCTTACACTCGCCTTCACATGAGGGCAGCTCAGTGGACCCTGTCCACCCAATGGACCCAGGCATCAGGTTGCCTGTCAGACAAAATAGCAACCTCCAGTCGCCTCTTTTGGTCCCTCCAGTGGTGGAAGTCCACTCAAAATCTGTTGCTGGGGTCCCCCTTTCAACAGTTGCTACCCCAAGCAACCCTCACAACAGATGCCTCCCCAAAGGGTTGGGGAGCTCATCTACAAGATATCTCCACCCAGGGCATCTTGTCTCCACAGGAGACATCTCTACATATCAACCTCTTAGAGCTCAGAGCAATTCTTCTAGCTCTCAGAGTCTTCCACACCCTGCTCAGCTACAAGACAGTCCTCATCCATACGGACAACCAAGTAGCCATGTTCTACGTGAACAAGCAGGGCGGGACTGGCTCTCTGTCACTTTGCAACAAAGCTTTGAGATTATGGGCCTTCGCCAGAGAGCATCAGATTCATCTCATGGCAGTGTATCTTCCAGGGGTTCAAAACTCTTGGGCAAACAGACTCAGTCGAGTTCTGCTTCCACACGAATGGTCCCTCCATGGGGACCAGATAGCCAGGATCTTTCAAATTTGGGGAACCCCAGACATAGACCTGTTTGCAAGTCTGTGGAATGCCAAACTTCCCCGGTTCTGTTCCAGGATTCCATGTCAGGGAGTTCAGGCCAGGGATGCCTTCCTCCTCCACTGGGGCAAGACTTCCTCTATGCCTTTCCTCCCATTCCCCTAATTTCCAAGACATTGTTCAAGCTTCAGAGAGACAAGGGGTCTATGATCCTCATAGCTCCACGTTGGCCACACCAAGTGTGGTACCCTCTACTTCTTCATCTCTCTCAAGCTCCCTCCCTGGACTTGGGATCTGCTCCAGACCTCTTGTCCCAGGAGGAAGGAACGTTATGGCACCCAAATCCCCAGTCTCTTCATCTCAGAGCCTGGTTGCTGAAGACCTAGACCTTCAAGATTGGCATCTGTCTCAGCAAGTGAAGGATATCCTTCATGCTTCCAGAAAGCCTTCCACTAGACGTTCCTATGCTTTTAAATGGAAAAGGTTTACCATTTGGTGTGCAGAGAAGGGTCTTGACCCTCTTGCAATACCTCTGAATTCTTTACTAGAGTATTTGCTGCATTTATCCCATGCAGGCCTTAAAACGAATTCAGTAAGAGTCCATCTGAGTGCTATTGCAGCAAACCTTAAGCCTCTCAATGGACATCCTATTTCCTCTCATCCTCTTATTGCAAGATTCATGAGAGGCCTTCTTTTAACTAAACCTCCCATCAGACCACCTCCAGTGGCATGGGATTTGAATTTGGTTCTTGGCCAGCTTATGAAGCCATCCTTTGAACCCTTAGCCACTACCTCCTTGAAATTCCTTTCCTGGAAGGTTATTTTTCTTATTGCAGTCACATCAGCTCGCCGTATCAGTGAGCTGCAAGCCTTGGTGGCTAATCCTCCTTATACAAGGTTCCATCATGACAAGGTAGTCCTCAGGACTAATCCACACTTTATGCCTAAAGTGGTCTCTCCTTTTCATCTGAACCAGGAGGTGTATTTACCTGTCTTTTTTCCAGGACCTCATGCATCAAGTGCAGAGAGGAATCTTCATACCTTGGATTGTAAGAGGTGTGATAAGGAAGCTTATCATAGCTCAGGAAGGAGCTATAGAAAAGGTGAAGTGACTCTGAACAAGCAACCTGTCAGTTCTGGTAGAAATAAGAAAACAGAATTTTCCCATAAAAGACTACCAGTCCCAGAATGCACCAGGTTTCCAACAGCCATTAGAGGAGCTGAAGTGGGGAAACGTGTGTTCAATCAGGAGGGCTATGAGGTAATCCCTAAGCACTCATCTCAAAGGGCAGGGCCTGATTCAGCACAGCTGCGCTGTGTTAGGGAGGAGCACTCATCTAAGCAGGATAAGAGTAGAGTTTATTCTACAGATGACCATCTTCATGATCACCTTGGATATCCAGAGAATTGTCCTCAGTATCCTGAGAATCAGCTTGAGTTTGATCATCAGTTTCATCTGAAGGATCATCAGAAGCAGAAGCCAAACCGGACAGACAGAGAGGGAAAGAGACCCTTTGGAAGAAGGAAGAGAAAAGCCTTTGAGAGGTCTAGAAGAGTCCAAAGCAGTACGTATACTGGGAGGTATTCCAAGGGCCAGCATACACCATTGGACTGGGGAAAGCCAGAGGAATGGTGCTGCAGAGCTAGGAATCACCAGAGGCTACCTGTTAGGGAGACGGCTGCACGTGGAAGGGACCCTAAGACCTGTGCCAGAAGGTATGTGAAGAGAGATCCAGTGTCCAGGGATCTGGATTGGAAGGCTGGACATAAGAACTGGACTACATACTGGCCAGGCTATATAGAGAGGAACTCTAGCAGTAATGGAAGCTCAGGTATGAACACTGATCTGTGCCCTAGCTATAACCTTGAAAGACAGCAGGGAAACAAGTATTCTCCTGAAAATGCTCCATTGAAAGATTCATCTGTGCCAATCCATGATATTGAACCCATGCTTGTTGAACAAGGGGGAATAATAGCAGATGAGGATCCTGTTTATATGGACTGCTCTCTATCTAAACTCCGTTGGTAACTTTCTGTTATAAAGTACAGCAACCATCACAAAGAAATAAAAATTTGTTCTTTAATCTACTCAGAAAAGCTCCTGAAGCAGGATTTGACCCACACAGTGGAAGGCAAGCCAGCTAAGGGGTTTCAGCTGGTAACTGCTAGCAATTAAGCCTTACCTAATTGCTTGTGAGCTAGGAGAGAATCACTTCTGTATCTATGTGGGAAGTAATCAGAAGTTAACCTGAAAAGAACAGTTTGTTTCTTGCTTTGTGGCTTTTCATTTGTTGTTTTCCTGATTTTTGACTTTGTTTTTCCAAGTTAACACTGAAAGCAAGTTACCTAATTTATGTGCTACCAAGCATATCTGTGTTGGGAGAAATAACCCCATAAATAAATATCTTATTGGCTTTACCCAAGAGCACAACTAAATTATTGTCAGCAGCTGTGTCTGGTGTGAATGAACTACATTGCCCACAATACCTTGCAAATCATATAGATATATGTACTTGACAAGACTGTGAAGGTTCTCACCCAGGCAGCCGTCTGACAGAGGGCACTTGCTTTCTACTTACAAAGGACACAGCAACATAGAAAGTCCTCTCAACTTTTTGTTGCTTTTGATCCCCCTCATTTAGGACTTCCAGTCTCTAAGAGAACTCTGTCCAGTTGGATTGCTCAGTGTATTTCCTTCGCCTACCAGAGTAAGAACCTTTCTCTGGAGGGCCATGTCACAGCTCACAATGTGAGGGCCATGGCAGCCTCTATGGCTCATCTAAATTCTGTGTCCATCGACCAAATCTGTCGAGCGGCCACCTGGGCCTCTGTTCATACCTTTACAGCCCATTACTGCTTGGACAAGGACTCCCGCCGGGATGCCTTGTTTGGTCAGGCTGTTCTCAAACACCTGTTCCATACCTAATCAACTCTTACCCCCCATCCCTGGTTGGATGCCCGAGATCCATGGGGTGAGGTAGAGCCCTTCTCAGGGACTCACAACTTTGGAGATCTCCCTGGCATCTCTAGCTGGGGAGTCCCCATATGTGAAGACTCATTCCTGCTTGTTTCTGGAGATAGCACAGTTACTTACCTGTAACAGGTGATCTCTGGGAACAGCAGGAATAAGTCTTCACAACCCACCCACCTCCCCTAGGAGTTGTATCTCTCTATCTATCTTTCCTTTCCTCTCTCTCTCTTTGTCTCAGCTTTAAAACTCGAACTGGAGAGAGGCGGTTAGGAAAGGCGGGAAGGCAGCATGCAGGCGCTGTGGGATGCTCCCAAAAGCTTTCTTACTGGACGCTGGGGAGCGTTCCCGCGCAGGCTCCGTTGGTACCGACGATACCCATATGTGAAGACTTATTCCTGCTGTTCCCAGAGATCACCTGTTACAGGTAAGTAACTGTGCTTTACCATCGCATCCTTGCATCTAAAGATTCTCTTTGCTTCTTCATGGTTTTTTTTTAAATCCTATTATAGTTTTTGTCTCCACTACTTCCTCTGGGAGGTTGTTGCATCCTCTATTGTTTCTTTGAAGAAATATTTCCTTGAATCTACCTCCTGTGAGTCTCAGAGTGAGGCACTTTAGAGTTTATTTTCTAATGAAAACTGTTTCTTGTATATTATTGTATTTCAATGGTAATAATCTAGATGATTATTATTACTGTTATTAATACCCTCAGGATATTTGAATCCCTCTGGCATATCTCCTGCTCTCTTTTAATGCATACATATAAGGTTCTTAATTGTCATGGTGCAAGCTGTGCATTATTTTGGTAGTCCTTCTTTGGAACACCTCCAATCTTCTGATATCTTTTTAGAAATATGGCTTCCATATCAGATTTCATCAATGATTTATACAGAGATATTATTGCCTCTATTTTGGTACTGCTAATACTTCTCCCTCTGCACCCTACCATTCTTCCAGCTCTTGCCACTGCCCTGTTGCAGTGTTTAGTCACTGTAAGGTTGTCAAATATTGAAACCCAAAAGGTCTTTCTCATGTTTGGGCCTCACTCTTCATTAAATACTTCTCCCTTTAATTTCTGCATTTCTTAATGTATGAATATACTTTTTTGTGTTAAATTTCAATTGCCAGATTCTTGACGACTACTTTTTTTTTTTTTAGATCACTCCTCATTTTTCTATGCCATTTGGTTCATTGTGTTGCAGATCTTTGTATAATCTGCCAAAAGATAAAGCCTTTTATATTATCTGTCAAAAAGAGACATTCCAGTGATGCTCCCTTATGTTGAAGTGAACATCATTTTATACTACTTTCTCTTAGTGATCAGTCAACTAGGTTTAACCCACTTCACTGACTTGGGATACATTCCAGGCCACCGTTGAGCATAGCCGCGTACCTGTAATAGGGTTCTCTGTGGACAGCAGAGTCATTCAATCACATAAGTGGTGATGACACCATACAGAGCTAGAGCAGGTACCTTGCTGATAGGATGGTATGTGTTTTAATAGCATGCTCTTGGGTTGGGTATTGAGCAATTTTGGAGTTTCTTTTGAGGGCTACATGTTAAGTGTTAACTGGCAATCATTTGATTCGTGAAGGTGATTGGTTGGAGTTGTCATGAGGTGTTTTAAATGGGCACATGTGTGGAGTGTTTTGAGTAAAGACACACCATTATTCTGAGAGTGCCCCCGGTTCAGTAAAGGAACTATGGAAAAGTGCTCTGTGAGTTACAGTATAGGTGGGGACTTAGGTTTGTATGGCACCAAGGACAATATGTAGATTCTTAACTTGTAGTCTCCTTGATTCTTTATGATGAATGTGAATGTTTGGGGATGTTTATTGCTGTACACTCCCACATAATATAATGGCGAAATGGGACCTATTTGAATGAGGTCTGATGACAGTAGCAGCACCACGGTCTTTGGATGGACAAACTGCACATCAATAAGATAAGGACATCTATAAAATAGAGAGCATAATAAAATTTTCTTATACTAAGGCTACAGTTAAATTATTGAACATTGTTGGCTCTGATATAATTGCCACTGAACATTTATGTATTGGGATTGAAAGGTAAATCAGAATTGAAACTGTACAAAGGTTTTTTTAATGACCATTGTAGTACAGTGAAGGTCAGTATAGACTGGTAGATTGGTAATGAGGTCTTTTTAACGTCTCACTCTGTAATAATGTTTTTAATTTAATTTATTTATTTAAGAGTTTTTTTTTATCATTTCAGTCAAAACGGTTTACATTGTAACTTAAACTTGGTAATGTACATTAAACAGGGACATTGATAACTTGTATTTTTCTGAGGTAACGGAGGGTTAAGTGACCTGCCCAAGGCCATAAGGAGTGCTAGTGGGAATCAAACCCTGGTCCCTTGGATCCCAAGACAGTGTACCAGTTTTTAATCAATTGGAAAAATTTATTTGGAAGAGGTTCTTTTTTTTTCTATCTAAGGTTGTTCCCTTTCTATGGGTTTATAAGGCGGTAGCACATAGAGCTAGTCAGATCTACTCTCCCAGAGCTCAGAAACCTTTAGAAAGATTTTCTAGCCTTTGCTTGGGTTCCTGTGCTGCAGTATAGCCAATACTATACTTTACTTCAACCCTGGGATTGGCTGTATGAGCCCGCTATCCACAAAGAATCCCCATTACAGATGTGCAATTATGCTTTCTCTATGGATATTGGACAAACAGGATTGCTATAGCCACAGAAATGATGACTCCCAAGCAAAGGGTTGGACTCAAGTATTTGATTCTACTCTGGTGTTTGCAACCTCAGTGAATTTGCTGTTGGAGGAGATATGGTAGGTTGAAACTTCACCCATATAAATTGTTGATGAGAGGCACTATTATTGAAGCTCACTCCGTACAGTTATGTTTAGTGAGAGTACGCATAGATGACCACTTTGTTGTTTTACAAATGGTTAATGCAGATGTCAAAGTGGAGGTGGGCCATCATTATTGCTTTAGTTCTGAGATGAATCACAGTTGTCTAATCAGGAAGCTGAACATAGGCCTGCTGATAACAGAAGTCAAAGGGTCCATCAAGCCCAGTATCTTGTTTCCAAAAGTGGCCAATCCAGGTCACAAGTAACTGTTAGGTTCCCAAAAGGTATACAGATTCCATGCTGCTTGTCCCAGGGGTAAGCGGTGGATTTCCCCGGTCCACTTTAATAATGGTTTATGGACGTTTCCTCCAGGAACTCATCCAAACCTCTTTTAAACAGAGCTACACTAACAGCTTTTACTCACTTGGTTTGCAGTTTGTCGTGCTGTGAGGGCTTGAGTGCATCAGTGATGCTGAGGGCTCAGCTATCCACAGCTTAACTACTGGCAGGATCTAACAAGATGGACAGGTCTCAGCTGAGGTGCCAGACCAAGACAAACCACCCATCTGGGCAGCAGCAGAATGGGACGGTGTTGGCGGCAGAGGATCACATTTCTGTGACAACGGCAACAACACTAAAATTAAACTGCATGACAGAAAGTCATGGCAATCTACTTCTGTATCTTGCCACAAAAACACAGTGGATAGTCACATCAAAACAAATTGCACTATAGTGCTGGAAAATGAGACCCCCAGGTTGGAAGGCATTCAACTGGCTACTGGGGAGGAGCTGAAGACTTCTCAGAGTAAAGCCAGCATTTATGATGTGGTTGAATCAAAGCTCTTGGGAAATCTGACTGCTGATGTAGCTGCACATGAAATGAGAGTCAGAAGCTGCAAAGATGTCTTACACATTGGAACATGGAATGTACGAAGTATATCCCAAGGAAAGTTGGAGGTGGTCAAGAATGAATTGGAATGTATACAACTTAATCTGTTGCGTGGCAGCGAACTGAAATGGACTGGCATCGGGCACTTTGCATCTGCTGATCACATGGTCTAGACTATGCTGGAAGTGAAAGACAAAGAAGAAATGGTGTTGCATTTATAATTAAGAAGAAACTTGCAAGAACTGTAATGAAATACAATGCAATCAGTTAATTCTTAATTTCTATTCGTCTATGAGGAATACCCATCAGCACAACTATAATTCAAGTATATGCCCCAACAACAGCGGCAGAAGAGGATGAAGTTGATGAGTTCTATGAACAAGTACAATTTAAAATTGACAGTGTTGGAAGAAAGTGAGAAATCTCTACAAAAGGTGAAAAAGCAAAAATGGCCAAAATGGATGACAAAAGAAACTCTGAAAATTGCCCAGAAACGCAGAGAGGCTAAAGCCAAAGAGAGGCAATCGCAGAACTCAGAGATTTCAGAATGCAGCAAGACAACACAAGGAGAAGTACTACAATGATGCATGCAAGAAAATAGAAGCAGAAACTATTAGAGGAAGATCAAGATCGGCTTTCCTAAAGCTACGAGAGTTAAAAAAAATTTCAGTCTCAGATTGGAATGTTACAAGATGCTCAAGGATCCATGTTGAATGATGCTGAGAAGATCAAGAAAAGGTGGAAAGAATATACAGAGTTATTATATGATAAAGATCATGTGGACCAACAGCTGTTTCAACCTATACCTTATAATCTGGAACCGATGGTGATGAAAGAAGAAGTCGAAGCAGCATTGAAAGCCTTATCAAAGAAAAAAGCACCAGGCATTGATGGCATGCCCATTGAAGTATTACAGCAATCTGATGCAGCTGTTACCATATTTACAAGGCTCTGCCAGGAAATTTAGAAGACAACATCATGGCCAACTGACTGAAAAAGATCTATGTTTAAACCAATACTAAAGAAAGGTGATCCAACTGACTGAAGAAATGATTACACAATTGCTCTGATCCCAAAGGCCAGCAAGATTCTACTGAAGATTATTCAGCAGAGATTACAGTCATACCTGGAACGAGAACTGCCTGAAATGCAAGAAGGGTTCAGGAAAAGGCCATGAACGAGAGACACCATCGCGCATGTGAGATGGATCCTTGAAAAGACTAAAGAATACCAAAAGGATATCTATATGTGTTTTATTGACCACAGCAAGGCTTTTGACTGTAAACCATGAGAAACTCTGGGCTATATTGAGAAGCATGGGTATACCAGAACACCTAATCATTCTCTTGCAAAACCTTTACATTGATCAAGAAGCAACAGTTCAAACATAACAAAGAGAAAAAGAATGGTTTAAAATCAGTAAAGGTGTATGACAAGGCTGCATTCTTTCCTCCTATCTGTTTAATTTATATACAGAACAAATCTTCAGAGAAGCAGGACTATATGAATACAACAGAGGTGTGAAGATTGGTGGGAGACTCATCAACAACCTTTGCTATGCTGATGATACAGGATTACTAGCTGAAAGTGAAGACATTCTGAAACATTTGCTTCTCAAGATCAAGGAACATGGTCTTAAAATGGGCCTGCACCTTAATGTAAAGAAGACAATATTTTTTCACTCAACACTTAATCAAACTCTAGAATTCGTTACCAGAGGATATAGTAAAGCTGTTAGAGTTGTTGTTAAATGCCGTTGAGTAGGTGTCGATTTCTGGTGACCCTCTGGATAGTTGTCCTAAATTGTGTTCGGTCTTCAGTCAGGCAGCTCACTGTTGACAGAGTGACACCCATAGCTGCTGTTGTTGTATCAATCCATGTCATTACTGGTCTTCCTCTTTTGCATTGATCTTCTACTTTGCCAAGCATGATGTCTTTTTCTAATGATCTCTCTCTTCACATGATGCGTCCAAAGTATGAAAGTCAAAGTCCTGTCATCTGAACTTCTAAAGAAAGCTTAGGTTTGATCTCCTCTAGTACAGACTGGTTTGTTCTTCGGGCAGTCCATGGTATGCACAGTATTCATCGCCAGCACCATAATTCAAAAGCACTGATTTTTTTTCCTATCTTTTTCACTGTCCAACGTTTGCATCCATATGACATTATTGAAAATACCATGGCTTGAACGAGTTGAATCTTTGTATGGAGAGAGACATCTCTGCTCTTGAGAATCTTATCTAGGTCCTTCATTGCCATTCTGCTAAGAGCAAGTGTCTTCTGATTTCTTGATTGCTTGTTATTTCTGTAGTTGATCCAAGTAAGTTAAAATTATCCACTATTTCAATTTCTTCTCCATCGATGATAAACTTATTGATTTTGCCAGTTGTCAGGATCTTTGTTTCATGAGATATATTCAAGCTAAGTTATGCTGTGGAAGGCTTCTTTTCAGTTGAAGTTGAGACCTTCCATGAATCTGGAAACCAACAGGTGCCTGAAGACTGGCTTCCCATCCAGTAGATCATGGTAGGTTTCTATTGCACTAAAATATACTTTAATGGAAATTATGCTAAGAACTGAATCCAAGAGGTACAGAAGATATAGGAGAAGAGATAGCACAGAACTTGTGAAGGGGGTCAATGTTCTGTGTTTTTGTTCCAAGATGCTAGGTTTCAAATTCCACTTATGCTCCTTGTGATCATGGACAAGTCACTTAACTCTCCATTGCCTCAGTTACAAACTTAAATTATAAGCCCCTAGGGGACAGTGAAATACTTTCGGTACCTGAATGTAATATACTTTGAGTGGCTACTGAAAAGTGTGCACTAAATCCAAATCCTCTTTCTCCTTCTCTTCCTACTAATTGCAATCTATTTCTATTTCAACAGAGGAATGCTTCGGCTCTGGGGAATCTCTTACTGCTTGGTGCTGCTTTGAAACTGGAGGGGAGGGGCAATAACTCAAAGCCTGGGAACCACTCTTGCTATGCGGCTTCAAAGCTAAGGGGAGGAGTTTGGTGTGTTGATTCTGCATGGGGGAATCCCTTGTGTTGCCAGGCTGCCTTGGATTCAGGGGAGAGGAGTAGTCAGCACCAACCAATAAGATGGCAGTACCTCATTTGGAGGATGTTGTATGTGTCTAATCTTTGGACCCAATTTTTTGTGCCCTTCTTATGAATGTCTGAGTGGGTTTTCATATAATGTTTCTTGCTATGACTATTGCTTTCCCATTTATCCTCTGAAGCAGGTTGCTCTTTTTCACTTTAATATTCCTTAGCATATAACTTAATAGCCTTTGAGCCCTTGATGACATAGGGAACATTTGGGACAGTTAGGGACATCAGTGAGGTGTTCAAACAGTGAACACACAAGTCCTTAATGTCTGTGACAGTCATTTTCTCTTTACAATGGGGACAGCGTTTAAAGCCTGGTTTCTTTTTTATAAAATCATAGCGAGATCAAATTCAGTTTTGATGGAATACTTATGAGAGTCAGTAAAGTAATGACAAGGGATCTGATGGATCATGAACACAGTTTAATTCAGACTAATGTGAAACTACTGGGAGAGCAGATCCAACTGGCTCTGTCCAGTGACACCACCACTTGTGACTATAGCAATCCTGCTTGTCCATGGAGAATCCATATATGAGTCTTGTGTATGGAACATGCCAATGGCGTTACTGAAATTTGAGTATACCGCATCCAGGACTCATCTCTAATTTCTTGGCTGCCCAGCCCAAGAACTTGATCAGATTTGCTTGAGATCATATTCTTCTGGTAAACAACACAAATAGGATAGATCAGAATCTGAAAATGCCCAAAACCATGCCATAGCATTCATAGAAACATAGAAATAAAAGACCACATGGCATATCCAGTCTACCCTTCCATATCAAATACAATAGTCCTCTTTTCTCCTTTAGAGATCCTCTGTGTTGGTCCCATGCTTTTTTGAATTCAGATACTGTCCTCATGTCCACCACCTCCACTGGGAGACTATTCCACGCATCTACCACTCTTTCTGTAAATAAATATTTCCGCATATTACTCCTGAGCCTATCCCCTTTCTCTCTCATACTATTTTCCCTTGTAGCAGAGCTTGGCTTCAATTGAAAGAGACCCTCCTGTGCATTTATGCCATGGGGGTATTTAAAGTTCTCTATCCTAGCTCCCCTATTCCGCCTTTCCTCTAAAGCATACATATTAAGATCTTTTAAGTCTGTCCTCATATGCTTCATAACAAAGACCTCTAACCATTTTGGTGGCCACCCTCTGCACTGACTCCAACCTGCTTATATCCTTTTGAAGGTGCGGTCTCCAGAATTGCACACAATACTCCAAATGAGGTTGCACCAGACACGTATACAGCGGCATTGTCACACCCTTTTTTCTGCTGGCCATTCCTCTCCCTATACACCCAAGCATCCTTTTGGTTTTTGCAGTCATCTTTTCTACCTGTTTAGCTACTTTAAGATCATTAGTCACAATTACACCCAGGCCCCGCTCTTCTTTTGTGGACAGAAGTACTTCACCCCCTACACTGTACAGCTCCTTTGGATTTTTGCAGCCTAAATTCATGACCCTGAATTTTTTAGCAATAAATTTCAGTTGCCAAATTCTAGACCATTCTTCAAGCTTAGCTGAACCCTCCTCATGTCATCTACTCCTTCCTGGGTGCCTACTATATTGCAGATTTTGGTATCATCCGCAAAGAGGCAAATCTTACCCAACAGTCCTTCTGCAATATCACTAACAAAGATGTTAAACGGAATCGGACCAAGGACAGATCCCTGAGGCACACCATTGGTAACTTCCTTCTCCTCAGCGTGAGTTCCATTTACCTGTACCCTTTGCTGCCTCCCCCTCAACCAGTTTCTAACCCAGTCAGTAACTTTAGAGTCTATCCCTAGGGTGTCCAGTTTGTTTATGTCGCCTGTGTGGAACGGTGTCAAAGGCTTTACTGAAATCTAAATACACCACATCTAGCACTCTCTCTCAGTCCATCTCCCTGATCATCAGTAAAAAAAATCTATCAGATTTGTCTGATAAGACCTGCCTTTGGTGAATTCATGTTGCTCTGGATTCCGCAATCCATTGGACTCCAGAAACCTCACTATTCTCTCCTTTATTGGCCTTTCTAATAATTTACTAACCATAGAGGTAAGACTAACTCACCTGTAGTTCTCTATGTCATCCTTACATCCACTTTTGTGTAAAGGGCCCACGTGTGCCTTTCTCCAGTTCTCTGGCACCACTCCCGACTCCAAAGAGGCATTGAAAAGGTCAGTCAGTGGAGTCGCTAGAACGTCCTCTAGTCCCCTCAATATTCCTGGATGTATCCCATTCAGACCCATGGCTTTGTCTACATTTAGTTTAGCTAGTTCCTCATGAACACAGTCTTCTGACAATAGTTTGAGATCCCCATTGCTTCGGTTCCTTTATGTGGGTGTTTTCTGAGGTCCTACACCTGACCCTTCATCTGTGAACACAGAACAGAAATATTTGCTAAGCAATTCTGTGTTATCCCCACCAGTTTCTGCATATTCCTCCCCTGCATCCTTGAGTCTGACAGTACCACTTTTGCCCTTACTCCTCTCACTAATATATCTAAAAAATGTTTTATCCCCACATTTTATTGGGGGGGGGGTGAAGAGGGGAGGAGATTATTCAGCATCAGTATCCAATGCTATTAAAGTGGCTGGCCATTGCCGCTTTTAATTAAAACCATATATTGAAGACTGGGGTCATATCTGACCCCTGGCATTTAATATCCAAGTTAGCCAGATAGCAATTTAGCTAACCAGTCAACGGCAATATACATCCACTGGCTGTTTAGCTAAACCAGCTCAAGTTAGGTCAGCTTTTAAAAAGTCCCTAACTTTAGCTGGTTTAAGATAACTGCTTAGCGACTAAATATCACCTCTAAACAGTTATCCTTGGGTACTCTCCCCCCCTGCCGACTCTGCCCCAAGAATGCCCTGATGCTAGCTGGCTAGAGTCAGGGAATCTAGTGGCTCAAACCAGGCATAGTTAGTGGCACTAACCACATTAATGCCACTGAGTTTCCCGGTGAGCAGCATTTAGGAGGTTTGCAGCTCTACATACTGCCTTTACTGAGCACCCTAGGGATGGACTCTAAAGTTACTGCTTGTGTTAGAAATTGGTTAAGTGGGAGGCGACAAAGGGTACAGGTAAATGGAGCTCATCCTGAGGAGAAGTAACCAGTGGTGTGCCCCAGGGATCTTGGTCCAATTCTTTTTAACATCTTTGTTAGTGATATTGTGGAAGGGCTGTCGGGTATGGTTTGCCTCTTTGCGGATGATACCAAAATCTGCACCTAGACACCCAGGAAGGTGTAGAAAACATGAGGAGGGATCTAGCCAAGCTTGAAGAATGGTCTTGAATTTGGCAGCAGGGATTTAATGTTAAAAAATGCAAGGTCATGCATTTGGGCTGCAGCAATCCAAGGGAGCAATATAGTATAGGAGGTGAAGTACTTCTGTCCACAAAAGAAGAGTGGGACCTAGGCGTGATTGTGTTTGATGATCTTAAAGTAGCTAAACAGGTAGAAAAGGCAATGGTGAAAGCTAGAAGGATGCTTGGGTGCATAGGGAGAGGAATGGCCAGCAGACGAAAGGAGGTGATAGTGCCTTTATATTAGTCTTTGGTGCGACCTCATTTGGAGTATTACATGCAGTTCTGGAGACTGCACCTTGAAAAGGATATAAACAGGTTAGATTTGGTCCAAGGGTTGCTACTGAAATGGTTAGTGACTTTAGTTATAAAGCATATGAGGACAGACTTAAGGACCTTAAAATGTATACTTTAGAGGAAAGGCGGGATAGAGGTGATATGATTGAGACATATATGAGGGAACAAAGGATGAGGGTGAAAGGGGATAGACTCAGGAGTAATATGCAGAAATATTTCTTTATGGAAAGAGTGGTAGATGCGTGGAATAGTCTCCCAGTGGAGATGGTAGAGATGAGGACACTATCTGAATTCAAAAAAGTATAGGACAAACACAGAGGATCTCTTAAGGAAAAAAGGGGACTGTTGTAGTGGTTGATATCAAAGGGCAGACTAGATAGGCCATGTGGTTTTTTTTCTGCCGTCATGCTTCTATGTTTCTTAACATGTTTGAATATCCCCCCCATATCTATAGTCTATATGAGGGTAATTTTAGAAACCCTATTCATGCTTTCAAGGTCTGAAAATGGGCATATAGATGTCTCCAGAACCATTTTAGAAGCTGGGTCTGTGAATGTCCCTAGTGTGAGAATATCCAAGTCTGAATAGGGGGGGGGGGGGGGGGAGACCAGGGCATTCCCAGAACCCTGCCTGATCTCAGAAACATCCTGGATGTCTGGCATTGTGTCTAAGTTTAGACCTGCTCCAAGCAGGAGCAAGCATCTGAAAAGTGCTTGTTTTGGCTGAAAATCATCCAGAGGGTGTAAAGAAAAAGCCCTCCGTCCCTAGTACTCAGCACAATTTCAATGATAGCAGCAGTGGGATTTGAATCCTGTCTTGCCTGTTCCTAGCCCAGTACTCTAACAATTAGGCTATTCCTAGATCATCCAGTTTCTGAAATACTATTCTGAGGATGTCTTTGTAGACACCACCCCTTCCCCCAATCCCCTGTAGAAGTCATATCGGGCACATCCACTTTGTGAAATCATGTTTGCCTGCTTTTTTTTTTCCAGACGTTCTAGCTTAGACATCCCAGATTTAAACCTGAGAGAATTCTGCACAAATAAATTTAAAATTCTGTGCAAAAAGTTTGAAAATTCTGTGTGGAGTATTTTAAAATTCTGCAAAATTCTGCATGCATTATTAGTAAATTTTTGCACAGAATTCCACCATCATAAAACAACTTTAGAACTGAAATTTCTCTTGCCTTTTTCCTCCTTAGCTCTCCTACTGAAATCACAGTTCTATCCCCAGCCCATCCTTATCCCCCTGTTTTTTCTCCCTCTGACATCTAGCCCCTAGCCACCCCTTGACTCACCAGCAGTCCATCTCCAGCCTCCAGCAACCCCTCCAACTCACCAGCCCATTTTGCCCTCAGCAAACCTCCCAATTCACCAGCATCCCATCTCCTGCCCCCAGCAACTCCCCCCCCCTGTGTTCACCAGCAGTCCCCGCTTACCAGCAGCCCTTTCCGGCCACCAGCAGCCCCCCCCCCCCCACTCACCAGCAGCCTTTTCCTGCCCCCAGCCAGCCCCTCGACTCACCAGCAGCCCTTTTCTGCCCCCAGCCTGCACCCCCTCCCCCAAATCACCAGAAGACCGATCGGAGCAACACAGCCACAGGAGCCCTTCCATTTACTCCCATGGCTGTGATAAAGTCTGATGCCGGCACATTTTCAAAGGCACACAGGAAGTATACCTTTCAAAATGCACCAGCATTGGACTCTAGCATAACCGTGGAAGCAAACAGAAGTGCTCCTGTGGCTGTGTTGTACAGTGAGGCAGGATCAGGCGCTCTTAAAGCTTGTGCACTCCATCCTGCCTCACTGTCTGGCTGCCTGATGCTAGTACAGAATTCTGCACATCTAATGCAGAATTATGCGCCAGTGGAGAATTCTGTGCAAATTTTGCCTTACGTAATTGTGCAGAATTCCCCCAGGAGTACAGATTGCACTTGATGTCCATTCTAAAATTCCCCTCCACATGTAATTTAATTACATCATTTATAATCTGCTTTTACCATACAAGGACGTACAGAGCGGAGTACAAAACCACAATATAACTACTTATAAAAACAAAATCACATTGAAGACTATCTAAAAAATATTTGTGAAATTGGATGTAGTCCATAAGATCTCTAATCTTAATGGTACATTTATTCCAGTTTCAGCACCGCACCAAACACATCTCTCTCTAACCCTCACTTGTTGAAAAGAGAAAACAGAAGGCAGCACCAATGTACAATGGGTCATGGAATGTAAAGACCTCGCTGAAGAAGAAATCATCAACCTAGTCAATAAATAAACCGGATCAATCTTATAAATGGCTTTAAAAACAATGCATAAAACCTTAAACAGACCTCATGGAAGTTAAATAGTAGAGGAGTAACTCTTCCTATAGCTATTTTACATTATCATTTTTGCAACAATATTTTGAATAGGTTGCAGTTTATGTAGTAACTGTTTAGATATTCCCACAAAAACAGAATTACAATAGTCCAGATGACTGAAGACTGTCAACTAAACCACCATCTGGAAATCTTGTGGTCTTAAAACCGAACTTAATTGTCTCCCTAACTTCAACTTACACCATGCCTTATTTTGAACACGGAAATTGTATGTGATAGGGGGTGAGAGGTTGGTGTGCACGGACCAGGAGAAGGACCTTGGAGTGATTATTTCTGAGGATCTCAAGGTAGCAAAACCGTGCGACAAGGTGGTGCCAAAAGCCAGAAGGATGCTGGGTTGCATACAGAGAGTAATTACCAGCAGAAAGGAGGTGGTATTAATGCCACTGTACAAGTTGCTGGTGAGGCCTCACTTGGAATATTGTGTTCAGTTTTGGAGACCATCTCTCACAAAGGATATAAAAAGACTGAAAACACTTTAGAGGAAGGCGACCAAAATGATTTGGAGCCTGTGCCAGAAGACATATGAGAAGAGACTCGAAGACCTAAATATGTATACTCTAGAGGAGTGGAGGGAAAGGGGATATATGATACAGACCTTTAAATACTTAAGTATTAATAAACAAACAAACTTTTTTCAAAGACGGGGAAGCTGTAAAACTACAGGGCATAACATGAAGCTGCAAGGGGGTAAACTGAGAGGCAACATCGGGAAATACTTTTTCACTGTAACGGTGGTGGATTCTTGGAATGCCCTCTCAATGGCAATGGTGGGGGCAAATACAGTGACAGAGTTCAAAATGGCATGGGACAGACACAGTGGGTCCTTTATAATAACAGGATAAAATCAAAATAACCCTATCTCTGCTAAAAAGGTAGAAAAGGCGACGGAAAAAGCTAGAAGGATGGTTTGGTGCATAGAACGAAGAATGGCCAGCAGAAGAAAGGAGGTGATAGTGCCTCTTTGGTGTGACCACATTTGGAGTACTGTGTGCAGTTCTGGAGACCGCACCTTCAAAAGGATATAAACAGGTTGGAGTTGGTGCAGATGGTGGCTACTAAAATGGTTCATAGTTTTCATTATAAAGCAAAGGGAGGAGTGGTCTAGTGGTTAGGACAAGGTACTTCAGGCCGGAGGGCCAGGGGTTCAAGTCCCACCTGGGGACAGCAATCTCAGGCAGGAGGGACTGGGATTTCTAGTCCTATAGGCACTCCTTGTGGTCTTGGGCAAGCCACTTAACCCTCCATTGCCCATGTTCCCTGTAAGTCTTAGCGTATGTGTCTCATATTCCCTCATGTTAAATGTATCCCCCAATTGACCTCTTTGACCCGGTGAAAAGCGGGATATAAATACAGCTAAATAAATAAATAAATAAAGAAAGAAAGCATATGAGGGCAGACTTAAGGATCTTAATATGTATACTTTAGAGGAAACGTGGGGTAGAGGAGATATGATTGAGAAGTTTAAATACCTCCATGGCATAAATGCACAGGAGGAGAGCCTTTTTCGATTGAAAGCAAGTTCTACTATGAGGGGACATAGGATGAGGGTGAAAGGGAATAGACTCAGGAGTAATATGCGGAAATATTTCTTTATGGAAAGTGTGGTAGATGCATGGAATAGCCTTCCAGAGGAGGTGGTAGAGATGAGGTCAGTATCTGAATTCAAAAAAGCATGGGACAAACACAGAGGATCTCTAAAGGAAAAAAAAGGGACCTGTTGTAGTAGTTGATATGGAAGGGCAGACTGGATAGGCCATGTGTTTATTTTCCTGCGGTCATGTTTCTAAATAGGGGTGACCTGCACGGAGTGGTGGGTATATTCCTAAATAAAGGTATGGGACGTGGTGACCTGCACGGAGCAGCAGGTGCATCTACTCTTGCCACCTTGCTGGGTAGACAAGATGGACCATGTTGGTCTTTATCTGCCGTCATATACTATGTTGCACATATGGTCAAAAGTCAGATCAGAGTCGATAATAACTCCCGTTTATGTAACTCATGAGAGATATCCAACTTCTGTCCTAAAAGCAGAATAAAGTTGGTATCACCTGGGATCTTAGTCTTCCCTACCCATAAAATTTCAGTCTCTCCTAAATTCAACTTTAATTTATTTTCATTCAACCAGTTCCCCAGGACACATAAGCCCTGTCCCAGTTTGTCCAACAACTAATGTTCTTCATTAGTATAAAGAATTGAACATCATCTCTGTGTGTGTGTAAATATATATATATATATATATATATAGTGGTGATGCGGGTGCAGCACAGCCCTGTGAAAGAGAGAAAAAAAGTTTTTTTTCCATAAATGGGGGATGGGCTCACCTAAGCATAGGTCCCAGAGAGAAAGTGAAACAAACACACACTTGTAGAGCTAGCCTGAAGCCACACCCAGTCTCCAGAGCAGCTGCAGGGAGAGAGAGGGTGGGGCCAGAGAAGGAAGCAGGCTACAGAGCATTTAAACTGCGTCACTCAGCAAGTGAGGGAGAGACGGAGAGAGGCAGAGGAAAGCAGAGAATTGAAGGAAATCCAGGAGTCCAGAGAAGCCAGGAGAGGAGACAGCACTGCAGGGCTGTGAGATCTGGTGATTCTAAAGGGACCAGCCATAACTGCCAAGGCAAGTGGCAGGGCCAGAGGAAAGAAAGGAGCTGGGGAGAGTTCCAGAACTACATTTCTGACTCTGAGGATAGCAGCTCAAGCTCTGAGCCAATAACCAAACATTACAGAAAGTCTTGTAAAGGAAGGGTTTCTGCAAGCCAGGTAAACCAAACATTTCCTGAAATTGATTCAGTAAGGGGAAGAAGGGCAAGAGGTTCTGACCCAGTTTCAAAGGGGAGAAGGAATCTCAAGTGGGAAAAGCTTTTTAAACTTTTAAAGAAAGTGCAGCTAAACGTTCCAGAACGTGTCCCAAGCCCTGAGCCTTACAGCACAGAGGAGGAGATGGAAATTGGGTCTTATCAAGATAATCCAGTGTCCTCTGATGAATCTATGGAATGTGGTTTTTGTACAAGCAATGCTTAGAAGTTTTATTGAAGGCTGTGTGAAAATATAAGAAGTGCTGGTGCTAAGTAAAGCCATTGAGAAGGGTAGATATAAAGGTGGAAAACCTCATGCTTTAAAACAGCCATTTTTACTAATGCTGGAGCTGTGTTAAAATGCTGTTAGTTTCTAAGCTAAGAGGCAGCACATAATCACACGCTGGTTTGTAGCAGCTGGGAGAAGCTGAGAAGATTGCTGGACTGTACATGTAACAGAGTTTAAACTGTTTTGCTTAAGTGAAGAAGAATTTAAGTTAAAAAGCAAAGAGTGAAGAAACTGCTTTGCTAAAGCAGTGGCGTGTATCTTTTGGAAAGTTTTTGTTGGAGAAATTATCCTTCTTTCTGTTTGATGTTTGGGAACCTTTATCAAGGCCTGTTGCCAATTTGACGCTGCAAAGAAAAATAAAAAAAATTTATAACAAATTTTTCCTGTGTCAGCCTCATCCACTCGGACTGCTTTAATAATAAGCCCACAACTACACTATAAGGGCCTCAGCTACTACGTTGAAGCATAGAATCAAGTGTGATGGCCGGTCGCCCCCACTAGGCAGCTGCCTAGGAGGGCGCCACAATATATATGTTGTTGTTAAGTGCCGTTGAGTCGGAGTCGACTCATGGCGACCCTCTGGATAGCTATCCCTAAATTGTGTTCGGTCTTCAGTTAGGTGGCTCATTGTTGACAGACTGGTACCCATAGCTGCTGTTATTGTATTGATCCATCTCATTGCTGGCCTTCCTCTTTTGCGTTGACCTTCTATCTTGCCAAGCATGATGTCTTTCTCTAATGATCTCTCTCTTCACATGATGTGTCCAAAGTATGAAAGGCAAAGTCTTGTCATCTGAGCTTCTTAGGAAAGCTTAGGTTTGATCTCCTCTAGTACCGACTGGTTTGTTCTTCGGGCAGTCCATGGTATACACAGTATTCGCCGCCAGCACCATAATTCAAAGACATCAATTTTCTTCCTGTCTATCTTTTTCACTGTCCACCTTTCACATCCATATACTATTATTGAAAATACCATGGCTTGAACAAGTCAAATCTTTGTATGGAGAGAGACATCTCTGCTTTTGAGAATCTTATCTGGGTCTTTCATAGCCATTCTGCCAAGAGCAATGCGTCGTCTGATTTCTTGACTGCTTGTTGCTTCTTTATAGATAGTTGATCCAAGTAGGTTAAAGTTGTTCACGAATTCAATTTCTTCTCCTTCAACGATGAACCTGTTGATTATACCAGTTGTCATGATCTTTATCTTCTTTACATTAAGGTGCAGGCCCATTTTGAGACTATGTTCTTTGATTGTGAGAAGCAAATGTTTCAGATTATCTTCACTTTCAGCCAGTAATGTGGTGGTATCAGCATAGCGAAGGTTGTTGATGAGTCTTCCACCAATCTTCACACCTCTGTCTTCATACAATCCTGCTTCTCCGATGATTTGTTCTGCATATAAATTAAACAGGTAGGGGGAAAGTAATGCAGTCTTGTCTTACATCTTTGCTTATTTTAAACCATTCTGTTTCTCCTTGTTCCGTTCAAACTGTTGCTTCTTGATCAATGTACAGATTGTGCAAGAGTATGCGATCAGGTGTTCTGGTATACCCATGCTTCTTAATGTGGCCCAGAGTTTCTCATGGTTTACACAGTCAAAAGCTTTGCTATAGTTGATAAAGCACAAATATATATCCTTTTGGTATTCTTTAGTCTTTTCAAGGATCCATCTCACATCCGCAATGATGTCTCTCGTTCCTCGCCCTTTCCTGAACCTTGCTTGCACTTCAGGTAGTTCTTGTTTCAGATATGGATGTAGTCTCTTTTGAATAATCTTCAGTAGAATCTTGCTGGCATGTGGGATCAGAGCGATTGTGCGATAATTTCCACAGTCAGTTGGATCACCTTTCTTTAGTATTGGTATAAACACAGATCTTTTCCAATCAGTTGGCCATGGTGTTGTCTTCCATATTTCTTGGCAGAGCCTTGTAAGTACGGTAACAGCTGCATCAGATTGCTGTAATACTTCTATGGGAATGCCATCAATGCCTGGTGCTTTGTTCTTTGATAAGGCTTTCAATGCTGCTTCAACTTCTTTCATCACCAGTGGTTCCAGATCATAAAGTACAGGTTGAAACAGCTGTTGGTCCACTTCATCTTTATCATATATAAACTCCGTATATTCCTTCCATTTATTCTTGATCTTCTCAGCATCATTCAACATAGAACCTTGAGCATCTTGTAACATTCCAATTCGAGGCTGGAACTTTTTCTTTAACTCTCGTAGCTTTAGGAAAGCCAATCTTGTTCTTCCTCTAATAGTTTCTGCTTCTATTTCCTTGCATGCGTCATTGTAGTACTTTTCCTTGTCCTGTCTTGCTGCACGTTGGAAATCTCCGAGTTCTGTGATTGTCTTTCTTTCTCCTCTGGCTTTAGCTTCTCTGCGTTTCTGGGCAATTTTCAGAGTTTCTTCCGTCATCCATTTTGGCCGTTTTTTCTTTTTCACCTTTTGTAGAGACTTCTCGCTATCTCCAGGAACAAACAGGAATGAGTCTTCACATATGGGTTTTGTCGGTACCGATGCAGCCTGCGCGAGAACGCTCCCCAGCATCCAGTCAGAACACTTTTGGGAGCATCCCACAGCGCCTGCGTGCTGCCTTCCCGCCTTTCCCAACTGTCTCTCCTCAGTTCTTCTTTTTCCGCAGAGCCAGCAGGTCGTGTTCCTGTCACCGCAGAAGAATTTCTTTATTTTTTTCTTTATTTCTTTTGTGTCGCGTCTGCCTTCTTCGACGCTCTACCGGTACCGCCGGTCTTTGTTCTTTTCTTCTTGTAAAAAAAAACAAAAAAAACCTTTTTCTTCAGGTGCACTTGTGTTTTGGGCCTTAGGCCCACAACCTTTTATTTCCTTAATATGGAAAATCCTGCCTCAGGATTTAAGAAGTGCACAAAATGTGGCGGTACCATTTCCGTCACCGACACCCATGACTGGTGTCTAAAATGTTTAGGTCCTGACCATTCCATAACAGATTGTATGTCCTGTTCTATGATGTCTAAAAGAGGTCGGCAGAACCGAGCTGCCAAGCTCAGTACCCTGTTTCCCTCTGATGCGGCTTCGGTGGCATCGACGTCTTCCAGGGCTTCTTCCTCACATGGATCTCAGGTAACTAAACATAAATCCAGCCGGTCCTCGAAGGGTAAATCGCCTTCTAAGCATCGAGATGCCTCTGGCGTTGCCCTCGAGGATTCTGCACCAGCAAAATTACCCCAGCGGGAGGCTTTGGCCTCTAAAGCATCATCATCAGGGTTCCAGGATGATCTCGATGGCGTGGCCTCGACAGATCTCCTGGTGCCATGCTCTGGGGTACCGGTGGCTTCAACAGGTACCGACTTCCAAGCATTGGCGGCATCAATGGATCAGAGGATTCTGTCCATGGAACGCAGTCTGGCGGCTTTCCTTGTGGCATCGACGCCCGTGGTACCGCAACAGACTATTCTGCCGGTACCGGCTCTAGCATTGCCATCGGTACCGATCCCGGTACTGGTGGCATCGACATCAACATCGGCATTGGTGTCTGCTATGCCGGTACTCTGTCCTCTGAAACCCTCCGGTACCGATACCGACCCCGGTCGGTACAGGTATCGGGCTTTGCAGGAGCATCCGGACAGACGATACTTCGATTCCTCTGAGGACTCTGAGGATTCTGAAGAGTCGGTCGATGCAGTGATGCTTCTTCCACAGGAGGAGTCCTCTCCTAAACGAAGGATGTCTCCTCCAGAGGACTTGTCTTTTCAAGACTTTATCAGGGAGTTGGCTCCGGGGCCTCTCTATCACAGTGGCCCCTGAGACAGAGCCCAGAGCCAAGGAGTTAGATATTTTACAATATCCTAAAACTCCTAAGGAGGCAGCTACCTTGCCTATTCATGAGATTCTCTATGATCTCATGTTGAGGATGTGGGAATCACCTCTGACCACCTCTCCTCATTCTCGCAGGTTGGATACCATGTATCGTGTCCCTCCTTGTCCTGGTTTCCATAAAACTCAACTTCCTCACCACTCTATTGTGGTTGAGTCTGCAATGAGAAAAATTAGAAGTGCCAAAAGACATGCCTCTAATCCTCCAGGACGTGAATGTAGAACCCAAGCTTCCATACTTGCTGCCAGAATTAATTCTTATAGTCTCTACATGGGAATGTTCTTAAAAGAAGTCACTGACCATTTGCAGACTTTAAGTCCTTTTATGTCTGAAGATAAAAGGCAAGACTTTCTCACTGGACTCAAACATGCCCAGGATATCTCCAAATTCTCCAACCGTGCAGCTTTAGACTCCTTTGAATGCGTAAGCAGAGCCTCAACTATTGCCATAGGTGCACGTAGGATTGCTTGGCTTAAAGCATCTGATTTGGAGATCAAGGTTCAAGATGAATTGGGAAATATCCCTTGTATAGGTGAGAACCTCTTTGGCTTTAGCTTGCCAATCTTTACCAATCAGATGGATGCTAAAAATTCTGCCTTGGATAGACTATCCAAATCCACAGCTGCTCCTGCTAAGAAAAGATTATTCAAGAAAACACCTTTCTAAAAAGGGAAGATCCTATCCTGCTTATGCTCAGCGGGCATCTTCTGCAGCTCAGTTCCCTAACAAACGTTAGCAATCATCCAAACAGAGCAAAGCAAAGGCTGCTAGGCCTCCTCCAGCCCAGCAACCTCAGCCCCCTCAGGGCCTTTGACTTGCCGCTAGAGAACTTAGGCTTCCTGGCTCTGGAAGGACCAGAGCCTTCCACCATTCCAGGAAGGTTATGTCATTTTGCTCCCAGGTGGGGGCATATTACAGCAGAGCATTGGACACTCTCCATCATAAGAGAGGGGTACAAACTTCATTTTTCAAGCTTGCCCCCTCTCACAAGAGTGCACCAGTTCAATTCTCCAACCTCCCTCCTCAACCTGTTGGGGCAGGAGGTTGCCACCCTTCTCGCCCAGGGGGCAATAGAGGAAGTGCCTCTTCAACGACAGGGCACAGGTTTCTACTCCCCCTATTTTCTTATTCCGAAGAAAACAGGGGGTTTCAGACCCATTTTAGATCTCAGAGAGTTGAACAGATTCCTAGTCAAGGAAAATTTTAAGATGGTTTCTCTGGGAACTCTGCTGCCATACCTTCAGAATCAGGATTGGCTTTGTTCTCTAGATCTCAAGGATGCATACACTCATGTTCTCATCCATCCAACTCACAGAAGGTTCCTTCGGTTCCTTTTTCAAGAGAAGCACTATCAATACAGAGTGCTCCCTTTTGGTCTGGCCTCTGCACCAAGGGTGTTCACGAAATGCATGGCAGTTGTAGCTGCTTTTCTGCGCACCCTTGGAATATTCGTCTTCCCTTAACCGGACGACTTGCTCATTCGAGCTCCCACTCAATCAGAGGCCAAACGTTCTCTAACCTGCACAATGCGTATCCTTCAGTATTTAGGGCTGGTAATAAATATCCCAAAATCCAATTTGATCCCTACTCAGTCCCTGGAGTTTATAGAGGTGTTGCTGGATACCACATGGCAAGGGCCTATCTCCCCCAGGCCCGTTGCCTTCGCTTGGTGCAGTTAGCTTCTCAAGCAGAGTTGAAGCCCCTCCTAACTGCTCTAGAGATATTACAGTTGCTAGGCCACATGGCTTCCACCGTGCATGTGGTACCATATGCTCGCCTTCACATGAGGGCAGCTCAGTGGACCTTATCCACCCAATGGACCCAGGCATTAGGCTGCCTGTCAGACAAAATAGTAAACACAAATCGCCTCATTTTGTCCCTCCAATGGTGGAAGTCCCCTCAAAACCTGTTGCTGGGGTCCCCCTTTCGGCAGTCTCTACCCCAAGCAACTCTTACAACAGATGCTTCTCCAATGGGGTGGGGAGCTCATCTGCAAGACCTCCCCACCCAAGGCATCTGGTCCCCACAGGAGAGTTGTCTACATATCAATCTCTTGGAACTCAGAGCAATCTTTCTTGCTCTGCGGGTGTTCCACTCCCTGCTCAGCTACAAGACAGTCCTTTTCCACACGGACAATCAGGTAGCCATGTTCTATGTGAACAAGCAGGGAGGAACTGGCTCTCTGTCGCTTTGCAACAAAGCTTTGCGACTGTGGGCCCTCGCCAGAGAGCATCATATTCATCTTCTGGCAGTTTATCTTCCAGGCGTTCAAAACTCTTGGGCAGACAGGCTCAGTCTAGTTCTGCTTCCACACGAGTGGTCCCTACATGTGGACCAGGTGGCCAAGATTTTTCAAATTTGGGGAACCCCGGACATAGACCTCTTTGCCAGTCCGTGGAATGCCAAACTTCCCCGGTTCTGTTCCAGAACTCTGGCTCAGGGAGCTCAGGCAAGGGATGCTTTTCTCCTTCACTGGGGTCAAGACTTCCTCTATGCCTTTCCACCCATTCCCCTAATTTCCAAAACCCTGTTCAAGCTTCAGAGAGACAGAGGCCACATGATTCTCATAGCTCCACATTGGCCACGGCAAGTGTGGTACCCTCTGCTTCTACATCTCTCTCAAGCTCCCTCCCTGGAGTTAGGGTCTGCTCCAGACCTCCTCTCTCAAGAGGACGGAAAGTTATGGCATCCCTACCCCCAGTCTCTGCATCTCAGGGCTTGGTTGCTGAAGGCCTAGATCTCCAGGATCTTCATCTTTCTCAACAAGTGAAAGATGTTCTTTATGCTTCTAGGAAAACCTTCCACTAGACGTTCTTATGCTTTCAAGTGGAAGAGGTTTACTATCTGGTGTTCTGGGAAGGGTCTTAACCCCCTTGCCATACCTCTGGAATCTTTGCTGGAGTATCTCCTCCATCTGTCTAATGCAGGCCTTAAGACAAATTCAGTAAGGGTCCATTTGAGTGCTATTGCAGCTTCCCTCAAGCCTCTAAATGGACAACCCATTTCCTCTCATCCTCTTGTAGCAAGATTCATGAGAGGCCTCCTTTTAACAAAGCCTCCCATTAGACCACCCCCGGTGGCATGGGACTTAAACTTGGTTCTTGGGCAGCTTATGAAGTTGGCTTTTGAACCTTTGGCTACCACCTCCTTGAAATACCTTTCTTGGAAGGTCATCTTTCTCATTGCAATCACATCAGCACATCGTATTAGTGAATTGCAAGCACTCGTAGCTAATCCACCTTATACGAGCTAATCCACCTCGTACAAGGTTCCATCATGACAAGGTGGTCCTTAGGACTCATCCACACTTTATGCCTAAGGTGGGATTACCAGTCTCCAAGAGAACATTATCCAACTGGATTGCCCAGTGTATTTCCTTCGCCTATCAGAGCAAGAACCTTTCTCTGGAGGGCCATGTCACAGCTCACAATGTGAGAGGCATGGCAGCCTCAATGGCTCATCTGAACTCTGTGTCTATTGACGACATCTGTCGAGCAACCACTTGGGCCTCGGTTCATACCTTCACAGCCCATTACTGCTTGGACAAGGACTCCCGCCGGGATGTCTTGTTTGGTCAGGCTATTCTTAAACACCTGTTCCATACTTAATCAACTCCTACCCTCCATCCCTCATGGGATGCCAGAGATCCATGTGGGGATGTGCAGCCCTGTCCCAGGGACACACAACTTCTGGGATCTCTCCCTGGCATCTAAAGCTAGGGAGTCCCCATATGTGAAGACTCATTCCTGCTTTTTCCTGGAGATAGCACAGTTACTTACCTGTAACAGGTGATCTCTGGGAACAGCAGGAATAAGTCTTCACAACCCACCCACCTCCCCTAGGAGTTGTCTCTCTCTATCTCTCTTTCCTTTCCCTCTCTCTCTCTCTCTCTCTCTCTTTGTCTCAGCTCTAAAACTCAACTGAGGAGAGACAGTTGGGAAAGGCGGGAAGGCAGCACGCAGGCGCTGTGGGATGCTCCTAAAATGGTCGACTCTTTTAGCAACAATCAACTAGAAACAGTCTCTATCTCTAACAACCTCTACTCTATAAACTTAGTCTACAGAGCGCCATCACCTTCCCCAGATGATCTCTCAACCATTATAAATCTTGCCTCCAATTCACAGAATCCAAACAGACCCAATTGGATCTTAGGAGACATTAACCTACCATCTCTACAAGACAACCAATCTGACGCCTTCATAGATGCCCTAGAAACACTAGGCTACAAGCAAGTCATACAACAATCCACACATATAAAAGGCAACATCCTTGATCTCATATTTGCCCCTCTATCCACTCTCAACCAACTTCAGAATATTATTCTAGCAATTACAGAGGTTCCATGGTCAGATCATAACCTCATTATGTTCCAGATTCCCATTCAAAAGAAGCAATATTCCGATGACAAGAACATAAACAAATATGCAAATACCACATCCAGAAGCTTCCAACCTTTTAACAGGGAACAAATCCTCGAGGAAACCGATGCTCTCTTTAATGATTCTACCCTAAACCTGGAAGAGATTATCACTTCTTGGAACAACAGACTTAACCGCATCTCATCTCGTCCCACCAGAAATAAGTCATTAAGAAGAAAAGCTACGGCACCTTGGTTTACATCTGATCTGAAAGAATCCCTAAAACATTTGCGAAAACTTGAGAAGAAATGGAGGAGATCACGCAACGATACTAATCAGTCTGCATACATGCAACATCTTGAAACCCACCGCAAAGCTATTTCTGAAAAAATGAGACTATATCATACAGACATCCTTAAACGTGCTATAAACAAACCTCACGACCTATTTACCCTTGTCAAGAAATTAGCCAAAGAACCCTCACAGGAGCACCAGTGTGAAATCAACCCACAAGCTTATGCCCTTTACATACAATCTAAGTTATGCTGCACAAATAAAATTACAATACCCACTATCCTGAATGATCATGCACTCCCAGCCCCTTTAGCTTCTTTCTCCACCCCTTCTTTGAAGCTAATTGAAGATATTATCTCATCTCTCAACTTATCCACAGCACACACCGATCCGTGTCCAGCTTTTTGGATAAAGGACCTCCGCAAAGAACTTGCTCCAACAATATCCAAAATCATAAGCCTATCATTTGACACTGGCTCATTCCCTTCTGCCCTCAAACAGACTTCCATCCGACCTCTACTAAAAAACCTCAAATTAGATCCGCAAAAAACAGACTCTTACCGACCCATCTCCAGCATACCCACCCTTGCGAAAATAATCGAAAAGATAGTCTACAGACAATTGCAAGACCATATCGACACTGAAGCGCCTCTTGATACCTGTCAACATGGATTCCGGGAATCTTACGGGGTCGAAACGCTCCTCACCTCACTTCTCAACAGCTTAAACTCTGGCATCGACAACATCAAACAGGGCTTTGTTCTCATCTTTTTAGATATTGCGGCTGCTTTTGACTCGGTCTGTCACGACATTCTTATTGTCCGCCTAAGAGAGAAGGGCCTCTGTGGAAATGCTCTTGAATGGTGCAACTCTTACCTCTCAGAAAGATGGCAGCAAGTTCGCTCAAATGGTGAAACATCAGAGCCATTTCACCAAGGTCAAGGAGTCCCACAAGGTTCCTCTTTGTCATCATTATTATTCAACATCTACATGCAACCCTTATGCAACATTATCAGGTCCTTCAAAGTCAATTATATGATCTATGCTGATGATGTCCTATTATATATGCCATTTTGCATTGATAAGATGAATCTCACCACCATAACCAACTGTTTTAACGCCATCTCAGACTGGCTACTGACTCAAAATCTCAGAATCCAGAACAAGAAAACAGAGGTACTTTTCATTTCAAGAAACCCCAAGTTCACACCACCTTCATTCCTTGAAGTCCAAGATGCTAAGTTGCAAGTAAAACCCCACATCCGTTATCTTGGTGTTACCCTGGATCAGAATCTAGACATGAAGACCCACATAGCCAACACTGTAAAGGCAATTTATTTCAAGATTCGCTCCCTTAGAAACCTTCGCCAACTAATTGATCCAGATGATTTCCGTACTGTCTACCAGGCTTTAATTATCCCACATTTTGACTTCGCAAATTGTATACTACAGGGGCTCCCCCAATCAACCCTCAACCCGCTTCAACTCGCATTAAACAGTGCTGCAAGAGTGCTTTTCGGGGCACCAAAAAGAGAACATGTAACACCTCTCCTGAAACAATTACACTGGCTCCCTATCCAAGCGAGAATCACCTTCAAGACCCTGCTACTAGTCTTCAAAGCTCACAAAGGACCTGCTCCCTCCTCTCTATCAGAGTTGATCCAACCTATCCCCTCCAACAGGCTTAGAAGAACCTCGGAACTAAACATGCTTAAAGTTCCAAAAGAATCCTTAAAATACATCTCTGCAACTGTGAACCGATCATTCAGCTTATGTGCTCCAAAACTGTGGAACACCCTCCCACCACACATTAGGGCCATCTCTGATATCCCCCAGTTCAAAAAGGCCTTGAAGCATCACCTTTTCATCATATACTTTCCAGAGAACACAATAACACAAGTTCATCTAAACAGCTCCAATCCCATCCCTATCTAACATGATACTTTTTCAAGTAATATTACTATCATATGTATATAGTTCAAGTTCTATTATCCTTTGTTACAATTACCCCTGTTTTCCAAGTTTTTCTTCCTGTTCCATGTAAAAACAGATATATGTATCTTATCTTATCTGATGTTTTGTAGTTCTATGTAAACCGCGCTAATAAATAGTGCGGTATATAAAAATGTTAAATAAAATAAATGTGTTCTGATTGGACGCTGGGGAGCGTTCCTGCGCAGGCTCCGTCGGTACCGACGAAACCCATATGTGAAGACTTATTCCTGCTGTTCCCAGAGATCACCTGTTACAGGTAAGTAACTGTGCTTTCTTCCAACACAACCTTCTTGATGTCATTCCATAACTCTTCTGGAGCTCTGTCATTTGTATCTAAAGCAGCAAATCGATTTTGCAGGCAGTCTTTAAATTCCAGTGGTATATTCTCAAGGTCATATTTTGCTGCATTCATGAGTGGTTTGCTCTTTTTCAACTTTAGCTTGAGTTTGCATACTAGTAGTTGATGATCTGTACCACAGTCAGCTCCAGGTTTTGTCTTTGTTGGTGTTATAGAGTTTTTCCATCGTTGACTTCCACAGATGTAGTCAATTTGATTTTTATACAATCCATTGGGTGAAGTCCATGTGTACAGTCACCGCTTGTGTTGCTGGAAGAAGGTGTTTGCGATGAATAGATCGTTGGTCTTGCAGAATTCTATCAGTCTTTCTCCAGCTTCATTTCTGTTGCCATGTCCATATTTTCCAACTACTTTGTCTTCTTCTTTGTTGCCAACGTTTGCGTTCCAGTCACCCATGACTATCAGGATATCCTGTTTGCATGTTCTGTCAATTTCAGCTTGTACTTGTTCATAGAACGCTTCAATTTCATTCTCTTCTGCAGCTGTTGTTGGGGCATATACTTGAATTATAGTTGTGTTGATAGACATTCCTTGTAGCCGAATAGAGATTAGGCGTTCGCTGACTGCATTGTATTTCATTACAGTTCTTGCAAGTTTCTTCTTTATTATAAATGCAAAACCATTTCGTCTTTGTCTTTCATTTCCAGCATAGTAGACCATGTGATCATCTGATGCAAAGTGCCCGATGCCAGTCCATTTCAGTTCGCTGACACCCAACAGATCAAGTTGTACACATTCCATTTCATTCTTGACCACCTCCAACTTCCCTTGGTTCATGCTTCATACGTTCCATGTTTCAATGTGTAAGACATCTTTACAGCTTCTGACTCTCATTTCATGCGCAGCTACATCAGCATTCAGACGTCCTGAGGGCTTTGATTCAACCACATCATAAATGCTGGCTTTACTCTGAAAAGTCTTCATCTTTTCCCCAGTAGCTAGTCGAGTGCCTTCCGACCTGGGGGTTTCATCTTCCAGCACTATAGCAGAATTTGTTTTGTTGTAACTATCCATTGGGTTTTCATGGCAAGATACAGAAGTAGATTGCCGGGCCTTTCTTCCACGCAGTTTAAGTTTGGTGTTGTTGCCGTTGTCACAGAAATGTGATCCTCTGCCGTCAACACTATCCCATTCTGCTGTTGCCCAGATGGGTGGTTTTTCTTGGTCTGGCACCTCAGCTGAGACCTGTCCATCTTGGGGATACCCTGCCAGTAGTTAAAGTACCAGTAGTTTAGCTCTCAGCATCACTGATGCATACAAGCCCTCACAGCATAACAAGCTGCAAACCAAAATCTCAGTTTCCTAATATACTGTGCTAAAGGACTGAAATAGATATTAAACAACAATAAGGATACTAGAGACCCCTGTGGCATGCCTGTTCTACAAACAAAAGCCTTTGAAATTTTTTCATTAAACTCTACCTTAAGAGATCTATTTGTCAGAAAGGAGGCACACTGTATCTACCGTATATGTACATATGGATCCTTATAAGAAAGTGCATATGGTTTTCAGTTTTGTTTTGGATAAATTTATGTGCAGTTTTATGCATAGCACCTGCAAATTAATGTACATAAAATTGATTTTTGCACACACATTAATCAAATGTTATGTCCATTACTTTCCAAAATGAACTGAAAAATGGCCAAAAATAGACCCAAAATCCACAATTGATATGAAAATAAACCAAAATATTTTCCTTGCACACCCCTATTGCCTTGTAAGTCTTCAGTCCCTGTACACCTTTCACATTCTGTTGTCTAAAAAAAGCAATTCAAAATGCATTAAAATAGTAGTTTGTTTCACTCATAATACCCAATAAATTCTACACTTGCAGCGTGAAATAACAGAAACATTCAAAAAGTAATTAAGAATAAGAAACCAAAACATCTTGATTGCGTGAGTCTTTACATCCCTCAACTCAACTGGTAGAAACCGCTTTTACAGCAACAGCAGCCATGAGTCATCTCAGGTATGTGTCTAGCAGCTTTGCTCAGAGGGTTGATGCAGTTTTTGTCCATTCTTCTTTACAAAATAGCTCAAGCTCTTTCAAGTTGATTTGGGATCATCTTTGAACTGCACTCTTCAAGTCTTGCCAGTTTTTCATTGAAATCAGATTGGGCCACTCGAGACGACTCACTTTCTTCTTGCTTAGCCATTCCATTTTCTCTTTATTACTTTGTGCTTATAATCATTGCCATGCTGAAAAAGCGAATCTTCTTCCCAAACACAAGTCTACAGTAGGGGTTGATCATTTTATAAAAGCACCTGTGGCCATCAAACAAAGGAGGCGTTTCGGTAGATGCCTTCCTCAGGAGATACACATCCTCAGAAATAATAAATAAAAACATAATTAAAAACAATATTAGGAACAATAAAATCAGGTAAGCAAATATTCAAAAAGAGGAGGAAATTACCAATGCAATAAAATGGGGGGGATAAGACATTTTTCAGATATGTTAGTGAGAAGAGGAAGGGCAAAAGTGGTATTGTCAGACTCAAGGTTGAAGGGGAGGAATATGTAGAAGCTGATGAAGATAAAGTGGAATTGCTTAACAAGTATTTCTGTTCTGTGTTCACAGATGAAGAACCAGGAACAGGACCTCAGAAAACACCCACAAACAGGAACAGAAGTGAGGGACATCTTGAACGATTTTCAGAAGACTGCGTTCATGAGAAACTAGCTCAACTTAAAGTAGACAAAGCAATGGGACTGGATGGGATACACCCTAGAATACTGAGGGAACTTGGGGACGTTCTAGCAGCTCCACTGACTGACCTTTTCAATGCCTCATTGGAGTCAGGAGTGGAGCCAAAGGACTGGAGAGAGGCTCATGTGGTGCTTTTACACAAAAGCGGAAGTACGGATGTGGTTGAAAATTACAGGCTGGTTAGTTTAACTTTGGTGGTGAGTAAATTATTGTAAACACTGCTGAAAGAACATAGTGAGGTTTCTGGAGTCCAGCAGATTACAGGATCTGAGGCAGCATGGATTCACCAGAGGCAGGTCTTGTCAGACAAATCTGATTTCTTTGACTGCGTGACCAGGGAGTTGGACAGAGGGAGAGCCCTAGATGTGGTGTATTTAGATTTCAGTAAAGCCTTTGACACTGTTCCTCACAGGCAACTTATAAACAAACTGTACACCCTAGGGATGGACCCTAAAGATACTGCTTGGGTTAGAAATTGTTTGGGTGGGAGGTGAAAAAGAGTACAGGTAAATGGAGCTCACTCTGAGGAGAAGGAAGTTACCAGTGGTGTGCCCCAGGGATCTGTCCTTGGTCCGGTTCTTTTTAACATCTTTGTTAGTGATATAGCAGAAGGGCTGTCGGGTAAGGTTTGCTCTTTGCGGATGATACCAAAATCTGCAATAGAGTAGACACCCAGGAAGGTGTAGATAACATGAGGAGGGATCTAGCTAAGCTTGAAGAATGATCTAGAATTTGGCAGCTGGGATTTAATGTTAAAAAATGTAAGGTCATGCATTTGGGCTGCAGCAATCTAAGGGAGCAATATAGTATAAGGGGTGAAGTACTTTTGTCCACTAAAGTAGAGCGCGACCTAGGCGTGATTGTGTCTGATGATCTTAAAGTAGCTAAACAGGTAGAAAAGGCGATGGCAAAAGCTAGAAGGATACTTGGGTGCATATGGAGAGGAATGGCTAGCAGAAAAAAGGAGGTGATAGTGCCTCTGTATAAGTCTTTGGTGCGACCTCATTTGGAGTATAGTATGCAATTCTGGAGACCGCACCTTCAAAAGGATGTGAACAGGATGGAGTCTGTGCAGAGGGTGGCTACTAAAATGGTTAGTGGTCTTCATTATAAAGCATATGAGGACAGACATAAGGATCTTAATATGTACACCTTAGAGGAAAGGCGGGATAGAGGTGATATGATAGAGATGTTTAAATACCTCCATGGCATAAATGTTTAGGGGGAGAGCCTCTTTCAATTGAAAGCAAGTTCTGCTACGAGGGGACATGGGATGAGGGTGAAGGGGGATAGATTCAGGAGTGATATGCAGAAATATTTCTTTACGGAAAGAGTGGTGGATCCGTGGATTAGTCTTCCAATGGAGGTGGTAGAGATGAGGACAGTAACTGAATTCAAAAAAGCATGGGACAATCACAGAGGATCTCTAAAGGAAAAAAGGGGACTGTTGTAGTTGTTGATGTGGAAGGACAGACTAGATAGGCCATGTGGTCTTTTTCTGTCATCATATTTCTATGTTTCTATGTTTCTAATATGTAAAACATAATCCAGATTGTTACTATACAGATATATGAGTAACACATTAAAAATCAAAACATAATAAAAAGCAATGATAAGAATAAAAACACTCAAAACTCATGTTAAAGGCAAAAGGCAGATAACGTACTAGAATGCCTGATCAAATCACAGTACACAAAAACCATATGCTGATGCAAAACTAGAACATAACAGAGAGATGAGGAGGAGCCAGGGTGTGCCATCTCTACTATAAATTAAATGGGTACTTACAGTGGCACACTGTGAAAATGTATCTTGACCAAAACACCAATAAAAAATCAGATCTGCAATGTAAAATGGAATAAAGAGGAGTCAGTTTTAAAATCAGTAATCTTATAACAATAGCGGAGTCCCCTGCCTTGAGTCACCTTATCTATTAAAAGTAGAAAAAGCAGAGAGATAAATACATCTATACCACATTATAAAGAGCAAATTCTAGCTAAACTAACAGCAAGGAAGCAGAGATGTATGTGTGTGCCTCTCCTTGTTTTAATTCTAAAATACAGTGGAGGGTCAGAGCCAGGCTATGTTAGCCATTGTGAGGGGGTTTGCTCTCTGTGTTTGTTCTGTACTTTACATCATCCATCTTTCCTTTGATCTTCACTAGCCTTCCGATCCCTACTGCTGCAAAGTGATCCCACACAGTGGCATTCCTGGCTCTCTTGTCACCTGGGGTGGGCGCCCCCCCACACAGCTTGGTTATCACTCCTCCCCCACCGCCTGACCCACAGAGGCAGCATGGCAAACTTACCCTATAATTGGTTTGCCACACTATCTTCGTGGGCCCCACCACTCTCCTCTCCCAGCCGAAGTCTTGTGATTCATGAGACCGGTCAGGAGAGAAGAGCTGCTGGGAGCTCACATTTGTACCTCTGCCTAGCCAGGAACGTACAGCAGAGAGCGGCTGGGTCCATATAGACAGCGCGGCAAGCCAACTTTAGGGTAAGTTTGCCATGCTGCCTCCATGGGCCTGGTGGGGTGCACCTCCCTCCTGGCCGGCACCCACCACCCCGTCTTTGGGATGTTCCTGAAATACAATGCTATCAACATTTTCCCCAGTTTCAGATTTTTGTAGTTCTTTAAATGTAGTCTTATACCTCACAGTGACCATCCTCAGCAGTTTTCTTAACTCAGAGCTATTGGCTCAGGAGGAATGGCCTGATCAATTCAGTGTCTTGGTGTTGCCAAATTGTTTATTCTTTAAGAATGTAGTTTTATAACAGGTCACCTATGTGTATTAGTTACCTGGATCCAGTGGGGTCTTGATGGACCAGACCTTATTTTAAAGTTATTCTTACTTGTGTTTCTTCTTTCTCTTTTTACTATCTCTTTACTATTGACATAATGGATTTCTTTTCTGACTAGCTTATTTAATTTGTTTTTTATGCATTGTATATGGCTCTGTTGCCTTGAGAGGCAGTATATAACGTTTTAAATAAACCATAAGCCGTGGCCTGGAGAACATTAGGGTGCAGGGTTGCTGGGTGCTGGCTTCAGGGCTGGCAGCATTAGGAGTGGGTCCTGGCTGGAACCACAGATAAAAAATATTCAGGCTTGCAGGCTTTTGGTAGAATGGCTATGAAGGACCAAGACAAGATTCTCAAGAGTAGAGATATTTCTCTTCATACCAAAATTTGACTTGTCCAGGCCATGGTATTTTCAACACTCTACATCATGGACTGCCCGACGAACAAACCAGTCAGTACTAGAGGAGATCAAACCTAAGCTTTCCTTAGAAGCTCAGATGACAAGACTTCGACTTTCATACTTTGGAATCATCATGCAAAGAGAGATTATTGGAGAAAGACAAAGCTTGGCAAGATAGAAGGTCACCATAAAAGAGGAAGGCCGGCAATGAGATAGATCGATACAAAAACAGCAGCTATGGATACCACTCTATCTGCAATGAACCGCTTGGCTGAAGACCAAACAAAGTTTAGGTAATCTATCCAGAGGGTCACCAGGAGTTGACACCGACTCAACGGCACTTAACAACAACATTGGTGTCAGTTGAATCTCATACCTGTAAGTGGAGCCCATTATCCCTGTCGTGGTGGGGCTGTGCTGAGGCTATAAAAATGACGATTGCACCACAAGTTAATTATATTGTTGCTCCTTTCTGATCTCTACCCTTCCAATTTTTTTCACTGGCTGGGCAAACTACTCTCCAATTTCCAATGGGATTTCCTTCAAGAAATTGAGGCATCAAAAGAGCGAGTGGCATAGATTTGCCCAATTTCTTCCTATATCAGAAGGCTTATTTACTGAGATTTGGTTTATATTGGCTACTTGATCACACAGAAGACTTTTCCATCCTCTGATGGCTACAAGGGAAAAAGAATCAGTTACACCTTTTCTCTTACCCTTAATAATAGAAATGCCACCCACACATGTTATCTAGCACTAGGAAGGCCATGCTAGAGCTGATGGAAAATTGCCTAACTCATGGATATGCAGTACTTTAGTGCCTTTATGGGCAAATCCATGCCTTAAGATTGACCAGCCATTTGTTTCTTTTTGCCAAACTGGTGGTCTAAAGGAAGATGGAGACTTGAGCAAGTACTGGAAAATGACCAAGTGCTTTCATGGGAACAGCTGGCTTCTAAATTTGGCCTCCCTCGCAAGCACTATTTCAGATGGCTTCAACTTAAGCATTGTTTGTAGACTGCAGTACATGGCTTATCTCAAAGAACCAATTTGGCTTAAATATTGCAGATTGCTAACCAGTTCTGTGTAGTGAGTCATATAGACTCCTTATGTTACAAATTCTTACGTAAATTTGTATATACAGACCCAAAGGGAATACAGACTTTGTGGGAGTGAAAACTTGAGTTGGTACAAGATTTTTGGAAAGATGCTATTCAACCTCTCAACACTGCAAGAACTCAAGTCATTATTTTTCTTGATTTCTCAATCTCCGATGACACCAGTTAAGTGCATAGGGCCAGCCTATTGGCTTCCAATTTATGCTGGCATTGTCATGGTCAGCTCGGGCTATTGACACACATGCTTTTTGAATGTTTATTAATAAACAGTTATTGTCAGGAAGTTGGATACACTGGGCCCAATATTCAGTGGAGGCAGCTAGTGCAATTACAGCATCTAGACATCCTCGCTGAACACAAAACCTGGATATTCAATGCTGGGGCCATATCTGTCCACCCCATTGAATATCCAGGTAAGTTGCACAAACCGGGTAGTTGTGATATTAAGCCACTGCCCGGTTAGCTCCGTGGGTAAAGATAGGTCAGCTTTTCTCATGCCTATTGAGTCGCTGCCCAGTTAGCAACCCACAGGTAAAGATCGGCTAACCATTGCTGACCGGTTAGCAATAGTTAGCCACTAAGCGATTGGCATTGGGGCGTATAACTTTCAGTGCTGGGGACTCTATTTGTCAGCTTTCCTCAACATCAATGTGAATGCTTCATATTGTAAATTCTCTTCTTCCTATTCTTACCTTACTGGTCATAGGCTCAGATACAGTATGTTACTCATGGAGTTTCTCTTGCAGGTAAAAGAATGGGTAGTCTAAATTCTCCTTCATCTTTGGGATCTCATTCTTCTATCACAGCATCTCACATTTCCCTATTTCCTTTTTGCCAGGTGAGAATGGTGAAGGTCCATTCTCCACAGCACCTGAGACTTTGGCTTCTTAAACCCCAACCTGGTATTGGGAGGCAGGAAAGAAGTAGCCTTGGAACAGTCCCTCTTTAATGATGTGGGGTCCCGGGTCCCGGGTCCCAGGTCCTGGATAAAGTCCTCGACAGCAGTAAAGTATACTTTTATGCATATACATCCTCTGGCTAATTTATAAATGCCTATTTCTGTGGTACATTTAAAAGAGGCTGATAAAACATCCTTCTAAGTGTTGTGAGACAAATTATGCTTGTATCTTTTTGAAGATACAGATTCTAGGTGAGATGTTCATGGAGATGTGATACACTTTTTCCTCTATAAATGAGAGCCAACCAGTGATGTGTGAGAACACAGCCAGATGGATGAAATGAAAAAGGGCATTAAAGAGACTTTTCTGGACAGGTTAATAAAGCTAAATTTCCTGTAGTTCTTATCTGGTAACTGTCTTACTTTAATGACAAATTTGAAAAAGTAATCGTCAGTAACAAGCTCTAGAATTTTTTATTTTATTTATTTATTTATTTGTTGTTTTTCTGTACCGCGCTATTTATCATCAGTGCGGTTTACATGGAACATATTTGTTCAATGTAGAAGATCTACATTGGACTTACAATAAACGGGGTGTTTAAACAGGTCAACAGGTAAACTATCTACAGGTAGGTAGACAAGATTCTACATGTGTCTCAACAATATATTGTGATGAAGCTGACACTACTGAAGCTATGGAGTTAGAAGAAAACTCCATTTCTTTTAAAGAAACTGATTTACAGAGAATGCAATTACCAAGACGTGCAGCTAGAGGGAGTAGGCATGAGGCTGCAGAAGGTAGGCTGACACACCCAGATTGTAATGATGCAATAGCTAATCAGACACACCTGAGTAGAGGGCCAGAAAGCTCACTAGAGAAACGGCTTTATAAGCAGTGCTCGGTCAGGAGAATGGGGAGAGGATCACCAATACAGAGAGGACCACAAATACAGAGAGCAACAGAAGCCCCTGCTACTAAGGAGAGAGAAAGGGGAAAGCTCCAACTACGGAAGGAAAGGCAGTTCAACTTGCAGTCCTTACAAGGAAGGGACAACTTCCAGGAAGGACAAGCCCATGCTGGAAAGCTCCAGAAAAAAGTCTCCAGGGAAGACAGTGTAAGCAGGAGAATGCCTGGTAGAGGGAATACCAGCAACGCACGTCTCAGAGAACGAAGGTACATTCACACCTCCTTTCCTGAATGTGTGCCAGGTCCTAGGATGGCTTGTAATCCAGAGAGCCATAGATATGAGAAACAAAGCTGGGGAAAGCTTTGGAAACCTGTGCAGAAGGTCCTAGATAAAAGCCATATTAATTGTTTGCCAGACCAGGTCCAGCCAGGCTGGAACGTCTTGGAGAGAACTACTGAAGTACAACCAGTTTTGCCTAGGGAAAGCTCAGGCTTAGCAGACACCATATCTGATCAAGAGGATATGCAAACAGACCTTGTAGAACCAGAACCATTGCTACCTGAATATCCTATGGACTGTACTCTCTGTGTAGCTCAGAGTATAGAATCTCTCAGAGTCATAGCATAAGACATGCTCTAAAATGTCATTGCTTTGAGCTGAAAAGAAGAACTTTTTGTGTTTAACCTGTTTATATTGAAAAATCCTGCTTGAATGGAAAAGACTATGAAGCTCTTATAACAGTTTTGGACTTTGTAAATACTTTGGTAGAAACCCTGAATTAAGGTGAATTATGTTGTCTTCTTGGAGAACCTTAGCGCATCAAGGGAATAAAACCTTATATTTAACCCAGCACAAGGCTCACACAACTATTCTTTATAAAGAAGGGAACTACAAGGACCATAATGCACCTGGTCTAAGTTAGAGTTCCCGGCTTCAACAAACAATAAATGTCCACCCTGACCCTTCAGCACACTGCCACTGGGAGGGGCTGCAACATAATGGCGTAGTTTTTCGGATTTTCTTCTGGGAAGCAAAGAAGAATATACCAATTCAGGAAGAAATTGCCAAGTTCCAAGAACGAAAAGAGCACCAAGTGAAACAGTGAAGTGTTGCTGCCAGCACTGGAGGAGCGCTGAACGACAGACCGACATCTTTTCTAAAAGCATGAGTCCACGCCTGATACAGGTAATAAGTAATGGGCATAACCTGAGACGGATTCAGGTGCAAAAGTCCTGAGAATCCAGTAAAAGGGGGGACTGACAAAGGAGTTGCCAGTACCGCACTTGTTTTTTTTTTTTCTCTCTGTTTTTCTCTCTATAGGAAGTAACCACCATGGAGCCAAAAGAGATCCTGCAATGGATGGCGGCGCAATTTGACAAGCAGCGGGAGATGGCTTATCATGCGCAGGGACAGGCGGTGACAGCCATGCAAGCGCAGCAAAAGCCCGTGCTTGAGTTAATGGAAGCTTGGTTGGCTAAACAGAAGATGGCGAGTGAACCGGTTCCGTCTCCTCAAGGACTAAATACGATGTCTAGTAACTGTGTGGTAGGACTGTGGTCTTACGAGATACTGACATTGGGAAAATTATCACCTAGTGATGACAGATGATTTTCTTGAATTCTTTGATTGGCCACCCTATCGTATGGGCTATCCTAAGGAGCAGTGGGCCATACGCTGTCACCCCACTAACGTACCCAGAGGCTAGAAAGGGCTTGGGTCGTTTTATGGGGCAGTATTTTTATGGCTTTAGAGCTCCTATGAAGGCTTTAGCAAGGCCTTCTGGATCCTGTAGTTTTCACCGTTAGCCAAAGAAGTGTAGTTGAAGCAGAGGGTAAGGTTTAAACTCGGGTTTTATTCCCCGTCCGGGGTGGATTCATAACAGTGGAACTTAAAGCAGGTCAGACCCTTCGTCTGATAACACAATAAAAGAAAAATACTTTCAACACAACTTAGCTTTCTTCAGCATTAAACCAGGAAACAAAAAGTAACAGAAAACAGTTCCTTTTACTCACGGAACTCTTGCACCTGTTTCTTCTCATAAACAGTTCTGGCTGCTTTTAACATAGAGATGCTATACAATCAGATAATGTGTACGTGCAATCCATCTCATTTTCCTCTAAGGATTCTTCAAGAGGTTCAACCTGCATTTCCTCTCCATCAGAGTAAACTTCAGGCTCCCAACTGCCGTTAAAGTTATAAGGTTCTTGTCGGGGAGTTAAAACACTCTCCTCCCCCACTATACTAGTGGCCCGTGGGTAACTACCGTATTTCCTGTAGTTGGGTTCCTGAGAACTACAGAGCTCTTGGTACGTGCATAAAAAGTCAGGGTATTGCAAACCTTTCTTATTAGGGTAAATACGCCTACCTTTAGGCACTGCTGTTTCCTGCTCTCTCGGATAAGCACAGCTCTGCTTTGAAGCCCCTTTTCCACGGTGTTTCTCTGACTCATTCAAATGTGCTTCAGGGTAAAGGGTTTCCCCTTCTGCATTTCTGGTGTTAGGTAATTTATATCTTAAAGCCTTGGCTGTTGGACTGCCCTCTCTGCTTGCCTCACAGCAACGTTCCTGGGGATATTGAGAGGCTGTGCACTGCTGTTCCCAACAGCTTCTCTGAGAATCACCAACCTCCTGTGCTCTGGATAATCCCCTTAGCTCTGTCCTCACAGCTCCACGGACACTGCTCTCAAGTTCAGCAGCTCCTAACGCTTCTCCCGTAGTTCCAACTACAGCCCTTGTAGTTCCTACTACTTCTCTCTCAGTTCCACTTTCTCCTTCAGTTCTCTCCCTACCTCCCGGTAAGTGATTTTTAAGTACGTTCAAATTGGTGTTAGCCTGGGCTCCGCCCCCATGCAGGTGCTCTTCATTTTCTAATGAATTCTGTGCTCCCTTTCTGTTCGGGCATTCCCTAACACCACGTGGCTTTGTTTTCATCTGTTGCTCATAGCAACCTTCCCCCATGTGTGAACCTGAGCTGTCAGTTTCCCTTACATTTTGCTCACAATCCCCTTCCATGGGTTCTGATGGCGCTACCTTATGACAGATCCCCCCCCCTTAAAATATTACGGGCTGCCGGACGACTAACCGGACAGCATGTAATCATCTCTTGGGTTCTGTCTCGCTGCCTTACATAGGCCAAGCTGACCGTGGCCAATCTCTCCTTCCAAGGTTTTAGAACGTTCAAGTGGTACACCTGCTGACGTCCCCTCTCATTCTCCACCTTGTATGTCACAGGACCTACTTTCTTTATTACTGTACACGGTCCCTTCCACTGGGCCTCAAACCTGGGTCCCGGGTCCGCTACTTGGACAAGGACTTTATCCCCTATGCTCAGGTGCCTTTCTCTTGTGCTCCTGTCATAGTAACGTTTTTGCTTTTCTTTGCTGGCCTGCAAATTTTCTCTTGAGGCCTTTGCAGTTCTTTCTAAGCGTTCCCTCAAGTTTTTAAGGAATTGAGGCACCCCAACTTCCTGCGAGTCTGGCTCCACCCACTGTTCATGGAGAATGTCTAAAATTCCCCTAGGGGCCCTGCCAAACATAAGCTCATATGGGGACGCTTTTAATGACGTCTGTATGCGTTCTCGACATGCATAAACTACAAATGGGAGTAGGGTATCCCATTCACCCATCTCTCCCTTCTTTAAACCCCTCCGAAGCATTTGTTTCAAAGACTGATTCATCCTCTCAACAAGCCCATTTGTTTGAGGATGATAGGCTGCAGTCTTTATGTGCCTTATGCCGAAGGCTTCCCATACCGTTGCTAAGTGTTTTGATAAGAAATTGCTCCCTTGGTCAGTCAATACCTCCCTGGGAAAACCCACTTCACAAAAGAGCTTTACCAGCTCTTGGGCTATTACTCTGGCCGATGTACTCCTTAAGGGAATAGCCCATGGGAATCTAGTTGCGTGGTCTACTACCACCAATAAATACTGAAATCCTCTGGGCGTACAGATCAGGGGTCCTACGATGTCCATACCTATGCGTTCCATAGGTACTGCTATGGTGGGTGTGGATACCATCGGTACAGCTTTCGGCTTTAAAGCTGTGACCCTCTGACAAGTTGGACAAGCCTTGCAGTATTGTTTAGTCTCTTTAAAGACCCCTGGCCAATAGAATCGAACCAATATTTGGTCCAGGGTGCCTTGGACTCCCTTATGGCTGCCTATGGGGTGGTCGTGTGCCAATCTTAGTACTGTGGCTTTAAATGTCGTTGGCACGACCAATTGTTTCCTTATCGCTCCGGAATACGGGTCAGTACTTTCCCTATATAGGATTTCCTTTTCCAGGAAAAACCTGGGTAGGGTAGGCCGAATTTCCCTGGCCCATTCGAAAGCTCTCTTTAGAGCTGGGTCAGCCCGCTGTTCTGCTGGGAATGAGGGGAACTTACTCACCACCTCGGCAGGTACCCAAGGTAACCCTGCACCAGCTTCCAACTCGGCCCTCCCCCAGGTCCTTTGACACCTCTCTTGGCGTTTTTTGGCTTTTGCCTTCCTTAACCGGCTCATGTATTAGTTCATCATGTGTGGGCAGAATGCCTAATCCACCCCCCTCTAATTCCTCCTCTTGGGGTTCTTCCTCCCCCTCAGGTTCCCCGGGATCCTCAGATGCTATCCTTCCTTCCCCTGAGGTCCCTGCCTGCGATCGGGTAGATATTAGGCCGGTCCGGGTATTCAACCCTTCCGCCAGACCCTTGAGAAAGGGTGGCCAGTCCCTGCCTAAAATGACATCTCTAGGCAATGTAGGGATTATGGCTACCTGTAATGTGTGTTCTCTATCTACAGCACGTATAGATAACCTCTGTGAAGGATAACAGGAAAATGCTCCGTGTATGCATTTTAAGCGGATCTGGCTTTCTGCTTGCCTCGGGGCTGACCGACGGCGCCTCCCAATGGCTTCCCAGAGCTTGGACGTAATCATGCTCTGGTCAGCACCCGAGTCAAGCAGCGCCAGTGTTTCCACCCCTTCTACCTGCACAGGAATCAGGAACCCATCTTGTGCTGGCCTCTCTCTCCCAGCCATGAGGATAATCCGCTCCGTGCAGTCTTTTTGGAAGTGGCCCGCTTGCCCGCACACATAACATTTCCCTTTGTGTATAGAAAAAATGTCATTAGTATTCTTACCACATACATTAAACATTTTCCCTTTAACATATTTCTCTCTTTTATGCTCTGCCATGCCTGCTGCTTTCCTCAGACCTATTTCTGAGGTGCCCACTATCTGAGCCTCAAAATAGCGTTCAGCTAGACTGGCTGCATCATTGGTATTCTGACAATTTTGCAAGGTGAGATACTTTTTTACCTCGGTAGGCACAGCCTGGAGAAATTGCTCCAAGATAATTATATCTAACACTGATTCCATTATCCTCTGCTCAGGGGTTAACCACTTGTAGGCCAAATTCTTTAATCTCTGCTGCAGAGCTTTAGGGGTTTCTTGGGCCCTCATCCAGCCTCTCTAAACAACCTACGATAGTGCATGTTAGATAGGCCCAACCTATCCTTAACTGCCCTTTTTATCTCCTCGTAGTCAGTAGCAAGGATGGCAGGCATTGCTTTATAAGCAGAGAGAGCTTCCCCGGTGAGAGATACAGCAAAGCGGGTAGCCCACTGCTCCCGTGGCCATTTCAATGCCCCCCCTATTCATTCAAAGGCATCAATAAAATCATCAATGTTGTCCTGTGGACTTAACTGTCCCAAAGTAAACGCATGACTCGCATTAAGTCCTACCCCTGAAACTACGTAGGGGTTCTCAGTCCCATGTCCTGGTGACTTTTCCAAAAAATGCCCTCATGGTCTCCAGAAGTGGCCTCTGCTGCTCCATGATCATTTTTGCTGTTTGCTCTTGCATGTGCCGTGCTAACTCCAGTTTTTGTCCCACTGGTGTTGCATCCAGCTCATTATATCCTGGGCCTCCATCTTCTTGCTGTGACCCTGCGGAGAAAAGAAGAGAAAGAAAACCACCAAGTGCGGTACTTTTTACACTTCTTCACCCCTTTCCTGCACCACAGAAGCGCCCTCTTTCTTGCCCTTTTATCCACCTACGCTAGTGGCCTAGGTATCCGTTACCTTAGGATCTGCGTAGATTCAGGCTTTGGCAAGAAAGGTCCTCAATCAGCGTCTGGCTTGTCCTGTGTGCTTGCTTCCTATGGGTCCTCCGGTACAGCAGTATTTTTTCTTCAAAAGTGTCCCTTTTTTTTTTCCACAGTTAAAAAAAAAAAATCCTCTAGACGACGCCACTCATGTCACCCCACTAACGTACTCAGAGGCTAGAAAGGGCTTGGGTCGTTTTATGGGGCAGTATTTTTATGGCTTTAGAGCTCCTATGAAGGCTTTAGCAAGGCCTTCTGGATCCTGTAGTTTTCACCGTTAGCCAAAGAAGTGTAGTTGAAGCAGAGGGTAAGGTTTAAACTCAGGTTTTATTCCCCGTCCGGGGTGGATTCATAACAGTGGAACTTAAAGCAGGTCAGACCCTTCGTCTGATAACACAATTAAAGAAAAATACTTTCAACACAACTTAGCTTTCTTCAGCATTAAACCAGGAAACAAAAAGTAACAGAAAACAGTTCCTTTTACTCACGGAACTCTTGCACCTGTTTCTTCTCATAAACAGTTCTGGCTGCTTTTAACATAGAGATGCTATACAATCAGATAATGTGTACGTGCAATCCATCTCATTTTCCTCTAAGGATTCTTCAAGAGGTTCAACCTGCATTTCCTCTCCATCAGAGTAAACTTCAGGCTCCCAACTGCCGTTAAAGTTATAAGGTTCTTGTCGGGGAGTTAAAACACTCTCCTCCCCCACTATACTAGTGGCCCGTGGGTAACTACCGTATTTCCTGTAGTTGGGTTCCTGAGAACTACAGAGCTCTTGGTACGTGCATAAAAAGTCAGGGTATTGCAAACCTTTCTTATTAGGGTAAATACGCCTACCTTTAGGCACTGCTGTTTCCTGCTCTCTCGGATAAGCACAGCTCTGCTTTGAAGCCCCTTTTCCACGGTGTTTCTCTGACTCATTCAAATGTGCTTCAGGGTAAAAGTTTTCCCCTTCTGCATTTCTGGTGTTAGGTAATTTATATCTTAAAGCCCTGGCTGTTGGACTGCCCTCTCTGCCTCACAGCAACGTTCCTGGGGATATTGAGAGGCTGTGCACTGCTGTTCCCAACAGCTTCTCTGAGAATCACCAACCTCCTGTGCTCTGGATAATCCCCTTAGCTCCGTCCTCACAGCTCCACGGACACTGCTCTCAAGCTCAGCAGTTCCTAACGCTTCTCCCGTAGTTCCAACTACAGCCCTTGTAGTTCCTACTACTTCTCTCTCAGTTCCACTTTCTCCTTCAGTTCTCTCCCTACCTCCCGGTAAGTGATTTTTAAGTACGTTCAAATTGGTGTTAGCCTGGGCTCCGCCCCCATGCAGGTGCTCTTCATTTTCTAATGAATTCTGTGCTCCCTTTCTGTTCGGGTGTTCCCTAACACCACGTGGCTTTGTTTTCATCTGTTGCTCATAGCAACCTTCCCCCATGTGTGAACCTGAGCTGTCAGTTTCCCTTACATTTTGCTCACAATCCCCTACTTCCATGGGTTCTGATGGCGCTACCTTATGACAACGCCTGGCAACCTCGCTCACTGGAGAGGCGTTGTCTGCGTATAGGGCTATGCCCACAGCTCTTGCCAACAATTACACGGAAGTAACGAAGGCTATAAGAGATCGCCTTGGGTTAACTCCACCAGTGTACAACCGAATGTTATGAGCTACCCGACTTAAAGCCGGAGAAACACCAAAAGCTCTAGGTCAAAGGCTTAAAAGCCTAACAATAAAATGGTTGAGGCCTGAGGGTAAAACCATAGATACCATACTCGACACTATTGTACTAGAGCAGTTTATGGCTGCTGTGCCCAAAGAGGTGCAGACCTTCCTGATACTGCAAAATTGCCGTACCACGGAGTAAGCCATCCTCCTCACAGAAAGGTATTTTGAAGCGGAATTGGCTACACACAAAGGTGGTGAGACTTCAAAAACGGCAGCAGAGGCTATGATGCAGTCATCAGAAAGGGTGTCAAAATATAAATCAGGAGGATTCAAAGCTGGTATACCTAAACCCGGAAAGCACTTTGTGGAAAAGAGATGTTTCCATTGTGGGAAATTAGGGCATGTACAGAATGAATGTAAGGTGCATACAGCACTAATAAGTGAAAATGCAAAAAATGTTAAGAGAAGGATTTTTGTTAGAGGTTAAGATACAAGGTATAACCACCACTGCTCTATTCGATTCGGGGGCAGATCAGAGCATGATCTCCAGAAAGCTCTGGCAGGTTATAGAGGATCAAGCTGAGTCAGCACCGAACCGAGCAGAAGGAAAAGTGAAAATTAAATGTATTCATGGAGCCTCTTCTTTCTATCCGGTGTATAAATTGTTAGTAAAAGGATTAGGGATAGAAAAGGATATTTTGGTAGCTGTAGTTCCCAAGTTGCCACATGATTTAGTGCTAGGCAGGGACTGGCCCCAATTTAAAAAGGGGTTGGAGAAGGGCCTATCTCCCCAAGAAGCCCTTGTATCCACACAAACCCAATCTAAAGCTCCATGCAAAACCTCTGAAGCCCAGGACGAAACACTAGCAGAGTTGCCCTCACATGAAGACTTAATAACCACCCTAGCCGAGAAGAATAGGAAGGCTAGGGCGGAAAAACGCAAAAAAAGCGATCCCGCTCGCAGGGTAGGGGAGAGCTGAGTTAGATGCAGGACAGGGATTGCCCTGGGTCCCAGCAGAACTGGTAAAAAGGTTCCCATCTTTCACCAAAGAGCAAAGAGCTGATCCCGCACTCGCTCGGGCATTAGAGTATGCCCAGGTGGAAAGGCATACCTTCCCAAGGTTCCTGTTTGATAAAGAGGTGCTATACAGGGAAAGTGTAGATCCGCAGACCGGATCGGTCCGTAGGCAATTAGTAGTGCTTGCCACTTTTAAGTCCCTGGTTTTGAGTTTAGCTCATGACCACCCAGTAGGAGGTCACAAAGGGGTACAGGGGACCCTAGACCAAATACTAACCCGATTTTACTGGCCAGGAATCTTTAAAGAGACCACGCAATTCTGCAAATCCTGTTACTCCTGCCAGAGAGTAACCTCTGCTCGACCACCCGAGGTACCTTTGCTTCCGATGCCCATTATATCAGAACCAACTCGAAGAATAGCTATGGATATAGTAGGACTCTTATTGAAAACGCCCAGAAGTTTTCAATATATGCTGGTTATAATGGACCAAGCCACAAGATTTACGTGGGCTGTTCCCTTAAGGAACTATAGCCTTGGAAATAATAAAACTATTCTGTGAAATAGGGGCAGTAACTTCATGTCGAAGTACTTGGCCCAAGTGTGGGACGCCTTTGGCGTACGACACGTCAAGACAGCCGCCTATCATCCTCAGTGTAATGGGTTAGTAGAGAGACTAAACCAAACCATAAAACAAATGTTGAGGCGTGCCTTGGACGGTAAGATGGCGGACTGGGATACCATGCTCCCATTCATATTATATGCTTGCCGCAAGTGGACGCAACTTTCTTTGGGGACTTCGCCCTATGAGCTGATGTATGGACGTGCCCCTCGAGGGATTTTGGACATACTCCGTGAACAATGGGTAGAACCTGTTGAAAAGAAAGTAGGAGTACCCCAGTTTCTGCGAGACTTGAGTAGTCATCTACAGAGGACCTCCCAATTAGCAGAAGAGAAATTAAAAGTCAGTCAAGGCCGACAAAAAAAATACTATGATAGGGACACGAAACCAAGACAACTATCAATAGGCGAGAAGGTGATAGTGTTGGTAACAGGCGCTTTGCCCAAATTTGAAGGCCAGTGGAAAGGACCATATAAAGTGGTTAAGCAACTTGGTCCAGTGTCGTATAGGGTAGAGAATAAGAGCGGTCATCAGCAAGTATATCACATTAATGTCCTCAGACCATGGCATGACCGAACGACCTTAGTCACCTTAGCTGAAATAGGGCCGAGGGAGGAGAAATTACATAAGGTTGAGCACAGAGTGGGAAAACTGCATCACAATGCCGATGCCATGTCCCGGATTACGTGCTGTGCAGATGAAGAAATGCCAGCCCGTAATATCTTAAGAGGGGGGATATGTGATGAAGCTGACACTACTGAAGCTATGGAGTTAGAAGAAAACTCTGTTTCTTTTTAAGAAACTTCTTTACAGAGAATGCAGTTACCAAGAAGTGCAGCTACAGGGAGTAGGCATGAGGCTGCAGAAGGTAGGCTGACACACCCAGATTGTAATAATGCAATAGCTAATCAAACACACCTGAGTAGAGGGCCAGAAAGCTCACTAGAGAAACGGCTTTATAAGCAGTGCTCGGTCAGGAGAATGGGGAGAGAATCACCAATACAGAGAGGACCACAAATACAGAGAGCAACAGAAGCCCCTGCTACTAAGGAGAGAGAAAGGGGAAAGCTCCAACTACGGAAGGAAAGACAGTTCAACTTGCAGTCCTTACAAGGAAGGGACAACTTCCAGGAAGGACAAGCCCATGCTGGAAAGCTCCAGAAAGAAGTCTCCAGGGAAGATAGTGTAAGCAGGAGAGTGCCTGGTAGAGGGAATACCAGCAACGCATGTCTCAGAGAACAAAGGTACATTCACACCTCCTTTCCTGAATGTGTGCCAGGTCCTAGGATGGCTTGTAATCCAGAGAGTCATAGATATGAGAAACAAAGCTGGGGAAAGCTTTGGAAACCTGTGCAAAAGGTCCTAGATAAAAGCCATATTAATTGTTTGCCAGACCAGTAGTTCTCGCCAAGACTTTCCAGCCTGGCTGGACCTGAAGTACAACCAGTTTTGCCTAGGGAAAGCTCAGGCTTAGCAGACATCATATCTGATCAAGAGGATATGGAAACAGACCTTGTAGAACCAGAACCATTGCTACCTGAATATCCTATGGACTGTACTCTCTGTGTAGCTGAAAGTATAGAATCTCTCACAGAGTCATAGCATAAGACATGCTCTAAAATGTCATTGCTTTGTCTGAGCTGAAAAGAAGAACTTTTTGTGTTTATTTAACCTGTTTATATTGAAAAATCCTGCTTGAATGGAAAAGACTGAAGCTCTTATAACAGTTTTGGACTTTGTAAATACTTTGGTAGAAACCCTGAATTAAGGTGAATTCTGTTGTCTTCTTGGAGAACCTTAGCGCATCAAGGGAATAAAACCTTATATTTAACCCAGCACAAGGCACACACAACTATTCTTTATAAAGAAGGGAACTACAAGGACCATAATGCACCTGGTCTAAGTTAAGAGTTCCCAGCTTCAACAAACAATAAATATCCACCCTGACCCTTCAGCACGCTGCCACCGGGAGGGGCTGTGACAATATACAGGTCACACAACCAAGCGACTATATACATTCCAGTTGTGTATCGTAGGGTAGAGGATGGATACTCTTTATCTAGGTTAGTGTCAGTTGTCAAGGGAGGTGGTTTAAGAAGGGGGGTTCACTTAGATGATCAGGGAGGTTTGGTGGGTGGGCATTCTAGATGTGTTGCTTGGATATGGGGTGTGGGTGGCTGCGGGAAGTCGTTTGAGTTGGAGAAGTACTGAAGAAACAGATGATGTTTGAGTGCTTTCCCGAATAAATAGAGGAAAGGAGAGCACCCCACAAACCACTTACAAACTTAAAACAGTCTGAAAAAAATCACAGTATATTCTGAACATTTTTGTTTGCTAATACTGCCACATAATGTGATTTTCAGGGACGCTCACTTGATGAGACGAGAGAGTTCTTCAGTCCTGCATGATTATAATAAAAATTCTGATGTACACTACCAGCAGCCTACTCACAAGATGTCAGATATTATCTACCATGCAAATGTAATGTTTGTAGGACATCTGACAAAGACAGCTAATTGTGTCATTAGTCTGCTGCTTGGCACGCTGAGTTTTCTGTTGATAATTTTGTTTCAGAAATGAGCTGCATGGCTTAAGAGATAATTCAGTAGACGCTTTAAACAAGCATCACCATTAAGATCATCCTTTTTATTTCATTCTTGATATATCGGCCATAATATTTTTGAAAGGACTGCCTACTAAATTTTTCTTACATGTGACGGCAAATTTTAGATAGTATGCGGAGATCGGGACAGAGGTGTTGAGGATCATTGGGGGTTGGTGAATAAACTCCTCAAGTAAGTAAAAGCCCTCAGGTAAGTAAAACATTAAAAAATAACATAAAAAGAGCAACATCTGGAGATCTGCATATGCTAATGCCCATAGTATGTAAAATTTCCAGATTTAGAAGCTGTAATAGAAGAGGCTGTCTTGAATATAGTAGCAGTCGTGGAGACATAGCACACAGACAACAATGACTGGGACATAGTTATACCAGGCTATAATCTATTCAGGAAAGACAGTGCAGGAAGAAAGAGAGGAGGAATGGTGCTATATGTAAGAAATAATATTAAAGTCACAGAACTGCAGAGCTTACGAGGGAAGGAGGAGGCACCATGGGTTTGTTTGGAAAGAAGGAATTGAAATCTTTTTACATTGGAGTGATATACAGATCTCCCTCACAGGCAGAAGAAATAAGGATTTAAATGAAGTTATTCATAATATTGCCATGAAAGGGGAAGTACTATTAGTAGGAGATTTCAATTTGCCAGATGTTGAATGGGATATTCCTGCTGTGGTGTTTAGAAGTAGGGAGATCCTGAGTTCTCTACCAAGAGAAGTGTTCCAACAACTGATAATAGAACCTATGCGGGAGTGGGTAATACTGGAGTTGGTGCTTACAAATGGGGAGAGTGTTTCTGATGTTGCAGTGGGATATTGTCTGGCATGCAGTGATTACTGGATGGTGAGCTTCAATATTAGAATATGGGTGGAGATGGTACATTCAAAAGCGAGGGTGCTAGATGTCAGGAAAAATATTTTTCAAAGATGGGGGAATACCTCAAGAAGTTAACTGGGTGAGAACATCTGGGGGAAGTAGAACACGAGTGTTGCTATACTTATATAACCCTTCTTAAGTCACTTCACTGGCTCCCTATCCATTTCCTCATCCAGTTCAAGCACCTCCAAATGCATTATTTCTGTGGCTCCTCATTGCCTCTCCTCTCTTATCTCTACCTAATCCCTCTTTGGAAACTCCGCTCATCAGGCAAATCCCTTTTATCTTTGCCCTTCTCTTCTAGTCCAGCTCCATACTTTGTCCACTTTGCTGCACCATATGTCTGGAACAGACTACTTAAGTCAGTATGTCAGGCTCCTTCTCTGGTCCTATTCAAATTCAAGCTGAAAACCCACCTTTTTGAAGCTGTTTTTGGATCCTGATCCTCTCCTGTTTACCACCAATATGTTATAATCATTTCCCCTTTGTTTCACCCTAGTCCTTTGAGAAGTGTATGTGTTCAGCACTGTGTATGCCTTATAGCGCTATACAAATGATACGTAGTAATAGTAATATAGTGGGCAAAACTGAAAGGAGATATTTTAAGGGCAAGAAACATTTTTATTAGGACAGTAAATACAAGTAAGAAGAAAAGGATGCCTCTATGATCTTCAAAAGAAACAGCTGAAAAGGTAAGGAAAAAGAGGTTAGCCTTCATAAATTATAAGAGATTGTAGGAAGAGGAAGACAAAGAGCAATATCTGGAGAAGCTGAGGGAATCTGGTAAAGCAGTCAGAAAAGCAAAGATGCAAATGGAAGCAAAATTAGCCCATAAAGTAATACAGGCCCTGACCAATTTTCCTGGAATCTAGGAGCCAGTTTAAACAATTAGGAGTTGGCTGCCAAGACTTCGGTCACAGTACCCAGTCCACCCCTCCATTCCACCAACCAAAAGGTGTAACACAGCTCCTTTTTTAAGGCCTTGTTTTACTGTTTTCCCATTTTCTATAGGAAAAAAGTTTAATAAATTAGGCCCTTACAGGGCCAAAATAAGTCAGCAACCCTTCTCCTCCCCCTCCCCCTCCAATAAGTATGTTGTCAGCAGCACCATAATATGTGAAGCAAAAAAAAAAAAAAAATTCATCTCTCTATACCCTGCCCTCACCCACTCTCTCCCATAGCCCCACTTGCCATCACCTAGGGTCTCTATCATTGCACCCCCAGCCATCACCTGATGCCTCTCTCCCTCTATTGCCCCTCAGCAATCACCCAATGTCTCTCAATCTCTGTCTCTGCTCCCCCTCCCCCAGTCATCATCTGATGTCTCTTACCATTGCACCAATGTTGCTTGGCCCTCCACCATGATCATCTCTCTGCATATAGCTTGAGCTGTGTAGCGGAGGAAGTTCGAGCTTACCTCACTGCTTCAAGTCTTGTGAGACTGTATGGAAAGGGTAGTGGATGCATGGAACACCTCCGAGTAGAGGTCGTGGAGGCAAGAATTGTATCTGAGTTCAAAAAAGCATGGGACAAATCCAGAGGATCTCTGAGGGAGAGAAGGTGATTGTATAACTTAATCATTCCTATGGATGGACAGACTGGATAGGTCATATAGTCTTTATCTGCTGCTATTTACTGTTTCTATGTTGAGACTTACACAGTTTTAATGGTATTTTAGGAAATGCTCTGTCAAACCCAGAGCCTTTAATAAAGTACATATAAAGATGCCTTCTGGTGACGTCATGGAGCTCAATGGCCACAGCCTAGTTGAGCACCATGCAATCCCAGTGGAGAATAAGCACCAATAACATACCCACAACCCTCAAAAGTGAACGGGGAAAGAGCCTCAGACACCCCAATATCAGTGAAAAAGACTGATGGTGTTTCAATCGGCGTATGCACAGAAGGACACTAAAACAGAAAGGATCATGGCAAGGCAGTCAGAGGCAAGAGGCTCTGAGAGCTCAGCAGATGAAAGGTTGGTGGGGAAGGAGAAATGGAGGGGTCTGAGCTTAAGGGATGGCTGCAAGTACCACATTTTCTGGCGTATAAGACGACCCCTTACTTTTCCTGTTAAAATATAGGGTTTAGCCTATACTCGCCGTATAAGACTACCCCTCTTCCAGCGCACACCAAAAATAAAATAAAAAAACATCAGATTTGCTTCAAGCTGCTAGATATTTTGGGCCACAAGACTGACTTGTGGCACCTAAGTTTTCCCAAGGTCTGCTATGGTTTTCTATATGAAATCAAGGCTTGTTAGCATAAACTGAGACAAAGGCAAATGCAAACCTAGTGTTCCAGCGACGCAGGTCTCCAAAACAGAGTCATTCACACAAATTGTCTGTAATGAATCCTGCAGTTCCCCTTCATCCACAGAAAACTGCCTGATGTCTCTCACACTGTGGGCATCTGATTCATCGTGCAGGGAGACTGAGCTCTTAAACCCTGCTCTCTCTCCCCCTTGTACTGCCATTTCTCTGTCGTCAAACTGAGCTGAGGCAATTGGAGAGCTTTATTTATTTATTTATTTATTTAGCAAGCATTTGTAGCCCGCTCCTTCCAGCGATCAGAAGCGGGTAGGATTACTATTGTGAAACTGCCGAATCAAGGCAGGTACAAATTTTGTTTACATACAGATTGTCAGAAAAGCACATCAAGGGCAAGGGCAGCTGTGATGGGGGTGTTCTCAGATCTGGATTTAGTGAGAGGTTATGCCCAGGAGATCCAACAGGTTCACCTGCTTTCCACAGCTTCTCCAGCGGGGCAGAACAGGATACCACACAATAGGAATCCATTGGCCCCACCACAGGTACTGGCCCTACTGCTCTAGCTCGCGAGAAATAAAAGCAAATACCGGTAATAAAAAGAATCACTGCTCACCCGCAGCCCTGGAAACGGTGGTTTTTCTGCCGTTCAGCATCACAGCTGATTGGTTGATTGGCGGCTTGTGGAGGAAGGGGGAGCTCCTGCTCTCACCCCCGGTCAGATCACTGCTCACCCGCAGCCCTGGAAACGGCGGTTTTTCTGCCGTTCAGCATAACAGCTGATTGGTTGATTGGCGGCTTGTGGAGGAAGGGGGAGCTCCTGCTCTCACCCCCGGTCAGATCACTGCTCACCCGCAGCCCTGGAAACGAGACAGAGCCACGTCGCAGAACGTGTACCGGCGTATAAGACGACCCCCAACTTTTGAGCATATTTTCAGGGCTTAGAAAGTCGTCTTATACACCAGAAAATATGGTAATTAAAAAAGAAATCCAAGTCAACCTGAAAGCTATGAGGCAGGGTATCAAAGCAACCCTGATTAACATCCAGCAGGACCTGGGGGCACCACATGGAAGAAATGGAGGAGAGCATGGACAGATATGCGGTGAGGCTGCAGGAGATTGAGGTAGAACAGAACAAACTTAAGGCTCAGCACAAGGAGATACAAAAGAAACTGGAGAAGATAGGAGAGAGATCGTGTTGCTGCAAGCTCCCATATAAGAGGAATTCCAGAGACAGAAAACTTTAAAGATTGTACCCAGGTGGCCCAGAAACTGTTTCAGCATATCCTGGGGCTAGATGGTGGAAGAGGAGAAGAGGTAGGCCTGGTGGGCGTGGAGCAAGTGCACCAAAGTCTGGGGCCTCAGAGAAATAAACAACCATGGGACATGATCATTTGCTTAAGCTCTTTCCCAGTTAAAGAACGCATTCTTAATGCGGCATGGAAATACGGGTGCATAGCATGGGAGATCTGTAAAGTGGAGATATTTAATGATCTATCCCGAGGCACCCTGGAGAGATGGGGAATGAGAGAGGTGATGGCCTACCTAAGACAGAAAGGACTGCACTACAAGTGGATGTTTCCCTTTGGACTATTCATAACTGTAAATGGGGCATCCAGGAAAGTAAAAGTAGTACAGGATGCATGGACAGCATTATGGGAGCTGGGATGCGAGAACCTACTGAAACAGCCAGAAAGGGAGCGCTTGCAGAGGGGACACAAGACAATGCCTGGGACTCAACCCCATTCACAATGGCAGAGAGTGGCAGTGAAGGGGAAACAATTAAAGAGATCGTCCCAGGAAAGAAAGGATGACCACATAAGTATTGACATTTGAAACTGAATTAGGGAGTAGGTAGCAGCCATTTAGGTCAATAGGATCATGGCCACATGGTCACCTGGACCCTAGACTTGTAGGGCACTTTCAAAGATGGGAGAATGGGTGTGATTTAATTGATGGAAGAGGGAGAGGGAGAAATAAAGGCTTGGGTTGCAGGGTTAGAAGAAAGGGGGTTACGTAAAGAGGAATGAGGGAGGGAGCCGTGGAGGGGAGGGGGCACGGAGGGTTGGGGAGAGGTAAGAGGTAGACTCATCTATTGGAATAGGCAGGGTTAAGGCAGAGATGAGAAGTGGGGTAGGACTGGACACACATGGAAGGATGGGAGGGGAGGGTTCAAATGAAGCAGAAGGAGATAAAGGAAGGTGGGGAGGGAGGGGGAAGAGGGAAGGGAGGAAGAGGGCAGGAGGGAGAAGGGAGAGTAAATTAGGGGGCAACAAAATAGGAGAGAAGGAGGAAGGGTAGTAGAAAAGGGAGGATGATACAGATAGGGTCACTAAATGTTAAAGGTTTGAATTCGCCAGTGAAACGCAGACAGTTATACTGGGATGCTGAGAGGAACAAATGGGATGTAATAAGAAACCCACTTAAGGAAATGGGATGTGGGGCGGATGAGAAATAGGAAATTCCTGGAACAATTCTATTCAGGGGACAAAGCAGGGGGTAGCTTTATTGGTGAGAGAGGGGTGTGGGATTTATATACAAGAGTTTTCAAGATTAGGAAGGTAGGGTGGTGGGTATTAGGGGGAAAATGGGGAATGAGGAGGTCACTATAGTGACAGTGTATGGGTCGAATGGAAAACAGGCCCCTTTCTGTAGAGGGGTAAGGAAATTGCTAGCTGAATGGGTCCAAGGGAAGCTACTACTAGGAGGGGATTTCAACGTAATGCTGAACCAGAGGCAAGACCGCCAATCCAGCACTCCTGAAGGAGGGGGACACAATAGGAAAAGTCTCTCCCAGCTTATACACTATTATAATTTAGTCAACTCTTGGAGAGAACTCTACTCAGTGGGAAGAGAATATACATTCTACTCGACACCACATAACAGTTGGAGCAGAATTGATATGATGCTAGTAGACAAGGAATGGATGATGGATGCTAAGGAAGAGGGTATAGAGCCCATAACATGGTCAGATCCAAGGGATGGGGCAAGGAGAAAATGACCACAAAGTATCTTTATTTGCTGATGATATTTTGCTTTATTTGGGACGACCTCAATAGACACTCCCAGTGATTGTGGAGGAGCTACATTGCTATGGGAAGGTGTCAGGTTTCAAAATGAATATTGATAAAATGGCGGTGTTAAATGTCACTGTCCCCCAGGAAGTAGAAACCCAATTAAGGAGGCAATATCCAATACGCTAGGTGGCTAAATTGCCTACATACTTGAGAGTGCAAATTCCAATGAAATATGAAGAGGTTTATAGGGTTAACTATCCGTGACTTTTTGAGATTATTGGTAAGGAGTTGGATGGGTGGATACGCTTAGAAACCTCTTGGCTAGGGAGAATATTCTTCCCAGAGTATTATATCTGTTCCAAGCCTTGCGTGTCGCAATACCGGACGGGGCCCTACATACTCTGCAGAGGAAGGTATTTCAATATATTTGGTGATGGAAACCCCCGAGAATAGCTCGTGAGGTAATGTACGTTCCTAGGGGGAAAGGTGGATTGGGGTTCCTAATTTTAGGGATTACTACAGGTTTGCCCAAATAAGACATGTAATGGATTGGAGACAGAATAGGGGGTATAAACCATATGTGACTCTCGAGAGATCTTATGTCAACGGAGGTAGACTAGAGGCCTGGCTGTGGGCACCAGGGAAGGATTGGAGACAAATGGAGATGGACTTACTGGGTATGAGACAAGTGGTAGGAGTCTGGGATTGAGTAAGGGCTCAGGAGAAAAAGAGTTAGAAAGATAGTCTCTCATTAGTGACAACTTGGAGGGGTCAAAGGGACTTTTCTCCCAGATGGGAAGGGGGGATATTCGACAGTTGGTAGAACAGGGGGTTAGAATGTTTTTACCAGCTGATAGAGAATGGACAGATTAAGCCATTTGAGGAGCTGAGGGAAGAGTAGAAATTACAGGATAAGGATAGATTTGCATATAATCAGGTCTGTCATTATCTGAGAGGGGAGGAGGGAAAGAAAAGTATAGACAGGGAGTTATCGGCTATGGAAATAATTTGGTATGGGAAAAAAAAAACATCCAAGGAGCTGATCTCGGCACTATACAAAGAGGTAAGAGAAATGGAGAATAAAAAGTTTAAATATATGGAAGAATGGGAGGCGGACCTAGGGGGGACAATATCTATTAAGGACTGGAAACATGTATGGGATCAGATTAAAAGGGCCCGATGGTCCTGTAGCATTAGAAAAAATTGTTATAAAATCCTGTTTAGGTGGTATTATACACCAGAGAGGTTGCATCGGATGTTCCCCTCGGTGTCTTCACACTGTTGGCGTCGCTTTGAGGAAAGGGGCACTTTTTGGCATATATGGTGGGCATGCCCAAAGATACAAGACTACTGGAAGAGGATTCAGAGGTGTGATGCAAGAGAAAATGGGGGTGGTAGTAGGGTTGAATCCTAGTATTTCTTTGATATCATGATGGAGGGAGAGCCAGCAGGGATGTAGGAGTAGGACAGTGATTGCCTGCTTGAGTGCGGTAGATGCGAACTCGCAGCAGCATGGAAGCAGGCAGAATAGAGAAATATGAGGAGAGATTTAGATCTATAGTGCTCATGGAGAAACTAACTGTGGCCCGGCAGCAAAGAGTGGACCGCTTTGAAATAGAGTGGGGGAATCTATGGCGTGTCTTGGAGGGGGGAGGGAAGGGGAGGGGGAGCTGATGGGTGGGAAGAGGGGGGTATAGGGGGGTTTAAAGAATGGGGGAGAGTCAGGGAAGGGGGTTTGTCACAAGGCAGGTTGGTGAGGGGAGGAGGGTAAAGTACGAATGAACATGGTGAGGGTGAACTATAGCACTACTAAATACAACGGGGGGGGGGGGGGGGAGGAGGGGGGAACTAATATTCAACAATCAGAGGATACTGGGGTAAACATGAGAGGTAGCAAACGTTTGGGTCAAAGAAGGTTTACCATACAGCTAAACTTCGGTAATAATCCAAAAGAATGAACTCAGGTAAAGTTTAAATTAATATTAGAAATCAGACTTGGAGAGTGCTATGATGGTGTCTTCAGGTATAGACTGTAAAATCCTGTTCAGATTGCTGTGTGTGATCCCTCCCCTTTCCAGTACCCGTAGGTAGGGGTTAAGGAGTTTAAGTTCCTTCTTTAAACCAATGTTCTGCTACTTCCTGGAGCAGTGCTCGTAGGGAAATGTAGTTTACCACCAGTTCAAATGAAGAGTAGTGTGACTCAGAATGTTTGCAAGCAAAAAGGGATTTATTTCCCCTCCCGGGGTTGGACTTCACAAGGATAAAAAGGTAACACAAAATATCTGCTCTCTGGCAGCAAAAAGGACAAACATAAGAATAGCTTCCTTCAGCGTGAAATAAACATTTTCTTTCCAGCAGGTTGAAATTCAGCACATGGTTTCATACAGCTCTGTTTCCCTCACAGCCAGCTTGTACTTTCTTCACCATAAATTCCTAACATAAAGATATTATCTGTTCAGATAAAGTAATCGTGCAATCCATTTCTTCTGTGGGATAATTCATACAAGGTGGTTCTGTGTCCATAAGTTCCACCTCTGAGCTAGGATTAGTTTGGCCAGTTCTTTCTAGGGCCGCGCCCTTTTCTCCAACCCTGAGCCTTTCAATACATTCAGGGTTTAAGTATTGCCTAAAGCCAGTACCGTAGCCCCAACCTTCCAGGCTGTTAAATTCACATGGATTCCTGTAATCCCAGCCCTTGGGCTTACCTGGGGACCTGGCTGTGGAGGCCTTCCTCTGAGGTTTAAAAATACCGGTTGGTTCCCTGCTGAACCTGTGTGAGGCAGTTTCTAAATGCCTTTCTGACTGCTTGTAATCCCTTGTATGCCTCAGCTGGTCTGGTCTGCTCCTTCGATAGCTCTCAGCCAGAGCCTCTGACCTCCCTTCAGCTGAAAACTCCTTCCAACTTCTCACCGGAAGTCTGCTTTCCTCTCTCTCCCCTCCTTCTCTGCCTGCTGGGGCCTCCTTATGAGACAGCCTTCCTGGGTAGGGCCTGGCTCCACCCCCTAGCAGGTGTTCAGACTTTCCTGTGACTCTTTGCTAAACTGATAGCAGGGGCGTGTTTCCTTCTCTGGTGCCTGGTTTCCCTGACAACTGGTAGCCATGTGCCTTTGTTTACCTTGCAGCCCTGCACTTTCTACCTGGTTTTCAAGCATTTCTACCGGGCCAGAAGGACTTGCTATATCACATGTGTTATATAGAAACACTGGATTTTTATTTTTGTTAGTTAATGTACAGACATTTGAATGCTTCAGATACATGTATATGGTAATGTTAAGGAAATGTTGACAATAAAAAAAACTTAAATATAAAAAAGATTTTATTTGGGTGGGTGGGAGTTGACTTAGGAAGCAAGTATTCATCTTCAGTGCTGGCAGGCTAGGTTTAGGTAAAAGTGCTCTAATTCTAGCTTAACTTGGCTAGTTAATATCAACACTGCCTCTTTAGGAAAACTGGCCCTTAGACATTTTTCCCATAGACAAAACATGTAATTGTAATTTAATTCAAGAATCTATATTCCACTGTTTTGATATCAAGGCAAGCTTTGTAGAAGCGTGTTTACTAAGCTCTGCACTGGATGCAGTGGGGTGGGTAGTGCAGGTAGAGTGAGCTACAAATGCCCACACAACCTATGCCACAACGGGAACACCCTATCCTGCCCAGTCTCTGTCCTGACAAGCACTGCAAAAGTATTGTAGGATTTTTAGAGTGGGCCCCATGCTACCTTTTAGCATGGCACCGATACTGCGCGCTAACCCTATGCTACCCTAATCGCACACTTTAGTGCACATGCCCCGTAGGGAGCTGTTTTCGAACTGTCTACAGTGCTGCATAATCTGATGGTATGTTTCACCAATATGTTTGCCACCGCTTTTCAAAGTAAACCTATGCACACTTGCCTTCTCTTTGAAAATTGCCAAAGGAAAAATACCCACAGGAATTTTACCTGTTCTCTGAGAGTCCTTTTCCTGGCTGAAACCATGCATGTAGTTTTGAAAACACGAATACCTAGGGAAGAGGGTCGAATATAGTTGGGCTCTTTAGCTGATTCTGGTATGGAGGGGAGGGAGGAAAAGGGCAACTTTGTTGCAGTAATGAAAGATTCCTTCCATTGGTGAACTATCCAGGAGATAATGATTTGTGATTTGGGGAAGGGTTGGTTAATTGCCTCATTTTTTGCATGTTTATAATAAAAATGATGTTCAATAAAAAATGTGAAATTAAAATACATATAAAGATGCACAGAGCTAGATAGACATTTTACCAAGCTACACATAGGAAAAATCAACAAAAGCAGCTCTACAACTTATACATGTAGGTGACGATGCTTACATGTGTGCGTGGGTCATTTTACAAATCTAGATGTATAAATACACAGATTAATTGCAGGTGCTGCTTTCTTTATTTAATTTCAGTTTGCAGGGGGAAATAAACAATGGGGATTAAGTAGGACAACGCTCTTACTACCTCCTTTAAATGATTGGCTGAATTGAACATATTTTAAAAACCTATATGTACCAGAGAACAGCTGTAAATCCCGATGTGGACAATTTTGGTCATACACATGCATTCCCTAAATGAAATAAGCAATATATGTATAGATTTTTGACCTGCTCAGCAGCTTGTTCATGAACCAAGAAGAGGGGAAGCTATTTTGGACCTAGTCCTTAGTAGAATACAGGATCTGGTGCAAGAGATAAGGGATTGGTGCCACTTGGCAATAGTGATCATAGCAAGGAAATCCACAGTACTATCTTAACTTTCAAAAGGAAGATTATGATAAAATGAGGAAAATAGTTAAGAAAAAAAAAATAAAAAGGAGCAGCTGCAAAGGTTAAAACATACATCAAGCATGGGTGTTGTTAAAAGATACTATCTTGGAAGCCCAGAACAGATGTATTCCACACTAAGAAAAGTGGAAGGAAGGCCAAAAAACTTCCAGCATGGTTTAAAGGTGAGGTCAGAGAGGCTGGTTTAGTCCAAAAGGCATCTTTCAGGAAATGGAAAAAGGAACCAAATTACAAAAACTGGAAACATCATAAGTATTGACAAGTTTGATGCAAGGCATTGATAAGGCAGGCAAAAAGAGAATTTGTAAAAAAGCTTGCCATGAAAGCAAACACACATAGTAAAACCTTTTTAAAGTACATTCATAGCAAAAAACCTGAGAGAGAGTTAGTTATACCATTAGATGATAGAGGGGAAAAGGGGGCAATAAGAGGAGACAAAGCCATAGCGGAGAGACTGAATGAATGCTTTTGTCTTTACTGAAGAAGGTGTAGGGAAGATACCCATGCCTGAAATGGCATTTAAAGATGACTTATCAGAAAAAAAAGACATTTTGATAAACTGGTAAGATGTATTTGATAAACCACGGATAAACAACTATTTGATAAACTGAAGAGTAGTAAATCACCTGGACCGGATGGAATACATCCAAGGGTGTTGAATGAACTAAAATATGAGATTGCAGACCTACTATTAGTAATATGTGAACTATCATTAAAATCATCTGTACTACCTGAAGCTTGGAGAATGGCCAATGTAGCGCCAATTTTTAAAAAGGATTCCAGGGGTGATCCAGGAAACAACAGACCGGTGAGTCTGATGTCAGTACTGGGCAAAATGAGAAAAACTACTAAACATGTCATGGTTTATGGGAAAAAGCCAACATGGATTTAGCCAAGGAAAGTCTTGTCTTATTAATCTGTTTTTGAAGGTATGAATAAACAGATACACTATATCAACCGGCTCACCTTTGTCTATCTGGATTTTCAGAAAGCCTTTGGGTCTTCAAGGACTACCAAAAGGGACTGCTACTGCTGGAAAGAAATCTGCACTTGAAAGTATTTACTTCTGGGAAATTCTCTAAATTTTGGGGAAAAGGGAATACTGTGGGTTAAAACTGATAAAACTGTATATTTTAGAATCCAGTATCAGCAGATAGCTTTTAGTTTAAATTTAAAACCTAGCAGAGTGCTTTTAGGTTAAATTTAAAACCCAGCAGAAAGCTTTAATTTTAAGCTTTTAGTTTACTTTTAAAACAAACAGAGCTTTTAGCTTAAATTTAAAACTCAGCAGAGAGCTCTTGGTTTAAATTTAAAACTCAGTCAGGGCCTAGTATCACAGAGAGCTTTTAATTTAGAAACATAGAAACATGATGGCAGAAAAAGATCACATGGCCTATCTAGTCTACCATTCCATATCAGCTACAATAGTGCCCTTTTTTTCTGTTAGAGTTCCTCTGTGTTTGTCCCATGCTCTTTTGAATTCAGATACTGTCCTCATCACTACCATCTCCACTGGGAGGCTATTCCCTTGGACAATCTACTCAGGAAACTCCACGGAAACAAGGCAAACCCCACGAGCCTACCCCCACAACGGTTCCAACCTTTCAACAAGGAAAGCATCTTGAACAACACACAACCACTCCTCAGCACAACAACAACTTGTCCAGATAAGCTAGTCTCCAGTTGGAATGACAGCCTTAGTGCCATTGCATTACACACAGGGCACAACAAAGCCCCAAGGAAAAAAGCTCACACACCCTGGTACTCCAACGAACTACGGTCCTCTCTCCTCAAAATCAGAAAACTCGAAAGGCGATGGAGGCGGTCACGCTCCACTGAAAACCAGGAAGCCTATAACCTCCAGCTGGCAATACACCGCGAGGCCATAACTGAGAAAATGAGGCAAGCACACACAGACACACTAATGCGATCACTTCGAAACTCATGACCTATTTAACCTCATCAGGAACCTAACGAAAGAACCAGGCCTGGAGCAAATACCTGAGATTCACGCCCAAGACTACACTGACTTCCTCCAATCAAAATTATGCCAAACTGACAAGACCGACCCACCCTCCCTCATCATGGACCCATCAAACACAACGACTCTAACAATATTCACCACCCCGTCTAATAAGCAAATCATTGACACGATCTCTACAATCAACACCACCACCGCCCAGACTGACCCCTGTCCAGCCTTCTGGATAAAGGAACTTCGGTCAGAATTTAGCCCATTCATAGCCAGACTCATAGACACATCCTTCACGGCAGGCTCTTTCCCCCTAACTCTCAAACACACATCCGTCAGACCTCTGTTAAAGAACAACAAGTTGGACCCCCAGAAAGTGGAATCATATAGACTGATTGCCAGCATTCCACTTCTGGCAAAGATAATCGAGAAAGAAGCCCTATACCAGATTCAACACCACATCAACAATACTTCGCCGCTAGACCACTGCCAACACGGATTCAGAGAATCCCATGGGGTAGAAATGTTACTTACCACCCTTTTCAACAATATTCTCAACGCAATAGATAACATACATCATGGGGTTGCCCTTATATTCCTAGGCATAGCTGCAGTGTTTGACTCTGTATGCCATGAAACCCTTCTGAAACGACTCAAAGAGAAGGGTATCTGTGACCTAGCACTATCCTGGTGTAAGTCATACCTATCCGATAGATGGCAACATGTGCAAACAGAGACCTCCACCTCCAAACCATTCCACCAGAAACAAGGCGTCCCGCAAGGATCCTCCCTATCAGCCTTATTGTTCAACATCTATACGCAGCCTATATGCGAACTCATACGATCATTCAACGTCGAATGCATGATCTATGCCGATGACGTTCTACTTTACAAGCCATTCCAGATTGACAAAATTGACCTCTCATCACTAACCAACTGCTTTAGCACAGTAGAAAAATGGCTCCTAAACCAGAATCTCCGAATACGATACAAAAAGACCGAAGTGCTGTTCATCTCCAGAAACCCCAACTTCTCCCCTCCAGCCTGCCTAAAAATCGGAGAGATAGAAATGCAAACTAAACCCTCAATTCGCTACCTGGGTGTTACACTGGACCAGAGACTGGATATGAAAACGCACATTGGCAACATGGTAAAATCAACATACCATAAAATCAAGTCTCTCAAACATCTACGCCCCCTACTACAACCGGACGACTTTAGAACAATCTTTCAGGCACTAACCATTCCTCATCTCGACTACGCCAACGCAATCCTCCAAGGACTCCCACTATCCACCCTGAGCCCGCTCCAACTTGCCATGAACGCTGCAGCCAGAGTTCTAAATGGGACCTCAAGGCGAGACCACATAGCACCCATCCTCAAAAGTCTTCACTGGCTCCCAATTCATTACAGGCTCACCCCCTCTTCACTTGCTGGCCTCACGCACATTACCCCCCCAAATATAGCCAGGCGATCTACTGCAATAAACACCTTGGTAATCCCCAAAGCAATGACCCATTGTACACAAGCAACTGTAAACAGGGCCTTCAGTCTCTGCGCACCCAGATGCTGGAATGCTCTTCCACCTAATATATGAGCAATCCCGGACCTAACCAAATTCAGGAAGGCACTGAAGCACTACTCTTCCTCAAGTGCTACCCGGAAGAAGGTACACCAACACCCCCACTCACAACAATGCTTCACAACCACATGTAACCACCCTCAAAGCAATGTATATACGTGTAAATACTCTTCTGTAGCCGTTCAGATGTAAATAGTTAATGCTGTTATCCAAGTTGAGGTACCTGTTCTATGTAATTATGGTGTAATCCCCCACTGTAAAACTCTCCTATGTTCCATGTAAACCGCACTGATATCGAAGAGCGTGGTATATAAGAAAAATAAATAAATAAATAAAATCTACCACTCTTTCTGTAAAGAAATATGTCTGCATAGTCCTCCTGAGTCTCTCCCCTTTCACCCTCATCCTATGTCCCCTCGTAACAGAGCTTGCCTTCTATTGAAAGAGACTTGCCTGTGCGTTTATGCCACATAGGTTTTTAAATGGCTCTAGCATATCTCCCCATCCCGCCTTTCCTCTAAAGTTTACATATTCAGATATTTGTCTGTCCTCATATTCTTCATAATGAAGACCACTAACCATTTTAGTAGCCACCCTCTGCACCGACTCCAACTAGCTTATATCATTTTGAAGGTGCAATCTCCAGAATTGCACACAATATTCCAAATGAGGTTGCACCAGACACTTATTCAGAGGCATTATCACCTCCTCTTTTCTGCTGGCCATTCCTCTCCCTATACACCCAAGCATCCTTCTAGCTTTCGCAGTCACCTTTTCTGCTTGTTTAGCTACTTTCAGATCATCAGACACAATTACGACCAGGTCCAACTCTTCTTTCATGGACAGAAGTACCTCACACCTTACACTGTACTGCTCCATTGGATTTTTGCAGGCCAAATGCATGACACTGCATTTTTTAGCATTAGATTTCAGCTGCTAAATTCTAGACCATTCTTCAAGCTTAGCTAGATCCCTCCTCATGCAATCTACTCCTTCCTGGGTGTCTATTGCAGATTTTGGTATCATCCGCAAATATGCAAACCTTACCTGATAGCCCTTCTGCAATATCACTAACAAAGATGTTAAAAAGAATTGAACCAAGGACAGATCCCTGAGGCAGACCACTGGTAACCTCCTCCTCCTCCGAGTGAGCTCCATTTACCTGTACCCTTTGTCACCTCCCACTCAACCAATTTTTAACCCAAGCAGCAACTTTAGGGTCCATCCCTAGGGTGCTCAGTTTGTTTATAAGTCGCCTGTGAGGAACAGTGTCAAAAGCTTTACTGAAATCTAAATACACCATATCTAGGGCTGTCCCTCGGTCCAACTCCCTGGTCACCCAGTCAAAGAAATCAATAAGATTTGTCTGACAAGATCTGCCTCTGGTGAATCCATGCTGCCTCGGATCCTGTAATCCACTGGACTCCAGAAACCTCAGTATGTTCTCTTTCAGCAACGTTTCCAATAATTTATCCGCCACTGAAGTTAAACTAACTGGCCTGTAGTTTTCAACCACATCCTTACTTCCGCTTTTGTGTAAAGGCACCACATGAGCCTCTCTCCAGTCCTTTGGCACCACTCCCGACTCCAACGAGGTATTGAAAAGGTCAGTCAGTGGAGCTGCTAGAACGTACCCAAGTTCCCTCAGTATTCTAGGGTGTATCCCATCCGGTCCCATCGCTTTGTCTACTTTAAGTTGAGCTAGTTTCTCATGAACACAGTCTTCTGAAAATTGTTCAAGATACCCCTCGCTTCTGTTCCTGTTTGTGGGTGTTTTCTGAGGTTCTGTTCCTGGTTCTTCATCTGTGAACACAGAATGGAAATATTTGTTAAGCAATTCCGCTTTATCCTCATCAGCTTCTACATATTCCTCCCCTTCACCCTTGAGTCTGACAATACCACTTTTGCCCTTCCTCTTCTAACTAACATATCTGAAAAATGTCTTATTCCCCCCCCCCCCCCCCATTTTATTGCATTGGCTATTTCCTCCTCTTTTTGAATCTTTGCTTTCCTGACTACTTTGCTAGCTTCTCTAAGTTTTTCCAAAATATAGATGCCTGTCTTCCTCTCTCTGTGGTCTCTTGTATTTCATGAAGGCCTCCCTCTTTTTCTTCACCTTTTCAGCTACTTCTTTAGAAAGCCATAGCAGTCTCCTTTTCCTTTTACCTTTATTTACCATTTTAACAAAAAGGTTGGTTGTCCTTAAAATATCCCCTTTCAGTTTTGCCCACTGTTTTTCTACATCCCCAAGCTGTTCCCATCCCGCTAATGACTCCCTGAGGTATTGGCTCGTCTTGTCAAAGTTAGTTTTCCTAAAGTCTAAGACCCTCACTTTTGAATGGATTCTAACAGCCCTAGTCCTAATACTGAACCACACCATCTGGTGCTCACTGGATGCAAAATGATCTCCCACTATAATATCAGAAACACGTTCACCATTGGTAAGCACGAAGTCCAGTATGGCCCCTTCACGTGTGGGTTCTATTACCAATTGCCTTAATAGTTTTCCCTGTAGAGAATCCAGGATCTCCTTACTTCTAGATGATACTGCAGCAGGGATGTACCAGTTCCCATCCGGCACTTCTCCTTTCCTAGCAATGCTGCATATGTCTTCAATTAACTCTCTGTCTACCTCTTCCTCTTGTGAGGGAGGTCTGTATATCACACCAATGCAAATAGATTTCTCTTTCCCTCTTTCTAGTTTAACCCACAATGCCTCCTCTCTCCCTTTTAAGCTCTGTAATTCCAAAACTTTAAAATTATTTTTTAAATATAGTGCCACTCCTCCTCCCCTTCTTCCTACCCTGTCCTTTCTTAATAAATTATAGCCTGGTATAGTTACATCCCAGTCATGGTTTTCTGTGAACCATGTTTCTGTAACTGCCATTAAATCCAAGTCAGCCACTCCCACCAAATCTTCAACATCAGGGATCTTATTTCCCATGCTACGGGCATTTATACACACCGCTTTCCATGTGTTACATTAAATACCTTTATGGAAATGGGTAAAAGGGGTATCACCTACCTGTAGGCTTTCACTTACCTGTGGGCTTTCTTCACCCATCCCCAAAAAATCTACTTTAAAGCCCTCTTCAGTAGATTAGCCAGTCTACTACTGAAGACGCGTCAACCTTTCTTGGACAGATGGATGCCATCTCTGCTCTGCAACCTTTTGAACAGCATCCCATGGTCCAGGAAACCAAAACGCTTTCTGACACCATCCATGCAGCCATGCATTCATCTCCAGGATGCGAGCCTCTCTGCAACAGGGAGTATTGAAGAGAACACCACCTGTGTACCTAACTGTCCCAAAGCCATGAAGTCACTTTTGATACACTCAGAGGGATACCTGGCAGTATCATTTGTTCCAACACGGATTAAAAACATTGGGTAATATTCAGTGGGCTTGATGAGTCTCGGCAAACTCTCCGTAAGATCTTGGATTTTGGCACTGGGCAGACAGCATACCTCTCTGGACATTAAGTCTGGTCGGCAGATGGACGCCTCAGTACCCCTCAGAAGAGAGTCACCAGCTACCACTACCCTTCGCTTCCTTGTGGAGTACTATTGAGAAGGGCAGGAACCTGCTTGGATCAATAAATAATGAAATGACAAGCATATCAAGAATACCGATGATGCATTACTTTTGGCAGAATGACTATGAAGGACTTGAATAAGATTTTCAAGTGCAGAGATGTATCTCGGTGTACAAAGATTCAACTTATCTAGGTCAAGATATCTTCAATAATTTAATATGGATGTGAAAGCTGGACAGTAAAGAAATAAAGCAGGAAGAAAATCGATGCCTTCAAACTATGGTGCTGACAAAGAAAGATGTGTACTACAACTATTACTACTTCTGAATATACAATGGACTGCCCGAAGAACAAATCCATCTGTACTAGAGGAGATCAATACCTAAGCTTTCCTTAGAAGCTCAAATGACAAGACTTTGACTTTCATACTTTGGATACATCATGCAAAGAGAAAGACCATTAGTGAAAAACATAATGCTTGGCAAGGTTGAAGGTCAATGAAAAAGAGCAAGACCTGCAATTCAATGGAAATGGATCAATATTGTAACAGCTATGGATGTCACTTTATCAACAATTAGCCACTTGATTGAAGACCGAACACAGTTTAAAACAACTAACCATAGGGTTGCCATGAGTTGACTTAACAACAACAGAACCTCAAGGCTTGAATATGAACATTGAGTGGCATGTACGCTTTTGATCAGTTTTTGGTTTTCAGTTTTTTCTTGGAGTTTTTTATGTGCTACTTTTGGTCATTATTCTTTATCAGCTGTGTCTTAATAATACTGGCTGATGTTTATTTTAATGTATAAACTTAATTTTATATGTAAGCATATATTTCTATGTTCTGGAATACTGTGAAAAAGCATACTTTTGGAGCACACACAATCACAGACAAAGATTTTTTGAATTTACATTTTGTGGCATCATTTGGCATCTGTGAGATTATACACAGACATGCATGTTTAGTAAGCACGTTATCAGGATAGCGCAAGGTTAGCATGCGGTATCAGTGCCATGCTAAAATGTAGCACAAAGCCTCATACTAAAACCTCACACTATCCTTGTAGTGCACCTCAATGAGTGACGCAGTTGCTCCTGTGGCTTTTACCATGATGTAGCATGGTAAATGCAGGGGGAAGGATGTATTTGCCCCTCTGCATTTAGTGTGGCCCACATGTGTGTTACTGGCATGGTGCTTAGTGAACATGCCCCAGAGTTTGTTTTAAAGCACGTACACAGCATTCTGTAGTCCTTCAGCCACTCTAAAAGCCCTAAATTGGGATGTCTGAATGGTATGTATGTGTATATTTATGCTTGAATTACTATGTGATGTATGAAATTATGCATGAATCACCACATGACTTCGGAACATATACCAGTTTACTGAAGAGCTGTGAGTTTTAATTTTATTTGTATTCTTTTTTTTAGATAAATTTTTCCTGACACAGCTTTTCCAAGCGAAATGCTGGCAGCATCATAACTTCTTATGAGACATTTAATAAGTAAAAATTAATTAGCATGGAGCACTTTTAATGATACATTTCTATGAGACATTCAGCAAGATAAGTGAAACATTAATTGATGGGAAGTACTTTTCAAAAATTACTATGGGAGGTTTTTATGACTGATGATGTTTGAAATTTAAGGAGCCTGAGAGTACAGTTAAATTTTTTTTTCTAATGAGGTCTTTTCCTTCCATTTGAACTACACTCTATGGTTTTGGGATAAAGGATAAAAGATTTTATAAGTTGATTGAGTAGTGCTGTTATTATATTTCCATTACCTTTGGATATTGAACTCATCAATACCTATATGTGTCAAGCATCAGCACAACACATAACAACTGTAAACTAGAAACAGGAAGAGATATACTTTTGTTTTAAAAGGGCTATAGATATAATACAAGATATCCAAATGTGTGAAAATATAAGATATACAATGTGTTGGGACAAAAAATAGAAAATATTTATTGAAGAAGATAAAAAAGAATATAGGGTTAAAACTACTGGCAACATAATATTTTTACAATTGAAGTGTGGAGCAGGAAATAAACTAAGTGCAATAGGAATAACATAGTTGATTATTCTCAGAGGACAAGGGGATAGGGATGGATTGTACCAAGGCTCCCAATTAACAGCACTGGAAAGTAACAGGAGTCCTACAGGAGTGGTAGACAGCAGAGGGCAGTGGTAAATGATGCCTTCTCTGAGGCAAAAAGGCAAACAATGGCATAACTCAGATCATTCCTGGGGCTGGTTCTGTTCAATATTTTTGTGAGTGATATTACTATGAGGTTTGTAAGAAAAGTTTGTCTTTTTTGCAGATGATATCATACTAAGATCTAGAATGGAGTGATCTGGGCACATTGAGGTAGTAGATGAAAGTGACTGGGTGAATGACAGCTAAGTTTTAATGCAAATGAAATGTAGAGTTATGTATTTGGGATGCAATATGTACTAGAGAGTGAGATTATGATGCAAATCAAGCAGAAAGAAACACAGTGTGATTTTATCAAGGATCTCAAGCTAACAAAATGGTGCAAGAAGGTGGTGGCAAGATTGAGAGGAATGCTAAAGTTTACAGGGGAGATGTGAAGTTACATTTTACAAAGGACGTCCAAGTGCAGACTGGGATGCCCAAGCCAGAATGTTTGAAAAAAAAAAAAAAAGAGGCACATCCAAGTTTAGGCATGATTTCACAAACATGGATGTGCCAGATACGGGTTATAAACGTCTACAGGGAATGTCTGCATAGATGTCATAAGATATGCCATACTGGGTCAGACCAAGATCCATCAAGCCCAGTATCCTGGTTTCCAGCAGTGGCCAATCTAGGTCATACGTACCTAGCAGTTTCCCCAAAAGAGACAGGTTCCACAATGCTTGTACTGGGTCAAGCAGTGATATCCTGGGTCCCTTCTTAATAATGGTTTATAGACCTTTCATCAAGGAACTTGTCCAAACCTTTTTTAAACCCAGCTACACTAACAGCCTTTACTACATCCTCCGTTAACAAATTCCAGAGTTTGATTACACGTTGAGTGAAAAAAATATTTTCTTTTATTTGTCTTAAATAGTTTACCCTGTAGCTTCATTGCATGTCCCCTAGTCTTTCTATATTCTGATAACGTAAAACAATCGATCTACATTTACCCGTTCCACTCCGTTCATTAATTTATAGACCTCTATCATATCTCCCCTCAGCCGTCTCTTTTCCAGGTTAAAGAGCCCTAACCTTTTTAGCCTTTCTTCATAGGAGTATCCTTCCATCCCCTTTGCCATTTTGGTGGCTCTTCTCTGAGCCTTTTCTAATAATGATATATCATTAAGATACGGTGACCAGAATTGCACACAATATTCAAGGTGCGGTCTCACCATGGAACGATATAGAGGCATTATTATATCTTTTGTTTTATTTTCCATTCCTTTTCTTATGATACCTAGCATTCTATTTGCTCTCTTGGCCACCGCTGCACACTGGGCGGAGGGTTTTAACATGTTATCCACAATGATGCCTAAATCTCTTTCCTGGGTGGTGGTTCCTAATGTGGAACCTTGCATCGTGTAATCATAGTTTGGGTTGTTCTTCCCTAGGTGCATAACTTTGCAATTCTCCACATTAAATTTCATCTGCCATTTTTATGCCCGGTCTTCCAATTTATCAAGATCCTCTTGCAATTTTCCACAATCCTCATGGGTTTTAACAACTTTAAATGGTTTTGTGTCATCTGCAAATTTGATAACCTCACTCGCTATTCCCTTTTCCAGGTCATTTATGAATATGTCAAAAAGCAGCGGACCCAGCACAGATCCCTGGGGTACACCACTATTCACCTTTCTCCATTGGAAAAATTGGCCATTTAGCCTTACCCTCTGCTTTCTATCTTTTAACCCATTCCTGATCCACAGTAGTACACTGCCTCCTATCCCATGACTCTTTAGTTTTGCCAAAAGACTCTGATGAGGGACTTTGTCAAAGGCTTCTGAAAGTCCAAATACACTATATCAATTGACTCACCTTTGTGTACCTGTTTATTCACACCTTCAAAAAAACATAACAGATTAGTAAGATTGTCTAAAGCCATGTTGGCTGTCTCCCATTAAGCCATGACTATCTACATGTTCAGTAATTTTGTTCTTTATAATGGTTTCTACCATTTTTCCCGGTACTGACGTCAGGCTCACTGGTCTGTAGTTTCCCGGATCACCCCTGGAACCCTTTTTAAAAATTGGCATTACGTTGGTCATCCTCCAATCTTCAGGTATTACTAATGATTTTAGTGATAGTTCACAGATTACTAATAGCAGGTCTGCAAACTCATATTTCAGTTCTTTCAACACCCTTGGATGTATATCATCCGGTCCAGGTGATTTGCTACTCTTCAGTTTATCAAATAGTTGTAATACATCGTCCCAATATATTGATATTTCCTTCAATTTTTCCGCATCTTTAAAATACCACTTCAGTCATGGGTAATATCCCTACATCTTCCTCAGTAAAGACCAAAGCAAAGAATTCATTCAGTCTCTCCGCTATCGCCTTGTCACCTTTTAGTGCCCCTTTAACCCCTCTATCATCTAATGGACCAACTGACTCTCTCACAAGGTTTTTGCTACAAGTGTACTTGAAAAAGTCTTTATTATGCGTTTTTGCTTCCGCAGCAAGCTTCTTCTCAAATTCTCCCTTTGCCTGTCTTATCAATGCCTTGCATTTAACTTGCCAGTGCTTGTGCTGTTTCCAGTTTTCGTCATTTGGCTCTTTTTTCCATTTCCTGAAAGATGCTTTTTTGGCAACAGCAGCCTCTCTGACTTCACCTTTAAACCAGAACAGGGCTGTCTAATAGCTTGAAGGCTAGAGTATTTATTTAACAGGTTTTTAATACAGCTTTATCATTTCAGTCAAAGCGGTTTACATTGTAACTTAAACTTGGTAATGTACATTAAACAGGGACATTGATAACTTGGATTTTTCTGAGGTAGTGGAGGGTTAAGTGACTTACCTAAGGCCACAAGAAGTGCTAGTGGGAATCGACCCCTGGTCTCTTGGTTCCCAAGCCAGTGCTCTAACCATTAAGCTACTCTTCCACCTCAGTAGTGGGCCAGGACCAGGTTCAAATCCAACTACTGCTCCTTGTGATCTTGGATGAGTCACTTAATTCTCCATCATCTCTATACCCTCTGGATGTTTTATGGCCAAAACAAGCACATTCCCAATGCATATGAAATGTTGGAAAGCGTTACATTTATTTATTTAAAAGTATTTCGTATACCACCATTCAAAATAATATTTCAGCACGGCATTTTAGAGCATTCCAATTCGACCTGTATAGTACATTAAAATAGACTACACAGCAAAGACAAAGACCCCAAAAACATAAAAGAAAAGGAAATGGACAGCATAAAAATCATTCGAGCAGGACAAAAAATGAATATAATATGGAGAATCATAAGGGAGGAAGAAAGCAAAGGTAAAAGGATTAAAGTTAAGATAAAATTAAGGGGTACGTTTACTAAAGTGTATTATGCTTTTGCAACTAATGCTGTGTGATCACTTCCAAATGGAAGTGTTAGCTGCAAGAGTCCCGCAGTAGCTGCTGGGGGCATTCCTAGCATGTCCCCTGCAGATACTGCAGAGAAAAGGCAGGGATCACAGGGGGTAAGCTTTGCAGATGCAGCTATCATCACTCATTGAGGTGGCGGTAGCTGCATCCTCGAAGCCTGCTAATTTTGCAATTGCTGCATGATGGTAATAAAACATCTGTGATAATTGTGTCTTGCATGCACACCCGCTCGCCACGCTGATCCTACTGAAGCCTGCACCCACTGCGCAAAATGCAGACATCGTGGAAAAGTACTGCAATGTCTGCATTTTTCCTGCGTTCGCTGCAACCGCCAGGCTTTAATTCCACATTAGCCCAGCAGTGGCAGCTAATGTCCGTTAGTAAACATACCCCTAAGTATGTTTCAATATCTGTCCATGTGTCTGTAGGCAAAATAATTCTTAAAAATGGAACAGAAATTCACAAAATGTGTTACCCGGAAAGAAAATATGATTATACCAGATGAGTTTGAAAACCAGAAATATTGGATCAGTATTTTTAGAGAATCAAGAGTCAAAAAAATCCATGTTACTTTCTATAGAAAACTGTTAAAAATGGTCAGAAGTGTCAGAATGCTGAGCAGCGCTTCATTCCAAAAACTCCTCCCCCCACCCTTCCTGCACAGCAAAGACAGACATACACTCACACACACACACAGCACTGTTGCTACCATTAGGTGAACTAGACGGTCGCCTAGAGTGCCAGCCCTCCGGGACACCCATTACCACTGCTGCCACCCCTCTCCGGGGCCTGCAGTGGCAGCAATGGACTCCAGACCGTGGTGCAATGCTTCCCTGAACATGCCAAAGCTGCAGCGAGGTTGACTTTGCTTTATATCTTCTGCTTCTGGTCCCCTCTGATCAGGGTCGGCCGGAGGGTGATCTGGGACCACGTGCAGAGACTCATTGCGGGACCGCATTTGCATATCCACAGGGTCTCATTTGCATAAGTATTTGCATTACAACAACTGGACTTATTTGGTTAGTGCTAAGACCGTTTTAATGATAAAGAGGAAAGCTATATAATGAGAAATGTCCTGGTAGCTATGAATTCAAATCATGATGCTCAGGTCAGATTACACTGTGCCAGAGTTGGAAAAGCCCAGAAATCAGCAACAGTGAAGCCACAAGAGAAATTTAAACTGAAAATGTCTTTTAAAGTATGAGATTTCCTTGAATCTGAGCTTACAAAATATTTGTAATTTAAGACCAGTCCAGCAACATCAAGACCACAAAACTGCAGACATTAAAAAAGACTATCAATCTTCTAGTACCCCCTCTTCCCCCACCAACACCCTACTGTTGACACCACACAGGAAACAAAATGAAAAAGTGAGGACCACAGCAAAGGATATAGAGCAAATCTACCCTTCCATAACATCACTAACTTCCAAAACTCACAAGTAGGAGCCTGCCTAGAAAAGGGCAGCACCATCAACATTTCTGCCAGCCCTAGAAAATCGTACACCTACCAGGAATACCAAACAAGCAAGATTGCTATAGATCCTTACTGTATATAGAAACCCATTGCTAATAGAATTCCTGGCCTCAGTCACACATTTAGAACATAGATAGATTCTCACCAAGTACAGAATAAAGGGCCGCCAACTAAAAACAGAAATATGTAGACAAAAATTAAACCGAAACCCGAAGTAACCAGGCACTGCAACGCCAGAGAAACAAAAAGATGCATATAAAGATAGCACATTAATTTTTTAAAAAACCCATCATATTCCAAATACTACACTGAAAATAAAATGTGTTTTTCTTCCTTTTTCTGGCCATTTATTTTCTGACTGAACTGGTTCCAATCTCTTTCCTACATTCCTTGTGTCTTTCTTCTTATCGACTTTTTCCATTCTGTCTTCTTTCCTTCTTTACATGTCTCACAAGCCTTCCTTTTTATCTCTTTTTTTTTCCATTTCACTCTTCTCTGCCTCTCTATCCACTCATTTCCAGATTTGACTCCTCTCTCCTTTCATCCGCCACTCTTTGTCACTCTTTTACCTTCACCTATCTACCAGCTTTTTATCTCCCATTCTTACCCCCTCTCCAGTGCTCCTATTGCCCTCGCTGTCCCTCTTCTCCCCCTGCTTCCTATATCCTTTCCTCCTTTCACACACGCGCTTGCTCCCTTTGTCTATCATCTATTCTCATACCCTCAACCTTCATCTGCCATCGTCTACTTCTGATCCCACCACCAGCTCTAGCCCTTTCCCTGGCATGCATCCCTCCCTCCCTCCCTGATCCCCAGCTTATTCTTCCATCTCTCACCCCCTGCTCAACCTCCTATTGCCCTCTTTCACCATTTCCCCAGCCACATTTCTACCCTCTCCTTCCTCCTTCAGAGATCCATCCTTTTTCAGATCTCTCACCCTCTCTATAGTCCTCCAAAATCATTCACATCTGGTCTCAACCTTCTACAGCCTTTTTCCCCTAATCTCTTCCCTCTGTCCAGCACCCTCCCTCATATCTATCAATTGGTAAATACTGTCCTCTCCAAATTCTTACTCAATCTCTTGAGTTCACATCTCTGGTTCTTTGCTCTGCCTTCTTCTCTGTCCACGTTCCCATGCCGTCACACAATCTGATTGTGTGCTTTCTTCTATAATTATCCAGTTCTTCCTTTGAATTCCCCCTCCCTCAAATCCCTAATCTTTGTTCTTCCCTTGCTCCCCACCTCCACCCATTCCTTACTGCCAGAGTCCTGCAGTGCTGATCCAATCCTCTCTCTATTCTCATCCAACCTTGGCACTCCCTTCCCACGTTTCTGCTTTTGCCACCTCAAATCTCTATGATTTTCTCCCTCTACTCCCTTCCAGTCCCAGTCCCATCCCCACTGTCATCTCCCTTCAGTACCATCTCCAGTGACTAGCCCCTTTCAATTCCCTCCACTGACTAGCTCCCTCCCAGTCCCAGTCCCATCCCCACTGTCACCTCCCTTCAGTACCATCTCCAGTGACTAGCTCCTGTCCAGTCCCAGTCCCATCCCCACTGTCACCTCCCTTCAGTACCATCTCCAGTGACTAGCTCCCTTCCAGTCCCAGTCCCATCCCCACTGTCACCTCCCTTCAGTACCATCTCCAGTGACTAGCTCCCTTCCAGTCCCAGTCCCATCCCCACTGTCATCTCCCTTCAGTACCATCTCCAGTGACTAGCTCCCATCCAGTCCCAGTCCCATCCCCACTGTCATCTCCCTTCAGTACCATCTCCAGTGACTAGCCCCTTTCAATTCCCTCCACTGACTAGCTCCCTTCCAGTCCCAGTACCATCCCCAGTATCATTTCCCCTCAGTACATGTCCCCACTCCCACTGTCTAGTCCCTTGTAGTCCAATACCATCGCCCATGTCAGATCCCCTCATTCCCAGTTCCCCCTACACTGTCTAGCCTCCTTCTAGTCCCAGTACCATCCCCAGTGGCAGCTCCCATCAGTTCCAGTCCTCCACCTCCCCCCCCCCGTCTAGCTCCCTTCCAGTATCCCCCCACCCCCCCCCCCATCTAGCCCCCCTTCCAGTCCCAGCCTTAGGTTTGGCTCTCTTCCAGTCCTTTCCCCCACCTCACCTCATTAGCTGCAGTCCCAGCTTGCCTCTTTTCTCTCCCCCGGCATTGTTCACCTTTTACAATCGCTGTAAACATCTGCGGAAGCATGTTCCTTTCTTCCTGCAGCTGTGCTGCCTCAAAAGCCACTGGACCATGGCCTTTCTAAAAGCAGTAACGTGTGTTTCCTGTTGCCCACAAGCAGGGCCGGCCCGAGGGTATCTGGCACTCTAGGTGAACCTTCAGCCGTGCTGCCCTCCCCACCTCTTATGCATGCCCCCTGCCTCTTGCGTGTGCGCCCCCCCCTCGTTATGGTCCCCTGCCACATTGGATTCCCAACTGTTGCTGCAAGACAGCTCTGGTGCTATACTGCTATCATACTCCCTCTGGTCCATGATCATGTGACCACTGAATATCAACTCTGTTGCCATGCTGCAGAGCCAACTGCATTGATACTAGTCCCACATTGCAAAAATAACAAAGAGAGCTTACATCAAAATGAGGACAGTCAGAAGGCTCAAACCCATCCTCGCCCATGAACACTTCCGAACAGTCTGCCAAGCCATTCATCACTCCAACCCTAGACTATTGTAATCACATCTACCAAGGACTACCTAAAAAGACAATAAAACCACTACAGCTAGCACAAAACACAGCCGCACGACTCACGACAGATCACACAATTCACGATCACATCACCCCCATACTGTACCACCTACACTGGCTCCCAATCAGCTCCAGAATCCAATTCAAAGTACTTCTACACATATTTAAAATAATACACAACCTATCAGCAGACAGCCTACGCCCTCTCATAAAAACCGATGACAACAGGAGACCAAGAAGAAAAGGAACCTCAGACATCATCAGAACACCAAAAGAATTTGCTAAAAACAAGGCTGGCCACATCAAGGAGGGCACTCTCCCTGGCAGCACCCGCTATATGGAACTCTCTCCCAGACCACATAAGATCAACCAAGAACCTCAAGGACTTCAGAAAACTTCTTAAGACTGATCTATTTACAGTACATTTCAAGGACCTCACATAAATTTTCTACCTCAAGACATTACAGGATCACGATCCTACCCCCAAGACATTACAGAATCTCAATCCTAGCACGCCTCTCAAACAGCCCCATTTTGTATATATGTATATAGCTCATTATGTAAATAGTTCACCGATATAATCTAACGCACTGCCCCACACACAACACTTCTCAGTTCTCACACTGCATGCTACAAACCACACTTTATTATTGATTTTGATTGATGTGCCACACCGCCTTGATTTAACGATAAGGCGGTATACTAAATCCTTCTAAAAAAATAAATAAAATAAGTAAAGATCTCACATGCAGCACCATCTTTCTGTCCTCATGGCTGCATGTAAGATCATTTCCTCTTTAGGGGGGGAGGGGGGAGAAAAAGTCAGAGCATTGCCCATGCTGCCAGCCAGCAACTTGAAGGAACTGTGGGGGGGGGGGGGGGGCAGAAGCAGAATGTACAAAGCAAAGGAAACTGTGATGCAATGTCGGTATGTGCAGATAAGCGCTGCATCGCAGTTTGGGATCTATTGCCACTGCTACAAGTCATGGAGAGGGTTGGCTGTGTTTGTTTATTTTTTCTTGATATACTGCACCTTTTTTGAACAGCAGGACGGTGTACAATCCAAAATAAAAGAAGAAAGAGAAAGGAATGCCAAATTCAATAAAGGACAGTAACGCAAACATACCAGCAGCAAAGGTGAGCAGACAGGATAGAAGCACAGCTCAGAGGCTGGAGATCAGGTCGGGGAAAGTGAGAGCAGTGCAGACATAGGTCAGGGGTCCGGTAGAGGGGGTGGGGTTCACCTCACTGAGAACACTGGTAAGGCAGCTGCCTTATGAAGAAAGAATGCAATTTATATTCTCAGGCCCTATATTTTTTTTCTCATTAAATTTTTGAAAGTTTACAAAACACTGCAATCTTTTTTTTTTACGGCAAATACAAGAAATAAAATAAGCAATAAACAAATAACAAATAGATACAATATGTAGCCCACTTTAAGGGAGGGTTGATGTGCTGAGATTATACAAAAATATAATCAGGATTCACCTCCAAGGAAAAGAAAAAAAAGTCGTCAAAATAAAGAAAAGTGGAAACAACAGGGCAGGCTTTTACACCTGCCCAATGGGCTCCTTGTCCTTCAAAAAATCATCAAGTTCTAAAGCACTGAAAAAGACATAATGCTTGCCCTGAAAAGAGACATCTATAGAGATAGAAAATGCAAAAAAAAAAAAAAATTAGCCCCAATTGATAATACTCTAGGTTTTAATTGAAGAAAGATTTCTTGCGGAATTGAGTTGCCCTAGCAACATCAGAAAATACCATCAATTTCACTCCATAAAATGGATCCTGTTTTTTTTTCCAAAATACAATTTTAAAATAGTAATTCTATCAATTTCTTCAATGAAAGTCCCAATCAGAGTAACTCAATTTAGAATTTCCTCCAAAGAAGTTTCAAGAAAATTAGTAAAATCCAAAGTATTTACCAATTCTTGGACTTCCCCAACTGAAACTTCTCCAGATAAGAAGAAGCAATTAGAAACAATAATCGGATCCAGATTAGTCATATTTAGAACCTCCTTGAAATATTTTTTTTAACAAAATTAAAAGGAGCTAAATAATGCTAAATTCCTAGAACACATACCATTTTCAATGGATTCCAGTTGCCTATGCAACAAAATGCTATCTTTAACACTAGAAGACCCAGTCTTCTGAAGGATTACAAATTGAGCAGCTAGCTTATCCTTTTGCGATCTAGTCTCATGCAGTTGCTCTTCACGCAAAGTTAAAACGTTAACAGTATCATGAGAAAATACCACAGCTTGATCTCAGGCCATATATTAGAAAAAAAGGATAAATCTTCATTCCCAAGTTATACTCGGTAAATATTGTAGCAGTTAAAATTATGTAGCCTAGGATTCTACTATAAAAATACTGACTCCCAACCCTGAACACTGGACCATCATGATGTTAAATCTAAACATACATTCTGCATCCACGCAAGCCCATTCTCACCCAAAACTCTAGTGTGATACCCAAGTAGTTGATTTGGATTTTAACAGCGACTGGGTTGTTGTTTATCATGATTGTTGTTGGTGGGTTGAATTTCTTGATCCTTGTAATGTGAAGCAGATTGAATTTGCTGTGGTTGAGCATAAGGTTGTGTTCTTTGAGCCGTAGATCAATTGCCGCAAAACAGTTGGAAAGTTTGGTGTAGTCTGGGGATGCAGTGGAGAAGGGGATGAATATCATTATATCATCTGCATATATTAGGTAATTGATGCCATGATTCCTGATGATGTTATCGATTGCTGTATGTATATATTAAACAGGATAGAAGAGAGGGTGAATCTTTGTGGTACTCCTTGATTGAGGGAAAATGGTGTAGAGGTTAGGGTACCAATTTTGACCTGACTGCAGTTTGATAAGTAGGAGTGAAACCATTTTAGTGGATTTCCTTGGATCCCAATGTTGTAGAGTCTGTGTAACAGGAGTTGATGGGAGACTGAATCGAATGCAGACAATATGTCTAAGAAAATCAGAATAAAACCTTGTGCAATAATTTAAGTAACCTTGATTAAATGCTGAGTAGGGAGGTCAGGAGGGTTTCAATACTGTGGTAAGCACGGAAGCCATGCTGGTCAGGGGCGGCTCTATAATGAGGCCGAGTGAGGCGGTGGCCTCAGGTGGCAACTTTTTTGGGGCGGCAAAAATTGCCCCCAAAAAGACCGCCTTACTCAGCCTTCAAAAAACAAAAACCCCGATCACAGGAGCTGCTGCCGCTGCAGCAGCAGCAGAATGAAGTACCCTGTGGTCCCCCACCTCCCCGGCAGAGCCCTGCCTTGTATTTCCCTCAGCGCCGGCTCAGCTTTTCAGAGCCGCAAAGGGAGAGTTTCCATTTCTCGTGGCTCTGTTAAAGCTGAGCCCGCTGGGGGGGGGGGGGGGGTTAAATTTCCCTTCAGAAGGTCAGGCTGGGCTGGGCTGCGCTGGGGGGAGGGGGTAGCACTAGAAATTGTAATAGGTTGATGGGGAGGGCTAGGACTGGAAATGGTATAATGGGGGCTAGGACTGGAAATGGGCTGATGGGGGGGGGTTAGAACTGGAAATGGGCTGATTGGGAGGGGGCTAGGACTGGTAATGGGCTATCAGGAGGGTTAGAACTGGAAATGGGCTGATGGAAGGTTAAGAATGGAAATAGGCTGATCGGGAGGGGGGGCTAGGACTGGTAATGGGCTGATTGGTGGGGTTAGGCCTGGAAATGGGCTGATGGAGGGCTAGGACTGGAGTGGGCTGATAAGGGGGATAGGACTGGAAATGGACTGGGACTGGAAATAGGCTAATGGGGGAGGGGAGGAGAGTGCTGCTGGCCCTGGAAGGCGGCTAGGGCTACAAATGGGCTGATGTGGGGGGATGGCAGAATAGGACTGGAAGGGAGCAGATACTGAGAGGGTCTGCCAGTGGAAGGAGGGGGCAGGAAGGGAGCTGACATGGGGGAAGTAGGGGGCTGGAAGGATGCTGATATGGCGGGGAAGGAGGGGGCTGGAATGGAGCTGACACGTTGGATGTACTGAAGGGGGATTGGAAGGGAGCTGACACTTGGGGATGGGAGCGGTAGGTGGCTGGGTAATGGGGAGGAGGCTGGAAGGGAGTTGACATGTGCGAATGGCACTGGAAGGGGGATGGACAGAGGGTAGGATGACTGGAAGGGAGCTGACTGGGGGGGGGGGGTGGCACTGAGAGTGAATGTGAGCTGATACCTGGGATGGTATTTGGACTAGAAGGGGCTGGATAGTGGGGAAGGAGGGGGAATGGAAGGGAATGGACACCAGTGGCAGTCATGGGAATGCAAGGCGGTTGACATTGGAGGGTACTGGGAGGGGAGGACTGGAAAGGGGTTGATACTGGGAAGGGTTACTGGAACTGGAAACAGGCTGATGGAAGGAAGTAAAGAAAACAAAGGAAGAGATAAGAAATGGCTGATGGACCATAGACCACAGAAAGAAAAGATAAAAGAAGACAGGAAAGCAGAAGCCTCAGATCGGAACCTGCATGATCAGAGAATAAAATGGTCAGACAACAAAAAGGTAGAAAAATAATTTTATTTCATTTTAGTGATTGGATTTTAGCTTTCTTTATATTTTACACAGTATGGGGTAACTGCATCTCTTATTTATCTGATGGTACACTGCATGCAGAGTCTGGCTTTTTGGGCTTTCAGTTTAAATTTTGTCTACATATTTTTATTTTTACTTTAGATTGTGGTTACTTATTCTGTACTTGGTGAGGGTCTGTGTTCTGAGTGTGTGACTGAGGCCAGGTGTTCTGTTAATATGGAGTTTGTACATAAAGACCTGTATTGTACTGTAGTACTTCGACTTGTTCAGCTTTTCAAATAGGTGTATGGATGTTCAAGGGCCCACTGAAGTATTTACAGTGACCTTTTTTTTACATGGGCTCCTTATGTGAGTTTTGGAAATTGGTGCTGATATGGTATGGTATGGTATGGTAGATGTGCTCTTTGTTGTAGGGTTTTGTATTAGTTCACAATATGCCTGGTACTAGAGAATGTTTGTTGTTAGTGAGATGATCAGAATCAGATTTTTTTTAAGGTATTGAGTTCTGTGGATGCATGTCCTGGTTCTGCTCTGCATCCTCTGTGGATGCAAAATATATGTTGAAAAAGAAAAAGCAAGAACCATAATGCAGTTTATAACGACAAAATAAAAATGAGTTTTAATTTTGTTTTATAAACTGTGCTGTTGGTTCTCGCTCCCTTAATTCCTTGGTTTGCAAACATCTTGCATTTCCTCCATATAATCTAATCGGCTTTTTGGATTGGAGCTCTGAAAAAGCCCCGCCCACCTCTACGGGGGGAGGGGGGAGGGCACCATCTCATCCTTCGCCTCAGGCAGCAGATTACCTTGAGCCGCCCCTGATACTGGTGGATGTCTAGAGGGGAGTGATTATCCAAGTGGTTTTGCAGCTGCTCTTGAACAACTTTTTGAATGATTTTAACTATGAAGGGGATGCTAGAGATTGGTCTATATGAAGCAGGGCAGGAAGTGTCAAGGTTAGTTTTCTTCAGGATAGGATGTATGGAGTCTTCCCTTTCAACAAAGCTAAAAAAAGGTTGCAGCTCCTCCATGCTCTCAGAAGAAACAGACATGAGGCCCTCACTAACACTGACTGCAGAAGAATGAGCATTAAAGCCCTGGGGTTAAAAAATCAGGAGCTTTGTTGAAGGGAAAGGGTAAATAGAGAACCTGAAAGCCACCCGAGGAGGATAAACAATAAGAACTTGCTAATTACACCCAGCGATTACTCTAAATCCAACAGACCACATCTAATAGGTGCTTTCACTATATGCACCAGCCTTATGGAACTCCCTCCCAGAAGACATTAGGGAGGCCCATGACACTAAAAGGCATTAGACTGGCTCTCCATGCTGGCATCTGACTCTGGACAATGAGCAACGTAACACGAATCTGACGCACGACCCTATAGACACTATGGGCCTGATTTTCAGTTGGGCAGGGCCGAGTGCCAGAGCCGCGAAGACCTGCCTGTGACCCCTTAATCCCAGATTTGCACTTCCGTGGTGACAGAAGTGAAAATCCGGGGTTTGCCGCACAGTTGGAAAGCCACAGAGCCTAATCGGGCAGCATCCGAAATCGCTGCTACCCAGTTAGCACCATTCACTGCCTCTGCTCTGCTCTGGAACGTCCTCACCATGCCCCGATGCTAACCGGATGGCATCGGGGCACGTAGGGGACTTAATCGTGGATTTTCAAAGACAGTAGCCATGTAGGTGCCTTCGAAAATCCCCAATTAAGGCATTTGCATGGTTAACATGGGCTGTTAACCGTGTAAATGCCTACGAAAATTGGGCCCTACATAACTTGTAAATAAGTTACTCTGATCTTTGTTAGGTTTCCCTGCATGCCATGTTGCCTGACCCTATTGTAAAGTTATAATGTAAACAGTTCGAGTTGGAATGTAAACTGCCTTGACGTAAGGATAGGTCGGTATATAAAACCTATTAAATAAATAAAATGAGCTCAGCTTTCATTACCATGAGATTTACGAGAATGAGCTGTGGCCTGATGTCTACCCAACACATCAGTGCGCAGCTCATTTAACTCCCATGGTAATGACGATGTTAGCTATTAAATCCAATTGCAAAGAAGTGCGCAAAAGATCTGAAGACTGAGCTGGGGCTTTAATGCCATGTATGAAGAATAAAAGATTTAACTTGTTCTTCTGCAGCTAGTGTTAGTGAGGGCATGAAGGACCTGCAATTTTTTACTAGTTTGTTGAAGGAAAAGGATAAATAAAAAAAGTCAGAGGATGAGGAGCTGAGGGGGAGATGCACAGCTATGGAAAGTAAAGTGCTGGGCTGCTGGCATTCAAATGATACAATAAAATTATATACGCAAAATTCACAAAGCCTCCTGCAGTTTATTACATCTGCCCCTTACAGTGCAATACCAGTGAAATAGAAACAGCGCTGCACTTCCTCTTGTGCAAAACCAAAGAAAGCCGATGCAAATTCTTAAAACTGACATTTTCCTGGCACTAAATTGAAAATAAAATTCTTTTTTCTTCCTTTGTTGTCTGGCAGTTTTATTTTTCTAATTGTGTGTGTTCCAGTCTCTGGTTTCTGCTTTCTTCTGTCTTCTCTCAAATCTAGTTCCAGGGTCCCCTACCCATTTAGAAACATAGAAACCTTTAGAGATCCTCTGTTTTGGTCCCATGCTTATAGAAACATGATAACAGAAAAAGACCACATGGCCTATCTAGTCTGCCCTTTGTTATTTCTTTTCTCTTCTCCTGTCTTTTTACATTCTCCCCTATATCCACCTCTGACAGATTCATTTCAGCTTTCTTCCGTTTATTTTTCTGCCTCTGTCTACTCAGATTTCAACTCTACATCCTCAGCATTCAGTTTTCAAGCTCCCTCTTTTGATTTTATCTATCTGCAGCTTTCCATCTCTTTCCTCAGCATTTCACTAATTATCCCTTCTCTCTCCCGCCTCTTCTGTGTACAGCAGCTCCCCTTTCTCTTTCCCTCTGTGTCCTCCAGACCCCCCTTTTTATCTCTTCCACTCCCATGCCCAACATCTCCCCTCCCTCTCTAATTCTTTCTCCCTGTCTAGCATCTCTCCTTCTTATATTTCCCCCATGCTCAGCCTCTCTTCTCTTTATCTCTCCCTCTCAGGCTCAACATCTCCCCTCCCTCTCTAATTCTTCCCCAAAACCCAATATCCTCCCTCCCTCTTTGCCCAACAACATTCCCTCTAAGGTGTGTGGAAGTCTTCCACTAATACTCCTGTCACTGGGTGTGGTACAAGAATATAAAGGAGCACATCCACTGGGAATCCAGAAGAACCGGCCTGTCTTTGGCACCTGAAACTACAATATTGCTGCACCACTCCCTCGGGTGGAAACAGCCATATACCTTAAAGGAAACCCTGGTGTCCAGCATTTCTCCTCAGTTTCCTTTCCCTTTTCACTCCTACACCCAGGTCCACCATCTGTCCCTTGCTTCTCTTCCACCCCCAGGTCCAGTGTTTCACTTTTGCTTCCCCCTCCTCCATCCAGCATGTCACCCTTATATCCCACTTCCACCCTTCAGATTCAGCATCTCTCCTTACTTCCCTTCTAGTCTCCCTCCCTTACCTCCTCAGGCAGCGTCTCTCCCTTTCCCAATCTCCCATGATGCATCTCTCCTTGCTTTCCTTCCCCTGGCCTGCTACACTGCAGGCCTGGATCTTTCAGGCTTTGCACGCACCTGAAGCCAGTCACTGCTGCCTCTTCTGACAGACTTCCTGTTTCGGAGAGGGCGAGACTGACAAACTTTGACAGATGCAGGGCCTGGCACTCTGTTGCCCCCCTCCTGGAAGAAAAGTGAGGTAGACGCCACAGAGACATTTTAAGAGCATTTTCTCCCGTCTAACTAGATTGGGGTTAGAAAAATGATTCATGCCTATGAACCTATGCCTCCCTAGCATGGACCCCTTGTCACCTCTATTCCTGAAAGAGATTCTTCCTGATGCGTCAACTTTCCTGCTTGATATTTTGAATTCCATAGCATTGAGACACTCCTCATTTTCTTGCATGATGAAATCCTGATGCATCTGAATAGTGGTAGGATGGTTCTTTTATTGCAGTTGGACTTCACAGCTGTATTCAATCTAGTCAATCACTATCTTTTACAATCCATTTTGGAAGATCTTCGGGTCACTAATTCTGCCTTGAACTGGTTCAAATATTACTTCTCTGCACACTCCCTTTCAGACAATATGAATAATCATTTTTCTTGGAATTTTCTTTACCCCATGGCATTTCACAGGGACCAATCCTTTCCCTCATGCTTTAATTTATTCATTGTGCCTGTGATGAGATCTGTAGAGTTTTGCCCTGCCCTCTCAAGAGCACTGTTCCCTCTAAGCTGTGCGCATGTGCGCGCACACACACCTCGCCGAGTGAGCGCACATACTTTACAACAGAGCGCACAAAAATTACAGTTCTGATTCTGATAGAAAACACAGACATTCTTAAAATTGAAAAGTTGTGTATTTACGGTTTTCACAAGTTCTACAATATTTTCTAGTGCAATCAATGTGGTGTACATACTGTATTCTGACGTGTAGTCAAATTTTAAAGTATATAACTCCGAGTGTCGTTATGTGGCGCACAAAAATTTAACCTTCCTTCAAAAACTGCACAGCTGATATTTTATGCGCACACAGCCTACAGAAAATTAGAGGGAACATTGCTCAAGAGGGATTATCCAGGCCCCTTTAAGAGCCTGCAGCCCAGAGTTCCCAGGAAGAGATTAAAATCCCAGCAGGCTGCAGGCTGCCCATAGAGCCAGAGATCCTTTCCAGGCAAGATGTGTGAAGGTAGACGTTTTAACGGGCTGGAGGAAGGGCCGGGATAACAGCTGGGATAGAATAAAGCTGACATTGTTTTCTTGACTGCTGCCTGTTCTGTCTTTTAAATGAAATCCCCTTTTCACCGCACACCACACTACCACATATGGTGGCGACTTGGGAATTTTTACTACTATGTGACTGGGGCAAACCTACATTCCTCCAGGCCTGGACCTCTGCAGTAGATCAGAAAGGTTTTGTTTGTATGGGCTAAAAGAGTCAGCCTCATCCTAATTAGGGAGTTTGAAGAGGTTTAGTTAGTGCCAGATAGGCAGGTTTTCGTTTTGCCACTAGAAGTCGCTAAATAATTTTGTTGGAGTTGGAATACTGCAGTGTTAACTCAGTGGCCAAAGAGGGAGCTGCAATTGTGGTTTGCAAGTAAGTAGTGACACACCAAAATGGAGCAACTCCTCCAGATGCTGGCTAGGACTGGAAATGGACTGATGCGGGGGCATGGGAGAATGAGACTAGAAGGGAGCTGATTTTGGGGGAGGACTAAAAGGGGATGAGGCTGGGGAATGAGGATGGAGAGGGGGAAAAGATATGTTGTGTGGGAGGGAAGAAAAATCAATAATTGGTCGGGTATTAGGAGAGTAAGTGGGGGTTGAGGATGGAAGGGTGAAATTTGAGTGGATGATTAAGGAATAAAGGGAGAAATGGGGGAAATAGAAAAAGGGGAAAGACAAATGGACAGCAGACAATGGAGAGTTAGCAGAAGACATGAAGAAACCAGAAGAAAGTGACTGGAGCAATTGCAACTGAAAAAATGCCCAAACAGAAGGTAGAAAAATACTTTTTATTTTGAATTTATTAATTGGACTATGTCAGGTCTGGGAAATGTGTATCGCTAACATCTTTGTTTTTTCTTTAGTGCAAGATGAAATTAATTTATAGTTTTATTTCTCCAGTGTTGTACATTTCATTTTGGCTTTTTGGGTTTCCAATTTAATTATAATACAACATTCGATCGGGCATTTTCCATTATTAAAGCTGTTGGTAGAAACTTCCTCCTTGCTAAAGTAGACATTGCGTCTGCATTCAGGTTGCTGCCAGTTTACCCCAAGTGTTTTCCTCTGTTGCGCTTTAATTCAATGGCATTTTCATTAGCAACTCTTCTGGCAACTGGCTCCATCAGTGGATGAGCACCCCACCAAAGTACCCGACACCTGAGTCATTTGCATGAGGTAACAGAAAAAAAATAATCAAGCAATCCCTCGCTCCCAGAACTTGATCAGGTTATTACTGCAGATTCGTGAAGATTGTCACATACTTGGCAGCAAGAGGATGGCAGCGGCTGCAGACATATTGTTGGTGGACTATATAATAGATGCAAGGTCACAAGGCATATCCAGGACACTCTTCCACATCCAAACTCATAGGCTTCTCATATTTTGTGAGGCTGAAAGGATGGGGCAACTCAGGAGGGTCCTTCCTCATAAGGTTATGAAGGGTTGGGCAAAGGGAGTGTCCAGGCAGCCAGACAAGTTGAAGCCTGTCTTCCATGACTTACTTGCTATGCTGTGGATGGCCCTACAAGATATGTGTCTCTGACTATGAAGAATTTCTCTTTCAGATAGTGTTTACCTTGGCATGTGCGCGAACTAGTGGTGTTGTCCAAAGGCAGCAAAGCGCAGTCTGGGCTACAGGCTGCAGACATGGTCTCTGGAGATAGCTTAATGTGGGCAAAGATTGACCAAAAAGAGAAGGGCCACACCATCTTCTTGAAGGAAGAACCATACCTCGGTATATGTCCAGTTGGCAACACCTAGGGGTACTGTAACTTGAGGCTTGAAAACTCACAGCAATTTCTGGTTCACCTTGACTCTACTCTTCTCACATACTTTCAGTTTAATGCAGTTTACAAAAAAAATCATTGGCAGCTATAGGTCATCAGTCTGACCATTTTGGAGCCCATTGGTTTCAAACTGGAACCATGACCACTGCTATCAAACTGGACCTCCCCATTGTTATGTTCAAGCCAGGACTGATGTTATACATGCAGGGACCCAGGGAAGAAACTAGGGAGGAGGCCCAAAGCTCACCTTCATGCTATTCCTTCTTCAGATTGAGACAGACATGGGGCCCCAGGGCAACTTCCCTGTTTGCTACCCCCTAACACCAGTCCTGGATTAAGCAATAGAATGTTGGCTCTCTAGGGTATATGCTACCTAAAGCCATCCTCAAACAGAGACCAACCCAAGTGAGGATCTGTCCTCAAAGGAAGACACTATGTGAGGGACAAATCGCTGTGAATACCAGTACAAAAAAGTCCTTTCACTTGATAAATGGACTAATTGGTACCGATCATATCGTCCTGGGCACCATAAACCAATGGGTTGCATGGATCACCAGGAACCCCCTTCATCAAAAAGGCAGCTGAAAGGGTAGCAGTGCATCCATTGGGTCCATAGTTGAGATTTGCCATAGAGTACAGCTAGTATGGTTTGAGACCCTGCTATGAAGTGGACCAAGCTTTGCTTGTTCCTTGACAACTGGCTTAGTACATTGGCTAAGCCCAAAGTCATGGTTATCCATTTAGGAGTAAATGATTTTGGCATGCTATTGTGCAAGCAGCTGATTGACATGGTTCAGATAACTTAATTCAGAACACCACACAGTGGCCTGATACACTCTTTAACTAGTCAGCCATAATCCCCTAAATAAAGTTTGCAGGTATGAAACTTTGGAACCAAGGACTCAAGAAATTCAACTGATATGTTAATTGATAATCCATGCAGGAGGATGGCAGATTTGACATGACTGGACTCACCCTACCAGAAGCGGGAACTTCACAAGGGACTTCATCCACCTTTCAAATATGGATCTACACCTATTCCTTAATGACATGCTTGAGACTTTGGAAGCAATCACAGCAATCAGCAACCGAGAGACTCATCCAAATGAACGCAGGGGTGGAGATCTGCTAGTAGGCGACCCAAAAAAGTATAGCTACTCATTGTCTATGGCAGTTACCCAAGCCAAATTAAATAAATGAAGTACACCACAAATTGAGGGGCAGGACAGCCTAGCTGGCTGCAAGGTGGGGTGCCCCAGGGACACCTATTGAGGGTTGCAAACAGCCAGGCATAAAACATGCATGAGGCATCGATAAGCAAGGTAATGTGTGTGGTGGTGGGCCTAGCTTAGCACAGCACGGTCAAATACCAACCAATCCACAATGAGCCCAGACAATGAATTCCATTTCACCCAAACTCAGGTAGCACAGCAGATGCTGCAACCCTTTTTATTTGCAAAAAGTCAATAAAGCCACAACCATAAACTGTTTCCATATAATGTAATATGCATTGTGTTATTTGAGTCAATTGTTATCTTAGGATTGGGAAGGAAGGGCCCACAAGTGGTCTTGTCTGCCCATGTTAACGTCACCTTACCAGAAAAACCCTGAGATCACCCCCCTGGTAGAATTGCACAGAATGGAAAAAGTTGTGATAATCTGTTACATTCTGTTTCCAGTAAATAAAAATACTAAACACGAACTGGACATTGTGATAAAGGAGAAAACCTCAAGAATGGTATTGCTAATAGAAGTGCCAGCATCAAGCACCTAATCTGTACAATGTGAAGATAAGAGTTTAGTTTTTCCAGTATTTGATATACCACCCTTGAGATAATTCCACCAAAAAAATTTACAATAAACTATAACATATCCTAGTCCAAAATGAAACATAAACCATTATCATCAATACATTAAACACACAGAAGGATAAAACATTAATATAACAACAAAAAATAATTATAATACACAAAAGTTGGCAAACCATCTCAGCCTCCAGTACCACCAAAAATATATGTTTGTGGATAAGCACAAGAAAACAGAAAGGTATTAAGACCAGGTACCAACATCTGCAGAGATCAAGACAATGTGGTTCTTTGACAGATACAGAAATTGTCCCAGTTATAGTGGCTGCCACCTGCTTACACGTTGATATGTAACCTGTTTATATTATTTCCTATGAACTCCAGAAGGGAGTTTTCTTTGGCACAATGCAAGTATTAGCAAGAACAATAGCAGTATATTTAAGAGATTAAGATAACATACATTGACTTAAAGTTAAGTTCATGGTATGCATAGAACAAACACTTTTGGAGATACTACCATGAGACAGAGTAAAATAAATGAAGCAGCTAGTGATGGATGGCAGCAAAAGATTTCTTCAGTCACCTTCTAAACATGTATCTTCCACACAGATGGAAGTGTGTACGCACATCTTACCCCAAACAAATCCCCCTTCATACACCCACCCTCTCCATTCCCTCAAATATGTCCCAACTACAAGCCTCCTCCATGCCCAAACCCATACACACCTCTTCTAGGATAAAGTAGCATGATTATCGTGTTAGTCCACTTTAAAGGTGACTAAAAACAAAACCAAAAAAGATGGAATCCTTCACACATAAAAGCTACAACCCCAAAATCAACTCTTGGAAGATTGCTTCTTCATTTAAAACATTCTTGGAAAACCTACTACAGTGAAAAGAAAAGAACACCACAGAGAGGGAGAGAGAGTCCCCTTCATGCTGGAAAATCTGAGAAAAACCATGAGACTTGCATCTAAGCAGGGTGAATTACTGAAAGAGATATTTAATGTTCTCTCAATCTTGGCCTTCCAACAATCACCCAATCTGAAGCAAAAATGAGTGAAAAGCAAGCTCTCGACAGACTCAAAAGGAAGAGCATGCTAAAAGCCCTTGCAGTATACCATGCTGCATATCGTGTCGGCAGATTTTACAGGACCCCACAATTATGCACATGGGGGGGGGGGGTGCTACTCATGTGCTTCCTCCTAATATGAAGAAGAATGCTATGTTGGGGAGACAGGTCAAATGTTAAAGACAAGAATAGAATCAGTTCATATAGATAACATTACCAACCACCAGGGGCTCATTACTGTTATGGTATGCAAAATTGAATCCATTTAAAGACATTTTCCTGAGAGGCAAACCAAGATGTGGCAGAGCACTTCTTGGGACCAAAGTGGATCAATGACTTTAGGATCAGAATATAAAAGGAAACTTTAAACCAATCCAGAAATGTAAGACTTTTGAAGTTAAAATGATCAAATACTTTGAAACTAACGAGAGAGCTTAACAAAGATCTGGTTTTCTTATCACACATTATACAACATAAAATTCTACTGCTTTGACACCTTTCCATCCATTCAACTCTCCCTCTTCCCTCCTCGGTTGTTCCTCTTCAGGCCATCACTAGAATGTTTTTATGATTCACATATTCTGGCATGACCATATTTACCCATCTGTCCTGACCTGAGGAAGAGGGTTTAACTCCCCAAAATCTAATTAAAATTGTTTAGTTAGTTCATTGAAAAGTATTAGCTTACTTTCTTTTGTTTGTTTTTATTGCTATACCCTTCTACAAATCTATATTGAATAGCATTCCCAAAGTTGTGCCTGTACATGCTTTCCCTACTTGACATGTTTTATAACTAACAGAATGTCAGAAAGCAGTTATGCAAAAGAGATGTTATATCATGCTATATTTCATTTATTTATCACCTTCCTTGAACAAAATCCTGTCCCATTCTGTTTGCTCCTGTGCAAAATAATTCTCCAAAGAAGGGATAGAAAGTCACCAAATTTGGCACACTGGCATAGGAATGAGGCTTATTTTTGTCATGATATGCACAAAATTAACCCATTTAGAGGCATTAATATGCAAGAAAATGGAAATATCTTGAATGAGTTTTAAAAACCCTAAAATGCAGGACCAGTATTCTCAGAGAAAGAACCCTTACAAAGAAATTCCCATTGATTATACAAGATAGCTAGAGGCTAAGCCTCTATTCCAAAAGATCTTCCCACCTCACCCTTTCAGCAGTTTGATCTAAAGCACTTTCCATTTTTGCTCAGTTACCATTAAACTCAATCAAAAAGAGTCATTGAAAACAGAACGTTGAGTCCCACTCACAAAACTCCACCATTTGCTTATTTAATCCTTGTAATCCTTTTAAATCACGTTGATTCACCTATTTTTTTATGTCGGGCCCCCCCGGCAAGAGAGAGAAGGAGAAAGCCTTTCCCCTCCACTCCGGGAAATCCCTTTTATTGAAAGAAAAGTTCATGGTAACCAAACTCACTCCGGGAAGTCCCTTTTATTGAGTGGAGGAGAAAGGCTTTCTCCTTCTCTCTCTTGCCAGGGGGGCCCGACATAAAAAAATAGGTGAATCAACGTGATTTAAAAGGATTACAAGGATTAAATAAGCAAATGGTGGAGTTTTGTGAGTGGGACTCAACGTTCTATTTTCAATGACTCTTTTTGATTGAGTATACCTGTAATGGTCATTTGATTTTTTGGGGTTTTTATTTGGCAGTTACCATTAAAAGCACACAAAGAAACAGGCACTGCACACGCAAGCACACACAAAAACATTACATTTTCATTGTATATGCTTCCCCCCTCCAAAAGGGATCCACACACAGAGGAGCATGTCTACTAAGTCGCGTTAGTTGTTAACATGGCAGTAGTGTAGGAAAAGCACAACATGGTGACAGTTAACACAGGCCAAATGCAGGTAGCACAGGGATTCCTTGTGTTATCTGCAAACCACATGTTAGTCATGCAAGAAGGCAAGTACGGGCAGAAGTGGGTGTGCTTGTAACATGCAGATACCATGAGCATCAACAGTGTGTAGTAACCACATGCTTTGCAGACATCGCGCAAACAGCTTTTATTTATTTATTTGCAAAGAGCATTTATTTCCCCCCTAGCTCATAGGTTTTCAACCCAGTCCTCAGGGAACCCTAGGCCAGTCAGGTTTTCAAGATTCCCACAATGAATATGCATAAGATAGATTTGCATACAATGAAGGAAGAACATGCAAATCGTTTTCATGCATATTCATTCTGGGAATCCTGAAAACCTGACTGGCCTAGGGTTCCCCGAGGACTGGGTTGAAAACCCCTGAAGCTCCTCAAACTTTCAATTGGCACACAGATAATCTGCATATTTTTTTCACTTCTCCTAAGATATTTCTTTGACTGTTGTGGATTTAACCAAAGCTTGGCTCTCTTAGTTGAGAGCTCTGTCAGCCTATTCTAATAGCCCAACTAAATAATCTAGCAGGATTTGGATTATGTATTCTGTTTTAGAACCTGCTTTCAAGACTGATTTAATTCAGTTTGTCACAAATGAATAGTTATGTGTTCATATTAATACCTTTTGATAGTATTTGCTATAATTATGTGTGCATATTAAATTTTTTAAACTCATACACACATCACATCTATATGTATTTGTAGTAAAATGTGGTGACACCTTTTTTTTTTATTAATATTTGTATTTAATACATCTTGGTCTGGTGGATGGTCCATTTCGATCTGACTGACTGATTGCCCTTTCAAATTCCTTCCTATCAAAAACGTTTAATGACAAATGTGTCCAAATTGTGCTGACCACTTGTGGAATTTTGTCCTGTCAGGAAAGTCTCCTCCAGATAACTTCCTGGAACTCGGAGCAATTTTGAAAGCTCTAAAGGCTTTAAAAGATTGGTTGGCCAGCCAAATTATGGTGATCCAGATGGACAACCACGAAGCCATGTACTACATCAACAAGTAGAGAGGTACTAGGTCATACCTCCTGTGTTGGAAGACAGTGAGACTGTGGAACTGCACCATTTTTCATGGGATGATGTTCAGGGCCACTTAATTGGCCAGCGAGACCAATGTCCTGGCAGACAGATGCAAGTATAGCCTTCAGTCTCATGAATGGATCTTGGATAGTGGAGTTACTCAGAATATAGTTCGAAAAGTGGGGCACACAGCAAACCCATCTTCCCATGCCTTCTTCCTTGATTGGTGGGATGGGGGTGATCTTCTTTATGTGTATCCTCCAATACTTCTGATAGTGAAGACTCTCCTGAAACTCTGAGATAAGTGCTTTATGATCCTCATAGCTCCTGATTGGCCCCAACAATCCTGGCTTCCCTTATTTCTTGTTTTATCCATCTGGGGATTCGCCATCTTGGAATGATGTTGTATCCCAACTTCAAGTCCCTTACCTTCACAGCTTGGCTGTTGAGATGCTAACCTTACCCTCTCTAAATTTGCTGGTTGGTATCATCAGTGTCCTCTTGGCTTCCAGAAGAGATTCCACTTGGAGGTCATATTATCTTAAATGGGTTTGCCATCTGGCATGTTTTATGTTTTATTTCACTTGATATACTGCCCTTCAGGTTAAAACAAAGCGGTTTACAAACTCAAAATAAAAATACCAAAATGGGCCAAAGGCACCGAGAAGGAAGGAGAAATTACAATGTTGGACAGGAAAGAGAGAGACAGAGCAAGCATACATGGCGAACATAACGGGACATAAAGGCACACAAAATCACAGAAGAACGAGAGGCTAGGCAAATGTATTTATGAATACTCTAATTTAGACTGAGGGAGGAACACACAGGACTAGACATGGGCAGTGGATAGGTCAAATGCTTTATTAAATAGATAAGTTTTCAGTTGAGCTTTAAAAGTGCGAAAATTTTGTTCCAGGCGGAGAGAATTGGGAAGGGAATTCCATAGGGCGTGGCCAGCAAAGAAGAATGCAGAATTACGGGTGGACTGGAGATGGGCACGTGAATGTCGTGAAGGGGGAGGGGGAAGGTGAAGGCGATTAATGTGTATAGACCTAAGAGAGCGGCTGGGAATGTGAAATTGTAAGAGATCAGATAAGTAACGTGGGGTATGCGTATATAAAACCTGATGAACTAGTGTGAGACATTTATAGTGGATACGGTGAGCCAGAGGGAGCCAATGAAGATTCATGAGTAGGGGAGTGACGTGGTCCCAGTGAGAGGAGTGAGAGATAAGACGCTCAGCTGTGTTCTGTATGTGTTGTAATCTAAAAAGCTGGGATTTAGGAACACCAGAGAGAACAGAATTGCAAAAGTCGAGACGAGAGATAATCAAAGATAAGAGGAGAGTGGTGATAGCCTGTGGAGTTAGAAAGGGGCGAATTGCTCAAATCTGTTGAAGAAAAAAGAAAGAGAGGATTTGGTGACATGGGAAATGTGGTCCTGAAGGAGAGGTCAGAGTCAAGAAAGACACCCAGGTATTGGAAACATGTTACTAGTGGGATAGGTGAACCAGAAAAGGAGGGGGCCAGTGAAGGAGAGGGACTGCCGTGAGAAAACCAAATAGCCAGGGTCTTAGGGATGTTCAGATGTAAGCAGTTAGAGACTAGCCAGTCAGCTACTGTGGACAGACAAGAAGAGGGGAGAGGTTGGGGTGAAGAGGGGACGTATGGTGCAGAAGAATAATATCATCGGCATAATAGAAAGCAGAGATGCCCGATTGCTGTATTAACAGTGCCAGGGGTGCCATGAAAACATTAAATAATAAGGGGACTAATACTAAACCCTGGGGAACACCACAGTGCAAGGGAAAAGGATCAGAAGGAACATCAGACTGAGCAAAGAAGAACAGAGCAGGAGCGTGCAAAGAGATAGGAGTGGAACCATTTGTAAACAGTTCCCCGAAGACCAGCATCTCACAAACGAGACAGAAGAGCATGATCCACCAAATCAAAAGCAGTGGAGAGATCAAGAGATACCGCCACCGAAAGGTCACCTCGATCGTGAGCCACGTGTATGTCATTGAGAAAAGCAGTGAGTATCGTCTCCACACTCTGTCCGGGACGGAATCCGGACTGACGGGGGTGCAGAAAATTGGTGGTATCAAGATGATGTGACACTTGTGCAAAGACAGCTTTCTCCAAACTTTTAGCTAGAAATGGAAGATGTGAAACAGGACGATAGTTGGCAGGAACCAGTGGGTCAAGGGATGATTTCTTTAGAAGGGGACGAACAAGTGCATGCTTCCACAAGTGGGGAAAGGTACCAATAGCCAGACTAGGGCTTAGGGATAGGCCTTAGATCCTTGCTCAAGTACTATACAAAGTGGCTTGAATACCTTCTACATTTATCAGAGGATGGCCTGAAGACTACCTCCATGAGGATATACCTCATTGCAGTTGATACTTATCACCAGCATGTAGAAATAGACCTGCAGTTGTTTGCTTCATTTGAGCTTGCTTCTTGTGAAACCACCCCACAAGCCTCCCTCAGGGTCTTGAGAGCTGGGTGTTTTTTTCTTAGCTGATGAAAGCTCCCTTTGAGCCTCTTGATACCTGTAGATTGAAGTACCTGACCTGGAAGGTCTTACTTTTGGTGGCAATGACCTCAGCATGCAGCGTTAGCAAGTTCCAGTCCCTGGTAGCTGATCCCACCCTACACTAATGGTTTTTCAGAAATAGGGTGGTTTGGTACACACATCCTAAATCCTTTCTTTAGGATTTCCACCTTAATCAATCAATTGTCCTTTCAATGTTTTTCCCAAGACCACATACAAAGGGGAAGTGCATTGTACACTTTGACCTACAAGAGAGCCTTGGACTTCTAGCCGGTGTAGATAAAGCCCATAGAAACTCCATCCAGCTTTTTGCTTCTTTTTAATCCCAGGCGATTGGGGGCTGCCATTTCCAAATGTAATCTGCTAGCCAAATTGAAAACATACATCTCATTTGCTTATTCCCAGGCAGGCTTGGCTCTGGAGGATGATGTCATGGATCATAATGTCAGAGCCATGCCTGTGTCGGTGGCCCACTTAAGATTAGCTTCCATTGAAGAGATTTGCAAAGCTGTGGCCTGGACTTCTGTCCTCCCATTCACATTTCACTATTGCCCGAAAAGGAATTCCTGATGCAAAAGCATATTTGGACAATCCACTTCTAGGTATCTGTTCAGGGGTCAGAATCCAACTCCATTTCCCCCCTAGGCCTAGTTCTTTTGTCTTCCAAGCTGCCTTTTTTAAGAAAGAAAACAAAATGTTGAAGATGCAAGTGGGTTGTTACTCTCAGCAACTTAGTTTTCTAGTGTCAACTTCTGGTGGCTCAAGTTTGTACCCTTTTTTCGTTTAAGGCAACCTGTAGCTAGGGAATCCCCTTATGTAAGCACTTATTCTGATTGTCCACAGCCAGAACAGTTACTTAGCTGTACCACGTGTTCTCTTTGTGCAGCAGGATAACTCCTCACAAGCATAATCAAACTCAAACTCTGGAATGCATTACCAGAGGATGTAGTAAAAGCTGTTAGTGTAGCTAGATTAAAAAGAGGTTTGGACAAGTTTCTGGAGGAAAAGTTCATAAACCCTTATTAAAGAGAACTAGGAAAATCCATTGCTTACCTATTGGACAAGCAGCAGGGAATCTGTGTACCCTTTGAGCACCTGACAGGTACTTGGGACCGGGATTGGCCATTGTTGGAAAAAGGATACTGGGCTTGATGGACCCTTGGTCTGACCTATAATGGCATATCTTATGTTCTTATCTAAGGCCACCTCAATGGATTGTGTTAGCTGCACCTGCGATGCACCACGTTCTCTGCCGGGGAGTTACTGTGCAACGCCCCCGACCGATAACGTGCAGCTGTTGCAGCTAACGCGGCACAATTTGCATTAACACGCTGTGTTAGCTGTAAAAGCCTATTGCGGCTTAGTAAACATGTCCCATTACACTACATGCCACTACCTGATTTGCAAATCTATGTTAGAATACATTCCCAAAGTTCTGTCTTGTTAATAAGGAAAAACGAGAGAAGTCAGATGGAGAGAGCTAAAAAGCAAAGAACAGTAGAGCCTGGGACTTGGCTGCACCTTACTGTTTTAAGCATCATTAAGGTAACAGTTGTCAATTAAAACAACAAAATCATTAATGCCCACTCCCCTTTTGATATTGCTTTAAGTTGTGGAATAATTTGTGCCTTCTTGCTTTGAAAACTCTTCTTCGAAAGTCCCACTCTTCTTGCTCTAAATAAGCAGGTTCATTGCACTAACATTTGCAGAAATGTATGCAGGAATTATGTGGGTAAAGGTGAAGCATGAATGTAACGTGCAGCTAATAAGAGAGGCGAATATGATATTCCAGAAAGATGTAAAAACTAGATTATTAAAGATATTAGAACAAACAAGGAAAGGCAGCCTAGAAATAAGACAAAGCAAACAGTGGAGAAGCGACACGTATTTATTTTGAAGATGAGTTGCTTTGCTTCTGCTGCTTTAATCAAGCCGATGAATCGTAAGTTTGCTGTAGCGGAGGCTGGTGCAGGCGCGCGCTGGGGGAAGATAACGAGGAAGGTGAGTGGGCAGGCAGGGCACGCCTCAGTCAGTCTCCGTGCGAGCACCAGCCCCGGCTCCGAACGTGGGAGGCGGGCGCCCCTGCCAGGATTTCCGTACCAGAGCGCAGACTGACCAGGAGGAGTGGGAGGAAGGCGCACGGGCGGGTGCTCAGCTGCAGCCTGGCTGGCGCGCGCCGCGGGTATTACCCTCTTCCCACTGAAGGCGCTTCGGACGCGGCTCAGGAGGAGGGGGGTAGTATGGCAGGCGCGCGCTAGCGCTGGTCGCGAGCGGGGAACTGAGCGGTTCGCGCTCCTGCTCCTATTTTGAGGCTGTCACGAGCGGCTGCGATAAGCCGGAGCGCGGCATGGACTTAAATAGCAGCTGAGGGGAGCGGAGGCAAGTGCGCGCATGAAGTTGCAACTGGCTGGCGGCTCTTCGGGCAAGTAGGCGGCTGTAGCGGGACTCGCTCGTTCTGTAAAGTGGAAGCCGGTGGCTGGAAGTGGGAAGCGATGGGGTAAGTGTGCGGGGGTACAGAATCGGGGCGGCCACATCTTCAGCTGTCTAGAAATGTGTTCTGCACATCGCCACCTTTCAACGTGGAAATAAGTTATATGCATGTTCGATTCCGTTCGATTTGGGTTTCATTGTGCCCCCGAAGGCAGAAACGCCCTTAGGTTCTGTGCTGAAAGCAGGTTGGTATTGGTGTTTTGACTCTCTTGTACCCTGACGCCTGCTGTCGGTTCATAGTTGCAGAATTAAAATTGATTTTGCAAATTCCCTGGTGAAGAGCGGCCAAACGCTTCTGTCTCTAAGCTGTTCCTATTCCTTGGAAGGCTCAACAAACCCGATGATTTCGTGCAAGAAGCAAGAGTTTGGGAGGGACCCAGAAAGTTTTTCAATGTATTCAAAGGGCACCCTTCTTTTCCCTTGTTTTGTTTTCCTTAGGGTGTCTCCCAACGCCAAATCAGAATTTAATGATAGCTTTGGACCTCTTTTTTGATGCTGACACCTTTTGGGAGGAAACGTACAAGTAGACGGATCATGTGAACAATCCACTCGACGATCGGGTGTAGACTTCTGGCAACAGCTTATTTAATAAAGAATATTAGAGAATTAGGAGTGCTCTTGGTACCTTTTCAGCGACCATTACAAACAGATTAGTCAAGAAATTTTGTTTTATTTTGCAGAGCGAGTAATCGCTTTAGCTATAAGAAGGATTTTTTAAGGGTTATTGAGAGAGAGATTATAACTTTTGTCTGAGTCTGTTTCCATGACCATCAAGAGGATAAATTCCTTCGTTCATGCATTCACCTGTTTAGTTCTGTGCCTTTTCTGCATTCAAAGTGAAATGCCTGGGATGTATAAAAAAATATGTTTGTTTTGTTATATTAAATTTGTGCACTGTGTAGTTTATTCTCTATACAGGTGTAAGTCTTAGAAAATATTGTTTCTGTGTTAAACGCTTGAGAGCCCAAGGGCAAAGGCAGACAATATAAAGCACACGTTTAGGTCAGTATGTAGTAAATCTAAAGGTACTGAACTCTGGAAGAATGAAATTTTATTTCCATAAGAAATTTATGGACTTTGACAATTTAGCTGGACACATGGCAAACTGAATCTGCAGAAGTTTAACTTTGTGACTGTGCTGTGATTTTAATATTAAACTATATTGTGAAATTATTTGCCCCTTGAACCCTTAAGGGCAGGTTTACTAAAAATGAATGCACATTAAGGAAATTTAACAGGTGTTAAGTGCCACTGCACCCATGGAAATAAAACTGCTGTGGGTACTTAACGCACACAAAAATCTTTTTAGTAAACAGGTCCCTAAAATTGTGTACACTGAATTAAAATAGGAGACTCTGTGTTTTGATGAGTTTCTAGATAACCAGGCATTTATTGCAAAGTGTGCCTTCCTGCTGTTGGCTGCTTGGTATCTTCTAGTTGCACCCCCTCCCCTCCTCCCCCCCTCCCCTCGGGAATAGAGGCCTAGCCAGAGCTGGGAGAGCTAGGGAACTGCTGCAAGCTGGTGGCCTGGGCTGGCAGCTGTTTGGAAGTGTTCAGGTCTCTACCAGAGACTGGGCTCTTGTAGAGAAGCATCCCTGTGCCATTCAGATCAGATGAACTGTACAAGTACAGGACCACTCAAACTAAGTAGCTAAAATATCTTGGAATATATGAAGACATTCATGGGAAGGATATGTGTTTCTTTTGGGGAAGAACATGTTTTCTACATTTAAAACACAAAAAAATCCAGGCTACAACATAAGGGTAGTTTTCTCGGTCTCGTTTGTAAATTCGTCTATCTGATGTTTTTCCAGACTGGAGGCTTAGATCTGTAGAATAAAACTTTTAGTCTCTTAAGGATAGAAAATGACTTTAATGGAAATTTCACACTTTCAGTTGCTGGATAAATTGAGTCCAGCTTTCACCGATTTGATTCACTGCTGTGAGAAGTGGGTTGTTCACAGGTCATCAGTATAGTGTCTAATTTTGTTTTTCCTCTTAATGGAAATCTACTATGCCATTCTTCACCATAAATTTACATTGTATTTAAGGAAGTCTGCAAATGACTCTAAGAAACACCTATTAAACACCTCCAAATAGGTATGGATAGAGGATAAGCGCATATGTGTTATTCAGGGCTACACTTTTTGAACCACAAGTTACAGAAAACCAAGCAGAACTTGAGAGACTGTGACCATCTGTCTAAACTATGTGTTCACTGCTTTCATCTGCCATGTTTTGATTTAGTGAGACCCATGACTTTATGGCTTTCTATGTAAAGCAAAAAGTTTGTGTTTGTTACTGGATCAGTTAATGATGTTAATGCGGTAGCGCTGTATTGAAAGTGAAAACGTTAATGAAAACAGTGACAATGTTAAATCTTTCAAATAAGTAATTCCACGTTAAAAAGCACCTGAAAAGTGCACATGTATACTTTGACCGTATTTAAGATTTTGATGCTCATAGGCAGGATTAGAGAGCAGAAGCGGAGAAGGTTAGCATGTCATTTGAAGCACAGGTACCTTCATAATAGGGTGCCTAAGTGGCTGCCTGTGTTGCTTATGTGTAATTCTAAGCCAGCACCTGATGTGATGCAATGATACATTCCCCTCCCCCCTTCCTCCATTTGCAGACTTGGGTGTACCTGGGTCAGACATATAGGGGGTTATTCTGCCCCCTGAATAGCAGGGATGGATGTTCATCTCTGCTATTTGTGGGTGGATCGGGGGCAGAGTTAGGGTGGGCAGTGGGTGCTTGTTAGCACCGGACGTACAGGGCCGATTCTAATGTCGTCCCTGTACCGGGAAGTTATTCCACCTCCAAGGTGAAATACCTTTCCTGTGCAACATAGATCTACAGGTCCGCGGTGCAGATGTGGGGTTCTGTATATATACCCAACTACTTAGCACTTCCCTCTGACTCCTTGCACTCCATTCCCTCCCTTTCCATGACTTTATTCAGCCATTAGAACAGCTTTTTTTCTATTGGCAGGGGTTGGATTTCTGTCAGCTGTCTGTGTAGCTCTTGGCCATGGTTTCTTTTACATAGTTTATGATAGCAGATAAAGATCATCGTGGTCCATCTAGTCTGCCCAGCAAGGTGGCAGGAGTAGGTGCACCTGCCGCTCCGTGCAGGTCACCCCTGTTTTGTTGAGATAGCAGAGACAGTTAAGGTTTTTTTAACATTTTTGTCCTGTTAAGAGGTCCACTGTGTCCCATGCCATTTTGAATTCTTTTGCTGTATTTGCCCCCACCACTTCCATCGGGAGGGCATTCAAAGCATCCACCACACTTTTTCACTGAAAGGATTTCCTGATGTTGCCTTTCAGTTTACCCCCCTTGCAGCTTCATGTTATGTCCTCTAGTTTTACAGCTTCTCCATCTTTGAAAAAGGTTTGTTCAGTAATATTTTTTTAGTATTTAAAGCTCTGTATCATATCTCCCCTGTCCCTCCTCTCCTCTGGAGTATACATATTCAGGTCTTTAAGTCTCTTCTCATATGTCTTCTGGTGCAGGCACCAAATCATTTTGGTTATCTTCCTCTGTACCATTTTCAATCTTTTTATATCCTTTGCGAGATATGGCCTCCAAAACTGAACACAGTATTCCAAGTGAGGCCTCACCAGTGACTTATCCAATCAACAAAAAGGCATTGTGCCACAAAAACCAGGAAAAACAAGTCCAAATGTATGTACGTTTAATTTATATGATTTTATCATTCCACCTTTTACAATTTTTAATGTTTTATTGGTTATTTTATCATTTGTGATTTTTTTTTAATGTAGTCTTTAAAATGGTTATTTATATGTGATTAAATTATGTTTGTTTTTATAATTGTAGTATGCCAATACCCCTGATGAAGGTGTGACAAAACACGGCCTGTGTTGGGTCTTTGGCACGCAGTCTCAATTGAGTGCAAAATAAAAAGTTTTCAAGTTAAAGCCTTCCTTGTGCTACATTTGGACTTGGTTTTTCTCACCAGTGACTTATACAGTGGCATTAGTACCTCCTCCTTTCTGCTGGTAATTCTTCTCTGTATGGAACCCAGCATCCTTCTGACTCTGGCCACCGCCTTGTCACACTGTTTTGCTACCTTGAGATCCTCAGAAATAATCACACCAAGGTCCTTCTCCTGATCCACGCCCCCTATCGCATACAGTTTCCTTGGATTTCTTCATCCCAAGTGCATGACACTGCACTTCTTCGCATTAAATCCTAACTGCCAAGCATTAGACCATTCTTCCAGCTTTTATAGATCTTTCCTCTTATGTACTCCCTCAGAGCAGTCCACTCTGTTGCAAATTTTTGTGTCATCTGCAAAAAAGACAGACTTTTCCATTAAGTCCTTCAGCAGAATCACTCACAAATACATTGACCGATCCCTGGGGCATTCCACTAATTACCTTCCTTTCATCCGAGTGAGTTCCATTTACCATCACCTTCTGTCATCTCAGTCAACCAAATTCTGATCCAATTCACCACCTTGGGACCCATTCCCAGGCTGTTCAGCTTATTGATAAGCCTCCTTTTGAGGAACAGTAGCAAATGCTTTGCTGAAATATAGGTAGATCACATCCGTTGCATGCCCTTGATCTAGTTCTCTGGTTTCCCAGTCAAAGAACTCAATCAGATTTGTTTGGCATGATCGTCCTTTGTTAAAACCATGTTGCCTTGGATCATGCAACCTATTGGTTTCAAGAAAGCCCACTAGTCTCTCTTTCAGGAGTACCTCCATTACTTTCCCCACCTCAGAGGTAAGTCTTACTGGCCCATAGTTTGCCATTTCTTCCCTATTACTACTTTTGTGAAGAGGTACCACATCAGGCCTTCTCTAGTCCTGTGGAACTTCTCCTGTCTTCAAGGATCTATTATAACATCCTTAAAAGGCCCTGCCGGAATCTCTGAGCTCTTTCAGTATCCTGGAACGTATCCCATCTGGTCCCATGGCCTTGTTCACTTTCAGTTTTGCAAGCTATTCAAATGCATCATCTTCTGTGAATGATGTGGTATCTACAACATTCCCATTTGTATATTTGTCAATCACAGGTGGTCCTTCTCCAGGATTCTCTTTAGTGTGGGGACTATGGGAATGCTCCCCATCAGCACACTGAACATCATGGTACTTCAGAGGTTTTTTTCATTGTTTTTGGGTGGGGGGAATCCTGCAGCACCAACTTTCTTGCCTTTCTGCTTATCCTGTGGTAGCAGGACCTAACTATCCCACCACCCTGCTAACTCCTGTCTTCTCTTACCTTTTTATCATACATATAGATTGGTGGTGTTAGTGCCGTCAAGTTGGTGTCAACTCATGGGCAACCCTCTGGATAGTTGTCCTAAATTGTGTTCGGTCTTCAGTCAGGCAGCTCATTGTTGACAGACTGGCACCAGTAGCTGCTGTTATTGTATCAATCCATCTCATTGCTGGCTGCCTTCTTTTGCTTTGACCAGAGTTTCGCATCTAGCCGCTACTACACAATGTTGTATTACCCCTCTCAAGCGTGTGGACATTGCTTCCATACTATGAAAAAGTAATATTGTTGCTGGGCATTTAGGGATTTTCACTTCCAGCATTTCTTCCACAATCACTAGCACTAGCGCCCAGTAAAATTGTACTTCCCTACATTCCCAGTACGTATGATACAGTGTCCTGCAGCTCCCACAGTTATGCCAGGGTAAGGTACCATCGCATGAGTAGCATATAACTGTTTTCCAGTGTGGTAGTCACTGCGGATAGCTTGGCGAGCTGCGTAGAATTCAGTCCCAATCTTCTTCCCCACCTTTCCATGCACCCCACTTTGGGGGGTGCAGTCTGAACCTAGTCCCTAGTATAGCTGGGAGATTAAGCCCTTCTGCCCCACACTCTTGTACATAGTGCTTTTGAACTATGTCCTTTCTTTTGCTAGCTCCCGTTGCATCTGTTCTTGTGAAAGCCTATAATGTATTTGTGTATAGCTGTAGAAGTCTTGCTTATCTACTTTATATAAGTCGTGGAGTCCCTCAAAGGGCCATAACTTTCCATCTATGTAGAAGTTGCCCTACTTGTGTGTGACCCCCCCTTTATTGCCCATCTTTTCCATACCTTTGTGTCCGGGCCTTCCCCCTCTCTGAAACAGTCGATCAATGGCATCTCTACTGACACTCATCTCCCTCCTAATAAAAATTGATGATGTAGATACCAAACTCTCAACGTCTACCTTATTTTTATTTTATTTTTTTATATGGGCTATCCACCTTCATGCCCCTCCCCCCCCATCCATTTCCCCAAGTTCCTTCACTGTGCCAACTCGCCCTCTAACTTAACCCATTGTTTGGAGGGCTCTTGTATCCAGGCGTAGACCCCTCTCAGCTGTGCCGCCTCATGATATCTTTGGAGATCTGGTAAACCCAGGCCTCCATAGCTTTTTGGCCTCCTGGAGCACCTTCCGAGCAACCCTAGGTGCCCTATCTTGCTTTGGAGTCGCTTCCAAACCTTCGCCATTACCTCCACCAGGTATCCAGAAGAGGTAGAGAAACTGTGGTACCAACATCTTAACCGCTGCTATTCTACTCATCAATGAGAGGTAGACTTGGTTCCACTTTTGCAAGAAACTATCCATCTCCCCCCACCAATGTTTTGTAATTCCATGCATACAACCCATTAGCCGCCCACCCAATATTGATCCTCAAATAGCTAATTCCCCTTTATGGCCCACCTAAATGGATATCTGCTTTGTAGGATCTTTCGTAAGGCTTCTGAGATTGTGATCTCTAAGATCTCCAATTCTGGCCCAATTAAGCTTAAAACCGGATAGGCGCCCAAATTCCTTTAACTCCCACATAATCAGTGGAAGGAGATCTGTGGTCTGGACACCGATAAGAAAATGTCATCTGCGAATAAGGTAATACGATAATCTCAGGACCCAACCTGTATCCCACGCAGGCCTCTACTCATCCTTATCCATGCGACTAACTGTTCCAAGGTCAGTGTGAATAACGGGGATAGTGGGCACCCTTGCCTCATGCCCCGTTAAGTCAGAAAGGATTGGGAGTACCCTTCATTTACCTTGAGACATGCTCTCAGTGTCCTGTAGAAGGCCCACACCCATGCCATAAAGTTTTCTCTCCAAACCACATTCTACCTAGTACACAAAACGTAAACTCCCACGAAACATGATTGAACGCTTTCTCTACATTAAGTGAGTAGTACAATACAATACAATGTGTGCCTTCGAGTCAGTCCTGACTCCTGGCGACCCAGAAGCTCCTGGGTTTTCTTGGCAGTGTCACCGGAAGTAGATTGCCAGGCCTTTCTTCCGAGGCAATGGAGGGTTAAGTGACTTGCCCAAGGCCACAAGGAGTGCTAGTGGGAATTGAATGCTTGGTTACCAAGCCAGTGTTCTAACCACTAGGCTACTCCTCCATTCCAAGTGAGTAGTAGGGATTGTTCTTTTTGTTGTTGTACTGCTCAGAATAAGTTTAAGATCTTACGTACATTGTCTGTCTGCTGCTTGATGATCAGGCAGGCTTTATGCCTGGAAGACATCTGCTAGTGTCGGGATAGCTTCTTTATTTAAGTGATTTGGTAACACCTTTGCTAGGATCTTAGCATCTAGGTTTAGTAAGGATATGGGGCAGTAGGATGTGCATGACAATAGGTCCTTCCCTGGCTTAGGAATCAAATTTAATTCCTGCCCACCCCATCGTATCTGTGGCAAGTTGAAAATTCACACCAGGTGTGGTCCCAAAATTTGTGGTAGAAGCAGGTTATAAGGCCATCCAATCTGGGGGCCTTATCCAGTTTAAAGGGTCTTTATTACTCTTTGGATCTCCTCTCCCCCCCCCATCTCTCCCTCCAGGCTCTCCCTAAGTTCCCACTCAAGCTTCGTCAATGGGATAGAGGTCAGATAGCTCTCTATATCTCCAGTTGCGGGGAGGGGGGGCGAGCAGATAGAATTCCGCAACTTACTTGTGCATTTCTTCCCCTTTGATGCATTTCTGCCCTTGGGCCCCTCTCACTGCTATGATCTGGTTGTGACCCCTCTTCTCTCTCAACTGCTGAGATAGTAGTCTGCCTCACTTATTCCCCTCCCCCCCCCCCCCCAAAAATAAAATTCTGTCGAGTCAGTTGCATTTGGTGACTAAACTCTGCTGTTTCAAGGGCATTTAGTTGCACTTGTAGGGCCATTACCTGACCAGCAAATTTTCCAAACCTGCTCCTAGCATCTGCTTCCTCTTCTTGTAAGAGCTGCCTTCGCAATTGTCAGCCTTTCCTCTTTTTCCTTTTTTTATTCTCACCCCCCACTTCAACAGGGTGCCCCTCAGTACTGCTTTAAAACTGTCCCACATTGCTGTAAATGACAATGGGGAGGTGGGATGGAAAGTAAAGTATTCATTTATACACCCCCTGACATCCCTTACAACTAAGGGAATCATTCAGGTGTCAGTAGGTCTTCCCCCCCCCCCCCCCCGTCGTCATTGCACATTTCCATTGTTGCTTCAATAGGAGCCTGGTCAGACCATGTGATTTGCATCTATTTCTGTTCCTTTTACTCTAGATACCCCTCCCACCCATCTCATGTCGATTCGAGTATGTTGAGGGGACATGGGGAGTATTGTGTACTACCTGTGGCCTGGATTCAGAAGTTGCCACATATCCACCACTCCCTGGTCTCGGACAAAACGCTTTAAACGGGCCCTATCTGCTTCCTAATCTCCTCCCACCCTGTCGTGTCTCGTCTAGGGTCCCAGGTTGTATTGAAATCCCCACCCAAGATGATTAATCCTTCTCTCATCTTATTCAACAAAATTTCCTACCTCTTCAAAAATAATTTCCCTGAACAACGTTGGAGGCATCGATATTCACCACTCTATACCACTCTGATTTTACCTTCAAATGTACTATTTTATAGTGGCCAGCTTTACCCCGCAGCAGTTCCTCCTTCCCTCCCCCCCCCCCCATTTCCACTCGCACCCCCTTTGCCACCAGTATTGCTACTCCACCCTTCTTCTTCTTTACCTGATTGGATGCGAAGAGACATTGTTGGGTGTGTTTGGGACTGTAAATGTGTCCCTCTTGGATTAAAGCAATAGTTGCCTTTGTCTCCCCATTTCCTTAAACAACTTTTACCTTTTTACTGGGGAATTTAAACTTCGTACATTAAGAGATATCACTTTAAATTTAGCCATACTGAAACCTCCCTCCCCGTGTGCCCCCCACTCAGTATAATGGGGTGCCAAGACACTACTGCCATCAGTGCAATGCAGCCTGGCCAGTCTCCCCCTGATCCTCTCCCCACTTTAACCTTCTACTTTATCAGCTCACTACTCCCTCTTTGCCCTCCCCCCCCTCCCTCATTCACTCCCCTCAAGCCATGCACATCATGTCCATTAGTCTCAGAATGTAAGTCAGATATGAGTACCACATTAAGAACTGGAGCATAGTCACTTCTGGGATCACTTTATATGTAGGTCCACTACCTGTCCTAGGTTAATTCAGGTCTGATCTCTTGTCTCAGTCTTTTTGGTCCTTTCTCCAGAATTCCGATGTAATCTTTCTGCCATGCATCATGTGTTGCCATGGGGGATATTCCCTCTGTTGTGCTTTGTCCCTAGTTGTGTGTTGCTCTAGTCTAGTCCAAAGATACCACTCTCTGTTAGGACCTGAATAGCTTCCCCTCTGGTATGTACATGCCGGTGTTTTCCTTTGCAGATTGAAAGTCAGACCAAAGGGAAAAATCTAGCTGTAGCAGATGTTTTCGCTAAGCAGTTTTTGCACTCCCTCTCATTTCTCTCCATTTTTGTAAAGTTATTTGAGCCAGGTCTGAGTAAATGTCCACAGTATTGAGCTCCCATTTCAATGTGAAAGATGAATGTCCTCGTTTTTTTTTCTAAAAGTGAAAACCTGGTGTGACCCTTCTCGTAAACTAAAGGTAGTCTGTAAACTACCTCCCAAAAAGTGCTCTGTTGCCTTGAGAAAGTAAGGGGCACAACCTAATAAGTCTTCTGGACTAATAGGAATCAACACTCAAGAACAATATGAGGGCCAACCTGAATCAAGGTGCACAATAGACAAATTTTAAAATTCAGATTTCTTTTTTTTATTGGCAGCCAATGAAGAGGTTTTTAAAATAGCAGTAATATAGAGAAATCTATTTGTACCTGTAACAAGTCTAGCTTAAGTGCTTTTATAGATGTTGAAGATGATTTAATAATGATTGCTTGAGACTATCGTATAAAGAATTGCAGTAGTCCATTCCATTAAATAGCATGGCAAAAACAAGGATTTTCAAATCTTTTATGAAGAAAAATATAGTTTCAAAGAACGCAACTGGTACAGGATCATATACCCAGATTTAATTATTGAAGAGATTTATATCTCTATTTAAAACAATGGATCCAACTGATCCCTAAGAACACAAATGGAAACCTGGAGCAGTACTTTATGCAGTGCTTCTCAACCCAGCCCTCGGGGCACACCTAGGCCCATCGGGTTTTCAGGATTCCCACAATGAATATTGTGGCGCTCTCACCCCTACCAGGCGGTCGCCTAGTAGGGACGGGAGACCATCTTGTATTCCTTTTCCAAAGGGTTGTAGTTGTGTAGTCAGAAATGAACCAAGTGGATGTTTCAAAGCACACAGGAATTTTTATTAGCTTCCTTTAGGTAAGATGGTAACAATCTTCAAAGCAACTTTACACTCAGGACAAAGAAACAAAGGATAATCTTCTCCAATTAAAGCAAATGTCAAAACAGTGTTTCCGTGGAATTATTTACAATGGCTTTCCTTTTCTTTCCCTTTAAGATGCTTCTTACTTCAGCAATAATAAAGGCACATGTATTTACAACTTACAATCAAAGGCAGTAGGGCTGCTAGCTCCTTCTTTGCTGTTTTGAGTTAAACAGTTCTCAGCTGTCTAGCCCTGCCTTGGTTGCATTAGCTACTTCTTTAGGAAAGAACCTTAGTGCTTCAATATAAGACTCATTCTCTCCTTTACTTCAGGCTTTCAGCTATAACAAAGTTGTAACAGCTTTCTTAATTTCTGCTATTTGGCTTCCATTAATTAGCATCAATGCAAACAGCACAGTCCATCTCAGAACAAGAAGAACCCATGTCGGTTCCTCTACCATCCACTTCCATACTTTCTTCTGAGCTGCATATTGGTAAAGCTTGGAAAAGTTCAGGCACTTTTTGCTTTAAGTCTTTTAAAAGCTCAAATAGCCTATTCCACTGCACTGCCCTTCCTTCTCTTGGCAGAACTTCAACAGGCTTCTCCTGTTCAACTTTTCTTGAAAACCCCTTCTTTCTAATCTGGGTTTTCCCAGGTACAAATCCCTCTTCAGAATCAGAGCAAGAGATATAAGCTTTAGGCTTCACTGCTTTCTTTCTCTTACCTTGGAGTTTTACTGCAGGACTTCCATATCTGGGGCTTCTGTTGGCTGTAGCTATCTCTGCCTCAGAGCCAGTCAGGGAATCAGGGTAAGATTTCCTATCCACTTCCTGGGGCTTCTTCTGTCTGAAGGCACACCCTTCACCCGAGGAGTCTAGGCTCTCTTGCCTTAGCTTTTCCAATGCCAGCCTTCTCTCTTGCCAGCAAACCTGGTCCTCTCCCTGGAACCTTCTCTGTAGCTCTCTTGGCTGCAGTCCTGGCTGCTCTTGCTCTCCTTGCACTTGTCCTTGTTCCTGTTTCTCCTTCCATCTATCTCTGTTTGCTCAAACTTAAATGTGGAGCAGGGCACCTCCCCTTCTGACTCCACCCCCATGTACCTCCTACTCTTACTTAGGGTTGCCATGGAGTCTGGGTGTGGCTTTAGTCTAGCTCTACCCTCGTGGGTTTTCTCACTGCTTTTACTATGGTGTATGTGTTCTGGTGCACCCATCCACCGCAAAGAAGAAAAAGTTCTTTTTCCCTTTTTCTTCATGCTGGACTGCACTCTCCTTACCACAATATGCATGAGAGAAAATTTTCATACAATGATGGCAATACTTGCTCAGTTATCTCCTGCATATGCATTGTGGGAATCCTGAAAACCTGATGGGCCTAGAATGTGCCCCAAGGACTGAGTTGAGAAGCACTGCTTTAGTGCCCCAGATTAAAGGGGCAGAGTAGGAGCTGGATGTGAATGAGGAAACCAAATGGCTTTAGACTTATTTGTATTGAGGTTAAGCCCATTCACGGAAAATTGCTTCACAACAGCATCTGCATCCAGTGATGGTAAATCAGAGTGATCTTTAGAGAAAAAGATTTACAAATTAGCATAATATCCATTCAATCCTAATGACTGTATGTTGCTAAAGGAGGAAGAAAAACATTGAATAAAGATGGGGCAAGAAGAGCCCTTGAACTCCAGCAGGAGATTTATGTGCTGTAGATTGTAGACAGCCAAGAGCCATTGCCTATCAATGAAATGGTTTTCCTCATACCTCTCCAATCAATCAAGGACTCCATTCCCAGTACTCAATTCTGAAAGTTGTGAAAGTAAAATTGCATGATCCAACAAGATCAAAGGCAGTACATAGGTCTAACATTATAGAATGGAGGACTGAGTAAGTTCAGCTCTGGAAGTTTCTCCTCATCAATCATATGGAGATCAGAACCATCTTCTAGCTTTATTTTATTTAACAGGTTCTTTTATACTGCTTTATCATTAGTCAAAGCGGTTTACATTGTAACTTAAACTTTAGTAATGCACATTAAACAGGGACATAGATGCCTCTGAGGCAATGGAGGGTTATCAAAGTTAAGTGACTTGCCCAAGGCCACAAGGAGAGCCAGTGGGAATTGAATCCTGGTCTCTTGGTTCCCAAGCCAGTGCTCTAACCATTAGGCTACACTTCCACTCTTCCCACTATTGCCTCTAGTCTTTCATATCTTTTGGAGCATGTCAGTTTTGCTTCGGACAGACAACTGAATGAGGGAGGGAGACCACTTCATAAGAATGCCCATGAAAGCCCTGTGTACTGTGGATTTTCTTCTTTTTGAGGTAGCATGCAAGAGCCCTCTTACAAGCCAGTCGGGAAAACTATGCAACCATTTTCTTTAACCTCCATTAGAATAGATATGTAGGTGGTTAAAATAACTAGAAAACTGGTTGGCATTTTGTATCCAGCTCTGTTATGAACAAATGAGTACTCATCTAAGCACTAGTGTGTCATCAAACTGGAGGTGCTATGTAGACCTGTTGTGGCTCTCCCAAAGTCAGCTTCACGGCATGCATTCTGTGAAGCAGCTGCCTGGTTTTTGCTTCATCTGTTTACTTTGCACTGCTGCTTGGAGCAATAAAGTTTAAAGCCTTTGGGCAATCTGGTTGCGTGATATAGCAACTCTTGCACTATTGTGGTGCAGACTACTCCTAATATGGGACAATTATGTAAAACACGAGCAGCTTTGAGCTTGGGAGTTACTCACTTGTGTGCCTGACTGTCTTGCTTGTTGACAGAAAATACATTTGTTGCTAACCTGTAATGGGTGTTTTCCATAGACCAGGGGGATTGATCAGGCATACAATCCCTCCCACATCCCTAAGAATTGCCTTTAATTCTTGAACTTTGAAGCTGACTGAAGAGCTGAGGAAATGTTACTCTTAGCTCTTGGAGAGTTGTCTCAAAATCTTCAGAGAATTAGCCCCCCTACCCTATCTCAGCTTATCAAACCCCCCCCCCCCCCATGATCAGCACCAAAGAGGCGCAACGGGAAAAATGGTAGAAACCATCATAAAGAACAAAATTGCTGAACATGTAGATAGCCATGGCTTAATGGGAGACAGCTAATATGGCTTTAGACTAGTAAGATGAGTTTCCTTATCTGTTATGTCTTTTTTGAAGGTGTGAATAAACAGGTAGACAAAGGTGAGTCGGTTGATATAGTGTATCTGGACTTTCAGAAAGCCTTTGACAAGATCCCTCATCAGAGACTTTTGACAAAACTAAAGAGTCATGGGATAGGAGGCAGTGTACTGTTGTGGATTAGGAACTGGTTAAAAGATAGAAAGAGGATAGGGCTAAATGGCCAAATTTCCCAATAGAGAAAGGTGAATAGTGGTGTACCCCAGGAATCTGTGCTGGGTCCGCTGCTTTTTGACATATTCATAAATGACCTGGAAAAAGGAATAACGAGTGAGGTTATCAAATTTGCAGATGACACCAAACTATTTAAAGTTGTTAAAACCCATGAGGATTGGGGAAAACGCCAAGAGGATTTTGATAAATCGGAAGACTGGGCCTCAAAATGGCAGATCAAATTTAATGTGGACAAGTGCAAACTTGTGCACCTAGGGAAGAACAACCCAAACTATGGTTATAAAATGCAAGGTTCCACATTAGGAACCACCACCCAGGAAAAAAGATTTAGGCATCATTGTGGATAACATGTTAAAACCTTCGGCCCAGTGTGCAGTGGCAGCCAAGAGAGCAAATAGAATGCTAGGTATCATAAGGAAAGGAATGGAAAATAAAACAAAGGATATTATAATGCCTCTGTATCGTTCCATGGTGCGACCGCACCTCGAATATTGTGTGCAATTCTGGTTGCCGTATCTTAAAAAGGATATAGTGTTATTAGAAAAAATTCAGAGAAGAGCCACCAAAATGGTAAAGGGGATGGAAGGATACCCCTATGAAGAGAGGCTAAAAAGGTTAGGGCTCTTTAACCTGGAAAAGAGACGGCTGAGGGGAGATATGATAGAAGTCTATAAATTAATGAACGGAGTGGAACGGGTAAACGTAGATCGATTGTTTTTACGTTTATCAGAATATAGAAAGACTAGGGGACATGCAATGAAGCTACAGGGTAAACTATTTAAGACAAATAAGAGAAAATATTTTTTCACTCAACGTGTAATCAAACTCTGGACTTTGTTACTGGAGGATGTAGTAAAGGCTGTTAGTGTAGCTGGGTTTAAAAAAGGTTTGGAAAAGTCCATAAACCATTATTAAAAAGGGACCCAGGATATCAGTGCTTGACCCAATACAAGCATTGTGGGACCTGTGTCTTTTGGGGAAACTGCTGGGTACGTATGACCTAGATTGGCCACTGTTGGAAACAGGATACTGGGCTTGATGGATCTTGGTCTGACCCAGTATGGCATTTCTTATGTTCTTAATGAATAACACCCTCCTATTCCGATTTATAGAATGACCAAAACAATACACAAGTAAAAGGGCATTCAAATGCATTACCACAGGGACTTAGAAGTATAACTGACCTTTCCACCTTCCGCACACATCTCAAAACTTTCTTATTCATAGAACATTTTGGGTAAACAGAGATCACTCCAACTAATTGACCTGACATAACCTTGAAGAATCAAGCACCTTACCCTCCACAATTTCTCTACTTACTCTCAACCCCACAATACGTTACATTGCTCTGATTTACCTCTTCAAAAATGCATAATATTGAAAGCACATGAGTCATCAACAGACTAATTGTAAATAGTTTTCTGGTATTCAAATCATGTATATATCTCTGGTTGTTTGTTAGTTATGTCATCACTACCTTGTTCAATGTAATTCAGTTGTTTTTTTATGTAAACTGCTATGATTCTTGATTATGGCGGTATATCACATACATACATACATAAATCATGTCTCACTTGTATTTCTGATCAACACTGTCAACAGAAAACAACCATTACAGGTGACCAACAATGCTCTGTTCCAGATGAATGATAGTATTTATATACCACCTTTTTCCTTAAATCATGGTGGTTTACATTAACCTCAATTTTCACCTTGTGAACAAGGTTGTTTACATTAAACTCTCTATCACTGAAATCAAACCATTTACATTGTAACAAGCTGTCTTAAACTTGACAACTTGGAGACATGGATCATAGTGTCATAACAGTATGTTTCCATAACTTATTTACATGACCACAAACTGTAAATTGTTTATTCATGTTGTATGATCGTGGACATTGTTTACTAGTCATTGTTCAGAACTGTTGTGATGTTGACGAAATGATCAATGAATAGGAATGTCTTCAGTGTTTTCCTGAATTCTTTAGCGGCGTTCGTGCATCTACTTTGTGTTTTGGTTAGCTTCTTAAGGTAGCTAGCAAAATAAATCCTCACTTGTATCACCATTTTTCTTTTCAAGCTTTCTATAGAAGAGTGAGAGAATAATCCAGCAGGAAGATTGTGTAGCATAAATAAGCAAAGACTATGATTAACAATGGAATGTTAGATCTCTAAAATTTGGAGGCTTTCTCAGCTCTGCATCGCTCAAGTGCAATGTTAGACAGAGTTTCCCATGTAAAAACCCCAGAGAGAATGACTGGCTATTGTGAACAGATGATGAATAGCAAATATACAGTACGGTGGATATTCAACAGCAGGGATCACTAGCTGTTCTAATGTGGCGAGCCATCACCACTGAAGCTAAGATCTGAATATGCAATGCTGGGCCATATCTAGTCACTGGTATTGAATATCTAGGCTGGCTGGATAGCAAAGAAAGTAACCGGGTAGCGGCTCAATATTGCCACTACCTTTTATTGCTGGGTAACTCTCCCGGAATGCCCTGATGAACCCATGAACATTAAGCAGCATTAACCGTGTTGGTGCTGCTGAATATCCTGGTCAGTGTGATTAATGCGGTTATCAGGTCTGCTAACCACATTAATCCCCTTTGAATTATCCTCCCTCCCCCAGTAGTTTCTATACAAGGGAAATCTTGTCCTGCCATATGCCTTGAAGTCTATATATCTCTTTTGGGGCTGCCTGAGATGGAATTTGGCCATCCATTCCAGTTCCTTTCAGTACAGAGGGTCAGTTTCTCCAATCCAAAATGGACTGAAAATGAGATAAGAACTTGCTCGGACCAGAACTAGTTCCATAAATATTGAGTGTGAATGACAGAGCACCATGCCCCCTCAGTATGACAGTGACCCAGTGGGTCACTTTGTTTTCCTATAGGGGACATATTTTTGTGTAAGAATACAAACATTGCTGCTTCTAGACATAGAAAATGCTGCAAAATCTTGTTTCACCCTCCCTCTGTGAAGCTGTACTGCTCGGAGGGGGAGAGGTGCATCTCCTGAGAAGTGGTGACATGGACCTGCTTTTACTAAGAACTTCTTAAACTTCAGGCCCTCTTTAAAGGATCTTGCATATATTCAGAGAAACAATATGTATGTTGGTCATCTTGAAGACACAAGAGTTCAGACGAGTAAGCATGGGAATAATATCCCGGAAAAACCGTGGAATGCTGGAAAAGAAACGGCAGCTCCTCAGCTAATGAAGAGATCTGATGTATGCAAATGTTTCCATATATCCCAAAACTCATTCAACAATGAGCAAACATCTCTAAACTAATACACAACACCCCAGAAGTTAACTGGCCAAATATAATATAACATACATTATATTTTCCAAACCTGCCCTCAACCCATTGGCCAGAGTAACAAATGAACACTCAAAAAAACAACACATTTCTGTACTTAAAAAAACAAGCAGAAGGATAAAGTTCCAAATGAACCTGGAAGCAGTGTTAACTGTTTGTATTCGGGACTTCTACAGTTCCATAACCTGCAGCTTCTGCTGAATAATGCTGTTAGGTTGATGGAAGACCTTATAACAAGGGAATATGTTACTTCTGCTTGGCAGTAACTCAATCAGCAACGGGCAACTAGTGGTGTAAAGCCTAAAATCTTATCACTTGTGCATAAATGCTTCCAATGTTGGCTTAAACTACTTGAGAGAAACCAGATAGCTCCACATAAAGCTTTAGAGCACCTTGAGATCAGCAGTTAAGAATTGCTTGCTTTGAAGGATATGCATCTGCAGAATATAAAAAATGGAGCTTAATGTATGATTATGTACACCGAAGCATGACAATAGAGGGAATTTAAAAAAAAAATAATGCCTTCAACAAATGGAAATAAATCATGGGGGGGGGGGGGGGTGCAACACACTCGGCCCAGGTATCTCTTCTATAAGGCTGACCAATTTCCAGTAAAGCACTGGGAAAAAAAGTCCTAAAACGGAGCCTGCCACTAGAACATCTCTGACAGAATCAATCCAGATAGTAATATCCCAGAGGTCCAAGACTCCATCAAGCATGCTGCTCAAAACTGCTGAATTGGGGCTGTGAACACAGGATTATGGCCAATGCTGCAAAAAATGGTAAAGCAGCCAGCAATCCATGAAATCTTCCTAGAGTACAGTGAACCTGATCCCAGAACTACCAGCACAGGCTTGGGAACCCAGAGACCAGGGTTTGATTACCACTAGCACTCCTGGTGGCCTTGGGTGTCACTTAACCTGGATATTTCTGAGGCAATGGAGGGTTATCAATGTCCCTGTTTAATGTACATTATCAAGTTTAAGTTACAATGTAAACTGCTGTGATTGAAATGATAAAGCAGTATAAAAACCTGCTAAATACCATCTCCCAATGCCTAGGATCTCAGATACCTCATATGTATGTCACACATAGGATCCCAGGTGAGCACAGTCTGTTGGCAGAGATCTTGGTGCAACTGAAGGAAAAAAAAAGGGGGGGGGGAGCGCACTCTCTTGAACATAAATTAGTCCGTGACTGTTCCTCAATCCACAGGCAATGGGGAACCTTCATGGTTTTGTGTTGTCTGCTTGCATTGCATGTGACTTGCCGCCGTACACTCTGCTGTTTTCTTGCCTTTTTAAGGCACTATACTGGACTGCTGCAGAAATATCTGCACTATCTCCAGGGTCAAAATGAAAATTTGTTTTGGCCATTTTGGTGGAAAGAATTGCTGCTACTTGAAAAGGATTTCCCCAGTCTGCCTGGTTTTGTCCTAAATTTTGATTTGACAGACTGCAGGGTAGGGCAGGGGTGAGCACGTTACAAGTTTAACATGGCTATCTTGGCTGAGAGTCCAGCCACACAGATGTTTTTTGCAATGACCTCTATCCTCCAAATTGGTCTGTTTGGCGGTGACTTGAGCCAAAGGTTTTTTCTAAAGGATCACCCATCCTAGGGCCTCTGAGTGATTCTCTTTTTAGGCCTTCCATTTTGGTGGGTGTTTTGGAGACGTTGGACAAATTTTCCTGCACTGAAATCACCAGCTCGACCACCTTGTCCATCTTGATCCTCCATCTTAGAATTGTTATTTGTGGCAGTAGTTAAACTCCTTTTTTTTGACTAACACATTCTGTAGCATTCTGTTGTTCATCAGTATGGAGTGCACCAGCTATTTCTCTTAAGGCACAGTCGTTTGTCAAACCTCATTTTTTTTTCCTTCTCCCTCCCCCCCTCCCCCCATCCACTACGTTCTTGCATGATCTTTTGGGCTTTAGTGGTCTTGCAGAATTCCTAAAACTAGCATTAAAATCTAAGACAGGATTTTGCTGGCAGTGGTTGGGGGAGCATCACGCGTGTCTCTTCACTCAGTGTTTCTTACATGGTTGATTGTCTGTCTGTGCCTATAGGGGCAGTGGAACTTGACTAGTTTCTTGAACAAGGATGTCAGCAGTGCTGCTATTTTAGGAAGTCTGTGTAACCTATAGACTTGGAGTTTCTTTGAGGCTTCCCGATAGTGTGTTGCTTTCACTTCCCAGGGATCCTGCACTCCTGGAAAGACAGTATATATTTATTTCTTATTAATTAAGATTTATGTAGTCTGGGAACTCCTCCTCCTCTAGATTCCTAATTGAAAGAGCACTACTTGGTCATGTCTTGCCTCCAGGAACAGATGCCATGCCAGTCATACAGTTTCCGAATCACAGAGGCAGAAGTAGACTTGCATCTTGGCTTCCCTACTTCTTAGCCAATTCTCATGTCTCCACCCAAAGCAATGCTGATTCTGATCATATTTGTTCTGCATTATTTTGTACTCTGACTCCCCAGCAGAGATGCTATCAACAGGTCATCCTCATATTCACAGAACCACTAACTTTTCAGATGGTTGACAATTAGAGCTAGCTAAGTGTCCCTACTTCATAAAATATGTATCTGGAATGGAGGAATAGCCTAATGGTTAGAGCACCTGGTTTGGTAACCAAGAGACCAGGGTTTGATTCCCACTAGCACCTCTTGTGGCCTTGGGCAAGCCACTTAACCCTCCAATGCCTGAGAAGAAAGGCCTGGCAACCTGCTTCTGGCCATGCTGCCATGAAAACCCAGAGGCTGCTGGATCTCCAGGAGTCGGCGCCAACTCGAAAGCACACATTGCAACTCTGAGGGTTTGCCTCTTTGTGGATGATACCAAAATCTGCAATAGAGTAGACACGCAGGAAGGTGTAGATAACATGAGGAGGGATCTAGCTAAGCTTGAAGAATGGTCTAGAATTTGGCAGCTGGGATTTAATGTTAAAAAATGTAAGGTCATGCATTTGGGTGCAGCAATCCAAGGAAGCAATATAGTATAGGGGGTGAAGTACTTTTTGTCCACTAAAGAAGAGCGGGACCTAGGCGTGGTTGTGTCTGATCTTAAAGTAGCTAAACAGGTAGAAAAGGCGACGGCAAAAGTTAGAAGGATGCCTGGGTGTATACAGAGAGGAATGGCTAGCAGAAAAAAGGAGGTGATAATGCCTCTGTATAAGTCTTTGGTGTGACCTCATTTGGAGTATAGTGTGCAATTCTGGAGACCGCACCTTCAAAAGGATGTGAACAGGATGGAGTTGATGCAGAGGGTGGCTACTAAAATGATTAGTGGTCTTCATTATAAAGCATATGAGGACAGACGTAAGGATCTTAATATGTACTGGAAAGGCGGGATAGAGGTGATATGATTGAGATTTTTAAATACCTCCGTGTCATAAACGTTCAGGAGAGAGCCTCTTTCAATTGAAAGCAAGTTCTGCTACGAGGGGACATGGGATGAGGGTGAAGGGAGATAGATTCAGGAGTGATATGCGGAAATATTTCTTTACGGAAAGAGTAGTGGATCTGTGGAATAATCTCCCAGCGGAGGTGGTAGAGATGAGGACAGTAACTGAATTCAAAAAAGCATGGGACAAATACAGAGGATCTCTAAAGGAAAAAAAGGGGACTGTTGTAGTTGATATGGAAGGACAGACTAGATAGGTCATGTGGTCTTTTTCTGTTAAGTTTCTATGTAATGAAACTGTTTACAGCTTTAATTCTGTAGGTAAAAATGTTTTTAGCTTACAAAGTATAAGATTATGTTTTAACTTGTGCAGCGGGCAACTTTAAAGACCAAATAAAGTTGCCGATTGTTTGCTTGTCTTTCAAAGGCTAAGTATATTTGAGACTACATGGGCCCTTTCTGGATTGCATCAATCTGGTAATTGGTGGTGTCTTGCCACTTTAGTTTCTCTGAACTCGGGCTTTTCATCTCAGCTCGGTACTGACTACAAAGTGAGCTGCTGGTGAGCGGCGGTGGTGTGTTTGTATTGATTGCTGTTGTAGTAGGACTCTATTGAAATTCATAGAAAGTCATTGGAGGTGAGGTGAGGGGAGGAAGATGGCACTACTCGGCAGAGAGCATCATTTTGTTACCTTTAGCTGACCACTGAAGGGTTTTATCTGCATTACCCGTGAAAGGGCTTGCACCATAGCTGTGACAAACATGGATTTCTGCTGTTATGTTTGCTTAAAATTATGTTCCATCTGATAATACAAACAGTGTTTAGCAAAGTTTTGCAGTGTCTTGAAGCATTCTTTTATCTCTGTCAGTACTCCTGTATGCTAAACATTATTAATCGGTTTATTTTCTAGTTGCTGAGAAGTTTTTTTTTTCCTGCAGCCAGCTCTGTGTGATTGACATTTTTTGTATAGGATTCATATGTGTGCACGTATACTCCTGTTTAAACACACTTTTTTTCTTTTCTTTTGTATATTATACATTGACAAGTTTCATTTTTGCACCTATTCAAGTACTATATGACTAATAAACTCTTTTGACTTTGGAATTTCCTCTTGCTCCTTTTGTTTTGGGGGGGGGGGGGGGGTCCAGCTTAGTCAGAATTGGCACTGGGATCTGGTGCATGAGTCTGTTCACAGCACAATCTCTCCTGCTTCCCCACTGTATCTATAATTAGAACTGCATTTAACTCGTATTCTGCTATTCAGTCCTGTTGAGTTTCATCTCTTAACATTTGATAGGCAGCTTGGAGTTCATTGCACTGCTGCTGCTGCTTTGGCATTGTATCACAAAAGATGCACTAATTTTAAGAATTTCTTTGGCCCCTAGAGCAGTGCACAGATTTCATATTCAGCTGTCTTTCTGATGCTCTTCTTTGTTCTTGATACACCAAGATGTCCTTATGTAGCATTCTCTAATTTTGATAGTGTTTTGTCTCTCTTAAATTTTATGTCCAAAGCTGCAGAAAACTACAGTGTGATTTTTCTCTTACAAATATCCTCTAATTTTCCTCCCCCACCCCCACGTTTCATGAGAGTCGTATACATTTTATTTTTTATTTATTTAATGCTATTTCTATCCCGCCTTATCCTTTTAATCAAGGTGGTTACACAGCAAACAATCAGTGGGAGTGGTGCTTGGGTTCAGTGTGTGCATCATGTATAGTGAAAGTGTGAGTGTGTGAGTGGGTTGATTAGTGTGCGCTATTTACAGCATGAGCTATATACAGGGAAAGTGTAGGGAGCGTGCAGGTAAATTGTTGGTCCATGGTTGTAGCACTCATTGTGTGTTCGGTCCGTAGTGCTCCAGGAAAAGCAGGGTCTTTAGTTGTTTCCTGAAGTCCTTGGTGTCTTCAGTGGCTCTCAGTTCGTCTGGGAGTGAGTTCCACATGCCAGGTGCTGCCAGTGACAGTGCTCTTCGTGTGGTGGATTTACATGCTTTTGTGTAGTCTTTTGGCGTGTTGATTGTGTCTGATGTGGCTTTTCTTCTGGGTCTTGTACTGGTGTCGGGTTGTATGAGGGGTTGAAGGCTGTGGGCAGAGTTCCTGTGTTTGATCCTGAATATGTTTAGGATTGTCTTGTATTTTATGCGTGAGTTGATTGGGAGCCAGTGTAGGTCTTTTAGTATGGGGGTGATGTGGTCTTGTTTGGATGCACCGGCTATTATTCGTGCTGCCGTGTTTTGGACCATTTGTAGTGGTCTGAGTGCCTGTTTTGACATGCCTGTGTAGATCAGGTTGCAGAAATCAAGTATGGGTGTTATGAGAGCTTGACAGACTGTGCGGAAGTGCTCATGTGTGAGGAGTGGTTTGAGGCGTCTGATTATTCTCAATTTGAAGTATGCATTTTTGGTGGTCTTGCTGATGTGTGATTTGAAAGTCTAGCCTCTTGTCGAGTGTTACTCTGAGATATTTCACCTCGTTTTTGAGGGGTATGGATGTGTTGTTGACCTTGATGGAGGGTGGCGGGCTGAAGTTGTTGTTTCGTGTGATGAGCAGTGCTTCTGTCTTGTTGTAATTTATGGTCAGGTTGTTGTCGTGTAGCCAGTTGGACATGTTGTTGAGGCAGTCTGTTATTGTGGTGTAGTCTGGGTTGTCGAGGTTCACTGTTGTGTAGATCATGATGTCATCTGCGTATATAGTGTAGTGTATCTTGTGCTCTTTTATGATGTTGCAGATTGGTTGTATGTAGAGGTTGAATAGTAGTGCGGATAGCGCGGAGCCTTGTGGTACTCCTTGCTTGATCTTTGCTTGTTGAGATGTGTGGGACCGATCTTGACCTAGAACTTTTGGTCAATTAGGTAAGAGTTGAACCATCTTAGGGTGGTGCCATTTATTCCAATGCTCTATAGTCTGGTTAGGAGGATTTTGTGGTCCACTGTGTCGAATGCCGCTGATATGTCTAGGAAGATCATTAGTGTTCCTTTTTTGTGGTTATCTATGGTTTTGGAATATGTCGTTGAGTAGGTAAAGCAGTAGAGTTTCGACTCCGTGGTTTGGACGGAAGCCGTGTTGGTGTAAGTCGAGCGGGGCATGAGTGTCAATATGGTCCTGGAGTTGGTGTTGTACAGCTTTTTCTATGGTCTTTGCCATTAGTGGTATGCTGGAGATTGGCCTGTACGCTGCTGGGTTGCTTTTGTCTAATGTGGATTTCTTCGGGATCGGTCGTATTGTAGCTATTACATAGTATATACATAGTAAAGATACTAAATAGCTAATAGCAGAGAAAGCAACTGGCCCATACATTCTTGCCTTTACTGCTAGTTGCAATACTTTAGAGGCCATGGCTGGTTCTGATTTGGGTTTTATCATTCCCACAGTGGCTGTGGTGGAGGGGGGGGGGGAGGGGGTGAAGGTAGAAGAAAAGGATGCACACTTCTGCTAACCAAAAGGTTCCAGATTGGTGACCTGGCAGAAAATCAGCATTGCGCTCTGCAAGAATATATTCCAGCTGCTAGCCATGGAGCACAACAGTTTGTAAGTTCTCTCGCCATTTATCCTCCTCATTTTTATACTTTATCCAGAATGGTAGAACACAAATCCTCCACTCGGATCACGCTCTGTACTCTTCTTCCTCCCATGTCTATCCACAAAGCAACTACCAGTAATAGTGTGGCTGTTGCCTGAGCGTCTGGCCTCCTAGGTCTTCTGCACAGCCTGACAGGCAGACTCGACCATATGACAACCTATGTTTCCACTGCGGCCTCTAGCCTTGCCTGTTACTCCCCACTGCAGGAAATTCTGGTAACTTCTACACTGTGAATCATTTGAGTGTGGCACGTCAGATACTTAAATGTTTGATGCCTGGTCTTGCTTCTTCTCTCACTACTTTTTCTGCAACTAATGATCTTACTCCATGCCCTCTCTGTCTGTATTTAGCTTCATGCACCTACTACCCTTTCTTAGGCTCAGAGGAGACTGACAAAAATACTCCCGTGGGATGTTGCTCCTATCGTGACTTCTTGTTGCAGATCTGACCATGCCTTGGCAGCAGTATAGAATAGGATATACATGCTATTTGGTCAACCAGTTTGTCAGTACCACAGGTTAAAAAAAAAGGTTAACTACAAGTCCACTATTTATGCTGTCAGACTTCATTACTTAATCAAAGTAGCACCCCACCTTTCTGGTCAGACTCTGGTTCCTACAGCCCAGCATTTTAAGGGCGTCATGTTCTTCAGTCTCTCTCTTTTCTTCATGCCGCAGATTTCTTTCACGCTTCAGTCCTGCGTTTTATTCATGTCAGCTGTGTTCTGTCCACATGTATCTTACCCAAGATGCCTTGACAAATGTTACTTGCTTTGGTCCTTTCTTGACATGATTATGCCAGTATTGTCTATTTAGGTCTCCCAAATTCTTTCCTGAAACATTCAAAATATCCTCACTTATTCACGGGTCCCGGAAAAGTGATCACATTACTGCCCTCTATGTTCAACATTGCTGGTTACCTGTTGCCTTCTCCTGATGGCACATATAGCCTTTTACACAGGCCACCCCCTTATCTTTCTCTCTTCACTCCTTCTTCCTTTTGTCCAAAACTTCTCAACATTCAGACTTCTCTATTTGCCACAAATTCACTGGGTTCATTAAGAGGCTCTGTCCTGTCCTAATGTCTTTTTATTGCACTTTTAGCATGTGTTCTGGTGGATCCCCCTCCACTGCTATCTTGCTTTCTGTTGCTGTACCTTGGGGCTCTGTCTTGGGACCTCGTCGTCTCTTCTCTCTGAGCTCATTCCCTTGTTGCACTGATCTCCTCCTCCTCCTCCTCCTCCTCCTCACCAGAAAATGCACCTGGATTCCAGGCCCAAGGCTCTGCTTGCTTGTCTGTTGCTGCCTGGATAATCCACCATAGTCAAAAGCTGAATATGACTATGACGGAGCTTCTCATCTTTCTCCCTAAACCCACCTCCCCACTCTGTTTCGGTTGATAACGCTGTCATCCTCCCTGTTCCCTCAGCTCGCAACCTTGGGGTTATCGTCAACTCTTCTGTCCACCTTTCTCTGCCCATATCCAGCACATAGCTAAAACCTGTTAAATCTTTCTCTAATATCAGCAAACATTGTCCCTTCCTCTCTGAGGACGCTATCAAGATCATCCCTCCACTCTTGTCACTTTCCAGACTATTAGAACCTGCTCCTCGCTGGTCTCCCATTTGAATCCTCTCTTCTCCCCTCCAGTCCATTCAAAACTCAGCTGCACAGCTAGTCTTTCACCCTTGTTGCTATGCTCACATAACCCCTCTTCTCAGATCGCTTCACTGTCTCCCTGTCTATCTCCAGGAACAAGCAGGAATGAGTCTTCACATATGGGTACGTCGGTACTGACGGAGCCTGCACGGGAATGCTCCCCAGCATCCAATCAGAAAGCTTTTGGGAGCATCCCTCGCGCCTGCGCGGTGACTTCCCGCCTTTCCCACTGCCTCTCCTCAGTTTTTGTTTTTCCGTGGAGCCAACAGGACGTCCTCCTGTCACCGCAGAAACCTTTTTCTTTAAAATCCTTATTTTCTTGTTTTCTTGTGGTCGCGGCTGTCTTTCCCGCCGATACCGGTACCGCTGGTGCTTTATTCTTTTCTTTTTCAAACTTAGAGAAATATTTTCTCCTCAGTTTTTTGTTTTAACTTTTGAGGCCTACCAGGCCTTTTCCAACATGGAGCCTTCTTCCCCTAAGAAGTGCCTTCACTGTGGAAACTTAGTTTTCTTTTTAGACTCCAATGCTTGGTGTCTATCCTGTTTGGGTCCTGACCCTTTTTCCCCTGATACCTCAGGCTATATTATTGGGAGAAGACCTTCCCTTTTTCGAGTGTCCCTCGATGCCGTTTTTCCTCCTGAGGTGAGGACACCGGCTTATTCTTCTCTCCAGGATCAGGTAACCCACAAACAGTCTGTTAAGACTAGCCAATTCTTGAAGGGTAAGTCTCATGCCCAGCATGACTGCTCCGGCCTTGCCCTCAAGACCTCATTGGCAATAAAACCCCGGCGGGAGTCTTCGGGCTCCAAAGCATTTACGAGGTTTCAGGTTGTTCCTGGGGTTCACCCCTCACAGAACATACCTGAGCCATGCTTGGGGGTGGTATCGGCTTCGAGCAGTACCGATACCCCGACATCGGCACCGGTGTCGAGTGTTCCACTCTTCACCAGGCATCGTCTTTGGACGTCCTCAGTACCTTCGGAACCGATCGATACGACTCCGATTGACTTTCCTGTATCGGCATCGCCAATACCACCACCACCGTCGGTACCTTCTAGACATGCATCGATAGACTCGCTCTCTTCGATGCCGAGTCTAGAATCGATATCCAGTCTCGATGACTTGGTACCGACGCGTTTCGGAACCGATCCATTTCGTTTCCGACTACACAGTACCGAGGATATTTACCAAGGCTCTCTGGTTACCTCGGCACCGATTCCTGCTTCGATGACATTATTGTCTCCGATACCGGTACCGGTATCGATGTCGATTCCTGCAGTTCCATCGGTGCCATCGATCCTTTCTATGCCTAGTTTGGAATCGATCCCAGGCACTGACAATGCAGTACTGACTGCCTCAAATCAGAACTGTCAGTATCACTGTCCATCTAGCAGGAATCTTTTTCTGCACCAGGCCAGTATGTCTTCTGGTGCTCAAGCTGCTCCTTCAACCTCAGCTTACCCAGGAATAGTTCCTATTGGAGATCCTTCTTTTCAGAAATTTCTCCTTGACATGGCAACCTTTCTTGCCATTCCTATTCCTGGCTTTACTCTGGACCAAGATCCTGCAGATAAGGAAAATATAATGCTTCCTTTACATCATTCTTTGCAGGATCTTCTTCTGAGGATATGGGAATCACCCTTAAAGGTTCCTTCGCCTTCTACAGCCATGAATGTTCTGTATCAGGTACCTCCCTCTCCAGGGTTTCAAAAAAAATCAACTTCCACATCATTCCATTGTAGTGGAATCAGCAATGAGGAAGGTAAGAAGCAAGAAGAAGCATTCTTCTTATCCGCCAGGTAGTGCATCTAAAGCACTTGATACCTTTGGACGTCAAACCTTCCAAACTTCTATGCTGGCTTCAAGAATTATCTCATATATTTTTTATATGAGTCTGACGCTTCAGGAGGTCACAAAGAAATTATCTCTTTTGTCCCCTTTTTTGTCAGAGCCTAAGGCCACTGACTATTCCTTACTACTTAATCATAGCAGGAATATCTCTTGGTTTCTTTCTCGTGCTTCCCTAGACTCTTTTGAGTCTGTTAGCAGATCCTCTGCTATTGCCATTGGGGCACGTCATAAAGCCTGGCTGCAAGCTTCAGACTTGAACAGATGGGCACAACATACACTGGGTAATTCTCCTTGTACTGGAGAAAATCTCTTCAATAGAGAGGCTTTACGTCAGGTTGCTCATTGCTCCACTGACTTCCCTGGTTCTCGAAACCATCCTAAGCCTTCTTTTTTCCCCAGGACGTAGGAAATGTCCTACCAAACCTCCTTTCCCTAAGAAAAGAAGGTTTCACTCTTCTCCTGCCCATCCTCCAGATGTATCCAAGCAAGGGACATCTCATCCTAGTCTGAGGTCTCCAGACTCTAGCCAGTCTAATCATAAACAGCAACCATAGGTTCCTCTATGTTGCAATCTACAGTTAACTTCTCTTAGCAGAGGTTTATTCTTCCAATTCTACACTGGTTTTTCAGTATGCTAAGCTGTTAGGATACTTTTGTCCGTGGGTTACAAAATTCTCCCCTTCTTACTACTACGAAGGGAGGTTACCACTATCCCATGATAGTTTTTTGTCCCCATATGGACATCTTTTCCTTCAGCTGACTTACCATATGGTTAGTCACCTTCCATCCCCCTCTCTTCCAGGGTTTCCCCTGCTTGAGTTGGTATCATACTGAAACACTTCTCTTTCTTTCCAGTGTAGACTTTTTTGTTATCCTTCAGTGCAACTCATCAGACAGGGACGGGAATATCTCCGCTCCCTTTGTCTGTTTTTCTCTCTGTCTTTATACAGGAGAATCCCCTCTGCTCTTTTGTTCAGTTGCTGTGCATGCAGGAGTTCCAGTGATTACTCTAGTGCTCATTGCAAGCTACTTTCAACTATCTTGCATAATACTACTCACTGCAAGTTATCATCTTCTAGCCATATCCTTTCCTGGGATGTGGCAACACACCTGACTTCAGTCAGTTTTATCTCATAATTCTCCTGCACAATGCTCTCTGCAATCTTCAGAGAAGCTTACTACTATGGGCCCTTGCTACAGAGCATTGAACTTTATCTCTGAGGGTTTTTTCCTTATAGTAGAAAAAACTTATATAATCATTTCCTGACTATATGGGTTCTTTATACCCTCTTGTCTCCTGTTGTGAAATAGAAGACAAGATTTTTCTGCGTGAATGTCCAAGGAGTTCACAATCTTGCAGGAATCTACCCCTTTTTCCTTACAGCTTGGCATTATGCTTTTCTGCTCCACTTGGACAACACATACTCTTTTACTGTACCTGATACCCCTATGTCCCTTGGCTGGGTCATCCTGGTGTCTGTCTATGCGTTTTAACTTTGTCCTTTGGACATGTCAGAGTCCTAAAGTACTCCTGACGTGCTCTTGCCAGACTGCTATTATCCTCTGTTTTTTCACGCAACCATCCTGGTTATTCCACTGAACTACATTCCTGCACCGCAGAAATAGATTCTCTATATATCTTCAGGTGGTCTTCACCTCCTTATTATTAGATGAATCTTTTCCCATCACATTCCCCAAGGGAATGTTTTTGTGGGGCTCCGTTGCAGGCATGTATCCTCAGACTTATCTTCATGTATGTATATGTCCTATTCATACATATTTCCGTAGTCTGTGTGGGCATAAGTCATGCCCATCTATCTATCTATCTATCTATATATCTATATATATACACCCATTGGGAGATGTCCATAGGACGCCATGTATTACCTGCTATCTCCCTCACTGTCTGTGCTATAAAGCTTTTACCTTCTTAAGAGGTCCAGACAGTCTACTTGCCTATTCCCATGCGGCTCAGTAAGTGGGAGCGGTTATACACACAATTACTGCTGTGATGTCAACAGCTTCTATTTTTGTTACAGATCTCCCTGTCTATGAAGTATCAAACTTCAATGTCTTCCTATCTCTTACCAGCTAGGAAAGACGGTGTACATCTTCAGTATTTCTGAGTACACTTCTATTCTCCTTGGGAATAGGGGCTTTTTTCCATACCCCCTATTCCCTTCAAGACTGGGCTAGTTCTCCAGATCGGTCAGTCTTCTTTTTTTAGTCCTCAATGTTAATAACGCTGTACCTAAAAGTTTTCAGCTTTTTCCGATAAAGCTTCCCATTGAAGACCTGCCGTTCTTCTCCTGTCCCAGTTGACACCTGGGTTACCTGCCCATTCCAGGTTTGGAACTTCATCCTCACTGCTGTGAAGTTACCTTGAGGATTCCGCTACTGCATCTACAGTACACTCCATCACAGTTCTACTTCCTACAATTCAGTAGGTAACTCTATATTGTACTAGTTCATTAAATATTTTAATGATACTTGACATACATTCTAAAGACTCATTTTTTCTCTAGTCTTTAGATTCGCTGTTCCTCTACAGCTCTCTCTATTCAACTCCTACCCCCCCATCCCTCAGGGGATGCCGGGGATCCAGGTTTGGGAAATGCCGTCCTGTTCCAGGGATACGCATTTTATGGGATCTCCCCTGGCACCCACAGCTAGGGAGTCCCCATATGTGAAGACTCATTCCTGCTTGTTCCTGGAGATAGCACAGTTACTTACCTGTAACAGGTGATCTCTGGGAACAGCAGGAATTAGTCTTCACAATCCACCCACCTCTCCTAGGAGTTGTATCTATCTATCTCCTTTCCTCTTTCTGTCTCAGCTATGAAACTCAACTGAGGAGAGGCAGTGGGAAAGGCGGGAAGTCACCGCGCAGGCGCGAGGGATGCTCCCAAAAGCTTTCTGATTGGATGCTGGGGAGCATTCCCGTGCAGGCTCCGTCGGTACTGACGTACCCATATGTGAAGACTAATTCCTGCTGTTCCCAGAGATCACCTGTTACAGGTAAGTAACTGTGCTGTTTCTGTATACAGTTCAAACTTCTCCCACTGTCCTACAAATGCATGCACTCTGTAGGTCCTCATTACCTCTCCGCTCTTATTTTTTTTGCTGTCTGTCTCTCTCTGTACTCCTCCATTAGGCAAATTACTCCTCTCTCTGCCTTCCTCTTTTACTGCCAACTCCAACACTGTGCGTTCCACCTTGCTGCATCATTGGGCCAATATAGAAAGACCAATGCGTTCTTTGCACAAAGATAACACAACTTATAAGCACAAGTTCCAATGTGCCAAATGCGGTAACAGCAATGGAAAAGTGAACACACACACAGTAATGCCAAGCATATTTAAATGATAGGCAAGCGAGCTGTGCATATTAAAATAGCATGCAAATGTCTGCGCGAGATGCAGAGAAAGGCATAGAGGATTTCTTAACCAGCCAAAGCACTAATATTTCTATGTCTGGATCTGAAATGGCTTAAATGTCCTGTAAGTGCCTCCAACGGTATATTTATGGCATCGGGGGCTTTCCCCAATGCCTGGATCATCTGAGGGAAAGTGTCCAACACACGGGGAAAGTCAGGGAGCTAGTGCCCCCGACAGAAATCAAATCCCTGGCGACCCAGCGGCTCCAATATTATTTTTTTATTTCCTCCCCCACCCAATTAAAAACAAGCCTGGTGGCCCAGTGGCCCTGAGCCCTCCACCCCGCTTCTGGTACCTTTTACAATGGAGCAGGAGCATTGCCCTTGTGCTTTTGATCCACCATCCTGACAAATGGCAGCATCTGATCCTGCCTGGTGCATCCTGGGATGCACTGGGTGGGGTCAGACTACCATATTAGGTAGAAAATGCCTTATATGGCAGTCTGACCCCCTCCCAGTGCATCCCAGGATGCACCAGGCGGGGCCAGGTGCCGCCATTTTTCAGGATGGTGATGCAGAAGTGGGGGCACATGGGCTATGCTCCTGTTCCATTGTAAAGGTACCGGGTAGGAGATTCAGGGCCACTGGGCCACCAGGCTTATTTTTAATTGAGTGGGGGGATTGGAGCTGCTGGGCTACCAGGGATTTGATTTCTGTCAGGGGCACTGGACCCACATCAGTATGTTGATGGCATTGGGGATTTTCCTCGATGCCTGGATCATCTGAGGAAAGGTTTGACACTATAAACCTCAGATGATCAGGCAGCGGGGAAAGTCCCCAATGCCATCAAAATACTGTTGGGGCACATTAGCCATGCCGTGCCCTGTTTCTCAGTGCAAGCTTGGCATGCTCGCCCCGACTTCTGTGCGCATATGTTTGACTTGCTCTCCCAGTTTAATGTGTGGCTAATTTGCATATGTGGCCCTTTCTGCATGCCGCTGCTGAAGTCGCGTGCTATCGGTGCGCTGCATAGAGACATACAGAGTTAATAGTGCATGACTTCAGAGCCAGCTTTCTGCATTGGCCAGAATATGCCAAGAATAGACTTCCTGAGTCTGTGTTGTCAGGCTCCATCTCTTTTCCTATTGAAATCCAGACTCGAAGCCCACCTTGTGAGGCTGCTTTTTGTGGATTATAACCCCCTTATTCTCCTGTTTAACACCTTATGTATTTTATCATTTCCTGAGCAGAGATGGTCTTTCTTTTTCTATATTTGTATGCTGCTTGTGCCTTATAGTGCTATACAAATGATTAGTAACGTTATGACACAATTTGCCACTCGGCGTTTTTATTATGCAGCTTCCTTCATCTGGAACTCGCTACCTCCATATCTTTGCTCTGAAACTAATTTTGAAATGGTTCAAAAATCAACTGAAGATGTTTCTCTTGTAGATGTTTGGTGAATAACTACCAAACAGTAATTCTCCTTTACATTCCATTGCCTTGATTTTTCCCTCCCTCTTTTTTGATTTCCCATTCCATCATTTTCCATACTGCCCCCTCCCTCTTTCCTATATTTGACTGATTTTTATACGGCATATTCCAGTTATTTTATTTAACCAGTTTTCTATACCGCCTTATCCTTCAATCAAAGCGGTTTACATTATGTAATTACTACAAACAAATACTGGATATATTCCCTCGTCCCCAAAGGGCTCACAATCTGTGTACCTGAGGCAATGGAGGATTAAGTGGCTTGCCCAAGGCCACAAGGACTAGAAATCCCAGTCCCTCTGGCCTGAGATTGCTGTCCCCTGGTGGGACTTGAACCCCCGGCCCTCTGGCCTGAGGTATTGTGTCCTAACCACTAGGCCACTCCACACATTAATGTATGTGTGTTTAAATTACTTTTTTATTTCTTTAATATTTTTATGTTGTAAACTGCTTTAAAAAATGTTTACTTTCCATATCACTTTTCAGGAAAAATCTTCAATAAATAAATTTTCCTTTTCTCTCCCCAACCACCATCACCATTTCTCATAATGTTGTTTTCCTCTCATCTGCCCTACTAATTTGGCAGTGTCTTGCTCACTTGCCCTACCTACAGCCCTCTTTATCTCCTTTCATTCCTCACTCTTGGCTTATCAGAACCTCAGGGTAGTAATGCCTCGCCCTTGATTCTGCAGCCAATGTCTCCCAGGAGCGAGCCAACTGTTTCAGAACCAGAGTTAGGTGACTTAGCATCTTACTTGGGCATTTGACATCTTTGTTTCCGGAGGAGTGGATACACCCAAAGCCACTGACAGCTTTCATATCCCTGGATAGTTTTGGGTCTCCCGCTACACCGATGTGTGAGAATATGGTTCCTGATATGCCATACAGGGTAAAATCAAGGATCCATCAAGCTAGTATCCTGTTTCCAACAGCAGCCAATCCAGATCACAAATACCTGTCAAGTTCCCAAAAAGCTAGAGATTCCATGCTGCTTATCCCAAGGGTAAGCAGCAGATTTCCCTGTGCCTCTTTCATAATAACTTATGAGCTTTTCCTCCACAAACTTGTCCAAACCTCTTTAAATCCAGCTACACTAACAGCTTTTACCACATCTTCCAGCAATGAATTCCAGAGTTCGATTACTCATTAAGGGGGAAAAAAGTTTTTTTCCGATTTAGGGGAAACGCAATGAAGCTACAATGTGGCACATTCAAGACTACTCCTTCAAAAAGTAGAAAGATTAAACAATCCAGCTACATTTACCCTTTCCACACCATTGATTATTTTATAGACCTCTATTAACATTCACTCTTAGCTGTCTTTTTTTTTTCCCAAGTTGAAGAGCTTTAACCTTTTTAAGCCTTTCCTCATAGGGATATCTTTCCATCCCTTTTACCATTTTGGTGGCTCTTCCCTGTACCTTTTCTAATTCTGCTATATCGCTTTTTAAGATATGGGACTGGAATTGTACACACTATTCAAGGTGCGGTCACACCATGAAGCGATACAGAGGCATTATAATATCCTTTGTTTTATTCTCCATTACTTTCCTTATGATTCCTAACATTCTATTTGCTTTCTTGGCTGCTGCTGCTGCTGCACACTGGGCAGAGGGTTTCAAAGTATTATTCTTGATGACACCTAGATCCTTTTCTTAGGTGGTGATTCCTAATGTGCAGCCTTACATCACGTAACCATAGTTTGGGTGGTTCTTCCCTAAGTGCATAAATTTGCACTTGTCCACATTAAATTTCATTTGCCATTTCTGCTCAGTCTCCCAGTTTCTCAGTCTTCTTGCAATTTTTTTCACAGTCCTCTTGCGTTTTTAACAATTTCAGAATATTTTTGGCTCATCCCTTTTCCAGGTCATTTATAAATGTGTTTAAAAGCAGTGGGCCCAATTAAGAAAATGTCCATTTAGCCCTACTTTCTATTTTTCTATCTTTTAACCAATTCCTAATTCACAGTAATACATTGCCTCCTATCCCATGACTTTTTTTCAGTTTCCCCAAGAGTCTCTGATGAACCTTGACAACAGCGTTCTGAAAATCCAGATAAATTATATCTATCAACTGGCTCACTTTATCTGTTTATTAATACCTTCAAAAGGAATAATGGGTGAAGGCAGGCAGACCTGCGGATTACTTGTAGCATCTGTGATAAGGGTGCAGTAACAGAAGCTGACTGTTCGAGACTTGGCCCAGGGAAGAGGATCTCGAGCTGTGACTTAGGCCCTGGTTGTTTTTCCCCATCTTTCTGCGACTGCTGGATCGGATGCAAGCTCTGACAACTTCTGGCTTTTCCTTTTCTCTAGTAAGACTAATATAGATAATAGATATGCCACATGGCTATATTAGATATATAGATCTTCCATTTCAAAGTTGGCTGAAGCATTAATTCCTCAGCTACATTTGTTTGGTAACTTCCACTTTATCTTCCAACCATGAATGGCTATTGAAAATGAAATTTCAATAAAAGAAATGTTACTTTTTTTTTTTAAGGAGCTATTGTTCCATATTTTTCCTGATATATCCAGAGAAGCACAAAAGAGAAGAGTGTTGTGTTTTGTGTTTGGTTTTTTTCCTCTCATTGGGGGAGGGGATTTTCAAAGGCATTTACATGTTTTGCAGTCCTGCAAATTGTATCCTACTACTATTATTACTACTATTTATTTTATTTTTTATTTATTTATTGTTATTTTTATGCTGCTCCTTCCCAAGATCAGGGGTGGTTTACAAAGGAACATCATTTCTTACTATTGATCATTTATATAGCGGTACAAAGCATGTGCTTTGAAGGATAAGGTGGTATATAAAATTGTCTGTCTAAATGTGCAGCACTGCAGAGAAAACATGTAAAACAGTCCCTGTTCGCTAGAGCTTAGAGGAGGAAGTTGCAAGTCTAGATGAGAGGTGATTAAAGAGTGGATAAGTGTTTAGTAGCGTGTTCAGAAAGGAAGGGGCACATTTTGCTGCTGATAGAAATGACGACAGGTTTTAGCTATCAAATGGATGTGTGTGGAGGAGGCGAGGGAGGAGTCTGAAGACCCCAAGGTTGTGGGCTGAGGAAACAGGGAGTAGAAGAGTATTATTCACAGAGACAGAGAAAGGGCAGAGGTGGGTTTAGGAGGAAAAAAAAAGAAGCTCGGTTTGGCCATGTTCAATTTCAAACAGCGATGAGTCATCCGGGCAGAGTGTCGGGCTCGCTGGGATAAATGCTGCTTGCTGGGATATTCAGCTGTCCTAACCCAGATCTCCAGGAACAAGCAGGAATGTAGTCTTCACATATGGGTATCGTCGGTACCGACGGAGCCCGCACAGGAACGCTCCCCAGCGTCCAATAGGAAAGCTTTTGGGAGCATCCCACAGTGAATGCATGCTGTCTTTCCGCCTCTGTACCTCTCTCACTTCAGTTCTTCGTTTTCCGCGGAGCAGACAGGACGTGGTACCCTGTCACCACAGAAAATTTACCTTTATTTCTTGTTTTTTGTGGTCATGTCTGCCTTCATTCGACGCCTACCGGTACCGCTGGTTCTCTTCTTCTTTCCTTGAAATACAAGTTTATTTGGGTTTCTTTTTTTTTTTTAGGGATCTTTCCCTGCTTCTGGTGCTAGGCGCCATTTGGGGCACTAGGCCCATTTTTCTTCAAGCATGGAGAAACCAGCTAATGGTTTCAAAAAATGCTCAAATATGGCGGTACCATTTCCGTCACCGACACCCATGATTGGTGTCTTAAATGTTTGGGTCCTGAACATTGTCCAACGGAGTGTCTCTCCTGCAAGAGGATGACCAAAAGGGGCCTGCGGAATAGAGCTGCAAAACTTGGTGCCCTTTTTGCTGCCGACACTATGTCAGTTGCATCGATGTCTTCCAGGGCTTCATCTTCCTCCCATGGATCTCAGGTAACCAAATTGAAGTCTTCTAAGACTAGCCAGTCCTTGTAGGGTAAATCTCCTTCAAAGTATCGAGATGCCACTGGCGTTTCCCTCGGATACTTCACCGGCAAAACAGCCCCGGCGGGAGTCTTTGGGCTCAAACACTAACGGGGCTCCAGGATGTTCCAGAGGCCTCCACCTCTGCGGAACTACTGGTGCCATGTTCTGGGGTCATAGCCGCTTCCACCAGTACTGGCACCCAGGCATCGGCAGGAGCGATGGATCACAGAATCCTCACTATCGAACGCAGTCTAGCGGCCCTCTTAGCGGCTTCGGTACCGCTAAGACCGCAACAGACGGTTCAACATGTATCGGTTCCGACATCAGTACCGGTACGGACAGTACCTTTTTCGACAGGACTGCATTCCCTCATGCCGATCTCCAGTATCGGGGATCAGGAACCGAGACATTTTGGTACCGATACCATGTGTTACAGGAGCGCCCGATGCTCGAGTCTTCCGATGACTCTGACGATTCTACCAGTACCAGAACGAATCTGTTAGAAGATTTGGTTCCTTCTCCTCAATGTAGAATGTCTCCTTCAGAGGATATGTCCTTCCAGGATTTCATAAGTGATTTAGCGAAGGGTCTTGCAATCACTGTGATTCCAGAAAAGGAATCTAGGGCAGAAGAATTAAGAATTCTACAGTACCCTATGGCTCCCAAGGAAGCAGCTATGCTTCCCGTTCACAAGATCTTACATGATCTAATGTTGAGAATGTGGGAATCTCCTTTAACAATATCTTCACATTTCTGACACCTTGACACTATGTATCGAGTGACAAGTTGTCCTGGTTTTCAAAAAACTCCGTTACCACACCATTCAATGGTAGTGGAATCGGCTCTGCGAAGGATCAAGAGTGCTAAAACACATTCTTCTAATCCTCCAGGCTGTGAATCCAGGACTCTTGATGCCTTTGGCCGTCGATGCTTTCAATCCTCCATGCTAGGAGCCAGGATCAGTTCCTACATTCTTTATATGGGAATGTTCCTGGAAGAAATCACAAAAGACTTAGAGCTCCTTAGTCCTTGTGTTTCGGAGGAAAAAAGAGCAGACTACCTTATTCTGGTCAAGCATGCCCAGAATGTCTCAAAATTCATGAACCATGCTACCTTTGATTGCTTTGAATGTATTAGCAGAACCTCTGCTATATCCATAGGAGCACGTCGTTTTGCTTGGCTTCAAGCATCAGACTTAGAACAGTGGGTGCAAGAAAACTAGGAAACATTCCTTGCACAGGAGAAAATCTCTTTGGCAAGGACTGGCAGGACCAGGCTAATCAGCTTGAATCTGACAATACTACTTTAAACAGATTGTCAAAGTCTACAGCCAACCCAGCAAAGAAGAAAATATTCAAAAAACCCTTTTCAGTAAGAAAAAGAAGCCTTACCAATCTTACACCCATCAAACTCACTGTCCGCTCAATGTTCCCCAGAAGGGGCAACAACAACAGACAGCAAAGAAAGCCGCAAGCTCAAAAAGCTCAACTGGCTCAACAGACCCAGCCCCCTCAGGGTCTTTGACTTCTATCTAGAGAACTTTGTCATTCTGCCCCTGAAAGGTCCAGAACCCTTGACCATTCCAGGAAGACTATGCTATTTTGCCAAAAGATGGCAACAAATAACATCAGAAAATTGGATTCTGTCCATTGTACTACTGGGGTACAAGCTTCATTTTCTCAACTTGCTCCCACCTACAATAATAAAACAGTACAATTCTCAGGGCCCTGCCACTGACCTCTTGTGGCAGGAGGTCACATCACTTCTAGCTGAAGGAGCAATCGAAGAAGTACCCATTCACCAACAGGGGACAGGGTTTTACTCCCCCCTACTTTCTTATTCCAAAGAAGACAGGGGGACACAGACCTATATTAGACCTCAGAAAATTAAACAAATATTTGTTCCAAGAAAAGTTCAAAATGATCTCCCTCGGAACACTTTTACCATACCTCCAAAGTCAGGACTGGCAATGTTCTCTAGATCTAAGAGATGTGTACATGCATATTCTCATCCACTCGGATCACAGGAAGTTCCTTCGATTCCTGGTCCAAGGAAGACACTTCCAGTACAGAGTTCTTCCCTTCGGACTAGCCTCTGCTCCAAGAGTCTTCACAAAATGCATGGCAGTGGTAGCAGCATTTATGAGGACTCTGGGAATATTCGTCTTCCCTTATAGATGATTGGCTCATTTGAGCATCGACAGCTCCAGAGGCCAGCTTCGCGCTCTCTCGAGCAATGAGAATTCTTCAATACTTGGGGCTGGTCATAAACCTCCCAAAATCTCATCTCATCTCACCCCCTCTCAATCTCTAGAATTCATAGGGGCTTGTCTAGACACATGGCAGTCAAGGGCTTTCCTGCCCCAGCCACGTTGTCTACGTATAATACAACTGGCATCTCAAGCATCTATGAAGGTATTCCTTACTGCTCGGGAGATGCTTCAATTTCTGGGACACATGGCATCCACTGTCCATGTGGTTCCCTATGCTCACCTCCACATGTGAGCAGCCCAGTAGATCCTTTCCTCTCAGTGGTCACAAGCCTTGGGTCGACTAAGACAAAATCAGAACTACCACACATCTGATTTTGTCCCTGCAATGGTGACAATCCCTGGAAAACCTCCTTGTAGGCTCTCCTTTCTAGCAGCCTCTATGCCAAACCACTCTGACAGATGCATCCAAGATGAGTTGGGGAGCCCACTTGCACAATCTCTCTACTCAGGGTCTTTGGACCTCACAGGAGGTTTCCCTTCACATAAACCTCCTAGAGCTGAGAGCCATTTTTAATGCTATTCAAGTCTTTCAGGGCCATCTCAGCAACAAAACAGTTCTAGTCTAAACTGACAATTGGGTAGCTATGTTCTATGTGAACAAGCAAGGCGGAACAGGCTCTGTCGCTATGCAACGAAGCTTTGCGAATATGGGCCCTTGCCAGAGAGTTACAAATTCACCTGTTTGTGGTATACCTTCTGGGCATTTAAAACTTGTGGGCAGACAAACTCGGTCGAATACTGCTGCCACATGAGTGGTCCCTCCACTCATACCAGCTTGCTCGAGTGTTTCGAATATGGGGAACACCAGATATAGACCTTTTTGCAAGTCCACAGAATGCCAAACTTCCCCGATTCTGTTCCAGAATTCTGGCTCGAAACTGTCAGGCAAGAGATGCTTTCCTACTCCACTGGGGACAGGACTTCCTCTATGCCTTCCCACCCATTCCCCAGACTTTATTCAAACTTCAGAGAGACAGAGGTCGGATGATACTCATAGCTCCACGTTGGTCACGGCAGACGTGGTATTCTCCTCTTCTTCTGTGTCTCTCTCAAACCACTCCTCTGGAGTTGGGGGAATGCTCCAGATCTCCTGTCGCAGGAGGACAGATCTTTACTGCATCCCAATCCCCAGTCCCTACATCTCAGGTCCTGGTTACTGAAAGCCTAGAATTCCAGGATGTTAACCTTTCTCAACAAGTAAAGAATATCCTCCTGGCTTCCAGAAACCCTCCACAAGACATTCCTACGCTTTCAAGTGGAAAAGGTTCTCTATCTGGTGTTCACAAAAGGGACAACCCCCTTTTAGTACCTGTAGAGTTGCTACTAGAGTATCTTCTATAATTAACAACTTCTGGTCTGAAGACCAATTCAGTTAGGGTCCATCTTAGTGCTATTGCTGCTTTTCATAAACCTTTCGATGGACAACCTATTTCCTCTCATCCACTTATATCAAGATTTATGAGAGGACTACTTTTAACAAAACCTCCCGTTTAAACCACCACTGGTGGCATGGGATCTAAATCGTGTTCTTCGTCAGCTTATGAAACCGCTCTTTGAACCTTTAGCCACTTCAGACCTAAAGTTTCTTTCATGGAAAGTTATTTTATTTTCCTAATTGCCATCACTTCTGCAAGACGTATTAGTGAACTACAGGCGTTAGTAGCTGACCCTCCTTATACAAGGTTTCACCATGATAAAGTAGTCCTCAGGACTCATCCTCACTTTCTGCCAAAGGTGGTTTCGCCTTTTCATTTAAACCAGTTGGTTTTTCTTTCTATATTCTTCCCTAGGCCTTGTGCCTCCAGTGCGGAAAGGAATCTTCACACATTGGATTGTAAAAGAGCCTTGGCTTTTTATCTCCAAAGAACTAAGCCACATAGAAAATCTTCTCAGCTTTTTGTGGCTTTTGACTGTAGTCATTTGGGACTTCCAGTTTCTAAAAGAACTCTGTCAAATTGGTTTGCAGATTGCATATCCTATACATATCAGAGTAAGGGACTTTCTCTTGAAGGCCATGTCACGGCTCACAATGTGAGAACAATGGCAGCCTCAACGGCTAACCTTCGTTCTGTCTCTATTGATGACATCTGCAAAGCAGCCACTTGGACTTCGGTACATACCTTCACAGCCCACTATTGCTTAGACAAGGACTCCCATCGAGATGCCTCGTTTGGCCAGGCTGTTCTACAACATCTCTTCCATACTTAATGCAACTCCTACCCACCATCCAGTTTGGATGCCTAAGGTCCATGGGAGGAAGCATGACCCATCTCACCTGGGTTAGCAGCTAGCTGGGGTCACCCCTTGGCATCTTTCAGCTGGGGAGTCCCCATATGTGAAGACTACATTCCTGCTTGTTCCTGGAGATAGCATAGTTAGTTACTCACCTGTAAGAGGTGATCTCCGGGAACAGCAGGAATTTAGTCTTCACAACCCACCCACTTCCCCCTAGGAGTTGTCTCTATCTCTCTCTTTCTCTGTTTCTCTCCTTTGGTCTCAGCTATAAACTCAACTGAAGTGAGAGAGGTACAGAGGTGGGAAGGCAGCAGGCATGCACTGTGGGATGCTCCCAAAAGCTTTCCTATTGGACGCTGGGGAGCATTTCCACGTAGGCTCCATCAGTACCGACGATACCCATATGTGAAGAATAAAGTCCTGCTGTTCCCGGAGATCACCTGTTACAGGTGAGTAACTACGCTTTATTGCTGCTGAATATCCCTAGTTTGGGCCACTGAATGCCCTTCTGCTGTGCTTAGCTTCGGGGCGGAGCAGGGCAGCACTGTGGGTTAAGCGGGCAGCAGTTTATATTCAGCCACTGCCTGGTTAACACTAACAGCCGTTCAGCTGTCCTAACCTCTTTGCTGGTTTTGCAATCCGGCCAGTGGCTGAATATCTCTGCTGAGCAGATTGCAAACTGGAATCCCGGCAACCCAGATATTCAATGCCGGGAATGGGATATGGCCTCCGCATTGACTATTGAGGCGGATGTTAAAGCGGTGATGGCCAGCCGCTTTTAAGTCTGCTTGCTGATGCTGCTGAACCCCTCCCCTCCCTGGCTCTTTTTTTTTCCCAAGTTCCCTTGTAAATGCTTGGTAAAGTTAGTCATTTTATATTTCAGAATATAAAAAATGCTATACTGGGTCAGACCAAGGTCCATCAAGTCTAGTATCCTGTTTCCAACAGTGGCCAGTCCAGGTCACAAGTACCTAGAAGTTCCCCCTTCCCCGCCAAAAATAAGACACACAGGTTCCACAATCCTTGTACTGGGGCAACCAGTGGATTTCCCAGGTCCTCTTTAATGGTTTATGGATCTTTCCTACAGAAACTTGTTCAAACCTTTTTTTAAACCCAACTACACTAAAAAAACAAACTTTTATTACATCCTCCGGTAACAAATTCCAGAGTTTGATTACACATTGAGTGAAAAAATATTTTCTCTTAGTTTTAAATGGGATTACACTGCAGCTTCATTGCATGCTCCCTAGTCTTTCTACTTTTTGATGGCGTAAATCATCGATCTATGTTTACCCATTCTACTCCAGTCATTAATTTTATAGACCTCTATCATATCTCCTCTCAGCCATCTCTTTTCCAGATTGAAGAGCCTTAACCTTTTTAAGCTTTTGCTCATAGAAGTATCCTTTCATCCCCATTACCATTTGTCACACTTCTCTGTACCTTTTTCTAATTCTGCTATTACCTTTTTAAGATATAGTAACCAAAATTGTGCACACTATTCAAGGTGTGCTTGTTTTATTCTCTATTCCTTTCTTTGATTGCTAACTTTCTATTTCCTTTCTTGGCCGCCACTGCACACTGGGCAAAGGGTTTCAATGCATTACTCACAATGATGCCTAAATCCTTTTCTTGGATGGTGGAACTTTGCATTGTGTAACTTTGCGAAGTTTTGTACTTTGGGAAGAACAACCCACTTGTCCACATTAAATGTCATCTGCCATTTGGATGCCCAGTCTCCCAGTTTCAAGATCCTCGTGCAATTTTTTTACAATCCCCTTGTGTTTTAACAACCTGGAGTTATTTGGTGCTATCTGCAAAACTCACTTGTCCTTCCCATTTACAGGTCATTTATAAACGTTAAAGCAGCAGGCCCACTACAGATCCCTGGGGTACTCCACTATTCACCTTTTCTTTATTGAGAAATATTTAACCATTTCCTAATCTATAATAGTACATTGCCTCCTATCCCATGGCTTTTTAATTTCCCAAAGAGTCTCATGAGAGAAAAAGTTGTCTCAGTTGCTTTCCTTTATAAGTTTGAAGACCCATTGTGTGTCTGGGCCTTGACCCTATTAATGACTTAGTTTATTTGGCTGAGCTATTCCTGGTTGTTCCTTCAAGTGTTTTGTTTAGATGTAATTTCTAATTAACTCCCCCCCCCCCACTCTCCATTGCGCGATTGATTGAAATGATAAGTTCAAACTTGAAATGCCTTTTTGTATATATTTTCCTTTTTGTTTACTACTTACAGCTCTTTCTATTTCTGTAGCAAGTTGTATATGCTTGAATTTTTGTAAATGCAATAAAAATAAGTATTAAAAATGTAGAAACTAAATTCATTAGTATATCTTCTTCACCTCTGGGAGCAGACGCTTGTAAGAAGTTTAACTTCTAGCTTATAGCTTCTGAAGAAAAGAGCTGTTGAAGAGAAATTTTTCTGTGATATTCACACCCATGTAAAAATAATTTATATATGGCCTTGTCTAAAATTACTTGTTCCAACTTTAAGCTCTCATTTTGCATCTCCTATGTCTGGCAGTGTGCACGAAGGATCTGATCTGCATAGCAGTGTAGGCTTACAAATTATTCATTAATGCTAGAGGAGGAATGTAGGTAAGATCTGACTACGAATAAACTCTTGTGTATTTTTGGGTAGGGGCTGGGGTCTACGTTTGAGTGAATAGATGGTTTTCTTGTAGGAATTTTTATTTTAGTACAGTCATTGTTTGATTCCATGTGTTCAGAGTTAGGATGGCAGTACACCTGCTCGATGAAGCTGCCTCTCATGAAATATTTACAGTGTGCATGTCTTAAGTATTAGAGGTACCTGTGACTAATCTCTAGAATGACACTAGTGTAGAGTTCATAATACTGCAGTAAAAAGGGGGAGGGGACAAGAATGATGACTGCAGTGTACATTTATTCCAGAAATAAACATATTTTAGTTCTGTCATATGCCTGGCCACACGTGCACGAGTTAGGACCAATCTTGCTGCTTTTGGTTTCAAGCAGCATGCATTGTACTCATTTTTGAAGTTATAAAATACATTTGCACCAAGTATTCCATCTTAACGTGGTGTGGGTTTGTTAGTTTTTAATCCTTTTGGTTCTTCAATTACACGTGTTTTTGCCAGACAGTAATAGCGAGGGGCTCTTGAGGATCTTCTACTAGTTGGTACTAAACCTGATTCTATATATAGAACATGAGAATCTATGTTGAGTCAGACCAGTGTCCATCAAGCCTAGAATCCTGTCTCTTACAGCGGCCATTCTGGATCACAAATACTCCATATTCATTTCCAAGGATGAGCAATGGCTCTCCCAAGTCTATCTGGTTAATCCTCCAGGAACTTTTCCAAAATTATTTTGACTACCATTGTGCTGGTTGCTTTTACCACATCCTCTGGCAACATATTCCATAGCTCAATATATGCTGTGAGGCTAGGGAACCTTACAATTTTTCTGTCTGCCGGCCATTAGTTTCATGGAGTGTGTGTGCGCTCTGACATGTTAACTTTCCTATTTCAGTGGTTCTTACCCCAGTCCTTGGGGCATACATAAAAACACACCTGTTTGTAGATGCATATGGACAGATAATATAATTCTCATAGTTTGTGTGTCTTGTCATCTCCTTCCTGTTGAATGTAGACGTCATGTTGTGTTAACAACCACTTTGATTCAAGGATAAGGTGGTATATAAAAGTGGTTAAATAAATAAATACCTCACCAGTTGAGTTCTCAGGATTCCCACAATGTGTATGCATGAGCGAGATCTGCATTCACTGTATGCAAATCCACCTTGTGCATAGTCATTGTGGGAATTCTGATAACATGACTTGTTAGGTGTGCTCCAAAGACTGGGGGTTTTTCCGGATGTTGGCTGGACTACCCAGGTTTGGGGGAAGCAGTTTCTGGAGTTGAAATCTCATGTTGTGGCATTGGGGGCTTCCTTTTTCTTGAAATTTTCCTTGTTGTATTCTTACTTTCGGAGGGCAGACTTATATATACACTAATGTTACTCAACTACAAAAGTTTTTGGCTGAGAGGGAGGCTGTTGGGAATTAGTTGGTGGATTGATTATAAATTTAGCTTCCTATTGTGGAGTATCTATACTCCCTTTTTACTTACTGTTATTAATTAGCTAGCTACTCTCCCTTGATGTGCATATTTTATGTGGGCTTGTTTTCTTCTTGGATATTTGTACTCCTTATTTTCTATTTCTTTGATATATGTGCCGTTATTTAGGAAACCTTAAACATTAAAAAAAAAAAAAAAAACGGGCTGAGAATCCTTGCCTGTGGGGTTTTTTTTTAAAATTCAATCCACTCCACGCATGATTTTAAATTTTTTTTTTAAATAAATTTTATATCATATCCCCATTTGTTTGTCCATAATTTTGGCCAAGCTGAAAAGTACAAACTGGTTTAGCCTCTCCTCATAAGGGAGGCACTCGATATTCATTATCACTTTTGTCATACTTGGCGATCAAGCACTGCTGTTGTGAAAAAAGATCTTCAGTGTGAAAATGAAGGCGTATTGCAAACGAATAAAGAATTTATTTACTGCTATATATTAAAAAAAAAAAAAGCATCAGACTAACAGCATGGATCACAGATTTGACAGCATGTTCTCCTGGAATCATGCTGACAACAATTGTTTGCATGTGTTCTGCCTTCTATGAATGGCATTGGGTAAGTGGGTGGATTTTTATTGCATTGTGCTTGACTGACTCTTTGGATGTTTGTCATAATGAATGTATAAAGCAGTAATGTCTGTATGTCCTCTGCTTGAGAAGAAGATGGGTTTAGGACTTGAGGAGAGAGACAGGTTTTGCTGGAAGTCTGGTCATAACTAAGTAGTTATGATGTAATGGAGCCTTTGATATTTTTTTTTTTACATATGATGAGGGCAGTAAGCAAAAATTTCTTTCCCAGTATCTTTTAGGCACTACCTGAAGAAATCACAAGTCTTAGACATATCCAAATCAACCAGATTTTTTTTTAAAGTTGAGTGTTGAATGAACTGGCCAGACAGTGTGTTATTTATTTTTGTATCCAATCCTAAAAAGGTGTCAATTTGAGTATTACAGGAGCACAGTTTCCATTTAACTGGATGACACTAAATATTGGCACTTTGCAAATAAAGTTAGCTGGATAGCTGTGGCTGTCAGCAGGAGCTGTCCTAAAGTTAACTGGGTAGCTTTATACTCATCTGAATCAACTGAGTATATTCAGCAACGCTTGTACTGGGAAAAATGCCCTTGAATCTATGGACTAAGGTACCTGGTTAATATGACTGACCATGCTGCTGAATGTTAGCCCAATTCTGAGAGTACTTCATAACGCTGAATATGCAGGCCAGAGATGGCTCTGGGACAAGCCTTGCATGCAGCAGCATGGAAAATATTTTGACAATTTTTAAGTGCTTTTCTAGTACATTTGGGTGTAAATCTTCAGGGTTGGTACAATTTAAAAAAACAAAACAAAAAACATCCCCATGGGGACAATCCACTGCTTGCTTGAAATTTACTGTTGTTCTGATGTGCAGTGTTTTGGGATTTAAAGATTCAGGTAACAACAATGTAAAGCCAAGGATAGTTAAGAACATAAGGGAAGAGAAGGGATTTTGAATATATGTCATGCCTTTTTCAGTAGTAGCTCATGGTGAGTAACATTCAAGCATGCTGGTTATTTTTCCTATCTCGGAGGGCTTACAATCCAAGGCAATGGAGGGTTAAGTGACTTGCCTAAGATTATAAGGACTGACTGTGGCGCTTTTTGTTTCTCAGCCCACTGTTCTAACCATTAGGAGACTCCTCTACTCCTCTCCAGGTAAGAATACTATAATGGGTCAAACTAAAGGTCCGTCAAGCCCAATATCCTGTTTTCAAAAGTGGCCAATCTACGTTGCACGTACCTGGAGGAATCCCAAAACGTAGCTAGATTCCATGCCACTGGCCCCCAGAAATAAGTAGTTGCTTCCCCAGGTCCACCTCAGTAACAGTTTATGGACTTTTCCTCCTGGAGCTTGTGGAAGTCTTTAATGCTGATATGTAATTATAGGGATTTATAATAAAACAGAGCAAAATAGGTATGATTGCAATGATCTTCCTTTTTATTCCATTTATAAACTGATTGATTGCTTTGGATTGACACACAATTAAAGAGATATGAGTTAACTAGTGTGATTAAATATAATTCTTCTTATTTGTCTGTTCCAAGAGGGCTTACAATTGTTTGCATCTGAGGCAGTGGAGGTTTAAGAGATTGACTTGCTTAAGACCACAAGGGGTATTCAGTGGGATCTGAACCCTCGTTTCTCTAGTTCTCAGCCTACAGCTTCAATTATTAGGCTACTCTAGTCAGTAACATAGTAAATGAAAGCAGATAAAGAGCAAAAGACCCATTTACTCTAACCAAAATGAACAAAATAAATAAAATCACCACTACTGGACAGAGGTGTATACAAATTGCCATATAGAACCCTACATCTACTCTTTCTTCTACCATGTCCCACATCTAGCCTTTAAAGGTCGTTCCTTCTAACTTTCAAAATGGAGATTATGATAAAGTGAAGAAAATAAAAGGAGCAGCTGCAAAGGTTAAATATTTACATCAAGCATGGGTGTTTGAAAATATTATCTTCGAAGCCCATACCGGCTGTATTCCACACTTCTTAAGAAAAGTAGAAGGAAGTCCAAAAAACTGCAAGCATGGTTTTAAAGGTAAGGTCTGAGAGGTGGCCGTTTTATCAAAAAAGCATCTTTCAGGAAATGGAAAAAGGAGCCAAATGACAAACATGGGAAACAACATAAGCATTTGTAAGTTAGATGCAAGGCATATCTCCAGAAACAAGCAGGAATGAGTCTTCACATATGGGTATCGTCGGTACCGACGGAGCCTGCACGGGAACGCTCCCCAGCGTCCAGAAAGAAAGCTTTTGGGAGCATCCCACAGTGCCTGCGCGCTGCCTTCCTGCCTTTCCCAACCGCCTCTCTCCAGTTCTTCTTTTCCGCGGAGCCAGCAGGTCGTGTTCCTGTCACCGCTGAAGAAGTCCTTTATTTTTCATTATTTCTTTGGTCGCGCGTCTGCCTTCTTCTACGTCGGACCGGTACCGCCGGTCTTTTCTTCTTTAAAAAAAACCAAAACACCGTTTCCCACTTCTGTGCATTTTTTTCCTTTTGGGCCTTAGGCCTAGAAAAATTTTCCTCATGGAAAAGCCCGCTTCCGGGTTTAAAAAGTGCACGAAGTGCAGCGGTACTCTTTCTATCACCGACACCCATGACTGGTGTCTAAAATGTTTGTGTCCTGACCACTCCATCACCGACTGTGAGTCCTGTTCCATGATGTCTAAAAGAGGTCGACAGAATCGAGCGGCCAAGCTCAGTACCCTGTTTCCCTCAGATGCAGCTTCGGTGGCATCGACATCTTCCAGGGCTGCTTCTTCCTCCCATGGATCTCAGGTAACCAAACATAAGTCCAGCCGGTCCTCGAAGGGTAGATCTCCCTCTAAGTATCGAGATGCCTCCAGGCTTGCTCTCGAGGATCCCGCACCGGCAAAATTACCCCGGCGGAAAGCTCCGGCTTCCAAAGCTTTATCTATGGGGTCACAGGTTGACATCTATGGCGTGGCCTCGACCGATCACCTGTTGCCATGTTCTGGGGTACCGGTGGTTTCCACTGGTACCGACATCCAGACATTGGTTGCGTCGATGGATCAGAATATTCTGACCATGCAGCGTGCCATTACGGCATTCATACAAGCTGCGACACCTGCGGTACCGCAACAAACTCCGTTGTCGGTACCGGTTCCGGCACCAGCACCGATATCGGTTCCGGTGCTGGTACCGATTGCAACGACATCGGCTTCAGTGTCGACTGCAGCGGTACCCTGTTCTATGATGCCCATCGGTACCGAATCGGTACCGATCACTCCCGATGTCGATACCACTCGGTACGCGTATCGGGCTCTGCAAGAGCATCCAGACAGGCGATACTTCGATTCTTCAGACTCTGAATCAGAGGCTTCTGTCGAAGCATCGGTACTCCTTCCTCAGGAGCCCTCTTCTCCAAAAAGAAGAATGTCTCCTCCAGAAGACTTGTCTTTTCAAGACTTCATTAGGGAAGTGGCCAGGGGCCTCTCCATTTCAGTGGCCCCTGAACCAGAGCCTAGAGCCAAGAAATTGGATATTTTACAATATCCTAAGGCTCCTAAAGAGGCAGCTACTTTACCAATTCATGAGATTCTTTATGATCACATGTTGGGCATATGGGAGACACCTCTCACTACCTCCCCTCATTCTCGCAGGTTGGACACCATGTACCGTGTTCCTCCTTGCCCTGGCTTTCATAAGACTCAGCTTCCTCACCACTCTATTGTGGTGGAGTCTGCTATGAAGAAGATAAAGAGTGCAAAAAGACACTCATCTAATCCTCCAGGAAGAGAATGCAGAACCTTGGATGCTTTTGGCCGGAGAATTTTCCAGGCCAATATGCTTACTGCCAGAATCAACTCCTATAGTCTCTATATGGGGATGTTTCTAAAGGAAGCTACAGATCATCTGCAAACTTTATCTCCTTTTATCTCAGAAGATAAAAGGGAGGAGTTTCTCACCTGGCTTAAACATGCCCAGGATGTTTCCAAATTTTCCAACCGTGCAGCCTTTGACTCTTTTGAGTGTGCCAGCAGAGCCTCGGCTATTGCCATAGGTGCACGCAGAGTTGCTTGGTTGCAAGCTTCTGATTTGGAACCCTGGGTCCAGGATGGTTTAGGAAATCTTCCTTGTACAGGTGAAAACCTTTTTGGCAAAGATTGGCAAGCAAAGGCCACTCAGATGGATGCTGAGAATTCTGCTTTAGATAGACTTTCAAAGTTAGAAAAAGGTTATTCAAAAAGGCTTTCTTTCCCAAAAAGTGGAAATATTATCTTGTTTATGGTTAGCAGGCATCTTCTGCAGGTCGTTTTGCTGCAAAGCGTCAGCAACAACCTAAACAAGCCAAGCCTAAGGCTGCAAGGACTGCTACGGCCCAACAGCCTCAGCCTCCTCAGGGCCTTTGACTCACATCTAGAGAACTTAGCCTTTCTGGCTCTAGAAGAACCAGAGCCTCTCACCATTCCAGGAAGGTTAGCCCACTTTGCTTCCAGATGGGAACAAGTCACAGCAGAGCAATGGACCCTCTCCATCATAAGGGAGGGGGTACAAGCTTCATTTCTTAAACCTTCCTCCCCACACCATGGTGAGACAGTTCAATTCTCCAACATCTCTTCTCAACCTTCTGGGTCAGGAGATTGCTACCCTTCTTGCCCAAAGGGCAATAGAAGAAGTACCCCTTCTTCAACAGGGCTCAGGGTTCTACTCCCCCTATTTTCTTATCCCAAAGAAAACGGGGCTACAGACCCATATTAGATCTCAGAGAATTGAACAAGTTTCTATGCAAGGAGAAATTCAAGATGATTTCTCTCGGTGCTCTCCTTCCATACCTTCAGAGTCAGGATTGACTTTGTTCTCTAGATCTCAAGGATGCATACACCCATATCCTCATACATCCAACACACAGAAGGTTCCTTCGGTTCCTTTATCAAGGAAAGCACTACCAATACAGAGTGCTTCCTTTCGGTCTGGCCTCTGCTCCAAGAGTGTTCACAAAATGCATGGCAGTAGTAGCTGCATTTCTATGCACTCTAGGAATATTTGTATTCCCATATCTGGACGACTGGCTCATCCGAGCTCCGTCCCAGTCAGAGGCCCAGACTTCCCTAGTCTGCACAAGGTGTGTTCTTCAATATCTGGGACTTGTAATAAACAAACATCCCAAAATCCCATCTCACCCCTACTCAGTCACTAGAGTTCATAGGCCCTTGCAGTTGTGGTATCCAGGAAGGCCCCTATCTTCCCCAGGCCCGTTGCCTACGCTTGGTGCAGTTAGCCTCACAAATTCAGTTAAAGTCCCATTTAACTGCTCAAGAAATGTTACAACTGTTAGGCCACATGGCATCCACCGTGCATGTGGTTCCTTATGCTCGCCTTCACATGAGGGCAGCTCAGTGGACTCTGTCCACCCAATGGACCCAGGCATCAGGGTGCCTGTCAGACAAGATAGCAACCTCCAGTCACCTCTTCTGGTCTCTCCAGTGGTGGAAGTCCACTCAATCTGTTGCTGGGGTTCCCCTTTCAACAGTCACTACCCCAAGCAACCCTTACAACAGATGCCTCTCCAAGGAGTTGGGGAGCTCATCTACAAGATCTCTCCACCCAGGGCATCTGGTCTCCACAAGAGACATTTCTACATATCAACCTCTTGGTGCTCAGAGCAATTCTTCTAGCTCTGAGTCTTCCACACCCTGCTCAGCTACAAGACAGTCCTCATTCACACGGACAACCAAGTAGCCATGTTCTACGTGAACAATCAGGGCGGGACTGGCTCTCTGTCGCTTTGCAACAAAGCTTTGAGATTTGTGGGCCTTCGCCAGAGAGCATCAAATCCATCTCGTGGCAGTGTATCTTCCAGGGGTTCAAAACTCTTGGGCAGACAGACTCAGTCGAGTTCTGCTTCCACATGAATGGTCCCTCCATGGGGACCAGATAGCCAGGATCTTCCGAATTTGGGGAACCCCGGACATAGACCTGTTTGCAAGTCCGTGGAATGCCAAACTTCCCCGGTTCTGTTCCAGGATTCCGTGTCAGGGAGTTCAGGCCAGGGATGCCTTCTTCCTTCATTGGGGGCAAGACTTCCTCTATGCCTTTCCACCCATTCCCCTAATTCCCAAGACACTGTTCAAGCTTCAGAGAGACAAGGGGTCTATGATCCTCATAGCACCACATTGGCCACACCAAGTGTGGTACCCTCTACTTCTGCATCTCTCTCAAGCTCCCTCCCTGAACTTGGGATGTGCTCCAGACCTCCTGTCCCAGGAGGAGGGAACGTTGTGGCACCCAAATCCCCAGTCTCTTCATCTCAGAGCCTAGTTGCTGAAGGCCTAGACCTTCAAGATTTGCATCTTTCTCAGCAAGTGAAGGATATCCTTCGTGCTTCCAGAAAGCCTTCCACTAGACGTTCCTATGCTTTTAAATGGAAAAGATTTACCATTTGGTGTGCACAGAAGGGTCTTAACCCCCTTGCAATACCTCTGAATTCTTTACTAGAGTATTTGCTGCATTTATCCCATGCAGGCCTTAAAACGAATTCAGTAAGAGTCCATTTGAGTGCTATTACAGCATCCCTTAAGCCTCTCAATGGACAGCCTATTTCCTCTCATCCTCTTATTGCAAGATTCATGAGAGGCCTTCTTTTAACTAAACCTCCCATTAGACCACCTCCAGTGGCATGGGACTTGAATTTGGTTCTTGGCCAGCTTATGAAGCCACCCTTTGAACCCTTAGCCACTACCTCCTTGAAATTTCTTTCCTGGAAGGTTACTTTTCTCATTGCAGTCACCTCAGCTCGCCGCATCAGTGAGCTGCAAGCCTTGGTGGCTAATCCTCCTTATACTAGGTTCCATCATGACAAGGTAGTCCTCAGGACTAATCCACACTTTATGCCTAAAGTGGTCTCACCTTTTCATCTGAACCAGGAGGTGTATTTACCTGTCTTTTTTCCAGGACCTCATGCATTAAGTGCAGAAAGGAATTTCCATACCCTGGATTGTAAGAGAGCGCTCGCTTTTTACTTACAAAGGACACAGCAACATGGAAAGTCCTCTCAACTCTTTGTTGCTTTTGATCCCTCTCATTTAGGACTTCCAGTCTCTATGAGAACTCTGTCCAATTGGATTGCTCAGTGTATTTCCTTCGCCTACCAGAGTAAGAACCTTTCTCTGGAGGGCCATGTCACAGCTCACAATGTGAGGGCCATGGCAGCCTCTATGGCTCATCTGAACTCTGTGTCCATCGACCAAATCTGTCGAGCGGCCACCTGGGCCTCGGTTCATACCTTTACAGCCCATTACTGTTTGGACAAGGACTTCCGCCGGGATGCCTTTTTTGGTCAGGCTGTTCTCAAACACCTGTTCCATACCTAATCAACTCCTATCCCCCATCCCTGGTTGGATGCCCGAGATCCATGGGGCAGGTAGAGCCCTTCTCAGGGACTCACAACCTTGGAGATCTCCCTGGCATCTCTAGCTGGGGAGTCCCCATATGTGAAGACTCATTCCTGCTTTTTCCTGGAGATAGCACAGTTACTTACCTGTAACAGGTGATCTCTGGGAACAGCAGGAATAAGTCTTCACAACCCACCCACCTCCCCTAGGAGTTGTATCTCTCTCTCTCTCTCTCTCTCTCTCTCTCTCTCAGCTTAAAACTCGAACTGGAGAGAGGCGGTTGGGAAATGCGGGAGGGCAGCGCGCAGGCGCTGTGGGATGCTCCCAAAAGCTTTCTTTCTGGACGCTGGGGAGCGTTCCCACGCAGGCTCCATCGGTACCGACGATGCCCATATGTGAAGACTTATTCCTGCTGTTCCCAGGGATCACCTGTTACAGGTAAGTAACTGTGCTTTATAAGCAGGCAAAGAGAGAATTTGAAAAAAAGCTTGCTGTGGAAGCATAAATGCATGATAAACTTTTTCAAGTACAATTGTAACAAAAAACCTGAGTGGCAATTGGAATGTTAAGATGATAGAGGGGTAAAAGGGGCACTAAGAAAGAACAAGGCCATAGCAGAGAGACTGAATGAATTCTTTGTTTCCCTCTTTACTGAAGAAGTAGGGAAGTTACCCATGACTGAAATGGTATTTAAAAGTGATGCATCAGAAGAATTGAAAGAAATATTGAGAAACTGGAAAGATTTATTACAATTGATAAACTAAACAGTAGCAAATCACCTGGACCAGATGGTATACATCCGAGTGTCTTGAAAGAACTGAAATATGAGATTACTAATAGCAAATCTGCAATCTGTGAACTAACATTAAAATCATCTGTAATACCTGAAGATTGGCGAATGGTCAACGTAACGCCAAATTTTTAAAAAGGGTTCCAGGGGTGAGCCAGGAAACCATAGACAAATGAGACTGATGTCAGTACCAGGCAAAATGGTAAAAACCGTTATAAAGAACAACATTACTGAACATGTAGATAGTCAGTCAGCCATAGCTTAATGGGAGAAAGCCAACATGACTTTAGCCAAGGAAGGCCTTGAATAGACAGGTAGACAAAAGCAAGCCAGTCAATATGCTCTATCTGGATTTTCAGAAAGCCTTTGGCAAGGTCCCTCATGAGTGACTATTGGCAAAATTTAAAAAGTCATGGGATAGGAGGCAGTGTACTATTGTGGATCAGGAAATGGTTAAAAGAATGAAAGCAAAGGGTAGGGCTAAATGACCAATTTTCTCAGTGGAGAAAGGTGAATAGTGGAGTACCCCAGGGATCTGTGCTGGGTTCGCTGCTTTTTATCATATTTGTAAATGACCTGGAAATGGGAATAATATGTGAGGTGATCACATTTGCAGATGACCCAAAAATATTCAAAGTTGTTAAAACCGAAGAGGACTGTGACAAATGGCAAGAGTGCCTTGATAAATTGGAAGACTGGACAGTCAAATGGCAGTTGAAATTTAATGTGGACAAGTGCAGAGTTATGCACTTAGGAAAGACCAACCCAAACTATGGTTACACGATGCAAGGTTCCACATTAGAAACCACCACCCAGAAAAAAGATTTTGATGTCATTGTGGACAACACATTGAAACCCTCTGCTCAGTGCACAGTTGTGGCCTAGAAGGCAAATAGAATGTTAGAAATCGCAAGGAAAGGAATGGAGAAAAACATTGATATTATGCCTCTGTATCGTTCCATGGTCGGACTGCACCTTGGTTGCCGTATCTTAAAAAAAGGATATAGCAGAATTAGAAAGTACAGATAAGAGCCACCAAAATGGTAGAGGGGAAGGAAGGATACCCCTGGGAGGAGAGGCTTAAAAGGTCACTGTTCTTCAACCTGGAAAAGAGATGGCTGAGGGAAGATATGATAGAGGTCTATAAATTTAATGAATGAACAAACAAGTAAAAGTAGAAAGACTAGGAGGCATGCAATGAAGCTACAGTGTAACCCGTTTAAGACTAATAAGAGAAAATTATTATTTTTTTCACTCAATGCTTAATCAAACTCAAATTTGTTACCAGAGGCTATAGTAAAAGCTGTTAGTATAGCTGGTTTTAAAAAAAGGTTTGGTTAAGTTCCTGGAGGAAAGATTTGTAAACTATTATTAAAGAGGACCTGGGAACTCCACTGCTTGCCCCAGTACAAGCATTGTGGAACCTGTGTCTTTTGGGGAAACTGCTAGGTACGTATGACCTAGATTGGCCACTGTTGTAAACAGGATACTGGGCTTGATGGACCTTGGTCTGACCCAGTATGGCATATCTTATGTTCTTATGTACCTATGTCTTTTAGGGTTGTAACTGCAGTTCTGTGTAAATTTATCCCAGTATTTCATGTTTATCGTCTGTGTTTCCTCCGGTGCTTGTTTTTGAATTTCATATCTATATCTCCTCTGGAAGGCTGTTCCAAACATTCACAGTCCTTTCTGATGATGCTCTAAAGCTATTCTCTTGAAACTTTATATTATGATCACCCTGGTTCTAGAATGAACTTTCTGTTGAAAAAGGATTGCTTTTTGAATACCGTCAATACTATTTTTAGATATTTAAATGTCTCATCCCCCCCCCCCCCCCCGACTCTCCTCTGTTATATAGATAATTATATGAGATGAGGCTCTGTTGCAGACCCTACAATATTTTGGTTACCTTTTTCTCTGGAATGCATTTAACTTTATTCTTTTGTGCTATGGCCTCCCAAATTGAACACTTTAGCTGATGCTTCCCTAATAATCTGAACAGAGGCATGAATGATTTCCTCCCTCCCTCCTCCCCCCCTTGCTGGTTACGTCTCTCTCCCTCGGCATCCTTCTGGCTCTAGCCACCAAATAATAAGTGTTTACTTTTGAGATCATCGGATATTTATCCCATCTCTTTCCAGATTGATACATATTGGTATGTTACCCCTCTCCCCCAGTCATATGTATTCATTGTAGATTTTTGCAACCAAATGCAGGATTCTACACTTTCTGCTCTGGCTTTTAATTGCTTAGTTTATTTAAAAACGTGATTAACTCCCTTTTATCATTCCTCAAGTTTTCTTAGATGTCTCCTTTTGATGGGAGAAGTAGCCCCATGGTTAGAGCAGCAGGCTGAAAACCAGGGTTCAAATCCTACTTAGATTTCCTGTCACCAAATGATTTGCAAGTACTGAATTTAACATGTCTTGAGCCAACAGTGCCAAACATGCTAAATTCATAACCTTTTTTTTTTAGACCACCTACATTCTGGCTCTTTGATGCATCTCCTTATTTCTTATTTTTTTCTTTTGGAGAAGAAGGGGGGAAAAATTGCTTCCTGGTGAACTCGAGTAGCATCTTTTAAAGGAAAGATGGAGGTAGTTACCAGACTGTGCAACATGAGGCTGAGAAGTTGTTGACCTAAAGCAAGTGTCTCCAATTCCTGTCCTGGAGGGCTGCAAACCAGTCATGTTTTCAGGCTGTCCTCCTGACTGGTTTGCAGCCCTCCAGGTCTGGAATTGGAGACCCCTCACCTAGAGAAAACCAATCCTTTTTACAGGTTGTTATCTGAAGAAGGGAAACTGTGTGCTTGAAGGCTCATACGTGTCATATTATCAGTTCATTAATTCTTGTGTTGATCCATTTAAAAGGGATTGCACTGTTTGTGTAGAGCAATTCTGTGCATATGTGAAATGGATTTCAAATGCACAGTCAGGTAACTACCTCCATCTTTCCCTTAAAAGATGCCACTAGAGTACTCCAGGAAGCAGTCCCCCCCCTTCCTTTCCAAAAGAAAAGAAATAAATCACACAATCTCCAGCTGCTGGGGCATTCTGGATGGTCTGGTTGGTTTTTCAGCAATCTTGATTATATTTTGATAACTGGGACCTTTTAATGATAAATACTTTTAGGTCATTTTGCTGTTGTAAAGGACACTTGATTGTAAACAGGACTCTAGATGTTCTGGGATTTTTCCTTTCTGCAGGGCTTGGAATTGAACAGGGTTCCACACTGCCAGCAACATGGACTTTTACTGCCAGTAGCTGCAACAGCACTGTGGCTTCTGCAGCTTTTAGGCTTTTAGTAACTGCTAAAAACCAGGTGAAGGAGCAGCCTAGTGGTTAGAGCACTGGCTTGGTAACCAAGAAACCAGCCTTTTTTTCCCACTGGCTCTCCTTGGACAAGTCTCTTAATCCTCCATTGCCTCGGAAGAAAGGCCTGGTGATCTACGTCTGTCTCACTGCCAAAATAAAACCCCAGGAGCTGCTGGGTCATCAGGAGTCAGCATTGACTTGAAGACACACATTGCATTTTTTTGCAAAAAAAATTATGCTGCTAGTACCATTGGCTTTAACCAATAAAGTCTGATGCACTACCATTGGCATCCTAAGGATGTAGCACTGCCAGAAGCTTGGAAACCCCATTGCAAGCTTGCAAAATAAAAAATCCTCACATTCTAATTTCTGAACATAATGTGAGTGCTTTTAAATTTGTTTTCAAGGTCATCCCTGGGACTAAGGTTGTGTAGCACAGGAAATTCAGTTTCAGATCATTACCTCATGCATTTGTGCTAGTCAGGACTGGGCCCACCAAGTAGAGGAGATCAGCTGCTCTGGCACTGGCCCCTGTTGGACAGTGAGTTTTATGCCGAGGGTTTGTCTCAGAAGGTTCCTCATCAGCCTTTTTAGCAGGCGAGGGATCCTGCACCTGCCCAGGCATGCCATCCAGGAAGGAGAGCATCAACAAAGTGAGGGAGGGAGGGAGAAGAAAGGAAACATGCTTTAACTAGCTCCTTTGGAGTGGAGGTATAGTCTACTGGTGAGAGCAGCAGGCTAAGAACCTGGGAAACTCGTTTCAGATCCCACTGCTGTTGCTCGTGATCATGAGGAAAGTCACTTTACCGTACCTGAGTGTAAGTCCCCAGTCTGTACCTGAGGCAATGGAGGATTATTTGCCGAGACTGCCTGAGAAAAAAGGGCAGGAGCTAAAACCAAGATGTGGGGGTTTGTGCTATTGCCTGAGATGCTAGGAAATTAAAGCGCTGAGCATCTTTTTAAGGGAGATAGCAAGAAGGAAGCTCGAGCAAGAAAATGGAGAGAATAAAAGATGAATACCCTCTGAGACTTGGCTGCAACAACTGAGGTTGCCTGATGGCATCGAGTGGGTGGCAGCTTCTGTGCACCATCATGTACGTCACACTGTATAAATGCCACAGTGTGAGAGCCCTACAGCGAAGCTTGGTTAATGCTTCTGCACAGCAGTCGCTGATTTGGAAGCTGAAAGCAAGTTGAAGCTGAAGTGGGGGAGGGAAGTGGAATTGCACCTCCTGGACCAATTTTTTTCCTGTTTCTGTCAGGCCAGGCACAGAGTAAGAGCCTCAGATACTGAAGTGTGTGTGTGTGTGTGTGTGTCACTGTCTCGTCATGCCACAAATTTCAAGTTTGAAAAGACAGATGATGATTTGATATGTTCTCCATTTGTGCTATTTAACAGATTGGTCCTTCTGCTATCAGAAAGTTCATGAGCTGGGGGAAAACATACCACATTAATAATAATAATATTAAAACTTGATATACCACTCTGGCCAGGTAGCATCAAAGTGGTGCACAATAATTAAAATATGTAACGAAGGAAAAGAATTCCAGTTTTAGATAAGAAAGAAGATCAGTATAGGAGACGGTAGAAGTGACCTCCCCCTCTAGGCCGGGTAATCCCTGAGGGCTGCCTGGAAATAATGGGGTTTCAGAAGTACCTTAAATATTTTTAGAGAGGACTTGGTGCGTATGTTGGATGGAAGAGTTTCAAAAAGATGAGGCCAACCCCACCCCCTGAACGCCGTATGTCTGGCTGCTTCCATATGAGCATCAGAGACGGAAGGAGTAACGATACAGTTTGCATTCTGAGATCAAAGCACTCACGGCGGGCATTATGGGATCAGCAATGTGGAGAGGTAGAGAAGAAAGCCCATGTGAAAGGCCTCATGAGGACTCTAAAATGAAATCTAAAGGGGAAGCCAATGGTCATGAGTAAAATATTGGGGACACATGGTCATACCATGAAGCATTTGCCAGTAAACGGACTGCTGTATTCTGTACACATTGTACTGGTGCAGTATAAATGCTATGCTATACTATAAGACAGTTATGACATGACAGTGGAATCCCACCTTCCAGTCTAATGAGAAAAAAAAAAGCAAGTTGAGCCTACAGCCCACAGCAGTGATTTTCAAATTTTCTTCCCCTCTGGACACAGTTGAAGAAAAACATTTTAATCCCATGACACAAAGGCTGTCTTCTATTCCCATTAAACCTTCATATAGAGCTACAAGTTGTGAGAACTTCTTTGCAAACACATAGTTATTGAAACATTTACTAGTTAAGATATGGATCCTGGGAACAGATTGAGATTGAGGGAAGAGTAAAGAGGGAAACAGAGATCTTGAAGTATAGAGGGCATGTTAGGCTAGCACATCTCTCTTCTGTCCTTCCAGCCAATATTGGACTTGTGGTTTTTGTAAAATAAAAGTGAAGGGCAGCAACAACTAGTTATCATTCCTGTTAAATTAATCCTGGCCATTTTTTAAAACATGTGATGGGTGAGCCTGCCTGTTTAGTTTATTCTATTGGATATGCTGCCCCCGGTAACCATCCAGGTGGTTTACGTAGAATCAAATAGGATAGATTTGTAATGTATTTTTTTTTAAAATTTTATTCTCGCAACCTTTCTCTCAGCCCCTTCTTTCTTAGTTTCATGCTGCTCCTGTCTCCTCTCCCAGCCCCTCTGCCTGCTTTTTCCCTAGACTCTGTCCCCATCACCCAGTCTCTTTTATACCCTTACAGCTCCTATATTCCTCTCCAGCCTTTCACAGAGGTATTCCCTCCCAGGAAGTAACCCCTTTCAATTTCAGGTACCAATTTAGTCATAGGCAAAGCAGGCAGCTGCCTAGGATGTTAGATTTCAAAGGCCTTTACATTCCGCTCAAAAAATAAAACTATGCAGATTACAAACCAACATACACAATTCATAACATGACTATACAATAAAAGAAAAAGGCAATAAAAACATAAGCTATTTAATACTGAGAATCTTAATACCTGGCTAAATACTAGCCTGATTCCACCTGCTTTAAGACTAGACTCTGATTTCGGGGGGAGAAACTACCTTTCTCTCCCAGTGTTGCTCTGTCCCCTTTCCTTTCTCTGCCTGCTGCTTTTCCGGTTTTCTCTTGCCTTTCATTTTGGATCAAAGCAGGAAACATTGCTTAAAATATTAGATCCATTTCTTGAGACTATCTCTTCTCTCCTTTTTGTTTTGTTCCTTGCTTTTTTGCATCTTGCATCTTGCTGACTTGCTCTGACATGGACTTCCCCGTCTCCTAGCTTGTGCACTTTTTACAATGTGTCTTAGCAGCTTTTACGCCACTTTAAGCTATGTGAAACTTGAATCACGTGATATTCCTATTCCTGCATGGTTCTTGCAGGCATACAAGTGTCGAGAGCCTCATGGCTCTGTGTGTTGGTGGGAGCATGCTGCAGGATAACTCTCTGTATTTCTTCCCAGTCTTTGCAGTATGTGAAATAGGTGTAGGGACAAGAACAGGAATAGAGACGGTGAATGACCCAGTCTCTGGCATGCCAGGATCTAATCTAAAAACACTGGCCTAGTACCTACTATCATGGGACCAACTGATCCATGAGTGAATCTATAACATTATTTAAAATCCCCTCAGTAAAGTACTGCACTCAAGCTTAATTATTATTCTCTACATTTTAATGTTCACCAATTGAGGGGATAAAGGGGTGGAAGGGTGCAAAAGTGGGATATAGCTCAACAGAAATCCTGACATTTCTGGGCCCTCAGAAATTTCTAGCATCCCTCTGAGCTATGGATCTTGCCACCCTATTTTTTTTTTCTTTTGTGATTAAATCCTGTTCAAAAGTATTGCCTGTGAGAAGTTTTCAGATGGTATTCTTTTTCTTATTACTAATATACCGTAATTTGTTATTCATATTCTCAGATAAGAACTGAGGTACCCCAGGTGTTGCGTAATGTTAAGAATCCAGGGTATGCGGTCGGTAAAAGTCTATTTGAGAATGGGGGGAGGGAAGATTGCTTCTAAGGCTCTACATTTGTGAATACACTCTTCATAGAAATATTTTATACTACTCACTCCAGACTCGTAGACCCTGTGGAAGAAGCTATCGGATGGATAGATCCCAGAACATAATGCATTCTATAAAAAGCTGATTGAGCTGCAGGTCTAATCTAAAAGCTCTCTAGGATATTTAAGCATTTCATAAAGCAAAATCAGCCTGTTACTGAGAAAATTATAGTAGAGATTCTTAGCTCATGGTATTCTTCCCTCCCCCCCCCCACATTTTTTTCTAAAACTGAACATGGTTAGCTTTAAATAACATGTTTAGCTTTCTTTTGAGGTCCAGATTACCTGTCGCAGCAGAGCAACCTTCCCGCACACAGCTCTGCCCTGCTCTGGCGCTTGTAAGACATCTCTCCTGAGAATGATGTGCCTAGGAGAGGCAGCCTGTAGAGTTCGCCTTCAGTTTGGCCATAAGGTTCCACAACTGCAGCTCTGTTACCTCCTGAGATGGAGCACAGATAGGACCTGAGGCACAGGTTACAGGGTCCCTACCTGTAGGACCCCTGAAGCTGCTGAGACTCTCTCCTCAACCACTAGTTGCCCTGCAGCTTCTGATAAGGAAGCCTATCATAGCTCAGGAAGGAGCTATAGGAAAGGTGAAGTGACTCTGAACAAGCAACCTGTCAGTTCTGGTAGAAATAAGAAAACAGAATTTTCCCATAAAAGACTACCAGTCCCAGAATGCACCAGGTTTCCAACAGCCATTAGAGGAGCTGAAGGGGGGAAACGTCTGTTCAATCAGGAGGGCTATGAGGTAATCCCTAAGCACTCATCTCAAAGGGCAGGGCCTGATTCAGCACAACTGCGCTGTGTTAGGGAGGAGCACTCATCTAAGCAGAATAAGAATAGAGTTTATTCTACAGATGACCATCTTCATGATCACCTTGGATATCCAGAGAATTGTCCTCAGTATCCTGAGAATCAGCTTGAGTTTGATCATCAGTTTCATCTGAAGGATCATCAGAAGCAGAAGCCAAACCGGACGGACAGAGAGGGAAAGAGACCCTTTGGAAGAAGGAAGAGAAAAGCCTTTGAGAGGTCTAGAAGAGTCCAAAGCAGTACGTATACTGGGAGGTATTCCAAGGGCCAGCATACACCATTGGACTGGGGAAAGCCAGAGGAATGGTGCTGCAGAGCTAGGAATCACCAGAGGCTACCTGTGAGGGAGACGGCTGCACGTGGAAGGGACCCTAAGGCCTGTGCCAGAAGGTATGTGAAGAGAGATCCAGTGTCCAGGGATCTGGATTGGAAGGCTGGACATAAGAACTGGACTACATACTGGCCAGGCTATATAGAGAGGAACTCTAGCAGCAATGGAAGCTCAGGTATGAACACTGATCTATGCCCTAGCTATAACCTTGAAAGACAGCAGGGAAACAAGTATTCTCCTGAAAATGCTCCATTGAGAGATTCATCTGTGCCAATCCATGATATTGAACCCATGCTTGTTGAACAAGGGGGAATAATAGCAGATGAGGATCCTGTTTATATGGACTGCTCTCTATCTAAACTCCGTTGGTAACTTTCTGTTATAAAGTACAGCAACCATCACAAAGAAATACAAATTTGTTCTTTAATCTACTCAGAAAAGCTCCTGAAGTAGGATTTGACCCACACAGTGGAAGGCAAGCCAGCTAAGGGGTTTCAGATGGTAACTGCTAGCAATTAAGCCTTACCTAATTGCTTGTGAGCTAGGAGAGAATCACTTCTGTATCTATGTGGGAAGTAATCAGAAGTTAACCTGAAAAGAACAGTTTGTTTCTTGCTTTGTGGCTTTTCATTTGTTGTTTTCCTGATTTTGACTTTGTTTTTCCAAGTTAACACTGAAAGCAAGTAACCTAATTTATGTGCTACCAAGCATATCTGTGTTGGGAGAAATAACCCCATAAATAAATATCTTATTGGCTTTACCCAAGAGCACAACTAAATTATTGTCAGCAGCTGTCTGGTGTGAATGAACTACATTGCCCACAATACCTTGCAAATCATATAGAAATATGCACTTGCCAAGAGTGTGAAGATTCTCACCCAGGCAGCCGTCTGACAAGCTTCTATTTGCCACTAGCAATATTGGGTTTGAATTTTCAGCCTGCAATGGTCAGCATCACTCAAATACCTGACCGCCATGGGCAAAAATGACACTAGATATTCTGTGCTGGAGCCTATCAAGTATCTGGTGCTGAATATCTGCTCTCGCCACCAAACATGGCCAGTCAGCGGCAACATGCAATCGCTAACCAGATAGGGCAGGTCAATGCCTGTCCTAACTGTGTGGTTTTCTAATTCACTTAGCGGCTGAATATCTCTCCTAATCAGATATCTGGGCAGAGATGGGGCTATTTGCAAGACTGTCTTTGAGAATATTCAGTCTCTAACCGGTTAGTGTTGCTGAATGCTGGGCTGAGGGTTTTATGCAGTTTGCAGGTCATAGAAACATAGGCCATGTGATCTTTTTCTGCCGTCATAATCCTATCTAGTCTGCCCTTCCATATCTACTATAATAATTCCCTTTTTTACCTGCAAACCACAAACTCTTCTGAATATTGACCCCCAATATTTCCAGTGTGCCTTCTGGGCTGATTCAGCACTAGGCAAGACTGTGGTCAGCTCGGGCAGCAGCAGTGAAAGCAAAACAATAAATCTTGACAGCTGCACAAATTTGGAGTCATCCCCTTCTTTTTACCTGCATTTTTACAAGATTATTATGGGAGGAGTGGTGTTGGGGATGATCATGATAGAGTTCAAATATCCAAATCCTGGTGGGGTGGGAGCATAAGACTGAAGGTTCACCCTGGGTGTGACGCCCTTGCATGAGTTCCGCAAGCTTTGAGTGCAAGTGTATATTCCAAACCTCCTCCTGGAGGCAGATACTGAGGATCCTGCTCCCAAAACACCACTACCACTACTACTGAGCATTTGTATAGTACTTCAAGATGCAAGTAATGCTGCACAGACACATGTAAAAGATGGTCCCTGCTCATCAGACCTTACACTCTAGTCGAGACAGACAACCCAGTAGCTGTAGATATGAGAGACATCTAGGGGGAGTGGTAAGGAAACACAAAGGAGATCAGATGAGTCATGATCTGAAAGCGGCAGTGAAGAGGTGAATTTTCAGCCTGGATTTGAAAAGGGTCAGAGAAGGCGCCTGAAGTACAGACTCTGGTAGTTTGTTTGCTCCTTATGCTGAAGTCTGGAGTTAGCAATAGAAGCGATTTGCTAGAAGAGCGGAGTTCCCGAGGAGAGGTGGTAAAGTAGAGCCCAGTCCTTTAGATCCCATCTTATCAGGGGCAGTGAAACCTGTGAAACTGACTTACAGTCAGGGCATATCGTCATCTGCTCACTTTGAACCTGCTTGGAGGTGTGTTTTGCCAGCCATTAGCATGGGGTTTACATCATGCTAAGCATGCCACATTGACTGTTAGTGCTGGGCAGTGAGGTAAGTCCCATGGACAGGGTGATGACTGGGTGGATTAGGGGCGGAAAGTGGACATTGGCACACATTAATCACAATTGCTATGGTTAGTGCAGAGGCATTTACTAGGGACGCTTGCTGGTTAGCATGGTGAGGTGCATCTCTGCATGGTAATTGCATGGGAATGTCGGGCATGTGTCTAGGCTACCATCTGTCATAACGTTTGGTACTTAACATACAGTAAACTATCGCCCCTTAATTACCAGTGTCAAATTCTATGGCATAAATTTCTAATATTTCAATTTACTGTTCATTTAGGGGGACATTTTCACAGGCATCTACATGACTTGCAGACCACGTAAGTGCCACTCTACAGGATATTCAATGCTGCCAACATGGTGAGCATTGGGCATTGCAGAGGCGGGAGCCATTGCTAACCAGGCAGCGGTGACACATGGTGAAAGGGAGGCACAGGAAACCCTGGCTTAACTTTCACCGTGTTAGCTAATTGGGCAGTGGCTAAATTTCACTGCTGTCTGATTAGCCTTGCAGCAGTGTGGTGAACCCGGGTATTCGATGCCAGGGCCAGAGAGGACCCTGGCATTGAATATCTGGGTTTAAATTTCAGCACCAACTCCTGTTTGCTGGACGTTGGTCAAGGCCCATCCTGCCCTAAGGGGCTCTAAAAGCTGCCTGCACAATGGACCTGGCTGTAGGGCTGGCCCCAGAGTTCATTCCAGATGTTGGCACCCCATGCATAACTTAAGGTTTACACCCCCCCCCCCATCCCCTGGCTGACAGAATCTATTGTTAAGCTTTGAATACCCTGCTCTTTGCTGCCGCCCCCCCCCCCCATGAGTAGCTATCCTAGGCAACTGCCTAATTGTTGAGCCAGTCCAAGGAGCAGACTCTGATTTGGAAATCGAACTATGATCCCTCTTCATGGCATCATTGCTGTTGAGCCACAGTAGAACCCATAATGTGGTCAAGATGACTGACAGTTATTTAGAAAATGGCACAAATTCTTAAATCAGTAATGTGGAACCCTAGGGAGCTATGATGGAAAGGATACTGGTTCTCTTGCCCTGCCCTGTGTAAACAACTCCTAATAACTGTAATCCAGTTTACTGTAATCCAGGAGAGAAAAAAAAAACATACTGGCCTGTTAAAATTTTGCAGGTTCCATGAGGAACAAATTGAACACAGAGTACTTGGGCACTTTTCTTACTGAGTTCTAATAACCAGGGTCTATTGGCTTCAAAGTAGCTTGGAGGTATAAGCTGGAAAAATTCCATAAACTGACTGTAGTAAAAATGTTGTCCTCTCAAGTCTTCATTCCAGTGCAGAGCTAAATTGGACTAGTAATTTATTGCAAAATGAGTGTAAATTATGTTAAACATGATTGTCTTGAGCCATTCCTGACAGGTAGTATAATCTGTTGCCTGAGGCGAGAAATGAGCTGGTGCCCTCCCCACTGTCAAAATGGAAGGACCTCCTCTGAGCTCTAGTCAGGGAACAGGGGGGGGGGGGCCCTCACTCATAACACCAATTAGGTGGTTGCCCCAAGAATAAAGAGAGAAAAATATATTCCCAGGCCATATAATAATTTTTTAAAACTTTGCAATGATGTTTATATGCAGCACAAATTGTAGCAATTTAATTATGTAGCCTGGAAATCTAATATAAAACATATCAACTCCTGACACTGCACACCGGATCAGCATGGCATGTAATGTAACTATATATTCAGCAAAAGACAAAGGAGATGCAAGATGATCATACACCAAGGAGCAAAAAGAGAAAGTGAGAACTACAGCATAGTTCATAACGTATAGCTTAAAACTGTGCTGCGGTTCTGACTTTTTCCTTTTCAACATATGTTCTGTATCCAAAGAAACCCCTCTCCGAACAATGGGTGTAGAGCAGACCTAAGGCATTTTGCACAGAAAACATACCAAAAATAATTTCTGATTCTGGTGTCATCTCAGTAACGGCAATATAAACCCTCACCAGTACTGGTGATTGTAATACAAAACCTTACAAAAAATTACTCGGGATCAATACAGAAAATCTACTATACCGTAACAGCATTTATTTATTTACAATTTCTTCTATACCGCACTATTCAGCATCAGCGCGGTTTACATGGAACATAACAATCAGACAGGGTACATGGGTCTGAGTTTACAATTAACAGGAGAAACAACTTGGATAACAAAAGGTAACTATTTACACAATGAAGTCACATAAGACATAGCAAGAGATTTAATGGTCAAGGACTCCTTACATGGTGTGGACGCCTGGCTTACAGGGTGTGGTGGGACAGTTGTAAGTATTTGAGTGGGGATGTGGTTCATTGTTCTCTGGGAAATATTTAATGAAAAGGAAGTGTTTAAGGGCCTTCCTAAACTGGGTTAGGTTAGTTATTGCCCTGATGCATAAACTTCCAAAACTCACAGAAGGGATATATCTAGAAAAGAGTAACAGCTTAAATACTGCAGTGTGCCCTAAGACATCCATACACCTTTTAAAAAATCTGAACAAGCTGGAATACTACTGATCCCTACATAGAAATCCCATGCTAACTGAACACCTGACCTCAGTCACACACTCGGAACACAGATAGAGCTCATCAAGTAGGGAACAAATTACTACAACTTAAACCTAGATGTGGTGGTGTGCCATCAAGTCAATGCTGACGTCTGGCAAACCAGCTCCTGGGTTTTCTTGGCAAGGAACAACTGGAAGTAGATAACTCCCTGTCCATAAGGTGGCCTGGTATACAGCCCCTGATATTCCAGAGTGGTCACCCATCCAAGTATTAGCCAAGCCCAGCGCTGCTTAGCTTCAGAAATCAGACAAGCAGGTTTATTCAGGGCAGGCAGTATTACTACTACAACAGCAAACATTTGTATAATGCTACAAGGCATATGCAGCTCTGTACAACCCAAGAGAAACAGAAAGAGATGCTTATGCCCCTGTAATGTGAAAAATATAAAGATAAAACGTGTAAATTCCAAAGACCGACATATTCCATTTGTTCAATTGAAAATAAAATTAATTTTCCTACCTTTGCTGATTGGACATTTTATTCTCTAATCATGTTGATCTCGGCCTCTGGTTTTTGCTTTTCTTTGTCTTCTCTTAACACTTTCTGAGGTCTCTGGCTCATCTGCTAGTTCTCTTTCCTCCTGTCATCTTCACTTTTCTTACATCACTGGCATTTATCTTTTCTTTTAACTTTCTTGCATGTATTTTTTTTCTCTCTTACCATCCAGTCCTCAACCCCCCTCTTGTTACTGCATCAACTGCTTTTCAACCCTTAACACGGCCCCCTCCTTCCTAGACCTTTTATTACCCAGTCTTTAACGAAATCTCTCCTTTCTGTCCTTTCCCCCCAATGTCCAGCATCTCTCCCCTCTCTCCAGTGCCGGCCCACCCACTAAGTGAACTAGATGGTCGCCATAGGTGGCTCGGACCTAGACCGTCCCAATGTGCCACTGTTGCCGCACCGCCTCTGACATCCAGCCTCTCACTGGGGGCCGATGGGTGGCACAGCGATCACCTCTTTGAAGCTGCGGCAGTCTTTAAAGCATGCATGCGCACGCACCTGTGTCCTGCTGCTCCAGTCCCTTCTGATGGAAAGTTGGAGGGCGCAGGAGCAGCAGATCATGAGTGTGCGCATGCGCTTTAAGGCCTGCTGTGCCACCCATCAACCCCCTGGTAAGAGGCTGGATGGCGGCGGGGGCGGTGATGATGGCACATCGGGCCTTCCTTGGGCTGCCCCTGAGTGCCTCATATCCTTTCCTCACTCCTCCATGTCCACTATTCCCTCCTCTCTCCCTGTTCCTCCGCAGTGTCCAATATACCCCCCTTTTTTTTTTCTCCCCACACCCCATGTCTAACATTTCACATCTTCTTTCGTCTCCTGTATGTCCACAATCTCTCCTCTCCGTCATTTTCTCCCCGTGTCTACCATTTCTCTCTCTCTCTCTCTCTCTCTCTCTCTCTCTCTCTCTCCTGGGGCCACTCCATGTCCACCATATGCCCTCTATTATCTCACCCCATACCCAGATCTGTCTCCACCTCTATGCTCCTGATAACATCCAGCATCACCTCTCTCTCTCTATTGTAATCTAAGGAATAATATATATTTTTTAAACTCCAGACTGTCAGGTGCTCTTGAGTCTGTTGTGATCACTGTTCCAAAGGGGGAGGGGGGGGGGGGACTGGAAAAAATACACTGCCACAGCCCCGAAAGAAAATGACTGGTGGTGTTCTATCTGCACTGTGGGGCCCCCACCCAGGATCCACAATCACAGCAGGCCCAGAAGTACCCAACGACCCAGGGATTTTCTTTTTAAAGTATTAATCACTTCCCCCTCAGCCTGCCGTTGCTTCCTCTTTCAACCTCACTGCAGCGGCACCAATAAAAACCAAAAGTGCGTGCGTGTGTGTGGGGGGGGGGGGGGTCTTCAGCATGCTTAGAAGGCACTGCCGAACTTGCCTCTCTCTGATGCAACAAGGGGGTGGGAACAGCAGGGCCTTTGAAGAGCACTGGAGTCATCAAGACCCGGTGCCTTTTCTTTCCTTCCAAATTCATAACTTGCTGCCTCACTTCTCAGCAGCTCTAGGTCAGCAGCAGAAGCAGGAGGGGGTGATGTTGCCACCGACCCAGGAGAAACGGCAGCAGCAGAAGACTAAGCCGGTCCTGTTAACTTTTTTTTTTTAACAATCCAAGTGAGGCAGTTGTCGCTAGGCTGTTTCGGAGGCATTTCTTTCCCTTTTTTTTTTTTTTTTTTTGCCACGCCCAAAACTTTGCCACCTGAGGCGGCAGCCTCACTCTGCTACCTGTTACTATTTGTGCTGACCAAACTGGTCTATTCTGGTTACCCTGTTCAAAAGTCATTAATGGTTTGATGAACGATATTTTGTGATGCACCAATGGGGAGGGGGGAGGGAAAACAGTATCACTGAAAATGGAATAAGAAGGATTTGTATGTGGCAGTAACCTTCCTGTAGTGATAGGTTGCAGAAACCAGCTCTCTGAAGAGCAAGGTGAACAAGGGATGTTCTGACGCCATAAAACCTGATGGTGCCTCCTTGCTCAGAGACTTGGCTGCATCGTCTTGCGTAAGTGTTAGGGATTTTCTGCATGTAAATAAATAAATAAAATAAAAAAACAAACTCTGAACTAAAGTTGAATGAATGATAACATTTTGTAGAAAATGATTCAAAGATATAATGTCTGAAGATATCTTCAGGGATCATGCTCTGCTTTCTATGTCTGAAATAAAGTGAGATAGTTGGGACCTCATTATAAGCGCAGTATATTAGAGAACAAAATTAGAAAAAAGTCCACCTAGGGTTCATTTCTGCATCTGCAAAATCTTAATTTAAAATATTCTGCACCTGGTTACATAATCAAGGGTTTATTTTATATGTAATAGGGTGTGTATGCACGTTTGATAATGGGCTTAAGGTAATGAGGTCCCTCAATGTAATAGGGTGGCAGAACATTAATCTTCCATATTCTACAGGGGCTCAGTCTTAACCCAAAGGCCAATAAGGGATTGTCCTTGGTTCATAACTCTGACACTACACCTAATCTGAGCTCAGAGGCTGAAGATTCATATGAAACAAGGGATAGAGACTTCTGTAGCTGCAAACCAAACAATCCCTTTGGCACCAGGTGTGTGCTGTAATAGTCCACAAAAGATGATGGTATCCAGGTGGGATATTCAGTTTTCACCAAACCTGCCTGTCTTAGGGGATGGGGGAGGGGAAAAGACCTTAAACACATCAGACTTTTCTCCAGGAACAAGCAGGAAATCGGTCCTCACTTATGGGTGACATTGGCACCGACGGAGCCAGCACAGAGCAATTCCCCAGCTTTCAAAGAAAGCCTTTGGGATTGCTGCCATGCATGCGTGGTCCTCTTCCCGCCCAATGGTGCTATCTTGCTCAGTCTCCCTTTATGCGCGGAGCCCTTTGGATGCACATCCTCTTCCCCTGGAAAAAGTGTTTTGTCTTCGGCCTCTGGGCTGTGTTTTTCTGGTAGCACCGGTCCTCTTCCATCCTCCCCTGCTCTCCTATTCCCTTGAGCGAGGGGGATATCCTTGCTGTAAAAGGTTTTTTTTATTTTCCCTTTTGCGAGCTTCGTGCCCTTTTTTTCTTCCCCAACCACTAGCCACAAAGGTCTTCAACCTAGCAGGGGCCCTTTTTGTCCCAGTGGCCACCGCTTTAAAAAAAAAAAAAAAAATGCGGCAGGCGCTTCAAAAACATTTCGTTCACGGACACCCATGACTGTTGTCTTCGGTGTCTTGGGGCCGACCATGACCCGGAGCTCTGCTCTCTTTGCAAGAAAATGTCCTCCAAGGCCCTACTCAGTCGTAAGCAGAAGTCCAATGACATTTTCCGGAAGGTGGCCCTGGAATCTTTGGCAGCACACTCGGTTGTCCCTCCATTGGTGGAATCTCCCACCTCGGCTCCGTGCTCTATGACAGCACTCTGACCAGGGGTCCCCTGAAGTGGAGTGGCATAAGAAGAAGGTCTCAAAGTCTCTGACGGGGGCTCTGGACAAGCGTAAGCGCTCCTGCGCTCAGTCAGCCACTCAGCCCCCCCCAGCGTTCCTGAGAGTCGGACAAGGAGTGGCATCGAAAGGTACCTTGTATGGACACAGAGGCCTCCGGCGATGGTGCCTGATCTCCTGAGGGTCGTCCCAGTGAGGACCCCCTCCTCCTCCATGCCATGTCGGTGTCGCAGGGTCCCACGCCTGCATGGGAGTCCCGAATGCTAGCACTAGAGCACAGAGTTTCTGCCTTCTTAGCTGCCCAGCAAGCGCTCATGCCCAGCATGCCTGGCCCGTGCCTCGAGACAGAGGTTCCCTCGAGAGGGACACCAAAACCCACCCTGGAAACCCCACAAGAGCCATGGACCTTGTGAGGGTCCACGGCACCGGTCTCATTTGCCATCCTGGTCCTCGGGAGTGAGATGCTCCAAGCGGACCTCGGCCTCTGGACAGGGCGACCTGCCCGAGTCTGACTCCTCCTCGGACCTCTCGGGCTGGGAGTCAGACGGGATACTTCCCCAGAGACTCGTGCCCACAGGGTCCTCCCTTCGGACCCATCCCTGCCCACCTATCAGAGGCATTCGCCGCCTGAGGACACATCATTCCTGGCGTTCGTGCTGGACATGGCACGGTCCTCAGCATGGCTATGCAAACTGAAGAGGAGCCGCGAGCTGAGGAGCTCGATATTCTACAATATGAGTCCCTGCCTCGGGAGCCTCTTACTGTCCTGGTTCCTCCCATATTGTCAAGGCTGCTCCTCCGCACGTGGGAGACACCTGCTTCGGTCCCCATTGTGAGCAAGTGCCTTGATGCCAAGTATAGGATCCAGCATGGCCCGGGGTTCCAAAAGACCCAGCTCCCGCACACTTCCATGGCTGTGGAATTGGCGATGCGAAAGCAAAAAAGCCCGAAATCTCATTCTTCGGTTCCCCCAGGCAGGGAGTCGAGAGCCCTCGACGCCCTTAGGCGCAAGGCCTATCGGGGTTCTATGCTTCCTTGCCATATTCAGGCATATCATCTGTATATGAGCATGTTCCTGCATGACCTCGCCAAGGAGCTTGGCAGGTTCACTGCAGGCCTCTGGGTGAACCCCTTCTAAGGTTCCAAATCCTCCTGAAATCTATCGTGGAGTGTTTGAAGTACCTCTCCCATGCCGCATATGACAGGTTTGAGTCCTCTGCCTAGGTGAAAGCAGCCGGCATTGGGACCCGACGCCAGGCTTCGTTCTCGGACCTGGAGCAGTGCGTCAAAGAGAAGCTCCTGGACATCCCTTGCCTTGGCGAGCAACTGTTTGATAAACCTATGGAGGATAAGGCTGCTGAGATAGAAACAGAATTCTTGACTTACGCAAAACCTCCTCCCCTAGGAAGAAGCAGCAAACCAAGAAGCCATTCTTCCAAAGGAAGGGGCTCCCCTACTGTGGTTACCCATCTTTCCCGCCCACCTCTGCACCAGCTCCCGGCATGCAGGGTAAGGGAGGTGCACATAGTCACGGTAAACCTAAAGGGCCTAAGGCCCAACCATCAGTGCCGCCCCAACCTACACAGGGGTTTTGATACCGACAGCATAGCCTCTTGCCCCCCGGCAGCTGTTCCACCAGTGGGGGAGATGCCTGTCCCTGTTCGCCCCACAGTGGGCGTTGATCACGTTGGATACCTGGGTCTTCCGGGTGATCTGAGACAAATACCATTTCTGCTTGGAAAGGCACCCTCCTCCCTTCTCCCCAGCGGAGCCTGCTCTGCTCCTGTCCTTGCAGTGGGAACTGTTCAACCTCCTCAACCAATGGGCGATCGAGAAGGTACCGCAGCACCTTCGAGGCCAGGGGTTCTACTCCCACTACTTTCTCATTCCAAAAAGATGGGGGGATGTGCCCCATCTTCGACCTCAGAAACCTCAAGTTCCTGGTGCGGGAGAAGTTCAAAATGTTATTGCTTGGCGTCCCGCTGCCCTTCCTTCAGCAGGGCGATTTGGCTATGCTCCTTGGATCTCAGGAATGCTTACGCCCACATCCTAGTTCACCCCCAGCACAGGCAATACCTGCGCTTCAGGGTGCAGGGGGAACACTACAGAGTGCTCCCCTTCGGGCTGACGTCTGCACCAATGTTTTTCACAAAGTGCCTCTCTGCGGCAGCCGCCGCCTCCCTCAGACGGCAGGGCATACCTGTATTTCCCTAACTTGACGACTGGCTCGTCATGGGGTCCTCTATCATTGAAGCCCACCTGGCGGTGTCGTGCACGACCCTTCTCCTTGAATGCCTCGGCTTCTTGGTCAACTACTCAAAGTCCCACCTCGAGCCGGTGTAGACCCTGGAGTTCATTGGCACACGCCTCAACGTGGTGTGGGTGATCGCCTTCCTTCCCACAGACCGAGCAGACTGCCTTCAGGCCGTGGCATCCCAGATCCAAAACAGGACTTGGGTTACGGCACGGGCCATGCTGTGCCTACTCGGGCACATGGCCTCCACCATTCATGTGGTCCCCCCACGCCCGCATGCACATGCAGACAGCCCAGTGATGACTCAGGGCACAGTGGAGCCACGCCTCTGGCCACCTCAAAGACCCCACCCAGGTCTCCCGCAGTCTCCACAACTCCCTGGGTTGGTAGCGGGACCCCCGAAATCTCCTTTGGGGCATGCCCTTCCAGACCCCACAGCATGAGCTTGTCCTGCTGACATGATTCCCTATTGGGGTGGGGGGCCCACTGTGGTGCACTGTACATGCGGGGCAGTGGTCGCCCAAGGAGTCCCAACAGTAGATCAACCTGCTTGAGCTTCGGGTGGTCCAATGGGCCCTGAAGGCCTTTGAGGGCTATCTGCATAAAAAGTCAGTGCTCGTGCAGACTGACAACAGGGTAGCCATGTTTTACATAGACAAGGAGGGGGGGGAGTGGCGGACAGGTTCTCCCCTCTGCTGAGAGGAGATCCTCATTTGCTCCTTTTGCATTTCGCTGGGGGATGACCCTATGAGTGATCTACCTCCCAGGCCAGGAGAGTCCTCACGGATAAACTCAGCACGAGTGGCATCTGGACCCGGAGGTCGCTGACCTCTTGTTCCATTGGTGGGGGACCCTATCCATGGACCTTTTCGCCAGTCTGGTGAACGCACAACTTCCCTGCTTCTGCAGCCCGGTTCTGCACCCAAGCAGGGTAACCCCAGATGCATTCCTCTTGACCTGGACCTCTGATCTTCTGTATGCGTTCTCTCCCACTCCTCTCATTGCGAGGACCTTTCACAAGATTCAGCGGGACCGGGCTTTGTTGATTCTAGTGGTCCCTTATGGCCTCGGCAGTTTTGTTCCCGCTGTTGCTCTGGCTCTCTTCCGAGCCTCCAGTCCCCCTGGGCTGTGCCCCCCGGGCCTGCTAACTGTGGTGCCTATTCTCGGTCTGATGCTCCGAGCTCTGTATTGACCTGTTTTCCTGCTCAACCTGGTGGATTCTTCAGTATCTCCTCCACCTCTTGAAGGTAGGGCTGAAGTCCAATTCGGTCGGGGTAGACCTGAGTGCCATTTCAGCGAACCACTTCCCCGTTGAGGGGAAACCCCTCTTGGGGCAGCCCTTGGTTTCCCGCTTCATGCGAGGCCTCTTAATCTCTAAGCCCCCCCCCCTCCATCTGGCCTCCCCCAGCAGAGTAGGACCTCAATGTGGTGTTTATGCAGCTCACGTGATCACCCTTCGAGCTGATGGCGACGTGCTCGCTTCGGCACCTCTCCTTGAAGGTGGTCTTCCTGTTGGCTTTGACTTTAGCTCGCTGAGTCAGCGAACTCCAGGCCCTCATAGCTGAGGTTCCATACACCAGGTTTTATGGAAACGGGGTGGTTCTCCGCACCCACCCCAAGTTCCTACTGAAGGTTGTCTCAGACTTCCATCTCAATCAGGAGATAGTCCTACCGACCTTCTTCCCGAGACCACATGCCAACCGGGCATTGGCGGAATTACATGCACTCAAGTCCAAGAGGGCCCTTGCCTTCTATCTACAGTGCACCCAAGGTCATAGAAAGTCTGACCAGCTCTTTGTCACCTATGATCCCAATCACCTGGGGCACGCAGTCACTAAACTCACCATCTCCTTCTGGGTGGTGGACTGCATCGCCTTCGCGCACACAAAGGCAGGCACTCCACTGGATCGACGGGTCACTGCCCATGGCATCTGGGCCAAAGCAGCTTCGGTGGCTTTGCTGCATTCAGTGCCTCTAGCGGACATCTGCCAGGCTGCGAACAGGTCTCTCAGCGAACACGTTCGCTTTGCACTACTGCCTGGAGAGGGAGTCCTGCCGGGACAGCATCTTCGGCCGGGCTGTACTCTGTAATCTGTTCAGAGTATAAGCAACTCCTGCCCTCTGACCCTTCTTAGACAGGTCCTCAGGGCAAAGCTCTCGGTAGCTAAGGACTCTGACTCCTTTGGGCATCGACTTCTGCTCACAGCCTCGCAGAGGTGTTTTGGGTTACAGGCTCGGTAGCCTGTAGCTGGGGAGTCCCATAAGTGAAGACTGATTTCCTGCTTGTTTCTGGAGAAAGCATAATTACTTACCTGTAACAGGTGTTCTCCAGGAATAGCAGGAATCAGTCCTCACTACCCTCCCACCTCCCCTGAAGAGTTGCTATTTTTTTGATCTTCCCTTGCTATCTGCTTAGTAGGGCTCTAGCTAGGGGCCCTGACTGAGCAAGATGGCACCTTTGGGTGGGAAGAGGACCACGCATGTGTGGCAGCAATCCCAAAGGCTTTCTTTGAAAGCTGGGGAATTGCTCTGCGCGGGCTCCATCGCTGCCGATGTCGCCCATAAGTGAGGACTGATTTTTGCTGTCCTTGGAGAACACCTGTTACAGGTGAGTAACTACACTTTATTGGGTAAGGCCAATATGGAGTGCCCAATCTTTTAATTTGCTTTTTTTTTTTTCTCTCTCTACAGTTATAAGGTGTCTTTATTCCTTTACCCATGTGTTGTGGGTTTTGTCTCGTCAGTGACCAGTATGCAGGTTTTATATCTGATCTGATGAGGGGGGCAGAGACTGTGAGAGCAAGAAGCTGCTCTTGTGTGTTAGTGGAAGGCGTGGTGGTTATTTTTCTTCTAAGCTCCTGGGTTTGCCGAGAGGCAGGAGAGGGCAGTGCTGTTAGGAATCATTGCAGCAAGAGGAGCCAGAGAGTACAATGGGAGTACTTCAGGTGACTTACGACAAGTAGCTATTCAGCAGAGGACGTGCTGTGGGTTAGTTGGAGCAATGGCAAATCTGGAAGTGAGCTGAATTGTTGAGACCAGAACAAGAGCCAGAGAAGGGGTGACGTTTTAGTCTGCTGCTCCTGATTCAGGAAAGGTGACGGGACAACACATAAAGCAGTGGTGAACCTGGAAACATCAGGCACTGTGGAGACAAATGGTACCACATAGTAAATAAAAACAGTCCGGACAGAAAGGAGGACTGAAATAGGACCGTCCTTTCAAGGGGCACCCACTTTAAGCATGGCTTGCACTAAGAAGCATGCATGGAGGGAAGAAGTCATAATAGTACTGAAATCATTGGCCAGAGAAGGGTTGGGAATGCTGAGAAACGGATAGTAAAGTGAGCTGCTGAATCAATTGGTATTTTGGAAGGAAATTCTGTCTGGAAAGGGGGAAGAGCAGGTGTGTGTTGGAAACAAAATGAATAACAAGGCTGGGAATGAGAGTGAAATTTTAAAAAAAAATCTTGTTTTTCCTACTCTATGGTGTCTGGAAAAGGTAAGACAGGGAGAGTGGTAAACAAAAGTTGGAAATTGTAACTTTCTCCTGAGTAAAACATGACGTATTGCTGGTGTGGATGATGTGTAGTTTAAAATAAGGGACTGGGTTAGGAGAAGAATTCAAATTATCAGTAAACCAGTGGAAGATCTAAAACAGCAGGATACTACTACTCCTAATTTCTGTAGCATTGCTAGGTATACACAACACTGTACACATACACAAAAGAGAGAGCCCCTTCCTCACAGAGCTTACAATCTGTTAAAGATGGATAAATGGAACAAAGGGGGGGGGGCTAGGGTAATTTTTTATTAAGGGAAATGATTAAAAGGCATATAGGTGTAGAAGGGAGAATAAGAAAGTCAGGAACCAAAAGCAGCCTCAGATTTTTGCCCGGATTTGAATTGGACCAGAGATGGAGCCTGACATATCAACTTGGGTAGTCTCTTCTGGTCATGTGACTCAGCAAGGTGGAGCGAACAGAAGGACATGGTTAAATGTGTTTGGCTTGATGAGCCAAGAGTTGTTAAGAAGGGGTGTAGGGAGCGATATAAGGGGAGAGGTAACGAGGAGCTGCAGAATGAATGCACTTGTAGGAGACGTTTGAACTGGATGCGGAACGAGGGAGCCAGTGAAGTGACTTGAGAAGAGGGGTTACGTGAGACTGGTGAAGATTAGCTGTGCACCTCAGCTTTGAATAGATTGAAGGGGAGAGAGATGTTTCAGTGGCAGACCAGCGAGGAGCAAGTTGAGAGAGTCTAGATGGGAGGTGATGAGGGAGCAGATAAGGGTCTTCGGCAGTGTGTTCAGAAAGTGAAGGACAAACATTGTTATTGTAAAGAGAGAATCTGTAGGATATGTGTATAGAGAAAAGTCAAAAATGTCCCCACGGTTGCAAGCCGAATTGACAGGGAAGATGGCAGTGTCCATCTATAGAAATGGAGACGGGAGGAAGGGGAGAGAGAGAGGTTTAGATGGAAAGATAAGACGCTCACGAAGGGTTGAGGCTAGCCCTGGACTCCTACATAAGAGAGGGAGGGGCAACACCAGGACTTTATTTGTGCACTGATATTCTCACAGTTTCTCATGTTGTTTTAAAGTAGAAGGTGCTGCTGGAGGTACAAGCTCAGGGCTAAGCTGAAGTGAAAATTAAAATTAAAACAATTCTAAATAGAAACAAATAGGTATCATTAAAGCATCTTTTATTGGTGATCCCCCCCCCACAAATAAAGATAGTTACAGCCTAAAAGAGGGTTAAAAGTAAAATGGGACCTCAATGTAAGGAAAAGCCACTCACGCTGCAAAAGTCAGAGTTCAGCATTCTTGGACTTGGACCCCTCTCTGGTCCCTTGCTGGGCACCACTCCTCTTCTCCTATTGATTTTGTCTCTGCAAGACCATTCCGAAACCAAATACACACAGCTTCAAAGGCCTGCTACCTCAAACAGGCACCACTAGCGTCTACTGCACAGGACATTTAATGCAAAATCCAGATTCCTTTCAGCTTCAGGACTATATCTCCTGTGTGGAGAAGAGTTTTATAAGAGCAACGATGGGGTGCACTTGGGCTATAGGTCCCACTTGCTGCACTGAGTTTTGCTCTCCTTCCAGGCAGCTGACACTAGACATTTCCTCCTGTGAGCCCTGAACACTACTGGTCCTGAATCTTTCAGGCTGATCTTCCAGACATGACCCCCTTGGATCTTAATCACATCATCTCCTTCTTTGAGCTTTTAGCTCTCGGGTAAGCTTTGGCCCTAACTCTCCTTCAAGGAGGCAGCACTCCAGCTATGCCTGAGCATCTTCTCTCCTGTTTCCTCAGACCCTTGTGGAGGGCGTGAGAAGTTGCTGAGCTGCCGTCATACACTATGTTACTTTATTCTTCCCTTCAATAGTGATGTAGGAGATCTGCCCTGACGAGTGACTGTCAGACAGGTTCATCCTCCGTTGTTAAGTGCTGTCAGGTCAATGTTAACTCTTGTCAACCTTGTGAAGAGTTGCACATCTTGACTGTCCTTTGGGCTTTCTTGGCAAGGTGTGGCCAGAAGTAGATTGAAATACCAGGGGCTATAGGCTTACTGCGCAGAAGAAAAGACCTGACAGTGTCTCCTATCCAAGTAGTAACCAGGCCCGACCTAGCTTAGTTTCTGAGATCAGATGGGATTAGGTGCATTCAGGGTGGTGTGGTCTTGGTCCATCCTACATTAGATCATATTATAGACATGTCCCATTAGGAGCAGGGACTTCAGACTATAGTGATTGTGCCTTCTATGTCCACACGGAGAACAATTTTAAAACTGACCACCTAGAAAATTGTGAAAATACTGTAAGAATTTAAAGCAGTTGATAAGCTTGTATGTGACTGAAGTATATTGCATGTCCATAAACCTTTGTCTCTGTACACCAGTGGGCCAAAAAACAGTGGAACAGCTGAAACGTTACGGTGCATGTTTGCTTACAGGTAGCGTGGGGTTAGTGTGCAGTTTCAGCATGGCATGGGAACGTAGTGCAAGACTCTTAGCTAAAAGCCTTGCACTACCCTTGCAGCACACGTCGGGACAGCGATTGGGCGGGATTGGGGTGTACTTCCAGAGCACAGACAGCATGGACTACAAACACCTATGCTAGCTGTACTACAGCAAGTACCGTGGGTGCAACGAGCGTCACCTCTGCCTGTGGTGCGTGCTGCTCCCAGGGCTGTTTTTTAACACAGTAAAGCATGAGAAGTGCAGAGGAATGGATGTACCCACCACTCTGCAGGTAATGTTCAGTCCTGTGCTAGTAACGCGGCCTCCATGTGCTCTCTTGGCACAGGGCTTAGTAAATATGCCCTAAGACCTAGAAAACTGTGGCTTTAGAGTAAAAGAGATGAGGAAAAGAGTTTTCTGTATGAGAGAGCTGTGAAAGTATCTGAAGAGACTCTTCTCAAACATTTTTCAAGTCTTTATGTAGTCATTTATTGCCACTAGATCCAATATTTGCTGTTGGCGAGTATGAGGGCATTACTATAACAGGCCAGCTAGGTGTGAATGCCATGCAGGGCCGTACCAAGCCATAATTGTGACTTGTACATCTGGCGCATGCCCCCCCTTCCCAATCTCCCCATCTTACTCACACCTCCATGTCCAGCTGGCTGCCTACCCTTGCCCTGCATTTGGAACTCCATATTTGAATGGCTGGTCTTGTTCCTCCCTCCCTCCCTCCCTCTTCTGATGTGTCCTATGTCAGTGGAGGGAGGGACCAGACCTGTGTGCAAATGTGAAGTTGGAAGGACCCACGTGGTGGCTTTTTAAAAAAAAAAATCTGATGTCGGATCTACTCCACTGGTGCCGCTGCCAAGACTGGCAACCTGAAATGTGCCCCTAATCCTTTGCACCCTGTGCGGCTGCACCTCTTGCACAGGGCTAGGTACAGTGCTGATGCCATGTAGGCACCAGTGTGCCCTGGGTAAATCACCTAGCCCTCCATTGCCTCAGAAACCAGCTTAGATTGCAAGCCCTCTGGGGCTTCTAGAGATAAGCTGGCAGACGTTGTGGCTAGATTGACATGCTGGACGTTTTATGCCTGCTAGGGAGCAGTTGAAAATGTTAGCGCTAAAAGTTTGGACATGTGTGTTTTTATAAAATATGCATGTAAACTGCCGCTCCATCCAAACTCCACCCCAGAGCATTTATATACAGGGGGTGCATAAAAGTAAACGGCATTGTGCATAATCCCTGGGATAATTTTATAAAAGCCCTCTTATGCACAAAAAATCCTTTGACATGACCTCCTAGGTGTGCCTAGGGAGACCGAGAGACTTTATTTGGATTTAGCTCCTGCCTTTTCAAGGTGAGTTGCATTCAGGTACACAAGGCTTTTTCTTGTCGCTGGAGGCCTTGCAAACTAACATACTACTACTACTGAGCATTTGTATAGCGCTACAAGTCGTACGCAGCGCTGCACAGACATGTAAGAGAAGTCCCTGCTTATCAGAGCTTACAATCTAGACAAGACAAAACACAGAAGGTGTAGGCAGGGGTAAAACAAGGGGAAAGAAAAAGGAGATCAGGTGAGTCAAGATCCAAAAGCAGCAGCAAAGAGGTGAGTTTTCAGCCTGGATTTGAAGAGGGTTAGAGAAGGTGCCTGGCATACAGACACAGGTAGTTTGTTCCAGGCGTAAGGCGCAGCAAAGTGAAAGGAGCGAAGTCTGGAGTTAGTAGTAGAAGAGACGTGCACAGATAGAAGCAGTTTGCTAGAAGAGTGGAGTTCCCGAGGGGTGTTGTAAGGAGAGATAAGAGATGAAAGGTACTGAGGAGCGGCAGAGTGAATGCATTTATAGGTCAGCAGAAGTTTGAACTGGATGTGGAAACGGATAGAGAGCCAGTGAAGTGACTTGAGAAGAGGAGTAATATGGGCATGACGAGGCTGGCGGAAGATTAGCCGTGCAGCAGAGTGTTGAACAGATTGAAGGGGAGAGAGATGATTCAAATCAGCCCCAATGGACCAGTCTCTCAGGGAACTGTTGACTGTCCTTCTCTGCATTGCCACTGTCTTGGAAAATGGTGGTTCAGCTGATGTTAGAGCTATCATTGATATCAGCTGAAATGTTGTCATTTTCCTGGCGGATGGCTGATGCTTCCTTCAGGATCAGGTAAATAGTACACTGGCCCACTTGTGGATGGGGCGGGGAAGGGGTGCTGGACGTCTGGGAACTCTGTAGTCAAGGAAGGGGCTCTTTAAAACTATGTAAACTGTTTTGCCCAAAACCGAAGTACATTTCAGGGCTGGCTTAAGATGGCAGGTTTCCAGGCAGTAGTACAACATCTTTACCCTCTTCCCTTCCCCCACCCTGCAGCGCCGACCTCACACAGGACCAGTATCTGTATTCCTGCACACACATGCGCGCTCTAGGCCTTCTGCATCCCATCCTCCCATTACAGTGTGTGGTATGTGGCTGCATGTGTGCAGATTCTCACTCAAAGGCCCATCACTGACAGCAGTTTTAAAGGCCTGTGCTGCTTCCCCCACCCCCCTCCCACCAAAGGCAGACTTTTTTTTTTGGCCTTCTGCAGAGATAGTGGGTGTAGCAGGAGTGATGGTAGGGGGAAGGGAAGAGCAGGGAGATGCTGAACACTGCATACCTGGGGGGGGGGGCAGTGGCGGCAGGAATTGGAGATGTTGGGCATTTGGGGGGGGGGGAGTTTGGAAGGAGAGATGACGGACCATAGGGTGCGGATAGTGTGACATGGCACAGGGTAAGAGTGTATTGTCAATGGTTCCTGTAGGGCAGCAGATACCTTTTTAGGTTGGTCTTGGTAGAGTTAGACCTTAAATTCCACTTTTACACCCTTCTGATTTAGCGTTCTTTTTTTTTCCACTTTAACGTGAAGTTTTTATATTATTGCTTTTTGCATATAATTAGGTTATTGTTTAAGACTATTCCATCCATTCAGCATGGTTCTGAGTGATGTGCTCAAATTGTGGTTTGTGTTTATTGTACTGACAGACACAGAATAGAAATTTCTTAAAATACATCAAATTATATATCATGTGCCCATGCAAATAAATACAGCTTCACTCTTACAAAATTCCATAAGACTGACAGCAGAGCCTTTATCATTAGGTAAAGAATTCATAATCATAGAAAAAGTACCGTAAAGGCCCTTGTGCGTGTAGCAGAAATACAAACCTTCCTTACAGGTGGAACCACAAGAGTTCTAGACACACATTCAAGTGTGATAATAAGATTTATATGTGACTGATATATACTGAAGCTAGATAATTAAAAACACAAAACAAAGCTATGACTTAATTAATAAGACCTTTTCTATGTAATTAGGTATTCTACCGGCAGCCAGTGAAATTCAGTCAGACCAGGTGTAAGTAATAATCTCCAGGAACAAGCAGGAATGAGTCTTCACATATGGGTACGTCGGTACTGACGGAGTCCGCGCGGGAATGCTTCCCAGCGTCCAATCAGAAAGCTTTTGGAAGCATCCCAACACGCCTGCGTGCTGCCTTCCCGCCTTCCCAACTGCCTCTCCTCAGTCTCCTCAGTTTTCGTTTTTCCGCGGAGCCGGCAGGACGTCCTCCTGTCACCGCAGAAAATTCTTCTTTTATTTTTTATTTTTCTTGTGGTCGCAGCTGCCTTTCCTGCCGCCATCGGTACCGCCGGTGTTTCTTTTTTCTTTTCTTGTAAAATTTTCCTTTTTAAGGAATATTTTTTCTTCCTTAGTGTCTCACAGTTTCTCAGGCCTTCTAGGCCTCTCCATTTCCTTCATGGAACCGCCAGACACTTTCCCCAAGAAATGTACAAACTGTGGCGGTACAACTTTATTTTTAGACACTCACAGTTGGTGTCTAACCTGCTTGGGTCCTGACCATTTTCCTTCGGAGCCCTCGGGCAATAGTATTGTGAGAAGAAGTTTTCAACATAGAGTTCCCCTCGACACACTCAGGGCACCGACCATGTCTTCTTTTCACAGGATCAGGTAACCCAAAAACAGTCTGTTAAGACTAGCCAGTCCTCGAGCGGCAGTTCTCATGCACAGCATAGAGATGCCTCCGGCCTTGTCCTCGAGAATCCACTGGCTTCAAAACCCCGGTGGGAGTCTTCGGCCTCCAAAGCCTGTGTGGGGTTTCAGGTTGTTCCTGAGGTTCACCCCTCACAGAACATACCTGAGCCATGCCCGGTGGTGGCATCCGCTTCGAGCGGTACCGATACCCCGGCATCGGCAATGGTGTTGGATGAAACATTCCTCACCAAGGATCGTTATCTGGCATCCTCGGTACCTACAGGGCCGGTGGATACGCTTCAGACCGACTTTCCAGTATCGGTACCGATACTTGTACCGACGTCGGTACCCTCCAGACGTGCATCGATAGACTCGCTTCCTTCGATGCCGAGTCTGGAATCAATCTCCAGTCTGGAGGACTGGGTACCGACTCGCCTTGGTACCGACTCCCGTCGGTACCGAAGGCTCGGTTCCGATACTTCGGATCTGCAACTCTCAGTTCCTCCGATACCGTTAGAATTGCCACTGGCTGGCCTTCATCCACCGGTATCAGATACGGTACCGAAGTCGGTACTGATATCCACTTTACCTTTGTCGGTACCTTCCATGCTTTTCTCGTCAGGCTCGCTTCCCTCGATGCCGAGTTTGGAATCGATCCCTAGCATGGACGACCTGTTACCGACTGTCGCTGGTCCTGACCTGCAGTACCAGTGACCACCATTTAGGATCCCATACTGCACCATTCAGGATCTTCTATTCCTATATACTTAGATAGATCCCTCGGTGCCAACGCTAGTTCTTCATCAGATCTAGCCTATCTAAGGGAAGTTCCCTCTGGGGATCCTTCTTTCCAGACTTTCCTCCTGGATATGGCAAAATCACTTGCCATTCCTTTTCCTGGACAAGATCCTACACATGGGAATACAGAATACCTCTCTGTTCCTAACAAAGCAAAGGAGAACATAATGCTTCCTTTGCATCATTCTTTGCAGGATCTCCTTCTACGAACGTGGGCAGCTCCTTTAAAGGTACCCCCACCTTCTAGAGCATCTGATCTTCTATATCAGGTGCCCCCCTCTCCAGGGTTTCAAAAGACTCAACTTCCTCATCATTCCATTGTGGTAGAATCAGCAATGAGGCAAGTGAAGAGTAATAAAAAGCACTCTTCTTGTCCGCCAGTTCGTGAGTCTAAGACACTAGATGTCTTTGGACGTCAAACCTTCCAGACATCCATGCTTTCAGCAAGAATTCTCTCATATATTTTTTATATGGGTCTATCTCTTAAGGAGGTCACAAAGCAATTACATCTTTTGACTCCTTTTCTTCAAGAGCCCAGATGTACAGACTATTCCTCACTGGTTAGTCATACTCAAAATATCTCTAGGTTTCTTACTCGTGCTACCCTAGACTCCTTTGAGTCTGTTAGCAGGACTTCTGCTATAGCTATAGGGGCACAACGTAGAGCCTGGCTTCAAGCTTCAGACTTGGGACAAATGGGCACAAGAAAGACTGGGAAATACTCCTTGCACTGGAGAAAATCTCTTCAACAAGGAGTCTTTACTTCAGGTTACTCAGTTATCCACTGACTTTCCTTTTTCCAGAGGCTGTCCTATGCCTTCTTCTTTCCCAGTAGGTAGGAAATGTCCTACCAAACTTTCTTCCCCTAGGGGGAGAAGGTTTTACCCATCATCTGCCCATCATTCAGATGTTCCCAAACAAGGGTCAACAAACCCAGCAGTCGCAGGGTTTCAAATAGATCATTGTCCCTTTTGGTTGGGGGTTAGGATAGCAGTCTGCTTCTTTTCACTTGAAGTATCTGCACTAATTTTCATCCTAACCTACCTAGATATCTCTTCATGAGACATCTTTCTCTAACTCTAAGAGTCTTTATGATGATCATGCCCATAATCAATAGATTTTCCCCTTCCTCTTGGAGGAAAGAGAGGTAGCAACTATCAATAGACAGTTGTTTCCCTGTACTGGCATGTATCATCTCATCTATCCGAGACCTCCTCCATAGTCGGTCTCTTGCAACTGTGTCTTGCCTCCCTCTTACTACAACATTTACTTGTAAGAGTGGCTCTTAAACAGGTAAGCCCCTATGGTCCTCTACCTGTTCTACCGGGGGATTCTCCCTTCTGGAGATGTCTCCCCCCCCCCCCTTCTTACCTTAGAGCAGCTCATCAGATAATAGCGACTCCTATCATGTCTGTTGTTTCTTTTTCCCAGCCTAAAAAAGGAGCAGGGAAAAGAACTTTTCAATACTGCTCTGGTAGTTGCTGCAGATACAGCAATTCCTAGTGGTTAAGTCACTGGTTTTGTTTCTCTACAGAACCAGGGATTATCACAGTCGGGTTGGTTAACTTCTATTCTTCGCCCCTTCGTCCTTGGCAGAATAGCTGGTTACCTGCTGGCTTTTCACAGCCAGTTTTTTCTTCTAACCAACTTGCAACATGCTCTCTGCATCTCTACAGAGTAGCTTTGCACTATGGGGCCTTGCTAGAGAGCATTAGTATCTTGCCTAGCAGATAACCCCAGATGGTTAGAGGGGGCTCCCCCAGTCATGTTCATGTCTGGCAGGTATTCCCTACCCTTACCATCTCATCTTAAATCTCTTTTGAGGCATATGCCTCAGGCCTTTCATTGCGAGAAAGACTTAAGGAGGGCCAAATCCCTAGCTTGGCCCATATCTCCTTGGGTCTTCTCGCCAGAGGTCAATTTCTTCAATGGCAGCTAGAAGACGCCTAATACCCTAGTGACCAGCCTATGAGGGCAAGAAGGGTATCTTCCTCCAGAGGCGTCCTCTCTCCATTCTCCATACTGCAATTCTGGAGATACCTGGACTTCCTGTCTGCAGACTGAAGTTGTCCTCTGCCATTTTCACGTAGGCCATCCTGGTTAGTCAAGAGCTCAAATTCTGCAAGGAATTCAGACTTCTTCTTGTCAGGGAGACTTCTCCTCTGACTCTGCCAGCCATAACCAGGAAAAGAGGATTCTCTATGTATCTATTCAAGCAGGTATCAACCTTCTTGCTATCAGATAAATCTTTCTCTCTCCCTATATCCCTAGGGGGGATGAGGTTTTATGGACATCTCTCTACCCTTATACCTGGAGACATGTGTCTATATGCCTGCCTATTCATATAGGTATATATAGATATATATACTTATGTATGGGTAGAAGACACACCGATAGATATAGATATCTCTTATAGTTATATGCCTATATACCCTTTAGGTTTATATATTTAAATACATATATATATACATATACATATACATATATGTTTATAGATATAATGAGATAGATAAGTAGATGGATACAGATCTATCTAAAAATATATCTGTCTGTCAGGTTCAGATATCCCTACATTCCTATATAAGCCTGACAGATGGGCACTACCTCTATCAATGCTGTGCCAGCATTCTTAGAGGGCTACAGCTATAACCACTTCCTGTGGTAATTAACAATTTTTTTCCTTACCATAACCTTTCAGGTTAGGTACTCCTGAAGCTCTCCATGTACCTTTTTTCTTTCTTACTTCACCCCATTTAGGAAAGACATTGCGGAGCTTCAGTTACTCTAAAGCTTAGCGCTCCTGAGTCTGTCCTTACTTTCTTATCAGATACAAGGGTCTCCATACCCTTTCTCCCCTACATGGACTGATTCCAACCCCAGTCCAGTTAGGTCAGACTCATTTTTTCTCTTAGTCCAAGGTTTGTACTGTTTTTGGACCAAAACAGCTTAAGCTTTCTTTCATAGTACCTTCTGCGTCTCCGCTGAAGCTCTACTTCTTATACTACCCCAGTTTTTCCCCTGTGGCTATTTCTCACCCTGAAGGGTTCTGACCTCCACTTGTTTTTGTTCTACTTTATTATCTCTACTTCTCAGTGAGGTACCCCTTGAGCACATTCACTGGCTTTTCTAACAGATCCATATGTAGCTCAGTGGACTTGTGCAATGCCAACAAGGGAGGCCCAGATTTCAATATTATACTACTAAATACCTTCTGTACAGGGTCTTCCCCTTTTGAAGCCCTGTTCTAGCCAGCTGTTGCACAGCTCCTTTTCTGTATTCAACTCCTACCCTCCATCCCCAGGATGCCTGAGGTCCTGAGGAATAGCATGGCTCGTTCTAGACTTGCAACATGCTAGGACTCCCTCTGGGCATCTGAGCTTGGGAGTCCCCATATGTGAAGACTCATTCCTGCTTGTTCCTGGAGATAGCACAGTTACTTACCTGTAACAGGTGATCTCTGGGAACAGCAGGAATAAGTCTTCACAACCCACCCACCTCCCCTAGGAGTTGCTTTTTCTCTCTCTCTTTGTCTCAGCTTTAAAACTTAACTGAGGAGAGGCAGTTGGGAAGGCGGGAAGGCAGCATGCAGGCGTGTTGGGATGCTTCCAAAAGCTTTCTGATTGGACGCTGGGAAGCGTTCCCGCGCGGACTCCATCGGTACCGACGTACCCATATGTGAAGACTTATTCCTGCTGTTCCCAGAGATCACCTGTTACAGCTAAGTAACTGTGCTTTAACAGACCTAGATTTATTAAATAGAATCCAAGTGGTCACTTTCTGAGCAATCCATAATGCTTTGAGAGTAGTGGTACACAACCCAGACGATATTACGCCACAATAATCCAAACATGGAAAAAGTATCCCCCGAGAAACGGTTCAAAAAGCTAGATAAAAGCACAAACATGGAATCTGTGCATGTAACATTCTATGAGAGAGAGTCTTCATCAGCACATTAAAAAGATTGTATTTAGAGTCCAGTAATATTTCCAAATAAGTAACTTCAGCTGTAATTGAGGAGCAAACTATCATAAAATTGAATTAAAAAAAGTATCTCGGGGGACCGTGCATGGGTCTCAGTTTTCTGAACATAAATAACCATCCTATGTGGATTGGATTACTCCTTCTGCAAATCTGGAAAGAAGCAAAAAAATCATGGATGCTCTCCAAGATGCGTTACTTAGACAAATGGTGATGGAACCAACCAGGGAAAGCTCAACACTGGATTTAGTGCTCACCAGCAGCGATAGCATGTCGAATGTCTGCGTGAGTGCCCCTGTGAGCAGCAGCGATCATCACACGGTGTGGTTTGAAATAAAAGCCATGGTACAGGCCAAACGTAGCAAGCTCAAAGTCCTAAACTTCAAAAACACCGACTTCAATAAAATGGCCGAGTACCTAAAGGAGGAGCTCACAGGGTGGAAGGAGATAAGGGAAGTGGAATTGCAATGGGCTAAACTAAAGGTGGCAATAAAAGGGGCAACAGATAAATATGTAACAAAAGTAAGCAAAAACAAGAGGAGGAGAAAACCTATTTGGTTTTCCAAAGAAGTAGCTGCTTAAAGGCAAAAAGCACAGCTTTCGCAAAATTCAAAAGCTTGCAAACAGGAACACAGAAGTGAATACAGGATCAAACTCAAAGAGACAGAGAGAGAAATAAGGATAGCAAAATCAAAGGCAGAGGAAAAGATGGCTAAAGACGTGAAGTGTGGTGACAAAACCTTCTTCAGGTATATTCGGGAAAGGTGGAATTGCAGGATTCGGAAGTGTTGCGAACAAACTCGTGGAAAGTGACATTGAAAAAGCGAAATTGCTAAACAAATACTTCTGCTCTCTTTTTACTAAAAGTCCTGGAGAAGGACCACCTGTGACTCCCAAATATAAAAATGGGAAAGAAGTAGTTACCACACCATTCACAGAAGATGAGGTGTTAGAACAACTTGCAAAACTGAAAGTGGACAAGGCCATGGGACCGGATGGGATACATCCCAGGATACTGAAAGAGCTCAGAGAGGTTCTTGCAGGGCCGTTAAAGGATGTTTTCAAAAGATCCTTGTAAACAGGAGAGGTTCCTCAGGACTGGAGAATGGTTGATGTCGTACCTCTACACAAAAGTGGTGACAGGGAAGAAGTGTCAAACTACAGGCCTGTGAGCCTTACCTCGGTGGCGGGAAAAGTCATGGAGGTGCTCCTGAAAGAACGAATAGTGAACTTTCTAAAAACCAACAGGTTGCAAGACCTGAGGCAACATGGTTTTACCGAAGGACGATCTTGCCAAACAAATCTGATTGAGTTCTTTGACTGGGTGACCAGGGAGCTAGATCAGGGGCATGCAATGGATGTCATCTATCTGGATTTCAGCAAAGCCTTCGATACTGTTCCTCATAGGAAGCTTATCAAACTTGGTAGCTTGGGGATGGATCCCAAGATGGTAAATTTGGATCAGAAATTGGTTGACTGACAGACGACAGAGGGTGATGGTAAATGGAGCTCACTCGGATGAAGGGAAGGTGATTAGCGGGGTGCCCCAGGGATCGGTCATGGGCCCGGCACTGTTCAATGTATTTGTGAGTGATATATTGCTGAAGGACTGAATGGAAAATTCTGTCTTTTTGCAGATGACATGAAAATTTGCAACAGAGTGGACTCCCTCGAGAGGGTGGTTAACATGAGGAAAGATCTACAAAAGCTGGAAGAATGGTCTAATGCTTGGCAATTAAGATTTAATACAAAGAAGTGCAGAGTCATGCACTTGGGTAGCAGAAATCCAAGGGAATTGTACGCGATAGGGGGCGAGAGGTTGGTGTGCACAGATCAGGAGAAAGACCTTGGTGTGATTATTTCTGAAGATCTCAAGGTGGCAAAATAGTGCGACAAGGCGGTGGCAAAAGCCAGGAGGATGTTGGGCTGCATACAAAGAGGAATCACCAGCAGAAAGGAAGAGGTACTTATGCCACTGTTCAAGTCACTGGTGAGGCCTCACTTGGAATACTGTGTTCAGTTTTGGAGACCATATCTTGCAAAGGATGTAAAAAGACTGGAAACTGTTCAGAGGAAGGCGACCAAAATGATTTGGAGCCTGCGTCAGAAGCCTTATGAGAAGAGACTTGAAGACCTAAACATGTACACTTTGGAGGAGAGGAGGGACAGGGGAGATATGATTCAGACCTTTAAATACTTAAAGGGAAATAATGAACAAACCAACCTCTTCCAAAGACGGGGAAGCTGTAAAACTAGAGGGCATAACAGGAAGCTGCAAGGTGGTAAATTGAAAGGCAATGTCAGGAAATACTTTTTCACAGAAAGGGTGGTGGATGCTTGGAATGCCCTCCCGATGGAAGTGGTGGGGGCAAACATGGTGACGGAATTCAAAATGGCATGGGACAGACACAGTGGATCCCTTTTTACAGCAAAAGGATAAAATCAAAATAAACTGAACCATCTAATTTCTCAACAAATAGGATGTCCTCCATGGAGTGGTGGGTTCACCCCTAAACAGGGACGTGGGGAGGGGTGGCCTGCACAGAGCGGCAGGTGCATCTACTCTTGCCATTGTGCTGGGCAGACTAGATGGACCATGCTGGTCTTTATCTGCCGTCATTTGCTATGTTGCTATGTTACTGTGTATTTTGTGCCAATGGTAATAACATTGCTTGGAGACATTTGGCAATGGGTGTAGATTGAACAGCAATAGATCCATGATATGAGCATAAAAGTGAGATTTTTATAAGGTCATATAATGGCTGAAAGGACTGAGCCTGGAGGTATTCTTTAATGAGTAGTTTCATGGTTAGGGCTTTAGCCTGGGAGCAAGAAAGACCAGGGTTCAAATTCAAATCCTACTGATACTTGGAAAGACCTGGGCACATCACTTAACCCTCCATTGCCTTATGTACAAACTTAGTGAATTCAGATACAGTTACTATTTTCCCACCCGCAGAGGGCTTACAATCTAAGTGTAACTCTCCTTAGAACTACTCTGGAAAGGTGTCACCTTATATCAGATTCTATTTATTAGTAAGTGTGTGTATTCTAATCTCTGTACATGCCCCAGTAAATATGATCGAAGCTACATGAAGGCAGTGGATCCATTTCTCATTAGTCTTAAATATGCTGCAAAAGAAGTTTAACTGAATCAAAAGCTGTTGAAGTGTCAAGAGAAAGCATTAAAGTACTGTAACTGAGCTATTTTTTTCAAGACTTTGTAGTAGCCTATCAAACAAGGATGTCCTCGGTCTCAACCCCATAACCATTATAAATTCTATACTGTTCTAGGTCCAAAGAGCAATGAGTCAAAATTCTGAAGCTTGACCAAAACTATATGTTGAAACAGCTTAGCAAGGGATGGAAGGATAAATAGGATAAATTATAAGGTGATATGAGCTAGGAGCCATAGAGCCTGATTCTGGAAGCAGGCCATCTGGATTTCCCCGCTGAAGACTGGGCCATTAGGACCCAATTCTGGTCTTTGGGAACAAAACATTCCTGTGGGAGCCAGAATCGGGTCCGAGGACAGCCCAGCGTGCCCCTCTGGCCTGTGGGGACATCTCCCTGCAAGTACCCCAGGCTGCTGTGGCTCCGGACCCCAAGATCCCCACTGCCCGACCCACGGCTGGCCTCCCGCGGCCTGGATTGGGTGACTGGGATCCCCCTGCACCCCGTCCCAGTGGTGGCTGCTGTGCCCTGATTCGACAACCCCCCCCCCTGCTTATACTACCTCTGAGATGGTATAAGCAGTATAGCCCAGCAGGCCTGGCAGCACATATAGGGCCGTGACCTGAATCCACCCTCTACATGCTGCCGGGCGGCCCACCTCTGACCCCGTCTCCTCCTGTCCCCCCGCTGGCTCTCCCCATCCTGAAACACAGGACGTATAGGGAGAGCTGGTGAGGGAATAGGGTTTAGGGGTTAAAGAAATGAGGGCCATAGTGTCCAAAGAAGGTTGGTGTTTGTTGTTGTTGGAATAACCATCTCACTGGTCTACAACTTTTTAAAGGTTGTCTGCTTCAGAGACAAAATCTGCTAATTGTTATGGATTTTGATGCACTGAAGTCAAAAATGACAATTAAAACCACTGATAGGCTACTGGTTTCAAGATTTCTAAGCTTTTCCATTTTATGCGTGTATATATAGCATATTGGCAGTAGAGTTTTAATTACAAATTATTATAAAACTAGGTCTTTTCATCTGTTTATGGTTGTCATATATATGACCTTGATAATATTTCAACTGTCATCTTTTGTTTACAAGTTTAAAAATCAGGCTTCCAAGATGGCGGACTGACAGGAGCGTTGTGCGGCAGCGTCGATTTCTTCATGGGCAAAAGGAAGGCTAAAGGGGCTAAGAAACCCTCTCTTGCCCCTGCAGCCTCATCCCCTTTCTTTCTCAAGTGGTTGGACGGCTTGATCAATTTCTTGCGCCATGGCAGCAGTCGGGAGAGCCAGCGGTTCAGGGCCCTTGGGACCTTTTGGTGGAGTTGGGCAGCTTGACGGGAGGCTCCGGGCCAGACATCTCTCTGCCAGAGCAGTGACGTCTTCCTAAGGAACCTCTACTGGCGTCGAGCTCGGCGCAGCTGGCGGAAGCCCCCCCCCCTGGTTTGGAGGGGGGTGTGGAGAGCAGAAGGTCAGCTACGCTGGGAAGTGGTGGTAACTCTGCCTCGTCTCCCCCCAGTGCTACAGATGCTCCCAGAACAACTAGGAGGTTTTCTGGCAGGTCGGCTGATGCCTTACCTGCTCCTAAAGCTTCGGTTGTGGAGTGGCGACGCATGGAGGCCGGCACAGATAAAGTACAGAATAAGCTAACTTTTTTCTTTGAAAGACCCGCTGAGTTTATTTTGGAGTCCATATGGTCAGCGATTGTGAAACTTGGGGAACTTCTTGCTCCTCAGGTCACTGTTTTGTCCACTCAGCTTCAGTCTCATACAGTTCTCCTTCAACACACTTTGGAAATTTCTGCAACACAAACTTCTGTGACTGAACTCCAGCAGAAATTTTCTCGGCTTGACAATGCTAATCTTTCATATCAAAAGGATATATTGGCTATTCAGGCAAGGATTGAAATGTTGGAAAATTTATCAAGATATTCAAACCTCCGTCTTGTGAATTTTCCTTAGTCTCAGTGTATTAGCTCGAAGGAGATGTTTAAAAAGCATATGGTTGAAGTGTTAGGGGTCCCAAATGAATCCCACCCCCCTATGGTGAAACAGTACTATCTTCCAATAAGGAAAAAGGTGGTGGGTGGTGGGACTATTCCTGGAGTGGATCAGGCTGATTCTTCAGATGTTTCTGCTATTTTAGAAGGCTCTTTAACTGAATCAGTTGTTCCCTCCACTTTAATTGTAACTTTCGCTCTATCCTCGGATAGGGATTGGTTTCTCCGAATGTTCTTTCGGAAACGGAATGTAATATTTCAAGGGATAACTATCCATGTCTTCCCGGATTTATCAAAAGGAGACTCAGAAATGCAGAAAAGAGGTTTTGCTTCTTCGTCCAGGTGTCTTGTTGTTGGGGGGGTCAGTTTTTCTTGACGTTTCCTTCTAAGTGTATGATTAAGCTGAATTCTGTTTCTTATGTCTTTTATGATCCATCTCAGTTGCTGGCTTTTATTAGTGCTCACCGCCCCTCTGAGGTAGTTCAGGAGCCACTGCAGTGGGGTTTTGGCCTGACTGTTTTCCCTCAGTTGATTTTCCTGCAGGTTTGGATTACAAGTGTATGCATGTTTGGAAGTCTCCCTCTAATAGTGGGCTATAGTAGGGTCAGTAAATGTATAATTTTCTGTTAATTTGTTTCTAGAAAGCTATAGTTGTTTATCAACTGGTTTTCTTTCTGTACCCTAATTTCCATTCAAGCGTTGTTGCTTGGACTTATTGTAAAATGATAAATATAAATTTTAAAAAAAGTTTAAAAATCAGCCAAAAGGTTATTTAAATACAATTTAATAAAAAAAAAGTTAGTATGAAAGATAAAACAAGAAATGACTATGTATGCATTAGTATTCATTTCAAACCTTATTCAATGTCTACTTGGCGTTTCTTGGCTTGTCTTTTGTATTCTGTAAATGGAGTATCTCTTGTCACTGTCCAGTGATAGTCTGCAAGCATTGACAGGCTCTGTTTGCTTTGATATCTTGTCTCCATTGCTGCAATGTCCTGATGAAATTGCTCGCCTTTATCATCGTTCACTGCTCCACAGTTTGGTGGAAAAAAATCAAGATAAGAGTGCAAAAAATGTATCTTTAGTGACGTGTTGCAGCCAGGACTTGATGCCAAGATGCATTGAGAAGTTTATCCACCATCTCCCATAGTTGTCTGCCTTGTTTTTTTTCCAAGAAAACCTGTTGCCACTAACTGGAAGGCTTGCCATGCCGTCCTTTCTTTGCCATGTAGTGTGTGGTTAAATGTATCATCTCGAAGAAGTTCATGAATCTGAGGACCAACAGACACCTTCCTTTATCTTAGCTTCACTTAGTCTTGGAAATTTCTTGCTGAGATACTTGAAAGCTGGTTTTTGTTTTGTCCATGGCCTTGCCAAAATTTTTCATTAGACCCAGCTTAATGTGTAAGAGTGGTAACAAAATCCTCCTTGATTCAACAAGTGGTGGATACTGCACACTTTTCTTTCCATGCTCCAATGACCATCAGTGTCCAATCTCTCTTGATGTAGTGGGATAGTTGCACAACTTTGCCATTCACAGAGGAAATGACAGTACTTTTGTATATCCAGTCTGTAGACTGAGAAACAGAGCAGTGACTTTCAAATCGTCACAAAGCTGCCACCGACGTTGGTCATAGTTTATGCATCTCACCAGCTGTTTTGTATTGTCATAGATTTTCTTCATATGGATTGTACGACCAACTGGAATTTATGGCAAAACATTGCCATTATGCAGCAAAACAGCTTTAAGACTCATTTTTGATGAATCGATGAACAGTTTCCACTCATCTGGATGACAAATGATGTTGAGGGCTGCCATCAGACCATCGATGTTGCAGGCTACGAGATCACCTGCCATGAAGAAGAATATAGCCAGATCTTTTTGACATTCACAGAACATGGAAACCCTAACACCATCTGACAGATTCCACTGCTGCAGTCTGGAGCCCAACAGCTTTTCCTTACTCTTATGTAGTTCCAAATTCCTGACAAGGTCATTCAGTTCACCTTGTGCTTTGAGGTGTGGTTCGGATGAGGAGGATGGGAGAAAATCTGGGTTATGTGACATTGATGGTTCAGGATCAGATGTTTCATCCCCTTCCTCTTCTTTAAGTGAGTGATTCTGGAGCATCAGGAACCAGCAGCCCTTCTCACTGGGGTACTAGGTGTATAGCTGATGGAATATTTGGAAACTGCACAATCTGCTTTTTCTTTTTTCAACAAACCTTTCCCAACAGGAGGCACCATGCAGAAACAATTTCTGAAATGATCTGTCAGCTCTCTCCAAAATATTGGCACTTGTTGCACAAATGTTGCAGTGTATGTGTAGGGTCCAGCTCTTGTCCTGATCTCCAATTTTGCAGCCGAAGTAAAGGTGGTAGACTTTCTTAATCAAAGCGGTTATACTGAGTTTTTCTGATGCAAATGTCACTTCATCACAAATGTAACAGAAGGGGTCTACATTGTTCAAAAAATTACAAGGCATCTCTCACTTTGGCTAAATGGGGGGGGGGGGGAATCAAAAACTGAGAAGACTGGTGTATAGCTAAAATACTACTGACACATCATGTTTGTTAAAAAAAAATGTCATGCAATTTGTTCTGCAGAGGGATGTAATTAAGCTGAGTTTTGATTGCATTGTCTGACTTCTAGGAATAACATGATGCAAGTCATATCATGTATGATGCAATAGCACCTTCGAATTGCATCATTCATTAATTGTTTTGCCTGAAAAGTAAGTACTGTCCAAACAAAAATATAGATTTATCACAAATCCAGTCAAAGATGTGCATGTATTTTAGTAATTTATGGTTTAAATTGAAATGCCTTCCCCTTTATAACTCGCATATTCTTAGCACTTCCAAAATGAAGGTTGTATATACTGATCCAGTAGTGTAAATTGAAAACTACAACCAATAAACAATTTTAAGCATCATTTTCGTTCTCAGCAACTCAGACTTAGTAAAGTGTGACTGAATTTATTTTGGAAGCATTTTGGCTGTAGAATAATGATGAAGACTGCTAATAGCTGTTTTAATAATTTGATCCAGCTTGTAGGAAATGGATGTAATACAAATTTAGTTGCATTTGATTCTGAAATCATTCTGCAAAGCATAGTATAGTCCATAAACTGAAAATCTAACCACAGAATGGGGACATCTGGGATTTCATTCATAACTCACCACTTTTGATATTCATTTTAAATAAACCATAAACTTCAAAAGTACTTTTTAAATAATTTCCAGAGTTCCAGCAACCTATTATCAAGAGTATGAATTTGTGCCAGAACTAGACAAATGATTGCTCCGAGCAGAATAAGGTTCTTGGAACACATTCATGCATGATACCAAACAATTCCTAGATGATTTAAAGAAAATTGTACCCTTATATATGAGTGTCTATGTATATATTGCTTCTTCTGTTGTCTATTGCATTATGATAATCCACTAAGGGGTATGTTTACTAAACCGTCTTAATGTGCGCTCTGTAATGTTATTGCGCTTTATCGGGCACAGAGGTACCTTAGCGCGCGATAACGAGCACTGAAGGCGGAGAAAGGCTCCCGGAGGGCGGAGGAAGGCTCCCCAGGGGCGGAGAGAAGGGGTCAATAGATTGAGAGTGGGAGGGGAGAGGCTCCCCACACACTAACGATGTGAAATCCGAGGCTCAAAACTAACGCCAGTGAAACCCTGGCGTTAGAGATGATTTAAAGGGAAGAAAAACCATTTCTGTCAGCAATGTACAGCAAAACCAGGGAAACCCTGCAAAAAAGTGATGTGTGATACATGTGCACGGAACAAAAGGGCAAATAAACAGTAAAAATGAACAGAAGAAAATGGAAAAATAAAAATAACCAAGCTGGGCAATAGTGATCTCAATGGGAAACATAAAAAAAACACTCCCAAGAAAGCACCAAAAAAAAGGATATGAATTCTGGAAGGGTCCATGCTCCGTCCCCATACAAGGTGAATGAGCCCACAGTGAAATTGCGCTGTGCAGGATTTTCCTCTCCATCGGACAGGTTTCCTATGGCGTGCACATATGCGGCAACAGCAGGGTGGGCATGTCGGAACGGCCAACTGGACAGATGCTTGAAAATGGAATACAGAGGGCTGCAGGCAGCACATGCTGTGGTGCAGCTGGGGCACAGTGCGGACTAGGCAGATGCCTAGGTGGCACTTAGGAATGCTGAAACTGTACAGCAGCCAGACAGCAACTGATGAGGGCCCAACAGGGGCATGAGTGTGTTTATCACAGTGTCACAGGGGATAGTACCCAGCAGGTATCTCCAAGGGCACAGAACATTGGCAGGCGGTGTTAGGGGGGAAACGTGGACGTCTATGCAGGCACCCTTACCCCAGAACATGCACCATAGGCAGCCACCTACCTGCACACTGGATGGCCTGAGACTGCGCACCACCAGCAGTAGGGCATGTCAGCATGGTGGTGGAGGGGGGCAGTGGCAGCTGCCCAGAGCAGACCATGGCCTAGCCTTGTGTAGGTGGGTGCCATGCACTGCAACAGACAGGCCCTGCCAGACGAACAGTCATGGTATCACCAGGGAATGCACTGTCTCTGTGGCAACACGGTGGTGCAGTGCACCCAACCAGTGTGTTCAGAGGCAGAAGGTCACAGGTTCAAGTCCCAGCTGTGGTTCCTGCCAACCCAGCCCCCATATTTTACCCACTACTACAATGTGCTAATACAGACAGAACCTGTAGTGCAGATGACGTAGACATGCCCAAAACACCTACATTTTACCCTACAGAGCACAGGCACCATAAACATGCACATTATTTAGAGCAGAGTCTCCCAAATGCAGTCCTGGAGGGCCAAACACCATTCAGGTTCCATGCTGCCTCTAATAAATGTGGCTGTGCTGCATTGCTATGCACCGCCCCCATGGTGTGCAGATGTATCTCATGCATATTCATTAGGGACAGCATGAAAACCCGAACAGTATTTGGCCCTCCAGGACTGGAGTTGGGAACCTCTGCCCTAGAGCAGCGACCAACAGGGGCAGACACACACGCACCCACAGGCTCCATTATCCCAAGCCTCGTAGAGAGGCAGGATGTTGGGCCCTGCATGTATCTCCCCATACTAGCACTTGCATACCTTAGCAATGCCACCCTAAACATGGGAAAACTGTACACAGCTATCAAAAGGTTGCTATGATAACTGGCAGATAGCAATTCCTACATTAAGCACAATTGGCTGATTGAGCTGCATCATAGCAACCTTTCTGATATCTGTGGAGTGTGCCTCAGGTCTGGTGTCTGACAGAGTGACCCCAACAGTATTGCATACCATAGCCATGCCTGCACTGTGCCCAGGACTGGTGCAGTGGCCAGGGCTGCCAAACACCTCTATAGTTGCACAATGCTGGCATAGGTGTGGGGAGTGTGTGTCTGTCTATCCAGTGTGTGGTGGCTGCCAACACCCTCCACAGCCCACACTGCTAGCACTGTTGCCAGTATTGGCCTGCCAATGTGCATAATGAGGAGCAAGGTACTGGGGGAATAGCCTGGATAGTGTGGCCTGGCCTGGCCGCATTTGCATAGGGCAATGGCTCGGACATTGTAGTGCCCGGCCACCACCTGCATGGACAGCGTGGCCACAGCATGTCCTGCTGGGAGGTCACTCTCACCCTGACTGAGCAGTGACCACGGCATGGCTAGGTTCCCCCATAGTGCTATATAGTATTTTTCTCATGTGATATTTATGGGTCCCTTTTGGGGCCCAATCACTGACTTATCTGCTTGGTGTGTATGCTGACATCCCAGTTCTGGGTACACGCATCTTCTCCAGGACGATGCACTATGGACTAGCTAGCAGAGTGTCTGCAGCTAGTATGTGTCTTGCTGGAACACCTTGCAGGGTGCAGCGGCTGGAGGCTTGCTGCTGGAGAATGTCAGATAGTGGTGGGGGGCAGCTGAGCATTTCCAGGCCTACTGTCTGTCTGCTATTGCTTTATGGATGTGTACAGCTCTGCATTGCCTGCCCTGTAGGGTGTCTGTTCCCCAGCAGGACTGGGGTTGATGGTCCCCTCTACTGCTACCATTGCAGGGAGGTAGAATGTGGATCTATTGGTGGGTGATCCTGTTTCCCACCCTGAGCCCCAGAGGGTGGGTTTTGTGGTGGTACATAATCTGCCTATGGGTCCAAACACCCCCCCCCCCCTTCCCTTCACCTATATCTACATCATGTAACCATGGCACCAACACAGGATATGCACTATTCTGGGTGCATCATAGCCCATAAGGGCTAGACATGACTGAGAAATACAAAAGGACACAGATGTAACCTAGGTGTGTCTGCAGGAACTACCTATCTCCAGGAACAAGCAGGAATGAGTCTTCACATATGGGATCGTCGGTACCGACGGAGCCTGCGCGGGAACGCTCCCCAGCGTCCAATCAGAAAGCTTTTGGGAGCATCCCACAGCGCCTGCATGCTGCCTTCCCGCCTTTCCAACTGTCCCCTCAGTTGTTTGTTTTCCGCGGAGCCAGCAGGTCGTGTTCCTGTCACCGCAGAAGAATTTCCTTATTTTTTCTTTATTTCTTTTCTGTACGCGTCTGCCTTCCTCGACGCTATACCGGTACCCCGCCGGTTCTTATTCTTTTCTTTAAAAAAAAAAAAAAAAAAGACCACCTATTTTTTTTTTCAGGTGTACTTCAGTTTTGGGCCTTAGGCCCAAAACCTTTTTCCTTAAATATGGAAAAACCTGCCTCAGGATTTAAGAAGTGCACAAAATGTGGCGGTACTATATCCGTCACCGACACCCATGACTGGTGTCTCAAATGTTTAGGCCCTGACCATTCCATCAAAGACTGTGTGTCCTGTTCCATGATGTCTAAGAGAGGTCGACAGAACCGAGCTGCCAAGCTCAGTACCCTGTTTCCCTCTGATGCAGCTTCGGTGGCATCGACGTCTTCCAGGGCTGCTTCTTCCTCACATGGATCTCAGGTAACTAAACATAAATCCAGCCGGTCCTCGAAGGGCAAATCTCCTTCTAAGCATCGAGATGCCCCTGGCCTTGCCCTCGAGGATTCTGCGCCGTAAAAATTACCCCGGCGGGAGGCTTCGGCTTCTAAAGCATCATCATCGGGGTTCCAGGACGATCTAGATGGCGTGGCCTCAACAGATCTCCTGGTGCCATGCTCTGGGGTACCGGTGGCCTCCACCGGTACCGACTTCCAGGCATTGGCAGTGTCGATGGATCAGAGGATTCTGTCCATCGAACGCAGTCTGGCGGCTTTCCTTGCAGCATCGACGCCTGTGGTACCGCAACAGACTACTCCGCAGGTACCGGCTCCGGTATCGCCATCGGTACCGATTCCGGTACCGGTGGCATCTACATCGGCATCGGTGTCAACCATGCCGGTACCCTGCCCTCTGCAGCCCTCCGGTACCGATACCCCGGTACCGATGATTCCCGATACCGACCCAGGTCAGTACGGGTATCGGGCTTTGCAAGAGCATCCCGACAGACGATACTTCGATTCCTCTGACTCTGAGGATTCTGAAGAGTCTGTCGCAGCGATGCTTCTTCCACAGGAGGAGTCCTCTGCTAAACGAAGGATGTCTCCTCCAGAGGATTTGTCTTTTCAAGACTTTATCAGAGAGGTGGCTCGGGGTCTCTCTATTACAGTAGCCCCAGAGTCAGAGCCTAGAGCTAAGGAGTTAAATATTCTACAATATCCTAAAACTCCTAAAGAGGCAGCTACCTTGCCTATTCATGAGATTCTGTATGATCTCATGTTAAGAATGTGGGAAGCACCTCTAACTACCTCTCCTCATTCTCGCAGGTTGGACACCATGTATCGTGTCCCTCCTTGTCCTGGTTTCCATAAAACTCAGCTTCCTCACCACTCTATTGTGGTTGAGTCTGCAATGAGAAAGATTAGAAGTGCCAAGAGACATGCCTCTAATCCTCCAGGACGTGAATGTAGAACCCTGGATGCTTTTGGTAGAAGAGTCTTCCAAGCTTCCATGCTTGCTGCGAGAATTAATTCTTATAGTATCTACATGGGAATGTTCTTAAAAGAAGTCACTGACCATTTGCAGACTTTAAGTCCTTTTATGTCTGAAGATAAAAGGCAAGACTTTCTCTCTGGGCTCAAACATGCCCAGGATATCTCCAAATTCTCCAACCGTGCAGCTTTCGACTCCTTTGAATGCGTAAGCAGAGCCTCAGCTATAGCTATAGGTGCACGTAGGATTGCTTGGCTTCAAGCATCTGATTTGGAGACCTGGGTCCAAGATGAATTGGGAAATATCCCTTGTACAGGTGAAAATCTGTTTGGTAAGGATTGGCAAGCAAAAGCCAATCAGATGGATGCTGAAAATTCTGCTTTGGATAGACTATCCAAATCTACAGCTGCTCTTGCTAAGAAAAGGTTGTTCAAGAAAACACCTTTTTCTAAAAAGGGAAGATCCTATTCTGCTTATAGTCAGAGAGCATCTTCTGCAGCTCAGTTCCCTTCCAAACGTCAGCAATCCTCCAAACAGACCAAGGCAAAGGCTGCAAGGCCTGCTCCAGCCCAGCAGTCTCAGCCCCTTCAGGGCCTTTGACTTTCTGCTAGAGAACTTAGCCTTCCTGGCTCTAGAAGGACCAGAGCCCTCCACCATTCCAGGAAGGTTATGTCACTTTGCTCCCAGATGGGGGCAAATCACAGCAGAGCATTGGACACTCTCCATCATAAGAGAGGGGTACAAACTTCATTTTTCCGGCTTGCTCCCTCTCACAAGAGTGCACCAGTTCAATTCTCCAACCTCCCTCCTCAGCCTGTTAGAGCAGGAGGTTGCCACTCTTCTAGCCCAAGGGGCAATAGAGGAAGTGCCTTCTCAACAAGGCACAGGGTTCTACTCCCCCTATTTTCTTATCCCGAAGAAAACAGGGGGCTTCAGACCCATTTTAGATCTCAGAGAGTTGAACAAATTCCTAGTCAAGGAAAAATTCAAAATGGTTTCTCTAGGAACTCTGCTGCCATACCTTCAGAGTCAGGATTGGCTTTGTTTTCTAGATCTCAAGGATGCGTACACTCATGTTCTCATCCATCCAACTCACAGAAGGTTCCTTCGGTTCCTTTTCCAGGAGAAGCACTATCAATACAGAGTGCTTCCCTTTGGCCTGGCCTCTGCACCAAGGGTGTTCACGAAATGCATGGCAGTGGTTGCTGCTTTTCTGCGCACCCTGGGAATATTTGTCTTCCCTTATCTGGACGACTGGCTCATTCGAGCTCCCACTCAGAGGCCAAGATTGCTCTAACCTGCACAATGCGTATCCTTCAATATTTAGGGCTGGTAATAAACATCCCAAAATCCAATTTGATCCCTACTCAGTCCCTGGAGTTTATAGGGGCGTTGCTGGATACCACAATGGCAAGGGCCTATCTTCCTCAGGCCCGTTGCCTTCGCTTGATGCAGTTAGCTTCTCAAGCACAGTCAAAACCCCTACTAACTGCTCGAGAAATGTTACAGTTGCTAGGCCACATGGCATCCACCGTTCATGTGGTACCATATGCTTGCCTTCACATGAGAGCAGCTCAGTGGACTTTATCCACCCAATGGACCCAGCCATTAGGCTGCCTGTCAGACAAAATAGCAAACACAAGTCACCTCATTTTGTCCCTCCAGTGTTGGAGGTCCCCTCAAAACCTGTTGCTGGGGTCTCCCTTTCAACAGCCTCTACCCCAGGCAACTCTTACAACAGATGCTTCTCCAATGGGCTGGGGAGCTCATCTCCAGGACCTCTCCACCCAAGGCATCTGGTCCCCACAGGAGACATGTCTACATATCAATCTCTTGGAACTCGGAGCAATCTTCCTTGCTCTGCGAGTTTTCCACACCCTGCTCAGCCACAAGACAGTCCTTGTCCACACGGACAATCAGGTAGCCATGTTCTATATAAACAAGCAGGGAGGAACTGGCTCTCTGTTGCTTTGCAACGAAGCTCTATGACTGTGGGCCCTCGCCAGAGAGCATCACATTCATCTTCTGGCAGTCTATCTCCCAGGTGTTCAAAACTCTTGGGCAGACAGACTCAGTCGAGTTCTGCTTCCACACGAGTGGTCCCTACACATGGACCAGGTATCCAAGATTTTTCAAATTTGGGGAACCCCGGACATAGACCTCTTTGCAAGTCCGCGGAATGCCAAACTTCCCCGGTTCTGTTCCAGAACTCCGGCTCAGGGGGCTCAAGCAAGGGATGCTTTCCTCCTTCACTGGGGTCAAGACTTCCTGTATGCCTTTCCACCCATTCCCCTAATTCCCAAAACCCTGTTCAAGCTTCAGAGAGACAGAGGCCACATGATTCTCATAGCTCCACATTGGCCAGGGCAAGTGTGGTACCCTCTGCTTCTACATCTCTCTCAAACTCCCTCCCTAGAGTTAGGGTCTGCTCCAGACCTCCTCTCTCAGGAGGATGGAAAATCGTGGCATCCCAATCCCCAGTCTCTATATCTCAGGGCTTGGTTGCTGAAGGCCTAGATCTCCAGGATCTTCCTCTTTCTCAACAAGTGAAAGATGTTCTTCATGCTTCCAGAAAACCTTCCACTAGACGTTCTTATGCCTTCAAGTGGAAAATGTTTACCATCTGGTGTTCTGGAAGGGGTCTTAACCCCCGGTCAATACCTATGGAATCGTTGCTGGAGTATCTCCTGCATCTCTCTAATGCAGGCCTTAAGACAAATTCAGTAAGAGTCCATCTGAGTGCTATTGCAGCTTTCCTCAGGCCTCTAAATGGACAACCTGTCTCCTCTCATCCCCTTGTAGCAAGGTTCATGAGAGGCCTCCTTTTAACAAAGCCTCCCATTAGGCCGCCTCCGGTGGCATGGGATTTAAATTTGGTTCTAGTTCAGCTTATGAAGCTGCCTTTTGAACCTTTAGCTACTACCTCCTTGAAATACCTTTCTTGGAAGGTTATTTTTCTTATTGCAATCATATCAGCACGCCGCATCAGCGAATTGCAAGCACTAGTAGCTAATCCACCTTACACAAGGTTCCATCATGACAAGGTAGTCCTTAGGACTAATCCACACTTTATGCCTAAGGTGGTCTCCCCCTTTCACCTCAACCAAGAGATCTACCTACCTGTCTTTTTTCCAGGGCCTCATGCATCAAGTGCAGAGAGGAATCTTCATACCCTGGACTGTAAAAGAGCTCTGGCTTTTACTTACAGAGGACACAGCAACATAGAAAGTTTTCCCAACTCTTTGTTGCTTTTGATCCTTCTCATTTGGAACAACCAGTCTCCAAGAGAACTCTTTCCAACTGGATTGCCCAATGTATTTCTTTTGCCTATCAGAGCAAGAACATTTCTCTGGAGGGCCATGTCACAGCTCACAATGTGAGAGCCATGGCAGCCTCAATGGCTCATCTGAACTCTGTGTCTATCGATGACATCTGTCGAGCAGCCACTTGGGCCTCGGTTCATACCTTCACAGCCCATTACTGCTTGGACAAGGACTCCCGCCGGGATGCCTTGTTTGGTCAGGCTGTTCTCAAACACCTGTTCCATACTTAATCAACTCCTACCCACCATCCCTCATGGGATGCCAGAGATCCAGGTGGGGAAGTACAGCCCTGTCCCAGGGACACACAACGTCTGGGCTCTCTCCCTGGCATCAAAAGCTATGGAGTCCCCTTATGTGAAGACTCATTCCTGCTTATTCCTGGAGATAGCACAGTTACTTACCTGTAACAGGTGATCTCTGGGAACAGCAGGAATACGTCTTCACAACCCACCCACTTCCCCTAGGAGTTGTCTCTCTCTCTCTATCTCTCTTCCTTTCCCTCTCTCTCCCTCTTTGTCTCAGCTATAAAACTCAACTGAGGAGAGACAGTTGGGAAGGCAGCACACAGGCGCTGTGGGATGCTCCCAAAAGCTTTCTGATTGGACGCTGGGGAGCGTTCCCGCGCAGGCTCCGTCGGTACCAACGAACCCATATGTGAAGACTTATTCCTGCTGTTCCCAGAGATCACCTGTTACAGGTAAGTAACTGTGCTATCACACACAGTAGCACTGATGGGGACCTGCAGCATGGCGTATTTCAGCCATGAAAGGTGCTGTGGACCTGGTGCTGGGCACCCCACCTCACCCTCAGGGTGAGCACAGTACCCGCACAATGTGACGGTCTGTGGCTACTCTGTGCCAGTACCACACACGGTCAGTTCCCCCTACCAGGCTGAGGTGCTGTGGGGGTGCATACCCAATTTTGTGCCCATCTGTCGACTGCTGATTTGCATGTGCAGTGCATCATGGGTACGGGTGGGTTAACCCTATCCTGGTAACCACAGCAGACAGTTTGTGTGGTGCCGTGCAGTCCTTCTGCAGCCATCCAGGAGTTTGTTAGCAGCTATAGAGCTGCAGCCCACTGGTTACTTCACTGCCTGTGAAGCCAGAGGTCATGGGTTCAAACCCATGGTGGGGTTATCTGATAGGGCTACCAGCAAAAACACCCTCAGAGTACTGTAACCTTAAGGTGCCTCATAGGGCGCCCTATAAGGCGCCTTATAGGGCGCTTTATAAGGCGCCTTATAGGACGCCTTATACGGTGCCTTATAAGGTGTCCTATAGGGGACATTATAGGGTGCCTTGGTGGACAGTGCACTTTATAATGTGCCCTATGGAGTGCCTTATGCGACACCTTAGGTTACGCCACTGTGAGGGTGTGTTTGCTGGCAGCACTAATTAAAATAAAAGTAAAATGCCTCAAAAATCACTACCTAAAAGTAAAGGGTGATGCCTCAGCCAGCCTTATGCATTAGGCACACTGGGGGATTGAACTCATGACCCCTGTACCATCAGTCAGTGTATTAACCATTGTGCTACACCTCTGTTTCTATGTTTGTATGTCTGGGCGCCTACTTAAGATTACCACGCATTAACGCGCTTAGCGGCGCTTTGCCCGATAATGTGCGCAGCAGCGCTCATCACGCGATAATCCCGTTTTGCTACTTTAAGACCGACACACCCACTCCTTTTATGACATCCTGCACACTATCGCTGGGTGCACGTTAAGACGGTTTAGTAAACATACCCCTAAGAGTAGTTGTCAGCTTTCTCATTCTGTTACATCTGTCGCTGTTTCTGCAACACTTTTATATAGTTTTGAACTAAATGAAGCTGATTTATATATTCTAGACACAGATGTAACAAAAAACATGCTACAATAACTCTTTCTAGAGCATTATTCCAAGCCCAAATCATAAGTTCTAAATCATCTTAATATAATCATAGTTTTAGTATAATCAACCATAGAATCCCTGTTAAAGTTTCCAAACCAGCATTCTGTGCTCAATTTATTCTGAGAATTGGGTTTGCATTAAAACCAAAATCATACAAGTCAATAAATAGTTTTGTTCATGGATCATGTAATGTTGACCAAAAAGATTTTTAACTGTTGAGGTATAAAAAAAATCAATAAGTCATGGACAATTTGATTAAAAAAATCCTAGAATCCATGGCAAGTTTAAGAAAAAAATTCTCCGTACCTGTATCTAATGGAGTTTACAATATATACAGATTAAAATCTTCTAAAATGACCAGATGAGAAAAATCATCTCCTAAAGTTACAATACCACCCATATAGGGAAGCAAGCTCACCTTCTCATGGTTGAGGGATCTATAAACTAAACAGAAAACTAACTTTTTTTTTAGTTTGCAGTTACAATCGTCTCTGCATCACTGCCTCTGTCTAAACTCCTCATTTTAGTAAACTTCAAGGTCTTCTTAGCTAGTATTAGGGCCTCTCCTCTCCATTCATCCAACTGTAGATGATGTTGTTTAAGTGCTGTTGAGTCTGTCGACTCATGGCGACCCTCTGGACAGTTGTCCTAAACTGTGTGCAATCTTCAGTCAGGCGGCTCATTGTTGACAGAGTGGCATCCATAGCTGCTGTTGTATCGATCCTTCTCATTGCTGACCTTCCTCTTTTGCGTTGAGCTTCTACCTTGCCAAGCATGATGTCTTTATTTATTTATTGAGCAGTTTTATATACCACCTTTCAGCAAAATCAAAGCAGTTTACATCAAACAAAACGAGAACATTACATTATAACTTATTTGAGCAGGCAACTTATCAATAACTTAAGTAAAAGAAAGGTAGGCTGTCTTGACATATTTATATGAGGTGACAACAAAGTGAAATACTTAACATATTTACGTCTGGGTGATATTTAATATTTACAGCTAAATAAAAATACTGACATGGCTTGCAGCTAGCCCATATTCACAAGTGGGAGGTTACGTTTTACCATTCTTCAATGTGACACATTGCATTGTAGATGTAGTCGATTATTTACATGTTCTACAGATTTAAAATACATTTATATATTCAGAAGCATTGTGACATTTATTGGTGGCTATATTGGATTTCGTTATAGTAACATTTAAGTTAGACATGGCAGGAAGTATATTTCTTTGCGGGTTGTCTTAGTGACTTATGAGTGGCTGATGTTTAGGGATCTGTTGTACTGTGATGGTGGGGTGTGTGTCTGGGTCTAGGTGGGAAATAATTCTTTGATTGGCTCTGAAGTACCAAAGTGTTCTGTGAAAAGATGGGTCTTGAGGTCTTTTCTGAAGGTTGCTGGGTCAGTGGTAGCTCTCAGTCTGTCTGGCAGGGCATTCCATAATGAAGGAGCTGAGAAGCTGAATGCTCCGTGTTGTTGCTTTATTGAGTTTTCTAAAAGAGTTGGGAACGAGTAGGGTGTTCTGGCTCCGTTGCCTCCTTGTTCTGTTCTTTGAGGGGTTGCTTATTAGCCCAGATAGATGTGTTGGTGCTATCTCTCTTATCAGTTTAAACGTATTCATGATTATTTTATATTTGATCCTGCTTTATATAGGTAACCAGGGAGCTTGAATAGAATTGGAGTAATGTGCTCAGATGCAATGGCTTTAGTGAGCATTTGGGCAGCAACATGTTGTGCTGCCTTTAGTTGGTCTGGTGCTTGTCTTGGGAGACCTTGAAGGACAGCGTTACTGAAGACAATGTGAGGTAATATTAATACTTGGAGGACAGATCTAAAGTTCTATTGTAATAATAGGGGTCTTAGATTTTTAAGGTATCTTAATTTATTATATATTATGTTAGTTGTGTTCCAGATGTGTGGTGTTAGACTCAATGTTCTATCTATAATGACGCCAAGGTATCTGATTTCATTCTTTATATAAATATTTGTATTTTCAAATCAGAGGAATATAATTTTGGTTCCTTGTTATGAATAATGCTTCCGTTTTTTTGAGGTTGATTTTGAGATTTGTGATTATATAGCTATTGGGACGTTTTGGCGAAGCATGATTTGATGCCAGAGAAGCCAAGGGATTCTGTATCCATTGGGAGGTAAATCATTACATCGTCTGCATATATTGCATATTTTATCTTGCACTCCTGTATAATGTGGCAGATCGGCTGTAGATATATATTGAAAAGAAGCGCTGAAAGGCCAGAACCCTGTGGAATTCCTTGTTTTTGGGTGTAGGAGTTAAAGGCAGCTGTAATTTCTAAGAATATTAACAGAACTGCTTGTTTTAGACTGTCAATATATTTTAGTAGGTTATCGAAGAGTCCTATGAGAAATGTTTCTAATGGCCTGAAGCCGTACTGATGGATGTCTAGGGGTGCGTGTAGCTCAATGTGGTTTTGTAGTACCAAGTGCATGATTTTTTTCAGTGATTTTTGCCATAAAAGACAGGCAAGATATAGGGCTGTATGATGATGGATCAAGGTTGTCTAAGCTCTTGTTTTTCAGAATCAGCCTAATTTGAGGCCCTTTTTAGAGGAGTGGGCATAGTTCTGTTTGTAAGAGAGAGGTTGACTATATTTAGTATGTGTGTGGCTAGATCTGATCGGGTGATTTTGATCCAGCTGACTGGGCACGGGTCAAGGCTTGAGGTAGTAGTATTGATATTGGATATGACCCTATCAAGATCCTTAAGTGTCACTGCATTGAAGTTTTGCCAAATATGTTTGGGGCTCAATTGAGAGTAGTTGAATGTTGTTGGAAGGTCTGATATTGGTGAGATGTAATAATTGGCTAAAGTTTGCGGGTAATAGAGGTGTTGTATGCTTTATGTGTATGTTGGGTTTTTAAGAATTTCGAGTAGCTCTCTGGGACGGTTAAGAGAGTTTGTAAGTATTTTGGTATGAAAGGCTTTCTTTGATGTATTTATTGCATTCCTGTATGAATTTAGTTTCTCATTATAAAGTTTCCTGTCAGTGTTGGAGATGAAAAAAAAAGGCATACATCTTCCTTAATTCTCTTTTTAGTTGCCTTATTTCTTGAGCGTACCAAGGTTCAGAGTCTCTGCCTGCATCTTGGTTTGTTTGTTTTTTTTAGGGTTGGGAAGAATAGCTGCTTCTGTAATTTCATTCCATTTCATTATACTGGTGTTGATTTCAGTTATTGGAAGGGAGAAGTGAGGCATAATTTGGTTCAGGAAGGTGTCTGTCAAATTTTCTGTACTTTGTAGAAGGTTTATGCCTAGGCTGTTGGGCTGGAAGTTTGCTGTAGTGTGGGAGATCGAAGCTTATTAGGTAATGGTCAGACCATGAAACAGGAGTAGCCATAGGGTAGGATGACATTGTCCCTGTATTGTGGTGATTTTTGAATGAAAGTTAGGTTGAGCGTATTCCCCTTTGTGTGTGTCGGGAAGTCTATGATTTGCTCGAGGTCTAGTTCAGACATGGTTTCCATGAATGCTTTGGAGTGGTTAGGTTTGAGTGAGGGGAGGTTTAAATCACCTAGAATTACTAGTTGCTTTTTTGTACTGAAAGAGCAGACTGTTTCTAATATGACTGTTAGAGAATTTGTATCAGATGGTGGTCTGTATATTAGACATAAAGTGAGGGTCGGTAATTCTATCATAAGAACATCCATGTCCTCAATATTGTTGGATGTTAAGAGACTGGCTTTTTGTGTGGTCTTTATAATGGTGAGGACACCACCACGCCTCTTTGCAGTCCTCGGACAGTGAAAGATTTCATAGCCCTCAACCTTCAATTGATTTAGGAATATGTTATCCTGGTCTGTAAGCCATGTTTTAGTTATGAAGCGGATGTCTGGTGTGTAGTCAGTAAGGATGTCTGTGATAATTGGTGTTTTATTTCTAATGGATCTAGCATTTATGAGGAAGCACTGGAGGTCATTAGGTGTACGTCTAGAGGGCTGTTTATGTTGGTGAGGGTACAAAGGTGTGATGTATATGAGTTGGTTTTTTGTCCTCTTTTATATTGTGCTTTATGGTTATGTTATTGCAATAAGAGGTTGGGGCTCTTGTAGTGGTGTATGATTGGAATATTGTGTGAGTCAATTGTGTAGTGTTGAGTGTACGTGGGCACAATTAAGGCAAGTAATATTATGGTTAAAAGACACTTGAATAGTTGGTGTGAGCCATATTGGTATGATATGCTAAAAAGATTTAGTACCTTCAATTGTCCTGTGTTATGTTGAAGATTGCTCAAGAATCGTACAAAGATTTCGCTCAATGCCCATGCTCAAGGGCCACGCCTAAGGGCCCTCTAGCAAGACCTGCCAGGTGTTGGGTGCGCCTCAAGCACGGTCTTTTTTTAAAGTCTCAGGAAGCCGGCAGTGACGTCGGTGGAAGGAGGGGCATGATGCTGCGTGTAACTGGCTTCCCTTCCCTTCTCCTGCTGTGCAGTATCTCCAGGAACAAGCAGGAATAAGTCCTCACATATGGGTACGTCGGTACCGACGGAGCCCGCGCGGGAAAGCTCTCCAGAAAGGAAGCTTTTGGGGCCTCCCACTGCACATGTGCGCTGCCTTCCCGCCTTCCTGACCAGCTCTCCTCAGTTTCTCTTTTTCCGCGGAGCCAGCAGGTCGTGTTCCTGTCACCGCTGAAGAAATTCTTATTTTAGTTTGTTTCTTTAGACCGCGTACCTGCCTTCCCCATACTGAAACCGGTACCGCCGGTCTCTCTTTTCTTTTCTTTAAAAAAAAACAAAAAAACTTTTATTTTTAGCACAACTTGGTGACTTCGGTTAGGCCTCAGGCCTACACAAATTCTCCTCATGGAGAAACCAGCCCCTGGTTTCAAGAAGTGTACCAAGTGTAGTGCTGTTATTTCTGTTACAGACACCCATGACTGGTGTCTTAAATGTTTGGGGCCTGACCACTCCATTCCGGACTGCCCATCCTGCTCCCAGATGTCTAAACGTGGTTTGCAGAACCGGGCCAACAAATTCCATGTAGTGTTTGCTTCAGATAATCCAGCATCACAGTCATCCAGGTCTTCCTCTCCGGATGGATCTCAGGTAACCAAACCTTCTCCGGGCAGGTCCTCAAAAGGCAAATCTCCTTCAAAGTATCGAGAGGCCCTCAATTTTGAGTCAGAGGACCCTGCCCCAGCCAAACAACCCCGGCGGGAAGCTCTGGCTTCCAAAGCTCCATCTATGGGGTTACAGGTTGACATCGATGGCACGGCCTCGACTGATCACCTGTTAGACAGCTCTGGGGTACCGGCCCATGCCGGTACCGACATCCAGGCAGCAGTGGCGTCTATGGACAATACTGTTCAGACCATGCAGCAGGCCATTCTGGCTTTCATTAAAGCTGCGACGCCCTCGGTACCGCATCCAGCGGTTCCGGGTCCGGTTCCGGTATCGTCCCCCATACCGGAACCGAGACCATCGTCTTCCAAACGCAGATCGGTTCCGCATGCCGGATCCGGGTTATCGCCCGATACCGATCCCATACCCGGTACGCCTGATCTCGATACCGTGTGTATCGTGCGTTGGAAGCAAATAGAGGATACTCTGATTCTTCTGAGGATTATGACTCCTCTGATGACTCTGATGAGCTGTCTCTGGTTCTTCCTGAAGAGCCTTCTTCCCCAAAGAGGAGAATGTCTCCACCAGAGGATTTGTCCTTTCAAGACTTCATTATAGAAGTAGCTAAAGGACTTTCTATTACTACATCCTCTGAAAAAGAACCTAGATCAAAGAAATTGGATATTTTAGGATACCCTAAGGTTTCTAAAGAGGCAGTTACCCTGCCTATCCATGAAATCCTTCAAGAACATTTGATGGACTTATGGGAGACTCCTCTTACGTTGTCTCCTCATTCCCGTAGGTTGGACACCATGTACAGAGTCCCTCCTTCTCCTGGTTTTCAAAAGACTCAGCTGCCTCACCATTCCATTGTGGTGAAGTCTGCGCTGAAAAAGATTAAGAGTACCAAAAGGCACTCTTCTACCCCTCCAGGGCGGGAATGTAAGACCCTAGACTCTTTTGGTAGGAAAATCTTCCAGGCTAGTATGCTTATAGCCAGGATTAATTCATACAGTCTGTATATGGGCATGTTTCTAAGGGAACTTGCCCTAAAGGTCTACCAAAGAGTGCACTCCTCCCATTGCAGATAGCAATGAACACTGCAGCAAGGACCCTATACGGAGCATCCAGAAGAGACCATATTACCCCTATCCTAAAAGATCTACACTGGCTCCCTGTTCACAGCAGAATCACTTTTAAAATACTGACAATGACATTCAAAGCCATTAACAACTGCACATCTAGCTCCCTCTCCTCCGAACTTATCCGGCCCATCCCCCCCGCTAGACTGAGAAGAGCTGCTGCTGCCAACACCTTATGCCTCCCAAAAGCATTCACCAAATGTAATAAGGCTACAGGAAACCGAGCCTTTGCACTTTATGCCCCCCATTGCTGGAACGTGCTTCCAGCAAACATCCGAGCTATAAACAGCCTCTCTCAGTTCAGGAAGGAGCTGAAACATCACCTCTTTCTTCAGCACTTCCTCAACTCTGAAGAAATCACATAACCAACCACTGTTCACTCCTCCTTTATCCCCTCTTCCTTAATATCACTCCTGTGCCCCCAGCAAATTAGCCTTAACATGCTAACATACGACAGTACCCCTCAAGCCATGTTTACGTTGAAAAATGCCTAGTTGATATCTTACTACTGTTATCAACCTGTATATAATCCCATATTGTATATAGTTCCACGATGTATATTGTTAGCCTGTGTTCCATGTTCAATACCTGTTCAATGTAAAATGTGTGCAATTCTCTGTTCAATGTAAAACGCAGTATGGCTTTTCCTGCTGTGCGAGTTTGTTGCCTGTGAACCGCGCTGATGGAAAATAGCGCGGTATAGAAAAACTATAAATAAATAAATAAATAAAATAAATAAAAGGTACGGCATTTTGCCCCCTTTATCCCTGAGGATAGAAAGGAGGAGTTCATTTCTCTGGTGAAACAGCTTCTAGATGTTTCTAAGTTCTCCAACAGAGCAGCCTTTGATTCTTTTGAGGGTGCCGGTAGAGCTTCGGGCATTGCCATTGCAGCCCGACGACTTGCTTGGCTCCAGGCCTCTGACCTAGAACCCTGGGTCCCTGGATGGCTTACGGAATCTGCCCTGTACAGGTGAGAACTTATTTGGTAAAGACTGGCAAATTAAAGCCACTCAAATGGACGCAGAAAATGCTACCTTAGATAGACTTTCTAAGTCTACCTCTACTCCTGCCAATAAAAAGTCTTTCAACAGGCCTTACTACAAGAAGGCCAGATTTTCCACAAATACTGGCCAACAATCTTCTCAGCCTCGCTTTGCTGCTAAGCGTCAGCAACCTAAACAGGCAAGGTCAAAGCCTGCAGCGTCTGCCACTCCTCAGCAGGCTCAACCCCCTCAGGGGTTTTGACTTGCCCCTAGAGAACTTAACCTTTCTGGCTCTAGAACAACCAGAGCCCCTCACCATTCCCGGAAGGTTAGCTCACTTTGCTCCCAGATGGGAACAAATTACATCAGAGCACTGGACCCTCTCTATCATCAGAGAGGGCTACAAACTTCATTTTTCCAACCTTCCTCCACATACCATGGTGAGGCACTTCAATTCTCCCCCATCTCTCCTGGCCCTGTTGGGTCAGGAAGTCTCTTCCCTCCTTGCCCAAGGGGCAATAGAAGAGGTTCCTCTTCTTCAACAAGGGACAGGTTTCTACTCCCCTTATTTTCTCATACCATTATTGCAGCATCCTTAAAACCTATAAATGGACAACCTGTCTCCTCTCATCCGCTTATTGCAAGGTTCATGAGAGGCCTCACTCTAACTAAGCCTCCCATCCGACCTCCTCCGGTAGCATGGGATTTGAACCTAGTTCTAGGTCAGCTTATGAAGCCACCTTTTGAACTGTTGGTTTCTACCTCCTTGAAATTTCTTTCCTGGAAGGTGCTTTTCCTTATTGCAGTCACTTCGGCTCGCCGCATCAGTGAACTACAGGCCTTAGTGGCTCATCCACCTTATACTAGGTTTCATCATGATAAGGTGGTCCTTAGGACGAATCCCCACTTTATGCCCAAAGTGGTCTCGCCTTTTCATCTTAATCAAGAGGTATATCTACCTGTCTTTTTCCCGGCTCCTCATGCATCCAGTGCAGAGAGGAACCTTCATACTCTAGATTGTAAAAGAGCTCTCGCCTTTTACCTCAACAGGACTCAGCCACATCGAAAGTCTTCCCAACTTTTTGTGGCTTTTGATCCTTCTCATTTGGGACTTCCAGTCTCCAAACGTACACTTTCCAATTGGATTGCTCAGTGTATTTCCTTTGCTTACCAGAGTAAAAACATTTCTCTGGAAGGCCATGTCACAGCTCACAATGTGAGAGCCATGGCCACTTCTATGGCTCATCTTCACTCTGTATCCATAGATCAGATCTGTCGAGCCGCCACCTGGGCCTCGGTTCATACCTTCACAGCCCATTACTGTTTGGACAAGGACTCCCGCCGGGATGCCTTGTTTGGTCAGGCTGTCCTCAAACACCTGTTCCATACTTGAACAACTCCTGCCCACCTTCCCAGAATGGATGCCTGAGATCCATACGAAGATGGCGAACCCTTGGAAGGGGATCTCCCAGGCATCTTAGCTAGGGAGTCCCCATATGTGAGGACTTATTCCTGCTTGTTCCTGGAGATAGCACAGTTACTTACCTGTAACAGGTGATCTCTGGGAACAGCAGGAATTAGTCCTCACAACCCACCCACCTCCCCTAGGAGTTGTATCTTCTATCTATCTTCCTTTCCTCTCTCTATTGTCTCAGCTATAAACTCGAACTGAGGAGAGCTGGTCAGGAAGGCGGGAAGGCAGCGCGCATGTGCAGTGGGAGGCCCCAAAAGCTTCCTTTCTGGGAAGCTGGGGAGCTTTCCAGCGCGGGCTCCGTCGGTACCGACGTACCCATATGTGAGGACTAATTCCTGCTGTTCCCAGAGATCACCTGTTACAGGTAAGTAACTGTGCTTTCAGTGCAGAGGGTTTCCCCTTCTCCTGGAGCCGCAGAGGGCTGACAATCCTTCCCTTTTGCCCCCAATGATGATCTGGCTGGGTAAGGGCAGTGTGCCTGAAGCGTGGTCTTTTTTTAAAGTCTCAGGAGGCCGGCATGTGAAGAAAGAGGTGAGGTGTCCAAAGTATGAAAGTCTGAGTCTTGTCATCTCAGCTTTTAAGGAAAGCTATGGTTTGATCTCATCTAGTACTGACTAATTTGTTCTTCCGGCAGGCCATGGGATACACAGTATTCGTCACCAGCACCATAATTCAAAGGCATCAATTTTCTTCCTGTGAAAAAACATCATAATTTGGGGGGGGGGGGGGAGGAAACGTTTATGTAAAAAAAGCCATCAACAGTTAAGCAAGATTGTTATACAATGTAGATCAGGTCCCTGTTATACAATAAAATCATAAGTAAACTTGAAAAATTAATTTAAAAAAAGTTGAAAGTTGAAGCTAAAAGACGAGGCTACCCACTTTTCTTTCTTTTAAGTTTTTGTTCTACTTTAGAAACAGTGTTATTTATGAATTCCATGAATTGGGGTACATAATCTATGGAAGAAACTTTGGCGAAAGCAGTTTTGAATTTTTAAAGAGAGCTTATTTATATTTTTAAAGGACAGGGCACGGCAGGACGCTGCATGGAAATCTCATTTGTAATCACTGCTTTATCATCTAAGAAGCCACAAGTTCCACATCTACTGCACTTACTGGGAAAAAGAATGAGCTCACCATCTTGCATTATACATGGAAGGACCATAATTCTAAATGCTGATCAATATTTTAGTACTACAAGAGTTCCAGACATTAAAATTTAGAACCTGAAAGGGAAGAGTTGTTAAAGCATAATACTTTTATACAATGGCCAATTTGCACCCTATTTGAGGCATGTAATTATGAAGAAAAATCATTTATAGAAAAGAACACTTGATCTATATTTGTTTTTAGCATTGCAAGCATTTTACCTAAATATTCTTATCTAAGGTTCTGAGTTCAGAGTAGTACCTGGAAAGTAAAAGAAAGAAATAAGGATTAATAAAGTGGATTTTTTTTTTTAGATCACTTCATTACATAGATGTAATTGTGAAACTCTGAATTAGGAACTACTTGTAAAACAGGCTAAAATGTTTTAACATGCACTTTAAATAATAGATCAGAAATAATGTTGAAAAATGCTTATCTGTTAGGAGTCGTAGGAGTCATCTCGGAATCAGCTCACTGAAGGGAGAGAAAATGTTTTGCATTGCTGTTTTGCATAGAATTCTATTGAACTATGAAATTTATATGCCCGTGTTTTTGTTTCTGCCAGTTTTCACACAATAAAAATAGAAATTTTGATTAAAATTTAGAGGTCATTTAGTTAAAACGTGATAGGATTTAGCAATTATGTATTTAGCGCTAAAATGAGGTTTTAAAGATAACTGTTAGACTTTGCCAGCATGTTCCCAGCTGTAACCACATGGGCAGGTCACCCAACGTATGGTGGTAGCATTTTTCCGTTAATACTGGTAGACTTAACACCGCCCATTGAGGTCATTATGTGCGCCTGAGTTAATTGCAACATCGGCGTGCTATATATTCCACCCCCCCCCCCGCTAACTGCAGCGTGCTAAATATGCTCTCTCCCCACCCCTAACTTGCCTATTCCCTACTCCATTGTGCGATTTGCAGTTACCACAAGAATTAGCAGCCCCCGCAATGTGGGGAGGCCTGGACAGGAAGGGGGCCCACATGGTGGCTGTGGCCCCTCCCCCAGATGTGTGGCAAACTTAATTTAACTTGTTTGCTGCCTCAGCTCCAGGCCTGGGTGCTGTAACCTGTCATGCTGCCGCCCCAGAGGCCAAGGTTGGTATGGGCAGGTCAGATGGACATGAGAGTTTTTTATATATTTTGAATTTGGTCCTTCTGTAAGAGGTCTTGGTAATGTTCCCAGGACCTACCGGGGGCCAAAGTTCAAGAGAACACACTAGCCAGAATGTAGGGAAAATAAGGCTTTATTTCCCTTTAAGCACAATGGTTCAAGTTATGGGAGACTACTTCAACAAACTGAAAGAAACCTTGCTTCAGGCAACAAAAAGAAAATATATTCACACTTGCTTTGTTTAACTGTTGCTTCACAGTACTTGGCATAAACAAACTTTACATGCATTCGCTACTGTTCACTGTTTTATGTTTCATGCACAGACCTTAGGCTACCTGCCTGACAGTAGCTACAGTCCATCGGGGTTTCAGGTGGGTCTTCGTTGAATTCCACCTGCATGGGCTGAGTATCAGACAGCTGTGAATCAGTGTCAGTAACCTCTTGAGGAGTGTACTGAGGTTTCTCATATAACCCATTTACTAGCTTCCAATGTTCAGCATTCAAGTCAGGGCCGCGCCCAAGTGAGTGTTTGTTATGGCAGTTACTTCCCCTTGCAGGCTGCCTTATGTTATACAGTCTTTTTACCAAGGGCTTGTGCCCTGTTTCACCAACAGTTTGATAGGGAGGATATACTCCAGTATCTTGTGTTTCCTTTCTTCTTAACTTATATTGCTTATCAGAATAAAAAGGTATTTTACCTTGTTTAGTTGAGTCCCATGGCCTGGTCCTGCTGTAGTTCAGCCTGTCTTGAGCAGTAGGCTTTTCCCACTCCAGCTGGCCTTCATGCAGAGTCACCACTCTCTCACATTCACACCTTTTACCATTTGAATAAGGAATATTACCATTTGCAGCAAAGACTTCATCCTGGCTCAGATAATGCTTACTGTGTCTTGCATTTACTGCTGCCGGTTCTTCACACCAAACTCTGGGGTTTATTTCTCCCCTTGTGCCTTTCTTTCCAGTACCTCTCAACCAAGGACTCCTGGAACTCTGTGGCCTCGGATTCACTATGCCCTCCTGCCAGGAACTCCTTCCTCTCTGGTGCTCTGGACACTCCTTATGGTGCTCTCCTTCTTGGTTCCTTTCCAGAAGCTCTCTGTGGTGTGACTCTCCGTGGTCTGCTTTTCCTTGATAAGCCTCTTCTTGGTATGCCTCCTTTTGGTAGGCCTTCCTTGGTATGCCTCTTCTTGGTATCTCTCTCCCTGGTCTCTCTCTCCCTGGTCTGCTTTTAACTTGTCCTAGTTCCTCATTTTCAAGCTCCCAGCCTTTCTTCAGGGGAACTCCCCCTTTTCTCCATTGGCTGTTAGGTTGCATTACCTCATCAGCTCTGAGGTGCAGTTCTCTGGGCCTTGGAAGGTCACTCCTGCTCCCTCTATTGGGCTCCTCATAATATTGCAGCTGATGATAAAATCTTTTTTCAGGATTTAAAACCCTTTTTCCTTCATGAATAGGCTCTGCGGTACCACAAACCTCCTTTGCTAATGTCTTGCGATAGCAGCTGCACCACAAGATTTCAGGCCCGGGAGGTAACGGTCATCAGGTATAGAGTGGGGGCAGCAGAACAAACAAGTTAAAGTTGAGTTTGCATGCAGGAGGTGTGTGCCACCGTAACAGTAGGGAGCCCTTAGCAAAGTTTTGGCTTAGGGGACCCCTCATTAGAGTTTGCACTTCTAGCGCAGGTAACTGTTATGCCTGTGTGTTAACTGCATAACACACTTTAATAAAAGGGCCCCTTAGTTTCCATAACCAATTTGTGGTCATGTGAAGGAATGAATATTAGGAGTTCTTAAATATAAGGGTTGGTATGTATTGTAGCTTCTGGTTCCCACAACGGTTGCCCAAATATCACCAATCAAAGAATTACTTAGACGGCAGTTGCTATAAGAACTTTTATTTCAGCATAACAAAATAGCAGTGTCATACAGAACAGCAAAAGCCCGTCTATAGAAATGGCAGACAGTACTTCCTTCTCTGTGAAAGGGAAGAAAATACTGCCCACCCTTCCTCCAAAATAACCACCTTATATACATCTCAAATGTTTGCTCTACATTAGCCTCAGTGAATCCATTATCACTACTTAGGTGTCACTTTTCCCAGGGGAGAATCTATTTACATTTGTACATTTGTACCTGCACTTAGACCTGCTTATTTATACATGGCCTATGACCTCTATACATCTGGAAATGCTTTTAGGTCTAATTATCTATGCATGGTCTGTGACCTTTGACCCTTCCTGTATTTTTCCTTCTTCTTGGCACTATTTGAAATCAGGCAGAGATTATGCTGTGCTCATCAGTTTGAATTCTTTGCTTGACCTGTACTTTCTTGTTAGGCCCAATATTCTGCACACTCCTATCCAGAATATGGTTACCCAGAATTCTCCATAACAGGCCGCATCCATATTCTTATGGCAAGCATATACTCTCATATAGCTATTGTCTTCTTGTCTTCTGTGCCATCCATCCTCCTGTGTAGTTTCACCAGGCAAGAGTTCAGTCATATAAAGCCAATATATACATATATAAGCAGACCCAAGGCAGACTTTAAGTCAGATTTCCCTACATTCGCCACTTTTTTTTTCTTTTTTTTTTTTTTTTTGTTGGGGGGATAATTAAAATAATCCCACTAAGGGGCGTGAATAACAACCATTTGAGACAAAGATGGATCATTCAAAGGCAATCGTTGGTACTGTTCCCTTGACACAATATACATGGTTTTAGTGCTTTGCGATATCATTCGTTTACAACAGGCAAGTAAAATGGATAAGGTACAACAAGCAATGATTGCAAAACAAGCTATACTTAAAAGCGTAATAAAGAAGGCTTTAAGTCCTACACCTAAACTAGCAAACCATGAAGCAATACTACCCCAAATATTATTAAGTTGAAGTCCCCCTTTAAAATCATCAATATGCAAATCAGAGAGATGCTTTATCTTATTCATGGCATCTAACACAAACACCGTGTGGTTAGCGATTACAGTACAACAGTTCGTAGCATTAATGAAAGTGCATGTTCCGCCTTCAGCGGCCAAAAGCAAATCCAAAGCTTGCCTATTCTGCAGAGTCATTTGTGTATTTTGTTCAAGGGACTCGGCTAGGCGTGATATGGATTCAGTAACAGCTTTCATTTGAATATGCAACAAACATTGCAAACGGCGTACAGCCATACCAAGCTCAGCAGTAAGGGCGGGGGTGGCAAAGGGAATCCAGGCCGTTGCGCTAAGGGCATCCAAACGAGTTTTAGTCATGGGATAAGTGGAATTGATATACTCAAATGAGGCCTGAATGGCATCATCCTCGGCTATAGAGGAATCCCAGGGGCTAGCATAAGCTGAGGAGCTACGTTTTAATCTATGCAGGGTGGAGCGAGAAGCAGAATGATGGGTAACATTAAGAGGTATCAAGACAGAAAAAGAAGAAACTTTAACCAAAGCACAGGGTAATAGGGAGAGGTTAATTACCTGATACAGAGTTTCCCCACACAACCAATAATAACCCATTACAGCAAAGAGGTTTGTAGCAGGTGTCCATATGCGACTCATATGATGCCCATCAAACCACTTAACAAAAGATTTTCCCGTGGTAGCTGAGGTAAGATCCCTCCTGAAACTGGACATTGGGAGATAGCAAGAAGTATATGGAGATTCATTCTGAGAACCCGTTGTCAGCACAGCTGAATCATCGTGATAAATGGGACCAACTCCCACATACCAGCGGAAGTCAGCTCCATTAAACACTACCGGGTTTCTTGTAATATTTCTCCAATCATATTTCATATTGGAGGGGTCCATATTACCGGATTGATTATACCACTTTATCATGACAGAATTACTAGCAAAATGAAAGGATCCATTAATAACATTATACGACAGGTTACACCTGTCTGAAAAAGCAATGGATACATTTGTTATTAAACATAGATCAAATATCATATTCGGGTCAACATATACACGCAAAGGGTCATGTATCATATTCATTGCATGCCACGTCTGGGAACAATTAAAAGTCTCATAACAACTGGCAGAAAAGTTATTATTATCTACACAAGCAAGCTGTCCTGCATACTCATTTAAGGGAACCTTTGAAACATGTACTGGAGCATATGATACACCCTTTGGTAAAGGGGTACAAATAATGCAGTCTGTAATGTTCATCAGGGAAACAATGTGTAATACTGATTGCTTCCACAAGTTCAGAGAGCCTTCAGGTAAAGCTCGGGGTGCTCGAGATATCGTCTGGTTAGTCTGGTTCCATCCCTGGAGAAACAAGGCTAGCTGTCCATCTGGATGTAAACACTCAATAAGGAGCACGATTATGACAGAGATTCCCAGAAAAAAGCACAAGGACGCCCATGGAGTAGGCTTGACAGCGATCATCTTTGGTACTAATAACATAGCACTGTTGTGAGAACACTGAGTTCTGTAGGAAAATAAAACTGATTAATCAGATGGGACAGCTGGAGACGCTTTTAGATGGCTGACATGCACCCAAGTATCAGTATCATTCAGTCTTGCAGCAAAAGGGGAAGCAGCAGTGACAACGTGGGGTCCTGAAAAGGTTGGGCAGTCCCAGGATACACGAACACAATTTCTTTTATAGACAGTGGACCCTACAGGGAAAACAAGGTAATAAGGATGGACTGGACACAGACTGTGTGGCTGCTACACGGTCAGCAATTTCTTGAAGCGCAATCCGGAGTCCTGCAAGGTAAGCAGAGAAACTATCATGAATCGGAACCTGGGACTGTGATAAATTAGTTGTGCGCATACGCCGGCCAGTGGCCATTTCATGAGGTGTCAGATGTAATCGCTTGATCGGGTTATTACGTAGCTGAAACAAGCACATTGGCAATGCTTGTAGCCAGGTCATGTGACCAGAAGCGCAAATCTTTCTGAGTTGAGTTTTCAAAATGCCATTACATCGTTCAACAAGACCATTGGAAGTAGGTTTATACACAGAAACATACTTCCACTGAACAGGAAGATGCTGGGTGAGTGCAGTTACAAGAGCATTACGAAAGTGAGAGCCATTGTCAGAATATATGACTTTAGGAATGCCAAATCGGGGAATTATTTGTGTTAACAAAACCTCTACTACTTCTTCAGCAGTCTCTCTATTGCAGGGGAAGGCCTCAATCCATTTAGACCAAGGGCAAACCCACACTAAAAGATACCGCTTCTGAGCATATCTGTGGATCATGTCAGTAAAATCTACATACCAGGATTCAAAAGGACCACTTAGAACCGGGAGATGACCTTTGGCTATGGGTTTTCCTCCTGGCTGAGAATTCAGGATACACACAGGACATTTAGCTACTAGTTCCTGAATGCGATTTTTCATGTGTGGACACCAAAAAATGTCCTCAAGCATGCTGTAGACATTTGCAGTGCTAGAATGATAGATATCGTGTATGAGATCTGTAAGGCGTTTTAGTGCCACATAACAGATACAAGTTTTCCTGATGGATGTACCCACATTTTCTTAATTTGGGAACAACCTAGTCTCTCCCAATTTCCTATCTCATGAGAAACAGCATCTTTCTGATAATCAGCAAGGTCAGGTACTAAATAGATCTGTGATCTGGTGACAGGTAAAGTCAGGGAAGCATTACTAGTTACTTCTTTGGCTAACTGATCTGCCAGGGCATTGCCCATCTGGCGGAAAGAGTCTCCCTGTGTATGTCCAGGAACCCATTCACAGCACAGAAACAGATTGTTGATTCTGCGTTTCTCTAAACACTCATAAATTTGATGTATCTCGTCAAGATGTGAAATTGAGCTGGCTGAGGAAGTGATAAAACCTCTTTGTGACCATTTCTGGTGAAGTGCTGTCAGTACTTGTGCTGCATATTGGGAGTCAGTGAATATAATAATGTTCTGTCTCTCCTGATGCAGTAAGACTGCCAAAATTGCACAGAGTTCTGCACCTTGAGCACTATAAACACTCGGCAACTGATATTGCAATACATCTAGAATGTCTCCAGAAGGAGATATTTGTACTGCACTGAAACCAGAACATAGTGACGTCTCAGAACCGTCAGTGAACCAGACTTTAGAATTGACAGGCATTTCGTGAAGAGACAGAATATTATCTGCAAAAGAAAAAATGGGGATCTTATCTTCTTCCTCTCCACTAATGACAGAAACTAAATTTTGTAGGTAGCCAAAAGGGTGACTTGCAGGGAATGGCTTAATGAGAATGTGACTCCGTAGCAGAGTAGCACAAAGCTGGTGCACCCGATATGGGGTAAAGTGGAGAGTATTACTGCATAACAATGCCTCTACATCACCGGAGCAATACACAGTGAGTCGCAAGGGATGAAAGGTGTTATAGGTTTTTCTGACTGCCTCACTGGTGGCTACTAACCCTCTCTCAACATCAGGCAAAACTATTTCTGTAACAGAAAAAGATCCTGACAAGTAGGACACAATTTTACCATCATCCTGATAAATCACAGCTGCCCACGTGTGATGTCCGTGAAAGCTAATGAGAAACATCTCCTTTGAATAGTCAGGAAGACAAATACTTGGTGTGTACGAGACATCAGTCAAAAGAGATTGAAGCAAAATCTGGTCAGGAGCTGACAGGCTGATAACAGTCGACCCCTTAGCCCCCCCTTTTAAATATTTGCGAAAGGGATGTGTGCGCTGACTATGACCCGGGATCCAATTCCGGCAGAAATTTATCATGCCGAGCAGAGATCGCAATTGCTTTACAGTGGTAGGCATCTGTAATTGCAAGCAGTGTTGTTTAGTTTTCTCTGTCAGAGACAGCATTCCATCTCCTACTAGGAAACCCAGAAAAGTGACTTCAGTTTGGCAGATCTGTGCCTTGGCCATGTTAATCTGGTATCCACTTTCCAAAAGATAACAAACAAGTTTATCTGTGAGGGCCAGATTTGTTGCAGCCTCAGCTGTTGAAAGCAGTAAGTCATCTACATACTGTAACAAAGACACATTGCTGGGCAGCTCTGCCCTGAATGATTGCAAATCAGCAACTAGTGCTTGAGAGAATATAGAAGGACTTTCCACATATCCTTGGGGTAACCTGGTCCACTGATAATGCTGACCCTCAAAAATAAATGCCAGAAACTGCCGGGATGTGGATTCAACTTCTATCCCAAAAAAGGCATGGGAAAGGTCCAGAACAGTATGATATTTGTACAGAGTAGTCGTTGTCAGCAATGTGGCAGGGTTTGAGACTACTGGAAACTGTGGTTCAATAACACTGTTAAGTGCACGTAAGTCATGAACTATTCTCCACTTCCCATTAGGCTTTTTCACAGGGAATAGTGGGGTGTTATATGGGGAATTACTGAGTTCAATAATTCCATGCTGTAACAGCTCCTGAATCTCCTGGCGAGATCCCTGCAGGGCCTCCGGTTGGAGGGGATACTGCGGAATCTTTGGTGGTTTACAGCCAGGCTTAATACGAATGGTTACAGGCAGATGTGATTTAACTCGGCCATAAGGGCTGAGTAGCAGTGACCGCTCAGGGCCTTTTTCTCCCTGCGGACCATAGGTGAATTCAACCTGTAATTTCACCAGTAAGTCCCTACCCATCAAATTTACTGGGCAATATGGGGCAAACAGAAAAGAATGAGAAATCTGCTGATCTCCTATTCTTAAACAAATGGGTGTAGTTAGGTAAGATGTAAGGGGTCTACCATCAAAACCAGTGGTAGTCATTTTCTTTCTACTAAGCTGGCATCTCTGTGGTAAAGCAGTTAATACAGAGGACGTGGCTCCTGTATCAAGTAACATTTCTGTGGGCTCATCATTAAGATATACTGTGATCAGAGGTTCCTGATATGTGAGCCTCGCCTGTAAGATATAGATTCCCAGTCATTGTTGGGGTGGGGGTCCAGAATTCCGGGGAGGTGTCCACAAGGGAAAACGCCTCCTATCAAAGTTCTCATTTCTGCGCTGAGCACGGCATGAGCGCTGAAAATGACCGTAACCACCACAGTTCCAACACTGTGGGGCAGGAGTGCGGTTATTTTGTTGGTAAGAGGGACCTCGACGCTGTGGCTGAGGATAACGGGGTCGTTGGGCTCCGTTATAGTAAATGCGCTCCTTATCTCTATCCCATACCTCATCACAGGGGTCTGGAACATCATCCTCATAAGGATCCAAATATTCCATGTCATCAATTTTCTCCTGCTGTTCCCTAATTTTTTGTTTTAGTTGTCTAATAAGTTCATTATTAGATTTATCAAGATGTAATTTGGTGGTGGATTGGGGATCTTTAATTTCTTGTAACCCTTTAAGTTGAAGGTGTAACAAGCGTGCTTGGGCCTGTTTCAAATCCTTCTCAGGTTTCAAAGTGTCCTCCTCTAAAGATCGAATATAATGCAAAATATGGGCCTGTTGTTTAGGCCATGGCTCAGACTCCAAGGCTACTATAGACTTTAATTTTGCAGTTACGGATGGGGGTAATGTATTACACAAAGTCTGGAAAAATACAGGTCTCATACAAACATCATCGTATGGTACCCCCATTTGTGCTTCCCATAAATCTTGAAATCGTACAAGGTATGCACTGATATCCTCACCTATTTGGAATCTCATAGTAGTGAGAGGAGCCAAACTGCGCTGAGTAGGGTACATCTCCCTGAGGGAGTCCCAAATACGAGGACGAAACTCGTTGAAGGAAGAACCATCATAAGTGTTAACTGTGACCTTCACCTGGCCTAAATCGGCATTGGCGAACACTTGATTTGTCGCACTATTTCCCAGAATTTTGGCCAATAAAGCTTTGATATCTCCCAAAGCCAAATGATATCCAGCCGTAATTCTTTCAAATTTTTGAATCCATGTCTCTCCCCCTCTACTAAGTGGAGGGAGACTACTGGCTATATTAGTCATATCAGTAAAACTCCATGGGATATATTTAGATTTGCCTTCATTTGTATAGATTACTGGAAACAGAAGCTGTTTATTAGCGTCCTGATTCTCATACTTCTCCCAAACCCTCAGACCTGCCTCCATATAGGCAGAATCCCAGTTAGGGTCTCCCGCTCCTCCGCGAATGCAGAGTCGGGCGGTGTTAAGGTGTACAGTTTCTAGTGATCCATTAGGGGGCCACTGTAACATCTGAGGCTGGTTGGCTCTTGTCCAACCGTACATGTTGGAGGACCATCGGTAAACATAATAACCATTGCCATCCTCCTGCTCTGTAATAAAAGTAAGGATACAGGGTTGTGGAGCTCGAAGAGCTTTACCACCTTTTACAACTCCACAAATCACTGTAAGTGCACTTTTTGTCTTTTCGTCATCTACTTCCTCCTCTACCTTCTCCTCTTCTTCCTCTTCTATAAGCGTCTTAAGACGTTTTTCCCTATCTGTCAGGTCTAACTCCCATCTTCTAAGATTCTCAGTAATTTTTCCCTCAGATTGCTTTAAAGCTTGAGCCTGACTTTCTAAATCTTCATGTTCTGCTGTTAATTGCTGTTTCAACTCTTCTAATCTTGCCTGTGCCTCAGCATATGCACTGGGATCTGGGGCAGGGGTGGCTTTTAAGTTAACATGACCCTCAATCTTTGCCCAAGCTCCCTCAGTGTCCAAGAGTTTATGCAGGACCTGTTCTGGGGGTATAGAGGCTGCTGGGTGAGAAGTCGGTTCTGACTTGGGCTGGAAAACAGGGTCGGAATAGCCTATGGCTGCCATAGCTTTACTTTCGGCTGCCCAATAAGAAGGTGGGGGCACAGGGGCAGATGGCGAAAGCTCTGGACCAGCTTGCATCCACAGGGAAATATGTCGCAAATGTTCCAATTGGGCTTTGCCACATTTGTTAAATAAAATATGATCCCTAATTTTGGTCAAAATGAGCGGATCAAACGACCCCCCTGCTGGCCAGGCAAGAGAGGGTGTTTTCTTCGTCCATTTTTCCCATTGTTTAGAACAATTTTTTATTGAAGCCTCCAGTAGGGGGTTCTGTTTAACAAGGCTATCTATGGGATTAGGACCGGGCTCAGTTCCTTTCTCAGTATTTTCTTCCTGTTTAGATTTTCTTTTAAACATTTCCCTAGCTGTCCCTTCTCTATAGGCTATGTAGACCTGGTGTTTTCACTGTTCAGGGACAGGGGCAATTAACGTCGCCTTTTACCAATAGCAAATTGAACCTCCTTATATACAGAGGCGTGCGCAATTTCGCTTTTAGGTAGCAATCCAAACCTCGTAATTAACAGAGGAGCGAAATTAAAAAATCCAGGATTTATACACACTTACAATGCTTATGCTTCATCTAAATCCAGCCAATCTCCTCGCGGAGGTATGAAAACGTGGATAAAGACACACATTCGCTTCATATCAATGATATGTACAGTCTCAAGCGTACATCAATCAATCCTGGAAAGACAGAGACCTAATGTCTGGGCAAAACTTTCAAACTTTCTTTCCCTACAATTACAATTAAATGCAAAGACAATCTAACAATTTGCTACATAACAAAACATGAAACACATAAAATACATATGCATATGTGTAAATTTGGTACTCACCCACCAATTGAACCTGGGTAAATCTTCCGTCTTTGTTTGTAGACAGAAAAAACAAAACTCACCCACTGGAGTCGTCCTAGGGTATCAAAATCTCTCTCGACGTCACTCAGAGCGGTATTCTCATCTTCTGTACCAGCAGAAGGAATCCTCTTAAGGTATTCTCATCCCCTGTTTTTTTATTTTACTGTGAAAAACAGGAGGTAGTCCCTCTGACAAGTAAAACTGCAGTCAGAGGAGTCCTTGGGCAATTTGGAAGGGAAAAAAATTTAGAGGGTGTTCGGCACCAATTATTGTAGCTTCTGGTTCCCACAACGGTTGCCCAAATATCACCAATCAAAGAATTACTTAGACGGCAGTTGCTATAAGAACTTTTATTTCAGCATAACAAAATAGCAGTGTCATACAGAACAGCAAAAGCCCGTCTATAGAAATGGCAGACAGTACTTCCTTCTCTGTGAAAGGGAAGAAAATACTGCCCACCCTTCCTCCAAAATAACCACCTTATATACATCTCAAATGTTTGCTCTACATTAGCCTCAGTGAATCCATTATCACTACTTAGGTGTCACTTTTCCCAGGGGAGAATCTATTTACATTTGTACATTTGTACCTGCACTTAGACCTGCTTATTTATACATGGCCTATGACCTCTATACATCTGGAAATGCTTTTAGGTCTAATTATCTATGCATGGTCTGTGACCTTTGACCCTTCCTGTATTTTTCCTTCTTCTTGGCACTATTTGAAATCAGGCAGAGATTATGCTGTGCTCATCAGTTTGAATTCTTTGCTTGACCTGTACTTTCTTGTTAGGCCCAATATTCTGCACACTCCTATCCAGAATATGGTTACCCAGAATTCTCCATAACAGGCCGCATCCATATTCTTATGGCAAGCATATACTCTCATATAGCTATTGTCTTCTTGTCTTCTGTGCCATCCATCCTCCTGTGTAGTTTCACCAGGCAAGAGTTCAGTCATATAAAGCCAATATATACATATATAAGCAGACCCAAGGCAGACTTTAAGTCAGATTTCCCTACATATGGTAAAGAGGAAATAGTGGGATGTTTGATTTGTTGATATAAGAGGGTGTAATTGAATTTTTAATTTGATGCAAGTAAAATTTTTTGTTCTTTGCCCTGAGCTAAGACAGGACATGTCACAAATGCAAAAATAAATAGTTTATTGAAGTGACTTTTTTAAAAAATCTGAAATTCATGTACCAGCTTTTCCTTTTATCTTCGTGGAAGCCATTTACTCCATATATCTAGAGTCTGCAAGGGTGAGTGACTCCCAGAATCCTTTTTTGTAACCTTGGCTCATGAGAAGAGAGCTAGAAGCCAGAATTCGAGGATGTGGCCCAAGGAACTGGAGAGATGGCAAGGTGCTTTAGCTCTCCAGAACTCTAGGGATGAAAGAGTTCAGGAGGGGCTCAGTAGTTCAGTGGTTTTTGGAAGTTTTTTATTTGGAAGTTATTTATGCTATGTGTCTAGGAGAAAATAGCCTGGCCACAGTCTGTCACATATAGCGGTGGTTCCCAAACCTGTCCTTGGGACTCCCCGATGCAAATCTCTCGCATGTATATTCATTGTGGATATCTTGAAAACACAACTGGCGGGGAGTCTGTGGTGGTGTTTTTTTCCCACAATAGGGGGAAAAAAATAGAAGAATTCAAGAGATCCCAGGAAAGACTCTCAAAGTAAGTGGCGTTCCCTTTCATTCTTCAAGGGCTGGTATCAGTGGTGGCATTTGAACCAGTTGGGAACAGGTTCGGGCCATCCTGCCACCGGTCAAGACGTTTGGCTGGCAGAAGCGCATGTGGTAGACCTATGCCCAGACCGCTGCTGTCCTCCCCACTGTAGATTGATGACATTGTGTCTTCTCCCGATGCCGCATTCCCCCCCCCCCTTCGCTGCTATCAATCTACTGTCGGGTGGGGGATCCTGACTCCACAGAGCTGGTGTTGCAGCATCTTGTTCGGCTCGGTTCAGCAGGAACCGGTTTGCATGAACCGGCTGAATCCCACCACTGGCTGATATCCCTCATGAAAGTGCTTAATGATTTGCATACAATGGAAGTAATGCGCAAGCATGTCTGTCGGGATTTATACCCAGGGCCAGCACGATAATTAGGCAAACTATGCGGTCATGGGATGTGGGGGGGGGGATCCACCCATTGCCAACACTGCTGCTGCCCCTCCCTGGAACATGCAGCAGCAGCAATACTTTTTTAAAAGGGCACTGTGGCGCCAGAGTCACCTTCCTTCTCTGCTGGCACCGCATTGCTGCTCGTGCTTCCGCACCTCTCCGATTCCATTTCCTGTTACTATTAAACATTTATATATCTCTACAAGGCATGCACAGCGCTGTCCAGACACATAAAAGACGGTCCCTGCATGATAGCATTTACAATCTAATTAAGACTGAGAAAAGATGAGAATAAGGGGTGAGGAGATATAAGGAATTAAGGGGTCAGGATCCAAAAGCAGCTTCAGAGGTGAGCCTTCAGCATGGACTCGAAAAGGGGCAGAGATGAAGCCTGATGCACAGACTCGGGGAGCAGCAAGGTGAAAGGACTGAAGTCTGGAGTTGGCAGTGGAAGAAAAGGGCAAAGAGAAGGAAGCCAGTAGAAGCGTGGAATTGGAGGGGGGAGGGGTAGAGGCATGAATGGCGATGCAGTGCCGGTAGGGAAGGTAACTCCGACACTTCAATGCCATTTTAAGAGTGGTACCCCCACTGCACGTCTTGGAGGGGTGGCAATGGGAGTGGGGGCCTGAGCAAGGATGATGCTGGGAATGAGGTTTGCCTAGGGCGCTCATATCCTTGCATCAGCCCTGTATATACCCCAAAACTCAACTAATTCATGACCCCTGTTCTAGGAGAGGAGGCATGGGAGGGAGACCAGATACTCTCTCTAGAAGCACTCAAGTAGCCTGACAAGTGCTAGTGAATTTTTTTATTTATTGAATTGGAGCATTTTAATTGTAAAATGGTAGATTTTGGGCTTTACAACTTTACAGTGTTTCCTGTAATATATTTTTTGTTTTTCTGTACTGTTTTAATGATTACTAAAACTGTTCATTTTCTGGTTTTGATGAGCAGTTTGGTGTATACACCATGGGGCTGATTCTGTGAAGGGCGCATGGAAAGTTATGTGCTATTTACATATGCAAGTCCCTTGTTCTAAAGGATGTATGCACATGAATGGGCACTTACACGTGTGCTTTAGGTAGTTGCTGTTCTGTCAGTGTGGAAGTATGGATGAGGTTGAGAACTGCAGGCTGGTTAGTCTGACCTTTGTGGTGAGTAAACTAATGGAAATGTTGCTGAAACAGAGGATAGTGAGGTTTCTGTAGTCCAGTGGATTGCAGGATCCGAGGCAGTATGGTTTTACTAGAGGCTGGTCTTGTCAGACAAATCTAGTTATTTCTTTGACTGGCCGACCAGAGAGTTGGACCAAGGGAGAGCCCTAGATGTGGTGTACTTAGACTTCAGTAAAGCCTTTGACACTGTCCTGCACAGACGACTTATAAATAAATTGAGCACCCTAGGAACAGACCCTAAAATGACTGACTTGGATAGAAATTGGTTGAGCGGGAGGCGACAAAGGGTTCAGGTAAATGGAGCTTACTCTGAGGATGTGACCAGTGGTATGCCGCAGGAATCTGTCCTTGATCCGATTCTTTTTAACATCTTCGTTAGCGATATTGCAGAAGGGCTGTCTGGTAAGGTTTGCCTCTTTGTGGATGATACCAAAATCTGCAATTTGTGATAAGGAAGCTTATCATAGTTCAGGAGGGAGCTATAAAAGAGGTGAATTGGCTCTGAACAAGCAACCTGTCTTTGCTGGTAGAAATACTAAAACAGAAAGTTTTCATAAGACTACCAGTCCCAGAATGCACCAGGTTACAAACAGCCTCTAGAAGAGCTGAAGTGGGGAAACGTGTGTTCAATCAGGAAAGCTATGAGGTAATCCCCAATCACTCATCTCCAAGGGCAGGGCTTGATTCAGCACACCTGGGCTGTGCTAGGGTGGAGTGTCCCTCTAAGCACGTTAAAAGTAAAGGATATTCTACACAGAGACAGAGCAGACAGAACCAGGAGAACAAGGAGAGACAGAAGCAAAAGCCATTGGAGAAAGAAGAGAGAGGACTACAACAGCAGAAGCAACGTGGAAGGAAGAAGAGAAAGACATCTTGGAGGTCTAAAGAAGGAGCCCACAGCAGTACGTGTGTTAGGAGTGATTCCAGAGGCAAGCATACTCCATTGGACTGGAGGAAGCCAGAGTAGTGGGGTTATAAAGCCAGGAATTCCCAGACGGCACCTTTGAGGGTGACGACTGCATTTGGAAGGGGCCCTAAGACCGGTGCAAGAAGGTATGTGAAGAGAGACCCAGTGTCCAGGGATCTGGATTGGAAGGCTGGACATAAAAGCTGGACTACTTACTGGCCAGGATACCAGGAGAGGAAACCTAACAGCAAGGGAAGCTCAGGTATGAACTTTGATCTATGCCCTAGCTCTTCACCTGGAAGACAGCAGGGAAACAAATATTATCCTGAGAGTGATCAATTAAGGAATTCCTCTGAGCCAGACCATGATATTGATTCCATGATATTTGAGGAAGAAGGAGATATTTCAAATGATCAGTTAGAATACATGGACTGCTCTCTGTCTAGGCTGCTGTTTTAAAGTACTTTCTCACTAATACAACAACCACCAAAAGGAACTGTAACTTGTTCTTTTATCTACCCAGAAAAGTCTCTGCAAGAAAGCTTTAGGGTAGGATTGAGCCACGTAGAGAGAGTGAACCAGCAAAGGGGTTTGCAGCTGGCTAATTATTGGTAATTGAGCCAGGCACAAGTGCACGTGAGCTCTGGAGGAAACTTCTCTTTTTTTGTGTGTGTAAATAGAAGAAAGTTATCCTTGATAAAGAACAGTTGTTTTTGTTACTTTTGGGTTTTGTTTTTGCCTTTTGGAGCACTGCTAAGAAAGTCATTAGCAGGAGCCATCAAAAAGACCTTTTCTGTTTCCCATCAAGGTCTTTATTGATTATTGCTTAAGAAGTTCAGTTACCTTATATCATGTTTTGTTTTTCCTGAGTACAATACTTGAAGCAAGTGTCCTTTTGTGTTACCAAGTAAATCTGTGTGGGAGAATTAACCCCATGAATAAAATCTGTTTTTCTTTGCTTACACTCGAGCATCACAACTCATTATTTTGTGAACGGCTGATTCTGGTATGAATGAACTACATCCCCCACAATCCTTTGCAAGTCATAATAATATTTTGCCTTTGCCAAGACTGTGGACATTCACGACCAGCGCCCCTGTTTACAAATTGAATAGACACTGTCACCAGTTGCCCGCCCTGGGTCCTAGGGCTAGCAGAGAGGGTTCAGCTGATGACTATCCTAAGCCAGGAAGTGGGGGTAGTGCAGGCATAGTAGTACACTGGCCCTCTGGGTAATGAAGTCCCAAACACCTCACAGGCAAAGGAATTGAGGTAACATAGAAACATAGAAATATGACGACAGAAAAAGACCACATGGCCTATCTAGTCTGTCCTTCCATAACAACTACAACAGTCCACTTTTTGCCTTTAGAGATCCTCTGTGTTGGTCCCATGCTTTCTTGAATTCAGTTACTGTCCTCATCTCTACCACCTCCACTGGGAGACTATTCCACGGATCCACTACTCTTTCCGTAAAGAAATATTTCCGCATATCACTCCTGAATCTATCTCCCTTCACCCTCATCCCATGTCCCCTCGTAGCAGAACTTGCTTTCAATTGAAAGAGGCTTTCTCCCTGAACATTTATGCCACGGAGGTATTTAAACATCTCAATCATATCACCTCTATCCCGCCTTTCCTCTAAGGTGTACATATTAAGATCCTTAAGTCTGTCCTCATATGCTTTATAATGAAGCCCATTAATCATTTTGGTAGCAACCCTCTGCACCGACTCCATCCTGTTCACATCCTTTTGAAGGTGCGGTCTCCAGAATTGCACACCATACTCCAAATGAGGTCGCACCAAAGACTTATACAGAGGCATTATCACCTCCTTTTTTCTGCTAGCCATTCCTCTCCGTATGCACCCAAGCATCCTTCTAGCTTTTGCTGTTGCCTTTTCCACCTGTTTAGCTACTTTAAGATCATCAGACACAACCACGCCTAGGTCCCGCTCTTCTTTAGTGGACAAAAGTACTTCACCTCCTATACTGTATTGCTCCCTTGGATTGCTGCAGCCCAAATGCATGACTTTACATTTTTTAACATTAAATCCCAGCTGCCAAATTCTAGACCATTCTTCAAGCTTAGCTAGATCCCTCCTCATGTTATCTACCCCTTCCTGGGTGTCTACTCTATTGCAGATTTTGGTATCATCCGCAAAGAGGCAAACCTTACCCGACAGCCCTTCCGCTATATCACTAACAAAGATGTTAAAAAGAATTGGACCAAGGACAGATCCCTGGGGCACACCACTGGTAACATCCTTCTCCTCAGAGTGAGCTCCATTTACTTGTACTCTTTGTCGCCTCCCACCCAACCAATTTCTAACCCAAGCAGTAACTTTAGGGTCCTTCCCTAGGGTGCTCAGTTTGTTTATAAGTCGCCTGTGAGGAACAGTGTCAAAGGCTTTACGGAAATCTAAATACACCACATCTAGAGCTCTCCCTCGGTCCAACTCCCTGGTCACCCAGTCAAAAAAATCAATCAGATTTGTCTGACAAGACCTGCCTCTGGTGAATCCATGCTGCCTCGGATCCTGTAATCCGCTGGACTCCAGAAACCTCACTATTTTCTCTTTCAGCAGCGTTTCCAATAATTTACTCACCACCGAAGTTAAACTAACCGGCCTGTAGTTTTCAACCACATCCTTACTTCCGCTTTTGTGTAAAGGCACCACATGAGCCTCTCTCCAGTCCTTTGGCACCACTCCTGACTCCAACGAGACATTGAAAAGGTCAGTCAGTGGAGTTGCTAGAACGTCCCCAAGTTCCCTCAGTATTCTAGGGTGTATCCCATCCGGTCCCATCGCTTTGTCTACTTTAAGTTGAGCTAGTTTCTCACGAACACAGTCTTCTGAAAATAGTTCAAGATGTCCCTCGCTTCTGTTCTTATTTGTGGGTGTTTTCTGAGGTCCTGCTCCTGGTTCTTCATCTGTGAACACAGAACAAAAATATTTGTTAAGCAATTCCGCTTTATCCTTATCAGCTTCTACATATTCCCCCCCTGCACCCTTGAGTCTGACAATACCACTTTTGCTCTTCCTCTTCTCAGTAATATATCTGAAAAATGTCTTATCCCCCCATTTTATTGCATTGGCTATTTCCTCCTCCTTTTGAATCTTTGCCTTCTTGACTACTTTGCTAGCTTCTCTAAGTTTTTCCAAATACAGATGCCTGTCTTCTGCTCTCTGTGATCTCTTGTATTTCATGAAGGCCTCCCTCTTTTTCTTCACTTTTTCAGCTACTTCCTTCGAAAACCATAGCGGTCTCCTGTTCCTTTTGCCTTTATTTGCCATTTTAACAAAAAGGTTGGTTGCCCTTAAAATACCCCCTTTCAGTTTTGCCCACTGTTTTTCTACATCCCCCAGCTGTTCCCATCCCACTAACGACTCCCTGAGGTATTGGCCCATCTTCGCAAAGTTAGTCTTCCTAAAGTCTAAGATCCTCACCATGGAATGGATTCTAACAGCCCTAGTCCTAATACTGAACCACACCATCTGGTGATCACTGGATGCAAAATGATCTCCCACTACAACATCAGAAACACTTTCACCATTGGTAAGCACCAAGTCCAGTATGGCCCCTTCACGTGTGGGGTCTGTTACCAATTGCCTGAATAGTTCTCCCTGTAGAGAATCCAGGATCTCCTTACTTCTAGATGATACTGCAGCAGGAATGTGCCAATCAACATCTGGCATATTGAAATCTCCTATCAGTAGCACTTCCCCTTTCCTAGCAATGCTGCGTATGTCTTCAATTAACTCTCTGTCCACCTCTTCCTCTTGTGAGGGAGGTCTGTATATCACGCCAATGCAAATAGATTTCTCTTTCCCTCTTTCTAGTTTAACCCACAATGCCTCCTCTCTCCCTTTTAAGCTCTGTAATTCCAAAGCTTTAATAGTAACAGAGTGGTAAGGTCAAAATAAGGTTTTATTTCCCCGTCCCGGGGTTTTGGTAAACACAAATGAACTCAGGACAAAACCATACGTCTGGTATAAAGAAATAGTAACTCAGGAACTGCAGAAAAATGACATCTTTTTCTTCCAGCTTTTAAATACACAGTCCTTTACATAGGAAACAATAAAGGCTTCTTTTTCAATGGCAGTAATGCTCACTCTGCTTTCTCCAGCTATACCATTAGCTTCAAACATTCAATTCAGCAAAGTGTTTCCATATTATCTGCAATGGTTAATGTACAATCCATGGGTACATCGTTTATGCCTTCATCTGTGTATTCAACCTGCATATCCTCCAGCCCATCCCCCGCTGGATACATAGGAACGCATTCACACAGGGTTCTCAAAACATTCTCTTTAGCCTTAAGAGAATTCTGGAAAGCTTTAGTGTCCCAGAGAAAACTATTAGGCTTAGTTTTCTCCCTGTTCCTCTTATAGGAACTACCTTCTGGCTTCTGCCTGCAAGGCTTACTGAGCAGTGCTCTTTCACTATTAGGAAAGTTCAGAGGTTTGTACCTTTCTCTCTCGTGAGCTTCTGGACACACCCAAGCTGGCTCCCTGCGTGGCTTCTCCCTCCAGCTGCCTTCCTCCCAAGGCTTTAACTGAGAGAAGCTTTCCTGCAGACTGTGGGATTTAACCCTCAGTACCTTTTCAGCTTGAGCTTTCTTTGTTCCTTTGTCTGTTCCAATGTTTTCTCCTGTTCTAGCTCTGCTGCAGGAATTCACAGCTGCTCCGTCAGAACTCCTCCCGGATCCTAATCCAGATCCTGAGCTTGCTCCCCAGCTTGAACTTCCTCTCCAGCCTGAACTCGAATCAGCACCTGAACCAGAGCCTGAGCTCCCTCCTGAGCTTGAGCTACAGCTACAGCTACCGCTGCTTTCTAATGAGTGCTTTTTATCTTCCACAGTGCTTAGCTTCGCCCCTCCTCCATCCAGGTGAATCCTATTGCACTCAGGGCACGGGGCTTGTTTGCAGCTTGGGCGGGGCTGCTGCACTTGTGGCTGGGTTTGTTTACATCTCCCTTGGCAACCTGTAGCCATGTGCATTGCCTGGCTGTCAGAATCTGACCTGTTTTCTTCAGTTTCCTCTGACTGCACAGCAAGGGACGGATCTTCCCCATCACAACACCCAGGAAGGAGTAGATAATGAGGAGAGATCTAGCTAAGCTGGAAGAATGGTCATGAATTTGGCAGCTGAAATTTTAATGCTAAAAATGCAGGGTCATGCATTTGCGCTGCAAAAATCCAAGAAAGGGGTACAGCATAGAGGGTGAAGTACTTCTGTCCACAAAAGAAGAATGGGATCTGGAGGTGATTGTTTGGTGGCTAAACAGGTAGAAAGGGCAATGGCAAAAGCCAGAATAATACTTAGGTGCATAGGGAGAGGAATGGCCAGCAGGAAGGAGGTGATGATAGTGCCTCTGTATAAGTCCTTGGTGGGACCTCATTTGGAGTATTAGAAACATAGAAACATGACGACAGAAAAGGACCACACGGCCTATTTAGTCGGCCCTTCCATATCAACTACAATAGTCCCCTTTTTCCTTTAGAGATCTTCTGTGTTTGTCCCATTTTTTAAAATTTATTTGCGTATATTTTTATCCTGCCCCTTTCAAAGATCAGAGGCGGTTTACATCATAACAGGTTAACTAAAACAGTTACATGGAACAGTGGTAAGAACTTTATACGGAGTACAAAAACAAGGTAATTGAGGCTTCTCCTCAAACTATTTACATAGAGTGGTACTTAGAATGGCCACATTTAACTATTTACAGAACATATTTACAGGGGTATGGTGCTGTTATACTCAAGGGTGACAGGTCCAGTAATACATCTTAAGATTTCGATGCGGGGGGGGTGAAATATGGGAGGGGCGGGTAGGAAGTGGTGTGCGCAAGGGAGTTCTATGAGTTGGCATCATGATCTCTGAATAGTTGCATATGCTATGAGTTGTTATAATGTTCTCTAAATAGGTGTGTTTTAAAATCTTTGCAAAATGATTGAAGGTCCTTGTTTCCTCTTAGCGTGTCAGGGAGGGTATTCCAATAGTGTGGTGCTGTGAAAGTGAACGCTCTGTTGCTAGTAAATTGCTTGGTAGTGCATATTGAATGTGGTACTATTAGTGTGTTTTGGTTGGTAGTTCTTTTGGTTCTATTCAAGGGTTGTACTTTGAGTGTGGAAAGGTGGGAGGGGGCTATGTTATTTATTTGAAAGTTGTCATTAATATTTTGTAATGCACTCTGGATGAGATTGTGAGCAAATGGAGGTTGAATAGGATGGATGTTATATGGTCAGAGAGACGTGCTTTCATTATGATTCTTGCCATAACATTTTGGGCCAATTGAAGTATGTTTAGGGGTTGTTTCGATATTCCCTGAAGTAGGCCATTGCAGTAGTCCAAGTGGGGTGTTATGAACGCTTGCACTACTGTTCTGAAGTCAGACAGGTCAATGATGTTTCTTACGGGTTGTAGAATTCTTAGTTTGTAGAATATGGTTCTATTTAATAGCCTTAGGTGGGGCTCCATGCACAGTGCTTTATCTAGGGTAACCCCTAGATATTTTATTTCCTGTTTGACTTTGAATTGGTGGCTGTTCAGGGTAATTGTTGGGGGGGGGGGGGTTGAATTAGGTTTTTTTTTATATGACCATTATCTCGGTTTTCTTGAGATTGATGCTCACATTGTTTTCATGAAGCCAGGTTTGGGTTTCCTTTAGGCAAGCTGCTAGTGTGTCGTAAATCGGGTTACATATGTCTAGGTGGGTGTACAGCATAATGTCGTCAGCATATATGTGATAATTTATTTTATGCTTTTTGAATATTGCACAGATTGGCTTTATATATAGATTAAACAGGAGGGCGGATAAGGCTGACCCTTGGTGTATTCCCTGCGTTTGTGGGAAAGTGGTTGATGTTTTTTGGTCAATTTGGACATCATGTACTCGGTTAGTTATGTATGATGAGAACCATTTAAGGGTAAGTCCTTTTATGCCTAGGGTATCGAGTCTTGTTATGAGGGTTTCGTGATTTACGCTGTCAAACGCTGCGGTAATATCCAGGAAGATGAGGACAAATGCTTTCTTCGTGCTTTCTAGGCCCTATATTAATTTGTCAAGGAAAACTAATAGGAGTGTTTCACCTCCATGAAAAGGGTGAAATCCGTATTGTTGTTCGTCTAGGGCATCTGTTGAGTCAATGAAGTCTTGTAGCTGACGTTGGACAGCTTTCTCGATGGTTTTTGCTACAAAAGGTATGCTAGAGATTGGTCTATATGCAGAAGGGTCATCTTTGTTTAGGCTTTTGTTTTTTAGTATAGGGTGGATTACAGATGTTTTGAGGTTGCTCGGCATGGTTCCTTGTTGGAGTGATTGATTTACTATGTTTAGTAGGAAAGGGGCCATTTCCGATTTTAGCGCTTTGATCCAAGAGACTCGGCATGGATCTAGGGTGAGGGGGAGTTGTTGTGTTTAATTTTGAGATTATATCTACGATTTGTCTTGTATCTATGGTGTGAAATATCTGCCAGTGTTTTGATGTGGCCTCGGTTGCAGGTCTCAGGGAGGGGCTAGGGCTGACTTTGGGGTTTAGTTTGCTAGCATAGCAATCGAGTCTGGGGTTAGATTGGAATTTTTGAATTGCTATCTTGTGGGGGCTTAGTTATCGATTTTACCAGTTCAAATAACTCCCTTGGGCGATTTATGGCATTGTTTAATCGGTTAGAATAATAGTTCTTTTTTGCTGTGTTTATTGCCTCTTTGTAGAGTGTGAGTATAGACAAATATCGTGCTCCATTATCTGTGGTCTTTTTGGATCTCCATTTGTGTTCAGTTTTTCTGAGCCCTTTTTTTTAATCTTAGCTAGGTCTGAGGTATACCATCTCTCGGATTGTTTGTAAGCGTGGTTTTGCTGTTTAGATGTTGGTTTTGCAGCAGCTGCTATTCCTGAGTTCAATTGCTTTATAAGTTTGTTGAGGTCAGTTTGTGGTGTTTTGAAGTGGGTGGTGATCACTTTTAGTAGTGTCTTTATTAAAAAGTTTGAATTCAGATACTGTCCTCATCTCTACCACCTCCACTGGGAGACTGTTCCACGCGTTTACCACTCTTTCCATAAAGAAATATTTCCGCATATTACTCCTGAGTCTATCTCCTTTTACCCTCATCCTATGTCCCCTTGCAACCGAGCTTGCTTTCATTCGAAGAGACTCTACTCCTGTGAATTTATGCTTCTATATTTCTATTTTACATGGATACTTCACTATAAGCTTCTGCATTTACACTGGTTCTAGAGCAGGCCTGCAATGTAGGTGCACGTTATGTCACCCATGCTAGTATGTTATAAAGAAAGCTAGGCACCTTTCCAGGCACCTACTTATGGTGATCTATTCTAAAACAACCCCTAAGTGGAGGCATAGTTAGTAATTCTGTCTCTCTTCGTTCACCTTGTTTAGACCATCCTTCCAAAAAGCTTAGGTTGGGTTACATAAACTGTCTGTCTTGTCATAATGGTTTTTGTCTTTAGAAACCGAAAGATTTGAGAGAACCCGAGTCAGACCAACTGACATTCTAGCGCCTCCTAAAACAATCTCTCAACAATATGGATCAAACAAAGGAAAACAATATTTTTTCAAGACTTTCCTGAATTTACTCAAATCATCCAGCTTTCTCAAATATGATGGCAAAGTGTTCCATATGGGAGGAATAAAAGCTGAAAAAGCCAGTGAAGTGACCAGTCTCATCTAGCTGCACAGCCCCGCTGTGTCTTATGTCCGTGGACTCGTGTGCAAAACTAAATGCCAGGCAAAAGGTTGGATCCTTTTTCAGTTGTTCTCTGCCAAATCTACGCTTCTTCTAGCTGCCATTTGTCAGCTCAAAGTGTCTTCATTACTATTAAGTCAGTTTTTCCTTTTCATTTGAATCCAAAATCAAGTGCTTACTGTCGTGTGAGCAGGATTTCTGCATTCAAAAAATGATTTTTTTTTTCCATCTTGCCAAGGTCCAAGCACATTTGAGTGTGGCTATATGAATGGTCACCTTTTGCCTATGAATATTTTTTTTCAACATTTGCTTCTTATATACGTTTAGGGGCATGTTTACTAAACCATGCTAAGCATGCCACGCTGACAGTGTGGGATAGTGCAATAAAATAAAAAATCCTGCACTAAACATTAGTGTGGGATGTGACTGGTTGGGTTGGGGCATTTCTCAGTTAGCATAGGTGCACTCAATGACTGGCAGTCAGGGCATCCGGTTAGTCTCCCTGTGGTAACTGCAGAGGTCTCTGCTACCTCCTGCACTGATTTTGGGGGGCTTACCACATGCTAACATAGTGCATTTTAGTAAACATGCCCCTTAATGCAGACTCTATCTCCTGCATTCTTTTCTGATATTTAAGTGGACATATCTTGTCCATTTCATGGAGATTCAAGTCATAATGTGTTGTATGTCTTAACAAGAATCAGAATCTTGTTGCAAAGTAGGCAGTATGGTTTACTTGCCTTTTTATGTTCCAGAAAATTTTCCATTTCCCATTCATAATTAAATCCTACAATTTTCAGTTTCCAAACTTAGACTAGTCTTCATTGTGTCTCGACTACTGTTGGCATATTGTGCTGTCATGTTGAATTCCACCCTTCTGTTCTCTTCTGTTACCCTTGTCTTTCACACTGTCTTCTTCCTTTGCTTCTGTCCTCTGCTCCTCTTTGACTACCCCCACTCCGCTCACTATCAGTCTTGTATTTCCCCCGGTGAGGCCTGAGTTCTCTGCCAGCTGCACCATCCTTGGCTAGTAAGACACTTAAACCCTCACTAACCCTGCTGCTCAAGTATGGTGGAGTGTTGAGCTGCAACATTGCCATTTAAGATCCTCTAGCATGGTTGAATTCCCTACCGGCAGTGTGCATGCATATATCCTAGCAATAATAATGGTGACAAATGCCACACGGACAAACTGGCTTATATTTATAGTGGGGCGCTCAGGTTTCCATTCCTTTATACCAATTTACACTTACATATTTCTATACTTCTGTTTATATCTGTGTGCTTGAAATTAAATATGGCTAAGACTGAACTCCTTATCTTTCTCCCCAATGCCTCCCCTCCTCTACCCCCTTTCTCATTCTCTGTGGATAACTCTTTAATCTCCAGGAACAAGCAGGAATGTAGTCTTCACATATGGGTATCGTTGGTACCGACGGAGCATGTACGGTAACACTCCTCAGCGTCCAATAGGAAGGCTTTTGGGAGCATCCCACAGAGCCTGCGTGCTGCCTTCCCGCCTTTCCCAACTGTCCCTCTCCAGTTCTTCATTTTCCGTGGAGCTGACAGGTCGCACATCCTGTCACCGCAGAAAAAATTATTTTCTTAGTCTTCTTTTTTGTGGTCGCATCTGCCTTCCCTCGACGCTACACCGCTACCGCTGGTGGTTCTTTCTTTTTTTTTCTAAAAAAAAACCAACAAAAAAAGCTTTCTTTCTGGAGTCTTTTCCAGTAATTTTCTCCTCAGGTGCCATGTGCCCTTGAGGGACATTCACCAGCAAAATTGCCCTGGCGGGAGGCTTTGGCTTCCAAAGCACTAATGGGGCTCCAGGATGTTCTCGAGGCTTCAACCTCGGCAGAACTACTGGTGCCATGCTCTGGGGTGCCGGCCGCTTCATCCAGTGCCGATACCCAAGCATCAGCAGCGTCGATAGACCAGAGATTCTTGGCTATTGAACGCAGTCTGGCGGCTCTTCTCATGGCCTCAATGCCCCTGAAACCGCTTCAGACAACTCAACCGGTACCGGCACCGACTGCATCGACATCGGCAGGTATTCTACCGGGACTGAGTCATGCGTGTCTATCCGGCATTGACAGGTCGGTACTGGACGACTCTGATGCCGACTTTGATCGGTACCGGTACCGTTCCTTGCACGATCACCCGGATTGGAGATACTTCGAATCCTCGGATGAATCTGAAGACTCTGAAAGCTCTGCCGATACCAGAGTACTTCTTCCTGAGGATGATTCTTCTCCTCAGCGTAGGATGTCTCCACCAGAGGATATGTCCTTTCAGGACTTTATCCTGGATGTGGCCCGAGGTCTTTCCATCACAGTGGCTCCTGAAAAAGAGCCTAGGGCAAAGGAATTAGAAATCCTACAATACCCTAAAGCTCCCAAGGAGGCAGCTACCTTACCTATTCATGAGATCTTGCATGATCTCATGGTAAGGATGTGGGAAACACCTCTAACCACATCTCCTCACTTTCAAAGACTCGACACCATGTATCAAGTTCCTCCTTGTCCTGGGTTTCCGAAGACTCAATTACCACACCATTCCATGGTGGTGGAATCAGCTATGAGAAGGATAAAGAGTGAAAAAAGGCATGCATCTAATCCTCCAGGACGTGAGTGTAGGACTCTTGATGCCTTTGGACGTCGAACCTTCCAAGCTTCCATGCTTTCTGCTAGGATCAGCTCCTATATCTTGTATATTTGAATGCTCCTTAAGGAGGTTACAGGAGATTTAGAGCTTATGAGCCCTCTTCTTCCTGATGATAAGAGGCAAGATTACCTCGCCCTTGTCAAACATGCTCAGGATGTTTCCAAGATTGTGAATCATGCAGCTTTTGACTGCTTTGAGTGCATAAGCAGAACCTCTGCCATTGCCATAGGTGTACGTAGGATTGCCTGGCACCAGGCATCTGACTTGGAACTTTGGGTACAGGATAAACTAGGGAATATTCCTTGCACAGGAGAGAATCTCTTTTGGCAAGAATTTGCAGGAAAAAGCTAATGAGATAGATGCTGTCAATATCACTTTGGTAGATTGTCTAAATCTAAATCTACAGCTGATCCTGCAAGGAAAAAATCCTCTAAGAAACCATTCTAAAGTAAGAAGAAGAAATTTTATCCCTCCTATACCCAGCAGGGGCATCATTTAGGTCAGTCTGCCCAAAAGGGACAACAGCAACAACCTAGGCAAAGAAAGACAAAAGCAGCTAAGCCTCAACCGGCTCAGCAGACTCAGCCTCCACAGGGGCTTTGACTCCTATCTAGAGAACTTTGCCTTCCTGGCCCTGAATGGCCCAGAACTGCCCAGAACCCTCCATCCCAGGAAGGTTATGTCATTTTGCCCCCCAGGTGGGGTCAGATAACAGCACCGGAAATTGGACTCTGTCTATTGTAAGAGAGGGGTACAAGCTTCATTTCCTCAGCATGCCCCCTTCTACAATGGTAAGACAGTTCAATTCTCAGACCTCTCTCAATGACCAGTTAGGTGAAGAGGTCACTGCGCTCCTTGCTCAAGGGGCAATAGAAGAGGTACCTGTTCCCTAATGGGGTACAGGGTTTTACTCCCCCTATTTCCTTATTCCAAAGAAAACAGGAGGACACAGACCCATTTTAGACCCCAGAGCATTGAACAAATTCCTGTTCAAAGAGAAGTTCACAATGATTTCTCTAGGAACTCTGCTGCCATACCTTGAGAGTCAGGATTGTCTTTGTTCTCTAGATCTCAAGGATGCATAAACTCATGTTCTCATCCACCCAACTTGCCGAAAGTTCCTTCGCTTTCTGTTTCAAGGGAAGCACTACCAATACAGGGTTCTTCCCTTTGGCCTGGCCTCTGCACCAAGGGTGTTCAGAAAATGCATGGCTGTGGTGGCAGCGTTTCTCCGCACCCTAGGAATATTCGTCTTCTCTTACTTAGACGACTGGCTCATTAGAGCCCCTTCAAAGCCAGAGGCCAGGGTTTGTCTCTCTCGCACAATGCGCATCCTTCAGTATTTGGGACTTGTCATAAACTTCCCAAAATCCAACCTTGCTCCCACTCAGTCCCTAGAGTTTATAGGAGTTTTGCTGGATACCAGACAGACAAGGGCCTACCTTCCACAGCCCCGCTGCCTTCGCATTGTGCAGTTAGCTTCCTAAGCAGTGCTAAAACTTCACCTCACTGCTCGGGAAATGTTACCACATTGCATCCACTGTGCATGTGGTTCCTTATGCTCACCTCCATATGAGGGCAGCCCAGTGGACTTAATCCACTCAGTGGACTCAGGCGTCAGGTTGCCTATCAGACAAAATAGCAAACTCAGATCGCTTTATTTTGCCCCTCCAATAGTGGCAGTCACCCCAAAACCTTCTGGTGGGGTCTCCTTTCCAGCAACCCCCACCCCAAGGAATCCTAACAGATTCTTCACAGGTGGGTTGGGGAGCCCACCTGCAAGGCCTCTCTACCCAGGGTACCTGTACTCCACAAGAGGCCTATCTACACATCAATCTCCTAGAACTCAGAGCAATCTTCCTTGCTCTTCGAGTATTCCACACCCAGCTCAGCTACAAGACAGTCCTAGTTCAAACGGACAATCAAGTAGCCATGTTCTATGTGAACAAGCAGGGCTTTGTGACTATGGGCCCTCGCCAGAGAGCATCAGATTCATCTCCTTGCGGTATATCTTCCAGGCATTCAAAACTCTTGGGCAGACAGACTCAGCCGAGTTCTGCTTCCACACGAATGATCTCTCCGTGCAGACCTGGTGGCCAAAATTTTTCAAATTTGGGGAACCCCGGACATAGACCTCTTTGCAAGTCCACTGAATGCCAAACTTCCCCAGTTCTGTTCCAGAATTCCGGCTCAGGGTTGTCAGGCCATGGATGCTTTCCTCCTCCATTGGGGTTAGGACTTCCTGTATGCCTTTCCACCCATTCCCCTAATTCGCAAAACCCTGTTCAAGCTTCAGAGAGACAGAGGTCATATGATTCTCATAGCTCCACGTTGGCCATGGCAAATGTGGTACCCTCTGCTCCTACATCTCTCTCAAGCTCCGCCTCTGGAGTTAGGATCTGCTCCAGATCTCCTTTCTCAAGAGGACGGGATGCTGTGGCATCCCAATCCCCAGTCTCTGCATCTCAGGTCCTGGTTGCTGAAAGTCTAGAACTTCATGGTCTTAACCTTTTCCAGCAGGTGAAGAATATCCTTTATGCTTCCAGGAAGCCTTTCACAAGACGCTCTTATGCATTTAAGTGGAAAAGGTTTACCTTATGGTGCTCGCAGAAGGGTCTTAATCCTCTTGCGATACCTCTGGAATCATTACTGGAGTATCTCCTTCATTTATCAAATGCAGGTCTTAAGACCAATTCAGTGAGTACATTTGAGTGCTATTGCAGCTTCTTTCAAATCTCTAAATGGACAACTTATTTCCTCTTATCCTCTCATAGTGAGGTTTATGAGAGGCCTTCTTTTAACTAAGCCTCCCATTAAGCCACCACTGGTGGCATGGGACTTAAATCTGATTCTTGGGCAGCTCATGAAGTCGCCCTTTGAACCATTAGACACTACCTCTTTGAAATTCCTTTCCTGGAAGGTCATCTTTCTTATTGCAATCACATTAGCACGTCGTATCAGTGAATTGCAAGCGTTGGTGGCTGATCCTCCTTATACAAGGTTCCATCATGATAAGGTAGTCCTTAGGACTCATCCACACTTTGTCAAAGGTGGTGTCACCTTTTCATTTAAACCAAGTGGTTTACCTTCCTGTATTCTTTCCAAGGCCTCACGCCTCAAATGCAGAAAGGAATCTTCATACTTTGGACTGTAAAAGAGCCTTGGCCTTTTACTTGCACAGTAACATAGAAAGTCCTCTCAACTCTTTGTTGCTTTTGATCCTAGTCATTTGGGACTTCCAGTCTCCAAAAGAACACTGTCCAGCTGGATTGCACAGTGTATATCTTTTGCCTGTGAGAGTAAACACCTTCCTCTTGAAGGCCGTGTCACAGCTCACAATGTGAGAGCCATGGCAACCTCTATGGCTCATCTTCACTCTGTGTCTATCGACGACATCTGTTGAGCAGCTACTTGGGCCTCGGTTCATACCTTCACAGCCCATTACTGCTTAGATGAGGACTCCCACCGGGATGCCTTGTTTGGTCAGGCTGTTCTTCAACATCTGTTCCATACTTAATCAACTCCTACCCACCATCCCTAGTAGGATGCCAGAGATCCATGTGGGGAAGTGGAGCCCTTTCACAAAGGCACACAACTTCTGGGGCCTTCTCCCTGGCATCTGCAGCTAGGGAGTCCCCATATGTGAAAACTACATTCCTGCTTGTTCCTGGAGATAGCATAGTTACTCACCTGTAACAGGTGATCTCCGAGAACAGCAGGAATTTAGTCTTCACAACCCACCCACCTCACCTAGGAGTTGTATCTCTCTCTCTTTCTTTCCCTCTCTTTTGTCTCAGCTTTAAACTCAACTGGAGAGGGACAGTTGGAAAGGCGGGAAGGCAGCACGCAGGCGCTGTGGGATGCTCCCAAAAGCTTTCCTATTGGACGCTGGGGAGCGTTCCCGCGCAGGCTCCGTCGGTACCGACGATACCCATATGTGAAGACTAAATTCCTGCTGTTCCCGGAGATCACCTGTTACAGCTGAGTAACTATGCTATGTAGGGCGCATTTATGAAAATGTGCACATACCTATAGTTTGTCCTCATCCTTCTGTGCAGTTTGTGTGAAAGTTTATGCAAATTCATGAATAACGAGCTGCTGTCATGCAAAAAACCCATGTAAACCAGCTCATTATTTGAGTTTTTAAAAACTGCCATGTGACACTCTGCATGCTGGTTTTCACAAAAAAATAACTAAATCTACAAAGGTGGCATTTTATCTCTTTAACTATGTTTTCTAGAGAACACTTCATTTATAAGAGCCCCCTTTTTTTTTTTTTTTTTTTTTCTTTTTTTCTTTTTTTCCTAACTTGGCCTATTTACCTATGATTCTCAGTAGAAATTTTTACAGGTGTAAAATTGCTACACTTGCACCAAACTTGCAGAGAGGTGTAGGGGTAGTGGGGAAGAGGGTTTTATTTTTTGTGTGTTGTGAGATGGATACGTACAACAGTAGACATCCCTGAGTAAGTAGAGAGAAAAGCAGTGTTAGGCCAGAATGAAGAGTGGTCTAAAGTTCAATGCAAAAATGTCGAGGGTGCAGAAATGGAAAAGAGCAGGATGCAATCTACGGGGTGAAGTATTAAGGTTCATCGATCAAGAGAGACCTTGGGTGACCTTTCCCAATGGTCTGAAGCTAGCAAAATGTGGTAAAGTGGTGGTGAGAAGCACAAGATACTAAGATGCATAGGGAGAAGCTTAATGAATAGAAAAAGTAATAAGGCCACTCTGCATGTTATTGGTATGACCAACCAAATGGTAGATAGACATAAGTAGCCAACAGGGTCTGCAATTGAAGCCTTTATCTATATTTAGGCCTTTAAGTCTCTTTTTATATTTTGAAATAGAGGGGAGAATGATATAAATATGGTAAGGGATGTTTAAATGCCTCAAAAATATAAATGCAAAAGAAGCAAGCTCTTTTTCAGAGGAAAACATGCTCCAGAACAAGAAGTCGGAGTGAGTCAACAAGAGAGTAGACTGGGAGCAATATCAGAAAATGTTTATGCATGTAAGCAACAGCTTCCCAGTGGAGACAAAACAGTAATGGAATAAAAACATATATACACAGGATAAGCACAAAGGATGCACTAACTACAGATGTGAAGGCAAAGCCAGAACTCTGCGGAGATCTATGCATGGCACCTGCAATGATACTGGCCTTACAGTCCTTTCATAGTTTGTTTCTCTTCTACACTCCTTGTGGCCTTCGGCAAGCCACTTAACTCTCCATTGCCTCAGGTTCAAACTTAGATTGTGAGACCTTTGGAACAGGGAAATGCATGCTAATACCTGAATGCAACTCGCCTTGATATGTTCCTGGAAAGGCTTGAGCTAAATAGGAGCAATATAACATCTTTTAGTGCTCGTCAAGGCATTTTTTTTCTCCTGTTATATTATACTATAAGAAAATTTGTGGTACTTTTATATGCGTGTCGTCATGCATTTTGTGTAAGGACCCAGTCTTTATCACGTATGCAAACTCTACATAGGAGATATTCAAAGGCATTTACATGCTTTGCAGACCTGCTCTGTGGACATATCCGTGGATGCTGCTGCTGCTGAAGGCCCCAATGCTGACCAGTTAGAATTGGGGCATGCCAAGGGCTTTCTGGGGCGGCAATATTGAGCCGCTGCCTAGTTACTAGTGCGTAGCAAAGGTCTGGTGCAGGAAAGGCTGGCCTAACTTTCACTGCAGGAGCTAACCGGGCAGCGGCTGAAGATTGCCACTGCCCGGTTACCTTCCCGGCAATCTGGTCGATGCAGATAGTCAATGCAAGAGCCTGGATATGACATCCAGGTTTAGAGTTCAGCGGTGACGGCTAGCTGTATTAGATTGCCTACCACTGAATATCCATCCCCCACCCCCCATCCGCATTCATGTTCATAAATTTATGATATTAAATGAGCTCATCTGTATATGTGGGCAGGCAAGTGTGTCTTGCAAATTGTCTCCCAAAGATCACATAATAGAGCTGTAGTGGTCAATGCGAACTAATAACAGATGCAGCTTACCAGCAATACAGCTTAGAAGAAACTACATTAGGAGTGTGCATTTCTCAAGGAAATCAAATTAACTAAAAAAACAAAGCAACTAGATATAGATATACACATACACATATACATATAAGCTAATCGCGGCCTGAAGTGAAAAAGCCGCGGAAATAAATGCAGACATCTGAAGGCAGACCTGAAAATCGGCATATTTCAAACTGGTCCAGATTTGGAAAATGTCCACTATAGTCGCACACCCTTACAGGATCCACTGGGAAAATCTGTCAGATTTTATTTTCTAGTAAATTTGGAGAGAATCCATATGCATATCCACAGCTAGCTAAGGAAATCAAAGGCCTGATTCTTCACAGTGTCAAAAATAATCTGCTTTGCTCACTAGGAGGTTCAACATCTGTTCAAAACTACATAGCTATTTTTGAAAATCAAAAAATGTAGCTTTTTCTGAGGTTTTTTTTCAATGGGTTACTGTGCAGATTTTTTTGTCAAACCAGTGTTTGAGAGGTTCACCTATCTCTACTCCAAGCACTTTAATAGAAGTGCTATTTGTTGTTTTATTTATATATTATTTTTGAGTCTAATGCTCACGGTAACAGACATGACTAAAAAAAAATATACATCAAGAAATAACGTAACACAGAATGAGTCAGTACAAAACTCAAAAGTAATGTATAACACTACACAAAGGGATGTTGTTAGGCCTGCACCGGTAATGCGTGTGTGGGCTGCATTACCAGAGTGGGGGCCTGTGCTAACTTCAGGGGGGTGGGGGTGAGTCCGTCCAAGATACCACACTGAGTAAGTTGGCATGTAAGTGCACTTAATGCCATCCATTGAGGTGCCATTAAGGGAAGTATATGTGGCTAGCGTGACCAGTTTAATGCCCATTTTAGTTGTGCTTCGCATTCAACGTCTCCATTCTGTCCATAGCCTGTCTAGTCCCTTCCCCATTGTGTGCAAACTGGGTAGCATGGGATTTTTGGTGCTGACGCCCTTGCTACTTTTTAGTGTGGTACCCAAACTAAGTACTGAACTCCACAGTACAAAGTAGTACACTTTTACTAAACATGCACCAAAGTCAAATATTTCAATGTACCAAACCAATCAGCAGGAACAGAGCTTTCTTAGTTGCAAACATTTTTTTGGTAGAGCTAAAATGCTAGATCTTAGTAACATTCTCAGCGTTCGGCTTCGAGCTTAGCCAAAGAAGCTGCTGTAAGCCTGAAATGAGGTAAGGTGGCAATATTAGAAAAATGTTAAATCCTTACCTTCCCAGGAATATTTTTATTTTGGTCCATGCTTCTTGTAGATTAAAAGGTGTGTGGTGGTTGTTTGTTTGTTTTTTCTTTTGTGACTGCATTTACTCTGTTTAGGGCATGTTTGCAAAAATGGACTAACGGCATGGGCTTTAGCACAGGACCATGGGAACTATTACCACGTGCTGCAAATGTAGCTGTGATAAAATTTCATGCTAATAGCTTAGCATGCAGTGGGTTGTGGATTGCGTGGGTTAGGGACGGAGAGTGGGAGTAGACAGCACACTGTGGTTAAAGTGGAAATCCTTAGCGCATGCTATTCATCGGTGTTGGTTAGCACGGATGCACTTGCTGCTACATCAGTGGTGTTAAGTGCACCCATTTTAATTGCAGATGGACTTTTAGCATGGTGTGGTGTTTCTCCTCATGTTAACTGCATGGGAGTGCAGGGATGCCATATCACCTAAGAACATAAATGTCATACTGGGTCAGACCAAGGTCCATTGAGCCCAGTTTCCAACAGTGGCCAATCCAGGTCACAAGTACCGAGCAGATCTCATAAAGACACGCCTCTGCTAATGTTTGCCACTGAATGCATGCTAAAGGGCAAATCTTTAGCTCACTTTGTCTCCTTACATCTGAAGGTCAGTGGCTTCCCAGTTGCCTGATCCTCTTCTGAGGACAGAGGGTCTGCAGTTTTGATCAAAAGCAAATACTGCTGCTAAAGAGAAAATGTAAACAAATGAGACATAACCAGCAAACTGCAAGAAAAGGGAAAAGTAAAAAGACTATTACATTGATTAACCTCCTAAGCTCCCAGAAGTTTCAGGTGATATACAGAAATACAAAACAAAAAATTACCAGCATTTGTAGACCTCTCTGGCTCATGTTTATTCCTGAATAATTCTGCTAGTCTGATGGAGAGCATTCACATTCTGATGGGTAACGTAAACCAAGGAGCCTATGCAATGAAAATTTCACTAGGAGGTGAAGAAAGCTTAGCATGCCCTCACAAAATAAACAGATACATTAAAATGCCTTCCACTTGGTAAGTATAATCGTGCTAAATTGACATGGTCAGTTTTCTCTTGGCTACTTCTGCTTGCTTCCAAAGTACATACATATAAGCTTAGCACATGGTGGTTTGTCAGTGCTGAGGAAGGACGTGAAAGTTAATACAATCTGGTAGATGATATGGAAAGAGGGCAGAAATCCGACATGAATGTGTATTTGGAAATAATCTGCTTTCTCTGTCTGCAAGGGTGTGAGGACGTGAACAAAGGGGCATGGCTACTCCGAGTCAGAAGGCTACCAGCATGTTCACCATTTCTCCTCTGTACCTGATTGTAACTCCCCTTGAGCTCCCATTTGGGAAAGGCAAAACAATTGGCTAGCTCATGGCCGCTTTTGAGGCTCAGGCTGCTTGTTCAACCAAGTCTCTGAATGCTTACAGTCTGTTTTGGCACACTAACTAACAAAATAACAGCAAAAGCTTTTATCCTGATGATTATATTGTTTGGAAATGCATTTGCCTTATGTAAAGAGTTTTATTTTTGAATTGCTCAAGGTGTATATCTGTGTCTCTTCTGTCACCTCTGTCATTTTCTTCCCCCTCCCCCCACCTCCATGCCTATGTTGGGAGAGGTGACTGGGGATCCAGTAGCTGGTCACTTGTCCTTGAGGGAAGGACTTCTATTTTTGTAACTAGTCAGAGGGGGAATGCTCCCCTATCACAAACTACTGTTCGGGTTGAAACCTCAGAATGCTTAATGTGTTTCTTGGGTCGATGACCACGTCAAAGACAGTGATGAGCTTGACAGTCATGATGAGTGCCTATTTACACAGCACTATCAAATCTCTGTGCTTTGTATATTGTGCACTGTAGAGCAATGAGAGAGCATTTTCCCTTTTCTATTAAAGAAGATTTCTATAATGTGCACGTAAGCAAGAATTTCTGTGAGAATGTGTTGACTCTTTTTCTAATGTTTCATCCTTACTGGTTTATGTAATATCTTACAGGGTCGTAAAACCAAGGAGCGGAACCCAAAGGACCAGGCCTACACGCAAAAATATTAATGTGCAAACGATTTTTATTGGAGGACCCAATAAAAATCGTTTGCACATTATTTTTGCATGTAGGCCTGGCCCTTTGGGTTCCGCTTCTTGGTTTTACTTGCCTCTGCGGACACCTTCTTCTCCTGTGGTTTTGATTTATATTTTACAGGGTCTTCTCCTGTGCATGATCTTCACTTTTCAGGCCTTTGTTTATGGTTAATGTTCCTTCTATTGAGAATCTCGTTTCTCACTTGGATCGAAGCAGGTATTATATAATATGCCATTAGCAAGTGCTCTGGGAGAGTGCAGTATGCTATTTAGTTTGTACACACTAAAGCCTTCTTTTGCATTTGATGTTTACATGAACATCTTCCCAGACCACTATAGCATGCATGTTAAGCTCTAGTGGCCTAATAATTAGATCAGTATGCCAAGAATCAGGTAAGCCAAGGTGCAATCCTTCTCCCACTGATATTCCTTATGGCATTGGACAAGTTAATTTAATCTATTGTCTCAAGTATCCACTTAGACTGTAAGTGGTGAAGTTGGAGTCTGGCATGTCGTTTGTGGCAGATGTCTTGTACGACTTTGATCAGAATCTCCTCCAAGATGATGGCTGTGGTTGTGGTTGTGGTGGCCTAGAAGTGGCTCTAGCTCTGAAATTGGTCTGCTGATACCATGTTCAAGCTGCAGCTGAGCAAGTTCCCCTTTAAAAGCTGGTTGCTTTTTGGGGAGAAGCTGCTAAAAGTTCTTGGAGAGATTTGTCCACAGAAGTTATCTGAAGATTATGCCCAGAGGATTCTTTTGTAAAGCTCAGTGGGGAGCTAGGGGGGCATTTTGGGGTCAAAAGGGCTTCAGGCCCAGTCTGTTTCTCTTATGTTTCTAAACCCAAGAAGAGTCAGCCTTTTTGAGCATCCTAGCACTCCCAAGACTCAGCAGGAGCCCCCTCAGGAGCCAGTAAGTCCTCCCAATGAAATCCAGCAGTTTCCTTTTGAGGGATAAGTGGTCAGGGGGATGGTTCTGAATGTTTGTTTCTCCTGGAATGGATCTGATAATAGGAAAAACCAACTTGTATGTAAAAATTGGTAATAAGGAAGAGTAGTCTCAAGGGAAAAGAGATGGGATAAAAAAGACCTCAATGGTATGTGAAAGTCGGCTTCCACAAATGGCTCCCACTCACTTCTACAGCCATAGAGACTCAATAACACATAGCCACTTTCCCATCATTGGTCATAAAGAAAACCCTCCCATCATTTAAATAAAATGCATTCAAATACTTCAATATAGGGCAAAAGTTAAGTACTTTAGCTTGGCAAGTTGAGAAGTATGCTCATTCCCACTCCAACACCTGGTGTTTCACTATCTGCTTCGTCAGGGAGTAGGACCTAAGCAAACATCTTGCCAGCTTACAGCCTATAACAAATATAAGGAACATTTGAACATTGTTGTGCATTCTGACGACTCTCTCTTATTTGAACTTCACAGGAGCTTACACTAATCTCCTATAACTCAGCTATTGGTCCTCCAAAACACCAAAAGTATATATATGCTTACCAAGTCATGTACAGTGGTGTGCAAAAGTCTGGAATCACTTGTGAGTTTTGCGTTTTTCGAACTTTCTTACGTTTTTTTTTTTTTTTTTGAATTTTGCATTAGCCCAGCATATTCATCTTTCTACCACATTAAAAAGGATACATTTGACTATTAGAGTTGACTTTTTTGCATTCCTTGCTTCCAATTTAAATACTTTACAGACACTGGGAGATAGCTATTGCGATTTTGAGGATCCTGCGTCAAAACTGGATCGAGATTATCCAATACGCACACGTTATTTCTGACCAATCAGGAGGCTGATTTCACTAACCAATAATGATGCAGATATCTAGCCAACAGTGCAGCTATAAAAATGCGCAGAATATTTGAATTTCATACGCTTTCTGGATCGACCATGAAGATGACTTGGACCCTGACGTTGGAGGAGTGTGTTCGTGTGTCCTTTATGAGCGAGGAAGGATTTTCAAGCTGTCAGCCAGGAAAGTTGGCTGCTGTCAGAGCACTGTTACGATTGTACAGAAGAGGAAAGAAATGGGTTCAGTGGTGGACAAGCCTCGTTCAGGTTGTCCACGTGCATCAACATCACACCAGGACCACGCACTAAGATGCATTTCACTGACTAATCGCAAGTTGACCTCTCCTCAGCTACTTCGAGAGTGGTCAGACAAGAGTGAGGTCAGTGTCAGCTCATCAACAGTTCGTTGCTGGTGCCTGCAGTTTGGTCTCCGGGGCTGCAAAGCACGGAATAAGCCACTGATGACTGACATACAAAGGCGCAACCGGATTGTGTGGGCGAGAAAGCACACAACCTAGTAGACTGAAATGTGGGAAAAGGTGCAATTCAGCGATGAAAGCACCTTCTGCCTTTTTGGTATCAAGGCCCACGCCTATGTGAGGAGATTTCCTGGAGAGGAATTCAAGCCTGAGTGTCTCAACCTCATTGTGAAGCATCCTTTGAAGGTCATGGTCTGGGGCTGCATGGCTGCCAGTGGCGTTGGACGTCTTCACATCATCGATGGAATGGTTAACGGGGCCAAGTACATCACCATACTGCAAAAGTGCATGGTGCCATCAGCACACCAGCTGTTTCCTGGCCAGTTCCTGTTCCAAGATGACAATGTACCCTGCCATCGCTCCAGACAGGTGATCAGCTGGAAGCAGCGGAACAACATCAAGTCAATGGACTGGCCTGCCTAGTCTCCAGATCTGAATCCAATTGAGAACCTGTGGCACAAGGTGGCCTTGGAAATATCCAAGAGGCATCCAACATCAAAGTGTGAGCTGATTGAGTCACTCATTGCAGCTTGGAACCGCGTTGTCACCAACGATCACCTTGTCAGACTGGTTCGTTCAATGCCGACAAGGTGCAGTCAGGTGATCAAGAACAAAGGGTGGCCCATCAAATACTGAGCCATCACTGACACATAAAAATGACCTTTTTCAAGGCCACATACATTAATTTGAAGGAAACTTGGTGTGCGTCCATAATATTTTAAAGCCTACTTACAATAATATATCGTTGGCCAACGATATACATTACGCGATTTTCACAGAAAATCTATCAACGGGACAACTATGGGGAACAAATTCGGAAAATAAGGGCCAAACCAATACTAAAAGTTGGCCCTAATAGCCGAATCTATCACTTATCATGAGATACACAGAAAAAGCCACTGGGAGGAAAAATAAATTAAGATATAAGGTCACAAAGTTGAAAAAATGTCAAATTTACAAGTGATTCCAGACTTTTGCACACCACTGTATATAAAAAAAACACTGAAAGTCATAAAGGGAGCAATGCTTCCAACAGGACCATTAGCACAAACTCTGATAATAAAGTCCTAGACAGATATAATAGTCATAGTAAAGAAAACAAAGGACAGCTGATCTAATCTAAGCTATTTCCTGTGAGGAAACAGTACTTATGTGCCCAGAAGTATAAAAGAAAAATTGAAGAAGCAGCCGGTTGGCTCGCAGTGGCTTGGAAAATAGATGCCATGCGTGCGTCTTAAATACTGGCTCCTACAATGATAGCAGAAGGAGATCCCTCTTGCAGGGGCAGTTCTGCTATTTACAGTATATCAAGTTACAGTATATACTGTAACATATAGATATATAGAGCAAACTACTAAGCATATCTTTAGGAAATGGGCTTCTTTGTGAATGTTATATCTTCGGTCCTTTCAAAGAGACTCAAACCAAGTTTCCTATTTTTGGTAACTCTCACCAAACCCTGATTAGACCTAAAATATTCTACTTAGTATATAGGAACTTCATAGGGCTCTGATCTTAAAAATAACTCAAAATGAAAAACCCAGCTATAAATAGTGTTATACCTCGGGCTACAGCGATATGACAGCAGCACACATTCATAGTGAAATAGCAAAACAGCTCTAACGTGTCATGGCAGCAGAGACTTGCAATACATAAATTTAATAGTCTGCTAGTCCCTCACCCACCTCTCCACTTCAGACCTTTGGTTTCTGAAGTTTATAAGAGAAGGAGATGCAGTGGATTTTGCAGAATCCCTTTGAGATGCCTTTGTGGAGTCTCCTTGTGAAACTCTGGTAAACTGGTATTGAGGAAACCCTTCAGCTCTTCCTGCAATTACAGACTATTGTACTCATACTTTGCGCAGAGCCAAGGTTAGGGACGGTCTTCAATTTACTTTGTCATGCTCAAGAAGGATGGGTCCTTCTGCCCTATTTTGGATCAGAAGGTGGCCAATGACAAGCTCAGTGCCACAGAAGAGGCTTATGTATGTCTTTCCCCTGTTGGCCTTGATGAGCTGCCACTTCGCAGAATCTGGTCTCACCTGGGCTTGGTCATTCTGGTGTGACAGACTGGCCTCACAGGTCTTGGTTTATACGTAGATCTATTGAGCCTGTTGGTGGGTCCTCCTCCATTACTGTGACAGGGTCTTCTGGTCATGGAAGATCCTGCTATCTTCTGGCTTACAGTCTGGCCTTTGAGATGTGTAATTACTTTAAAAAGGGATACTCAGAAGTAGTAGTTGACACCTTCTTAGTGCCAGGAGGTCCATGACATCCCTTGTTTATATCATAGATTGGAGAGTCTTTGAAAAGTGATGTTCCTCTCAAGTTCTGGATGCCAGAAAAGCAAGCATAGTTGCTGTGTTGTCATTATTACAGTCCAGGATAGACCAGGACTTAGCACTGAAATCTCTCACGGTTCCAGTGGCATCCCTAGGATGCTACCAGGATGAGTTCATGGAGTTTCCTTAGCAGTAGACCCTGATGTGTCACGCTCCTTCAAGGGGGGGTGAAGCAGATCTATCCACCCTTGCTCTCTGTTTTACCACAATGAAGTCTCTCTGGTTCTTACTGAAAGGGTCCCCCTTTTGGCAGGCTTCACCCACTGTTTTGACCCTGAAAGTGGTATTCCTGGTGGCTGTTGCATCTACCAGGAGGGTACTGTTCTGAAGGAAGTTTTTCCTGATCATTTCTACAGTGTCTGCATCTCTCTGAGGATGTTTCCATCCTTTCTTCTGAAAATGCAGTCATCTTCATCTCAGTCAGTCAGACTGTGATGCCGCTCTTTCTTAGAAGAGGATCTCTGAGCCAGACCCTTTGCTACATCTGTTGTACATGAAGAGGGTGATGGTAAAGTAATCTAGAGGCTACTAATTCCTTCAGTAGGTCAGACTATCAAGTCCTTGATTGCCACTGGATTAAGAAGGCTATTAGTTTAGCCTGCCTCTTGTGTGGGAAGCAGATGCTTGAAGGAATCTGAGGTTATTCCACCAGGATGATTCCTGGGCCAAGTCCGCCTTGGTGTCTCTGGAGAACATGTGTAAGGCAGCTATCTGGTCCTCACCAAATACCATTTTTGTGAGGCACTACAGGTTGTTTGTGGGACATAGAGCAGACGGTGCTTTTGCAGAGCAGTTCTGTCCAGTATATTGTCTTCCTCCCACTCTGGGTCTTGACTGCTCGGGTACATCCCACTTGTCTGAACTGGCCTAACAGGAATATAAGGAAGGAGAAATGTTCTATAACCTGCTAGACCACTCCAAGACCTGCAATGGGAAAACTTTGCTACAAGTTGGGGAGTCCTAGTGGCTGTGATGGCAGTATACGTGCCTGATGCGGAGTTAAGCATGGTAAGAGCTAATAATTTGTATAAAGTTATTGTTGCTTTAATATTTTTTTTGAAGGGTGTGTGTGTGTGTCGGGGGGGGGGGTGTTCCAGTTTTTATTACTACATGGGAAGTGTCGTACTGGCTTCATTCAGTACATTCCTTTTTCAGGCAGCTTAAGGTAAGTTACGTTCAAGACCGGTAGATAAGACACCTCATAACCTTGCGCCGGTCTTGAAAATAATTCCTGCTGCCCTCCTTTCCTGAACCTGCAGCCATCAGCAATGACTTTAACAGAGCACCACAGCACGTACCAAAAGCCTCTGGTTCTGTGTGCTACTGATGCTTCCATACCACCTGACCCCATGTAAACAGGAAGTCTGTGTTGAGGAGGCGGAAGCATTAAGTGCTGGAGGCTGTTGGTAAGTGCTGTGCTGCTCTGTTAAAGTCTTTGCCTCTGCTGCAGGTCCCAGAGCGGGGCAGCAGCAGGCCACCCTGAAAATGTTGCGGTTGTAGGCAAATGCCTAGTTTTTCCTACTGACCAGTGCTAGCCCTGGATATTTACCTGTCCCCTGAGGGCTCACATTCTAAGTTTTGTACCTCAGACAATGGAGGTTTAATAGACTTGCCCAAGATCACAAGGAATGGCAGTGGGATTTGAACAGAGCTTCGCTGGTTCTCAGCTTAGGATGCTACTCTTTTATCTCGCTGATACATTAGCAGAATCTTCCGTCCTTGTCCTCTGTTCCTATTCTTTCTTTTTCCTGCTGCTCATCTCTCCCCGTTCCTCTTCCTTTCTAATAATGTCCCCTTCTACCTACTATGTTCCCTTCTCCATGCCTCATACCCTTCCTCCTATATCATCTTCAGGAGGAACTAGCTTAATTAAAAGACAAAATAATGGGGTCAGATGGGATACATCCCAGAGTATTGAAGGAACTTAGGAAATTCTAGCGGCTCCACTGTCTAACCTTTTTAATGCAGCTTTAGACTCAGGAGTGGTCCCAGAGGACTGGAGAAAGATGCATGTGGTCCCTTTACACAAAAGCAGAAGTAGGGATGTGGTGAGAATTACAGGCCAGTTAGCCTGTGATGAGTAAATTAATGGAAACGCTGCTAAAGCAGAGGATAGTGAAGTTTCTGGAGTCCAATGGATTGCAGGATGTGAGGCAGCATGGGTTTACTAGGGGCAGGTTTTGTCGGACAAATCTGGTTTATTTTCTTTTACTATGTGACCAGAGAGTTGGACTGAGGGCGAGCCCTAGATGTGGGGTACTTGGATTTCAGTAAATCCTTTGATACCGTTCCGCACAGGAGACTTAAATAAATTGAGCACTCTAGGGATGAACCTTAAAGTAACTGAACGGCTTAGAAATTGGTTGAGTGGGAGGCGACAAAGGGTTCAGGTAAATTGGCGCTCAATCTGAGGAGAAGGATGTAACTAGTAGTCTGCCACAGGGATCTGTCCTTGGTCTAATACTTTTTTCAAATTTTTGATAGTGATATTGCAGAAAGGCTGTCGGGTAAGGTTTGCCTCTTTGCAGATGATACCAAAATCTGCAATAGAGTAGACACCCAAGAAGAAGTGGATAACATGAGAGAGAATCTTGCTAAGCTTGTAGAATGGTCAAGAATTTGGCATCTGAGATTTAATGTTAAAAACTGCAGGGTCATGCATTTGGGCTGCAAAACTCCAAGGGGAGAACAGTATAGTGTAAACGATGAAGTACTTCTGTCCACGAAAGAACAGGACCTGGGCGTGATTGTTTCTGTTATCTTAAAGCTGCTTTTTCTACCTGGTTAAACAGGTACAAAAAGCAATGACAAAAGCCAGGAGAATGCTTGGGTGTGTAGGGAGAGGAATGGCCAGCAGAAAAAGAGGTGATAGTGCCTCTGTAAAAAACTCTGATGGAACCTCTTTTGGAGTTTTGTATGCAGTTCTGGAGACCACACCTTCAAAAGGATATAAACAGGATGGAGTCTGTGCAGAGGGTGGCTACTAAAATGGTCATTGGTCTTCATTATAATCCATATGGGGACAAACTTAAAGATCTTAATATTGTATATGTTAGAGGAGATATGATAGAGATGTTTAAATACCTTCATGACATAAATGTACAAGAGGAGAGCTCTTTCAATTGAAAGCAAGCTCTACTACGAGGGGACAAAGGATGAGGGTGAAAAGGGATAGACCCAGGAGTAATATGTGGAAATATTTCTTTATGGAAAGAGTGATAAGTACATGGAATAGTCTCCCATTGGAGGTAGTACAGACGAGGACAGTATCTGAATTCAAGAAAACATGAGACAAACATAGAAACTCTCTAAGAGAAAAAAAGAGACTATAGTATTTGATATGGAAGGGTAGACTAGATAGGTTATATGGTCTTTTTCTGCTGATATATCTCTAATGTTAGGGTCAGCTCTAATCGCTTGTGTTAGGGATTCTATCATAAAAGAGAAAAGAGGGGAAAGAGGACAACCCTGGCTCATACCTCTACCCAGCAAAAACATAAGGCATTTTCCTCCATTCACTTTTACCCAGGCTCCAGGGCTCACAGTTTTTTCTCCCAAAGTCTAAAGCCAGTACCCAGATCTAACCTTGCCAAAAACAAGTGCAGGAAGCCCCAGTGCACTTTGTCAAAATCTTTCTCCATGTCAATTGCCAAAAGGGCTGCCTGCTCTCCAGATCTGATAAGATAAAGCAACTGCAACACGTAGCGCACATTTATCCATGGCTTGCCTCCCCCAGCACCAATCCCACTTGGTCCAGATGGATCAGCTGCAAAAGGAGCACATTTAATTGCGCAGTTAAGACGTGAAAATACTGACACAAATTTTAACTCAACAATGAAATCTGTGTATAAGAACGACAGGCCATTTTGTCCTTCTCTTCTTTAAGGATCATACCTGCCCAAGCTTCTGCCATAGAGGGGGAAGTTCTGCCTCATTCAATATTTCATTGTACACCTCCACTATAACTGGTGATAACTAGTATAATATTTGGAGGATCTCTGGACACTACTTTGAAGATAACATTCAGTTAATAGCATGTTTAGACCATCATCACACACCTGACCTTAACCTCTCAACACCTGTCTCAACTGCTTCACGTTGACTAGAGGATAACTACTTAAAACTTAACCCCACAAAATTGCAGGCAGTGTGCATAACCAATTGATCCCACCAACCATTTATTTTTATTTTATTAATTATTTAGCTTGCATCTTTCCAGTAGTTCAAAGTGAGTTACAATCACATACTGTAGATATTTTCCTGTCCCTAAGGGCTTACAACCTAAGTCTGTACTTGAGGCAATGTATGATTAAGTGACTTTCCCGAGGCCACAAGGAGCGCAAGTGGGATTCAAACCCTGGTCACCAGGCCACTGCCTAATCACTAGGCTGCTACTCCACTGTCCCCATTCTTTCCGGTCATATCTTCCCTCTTGTCAAATCTCTCTAAAAAAAATCCTTGGTTACTTTCCACAGGCTGTGAGACTTTTTCTTACTGTGGTCTATTGTTGAACTCTAAGCTTCAAGAAATGAAAAAGATTAACAATTATCTGACCATTCTAAAATGAGTAAAAGTGTGGCTGTTTATCCAGTATTATGGGTTTTATGGTTAGGGTACCCTTTTGTACTAGAAGGCATGATTTACTGTAGTTTAGTTTATGGTTTTATTGTTGTTTTTAATGTTTATTTTATTACTTTAATGTGTTTGATTTCATGTTTCTAGATTGAATTGTGCATAGTGTTATGCTTGCACTTAGATCTAGCAACTTAATAAAATGAATGTAGTATTAAACAGGTTTATTTATTTGTATTTAGCTCATGCCTTTCCTGTAGTAATTTAGGTGAATTACAGTGGATGATCTAATTACTATGAAAAATATATTGGCCCTGGGTGTATATACCAGGAGATGAATTCTAGATGTTTGGAAAGGTGTTATGTGCTGCTATGATAATGCCATGTTTCTGCCTGTCTGAAATTTTACTGTGGCATCCTATTGTCTCTAAGTTTATTTTGTATAAAACTGGCATTAGCGGAATCACCATTCCACTTTTTGGACTACATTCCTTTACAGGTTTCAGCTCAGATGAGGTAGAGGTTGCTTGCAGAATAGCACCCGTTTAAAGAAGCCTTTCACATAAGGGGAAGAGGTATCCTATCCAGTAAAAGGAAAATTGCCTGGGAGTATGGTCCACTACACTGTCAGTTTGACTGTCTTTTTCAGCATAGAAATATAGAAAATGATGGCAAGTAAAGACCATATGGCCTATCTAGTCTGCCCATCCATACCAACTAGCAAGCTGTACAATCCTTTCATCTTCCTTGGAGACCCTCTATGCTTGTCCATTGCTTTCTCCAATTCAGATAGGGGCATGTTTACTGAAGTGCTCTAACTGTTAGCGTGGTATGCTTAGCATGGGGTCCTGTGCTAACTATTAGCATGGTGTGCTTATTGCATGCTAAACCCCGCACTAACAGACAGTGATTGAGGAGGGTCTGGCATGTTAGTGGCAGAACGTGCATGTTGACCGAGTATCACGCTTAGCATAGGTGTCTTGGGCATGTGCTATCTGCGGTTGCTGCTGTTAGTACAAGTGCATGTAATGCGACGTCACTGGGTGGTGGTAAGCGCATCCATGTGCCGGTTAGCATGACTGCAGTGTGCTAACAGGAGGGGGAATGGGCATGCTCCCTGAGATTGGTACGAGCCTCCATTAGATTCACATTCCAATCGCATGTTAACTTAGTGCATTTTAGTAGTCATGCCCCATATCATCTGTTGCCACTAACTCTACTGGGAGCTGTTCCACACATTCACTACCCTTTCTGTAAAGAAATTCTCCTTTAAACTCACTCCAGGGATTTATGTCCTATCATCAACTAGGAGCAATAAAATGTTAGATTGTGATACTGTGTTTAAACTTATATGTATCATTTATAGCCAATTTTGCAAAGGAAAAGGCTTATGGAATCTTTGTCTTATGTTCTATGTATACCAAATATTTAGGAGATAGGAAGAGAGGATTTTAATGGGGGAGGGGTGCTTTTGGGCTTATGCATTTGTATAGACAACAGATGTGCGTATATCCTGGAAAATAGGCTCCATTAATTCTTGGTGGAACTTTTTAAAATCCTATTTTCCCAATACTGTATTGTAGTAGAATTCATCGATTTTCTGATTCTGTGGTTTCTTTTGTAACTGGGGGCTTTAACACAGACTTGGTTGTGGAGAATAGCTGCACAAGATGCCACATTTCTGATTAGACGTTTGCACACAAGGGACATAGCTGAAACTGGGTATCCAACTGTGTATAAAATTAGTGGGCTCTTTATTCTCCAAGTGGTCTTATTCACGGAGCTTTTATAGAGCTTGAACAGCGTGCTTCACGGTAATTCTATATTTCTTTGTTTTCCTCTTGGCACCACTCTTGAAAAGGAAATGCCTGGTAACTAGTCACCGTGAATTTGTCTGTGAATATAATGTTTTACATCGGATTCTTTATATGCACACAAAGTGCATGTTTGTGCTATTAGGCACATGCTATTGGATGTGAGGGCTAAATTTTGGCATATTTTGAAGCTTGTGACCAGAAGTGCCAGTTATGAAAGCTTCAGTCATAGTTGCTGGATAGGGATATGCTTTAATTTAGCACACATTTTGGTTCATTTATATTTAAAAAAAAAAAAAAAGAGAAAATTCAGTTATGCATATTAATTAGTAGGTTAGCGCACCTTGAAGATGTCTGTTTCCATGCACTGAAAACTTCTGATGCACAGTTTAGACTTTTGTTGATAAAATTTTTAACAAACCCAAAAAATCCCAAAATTGAAGAAAATGAGTCCAAAATGAACTGAAAACAAATGGATCATTCTGTGCACACCCTTATTGCTTTCATTAGCCCATCAGCATGCCTTTCTTGTGCACGCTTAATTCAGTTGGATTTGCTTTAAACTCGTATTTATGGTTTATTCAGACTTGATATACTGCCCTTGGTATCTAATCAGAGCTGTTTACAAAAAATAAAATTGGGGACACACATAATATAAAAGAGTAAGGACAACGGAAGACACACAGTGCTGATACTAGAGTTACAGGAGGAAACTGGGGAGAACACCATTTAAAACAGGAAAGGGAGTTAGGGCTGGTCAGAGGCTGTGGTTGCCAGAAACTTAACCCATCTGGATAGAAAGTCTGAATGAGCATTCAAAAAGAGACGTTTTGAGGTTAGATTTAAAGGTTTTCTATATATGAGCAAGTCATAGATGGGACAGTAAACTGTTCCATAAAGAAGGGGCCATGAAAAAAGGCAGAATGCCTGATGGACTCATAACATGCTTTTGATGGTGGAGAAATAACAAGACTTATCATGAAGTGATCTAAATACTCTGATCAGCACATACAGAGAAATAAAAGAAGAAAGATATACAGGGTCCTCATCAAATAAAGCTTTGAAAGTGAGGGGACAGAATCTTAAACTGGACACAGGCCTAAATTGGAAGCCAGCAGTGGTCAACAGCGGGGTGACATGATCATATTTGTGAGTTTTACAGAGTAGACAGGCAGTGTTTTGGATCAGTTGAAGTCTCTTTAACTTATATATATATAAGGAAGACCAGAATAGATGATTGATACAATAATTGAGATGCAAGATAGTAAGACTCAAGAGATCAGATTATTGTACGGGAAGGTCAAGGAAAGGACAGATAGCATGGAAATGGCAAAGAGTAGTAAAAAAATGATTTTGTCATGCTGCTAATTTGCTGGGAGAATGAGAGCTTTGTATCAATAGTGACTCCAAGATATCTGAGTGAAATGGTAAGTTCAATGGGGGAGTGTTCAAAATAGAACTCAGAGTGGGAGAGTCTGATGATCCAGTGAGCCAAATTGCCGTAGTTTTAGAAGGATTTGATTGAAGAGAGTTCTCATGAAGCCAATTAGCGACCTTGGAAAGACAGGTATTAAGAGGAGAGAGGTCAGGTTGACATGGACTAGTATAGAAAACCAGCAAGAATGTCATCTGCATGGAGATAATTCAAGACAGTGATGTTATTCCTTATGGTGGGTAGGAGGCTAATGAAAATGTTAAGTAACAAAGGGGCTAGAACAGGACTCTGTGGAACCCCACAGGGTAGTGAATAGACTAAGGATAAGTTGTCACCAGTGGAGACTTGAAAAGATTGGTTAGCTAGAAAAGACCGAATGACTGATGCCAGTCTGATGGAGGCGGAAAAGGAGAATGTTATGGTTGATCGGATCAAATGTGGAAGAGAGATCCAAAAGACAATGAGTATGATGTTGCCCCTATTCAGAGCGCTATGGAGATCACTAAGAAAGCTGAAATGATAGTCTCTGTGCTGTGAAATGGACAGAAACTGGATTGGTGGGGGTAGCATGATAGCATTCTCAAAGTGCACTATGGGATAAAACAGTGTTCGACAAGTTTGGAGTGCAGACGAAAATTAGAAGGAAGAGCAGGATCCAGGGTTGCTTTCTTTAAAAGCAGTCTGAGGGCCTTCCTCCAGGACTCTGGAAAAGTCCTGAGAACAGGCTGCCATTGATAGTGTGGAGAATAGGGATCAACCCAAGGGAGTGTTTTGAAAGCCATGATGATAGGATAGGATCATGTAAGGAAGTCCATTTTGTGAACCAAGTGGAGGTTTCTGTACGAAAACCTCAGAAATGAGGGAAAGTTGGACCAAAGGTGGAGGGAAACTGTTAAGTCCTGAATAGATGAAAGATAGAATAATGGAATTGTTGGGAGATAGGCTTGTAAGTCTACTATTTTGGTATGAAAATAGAATGCAAGGGTGTCTTCAGAGGGACTCTGCCAGTGAGTGAGGGAGGTGGGAGAGCTAGAAGGTTAGCTTAGAGACCACTGAGAACATAGCTTTAGAAATTATAAGAGGTTTTGTGAACTTGAGAAGTAGACCGTTTTTTAACCTGCTTGCGATAATACGCATGAGCTGACCTAAATATTGCATAAGAAAGAGGAGATTTCACCTTGCGCCAGTGTTGTGCCACCCTCCTGACCTGACATTTCGGGATGCAGAGGCCTGGTTGATACCACCGGTGACTGTGACCAGTACTAGGGTAGCAGGGGCTAAATGGTCAAGCACTGAGGACAATTTGGAGTGCCAAAGATATTTGCCTGGGTATTTAAAGGGATATTATGAAAATCCTCTGGGAATAAATTGTCAGCTGTGGGAAATTGGGACAGGGAATCATGGGAAAAATTTCCGCCGAAAGGTATGTATGTCATCAATAGCAACTTTAGAAGGAGCAGTGTGGATGGACAGTTCAAAAAAGACAACAAAATGGTCCTACCTGGGAATCATGAAGGAAGAGAAATTTGCAGGTTTTAAAGTAACTGCTGCAGGGGCAATTGGGGTGCGTCCTGCTGCATGAGTTGGAAAGGGGATATCTTGAAAGAGACTGATCATTAAGAAAGAGCAAAAAGCTTTGTCTTGGGCTCGACAGTGTGCTTCAAAATAGACATTTAGATCTGAGTATTAGGAGCTGAGGATCGGCGATAATGAGATCGCTTAGAGATGGAAGAAGAGAGTATCAGGCTGGGACAGAAAGTACAGGGGAAGAGTAGAAAACAAGCATATAGAATAGAGATGGTATATTAATCTTCAATAGGAGTTCCATGTAAGGAGGAAGATCAGTAGGTATCTCAGAGATAGGAATGGAAACTCTAAATATAACAGCAACAGCACCACCACCCTGGTGAGTCAGGCAGGGGGAGGAAAAGGCAGAATATTGGGGGTGGGGGGGAGAGACAACAGGCAAGGTAAGGCTCTTTCTCATTGCATAGCCATGTTTCAGTAAGACAATGGATGTCTAGCTTATGATCGTCAACCAGGTCACGGATCAAAAGATATTTAGATTTCAAAGACTAGCAATTAAGGAGTGCCACCTGTAAGTGAGAGGGAGAATACAATGGAGAAATAAACTTATTAACAGGGGAAGTGCACGAAGGTGTGTGATAATGGAGGTTACTGACGCAGCGATGTCGAGGAATAGACCTGGCAGCTGGCATGCGGGAAGAGATGAGAATGGGGACTGCAGCCAAGGGAAGGGCAGATGTTACCAATGAACTAGACCTGACAGATAAAACCTTGGGAACAGAGTAACAGTAATGGAAAGCAAAAATACTAGGACAGCCATAGCCCCAGGAGTCTCTCCAAGGAGCGTGTCAGGTTCCTTGGGTGTGCTCCTTCGGCATGCACCCATGGCGCAGGCTGTATCTGCAGATCCATATTTAACAGTCCACCTGGCGTCACCTTTGCATTGGGTCAGCGGAAGGCAAGACATGACCTGGGAGCCAGAAGTTGTAAGAATCGGATGGCAGGATCAGGTGGTAGCTGATGCCCTTTGCGTCAGGCTAGCCTCTTGCTTGGATTGGATGCACACAGGAAATTGCTTTTCCATAGTCTGACCTCTAGAAAAATATGGTTAATGACTATGGTTCTACAGACCTTGCTATGTCCCAAGCCTTGAAGGATCAAATTGGATATCCATTCACTGGGTGCCTGTGTTTTGAGTGTGTGATTGTGTGGTGGTGGTGGTGGTGGTGGTTAATATTTGTTTTTTTTTCTTGAATTTATCCCATTTATTCTTGTCTGTATCTGGCTGGGAAGAGAGCATGTCATGTGGCAGTCTGTCCCGCAGCATGTTATTGAACACATTTCTGCAGCAACTTACCCATCATGCCTTTGGGTGAAATACCTAAGACAGCCAATTTACACTCTCTAAATCTAAAGTGCTTGAGGGGGTGGGAGGGATGATGGTGGTTTCAAAATATAAAATATGATTGAAGAAAATTGTTCTTTCTCTTGAATGGAAAGAGTTGCAATCACTAGATGTGTGATTTAATAAAATATCAATTGGTCTATGCAGTTAAGTGTAGCAGGAACTACAGTCTTTTCTCTGTGTCGATAATGAAGAATACTGAGCTGCTCCTCCTATATGTATATGGCAAGTGATGGAGGTTGAGCCTGCTTGTCTATCCCTGCCAGTGGATATCTACTCCTGTAATTTGGTGGGTACTACTTGAGGCCATGCTTAGGCTGGGGGTGGGGGGGATTTCCAGAGAGAAAGAGAGAGCCAAAGAGGAGACTGTGCTTGGGAATCTGTCTCTCTGATGCCTGCGCAAGGGTTCAGTTACAACTTAACTACCACAAAAGAGGGACCAGTCAGGGGCATCCCAGCTCTGTCTGCAATAGGTGGTAGAGATGAGGACAGTATCTGAATTCAAAAAAGAATGGGACAAATGCAAATGATCTCTAAAGGGTAAAAAGGAGACTACTGTAGTTGATAAGCATAAAAGCATGACAGCTGATGAAGAGGAGTGGCTCAGTGGTTGGGACAGGTTACCTCAGGCTGGAGGGCCAGGGGTTCAAGTCCCACGTAGGGACAAGTAACCTTAGGCCAGAAGGACTGGGGTCTCTAGTCCCATAGCCATTCCTTGTGGCCTTGGGCAAGCCTCAGGTACACTTAGATTGTGAGCCCTTTGGGGACAAGGGAATAAAAAGTGCCTGTTAGCATATATCTGTAAAGGGCCTTGACCTGGTGAAAAGCAGTATATAAGCACAGCTAAATAAAATATCTAGTCTGCCCTTCCATACGAACCGCTAAGATCTACAATCCCTTTTTTCCTTTAGAGATCCCCTGTGTTTGTCCCATGCTTTCTTGAATTCAGATACAGTTTTTGTCTCTACTGCCGCCACTGGGAGACTACTCCACACATTTAGCACTCTCTCTGTAAAGAAAACTTTCCGCAAATTACTCCTAAGTCTGTCTCCTTTAACCTTCATCCTATGCACCCTCTTTGCGTAGCTTGCTTTTAGTTGAAAGAGGCTCTCCTCATCCTGTACATTTATATCATGGAGGTATTTTAAATGTCTAAATCTCCCCTCTCCTGTCTTTCTTCCAAAGTATACATATTGAGATCTCAAATTCTGTCCTCATATGCCTTATGGAGAGGTCCACTGACCATTTTGGTAGTCACCCTGTGCACCAACTCCATTTTGTTTATTTCCTTTTGAAGGTGTTGGCTCCAAAATTGCACACACATACTCTAAATGAGGTCTCATCAAAGACTTATACAGAAGCACTATCACCTCCTTTTTCCTGCTGGCCATTTCTCTCCATATGCACCCAACCAGTCTTCTGGCTTTCGCCATCATCTTTTCTACCAGTTTAGCTGCCTTAAGATCATCAGAAACAATCACTCCTAGGTCCCGCTCTTCTTTCGTGGATGGAAGCACTTCACCCCCTATACCAGTGATGGCTAACCTTTTTGAGCCCGAGTGCCCAAACTGCCGCACAAAACCAAAGAATTTCCTCAAAGTGCCAGCACGTCAATTAAAGCCCCATTTGCATAAGGTGCTTCATTTGCATAAATATTTGCATAATGTTACCATACACTAACTTTTAGTAAACATGCCTCTTAATGAGTATATGGATAAAGAAAGACTAAAAGGTTTCTACATTACTATAATCCAGTACCAACCGCCAGGCACATTAGGAACTACTACAAACGCTGCCCATTTAGAACCCATAGCAAACCCGCCGTATCCTAACAGCACTACCAGGACTCACAAAGCACCATACTCTACCTATCAAAAGGCAACACTGCAAATATTAAACCAATACATCTCAGAGAACAACAATACATGACCTACTGGGGAAAGAACAAGTGGCAATGTCAAATAGGAATTATATAAACAGAATACCTCAGCTCAGTTACACATGCAGAACAGACCATCACCAAACAAGGAATCACAATTTAGAAACAGGAAGACAATAATTAAACTGGGAACCCCAAAAGCCAAACTTGGAATATACAACAACACTGTAGAAATAAAACTATATATTAATTTCCTCTTGTACTAAACAAAGCGCAAAAATTAATGATGCACATTTCCCAGAGCTGACATATTCCAGTTAATAAATTCAAAATAAAGAGATATTTTTCTACCTTTTGTGCATTTTTTTTCAGTTGCAATTGTTCCAGCCACTTTCTTCTGGTTTCTTCTTCGTGTCTTCTGCTAACTCTCCATCTGCTGTCCATTTGTCCTTTCTTCTGTCTTCTTGTTTTTTTTTTTTCCATTCTCTCTCTACATCTGCTTTAACATACTAATCTTTCTCCTTTGGCTCTTTCCTCATTCCTATTTCATCTACTCAAAATTTACCCCTCCATCCTCAATCCCCACTTACTCTCCCAATACCCGGCCAATTGTAGATTTTTTATCCCTCCCACACAAAATATTTTTCCCCTCTCCATTTTACTCTCCCAGCCCCATCCCATTCTAATCCTCCCCCAACACCAGCTCCCTTCTAGTTCCAGCCTCACCCAGCATCCATTCCCTTCTAGTCCCTGCATCAGCCCATTTCCAGTCCTAGCAGCCCCCCAACCCAATACCAGTCCTATCCCCCCCTCATCAACCCACTTCCAGTCCTAACCCCCCATCACCCCATTTTCAGTTTAAGCCCCCCCCCCTATAACCCATTACCAGTCCTAACCCCCCACTTCCAGTCAGCCCCCCATAGCCCATTGCCAGTCCTAACCCCCCCATCAGCCCACAGTCCATTACCAGTCCTAACCCCATCAGCCCACCTCAAGTCCTAACCCCTCCCCATCAGCCCATTTCTTGTCCCAGCCCCCCCATAGCCCATTATCAGTCCTAAACCCCCCCATAGCCCATTACCAGTCCTAACCCCATCAGACCACCTCCAGTGTTAACCCCCCATCAGCCCATTTCCAGTCCTAACCCCACCCAACAGCCCAGCTCAAGTCCTAACCCTCCCCATCAGCCCATTAGCAGTCCTAACCCCCCCCCCCCTAGCCCATTAGCAGTCCTAACCCCCCCTCTCTAGCCCATTAGCAGTCCTAACCCCCCCCATAGCCCATTACCAGTCCTAACCCCCATCACCCCATTTCCAGACAGCCCCCATCAGCCCACAGCCCATTAGCAGTCCTAACCCCCCCGAGCCCATTAGCAGTCCTTACCCCCCCCCCTCCTAGCCCATTAGCAGTCCTAACCCCCCCTAGCCCATTAGCAGTCCTAACCCCCCCCTCCTAGCCCATTAGCAGTCCTAACCCCCCCAGCCCATTAGCAGTCCTAACCCCCCCTCCTAGCCCATTAGCAGTCCTAACCCCCCCCCCAGCCCATTAGCAGTCCTAACCCCCCCCTAGCCCATTAGCAGTCCTAACCCCCCCTCCTAGCCCATTAGCAGTCCTAACCCCCCCAGCCCATTAGCAGTCCTAAACCCCCCCTCCTAGCCCATTAGCAGTCCTAACCCCCCCTCTCTAGCCCATTAGGAGTCCTAACCCCCCCCTGCCCATTAGCAGTCCTAACCCCCCATCACCCCATTTCCAGACAGCCCCCATCAGCCCACAGCCCATTAGCAGTCCTAACCCCCCCTAGCCCATTAGCAGTCCTAACCCCCCCCCCTCCTAGCCCATTAGCAGTCCAAACCCCCCCCCAGCCCATTTGCCCTCCTAACCCCCCCCAACCCCATTAGCAGTCCTAACCCCCCCCCTCGCCCATTAGCAGTCCTAACCCCCCCCTAGCCCATTAGAAGTCCTAACACCCCCCCCAGCCCATTAGCAGTCCTAACACCCCCCCCCCCATTAGCAGTCCTAACCCCCCCCCCTCCTAGCCCATTAGCAGTCCTAACCCCCCCCCCCTGCTAGCCCATTAGCAGTCCTAACCCCCCCCAGCCCATTAGCAGTCCTAACCCCCCCCTCCTAGCCCATTTGCAGTCCTTACCCCCCCTCTCTAGCCCATTAGCAGTCCTAACCCCCCCCCTGCCCATTAGCTGTCCTAACACCCCCTCAACCCATTTCCAGTCAGCACCCCTCCGCCCACAGCCCATTAGCAGTCCTAACCCCCCCTAGCCCATTAGCAGTCCTAACCCCCCCCTCCTAGCCCATTAGCAGTCCAAACCCCCCCCCAGCCCATTAGCAGTCCTAACCCCCCCTAGCCCATTAGCAGTCCTAACCCCCCCCCCTCGCCCATTAGCAGTCCTACCCCCCCCCAGCCCATTAGCAGTCCTAACCCCCCCCTAGCCCATTAGCAGTCCTAACACCCCCCCCCCCCAGCCCATTAGCAGTCCTAACACCCCCCCCCCATTCCCAGTCCTAACACCCCCCCCCCCCAGCCCATTAGCCGTCCTAACACCCCCCCCCCCCCCCGGCAAATTTAAAAACAGAAAAAGCGGGCTCTGGCTGCTGCCGCGGACGCGGCAGCATGCAGTGTCCCGCGGGGCCCCCTCCGCCCACTAAGCCCCTCTGCAAGGGCTTTCAGATTCGCGAGGGAGACAGCGTCTCCCTCGCGTCTCTTGTTAAGCCCGCAGGGGCTAATGGGAAATTTCCCATCAGTCCCTCGCGTCTAAAGGGGCTGATGGGAAATTTCCCATTAACCCCTACGGGCTTAACAGAGACGCGAGGGAGACGCTGTCTCCCTCGCGAATCTGAAAGCCCTTGCAGAGGGGCTTAGCGGGCGGAGGGGGCCCCGCGGGACACTGCATGCTGCCGCGTCCGCGGCAGCAGCCAGAGCCCGCTTTTTCTTTTTTTGCGGACCTTCACGCGTGCCAGCTGCAAGGCCTTCGCGTGCCACAGCTGGCACGCGTGCCATAGGTTCGCCATCGCTGCCCTATACTGTACTGCTCCTTTGTATTTTCACAGCCAAAATGCATAAACCTGCAATTTTTAGCGTTAAATATCAGCTGCCAAATTCTTGACCATTCTTCAAACTTTGCTAAATCCTTCCTCGTGTTATCTCCAGCTTCCTGGGTATCAACTCTATTGTAGATTTTGGTATCATCTGCAAAGAGGTAAACCTTACCCGAAAGCCCTTCTGCAATATCATTTACAAAAATGTTAAAAAGAATCGGACTAAGGACAGATCCCTGCAGCACACCACTGGTAACATCCTTCTCCTTAGAGTGAGCGCCATTCATCTGTACCCTTTGTCGCCTCCCACTCTACCAACTTCTAACCTGTCAGTCAATTTAGGGTCTATCTCTAGAGCAGTGATGGCTAACCTTTTTGAGCCCGAGTGCCCAAACTGCCGCACAAAACCAAAGAATTTCCTCAAAGTGCCAGCACGTCATTTGCATAAGTGGTCTTATTTGCATAAATATTTGCATAATGTTACCATACACTAACTTTTAGTAAACATGTCTCTTAATGAGTGTATGGATAAAGAAAGACTAAAAGATTTCTACATTACTATAATCCAGTGCCAACCGCCAGGCACATTAGGAACTACTACAAACGCTGCCCATTTAGAACCCATAGCAAACCCGCCGTATCCTGACAGCATTACCAGGACTCACAAAGCACCATACCCTACCTATCAAAAGGCAACACTGCAAATATTAAACCAATACATTTCAGAGAATACTGGGGAAAGAGAACAAGTGGCAACGTCAAATAGGAATTTCCTCTTGTACCAAACAAAGCGCAGATGTTAATGATGCACATTTCCCAGAGCTGACATATTCCAGTTAATAAATTCAAAATAAAGAGATATCTTTCTACCTTTTGTGCATTTTTTTTTCAGTTGCAATTGGTCCAGCCACCTTCTTCTGGTTTCTTCATGTTTTCTGCTAACTCTCCATCGTCTGCTGTCCATTTGTCCTTTCTTCTCTCTTCTCGTTTTTTTTCCATTCTCTCTCTCACTCTACATCTGCTTTAACATACTAATCTTTCTCCTTTTGCTCTTTCCTCATTCCTATTTCATCCACACAAATTTTACCCCTCCATCCTCAATCCCCAATTACTCTCCCAATACCTGGCCAATTGTAGATTTTTCATCCCTCCTACACAAAATATTTTTCCCCTCTCCATTTTACTCTCCCAGCCCCATCCCATTCTAATCCTCCCCCAACATCAGCTCCCTTCTAGTTCCAGTCTCACCCAGCATCCATTCCCTTCTAGTCCTTGCATCAGCCCATTTCCAGTCCAAGTCCCTTCATCAGCTCATTTTCAATCCTAGCCCCCCCATCAGCCCATTTCTACTCATTTCCTAGCCCCACCATCAGCCCATGTCAAATCATAGCTCCCCTCCACTCAGCCCAATTCCAGTCCAAGCCCCCCCATGAGCCTACTTCCAGTTCTAGCCCCTCCATGAGTCCATTTCAATTCAAGCCCCCACCACAGCCCATTTCCAATCTTAGCTCCCCCCAACAGCCCATTTCCAGTCCTATCCTAGCTGTTCCATCAGCCCATTTTCAGTCCTAGCTCCCTTCCCTCACAGCCCATTTCCATTCCAAGCCCCCTCCCCATCAGCTATTTGCAGTTCAAGCCTCCCCTTCCACTCAGCCCATTTCCAGTCCTAGCAACACCCCAACCCATTACCAGTCCTAGCCCCCGTCAATCAACTTCCAGTCCTAACCCCCATCACCCCATTTTCAGTTTAAGCCCCCCCCTATAACCCTTTACCAGTCCTAACCCCCCATCAGCCCATTTCCAGTCAGCCCCCCATAGCCCATTGCCAGTCCTAAACCCCCCATCAGCCCACAGCCCATTACCAGTCCTAACCACATCAGCCCACCTCAAGTCCTAACCCCTCCCCATCAGCCCATTTCCTGTCCTAGCCCCCCCATAACCCATTATCAGTCCTACACCCCCATCAGCCCACTACCAGTCTTAACCCCCCCATAGCCCATTACCAGTCCTAACCCCCCCCATCAGCCCACTACCAGTCTTAACCCCCCCATAGCCCATTACCAGTCCTAACCCCCCCATCACCCCATTTCCAGACAGCCCTCATCAGCTCATAGCCCATTGCCAGCCCTCATCAGCCCACAGCCCATTGCTAGTCTTAACTCCCCCCCATAGCCCACTGCGTCTTAACCCCCCTCCCCAGCCCACTGCCAGTCTTAACCCCCCCTCCCTAGCCCATTGCCAGTCTCAACCCCCTCCCTCCCTAGCCCATTGCCAGTCTCAACCCCCCTCCCCCCCTCCCTAGCCCATTGCCAGTCTTAACCCCCCTCCCTCCCTAGCCCATTGCCAGTCTTAACCTCCCTCCCTCCCTCCCTCCCTAGCCCATTGCCAGTCTCAACCCCCCTCCCTCCCTCCCTAGCCCATTGCCAGTCTCAACCCCCCTCCCTCCCTAGCCCATTGCCAGTTTCAACCCCCTCCCTCCCTAGCCCATTGCCAGTCTCAACCCCCCTCCCTCCCTAGCCCATTGCCAGTCTTAACCTCCCTCCCTCTCTAGCCCATTGCCAGTCTTAACCCCCCTCCCTCCCTCCCTCCCTCCCTAGCCCATTGCCAGTCTTAACCCCCCTCTCTCCCTCCCTAGCCCATTGCCAGTCTTAAGCCCCCTCCCTCGGCTCATGGCAAAAAAAAAAAAAAAGCTGCCCGCTGCCGCCGCGGCGGCATGGAGTGTCCCGCGGGGCTCCCTCTGCCCGGCGGGACTCTCCCGGCGCTGCTCAGCCCCACGCTGTCAGCTTGCAGCGACGCGAAGGGAGAGAGAGTCTCCCTCGCGTCTCTCTTAAGCCCGCAGGGGCAGAGGGGAAATTTCCCATCAGCCCCTGCGGGCTTAACAGACGCGAGGGAGACTCTCCCTTCGCGTCTCTGCAAGCCGGCAGAGAGGGGCTGAGCAGCGCCGGGAGAGTCCCGCCGGGCAGAGGGAGCCCCGCGGGACACTCCATGCCGCCGCGGCGGCAGCGGGCAGCATTTTTTTTTTTTTTTTTTTTAATGTGCGACCTTCCCGCGTGCCAGCTGCAAGGCCTTCGCGTGCCACAGCTGGCACGCGTGCCATAGGTTCGCCATCGCTGCTCTAGAGCATTCAATTTCTTTATACGTCACTTGTGCAGATCTAAACTATTAATAGCTGAAACGATTGCTTCTGCATCAGAGTCCTCCTTGGCAATAGGAAGATAAAATGTTCTAATAAGGGGAGACACAGATTCAGAAGGTATTTTCTGTAAAGAAATAGTAGGAACATGGAAATTCAAGAAATGAAGATACATCTTCCTTATAGTCACTCCAGTCCAGTCCCTTTACTTCTGGGTTACGCAACCCTTCCAGCAGCTTGGAGGCTGAGCCCAACCTTTTTGGAGGTGGAGCGGTATAAATACCACTGGGGCCACCCACCAACTCCAGTATTCTCAGCCTCCAAGCAGCTGGAGGGTTCCGTAAGCCTAGGACTTACTGGAGTCCTACTTTTTATTTAATTAATTTAATTTACTTACTCTTACTTACTTTATTTTCCTTTTTCCTTATTAGTGGCCTTCCGGTTAGTTTTTCTAGGTATCTGCTCCTTTAATTATTGCCTGCTCTCTCCATCCTCCCCCCCCCCCCCCCCCCCCCCCCCCCGGACCGGGCATCGGAGGTGATTTTCGGCTCGCAGCGTAGAGGAGGATTTCCTGTTCTTTCCTGCTCCCGAGACGGCCAGCTCCTGCACTAACTCACCACAGATCTGCCCTGCCTCGCGCCGAAGCCCTCCTGGTGGCCGTCCAGGAGCTGAAGGACGCGGAGGCGAGACCCGGTCTTCCCGGGTACTGCGGGGGAGCGGTTTTAGCGGCGACTTACAAGAGGATCAGCGGTTTTCAGCTCCGGAGTGCAGCACGGCCCTAAGGATAGACTCGCAGTCCCCTGTTCAGAGCTCCACGTGGTGAGGCCTACCACGTGTACAGCCAACGGGCTGTGACCGCTGAGTCGGGCCCAAGAACCAACACTGCCTTTAAAACCACAAGTACCTCGAATGAGGAAACGGAGTTTACCTTTTATTTCTTTTATTTTTTATTAGCGTTAATTCAAATTTGTTTTCTTTGCCTTATTTTTAGTTATCAAACAGAGGGGCTGTTAGTTTCCTTCCTTAGGGGGAACTATTATTCAATCTGCCAGAGGAGAGAGCTCTCCCTCTCTCTCTCTGTATCACAGTTAGTAAAGGGGTGATCAACCTCTCTGGGCTGTGCTGGTTGCTTTTGAGGGCTCGCAGTAGGAAGACCTCAGCACTAGATCATGGCGGCCAAGGCCCGGTGTCCATCCTGTGGCACACGCAGGGGCACCTCCGCAGAGGCAGGAATCTGCAGGAGCTATGCGGCAGTGACTGCCTCAGTGGAGCAGGAAATTAACTTGACCATGAGTATTCCTTCTCAGGGGTCAGGCGACCGCCTAGAAGGGGAGGGGGGGTCACAGGTCCCTCCTTCTACGTCCTCGGACGTGCCCACTCCTTCCCTGTCCCCCTTCCCCCTCCCTGCAGGGGAAGGGGGGCAGGGGACTTTTTCTCGCCGGACTTCATCCTATTGCTTCACAAGGCCTATTGCTTACGTAAGCAGGGCTTAGGGGCAGGAGAGGCTGGTCTGACTTTGGAAGACAAGTCAGCCAGGCCCTTGAGAGCAAGCAATCCGGAATCCGGCATTCTACCTAAGTGCCCCCGTCTGAGTGAGGAGGAGCCCCTCGCGTCCCTATCTCAGGACACCCCGGAGGAGATTTACTCGGACAAGGACTTGGACGAGGAAGAAGAGGAGCTGGAAGAAGGGGAGATTCCAGAGGAAGACCAACCCAGGATAATTAGAGTCTTCCGTCGGGAGGAACTCCCGGCTTTAATGAGTCCCTGAAAGCCCTCAATGTGGCCTCAGATATGCCAGCAGAGGAGGAGGCGCTGGAGAACCCATTGATCCAGGCCATTAGGAGATCCCAGAAGGTCTTTCCTGTCCACAGGGTGGTGCGTCAGATGATCCAGGAAGAATGGAATCAACCGGAGTCAAGTTTGCGGGGTGTACGGTCCATGCTTCGTCTATATCCTCTTCCAGAGGCGGACAAAGAGCTGCTGAAGTCTCCCAGGGTGGATGCGGCGGTATCAGCAGTCACTAAGAAGACTACTATCCCAGTTGAGGGCAGTACGGCCTTAAGAGATTCTCAAGACAGAAAATTGGAGACACTCCTGAAGCAAGCATTTGACGTAAGCGCGCTCGCTTTGCAGGCCTCCGTCTCAGGAGCTTGGGTGGCCCGGGCCTGTTTAAGGTGGTCACAACAGCTTCAGGCTGCAGAAGGCTCCGCAGGCGAAGCAAGGGCCAACGCTGCTAGATTGGAATCCGGAGCAGCCTACCTGGCGGATAGCCAGTATGACCTCATCAGAAGCCTAGCCAAGAACATGGCCTCGGTGGTGGCGGCTAGGCGTTATTTGTGGTTAAGGAATTGGGCAGTGGATGCATCCTCGAAGACACGCCTGAGTCGACTTCCCTTTAAGGGGAAGCTGTTGTTTGGAGAGGATTTAGAGAAACTGGTAAAGGACCTTGGTGAGTCCAAGGGAGGCAGGCTCCCGGAGGATAGACCAAAACAAGGGCGTCCTCTTCCCACGGCGCGTACCCAGCCTAGAGACCCCCGGAGGTTCCGCCCAGCCAGATCCAACCCCTTTTCTAGGGGCAGCTTTCCCTCTAGGGGTCAAGGCTTTAGAGGGTTTCGGGGAGCAGGTCGAGGTTTTGGGGCGTCGTCCTCCTCCTCGGGACCTAGAAAGCAACAATGAGGTGACGGGGGTCCAGGGGGAAGAGCTGCCGGTGGGCAGACATTTAAGGCAGTTTCTCCCCGCCTGGTCCCGGGTCACTTCAGATCAATGGGTACTAGAGGTGATCAGAGAGGGCTATGCTCTCGAATTTGCAAAGCAAATACCTCCAGCATTTGTTCAGTCTCCCTGCGGGTCTTCTGCAAAGAGGTCGGCGATAGAGACATCTCTCGCATGGCTAATAGCGCTCGGGGCGGTGGTTCCAGTTCCACCAGACCAGTTCGGCTCGGGTCGGTACTCGATCTACTTTGTGGTACCAAAGAAGGAAGGGTCCTTTCGGCCAATCCTGGATTTAAAACAGGTCAATCGCTGTCTCAGGGTACCACATTTCCAGATGGAAACCCTCCGATTAGTCATCGCAGCCGTAAGGGGTGGGGAGTTCCTGACGTCCCTCGACTTGACCGAAGCCTATTTGCATATACCGGTCAGGAAGTCCCATCAACAATTCCTAAGATTCGCAGTGCCAAGGGGCCACTTTCAATTCCAGGCACTGTTCCCTCTAAGCTGTGCGCGTGTGCGCGCGCACACACCTCGCCGAGCGAGCGCACACAACTTTTAAAGGAGCGCACAAAAATTACCTTTTTCATGAGCTTTAAAATCTTGGGTTTAAGGACGCGGCTGCACCACTGCCATTCTGTAAATTTCGTCACTTCCGAATCTGTCTGAACCGAGTCCCCTGCCCCTCACTCCTCTCACGTGACCGACGATTGACGAATCATGGCAGGCTAGAGGGAAATAAAAGGGAGGGGCAGCCAGCAAGCCAGCCTCTTTCTGCTCTTGTGCCTGCCTGCCAGCCAGCCACACACCTCCTTGGATCCTTCCCTCAGCCAGCCTTCAGTGCCACGTGCTGCTTTGGCTGAGAGCAACACACGCACCAGTGAAGACTGGTGCTCCGGGACTGCTGCCTGGGGACGGGCTATCGGTAGCGGAGCTGGTGAGTGCATATCTATGTGGCTGTTGCTGTTTTTCTTGCTGGTGCATGTCTACTCTGTACTGCGCCCAGCCCCGCCTCCCACACCGTCACCCCGCCACCAGCAGCAGTGCCCTATCGCCACTGTAAGTGGGCATTTGTGGATGGGGATGTTGGGCGTCTGTGGTCTCTTCTCCGTGCCCCCCGTGCTTAACTCTGGCCGCGGTGTTCTTTGTGCTGCGTGCCGCCCTCACCTGGTGCTGTCGGGGGTTCGCAGCATGTGCTCCTCTTTCTCAGTGGAGATTGCCTCTTGCTGTTCCCTCTAATAGCTCCTGATGAGGCCCCTGTGGTACCTTGACTTAAGCAGCCTTGAACACCCCTCCTCCTAGGGTAGGCACAGAACAGCTCCCTGATTGATATTCAGCAGCAACAGTCATCGCTGCTAAAGTAAAGCCAGATATTCAGTACCAGAGCCTATCCGGCCTCCAGCACTGAATATCTGTTTTCATTTGTGATCACAGCAGCTATCCCCTCAGCGGCGATATTGAGCCTCTCACCAGACAGTTAAACTTCATAAAGTTAGGACCTGTTAGCAGCTTAGTATTGCCACCGGCTGGATAAGTGCCGTGACCTCCCCCCTTTGCCCACAAACTGCCTTGAATTTGATCAGGCATCTTTCCCATGGTCTATGGGGAATATTGGGATTGTTGGGGTTTAGCTGGATAGCAACTTCTGCTAACCAGCTAAACCCTTTGGAATAGCATCCCCTATCATTTTCAAGTAGGACTGAATTAGGGGTGATCCAAAGAAGGAAAATAATTTATTTGCAGAGCGGCAAAATTCAACTGCCCTCTATATAACTAATGTGTTCAAGTCTGAATGTAGAAATAGCAGAGGTAGTGTTATATGGATAAGTTATTTATGTAAATAATACCAACATTTTCAACATTCAGACCTGAAAACATACATCATGATTCAAAAGACATATAAACTTGTATGGATAAATTATCCATTTAACTTAATGGTGTTGTCGTCCTGCTGAATATGGCCCTCTGCTTTTCAAATACTAAAAAAATGAACTTTCTCTTCTGCATTCAATGATTTTGAGATCCCAGTGGAACTAGTATGTACTATGATATTGTCAATCATTAGTAAAACAGCCTTGCATTAATTAGCACCTCAGTTTGTATTCAAGGCAAATTAAGAAAGGAATTTTGAAACCCAGCATAGAACCTACAGGTGTATTTTCAAAGGGAAACTCTCCAGGGATTTTTTTTTATTTATTTACATTCTCTTATATACTGTGCTATTCTGCATCAGTGTGGTTTACATTGAACAAACTGAACTCATAACTTGACAATAAAGCAATATCTCTTTGTACTGAAATATAATTAAGCCCAAGCAGATATAATCTTAGATCCCTGTAACAGTATCAGACAGAGGAGTAAACCACGTGCTTAAGGCATTGGAAGAGGACAACCAACTGGAACCCTGAAATGCCAAAAGTATTTATTATTTTTACTACATATGCCATCCATCACCTTTTTTATTAGTGGTACTTTTTAGTCCCATTTGTTTCCCCCCTTTTCTTTTAAACAGAGCTCTTACAATACAATGTCAGTTTATTTTTCTTTTCTTTTTCTTCCCCTTCCCCCCCTTTCCCATCTCCCTTCCCCCCTTCCTCCCCCCCCCCCCCCCATGTTATTGATGCTTTTTATCCCTCGGTCGTCCATTTTTAGTGTTCAGCTATTTTAATGTCATTTTAATGTTTTGACCTTTTTGGTAAGTCACTAGGCCCTATGGGGTTTTTTGAAGCTGCTTTACATAAAATCTTGGTGTGTGTATGTTTTTATACATGTACATACCTTATAGATGTTTTTTATGTGTTAATCTTGGGTATATCCATAGTTTTAAGTCACTTTTCTGGATTTGTGTTAAACTGTTAATCCATGTAAGTAATACTGTACCTTCTTTTTTACTATGTATTCTTTTTCTCTTTACCACTATAACAATATTGTTATATTGCTTGCAGTTCCAACTTCCAAGCCCATCAGGCTTTGGATGAAATGCATTGGGGCATTTCTTTTGAATAATAAAGCACCTGCTGTGACCACCACACCACTTTTAAAATGTCGAAACCAATAGCAATGAGAGGTGCAAAACGTAAGAGAACAGCCAAAGCTTTTAAGCCTGAATGGCTTGAAGAAATGATTGAAACGGAGACACCGAAATCTCGGGATAAAACGTGCGTTCAACTGCGTGAAATATTCACTTACGAAGAGGATGACGGAGTAGTCTGTTTATACTGCCGAGATGCAAAAACCATCGGAGAGTTTTCGAATGGCAAAATTTGGGATGATGTGTGGAAACTGGACTTTTGAAACGACATCTGTCTAGTAAGACTCATGCTGAAAGTGTTAAGAAACTTAGAGCTAAAAATCCAAATTTAAGAGGAGGATTATTTAACTTGTTGCTTGAGAGCACCGCTGAAAAAGAGAAAAGGCAAATTAGTAATGAACGGAAGCGTTCTACACCAGAAGAAATTAAAATTCTAATTGATAGTGTTTTGCTGGCTGTTCGGATGAATATTTCCATGCTCTCTGTTCAAGATATTAATGAACACATGTCCAAGTACATAACCATACCTGAAAGCTGGAGAAGCAAAAACTATTCGTTTGAATTTCTTGAAATTATAAACATGAATGTCCAAGATAAGCTCATGGTAGATGTTGCATCAGCAGCGTATCATACATTAACTATTGATGAAAGTACAGACATTTCTGTCAACAAATACTTAATACTGTACTTCAAATATCGGCCAGTAAATTCATGTCTGTATAAAACTTCATTTGGTGGGATGCTACAGTTGGAAGCATGCGATGCTGCATCAATATTTTATTTATTTAGACAGTTTTGTATACCGCCTTATCCTTCAATCAAAGCGGTCACAACACAATTGGGGGATACATTTAACACGCGGGGATATGAGACACATACACTAATACTTACAGGGACCGTGGGCAATGGAGGGTTAAGTGGCTTGCCCAAGACCACAAGGAGCATCTGTGGGACTAGAAACCCCAGTCCTTCCGGCCCTAGGTTGCTGTCCTCTAGTGGGATTTGAACCTCCGACCTTCCGGCCTGAAGTACCTTGCCCCCAACCACTAGGCTACTCCTCCCTCCTCCCAATAGTCAGTGCACTCCGGGAATTCTATGGGAAATACAAGCTTGACCTTAAAATGGTCATATTTACTTCGGATGGTGACTCTGTCATGTCAGGCAGAATAAATGGTGTTGCTGCGCAGCTCAAACAAAATATTTCGCATTTAGTGCAGCAGCATTGTGTTGCCCATCGTGAAGATTTGGGGATCTCTGAATCATGGAAGGAAGTAAAGTTGATGAAAGAAGTTAAAACTTTCATGAGAACTGTTTACACAACCTTTTGTCGATCTTCTACTAAAAGGTCACAATTTAAAGAATTAGCAGATGCTTCTGAATGCGAGTCAATTGCTTTTAGACTTCTGAACGAAGTGCGGTGGTTATCTAGACATTTTGCTCTTCAAGCAATTATTCGAAATTATGATACATTATTAAAATACTTTGAAGAAGAGAAGGATGATGATCCCATTGCAAAGTACTGTTATAAAAAGCTAAACAGCCATCAATTCCATATAACACTGCAAATTTTGAATGATGTTTTATCTGAACTAGCTTCATTAACAATGGCATTTCAGAAACGTGGGCTAACACCACTGGAAGCATATCATCTTGCACAGGGTAAGCTGAACAAAATCCGAATGCAATACTTGGGTGACACAGTAAAATGGACTGATAATGTTAAAAATCTTCTCGACAAGATACCTGGAGACGTTTCAGTGGATACTGGTTCCACACTTACTTTCATTAATATGCTGTGTCTGCATTTAGGGGAAAGATTTCCTGAAAATGAAATTGAGGAATGGTCTGCTTTTGACTTGACAGCAATAGCACAGTGTGATTATGAATTTGGAATTGAAAACGTCCGATCACTCTGTTTAAAGTACAAACAATTTCTTATGGAGGAACATATTGTTGTTCAGCAGTACAATGACTTCAAGTTTTTAGTCGCAGAAAAAATCAAAAGCAAACTGATAAACAGTTTTCCGGATATGGTGACTTTGGCGTTTCAGAATGCTCAGTTTGCAGATTTAGCGAAACTGATCGATATTGGTGGAACATTTTTGGCTTCTAGTGCAGATTGTGAGCGTGGTTTCAGCTTGATGAACAGTTTAAAAACCAAAATAAGGAATCGCTTACATTTAGAACATTTGGAAATGCTGATGCGTGTTAAGAGTCATCTTCAAGATGGCGGATCAGTAGACCTTGATAAAATTTATTCAGACTGGGTACATTTGAAAGATCGAAGAGAGAAATTTTGAGAACATAGTAAGTGACGGCAGATAAAGGCCAGCATGGTCCATCTAGTCTGCCCAGCAAGATGGCAAGAGTAGGTGCACCTGTTGCTCTGTGCAGGCCACCTCTCCCCATGTCTTTGTTTAGGGGTGAACCCACCACTCCATGTAGGACACCGAACTCTTCTTCCATACATATATTATTTACATGGAATAACAATGGCTTTCAATAAAAATTAACTGAAATACCACATTTGTGATTGTAATTACTAGAAATTTTCCGCTTCATTTAGTAATAGTCTATTTTCATTTAATTTGATTAACATTAATGTGGTGTACATACTGTATTCTAATGTGTAGTCAAATTTTAAAGTATATAATTCCAAGTGTCGTTATGTAGCGCACAAAAAATTTAACCTTCCTTCAAATGCCGCACGGCTGATATTTTATGCGCACACAGCCTACAGAAAATTAGAGGGAACATTGATTCCAGGCCCTACCCTTCGGCCTAGCTACGGCTCCACGGACATTCACCAAGGTGATGGTGGTGGTAGCGGCTTCCCTTCGGAAGGAGGGAATACTAGTACACCCGTACCTAGATGATTGGCTGATCCGGGCAAAGTCGGAAAAAGAAAGTCGCTCGGCGATGGCCAGAGTGGTTCAGGTTCTAGAGGAGTTGGGGTGGGTCATCAACCGAGCAAAGAGCAGGATGACTCCCGCCCAGGATCTCGAGTATCTCGGAGCAAGATTCGACACGGCCAGGGGCAGAGTGTTCCTGTCATGATCGAGATCAAGGGACCTAAGGCTTCTAGTCACAGAGTTTCTGAGCAGGCGAAACCCCTCAGCATGGCATTATCTTCAGGTTCTGGGCACAATGGCGGCGGCGATAGAGGTAGTACCTTGGGCCAGGGCCCACATGCGCCCGTTACAGCGGGCCCTACTGCGTCGGTGGTCTCCCCAACATCATCTCCTTTCAACGCAGTTACCGTGTGCTCCGCGGACCAAACGAGCCCTTCGCTGGTGGCAGTGCCCAAGGAATCTAGAGCGCGGGATGCCCCTCGAGCCTCATCTATGGGTACTGTTGACGACTGATGCCAGCCTTGCAGGCTGGGGGGGCTCACTGCGAGGACCAGTTTGTCCAGGGTCACTGGACACTGTTAGAATCTCAATGGCCCATCAACAGACTGGAGTTGAGGGCCGTCACCCTAGCGCTCAGGGCGCTCGAGTCCCTGGTGCAAAGAAGAGCAATTTGCGTTCTCTCCGACAATGTCACCATGGTAGCTTACATCAACCACCAGGGCGGCACCAGCAGCCCCGCCTTGGAGAAGGAGGCGGACGTTCTATTCCAGTGGGCGGAGAACCGTTTGGAAGCGCTTTCAGCTCAACACGTGGCAGGCATGGACAATGTCACGGCCGATTACCTCAGCAGACACAAGACAAGTAGCCTAGTGGTTGGGGCAAGACAAGTAGCCTAGTGGTTGGGGCAAGGTACTTCAGGCCGGAAGGTCGGGGGTTCAAATCCCACTAGAGGACAGCAACCTTGGGCCGGAAGGACTGGGGTTTCTAGTCCCACAGATGCTCCTTGTGGTCTTGGGCAAGCCACTTAACCCTCCATTGCCCATGTTCCCTGTAAGTATTAGTGTATGTGTCTCATATCCCCGCGTGTTAAATGTATCCCCCAATTGTGCTGTGACCGCTTTGATTGAAGGATAAGGCGGTATACAAAAACTGTCTAAATAAAATAAAATAAGATAGACCACGGAGAGTGGGAACTGGAGCAGGAGACCTTCAACCAAATAGTGGCCCGTTGGGGACTCCCGGTCATGGATCTCATGGCAAGGTTCTCGTCAGCCAAGGTGGACCGATTCTTCAGTCGGCGGAAGGAAAGAATGTCCGAAGGCCTGGATGCCCTGTCTCAGAAGTGGTCTGCGGAGGGTCTTCTCTATGTGTTTCCTCCCTGGGTTCTGATCGGAAAGGTCCTCCAGCGGGTGGAGGCTCACCAGGGATTGGTAATCCTCATAGCTCTGGATTGGCCGCGCCGCCCCTGGTACGCGGATCTGGTGAGGTTGATCGCCGACCAGCCGGATCGGAGATACTTCGAATCCTCGGATGAGTCTGAAGACTTCGAAGGCTCTGCTGATACCAGAGTACTTCTTCCCAAGGATTCCACTTCTCCTCAGCATAGGATGTCTCCACCAGAGGATATGTCCTTTCAGAATTTTATCTGAGATGTGGCCCGAGGTCTTTCCATCACAGTGGCTCCTGAAAAAGAGCCTAGGGCAAAGGAATTAGAAATCCTACAATACTCTAAAGCTCCCAAGGAGGCAGCTACCTTACCTATTCATGAGATCTTGCATGATCTTATGTTAAGGATGTGGGGAACACCTCTAACCACATCTCCTCATTCTCTAAGACTTGACACCATGTATTGAGTTCCTCCTTGCCCTGGGTTTCAGAAGACTCAATTGCCACACCATTCCATGGTGGTGGAACATGAAGAGTGCAAAAAGACATGCATCTAATCCCCCAGGACGTGAGAGTAAGACTCTTGACGTCTTTAGACGTTGATCCTTCCAGGCTTCCATGCTTTCTGCTAGGATCAGTTCCTATATCTTGTATATGGGAATGTTCCTTAAGGAAGTCTTAGGAGACTTAGAACTTATGAGTCCTCTCCTTCCTGATGATAAAAGGCAAGATTATCTTACTCTTGTTAAACATGCTCAGGATGTTTCCAAGTTTGTGAATCATGCAGCCTTTGACTGCTTTGAATGCATAAGCAGAATCTTTGCTATTGCCATAGGTGCACGTAGAATTGCCTGGCTCCAGGCATCTGACTTAGAAATCTGGGTACAGGACAAACTGGGGAATATACCTTGCACAGGAGAGAATATCTTTGGCAAGAACTGGAAGGAAAAAGTTAATGAGATAGATGCTGACAATATCACTTTGGATAGATTGTCCAAATCTACAGCTGATCCTGCGAGGAAAAGATCCTCTAAGAAACCATTCTTCAGTAAGAAGAAGTCTTATCCCTCCTATACCCAGCAGGGACATCGTTCAGGTCAGTCTTCCCAAAAGGGACAGCAGCAACAACTTAGGCAACAAAGGAAGCCAAAGGCAGCTAAGCCTCAACCGGCTCAGCAGACTCATCCTCCACAGGGGCTATGACTCCTATCTAGAAAACTTTGCCTTCCTGGCCCTGAACGGCCCAGAACCCTCTACCATCCCAGGAAGGTTATGTCATTTTGCCCCCAGATAGAGTCCAATTTTCTGCTGCTATCTGACACCATCTATTGTATGAGAGGGGTACAAGCTTCATTTCCTCAGCATGACCCTTCCTACAATAGTAAGACAGTTCAATTCTCAGACCTTGACCTAACCGGTCGTTGGGAGAGAAGTCACAATGCTCCTTGCTCAAGGAGCAATAGAAGAGGTGCCCATTCCCCAATGGGGTACAGGGTTTTACTCCCCCTATTTCCTTATTCCGAAGAAAACAGGAGGACACAGACCCATTCTAGACCTCAGAGAATTGAACAAATTCCTGTTCAGAGAGAAGTTCAAAATGATTTCTCTAGGAACTCTGCTGCCATACCTTCAGAGTCAGGATTGGCTTTGTTCTCTAGATCTCAAGGATGCGTACACTCATGTTCTCATCCATCCAACTCACCGAAAGTTCCTTCGATTCCTGTTTGAAGGGAAGCACTACCAATAAAGAGTTCTTCCTTTTGGCCTGGCATCTGCACCAAGGGTGTTCACAAAATGCATGGCTGTGGTAGAAGCATTTCTCCGCACCCTGGGAATATTTGTCTTCCCTTACTTAGACGACTGGCTCATTCGAGCCCCTTCAGAGCCAGAGGCCAGGGTTGCTCTGTCTCGCACAATGCGCATCCTTCAGTATTTGGGGCTTGTCATAAACCTTCCAAAGTCCAACCTTGCTCCCACTCAATCCCTAGAGTTTATAGGAGCTCTTCTGGATACCAGATAGACAAGGTCCTTCCTTCCACAGCCCTGCTACCTTCGCATTGTGCAGTTAGCTTCCCAAACAATGCTAAAACCTCACCTCACTGCTCGGGAAATATTACTGTTGCTAGGCCACATGGCATCCACCGTGCATGTGGTTCTTTATGCTCGCCTCCATATGAGGGCAGCCCAGTGGATCTTATCCACTCAGTGGACTCAGGCGTCAGATTGCCTGTCAGACAAAACAGCAAACTCAGATCACCTTATTTTGTCCCTCCAATGGTGGCAGTCACCCAAAAACCTTCTGGTAGGGTCTCTTTTTCAGCAACTCCCACCCCAAGCCACTCTAACAGATGCTTCACAGGTGGGTTGGGGAACCCACCTGCCAGGTCTCTCTACCCAGGGTACCTGGACTCCACAGAAGGCCTATCTCCATATCAACCTCCTGGATTTCAGAGCAATCTTCCTTGCTCTTCGAGAATTTCACACCCAGCTCAGCTACAAGACAGTCCTAGTTCAAATGGACAATCAGGTAGTCATGTTCTATGTGAACAAGCAGGGCGGAACAGGCTCTCTGTCGCTGTGCAACGAAGCTTTGTGACTATGGGCACTCGCCAGAGAGGGTCAGATTCATCTCCTTGTGCTGTATCTTCCAGGCATTCAAAACTCTTGGGCAGACAGACTCAGTCAAGTTCTCCTTCCACACGAGTGGTCTCTCTATGCAGACCAGGTGGCCCAAATTTTTCAAATTTGGGGAACCCCGGACATAGACCTCTTTGCAAGTCCGCTGAATGCCAAACTTCCCCGGTTCTGTTCTAGAATTCCGGCTTGAGGCTGTCAGGCCAGTGATGCTTTCCTCCTTCATTGGAGTCAGGACTTCCTGTATGCCTTTCCACCCATTCCCCTAATTCCCAAACCTTGTTCAAGCTTCAGAGAGACAGAGGTCATATGATCCTCATAGCTCCGTGGTGGCCACGGCAAATGTGGTACCCTCTGCTCCTACATCTCTCTCAAGCTCCGGCTCTGGAGTTAGGATCTGCTCCAGATCTTCTTTCTCAAGAGGATGGGATACTGTGGCATCCCAATCCCCAGTCTCTGCATCTGAGGGCCTGGTTGCTGAAAGCCTAGAATTTCACGGTCTTAAACTTTTCCCAGCAGGTAAAGGATATCCTTCATGCTTCCAGGAAACCTTCCACAAGACGCTCTTATGCATTTAAGTGGAAAAGGTTTACCATATGCTGCTCGCAGAAGGGTCTTAACCCTTTTGCGATACCTCTGGAATCATTACTGGAGTATCTCCTTCATTTATCAAATGCAGGGCTTAAGATGAATTCAGTGAGAGTCCAATTGAGTGCTTTTGCAGCTTCTTTCAAGCCTCTAAATGGACAACCTATTTCCTCTCATCCTCTCATAGCGAGATTTATGAGAGGCCTTCTTTTTTTTTTTTTGAAACTTTTATTTTCATTTTGCAACAAACAAAAGAAACAACACACCAAAAGAGACAAAACAAGTATACAATAAGGAAAAGTAAACCCATTACCCCCCACCCTGGTGCTTCTTCTCTACCCGTTTGTATCAGCATGTGAGCGCTTCCAATTAACAGTGATTATACCTCAAACGATCAAAAAAGTATCCACAATACAGCATGATCATGAGACAGAGATATATACAAAGTTAGACAGTCAGATGAGAGCATTTAGCAAAATGTACATATTCATTGAACATCTTCCATTAAGACCAATGAGAAGGAGTCTGAACGGAGGAAGCGCACAGACGAGGTATTTATTCATATTTACTGTAGAGACAGGCATGATTCCACCATTCATTGAGGCTCAGATGGGAACTAATTTCCCAGTATTACTTAATGAGGGAAACAGCAATGCCAAGCATAAAGTTCAAAAGGAGATAAGCCATTTCTTGGGAGAGAGGGGATCCCCGCAACTAGGCGAAGTCCCACTATCCTCCAAGAAAGGGACTCCTGAGAGTGCAATATAGACTAAATACGACCCCAGACCCGACGCCAGTTATACTGTAGTGCGGGATATTCATGCATAACATGAAATGAAGTAATAAACCAATGGCCACAGGACGTGTCCAGCAACCATTACCCTGAGTAGTGTTCCATTTGTCTAAACTGTGAGGAGTGTAAAAACACCGGTGGGCTAGAAAGAAGAGGGTCTGAGTGAGTGAGGCGGGTCGGGAACCCGTGTCCCTCTGCTCCAGATAAGGCTCCATTGCTCCGAGGTTAAAGTCACATGCAATTCTCTCTCCCATACTTTCTGCGCTATAGAGGTATCTCTAGTGATAGCATTACATAAGGTTTAGTAAAATTGGATGCTACACCCGGTAAACTACCGAGAGATCGGAAGTTTCCAATCAACCTTATGCAGAGAGTGCCGATGGCGGGAGTACTCTAGTGCTCCGAATGCAATGCTGAAGTTGCACTGACCAGAGTCGGGAGTCGAAAGGTTGCATAGGAGTATTAAAGGCACCTAAAGTGTCGAAAAACATTGGTGGATAGTGGGAGTCTAATGGGAGAGTCATACCAGGGAGTAAGGTAAGAGGAATCGGTGAGCAAAGGCCCGCTACTATATCTAGCCACACAGGTCTGCTCGGTACTGGAGCTTCCAACCAACAAGCACCTTGTTTGAGAAGAAAAGATTGAGGGAACACTTGAGTAAAATCGCCACCAAGTATTAATGGAGCATTGGCGGAGGCCGAGGCCAACTGCGCAAAACTTGCATAGTAAGCAGGGTTGTCCACATTCGGGACATAGTGCAAATACACGTGAATTCACTATCTCCAACCTCAAGGTGTACACGGGCCCATCTACCCTCCATGTCAGCGCTAATATCAGGTACAGTAGCGTGCAAAGACTTCTTAACCAGAATGGCTATCCCGTACCATTTGGAAACGGTGGGAGAATAGGCAGCTACCATGTGAGGCCTAGCATTGAGTTTCAGTGTTTCAGCAGAGTGTAATGCGTTTCCTGAAGAAACACCTAATCAACGTGCTCGTGGCTAAGATAGCTAAGGATTTTCTTTCTGCTGAATGGACCAGCAATGCCTTTGACGATGAATAATAAGATTTTACATGAGGCCATTCAGAAAAGTTAAAATTCTGAGCATGATAGCACACATAATTTCACTGTGTCCCTCAAACTGACTGTATCTGGCTGTACACATGACATAGGAAAAATAAGCTAATATAATACAATGAAGCGCCCCACATTAACAAAGAAAACCGCAGTACGGTAGAGGAGAAGCAAAACCCCAAAATTACTGGCGACCATGTGTCTGCGGGGAGAAACCCCAGAGAAGGCCGAAATTGAAAAAACATATAACCTGTAGGACTGTGCGTGCTCCGAATCCGACCGAGGCACACATCATGAAGGGATAGGAGACCAAAGACAAAAGTCATACAGAGAAAGAAAGAAAGTCCAGGCTATTTCTGTGCTGGGCTATGACCGCCGCATCGGGCCCTTCAAAATGGCGGACAGAGCCGGCAGATAAGAGTCCAAGATTTGGGATTAGCGCATCTGTTCTGCTTCTTTGGAGTCCAAAAATGTTGATAATAGATCAGGATCCTCGAACGTCCTGGTCTGGTTGTGGAGAGTCACTCGGAGCTTCGCTGGATACAACAGGCCAAAGCGAGCCTGTAGCTGTTGAAGTCGAGGGCGAAGAGCAAGGAGTTTCTTCCGACGGTCAACGGTAGGCTTTGCCAAATCAGGAGAGAAGGAGACCTTACGACCTTCATATTCCAAATGATGATTCGCTCGGGCAGCATGTAAAATTTGTTCCACTTGTTGATATCGTAGCAAGCTAAAGATAATAGGCCGGGGGGTCGTGCGGTTGAGCGCCATGCGGGCAGGAACACGGTGTGCTCGATCGATTTCCAGTTCTCTGTGAAAAGTGATCTTCAGCAAGGAGGGAAGAGTTTTGAGCAAGAATTCTCTTATATCTCCTGCTTCCACCCCCTCCGGCATTCCGAGGAGCCTCACATTGTTGCGACGGGCGCGATTATTGCTATCTTCCAACTCCTTTTGAAGATTCTGTATCTGGCGCTCAGCCTCGTCCAGTTTGCCCAAGCGCACCTCGTGCGAGTCGAGGACCCCCGCCATATTGTCCTGCCGTAATGAAAGACCTTCAAGTCGGTCTTGGAGCACTCCAAAGTCTTCTCGCATGGCTCGAAGCGCTTCTCCATTAGACTGCACCAATTCCTTCACGCCGCGTATTTCCTCCAAAATCTCCAGGTGCATTGCGGGGTTTTCACGAAATGGAACCATCTTCTGCGGGGAGGATACCTCTGTTTTGGAGCGTTTTCCGTGAGAAGAAGAAGGAGACCCGAAGTCCAAGCGCGCTGGTTTGTGGGCCGCCATCCCCCCCGAGGTGCCCCGGTCAGCTCGGAGCGAAATAGTAAATTTATATAGGTATTAAGTCAGGATTCTGAGTAGGCCTCTCGGGAGCTTCAACGCAAAGCGTCCTACCCGCTGGACATCAGGCTCCGCCCCCCGAGAGAGGCCTTCTTTTAACGAAGCCTCCCATTAAGCCACCACTGGTGGCATGGGACTTGAATCTGGTACTTGGGCAGCTCATGAAACCATCCTTTGAACCATTAGACACTACCTCTTTGAAATTCCTTTCCTGGAAGTTTATCTTTCTCATTGCAATCACATCAGCGCATCGCATCAGTGAATTGCAAGCGTTGGTGGCTGATCCTCCTTATACAAGGTTCCATCATGATAAGGTAGTCCTTAGGACTCATCCATACTTTATGCCAAAGGTGGTTTCACCCTTTCATTTAAAGCAAGCGGTTTACCTTCCTGTATTCTTTCCAAGGCCTCACGCCTCAAATGCAGAAAGGAACCTTCATACTTTGGACTGTAAAAGAGCTTTGGCCTTTTACTTGCAAAGGACACAGCAACATAGAAAATCCTCTCAACTCTTTTTTGCTTTTGATCCTAGTCATTTGGAACTTCCAGTCTCCATGAGGACACTGTCCAGCTGGATTGCACAGTGTATATCTTTTGCCTATGAGAGTAAGAACCTTCCTCTTGAAGGCCATGTCACAGCTCACAATGTGAGAGCCATGGCAGCCTCTATGGCTCATCTTCACTCTGTGTCTATTGACAACATCTGTCAAGCAGCTACTTGGGCTTCGGTACATACCTTCACAGCCCATTACTGCTTAGAAAAGGACTCCCGCCGGGATGCCTTGTTTGGTCAGGCTGTTCTTCAACACCTATTCTAGACTTAATCAACTCCTACCCACCATCCCTGGTAGGATGCCAGAGATCCATGGGGGGAAGTGGAGCCCTTTCACAAGAGTACACAACTTTCTGGGGCCATCTCCCTGGCATCTGCAGCTAGTGAGTCTCCATTTGTGAAGACTACATTCTTGCTTGTTCCTGGAGATAGCATAGTTACTCACCTGTAACAGGTGATCTCCAGGAACAGCAGGAATTTAGTTTTCACAATCCACCCACCTCCCCTAGGAGTTGTATCTTTCTATTTCTCTCTTTCCCTCTCTCTTTTGTCTCAGCTTTAAACTCAACTGGAGGGGGACAGTTGGGAAAGGCGGGAAGGCAGCATGCAGGCGCTGTGAGATGCTCCCAAAAGCTTTCCTATTGGACGCTGGGGAGCGTTCCCACACAGGCTCCATCGGTACCGATGATACCCATATGTGAAGACTAAATTCCTACTGTTCCCGGAGATCACCTGTTACAGGTGAGTAACTATGCTTTCCTGATGTATCGATATTTGTTTCAATTCTTCCATAGCATCACCTTTAAATACCATTTCAGTCATGGGTAACATCCCTAGATCTTCCTCAGTAAAGACCAAAGCAAAAATTCATTCAGTCTCTCTGCTATGGCCTTGTTCCCCCTTAGTGCCTCTTTTGCCCCTCTATCATCTAATGTTCCAACTGACTCTCTCACAGGTTTTTTGCTATGAATGTTCTTGAAAAAGTCTTTGTGTTTTTGCTTCCACAGCAAGCTTTTTCTCAAATTCTTTCTTTGCCTGCCTTATATAACTTGCCAGTGCCTGTGGTGTTTCCATTTTTCATCATTTGGCTCCTTTTTCTATTTCCTGAAAGATGCTTTTTTGGCAACAACAGCCTCATTGACCTCACCTTTAAACCATGCTGGCAGTTTTTTGGACTTCCACTTTTCTTAAAGCATGGAATACAGCTGGTCTGGGCTTCCAAGGTAGTATTTTTAAACACCCAAGCTTGATGTAAGTCTTTAGCCTTTGTAACTGCTCCTTTTAGTTTTTTCTTAACTATTTTCCTCATTTTATCATAGTCTACTTTTTGAAAGTTAAAAGGTAGTACTGTGGCTTTTCTTACCCTCCCTCCTCCATTTATTAAATAAAACGCGATCATGCTATGATCACTATTGCCAAGTGGCCCCAACACCCTTATCTTTTGTACCAGATCTTATGTTCCACTAAGGACTAGTTCGAAAATGCCTTCCCCTCTGGTCAGTTCATGAACCAGCTGCTCCAAGAAGTAGTCATTTATGTCATCTAGAAACTATCTCCCTAGCATGTCCTGCCATGACACTGACCCAGTTGATACCGGGGTAATTGAAATCACCCATTATTATTACTGTGCTGTAACGTTTGTTAGCTTTCCTGATTTCTTTGAGTATTTCATCATCCATTTGTTCTTTCTGTCCATGTGGTCGGTAGTACACCCCCACTGCCATCGCCTTCTCCTTTTTACATGGAATTTCAGTCCATAGAGATTCTACAGTGAATTTTTGTTTCCTGCAAAACTTTAATCCTTTGTGACTCAATGCCCCCTCTAACATAGAGCGTAACCCCTCCACCAATTTGACCTGTTCTATCATTACAATATAGTTTGTTCCCAGGTATCGGTGTCCCACTGGTTGTCCTCCTTCCACCATGTCTCTGAAATACCAATCGTATCTAACCTCTCATTTAGTGCTATATATTCTAACTCTCCCATCTTATTTTTTAGACTTCTAGCATTTGCATACAAACATTTTAGAGTCTGTATTTTATTCATATTAATCTGGCTGTCGGTTGGCAGGGGTAATTTGGAATCTTTAAGTACTGTCTGCTCTGTACTCAAGGGCATTTGGGCTACTTTTGTCTTTATTGGAACCTCTCTGCTGATATACCCTAACTTCAAACTTGCTAGTATCCATCAAGTATACATTGTTCCGAACCATGTGCTCTTGGGTGACTGTCAGCTTTCCCCTATTATTCTAGTCTAAAAGCTGCTCTATCTACTTTTTATAGGTTAATGCTGGCAGTCTGGTACTATCCCAGTTAATGTGGAGCCCATCCCTTCAGAAGAGCCCCTCCTTTCCCCAGAAAAATCCAAATCTCATATCCTTGCACCATCGTCTCATTCACGCAATGAGACTCCGGAGCTCTGCCTACCTTTTGGGTCCTTTGCGTAGAACGAGAAACATTTCGGAGAATGCTACCTGGAAGTTCTAGATTTCAGCTTCCTACCTAAAAGCCTAAATTTAGCCTTCACTACCTTCCTACCACACTTTCCTATGTCATTGGTACCGACATGTACCAATACAGCAAACTCCTCCCCAGCACTATCTAAGACCTTGTCTAGGTGGCGCGTGAGGTCTGCTACCTTCGCACCAGGCAGGCATGTTATCAACAGATCCTCATGTCCACCAGTCACTCAGCTATCTAAATTCCTAATGATCGAATCTCCAATTATAACTGCTGTCCTAACCCTTCCTTCATGGGCACATGGCCCTGGAGAAACTTCCTTGGTGCGAGAAGATTTTACATCACCTGGCGGACAGGTTCTATCTACAGGATCACTTCCTGCTGCACCAGGGTGATGCTCTCCTGTCTCGTGATCTCTCTCCTCTATGGCAACTGAGAGGCTGCTAGACTGGAGGTGGGACTTCAGTACTATATCCCTGTAGGTCTCATCTATGTACCTCTGTCTTCCTTATGCCCTCCAAGTCTGCTACTCTAGCCTGCAGAGATCGGACCCGTTCCCTGAGAGCAAAGAACTCCTTGCACCTAGTGAACACGTAAGACCCTTCCCCAACTGGGAGGAAATCATACATGTGACACTCAATACAAAAGACTGGAAAATCCCCATCTTGCTGCTGGACTGCTGCCTACATCTTAGTTTTAAGGTTGTGTTTAGGTATTTTAGTTCTTTATTTACTAAGGGTTGGTGGGGATACCTATACTAGCAATACATGTAATGTAGTTTGTTCACTTGAAGCTTAATTAATCTCAGGTCCTTAATGTATGCCTGATGAAGATAAACAACTGCACCTGAGAGTGAATATGGCACCTCCTTTCCTTTAAGAGGTTTAAGCACCTATAAAGCTACAATTATCCCAGGGGTGGGTGGGGAGGGAAGAAAGGAGACGTATTATAAAGCTGGCTGCTACACAGTACCATGTCCCTGTGTTTATAAGGTAATCTGTGACCAATTTCCTGGGTGATTCACACAGCTCTTGCTTGGACAGAGGGAGTCTTGGGTTCTAAATTTAACCAGAAAGCTCTCTGCTGTGTTTTAAATGTAAACTGAAAGCTCTTTGCTGATGCTGGGCCCTGACTGAGTATTAAATTTAAACTAGAAGCTCTCTGCTGAGTTTTAAACTTAAACCGAAAGCTACCTATTGAGTTTTTAATTTAAAGAAAAGCTCTTTGCTGATACTATTCCCTGACTGATTTAACAAACACACTGGATTCACAGATTAATCATCTTTAATCTAAAGAATTCCTTTTTCACCAAGATTTAGAAAAATTTCCTGAAGTAAATACTTAAAATTGCAGCTCTCTCTCCAGAAGTAGCAGTCCCTTTATGTAGCCCTTCATTAAAGAGAAATCATCTTGAATCTCCTTGACTTTATCTTTGAGAGACTCTATTCTGTGCTTAAGAGCACTTAGTTCTTGATCATGCAGTAACACCACCTGCACCGTAGCCTCAAATCTATTGCCAGTAGCACTTATTTTGCTGCAAAGTAATGTTTCCAATGTAGACAGTCTGCCCAAAGAGTCTCAAAAATGAAAGTTTTTGGTCTTACCAACACCATTCTTGAGCCAGTCTGATCAGGGGCCTCACCTGATGCTGCCATCACTATCTGTTGTACAGGAGAACTCCACTGGTCTCACCTGTGTCTCTTGTGATAGTAGCCAGTGCTAAGGCACCGGCAGGCAATGGTCACCACCAAGCCTCACTGCCACCCAGGGTAAATATGCATGAGATGCCGAATTCCATCTTTGGTGTCTTTGCTGCCCTTCAATTAGCGTCACTTCCAGGTTCTGGTTCTCTAGGCAGAGTGTAATTTCGAGCTTACAGACACCATCAGGCATCCTCCTGCTGCTTTTGGTTCCCAGCGAGCACCTCGGAGTCATATTATTCTTAGCACCTAGCCAAGAACTGTTCTGTGAAAATGTTATACAACTGTGTTTCTCAAACTATTCCTGGAGTGCCCCCTAGCCAGTCTGGTTTTCAGGAATTCTCTCATATGCATATTCATTGTGGATATCCTGAAAATCAGGCAGGCTAAGGGACACCCCAGGATCAGCTTGAGAAATGCTGCCTTACTCGAAGTGTGCGAGGTACCCAACCTTAGAGCCAAAAGATGAGAAAGAGGGGGTGCTCTACTAGTGCCCCAGAAGAGGAGTTATCTAAAGAAGTCTTCTGGGGCTTATGGAATTTCACATGGACTTTGCTTATTGTTTTGCCTTTTTTTAAACATGTTTTTCCCTTGCAATGCAATGTGTGCCACTAGGCTACTCCTCGTTTTCCTCTTAAGCACACCAAATAAAGGTGTTTCGCCAGAAATACTCTTTTGCTGCAGTCTTGTTTCTTTTTGAATGTTTTGAGGTTTTGTAGTTACCCAGAAAAGGCCTTGGTGCAATTTGCCTTCCTTGTTCACCCAAGCCCTTTGCTTTGTTCGTAGTTTTTCCTTCATTTATTTGTTTGTTTATTACATTTGATATACCGCTCAGGCCAAAGCATCAGAGCGGTTTACAATAATAGATAAATGTTACTGAAATATGAAAAGAACGCCATTGATAAGATAGGACAGAATAAGAGATACAGTGATAGTCAAAGAAATAGAAGAGACAAGAGGAAAGGCTGATTATAACATCCAGAGAGGTAGACTATCGTACCGCCAGGTGTACAGGTGGTTACTTATTGTCCACAGCTCATGGTCCTTCCAAACAAATTTGACCATATGGTCATGGTGGATGTTTCTTTCCCCCAAAAACTGATTTAATGTACCTTCTTTAGAGATACACTCAACTGTTTTGTGAGAGATGGGTAACATATAACGCATGTAATCTTTGTAGCATCATGCTGGACAAGTATATTTTCCGGTAGTACCAGATCAGTGCTTCCCAAGTTCTTACTATTCTGCAATTTAAAATTATGTCTGGTAATCGGGTTTAGGTTTTCAAACTGGTTAACTTGGAAGTCTGATAACTTTTCAATTTCAATTTATTGATCCGATATACTGCTCCTTATTACAAAATGTTAGGAGGTTTTAAATGCCACCAACAATTATTTAAAAGCTAACTCCCAATCCCACTCTATTCCCTATAATAAAAACAGAAATCCGCTTCCCCCAAACCCCCCAACCAGGTCCTCTCCTTCCTCCCCCTTGACAAAGCTAATTCCTCCTCCCTTTCACAATTCAAAAACCTCCACCTAAGGCTCTGTCAATGCTCAGTGAAAAAAACCCACACCTTTAGTTACTTACGAAAATATAAAAAATGAATCTACTCCCTAAAAAAACCCCAAACAAACAAAAAAACTGCCACCATTCCGGCCCCTCAAAACTGAAAGCACATTCCTGGGCATAGGATAACCTCTCCTCATGATTTGTGCCAGTACTCAGATCTGTTCTATAAAGAGGATTCTTTATCTATCTTTGAAGAGCCACGTTGCAGTGTTTGGACTTAGGCAAAATCTCTTTTCTCTTCTTGACAAGCTACAGGAAGCTTTACATATATGCTCTCCCCTTTTTTATTGGACAAAATATGTTCATATATATATATATATATATATAATGTGTTACGCTTTATTTCCATGCATTCAAGTGGGCTAGCACAACAACCACAATTCTTTTTCTTACCAAAGCAGCAACCATGCACTGTGTTCATGTGTTTGCAATGGCTTTAGAAAGAGACTTGAGGCACTTGCCATTTGTCAATAGAAATCCTTTGCTATCTTGAAGCATTTGCAGTCTATTTAAAGCAATGCAGGCAAAAATAGCTGCAAGTAAAGCAGAGCTGTGAGGAAGCATTTAAGTAACTGGACTGTCTAAATATTTACACGTACCCTAATGTTAAATGTAACCCTCCAATTGTGATGTGACGTGACCACCTTGATTGAAGGATAAGCTGGCATACAAATCTGTCTAAATAAATAAATTTACCCTAATCCACTGAATTCTAAAGAGAACGAGAGAGAAAAGGTTTGACACAGAGGGTGGCAACATCTTCATTTTAATGATCTTATTCAGCAGCTTCCAGGTCACAAACCTACTGAATATAGTGCTGTGTTCATTTAGCGACTGCCTCCCACTGCTTTCATCTCACACATTCCTAGTTACACACCTTATCTAGTGCTTTGCACTTTGCACTAAGGGACTCCGCACTCAGCCTGTCAGGGACAGCTTAAGTGTTTTTCAGGTATTTGAAAGCATGTAATGCTTCATCTCCTCTCTAGTGCACATGAATCTCAGGTAATAAGCAATGCACACTTCCAATGGCAGCTGCTATTTGCTACAACAGATCTGGAAAATAATGTTATTTTATACGTTTGTACTGCCAGTTGACTGTCTGGGACATTAGAATCTACTCTGGCATCTGTTTTTCTTTAGATCCAGCTGATCATTTTGAGCTTCCAGCTCCATCAAAATTTGAATTATGGTTTCATGAGCCTTTTATTCTTAACTATATGAGGATTTCCCCCTATTTTTATATTCCCCTCCCCTCTCAGCCCAGCCTGGCAATGGGAGTCCTCTCGGTGAGGAGCCACCAACTAGCTCTGGAATACAGCTCACATGGACCCTAAATTTAGCCACTGACTTACCACCATTCAACATGACTAATGCATCTTTCTTCTTTAAGGCCTTCCTCCCCCCGGGGTCTATGAAAATTTCCTTTGTATCATGCCTGGCCAGCTCTGGTCATCAGAAACCTGCCCTGGGAATTGGCCTCTGGTCCAGGGTGTTGTAAGGGGAGGGCAAAGGGGATAACTTCCTAGTCATAAAGTTAAGGAGGTGCCATGCAACCAAGCAAGGGAAATCCTGAAAGCAGCCTTTGCCTAGGATGCTGGTGTTTCTCTCCCCCCCCCCCCCGCCCCTAGCTACTGTCCCGCTTAGACTCTCTCTACATGATAACCTATAGTCTTTTTATATAATTCTGACTCCTGGGCCTTCTGGAGCTATGACTGATGCAAGAAATCTTCCAGCTTCCATTGTCTGCCCTACATTAAATTGGAACCTTTCAGGATAATCACAATGAATATGCTTGAGCGAGATTTGCATGCCCTCTGCTGTTGTGGATATACTGAAATCCTGACTGGCTAGGTGTGTTCCAAGGACTGGGTTGAGAAACCCTGGCCTAGGGCAGTATCTCGCAAATGGGTCATACAAATATGGCTGCTGCCCCCTCCTTCTGGACCTCCACCATGACTTGTGCCCAGTAGGGGCAGGCAGTCAGCTTTCAGCCTTTGAATCAGTAAATGTTAACAGGTCTTGCCCCTTCCTCCCATCTGGGTTTCCTGTTACACTGGAAACCATGCAGAGTACTGGGGTCTGTGAACACATATTGCCACACACAGGGCCTGTGCTGACTGCTGCTGCTGCTGCAGTTGTCATGATTTTGAATAAGGGGGGGGGGGGGGGGGAAGGAGGAATGAGGATCTGCTGCTTTTGCTTTTCAGCATAATCTGGGATCACATGACTTTTATAAAGTGTGAAAATGGGGTTATATTGTCTAAAGGTTTAGGAAGCATTGGTCTAAAGGAAAATGAGATAAGAACATAAGATATGCCATACTGGGTCAGACCAAGGTCCATCAAGCCCAGTATTCTGTTTCCAACAGTGGCCAATCTAGGTCATATGTACCTAGCAGTTTCCCCAAGAGACACAAGTTCCACAATGCTTGTACTGGGTCAAGCATTGATATCTTCGGTCACTTCTTAATAATGGTTTATGGACCTTTCCTCCAGGAACTTGTCCAAACCTTTTCTAAACCCAGCTACACTAACAGCCTTTACTACATCCTCCGGTAACAGATTGTGTAGGCATAGCTCTAGGTGAGATGCTATATGTTAAACTTGCAGCTCTGAGTGGACAAAATATTTGGCTATAAAGTTTCAGATGATACTGTAAATAATTTATATGGATGTATGTACAACAATTGGACTAGATTTACTATAATGCGCCATCACATTATCGTGCATTAACACACACATCTGGGCATGAGTTGAGATCTCGCTAAGCTTGATGAATGGTCAAGAATTTGGCAGCTGAGATTTAACGCAAAAAAATGCAGGGTCATGCATTTTGGCTGTGTAAAAAAAAAAATATAATATATCTAAGGGAGTCGTACAGTATAGGGGATGAAGTAATTCTATCCACAAAAGAAGAGCGGGACCTGGGGGTGATTGTTTCTGATGATCTTAAGGTGGCGAAACAGGTAGAAAAGGTGACTGTGAAAGCCAGAAGGATGCTTGGGTGCATAGGGAGAGGAATGGCCATCAGGAAGAAAGAAGTGATAGTGCCTCTGTATAAGTCTTTGGTGTAATTCTGGAAAGTGTGGTAGATGTGTGGAACAGTCTCCCAGTGGAGGTAGTAGAGACCTGGACAGTATCTGAATTCAAGAAAGCTTGGAACAAACACAGAAGATCTCTAAAGGATAAAAAGGGGACTATAGTAGTTGGTATGGAAGGGAAGACTGGATAGACCATATGCTCTTTTTCTGCTGTCATGTTTTTCTGTTTCTATACTTATTAAGGTGCACTAATGGTATGGTTGATCCACAGTAACCACTATTATTGTTAAGTCGACATTGACTTGAGAGCACTTATGGTGACCCTGTGGATAGTTGTCCTAAACTGTTCATTCTTGTCAGGTGGCTCATTGTTGATAAGAGTGCTGCTGCTGATGTTGCATCATTCAATAACATTGCTGGTCTTCCTCTTTTTAACATTGACCTTCAACATTACCAACCAGGGCCGGCCCTAGAGTTGGTCCAAAGTGTTGGAGCTCTAGGTGAACCTCAAGCTTTACACACCCTCTGGCTGTCAAAATGTATTATTTAGCTTTGAATGTCCTGCTTTTGCTGCCTGCCAGAGGTTGCGGCCCTAGGCAACCGCCTAATTTACCTAGTGTTTGGGCCGGCCGTGTTGCCCAGCATGATGTCCTTTATACTTTGAACACATCATACAAAGAAAGAGTTGGTTGTCATTGGAGCTTTTAAGGAAAGCTTAGGTTTGATATCCTCTAGTACTGATTCATTTGTTCTTTGGGCAGTCCATGGTATACACTGTATTTTTCTCCAGCACCATAATTCAAAGTCATCAATTTTCTTACTATCTGTCTTCACTGTCCAACATTCACGTCCAAATTATAATACTTAAAAATGCATGGCTTGGACGAATCAAATCTTTGTGCACAGAGATACATCAGTGCACTTGAAAATCTTGCCTCGGTCCTTCTTAGTAGTTTTGCCAAGAGCAATGCATCAACTGATTTCTTGACTGCTTGTTCTCTTTATTGGTTATTCATCCAAGCAGGTTAAAGTTTTCTACTATTTCTTTCTTCTCCATCAAGGATGACATTATTATTTTGCCACTTGTCAGGATCTTTTTCTTCACATTAAGGTGCAGACCCATTTTAACCCTTCCTTGACTTGATAAGCAGATGTTTCTGATCAAATTCACGTTCAGCCAATAATATGGTATTCTCAGCATAATAAAAGTTGTTGTCTTCCTCAAATCTTCGCATTTTGGTTGTCTTTATAAAGTGGCGTAAGCTCCAATGAGGGGTCCCCAAGCAAAATTTTGCAGTGGACCTCCCCATGCAATGGCAGCAGCAGCAAATTTACTTTCTCATCCTGCCACGCTGCCTCCGCTCTTGTAAGTTTGGAGCTGGCCTGGTGGGCTGGTCCCTGCCGGACCTACACCAAACTTACAAGAGCAGAGACAGCGCAGCAGGATGAGAAGGTGTTTGCTACGCTGCCTTACTGTTGCTGTGTGGGGCCCCCTTTCTGCCGGGGCCCCTCTCCCCTCTATTGGGGGGGGGGGTGGGCTGCTTGGGCAGAATTTATGCCACTGTCTTTATATAGTCCTGAATCTGATGATTTCTTCAGCATATAAATTGAGCAGGTTTGGGTAAAAATATGCAGCCTTCTCATACACTTTTTTGCTGATTTTTAAATCATTTGATTTCTCCTTGACCTAGAAGCAACAGTTCAAATGGAACAATGTAAAGATTGTGCATGAGAGCTATTGGGTATTCTGGTACACTCATGATTCTTAATGTTGGACAGCATTTTTCCATGATTTATATGATCAAAAGTCTTGCTGTAGTCAATAAAACACATGTAGATATCCTTTTGCTATTCTTTTGTCTTTTCAAGGATCCATTTCGCATCCATGATGTCTCTTGTTCCTCGACCTTTTGTAAATCTTGCTTGCAGTTCAGGCAGTTCTCCTTCCACGTATGGTTGTAATCACCACTGAATGATCTTGAGTAAAATCTTGCTGCATATGGGATCAGAATGATTGTGCAGTAATTTCCACACCTTTCTTCAGTATTGGTATGAACACTGATCTTTTCCAGTCAGTCGGCCATGATGTCATCCTAAATTTCCTGGCAGAGCCTTTTAACAGCTGCATCTGATTGCTGTAATACTTCAGTGGGAATACCATCAGTGCTCAGTGCTTTGTTCTTTGATAATGTTTTCAATGCTGCTTCAACTTCATCTTTCATTGTTACTATGTTACAATGATTTCTGATCAGAAGGTATAGGCTGAAACAACTGTTCTGCTTGATATTTATGGTATAATGACTTGGTGTCTTTCCTCCTTTTCATGATCTCCTCAGCATTATTCAACATGGATATTGAATGTCTTAGCATTCCAATTTGCAAGTGTAATTTTCTCTTTGACTTTCCTAAAGCTACAAGAGTTAATCTTGTTCTTTTTCCAGGAACAAGCAGGAAGTCAGTTCTCACATATGGGTGATGCCGATGGAGCCCTGCACAGAAGTTTCTCCCCAGTTTTCAAAGAAAGCCTTTGGGCGATGCACCACGCATGCATGGTTCCCCTTCCCGCCCAAGGGTGCCATCTTGCCTCGGTCTCCTTTTTTCCGCAGAACCCACTAGACGTGCATCTGATTTCCCCGGAAAGAGAGTCCGTTTTTTCCTCTTGGAAGTTTTCTTCCCCAGTTGCACCGGTTCCCTTTCCTGCCCCCGAGCTCACTTGCCTCGGCATCACGTCTCGGGTTTGTCTTTTATCCTTACTTTTTTTGACTGGTGCAGTTTTTTTTTTTATTTCTTTATTTATATTTTCCAACAAAATACAAACAAAAAAGAAAACCAAATTACAGTAAATTAAAATACACAATCCTTCTCTGGAACATGAGGCTGATCACAGCCCACCCCACCCTGTCCCTCCCATCATCATGCGATCATCAGGGGCCATATGAAAGATACATAAAACATCTGCAAGCCTGCTAAACCTGCAGGGGGCTATAGAAGGGCAAACACGCCACTACAGAGAAAATAAGAAGGTTTATTTGATAACCCCTTCACTTAAGAAAGAGGAGGATGCAAGAGAAACTGCCACATCATGGTATTTGCACCCATGAGTAGCATAGGCACAAGTGTACCACCACAGGCCTCAACCAAAATCTATTGTATGTTTCCAGTTAGAAATAACAGACATAGGGCCACTCCCAACATGGAACGAAATTCAGACAGACAATCCCTTTATAAGGGCAAGCTGCCAATTACTGATTGAAAAACAACCCCAAATCAGGAGAGAGCGGCCCTGAATCCCAATACCACCCTAATACGGTTCCATATTAAAACCAATAAGACTGAATGTTAGGACATTCCTACACCGCCTGTCTCAAAGTGCTGACATCTCCTCGCAGAAACCAACCCTTAATCTCCGCTGCATATTGAAAGCATGCCTACGGCCCCCTCCACCCATTGTGAACCTTGCTTTGGCAAACGCCATAGTATTAGGCCAAAGAATTAGGAAGACACATCCCCCCTACCTCTTAATAAGACCCTTTCTTCCAAAGAGCAAATGTAGGCGGTTAATTCTCCATAAACGTTGAACTAGAGTTCTAGCACTTTGACACTGCACTTTCCTTGTAAGAAAGACTGGTAATATTCCTATTTCATAATTCATTTTAGGAGTGATAGACCTATCTATATCTTCAAGACGACCCCATCAAGAAACAGACCGACAACCACATTACATTAGAGCTCATTAAGTCACATAGGGTAAATGAGATCACAGCATAAACCTAGTTGTGAGCCACATGGATAGTAGATTCACTAATACTAGAACAAAGTCCCTTGGAAGCTAGGAAGAGACCATGTGGATTTTGAAACCATGAGGGATACAGCTATCCACACTAATATGGCCACCCATTAATCTTATGATGGACAGCTGAAAACCCTTAAAAGAGGGCTTAGATCTCCGACTACGACAACTCCCTTACATTCAAATGTGTCTCCCACAGCAATAAGATGCCAGCACTTTCTTTTCTACCATTCAGAGGAAAACATTGTGTAACTGAATGTTAAGGGCATTAATAATCTTAAAGAAAGCATGTTGACAATATAGCTTCGAATTAACAATCCTATGTTGCAGAAATAGATCAATATTTTATTTTAGCTGCATTTATATCCCGCTTTTCACCAGGTCAAAGAGGTTGGGGGATACATTTAACACGAGGGGATATGAGACACATACACTAATACTTACAGGGAACATGGGCAATGGAGGGTTAAGTGGCTTGCCCAAGACCACAAGGAGCACCTGCGGGACTAGAAACCCCAGTCCTTCCGGCCCAAGGTTGCTGTCCTCTAGTGGGATTTGAACCACCGACCTTCCGGCCTGTAGTACCTTGCCCCAACCACTAGGCCACTCCTCCCCAATATGTAGCATTTAGTTTTACACTATAGAACCATTTCTTAAGTGCCTTTAAAGCGTGGCTGCATCTATAGCCCAAATAGGAAACAAAAAAAGGCCCCATTATTTGATTGAACGCAATAGCACACCTAATTCTACCAAAACATTTCCCTAAAACCACCCAAACCCGGGGGGGGGGGGGGCTATATAACACACAAAACGTAACGGGTGAGTCAGCTAGGACAAGACAGACATGGAAGGCTCCTTGACCCAACACTTGCACATTTCTGTGACTCTCAAAATATCACATCTTGCCCACCTCCCCCACCAAGAATAGAGACAATGTCCTACAAAGAGACAGAATAAATGTCCCAATACATAAGTGTTACATGCTTAGATGTCACTTCTGTGTGAATAGGTCTCCTTCACACGATCTCAGACCGGTTAAATGCCCATAATAGCAAGCACCATAAAACTGTAGCAAGTAGGAGATGTAATATAACCTTCACTGCATCACCGCTGACTCCTTATTCTCCAGAAATGTGCCTAGATCTCCGGGATCATCAAAAGTTTTAGTCTGGTTGTGCAACGTGACTTTCATGCGGGCAGGATATAGCAGTCCAAAACGGACCTTCAATTGAACCAAGCGTGGACGCAACGCCAAAAGACGACTCCTCCGATCCACCGTTGCCTTTGCAAAGTCCGGGAAGAACAGGAGTTTATGCCCTTTATCAGGGCTGTACCGAGACTGAAATGCACCCTGTGCGACTTCGGGCGCGTGCTCCCCTCCCGCACCTCCATTTAGACACTTTATGGGGGTGCAGGAGGGGGGGTGCGTGCCCGATCTGCAAGTTGCCAACACGCTAAGCAGGTCTGGTCCCTCCCAGAGAGACCAGACCTGCTTAGTGTTCTGGCGTGAAGACTTAAGGGGCGCATTTCGTCTCTCTGCTGCTGCCTGCCGCCGAAAAAGTGGCAGCGGCAGGCAACGGCAAAGAGCCAAAATGCGCCCTTTAAGTCTTTGCGCCTTGTGCGGCCGCACCGCTAGCAGAGGGCTCGCTACAGTCCTGCCCTTGATATTCTGAGGCTGAAAGTGTTCTGGCTGCTCCCATTATTTGCAATACTTGCTGAAAATGTAGAACCTTCAAGATAATTGGGCGTGGACGCTTGCCCATGACCACGGACTAAATAGGCACTCTTTGGGCACGCTCAATCTCGAACGGCATATTGAAATGCAACTTTATTACACTTGGAATCATGGCTTGCAAAAATGATATCGTATCATATGACCACCTGCTCCCTCAGGAACTCCTAGGATTCTTATGTTTTTCTGCCGAGAGCAATTATCGCTGTCTTCCACCTCTCTTTGTAGTGAACGTATCAGCTTGGCCTGCTCCTCAATGGCCTCGAGCCTCTCCCCATGTGATGCCACCACCTTCTCTACCTTCTCCAAACAAGCCGTATTTGATTCCAAAGAGGATCTCAAAGCATTGATATCTTTCTGCATTGCACATAGCGATTCTCCATTAGCTTTGACCAACTCTTAGACTGCCCGAATCTCAGCCAAGATCTCCTGTGAGGTCTCAGGGCCATCTTGGATGACCGCCATCTTGTGAGGTGAGTGAGGTTCCGTCTTGGTTCTCTTTGCGCTAGCATTTTGAGACACTTGGAAATCTAGCCGTCTGTTTGGAGCCCGATATAGCCGGGGTCAAATGATATCCAAGTAGGTAGGCGCTATTTGATTAAATATTGCAGAAATCGGGATTCTTGTCTATTGCCCTCTGGAGCACTGCTCTTACACGTCCATCTTGACCAGACACCAGGCTCCGCCCCCTTGACTGGTGCAGTTTTGCGCCCTTTTCACTGGCAGAGCCCCGGGTCTTTGACCTTGCTGGGCCCCTTTTTCCCCCCCATGACCTCTGCCAGCAGCTTTAAAAAGTGTGATCAGTGCTCCCAGACCATGTCCCTCACAGACCCACATGACTGCTGCCTCGGGGCAGATGACGACCCCTTGGATTGTGGACTGTGTAAAAAGATGTTCTCCAAGGCTATCAAGAGTTGTCAGCAGCAGCACAACAAGATCTTTCAGATTCTGCCCCAGAGTCTCCAGCAACACTGTGCTCCAAGTCACCTTCCAGGACTGCAGAGCTCCAAAATGACCCCATCGCCTCTAACCGAGGCCATAGGTCCTCCAAACGGAGCATCCCGGAGGTTGAACACAAAAAGAAGAAATAATCTTTGAGGGCAATATCCATGGATGAGTCAGGGAAGGTGGGTAAGTCCTGTAGTCCATGCCATGAGTCCGAGGGATCAGAGCGGGAGCGGCCAACCAAGGTCTCCCAAAAAGAAGCATCGGCCTCCAGTGACTGACCTCAGACCCCTGAGACTATCCTGGTTGAAGACTCCCCATCGTCGGAGTCGGCACCGGTCCTGCCGAAGGCTTCAGAACCATCTGGACTGGAGACCAGAAAGGCGGCCTTGGAGCGTAGCTTGTCTGCCTTAATGGCCCTGCAGTGGGCTTTGATGCCCAATTCAACCAGACCATCTGCCCAGACCACACCAGGCCCTCAACCTTGAGGACTTTCCCGGATGTCGAGTCGATCCTTGATATCTGTCTCGATCCCAGTCCTGATCTTCGGGACCGAGGTCTTCCCCGATGAGCCCACCCACAGAGCCTCTGAAGGACACCAACTGTTGGACTCAGGGCCCAACCTTGCAGCCCGGCCCGACTTCGACTCCTGCATTGACTAAGTATAAGTCAGATTGGGAGACTGAGGATGAGGAATTACTGGACACCCATCACCACCGCGACGTGCCCTCAGATGCTGCTGCCATACTTCCAGGAGTGAGACTGGCTATGCTCCTTGGACTTAAAGGATGCATACACACACATCCTCATCCATCCTAACTACAGGCAGTACCTCAGGTTTGTGGTGGGAGACAACATCAATATAGGGTGCTACCCTTCGGCCTGGCCTCCATCCTAAGGGTCCTCACCAAGTGTCTAGCGGTGGTCGCAGCACACTTCTGCCTCCAAGTGGCCTTCATCTTCCCCTATCTGAATGACTGGCTCATCAGCCACCAAGGTGCATCAAGCCACAGTCAACACCATCTGTGTCCTGAAACACCTGGGTTTCATGATAAACCACCCCTAGTCCCAGCTCCTCCTATCTGGAGTTCATAGGCACCCAGATAGACACCCTTCAGGCCAGAGCATTCCAACTCCAGGACAGGGCCAACCACCTCAGGGTGCTGGTCGCAGATGTGCAATGCAGATGCACCATGTCTGCAGGCCTCCTGCTATGCCTGCTGGGCCACATGGCAACCACAGTCCATGTCACTATGGATGCCTGCCTCCACATGAGGGTGACTCAATGGTGCCTCTGCTCCCAATGGGCCCAGGCAACCAGAAGACTGTGGGACAGGGTAAGGATGACCTGTCAACTTGTAGACTCCCTCAGCTGGTGGCAGGTCCCGCAGTGCCTCCAAGCAGAGATGCCCTTCCAGGCCCCCAATCCCCAGAGGACCATCACTATGGACACCACCCTGCTGGGTTGGGGGGGGGGGTTCATTGCAAATATCTCTGCACCCAGAGCAGCTGGTCACAGTCAGATCCAACTCCAGATCAACCTGCAGGAGCTTTGGGCCATATTTCTGGCTCTCTGAGCATTCTGCCACCACCTGCAGCACCAATCAATGCTAGTCCAAACGGACAATCAGGCAGTGATGTTCTGTGTGATCAAGCAGGGAGGTACAGGGTCCTACCCCCACTGCCAGGAGGCAGTGTCTCTCTGCTCCTTTGTGCTCTGCAATGGGATGCTCCTGCAGGTGGTGTATCTGCTTGGTGAGCTCAACGCCCTAGCAAACGAGCCGAGCAGGGTCCTCCAGCCGCACAAGTGGCGCTGGACCCCAGAGTGGCCTCTCGGCTCTTCCAGCTCTGGGGAGTTCCCCTGATGGACCTTTTCAAGAGCCCCACCAACACTCAGCTGCCTCGATTCTGTTTCTGCCATCTGCACCCCTCATGGGTGGCAGCAGATGCATTCCTTCTTCTGTGGATGGAGGGCCTGCTCTATGCCTTCCCACCCATGCCACTGATAGCCAAAACCCTTTCCAAGGCTCAGCATGACGGGGCATCACTGATACTAATTGCCCTCCAGTGGCCCTGGCAACTGTGGTTCCCGCTATTCCTCCGCTTGTCTTTGGCCACCCCAGTCCCCTGGGGAGTGCCCTGGGACTGCTGTTGCAAGAGGAGGGCTCCCTCCTACACCCCAGTCTAGGCTTCCTGTCACTAACGGCTTGGCTACTGAAAGGGTAGCTTTGGCCCCATTCAATCTTTCAGTGGAAGTGGTCCTCCTGTAGGATCTCCGAAGATGGGCCTATGCCTTCAAATGGCACAGATTCTCAGTGTGGTGCGTGAAACGGCAAGTCAACCCATTCTCATGCTCTGTGCAGCTTGTACTGCAATATTTGCTCCGTCACAGGCAGGACTTAAGTCCAACTTGGTCAGGGTGCATCTGAGTGCTCTAGTGGCGCACCGCCATCTTATTGAGGGCAAGCCCCTCTCTGTCCAACCTCTTGGGACCCGCTTCTTGTGGGGCCTCCTGTTATCCAAGCCTCCATCTGCCCTCCAAGGGTGGAGTGGGACCTCAATATGGCGCTATCCTAGCTCAGCGGGACACCGTTCAAGCCCCTGGCTACCTTCCACCTGTGGTACCTCTCATGGAAGGTCATCTTCCTAATAGCGCTCACATCCACTCACAGGGTCAGAGCTTCAGGCGCTAATGGCGGATCCACCGTATACAAGGTTCTATAAGAACAGGGTGATGCTCCTCATGCACCCCAAGTTTCTTCCTAAGGTGGTATCCCCCTTCCATTTCAATCAGGAAGTGGTGCTCCCCACTTCCTTTCTGTGACCTCACACCAGCCGGGCTGAGACCATACTACATACCCTGGAATATAAGAGGGCCCTGTCAGTCTATCTTCAACATACCCAGGGCCACCGCAAAGCCTCACAGCTTTCTGTCTCCTATGACCCCAGTCTTCTGGGGCAAGTGGTGACCAAGTGAACTCTGACCACTTGGGTGGCAGACTGCATTGCCCTCGCCTGAACAGGCTGGGCTCTCGCTGGAGCGCCAGGTCATGGTGCACAGCATCAAGGCCATGGCAGCATCTATAGCAAATATGCGTTCTGTCCCTTTCTGACATCTGCTGGAATGCCACCTGGTCTTCAGTCCACATTTTTGCAGCTCATTACTGCCTGGAGAGGGAGTCCCAACTTCACACACCTTCGGCCAGGCTGTACTATCATCTGTTCAGGGTGTAGGCAACTCCTGCCCTCCGACCCTTCTGTGTTCAGACTACCAGAGAGCTGGTTCTCTATAGACACCTAGGTTTCTTAAGGGTCTGTCTCATTAAAACTCACTTGCTACTGTTCACGGCTCACCCGTGGCTTTTCTAGAGATTCTCGGTAGCCTATAGCTAGGGAGTCCCAAACATGAGGACTGACTTCCTGCTTGTTCCCAGAGAAACAAAGCCATGTGATCTTTTTCTGCCATAATGTTTGTCTAGTCTACCCTTCAATATCACCCACTACAAGTCCCTTTTTTTCCTTTAGAGAGCCTTTGTATTTGTCCCATGCTTTTTTGAATTTAGATACTATCCTCATCTCTATCACCTCCACTGGGAAGACAATTCCACAAATCTTCCATTCTTTCTGTAAAGAAATATTTCCGCATATTACTCCTGAGTCTATCCCCTTTCACTCTCATCCTATGTCCCCCGTAGCAGAATTCACCTTCAAATGAAAGAGGCTCTCCTCCTATGCATTTAAGCCACGGAGATATTTAAATGTCTCTTTAGCTACATTGAGAGCATCAGACACAATCGTGCCTAGGTCCCGTTCTTCTTTCGTAGACAAAAGTACATCACCCCCCTATATTGTACCACTCTCTTGGATTATTGTAGCTCAAATGTGTGACCCTACATTTTTTAGCATTAAATTTCAGCTGTCAAATTCTAGACCATTCTTCAAGCTTAGCTAGATCCCTCCTCCTGTTATTTACACCTTCCTGGGTATCTACTCGATTGCAGATTTTGGTATCATCCGCAAAGAGGCCAACCTTACCCAAAAGCCCTTCCACAATATCACTAACAAAGATGTTGAAAAAAAATCTGACCAAGGACAGATCTCTGCAACACTCCACTGGTAACCTTCTCTGCAGAGCGAACTCCATTTACTTGTAATCTTTGTCGCCTCTCACTCATCCAATTTTTAACCCAAGCAGTAACTTTAGGGTCCATCCCAGGAGTGCTTAATTTCTTTATAAGTCGCCTGTGTGGAACAGTGTCAAATGCTTTACTGAAATCTAAATACACCACATCTAGGGCTCTCCCTCGGTCTAACTCCCTGGCCACCCAGTCAAATAAATCAATCAGATTTCTCTGAAAAGACCGATCCCTGGTGAATCCATTTTGCCTCGGATCCTGCAATCCATTGGATTCCAGAAACCTCAGTATTTTCTTTTTCAGCAGCGTTTACAATAATTTACTCACCGCCAACGTAAAACTAACCAGCCTGTAGTTTTCAAACACATCCTTACTTCTGCTTTTGTGTTCAGGGACCACATGTGCCTCTCTCCAGTTCTCTGGCACAACCCCTGACTCCAAAGAGGCATTGAAAAGGTCAGTCGGTGGAGCTGCTAAAACGTCCACAAGTCCCTTCAGCATTCTTGGATGGATCCCATCTAGTCCCATTGTTTTGTCCACTTTTTTAGTTTAGGTAGTTCCTCATGAACACAGTCCTCTGAAAATCGTTTGAGATGCCTCTCGCTTTTGTTCCTGTTTGTGGGTGTTGACTGGGGTCCTGCTCCTGGCCCTTCATCTGTGAACACAGAACATAAATATTAGGCAATTCTGCTTTATCCTTATCAGCTTCTACATATTCCTCCCCTGAGTCTGACAATACTACTTTTGTCCTTCCTCCTCTCACTAACATATCTGAAAAATGTCTTATCTCCCCCCCCCCCCCCATTTTATTGCATTGGCTATTTCTTCTTCTTTTTGTACCTTTGCTTTCCTGACTACTTTGCCAGCCTTTCTAAGTTTTTCCAAATATAGATGGCTGTCTTTCTCTCTCTGTGATCTCTTGTATTTCATGAAGGCCTCCCTCTTTTTCTTCACCTTTTCAACTGCCTCTTTTGAGAACCATAGTGGCCTCCTCTTCCTTTTATTTACTATTCTAACAAAAAAGTTGGGAGGTGCTCGGTTCCCTGACTTTTTCCTGGATATCATACCTGAATGGTTGCTGGCATTAGCGGCTGCACTGATTGGCTGCAGGTTTGCTGAGGGCTATAAATCCAACTGCCCCACCGCGGGACGCTGAGGTGCTCGGTTTCCTGACTTTTTCCTGGATATCATACCTGAATGGTTGCTGGCATTAGCGGCTGCACTGATTGGCTGCAGGTTTGCTGAGGGCTATAATTCCAACTGTTCCACCGTGGGACGAGGTCGTGGGTGTACCCTGGGGACGTGCCCAAAGGGGCATGACCAAAGGGGCAGGCCACGCCTCTTTGGCGCCCCTTTGGTGAACGTTGGTGTGAGAAGGCTTTCCCTGTTATGGGGAAATGAAAGAAGAGATACCCGCCGATTGTTCAAATGAAGGCTGTTAAGATCGTAGGCCCGATGGATGCTCATGTGAGTGAGCGATTCTCCAGCTTCTGCCCAGCCATCCACGGATGGTGGAGCAGATATTTCGGCAGTGAGTACCTCTTCTATACCTTCTCCTAGCGATTTGGGTGTAACTCTGCCCATCGTTGAGCTTAAATTATTGCCTGGTGAGACCTCTCCATTGGAATGTTCGGAGTCGGTCGTTCCCGGCTCAGCCTTACTGCCTCCTTTTTTAAAAATTGATTCTGTTTCGGCTTTATCACCGTCTTTATCTGCTGTGGTTACTTTTCCTCCAGTTGTGGAAGTTCAAGCTCCGCCTTCTGATGTCTCCTTAAAGGACATATGGGCGATTGTTATGCGAATGGAATTGGCCTTGTGTTCTTCTTTGAAGAAAGTCTCAGACTTTTCTAAAGAGACGGTTTTGAAGCTATCGGATTATGAAGATAGAGTATTATCATTGGAAAAGCGGATGGATACTCAGGAATCTAAGTACCTATCTCAGATAGTGATGCTATATCTTCTAGAGCTACACTTTTGATGACTTTTGTCTCTGAAATGGATAAGGATAAGGTTTTGCGCGCATATTTCTTAAAAAAGAATGAGAGTTTTTGTGGTCAAACAATACAAGTGTTCCCTGATGTTTCCAGGGTTACTCAGAGGCGGCACAAGTCTTTTCTGGAGATGCGCCCACGAGTTTTGGCTATGGGCGCATCTTTTTACTTAAAATTTCCTTGTAAATGCCATATTGTATATCAGGGGAATAGATATATATTTTTAGAAGTAGAACAACTGATTGCTTTCTTGAGCAACAGTCAGTAGACTTGATGAAGCTCAGCAAATTCTCCATAATATCTTGGATTTTGGCACCTGGCAGACAGCATACCTCTCTGGACATCAAGACTGGTCGGCAGATGGATGCCTCAGTACCCCTCAGAAGAGTCACCAGCCATCACTATCCTTTGCTTCCTTGTGGCCACTGATTCTGCAACTTTGGGGTGCTCAAGCTCTGGTTATTCCCTTTCCTGGGATGCCTCCGCTTCCTCCACTTCCAGGGCCGCATAATGGTTCTTCAATTCAAGGGCTCGAGGAGTTGGATTGGTGATTCTGCAGGCCCTGGTGACTCATGTTCAACCTTGGTCCTTCCGTAGGCTCCCATCCTCACCTCTGCTGGAGAGCTTGGATGTTTAAAGAAGCATCTCAGCACTATACTTCTCACTGTCTTGAATGCTCCTCAGTCTTGCCACCTCTTTTCTGAGCTTCTCCACCTGTTTCCTGAGAGCTTCAGTATGTAGGCATCCTGTACATGGAACCGGTCCTTCAACTGGCATTGGGATCTTTGTCTGGACAGAGGTAGAAGCTGTAACGGGGGCAACAGCTTTGGCAATATGATTTTTTTCCCAGCCATTGTTCAGTTGGTGGAACTTTGATACCTTGCTTTGAAATGGAGAGACCCTGTTAAGAATGCCTTGGAAGATTCTGAAGACTTTTATGCAGTCCTCAGTTCTTGCACAGGCTAATCAGGCCCACTAACCCCTGATGAGGTGTAAGTGGCTTCAAAGAGCTGAGAAAAAGAGAAACTAACAGCAAAGTTTTAAACTTGCACCACTAAAAAAAAATCCAAGTATTGCCCCTTTAAATAAAAAAATATGTTCTCTGGGGAACAGCAGGAATCAGTTCTCACAACCCTCCCTCCTCCCCGTGGAGGAGGAGTTATCATTTTTTGCTGTCTTTAGCTATGTCACTTGACTGAGGCAAGATGGCACCCTTGTGTGGGAAGGGGACCACACATGTGTGGTGCATCTCCCAAAGGCTTTCTTTGAAAGCTGGAGGGAAGCTTCTTCGCAAGGCTCCATTGGAGTCCATATCACCCATATGTGAGGACAGATTCCTGCTGGTCCCCAAGAAGACTTGTTATGAGTGAGCAACTACACTTTCTCTAAGTTTTTTTATTCTATTTCCTTGCATGTAGTGTTGTAGTACGACGTTGTGCTTTGTCTTGCTGCACAGTGGAAATCTCTTAGATTCCATGATTACCATGCCCTAAAAGCAGCCAACATGGTAAAAATGCCCATGCTAACTGCTTGGCATGGGTTTGGGTAGAATCGGGGTGGGTTTGAGGTGGAGAGCGGCTATAACAACCAGTGACCGCTGGCATGTTTGCTGAAGAGGTGGCATTAGGTGCAGCTGTGCTGCTGGCAATCTGGTACTGTGGTCTCTATCCATCAAATAAATAAACATGATGGCTGCAGTTGTTCCCTGAGTACAATTCCCCAAGCCCTCCCGATCATGCTCCTCTTCAGCAACCCCAAATGGATTTCAACCCTAATCTGACCCCTCTACCCTGGGACTTACCAGTCTCTGGTAGTACAGTACTATTGGGAGCATGAATGGTCCCCCTCCACTACTATCACAGGTGCCATGGATTCCAAAATGGTGGTAGTAACCCCTAATGGTAGTCTTGTGGTACTACCACTGGGATTGACCCTAACAATAGTAGCATGAGACTGCCACATGGAAGGTACTACCAGCATTTTGGAAGTTTCCACAACTGCTGCCCCAAACACCAGTGGACTAGCAGAGATCCCCAGGTAAGATCCAGGGGGTGAAGGTGGGGGTCAGGGTTGGCCCTTGAAGGTGGGGTGTCCTGGGGGGGGATTAGGTTAAAGGTTGAACTATGCTTTTCATGGAGGGTGCTGAAGGTGGGTAGGATCAGGAGACTTCTTTTGGGGGACACTTAGGGGCTTGTTTACAAAGCCGCGGTAGTGGTTCGCGATCGCGATCGCAGCCGCGGCCCCATTGAAATCAATGGGGCCGCGGCTCTGATTGCGATCGCAAACCGCTACCGCGGCTTTGTAAACAAGCCCCTTAGTCAAATACATTTGTGGTTAATTTTATGTGAATATATTTGGGAAGAGGGGAGATAAAGAATGCCAGGATAATACAGTAGTTAGGGGCCATAAATTCTGTAGTGGGAAGGCACCTCTTTTATTCTATCAACAACTCATGTACTTAAGAAGATGAGTTTGCAAGTGAGCTGTCTGAACAGAAACTAGAAGTGGATAAGTGCAAAGTTATGCACCTAGGAAAGAAAAACCCAAACTATGGTTACACGATGCAAGGTTCCACATTAGGAACCACCACCCAGGAAAAAGATTTAGGTGTCATTGTGGATAGCATGCTAAAACCCTCCGCCCAGGGTGCAGCGGCGGCCAAGAGAGCAAATAGAATGCTAGGTATCATAAGGAAAGGAATGGATAATAAAACAAAGGATATTATAATGCCTCTGTATCCTTACACCATGGTGCGACCGCACCTTGAATATTGTGTGCAATTCTGGTCGCCGTATCTTAAAAAGGATATAGCGTTATTAAAAAAAATTTAAAAAAAAAGGACAGAGAAAATCCAGCAAAATGATAAAGGATATCCCTATAAAGAGAGGCTAAAAAGGTTAGGGCTCTTCAACCTGGAAAAGAGACGGCTGAGAGGAGATATGATAGAAGTCTATAAATTAATGAATGGAGTGGAATGGGTAAACGTAGATTGATTGTTTATGCCATCAAAATATAGAAAGACTTTGAGGCATGCAATGAAGCTACAGGGTAACCTATTTAAGACTAATAAGAGAAAATATTTTTTCACTCAATGTATAATCAAACTCTGGAATTTGCTACCGGAAGATGTAGTAAAAGCTGTTAGTTTAGCCAGGTTTAAAAAAGGTTTGGACAAGTTCCTGGAGGAAAGGTTCATAAACCATTATTAAAGTGGACTCAGAACATCGACTGCTTGTCCCAATACAAACATTGTGGAACCCTGTGTCTTTTGGGGAATCTGCTAGGTACTTGTGACCTAGATTGGCCACTGTTGGAAACAGGATATTGGGCTTGATGGACCTTGGTCTGACCCCGTATGGCATATCTTATGTTCTTATCTTAGAATTCATTTGTGGCATTTACATCTGTAAAAAGCTCAACACATCTAAGTAGTGACTTTTAGAAAAACTTCTACCTGCATTTGTATGTCCACGAAACACACAGATTTCAAAGGAATGTGTCCTAGGTGAGGTTTTGGCAGACCTGAAATTACTTCTATTTTAGCAAAGGACATTCACATCAGCCTTTGAAATTTAGACGCTGGTGTTTTCACTGCTCTGAGGCACACAAATGTCAGCTAAATACTAATTTGGGTCTGGGTTTGGAGGAGTGATGGGTAGCAATTGTGCCACCTTGTTAAATGCTATTGCGTCAATGTAGACTACTTGTGACTGTGGATACATCTCTGGTATTAAAAACCACATTAAAAAAAAGTAAAACTTAAGGTGTGACATTTCAAAATAACTCTTAATTGGCTCATCCAATTTTGTAAAGTCCAGTATAAATGCTGTAAGTGGCAGCACTATCACCTCTTACACATCCAAAGCCCCAAGTGATACCATTTTTTTACCCTGTCTTTTTTTGTAAAAGACGCATGTTTTTCATGCAGCCTTGGAGGTATTTTATAAAAGGCTGGCTGACCCTCTGAATGAGGGACAAAGACACATCAACATTCCAAGGTTCTAGTTGGAGTTTTGTGGGAATGGAGCCTGTTTGAAGGGCACATGAAAGAGTGTCTAAGTATCTCCATAGATAGGTTTTCCCAGGAGGATTTGTCCAATATGCTGCAAAGGACTAAATCTTTCTACCAATGTGACTCACACCAATCCAGCATTACTTACTCAACTTAGATCTCAACTGTCAAACTGATATTACAAATGTTGAACTTATTGTCAGCATAATCCTCCTTCATTGCACTGCCCGAAGGATCACATGAAAGGACCTGGGACTCTACTTTGAAAGGACGACTGAAACAGAGCCTAAAGGTTCATCTATACCGTTCCCTAAACTGTCATAAAATAACTTCTGGGATAAAAGGACTGTAGCATGTGAAATACAATCAGTAAACAGTAACATGAAGAACCCAAGGCACTGGGAGGGGAAGAAACTGTGCTAGTATTGACAGGAATGCACCAAGATACTACCAAAAGATTTTTCAGTATTTTGGTGTTCAATGGGTGTGGCGAGGCTGTCCAAGGCTATCAGATGCCCTAAGCGAACCCTCAACCGTGTGCTCCTACATCCCTCCCCCAAGGGCAATTCAAGGCCTAACCCCCCCTCCCCCCCCCCCTCCAAGAGTCTGGCATCTCATCTCCTTTTCTTATCGCTATCACTGCCCCCCCCCCTCCCATACAGTGTTCAGCATCTCATTTCCCCATTCCTGTCTTCTTCCCCAGGGTGTCCAGAATCGCACCTCCTCTTACCCTGCTACCATAGGTGCACTGCCTCCATCCTGCTGCACAGTTATTCGGTGTGATGGCAGGCCTGCTCGTAAGTGCCGCTCCCTCCAACGCAGGGCTCTCTCAGAGGGAGCAGAATGCAGCCGTTTGCCACACTGAAGCACCGTTAAAGTGCTGCTCTCCTGCTCTGCCAGCACTTCACCCCCAACCCCCAAAAAGAAAAATCTGCTGCCCCGGTGGATGCCTTGTGTACTTGATGGCAAGGCTAGACCTGGGGGTTGGGGGGGGGGGGGAGGGGTGGAAGTCTGTAAACGGCACTTATTTTAAGCCTCTCTCCATGAAACATACTGTTTCCCAGCAGCTGGGGAAGTGCCTCCCATTTCTGGGATAAAATTGCTCGATAACAGTGGTGAAAGCACTGTCATATAGCAAACTGGCTGTAAAATAAGTGATGTTTGCTTCAGCTCCCAAGACAGCACCTAGGCACAAACCTTCAGTTCTCCCCCCCCCCCCCCCCCAAGATTTTAATAATTAAACTCGATCACAATCATCCAAACAGTCCTGTAAAAATGCAAAATTGAGATCATATTTTTAAATCGTAAACTTTGTTGCATATATATATATGTGTGTGTGTCTGCTCTTCCTGCAGGTAAGAGAATGTGCTGATGGCTCTCTTCAGTCTCTCTGGCTCTCAGAATCTATTGGTTTGCTTTGAAAGCTGTTCTTTGCTGTCTCCCCTAGTCTTCCCTAATGATTGGGCGGCCCTAGTTAGCTGTGTCCTACTTCTGTCACCACTGTGTAGGGTTGTTGGGCTATGTAGGCCCTCTTTTTTGCCCAAGTCTCCCTGAACTGTGGGGGCTGCTTGGATGGAATTTATACCACTGCTCCAATGTCTTCTGAGATACTTGGATAAACAACATTCCCTGTGCTAACCAATTTTATGTCGGAGGGCGCTTGAAAGTAGGGATATGCATACATGGGAAATAAAAACAACACTTTCCATGTCATTTTAACCTGAAACGACAATGATTAAAAAAAAACACACATATAATTTTGTGGGGGGGGGGGGGCCTGTCTCATCAGTAGTGTGCAGTATTTGTTTATTTAACAAGGTTTTTTTTATACCACCTTATCATATAAATACAAAGCAGTTTACATTACAGCATGAACCAGGAAATGTATATTGAACAGGGGAAATAAACTTGGAGGATTATATAGGGGGTGCCATACAGCAAACTGTATTGTGAAATAGCGTGCACAATTTATTGATTTAAAGCATCTTTAGCTCGTGCTATCTAAAATTCTAGGTGGGTTACATTGCTCTGTAAAGCGCTATATTGAGCAATAGGGTGCATTATCCCACACTAGTGTACACTATTGACGACAACCCCCCCCCCCCCCCCCCGAAACAACAAAAAGAAAAAAAAAAACCTTGACTAAAATGAAAACACCTAAAACGATATGAGAAACCAAAAATAAAATGGAAAAAATTTGCCTGCACATTCCTGCTTGGTAATTGGGTGCTTGGGCTAGGTCAGGAGATGCAGAGTACATAGGGAAAAATGGTTGCTGCAAGAGAACACCCCAAGGCATTGCAAAAGGGTTGGTGCAGCAGCAGTAGTCAATGGGAATGGCTACCCAAGTCACCTTTGATTTCTAATCTCTGTTATATTCCTTTGAAAACCCAAAAGGTTAATGAGGTGGAAAGTGGGATGGATAATGTGTGTGTTTGTTTATTGCAGATTTGCTATATCGCCCTTCACAGGCATCAAGGGGGTTTAACACAGTTTTTGGAAGATTCTAAGAATCACATTTTCTCACGTGCTGCTCTTGTAGTTAGTTATGTTTTGTTAATGAAAAGGATAAGAATATGATTCTTAGGTGTTCTTTTAGGAAGAAAGATCTTATCTTTTGTGGTCAAAAGATGTTTCTCTCTCCAGATGTGGCTGTGGCCACTCAGGTTAGGAGAAAAGCTGCGTGCTAAGGCAGTGGGTGGTACTTTTAGGTTTTCCTGTAAAGGGAACAGTTATATTTTCATGGAGCCTATGCACTTAGAAAAACTCTTAGCTGACCACAATATTACCTAACTGTTGTGGAGATGATGAATAGGAACATATTGGTAAATGCCACATATAGATTTTTGAGGGGGTATCCTCTGTAATTTCCTTATTTTGTAAGATTGAATATTTCAGCTTTCTGTCTTTGATGAGGGCTGTTTTCCACTACCTAATAATTGTTTTCTTTTTTTTTTCAATTTGATCAGTCTAAATTTGAAAATTTTAATTACCCCCCCCCCCCAAAGGCACCAACAAAGCTACAACAAAGATAGAGAACTAGCATCAATGCACAAAGACACTGATCACAGAGGATTTAATCTGATAGCTCTGTTGATTGAATCAGGAATGGCAGATCAACTGGGTCATGTGGTTGATATGGAAGGGCAGACTAGATAGGCCATGTGGTCTTTTTCTGTCATCATGTTTCTATGTGTAAGCAGTGTTAGGAAACGACGACAATGTTGGAGACGGGCATGGCAGAAGGTTTATGCGGAGATGCTCCCCAATGAGGTCTGGGCAAGGCAACTTTAAAAACATGTTCTGTGTATAAACCACAGCATATCCAGGTTAAATTATTTAGCTGCAACCATTGCCTGTAATAGTTTGTCCATAACATCCCTTTCAAACCACTTGTTAACTTCCGCAATGTTAATGAGAATATCTAAGCACGTTTAATAGTGTGCCTAGGTAAACAAAGAATTCTGCATAGATATTTGGATATCGGCAGCAAATCCTCCAAAGCTGTGTACCACTGCCCATCTTGAGAATACTTAGCTAAAACAAGACTGTGGTACATTTATGGGAGTCCCATATTCTTTAAATAATGTAGAATTTCTGCATTAGCTGTTTAAGTAGGGCTAGTGCAAAGGTATTAGTTGCTCTGGTGGATCTTCAGCATTCTGACTCTTCAGTTAAGGCTGGTGCTAAGGGTATTGGGCACCCTATGTGACTCTTAAGCCTTGTGCCCTCCCCAAAAATAACTTTCAGTCCCCTAGTTCCCTCTCCCTCCCTGAGATTTTGATAATTCAAACTCATCACTTGGATGCCACGCCTCCCAAAATGATTCTGTAAAAACACCAAATTGGACATCATGGGTTTTGCTGGGGGGGGGGGGGGTTATTTTATTTGTACTTACTTAAGTTCTTAATACAAATAACCTGTATAGTACATAAAACTTTTAGACCTATCATCATGCAATTATACAAACCTTTAGGATGTATTTATCGTCCCCTCCTCTCAACCAGAAGGTCCCCTACTCCAACCTTTCGCCCCTTTCTCCTTCCCTCCCTGGGATGGTAGCCAGGAACAAGTTAGTAGTTAGAAAAGAGGTTAGTTCTAATTCTAGATGTGTGCACGGATGAACGTACCTCTTGTTCCATGGCTTGTGCCCCCTGCCAAAATCTTTTCCATCACCAGCATATTGTGTGGAGCTATGCACTATTGAACCATTGAGGGTATTTCCTTCATTCCCCAGTTGTTCAAAATGCATTTCCTTCCAAAAAGGAATGTTTTCCTAAGAGGGAATCTCATGAACTTAGTACTGGTCACTAACTTTGCACAATGGTCAAATATAAGCAATACGTGCATGGCCCAAACTGATCTTGTTTTAAGCAAGTAGGGGAAGAGTCTGAAAAGCCAGCTGTTTGTTCTTTCTTTGATGTGGGAGGACAGCTTAATTTTGAGAATTGAAAAATTGGCATTTCTACCAACTTTGGTGATTTTAGCTCTAGAACCCTGTTTCATCATTGAGAGGCTGCTTACCTCAATCTTCTCATTAGACTCCTCCCTGACATCTGCAAGGAGATTGAAAGGAGGTGGAATGTTTTCCTATTGTGGAGGGCCCAGGTGTTGCAACTTGGGACCTCATTCTTTTTGAAGTAGTTCTGTAAATTCTTTGTTAAACATAGGGAGGCTTCTTATATTTTTTATGAGCCTTTGCAGCTCTTCTCCCAACCCCTGATTGATAAGCTAGTTCTGTGTAATATCACTCTGTCAATAGAAAGGTGTCCCTGATATAATGAAGAATATTAGCTTCTCGATTTCGCTGATTTTTAATTCATGGTGCTTTATGATGCATTTTCTCTTGGATTTAATAATCACCCCCTTGCATTTGTGGAGATGTTCACAATTGGGTTGCTAATTTTCTTAATTCTGTGTAATTATCATATTTTTCTTCTTTTCTCCTAATTGTTGTAATCCTCTCAAGGTTATCCTTGATGTAGTATTATAAAAGAAAGTTGTAGAGATGTGACACTTAGTCTGTATTACATTTTCAGGTACTAAGATAATTGTACCATACCAAGAGAGAGATTTTGTTTAGACTGTGGTTCTCTTTGATGATGTTTTCACTCAGGAGTTTGGGACATCATTTAACAACGCAGTCTAGTACTCTTTTACTTAACTTTTTTTTTCTTTTTTCATTTATTACAATATGGCTCTGTGCATGAACTATAAGTGAAAGGGTCTTGTTATGCTGTTATCTGAATAAGCAAACATATTAATGAGACATGAATTTGGTTTATGGCACCAGTGGAAATGGAAAAAGGGTTTTAGGGTGATGGTAAACAGAGTAGTGATGGAACCAAAACTGAATAAAAGTTAATCTGTCAAAACTAAATCCTTGGAAACACATTATAAAATAGGTTCTGGTTTGACCTTTTCTTTCAAATAAGAACTTAAAAGTATTGCCTATCTAGGAGGAGTCTGTTAATTACTTCATGAAATAAAGTTAATTCCTCTTAATTTTTTTTAAGCCCTGTAAGGCATTAGAAATATGAGAGACAGATACACATTCATATTTTAAGTGACCTGCTTTCTACTTTAGTCTGGTTCTATATTTAAATCCATCTTACCTCCTATGTAATTACAGTCAAAGTATTTTGCATAAGATTTATATGTGACAACTTAAATACAGTCCAGCTAACCGAACCAGCTATTTTGTTGAGCAGTGATGCCATCACATACTTCCATCATGCCCCCTTTAAGTATAAACCCATTCAAAGAGCCCAGCAGTGCATTAATTTTCATTCTGGTTCATGCTGATTTCTTTGCATGTGTGCACTATAATGAAAAGGTAAGTAGGACACGATTGTTCCCATGGGCTTGTGACTCAAGACATGGGGTGATTTTATTCTGAAAAACAAAGCAACACACCAAAAAGCGAGGTCAGCAGGGCATGGTATAAACTGGCAAGGGCATGGACCTTACCAAAAATTCACAGGTCGGGCTGTTTAAGAATAATAGATATTGGTAGAACTATGGGGCATAGACTGAAATTAAGGCTGGATATGTTTTTACTTCTTTGAGGGAGAAGAAATGTTTTATAGTATAGTTTATTGCTTGATATGCTGCTTTTTTGGGCATTTTACAGCCCAGCAAAGCAAGTTACATTAATAGAAACATAATATAGAATAAAGAAGATTATATATATCATTTTTAGTGCCATGAAGTCAGTGCTGACTCCTGGTGACCCAGCTGCCTCTGGGTTTTCTTGGCAATGTATCACTGGAAGTAGATTGCCAGCCTTTTCTTCCGAGACAATGGAGGGTAAAGTGACTTGCCCAAGGTCACAAGGAGTGCCAGTGGGCATCGAACCCCTGATCTTCTGTGTCCCAGGCAGTTGCTCTAACCACTAGGCTACTCCTCCAATCTATCTTTCTATTGTTTACAGTGCTACTGGATGTATGCTGCATACTACAACCTCCATATTTAATGCCAAGTTTACTTGCCCATGTTCTTTGTAACATAACTCTCCTTAGCTTGTATACCGTTTTTCTGTGTAAACCACCTTGGATTAAAGGGCAGTATATAAAAACCTGTTAAAATAAAATAAAATAAAATAAATACAATGGTGATAAACACACTTGAGTACAAGAAGTCCTTGCTTAACATCTTTGCTAGTGATATAGCGGAAGGGCTGTCGGGTAAGGTTTGCCTCTTTGCGGATGATACCAAAATCTGCAATAGAGTAGAAACCCAGGAAGGTGTAGATAGTACGAGGAGGGATCTCGCTAAGCTTGAAGAATGGTCTAGAATTTGGCAGCTGAGATTTAATGTTAAAAAATGCAAGGTCATGTATTTGGGCTGCAGCAATCCAAGGGAGGAATATAGTGTGGGGGGGGGGGGGGGGGGGTGAAGTAGTTCTGTCCGGAAAAGAAGAGCAGGATCTAGGCATGAGTGTGTGATAATCTTAAAGTAGCTACTGTAAACAGGTAAAAAAGGCAACAGCAAAAACTAGAAGGATGCTTGGGTGCATAGGGAGAGGAATGGCCAGCAGAAGAAAGGAGGTGATAGTGCTTTTGTATAAGTCTTTGGTGCGACCTCATTTGGAGTATAGTGTGCAATTCTGGAGACCGCACCTTCAAAAGGATATAAACAGGTTGGAGTCCGGTATAGAGGGTGGCTACTAAAATGGTTAGTGGTCTTCATTATAAAGCATATGAGGACAGACTTAATGATCTTAATATGTATACTTTTAGAGGAAAAGCGGGACAGAGGTGATATGATTGAGATGTTTAAATACCTCCATGGCATAAATGCACAGAAAGAGAGCCTCTTTCGATTGAAAGCAAGTTCTGCTATGAGGGGACATGGGATGAGGGTGAAAGGGATAGACTCAGGAGTAATATGCAGAAATATTTCTTTACGTAGATAAAAGCCATAAGGCAGGCCAGTGGGAAAAACAGGATTTGAACCCAGGTCTCCTTGCTTTCTAGCCAAAATTGCTGTAACCACTAGGTCACTCCTTGCCCCTGATATAGGGGGTTCAAATCCTGTTTTTCCCACTGGCCTGCCTTATTACTTTATCTCGCATTGCCTCAAGTACCTGCTCTAACAGTGAGCTATTTTGGGCAAGGACTTATTGTACTCAAGTGTGTTTGTCACCATTGTAGTATGCAGTATACATCCAGTAGCAATATGAAAATAAATAGTATTGTCAGAACTGAGGCAGTGTTGACACCAGGTATATTTTTAGCTGTAGATAAAATAGAGTACAGGAATGTATGAACAACTTTATTGTTGAGAGGTGTCTGGAATACTCTTCATTGTTAAACAGATATCTGTTACTATGTTTCAGTTTTGTTGCTAGTGCCTTCCACAGCACGTTCACTACTTCCAATATGAGACATGTCTCCTCTTTAATTTGCAATGTGTAATAGGCTGAAAGCAGCAGTGCCTCCTACTGTACATACAGCCAAATAATTTTATACAGTTAGGAGGTCCTGTGTCCAAAAAAGAGGAAGCTCACCGAGCCTGGTGCTGCTTCTGAAAAAATGATGGCTTAGAATTTATTCCCCTTTCTTCTTCATGTAATTCACAACACATGCACTACTGATTGGGTGCTGGAAAAGTAGTAGCCAGTGCTTGGCCAGGGGGTATAATGGCTCAGATAGGCAGGAGGAAAGGGTTTTTGACAGTACCACTTCAGTTTAATATTTAAAAAAAAAAAAAAAAGGATCCTGCATGGGTTTGTTTCCTTTCTGAAGCAGAGGCTGTGTTCAGCCACAAATAGAGCACGCTGGCACTTCAGAACGGTTGCAAAGAATGAACATAGTTTAACAAAAGCTGTTCTTTTGTCTTAAAAATATATGCAGCTAATATATTGGGGAGCCAGGGCAGGTAGTCATAATGGAATGGAACTTGCAACATTTCACATCGCTTTGCCTGCATGGATAGTTTATGTCAAATACTTACGTTAAACTTCAATACAGGCAGAAAATTATAGAACATCGTCTCTCGTGGGGGTAATGTTTCCAATTGGGGTTTTTTGCATGATAAGTGCTATTGAATTGCACAGCCACCTTGGAATACCAGCTGCTGTAGACTTACTGTATGGAAGAAAGGCCTGGCAATCTACTTTTGGTCACAGCACTCCATGTTGGTGTTCCACAGGGATCCGTCTTCGGCCTCCTCCTTTTCTCCCTTTATACACAATCATAAGAACATAACATAAGAACATAAGATATGCCATACTGGGTTAGACCAAGGTCCAGCAAGCCCAGTATCCTGTTTCCAACAGTGGCCAATCTAGGTCATACGTACCTAGCAGTTTCCCCAAAAGACACAGGTTCCGCAATGCTTGTACTGGGTCAAGCTTGATATCCTGGGTCCCTTCTTAATAATGGTTTATGGACCTTTCCTCCAGGAACTTGTCCAAACCTTTTTTAAACCCGGCTACACTAACAGCCTTTACTACATCCTCCGGTAACAAATTCCAGAGTTTGATTACACGTTGAGTGAAAAAATATTTTCTTTTATTAGTCTTAAATAGTTTACCCTGTAGCTTCATTTCATGTCCCCTAGTCTTCCTATATTCTGATAATGTGAACAGTCGATCTACGTTTACCCGTTCCACTCTGTTCATTAATTTATAGACTTCTATCATATCTCCCCTCAGCCGTCTCTTTTCCAGGTTAAAGAGCCCTAACCTTTTAAGCCTTTCTTCATAGGAGTATCCTTCCATCCCCTTTACCATTTTGGTGGCTCTTCTCTGAACCTTTTCTAATAATGCTATATCCTTTTTAAGATACGGCGACCAGAATTGCACACAATATTCAAGGTGCGGTCTCACCATGGAACGATATAGAGGCATTATAATATCTTTTGTTTTATTTTCCATTCCTTTCCTTATCATACCTAGCATTCTATTTGCTCTCTTGGCTGCCGCTGCACACTGGGCTGAGGGTTTTAACATGTTATCCACAATGACGCCTAAATCTTTTTCCTGGGTGGTGATTCCTAATGTGGAACCTTGCATCATGTAAGCATAGTTCGGGTTGTTCCCTAGGTGCATAACTTTGCACTTGTCTACATTAAATTTCATCTGCCATTTGGATGCCCAGTCTTCCAATTTAACAAGATCCTCTTGCAATTTTCCACAATCCTCTTGGGTTTTAAAAACTTTAAATAGTTTTGTGTCATCTGCAAATTTGATAACCTCACTCGTTATTCCACTTTCCAGGTCATTTATGAATATGTCAAAAAGCAGTGGACCCAGCACAGATCCCTGGGGTACACCACTATTCACCTTTCTCCATTGGGAAAATTGGCCATTTAGCCCAACCCTCTGCTTTCTATCTTTTAACGAGTTCCTGATCCACAGTAGTACACTGCCTCCTATCCCATGACTCTTTAGTTTTGCCAAACGTCTCTGAGGGACCTTGTCAAAGGCTTTCTGAAAGTCCAGATACACTATATCAACCGACTCACCTTTGTCCACCTGTTTATTCACACTTTCAAAAAAACATAACAGATTAGTAAGACAAGATCTTCCTTGCCTAAAGCCATGTTGGCTGTCTCCCATTAGGCCATGACTCTACATGCTGAGTAATTTTATTCTTTATGATGGTTTGTACCATTTTTCCCGGTACTGACGTGAGGCTCACCGGTCTGTAGTTTTCCAGATCACCCCTCAAACCCTTTTTAAAAATTGGTGTTACATTGGCGATCCGCCAATCTTCAGGTATTAGAGATGATTTTAATGATAGTTCACAGATTACTAATAGCAGGTCTGCAATCTCATATTTCAGTTCTTTCAACACCCTTGGATGTATACCATCCGGCCCAGGTGATTTGCTACTCTTCGGTTTATCTAATAGTTGTAATACATCTTCCCGTTGTATCGATATTTCCTTCAATTCTTCCGCACCTTTAAATACCACTTCAGTCATGGGTAACATCCCTACATCTTCCTCAGTAAAGACCGAAGCAAAGAATTCATTCAGTCTCTCCGCTATCGCCTTGTCGCCTCTTAGTGCCCCTTTAACTCCTCTATCATCTAATGGTCCAACTGACTCTCTCACAGGTTTTTTGCTACGAATGTACTTGAAAAAATCTTTATTTCGTGTTTTTGCTTCCGCAGCAAGCTTCTTCTCAAATTCTCTTTGCCTTCTTTATCAATGCCTTGCATTTGACCTGCCAGTGCTTGTGTTTCCAGGTTTCATCATTTGGCTCTTTTTTCCATTTCCTGAAAGATGTTTTCTTGGCAACAGCCTCTCTGACATCACCTTTAAACCATGCTGGCAGTTTTTTGGACTTCCTTCCACTTTTCTTAAAGCGTGGAATACAGCTGGTCTGGGCTTCCAAGATAGTATTTTTCAACAACACCCAAGCTTGATGTAAGTCTTTAACCTTTGCAACTTCTCCTTTTAGTTTTTTCCTATTTTCCTCATTTTATCATAGTCTCCCTTTCGAAAGTTAAAAGGTAGTACTGTGGATTTCCTTACTATCCCTCCTCCACTAATTAAATCAAAGGCGATCATGCTATGATCACTATTGCCAAGTGGCCCCAACACCTTTAACTCTTGCACTAGATCTGGTGTTCCACTAAGGACTAGGTCTAATATGGCTACTCCTCTGGTCGGTTCATGAACCAGCTGCTCCAAGAAGCAGTCATTTATATCATCTAGGAACTTTATCTCCCTAGCATGTACTGCCGTGACACTGACCCAGTCGATACCAGGGTAATTGAAATCACCCATTATTATTACCGCGCTGTAACTTTTGTTAGCTTCCTTGATTTCTTTGAGCATTTCATTATCCATTTGTTCATTCTGGCCAGGCGGTCGATAGTACACCGCCACCGCCATCGCCTTCCCCTTTTTACATGGAATTTCAATCCGTAGAGATTCTACAGCAAATTTTGTTTCTTACAAAACTTTAATCCTTTCTGACTCAATGCCCTCTCTAACATAGAGCGCAACCCCTCCACCAATTTGATCAGTTCTACCATTATGATATAGTTTGTACCCAGGTATCATAGTGTCCCACTGGTTGTCCTCCTTCCACCATGTCTCTGATATTCCAATCACATCTAACCTCTCATTTAGTGCTATATATTCTAACTCTCCCATCTTATTTTTTAGACTTCTAGCATTTGCATACAAGCATTTTAGAGACTGTATTTTATTCATATTAATTTGGCTATTGTTAGACATGGGTAATTTGGGATCTTAAAGCTCTGTCTGCTCCATACTCGAGGGCATTTGGGCTACCTTACTCTTTTTTGGAACCTCTCTGCTTTTGGTAGTATCCTTCAAGGATACATTCTTCCGAACCATCTGCTCTTGGGTGACTGTCGGCTTTCCCCTATTATCTAGTTTAAAAGCTGCTCTATCTCCTTTTTAAAGGTTAATGCCAGCAGCCTGGCTCCATCCCGGTTAAGGTGAAGCCCATCCCTTTGGAAGAGCCCCTCCTTTCCCCAGAATGTACCCCAGTTCCTAACAAATCCAAACCCCTCATCTCTGCACCAGTGTCTCATCCACGCATTGAGACTCTGGAGCTCTGCCTGACATTTGGGTCTTGCATGTGGAACGGGAAGCATTTTGGAGAACGCTACCCTAGAAGGTCTGGATTTCAACTTCCTACCTAAAAGCCTAAATTTAGCCTCCAGAACCTCCCTACCACATTTTCCTATGTCATTGGTACCGACATGTACCAAGACAGCAGACTCCTCCCCAGCACTATCTAAGACCTTATCTAGGTGGCGCGTGAGGTCCGCTACCTTCGCACCAGGCAGGCATGTTACCAGGCGATCCTCACGTCCACCAGCCACCCAGCTATCTACATGCCTAATGATCGAATCACCAACTATAACGGCTGTCCTAACCCTTCCCTCATGGGCACATGGCCCTGGAGAAACTTCCTCGGTGCGAGAGGGCTTAAAACATCACCTGGAGGACAGGTCCTAGTTACAGGATCACTTCCTGCCACACCAGGGTGATGCTCTCCTGTCACATGACCTCTCTCCTCCATGGCAACAGGGATGCTGCCAGACTGGAAGTGGGACTTCAGGACTATATCCCTGTAGGTCTTGTCTATGTACCTCTCTGTCTTATGTTTTCCAAGTCTGCTACTCTAGCCTCTAGAGAACGGACTCGTTCCCTGAGGGCAAAGAGCTCCTTGCACCTAGTGCACAAGTAAGACCTCTCACCAACTGGGAGAAAATCATAGATGTGACACTCAATGCAAAAGACTGGAAAGCCCCCATCCCGCTGCTGGACTGCTGTCTGCATCTTAGTTTTAAGTTTTTGTTTAGATCTTTAAGTTCTTTACTTACTAAGGGTTGCCATGGATATTTATACCAATAAAACTGTACCTAATATGTTTAATATACCTTGTTCACCTGAAGCTTAATTAATCTCAGGTCCTTAGTGTATGTCTGATTTGGGTAACAAGCTTCACCTGAGAACACCTCCTGTCTTTTAAGATGTATAAGTACCTATAAAGCTACGATTATCCCAGGGGTGGGTGGGTGTGGGGAGGGAGGGAGGGAAATAACACTTATTAAAAGAGGACTGCTACACAGTACCCTGTCCTGTGCTGTTGAGGTAAGCTATATTCTTATTTGATTTAAATTATAGCTCTTTGCTGCTGCTAGGTTCTAACTTATTATGAAATTTAAACTACAAGCTCTCTGCTGGGTTCTAAATTTAACCAGAAAGTTCTCTTCTGTGTTTTAAATTTAAACTTAAACTGCTGCTACTAGGCCCTGACTGATTTAACAAAAAATAGTGGGTTCACAGATTAAATAGCTTTAATAGAAAGAATTTCTTTCAGAAAATTCCCAGAAGTATATACTCACAATTGCAGATCTCTCTCCAGAAGTAACAGTCCCTTTTTCTAGTTCTTCAAGTCCCTTGGCGCACTTATCTCCTCCCATGGCTTTCAGTACCATCTCTATGCCGATGACTCCCAAATCTACCACTCTACACCTAATATCTCTCCAGCAATCCAGACCAAGATCTCAGCCTCCCTTCCCGACATTGCTGCCTGGATGTCCCATCGCCGCTTGAAACTGAATATGGCCAAGACTGAACTCCTCGTCTTTTCCCCCAACTCCTCCCCTCCTCTTTCCCCTTTCTCAGTCTCAGTGGATGGATCTATGATCCTTCCTGTTCCCTCAGCCTGCAATCTGGGGGTTATCTTTGACACCTCTCTCTCCTTCTCCACACACATCCAGCTCGTAGCTAAGACCTGCCGCTTCTTCCTCTTCAACATTAGCAAAATCCGCCCCTTCCTTTCTGAACACACTACCAAAACGCTCATCCACTCCTTAATTTCCTCTTGCCTAGATTACTGCAACCTGCTCTTTGCCGATCTCCCCGCGAATCATCTCTTTCCCCTTCAATCTATACAAAATTATGCTGCTCGACTAATATTCTGCCAGTCTCACCATGCCCACTTTACTCCTCTTCTCAAGTCACTTCATTGGCTCCCCATCCAATTCTGCATACAGTTCAAACTTCTCATACTGACCTATAAATTTATCCACTCTGCGGCCCCTCAATACCCCTCATCCCTTATCTCTCCCTACATCCCCTCTCGGGAACTTCGCTCTGCTAACAAACTACTTCTATCTAGGCCTTTCACTCGCACAGCTAACTCACGCCTTCGCTCCTTTCACCTCGCTGCACCCCACGCTTGGAACAACCTATACGCCAAGCACCCTCACTGGCCCTCTTCAAATCCAAGTTGAAAACCCACCTCTTCATTGTTGCCTTCAGATCCTGACTTCCACCCTTATCCTAACCCGATTCCCATCAATCTCCCTTGACCAAATTATACAGACCATATTATGCTTTCCACCGAACTGACTATCGCTATCGCTTTGTATTGTTGTATTAGATTGCAAACTCAGATGAATATTAGATTGTAAGCTCGGGTGAGCACAGCTCTGACGAGCAGGGACTGTCTATTATATGTATATTTTTATATGCATGTCATACCTGTACAGTGCTTCGTGCTCAGCGCTATATAAGTTCTAAATAGTAGCTTGCCAAAAAGAGCAGTGGATAGGGACAGCTATCCACAGGGTCACCAGGAATCTGCATAGAGGCGACTACCATGTGGCAGTAATGAACCTTACTCTTAAGCCAGGGTATGTGGGGAATGATTTCAAGCTCTCAAATTTACTGCATTATGCCAACAAGAGCCTCTTTCTGGAGTTCATAGTTTATAGGCAACAGATCAAGGTGTGCTTAGAAATTCCTTTTTTTTTTTTTTTTTTTAAATTAAATCGGGCCAGTGGCACACCAACGCCATATACTCTCTGGGCAATTTCTCCAAATGTATTAGTTTTACACATACCATGACAATCATGAACCTTGCTCCTAAGCCAGGATACGCAGAGGATAGCTAATGCGATAGTGATGGTCTCAAGCTTTTAACATAGTTGCTGTGACTATTTTTAAGCTTCCCCCCTCTCCCCCTTCTTAAACAATGATGGGAGATCACTATATTTAGACAGACTTACAAGCTATTAGAAATGGTGACTGTATATTGTTTATTTCATTGAGATGCTGCTGCCTACTTTGATGTAGAAAACGCTCCTGATAGTTTAAGGTGCCTCATTGCTGTAGCATTATGGGAGCTGAAATTGCTTGAGGACTGTTCACGCAGTGTAGCCAAGAATAGTCTGCAAATTGCTACGTGAACGTTGGAGTGCTGACTGAAAGTAATTCAAGTGTGCCAGGTTTCCGCTCTGAAATAGTCCTTTTATCAGTGAGATTAAGCCTAGTGTTTCTACATGTCTTTAACAGTTTAATGTTTTGTTAAAGTTTCAAAGCCATTAACAATAAAACAAGCATTTTATAGCAATGAGCTTAATGTGTTAAAAAAAAAAAGTAACCAAAGAAATAAAAGAAAGGTATTAAGTTGCTCACAAGTCCCCAGCTAAAGAGAGACCAGACTTGCAACTGCTATCTCCAGGAACAAGCAGGAATGTAGTCATTAGATATGGGTATCATCGGTACCGACGGAGCCTGCGCGGGAACACTCCCCAGCGTCCAATTAGAAAGCCTTTGGGAGCATCCCACAGCGCCTGCGTGCTGCCTTCTTGCCTTTCCCAACTGCCTCTCTCCAGTTCTTCTTTTTCCACGGAGCCGGCAGGTCGTTGTTCCTGTCACCGCAGAAGAATTCTTCTTTATTTCTTTCTTTTTTGTGGTCGCGTCTGCCTTCCTCGATGCTTTACCGGTACCGCCGTTTTTTTCTTCTTATTTTCTGTCTTTAAAAAAAAAAAAAAAAAAAATATATATATATACTAGGATTTTTCCTATTTTTTTCTTCAGGTGCATGCTCCTTTTTGGGCCTTAGGCCCAAAAACGTTTTCTTACAATGGAGAAACCTGCCTCAGGTTTCAAAGTGCACCAAGTGTGGCGGTACCATTTCCGTCACCAACACCCATGAATGGTGTCTAAAATGTTTAGGTCCTAACCACTCCATCACAGATTGTATGTCCTGCGCCATGATGTCTAAAAGAGGTCAGCAGAACCGAGCTGCTAAGCTCAGTACCCTGTTTCCCTCTAATGCAGCTTTGGTGGCATCGACGTCTTCCAGAGCTTCATCTTCCTCCCGTGGATCTCAGGTAACTAAACATAAGTCCAGCCGGTCCTCAAAGGGTAGATCTCCTTCTAAGCATCGAGATGCCTCTGGCGTTGCCCTTGAGGATTCTGCACCGGCAAAATTGCCCCGGCGGGAGGCTTCGGCTTCGGCTTCCAAAGCATTATCGGTGCTCCAGGATGTTCTCGAGGCCTCGACCTTGGCAGAACTACTGGTGCCATGCTCTGGGGTACCGGCAGTTTTCTCCGGTACCGATAGCATCGACATTACCATCGGTGTCTGCTTTGCCAGTATCCAGTCATCCGATGCCCTCGGGTACTGATACCCCGGTTCCGATTGCTCCCGGTACCGACTTCAGTATCAGGCTCTTCAGGAGCATCCGGACAGACGGTACTTCGAGTTCTTAGAAGAATCTGAGGATTCTGATAGTTCTGTCGATGCAGGAATACTTCTCCCAGAGGAGCCCTCCTCCCCTAAGCGCAGGATGTCTCCTCCAGAGGATATTTCCTTCCAGGATTTTATCAGGGAGGTGGCTCGGGGTCTCTCCATTACTGTGACCCCTGAAACAGAGCCCAGAGCTGAGGAGTTGGGAATTTTACAATATCCCAAAACTCCTAAGGAGGCAGCTACCTTGCCCATTCATGAGATTTTATATGATCTTATGTTAAGGATGTGGGAGACACCTCTTACCACCTCTCCTCATTCTCGCAGACTGGACACTCTGTTTCAAGTCCCTCCTTGTCCTGGTTTCCAAAAGACTCAGCTTCCTCACCACTCTATTGTAGTGGAAACAGCTATGAGAAGGATCAAGAGTGCAAAGAGGCATGCCTCTAATCCTCCAGGATGTGAGTGCAGAACCCTGGATGCTTTTGGACGTCGTGTCTTCCAAGCTTCCATGCTTTCTGCCAGGATCAGTTCCTATAGTCTCTACATGGGAATGTTCCTAAAGGAGGTCACAGATGATTTAGAAGCTTTAAGTCCTATTCTTCCTGAGGATAGAAGACAGGATTTTCTCACTTTGGTCAAACATGCCCAAGATGTTTCTAAATTTGTCAACCATGCAGCCTTTGACTGCTTTGAATGGATAAGCAGAACCTCTGCCATTGCCATAGGTGCACGTAGAATTGCTTGGCTCCAGGCATCCGATCTGGAGCTCTGGGTACAAGACAAATTGGGAAATATCTTGTGTACTGGTGAGAACCTGTTTGGTAAAGATTGGCAGGAAAAGGCCAACGAGATGGATGCTGACATCTCCACCTTGGATAGGTTATCCAAGTCCACAGCTGATCCTGCTAGAAAGAAATCGTTCAAGAAACCATTCTTTTCTAAGAAGAAAAGATATTATCCTGCTTATGCTCAGCAGGGACGTTCTGCAGGTCAGCTTGTCAGGAAAGGTCAGCAACCACCCAAACAGAAGAAAGCAAAGACTGCTAAGCCTCAACCGTCTCAGCAGTCTCAGCCTCCACAAAGCCTTTGACTTGCAGCTAGAGAACTTAGCCTTTCTGGCTCTCGTGGAACCAGAGCCTTCCACCATTCCAGGAAGGTTATGTCACTTTGCCCCCAGATGGGGGCAGATAACAGCAGAGCATTGGACATTCTCCATCATAAAGGAGGGGTACAGGCTTCATTTTTCAAGCATGCCCCCTCCCACAGTAATAAGGCAGTTCAATTCTCCGACACCTCTCATCAACCTATTAGATCAGGAGGTCACTATCCTTCTTGCCCAAGGGGCAATAGAAGAAGTACCCACTCCTCAACAGGGTACGGGGTTTTACTCCCCCTATTTCCTTATCCCAAAGAAAACAGGGGGATTCAGACCTATCTTGGACCTCAGAGAATTGAACAAATTCCTGTTCAAAGAGAAATTCAAGATGATTTCTCTCGGAACTCTGCTGCCATACCTTTAGAGTCAGGATTGGCTTTGTTCTCTAGATCTCAAGGATGCGTACACCCATGTTCTCATCCATCCAACCCACAGAAAGTTCCTTCGGTTCCTTTTTCAAGGAAAGCATTACCAATACAGGGTGCTTCCTTTTGGCCTGGCCTCAGCACCAAGGGTGTTCACGAAATGCATGGCTGTAGTAGCAGCATTTCTCCGCACTCTAGGGATATTTGTCTTCCCCTACTTAGACGACTGGCTCATTCGAGCCCCAACAGAGTCAGAGGCCAGGACTTCTCTAGCCTGCACAATGTGTATCCTTCAGTATTTGGGTCTGGTCATAAACATCCCAAAATCCAGTCTAACTCCCACTCAGTCTTTAGAGTTCATAGGAGCTTTGCTGGATACCAGAAAGGCAAGGGCCTATCTCCCCCAGACCCGTTGCCTTCGCATGGTGCAGTTAGCTTCTCAAGCAGTGCTAAAGTCTCATCTCACTGCTCGAGAAATGTTACAACTACTAGGCCACATGGCATCCACCATGCATGTGGTTCCCTATGCTCGCTTCCATATGAGGGCAGCCCAGTGGACCTTATCCACTCAATGGACCCAGGCATCAGGATGCCTGTCAGACAAAATAGCAAACACAAGTCGCCTTATTTTGTTCCTCCAGTGGTGGAAGTCGACTCAAAACCTGTTGCTGGGGTCCCTTTTTCAACAACCCTTACCCCAAGCAACTCTCACAACAGATGCTTCTCTGATGGGTTGGGGAGCTCATTTGCAAGACCTCTTCACCCAAGACACCTGGTCTCCACAAGAGACTTATCTACATATCAATCTCTTGGAACTCAGAGCAATCTTCCTTGCTCTTCGAGTGTTCCACACCCTGCTCAGCTACAAGACAGTCCTCATTCATACGGACAATCAAGTAGCCATATTCTATGTGAACAAGCAGGGGGGAACAGGCTCTCTGTCGCTTTGCAATGAAGCTTTGCGACTATGGGCCCTCATCAGAGAGCATCAGATTCATCTCCTGGCAGTGTATCTTCCAGGCATACAAAACTCTTGTGCAGACAGACTCAGTCGAGTTCTGCTTCCACACAAATGGTCTCTGCATGCAGACCATGTGACCAAGATTTTTCAAATTTGGGGAACCCCGGACATAGACCTCTTTGCAAGTCCGTGGAATGCCAAACTTCCCCGGTTCTGTTCCAGAATCCCGGCTTAGGGGGCTCAGGCCAGGAATGCTTTCCTCCTTTACTGGGGTCAAGACTTCCTGTATGCCTTTCCACCCATTCCCCTAATTTCCAAAACCCTGTTCAAGCTTCAGAGGGACAGAGGCCATATGATTCTCATAGCTCCACATTGGCCACGGCAAGTGTGGTTCCCTCTGCTTCTACATTTCTCTCAAGCTCCCTCCCTGTAGTTAGGGTCTGCTCCAGATCTCCTATCTCAGGAGGACGGAATGTTATGGCATCCCAATCCCCAGTCTCTGCATCTCAGGGCTTGGTTGCTGAAGGCCTAGATCTTCATAGTCTTAATCTCCCTCAGCAAGTAAAAGATATTCTTTTTGCTTCCAGGAAACCTTCCACAAGATGTTCTTATGCTTTCAAGTGGAAAAGGTTTACCATATGGTGTTCGGAAAAGGGTCTTAACCCCCTTGAGATACCTCTGGAATCATTGCTGGAGTATCTCCTTCATTTATCCAATGCAGGACTTAAGACTAACTCAGTAAGAGTCCATTTGAGTGCTATTGCAGCTTCCTTTAAGCCTCTAAATGGACAGCCTATTTCTTTTCATTCTCTTATAGCAAGATTTATGAGAGGCCTTCTTCTAACTAAGCCTCCCTACCGGTGGCATGGGACTTAAACCTGGTTCTTTGGCAGCTCATGAAGCCACCTTTCGATCCTTTAGCTACTACCTCCTTGAAGTTCCTTTCTTGGCAGGTTATCTTTCTCATTGCAATCACATCAGCACGTCGCATCAGTGAGTTGCAAGCGCTAGTAGCTAATCCACCTTATACAAGGTTCCATCATGACAAGGTAGTCCTTAGGACTCAACCACACTTTATGCCAAAGGTGGTCTCGCCTTTTCATCTGAACCAAGCGGTCTACCTACCTGTGTTTTTTCCAAGGCCTCATGCATCAAATGCAGAGAGGAATCTTCATACCTTGGACTGTAAAAGAGCTTTAGCTTTTTACTTACAAAGAACCAGCAACATAAAAAGTCCTTTCAACTCTTTGTTGCTTTTGATCCTTCTCATTTGGGACTTCCAGTCTCCAAGAGAACACTGTCTAACTGGATTGCTCAGTGTATTTCCTTCACCTATCAGAGTAAGAACCTTTCTCTGGAGGGACATGTCACAGCTCACAATGTGAGAGCCATGGCAGCCTCAATGGCTCATCTGCACTCTGTGTCTATCAACGACATCTGTCGAGCAGCCACCTGGGCCTTGGTTCATACCTTCACAGTCCATTACTGCTTGGACAAGCACTCCCACCGGGATGCCTTGTTTGGTCAGGCTGTTCTTCAACACCTGTTCCATACCTAATCAACTCCTACCCACCATCCCTGGTAGGATGCCAGAGATCCATGGGGGGAAGTGGAGCCCTTCTCAGGGACGCACAACTTCTGGGGCCTCTCCCTGGCATCTAAAGCTAGGGAGTCCCCATATGTAATGACTACATTCCTGCTTGTTCCTGGAGATAGCATGGTTACTCACCTGTAACAGGTGATCTCCGGGAACAGCAGGAATTTAGTCCTCACAACCCACCCACCTCCCCTAGGAGTTGTATCTCTCTATCTCTTTCCTTTTCCCTCTCTCTCTCTTTGTCTCAGCTTAAAACTCAACTGGAGAGAGGCAGTTGGGAAAGGCGGGAAGGCAGCACACAGGCGCTGTGGGATGCTCCCAAAGGCTTTCTAATTGGACGCTGGGGAGCGTTCCCACCCAGACTTCGTCGGTACCGACGATACCCATATGTGAGGACTAAATTCCTGCTGTTCCCGGCGATCACCTGTTATAGGTGAGTAACCATGCTTTATATACCATCAGATGTCTTCCTAATTGATACCACTATAAAGAAGAACTGAGTTCCTGCAAACAAGCAGGCTAGATTTTTCACTAGATTCACTGAGTCTTGTAACCCCTGACTCAAGAGAATTTCTGAATGATAAATCCATCAATTGGTTATGTAAAAAAATATACAATTTTCCCCCTGTTTAAATTAGACCAGTACTTTTCAAAGTTTTATCCCATATGACCCCATTTTAACAACTGAAAAGTCACGTGACCCCAGATGATGATGAAATCAAAATAGCAGGTATCCAGTCTCCTCCCCTTCCCTCCACTTATCTAATGCAGGAAGCAGCAGCAACAGTAGTGGCAACAGCAGCAGCATTAGTCGGCACAGGCTCCCTTGTGTGCAGTGTGTGATTACAGACTCCAGTATTCAGCATGGGTTTCCAGCCCAACAGGAAGCTTATTCAGGTGGGGGCGAGGGCCTATGAATGTTCGCTGGCTCAAAAGCCACATGCTGAGTAGTAACAGTCACTGCTTGGCATAGGTCACAGTGAACGTCCAGAGAGAGAAGGGAAAATGACCATGTATCTGTGACCCCATTAGAGGTCCCGACCCGAAATTTGGGAACCACCAAATTAGACATTTTCTAGGAAATTTCAAAAAGTAATTCATTTCTAAGAAAATGGCCAAAGCCACAATAAGAGAAATGTGTTTTTATAATAGCTTGTGTAAGATGAGAAAAATCAGGGGGAACACTAAACATGGAACCATAAAATAAAACATCCTTATTTCTTTGAATTGGCTTAAGACAACTGCTATAACAAAAGACACAGTCGAAGCAGCAGTTTCAAATGTTTCACTTAAATTTAGCCCAATCAAATATTCCAGTGTGTCCAGACTTTTACTGCCCTTTCCTTCTTGAAAGAACATGGAGTATATGCTCTCAAGCCCATAGGAAGAAGGATAGGGTCACTTTAAGGATGTTAACCAAATAATTCTGAAACGGCTCAACTGCTGACATTGTAAGGTTGTCAGCTTACCCCACGTCAACCAGACAGATTGATCCAGTCCCGATGTGCATCACTGCATGCATGGATTTGTCGTCCTGTTCTCCCCTTGACCTCTTTAGATAACCTCTTTGGTTGACTTGGCAATGCAATCCTCATATCATAGATTTACAGGGACAGTCTCAATATGTGGCTGCTTTTTTTGTTTGTTTGTTTTTATTGAATATGCTGTACATTGCCTTGTCACAAACCTTTGTGTTTTTCTCTTCATCTGTGTTCCAGAGAGCAGCCCATCTTTACGACAAGAGCACATGTCTTCCAGATTGATCCTGCCACGAAGAAGAACTGGGTTCCTGCAAGCAAGCAGGCTGTAACTGTCTCCTACTTCTATGACAGCACAAGAAACAGCTATCGGATTATCAGTGTGGATGGAGCAAAGGTAGGAGGCGACAACTAGTACGTCCAACGTGTACGTCAACAGGCAGACGTGATGCTATTGACTGGTGCAAATGAAGACAAGAACTTTGTATTAAATACAAATACGTATGGATTTACAAATTACCTTTTGAAATCCTTTTATGCCCATGCACAAAGGGCGCGATTCTGATCCAACGTAGATCTTCTTTGAACATCCAGGCTGACCCGTACGTACAAAAGGAAATCGCGATTCTGATCCTGCGGGGCATGTCTAGCCCTGCGGTATCAGAATTGCGAACAGCACGTTGTGCTGGCCAGGACTGCGATTCAGACCCAGCCTGCATGTATAGCAAAGCCCAACTAACTCGGTCAGGGCATTTAAAAGGAGCCACAGCACCATGGTGTCATGTTGCCATAGCGCTGCGGCTCCATTTAAATGCCGCGTTGCCAGCCGCCTGCTAAAAAGTTAATTCCCCAAGTCCAACCCCTGATACAGCCTCTTAAGGCTAGGATCTGGCTGCAGCAAATTAACTTTTGCCCCCCCCCCCCAGCCCCTTCTGCGCCCCGGAGCTGCTGAAAGAACACATCCAGGAAAGGTATTCCACCCAAAGGGTGGAATGTCCAGGGAAGTTATTTTGTTGGCCTTGGATGTACAGGCCTGACATCAGAATCAGCCCTATAGGCCCAGGGCCAGCGACAGCCCACTGGCCACCCACTCTCCGCCCCCATGCCGCACAACCGGCGGAGATGTTATACAGGGGCAGGAGCCAGCACAAATAGTGGGGATGGCCGTCCATCCCCGCTATTCATGCCTTAGAATAATCCCCAAAGTGAACACAGAGGTACTGTAAAACAGGAAACATTATGGGATGTTCTTCACAATCTCATGGAAGAAGCAGAAATGTAGTCTTCACATATGGGAGCCAGCGCGGAACGTTCCCCAGCATCTAATAGGAAAGCCTTTGGGAGCATCCCCCAGCACCTGCGTGCTGCCTTCCTGCCTTTCCAACTGTCCCTCTCCAGTTCTTTGTTTTCCACGGAGCCGACAGGTCGCATACCCTGTCACCGCAGAAAATTTTGTCTTTAATCTTTGTTTTTGTGGTCGCGTCTGCCTTCCCTCAATGCTACCGCCGGTTCGTTCTTTCTTTCTTCTTCTAAAAAAAACCCTATAGTTTCTGAAGTGCTTTACTTCAGAAACTTTTTTTCCTTGGTGCTAGGCGCCATTTTGGGCACTAGGCCCAATTTTTCCTTAAAAATGGAAAAACCTGCTTCTGGTTTTAAGAAATATTCTAAATGTGGCGGTACCATTTCCGTCACCGACACCCATGATTGATGTCTCAAATGTTTAGGTCCTGACCACTCTATTTCAGAGTGCCTCTCCTGTGGAATGATGTCAAAAAGGGGCCGGCAGAACCATGCTGCTAAACTTAGCACCCTTTTTCCCTCAGACTGTTGTATCGACGTCCTCCAGGGCTTCATCTTCCTCCCATGGATCTCAGGTAACTAAACATAAATCTAGCCGGTCCTCAAAGGGTAGAACTCCTTCTAAGTATGGAGATGCCCCTGGTGTTGCCCTTGAGGAATTTTCACCGGCAAAACTTCCCCGACAAAAGGCTTTGGCTTCCAAAGCATTAACGGGACTCCAGGATGTTCTTGAGGCCTCAACCTTGGCAGAACTACTGGTGCCATGCTCTGGGGTCCCGGCCACTTCTACTGGTATCAAGCATCAGCAGCATTGATAGACCAGAGATTCCTTCCTATTGAATGCAGACTAGCGGCTCTTCTCATGGCTTTGGTACCGTTGAAACCGCTTCAGACACCTGAACCGATACCGGTACCAGTACCAACTGCATTGACATCCGTGGGTATGCCACCCGTACTGAGTCATGCATCTCTCTCCGGCATTGACAGATAGGTACCGGAACAACCCGATACCGACTTCGATCGATACCGGTACCGAAGATTCTGCCGATACCTCTTCTCAGTGCAGAATGTCTCCGCCAGAGGATATGTCCTTTCAGGACTTTATCCGTGCTGTGGCCCGAGGCCTTTCCATCACAGTAGCTTCTGAAAAAGAGCCTAGGGCAAAGGAGTTGGAGATCCTCCAGTACCCTAAGGCTCCCAAAGAGGCAGCTACTCTGCCTATTCATGAGATCTTACATGATCTTATGCTAAGGATGTGGGAAACACTTTTAACCATATCGCCTCATTCTCGAAGACTCGATACCATGTATGGAGTTCCACCTTGTCCTGGCTTTCAAAAAACTCAATTACCACACCATCAGCCATGAGAAGGATGAAAAGTGCAAAGAGACATGCATCCAATCCTCCAGGTCGTGAATGCAGAACTCTCGATGCCTTTGGGCGTCGATGCTTCCAAGCTTCCATGCTCTCAGCTAGGATCAGTTCCTATATCTTGTATATGGGAATGTTCCTTAAAGAGGTCACAGGAGACTTGGAGCTTATGAGCCCCCTCCTTCCTGATGACAAAAGACAAGACTCTCTCACTCTTGTCAAACATGCTCAGGATGTTTCCAAGTTTGTTAATCATGCAGCATTTTACTGTTTTGAATGCATAAGCAGAACCTCTGCTATTGCCATTGGTGCACGTCGGATTGCCTGGCTTCAGGCATCTGACTTGGAAATTTGGCTACAGGATAAATTAGGAAACATTCCTTGCACAGGAGAAAATCTCTTTGGCAAGAATTGGCAGGAGAAAGCTAATGAAATAGATGCTGACAATATCACACTGGATAGATTGTTCAAATCTACAGCTGATCCTGCAAAGAAAAGATTCTCTAAAAAATCATTTTTCAATAAGAAAAAGAAGTTTTATCCTTCCTATACCCAACAGGGACACTGTCCAGGTCAGGCTGCCCAAAAGGGACAGCAGCAACAACCTAGACAACAAAAGAAGCCAAAAGCTGCAAAACCTCAGCCAGCTCAGCAGGCTCAGCCTCCTCAGGGGCTTTGACTCCTTTCTAGAGAACTTCGCCTTCCTGCCCCTAAAGGGTCTAGAACCCTTAACCATCCCAGGCAGGTTATGTCATTTTGCCCACAGATGGTACCAAATAACAGCAGAAAATTGGACTCTGTCCATTATACGAGAGGGGTAAATGCTTCATTTTCACAGCCTGCCCCTTCCTACAGTTATAAGACAGTTCAATTCTCAGACCTCTCTCGACAATCTCTTAGGTCAAGAGGTCACAATGCTCCTTGCTCAAGGAGCAATAGAGGAAGTACCAATTCTCATTCATCCAAATCACAGTAGATTCCTCCGATTCCTGTTTCAATGAAAGCACTACCAATACAAGTTTCTTCCCTTTGGCCTGGCATCTGTGCCAAGAGTGTTCACAAAATGCATGGCTGTGGTAGCAGCATTTCTCCACACTCTGGGAATATTCGTCTTCCCTTACTTAGACGACTGGCTCATTCGAGCCCCTACAGTGCCAGCGGCCAGTTCTGCTCTATCTCGCACAATGTGAATCCTTCAGTATTTGGGACTGGTCATAAACCTCCCAAAATCTAATCTTGCTCCCACTCAGTCCCTAGAGTTCATAGGAGCTCATCTGGATACCAGACAGACAAGGGCTTTCCTTCCGCAGCCCCGCTGTCTTCGCATAGTACAACTAACTTCCCAAGCAGTGCTCAAACCTTGTCTCACTGCTCAGGAAATGCTACAATTGCTAGGCCACATGGCATCCACCAAGCATGTGGTTCCTTATGCTCGCCTCCATATGCTTGCAGCCCAGTGGACTTTATCCACTCAGTGGACACAGGCCTCAGGTTGCCTGTCGGACAAAATAACAAACTCAGACCGTCTTATTTCATCCCTCCAATGGTCGCAATCACCCAGAAACCTTCTGGTGGGGTCTCCTTTTCAGCAACCCCTATCCCAAGCCACCCTAACAGCAGATGCTTCACAGGTGGGTTGGGGAGCACACCTGCATGATCTCTCTACCCAGGGTACCTGGACTCCACAGGAGGCCTGTCTTCACATCAACCTCCTGGAGCTCAGAGCAATGTTCTTGCTCTTCGAGTATTTCACACCCAGCTCAGCTACAAGACAGTCCTCGTTCAAACAGACAATCGGGTAGCCATGTTCTATGTGAACAAGCAGGGCGGAACAGGCTCTCTGTTGCTATGCAACGAAGCTTTGCAACTATGGGCCCTCGCCAGAGAGCATAAGATTCATCTCCTTGTGGTGTATCTTTCAGGCATTCAAAATTCTTGGGGCAGACAAACTCGGTCGAGTTCTGCTTCCACATGAATGGTCTCTCCATGCAGACCAGGTTGCCCAAATATTTCAGATTTGGGGAACCCTGGACATAGACCTCTTTGCAAGTCCGCTTAATGCCAAACCTCCCCGGTTCTGTTCCAGAATTCTGGCTTGATGTTGTCAGGCAAGGGACGCCTTCCTCCTTCACTGGGGTCAGGACTTCCTATATGCCTTCCCACCCATTCCCCTCATCCCCAAAACCCTATTTAAGCTTCAGAGAGACAGAGGTCATATGATCCTCATAGCTCCACCTTGGCCATGGCAAACGTGGTACCCTCTGCTCCTACATCTCTCTCAAGCTCTGCCTCTGGGGTTGGCATCTGCTCCAGATCTTCTCTCCCAAGAGGACGGGATGCTGTGGCATCCCAATCCCCAGTCTCTGCATCTCAGGGCCTGGTTGCTGAAAGCCTAGAACTTCAGGATCTTAACCTTTCCCAACAGGTAAAGGATATCCTTCATGCTTCTAGGAAACCCTCCACAAAATGCTCGTATGCCTTTAAGTGGAAAAGGTTTACCATATGGTGCTCGCAGAAGGGTCTTAACCCTCTTGCCATACCTCTGGAATCGATACCGGAGTATCTCCTTCATTAGTCAAATGCGGGTCTCAAGACAAATTTAGTAAGAGTCCATCTTAGTGCTATTGCAGCTTCTTACAAGTCTCAAAGTGGACAATCTATTTAATCTCATCCTCTCATAGCGAGATTTATGAGAGGCATTCATTTAACAAAGCCTCCCATTAAGCCACCTCCGGTGGCATGGGACTTAAATCTGGTGCTCGGGCAGCTCATGAAACCGCCCTTGAACCATTAGCCACTACATCTTTGAAATTCCTTTCCTGGAAAGTCATCTTCCTCATTGCAATCACATCAGCACGTCGCATCAGTGAATTGCACGCGTTAGTGGCTGATCCTCCTTATATAAGGATCCACCATGATAAGGTAGTTCTTAGGACTCATCCACACTTTATGCCAAAGGTGGTTTCGCCTTTCCATTTAAACCAAGCAGTTTACCTTCCTGTATTCTTTCCGAGGCCTCATGCCTCCAGTGCAGAAAGGAACCTTCATACCTTGGACTGTAAAAGAGCTTTGGCCTTTTACTTGCAAAGGACATAGCAAGATAGAAAATCTTCTCAACTCTTTATTGCTATTGATCCTAGTCATTTGGGACTTTTAGTTTCCAAAAGAACACTGTCCAGCTGGATCGCACAGGGCATATCCTTTGCCTATGAGAGTAAGAACCTTCCTCTGGAAGGCCATGTCACCGCTCACAATGTGAGAGCCAGGGCAGCCTCAATGGCTCATCTTCATTCTGTGTCTATCGACGACATCTGTCGAGCAGCTACTTGGGCTTTGGTACATACCTTCACAGCCCACTACTGCTTAGACAAGGACTCCCGCCGGGATGCCTTGTTTGGCCAAGCTGTTCTTCAACACCTTTTTCAGACTTAATCAACTCCTACCCACCGTCCCTGGAAGGATGCCAGAGATCCATGGGGGGAAGTGGGGTCCTTTCACAAGGACTGACAACTTCCTGGGGCCATCTCCCTGGCATCTACAGCTAGGGAGTCCCCATATGTGAAGACTACATTCCTGGTTGTTCCTGGAGATAGTTTAGTTACTCACCTGTAACAGGCGATCTCCGGGAACAGCAGGAATTTAGTCTTCACAACCCACCCACCTCCCCTAGGAGTTGTATCTCTCTCTCCCTCTCTCTTTTGTCTCAGCTATAAACTCAACTGGAGAGGGACAGTTGGAAAGGCGGGAAGGTAGCACGCAGGTGCTGTGGGATGCTCCCAAAGCTTTCCTATTGGATGCTGGGGAGCGTTCCCATGCGGGTTCTGTCAGTACCGACGATGCCCATATGTGAAGACTAAATTCCTGCTGTTCCTGGAGATCACCTGTTACAGGTGAGTAACTACGCTTTCCAGACCTTGGATTTCTTTATTCTTTCTTTTCACTAAGAAAATGTTTGCACAATGATTGTTGCATGCTTGAGGAGAAAAAATATGAAGGAGAAAGGTAAAACTGATAATGGTACCATGAATCCTTGAGGCTGTCTATCAATGGTAAGCATAACTTTGGAAGTTTTATCTTTTCCTAGGATAGTTTGTATGGCCATTAGTAGCTGCTGTCATACAGGTACTTGGGATTTCATTTACTAAGCTTTTTCTCCAGACACTCTGAATGTGAAGAAAGCCTCAACCCATTGGTCCTCTAGTTGGGTATGCTACTGGCACATCTCTATAGGTAGTAGTAACTACTTGGGGTGTTTGCTCCCTACTACTAGGCAAAGATTATCCATTTATTAATGTTTCTTTATTATATTTGTAGACTACTATGCTAAATAAGCAGTGTACAAACATCCTAAAAATATATAAAGCAATTTAAATCCCCCCTTCTCAACCTAAAAAAAAAAGAAAAACAATTAATAAATGCAAAGAATAAAATACAAAATTTTCACCCTCCACTCCTGCAGAACCAGCACAGGCCATACTAATCCTGGGACCAGAACTACCCACCCTCACCAAAAGCCTTCTCAAATAAATAGATTTTTAAGCCTTACCTGAAGTTCCTCAGATCTCTATTATCGCCTAGGGCAGGGATCTCCATTTCCAGTCCTGGAGGGCTGCAAACCAGTCAGGTCTTAAGGGTGTCCCTAACGAATGAGATATATCTGCATGCACTGTCCCCATTATATTCAAATGTATCTCATTCGTTAGGGACACCCTTAAGACCTGACTGGTTTGCAGCCCTCCAGGACTGGAATTGTATGCTCCTGACCTAGGGCAAGGGGCAACAAGTTCCATAGCAGAGAGACCTGAATTAAAAAAAGTCCTGTAAACCATGCTCTTCTTTCTCATAAACCGAACCTTTGGGACAACTAGCAAATGACCTGTTTGTGATCTTATTTTAGAAACTTCTATACAGCTGCTGAAATACTTTTAGGACTTTCAGTCATTTTAGTGATGTCCACAGTGGCAGATGAAGTGTATTTGTATATAGTAAAGCTCCATGGTTGGGGCTTGTTTGTCAGGTGCCGTTTCATGTAGCAACTCAATATAGTTTAATCTGCAGGATTTTGAAGTTCACAACAGTAGTGAAATTCAGCAGCTACAAAGATGTGATCCAATCACTTGTCCTCCTGCCAAATACCAGTACACTGAGATACCGGGCTTCATGGAAATACTATGGGGCCAGTTGTATTAAAGGATTTTTCTTACATTGTGTCCGAGGAAAGTTGTTTAGTGTATCATGGGCCATAATGAGGAGGATGGCAACTATGTGCCTACCGAGTGTCCTTGTTCTTGGTGTTTTTTTCCAAAGAATAAATCTTAAGTTCCGCTTTTGGGAGGCGTGTCAGAGGGCAATGGGTTCTGTGCATTTTGCTTTCTAAATGCAATTTTTCTTTTACTGTTTCTTTTCTCCATTTAAGTTCATGGGAGGTTAAGAAATAAGACACAATTTATTAGTATATTTTAGAGGTCATGTGATTGAGCGAGCAGAGGATGACGTGAGGCTCTGGATGCCACCCGCCACCCATCCAAATCCATACTGCTTTCCCTTCTAAGTATACCACTGTGAACTAGAAACCTACACTCCAGAGGGAGGGCACCAAAGGAAAACAGGCATGGTTGATGAACAGCTTGTGATGGAGCTAAGTACGTCTGTGGTAACGGCCCTCAAACAAGTTTGACAAACTTTATGAATGAATTAAATGCACTCCAAAATAGGATTGGGAAAGGAGTCACTATGTCAAGAGATGCATCTCCATCAGAGACACTAAACATAGTAAATGACAACAGATAAAGACCAGCGTGGCCCGTCTAGTCTGCTGTTCTATCTGCTGATCTCCAGGAACAAGCAGGAATAAGTCCTCACATATGGGTACGTCGGTACCGACGGAGCCTGTGCGGGAATGCTCCCCAGCTTCCCAGAATGAAAGCTTTTGGGGCATCCCACAGCGCTTGCTCGCTGCCTTCCCACCTTTCCTACCAACTCTCCTCAGTTCTTCTTTTCCGTGGAGCCAGCAGGTCGTGTTCCTGTCACCGCTGAAGAAGTTCTTTATTTTAATTTATTTCTTTGGTCGTGTGTCTGCTTTCCCCAACGCCGGACCAGTACCGCCAGTCTTTTCTTTTCTTTCCTTCTAAAAAAAATATATATATATATAATACTTTTCCTCACTTGGTGTATTTTTCTTCTTAGGCCTCCAGGCCCACAAGAAACTTTCCCTCATGGAAAAACCAGCCTCCGGCTTAAAAAAATGCACTAAGTGTAGCGGTACAATTTCTGTTACAGATACACATGAATGGTGTCTTAAATGTTTGGAGCCTGAACACTCCATCCCGGATTGCCAGTCCTGTTCTCTAATGTCTAAACGAGGGTTACAGAACCGGGCAGCCAAGCTCCATGTGCTGTTTCCCACGGATGCACCGGCGGTGGCATCAACATCTTCCAGGTCTTCCTCTCCTGATGGGTCTCAGGTAACCAAACATACTTTTAGCAGGTCCTCGAAGGGCAAATCTCCCTCTAAGCATTGAGATGCCTCCGGGCAGCCTGGTCCCACTCTGGTTAAGGTGGAGCCCGCCATTCTGGAAAAGACTGCCCTCTTCCCCCATAATGCTGCCCAGTTTCCAACAAATCCAAAACCCTCTTCATTGCACTGTCTCATCCACACATTGAGACTCCAGAGCTCTGCCTGCCTCTTGGGTCCTGTGCATGGAATGGGAAGCATTTTTGAGAATGTTACCCTGGAAGTTCTGGATTAAAACCTCTTACCTAAAAGCATAAATTTGGCCTCCAGAACCTCCTTCCCACACTTTCCTATATCATTGGTACCAACATGTACCAAGACAGCAGGCTCCTCTCGAGCACTAGCTAAAACCTTGTCTGGGTGGCGCATAAGGTCCGCTACCTTCACACCAAGCAGGCATGTTACTAGGCAATCCTAACATCCACAAGCCACCCAGCTATCTACATGTCTAATGATCAAATTACCAACTCTAACGGTCATCCTAATCTTTCCCTCATGGGCACATGTCCCTGGAGAAACCTCCTTGGTGCAAGAGGGTTTTACATCGCCTAAAGGACAGGTCCTAGCTACAGGATCGCTTCCTGCCACACCAAGGTGATGCTCCCCTTTCACATGGCCTCCCTTCTCCATGGCAACATAGAGGCTGCCAGACTGGAGGTGAGACTTCAGTACTATGTTCCTGTAGGTCTCGTGTATATACCTCTCTGTCTTCCTTAGCTCTTCCAAGTCTGCTACTCTAGTCTCCAGAGATTGGACTCATTCCCTGAAAACAAAGAGCTCCTTGCACCTAGTGCACATGTAAGACCTCTGACCAACTGGGAGAAAATAGTTTATGTGGCACCCAATGCAAAAAACTGGATAGCCTCCATCTCGCTTCTGGACTGCTGCCTGCATCTTAGTTTTAAGTGTTCCTTTAAATATTTAAATTGTTTGTTTGCTTAAAATTGGTAGGGATACGAAGATAGCAGATTGATGTGAATGCTCCGTGGTGGCGTTTTTTCTACCTCCTTATTATGGGCAAGAGGAAGGCTAAAGGGTCTAGGAAATCCTCTGCTGGCCCGGTTGCCTCTTCAGCTGTTTCCTCGTCTCAGGTGGTGGGTCCACTTGATTCCTTTGTAACGCCGTTGGGGCAGTCAGGCGGTGCGACGGAGCAGAGTCCCATTGTTCCTCCATCAGGGCAGGGTAGCTCGACGGAGGGCTCGGGTCCTGAGATCTCTCCGCCGGAGCAGTGGTGGCCGCCCAAGGATTTTGGAGGAAATGCCATTTAATAATGTGCATATACATGAATGTGCATACTATTCACATATGCACATACTATTACTCAATAGTGTACTCAGTATACCCATAGCACACTTTTTATCACTTTCTGTCTGTCAAAATTATTGTGCACATTTTGTGAATATTGTCTGTGTGTTTTTTTGTTTTTTTTTTAACTTCCATTTTGGATTAAAAATGACATGAAATGATATAGGAAATGTTAGCAACATTTCTTATGAATATACATCCCTAATATTCTCCCCTTCTACTGAACTTTCCTCTGTACCTTCAAAACTGCTTAGTTGAGGGTAAGCAGCATGGAATCCAGCCCTAAGTATCTGTGTCAGAGAAACTGGAAACTGAACTTGAAGGACCTTTGGTCTGACCCACTTTGGCAATTCTTAATGTTCTTATTTTAGACTACTCAATCCCAAAAAATACAGGTCCAGCATACACAATAAAATGCCAGCTACAGGTGGAATCCAGATAAATATATTTTTCAAATTACTGGAGGAAAAAAGACTTTGGGGGTATAATAAAAGCCAACGAAATGACTCAAGCATGTAGATATTTAAACTGCCAATCAGCCATAGCTCGCTTCCAGTTTAACACAGCAGAATATGTACCCTCAACATCATAGGTCATAAAAAACCCTCCAATATAAATGATTATTTATCCAAACTATCAAGGCATTAATCACAAACTACCAAACAGGACATAGCACCAACAGTATTACTCAGCTTCAAGAGTGGAGCAACACCAGTTCAGACTCCAGTACCAAGTGTTTCATCAAGGCTACTTCAGGGAGTCACACCAAACACACACAGCTCATCACAATCTGAAGCCCAAATCATCAGTAAAAATGTCAAGATACTTATCTGTGATACACCACTTGCAGCTGTTAACCACACACAGCAAAGAAGCACAGCACTCCTGCCCCAAAGATTTTACTTACAATTGGAAGCCCAAGTCCAGATATGCCTGCCCTGGAGTCGCACCAAACCACGATGCATTAAGATAAAAAAAATGCCACGGCTGCACGCTTCTTAAAGCTTGGAAACTTCCCACCCACCAGGAAACCCCATTACATCAAAAGTATTACAACAGAGCCACCACACTGCTCACTGTGGATACATGAAAGGATTTTCTAACCACGAAGCATGAGGAGATTGAACAGTCCAAGTAAGCCCAATGGATAATTGATACAAAATCTGCACTATCAAGGTTTAATTTAACAGGTTATGTGTACCCGTGGCAGAATCTGGATCGTAAAGTTCAGAAGCGTGTAACATGTGATTTTGCCTCAGAGGATTCAGACACTCTTCAGAAGTGCTCTAGTAATGGGGATTTTTCAGACAAGGACAAAGCAAATCCTTGCAGAGGCCGAGGTCAATAGAGATCGGGCGACCAGTCCTCAGCACATCAGCGATGGACAAGGTCACAGCCACAGCAGGAGACCTAGTGAATATTTCATCTGTTTGGTTAATGGATGTCCAGGTGGGGGTTGTTGGACGGGGTTTGTCATTTGTACCTTGTATACAATATGATGCTTTTGAAATATTTTTACGTGAACTCCATCTCAGGGCGTTAAGCATTTACACATGAATCGTGATATTGTGATTAAGAAAGCAGACGGGGGGGGGGGGGGGTTGAGAACTGAGTAATCTCCAGGAACAAGCAGGAATGAGTCTTCACATATAGGGTACGTCGGTACCGACGGAGCCTGCGCGGGAACGCTCCCCAGCTTCCCAAAAAGGAGAGCTTTTGGGAGCATCCCACAGCGCCTGCGCGCTGCCTTCCCGCCTTTCCTAACCAACTCTCCTCAGTTCTTCTTTGCCGCGGAGCCAGCAGGTCGAGCCCTGTCACTGCTGAAGAAGTTCTTTGTTTTATTTTATTTCTTTGGTCGTGTGTCTGCCTTCCCCGACTCCGAACCGGTACCGCCGGTCTTTTCTTTCTTTCTTTAAAAAAAAAAAGAAAAAAAAAAAAAAGATATTTTTCCTCACTTGGTGTATTTTTCTTCTTAAGGCCTCAGGGCCCACAAGAAAATTTCCCCCATGGAAAAACCAACCTCCGGGTTCAAAAAATGCACTAAGTGTAGCGGTACTATTTCTGTTACAGATACCCATGAATGGTGTCTTAAATGTTTGGGTCCTGAACACTCCATTCCGGATTGTCCGTCCTGCTCCCTAATGTCTAAACGGGGGTTACAGAACCGAGCAGCTAAGCTCCATGTGCTGTTTCCCGCTGAGGCACCGGCAGTAGCATCGACATCTTCCAGGTCTTCTTCTCCTGAAGGATCTCAGGTAACCAAACATAAACCTAGCAGGTCCTCGAAGGGTAGATCTCCCTCTAAGCATCGAGATGCCTCCGGGCTTGCCCTCGAGGATCCTGCACCAGCCAAACAACCTCGGCGGGAAGCTCCGGCTTCCAAAGCTCCTCCTATGGGGTTACAGGTTGACATCGATGGCACGGCCTCGACTGATCACCTGTTAGACTGCTCTGGGGTACCGGCACAATCTCCCTGTACCGACATCCAGGCAGTCGTGGCGTCCATGGATCACACTGTGCAATCCATGCAGCAGGCTATACTGGCTTTCATCAAGGCTGCGACGCCGTTGGTACCACAACAAGCTCTGTTGTCGGTACCGGCGCCGGTACCGGTACCAACTTCGATACCGGTACGGGCTGCATCGACATCGGCTAGGATACCGATTCCGGCTCCCTGTCCCGGGCTCTTTCTCGGTACCGACCCGGTACCGGGGACACCCGATGTCGGTACCGATCGATACGCCTATCGATCTTTGGAATTGAGCAGACGATACTTCGATTCTTCTGATGATTCTGAGTCATCGGATGAGTCCCCTGAAGTATCTGTCACCCTTCCTGAGGAGCCTTCTTCTCCAAAAAGGAGAATGTCTCCTCCAGAGGATTTGTCCTTTCAAGACTTCATAATAGAAGTAGCTAAAGGACTCTCTATTTCAGTAACCTCTGAAAAAGAACCTAGAGCAGTGATGGCTAACCTTTTTGAGCCCGAGTGCCCAAACTGCCGCACAAAACCAAAGAATTTCCTCAAAGTGCCAGCACGTCAATTTGCATAAATATTTGCATAATGCTAACATACACTAACTTTTAGTAAACATGTCTCTTAATGAGTGTATGGATAAAGACAGACTAAAAGATTTCTACATTACTATAATCCAGTGCCAACCGCCAGGCACATTAGGAACTACTACAAACACTGCCCATTTAGAACCAATAGCAAACCCGCCGTATCCTAACAGCACTACCAGGACTCACAAAGCACCACACCATACCTATCAAAAGGCAACACTGCAAATATTAAACCAATACATTTCAGACAATAACAATACATGACCTACTGGGGAAAGAGAACAAGTGGCAATGTCAAAAAGGAATTACATAAACAGAATACCTCAGCTCAGTTACACAGTTGCAATTGCTCCAGCCACTTTCTTCTGGTTTCTTCATGTCTTCTGCTAACTCTCCATCATCTGCTGTCCATTTGTCCTTTCTTCTCTCTTCTAGTTTTTTTTCCATTCTCTCTCTCTACATCCGCTTTAACATACTAATCTTTCTCCTTTTGCTCTTTCCTCATTCCTATTTCATCCACTCAAATTTTACCCCTCCATCCTCAATCCCCACTTACTCTCCCAATACCCGGCCAATTGTAGATTTTTTATCCCTCCCACACAAAATATTTTTCCCCTCTCCATTTTACTCTCCCAGCCCCATCCCATTCTAATCCTCCCCCAACATCAGCTCCCTTCTAGTTCCAGCCTCACCCAGCATCCATTCCCTTCTAGTCCCTGCATCAGCCCATTTCCAGTCCTAGCCCCCATCAGCCCATTTCCAGTCCTAGCAACCCCCCAACCCAATACCAGTCCTAGGCACCCCCCATCAACCCACTTCCAGTCCTAAACCCCCATCACCCATTTTCAGTTTAAGCCCCCCCTATAACCCATTACCAGTCCTAACCCCCATCACCCCATTTCCAGACAGCCCCCATCAGCCCACAGCCCATTAGCAGTCCTACCCCCCCAGCCCATTAGCAGTCCTACCCCCCCCCCCGCCCGCCCGCCCGCCCCCCCCTGCCCATTAGCAGTCCTAACCCCCCCCTCCCTCCCTGCCCATTAGCAGTCCTAACTCCCCCCCCTCCCTCCCTCCCTGCCCCATTAGCAGTCCTAACCCCCCCCCTCCCTGCCCATTAGCAGTCCTAACCCCCCTCCCCTCCCTCCCTGCCCATTAGCAGTCCTAACCCCCCCCCCTCCCTCCCTGCCCATTAGCAGTCCTAACCCCCCCTCCCTCCCTCCCTCCCTGCCCATTAGCAGTCCTAACCCCCCCCTCCCTCCCTCCCTCCCTCCCTGCCCATTAGCAGTCCTAACCCCCCCCCCTCCCTCCCTCCCTCCCTGCCCCTTAGCAGTCCTTATCCCCCCTCCCTCCCTGCCTTCCCATTAGCTGTCCTAACCCCCCCTCAGTCCCTGCCCATTAGCAGTCCTAACCCCCCCCTCCCTCCCTCCCTGCCCATTAGCAGTCCTAACCCCACCCTCCTCCTCCCTGCCCATTAGCAGTCCTACCCCCCCCTCCCTGCCCATTAGCAGTCCTAACACCCCCTCCTCCTCCTCCTCCTCCTCCTCCTCCTCCCTGCCCATTAGCAGTCCTAACCCCCCTCCTCCTCCCTGCCCATTAGCAGTCCTAACCCCCCCCCCTGCCCATTAGCAGTCCTATCCCCCCCTGGCAATTTTTTTTTTTAAAAAAAGCAGGCTCTGGCTGCTGCCGCGGCAGATTGCAATGTCCCGCGGGGCCCCCTCCACCCGCTAAGCCCCTCTGCAAGGGCTTTCAGATTTGCGAGGGAGAGCATCTCCCTCGCGTCTCTGTTAAGCCCGCAGGGGCTAATGGGAAATTTCCCATCAGTCCCTCGCGTCTAAAGGGGCTGATGGGAAATTTCCCATTAGCCCCTGCGGGCTTAACAGAGACGCGAGGGAGACGCTCTCCCTCGCGAATCTGAAAGCCCTTGCAGAGGGGCTTAGCGGGCGGAGGGGGCCCCGCGGGATGCTGCATTCTGCCCTGGCCGCGTCGGCGGCAGCAGTCAGAGCCAGCTTTTTCTTTTTTTGTGGACCTTCACGCGTGCCAGCTGCAAGGCCTTCGCGTGCCACAGCTGGCACGCGTGCCATAGGTTCGCCATCGCTGACCTAGAGCAATAAAATTAGATATTTTGGGATACTCTAAGGTTCCCAGAGAGGCAGTCACCTTGCCAATTCATGAAATTCTTCAAGAACATTTGATTGAATTATGGGAGACTCCTCTCACCCTTTCTCCTCATTCTCGTAGATTGGACACTATGTATCATGTCCCTCCTTCTCCTGGATTTCAGAAAACTGAGCTTCCTCACCACTCCATTGTGGTGCAGTCAGCTATGAAGAGGATAAAGAGTATGAAAAGACACTCTTCTACTCCTCCAGGAAGAGATTGCAGGACCTTGGATGCTTTTGGTAGGAAAATCTTCCAAGCTAGCATGCTTATTGCCAGAATCAATTCATACAGCCTTTATATGGGTATGTTTCTGAAGGAGGTTGCAGAAAAACTGCACAACTTTCTCCCTTTTATTCCAGAGGATAAAAGGGATGAGTTCCTTCTTTGGCTTAAGCATACTCAAGACATTTCAAAGTTTTCCAACAGGGCAGCCTTTGATTCTTTTGAAGGTGCCAGCAGAGCCTCAGGAATTGCTATAGCTGATCGTAGAATTGCTTGGCTCCAGGCTTCTGATCTAAAACCCTGGGTTCAAGATGGTTTAGGAAATATGCCCTGTACAGGTGAAAATCTATTTGGCAAAGAGTGGCAAATTAAAGCCACTCAAATGGACGCAGAAAATGCTGCTCTGGATAGACTTTCTAAGTCTACCTCCACTCCGGCCAAGAAAAAATCTTTTAAAAATTATTTTTACAAGAAGAGCAGATTTTCTTCCACTTCTGGTCAACAATCTTCTACAGGTCGCTTTGCTACTAAGCGTCAGCAACCTAAACAGGCCAGGCCTAAACCTGCAGGGGCTGCTGCAACCCAGCAGTCCCAGGCCCCTCAGGGTTTTTGACTTGATACTAGAGAACTTAACCTTTCTGGCTCTACAACAGCCAGAACCTCTCACCATTCCAGGAAGGTTAGCTCATTTTGCTCCCAGATGGGAGCAAATCACATCAGAGCAGTGGACCCTCTCCATCATCAGAGAGGGCTACAAACTTTATTTCTCAGACCTTCCTCCCTACACCATGGTGAGACATTTCAATTCTCCCACATCTCTCCTCGACCTTCTGGATCAGGAGGTAACCACCCTTCTGGCCCAGAGGGCCATAGAAGAAGACCCTCTTCTTCAACAGGGGTCGGGGTTTTACTCCCCCTACTTTCTCATTCCAAAGAAATCAGGGGGATACAGACCCATTCTTGATCTCAGAGAATTGAACAAATTTCTGTGCAAGGAGAAGTTCAAGATGCTTTCTCTAGGCACTCTCCTTCCATACCTACAGAGTGTCACCCCTCGCCCGCCAACCCCAGTATGGAGGCAGTAGGAGAGGGGGCACAGTTAAAGTCACTCTGTTAATGCTGTTATCTGGATATGCTTGTGTAGTTGTAGCCCAGTGATGACAGCCAAAGTTAGGTAAAGGGTAAACAATATATTTATTGTTTGCACAGGGTTTCTTCCCCCAAGAACAGAGGTTAAATGATAACATAAGCGTAACAGAAAAAGTCCTGGATAACAGCTCTCCTGATACTTCTCAGGGCATCATAAGCAATCAACTTCTCTTACTTCTTTCAATATTCCAAAACATCAATGTTCTTCATAACAGCAATACTTTTCCAACATAAGCTTTCAATAAATAAACTTTCAATGTTGTGGTTTTTCTTGTCCACGGGTCCTTAAGATAATTCCTCCTAGCCTCTAAGGATAACAGATGCTTCTTCCATAAGCCTGATCATTCTTCTGTGTAAACTTCTCCCAGAAGAATTCTATGTGCTCTTGAAGCTATCCCTTAGAGCTGGGTATTTAACTTGTGTTGGCAGTGAGACAAAACTCCTGTCTGCATCCAATCTCCAAAGTTAGACTTTTACAACAGCATTAAAATATGGAATATGTTTAAGCTGTACTTTAAACTTCCCTTTGACAGATACCACATTCCATTTCTGAACTGCTACTATAAGACAATGGCTTATCTGTCTGCATTGGTTCACCTTCACTATCTTGAGCTTCCTGGTTATAAGGCTCACTCGAGTCTAGTGATCTCAGGTGCTTGAGAAGGGTTTGTAACTGCTTCTCTCCCCTCTCTTTATGTATCCGGGGCTCTTGCAGGGATACCTGTTTGTTAAGGTTCTTAAGCAGCTGAGAGTAGGGATTTCTCTCTCCCTTGGGTTGCCCCGGTCTTACTCTCTTGTGAGGAGGTATGTATTTCTTCAGAGAATGTTTTACAGGCTCTTTTAATATCTCCTGGTCATCAGAGTCTGTATCTAGGTTTGTGTCCCGGTGCTGCCAATTAGCAACGTGCTGAGGTGCAGCTGTGCTAGACTCTAACCTGCAGCTTCTGACACTTTTTCTGCAGTAAGGCAACGCTTGTCTTTCACACGCTGGGAATTCCCTTCCACCCAGTTTCTCTCTTGTCTGTCTGGTCCCAGGGAAACTATCTGCAGAATTGCTTCTGTCCCTTTCAGACAAGGATTCCAAACTTTGCTTAAAAGGTTTATAAAAGTTTCTAACCTGCTTTGGCTTTGCTTGAGGGTTACTCCTTCCTGGCAGCACTTCCAACTGCCTTCCTCGAGACGTGGCTTTCTCTGAGCAAAGTGGCTGGCAACCGTCCAAATACTCGGTTCCCACCTGGTTCCACTTGCTACCAGCTCTGTCTCCTCGGGATCTCCGGTCTCTGCCTGGACCTGGTTTCTTTATCCCTCTGGGAAGAATCTCTGACTCTAAGGCTGCATCTGATCCTTCTGAGTCCCTTTCCCCCGGCTGTGCCAAAGGTAAGCCTCTGCGTTGCTTTCCTTTCATTACTCCATCTCCTCTCCGTTCCTCCTTCTCTTCCTCCTCTTCCTTCCTTTCCTTCTGCTCCTTCCTCTCTGAAATTACCACTTCCTGGTTATGAGGAGTGCTTTGTCCAACCAGGCGTGAGTCCACCCCTTTCCCTGATAGGCTAGCTCTCCCTGTCAGCCTAGAGCTAGGGTGTGGCTCCTTTTCTCGTCTCTCCTGCACTGAACCTTTAAGTGCTGAGCTTTTAACCCTTTCTTGACCTGTATCTGTGGCAGGTTCAGAGGAAAAAGTGTGTTTAAAACCCTTTTTCTTGTGCCCTGACAGCTCTGCCTTGTCACAAGAGTCAGGATTGGCTTTGTTCTGTAGATCTCAAGGATGCGTACGCCCATGTCCTCATCCATTCATCTCACAGAAAATTCCTACGTTTTCTGTTCCAGGGAAAACATTACCAATACAGACTGCTTCCTTTCGGTCTAGCCTCTGCTCCAAGAGTGTTCACCAAATGCATGGCAATAGTTGCTGCATTTCTACGCACTCTGGGAATATTTGTCTTCCCCTACCTGGACGACTGGCTCATCCGAGCTCCTTCTCAGTCAGAAGCCCAAATTTCCCTGGACCGCACCAGGTGCATTCTGCAGTATCTGGGACTTGTGGTAAACCTCCCAAAGTCTCAGCTCACCCCTACTCGGTCCCTAGAATTCATAGGGGCCTGGTTGGACACCACTACTGCAAGAGCCTATCTTCCCCAGGCTCGTTGCCAACGTCTAGTGCAGTTAGCCTCCCAGATTCAGTCAAAGAGCCACTTAACTGCCCGGGAGATGCTACACCTACTAGGCCACATGGCTTCCACAGTACATGTGGTGCCCTATGCTCGCCTACACATGAGAGCAGCTCAATGGACTTTGTCCACCCAGTGGACTCAAGCTTCAGGAGCTCTCTCAGACCAAATAGCAAACTCCAAACGTCTCTTTTGGTCTCTCCAATGGTGGATGTCAACTCAAAATCTGTTGCTGGGGTCCTCCTTCCAACCTTTGTTGCCCCAAGCAATCCTCACAACAGATGCCTCCCAAACAGGTTGGGGAGCTCATCTACAGGACCTTTCCACCCAAGGCACTTGGTCCCCGCAAGAGACCTCTCTTCATATCAACCTCTTGGAACTTCGAGCAGTGTTCCTAGCTCTCAAGGTCTTTCATATCCTCCTCAGCTACCAGACAGTCCTCATTCAAATGGACAATCAGGTAGCCATGTTTTACATAAACAAATAAGGAGGAACTGGCTCTCTGTCGCTTTGCAACAAAGCTCTAAGATTATGGGCCTTCGCCAGAGAGTATCAAATCCATCTCCTGGCAGTATACCTCCCAGGAATTCAAAACTCTTGGGCAGACAGACTCAGTCGAGTTCTGCTTCCACACGAATGGTCCCTGCACATGGATCAGGTACTCAGAATCTTCCAGGAATGGGGAACCCCGGACATAGACCTATTTGCAAGTCCGTGGACTGCCAAACCTCCCCGGTTCTGTTCCAGAATTCCGTGTCAGGGAGTTCAGGCCAAGGATGCCTTCCTCCTTCATTGGGGTCAGAACTTCCTGTATGCCTTTCCACCCATTCCTTTGATTCCCAAGACTCTGTTCAAACTTCAGAGGGATCAAGGATCTATGATCCTCATAGCTCCACGCTGGCCACGCCAAGTGTGGTACCCTCTACTTCTGCATCTCTCCCAAGCCCCCTCCCTGGACTTGGGAGCTGCTCCAGACCTTCTGTCTCAGGAGGAGGGGACTTTGTGGCATCCAAACCCCAAGTCCCTTCACCTCAGAGCTTGGTTACTGAAGGCCTAGACCTTCAAGACTTCAATCTTTCGCAGCAAGTGAGAAATATCCTCCATGCTTCCAGGAAACCTTCCACTAGGCGTTCCTATGCTTTTAAATGGAAAAGATTTTCCATTTGGTGTGCTCAATAGGGTCTTGACCCTCTGGCACTTCCTGTGAATTCTCTATTAGAATATCTCCTGCATCTTTCCAATGCAGGCCTTAAGATGAATTCAGTAAGGGTCCATTTAAGTGCTATTGCAGCATCCCTTAAGCCTATCAATGGACAACCTGTTTCCTCTCATCCTCTTATTGCAAGATTTATGAGAGGCCTAACTTTAACTAAACCTCCCATTCGACCTCCTCCGGTGGCATGGGACTTAAGTTTGGTTCTTGGTCAGCTTATGAAGCCACCTTTTGAACCCTTAGCCACTACCTCCTTGAAATTTCTTTCCTGGAAGGTTATTTTCCTTATTGCAATCACTTCTGCTCGCCGCATCAGTGAACTACAGGCCTTAGTGGCTAATCCACCTTATACAAGGTTCCATCATGATAAGGTAGTCCTTAGGACAAATCCTCACTTTATGCCTAAAGTGGTCTCACCTTTTCATCTTAATCAAGAGGTATATTTACCTGTCTTTTTTCCAGCTCCTCATGCATCCACTGCAGAGAGGAACCTTCATACTCTAGATTGTAAAAGAGCTCTTGCTTTTTACTTACACAGGGCACAGCAACATAGAAAGCCTTCCCAACTTTTTGTTGCTTTTGATCCTTCTCATTTAGGACTTCCAGTCTCTAAAAGAACACTGTCCAATTGGATTGCTCAGTGTATTTCTTTTGCTTACCAGAGTAAGAACCTTTCTCTGGAGGGCCATATCACAGCTCACAATGTGAGGGCCATGGCCACCTCTATGGCTCATCTTCATTCTGTGTCCATCGACCAGATCTGTCGAGCAGCCACCTGGGCCTCGGTTCATAGCTTCACAGCCCATTACTGTTTGGACAAGGACTCCCGCCGGGATGCCTTGTTTGGTCAGGCTGTCCTCAGACACCTGTTCCATTCTTGACCAACTCCTGCCCTCCTTCCCTGAATGGATGCCTGAGATCCATAGGAAGACGAGGAACCCTTCAGGGTCTCATACCCTTGGGGATCTCCCAGGCATCTTAACTAGGGAGTCCCCATATGTGAGGACTTATTCCTGCTTGTTCCTGGAGATAGCACAGTTACTTACCTGTAACAGGTGATCTCTGGGAACAGCAGGAATTAGTCCTCACAACCCTCCCACCTCCCCTAGGAGTTGTATCTCTCTTTGTCTTTCCTTTCCTCTCTCTCTCTATTGTCTCAGCTTTAAACTTGAACTGAGGAGAGTTGGTAGGAAAGGCGGGAAGGCAGCGCACATGCGCTGTGGGATGCCCCAAAAGCTTTCATTCTGGGAAGCTGGGGAGCATTCCCGCGCAGGCTCTGTCGGTACCGACGTACCCATATGTGACTGTGCTTTCCATGCAGGTTACTCCTGCATGATGCTTTTTAATTGGGGTTGTAACTGCTGCTCTGTGACAGCTAACTCCCGCTGTGCTTTTTTTTTTTGAAGTGTGAAAATCATTTAAGTTCTGCTTTGAGCAGGAATGTTCTTTTTTCCTATATAAGGATCCTCTGTGCTTATTCCTTATTTTTTGAGATCCTGACACCATTTTTGTCCCCACCACCTCCAGCAGAATATTTCAGGCATTACCACCCTTGCGTGTCGTGGCCTGCGTGGCGTGGCATAAGGGGCGTGATTCAAGGGGCAGGCCATGCCTTTTTGGTGCCCCTTCAGCGGTCGTTGAGGAGCTGAGAAGCCAAGTGTTTTGTTTCCATGGGTAAACGGAAAGTGAAGTTGACTGCTAAATCTGGTGCCAAGATCCAAGGAGGTAAGATGGTGGGTCCCATGGATAAACATTTGATGTCCCTGCTGCCTGCCATATCGTTACTGGAAGGGGCTTCGTTGAGCTCTCATTCTTGGTCGTCACCACCGTTTCCTAAGCCTCCTTTCTCATGTACTGGATATGTCCCCTGAAGTTGTTCCCCCAATTCCGCAACCTGTGTCTCCGGTTGCCTGTGAAGGGTTGACCATTACTCCTTTGACTGGAGAAGTGACACTTATGGATGTTTGGTCTGCTATACATAATATTGATAAGCGATTATCCTCTACTGTATCTTCTCTGTGTCAGTTTACTCATGATATAGTTGGTAAAATGCAATATGCTGCTAAGCAGTTGGTTTCCTTTTCCAAATTTGTAGCCCAGACAGATTCTCTTCTCCAGTCTTGTTCAGACAATGATGTTGCTTTAATACGAGATTCTCTTTCTCTTTCTTACTGGCTGGAGGTTCTTGAAAATCAGTCCAGGGCTAAAAACCTACGGTTCTTGAATTTTCCTGTCACTCATCTGTTATCCTCTGATATTTTGCTGAAGAAGTATTTTACCGAGGTATTGAAATTAGATGGGAATTTAGATATTATCCATATGTATTATTTGTCTGTGGGATCATCTCCTTCTGCTAAGGAACAGGATCCTTTAGTCTCTCCAGATTTCTCGGTGGGACAGGATCTTACAGCCTTTTTGCAAGATTCTGCGGATGTCATTCCCAAACGTAATACCCTTGTGGTAACTTTTGGGTCTGAATCCATTAAATTATCTGTTTTACGTGCTTACTTTAAACACCGAGAAATTCCTTTTTGTGGCCAAAAACTTCAAATGTTTCCGGATGTTGGCAGTTACAATTCCTGGCGTTAAAACCTCGAATGATGGCATTGGGGGCTTCTTTCTTCCTGAAATTTCCTTGTTGCTGTATTCTTACCTTTGAGGGACAAATTCTTGTATATACTGATGTTACTCAATTGCAGCTATTTTTGACTGAGAAGGAAGCTGCTGGAGTTTAGGGTGGTGAGATTACTGTTCCCCAATATGGAGTTTTCTGCTCCAGTTTTCCTTTTTGTCTTTGGTATAAATTTGGAAGCACTCTCCCTTAATGTGGGTTGTGATGTGGTTTATTAGCTTTTTTGGATATTGTAATATATGCCTATTTTGTCACGTTTTCTTTCTAACTATCTATTGTTGTTCGAGAAAAGTTAAATAAAAATTTGAAAAAAAAATATCCTTCGTGAGATACGGCCTTGCCAACAACCTGTGTAGAGGCATTCTTACCTCCTCCTTTTGGCTGGGTAGGCCTCCCTCCATGCAGCCTAGCATCTTTCTGGCTTTGGCTACCATCTTGTCACATTATTTTGCAACAATGAGGTCTTCAGATGCTGTCACCCCAAACTCCTTCTCCTAGTCTGTACACATCATCTTCTTGCCCTCTATTATATACGGCTCCTTTGGATTTCTGCAACCCAAGTGCATCAATGTGCCCTTCTTCACATTAAATCTTAACTGCCAAGCATTAGCCTATTCCTCCTAGTTTTTCTAGATCATTTCTCATGTCAGCTCCCTCGTGGGTGTCCACTCTGTTACAAATCTTCCTGTCATCCACAAAAAGGCAAACTTCTCCTTCAAGCCCTTCAGCAATGTCGCTTACAAGGATGTTAATAGGATCTGTCCCAGCACAGATCCCTGAGGCACTCCACTACCCCACTTTCTTTCTTCCAAGCTAATTCCATTTACCACCATCTAATGGCACAGGGCTGGCCAACCATCAAGCAAACCAGGCGGTCTCCTAGGGAAGCAGCTTTTGGGAGGGTGCAAAGAGCAGGATAGTCAAAGCTTAACAATAGATGTTGGCACCCTAGGCAAACCTTAAGTCTTATGCCCCTCTCCCCCCTCCCCCGACTGTCAAAATCTAGAGCAACTTCAGGGCTGGCCTTGCTCTGTCATCTGTCAGTCAGTGTGTCATGCAGTTATGTCCTAATTTCAGGCTGCTCAGTTTATTCATGAGTATCCTACGAGGAACAGTATCAAAGGCTTTGCTGAAATCCAAGTAGACCATATTCAGCCCATGCCCTTGATCAAGTTCACTGATTACCTTGTCAAAGAAATCAGATTGCATTCATCTGGCATGATCTACCTTTTGTAAAACCATGCCTGACGGCTTGCAGCCCACTGGATTGTAGAACGTTCACTACCCTTTAGTAGCATCTCCATTGTTTTTTTTCAACCACTGAGGTAAGACTGACCCACCTCTTCTTTTTTGCCACCTTTTGTGAAGGAGAGCATCAGCCAATATCTGCCTTTGAATTTTACCCAATATTCCTTTCTTTTCTTTCTTTTTGTAGTGATCTGTACTTTGTAAATTCTTCATTTTTGGCCTTTACTTTTTTAGGCACTTCCTTGTCGAACCATATTGGTTTCCTTCTCCTCTTGCTTTTATTGATGTTCATTACATAAAGATTGGTTGTCATTTTTATAGCCCCTTTCAGTTTGGCCCATTGCTTTTTCATTTCCCTTATCTCCACCTATCCTGCAAACTCCTCTTTCTGGTACTTTTCCTATTTTACTGAAATCCAAAATCCAAAATCCAGGACTTTGAGTTTTGTGTGTCTGAACTCCATTTTAGCCCTTTTATATCAACCCAAGTTGTCACTCACCCAGACAATAGACACACTGTCTCCATTAGTGAGTACTAGAGTCAGTGTTGCCTCTTCTCATGTGGACTCACCATTTGTCTGAGCAGAGTGCCTTGCATGGCATCCACAATCTCTATTTCTTTCTAATTCTGTAGATGGGATATCCCAATCAACATCCGGAATATTGAAATCTCCTAGCCACAGTACCTGTTTTCATTCCCAACATCTGGATATCCATGGCCAGTTCTCTGTCCAGTTTCTCTGTTTGAGTTAGAGGTCTCTAGATGGCACCTGTGTGGATGAAAGTGCCATCTTCTCTTTCCAAGATGACTCGTATTGCTTCCATCTTTCTCAATAACCTCTGTATATCAGTTGCTTTAATATTGGTTTTCACATAAAGGGCTCCAGCTCCTCCTCTTGGTTAGCTGGGTTTAGCTTATGCCTTTTCAGTGATAGTTTGTGGTGTTTTATTTATATATTGTAGGTATTAAAAATAATAACTCAATTTGTTGTGACCATATCAACCTTTCTACCTTGAAAAGAGGTTGATACATAGGCAAGTGAGCCTTACCTCGGTGGCGGGAAAAGTAATGGAGGCACCCCTGAATGAGCGAATAGTGGACTTTCTCAAAACCAACAGGTTGCAAGATCCGAGGCAATATGGTTTTACCAAAGGACGATCTTGCCAAACAAATCTGATTGAGTTCTTTGACAGGGTGACCAGAGAACTAGATCAGGGGCATGCGATGGATGTCATCTACCTGGATTTCAGCAAAGCCTTTGATACTGTTCCTCATAGGAGGCTTATCAATAAACTCAGTAGTTTGGGGATGAGTCCCAAGGTGGTAAACTGGATCAGAAATTGGTTGACTGACAGAAGGTGATGTTAAATGGAGCTCACTCTGATGAAAGGAGGGTGATTAGCGGGGTGCCCCAGGGTTCAATCCTGGGCCCGGCACTGTTCAATGTATTTGTGAGTGATATTGCTGAAGGACTGAATGGAAAAGTCTGTCTTTTTGCAGATGACACAAAAATTTGCAACAGAATGGACTCCCTTGAGGGAGTGGTTAACATGAGGAAAGATCTACAAAAGCTGGAAGAATGGTCTGATGCTTGGCAGTTAAGATTTAATGCGAAGAAGTGCAGTGTCATGCATTTGGGAAGTAGAAATCCAAGGGAAATGTACGTGATAGGGGGCGAGAGGTTGGTGTGCACGGATCAGGAGAAGGACCTTGGTGTGATTATTTCTGAAGACCTCAAGGTGGCAAAACAGTGCGACAAGGCGGTGGCAAAAGCCAGGAGGATGTTGGGCTGCATACACAAAGAGGAATTACCAGTAGAAAGGAAGAGGTACTAATGCTACTGTATAAGTCACTGGTGAGGCCTCACTTGGAATACTGTGTTCAGTTTGAGACCATATCTTGCAAAGGATGTAAAAAGACTGGAAACTGTTCAGAGGAAGGCGACCAAAATGATTTGGAGCCTCCGTCAGAAGCCTTATGAGAAGAGACGTGAAGACCTAAATATGTACACTTTGGAGGAGAGGAAGTATAGGGGAGATATGATTCAGACCTTTAAATACTTAAAGAGAAATAATGAACAAACAAACCTCTTCCAAAGACGGGGAAGCTGTAAAACTAGAGGGCATAACATGAAGCTGCAAGGGGGTAAACTGAGAGGCAATATCAGGAAATACTTTTTCACTGAAAGGGTGGTGGATGCTTGGAATGCCCTCCCAATGGAAGTGGTAGGGGCAAATACAGTGACAGAATTCAAAATGGCATGGGACAGACACATTGGAACCCTTTACAGCAACAGGATAAAATAAAAATAAACAGAACTATCTAATTTCTCAACAAATAGGGGTGTCCTACATGGAGCGGTGGGTTCACCCCTAAATAAAGACATGGGGAGGGGTGGCCTGCACAGAGCAGCAGGTGCACCTACTCTTGCCATCTTACTGGGCAGACCAGATGGACAATACTGGTCTTTATCTGCCGTCATTTTTACTATGTTACTATGTTTATAGAAGTTTTAGAACTCTTATCTACTTATAATCAAGAGAACCCTAGACGTGGGGGGGGGGGGGCTAAAAACAAGACAAACAGTGGTTATCAATTGATTTCTCATTGTATATAGCTCACCTGTACATAGATCTCATTGTATATAGCTCACCTGTACATAGATCTCATTGTATACAGCTCACCTGTACACAGATCTCATTGTATATAGCTCACCTGTACATAGATCTCATTGTATATAGCTCACCTGTACATAGATCTTATTGTATATAGCTCACCTGTACATAGATCTCATTGTATACAGCTCACCTGTACATAGATCTCATTGTATATAGCTCACCTGTACACAGATCTCATTGTATATAGCTCACCTGTACATAGATCTCATTGTATATAGCTCACCTGTACACAGATCTCATTGTATATAGCTCACCTGTACATAGATCTCATTGTATACAGCTCACCCCGCAATCATCTTTTACACTGTCGATTCTAACTGCATGCCTGCACCCACGCACCTTTTGATTTGTTTGATGTGTAAACTGCTTTGATTTCAGGATAAAGCAGTATATAAGTCCTTTTAAATAAATAAATACAATTTCTCAATTATGCCCACAAGAACACATTTTTCAGGCTTGCCACAAAAACAAGAATTCAAGTTTTGCCACAGTTAAAATATTAATGTTCAATATTTTTCTGATGCAGTCACCCTGAAATAGAAGAACATTGTGCCAATTGGGGCCAAACTATTTAGTGCAACTCATACTTTTCTTAAAGTATGCAACTAAGTTTTGAATTTGGGTGTAGAGGCAAAAATGTTTCTACAGACTTTAACCTAAGAGGCATGCTGAAGAGAATTTCATCTCCATTGGAATTTCCTAAAGGATATTTTTATGGCAGTCGGGAATATGGATACTTGATTGAGTTACGCTTCACATGGTACAAAATGGGGTGAAGTTATCTGCGGCTATAAAAGTAACTGATGGATCTTAATATAAGTGCAACACATGTTTGATAGGATCTATCAAGGGAAAACCTCTAATTGTGTTGCCTTCTGAGACAATCCACAATTACCTTTTGCTCTGATATGACCCCAAGAATAGAATTTTAGTTACTGAGCAAGCCCTCTTGCTTTAGACTGTGGTCAATGAACCAAGGTTCATACCTAAAGTCTTACATTAATCTTTATGGTACCAGAAAATGACCATAACATTATCCAACTGATAAGTTACATCTGTTGTTCTTACTGTGTCTCTAAGAAAGCTGTGAACATGTATGGCCTAGTAAGGGGCTGACTGATAATAAATTATGGGGATTATTTGGGAGGGGAAATAGATGGGATGTTAGGTTCGAGGAAGGGGTAGGTTAGTCGTTTTGTTGGACTATTTGGGATGAATTGTTTGCCTCATATTTTGTAAATAAAATAGAAACCCTTAGGGTTGATTTTGACCATAGAAGGATTGGGTAGGGAGATGGTGGTAGCATGTGAGGTGGGAGAATGTTTGTTTGGAAAAATGTTATTTGTAACTGTTGAATAATATTTAAAATCAGGGATTTCCCTTTTAGACCTAGGTGACACAGATTTAGTAAAGGCTTTTTAAACAGAATTTTTTTTTTAGTGAAAATCTATAGGTCATTAGCAGAGGGCACGGTATTGCACTTATCCGCTCTTTAGTCACCTCCCAGCTAGACTATTGCAACCTCCTCCTTTCTGGTCTCCCTCTGAATCATTTCTCTCCTCTTCAATCTTTTGAAAACTCAGCTGCGTGGCTGATCTTCTGCCAACCTCTACATGCTCATATTAACACCTCTTCTCAAGTCGCTTCACTTGCTCCCTATCTGTTTCTGTATCCAGTTCAAACTTCTCCTACCGACCTATTTGTGCACTCATTCTACTGCTCTTCACTACCTTTCTCTTATCTCTCCCTACACCCTTCCTCGGGTGCTCCGCTCTTCTGACAGATCCCTTCTATCTGTGCCCTTCTCTTCTATTGCAAACTCCAGACTTTGCTCCTTTCACCTTGCTGTTCCTTATGCCTGGAACAAACTACCCGAGTTTCATCTTTGGTCCTTTTCAAATCCAGGCTGAAAACTCACTTCTGAGGCTGCTTTTGGATCCTGATCCACTTAGTCTCCTATGTGTTTTCCTACCACTTCCCTAGATGTACTCAACTGTTGTGGTGTTTGTCTTGACTAGATTGTAAGCTCCGATGAGCAGGAAGTGTCTCTTTTGCATGTGTCTATACAGTGCTGCATATGCCTTGTAGTGCTATACAAATGATCGGTAGTAGCAGCAGATTCTGGATCGGGGGTGTTGTGTAAGCTATTACCCCATAACTAACCATCTGTTGTTGGCTAAATTATTTGAAAAAGTAGTTTAACTCAGGTAGCTGCATTTCTGGAGGACTGGAAGCGTTTGGATCCTTACCCGCCTGGGTTTTGGAAATTTTGCAGTAGAGAGACTGCTTTGGTTGGATTATCAGACATGGTTTTCAAATGGTTTCTTGAAGAAAATGAAGTTTTGGCATTTGACTTGGTTAATCATGAGTTGCTGTTGGACAGATGTTGGACAGTAGGATTGCATAGAAAGGCTTTGAATTGCCTTGCCTTATTTTTGCATGATTGTCTGTTTCAGGTCTGGGCAAATGGGGAACTGTCACAATCTTGGTTGACTGTGGTTCTTCCCCAGGGCTCAGCCCTGTTATCCTTGTTTAATATCTTTTTGCAGCTCCTAGGAGCATCGATTCATACTTGTTGCTTTGAATGCCATTTGTATACAGATGATGCATAGTTGATGGTCCTATTAAAAGGAAATCATGAATAGCTGCTGCTGAAGGTAGATTGTTTGGTTTAGTAAGAACAGGCTAAAACTGAATAGTGGAACAGAGATATTGTAAATCAGTTCTGGTGCTGAGGTTGTTTAAAAAGTTCTAATTATTGGAGGGGAGATCTGTGTGCCAAATGAAAGTCAATTAACTGGAATGGAACTCTCAGAAGATTTTAGTCTTGAGGTCTAAATTGCTAAGATTTTGCAGAAAGCTTATGGGAAATTGACAGTTCAAGGCTTTTACACCCTTAAATGAATGTGAACACTTTCAAACAGTGATGCAGACCTTAGTTAGTCCCATCTAGATTACTGTAGTGCCTTGTTGATGGGGGCAACAGGAAAATTGATGTGGAAACTTTTAAGTGTTGCAAAATATGATGGGTAGTTTAGATAAAACTAAAAAGCAAAAAGTAGCCCTAATGCTGAAGTCGCTGCACTGGCTGGCAGTAGGGGTCAGCATTAAGTTTAAAGAACTGGTCTTTGACATTTAAGGCCATAAGGGAGGGGCAATTGCAGTATCTAGCAGAGTGGCTGGCAAAATATTATCCAAGTTGAGCTTTAAGATCAGCCAAGGATTGTCTATTGGTCATCCTTTCGTGAAAGATATAAAGGGAGACTGCTAGTGATCTAGAATTTATTTTTTCATTCATGGCCCCACTCTGGTGGAACAAACATGCCCAAGGAGGCCAGGCCAGAAACACAACTGGGACTCTCATAAGTTAGTGAAAACCTGGCTGTTTCCTCAGAAGTAGATGGAAATGTCTTGGTTGACCTGGGGGTAGATGGATGGGGTTTGGTGGGGGAGGGGGTAGTGGTGGGGGTGGGGAAGGAGGGAACGGGCTAAGCAGGGAAATCAGGCTGCTCCTCAATGAGTTTGTTTTGCTTTTATGTGAATGCTTTGAACAGTGCTTGTAGTTATATAAGGGTATTTTTCCTAAATTAAATAATGAATCAGAATAACCCATCAGTAGTATGAGTTAACAAAACTGTGATTTTGGCCCAGTTAAAGGGGGGGGGGGGTGTTCAAGTATGTGTTTAAAGGGTGTGGTTATATGGGAGGGAGGAATTGAGGGGCGTGTATGTGAGGAATCTTGGGCCATATTAAGAACCTGAGTTGGGCTAAGGCAATACCCTACGTCCTCTTTGAAAGTGGAATATTTTGCATATGACCTGCCTGACACATGAATACCACCCCCTGCCCTTTGTTTTTAGATCCCCGCTTGCCCCTCCTCTTGTTTCCTTCCCTTCTCGTTATGAATGCCCTGCTCTTTCCTGTCTCCATTGGTATTCCTTTCTACCTTTTGGTTTTAAACTTATTTTTACTTAGACCACCCTTCAGTTAATTTGCAGCAGGGCAGTGTACAGTCAAGACTAAATAAAGATAAACATGAACAAGGGTAGGTGATATAGAGACTTTGTTTAAGGCTACAACAATATTGGTCTCTGTAAATGCTCTCAACAACTATACTTTATTCCTTCTTTGTACAATTGATTATACACATTCTCTTTTTTGGGGTTCATTCGTTGTTTTGTCTTGGGAGACTTAACTTGGCGGTAGACTAGTTTGAGAAGCACAATAAAGGGTTGTATTTTTAGTAAGAATCTGAGTATCAGATGTGTGTAGAAAATGAAATCAACCAATTAAATTAATTTGGTCATAATGCTAGAATTCACATATAGACTTATGATTTCAGAAAATATTTATTGGAATGCCACTCGGTGGATATGATATCATCAGTTATAGCCAACCAGTTAACTCCCAGGGGATTTCTCTGTTTCCATCCCAATAGTTAACAGAGAACATCCATATCATAGTATTATGATGAAGAATTTGTCGTCTTTAAATCAAAACTTGATAATATTGAATAGTGTACAGTACGAAGTGGACCCAGTTTTCTTTTGAGTAAATGGTTAAGTTCCTATGAGAGAGAAAATAATTATGTACTGGCTAAATGTGAAAGATTTCATGGGCAAATTTTAGACACAGGGAAGAAGCAACAGCATTATAGCAACAACAGATAGATGATGATTGACCTTTCGCAAATGGGCAATTTGAAACAGCAAAAACTGCACTGAATAATGTAATTTATCTGTGAATATCAGTATTCTTAGAATTTATGACAATTTTTTTTCTTTTATAGGAATACCATGGGTGTAGTTTGACTACTTCATATGGGGAGTGACAGATTTGCATATTCTTTTGTATATTTGCATATCATTTGCATATTCATGATGGTTATCTGAAGAAAAAATAATAGATGGATAGGAAGCTAGTATATCAAACAGGTGAGGGATGAGCTGGCACCCCCAAGATACTCAGAGGGGAGAGTGATTGGAAGAGAGCTGACATGGGGGAGGGGGGGCACTGGGACTGAAAATGAGCTGATACCTGGGATGGTATTTGGACTAGAAGGGGATGGACAGTGGGGAAGGAGGGGGACTGGAAGGGAATGGACCCCAGTGGTGGTGCTGGGATAGCAAGTGGATTGACATTGGAAGGTACTGGGAGGGGAGGACTGGAAAGGGGCTGACACTGGGGAGGGTTACTGGGACTGGAAATAGGCTGATACTGAGGTAGGTACTGGGACTGGAAGGGGGCTGACGCTGGACAGGAAATGGGCTTATGCTGGGGGGAACTGGAAAGGAGCTGGAACTGGAAGGGAACTGATGCTGGTGTATGCTGAGTCAGGTGGAGAAAAGAGGCAGAAACTGGGGGAGCAAAAAGAAAGAGGTGCAGATATTTGGGGTGTTGGGGGGGAGAAATACCACTACTGAGTGTTGACTCACTTAAAGGAGCAGAAGTAGGGAGGCTGCGCTGCTGCAGGTCTGGGACTCTGAACCAGGCAGGCTCAAGCAGTTTGCCTCTGCCTCAGCCTACTGGATGGAGGGAAAGAGAGACACTAGATGGGGGGGAGGGGGGTTGAGAGATGATAAACGTAGAGGGGGAGAGAAAGTGAGCAAAAGACTGGAGAATAATGGACCAGGGAAGAAGAGCAGGGAAATGGGAGGACTGGGGTGAAAGTTGAAAAGCAATAGGTAAATGGCTAAAAAAGAACTGGACAGAAAGAGAGAGACAGAGAAAGAAATGGAAGAAAGTTGAAAGGAAAAAAATCAATATCCAAGATGGAAGGAAGTGAAGAAACAAAAGGAGAAACAAGAAATGGCAGATGGACTATAGATCAAAGAAAGTGAGCTAAGAGAAAAGCAGAAGCCTCACAGATCAGGACCAGCATGATCATCAAATAAAATGGTAAGACAGCAAAGGTAGAAAAAATAAATTTTATTTTCAATTTATCGATTGGAGTTTGTGCTATCTTTATATGCTTCTTTGTTTCAAATGAGGCCTCACTAGAGACTTACACAAAGGCACTATCACCTCCTCTTTCCTGCCGGTCATTTCTCTGCCTATGTGCCCAAGTATCCTTCTGGCTTTTGCTGTCATCTTTTCTGTTTGGCCACTTTAAGATCATCTCATATGATCACCTCCATATCCTGCTCTTCTTTCATGCACTGAAGTATTTCAGCTCCTATACTCTACTGCTCCCTTTGGGTTTTTGCAGCTCAAATGCATGACCTTACAATTTTTTTTTTTTTTGCATTAAATCTTTTCTGCCAAAGTCTCAACCATTCTTTACTAGGTCCCTCCTCATGTTATCCATACCTTCCAGAGTGTCTCCCTGTCGCAGATTTTGATTGTCATCTGCAAAGAAACATATCTTTCCAGGCAGAGCTTCCAAAGTATCACTTACAAAAAATGTAAAAAGAACAGGACTAAAGACCGATCCCTGAGGCACGCCAGTGGTAATACTCTAACTTTAGTCTGACCTCCATTTACTATTACCCTCTGGTGCCACCTACTTGACCAGTTTCTTACCCAGTCAGTCACTTTAGAGTCTATCCCAAGTACATTCAGTTTATTTATATCACCAATGCGGAACTGTCAAAGGCCCTGTTGAAATCCAAGTATACCACATCTAGCGCTCTCCTGTGATCCAATTCTATGTTCTCCCATTCAGAGACATCACTCAGATGTTTACCAAGACCTATCTGTTGTAAAGCCATTGTCTGGGATCCTGTAATCCCTTTTTGTTTTCAGAAACTGCACCATCCTCTGCTTAAAGCAGCTGTTCCATCAATTTACTCACCAGAGCTTGGACTAACCGGTCTGTAGTTACCAACCTCTTCCTTACTTCCACTTTTGTGGACAGGAACCACATCTGCTTATCTCCAGTCCTCAGAATCAATCCCTACTCTAAAGTAGTGTTGAAAACCTCAGCCAATAGAGTCAGTAGTACTTCTCCAATTTTTTCAGTACCCTCAGCCCATCTGGCCCCTTTCTTTGTCCATTTTCTAGTTTTACTAGCTCCTCACAAACAGCCTTTTGAAAATAGTCTTACCTCTCTTCCGTTACTATGTGTGTACATTTCTGAGGTCCCATTCCCAGTCCTTCCTCTCTGAACACGGAACAGAAATATTTGATAATTCCTCTTTTATGCTCATCAGCCTCTGTGTATTCCCCCTTTCACCCTTGAGTCTCGCAGGAGATGTTCATAAAATCTCCACAATTCAGGTTGCTTATAAATGTGAAAGAAATGGTAATGATACCAAAATCTACAATAGTGTAGACATCCAGGAAAGAGTAGATAACATGAGGAGGGATCTAGCGAAGCTTGAATGGTCTAGAGTTTGACAGCTGAGATTTAATGCTAAAAAGGTGCAGGGTCATGCATCTGGACTGCAAAAATCCAAGGGGTGGTACTTCTGTCCACAAAAGAAGAGCAGGCCCTGATCATGATTGTGTCTGATCTTAAGGTGGCAAAAACAGGTAGGAAAGGTGACAGCAAAAGCCAGAAGGATGCTTGGGTGCATAGGGAAAGGAAAAGGAGGTGATAGTGTTTCTATATAAGTCTTTGGTAAGACCTAATTCAGAGTACTGTGTGCAATTCTGGAGACCACACCTTTCAAAAGTATATAAATAGATTGGTGGCGGTGCAGAGGGTGGCTACCAAAATGGTCAGTGGGCTTCATCATAAGGCATATGGGAGCAGACTTAAAGATCTCAATATGTGTACTTTGGAGCAGGGGCTCTAAATCCTCTCCTCGGGGCACACCTAGCCAGTCAGGTTTTCAGAATTACCACAGTGAATATGCATGAGAGACTTGCATTCAATGGAGGCCGTGCATGCAAATTTATCATATGCATATTTATTGCGATTATCCGGAAAACCTGACTGGCTAGGTATCTGCGGAGGACTGGATTCAGAACCCCTGATTTGGAGGAAAGGCGGGAAGAAGTAATGTGATAGAGGCATTTGAATACCTCTGTGGCATAAATGTACAGGAGGAGCACCTCTTTCAGTTGAAGGAAAGCTCTTCAGCGAGGGAACATAGGATGAGGGTGAAAGGGGATAGACTCAGGAGTAATATGCGGAAATATTTCCTTATGGAAAGAGTGGCAGATGCAGGGAAAAGTCTCCCAGTGGAGGAGGTAGAGATGAAGATTGGACCTGAATTCAAGAAATCATGGGACAAACGCAGAAGATGTCTAGTTGGGATGGAAGGGCAGACTGGATAAGCCATATGGTCTTTCTGCTGTCATGTTTCTTAATATCATCTGATTTCTGACCAAAGAGTCTAATAGGGGTTCTAGTTGTCCAATAGTGATCTTCACTAACTGAAAAACCAGCATTGGATTAGGCTTGGTAAATGTCTTTGATAGTATCCTTTAGACATTGTTTCACAGAATTTCTGGCACAGGAACATGGCAAAAGGAAAGTATTTGGAGTAAGCCTATATAAGAGCAGGAATCAATAGATTCACAAGGTAAAAAATCAAGGAAGGGTTGTACACAGAGCTCTAGACCAGACAAACTTTGGGTCAACCAGGAATAACAATCACAAGCAGTAGAAGGCTCAGTTAAAAGTAGACTGGATAGAGCCAGCCCCCATAGAGATGTAATGGCTCTTCCTGCAAAATACCCAACTTCTTTCCCAAAGGTCAATGGTTTGAGGCCAGCCTCTGATGTGAGAAAAAAAACATTTAGGTTTTTATTTACCCAAAACATCTTAGTAGCCTTTCAGCTGTATTTTTTGCTTGGGCAGCAACAGCCACCTCTTTAATTAGCAAAATGACACACAATGAACATTTATTAAAACAAAAGAAAACAAACTTGCAGAGGATGCAGGAAACTAAATAAAAAAATTTTTTTTTTGGCGTGTACATCCCTAAATAATAGTAGACATATGGGTGCAGAGGGACAGTCTCAGATTAAGCACTGCCTTTTAAATCTCAAGAGAAAAGGTAGCAGGTTTCTCAGACTGAAAGATACAAGTAGATCCGGTGCTTGTTAAAGCTGTAGCTATTTATTCCTTCATAAGCAAAGTAGCTCCAGGCTGCAACCAACTGAGAGGGTTTGTGCTCCAGTGCAATTCTTTGTACTGTGTTCTCTAAGGATCATACCGCAGCCATTTTAGTGGATTGAGGAATCTGTGTCTTGCTTCCCACAGCAGATGGTTTATGCTCCTGTGGCACCTGGCATCAGCTCTCCTGCCTTCCCAAATCACAGCAGAAGGTGGGTAGAGGGGCTTCAACTCTTTGGGAAATATCTCAAGACTTTGTTCAAGGAGGGAATGCAGCTCTCCTTCATGTTGCCCTCCAGTGAAATGACCAGGTGTAGATGTTTGGGTAACAGCAAAATCAATCCATTGGGCCTGGCAGAGGGGAGCTGGGGGCTTACCCATGGTTCTAGTGGACTGAGTTACTGCTTTGCCCTTCCGTTTGTGCTGCATGTTATCCTTGATTCAAGAATTTGATGAGCCCAATTTCCTCATGACCTCCATCTTGGGACTTTCAGAATGCAGCTCGTTCTGGGAACTTAGACTGATTTTATTATTTTGTCAGATCTTTCTTTTCAATTTCAGATTTAAAGTTTTGCTGTTTTCCCTAATTTTAAATAGATTTTATTTCTGTAATTCAATTTATTGTGGTATGACATTTATCTTAGATCAAATGTATCCAGTTAATACAGAACACTACCATAAGATTGCCTTTAAAGTGAATAGTTTCTCTCATGTAGGGAGGAGTGGTCTAGTGGTTAGGACAAGGTACTTCAGGCTGGAGGGCCAGGGGTTCAAGTCCCACCTAGGGACAGCAATCTCAGGCCGGAGGGACTGGGATTTCTAGTCCTATAGGCACTCCTTGTGGTCTTGGGCAAGCCACTTAACTCTCCATTGCCTATGTTCCCTGTAAGTATTAGGATATGTGTCTCATATCCCCTCGTGTTAAATGTATCCCCCAATTGACCACTTTGACCCGGTGAAAAGCGGGATATAAATACAGCTAAATAAATAAATACATAAAATAACTAAATAAAATGTTACCTCCCTTTTAAATGTGCAACACTGGTTACTAATTACCCTTTGGTTACAACTTAAAATCGTGATTATGACGCACTGAGCCCTCTAGCAACCTAAACCTGCATTCATTACAGACATGATCATTCCAACGTGTTCCAGCAAGCATGTAATTGAAATCCTTACAAAATAACTTAATTGTGATTCTTCCATTTTCAAAAACTAGATTAGAAACAACTAGAACCAATGCTTCCTTTCCTTTTATTTTTTTTTTTTTTGTTAGGGAATGCCATGCCTTTATATCTCAGCCTGGAATCATCTTACCCCCATGTTTAAAAAAACAAAACAAAACATTAAGATTTGGCTGCTTAGCCAGGCATTTGGAGAAGTGGAATAAATCTCAGCCAGATTGGCTGGCCTAGGGAATTTCAGAGCCAATACCATAACATTCTACTAGCATTTCTTAGCTTCTCTTTGCTTCTCTTTTTGTACTATCTTTTATTTCTTGAATAGTGTTCTTTGACTTCTTCTTCCCTGTATTAGTTAGCTACTAAGAATCATTATTTAGAGTTAATTTAATTTCACATTTCCATTCTGCTTTATCCAAATTGTTTTTTTTTTTTTTGTTTGTTTTATTATATATTGTGATGAAGCAGAGGCCAGTGAACCTATGGAGATAGGAAAAATCACTGATCCCTTTAAAGAAAGTGACAGACCTAAAGTGCAGTTACTGCAAAGCGCAGCCAGAGGGAGCAAGCACGAAGAATCAGAGGGTAGGCTGACACACCCAAGCTTGGATAATGCAATAACTAACTCAAGGGTTAATCAGACACACCTGGTCAAGGTGAGAGAAACACTAACTGAGAAGCAGCTTTATAAGCATGGCTTAGACAGGACAGAAAGGGCGGCAGTGGCAGCGGCGGCTTTGGCAGCGGCGGCTGCAGCAGCAGCAGACGCAGAAGAGAGAGAAAGGAGACGGCTCCGAGGAGAGAAGGAGAGGCAGTTGGATTTGTGGTCCTTACAGAGAAGGAACAAGTTCCAAGAGAAACAGTTCCATGGTGGAAAGCTCTGGGGAGAAGTCTTCAAGGAAGACAGAGAAAGGAGAGGGACCTGGAAAGTGCCTGGTAAAGAAAGTACCAGAGAAACACAGCTCAGAGAGCAGAGGTACCTGCATACGTCCTTTCCTGACTGTGAGCTACAAGGAGTTCAGAGGTGGGTGCACAAGACTCAGCCCAGGAGTCTGAGAAACACAACACTGAACCAGGAACTGTGGCCAAGCCCTAGAAAGGCAGGGAAGCCAGAGAGCCGTAGGTGCAGTAAACACAGCTGGAGAAAGGTTTGGGAACCTGTACAAAAAGTGCTAACTAAAAGACCTGTTACCTGTTTTCCAGACCAGGTAGAGCAAGGCTGGAGAGTTTTAGAGAGAAACTCTGAAGTGAAGCCAGAATTACATGAGGAAAGCTCATTGCCAGCAGATATCTGACGATAACAGGAGTAGATGCAAATAGACCCTGCTGAACCTGATTCATTGCTACCTGACTGTCTCATGGATTGTACACTTTGTCTAGCCGGGAGTTTGGAATCCTTGGCAGAAGTATAGCTCGCAGAGTATACTTAAAAATACAGTTTTGATAAGCTAAAAGAAGAAGCTTGCTTTGGTTTCCATGAACTGGTTTGTTCTAACACCTGCATAGCTAATAAGACTGTGAAGCACGTCTAACTTTTGAATTCTGTAAATACCTTTTTGAAAATCCTGAATGAGGTGAGAATCCTGTTTTCCTTCGTTGAACCTTTGTTTGTGCATTATGGGAATAAACCTTATCCTTTACCTTACACATGGCTTTCACAACTAATTATTTCAAGAAAGGGACTACTAGTACCAGCATGCATCTGGGCTAAGAAAAGTTTCTCCCTTTAATGAAAACAATAATGTCCACCCTGACCCTTTAAGCACGTGGCTTGGGGGCTGGGGTTGCGACAATATTTATAAGTTTTCACAAATTTCCAAGCGCAAAGAAAAAGACAGCATAAGATAACATTATATTTATTTATTTATTTTTATTTATATTCTCTTATATACCGCGCTATTCTGCATCAGTGCGGTTTACATTGAACAAACTGAAATTACATTGAACAGGGTATTATAACTTGGAGATAACTATTTTACTGGGAACATTATATAAGGAATTATACATAAACCAAATATATATTTAATATCCAAATTATGGTTTAAAGCAGATTACAGAAGATACAGCTGCTGCAAGCTTTATAAATTTACAGGAGATTTATATAATAATTCAATTACAATCAAAGGAATAAAATACATCGAGCACAGTGGAAACAAAATCAAATGGAATTAAAAAGAAGACAGCAAGCATTAAAGGAAATGCGAAATAGTGATGCAGTTAAAGATCATCTAAAATTCTTATGACTATACTCTAAAGTAATTTGTTTGGTCAGTGTGTTCATTTGGTGCAATCCTGATATGAAAACAATTTATCTAAAGTCGGCTTGTATTTAATATTAAAAATAGGTGGATTAGACAGCCTAACGTCTAAGTTGGAACACAGTGTTCTGTTAGTTCGATGTGCTTCAGTCATATTACACACACAAGAAGGTGCCTGACCGTGTAATATTTTAAAAACCAGACACAGTAATTTAAAAGTTATTCTGGCATGAATAGGCAACCAATGTAACATTTTTAATAAGAGGCATGATCTGTAGCAAAGCACTAAAAATGAGTTTAGCTGCTATATTCTGAAGCACTTGTAATCTAGAGAACTGTTTAATAGGAAGCCCTAAATATAAAATCTTGTTCTTTTTCCATTTTATATTGTTCAACTGTCAAATAAGTTCTTTGTAAAACCATGTTGAGCTATGTTACATGTAAACCACTGTGATTCTTAAATACAGTGGTATAGAAAAATAGCTAAATAAATAAAAAATCACAATAATCTAATTGGGAAAGAACAATAGATTGAACAAGAATCCTCAGGTGAAATTCAGTGAGACATGGGAGAGTGTCTTTTATTAAAGATAGTAAGATGTTGCATCTAATGTGCCAATATTGCCAAAACTATGGCACCTTAGGTGCAACACCACTGCATTAACTGTTGGGGGTGTGGAAAGCATTTCCCCAACAGTTCATGCAGAGCACATTCCCCGAATGGGGGCTGCGTTAGCACTGGTGCACTTAACTCTACCTATTGAAGTCGTGTTAAGTGAACCCATGGTAATCCAAAGTGCGCCGAACTCCCCACGCCCACTCCCCGCTTTAACCTGTCCACGCACAACCTTAATGCGGTTTGCACAGTTAGATCAGGAATCGTCCCGTGCTAGCTAGCTGTGTGCGTCCCAGAGTACCTTCAGAGTGTGGAAGCATGCACTCCCAGCTAGCACCCTCTACAAAAAGACCTCCCTCGTGATCTAATTAGTCATCAAGTCTCAAAAAATACTTAACAGTTTGAGAGACCTGATGCTCCAAATTCGGAGCAAAATCTTAAGGGCTCCCCAGAATTTTTAAAGTGCTAAACAGAGACAAATTTAATCCTGCAATAACAGGATTAAATTCAGGCATACTACCATTAGGCCTAATTAACCATAATAATTTCCTTTTACTGCCATTTAATTTTAAACAATGGTCTTCCAGCTAATGAATAACGTTTTTAAAAATAATAATTAATTGCACCATACTTTACTTTTGGCTCCTTGTCACAATTCCATAGATTTAAAGTATCATCTGCATATGGATAACATAAGATATTCCGGACGACTTCGGGAGAACCACCAGCCTCCATCTGCTCCACTCCCCTGATCCAGGTAGAGCGTCAGAGCAGGAAACCCAGCTGCCTTCCTGCTCTGTAGCCACAACCCACTCAGGGCACAGGATTCTGCTTAAATTCTGGATGACTTCAGGTGCTCCTGCGCCTGAGGGCCCTTTGGTGTGGCCCTTTGGTGTGAATCTCCTGACAAAGGGCCGTGCATCCAACAAGAAAAATCGGAACAAATCATCTGCAGCAGAATAGTTTGAACTATACCTCCAAACCTCACCTCCCAACGTTGAGAGTAACGTAACTCCCCAGATCCCACAAGGCTAAAGAGCTGAAGGTCACTTTCCAGCCGCCTAACCAAGGTAACTGCCTGGAACGCAAAACTACTTTACTCACACACCCCATGCAAACTAATTGCTTTCTACCAACTACTTCTACTGTCCCCTGCCAACACCAACAAAACTTCACAATGATAACTACAAGTTTCCTCCCAGGTCTCCTCATTATGCACCTCCTCCTACACTACACACAATCCACCCCACTCACCAAAAACTCGATGCAGCTACCCACACTTTTTCATATCATCACACCTCACTTTCATGCACCCCCACAAACTTCACACAAATGCGCTACCCGTAAAAGCCTCATTACAATAAACTCACGCACTCCTATTTCCCAGCATAACCACATATAAACCTAAACAGATTACCCATGATCAGTATAGAACTTATAAATGCCAGATCAATAAGAAATAAAATTAACACTCTGGCAGACCATATAGAGTCACAACAAACAGATATATTATGTATCACAGAAACATGGCTCACGCCCACAGACAATGTTCTCCTCAACCAACTCATACCTCCCCCCCCCAACTCACAAGGCATTCAACTGCCCTCACACTCACAAGAGAGAAGGAGGCGTCCTTATCCTCGCAAGAAGCAGCCTCAGATTCAAGATTCAAGTACTACTGCTTGTAACATGATTATCATTGAGAATATGTACATAGCTCTTAGCCTTACATACAGAGCTCTGAATGCACCTACAGATGAGCTAACATCAACCCTGGAATCCATTTGTGCAGTCAATACACCCCACAAACCTCTAGTCATTATCGGAGACTTCAACCTCAAATCTGCCACCAACAACGATGCTGAAACTTTCCTGTCTGCAATGGACTCGCTCCAATACACCCAAGTTATCAAAGCCCCCACACACATACACGGACCCTCATCAGATCTTATCTTCATACCCAGCCAACTTATTGAACACAAGTACATCACAACCCCATCAATAACACCTGTGCCATGGTCGGATCATCACAGAATAAGAATGGAGATACAATACCCAAGCATAACAGCACATAAAGCCCAGCCTCAATCAAGAAGAAGATTCAAGGGCTTCAACAAGGACCTATTTCTATAACAAATACTGACCAACCTGAACACAGAAGCCAAAGAACCAAATACCCTAACTGAAAACTGGAACAAGATCATAACAACAGCTAAAGCACCGGAGCCCAGGGACTCTGAACCTCAGCGCTCCAAAACAAAATCCTCCCCCTGGTACACACAGGAGATCTGTGATGCTAAGAGATTTCTATGATGACTGGAATGATGCTGGCGAAAGACTAAATTTAAAACAACTCACAAGCTCTACCAAACAAAGCAAATAGAATATAATAACCTCATTAACAAATGAAAAAAAGAGTGGCTCAGTGGTTGGGACAGGTTACCTCAGGCTGGAAGGCTGGGGATTCAATTCCTGCATGGGGACAAGCAACCTCAGGCCGGAGGGACTGGGGTCTTTAGTCCCATGGCCACTCCTTGTGGCCTTGGGAAAGCCACTTAACCCTCCATTGCCTCAGGTACACTTCGATTGTGAGCCCTTCAGGGACGAGGGAATAAAAAGTACCTGTTAGTATACATGTAAACCGCACTGATTCTAAAAGAGCGCGGTATAAATAAGTAAATTTAAAAAAAACAACCTTGTTCTTAAATCTGCCAATAGGCCCATGGAACTGTTTGAAATAGTGTGCACACTCACCAAGAATCCCAGCCAAAATGATGATGAATTTATCCACCCACAGACATTCGCCAACTTCCTTCAAGCCAAATTCTCGACTTCTCTTCAACATACCTCGATCAACACTCCCAAACTCTCAGAACTTAATCTACTATGGGACAGATTTAGCATCCCATCACCTGATTAGATTGTTCAAATCATTTCCACGCTCAACACAAGCACTGCCCCTGCAGATCCATGCTTGGTGGCCTGCATTAAACTGGCAAAGGAGGACCTCAGCCTCATCCTACACAATATTGTTCACCAATCCCTCTTTCAAGGGATAATGGCAGATGTTCTAAAGGTAACAACCATCCGTCCCATAGCAAAGAATTCAACATTAAGCAAATCCGACCCAGCTGCCTCCAGGCCTATCTCTGGCCTCCCATTCCTCATGAAGATCATCGAAAAAATCATACAATGGCAACTCCAGGACCATATCGACACCAGTGCACCATTAGACACACACCAACACGGCTTTCGACCTAACCATAGTGTTGAAACCCTCCTGATCTTCCTTTTCGACAAACTGATGCCAAGATGGGAATACTAATGATATTCATTGACATCACCTCAGCATTCGACACAATCTCCCAAGACATGCTACTGAGAAGACTAGAAGAGATCAGACTCTATGGTATAACTATGAAATGGTTCACCTTCTACTTAACTAACAAGACAACTACAGGTTAAATGTGGCTCCCATACCTCCCTACCTTTCATAGCCAACCAGGGCGTCCCTCAGGGTTTCTTCCTTTCCGTGCTATTGTTTAATATTTACATACAACCCATCTGCTCCATCATCGATAGCCACAAGATCAACTACACAATTTACGCAGATGATATAATAATCTACACTCCAATGAACCTCGAGAACCCAGACTACAGAAAAATAGCCGACTGCTTGCAATAGATGATGCACTGGCTTCTCCAAAACAACCTAAGGATAAACCTACAACAAAACTGAAGCCCTCTTCATTACACGGAACCTTAGGTATCATGATGATGATCAGATTGATTGTGGATGGAGGGGTGAATCCATCAAGCCGGAAGTGAAATATCTAGAAATAACCCTAGACAAACATCTAAACCTCCAATCACACATCAACAAAACTACCAGGAATGCATATCTCAAGATGCAACTCATCAGACGGCTTAAACCTCTCCTCTGCCAAGATCACTTCCGAACTGTCTGCCAAGCTTTAATCACCCCCATCCTCGACTTCTGCAACCCGATATACCTTGGACTGCCAAAACATGTACTCCGATCTTTACAGATGGCACAAAACACTGCTGCAAGAATTATAACTGGGTCCTCAAAGCATGCACACATCACCCGCATATTGGAGCTTCTCCACTGGCTCCCCATCAACTTACGCATCAAATATAAAACAATACTAAACATATTTAAAATCAGACACAATCTCTCGGCAAACAGCCTGCAAACACTCATCTCTACCGATTCTAGCACCAGACCCCAAAGGAGGCACACCTCTGACAGCATCTCAACCCCCAGTACCTTCACGAAAGTAAAACATTTAACATCTCATAGAGCACTATCTCTGGCTGCCCCTGCCCTATGGAACTCCCTCCCAGATCACTTAAGAAACACGGAAGATATCAAAGACTTTTGAAAGATTCTCAAAACCACACTCTGCCTAGAACACCTGAATGACCTTAGATGACCTTGAACACATGACTCACTCCCTCACTGAAGACAAGACTCATTATAATAGTTCCTCAATTCCCCTGCCCTCCCATCCCCCCCTCCCCTAATCAATTTTTCACTCAGCTCCCTCGTTGATTCAATACTTTCTACCTGTATATAGCTAGTTATATATAGCGCACTTTGTAAATAACGATGCTTTCTGACATGTAAATAGCAATGCTTTCTGAATACATTGTGTAAATCCCCACTGCTGACCACCTGCATGGCCCCCTGCTCTTGTTTATTGCAACAAATTTAGTTGTATTGTAAACTGCTTTGATTTTAGGAAAAGGCGGTATAAAAATCCTTCTAAATAAATAAAATCAGTATAAACAATGAACCAAGTGAACTATGATAAATATTGAATAAAACAGGAGATTCAATGATTTTACATAAATCTTATATATAGCACCTTGATATATTTATGTAGGCAATATATCAAATCCAACTAAACATTCTGCAAAATTCTGCATACTTTGTGTATTATCTTTTTGCAGAATTTTAAAATATTGTGGATACAATTTTCCAAACGTTTGCACAGAATTCCCCCAGGAGACAGAGCTTTAGAAAGCTACCTTCTCAATCATGCTTCCATTGCTGCTTCACTTTTGCAGCTATGGATCCTCTGTTTCTATGATAGCACCTTGATATATTTATGTAGGCAATATATCAAATCCAACTAAACATTCTGCAAAATTCTGCATACTTTGTGTATTATCTTTTTGCAGAATTTTAAAATATTGTGGATACGATTTTCCAAACGTTTGCACAGAATTCCCCCAGGAGACAGAGCTTTAGAAAGCTACCTTCTCAATCATGCTGCCATTGCTGCTTCACTTTTGCAGCTAAGGATCCTCTGTTTCTATGATATCTCCCTTATCCCTAGTTTGCCTAATGGTTACAGTGACCCCAGTATCTTGGAGGAAGTTGCTTAGGGCAGCAGCTTCTGAGGGAGGCAAAGAACAGATGTAATCAAAGCAAAGCAATTCCTGACAACCACATATATAAATACAGCTAAGTAAAATAAATAAATAAATAAACAAACTCCAAGAACCTTCAGTGTGTGCGTCTAGCTATAGGGAGGGTAAGAAATTTTTAAATGGCCCATTTACCCAAATCATGACTTCTGGAAATCGCTCTCATATAAAACACATTTTAATCTTTAGAAGCATGATGATCCGTTATGTAATTTTACAGGATTGTTCTGGGAGAGGAGATGATCGGATGTTCATGATTGAGTTTAATTATCAAAATCTCACAATGAAGGATACAAGCTTGACTGTTCACCTACGACACCTAATACCCTCGCACTGGCTCTGCAGGGTATACATATTTGGGTCCCTAAGCTCCATCTCATTGGCTCTTGATGTAGATCCTGCAGATCTGTAGCTTTGCCCTGGACTATCTCCATTCTTTATATATCCTTTTTGCGTTACAGCCTCCAGAACGGGATACACACTGCTTTAGGTAAGGTTTCACCAGTGACCTGTTGAGAACCGTTATCTCCCGTTTTCAGCTGGTTATACCTCCCCTGTGTAACCCTGCTGTAATCAACTGATTGTGCATCCCGCTGGGGGTTTCAGGGTCAAACAGGTGGTTAAACTGAACATTCTTTGACTTAAAAGATCAAGCATTAACTATGTTTAGTAACTATTAACAATGCTAACATTTGACAGTGGTGAAATTAGAATTAAATGCTACATAGCTTGGTAAAGGTTTACAAGTGTTAGGGGTATGCTTTGAAAATATTTTTGTGTGCTTGATTTTGAAAAACACACATTAATTTAAAAAGAAAACAACCGAAGACAGCAGCACATCCCTAGCAAACTACTCTTGTAGGTTTTGCTTTACTTAATCAAATTTTGATGGATTAAACCAGTGCTCTGTTTCCACTTACTTGAATGTACTGACACAAAGTATTGTAATGCACCCTTCAGATTCAAAGTATGCTGTATTTGAGAAGAAATATTTGTAAAAATGCTGTATTTTGTACCGTTTTTATGAATAAATTGTTTCAAATTAGAAAATAAATGATCATAGTTTTCTACTCTCATTCAGTCTATACATTTTCTCAAGTTTCACAAGTAACCATGGGAAGCCCGGACACCTGCTCAGCCCCGTTGTGCCCCTTTTCTCCAACACCCATTACCCCGCCCCCATCCTCCCACCACAAAAACAGCAAAACTTAATTGGTAAACAAACAGGTTTGCAGCTTTATTAGTACAACTTCACAAATATCGGACCCAAGCCAACAATAGTAACTAATTTGAAACATATTCCATTTTCCGCCCCTTACCGGATGATGCCTGCCCTCCACCAGCCATATTATTAGCAATGTAGCGCATCATCCTCCGTTGAATCCCCCCCTACCTCCCCACCACCGCTGACCTCGCCATATTAGCAAAGACTGGCCCCTTACCTCCCATCTCCGGGCGAAGATCCCCACCGAGATCTCCGCCCAACCCCCACACCGGGAGCTGTGCTCCCTTGGTTCCTCCCGCCGGCCATTAGGCCCTGCTGTCACAGCATCCATTGGCTCGGGACTTCCCTACCGGCACAAGGTAGTAACTGCTATCCTTGTGCCACCCCCTTCCCCCATAACAAAAGTTAGCTGCGACCCTCGATACTCCCCCGGGTAACTGCCTCCAAGGCCTCCTGCCAATCATTCAGAAGGAGATCCTGCCCAACCGGAGACAAGTGCACCCCATCTGCTAGATACAGCGCCACTGAAGACTGCAGCAAAGCATCATCTTGGGATTCCAACCTGCCAGAGATAAGCGAGCACTGCCTCCACTTCTGGTGCCAACTGACGAAACTGTGACTATTGAAAATGAGATAATGAATCAGCTATCTGGTTGAGTATGCCCAGTATATGTTGAGCTCTAGCCATCACATTGAGTTTCGGGCAATAAAGGACAAATAGTTGCATCAGAGCTTCCACATGCGGGCACTTGGGAGACTGCCTGTTAATGACCTCAACCACTGCCGCATTGTCGCACCAAAAAAGGACCCTCCTACTTTGCAGATGCTGAGGCCATACTGCCAAAGCTACTATGATGTGGAACAACTCCAAAAAGGCAACATAGTAGCATAGTAAATGACGGAAAATAAAGACCAGCATGGTCCATCTAGTCTGCCCGTGTTAAACCCAAAGCACATGAGGCCTCCGCACAGCTGGCATCTTGGCAATAGAGTCTGAAACTTAGCCCCCCCCCCCCCCCCCCACGGCAGCATCAGAAAACTGTTGTAGATCAGCATTGGAGACTTCCTCCAATTGCAAGACTGCACAGCCGTTGTAGTCAGCCAAAAATGTATCCCACACTCGCAATTCTTCCCGCATGAACTGCAAAACCTGAATATAGTGGTGAGGCTTATGTATCCTGGCCATTGCTAACGACAAACACCTGAAATGCAAAATTAAGATAACCCACCAGCGACTGCATTACATACAATGCAATTTTACATGCTGAAAGCTACCAGACTGTGCAGCTTATCTACCTTCTGCCGTGGCAACTGTGCTTCTGTTGCAACTGAATCAATTTCTATCCCTAAAAAGGTTAAACATATAACTGGGCTGACTGTTTTTTCCCCAGCCAGTGGCACCCCAAAATCGGATGCCATCTCTGAAAAGGCCCCCAGCAGTGTCGCACAAGCATCTGACTGAGAAGGTCCCAGGAACAAAAAATCGTCCAAGTGGTGCACTAAACTAGTCAACCCCGTCTTCTGCTCTATCACCCAGTGCAAGAAGTTGTTGAACAATTTGAAATATGTGCACGAAATAGCACAACGCATGGACATGCACTTATCAAAGTAATACCCATTTTCAAACTGAAAACCCAAAAACTGAAAGGTGGAGGGGTGCACCAGAAGGAGACAAAAAGTGGACTCTATGTCCATCTTTGCCATGAGGGCCCCGACTCCACATCGCCGCACAAGCACAACCGCACTGTCAAAAGATGCATAATGAATATTACAGACAATGAATATTACAGACACTTTTCTGACCAGGACATTTTCCCAACGGATATCCAAATGTGACTAATATCCAATATCCTGTAAATAGTTAACTAGCCTATGTAGTTGTACATTGTTATTCCCAAGTTTTCAAAAACCCTGTTACTTGTAAAATACATTACAGTTCTTTGTATGTATATGTTTGTTACATGTAAACCGCGCTGGTGACAATAGTGCGGTATATAAAAGATGTTAAATAAAATAAAAATAAAAATAAAATATTACACAGTTCCGGAGGTATATCGTCATTTACCAAGTCCCCAGCCAGGAATGATAAGTTGTATATGAGACTGAACTTGCCTGGGTCTTTTTTTGGCACCACACCTAAAGGTGAGACAACAAATGGCCGAAAAGGAGGTTCCTTAAAAGGTCCTGCCAAGTGCACACTCTGTCACAATCTTATCTCTCACTACACCTGCAAGGCATTGTGCCGATGCCGCGTTCGGTGTCAAGATATCCTGGACATGACCCTGGAAGAGAATATGAAACCCATGGCCAAAACCCTCAAAGCTGTCTCCCTTTTTCCGTAAGCCCGGAGCCAGAGCCGCATGGCCTCAATTCTCACAGGAGCTGGAGCAAAGCTCAACAGATGCTGATCACTTACTGGGCCAATATCAAAAAGTCAAAACAAAAACAAAAAAAGCCAGAAGAACAGCTCAATAACCTCAGCGATCTAATAGAAACAAAAAATCCTAAAGAAAAGAACAGATTTTTGGACAAGAGCTGGGGAGAGGAAAACCCCCCCACTCAGTGTCAGCAGAGGCCTGAGTGGGGGGTTTTTCCTCTCCCCAGCTCTTGTCCGCGGATCCCGACATTAAAAAATCTGTTCTTTTCTTTAGGATTTTTGGTTTCTATTAGATCGCTGAAGTTATTGAGCTGTTCTTCTGGCTTTTTTTGTTTTTGTTTTGACTTTTTGATATTGGTTGTGATTTTGAGTCAACACACTTTTTGAAGTTTTGATCACTTACTGGGCGGCAGGGCTCCTGCCATGCCTTTCCAGCTGCATTTGATTGCTGTGTGACCACCCCCACAGATGGAACAAGCGTGCCGGAACATGCAGTCCAGGAATGGACAGGATGACTTGTTGAAGCACTGACATATGTCTGAATTCCCAGCGCTGAGCTTCGAAGAGCTCCCCCCAACTGCTGTGCTCTAAAAAGACTGGCGCCCTCCCAGCCCTCCAAGTGTTCCGCCCTCGGCAACTGCTCTGCTCCCAGATGGGATGCACTTGGTAAACATCTGCGTAAGCCAAAGGTTGATGTCCTTCATCCGTATGACAAATGGACATTCTCTTCCATCATGTCATGAAAGTCTTCATCATAATCCAGCCAGGCCCAGCCTTCATGAGCCTGGGATGCTGCCAGTATGGCATCCCCATATGCCAATAGCTCCCCAAATTGTCCTGGAAAATAATGACCCCACACACTAGTCAATCTAAGAAAGGCCCTCATTTAATTAAGGGTATTCCGGGAAACTTTCCATACCCTGCCAGCCTTCTCATCTTCCTTCCACTTCTTGCGACGCTCGCCTGACCGCTTCTGACCTTCTAGCAACCAAAAAATGTAGATATACTGCTGCTGCTTAATCTTATGCCGTAATTTCTGAGGAACTGCTTCCCACAGCTCTGCATGAGACACCAAATTAGACACGCCACCCCTCTGTTCTGTGTACGCTGCCTCCGTAACCGAAGGTGAGCCTGACGTAATAGAGGACAACAACGATGAAGAGGGCCCACGTCGACACCTGTGCGAATGCTTATGCTTCGCTTTTGCCTTTTTCCTGCCACCTGAGCCCTCCCTCCCGCTGCAATATGCTCACCTGTCAGCAGAGACCTCAGGCGGACATCATCAGGAGCTTGCTCTACCCAATCATCCACCCTCATCGCTGCTGCTGCACCCTGATCTCTCTGACTCCATGCTGGTCTGCTTGAGCACTTGCCATCTGGTCAACAGCTCTGGAGCAGCTTGTGGACAAGGAGAAATGGAAAACACGCCAGACACTGCGCCCAGAAAGGGACCCCAATTCGCACAGGATGGACTCTGTCCCCCCCACATTCCAGGAGGCTGGCCCACCATAACCCCCAGTCCCATAACCCCCAATCCCCACAGGCCACCCCCCTCCATACCCTCCACCTCATTCACCAATATGCCCTAGCGTCCAGTGCCCTTGTCCATATATAGGAGGAAGAGGCACACCAGGTAGATAAGAGGGGGTCATTCTGCCACCAGGCCATTGAGGCCTGGCTCCTCCAGTGGCACTGCTGTATTTAGACCTCCAAACCCTCTCACTCATATCCCCCATATTGACCTATACCCACCCCCCACAGCTGGCCAGCTTCCTTCAGCCTTGATGCTGCCTTCTGATGCCCTCCCAAATCTGCAGGAACCTCCCCTCTCAGCCGCTCCCCCCCCCCCCCCGATACCCCACTGACAGCCTGGTCTTCCGCATTGCCCTAGCTTACCTCCCTGCCAAAAGTTCTACCATCCCCATTAACCCCCCTGGCAGTGTCCTCCATCAACAGTTTCCTTGCTGTGCCTAGCTAAAATACCCTTCCTACCTCCACATCCTGCACCTTCTCCCTATGCAGCCCCCTCCCTATCCCCTCCCCCCTCTTCTCTGGCATGGCAATTCCATGGTCAGCCACTCCCATTATCTGCACAACACTAGTCTCACCCCCAACAGAAATCCTTTCTGTTGAGGGAAATCCCCTGCCTCTGCCCTTAGACCTTGTTACTGCTCTGCCTTTTCCCCTTCCCCCTCCCCCAGGAATAGCCCCCCCCCCTTCCTGAGGCCTCAGCCTCAAACTCCGTTCACCAATGCATCCCCTGGAGCTCCTGCCCCCTCATCACGGCAGCTGTGCCTGGGCTGTACCTTTTTTCCCCCCTCCGCTTGTCCCAGACCTGCATGGCTGTGAACAATCCTGCTGTTTCAAGCCCAATGAGCTGCCCTGAATCTTGATGCCATCGCCGGACATAGTGCTCCATGAAGAAGACAAGCCCCAGCCTGTCCCCTGCTCCTCTGGCATGCACTGGCCAGGCGGGAAAGTGGAACCCCCTCTTGCTCCGCCCCCCTCTGGCTAGTGCACCTCCAATCCACCAATGAAATCGCCCTACACAATAGTGCAGGGCGATTTCAAACCCCGCTGTGTGCCCCATCTCCTGGCAACTCACTGCTCCCGCACCCTCTCTGGCCTACTCGTGGCCAGCCACAGGAAGTGGGGCACCCGGTTACCGATCAGCCTCCGGGACCCTGGCCCTGCGGCCTGCTTAATTTATATTACTTGGCAATATACAGCTTTTTCAGCATCTATGTCCTATTGCTTGTGCTTTGCGATATTTTTAAATTTTTAATCTGTGTTCTGTACACCTCTTCAGATATGCCCCATTAACTATATTCTGATCAGGGCTTATGATGACTAGCATGGATTTCCCACTAGGCGGTGTGGGCACCTCCCCCTTCATCCCAACAGCACTTTCTTCTAAGCACTGTTCAGGTTGAGTAACGGTGCTCATTGCATCCTTCCCTTTTGAAAGATGCAGGAATGCGCCAGCAGCTTTTACCTTTGTGCATTCCTAGGCCGCGCATATGCCCTCACTGCCCATAAGGACCAGAGGGAAATCTCTGAAGCTTGCCCTTCATACTGCTTATGTCAGCTAATGGGGATTGCTGTAGTGCCAGCAGCAGTCTCCCTGGGATTGTGTGCCACACTTTCCAAGATATGCCAAACCTCCTGCCAGCCCCATTGGATAGAAGATTTGAACTTAGCTCCAGCACAACTCTATAGCCTGAGCATACCGTTGCCCCAATTTTGTTTTTATGTGCTGCATTCTGTTCTCGATTGAAGACAATAGCCATAACATGTTTCTAATCTCGCAGTTTAGGAATGATCATCTAATTGCTGCTTTTAATAGGTTTCTTCCTTTCTTCTGCATTAGATCAACAACTCCTATAAAACTTTGCTGTGTCGGAAATGTGACATATTTCTTTTTTTTTACCATAAATATCTTATTTTTAGAAGATGGTAATATACGCCCAGAATCAGAAATACTTTTCTAAAAGCTATGCAAGTTATGGACACCCCCCCCCCCCGACCCAGTAAATGAAAGAAGAGAACTTAAAGAAGATAGTGACAAATTATAAATTCATCCAATTTCAATCAATGTAGTTGTGTTGCATTATAATCTTCCAGTGGTTAACCTTTACCTTTCTATGTTCGGGAGAGGATAATGGAGTATATGGAGAATAAGAAGATGCATTTTCAAATGCAATTTTTTCCCCCATCCCCTTCTGTCTTGCCTAAGAAATGAGCTTTGTATTGGGACTGATTACTCTGAGGTGAACAAGTGCACTATACATCCTTCACTATATAGAAATCTGCTGTAATGGTCATTTGCTATTTAAATTATCCTTGACATAACTGGATGTTAAATATCAATCTGTGCTCCTTCAGCAAAAGAATAGCAGAACTACCTCACTTTCCCCCTAAAGCCCTTTTGTGACTGATGCACCCTGGCATTATATGCAAGAAACTGTAGATGTTAGAATGGACTTCTGGTGGAGGTGATGGTGACAAGAGTGGTACCGAATTTAGGGAAGTATGGGACAAGCATGGAGGATCCTTGGTTTTGAAGGAAAAGGCTGAGTTTAAGAAAGGACTCTGGTACTGCATCAGAAAGTAGAGTGGGCAGATTAGATGGTCCTATTGTCCTATCTGCCGTTATGAAACCCAGTTTTGCATAGTAGACCATCCAGGTTGAGTCATTCAAAATGTGCAAGGTGTTTTAGATAAAGCTTGTTGAATGTGGAGCCTTTTGTAAATTACCGATAAGAATGTGGGGAAAACACATTTATTATGCAAAAATACATGTTCAAAGAAAGATCTGCATCATTCAGAACTCTGCCAGCACTTGCATCTTAGGTAGTGGATTTGCAACCTATGTGTTTTTAAATGCTAGAGTTTATCAACCTGGATGCCAAAGGGGGAGTCAATTAAGGAGCTAAGCTACAAAACTCTGTGTTTGAGGTGCTTTAAGCACCAAAGAGATGAACACACTTGCCCCCTCTATCACTTTTCCAAAGCCTAATTCCAAATGATAAATTAGATGACACCTGTATGCATGATCCAGAGCAGGTGTCAATGCAGACCGGCAAATATTTGAAGTGTATGTATATTGCAGTTGCAAAACCAATGTTCACACCTTTCAGATCTACCAAAACTACACCTAGGACATGCCCCCTTCAGAACTGGGTATACCGATGCAAGTAGCAGCTTTTCTAAAAGAGCAGATTAATAAGTATAAATATACCTGTATGTGCTAGTCATATGTGCAAATGCCATAAACTGCCATTATCTCTTTTTCTATGAGAGAGACTCACAGCTTTTAAGAAGAGAATTAAGGTCATGATAATTTATGCTATGTGTATTTATCTAAATGTTCAGAAATTAAATTTTTTTTAAAAGGAAACTAAATTTATGGAGTAGCTGCCTCTCCTTAAGAACATAAGATATGCCATACTGGGTCCGACCAAGGTCCATCAAGCCCAGTATCCTGTTTCCAACAATGGCCAATCTAGGTCATACGTACCTAGCAGTTTCCCCAAGAGACACAGGTTCTGCAATGCTTGTACTAGGTCAAGCATTGATATCTTCGGTCACTTCTTAATAATGGTTTATGGACCTTTCCTCCAGGAACTTGTCCAAACCTTTTTTAAACCCAGCTACACTAACAGCCTTTACTACATCCTCCGGTAACAAATTCCAGAGTTTGATTACACGTTGAGCGAAAAAATATTTTCTTTTATTAGTCTTAAATAGTTTACCCTGTAGCTTCATTGCATGTCCCCTAGTCTTTCTATATTCTGATAACGTAAACAATCGATCTACGTTTACCCGTTCTACTCCGTTCATTAATTTATAGACTTCTATCATATCTCCCCTCAGCCGTCTCTTTTCCAGGTTAAAGAGCCCTAACCTTTTTAGCCTTTCTTCATAGGAGTATCCTTCCATCCCCTTTACCATTTTGGTGGCTCTTCTCTGAACCTTTTCTAAAACCGCTATATCCTTTTTAAGATACAGCGACCAGAATTGCACACAATATTCAAGGTGCGGTCTCACCATGGAACGATATAGAGGCATTATATCTTTTGTTTTATTTTCCATTTCTTTCCTTATCATACCTAGCATTCTATTTGCTCTCTTGGCCGCTGCTGCACACTGGGCCCAGGGTTTTAACATGGTATCCACAATGACGCCTAAATCTTTTTCCTGGGTGGTGGTTCCTAATGTGGAACCTTGCATCGTGTAACCATAGTTTTGGTTGTGTTTCCCTAGGTGCATAACCTTGCACTTGTCCACATTAAATTTCATCTGCCATTTTGATGCCTAGTCTTCCAATTTATCAAGATCCTCTTGCAATTTTTCACAATCCTCTTGGGTTTTAACAACTTTAAATAGTTTTGTGTCATCTGCAAATTTGATAACCTCACTCGTTATTCCACTTTCCAGGTCATTTATGAATATGTCAAAAAGCAGCGGACCCAGCACAGATCCCTGGGGTACACCACTATTCACCTTTCTCCATTGGGAAAATTGGCCATTTAGCCCTACTCTCTGCTTTCTATCTTTTAACCAGTTCCTGATCCACAATAGTACACTGCCTCCTATCCCATGACTCTTTAGTTTTGCCAAAAGTCTCTGATGAGGGACCTTGTCAAAGGCTTTCTGAAAGTCCAGATACACAATATCAACCGACTCACCTTTGTCCACCTGTTTATTCACTCCTTCAAAAAAACATAACAGATTAGTAAGACAAGATCTTCCTTGTCTAAAGCCATGTTGGCTGTCTCCCATTAGGTTGTGACTATCTACATGCTGAGTAATTTTATTCTTTATGATGGTTTCTACCGTTTTTCCTGGTACTGACGTCAGGCTCACCGGTTTGTAGTTTCCCGGATCACCCCTGGAACCCTTTTTAGAAATTGGTGTTACATTGGCGATCCTCCAATCTTCAGGTATTAGAGATGATTTTAATGATAGTTCACAGATTGATAGTAGGTCTGCAATCTCATATTTCAGTTCTTTCAACACCCTTGGATGTATACCATCCGGCCCAGGTGATTTGCTACTCTTCAGTTTATCTAATAGTTGTAATACATCTTCCTGATGTATCGATATTTCCTTCAATTCCTCCGCACCTTTAAATACCACTTCAGTCATGGGTAACATCCCTACATCTTCCTCAGTAAAGACTGAAGCAAAGAATTCATTCAGTCTCTCCGCTATCGCCTTGTCGCCTCTTAGTGCTCCTTTAACCCCTTTATCATCTAATGGACCAACTGACTCTCTCACAGGTTTTTTGCTACGAATGTACTTGAAAAGGTCTTTATTTCGCGTTTTTGCTTCCGCAGCAAGCTTCTTCTCAAATTCTCTCTTTGCCTGCCTTATCAATGCCTTGCATTTGACTTGCCAGTGCTTGTGCTGTTTCCAGGTTTCGTCATTTGGCTCTTTTTTCCATTTCCTGAAAGATGCTTTTTTGGCAACAACAGCCTCTCTGACCTCACCTTTAAACCATGCTGGCAGTTTTTTGGACTTCCTTCCACTTTTCTTAAAGCGTGGAATACAGCTGGTCTGGGCTTCCAAGATAGTATTTTTCAACATCCAAGCTTGATGTACGTCTTTAACCTTTGCAACTGCTCCTTTTAGTTTTTTCTTAACTGTTTTTTCCTCATTTTATCATAGTCTCCCTTTCGAAAGTTAAAAGGTAGTACTGTGGATTTCCTTACTATCCCTCCTCCACTAATTAAATCAAAGGCGATCATGCTATGATCACTATTGCCAAGTGGCCCCAACATCCTTATCTCTTGCACTAGATCTGGTGTTCCACTAAGGACTAGGTCTAATATGGCTTCCCCTCTGGTCGGTTCATGAACCAGCTGCTCCAAGAAGCAGTCATTTATTTCATCTAGGAACTTTATCTCCCTAGCATGTCCTGACGTGACACTGACCCAGTCAATACCGGGGTAATTGAAATCACCCATTATTATTACTGTGCTGTAACTTTTGTTAGCTTCCTTGATTTCTTTGAGCATTTCATCATCCATTTGGTCATTCTGGCCAGGTACTCGATAGTACACCCCCACTGCCATTGCCTTCCCCCTTTTATATGGAATTTCAATCCATATAGATTCTACAGCAGATTTTGTTTCCTGCAAAACTTTAATACTTTGAGTCAATGCCCTCTCTAACATAGAGCGCAACCCCTCCACCAATTTGATCAGCTCTATCATTACGATATAGTTTGTACCCAGGTATCACAGTGTCCCACTGGTTGTCCTCCTTCCACCATGTCTCTGATATTCCAATCATATCTAACCTTTCATTTAGTGCTATATATTTTAACTCTCCCATCTTATTCTTTAGACTTCTAGCATTTGCATACAAGCATTTTAGAGAATGTATTTTGTTCATGTTAATTTGGCTATTGTTAGACATGGGTAAATTGGGATCTTTAAGCTCTGTCTGCTCCATACTTGAGGGCATTTGGGCTACTTTACTCTTTTGTGGAACCTCTCTGCTTTTGGTAGTATCCTTCAAGGATACATTCTTCCGAACCATCCGCTCTTGGGCGACTGTCGGCTTTCCCCTAATATCTAGTTTAAAAGCTGCTCTATCTCCTTTTTAAAGGTTAATGCCAGCAGCCTGGTTCCATCCCGGTTAAGGGATGGAACCAGGCCATTACAGTGTTGGTCCTTGCTATGGCACCTGAATCCCCAGTCCCTGCATCTCACGGCCTGGTTGCTGAAGGCTTAGACCTCCAGGATTTCAACCTGTCCCAACAGGTAAAGGATATCTGAGCCTTTTGAGCCTTTAGCCACTACAACCCTTAATAGCTTAATATATTTTCTGAGTTGTACTGTAGACGAACAATTAGACGGAAATCTAGAATGCTGATGTGCCTTATTGTAAATAGCCTACCTATTCTCATCTTTCATCGCTTAAAATGTACATAGTGCCACCAGCTGCAATTCCATGTTACCTTCCCTGTTATCTGTAAACACAGGACAGATCTGTTATTGCCCTGGAGTCAATTTGTTAATTGTAAACCGCACTGATAATAAAGAGCGCAGTATAGAAAAGCTTTAAATAAATAAATAAATAAATATCCTTCAAGCTTCTAGGAAACTTTCCACAAGAAGATCGTATGCCTTCAAGTAGAAACGTTTTACTATATGGTGCTACAAGAAGGGATTAAACCCTCTTGTCATACCTTTAGAAGTGATACTAGAGTATCTCCTTCACTTATCGAATTCTGGTCTAAAGACCAATTTGGTAAGAGTCCATCTTAGTGCAATTGCAGCTTCTTATAAGCCTCTGAATGGACAACCAATTTCCTCTCATCCACTCATATCCCGATTTATGAGAGGTCTTCTATTAATCAAACCTCCCATTAAGCCACCACCAGTGGCATGGGATCTAAATCAAGTTCTCAGGCAGCTCATGAAGCCGCCTTTTAAGCCTTTAGCCATTACAACCCTTAGGTTTTTGACCTGGAAGGTCATCTTCCTAATTGCAATCATCTCTGCATGTCGCATTAGTGAACTGCAAGTTTTAGTGGCTGATTCTCCTTGAACTAGATTTCATCATAAGGTTGTTCTTGGAACTCATCCACGCTTTATGCCAAAGGTGGTTTCGCCTTTTCATTTGAATCAATCAATTTATCTTCCTGTATTTTTTCCGAGGCCTCACGCCTCTAGTGCAGAAAGAAACCTTCATACTTTGGATTGTAAAAGAGCCTTAGCCTTTTACCTACAGAGAACACAGCAACATAGGAAGTCCTCGCAACTTTTTATATCTTTTGACCCTAGTTATTTGGGACTTCCAGTCTCCTAAAGAACTTTATCTAAATGGATTGCCCAATGCATATCCTTTGCTTATGAGAGTAAGGGTCTTCCTCTTCATGGCCATGTCACAGCTCATAAGGTGAGAGCCATGGCAACTTCCATGGCTAATCTCCACTCTGTGTCTATCGATGACATTTGTCAAGCAGCCACCTGGGCTTCGGTACACAGCTTCACAGCCCACTACTGCCTGGATAAAGCCTCCCATTGGAATGCCTTCTTTGGCCAAGCTGTTCTTTAAAATCTCTTTCAGACCTAATTCAACTCCTACCCACCAACCCTGGTGGAATGCCAGAGATCCATGGGAGGAAGGATTCCCACCTTTCTAGGGTGGCACCTTCCTGGGGCTATCTCCCTGGCATCTTCAGCTAGGGAGTCCCCATATGTGAAGACTACAGTCCTGCTTGTTCCTGGAGATAGCGTAGTTACTCACCTGTAACAGTTGATCTCCGGGAACAGCAGGAATTTAGTCTTCACAACCCTCCACCTCCCCTAGGAGTTGTCTCTCTCTTTGTCTCTTTCCTCTCTCCCTCTATCCTTTCACTCAGCTACAAACTTAACTGAAGAGGGACAGTTGGAAAGGCAGGAAGGCAGCGCACCTGTGCTGAGGGATGCTCCCAAAAGCATTCCTATTGGACACTGGGGAGCGTTCCTGCGCAGGCTCCATCGGTACTGACGATACCCATATGTGAAGACTAAATTCCTGCTGTTCCCGGAGATCACCTGTTATAGGTGAGTAACTACGCTTTCTTTGCTGGGGGACCATGAACATTCGACAACCCTGAAAGAGTGCAACAATATCTGGACTCTTGATTTGCATCCATGTCTGGGGTTTCCTAAATGGATGGCACCATCGGGATGTTGGACATAGTGGTTAGTTCAGGAGTGTGAGTTTCCATTAACTCTCAGCATAGCAATTTGAAGCCCCTCAGTGGGATGTTCAAACAGTTGAATAAACTGTATAGCGGCCTACAAGAACTGTATGTGTGATGTAGGGGACCATGAATCCCCCCCCCCTTCTATTTTATTTTTTTTACGCGTTCTTATTCTTTGTTCTATGCTTTATTTTCTTTTTTGTAATTATGGCATTTGGTGTGCATTTTTGCAGTGGATAGGGCTTCCTTGCAGGTGCCCAGGAATCCTTGGTGGCACTTATGGCAGTTATGCTCATTGAGACAGAAACTTAGGATGTTAGCCAACTTGGAGTGTATATACAGAGATATGTGCTGCATTGTGACCGGCATGCAACAGTGTGGAATGGGGATGAGGCATATGTGTGTATGAATGAGGCTAATGTAAGGGGTCACAAGTGTTAAGGATGTATGAGATAGTGCCACAAAGTAATTGTCTTATATAAGACATGGCACTGGAGAGAGGTAGGAATGATGGGAGGAGATGATCGTTGGGGATTCTAACATCTAGAAGTGACTTACGTTTGGATGGAGGGTAGGAAAGGAGGAGGATTGGGAGGGATGGGAGGTAGAGAGGCAATAGGGGGACGGGGAGGGATAGATAGCTGCTTAGGTCATAAGAGCATTGAGGAGATCTGAGGGGTAGGAGTATACATGTGGATGGAGTGTCTATGATTGTTGACTGGGAAGGGGGGTCCTAGGTTGGACGTACTCAGGATTTTGTGGCTTACTGTTTAGTCCAAGCTGGTTTTTATACTGTGACTTACAGTGAGAATATTTAGTTGAAATGTTTTCAGTTTAGCTAGTCCCATTAAGAGAAGGACAATTTTGGGGGCTATCCAGAGACATCTGGGAGAGATCATAATGGTGCAAGAAACTCACCAGGCAGTGGAGGAATAAAGTAGGCTGAAAGGGGCTAAAGTTGAATAGGTTTACGGGGTCTCAGTTTAAGGACAAAAAGGTGGAGTTGCAGTGCTTATCATGAGAGGGGTGGGTTTTCAATGTATCCAGGAGATTAGAGACCCTCTGGGCCGATATGTATTGGTGGTAGGGGATTTAAAGGGATGAGCAGTGATCCTTGGAGCAATTTATGCCCCGCACACCCCAGATCCAAACTTTTTTTGCAAGATTGGCAGCACAAATTGAAAGCTTGCCTGACTATCCTTTGATTCTGGGAGGGAATTGGAATGAGATGTTAGACCCCCGTATGAATGCTATGGAGACAGCAGTGGATCCCAACAGTATGCATCATGTCACTTAGGCTGTTTCTTGAGACGCCTACATCTTATAGATGTGTGGAGGGCTTTACACCCTCAGGAATGCAATTACATGCATTTTTCCAGGGTCCACAGAACTAGTGCACAGATTGATGCCATCTTCTTGACTACCCCTCTTTTTCAACAAGTAGAGGTGGTGGAAATAAGGCCCTATGAGATCTCAGACCATGCTCTGGTCTGGGTGGATTGTTCCTGGGGAGACCCCCAAAGGGGGCATGCCCCTTGGTGCTTCCCAATTGAACTATACGAAGATGAGGCGTTCCAAAAATATCTTTTAGAATGCTTGCAAAATTATTGTCGCTTTAATGGGGGCAGGTACTGGGAATGGTGGCATATTCTCCATGAATTCATAATATGGGAAGGGATAGCTTTCAAGAGAAGGGGGAAGAAACTGGATACCTTCTTAACTACCTGGAAACCTTATATACATACTCTCTCCTCAAGGGCCCGGATGATATTCTCACCCTATGAATAGTGGTTAGTTAACTTTGAAATTGGATAGGACCCAGGACACACACCTTCAGTAGAATCGACTCCTCGTTGACCCTTGAAGAACCATAGGGAAAGGGGGATGGGACTTTTAATCAGTAAATGCCATAATGAACATGGTATGAATGGAAGGTTCTTGGTAATTTGTTAGTTGACAAGAAGAAGAGGGGGGCATGGATTAGCATAAGAATATAAATAACAGGAATTGAGTTTGGTCATGTAAGGCACATTCTAAGAGATTACTGCTAGGTAAGCATAGAAGTGCACTTTAATGCCTGGAATGTGATTATGGTCGATGACAGATTTCGGGTATGATTTACCTGGTGATGTATCTGATTATTTCCTGGGGTTTAGTTAATAAAGGGGAGTAGGGGAGAGGGTTGGGGGCAGGGGAAGGGGAAGGGGTATATAAATTGTAAGTACATTGTGATAAGGAACTTTGTAGTGAGCCTATGGAAATAGGAGAAATTAATGATTTTGCTTTTAAGAAAAGTGGCATCCCTGCAGTGCGCAGGTTTCAGCTTTTGCCTAAAGAAAGCAAGCAGAGAGAAACTGAACCTAGGCTGCCACACCCAAGCTCTGCTGATGTAGTTGCAGGCTTGGACGATAATTGCAAGCACCTGTCCAGAGAGGGAGAGACACTGCCTGGGAAGCAGGGATATAAACCTTGGCTAGAGAAAGAGCATGGTAGAAGAGAGCCTGGGTGGAGAGAGCCTAGGAGAGGAGAGCCTGGAGGGAGAGAGCATGGAAGGAGAGAGCAGAGAAGGCTTCAAACCCCAGTTCCTGTTCAGAGAGTTCAGAGGTGGGAGCCCAGGACTCAGCACAGGAGTCAAAGGAGCCAAGCCTGGAACAGGGAGCCGTGGCAGGAACTCAGGGAAGTGAACCAGGGACTGTTTCCCAGAAGCTGGAGGGAGACTGGTGAACACAGCCAGGGAGAAGTGTCCACAGCGTCAGGTACAATTTATCCTTACCGGGTAGAGCTGTGCTCAAGAGAGACACAGGGATCCTCAGAGAGAATATACCCTGAGACAAATGTTAAAAGCTCAGAGCAGGGCACTACATTACCGGAGCCAGAGGAAATGCAGGTTGAGCCTATTGAGCAGGATTTATTGCCTCCAGAAGTACTCATGGACTGTACTCTATGTCAAGCTGTTAGCATTGAGTCCCTTTGCTAAAGAATAGCTGAAAAGATAAAGTCTCCTGAAAAGTAGAGTAATGAAACCTAGCCTGAACTGAAGGTAGGAACTTGCTCTTTTTAATGGGAAGATACCTGTTGCATGTACATTTGAATGCTTAATGAAGACAAAGGTAAAAAGAAGATATTTTTACTTTGTTGAATGAAGAAGCTGTGTTTTCTTTATCCGTTATATTGATAAGCAGCTGCCTATAATTAAGGACTGTGAAGCTCATCCAGCCTAAGTTGTAAATAACCTTGAGCGAATGAATGGAGAAGTATCCTGTTACAGTCTACATGGACTTTGTTTGCGTTTGGGGAATAAATTTTGTCATTTTGCCTTTACTTTCGGTTTCATGACTGCACTTCATCTTAGAAGGCCAAAACTACAACTCCCAGCATGCTTCTCTGGAGAAAAATAGTTTATTCAACCTTTTATAAGAGAAGTTAATGGCAACCCTACCCCTCTAAACCTTAGGCAGAGGGCTGGGGCGTGACAACATACTAAATGTAAGTATATACAAAATGGATATCTTTACTGGTTGTAACTCCTAGCATTGTGTAAGATCACCCACATGCTGGGAGGGATGATGGTGGCATATTAATAAAAAAGATTTGTCCGTAAACTTATGAGTCCTGTTAATTTGGGTTTACTATGACCAAGGGTGTGAAGACTTATGTGATCAAGACTTTTTACATTCCTTATTTATCTCCTTTTTGAACGTCTCTACACCTTCAGCATGAAAGAATTATACAATAGTGTGGATCAGTGAAACTCCTACTTAAATATTAGGCATGAGCATTCATTAATATGCATTTGGTTTGTTAAGATACTTAAACTTAAGTGTGCACTAAATTGATTTAACGTGCCCTTATTAATTGAGAGTGTACCTTCATTCGTTGGTTAGTGCACATTAAATCAATTTAGTGTGCCCTGAAAATTCCTTATTAAAATGAGCATGTGAAACTAACCAAAAAATCACCAGAAAATTGGAGAAAATTTGTGGAAAATAAGAAAACTAACCAAATTGTTCTTGCCTGTGCATATCCCTGTTAAATACATTGTGAACTGTATTCTTTTAGGTAAAATGTGAGGGTGTGAAGGCTTCTACAAGATACTGTAGGTTGGTGTATCAGAAGCTTACTTCCAAAATGTGAGATTTTATAAACTGGATTCTTTCTTAGGCCGTGCATCTTGTATACATTGCTGTTATTTAAGCACGTGTAATTGGAATACATAGTTTTGTAACTTTCATCATCCAAATTAGTTTACATTTTTGTCTTAATGCCAGATTATGCCTGGGAATATATCTTTTTAAAAGCATAATCCTACAGCATTCACTACATCTTAAAAATTCCATACTGATTTTGTACAATTTTTCCAGTGAATTTCCTGCAGTCTGAATTAATCTATATCATATTCTAAATAAAGAAGCAGCTCTGGCTTCTGAACAGTGTGGGTGGTGAAAGTATATGCTGTGTCTTAGAAAAGCCTTGTCAGATGTCAAAGCAGAAATAAGAGGAGGTGGTTGGGCAGGAAGAGCTGCAAGGCAATGTTAACTGCTTTTCAGAATCGGCAGTACATTTGGAGGAGAGATGGCAGAGTTGTTTTCTCTCTAAATTCACATGCAGGGTCACGTTAATGCAGATTATTTTATGTATATCAAACTGCTCGCATGGCCTCTTGCCCCAAAAATACTTTGTGTAATTCATAAAAATGGTTTGAGAGAGAATCCACTCAACGCATGACAAGCAAGAAACCGCCTTTTTTGCTAGTGATGCGGGTATACGTGGTCTGTTACGTTTAGCAATATTCAAATGTTTTTAAGCCTATTGCATCAAAATTTAAAAGGAAGCACATAGTTAGGAAATGGACTGCTATAGATGCCCAGAATGGGTGATTCCTAATTAGGGTGGCTGACTGCACATATGTGGCTACAAATGATCTGCTATAATATATAAAGATCGGGAACTTTGAAATGTCAATATGAAAATTTGTGGCAGCTGCTAGGCAGACAGAGCTACAAAACTCAGAAGCCATGTTTTAATTTGCTTATATTTATTTAGTCTTTAGTTTCATGCATTATGTGAAGTCTAATGAGCCTTGGAAGAAAAAAGGCACAACCTGACCCTCCAGTTCAGCTCTTCTAGATTTTGGTATTTTACCATTCGTCCTTGAGTAACGTGTGATCCTAATGTGTACAGGAGGAACATCGTGTGTAGAAAGGGTGTAATTCTTGTTCTGTGCAAACTGCGCTGATTTCGAAAGTGTGGTATATAAAATTAAATAAATAAATACACTATTAGAGTAGATAATGGGTAATAAGGCTATTACACACACACACACACTCTGAAGGATGTTTTGTTCACATGTATAGAAATACTGAGGATAATTTTATAACCGGTTGCCTAGGCGATTTGATGAAGATCACATAGGCGCCTATGTGTCCTTATATTGTTTCCCAGATGTCCAAATGTTTGTTTTTGCTGAAAAACCTCCAAAGCACTCCATCAGCCCCAGTACTCGGCACAGTATCAATGATGATAGCAGTGGGATTTGAACCCTGACTTCCCTGCTCCTAGCCCTCTGCTCTAACCATTAGGCTATTTCTAGATGTGGATCTTTATAAAGTTTCTCTACAAAATTCACAGAAATCATGGCTAAAATTGTGACTGTGTACATGTACACCCACTTGGAGCCAGTGTAAATGCAGATAGCTGAAGTATGCATATAGATGCATATTTTATAACCTATGCATGGACTTTACGACTGCATGAATTCCACGCAAACTATTTCCTCGAACATGTCTATACCTAGGTTGTGTAAAAGTACACACTTTCTTGTCTTATGTGTGTAATTTGTTTTTTTTGGGACATTATTTATAAAGGTGGAGGATACCAAGTAAACAATCATATACCAAGGAAATAGACAGATTGACCCTTACACACCCCTGAACTACCACTAACAGTTCGCAACTAAGCACGTGATCCCCTGCAACCCTCCCTCTCTCCCTCCCTCAGCACCACCCCAAAGAAAAACTAAAAAAGGAAATATGTTTACAATGGATGGTGTATCTACAAGAAATGAGACAAGGAGCAGAGCATTCAAAGTGTGGGTGCAAACTCTAGTGCATGGCATATCTCAAAAAGGGCATTGAGGGGATCCCAGTTTTAACAGTATCCAGTGTTTTGTACGGGGCTGAAATCTTAAGATGTTCATTGTGCTGACTCTTGAGTGAATACAACAATTGATCCATAAGCATCAAGTCCTCACTACATGCTCTCCAGAGCGAGACAGTAAGACCTTCAACTGATTTCCAGCAGAGTGCTATCACCATACGGGCACTCAATAGAAACAGTTCAGTTAACCGCTGATTGGCATAGGGGGTACCCAGGTCTTCGGCCAGAAGTCCCAGCAAACAGCTGATGGGGGTTGGCTTAACAAAATGACCGAAAATAGTACTAATCCCAAGGAGTACCGTATTCCAAAAACTTTGAACCTTGGGGCATTCCCACCACATGTGGAAGAAGGAGCCAACTTGCCCATATCCTCTCCAGCAGGTATTCCCCACTCCAGGTCTCATATGATGCAGGTGGGCAGAGGTAAAGTATGTGTGCATAAGAAGCAAATGCTGATTTGCCAAATGCAATGATATCCCTCTGGTGGATCACACTCCACTCCTCTGGAGAAAGGGTTTTCCCTAACCACTGGTGCCACGTCCCATAATGTCATTCTTCATTTACACCATAAAGTTCTAGTAATGCCCAATATAACTGCGATACCAGGTCCTTCCAACCCCCCCCCCCCCCCCATCCGGTGATACAATACTCTCTCTACTACTGTAGAAGGTCACGTTGGGGAATTCCAATTGTTAGGGCACATTACCAAATGTCTTAGTTGGAAATATTGATAGAAGGGGACCGGGGTTCCCCCCTTTACATTGAGCTGGCCCAGGCTCATACTGGTCCCTTGCATGATTACATCTGCAAAACACACCCCTAGCCCTAACCTCTGTTCAGCACATGTCAATCATCTTCAACTTCCCTCACCAACTCAAGCTCACTTATAGTCCACATGCCAGTCCTCCCTTTTTTTTACTTGGCTCCGCTTTGTGGAACCGGCTTCCCACCTCCCTCAAGCTAGAACCAAATTATGCCACATTCAAGTTCCTTCTAAAAACCCATTTGTTTTCTGTTGCCTTTGATCTCCCTACTCCCCCTGGTTGACCTTACTTCTCCTGTCTTGTCTGCTCATTTGTCCTTACTGCTTCTCTCCTATACGATATTGTAGTTCTTTTCCTATCTATGTCCTCTGTTTGCTTTGTTATACCTTGTACACCACCCTGATTTTATAAAGGGTGGTATACCAAATGAAATAAATATAAACATCTAATGCCCTGTGCTTCCCAGGCTTCCTGTAACCTCGCAAAGGATGGGCTACTAGAGGGCTGAACATCCCTGATCTGCATCTTCAGGCCTAGGATAGAGCAATAGCCTGCCTTAAGATAGTTTTGTCTCTGAGCACGCAATAGTGGGGCTAAGAACACATGCTGTGCCACCAAGCTTGTGCTCTTCAAGGCGTCATCGAACACTGAGAGAGGAGCGATCCATCTATGCTCCATACTCATCCACTGAGCGTCCGGTGGGTGTACATAGTGGTATTGGAGGCCTCTCAGGATGGCAGCTGTATCGTAAATAGACAGGTTGGGGACCCTCCGTTTCCAACTAATATGTGCTTTAGGTCCCCTCCACACAAATCTACTAAAACGTTCTTCTAGCTTCTGGAAAAAAATCGCAAGGAAGCTGAATAGGTAATTGAGGAAAAAGATATAACAATTTTGGGAGGATGGTAATTTTCAAAGCAGCGAGGCGACTCATCAACCCCATGGCGAGGTCTGCCCAGTACATTAGTTCTTCTTTAATACAGGCTACCACCAGTGAATAATTAAGTTTAAATGGGTCCTCCAGCCTGGGGGACACATGGATCCTAAGGTATTTTATAGAGATGTGGGCCATCTTGAATGGACAGTCCCTGGGCAGTGGTAGTCTATTCAGACCCAGGGGCAGAACCCTCGGTCTTGTCTAGGTTCAACTTGAAATGTGAGAGTCTCACAAAGTCCTGAAGCACTCATAGAAGGCCGGGGAGTGATTCTTCTGGCCGCTCAAGGAATACCAGTGCATCATCAGCATATACTGACACGTGCTGTGGGATGCCTCCAGCTACTACAGGGTGGATATCTGGGGCCGTTCTCAATGAGGCAGCAAGGGGCTCGATTGCTAGGGCAAAAAGGAGCAGCGACAGTGGGCACTCCTGCCTTGTCTCCTGATACAGTCTAAACTGCTCAGATCTCGTACCATTCACCACTATCGATGCTGAGGGCACAGTGTAGAGGGTCTGTATCCATCCTGAAAAGTTACTACCAAATCCAAATCTGCTTATGATTATAAACAGGTAGGGCCACTCAACACTGTCAAATGCCCTTTCGGTATCCAATGAGATACACCAGGCCTCCTTTCCATCTCTTGCTACACTTAGGATAATATTCACAAGCCTACGAAAATTGTCAGAGATTTGCCTTCCCTGAATAAAGCCCATTTGATATGGGTATATCAGGGAGGGTATCACTCCCTCCAGCCGGGTAGCATGTATTTTCACAAAGATTTTAACATCACTTTTGAGTAGTGAGATCAGCCGATAACTGCCACATTCTGCCTTGGGGTGACCCTCCTTGGTTATGGCTTTGTACATGTTCTGCAGAAGGTACCCTCTGGACAAAGCATCATTAAATACCCTTTGCAATGTAGGAGCCAGCGTACTGGAGAGCCCCTTGTTCCATTGGGAACACGTCCAGCACATAACCTTACCGGCAGCCAATCTACCAATTGCTTGCTCGATCTCTGCCACGGAGATCTCATGCTCTAGAACTGTGCATTGTTCCTCATTAAGGACTGGCAAGGGATGTAAGCGCTTCGGCGAGGCGGGGGGGGGGGGGCATTCCAAAGAGTACGGTGAGGCATAGAAAGCGCTAAATGCTTGGTCAATTCCTATGTGGTCCTTCCATAGTTGCCAGTTTTGATCATGCACCTCCCCCATCAAGTGGCTCGCCCACTGTTTTCATAATTACCAGACCAGCAACTTACCCGCCCTTCCTCCTTGCTCCAAAATGTTGCGATGGGTTAATCTCAAAAGGAACTCAATACACTATACTTTGATACTTTTGATATGCCTTCTCACTTCATCATTGCTGGTATGCTTGCTTCCCTCCAGAGTGTTTATGTTCTTTCTGTAGCTCATCCAACCACTCGTGTAATGAGCAAGGTTCCACTGCTTTGTGCTTCTTGTGCTGCTAACTGTAAGAGTTGCCCCCCGCATGTTAAGTGATTTTAGACTTTATAATGGCTTCTACCTTTTTACCCAGTACTGTCGTCAGGCTCACCAGTCTGAAGTTTCCCGGATAACCCCAGAACCCTTTTTAAAAATTAGTGTTACATTGGCCATTCTCCAATCTTCAGGTATTACGGATGATTTTAATGATGGTTTACAGATTACTAATAATTTATTTATTTATTTATTTATTTATTTACATTCTCTTATATACCATGCTATTCTGCATCAGTGCGGTTTACATTGAACAAACTGAAATTACATTGAACAGGGCATTATAACTTGGAGATAACTATTTTTACAGGGAACATGGGCTATGGAGGGTTAAGTGGCTTGCCCAAGACCACAAGGAGCACCTGTGGGACTAGAAACCCTAGTCCTTCCGGCCCAAGGTTGCTGTCCTCTAGTGGGATTTGAACCCCCGACCTTCCGGCCTGAAGTACCTTGCCCCAACCACTAGGCCACTCCTCTCCTCCAATAGGTCTGCAATCTCATATTTCATTTTTTTCAGCACCCTGGGATGTATATACCATCTGGTCCAAGTGATTTGCTACTCTTTTTAGTTTATCAAATCATTGTATATAAAACTGGATAAATAAATAAATAAAATAAATAAATACATCATCCTGGTTTATCGATATTTATTTCAGTTCTTCTGATAAATCGCCTTTAAATATCAATTCAGACATGGGTTACTTCCCTACATCATCTTCAGTAAAGACCAAAGCAAAGAATTCATTGTCTCTCTGCTATGGCCTTGTCCTCCTTTAGCGCCCTTTTTACCCCTCTGTCATCTAGTGGTCCAACTGACTCTCTCACAGGTTTTTTGCTATGGATGTACTTGGAAAATGTTTTTGTGTGTTTTTGCTTCCATGACAGCTTTTTTTCAAATTCTCTCTTTGCCTGCCTTATTAATGCCTTGCACCTAACTTACCAGTGCTTATGTTTTCCATTTTCATCATTTGGCTCCTTTTTCCATTTCCTGAAAGATGCTTTTTTGGCGACAACAGCCTCTCTGCCTCATGTTTAAACCATGCTGGGCTTCCAAGATATCTTTAAATCGCACCCATGCTTGATGTAAATCTTTAACCTTTGCAGCTACTCCTTTCAGTTTATTTTCCTCATTTTATCAATCTCCCATTTGAAAGTTAAACGGTAGAACTGTGGATTTCCTTGCCATCCTCCCTCCACTGATTAAATCAAATGCGATGATGCTATGATCATTATTGCCAAGTGGCCTCAGATCCTGTGTTCCACTAAGGACTAGGTCCAAAATAGCTTCCCCTGTTGCCTGTTATGGACCAGCTGCTCCAAGAAGCAGTCATTTATTTCATCTAGAAACTTGATCTCCCTAGCATGTCCTGCTGTGACATTGACCCAGTCAATATCGGGGTATTTGAAATCACCCATTATTACTGTTATTTTTGGTAGCTTCCCTGATTTTCTTTTATCATTTTGTCTTCCATCTGTTCATTCTGACCATGCAGACCATAGTACACCCCCATCGCCTTTCCCTTGTAACATGGAATTTCTATCCATCGAGAGTCTACAGTGTATTTTCTTTCCTGCAAAACATTTATCTTATGTGACTAAATACTCTAACAGAGTACAACCCCTCCACCAATTTGATCTACCCTATCATTGCGATGTAGTTTGCACCCAGGTATTGGTATCCCATTGGTTGTCCTCCTTCCACTAGGCTCTGAGATGCCAACTATATCTAATCTTTCATTTACTGCTATATATTCTAACTCGCCCATCTAATTCTTTTAAAGCTATTACCATGTACATGCAGGCATTTTAGAGGTTTTATTTTGTTCATATTAACAATATGATTATCAGTTGACAGGGTAATTTGGAATCTTTCAGCTCTGTCTACTCTGTACTTAGACATCTTGGTCATGTTAATTTTTATTAGGGCATCCCAATAGAGAGGTTCCATTGTCCCTCTTTTGCTAGTATCCTTCAAGGATATATCCTTCTGAACCATGTGCTCTTGAGTGACTGCTTTTCCCCTACTATCTAGTTTAAAGGCTGCTCTATCTCCTTTTCAAAGGTTAATGCCAGCAGCCTGGTCCCACTCTGGTTAAGGTGGAGCCCGCCATTCTGGAAAAGACTGCCCTCTTCCCCCATAATGTTGCCCAGTTTCCAACAAATCCAAAACCCTCTTCATTGCACTGTCTCATCCACACATTGAGACTCCAGAGCTCTGCCTGCCTCTTGGGTCCTGTGCATGGAATGGGAAGCATTTTTGAGAATGTTACCCTGGAAGTTCTGGATTAAAACCTCTTACATAAAAGCATAAATTTGGCCTCCAGAACCTCCTTCCCACACTTTCCTATATCATTGGTACCAACATGTACCAAGACAGCAGGCTCCTCTCGAGCACTAGCTAAAACCTTGTCTGGGTGGCACATAAGGTCCGCTACCTTCACACCAAGCAGGCATGTTACTAGGCAATCCTAACATCCACAAGCCACCCAGCTATCTACATGTCTAATGATCAAATTGCCAACTCTAACGGTCGTCCTAATCTTTCCCTCATGGGCACATGTCCCTGGAGAAACCTCCTTGGTGCAAGAGGGTTTTACATCGCCTTAAGGACAGGTCCTAGCTACAGGATCGCTTCCTGCCACACCAAGGTGATGCTCCCCTTTCACATGGCCTCCCTTCTCTATGGCAACATAGAGGCTGCCAGACTGGAGGTGAGACTTCAGTACTATGTTCCTGTAGGTCTCGTGTATATACCTCTCTGTCTTCCTTAGCTCTTCCAAGTCTGCTACTCTAGTCTCCAGAGATTGGACTCATTCCCTGAAAGCAAAGAGCTCCTTGCACCTAGTGCACATGTAAGACCTCTGACCAATTGGGAGAAAATAGTTCATGTGGCACCCAATGCAAAAAACTGGATAGCCTCCATCTCGCTGCTGGACTGCTGCCTGCATCTTAGTTTTAAGTGTTCCTTTAAATATTTAAATTGTTTGTTTACTTAAAATTGGTAGGGATACGAAGATAGCAGATTGATGTGAATGCTCCATGGTGGCGTTTTTTCTACCTCCTTATTATGGGCAAGAGGAAGGCTAAAGGGTCTAGGAAATCCTCTGCTGGCCCAGTTGCCTCTTCAGCTGTTTCCTCATCTCAGGTGGTGGGTCCACTTGATTCCTTTATAACGCCGTTGGGGCGGTCAGGCGGTGTGACGGAGCAGAGTCCCATTGTTCCTCCATCAGGGCAGGGTAGCTCGACGGAGGGCTCGGGTCCTGAGATCTCTCTGCCGGAGCAGTGGTGGCCGCCCAAGGATTTTGGAGGAAATGCCATTTAATAATGTGCATATACATGAATGTGCATACTATTCACATATGCACATACTATTACTCAATAGTGTACTCAGTATACCCATAGCACACTTTTTATCACTTTCTGTCTGTCAAAATTATTGTGTACATTTTGTGAATATTGTCTGTGTGGGTTTTTTTGTTGTTTTTTTTTAACTTCCATTTTGGATTAAAAATGACATGAAATGATATAGGAAATGTTAGCAACATTTCTTATGAATATACATCCCTAATATTCTCTCCTTCTTCTGAACTTTCCTCTGTACCTTCAAAACTGCTTAGTTGAGGGTAAGCAGCATGGAATCCAGCCCTAAGTATCTGTGTCAGGGAAACTGGAAACTGAACTTGAAGGACCTTTGGTCTGACCCACTTTGGCAATTCTTAATGTTCTTATTTTAGACTACTCAATCCCAAAAAATACAGGTCCAGCATACACAATAAAATGCCAGCTACAGGTGGAATCCAGATAAATATATTTTTCAAATTACTGGAGGAAAAAAGACCTTGGGGGTATAATAAAAGCCAACAAAATGGCTCAAGCATGTAGATATTTAAACTGCCAATCAGCCATAGCTTTCTTCCAGCTTAACACAGCAGAATATGTACCCTCAACATCATAGGTCATAAAAAACCCTCCAAATTATTTATCCAAACTATCAAGGCATTAATCACAAACTACCAAACAGGCCATAGCACCAACAGTATTACTCAGCTTCAAGAGTGGAGCAACACCAGTTCAGACTCCAGTACCAAGTGTTTCATCAAGGCTACTTCAGGGAGTCACACCACACACACAGAGCTCATCACAATCTGAAGCCCAAATCATCAGTATAAATGTCAAGATACTTATCTGTGATACACCACTTGCAGCTGTTAACCACACACAGCAAAGAAGCACAGCACTCCTGCCCCAAAGATTTTACTTACAATCACTGTTCCCTCTAAGCTGTGCGCATGTGCGCGCGCACACACCTCGCTGAGCAAGCGCACATACTTTACAACAGAGTGCACAAAAATTACGGTTCTGATTCTGATAGAAAACAACACAGACGTCTTAAAATTTAAAAGTTGTTGAATATTTACGGTTTTCACAAGTTTTCTACAATATTTTCTAGTGCAATCAATGTGGTGTATACTGTATTCTGACGTGTAGTCAAATTTTAAAGTATATAACTCCGAGTGTCGTTATGTGGCGCACAAAAATTTAACCTTCCTTCAAAAGCTGCACAGCTGATATTTTATGCGCACACGGCCTACAGAAAATTAGAGGGAACATTGCTTACAATTGGAAGCCCAAGTCCAGATATGCCTGCTGTGATAAGGAAGCTTATCATAGCTCAGGAAGGGGCTATAGAAAAGGTGAAGTGTCTCTGAACAAGCAACCTGTCAGTGCTGGTAGAAATGAGAAAACAGAATTTTGCCATAAAAGACTACCAGTCCCAGAATGCACCAGGTTTCCAACAGCCATGAGAGGAGCTGAAGTGAAAAAACGTGTGTTCAATCAAAAGGGCTATGAGGTAATCCCCAAGCACTCATTGCAAAGGGCAGGGCTTGATTCAGCACAGCTGCGCTGTGCTAGGATGGAACACTCATCTCAAAGGGCAAGGCCTGATTCAGCACAGCTGCGCTGTGCTAAGGTGGAGCACTCATCAAGGCAGAATAAAGATAGTCTATTCTACAGAAAATCATCCAGAGCTGGGATGTCATGATCATTGGTATCTTGATCATCCATGGGATCCTGATCTTCATTCTCATCAGAAGCAGAGGTCAGAACGGACGGACAGAGAGAGCAAGAAGCCCTTTAAAAGAAGGAAGAGAAAAGCCTCTGGGAAGTCTACAGGAGTCCAGCACAGTACGTATACTGGGAGACAGACAAGAGGTCAGCATACACCATTGGACTGGGGGAAACCAGAGGAGTGGTATTGCAGAGCCAGGAATCTCCAGACGGCACCTGTGAGGGAAACAGCTGCACGTGGAAGGGACCCTGAGACCCATGCCAGAAGGTATGTGAAGAGAGATCCAGTGTCCAGGGATCTAGATTGGAAGGCTGGACACAGAAACTGGACTACATATTGGCCAGGCTATTTAAAGGGGAACTCTAACAGCAATGGAAGCTCAGGTATGAACACTGATCTATGCCCTAGCTATAACTTTGAAAGGAAGCAGGGAAATGATTATTCTCCTGGTAGTGCTCCATTGAGAAATTCCTTTGTGCCAAGCCAAGATATTGAATCTATGATTATTGAAGAAAGGGGAGAGGTCTTAGAACCAGAATGTGAATATATGGACTGCTCTCTGTCCAAACTCAAATGGTAGTTTTCTGTTACAAAGTGCAACAACCCTCACAAAGAAATACCAACTTGTTCTTTAATCTACTCAGAAAACCTTCTGAGTAAGATTTTGAGCTACACAGTGAAAGCAAGCCAGCTAAGGGGTTTCAGCTGGGTGATTGCTAGCAATTGATCTTACCTAATTGCTTGTGTGCTCTGAAGGGAATCACTTCTGAATTTATATGTAAAGATATGAGAAGTTAACCTGAAGAAAAGAACGTTTTTCCTACTTTGTGGGTTTATTTGGTTGCTTACTGCATTGCTAAGACATTATTTGCTAAAGCCTACAAGAAAGACCAGTTTGTTGCCAACCAGGTCTTTAATTCTTTGCTTTAATTACCTGACAAGTTCAGATGATGTTTTTTTTTCCTGATTTTGTTTTCCTAACTTTAAAACTGCAAGCAAGTATCCTGAGTTCTGTGCTACCAAGCATTATCTGTGTTGGGAGAACCCCTCATAAATAAAAATCTTATTTGCTTTACCCTTGAGCAAGTATAATTAATTATTGGTCACGGCTGTGTCTGGAATGAATGGACTACATTACCCACAAATCCTTGCAAATCATATAGAGGTATGCTTTTGCCAAGACTGTGAACATTCTCACCCAGGCGGCCGTCTGACACTGCCCTGGAGTCGAACCAAACCACGATGCATTAAGATAAAAAAAAATGCCACGGCTGCACGCTTCTTAAAGCTTGGAAACTTCCCACCCACCAGGAAACCCCATTACATCAAAAGTATTACAACAGAGCCACCACACTGCTCACTGTGGATACAAGAAAGGATTTTCTAACCACGAAGCATGAGGAGATTGAACAGTCCAAGTAAGCCCAATGGATAATTGATACAAAATCTGCACTATCAAGGTTTAATTTAACAGGTTATGTGTACCCGTGGCAGAATCTGGATCGTAAAGTTCAGAAGCGTGTAACATGTGATTTTGCCTCAGAGGATTCAGACACTCTTGAGAAGTGCTCTAGTAATGGGGATTTTTCAGACAAGGACAAAGCAAATCCTTGCAGAGGCCAAGGTCAATAGAGATCGGGCGACCAGTCCTCAGCACGTCAGCGATGGACAAGGTCACAGCCACAGCAGGAGACCTAGTGAATATTTCATCTGTTTGGTTAATGGATGTCCAGGTGGGGGTTGTTGGACGGGGTTTGTCATTTGTACCTTGTATACAATATGATGCTTTTGAAATATTTTTACGTGAACTCCATCTCAGGGCGTTAAGCATTTACACATGAATCGTGATATTGTGATTAAGAAAGCAGACGGGGGGGGGGGGGAGTTGAGAACTGAGTATTATCAAGAAATTGTGCATCAGCTTTCAGATGTGAATGTTTATAGAATGTTGGACCATGATCCTACTGAATATCGTCTAACTGAAATTTTAAAAAGTGATGACAGTGGCACTGGATGATAAGTTGTTGACTTCAAAAGAATTAGAGTTTTTGAATCTTAAAGCACCAAAGATTCCATGGTTCTATATCTTGCCCCAAATTCATAAGAACTTGGCGATCAATTGTGTCCTCATGGGAATCGCTGTTGGAGCCTTTGTCTATATATTTGGATTCATTCCTGTGCCCTTTGTTGCCTACCATTCTGTCTTTTGTATGCGATACTACACATTTTTAAAAAATTTGTTACATTCATCTGGCTTACCAGATTTCCCTTTTGGAGGGGTGGTTGCTAATGTTTGATATGAATTCCCTGTATACTAGCATACCTCAGAAGGGAGCATTGGAGGTGTTGGAGCCAACTTTGAGAGGGAGGGAGGATGTAATTCAGTACCAATTAGCATTTGTGAAACAATTTTATAGCAATTGGGGTTGGCTGTATCAAGAATGCTCAGGCGTTGTGATGGGGGTCATGATGGGCCCCCTCAATAGCTAATTTATATATAGCACGTTTTGAATCAGCATGGCCTCTGGATTGTGAGTATCATAAGCACATCCACATGTGGGCCTGCTACATCGATGACATATTTAAGTTGTGGAACGGGCCCAAATTAGATCTTTTTTGTATTTCATAATTGGTTAAACCAACAAGATTCTTGTATATAGTTTTCAATGGCACATGATAAACATTCAATAGCTTTTTTTTAGATGTGCAGATTTAGAATGAAGGATAGCTTTGAGACATCTGTGTTTAGGAAGGGTACTGATAAGAACACCCTCCTCCAGTATGATAGTGCACATCCTTTGGCTTTGAAGGATGGCCTTCCATTTTCCCAATTTCTGAGATATCGTAGGAATTGCAGTTTGGTATCTAAATACATTGACCAATCACAGGGGATTGGTTAGAGCTTTTCAAGATAGAGGTTATCTGCCTTGGATTATAGAGAGCGCCTGCAAGCATGCTCTCTATAATGACAGAAGTGGGCTTTTGGCCCCTAGACCCTGGAAAACTAGGACTGGTGAATCCCAGTTTGTACATTTGGTCTTCGCCAATATTCACCACTAAGCTGGCAGATATGACATATTGTAAATTCCCATTTTCATATACTTTCAACTGTACCTGGGCTTTTGGATCTTAAGCCCAGAGTGGTACATACAAGGGGCAGAATTTACGTGACATTTTGAGTCCGCCAACTCCTAGGGAGTTTGAGCCGCCTTCTTGCCCTAGTCATGGCGTGTCGGTCCTATTCATTGTGCCCTATAGTGGGGATGGCAGATACTTTTCTAGATCATGGGCTGTGGTGGCGGCTACGTTGGCGGACCACTTGTGCATCAGAGTTTGTAGTATATGCACTTTTGTGCCCTTGTGGACTTCTTTATATTGGCAAAACTATTAGACAGTTATGTACCCGTTTGATAGAGCATCACAGCAACCTTAAAAGGAAGGTGGAAAGAGCCCCACTGGTTCAGCATAGTTTGTTAGCAAACCACACCTTTTATGGATTATAAGTGTGTGGTGCTGGACCATGTGTCCCCATTACGGTGGGGTGATGATTGGGCATGAGAGCTATTACGTAGAGAATAGTACTGTATCTTCCGTTTTGCTATGCTGAAGCCAAATGTGTTGAATGAATATATTGAATGAAGGGCCTACTGGTGATTGGTAATATTGGGTTGATCATGGGCTTAAGGTGTGTGGGCTATGTCATCGGGCCTCGTAATAAGAGACTCCGTAGTCCCTCTAGGCGACTGCCTAGGGGTATTGTGGTTATGTTTGATCTGCCTTCTCTTCTGTATACAGAGTCAGTCAAAGTGGTAAAGCAAAATAGGGTTTTATTCCCGTTCCCTGGCGGATATCATTTCTTTGCAAAAGCACACAGAACAATAAACAAAACTAAACGAAAACAGCTGGAATGTTATTTCTTTCTTCCTTGTTCCTTTCACAAGTTACATCAGCATAAAGATGTTATTTCATCCGATAAACAGATCATACAATCCATCGGCTCAGGCTCTGAGTAAGTATTACTGCCTTCCCACTGTGTTAAGCCTGGACTGCATCTATTAATCCCCAGGTCACATTCACTGCATGTGCTGGAGCTGGGTTCATTCACTGGAGGAAGATAAGCTCTCTTCTCTCCCAGACACTTGTCTAAATCAGGATTATAAAAACCTGCTGTAGAGAAAGTCTCTTTATGGCAAGCCTCCCTTGGCTCCCTTACTTGGAAGTCTGCACACCTTCCTGTATTAAAACTCTGCCCAGAATAATGCTTGTTAAAACTCCTAGCTTCTCTTCTCTCCCAAACACAAGGCTTTAAACTTGTTACCTTACAGGAGGTTCTGTAGTTAGCTGTGGGGTTTCTTTCTCCTGGCAAAGCTTTACTGGCTTGAGGAAAGTTTCTCCGTGACTTGGGTAATTCCCCCAAGGTAGTGTCCCACTTCCTGTTTGAGTGGAAGACCTCTCCGGTACTATCTCTCCAGAGATTAGTTTCTCTACTGCTCCACTGCCCTTTCCTGGAGCTTGCCTCGAGAGCCCTTGGTCCTCCCAGACCTCCAAAGTCTCTCCTGGAATTGGAACGTCTCCTGGGACTCTGTATCTCTCTCTGTCCCTGAGTCTTGCTTGTCTGATGCTGGATCTCCACCTGCATCTGACTGCTACTCTCCTCCTCAGAGTCAGTCTGGCTCTCTCTCTTGCTTCCCTTCTGGCTTCCTCTCTGGCTTCCTCTTCCTGGTTCTAACCAGGGCTTTTTGTACCTCCCCCTCTGCACATTACGTCAGCTTCTGGGGACAGGTGTTTCTGATGAGATTCCTCAATTCTATCTGCGTCACTGCTAAGGAAAGGAAACCTCATTTTAAACCTCTTCTGTTCTACTTGTGCTGACGGCACCGGCTGCTCAGCCATTCTTAGACATGCTGAATCCTCCTGCCCAGCCAAGTTTGAGGTGAGTTCTTCCTTTTTGCTAGTTTCAACAGGCTTTCTATAGCTTACTGTATCACAGCTACTGGTATTGCATATTTTGTGTGTTTGTAATGCTCAGGTTGGGTTTGTGGCATTTTAATAGAGTTGAGGGAGTGGTGCGGTGGCTCTGTTGTAATGCTTTTGACATAAGGGGGTTTCTCTGGGAACAAACAGGAAGTCTGCCCTCACATATGGGTGATGTCTGCGCCGATGGAGCCCGTGTGGAAACATCTTCCCAGCTTTCAAGGAAAACCTTTGGGAGATGCACCATGCATGCATGGTCCACTTCCCCACCCAAGCGTGCCATCTTGCCTCACTTTTTTTTTCTGCAGATTCCATCGTACATTGTCCAGTTTTCCCCAGAAAAAGTCTGAATTTTATTGTTAAGTTTTGTCCAGTTGCATACCAGTTCCTTCCCACACCTGAGCTAGCTCACCTTGGCATTGCTCCTCGGGTTTTTCTATTTGTTTTCTCATTTTTTCATTGAGGTGCTTCTCGACCGGTGTTCATGCCCTTTTACAGCCAAAGGCTTCTGACCCCCGCCAGGAGGCAAGGACCCCCTTTTTCCAATGGCTTCAAAAAGTGTGACCGGTGTGGCAAAATGATGTCTCTCATCAACCCACATGACTGCTGCCTCCGATGCCTCTGCCTCTGCCTGGAGCATAATGACTCTTGACTGCGAGCTCTGCAGAACTATGACCTCAAAGGCCTTAAAGAGCTGCCATCAGCAGCAGGAAAACGTTTTTCAGAAATATGACTGCACTGGAGTCTCTGACACCCCCCTCCAGGGCCCCCCTCTGATACCTCTGTGCCGCGCAAAGCCAGAGCCTTCTCGGAGTCCCATGGCCGTGGTTCCTCTGAGCTGAAATCCCTGGAGATGGAGCACAAGAAGAAGAAAGCCTTGAAGACCACCTCAGAGGATGAATCCAGGAAGAAGGGGAAATCCCATCGCAGGGCCTGAAGTCCCAGGCATGAGCCTGAGGAGTCGGGTTAGGAGTGGCCTACCAAGCTGCTCTGTAAGGAGTCACTGGCACCCACCGACCAGCCTTGGAACTCTGAGGCCATCCTCAGAGGACTCCCCCTCAACAGTACTGATGCTGGGCACAAAGTCCTCGGTGCCTGCAGAATGGCAGCCCTAGAGAGCAGTATATTTGTCCTAGTGGCCATGCAGTGAGCATTCATGTCTGGCTCATCCAGTTCATCCACCCCGATGATGGGACCCTCGACATAGAGGGCTTCCCTAGACATTGAGCCAGTCTCAAGCACCACCAGCCTCAAGAGAGCCTTCGGCTCCAGACAAGGTCCCCGTCACATTCCTCGAGACACCGGTCCTCCCTGGTGAGTGCATGTGTCTTGAACAGATGATCATCCGGAGGTTACAAACTGCCAAGAGCGGTCCTCGACTGAGGTGATCGCACAGTGTAGGACTTGTACTCTGACTTCGAGTCCAAATGGAAGACCGAGGGTGAAGATTTCCCAGACACGAGGCTACTCCGAGATGTGCCCTCGGACCTGAGCCCCTCAACAACCCGATGCTGTTCCCCACCCGAAAACGTTGCGTTCCTTGATTTTGTGCAAGACATGGCCAAGGAGGACCCATGCACTGAGGAATTGGAGATACTCCAATATGAGGTACCCCCTAAGGAAACCCTTATTTATTTAACTAGGCTTATATACCACTTTTCTAGCTGTCATAGTGGTGTACATTCGGGTACTATTTATATATTTTTCTTTGTCCCCGAAAGGCTCATAATCTCAGTTTTTCTACCGGAGGCAATGGAGGGTTAAGTGGCTTGCCTAGTGCCACAAGAACTACCTGTGAGACTAGAAATCCCAGTCCTTTCAGCCCAAGGTTGCTGTCCTCTAGCGTGATTCAAACCCCTTGCCCCAACCACTAGGCCACTCCTACCTTATGGTACCAGTGCCCCGATCCTCAACAGCTGCCTCCTCTGAATGTGGGAAACACCGGCGTCTGTACCAATAGGCGCTTCTATGCTATGTACCGGGTATGCCAAAGTAACGGGTTTCAAAAGACCCAGCTTCCCCACAACTCCATGGTCATAGAGTCAGCAATGCACTAGCTTAAAAGTAAAAAAAAAACTCATTCCTTGGTCCCACCCAGCAAGGAGGCCCGAATCCTAGACTCCCTCGGCCAGAAGGCCTTTCAGGACTCTATGCTAATGTGCTGTATCCAGTCCTACCAGTTCTACATCAGCACGTACCTGAAGGAACTGTCAAAGGTGCTTGGTGAATTCTCAGCAGGCCTTGAGGAGGAGCCCCTACAGAGGTTCAAGACCCTGACCTCTGGCGGTAAAAGAATTCTCAAAGGTTTTGTCCTGGGAAGCCTACAATGGTTTCGAGTCATCAGCCAGGGTAGCTGCCGCAGGCATTGGGGCACAATGCCAGGCATGGCTGCAGTCATCCAACCTGGAACAATGGGTGTAGGACTAACTGATTGATGTCCCCTGCATAGGAGAAAACCTATTCGGAAGCCCATGATGGATAAGGCAGCAGAGATTGAAACAGAATACGTGACGAGAACCAGGCTCTAAAAGAAGACCTCTGTGCAACCTGTGATAAGGAAGCTTATCATAGCTCAGGAAGGAGCTATAGAAAAGGTGAAGTGACTCTGAACAAGCAACCTGTCAGTTCTGGTAGAAATAAGAAAACAGAATTTTGCCATAAAAGACTACCAGTCCCAGAATGCACCAGGTTTCCAACAGCCATTAGAGGAGCTGAAGTGAGGAAACGTGTGTTCAATCAGGAGGGCTATGAGGTAATCCCTAAGCACTCATCTCAAAGGGCAGGGCCTGATTCAGCACAGCTGCGCTGTGTTAGGGAGGAGCACTCATCTAAGCAGAATAAGAGTAGAGTTTATTCTACAGATGACCATCTTCATGATCACCTTGGATATCCAGAGAATTGTCCTCAGTATCCTGAGAATCAGCTTGAGTTTGATCATCAGTTTCATCTGAAGGATCATCAGAAGCAGAAGCCAAACCGGACGGACAGAGAGGGAAAGAGACCCTTTGGAAGAAGGAAGAGAAAAGCCTTTGAGAGGTCTAGAAGAGTCCAAAGCAGTACGTATACTGGGAGGTATTCCAAGGGCCAGCATACACCATTGGACTGGGGAAAGCCAGAGGAATGGTGCTGCAGAGCTAGGAATCACCAGAGGCTACCTGTGAGGGAGACGGCTGCACGTGGAAGGGACCCTAAGACCTGTGCCAGAAGGTACGTGAAGAGAGATCCAGTGTCCAGGGATCTGGCTTGGAAGGCTGGACATAAGAACTGGACTACATACTGGCCAGGTTATATAGAGAGGAACTCTAGCAGCAATGGAAGCTCAGGTATGAACACTGATCTATGCCCTAGCTATAACCTTGAAAGACAGCAGGGAAACAAGTATTCTCCTGAAAATGCTCCATTGAGAGATTCATCTGTGCCAATCCATGATATTGAACCCATGCTTGTTGAACAAGGGGGAATAATAGCAGATGAGGATCCTGTTTATATGGACTGCTCTCTATCTAAACTCCGTTGGTAACTTTCTGTTATAAAGTACAGCAACCATCACAAAGAAATACAAATTTGTTCTTTAATCTACTCAGAAAAGCTCCTGAAGCAGGATTTGACCCACACAGTGGAAGGCAAGCCAGCTAAGGGGTTTCAGCTGGTAACGACCAGTAGATCTAAGAGCGTGCAGTGACTTAATGGTCTTCAGAAAACAACTCAAGACGTACCTATTCCAGTCACACTTCAACACTATATAATCTCAATCCACAAAGCAAATTGTATGAATTCATGTCAGCAATGAGATCGCCACCAATAGACTCACTGTTGTGTGAATATGTATCTGCTTATGTAAATTGTAAATTCTTTTGTAAATACTAATTGTAAATATTTCCCTTCTCAATGTGTCTAAACCTTATCCCTGTGTGCTGTGAACTGTACTATGCCCTCTAATCATACTGTGTGCTGTGAACTGTACCTCTTCCACTAATCATCCTGTGTATTGTAAATTATGGCCAGTACAGCCACTCTTTTTCTGTGGTGGAATACCGCTGCTGATCGCTGGAAGTAGCGGGATATAAGTGTACACTAAATAAATAAATAAATAAATAAAAAATAAACTGCTAGCAATTAAGCCTTACCTAATTGCTTGTGAGCTAGGAGAGAATCACTTCTGTATCTATGTGGGAAGTAATCAGAAGTTAACCTGAAAAGAACAGTTTGTTTCTTGCTTTGTGGCTTTTCATTTGTTGTTTTCCTGATTTTTAACTTTGTTTTTCCAAGTTAACACTGAAAGCAAGTAACCTAATTTATGTGCTACCAAGCATATCTGTGTTGGGAGAAATAACCCCATAAATAAATATCTTATTGGCTTTACCCAAGAGCACAACTAAATTATTGTCAGCAGCTGTGTCTGGTGTGAATGAACTACATTGTCCACAATACCTTGCAAATCATATAGAGATATGCACTTGCCAAGACTGTGAAGATTTTCACCCAGGCAGCCGTCTGACAAACCGCAGAAGAAAACCCAGGGGGGAAAAGCCCTTCTTTCTGAGGAAGAAAGGGAGCTTTAGCAGTTCACGGCACTTCCAGGCCTTCTTGGCCCCTCAACAGGGCCAGCAACAAAAAGGCCAGGGACATGGTCCCAGAAAGCAAAAAGGCCCTGAAGTCCCAGGTGCTGGCTCCAGCCCAGCCTGGGGGGAGATTTTGACTGCCTGGGTGTGACCTCCCTACCCTCAGGGGGTCCTCTGCTGCCCACAGGGGGGCACCTAGCCCTGTTTGCCCACAGGTGGACAGCCATAACCACTGATACCTGGGTGCTACAAGTGGTCAAGGAGGGCTTCTTCCTCCACCTAGAGTGGATGCTACCCTCTTGCTTCCAAGGAGATCACACCAGACACCTCCTTCACTGAACTAGCAGGCCTAATCTAGGACAAGGTAGTGGAGCCAGTGCCGAAACATCTCTGGGGCACATGCTTCTACTTCAGGTATTTCCTCATCGCCAAGAGGACAGGGGGCCTCAGGCCCATCCTGGACCTGCAAGAGCTCAACAGGTTTCTGATCTGGGAGAAGTTCAAAATGCTCTCCCTTGAAACACTGCAGCCATTCCTCCAGCAGGGAGATTGGCTCTGGTCCTTAAACCTAAAGAATGCCTTCACACACATCCTAATCCATCCCAGCCACAGAAAATACCTCCAGTTCATGGTGGGGGAGACAGCACTACCAATACAGGGTGCTACCCTTTGATCTGGCCTCGTCACCAAGGTTCTTCACAAAATGCCTCGCGGTGGTTGCAGCACATCTCAGGCTTCAAGGGGCCTTCGTTTTCCCTTATCTGAATGACTGGCTCATAAAAAGGGGACATAGCTGCAGAGGTATAATGAGCCACCGAGCGCACCATAAATTCCCTGGGTTTGTCATAAACTACCCCAAGTCCCACCTCACTCCAGCCCAGCGCCTAGAATTCATCGGGGTACAATAGATACCTTCCATGCAAAAGCCTTCCTCCCTCAGGAGAGGTCAGTACACCTCAGGGAGTTGGCCGCAGAGGTATACCGATGCCGGACACTACCTTCCCAGCTTCTAATTCGCCTCCTGGGACACATGGCCTCCATGGTTCATGTGACCCCCATATGCCCGCCTGCACATGAGGGAAGCCCAGTGTTGCCTCCACTCTCAGTGGACACAAGCCACAGGCAGGCTCAGGGACAGAGTAATCCATCAGTTGGCAGACTCCCTCAGATGGTGGCAGATTCCACATCACTTTCAGGCAGGAATACCCTTCAAGGCATCCACCCCCCAGACGGTCCTGGATGCCCCCCTTACTGGACTGGGGAGCACATTGTGAAGGCCTCCAGATGCAAGGCTGCTGATCCAAGGAAGAATTGTGGCTGAAAATCAACCTGCTGGAGCTATAGGCAATATTCCTGGCTCTCCGAGCCTTCTGCCACCAACTGCAGCACCTTCTGATGCTGATCCAGAATGACAACCAGGTCACAATGTTCTGCATGAACAAACAAGGGGGAAACAGGGCCCTACACCCCTCTGCCAGGAGGCAGTAGCTGTCTGCGCCTATGTGGCACTCAGTGATATGTTCCTGAGCTGTTTACGTCCTGGGCCATGACAATGCCCTGGCAGACAAACTGAGCAGAGTCCTTCAGTCTCACGAGTGGTACCTGGACCCAATAGTAGCCTCTGGGGTGTCTCCTCGATGGACCTGTTCACCAGCTAGGACAACACATGTTTGCCCTGATTTTTGATCCCACCAGCTGCACCCTTCCTGGGTGGCAGCAGATGTGGTCCTCATCCCATGGACGGAAGGCCTCCTGTATGCCTTCCCATCAACACTGCTGGTCGCCAAGACCCTATTCAAGGTCCAGCATGACGGAGCATCTCTAATGTGGATAACTCCTCGGTGGCCCAGGCAGCCCTGGTTTACACTGTTCCTCTTCCAAGGCTACTCTCACAGGAGCAAGGCTCTCCTACACCCCAGCCTGGAGTCCCTGTCACTCACAGCTTGAAAGGGTAGCGTTAACACCCTTCTACCTCCCACAAGATGTGGAGGAGGTCCTTCTGACCTCGAGTAAAGCCTTCACAAGAAGGGCATACACCTTTAAGTGGCGCCGTTTCTTGGTATGATGTGCAGAAAGATGGGCAAACCCATTCTCCTGCTCGGTACAAGTAGTACTACAGTATTTGCTCCATCTGTCATGGATGGGATTAAAGTCCAATTCAGTCAGGATACATTTGTGCGCCATCACAGCGCACCACCATTCCATTGAGGGCAAATCCCTCTCAGTGCAGCTCCTTGTGTCCCGATTCCTGTGGGGCCTCGTGTTATCCAACCCCCCCCCCCCCCCCCAGTGGCCAAGTGGGATCTAAATGTGCTCTTTCAGCTCATGAAGCTTCCGTTTGAGCCTCTGGTGACCTGACACCTGCGGTACCTCTCCTGGAAGGTCTTATTTCTTGTAGCACTCATATCAGCTTGCAGAGTTAGCGAGTTCCAGGTTCTGATGGCAGAACCCACCTACACAAAGTTCTACAAGAATAGTGTGGTGTTCCGCACACACCTCAAGTTTCTGCCAAAGGTGGTATCCCCTTTCCACCTCAACCAGGAGGTGGTGCTCCCCACCTTCTTTCTGAGTCCTCACACTGGTAGGGCGGAGACCATCCTTCATACACTAGATTATAAAAGGGCCCCATCCTCCTACCTTCAATGGATTCAGGGCCACCGAAAAGCACCTCAGCTTTTTGTATGCTATGACCCCAGTCATCTGGGGCTCCCAGTGACTAAGCGAACTCTATCCTCTTGAGTAGCAGACTGCATTACCCTTACCTATAAGCAGGTGAGGATTCCACTGGACCAGAAGGTCATGGTGCATTGCATCAGGGCCATGGCTACTTCCTTGGCAAATCTGCACTCTGTCTCCGTGACAGAGATCTGTCTGGCTGTCACCTGGTCTTTGGTCCATACCTTCGCAGCTCACTACTGCCTAGAGAGGGAGTCCTGATGGGACAGCACCTTCGACCAGGCTGCATTCCACAATCTCTTTGGAGTGTAGGCAACTCCTGCCCTCCGGCCCTTCTGTATTCAGGCTACCAGAGCACTGGTTCTCTGCCGGACACCTTGGTCTTGTGAGAGTCTCTCATAGGGATTCAGCTGCTGCTGATCACGGCTCACCCTTACAGGTCACCGTGGCGTTTTTACAGGTTCTTGGTAGCTTGTAGCTGGGGAGTCCCATATATGAGGACTGATTTCCTGCTTGTTCCCAGAGAAAGCATGGTTAATCACCTATAACAGGTGTTCTCCAGGGACAGTAGGAATTAGTCCTCACAACCCTTCCTCCTCCCCTTGGAGTTTCTTTACCTTTTTTTATTTTTGCCATCTTAGCTATGTCATTGGACTGAAGCAAGATGGCACCCTTGGACAGGAAGGGGACCACACATGTGTGGTGCATCTTCTTTGAAAGCTGGGGAGATGCTTCCACATGGGATCCGTAGGCGCTGATATCACCCATACGTGAGGACTGATTCCTGCCGTTCCCGGAGAACACCCTTTTACATGTGAGTAACCATGCTTTCCTGGTGGGTGGAGAGTTCTCAAGCTTTAAGAAGTGTGCAGCCATGATGGTTTTTACCTTAACGCATCACGGTTTGGTGTTACTCCAGGGCAGGCATATCTTGACTTGGCCTGGCGTTGGAGTTCGACCTGGTGTTACTCTGCTCTGCCTTTGAAGCTAAGTAATACTGTTGGTGCTAGGCCCATTTGGGAGTTTGATGAATGCCTTGATTGTTTGGATAAATAATCATTTATATTGGAGGCTTTTTTTATGACTTATGATAAGGGTACGTATTCTGCTGTGTTAAGCTGGAAAACAGATATGGCCGATTGGCAGTTTAATATCTGCATGCCTGAGCCATTGCATTGGCTTTTATTATACCTTGAGGTCTTTTTTCCTCCAATATTTGAAAAATATATGTTTCTGGTTTGCCACCTGTAGCTGGAATTTTATTGTGTATGGTGGACCTAATTTTTTTTTGTTGTTGTTTTTTTGGGATGGAGTTGTTTTGAAAGAGGTTCCTGGAGAAGCTTATTTTAGACTAGGCTTTTTCAAGAATAGATTATTTAAAATGTTGCTTCTCACAGCCAGATCTGGAGTGTGTGGCCCGGAATACTCCTGTTGAGCTCGAGGGGGGGAGGGAGAGGGGGAGACGCTGGATACTAGAAAGCATGGGTGAGAGCATGGGTGTGTAGCCTTTAAAAAAGGGGGGGGGGCAACTGATAAAGAGGTGCATATATCACTGGGTCTTTACTTGTGCAGCCCATGGCTGGCACCAAACTTCCAAATATGCTCTGCCTTTCCATTAGCTGGAAGAACTTGCTGTGCATACAATCTTGGAAGCCCAGAGCAGACGTATCCCATGCATTAAGAAAGGAAGAAGGAAGGCAAGTGACAACTAGAATGGTTAAAATGTGAGATGAAAGAGGTTACTGCAGTTAAAATTTTTTTTCAAAAAATGGAAAGTGGAACCATATTAAAAATAAGAACATAAGAAATGCTGGGTCAGATCAAGGTCCATCAAGCCCAGTATCCTGCTTCCAACAGTGGCCAATCTGGGTCACAAGTACCTGGCAGGTACCCAAAGCCCACAGCTTCCACAATCCTGGGGTAGGCAGTGGATTTCCCGGGTTCTCTTTAATAATGGTTTATGGACCTTTCCTCCAGGAACTTGTCCAAACCTTTTTTAAACCCAGCTACACTAACAGCTTTTACTACATCCTCCGGTAATGAACTCCATGTTGAATGAAAAAATTTGTTCTCTAATTAGTCTTAAATGGGTTACATTTTAACTTCATTGCATGTGCACTAGTCTTTCTACTTTTTAATGGTGTAAACAACCGATCTATGTTAACCTGTTCCACTCCATTCATTAATTTAAAGACTTCTATCATATCTCCCCTCAGCCTTCTTTTTTCCAAGTTGAAGAGCCCTAACCTTTTTAAACTTTCCTCATAGGGGTATTCTTCCATCCCCTTTACCATTTTGGTGGCTCTTCTCTGTACCTTTTCTAGTTATGCTATATCCTTTTTAAGATACGGCGACCAGAATTGCACACAGTATTCAAGGTACGGTTGAACCATGGAACGATACAGAGGTTTTATTCTCCATGCCTTTCCTTATGATTCCTAGCATTCTATTAGCTTTCTTGGCCACCACTGCACATTGGGTGGATGGCTTCAACATATGATCCATGATAACGCCTAAATCTTTTTCCTGTGTGGTGGTTTCTAAGGTGGTTCATGTAACCAAAGTTTGGGTTGTTTTTTTCCCGGGTGCATAACTTTGCACTTGTCCACATTAAATTTCATCTGCTATTTGGACGCCCAGTCTTCCAATTTATCAAGATCCTCTTGCAATTTTTCACGATCCTCTTGGGTTTTAACAGTTTTGAATAATTTTGTGTCATCTGCAAATTTGATCACCCCACTCATTATTCCTATTTCCACGTCATTTATGAATATGTTAAAAAGCAGCGGGCGCAGCACAGATCCCTGGGGTACTCCACTATTCACTTTTCTCCACTGGGAAAATTGACCATTTAGTCCTATTCTCTGCCTTCTATTTTTAACAAGTTCCTGATCCACAATACTACACTGCTTCCAATGCCATGACTTTTTAATTTCACCAAGAGTCTCTCATGGGGGACCTCGTCAGAGGCTTTCTGAAAATCCAGATCCATTATATGCAAATCTCTCCCATGCATATTCATTGTGGTTATCCTGAAAACCCGACTGGCTAGGTGGGTCCCGAGGACAGGGTTGAGAACCCCTGCATTAGATCAATCGGCTCACCTTTGTCTATCTGTTTATTCACACCTTCAAAAAGAGATAACAGATTAGTAAGACTAGACTTTCCTTGGCTAAATCCCATTAAACCATGAGTATATACATGATCAGTAATTTTATTCTTTATAATGGTTTCTGCGGTTTTGCCAGGTACTGTCATCAGACTCGCAGGTCTGTAGTTAACTGGCTCACCCCTGGCGTTACATTGGCCATTCTCCACTCTTCAGGATCTATGGTTGATTTTAATGATAGTTCACAGATTACTAATAGTAGGTCTGCAATCTCAATGGCATAAGCACGGGCACATTTAAATGTAAATTATAGATAAGGAAGACAAAAAGAGAATTTAAAAAGAAGCTTGCCACAGAGACAAAAGCTCATAATAAAAACTTTCTTAGGCACATACGAAGCAAGAAGCTGGGGAAAGAGTCAGTTGAACCCTTTAGATGATCAAGGGGTAAAAAGGGTGCACTCGGGGAGAAAAGGTAATATCTGAGAGACTAAATGAATTCTTTGCTTCAGTATTTACTGAGGAAGATATAAGGAAGCTACTCATGGCCGAAACTATATTTAATGGTAATGAGTCAGAAAAGCTGAATGAAATCTCAATGAAATTTGGGCAGACTAGATGGACCATACTGGTCTCTATCTGCCGTCGTATGTATGTTACTCTATTTAATGTGGAGAATTGCGAAGTGATGCATGTAGGGAAGAATAACCCAAATAAATAAATAAATAAATAAATAATAATAATAATCTGGAAGATGTAGTAGAAAAACTTGATAGAGCAGCAAATTAGCTGGATTGAATGGTATACACCCAAGAGAACTGAGAAAACTCAAAGATGAAATTGCAGAGATACTATTAATGATTTTAAATCTATTATTAAAATTGTCTATCATACCAGAAGATTGGTGAGTGACCAATGTAATGCTTGCTTTTATAAATGTCTACAGGCGTGCTCTGGGAAACTACAGACCTGTGGGTCTAACATTGCTGCTAGGCAAAATGGTGGAAACTGTTATTAAGGACAAAATTACTGGACACATGAACAAACATGGTTTAATGGGCCACGTCAACATGGAATTAGCCATGAGAAGACTTGCCTCACCAATCTGCTCCATTTCTTTGAAAGTGCGAATAAACATGTGGATAAAGGTGAGGCAGTTAATAAATTGTACTTAGACTTTCAGAAAGCATTTGACAAAGTTCAACATCAGAGACTTCTGTGGAAATTAAAATGTAATGTCATCAGGGTAGTACCAAGGGCCGTGTGAGCGGTGCGACCACACAAAGCACAAGCACAGAAGGGGTCACTGATATAACCACTCGGCTTTCAGGAAGCTCAGAAAGAGGGAGTTACCGAATGTGGCTGAGTTGAGGGGACATCAGATTTGTTACTTGTGCAGAGCTTGATATACAGTCTTGCATGACCTACAAGGCTATGTCTTCTTGATGGATTAGAAGCTGCTTGAGAGAGACAAAACAGAGTTAGGGATAAAGGATTAGTTTCCTCAAAGGAGTGGAATAGCTCAGGGATCTATGTTAGGACCAATGCTTTCTAACATATGTAATGATCTGGCATCGGGAACAACAGCAATGTGATTAAATTGACAGATGATAGGAAATTATTCAAAGTTGTTGCAAGTGGATTGTGAAAAATTTCAGGAGGTCTTTGGGAGACTGGGCTTCCAAATAGCAGATGAAATTTGGGCAGACTAGATGGACCATACTGGTCTCTATCTGCCGTCGTATGTATGTTACTCTATTTAATGTGGAGAATTGCGAAGTGATGCATGTAGGGAAGAATAACCCAAACTATAGAAACACAATGCTGGATTCCACATTAGGAGTCCACCACACAAAACATGGATTTGGCTGTGATTGTAGAAAGTACGTCGAGATCTTCTCTTCAGTGTGCAGTGATAGCCAATAAAGCAAACATAATGCTAGGAATCATTAGGAAAGGAATAGAGAATAAAACAGATATCATAATGCCTCTGTATCCCTCCATGGTGCAATCGCACCTTGAGTATTGCGTTGAGAGCAGTAGTAGTAATTATAGCAACTTGTTGATAGCTTGTAGCATTTTATAGCCCAACAAGACTATGCATGTAAACTGGTGGTGAATTACAGTTTAAGTGCATAGCTTTGTTGGGATATAAGTTGCTACAAAGTTGCTACAATTGCTACTACTGCTTTGTCTGGATACATTTTGTTACAACCGAGATGACTGGATTGAGGGACTCTTAAAAACTAAGTGTGGAATAATAAATAAGTTTGGACTAGCTGTGATTGGGCTCCAACAAAAAAAATTATGTAGAAATATGTTTGGGCTCAATCTTGAGTTGAATTATTGTATGTTGACTCCTTTAACAGCAAGATCACACATTTTAATTAATTCCTTATGGGATGTCAGGTAGTTGTGACCTGGATTTGGAAACAGGACACTGGGCTTGATGGACCTTTTGGTCTGATCCATTATGGTAGTTCATTGGTTCTTATGTTAGGTACCTTCTGTGCTTTCCATCTGTGCATTTGATTCTGGTGGCTTCAACTAAGTGCAACAACAGGGGTTGGAGGTGGGGGCCAGAAAGTACAGAGTTCTTTTGTCTAGCCAGTGTGTTTTAACTATTTAACTAGATAGTAAGCTCAAAGAACTGTCTACTGTAGGTCAGGGGCGGCCCAAGGGGGGTGCGGGGCCATGTGCGGAGACTCGGTGCGGGGCCTCATTTGCATAAGTGGCCTTATTTGCATAAATATTTGCATAATGTTACCATACACTAACTTTTAGTAAACATGTCTCTTAATGAGTGTATGGATAAAGAAAGACTAAAAGATTTCTACATTACTATAATCCAGTGCCAACCGCCAGGCACATTAGGAACTACTACAAACGCTGCCCATTTAGAACCCATAGCAAACCCGCTGTATCCTGACAGCATTACCAGGACTCACAAAGCACCAGTCCCTACCTATCAAAAGGAAACACTGCAAATATTAAACCAGTACATTTCAGAGAATACTGGGGAAAGAGAACAAGTGGCAATGTCAAATAGGAATTACATAAACAGAATACCTCAGCTCAGTTACACATGCAGAACATAGACCATCACCAAACAAGGAATCGCAATTTAGAAACAGGAAGGCAATAATTTAAACTGGGAACCCCAAAAGCCAAACTTGGAATGTACAACAACACTGTAGAAATAAAACTATAAATCAATTTCCTCTTGTACCAAACAAAGCGCAGACGTTAATGATGCACATTTCCCAGAACTTTCATATTCCAGTTAATAAATTCAAAATAAAGAGATATATTTCTACCTTTTGTGCATTTTTTTTCAGTTGCAATTGCTCCAGCCACTTTCTTCTGGTTTCTTCATGTTTTCTGCTAACTCTCCATCGTCTGCTGTCCATTTGTCCTTTCTTCTCTCTTCTAGTTTTCTTTCCATCCTCTCTCTCTACATCTGCTTTAACATACTAATCTTTATCCTTTTGCTCTTTCCTCATTCTTATTTCATCCACACAAATTTTACCCCTCCATCCTCAATCCCCACTTACTCTCCCAATACCCGGCCAATTGTAGATTTTTCATCCCTCCCACACAAAATATTTTTCCCCTCTCCATTTTACTCTGCCAGCCCCATCCCATTCTAATCCTCCCCCAACATCAGCTCCCTTCTAGTTCCAGTCTCACCCAGCATCCATTCCCTTCTAGTCCCTGCATCAGCCCATTTCCAGTCCTAGCCATCCATCAACCCATTTCCAGTCCTAGCTCCCCCATCCATTTTCAGTCTGAGTCCCTTCATCAGCTCATTTCCAATCCTAGCCCCCCATCAGCCCATTTCTAGTCATTTCCTAGCCCCACCATCAGCCCATGTCAAATCCTAGCTCCCCTCCACTCAGCCCAATTCCAGTCCAAGCCCCCCCATGAGCCTACTTCCAGTTCTAGCCCCTCCATGAGTCCATTTCAATTCAAGCCCCCACCACAGCCCATTTCCAATCTTAGCTCCCCCCAACAGCCCATTTCCAGTCCTATCCTAGCTGCTCCATCAGCCCATTTTCAGTTCTAGCTCCCTTCCCTCACAGCCCATTTCCATTGCAAGCTCCCTCCCCATCAGCTATTTGCAGTTCAAGCCTCCCCGTCCACTCAGTCCATTTCCAGTCATAGCAATCCCCCAACCCATTACCAGTCCTAGCCCCCCATCAACCCATTTTCAGTTTAAGCCCCCCCCCTATAACCCATTACCAGTCCTAACCCCCCATCAGCCCACTTCCAGTCTTAACCCCATCAGCCCATTTCCAGTCAGCCCCCCATAGCCCATTGCCAGTCCTAACCCCCCCCCCATCAGCCCACAGCCCATTACTAGTCCTAACCACATCAGCCCACCTCAAGTCCTAACCCCTCCCCATCAGCCCTTTTCCTGTCCTAGCGCCCCCATAGCCCATTAGCAGTCCTAACCCCCCCCCCCCCCATAGCCCATTAGCAATCCTAACCCCCATCACCCTATTTCCAGACAGCCCCCATCAGCCCACAGCCCATTACCAGTCTTAACCCCCCCCAGCCCATTTCCAGTCCTAACCCCCCATCACCCCATTTCCAGTCAGCCTCCATCAACCCCCAGCCCATTACCAGTCTTAACCCCCCCAGCCCATTACCAGTCTTAACCCCCCCAGCCCATTTCCAGTCAGCCTCCATCAGCCCCAGCCCATTAGCAGTCTTAACCCCCCCAGCCCATTTCCAGTCCTAACCCTCCCCAGCCCATTTCCAGTCAGCCTCCATCAGCCCCAGCCCATTTCCAGTCCTAACCCCCCCTCCAGCCCATTTCCAGTCCTAACCCCCCCCCCCCAGCCCATTTCAAGTCAGCCTCCATCAGTCCCAGCCCATTTCCAGTCCTAACCCCCCCTTGCACATTTCCAGTCCTAACCCCCCCCCCTTGCACAATTCCAGTCCTAACCCCCCCCTTGCACATTTCCATTCCTAACTCCCCCCCCTTGCACCTTTTCAGTCCTAACTCCCCCCCCTTGCACATTTCCAGTCCTAACCCCCCATCACCCCATTACCCGACAGCCTCCATCAGCCCCCCCCCCCCTTCCCTTCCCTTCCCTTCCCTTCCCTTCCCTTCCGGCAAATTTAAAAACAAAAACCTGGCTCTAGCTGCTGCCGCGTCCGTCGCAGCAGCGGCAGAATGGCGTGTCCCGCGGGGCCCCCTCTCCACGTCGAGCCCTCTGCAAGGGCTTTCAGATTCGCGAAGGGAGAGTGCTCCCTCGCGTCTCTGTAAAGCCCGCAGGGGCTAATGGGAAATTTCCCATCAGCCCCTCGCGTCTAAAGGGGCTGATGGGAAATTTCCCATTAGCCCCTGCGGGCTTTACAGAGACGCGAGGGAGCACAACTCTCCCTTCGCGAATCTGAAAGCCCTTGCAGAGGGCTCGAAGAGGAGAAGGGGCCCCGCGGGACACGCCATTCTGCCGCTGCTGCGACGGACGCGGCAGCAGCTAGAGCCAGGTTTTTGTTTTTAAATGTAATTAAAAAAAAAGCAGAATGTTCTTTGCGCAGGGCCCCCTGAAACGCGGGGCCCTGTGCAAAAAACATTCTTGCTCAATGGACGGGCCGGCCCTGCTGTAGGTATCTGTAAAGTGCCGCATACACCCGGTAATGCTATGTCGGTTTATATTGAAGGTTATTTTCTTAGTACTGACAACCTAAACTAGGGGTGTATGTGGTGTTGCGTGGTGTTTTTTTTTTTTTTTTTTTTAATCAGCTGAGCATCAGTTTAAAAATGCTAATTTCCTTCCTGATTAAGAACAGAGTAACCCAAGCCTAAACACAAGCATACCTTAAAAAGCATGATCTTTGACATGAAAATGTTGTGACACTGGGCAGTGGTCTACTGAATTTTCCAATGACGTTTATCATTGTAGCTTGCTAGAAAATTGTTTTAGGAAAGAGGTTTGGATGACAAGCGAAGTCAAATCTGTAGAGTCATCGTCACCCTGCAGATGAAAAAATATTAAACAGGAGAGCTCTGCTGCCAAGGGAAATGTGACCAGAAAAGGTCCACCTGTAGACACATCACTAATGCCTTGAATATGAATATGCATATGAAAGATTTGCATGCCAGTTACTTGCATTTTTCACAAAATGTATGGGCACTTACACCCCACATACATTGCAGCAAACGTTAATCGGGAGATCATCCACCTTGCTTCTTTTTTAAGAAATTATCAACTTCAACCAAATTCACACTAAGGAGGTAGTTTTGTGTATTAAGTGTTGTGATAAGGAAGCTTATCATAGCTCAGGAAGGAGCTATAGAAAAGGTGAAGTGACTCTGAACAAGCAACCTGTCAGTTCTGGTAGAAATAAGAAAACAGAATTTTGCCATAAAAGACTACCAGTCCCAGAATGCACCAGGTTTCCAACAGCCATTAGAGGAGCTGAAGTGGGGAAACGTGTGTTCAATCAGGAGGGCTATGAGGTAATCCCTAAGCACTCATCTCAAAGGGCAGGGCCTGATTCAGCACAGCTGCGCTGTGTTAGGGAGGAGCACTCATCTAAGCAGAATAAAGGTAGAGTTTATTCTACAGAGAATCATCCTCAGGATCCTCATCCTCATCATCATCTTCATGATCAACTTGGATATCCTCAGTTTCATCTGGAGGATCATCGGAAGCAGAAGCCAAACCGGACAGACAGAGAGGGCAAGAAACCCTTTGGAAGAAAGAAGAGGAAAGCCTTTGGGAGGTCTAGAGGAGTTTGGAGCAGTACGTATACTGGGAGGCATTCCAAGGGCCAGCATACACCATTGGACTGGGGAAAGCCAGAGGAATGGTGCTGCAGAGCTAGGAATCTCCAGATGGTACCTGTGAGGGAGACGGCTGCACGTGGAAGGGACCCTAAGACCCGTGCCAGAAGGTATGTGAAGAGAGATCCAGTGTCCAGGGATCTGGATTGGAAGGCTGGACATAAGAACTGGACTACATACTGGCCAGGCTATATAGAGAGGAACTCTAACAGCAATGGAAGCTCAGGTATGAACACTGATCTATGCCCTAGCTATAACCTTGGAAGACAGCAGGGAAACAAGTATTCTCCTAAAAGTGCTCCATTGGGAGATTCATCTGTGCCAATCCATGATATTGAACCCATGCTTGTTGAAGAAGGGGGAGTGATGGCAGATGAAGAATGTGTTTACATGGACTGCTCTCTGTCTAAACTCCTTTGGTGATTTTCTGTTACAAAGTACAGCAACCATCACAAAGAAATACAAACTTGTTCTTTAATCTGCTCAGAAAAGCTCCTGAGTAGGATTTTTAGCCACGCAGTAGAAAGCAAGCCAGCTAAGGGGTTTCAGCTGGGTAACTGCTAGCAATTGAGCCTTACCTAATTGCTTGTGAGCTCTGAGGGAATCACTTCTGAATCTATGTGGGAAGATATAAGAAGTTAACCTGAAAAGAACAGTTTTTCTCTTCTTTGTGGATATTGTTTGTTGTTTGATACACTGCTAAGAAAATATTAGCTAAAGCCTACAGAAAAGACCAGTTTGTTACCAACCAGGTCTTATTTCTTTTGCTTTGATTGCCTGACAAGTTCAAATGTTGTTTTCCTGATTTTGTTTTTCCAAGTTTAACACTGAAAGCAAGTAACATGATTTATGTGCTACCAAGCATATCTGTGTTGGGAGAAATAACCCCTTAAATAAATATCTTATTGGCTTTACACTTGAGCACAACTAAATTATTGTGAGCAGCTGTGTCGGGTGTGAATGGACTGCATTGCCCACAATCCCTTGCAAATCATATTGACATATGCACTTGCCAAGACTGTGAACATTCTCACCCAGGCAGCCGTCTGACAGTGTTCAATAAAAAAGATTTAAATCTAAAGCATTTTTTTCCTTGCAAAGCATGTTTTACGTGGGAGAAAATAGCATTGTAAAATTGTGTGGGGTGGGGGGGGGGGTATATGTCCATAAAGGTATGCATGCCAACGTTCTCTTCATCTCCATTGTTTGCCCTTGTATTTATATATCTCCAGGAACAAGCAGGAATGAGTCTTCACATATAGTCTTCACATATGGGTACGTCGGTACCGATGGAGCCTGCGCGGGAACGCTCCCCAGCTTCCCAAAAAAGGAAAGCTTTTGGGAGCATCCCACAGCACCTGTGCGCTGCCTTCCCGCCTTTCCTAACCGCCTCTCCTCAGTTCTTCTTTTCCGCGGAGCCAGCAGGTCGTGTTCCTATCACTGCTGAAGAAGTTCTTTATTTTATTTTATTTTTTTGGTCGTGCGTCTGCCTTCCCCGACATCGGACTGGTACTGCCGGTCTTTCTTTCTTTTCTCTAAAAAAACAACAACATATTTTTCCCTCACTTAGTGTGTTTTTCCTCTTTGGGCCTTAGGCCTCACGAGAAATTTTCCTCATGGAAAAACCAGCCTCTGGGTTTAAAAAATGCACTAAGTGTAGCGGTACTATTTCTGCCACCGACACCCATGAATGGTTTCTTAAATGTTTGGGTCCTGACCACTCCATTTTGGATTGTCCGTCCTGCTCCTTGATGTCTAAACAAGGTTTACAGAACCGAGCAGCTAAGCTCCATGTGCTGTTTCCCTCTGATGCAGCTTCAGTGGCATCGACGTCTTCCAGGGCCTCTACTTCCTCCCATGGATCTCAGGTAACCAAACATAAATCCAGCTGGTCCTCGAAGGGTAGAACTCCTCCCAAGCATCGAGATGCCTCCGGTCTTGCCCTCGAGGATTCCGCACCGGCTAAACAACCCCAGCGGGAAGCTCCGGCTTCCAAAGCTCCTCCTATGGGGTTACAGGTTGACATCGATGGCACGGCCTCGACCGATCACCTGTTGCAATGTTCTGGGGTACCAGTAGAATCTGCCAGTACCGACCTCCAGACATTCATGGCGTCGATGGATCAGAATGTTCTGACCATGCAGCGTGCCATTACGGCATTCATACAAGCTGCGACGCCACTGATACCACAACGAACCCTGTTGTCAGTATCGGCTCCGGTACCGGCACCAGTGTCGGTACCAGTACTGACTGCATCGACATCCACCAAGATGCCGACTGTAGCGGTTCCCTGTCCAGGGATGCTCATCGGTACTGACTCGGTACCGATGACGCCCGATGTCGATACCGCTCGATACGCTTATTGAGCTTTAGAAGAGCACCCTGACAGGCGATACTTTGATTCCTCTGAAGATTCTGATACATCGGAGGAGTCTGCTGAAGTATCCATAGCCCTTCCTAAAGAGCCTTCTTCTCCAAAAAGAAGAATGTCTCCTCCAGAGGACTTGTCCTTTCAAGACTTCATAAGAGAAGTAGCTAAAGGACTTTCTATTTCAGTAACCTCTGAATCAGAGCCTAGAGATAAAAAATTGGATATTTTAGGTTATTCTAAGGCTCCAAAGGAAGCAGTCACCTTGCCAATTCATGAAATTCTTTATGAGCACATGATTGACTTATGAGAGACTCCTCTCACTATTTCTCCTCATTCTCGAAGATTGGACACTATGTACCGTGTCCCTCCTTGTCCTGGTTTTCATAAAACACAGCTTCCTCACCATTCTATTGTGGTGCAGTCAGCTATGAAAAGGATAAAGAGTGCAAAAAGACACTCCTCTGCCCCTCCAGGAAGAGAATGCAGGACCTTGGATGCTTTTGGTAGAAAGATCTTCCAAGCCAGTATGCTCATTGCCAGAATCAACTCCTATAGTCTTTACATGGGTATGTTTCTGAAAGAAGCTGCAGATAAACTGCACACTTTCCTCCCTTTTCTTCCAGAGGATAAAAGGGAAGAATTCCTTATTTGGCTTAAGCATACTCAAGACATTTCAAAGTTTTCCAACCATGCAGCTTTTGACTCCTTTGAAGGTGCCAGCAGAGCTTCGGCCATTGCCATAGCTGCTCGCAGAATTGCTTGGCTCCAAGCTTCTGATTTAGAACCTTGGGTCCAGGATGGCTCAGGAAATCTTCTCTGTACAGGTGAAAACCTGTTTGGTAAAGAATGGCAAATAAAAGCCACTCAAATGGATGCAGAAAATTCTGCTCTGGATAGACTATCAAAGTCAACCTCCATTCCTGCCAAGAAAAAACCTTTCAAGAAGTCTTTTTTCAAAAAGGGCAGATTCCCTTCTACTTCTAGCCAACAATCATCTACAGGTCGCTTTGCTACTAAGCGTCAGCAGCCTAAACAGGCCAGGCCTAAGTCTACAGGGGCTGCTGCAACTCAGCAGTCCCAACCTCCTCAGGGTTTTTGACTTGATGCTAGAGAACTTAGCCTTTCTGGCTCTAAAACAGCCAGAGCCTCTCACCATTCCAGGAAGGATAGCTCATTTTGCTCCCAGATGGGAGCAAATTACAACAGAGCAGTGGACCCTCTCCATCATAAGGGAGGGCTACAAACTTCATTTCTCAAACCTTCCTCCCCACACCATGGTGAGACACTTCAATTCTCCAACATCTCTTCTCGACCTTCTAGGTCAAGAGGTGGCTACCCTTCTTGCCAAGGGGCAATAGAAGAAGTGCCTCTTCTTCACCAGGGGTCAGGGTTTTATTCCCCCTATTTTCTCATCCCAAAGAAAACAGGGGGTTACAGACCCATATTAGATCTCAGGGAATTGAACAAATTTCTATGCAAGGAGAAATTCAAGATGCTTTCTCTGGGCACTCTCCTTCCATACCTTCAGAGTCAGGATTGGCTTTGTTCTCTAGATCTCAAGGATGCGTACACACATGTGCTCATCCATCCATCTCACAGGAGGTTCCTCAGTTTTCTTTTCCAAGGCAAGCATTACCAATACAGGGTGCTTCCTTTCGGTCTGGCCTCTGCTCCAAGAGTGTTCACCAAATGCACGGCAGTAGTAGCTGCATTTCTACGCACTCTGGGAATATTTGTATTCTCATACCTGGACGACTGGCTCATCCGAGCTCCATCTCAGTCAGAGGCCCAGACTTCCCTGGATCGCACAAGGCGCATTCTGCAGTATCTGGGACTTGTGGTAAACCTCCCAAAGTCCCAGCTCACCCCTACTCAGTCTCTAGAGTTCATAGGGGCCTGCTTAGACACTACCATTGCAAGGGCCTATCTCCCTCAGGCCCGTTGCCTACGTCTAGTGCAGTTAGCCTCCCAGATTCAGTCAAAGAGCCATTTAACTGCCCAGGAGATGCTGCAACTGCTGGGCCACATGGCATCCACAGTGCATGTGGTACCCTATGCTCGCCTTCACATGAGAGCAGCTCAATGGACTTTGTCCACCCAGTGGACTCAGTCATCAGGAGCTCTCTCAGACCAAATAGCAACTTCCAAACACCTCTTTTGGTCTCTCCAGTGGTGGATGTCCACCCAAAATCTGTTGTTGGGGTCCCCCTTCCAACAGTTGTTGCCTCAGGTAACCCTCACAACAGATGCCTCCCAAACAGGTTGGGAAGCTCATCTACAAGACCTCTCCACTCAGGGCACTTGGTCCCCACAGGAGACCTCTCTTCATATCAACCACTTGGAGCTTCAAGCAATTTTTCTAGCTCTCAAGGTCTTTCATACCCTGCTCAACTACAAGACAGTCCTCATTCATACGGACAATCAAGTAGCCATGTTTTACATAAACAAGCAAGGAGGAACTGGCGCTCTGTCGCTTTGCAACGAAGCTTTAAGATTGTGGGCCTTCGCCAGAGAGCATCAAATCCATCTCCTGGCCATATACCTCCCAGGAATCCAAAACTCTTGGGCAGACAGACTCAGTCGAGTTCTGCTTCCACACCAATGGTCCCTGCACATGGACCAGGTACTCAGAATCTTCCAAGCATGGGGAACCCCAGACATAGACCTCTTTGCAAGTCCGTGGAATGCCAAACTTCCCTGGTTCTGTTCCAGAATTCCGTGTCAGGGAGTTCAGGCCAAGGATGCCTTCCTCCTTCACTGGGGTCAAGGCTTCCTGTATGCCTTTCCACCCATTCCCTTGATTCCCAAGACTCTATTCAAGCTCCAGAGGGATCAAGGATTCATGATCCTCATAGCTCCACGCTGGCCACGCCAAGTGTGGTACCCTCTACTTCTGCATCTCTCTCAAGCCCCCTCTCTGGACTTGGGAGCTGCCCCAGACCTTCTGTCTCAGGAGGAGGGGACTTTGTGGCACCCAAACCCCAGGTCCCTTCACCTCAGAGCTTGGTTACTGAAAGCCTAGACCTTCAGGATTGGAATCTTTCACAGCAAGTGAAGGATATCCTCCATGCTTCCAGAAAACCTTCTACTAGACATTTCTATGCTTTTAAGTGGAAAAGGTTTTCCATTTGGTGTACTAAGAAGGGTCTTGACCCTCTAGCTCTGCCTTTGAATTCTCTGTTGGAATATCTCCTGCATCTCTATAATGCAGGCCTTAAGACGAATTCAGTAAGGGTCCATTTGAGTGCTATTGCAGCATCCCTTAAGCCTATTAATGGACAGCCTATTTCCTCTCATCCTCTTATTGCAAGATTCATGAGAGGCCTAACTTTAACTAAACCTCCCATTAGGCCTCCTCCGGTGGCATGGGACTTAAATCTGGTTCTTGGTCAGCTTATGAAGCCACCATTTGAACCCTTAGCCACCACCTCCTTGAAATTTCTTTCATGGAAGGTTATTTTCCTCATTGCAGTCACCTCAGCTCGTTGCATCAGTGAACTGCAGGCCTTATTGGCTAATCCACCTTATACAAGGTTCCATCATGATAAGGTAGTCCTTAGGACCAATCCATACTTTATGCCTAAAGTGGTTTCACCTTTTCATCTTAATCATGAGGGGTATTTACCTGTCTTTTCTCCAGGTCCTCATGCATCAAGTGCAGAGAGGAATCTTCATACCCTGGATTGTAAGAGAGCTCTTGCCTTTTACTTACAAAGGACACAGCAACATAGAAAGTCTTCTCAACTCTTTGTTGCCTTTGATCCCTCTCATTTAGGACTTCCAGTCTCTAAGAGGACACTGTCCAATTGGATTGCTCAGTGTATTTCTTTCGCCTACCAGAGTAAGAACCTTTCTCTGGAAGGCCATGTCACAGCTCATAATGTGAGGGCCATGGCCACCTCTAAGGTTCATCTAAATTCTGTGTCCATCGACCAGATCTGTCGAGCGGCCACCTGGGCCTCGGTTCATACCTTTACAGCCCATTACTGCTTGGACAAGGACTCCCACCGGGATGCCTTGTTTGGTCAGGCTGTTCTCAAACACCTGTTCCATGCTTAATCAATTCCTGCCCTCCTTCCCTGGATGGATGCCTGAGATCCATAGGAGGAGGTAGAACCCTTCCCAGGGTCTCATATCCTTGGGGATCTCCCAGGCATCTTTAGCTAGGGAGTCCCCATATGTGAAAACTCATTCCTGCTTGTTCCTGGAGATAGCACAGTTACTTACCTGTAACAGGTGATCTCTGGGAACAGCAGGAATAAGTCTTCACAACCCACCCACCTCCCCTAGGAGTTGTATCTCTCTATCTATCTTTCCTTCCTCTCTCTCTCTCTTTGTCTCAGCTTTAAAACTCGAACTGAGGAGAGGCGGTTAGGAAAGGCAGGAAGGCAGCATGCAGGCACTGTGGGATGCTCCCAAAAGCTTTCCTTTTTTGAGATGCTGGGGAGCGTTCCCGGGCAGGCTCCGTCGGTACCGATGTACCCATATGTGAAGACTATATGTAAAGACTTATTCCTGCTGTTCCCAAAGATCACCTGTTACAGGTAAGTAACTGTGCTTTCACCATCTCCTAGGTAGAATGGCCTGGCAACACGAGCCTTCCAAATGTCAATTGGAGGATAAAAAGCCATTAATCACAAGGCCAATCCTTGTTAATAAGTAGTTAAGTCTCCTTTGGTTTCCTCACCTCAGACAACAGCATTTCTTTCTGGAGGAAATATTTCATGCTTTTGTAAAAGACTATATATACTGTGAGGACATTTCCAATCTTTCAAATCAAAAAGAATCCCCTCTGTGCACCAAATCAAGCAGTCAACAGAGATTACACCAGGATCTGGTGGTTTTCTTTTATCCTTATCAGATTCAGAATCCCAGGAAGGACCATTTTCTTCTTTGTTTTTCTCTACCTGGTGGCACCTCCACTAGCCTTTCTGTCCCTTCCATGTCTTTCCCACTGTTTATTGGTCCACCACATTGGGGCATCCTGGAAAAGTTTCCTTCTGCAGATGCAATATTTTCCTCTGACGTTTCTTGTTCCTCTCTTGAATGTCGGGCTACTACCTGGAATTCCCTTCTTGTAGACCAGTTGCAGGGTTTGCAAACTAGTTCTACCACCTCTCATTTCCATCATCACTCCTCTCCATGATAACATGCTGGCCTCCACCTTCTACACTGTCAATTCGAGCATCTGAGAGATCCTGGTACACGGCTCCCAGCCCATCTTCCCTATCGATTTTTCAGAGCAGTTACCACTTCTACCGTGCTCAGTTTCTCTCTGCTATGAGAACCTATCATTGCAGCCTCTGCTCAGAACCCAAAAACTATGTTCTCCTGGTCACTTGATTATTTTCCATCCTTGGGTCCACTCTCCACTATGGTACCAAATTCTGCTCTCTCTTCAGAAAAAAGTAGTCAGGATATCTGCTTAAAGGTTCTATCTATCATTCAAAATCTTTCTTCTCCTCCTTCAACTGCATAGATTCCTGCAGCTTCACCTATACCATCTATCTCGCCTTCCGCAGGTCCTATTTTGACCCATATCTGGGGCTCCTTCACTCCTGTCTCCTTGGACAGGCTATCCAATCTCCTTAATACTCGGGGTGGGGGGGGGGGGGGAAACACATGTCCTTTAGACCCAATTCCCTCTTCCTGGTTACCCATGCCAGCACTGGCTCATTTATCCACTCTGACTACACTTAGCCTTACTACAGGGACTTTCCCTGTGACGTGGAAATATGCTGTAATTCGGCCAATTTTATGGAACCCTCATTCTGATCCCTCTATTGAATCTAGCTACCGGCCAATTGCCAATCTTCAATTTGTATCCAAACTTGTTGAGCATGTGGTTCTGGCCCAATTCACTAATCATCTCAAGCATACCTCAGTGCTGCATCCAGGTCAATCAGGTTTCCATGCATATCATAGCACTGAAACTATTCTCACTTCTGTTCTCAATGACCTGCACCGTATCTTGGACTGTGGCTTTCTGGCTCTCACTGTTTCCTTGGATCTCGCTGCATCCTTTACACAGTTGATTTTCTCCACTTCTGTTTAACATCTTCCTTAGTCCTCTGGCTACTCTAATGCAATCCCTTAGTATTCTGTTGTACATCTATGTGGACGACATTCTCCTTAATTTTCCTGTGAATAGTTGCCTGCTGGATTTCTCATTTGCAAATGTCTCCCTTCTTGCCATTTCTACTTGGATGTTTAATAATGCTCTAAAATTAAATCCAGTCAAAACCACAGCTATGTGGATCTCTGGGTTTGACTCTACACTATCTTTAGTACCTGTCCTAGATGGCTCTCCAATTTCTCTTTGCTTCTCTAAGTATTTGGGAGTCCACATTGATTCGGCACTTTCCTTTTCAGCCCACATCAGTTACTTGGTTAAATCCTCCTTTGCTGCCCTTTGCCACTGTAGAGCTTTACACCCCCTTCTTGATCCTTCCGCTTTCACCACCATTCTCCTGACCACAGTAATCTCATATTTGGACTATTGTAATATCATTCTCTCCAGTCTTCCCCATCAATCGTTAAAGAAAGTTCAGTTAATACAAAAGACTGCTGCCCACTTGCTCTCACGCACTCGTAAATATGACCATATCATTCCAATCCTTTTCAGTCACCACTGGCTCCTGGTCTCTCATTCATTTAAAATTCTGACCCTTGTTCACAAAACTCTTGCAGGTAAAGCCCCTCTATCTTTCTTCTCTTGTTTCTCTTTGTTCCTTCTCATTGTCTGCGTTCCCTTCGGGACCATCGGTTTGTAGTTCCCTCACCGGCTCTTATCAATTATGAATCAGCCAGGCATTCAGCCTTTTTTTCCATTGCCCCCTCTCTATGGAATTGTCTTCCCTCATATATTCGGCTAGAACGTTTTGCCAAGGTTTAAGTCTTTGTTGAAAACCTGTCTGTTTGAGCAGGCTTTCAGTTCTTTTGCCTCGCGGGCTGCAAGTGCTTCTGGCACAGACTGATGTAATGAATTTTAGATCTGTCTGACTGTTTGGTATGCTTGATTTCTGCTGGCTGATGTATTTTATGTATCCTATCATTTATTGTAGATTTATTGTAAAATCTCTTGGATTTTATGGTATTTTATTTTATTATTGTAAACGGCTCTGTATGCCCCACAAAGGGCGGTATATTAAATCAATATAAACCATAAACCATGCTTTATTTTCCATCTCCTTTCTCTTCTGATTCCTGAAGTGTTCTGGATAATTTCATAAAATCTCAGTCAGGTGAGCTCTAGGGAAAAAAAGATTTATCAGTAGGAATACCGTCTGACTCCTCCCTGCCTCTATAAGGACTGCCTCTCTGTTTGAGGCCACTTCCTGTCCAAGATTCATGCAGAGATGGGTAAAGGAAGTTATTTCCTTCTCCAGCAGGAGGCTGAGCTAAGCTCTGATATCTTTTTGGGCTCCTAAGACTGCAGTTGCTGTAGCAGTCCATGCTTTGCGTCTAGAACAATAAGCCCACGACCAGTGTCTATGCAACTAGTGTTTAAGAGGCTAGACCTTAAATGTAAAGAAAATTTAATCAAAGACATCCTATAACAACTACAAACTTGACTCAAATAAGCGTGACAAAATGATAGAGCACTGGAACCGCATCATTAAAAAAGCAGCCACCACAATGGAAACTACGTTACCCACAAACAGGAAATGCCCAAAAACACCATGGTACACTCCAACTCTACACACACTCAAAACCCAACTCCAAAAGCTTGAATGGAGATGGAGGTAAATGACAGATAATGAAGACAAATGCACCTACCTGCAACTACTGAATGTATACCACATCGCAACAGACAAGACAAAGTGTGAATATCACACACAAATTATCAACTTCATAATTAAGCATCGGAGAAAACTCTTTGACCTGGTAAAATGACTGACAAAACCACCATCCAACGACAACCCAGAAATCAGTTACACCCCAGCTGGCAACGCATTACAAACTACTCCACCCCCAAACACAACTGATATCATTACCCCCCCCCCCCCGCCACCCGACAAAACAGTCCACCCACACACTTGGTCCTCCTTTGGCAGCATCCGTGAAGAACACATTGAAAACATCATATCAACACTCAACACAACAATGTCACCCCTCGACCCACCTGAATCAAGGCAGCCAAGAAAGAACTCAGCCCCACACCCGCTAAACTCACCTATTCAGTACTCTAACAGGGAAGAATGCTTGACAGCCTGAAAATGTCATCCATAGGTCCCACCCTGAAGAATCCAGACCTAAACCCATCTGACCCAACATCGTACAGACCAATCGCCAGCCTCCCCTTCACTGCTAAACTCATAGAAAAAACTGTTCCAACACCAACTGTAGGACCACCTTGACAGAAACAATTTATTTGACCAACAGCAACATGGTTTCTGCCCCTCCCACAGAGTGGAAACACTCTTAATCACTCTAATAAACACTCTAATGAAAGGAATACAAAACACCAAGCAGGGCTTTCTACTGATCTTTGTGGATATCTCTGCAGCCTTCGGTACAGTCAACCACAATATCCTCATTCAACACCTCAGATCCAATGCAGTCCAGGGCACAATCCTCAAATAGTTCACATCCTACCTAACCAACAGACACCAGCAGATAAAAATTGGACCAAACATCTCTACCCCCTACCATCAAACACGAGGAGTACCCCAGGGATCTACCCTCTCAGCACTATTCTTCAACATCTACCTTTGACTCCTCTGTTCAATCATCAAAGCTCTCAGACTCAACTTTCACATCTATGCGGATGACATAATGCTCTATGGAACCTTCAACATGAAGCATCTGTCCTACTCTGCCCATCAAAGCTGCTTTGCTGATGTCTACAACTGTCTGAAAAACAACAATTTAGAGATTAACTACAAAAAAAAAAAAACAGAAGCCCTTTTCATAACAAAAGACAGCACATTCTCCCCTCCAACCACTGTAACAGTGAACAAACACACAAGTGAAAGTCCAGAATGAGATGAAATACCTTGGCATCACCCTTGAACAGCAAATCTCCTTCAAAGCCCACGTTAAAAAAAATCCACCAAAGCCATATATTACAAAACAAAAACCATACAATGTCTCTGCCCATTCCTCAAATCACCACACTTCTGTTTGGTATTCCAAGCCTTGGTTCTCCCACTACTTGACTACTGTAACTCAATCTTTTAAGGTCTCCCACAAGTGACATTACACCCTCTGTGGACTGCTCGCCACACAATAGCACACATCCTCCAGGGAGCAACCAGACAGGACCACATTACGCCTATTCTCAAAGAACTCCATTGGCTATCACTCTGCAGTCGGATAAAATACAAAACCCTCCTCATGACTTACAAGGTCATACATGCTTACCCCCCCCCCCCCCCCCCATCATCCACATTGTGCTTCAAACACCCCACCTGGACAGATCAAGATGTGCCTTGTCATTCCACATGCCAGAACCAAATTCAATCAACAGGCCTGTACCAGTGCATTCCAACTCTATGCACCTTCAATTTTTGGAACTCCTTGCCTGACCCACTAAAAAACATCACCGGCCTCGGCACTTTCAGAAAGCACCTAAAGACCCATCTCTTCTCAGAACATTTCAGCCCCACCACATAACCCTCCTGCGTCCACCACAACGGATGCATACTGTATATAGCTACCCACCCCAAATGTAACCAGACCCTGAAAGAGTAAACCCTGTACATAGTTGAATGTCACTGTAAAATGTAATACCCCTGTTTCAGTGTAAACCGCTTTGACTCTATGAAAGGCAGTGTATATAAGTGCAGCTAAATAAATAAAGTTCAGCTTACCACATGATTTAATAAGACTCAATTGTCACACAGTTCAGTGGCCATAGAATCAACCACAAAAGAAGCTAAAATATGCAGAGATCATTTCAGCATGCCACCTGGTAAAAACTCCAGGTTTCTAGACCATTTAGAAAAGATGTTCCACGTATTGTTGCTCTCTGTAATAATTGCATCCCACCAACTATATATATGGTGGAATTTTAAGGTGCACCTTACTAAAATAAACTCAGGGTATATCCAACACCTATTCAGCAGATACAGATTGGACTTATCTCCATCCTAGCTGAAACTGGCAAAGGTTTGACTCTCCTCATTCCTTTTGCTTAAGGCATCTTCTTAGCTTTCTACTTCAGCTAGAAGCTACCAGACTCCTTAAGGGCATCAAACCTTAGAGAAGATGTCCATACAAGGTTCACTGATGCACTTCTACTAGTGGTCTCCTTCTTGGAGAGGAGGTAAAAGAAATAGTTAAAACAATAAGACTAGTATACCAATCCTTTGCCATCTTTCTCCTCATATCTCCAAGCCCACATTGCCCTCTAGACTAAGATCCCGCCGGCCACCAAATTGCTTTCCCCGCAGCCCGGCCCCCGATCTGGCCTCCCAGGGCCAGGGTTGGGCTGTGGGGAATACCCTCTGCCTCCTGCTGCCCCTTCCTAGCCCCGGGCCCGCCAATCCAGCTGAATCAGGGAAGTTAGTCCACCTCAGAAGTGGAATAACTTCCCCATTCAAGTCACCAGCCCCAGACATACAAGGCCGACATTAGAATCAGTCCTGTATGTGTGGGGCCGGCGACTGCCCACTGCCCGCCCTAACACCATCCCCAATCCTCCCCTTCCCCGTCCCCATCTAACTTCCCTGTAGAACTGATGGGGAAGTTAGACGCTGGCGGGAAGGGGCACGAATAGCGGGGACGATATTTTCAACTTGGAATGAGACTGTAAATGAACAAAATGAGAGGGTGGAGCTGGGGCAGAAGGGGTGTTGTCAGCAGGACCAGCGAGAGGTAGGAGGGGAAAGAGTAGTCTCTATTATGCAGATAGTCTATATTGTGCGGGTAGTCCATATTAAATAATGTCTCCAAAGTGCTCAATATCAAGAGTGCTTTTCAGCTTCTTTTGGAAGTCTTTGGAATTAGAAGTGGCTCTAAGGTTGTTGGGAAGGGTGTTCCAAAGGGTGGGAGCGACCAAGGAAATAGCTCTTCCAGATATAGACTGCTTGGATTTAGCAAAGGTGCTGGGCGTGGTGATATGCCTTCTGGATCTCATGCTTTGTATCCATGTTGATAAGGCTTCTTAGTATGTTGGCAGATATGTTTTGTTTGATTTTGAAAATGTTCAGCAGTTTTGTACTTGATGCAGGAGATAATGGGGAGCCAGTGAAATTGGTTCAGGAGGGGGATGATGTGGTCGTGTTTTGATAAGCCAGTGATGATGTGAGCTGCGGTATTCTGTACTGTCTGTAGAGTGCCAGTTTAGGTAAATGAGCCTGAATGCATTAAATGACATCAAAGGCATCTGCAAGGCCCTTAACCCTTTGAAGGCCTACTTTAAATTTTTAATCCACATTCTGCAGCCGGGTTAATTTTTGCATATTTCAGGAAAATTGTACCCGTCTTATTCAATATGTTCTAATAGTGATTTTCTTTCTGCTATGGTCATGTATTATATACCATCCGACCATCCTTAAAAAAGCAAAACCTGGATGCCCTAGACCCAGCATCCTACAGACTGATAGCAAGCCTACCATTCACCGCCAAGATAATCGAGAAGATCGTCCAGCAGCAGCTTCAAGAACACCTGGACATCAACAACATACTGGACCCACAACAACACGGCTTCCACCCACTACATGGTGTCGAGACCCTCATGACCACACTGATGAACACCCTCATCATAGGAACACAAGAAAAACACTCTGGATATGCCATGATCTTCCTTGATATATCAGCAGCTTTCGACACCATCTCCCACAACATCCTCATACGCAGACTACAGACAGTTGGGATCAAAGACACCGTACTTAAATGGTTTCAATCCTACCTAACTAATAGACAACAACTAATCCGTACCAGCACCTCGACCTCGCCCCCCCTTCCAGCAACACCAAGGAGTACCTCAAGGATCCACGCTGTCAGCCATGCTCTTCAACTTCTACTTACAATGACTCTGCTCAGTCATACGTACACACAACATCAATTTCCACATATATGCTGATGATATCATGCTCTATGCCCCAATTACAACCACAAACCCAACAAATATACATCTATCAGCATGCTTCTCCGAAGTGTCTGACTGGTTACAGGAAAACAACCTATCCATCAACATAAAGAAAACTGAAGCCCTCATAGTGACAAAAGACCCAGACTTCACACCACCCACACACCTCATCATAGGAACCACACACATTCAAATACAGTCACAAATAAGATATCTGGGCATTATCATTGACCAAGCCCTAACCCTCAAGCAACAAATTACTAAAACCACCGGAATTATATTCCACAAAGCGAAAACAGTGCAACGTCTCAGACCCCTCCTCGAACCTCAAGACTTCAGGACAGTAATGCAAGCTATGACACTCCCACATCTGGATTACTGCAACATAATCTACCGTGGACTACCAGCCACACAGACCAACCCCCTCCGAACTGCATTGAACACCACAGCAAGAATCATTCAGAGAGCAAAGAAAAGCGACCACATCACCTCAATTCTAAGAGACCTACATATACTTCCCCTCGAAGCAAGAACTAAATACAAATCCATTCTACTCACCCACAAAGCCATCCACCAAACGCAGAACACCCAGCTTTGCACCCTGCTGTCTCGTCCAACCCACTGCAAAACTACCAGACAGGCCTCCAGCAACTCCCTCACCGTCCCTCACAAAAGAACCAAATGCACTCAACGGACATGCAATCGAGCCGTTGAACTTTATGCTCTGTCCCTATGGAATTCTCTACCGAGCCAACTCAGAAACAATGGCGATCTACTAACATTCAGAAAACAGCTAAAAACCATCCTATTCCAAGAATACTTTAAAACAACTCCCACCAAAAAGTGCACTAACCCCTGATCTCGCCCACCATGAACCTCTAATCAAATACTGCTCTAAACTGTCCATGTCAAAAGCCTGTCTTATGTCGAAATCATCAATGTTGCCCACCCGGTGATGGCCCCACCCTTATACTTAATTTCCTCACCCTTGTATGTAACGCCGCTTTGACCCGGTGAAAAGCGGGATATAAATACAGTTAAATAAATAAATAAAATTAATAAATAGGAATATTTAGTCAGAATTTTGGATCCCAAGAGTTTTGGGCTTGGCCTGGAAAGGGTTAAAACCCTGCTCTTTGCAGAAGCCTATGAGCAGACAGACAACAGTCTTCAGCCGAACGGAAATGCAACTACCTCCATCAACTCGATACCCACTCATACCAACTAGACATACGAGTTCATTGTATAATGTTGTTAAGTACCCTTATGTTAAATGTAACCCTCCAATTCTGATGTGACCACTTTGATTGTAGGATAAGGTGGTATACAAATCTGTCTAAATAAATAAACCAAGGTATATGGGGTTGCAATAGTCCAGGATGGGAGTAATTATCGCCTGGCAAACAGTGCAGAAGTGTTCTTGGCTGAGTAGTGCTTTGAGCCATCTGATAACACGCATCTTGAGATAGGCATGTTTGGATGTTTTGTTGATATGAGATTGAAGGTTCAGATTGCAGTCCAAGGTGACTCCGAGGTATTTTACTTCAGGTTTAATGGGTATAGTGATATTGTTCAGCTTGATTGCATGTGCGGGGCGGGGGTGTAAATCCTGACTTACGGGTGACAAGGAGGGCTTCCGTCTTGCTGTAGTTGATACTTAGATTGCTCTGGGTTAGCCAATCCATCATTTCTTCCAGGCATTCCGTTATCTTTGAGTAATCCAGGTTGTCTAGGTTGATTGGAGAGTAAATCATAATGTCATCTGCATATAATGTGCAGTGGATCTTGTCTTTTGGTGATGGCACAGATGGGCTGTTTATATAAGTTAAACAGAAGTGCAGACCAGGAAGATCCTTGTGGGATGCTCTGTGTTGCTGGGAATGGGGTGGAGGTGTTTGTGCTGCATTTCCCCAGTTGTCGTCTGTTACTGAGGTAGGATTGAAACCATTTGATGGTGGTGCCGTGCAGGCCGATCTCTCTTAACCTGTTAAGTAAGATGCTATGTGACACTGTGTCGAAGGCCGAGGAAATATCAATGAATATCAGGAGAAATCCTTTCTTGATATTGTCCAATCCTCTGATCGGGTTGTCAAATAGGAATAAAAGAAGGATTTTGACGCTATGATTAGGTCGAAAGCCATGTTGTTTTGGGTCTAATGGTGCACGTGAGTCAATGTGGTCCTGGTGCTAGACCAGCGTTTCTCAAGGGATGTGCCACTAGGGATTCCTTTCTGTGAGCCTCTACCCTGCCTCCACAGTTCTCTCCCCAATGAAAGCGCAGTACTGCCTCCTGATTTGAAGTGGGAATTGCATGCCTAAAGCAGATGCTGCCATGAGCTGTACTGAACTGTCACTCCTGTGTTGTAAGCAGCCCCCTTCCCCCTCCTCTGCCACTGAGATCATCAATGGTGGGAGTCTGAGAAATGTGCTATCTGTGGGGTGTGATGAGAAGAGAGAGAGATTCTGACTGGGTGGGGGAAGGGATCGCAGGAAAAAGTGATAATTGGAGAAGGGTAAGAAGAAAAGGATGTGCTGGCTTGTATGTGTAGTGGGGGAAAGGCAGAGACGAGGACAGCCTAGCTATGTGTATTGGGAGAAGTCACAGCAGAGAGAAAGGCATGCTGACTGTGTGGGTGGGGTGGCTGAGAGAGGGGCATGCCGCCTATTCTGTAGTAAGTGGAGAAAGAGAAGAGCTTCAAGTACAATTGAATGCCAAGAAAATGTGGCACAAAGATACCAAAATTATTCCAAATGTTTCGGGCACCACTGGCATGATCAAATTTCTAAGCACACCTTCATATGTTGCCTTTAATAATTACACCTTAGTTCTGAACTCCAAAAGGTGTCTCTCTTTGGTATAATACAGATAATGAAAGGAAAAGTTACCAACACACCCTGGTATAGAAATGATGGTCATCCCTGCAAGTTTAAACATTCTGTTGCTTGCTGGTGGAAAGTGTTAAATGAATTGTTCTGAGGGCCCTAAGATGTTTAATAGCATATTGCAAAGAAATGTGGTGATAAAGAAAAATAGAAAAAGTATACGTTCACATTTCTCACCTGAATAGAAAAAATAGCTATTTTTTTTATTTTATTTAATTTTTTTTTGTTTGCTGTCCATTACTATGATTCTGCTGTGAATACCATAGGCTTTTTACATAAATCTCAAAAGCCGTCTTAAAGTTTTAGAATTTGTAATATTGTCTAATTTATTCTAAAAGTATTTTGCATAGGTTTTCTGGCATGTCACAGTCAGGTGGCTAGCAGTCAATAACTAGCCAATACAAAGACTATGAAAATTGTTTTGGTGTGCCACGAGAATCATGCAAACTTGAAAGTGTGTCCTGGATAAAAATGAAAATGTTGACATAGTGCACAAGTTTTTTCCTTTGAAAGAGAAGCTACATTGCATTTGCAAGACAAGCCCAATAAATCTAGAATCAGTCCTATCCTAGACAATGTCAAGGGGAAAGGAGAAAGCCTGACCCATCTGAACATCCCAGGAACAGGAAGAACAAGAGCTCCGACACCCTGAAGTTGCAAAATCAGTAACCACAAGAAAACAGAGTTCAGTGGTGGTTGGTGACTCTCTTCTGAGGGGTACGGAGGCATCAATCTGCTGACCAGACTTGATGGTCTGGGAGGTGTGCTATCTGCCAAGTGCCGAAATCTGAGATGTTTCTGAGAGTTTGCCAAGACTCCTCAAGCCTACTGACTATTATCTGATGCTGCTCACCCATGTCGGCACTAATGATACTGCTAGGTATCCCTCCAAGCATATCAAGAATGACCACATGACTTTGGGGGAGAGGGTGAAGCAGACAGGTGCACAGTTGGTGGCCTCTTCAATCGGCCCCACTGAGGATAAAGGCTGAGACAGAGAAGCTCGCATCCTAGAGATGAATGTATGGCTGTGTGGATGGTGTCATCAACAACTTTTTGGTTTCCTGGACCATGTGATGATTTTCCAAAGGCTGCTGAGCAGAGATAGTCAAAGGATCTTCTGCAGCAGACTAGCTAACCTACTAAAGAGAGCATTAAACTAAATTTCTTGGATGGGTGAAAAAAGTCCTCGGGTAAGTAAAACATGTACTGTAATATCTCTTTAAACATGAGTAAAAAGTCAAACATGAAAGCAGAATGGACACTTGCAGAAGCTCACTAAACCAAATAAGGTAGAGATTTAGCACACATTAATTTGGTTCTTATTCTCTATTTTGGTTTCCATTATGGTTCTGAATGTATGGTACAGCTTTAGACTGTCAAGGCTATCTGTTTTAGAATGGCGCTCTTTTATTTTATTTAAACGTTTCATATGTCTTATTATTTATTACCTTATTTTGTACATCTTTGGTTGTTTTATTAGTTATTATTGTATCATTTAATACATTTGTTTTATCATATTTATTGTTGCGTTATATTTGTTTTTAGTACCAATTATCCCTGAGGAAGGCAGATGCTGAAACACGGCCATGTCTGGTTTTGGTTGCATTGTACCCCTGAATAATGTTTTGATTCAGTTATCTACCTGACTACTCGCTCCTGTTTGGGTGACTAGAGTAAAAAGGGCATATCTGGAAAGAGATGTGTATTAATAATGCTCATAGTAAGAGAAATAAAATTCTGGATGTTGAGCCTCACTTTGGATTTAGTGGCAGTTACGGAGATTTGGTTCACAGAGAGCCATAAATAGGATGTAATTATAGCAGGCTGTAATTTTATTCAGGAAGGATAGGGTAGGAAGGGAGGTGGAGTGACACTATATTAAAATAAATAGCATTAGAGTTACAGGATTGCAGAAAGAAGGAGGAGACGCTATGGGGGCAGCAACGGGGCAGAGAATGGGCGGTGTGGAGGCAGACCCATGATCCCAGACATACAGGGCCTATCTAGGTCACTGCCCTGTATGTCCGGCATGGGGGAGATGGCCGGAGAAATTATCCCACCTTTGAGGTGGAATAAGTCCCCCCCCCCCCCCGACTTAGCCGAGACAGAAGGATCCCTGACACTCGATCCCGGTCGTGGCAGGGCCCCTCCAGGGCTCAGGCAGCAGGGAAAAGCAATTTTGGTTTGCTGCGGAGGATCAGGACTCCTGCATGGCGTTCCAGTTCTATGGCAACGGGATGCTGGGCACCGGTGCTTTAGTAGGAGCATGGGAAGGGTTAGCTGGGGTGAGCGCAGCATGTCTGAGCCATCTAAATCGGGGCCCATCCAAGTGCCCGATTTTTCTCCTGCGAGAACATCTAGCTCCAGTGGGTGCAGAATCGGGGCCAAATCAGAGCCATCCAGATTTTGGATGTCTGGACGGCCCAGACGTGCCCTGACCTGAATCTGACACCACTGGTCAAACCAGAAAGAGAAAATGCAGCATCCATTTGCATTGGTATGATATATGGATCTCCTTCACAGGCAGAAGTGTACAGCGATTTAATTGAAGACATTTGCAGTATTGCTAAGAAAGAAGCGCACCTAATAGGCTTCCTCAGTACGCTGGATGCTGATTGGAACATTGCTGTTGTGGTATCATCTAGAAATAAGGAGAGCTGCATTCTCAATAGGGAGAAGTAATCCAGCAACTGGTAACAGAACCCACATGTGAGGAGAGAGGGGGCACACTGGACCTGGTGCTTAGGAAAGGGGAGAGTGTTCTGATATAGTGGGTGATCATCTCACATCCAATGATCACTGGATGGTGTGTTTCATTATTAAGGCAAAGGCTGATATACTCCATTCAAAAATGAGAGTCCTAGACTTTAGGAAACCTAACGTTTCCAAGGTGAGACAATATCTCAAGAAGTCATTAGAGGGATGGGAGGAGCTGGGGGATGTAGGAAAGCAGTGGGTGAAACTGAAAGGGGATATTTAAGGGCAACAAACCTTTTTGTTAGGAAACTAAATAACTAAATGTAAAAGGAAAAGAAGGCCGCTATGGTTCTTGAAAGAAGTAGCTGAAAAGATGGAGAAATAGAGGGTGACCTTCATAAAATACAAGAGATCACAGAAAGAGGAAGACGAGCATCAATATTTGAAAAAACTAAGACGTTAGGAAAATAAATGTAACTGTTTGATTTTGACTCTGCCATTCTCCGTTTTATATTTTTCTCATTGTCAGTGTCAATTAAAGATTTTTTTCAGTAAACTCTTGCTTTAGAACAGACAAAATTCTGGCCTGGACTGAGTTATTGAAGTGAGTGAGGAGTGGCTGTAAGATGCCAAAGGCCTCTCAGCTTGACTGGTCCCATCCTGCAAACCTAAAATTCCCAAAGAGTTAACACTGTCCTTGCAGGCTTATCTCCCTAATGTTGTGCCCCCAGTCTGCCAATTAGCTGGCGGGGTTATGCTAGAAATTACACACAAAGTAATTTTATAAAGGATTTTTTGTGCATATATGCCAATCTATGCATTTAGAAGGCCTCTTATAAAATTACCTCACATGTAAAAGTGCATGGTGCAATTAAGTGCACATACTTGTGTGTGACTGTAGAGCAGGTGTGTTCAGGGGAAGATTTTTGGCAGAGCATAGCCAAGTTGTGATTTACTGTATATGCATAATTTATAGAATATGTGTGTATTTTACATGCTAACATTCCAAGCAGCCATAAATGTCGGAGTTTCAAGCTATTCACTACTGATACAGGGTATGTGCTAGTATTTTATAAACACACAGGTGCCTATAAAATATGATAAAAGCAGTGCTTATGTGGCCTTTGCACTCAGGCAGCCTGTTATAAAATTACCTTCTTTATGAAAACATGATAACCATAGTTTGCTCTTATAAAGGGAGAGTCAATAGGCTAAATTTTTACTGTTTTGGTACTATTACTAAACTCACTTTAACTCTTCCTCATCCATTCAAAGGGAGATTTATAACAGAGCACCTAGGTTGATTGAATAGGAAGGCACAGATTTCTTGCCTATTCTATAAAGACGCATAGGCGCTTATTTATCTTTATAAAATGCTAACACAAACTGGCAGAAGTTGTGCCTAGAATTCAAGTACAGACATTCAGCCTGAGAGAGTTGTTCCAGGCGCATAAAGCGAATCATTATTCCTGACTCACAAATCACTTTCACCGTTTATTAGAAATGAATTGTTTTCAGTTCTTTTTACTAGTGGCTGAGACTTCCACCTAGGGCCTATGAACCTAGGGCCAGATGTTTAGCCATGTTGAGGAGCACAAATCGGGCTCGGAAATTTTCCTGAGTGCTGCTGGGCCAGCTTTGAACCTATGTTCAAAGCTAGACAGGTGTTTTTTTTTTTAAGCTTGCTGCCATTAGTAGCGCTAGATGCTATAACCCTTTCCAAAGGAGTAATGTAGATAAAGTTCGATCCCTGTTTATGGTTAGAATTCAAGACCTATTCCATTCCAACTAAACCACAAAAACAAATCACATTTTCGGGTAATGGTTTTTCCGAGGGCTGTGAACGCCTTCTATTGATATTGAATATCTTTATTTGAATGTAGATGAGGGAGGAGTGTAATTTTGTTCCTATAGAACATATGTAAATCAGAGAACAGCAAATGGAGAACGTGACTGAGGAAGATTAGTCTGTTACTTGTAGATTGAATTTGGAATAACTGTTGAAGGACTCATTGACTGTATTGCAGAGTGAAATCTGTTGCAATTCTTTTGATTCACAGCTAAATGAAACAACAACAAAAAAAGCTTGACGTTTCTCTGTCTAAATGTGTTTTTGACCAATAGTGGCTAGTGTAATTTTCTAATGGGCTAATCAAATGAGCTATTGCCCTTCTACATCTTGAAGCAGATTGGTCAATTGTAACTGGTCACTTGGCAAATGCTTCTTTAGTATAATTGATCGTTTAGAAATTTGCTGCTTCAAAACCATACAAGATGCATTGCTGGGATGTATTGTGCTAATGCTAATGAACTGTCTCATATGAGTCACTTAATTATTGCATTGTTTGCATGTTGGACATATTTGAGTGTGCTGCCACAGGAAACTTCAATGTTAAAGTAATGAATGCTTTTGAATGGAGTATTGTGTCATAAAAGAAAATTATGATGTCATAATTTCTTCTTTTTCTATGATTAATATCCATGTTTTCAGTGGACTTCTGTTATTGATAAAACACTATTTTTGTTACAGCTTTCCAAATAATTCACTTTAAAAGTCAAGTGTATATTAATAGCGGTGCAAGAGAGATGAGTGCAGGATAATGGCAAACACCAAAGTACTGCTGTGAAGTAGCAGCTACATTTCTAATATGTTAGTAGTTTAAAAAAAAAGATTTGAATCCTGCTTCTGGTAAATAGTCTTTGGAACAGCAAATGCTAATGCTGAGATGATTTGGGGATGATTGTCATGGTTTTTATTACTAACAGCCAGGGCTGGGAATTTTACAGAGGTTTTATACAGCATTAGGTGGTGGAAAGGGATGAAGTGTCAGCCGTGCAATGGATTAGGGTCCATGATCGAAGGGTTCTGGAATGAATTCTGGTAAACAGTCTTCGGCCAAGGGCTATTGGTGCAATGACTGGAGTAAAGTAAGTTGTGAGGGGATATAAAATAGAAGAAAAATCCTAGGATAGTTGAAAATGAAGGGTCATGGTGCCAATGTTCATCCTGAGTTCCAGTTTAAGTTGGAAGCCCGCAGGAGCAAACTATCGGGTGTGTAAAAAAACAAAAAAATGTTGAATAATTTGAAGGTTTGCATTGTATGTGTGTGTGGGGGGGGGGGGGCAGGGAAGTGAGGGGAGATAATATACTATAATGTGAATGGCTAATTGCTTTTATTTTTCTTACTTTTACAGGTGATAATAAACAGCACAATTACTCCTAATATGACCTTCACTAAAACTTCGCAGAAGTTTGGCCAATGGGCAGACAGTAGAGCAAACACTGTATTTGGTTTGGGCTTTGCCTCTGAGCAGCAGCTATCCAAGGTAATGATTCATAGTTCTCAGCTTGTCTTACCTGTGTATACAAGGGAGAGTCTTCGGTACGGCTCAGCATCCTGATGTGATAACGATATGCCTTTGCTGTCCTGCACTTATAACTCAGAGCCGCCTCTTTTTTGCATTTAAATGGGTAAATATGAGGGAAAAGTGCAGCACTGGCAATGGGAAGAATGTTTCCATCTTATGAGAGCCATAAATCGGTTTTCTATTTAAATATTCAGTGAAAATGCAAGACTATTTTCTCCCATATGTGTGTTGAGGACATGTGATGCAGTCTATGGAAGCTTCCCCTTTCCTTAAGAGTGATGAATGATTGCCATAGCAACCGCCCACCTGTAGAATGCTCAGATTCACACACTCCTACGTTCATTAGGAAAGAATATGAATGCACAAGTTTTCACCCCCCCCCCCAAATGGGGGTTTTCGGGGGTGGGGTGGTTTTATTTTTTGGACCTGACAATTTCCTCCTGCTCTTCTGGGCTTCCTACTCATTTGGAAGCAAGGATGTGATGTGGTACCATGAACCTTCTTTTACAACCACCTGGACCTTTTTCTCCTATTCTATAATACCCCACATCCCTCATCCCCAAAAGTAACTAGTCTAGTAGTTGCAGCAGCAATGAGTAAGGGCTGGGTGTTCTGCATCAGATCTCCTTCCATCATGGGCTCTTTATCTGGCCACTAGGTGTCATCCTTGACAAATGACCGCAACGGTCTCTCACCTTCCATCCTCGAGTGTCATAAATGTCATCTCTCAGCCTTTCCAGCTCACCCCTGGAGCAGAAAAACTGACAAAGGGATCAAACTCGGGACTACGTGCATGGCACTACACAGCACTGTCGCTGAGCTTCATCCTTCACTTTGTTGCTTTTTCCTTTTGGTATTTACAGTGAATTGGATTGAGCTAGTTATCACAAGGAGCTGTTTTTCATCTGTTCAGCAGTTTGGGTTCTAGTCTGTGTTTCTTCCCTTAACTCATTGAATGTACCCGATTGTAACTCGTCTTGAATTACTATTGGAAAGATGTTTTCTAAATGCTAGAAACAAAATTTGTCTCTTCTGTATTCTGGCTTGTTGTACTTGGAAACATATGTTCTAACACCCTGTACTGCAAATGTGATAAATACTATAGAACATCAAATGTGACCTCTCCACAATTAAAACACTTTTTCCTGTGCAGTCTCTTGGTCTACAAAAAAAAATCTACATTCTGATTATATAGTAGTGTCTCGTATGAAAGCATTGGTTTGGATCCTTGAGTACCTGATGGGTTGAGCCATGATGATGCTCACATGGAGACACATGTGATGATGAATTGAGTACTCCGATTCAATTTGAGCTCACCTATCTTCTCATTAAGATTTATGTGTTGTGTGTGGATAACTGCTGGATGTTAGAATTTATATGATTTGCATTAATAAGTGACAGTGAAGCAGTAATTTAAATATTTAAAAAGTTGTGTCCTATAAATTACATATCTCCAGGAACAAGCAGGAATGTAGTCTTCACATATGGGTATCGTCGCTACCGACGGAGCCTGCACGGGAACACTCCCCAGTGTCCAATAGGAAAACTTTTGGGAGCATCCCACAGCGCCTGCGTGCTGCCTTCCCTCCTTTCCAACTCTCCCTCCTCAGTTCTTCGTTTTCCACGGAACCAACAGGTCGCATACCCTGTCACCACAGAAAATGTATTCTTCTTTTTTGTTTTCTTGTGGTTGCGTCTGCCTTCACTCGACGCCTACTGGTACCGCCGGTTCTCTTTTCTTCTTTTTCAAAAAAAAAATCTATCTTTCTGAAGTATTTTCTCTTCAGGGGCCTTTCCCCTCTCGGTGCTAGGCGCCATTTTGGGCACTAGGCCCATTTTTTCTTTAAACATGGAGAAACCAGCTAGTGGTTTCAAAAAATGTTCTAAGTGTGGCAGTACCATATCCGTCACCGACACCCACCGACATGTTTAGGACCTGACTATTCTCTATCGGAGTGTCTCTCCTGTAAAAAGATGACCAAGAGGTGCCTGCAGAATAGAGCTGCAAAACTTGTTACCCTTTTTGCAGATACGATGTCCGTTGCATCGACATCTTCCAGGGCTTCATCTTCCTCCCATGGATCTCAGGTAACTAAACCTAAGTCTTCTAAGACTGGCCAGTCCTCAAAGGGTAGATCTCCTTCCAGGTGTTAAGATCTCATTGGCATTGCCCTCGAGGAAAGTTCACCGGCAAAACAGCTCCGGCGGGAGGCTTTGGTTTCCAAAGCACTAACAGGGCTCCAGGATGTTCTAGAGGCTTCCACCTCTGCAGAACTACTGCTGCCATACTCTGGGGTTTCGGCCGCTTCCACCGGTACTGACACCCAAGCATCGACAGGAGTGATGGATCAGAGAATCCTCGCTATCGAAAGCAGTCTAGCGGCTCTTTTAGCAGCTTCGGTACCACTAAAACTGCTTCAGACCGTTCCACAAGTATCAGTACCGACATCGGTGCTGGTACCGACTGCACCGGCCTCAGCGGGCATGCTTCCCCTCATGTCGAGCATGGCGTCTATCTCAGGTATCAAAAGATCGGTACCGAGACACCCCGATACCGAGTTCGAACAATACCGGTACCGTGCGTTGCACGAACATCGGGAACAGAGATACTTTGAATCCTCCGATTCCGATGACTCTGCCGGTACCAGAGCAGTCTTTCCAGAGGATCCATCTCCTTCTCCTCAGCATAGAATGTCTCCTCCAGAAAACATGTCATTCCAGGATTTCATACGTGATCTGGCTCGAGGCCTTGCAATCACGGTGACTCCTGAAAAGGAACCTAGAGCAGAAGAATTAGAAATTCTTCAATACCCTAAGGCTCCTAAAGAGGCAGCTACTCTGGCCATTCATAAGATCCTGCATGATCTTATGCTGAGAATGTGGGAAACTCCTTTAACCACATCTCCACACTCTTGATGACTCGATACCATGTATCAAGTTCCACCCTCTCCTGGTTTTCAGAAGATTCAGTTACCAAACCATTCAATGATAGTGGAATCGGCGATGCGAAGGATTAAGAGTGCTAAAAGACATATTTACAATGCTCCAGGCCGTGAATCGAGGACACTCGATGTCTTTGGGCGTCGATGTTTCCAGTCCTCCATGTTGTCAGCCAGGATCAGCTCGTACATCCTCTACATGGGGATGTTCCTCAAGGAGGTTGCAGGAGACTTGGAACTTATGAGCCCTCTTCTTCCTGAGGACAAAAGAGAGGTTTTTCTTACTTTCGTCAGACATGCCCAGGATGTTTCCAAGTTTTTGAACCGTGCAACCTTTGATTGCTTTGAATGCATCAGCAGAACTTCTGCTATCTCCATCAGTGCATGTCATATTGCCTGACTTCAGGCATCAGACTTGGAAATATGGGTGCAAGATAAACTGGGAAACATTCCTTGCACAGGAGAAAATCTCTTTGGCAAGAATTGGCAAGAAAAGGCTAATGAGATTGATTCTGACAATATCACCTTGAACAGACCATCAAAATCTACAGCCAACCCAGCAAAGAAAAAAATCAAATTAATTCTTTTTCAACAAGAAAAAGAAGTTTTACCCCTCTTACACCCCTCTTACACCCATCAGGGTCACTGTCCAGTTCAGATTCCCCAAAAGGGGCAACAACAAACTAGACAGCAGAAGAAACCACAAGTCCCAAGAGCTCAGCCAGCTCAGCAGACTCAGCCTCCTCAGGGGCTTTGACTCCTGCCCAGAGAACTTAGTCTTCCTGCCCCTGCAGGATCCAGAACTCTCTTTCATTCCGGGCAGGTTATGCCATTTTGCCACAAGATCAAGAACAAAAAAGTCCCTATAGCATAAGTATTCCAAACAATATCAATAGTCAAAAGAATACCGCTGATCCCCAACTGCAATCACCATCAAATTTTTGTCGGGTATAGACCGCAAGGCAAAGAGGAAACTCCTCTACACCTCACGCAGTACATGCCCTTTTTTTTATTTTATTTTCTATTAAACATTGTCCCAAGAACGCCGAAACTATGGCGGGTGACGTCAGGGATTGGCTTGCTTAGTATGGGCGTTCCTATAACTAGCCTATCTGATTTGCAATCCCTGACGTCACCCGCCATAGTTTCGGCGTTCTTGGGAAGTTTGAAAGAACGGATACACTACCTTCTCATTGGGGACACTTGAAGCAGAAGCTTGTCGCTTCGAAACGTGCGCGTCGTGCCTGAGCAGATAAGTGTGGCTTTATTTCAAGTTTTTGAAGTTTTTGCGTGACAGCATGGACAATGTTTAATAGAAAATAAAATAAAAAAAGTTTCCTCTTTGCCTTGCGGTCTATACCCGACAAAAATTTGATGGTGATTGCAGTTGGGGACCAGCGGTATTCTTTTGACTATTGATTTTGCCACAAGATGGCAACAAATAACGTCAGAAAATTGGACTCTGTCCATTGTACAAGAAGGGTACAAGCTTCATTTTCACAACATGCCCCCTCCTACATTTGTAAGACACTTCAATTCCCAAATCCCTGCCACCAATCTCTTGATCCAAGAGGTTGCATCACTTCTTGCTCAAAGAGCAATAGAGGAAAGTACCCATACCTCAACAAGGTATGGGGTTCTATTCACCCTACTTCCTCATCCAAAAGAAAACAGGGGGATTCAGACCCATAATGGACCTCAGAGAATTAAAGAAATATCTGTTCCGAGAAAAATTCAAAATGATCTCTCTCAGAACACTTCTGCCATACCTTCAGAGTCAGGATTGGCTATGTTCTCTAAATCTAAAGGATGCATATACGCATATTCTCATCCATCCAGGTCACAGGAAATTCCTTTTGATTCCTTTTCCAGGGAAGACACTTCCAATATAGGGTTCTTCCCTTCGGTCTGGCTTCTGCCCCAGGAGTCTTCATGAAATGCATGGCAGTAACTGCATTCCTGTGAACTCTGGGAATATTCGTCTTCCCTTACCTGGACGACTGGCTCATTCGAGCATCATCAGCTCCAGAAGCCAGCTTCGCGCTTTCTCGCACGATGCAAATTCTTTGCTTCTTGAGATTGGTCTTAAACCTCCCAAAATCTCATCTCGCCCCTTCTCAGTCCCTAGAATTCATAGGGGCTCACCTAGATACCAGACAGTCAAGGGCTTTCCTACCACAGCCCTGCTGTCTTCGTATAGTGCAGCTGGCTTCCCAGGCAGCGGTAAAAGCCTTCCTAAGTGCTTGGGAAATGCTTCAGCTTCTAGGGCATATGGCATCCACTGTCCATGTGGTTCCCTATGCTCGCCTTCACATGCGAGCAGCTCAGTGGACCCTATCCTCTCAGTGGACACAGGCCTCGGGTTGCCTATCGGACAAAATCAGAAACTCCAAACATCTCATTTTGTCCCTCCAATGGTGGCAATCACTGGAGAACCTTCTCATAGGCTCTCCTTTCCAACAGCCTCTATTCCAGGCCACACTAACAGATGCGTCCAAGTTGGGATGGGTAGACCACTTGCACGATCTCTCCACCCAGGGTCTCTGGACCCCCACAGGAGGCTTGTCACGTAAACCTCCTAGAACTCAGAGCAATTTTCCACGCTCTTCAAGTATTCGAAGCCCAGCTCAGCTGCCAGACAGTCCTGGTCCAGACCGACAATCAAGTAGCCATGTTCTATGTGAACAAGCAGGGTGGAACAGGCTCTCTGTCATTATGCAACGAAGCTTTTCGACTGTGGCCCTCCCCAGAGAGCGCCAAATCCACCTCCTAGTGGTATATCTTCCAGGCATTCAAAACCTTTGGGCAGACAAACTCAACCGAGTACTGCTGCCACACGAATGGTCTCTTCAGTCGGACCAGCTTGCCCGAGTGTTTCAAATCTGGGGAACCCAGATATAGATCTCTTTGCAAACCCGCACAATGCCAAACTTCCCCGATTCTGTTCCAGAATTCAGGCTCAAAACTGTTAGGCAAGAGATGTTTTCTTCCTCCACCGGGGTCAGGACTTCCTCAATGCTTTCCCACCCATTCCCCTTATTCCCAAAACACTGTTCAAGCTTCAGAGAGACAGAGGTCGTATGATATTCATAGCTCCACATTGGCCATGGCAAACGTGGTATCCTCTGCTTCTAGCCACACCTCTGGAGTTGGGATATGCTCCAGATCTTCTGTCCCAGGAGAACGGGATGCTATGGCACCTGAATATCCTCGTGGCTTCCAGAAAACTGTCCACAAGGCGATCTTACGCCTTCAAGTGGAAACGATTCTCTATATGGTATTTTCAAAGGGGGCTTAACCCTCCTTTCCATGCCTCTGGAATCGCTACTGGAGTATCCCCTCCATTTATCAAATTCTGGTCTTAAAACCAATTCAGTAAGGGTCCATCTTAGTGCCATTGCAGCTTCCTGCAAGCCTCTGGATGGACAACCTATTTCCTCTCATCCACTCGTAGCAAGATTTATGAGAGGTCTATTCTTAACAAAACCTCCCATTAAGCCACCGCTGGTGGCATGGGATCTGAATCCTGTTCTTGGGCAGCTCATGAAAGCGCCCTTTGAGCCTTTAGCCACTACAGCTCTAAAGTTTCTTTCTTGGAAGGTGATCTTTCTAGTTGCTCTCACTTCTGCAAGACGCATCAGTGAGTTACAGGCTTTAGTGGCGGATCCTCCTTATACAAGATTTCACCACGATAAGGTAGTTCTTAGGACTCATCCTCACTTTATGCCAAAGGTGGTTTCGCCTTTTCATTTAAACCAAGCGGTTTACCTTCCTGTATTCTTTCCTAGGCCTCATGCCTCTAATGCAGAAAGGAACCTTCATACCTTATATTGTAAAAGAGCCTTGGCTTTTTGCCTTCAAATAACTAAGCAACACAGAAAATCTTCTCAGCTTTTTGTTGCTTTTGATTCTAGTCATTTGGGACTTCCAGTTTCCAAAAGAACTCTCTCTAGGTGGATTGCAAATTGCATATCCTTTGCTTATGAGGGTAAGGGTCTTTCTGTCGAAGGCCATGTCACAGCTCACAATGTGAGAGCAATGGCAGCCTCTATGGCTAATCTTTGTTCTGTGTCCATTGACGACATCTGTAGAGCAGCCACCTGGGCTTCGGTACACACCTTTACAGCCCACTACTGCTTAGACAAGGACTCCCATCGTGATGCCTCGTTTGGCCAGGCTGTTCTCCAGCATCTCTTTTAGACTTAGTACAACTCCTACCCGCCGTCCCGGGTTTGGATGCCAGAGATCCATGGGAGGAAGCATGACCCATCTCACCATGGGTTTGCAGCTTCCTGGGGTCATTCCCCTGGCATCTTTCAGCTGGGGAGTCCCCATATGTGAAGACTACATTCCTGCTTGTTCCTGGAGATAGCGTAGTTACTCACCTGTAACAGGTGATCTCCAGAAACAGCAGGAATTAAGTCTTCACAACCTACCCACCTCCCCTAGGAGTTGTCTCTCTCTCTCTCCTTCTCTCCTTTTGTCTCAGCTAATAAACTCAACTGAGGAGGGAGAGTTGGAAAGGTGGGAAGGCAGCATACAGATGCTGTGGGATGCTCCCAAAGCTTTGCTATTGGACGCTGGGGAGCGTTCCCACGCAGGCTCCCTCGGTACCGACGATAGCCATATGTGAAGACTTAATTCCTGCTGTTCCCGGAGATCACCTGTTACAGGTGAGTAACTATGCTTTATTGTGATATAATAGTGCTAGTCGTGGTATAATTTAATAGCAATAATAACAATTCTTTAGTCCTAGGCATGCCAAATGACAGTAAATAATGGATGTATTGACTTCCCCATAGTACAGCATTTCAGATGCAGGGAAGTCTCTGATCCTGTATTAGGCCTAAATGTTGTGTTATATTAATTAAATGTTCCCATTCCTTGGAAGAGGGGGTTGTGTGGCTTTTATTATTTAGTAATTTGGAGTGCCTCACTCTTCATTTGTATGGTTTTGCTGTCCTGGGAATTCGCAGCATATTGTTTTTTAGACCATATCCCCTTTGGGCCCCGCACCAGAGATAAGAGCTACTGGATTTTGAAAGAGTTTGCAGATCATAAAACAAGAACAATATGTTTAAGTGTGGTACAAGCAATGTTGTAATTGAAGCCATTTAAATCTAGGAGTAGCAGGCAGCCCATATCTCATAGACAAATTTGACCAAGAAGGTATCTCGCCTGTGTCAATTATTTGCCAGAGTCTCCAAATACCCCTAGAATTCCAACTAGCCCAGTTAATCACTTTTAGATCTCTTGAATTGAGGGACTGAATCAGATAGAGACCTTTATCACTATCAAACCAAGAGCTCTGAAAACGTTTGTCTACTTGGATAGTGCTTCACAAGTAGACTGTATAGTATGTTACTGTTTACACTTTCCCAACAATCAGGTCCTCAACAAAACATTTAAAGGAGATTTCATCAAATCACTTTCTAGGGCCAATTATCTGTCTGTCATGAAACCTATCTATATCCAAAAGCCACTGCAGTCTGAACCTAAAAAAGCCAATGGTAGAAATGGAAGTCACGGGAATTAAGTCCTCTTCTGGACCTGGAGATTGTTTCCCCAGCACAATTTGGGAAACAATTTGGGAAATTTTCGATTGCCACAAATATTTGGTAAGGAGCCTATCATTTCTTATTTAAAAAAAAAAAAAAAAAAAAGCTCATGGGCTGATCGAAGGTCACATAAAGAGGTTGTAGTTAATTTGTGGAGCCATGGCCATCTTAACTGACTCTTCTTCCCACCATGATAAGGAGGGAGGAGACCATTTTTTGTATGTGCTTAATTAAGAGATTCCTTATCTATTCTTTATTAGTTTCCAGGATTTGCTCTAAATCTTTGCTTTTCACCCCTTAATACTTAAAAGTATTCAGATGCCCAATTAACACCACAACTCCCAATTACTATTTTAGAAATTCAAAGACACTATTTCCATTTTACTTAAATTAATTTTATATCGAGAAACAACAGGAAATTCCTCCACAGAATGAAGAAAGAGGAAATCAGCCTTTCAGAATGAGACATCACCTTTAATTCATTCTACTGAGCTACTATATCAGGAGTGGACTTCCTCTGCCTAATGACTAGTAATAGTGGAGTGGAGGAGTAGCCTAATGGTTAGAACACTGGCTTGGGAACCAAGAGACCAGGGTTCAGTTCCCACTAGCACTCCTTGTGGCCTTGGGCAAGTCACTTAACCCTCCATTGCCTCTGAAAAATCCAAGTTATCAATGTCCCTGTTTAATGTACATTACCAAGTTTAAGTTAACAATGTAAACTGCTCTGATTGAATTGATAAAGCAGTATAAAAAAAAACCTGTTAAAGGGGGAAGATAGACAATCTTGAGCAAGTGAAACCTGTCTGAGCATCCCAATAATTACCATTTGAGACTTAGAGATGTACAAAGCCTGTACTGACCTAATAAGATGTTCCCAACGGCCATACCAATCCAAGGCCAGAGGGGTATGATCAATCATCTTCTCAATATCTACTGACATAGCTGCAACTGGATAGTTCCTATCCTGAAACACCATAATAAGGTCATGAAATACAATTAGCAATAAAGGAAAGTGCCCACATTTCCAATAGTAGTAAAAGGCAAGTTGCTTTCTGACTTTTCATAAGAGGTGCTGGGAGGAGGGGGGGGGGAAGGAATAATTAATGTATTATTGTTCTTGTATAGTGCTCATAACTGATTTTTTTTGTAAATCACATTGTTTTTCATGAGAAGGCATGTATACGAAGTTGTGAAAAATGAAAATAAATGTTTGTACCTGAGGCAATAGAGAGTTAAATGACTTGCCCAAGGCCACAAAGAACAAGTGGAATGTGGGCTCTGGCTTCCCTGGTTTCAATGCACCTTTCTCACCAGTAGGCGGCTACTCCACTCCATGCCTGTCTTTCATAAACCCCCTCCTCCCCCCGCTTCTCTGTTTTGCATTAACATGGGGGATCCTTTTCTATCTCCAGGAACAAGCAGGAATGAGTCCTCACATATGGGTACGTCGGTACCGACGGAGCCTGCGCGGGAACGCTCCCCTGCTTCCCAAAAAGGAAAGCTTTTGGGAGCATCCCACAGTGCCTGCGCGCTGCCTTCCCGCCTTTCCTAACCAACTCTCCTCAATTCTTCTTTTCCGCGGAGCCAGCAGGTCGTGTTCCTGTCACCGCTGAAGAAGTTCTTTATTTTAATTTATTTCTTTGGTCACGTGTCTGCCTTCCCCGACGCCGGACCGGTACCGCCGGTCTTTTCTTTTCTTTTCTTTCTAAAAATATATATATATATATATATTTTTTCCTCACTTGGTGTATTTTTCTTCTTAGGCCTCCAGGCCCACAAGAAATTTTTCCCTCATGGAAAAACCAGCCTCCGGGTTCAAAAAATGCACTAAGTGTAGCTGTACAATTCCTGTTACAGATACCCATGAATGGTGTCTTAAATGTTTGGGTCCTGAACACTCCATTCCGGATTGCCAGTCCTGCTCTCTAATGTCTAAACGAGGGTTACAGAACCGAGCAGCCAAGCTCCATGTGCTGTTTCCCACGGATGCATCGGCAGTGGCATCGACATCTACCAGGTCTTCCTCTCCCGGTGGGTCTCAGGTAACCAAACATAATCCTAGCAGGTCCTTGAAGGGCAAATATCCCTCTAAGCATCGAGATGCCTCCAGGCTTGCCCTCGAGGATCCTGCCCCAGCCAAACAACCCCGGCGGGAAGCTCCGGCTTCCAAAGCTCCTCCTATGGGGTTACAGGTTGACATCGATGGCATGGCCTCGACCGATCACCTGTTAGACTGCCCTGGGGTACCGGCACAGTCTCCCGGTACCGACTTCCAGGCAGTCGTGGTGTCCATGGTCAATCCATGCAGCAGGCTATAATGGCTTTTATTAAAGCTGCGACGCCGATGGTACCGCAACGAGTTCCGTTGTCGGTACCGGTACCGACTGCATCGACATCAGCCAGGATACCGACTCAGGCTCCTTGTCCAGGGCTATTTCTCGGTACCGATCCGGTACCGGGGACGCCCGATGTCGGTACCGATCGATACGCGTATCGATCGTTGGAAGGGGACAGGCGATACTTCGATTCCTCTGATTCATCAGATGAGTCTCCTGAAGTATCCATTACCCTTCCTGAGGAGCCTGCTTCTCCAAAAAGGAGAATGTCTCCTCCAGAGGATTTGTCCTTTCAAGACTTCATAATAGAAGTGGCTAAAGGACTCTCTATTTCAGTAACCTCTGAAGCAGAGCCTAGAGCAAAAAAATTAGATATTTTAGGATACTCTAAGGCTCCCAGAGAGGCAGTCACCTTGCCAATTCATGAAATTCTTCATGAACATATGATTGACTTATGGGAGACTCCTCTCACCCTTTCTCCTCATTCTCGCAGATTGGACACTATGTACCGTGTCCCTCCTTGTCCTGGATTTCAGACAACTCAGCTTCCTCACCACTCCATTGTGGTGCAGTCAGCTATGAAAAGGATAAAGAGTACCAAAAGACACTCTTCTGCTCCTCCAGGAAGAGAATGCAGGACCTTGGATGCTTTTGGTAGGAAAATCTTCCAAGCCAGCATGCTTATTGCCAGAATCAACTCATATAGCCTTTATATGGGTATGTTTCTAAAGGAAGTTGCACAAAAGCTGCACAACTTTCTCCCTTTTATTCCAGAGGATAGAAGGGATGAGTTCCTCCTTTGGCTTAAGCATACTCAAGACATTTCAAAGTTTTCCAACAGGGCAGCCTTTGACTCTTTTGAAGGTGCCAGCAGAGCCTCAGGCATTGCCATAGCTGCTCGCAGAATTGCTTGGCTCCAGTCTTCTGATTTAGAACCCCGGGTTCAAGATGGCTTAGGAAATCTTCCCTGTACAGGTGAAAATCTCTTTGGCAAAGAGTGGCAAATAAAAGCCACTCAAATGGATGCAGAGAATTCTGCTCTGGATAGACTTTCCAAGTCAACCTCCATTCCAGCCAAGAAAAAACCTTTCAAAAAGCCTTTTTACAAAAGGAGCAGATTTCCTTCCACTTCTGGCCAACAATCTTCTACAGGTCGCTTTGCTACTAAGCGTCAGCAACCTAAACAGGCCAAGCCTAAACCTGCAGGGGCTGCTACAACTCAGCAGTCCCAACCCCCTCAGGGTTTTTGACTTTATACTAGAGAACTTAACCTTTCTGGCTCTACAACAGCCAGAATCTCTCACCATTCCAGGAAGGTTAGCTCATTTTGCTCCCAGATGGGAGCAAATCACATCAGAGCAGTGGACCCTCTCCATCATAAGAAAGGGCTACAAACTTCATTTCTCAGACCTTCCTCCCTACACCATGGTGAGACACTTCAATTCTCCCACATCTCTCCTCGACCTTCTGGATCAGGATGTGACTACCCTTCTGGCCCAGAGGGCCATAGAAGAAGTTCCTCTTCTTCAACAGGGGTCAGGGTTTTACTCCCCCTATTTTCTCATTCCAAAGAAAACAGGAGGATACAGACCCATTCTAGATCTCAGAGAATTGAACAAATTCCTATGCAAGGAGAAGTTCAAGATGCTTTCTCTAGGCACTCTCCTTCCATACCTGCTGAGTCAGGATTGGCTTTGTTCTCTAGATCTCAAGGATGCGTACACTCATGTCCTCATCCATCTATCTCACAGAAAATTCCTACGTTTTCTGTTCCAGGGAAAACATTACCAATACAGAGTGCTTCCTTTCAGTCTAGCCTCTGCTCCAAGAGTGTTCACCAAATGCATGGCAATAGTTGCTGCATTTCTACGCACTCTGGAAATATTTGTCTTCCCATATCTGGACGACTGGCTCATTCATGCCCGTTGTCAACGTCTAGTGCAGTTAGCCTCCCTGATTCAGTCAAAGAGTCACTTAACTGCCAGGGGGATGCTACAGATGCTAGGCCATATGGCTTCAACAGTACATGTGGTACCCTATGCTCGCCTACACATGAGAGCAGCTCAATAGACTTTGTCCACCCAGTGGACTCAAGCTTCAGGAGCTCTCTCAGACCAAATAGCAACCTCCAAACGTCTCTTTTGGTCTCTCCAATGGTGGATGTCCACTCAAAATCTGTTGCTGGGGTCCCCCTTCCAACCTTTGTTGCCCCAGGCAACCCTCACAACAGATGCCTCCCAAACAGGTTGGGGAGCTCATCTACAAGACCTCTCCACCCAAGGCACTTGGTCCCCACAGGAGACCTCTCTTCATATCAACCACTTGGAACTTCGAGCAGTGTTCCTAGCTCTCAAGGTCTTTCATACCCTCCTCAGCTACAAGACAGTCCTCATTCATACGGACAATCAAGTAGCCATGTTTTACATAAACAAGCAAGGAGGAACTGGCTCTCTGTCGCTTTGCAACGAAGCTCTAAGATTATAGGCCTTCGCCAGAGAGCATCAAATCCATCTCCTGGCAGTATACCTGCCAGGAATCCAAAACTCTTGGGCAGACAGACTCAGTCGAGTTCTGCTTCCACACGAATGGTCCCTGCACATGGATCAGGTACTCAGAATCTTCCAGGAATGGGGAACCCCGGACATAGACCTTTTTGCAAGTCCGTGGAATGCAAAACTTCCCCGGTTCTGTTCCAGAATTCCGTGTCAGGGAGCTCAGGCCAAGGATGCCTTCCTCCTTCATTGGGGTCAGGGCTTCCTCTATGCCTTTCCACCCATTCCTTTGATTCCCAAGACTCTGTTCAAACTCCAGAGGGATCAAGGATCTATGATCCTCATAGCTCCACGCTGGCCACGCCAAGGGTGGTACCCTCTACTTCTGCATCTCTCCCAAGCCCCCTCCCTGGACTTGGGAGCTGCACCAGACCTTCTGTCCCAGGAAGAAGGGACTTTGTGGCATCCAAATCCCAAGTCCCTTCACCTCAGAGCTTGGTTACTGAAGGCCTAGACCTTCAAGACTTCAATCTTTCTCAGCAAGTGAAGGATATCCTCCATGCTTCCAGAAAACCTTCCACTAGGCGTTCCTATGCTTTTAAGTGGAAAAGATTTTCCATTTGGTGTGCTCAAAAGGGTCTTGACCCTCTGGCACTTCCTGTGAATTCTCTATTGGAATATCTCCTGCATCTCTCTAATGCAGGCCTTAAAACGAATTCAGTAAGGGTCCATTTGAGTGCTATTGCAGCATCCCTTAAGCCTCTCAATGGACAACCTATTTCCTCTCATCCTCTTATTGCAAGATTCATGAGAGGCCTAACTTTAACTAAACCTCCCATTCGACCTCCTCCGGTGGTATGGGACTTAAACTTGGTTCTTGGTCAGCTTATGAAGCCACCTTTTGAACCCTTAGCCACTACCTCCTTGAAATTTCTTTCCTGGAAGGTTATTTTCCTTATTGCAATCACTTCTGCTCGCCGCATCAGTGAACTGCAGGCCTTAGTGGCTAATCCACCTTATACAAGGTTCCATCATGATAAGGTAGTCCTTAGGACAAATCCTCACTTTATGCCTAAAGTGATCTCACCTTTTCATCTTAATCAAGAGGTATATTTACCTGTCTTTTTTCCAGCTCCTCATGCATCCAGTGCAGAAAGGAACCTTCATACTCTAGATTGTAAAAGAGCTCTTGCTTTTTACTTACACAGGACACAGCAACATAGAAAGTCTTCCCAGCTTTTTGTTGCTTTTGATCCTTCTCATTTAGGACTTCCAGTCTCTAAAAGAACACTGTCCAATTGGATTGCTCAGTGTATTTCTTTTGCTTACCAGAGTAAGAACCTTTCTCTGGAGGGCCATGTCACAGCTCACAATGTGAGGGCCATGGCCACCTCTATGGCTCATCTTCATTCTGTGTCCATCGACCAGATCTGTCGAGAAGCCACCTGGGCCTCGGTTCATACCTTCACAGCCCTTTACTTTTTTGACAAGGACTCCCGCCGGGATGCCTTGTTTGGTCAGGCTGTCCTCAGACACCTGTTCCATTCTTGAAAAACTCCTGCCCTCCTTCCCTGAATGGATGCCTGAGAGCCATAGGAAGACGAGGAACCCTTCAGGGTCTCATACCCTTGGGGATCTCCCAGGCATCTTAGCTAGGGAGTCCCCATATGTGAGGACTCATTCCTGCTTGTTCCTGGAGATAGCACAGTTACTTACCTGTAACAGGTGATCTCTGGGAACAGCAGGAATTAGTCCTCACAACCCCCCCCCCCCCCCCACCTCCCCTAGGAGTTGTATCTCTCTCTGTCTTTCCTTTCCTCTCTCTCTCTATTGTCTCAGCTTTAAACTAGAACTGAGGAGAGTTGGTTAGGAAAGGCGGGAAGGCAGCGCTCAGGCGCTGTGGGATGCTCCCAAAAGCTTTCCTTTTTGGGAAGCTGGGGAGCGTTCCCACGCAGGCTCCATCGGTACCGACGTACCCATATGTGAGGACTAATTCCTGCTGTTCCCAGAGATCACCTGTTACAGGTAAGTAACTGTGCTTTACCAGTTTTCTAAATTGTTGTTAATGTAATGCAAACCCCCTCCCCTCCCGAGCATGAACTGCAAATGGTTGAATCCCTTCCTTCAGTTTATGCAGGCTTTCCAACATGCGGTGCTTATGCAGAGCAGCTGCTGCACATTGCATTTCTTATCTTTCCCAAGTCCGCTTTAAATTAAGTCATACCTGCTTCAGTATTAGGAATATGAATTCTGGACAATTCATATTCTGGACAACGGACAATTCATATTCTGAAAACTGCATTATGACTTGCTACTTTAAGTAGGATCTGTCAGTGCAGTAGGTGGTATAAAAGCTATGTTGCCAAATTAGCCCTCGTTTCACCATGCTTATGTGCGTTAGAAATCTCCTGAACAAATTGGCCATCATTCCTCCATTTTATTTGGGGGGGGGGGGTTCAACATCTATTCTGACCGGGGGCAATTTCTCCAGATGGATGATTTTTTTGCGCATACCATGATAGTCATGAACCTCACCTCTAAGCCAGGGTATGTGGGGTATGATCTCAGTCTCCTATTTTGACCCAGTATGGCATTTCTTATGTTAAATCACCATACTTTTCAGCTGCAAGCAGGGCTGTACCGAGGTTAAATCGCGCCCTGTGCGACTTGCACAATGGACGCGTCCCCCCCTCCCCCGCGGCAGTAGAGAAGAGGAGCGCCCACTGTGTAAGTTGCCGGCGCGCTAAGCAGATCTGTCCCTCCCTTCTCTGATGTCACGTCAGAGCAGGGAGGGACATGTGCTTAGCATGCCGCGAGAAGGCTTAAGGGGGTGCATTTCAGATGTCTGCCATTGCCTGCTGCCACTGAATGAAGAAAAGGTGGCAGTGGCAGGCATTGGCAGACAGCCGAAATGCGCCCCTTAAGCCTTTGTGCCCTGTGTGGCCGCACCGCTCGCACAGGGCTAGCTACAGTCCTGGCTGCAAGTATTTCAGGTGCATTTTGTACCAACTGAAGACAACACAGATATATTGTTGGTATTTAAGCTAATACACCATTGAAATAATTCAAGATTAATGCTTGTACAATTGTCTCACTCTATGGTTAGGAAAAAAACAAGAGTTGTGCAAATTGCAGCAGCATAAAACTTGTGCAACAGGTCTTGTGTATTTGTTGCAACATAGGCAGAATGCTTAGGATCCTGACCTTAGAATAGATGGGGAGTTGTCAACGCTTAGCCACCTGAAGCAATCCATATTAGCGCTATCCTTCACCAGCCATAAAATCTGTCTTCTCCATGTTTAGAAACAGATGGTTTTGCCCTTTACTAATTCTCAACTTTAAACATTCAGTAAAATTGTGAAAAGCTAGCTTTTGTTCTGGTCTTAAAGATAAGTACAACTGTATATTGTGTGCAATCATGAAATACTTATTCTGAAATTCTTGGCTCAATTGGCCCAGCAGGTTAGCTACAGTAATTAAACTTCTTGGTACATGTATCCAGATAAACGTCAGGACTTTCTCAAGAGGCATAAGATGTTGTAAGGCACATTGATCATTTGGGTTTGATAAGCTTTGCTGCTGCTGCTCTTTGTTCCAGCCTCAGATTTTTTCACTGAAGTGGACATGATGTTTTCCTGTTTCTTAGGTTACTTTAATGATCCTTTGCCTTGCTCGGTTCGAGCTTGGCATATTGGCTGTCTGTACACAGCTTGTGTGCCACTTATTGGTATGCTGTTGGTTTGGCCTGTATGTCCCCATCGTGGTGCATCAGGCTTCTCAACACCTGATTTTTTTGGGCTAAGAAGTTGTTTGCATGTATGGTCTTGTGATAAGTGTTATGAGAGTTATGAGAGTTACTCTGTGTGTGTGTGTATGAATAGCTGGATTTTGGGCGATCATATTGATGACATGTTAGCTGTTGAGGTCTCAGGTATTGTACTGCTCCTGGTAGTATGGTTTCACCCCGCCCCCCTCCCCTGTTGGCAGGGTGATTGGTTCATTTGGCATCTGCCTTTTTGTGGATGCCTGTGTTTAGTTTTGTTTTTGGAGAGCTCTACTTTCTGGTTATATGCGATCATGGTTTTTTTGGAGGGCAGTGAGAGAGTGTGATGCTTCTGTATGAGTTACTTTTTATGTTATATTGTTAAAAATCTCCTGAACAAAATCCCATTATGGGGGAGCCTACTGACCTACAAGTCATTCTGCGGCTCCTCACTACCTGGGTTTAAAAAAGGTTTTGACAAGTTCCTGGAGGAAAGGTCCATAAACCATTATTAAGAAGGGACCCAGGATATCAATGCTTGGCCCAGTACAAGCATTGAGGAACCTGTGTCTTTTGGGGAAACTGCTAGGAACGTATGACCTAAATTGGCCACTGTTGGAAACAGGATACTGAGCTTGATGGACCTTGGTCTGACCCAGTATGGCATATCTTATGTTCTTATGTACCTTTCCTCTCTTACAGTATCTCACTCTTCAAACCTCCTCAGAAGTTCACCTCCTCTGGCAAATCCCTTTTATCTGTGTCTTTCTCTTCCACTGCCAACTCCAGACTTTGCTCATTCCATCTTGCTGCTCCATATGTCTGGAACAAACTACCTGAGTCTATGTATTGGACTCCTCTAGCCTTATTCAAATCCAGGCTAAAAATTCACCTCTTTAAATGGCTTTTGGATCTTAATGCTCCTCACTCTCTTGTCCACTATTTACATGTATCTTACCATACTCTAGTTCTTAGTTTCACTATCGGGCTCATTCCATCCCAGACACAGAACCACTCTATACGTCTGGTCTGAACTGGACGTACAGAGGGGATTGCGATTCTGATCCCGTGGGACACATCTAGCCCCGCGGGATCAGAATTGTGAACAGTCCTGTACGTGCAGGCTAGGACCGTGATTCAGCCGGGCCTGCACATACAGGATCTTCACGTCTAACTCGGTCAAGGCTCTTCAGTGGAGCCATGGTGCCATGGCACCACGGCTCCATTGAAGAGCCTTGATGCTGGCCACTGGATTCCAGCGCTGCATTCTCCGCAGCCCAACCCCCGATCTGGCCTCCTAAGACCAGGGTCAGGCTGTAGGGAATGTCTTCGGGTCCCCTGTCCCATCCATGCCCTGGGCCTCCGATCTTGGACTTACGGGGAAGTTATTCAACCTCATGTTTTGTCTTGATTAGATTGTAAACTCTGAGAAGGTACTGTGTCTTACATCTATGTACAGTGCTGCATATGCCTTATAGCAGATTATTATTAGTAGTAGTATTAGTAGATTCTGCCCAGCAGGATCTTTTTTTACACAATACTTTGTTATACTGCTAACAATATAACTGGTAGGTTGTTGGTGCAATATCTGAAGGGCAGGAGGAATTGGCTGCAGATTGCTGTCCTTCAAAACCAACAAGTATCTCTGCTTTCGAGATAAGATACTTTAGATACTTTAGTGCAATTTAAGATACTTTAGATACTTTAGTGCAATTCTATTCTACTTTGTATCAGACTGAAAAGAAGGATGTTGATGGTCGATGAGGGGATTTCTTGCTATCTCTTCTTGGCCCTGGGTTTTTCCCTTCTGCTAGTGCTATGACTGGTGCCCTCATAACAAGCAGAAATCTTGGAGGCTCTATCTTCTCTTCCCTCAAATAAGGCACCTGGGCCTGATGGCTTCACCACTGAGTTTTATTGGCTTTCACCTGCCCTCAATTATGTAAGCTCTTCCAGTGTGTTTGATGGTAGCTCTCCATCATCCTTTATGGAAGCACAGATTGTTCTCTCTAAACCAGGTAGAGATGCCACTTTGGTGCAACATTATAGGCCCATTTCCTTACTAAATGTTGATAGCTAATACTTTGTCCAACAATTTATCAGATTCCAGAAGGTGCCGGGCTTGGTTATTCATCGCAATCAGACTAGCTTTATGAGTGGTCATTGTATCAGTGATAATGGTAGGCTGTTCCATTTGTTAATCTCTGCTGCTAGGGAGAGAGATGCCCCTCTGATATTCAATGGCCTTATCTGTTACATGTTTTATACTAGATGGGTTGTGGCAGCGAGTTCTTCTCCTACATCTAGAATCTCTGTGAATGGTTTGCTTTCTCTCCCTGTTCAGATTTCTAGAGGGCCTAGACAGGGTTGTGCTTTATCACCCTTGCTTTTTAATATTGCCCTAGAGCTCCTCCTTATGGCATGTTTGCCAGTCCAATGCAATTCATTTTACTTTTTCTGATTTTCCTTGTAAGCTTGCTGTATATGCGGATGACTTACTAATATATTTAGAGCAGCCCTCAACCTCTATCCCTGCACTGATTGACATTCTATGGACTTTTTTCTGGATATAAAGTGAACTGGGAGAAGACCGAGGTTATGCCCCTGAATTCTTGCACTTCTCAACCTGATTTAGGTGATTGTACTCTGAAATGGTCTCCCCATCAGATGAAGTATCTTGGTTTTCTTTACAATTATGACACTGAGCAATCTCTGGTGTTAAATATGGATAGGATTGCTTCCTTAATTTTGGAAACCACTGAACGTTGGTCCCTTCTTGAGGTTTCCTGGTAGGGAAGAATTGAGACTATCAGGATGGTTTTGGTCCCCCAGATTAATTTTATTATGAGTATGATGCCATGTTTATGCCCCAGGAGTTTCTATAGATGCACAGTTTGTTAAATATGTTTCGCAAAATTGGCATCTCCGTATCGCCCGGAGAGTGCTTTAGGCTGCTAAAAGCAAAGGAGGGGTTGGTTTTTCAGATTTTTTTTTCTATTATTCATAATTTCTGACCAGTTATGGAATGTTTTGGTTTCTGTCATATGCTTCATTGGAAGAAGTTCCAGCTTGGTTGATTGTGGAGCAGGCCTTGGTTGCCACTTTTCCCATTCATCTGATTGAGCGAATGAAGTTACCCGATACGATCTTTCTTTTCTCTCCTCTCCACACCACACATTTGGCTTTGAAGATCATAGATAAAGTTCTAGATGTTCACTGGAAAGACTCCCTTTGGGGAAAACCCTTGTGGCAGAATCCTAAGCTCAGAATTGATAGGAAAATGTTAACTTGGTCAACATGGCAGTCCTACGGTGTTGTCTCTGGCTCAGGTGGTGGAAGAGGCCAAGTTGCTTTCTTTTCCTGTCCTCCATGCTTGCTTAACTTTCTTGCTAACCACTTCTTTAAATGGGTGCAACTTAGGCATATTCTTAATAGAGAATTATGGACATTTGGCTAAAAAGAGCCTGGTTTGAAGGATTTTAGCTATTGGGTACTGGGTAAGTAACATATTGTTTCTCATATCTACAAGAGTAAAGGATTCCCATTATTGGGCTCATGTGGGGCTGATTTATTTATTTATTTATTTTATTTATTTAGTATACATTTGTATACCGCTACTTCCAGCGATCAGCAGCGGTTTGATTACAGATTGGAAATTGTCAAATCATGACAGGAAATTTTTGAGGTATAAACACATTGATTAGACAGGAAAGCACAGCACACAGAGAACTATTTTACAGGGAACATGGGCTATGGAGGGTTAAGTGGCTTGCCCAAGACCACAAGGAGCACCTGTGGGACTAGAAGCCCCAGTCCTTCCGGCCCAAGGTTGCTGTCCTCTAGTGGGATTTGAACCCCCGACCTTCCGGCCCGAAGTACCTTGCCCCAACCACTAGGCCACTCCTTTGGTCACATGACCTAAGGTTGCAACTTGAAGATAAACAATGGGAACGCTTTTGGTTAACCGACCATCTCGGACTGCCAGCTTGGTGAAATCAATATTGTTTTTGACTCACTGAGCCATTTGGACACCCTTGAAGTGGAGAGCTGGTCTGTCTGATATATTGGCATTGGGAATCTGCACCAGGCATGCTGAGACATATAATTTATGATGTCTCATGTCTCCAAGTTTTTGGAAGGATGTTAAAGATTTCTTGCAACCTCTTCCAGATATTTCCCATGAATTAAAAGTGGAATTTATTTTGTTTCATTCCTTACAGTTATCTGATATGTTAATTGTTAATCAATGTAAACTATTTGATTTGTTAATGGCTATTGCTCTCCAAATGTTTCTGGCTAAGTGGAAGAATGCCTCCCTACTGTCTCACCATTTTTGATGGGACTCTATTTGCTTGATACACTAGTATGAGAAAAGTTTGGCTATTAGGACCTGTTCTATGCCTGTGTTGCTTAAAGTTTGGGAGCCTCTTGAAAGCTATATTCAGAAAATGCTCTCTCATGTTTCATTTGCTTTCTCCCTGCCTACACCCCCGGGGGTCCTTTATTTTGTCCAGTCTGTATTTTGTCCTAACACTTTGGATTGTATGCTCTCCAATGCTAGTGTTCTTTTTCTTTTCTTTTTGTTGTTTTTATGTTCTTTTGTTCTCTGTTTGAATAATTAATAAAATTTGTGAACTTAAAAAGAAGAGCTAAATGTCTCCTGAGACTGCTTAAATATGTTCATTTTGCAGTCTGAGTAAAAAAAAGAAAATCCATGAGACTGAAATAACTTGATATTTGACTATCTGCACAGCTTGGGAATTGTGCAGTTCAGACAATTGTTCACAATTTTTTTAAAAAAATTTATAAAATAGGTATGCTTATATGTGAGTGAGCGTGTAGTGGCATATGGTATTGCTGCTGAAATGCTGTCACCGTTGTGCTGAAAATGTATGCTTGGTGTGTAGGTGCTCTATACACGGTATTTGTTTCCTACATGATCCCCCACACATACCGTCTGCGACCCAGCCTACGTCTTGGTCTGTAGCTGAGCTAAAAAAACAGGTTTTATACACTTCATAATGAAATGTTGTCCCTTTTTGTTGTAAATGCTAGTTTGAAACCTGTGGAACCATGTCTTTTTTTTTTATGTGATATTGCGCAGGAACATTAATAGCATACGTGTGTGGGTTGGCCAGAGGGTCTGGTCTTCCCACTTCAGTACTTAAGTTTAAATACAGGATATTACAAATACCACCTCTTTTATTTTTGGACTTGCTTTTGCTATATGCTGTGTTGTGCATTGTTTCTGAACATTTCAAGAGCTATTTTTTGAGTAAATCCAGGCTCTGGTTTGGTAGACACTAATACGCTGCTGTTCTATGGCCACTTTTTTGACACTGTGTACCAGCATGGACAAACCTAAATGAAAAAACTAGACTGTGATAATTATTGATTGTGTTCTTAACATGGGGAGTATATGCTGAGTCATAACTCTAATAGGAAGAATTATAAATGTTTCCTACAGATTTCATTTATTTTTATCACTATTAATGTCTGTCGGAAAAATGGTGGAAATGGTTGATAGAATGTCTTTCTAAAAATGCTTTTTTTTTTTTAAATAGCCCTTTGCTCTTTTTTTTTCCATCATACCAGCCCCTTCCTTGGATGGTATGCCTAGATGAAGACGGTCCTCCTTCCAAAATCAGGAAGCAATTGTTATTATTTAGCTCCCACCTTTCCAGTTAGTAGGTCAGGGCAAACTACAAACAGGTACTTCCCTGTCTCCAGAGGGCTTGTACCTGAGGAAGTGACCGTGGGCACCCTCTCTGTCCTTAGGGCTCAAGGGGCACCTCCATGGTGCAGTGTCGGCACAGCTTTCTGGCTGGCTAGGGTTCTCCTACTATAGAGGTTGCCATCTGTCCTTCCCCAGATCATAGCTTGCCCAGGCCCAACTAGCCCTGATCTCTTATCTTTATTTCAGCATTTGACATACTACCCAAGCAATAGCGTCAGGGCGGTGTACAAAATCAAATTAGGCTGCAAGTATGGAAATGGAAAAGAACACCATTGCTAGACAGGAAAGAGGAGAAAAAAAGAGCATGTAAGAAGGTATGGATAGAAGGTGAAGGGATAGGAGCAATGATAGACATTAAAGGAAGAGGAAAAGGTCACCAGACAGGGAGACAGGAGGGCAGTCAGGGGTGGGTGAAGGGAAGGTCAAAAGCAAGGTGGAAGAGATGGGTTTTGAGCATGCCTTTGAATCTAGGGAAAGAGAGTTCAGTGCGGAGCGTGGATGGCAGTGAGTTCTAGAGTGTGAGGCCCAGGAAGAAGAATGCGGAGTGGCAGGTAAGTGCAAGGTGTGCTTGTGTGGGAGGGGGACGGAAGAGACGCGTTGCATACATCGACTGCAGTAGACTTGGGGAAGCATGAAGGTGGATAAGGTCTGCAAGATATTGAGGGATACCGGTGTGGATAACCTTGTGAACAATGGTGAGTATTTTGTATGTGAACCTGGATTTAAGGGGAAGCCAGTGTAGATGTATGAGGAGAGGCTTAGGAGGTGCGAGTGAGAAGGCGGGCTGCAGTGTTCTGGATAAGCTGTAATCTGTGAAGTTTGCATTAAGGCAAACCTGCAAGGATACCATTGCAGTAATAAAGTTTGGACATAATGAGTGACAAAACAAGAGTGGTTAGTGATGGAAGAGAAAGGAAAGGTTGAACGGCACAAATTTAGCACAGGAAGACAAAAGAGCAACGGATAAGTGAGATCATCTGTTGATGGAATGTAAGAGAGGAATCAAGAGTGTGACCCCAAGGTACACAAGAGGTATCGGGGCATCAGACAGCATGGGAGCTAGTAAAGGGCAGGGGCACCCAAGGTAAACCAAATGGCAGCAGATTTAGATGGGTTAATGTGTAGATAATTACTGTTTAACCAGGAGGAGACGCGGGAAAGACGGGAGTCTAATGGGGTGAGGTCATGAGTGAGGGGGCTGGTGTGGAACAAGAGAATAATACCATTGATGTAATAGTAGCCTGAGACCCCAGACTGTTGGATAATATGGGCAAGTGGAGCAAGGAAGGCATTGAAGAGAAGGGGGGCTAGCACAGAGCCCTGGGAAGGGCAGATGTGAGAAGATCAGTTTTTCCAGGATAGATTGTAGATCAAAACCCCGAGCCATTGTGCTGCAATGTGTGCTACTGGAAGCTGAGTTATGGGGGTGCCCCCTCCCTCTCTGCCTTCCTTTCCTCCCTGCCTTCCTTCCTTTTTTGCTCCCTACTTTCTTTTGCACTCAGGCAGTCCTCACTCTCTTATTTTTATTTTTTATTTTTTTGTTCTGATCAAATAAAATTTCAGACTGGAGTTAACATGTCAAATGTAAACTAATTGAGCCTTAAATGAATTACCCTTGCCACTTCCTTACTCTAAAAAGACCTGCTATCGTATAGGTTCTTGTCCCCATATGTTTCTCAAGGGATCGGGAGAATTATGTCCTTTTATTTCTCAGGTGCTGGAAAAGACATTTCTAATCCATATAGTAACCTATATATGTACAGGTGGAGTGATGATTGTATTTGATGTCAAAGACAAAAGCTGCAGAGAGGGGGAGAAAAAACAAACATTAATATAAATCGGTGTTCAACCATGCATGCTCACAGAAGCAAGCCATTACATGCGATCTCACAGGTCAGCGCACTAATTCACATTGCTTGCTGTTTAATCATCATTGAGAAAGCTAGTTTCTGTCTTTTGAAGAGTTTGTGTTTTGTTTGTTTGGTTTTTTTGCCTTTTAAACTTCAAAGGTGTTTGCTTTGAGGTAGGGGGCAGCAAAAGAATCCCCCCATCAGCATGTTATCTGAGATATACCAACCACCACAGAATTGAATTTAAAAAATGGCAAATTGATGTTGTAATGAAGATAATACAACCTAGCATTTCTGATGAGCATTTAGACGACTCCTAGTTCCTTTTTAACATTCCTCAGTCTGAATTTATAGTAAGGTCTATCTTTACACACATTAATATATTTTTACGCCATTGTCCATACTTTAATTTTATTTGCTTATACAAAACATAAGCTAATGTTCTCTTCATTCCATTATTTTGCAAGCTTCCAGTCTTACTGCTCTTAATAATTTATATAAAAATCACTATAACAAGTTATATTGTATGATCATTTTCTGACGGGGCGGGGTGAGGATAAATATAATTATAAATGTTCTTTTTGCATTTGTTAGTTTGCAGATAAATTCCAAGAAGTAAAGGAAGCTGCCAGACTAGCAAGAGACAAATCTCAAGAGAAAATAGAGACCTCAAGCAATCATTCCCAAGTAAGTCTCTGATTTTATGAAGATAAGAGTTTAGGAGAAGATTTTGCAAAAGTGTCCATTTTCATTCATTAGCTTGGGATATGTGGAAATCGGAATTAACAGTGGAATCCCCGACTCTTTTTCCTCCCTTCTACACTATGTCCAATGTCCCCCTCCCCCTAACCAGTATTGATTTCTTTCCATCCCCCCCCCAAACAGCTATGAGCCCCCAGCCATCTCTTTAATTGGTCACCAAATGCCCATATTCCCTGCCCCAGACATACCATACACTGTACCCCACACCCCTCAACTCCAGGCATATCCGGGTTTATTGGTGGCCAGTGGGAGCTGGAATAATTTTCACTCTTTCCTGCTCAGTACGTGATCAAAGCCAAAATGACACCAATGACCCCTAGCAGTAACCCTGGGAGGGGGGGGGGAGTACATTGTATGAAATGTCCTTAAAAAAGAGGGGATTCAGAGGCCTTATAAAGGAGGGTTTGGGGGTGGCCTGCAAGGGGAGCCTTAGCTGCATTGCTTTGTGGGGGGAAATAGGGGTATTGGGGCTGATTTAAAGAGGGTAGCTGAGGGGATCATAGCTGGTTAGGGGAGGGGTTCTTGGACACCAGGCCAGGTAGGGCATGATGGAGTTGGGGGACAGCATGAAGTTTGATTCCACATATCAAGGCAGTGATGGGGGAGAGGGGCCCTATGTTGGCAATAGAGGGTTGGGTGCAATTTAAGGTAATAGAAAGCTATCAGTAGTATTGGTTCTGGGATGGGTCCAATGAAGATAGGAAAGTCAGATACATGCATAGGTGCAGGCCATCCAAATATGGATGTCCCTGAATTGCATGGCCTCAGAACTAGGTGCCTGGACGTTCTGGAAGAGGTATTTCGGAAGGGGTGGGGGCAACTGTTGTGAGACTTGCACATCCCAGGTGGCCATTTCAGATACTCAGACATGCAGTAGCGAGCCTGTAATATGTCTGGAGTATGCATGTATGTACAGGTTTCCTTGGCCAGGAAATATTAACCATGATGATGAAGTGCATTTTGCTCTGGAAGCATTGCAGCCATGAAAGAAGCACCTCAGTTGTGGTCAGGAGTAGGTATAGGCATAGATGTCGCAACAACCAGGGCCAGATGTGCTTGTGCCATTCCAAAATTGTACTGTGATTTGCATTTTCCTTGCTACACCCAGGCCATGCTGCCCCCCACTCCCATGCTGCATGGACGTACTCGTGCCAGGGTTGTCTATATACCTGGTTTCTAAAATGGGTCTGGGGACATCTCTGATTTGCATGTCTGAGTGCCCATTATCAGATGTCTAAATCACAAATAGAGCTGCTCAAACAACCCCCAGGGAATGTAATAGTTTTTTCAGTATTTTATATTATGGCAACATGCATGTATCTGTGCTCTCTACACAAAGTTATGCCTGCCCCTGAGGCATGTATTCCCTGTGGGTATGTGCATATCTTACAAAGCGCATATGTACCTCATAGTGCTACCCAAATACCAGTGCCAGAAATGCCTACATGTGCCGCTGCAAGGGCACATGCTGGTATGAGTATATGCACCCATAGAATTATAGGAGAACACAAGGAGCAAGAGACGTGCGATGGTCACGGGATACTTTTATTAATTAACCCCAATGCATTTCAGCAAACGCCTTCCTCAGGGGGTATGCAGTATGGCACACCGTGGTGCGCTTCACATGTAGAATAATCCTGTGCTCTATTTATATGATGTAAGGTGCAGTAACCGAAGACTCCAAAGAGCATTTTCTCATCCTTTAGGATGACTTATTTCAGTAGTCAGTTTTGATAGCCACTTTCAACACACAAATCCCTACATCATATAAATAGAGCACAGGATTATTCTACATGTGAAGCGCACCACAGTGTGCCATACTGCATACCCCCTGAGGAAGGTGTTTGCCGAAACGCATTGGGGTTAATTAATAAAAGTATCCTGTGACCATCGCACGTCTCTTGCTCCTGGTGTTCTCCTGGTTGTCCCAGCAAGAGCATTTCAACTTTTCCTTGTGCTTTCCCATAGAATTATAGAACAGCTATTTCACTTGGGAAATGCTTTTTCTTTTTTTCTTTTTTTTTTTTTAATGACGGCCATATATTGTTTGTGTGTGTGTGTGCATCCCAGCCCTCTGCAGCATGACCAGCACGGGGCTATTTATTTGTTCTGACCTGATTTTGCAGCGGTCTAATGAAGTATAATTCTCAAAAACTGGTTACTTAAGTCAATATTCATTCATTTTTAAAATGCTTCGTCGCCACTGCTGAAACGAAAACCAAATGTTGATTGCCAGATCTTGCCTGGCATCCAGCACTGAATATCCGGTTTTATTTGCCACACTTTTTCCATTTGGTTAGCGGCAAAATCCAGCTGCTGACTGGCTAGCAAAAGACCATGTAGGTCAATGGCTCGCCTGACTTTATCTGGTTAACAGCTGGGTATCGCCACTACCTGGACAGGCATGGGAACTACCCCAGCTCCACCAAACAAACCACATGTTACTGTGGCAGTCCGTGGTAATATTAAGTGGTACTAAGTGGTCAGAACCTCCAAATATCGAGCAGTGCGGGTTTATCTGGTTACCAGGTCCTTTGAATAGCAACCCCTTATTTTTTCATAGTTGCAGCTAAATATATTGTTGTTTTTACTGCCATTTATTCCTATGTAGCTGCTGACTAACACATCCAACTGCACGTACTATTTTTCTGATGGAAATGTACTGATACGGTGCTTTGTTTTTGAAGGTCCTGGTTTGTGCAGTCACTCAAGTTCTATAGAATCCCTCTCTATATTTTTTGAATGTAGTAAAAGCTATCAGCATTTCTCAATTTTATTTATTGCATTCAGATATTTTAAGAATATTCAGTTCCAGCCTCAATTTTAAACTTGCACAATGGTTACAGTTTAGCCCTAGATTTGCTAGCCACAGAAATTAAAATAGGTTAAAAATATTTTAAATGTAGAGATTACGTCTAGTGCTGCTTATCTTTTCCATAGTGCAGCTAGATGTAGACAGCATGCACATGTACATAGAAGAAGCAGTCCTTGCCTGACATACTGTAAAGGACCTTGCAACTTGTCAGCTTCTGAATCCCAGTCTAATGTGAGAGACGTTGCAGAATGTCCATTTATGCATTTTCTTAATGGTTACTGGTGGAAGCTTGCAAGGAAAGCATGCTGTTAATGTCTTGCATGCTTTCAAAGAGTGTGTTTGGAGGGGATTTTTTTTGGGGGGGGATGTGTGCTCTGTTTGTCTTTTTGAATTGAGTCATAGGTTCTGCTATTCCATCTCTGAACCTAGTGCTTGCCAGTGTTTGGATTCATGATAGTAATGCCAGTGATGTGTTACCATGGTGTCCCGTTTGTATACCAAGTCCCACTGGAGTAGTCAGTACAGTGCATGTCAATAAACTACCGAGGATCTTCTTATTTCATATCAGGTCCAAAGAAAGGCAAATGCCTGGCCACAAATGCACAGCTTTTCCATAAATGTTGACACGCTGACCTTGATGTCCTCTTGTACCATGATACTGCAGTGTGTATAATAGTATAAGTGTTTTGGATTCAGGAACATTATAATACTGGGATACTGGAAGAATCAGTAAGAGCAGTGCAGGGATTTCTCCTTTGTTATTTTTGTGGGGGTCTAAATGATAGTTTAATAAAACTGGAAATATTTTGTGATTGATACCCTGGTTTAATTTGCTTTCTTGTCTTTGAATTTTCTTGTAATGTAAGTGCATATCTTGCTTAGTTCTCTCTTGCACAAACAACTGTTTCATACAAGTATTGATGTAAATATTTTTTTAAATTCTTCGGAAGAATCACTGCATTCTTTTTTTTAATCTGTCATTTCCAGACTTGATGTTTGTGGATCTTTGTTCCGAAAGTTCATTTCTATCCTTGTTTAATCTCGGAGAAAAGTTATATACTTCTACTTAAACCTTAAATTTCTTAAATATGAGGTCACATAGAAATGTATACTATTTGTTTTTTTGTGTTTTTTTTTAAATTCCTCCTGCTCCTCTTGGTTTGCAGCTCAGTCTGATCAAGAACTGGGATCCTAATGCCATTAGCCTTCATTTGCAAACACCCAGGGACACTTTTCTCATTAGATGCTATCTAGCTCAGACATTTTAATCGCAGTCCTTAGCCAGGCATCGGGGGGTCATGAATCCCTCTGGAATCTGGAACCTGTGCACCCTTAAGTCCAACCAGAATGTAGTGATGGCCAAAACGCCTAGAGGTGGATTCTAATGCCGGCATGCCCAGCAGCTTTGCCCAGCCAAAATATGGACATGCTGTGGCTGTACCCGATTCTGCCACCAAAGCACCCGGACGAACCTGTGACAGCAGAATTGGGGACATAGACGTCTTGGCACGCACCCAATTCTGGGGCGGGGAATGTCCAATAGGCTGCCTGTCCAAAGCACATAGCACTCCAGCTGGCATGCCAGTGCAATGGCATCCTGTCGCTATGGCTCTGAGACGTACAGTCGGAGGCTCGGAAAGCCCGATCCCTGTGCGGCCCCAGCAGAATGCCGTCCGACCCTCTGCGGGGTCCCCAAGTCCTGGAATGGGTGGCATGAGCACTCCTGTGGCAGCATGATGGGTTTGGGTGGCTCTACGAGGCAATTGTCACTGTGCCTGACACTTATCTCCCCCTCAGGGCGGAATTAAGGCAGGTGTGCATTTCTGTGCCGGGGACGCACAGAGGCCCGACATGAACGGCCTCTGTACATCCAGGCGCATGGCTGCATCCCTCCTCTGCCCCGCATCTGTCCTGCTCCAGCCCGCCCCCATCCGGTGCTCCCTCCACAAATGCTCTATATGTGCGGGGAGCACTGGGACCGGAATCTCATTCAGGGCCAGTGAGCGGGCTGGATGTCCATTCCCACTATTCGTTGTTGATAATGACCTCCATAGCCTTTACAGGAATTGTGAATGTTACTGCCACAGTACCCTTGGGCCTGGCCAGTTCTAGGAGCAGAACTGGCTTGAATCGAGAATCAAACCGGGTCTTCTCTACACACTGGTACTGAACCACCAAGTGGACCCAAAATCCATGACATCGCTGTTCAATAAGCAATTGAAGCATCAGTTTTCTAGAACAGAGTTCTTTTACCCAGCCAAGCAGATCCTTTATAGATTTATTTATTTATTTTATTTAGACAGTTTAGATTGTGATTTCTTTACATTGAGCCAGTATTGGAATAAGCCAGATGGTATAGTGCATGAATATAACCCCTGCTCCACTCTCCTTGGACATAGGAATACAGCTGTGAGCTAATCATGCATCATATAGAGACTTCCAGGCTCTTTCAACAAGGTGAAACTTGCCCATGAACCTTTGTTTTACTGGAGGCAACAAAGTCCAACATCCGGAAACCTAACTACATCTTCATCCAGGTTTTAGAGTTGTTCCAAAACCAAAAGATTTACTGAGGTATTTGTGAAATTATAATTTGACAAAACATACGCCTTCTTTTGGCCACATCCATAGCAGAAACAAAAATCCAGTTTCAAAGGTTCATCGTCACAAGCAACTGGCAGTAAAGGTTTCTTCTAACTTTCATATCCCCCTTAAGATATTCCTGGCAAACCTTCCAAGCTTGGCCTCCATTTTTACGGTTTTGGAATATCAGCTGATTTTTCTTTCACTGCAATTAATTGCACAATCTTTCTTTCTTTATTTAATGTTTCTTTTATACCAGTTTACATAGAACTCAACTGCATAGTACTTAGAACAATGCATCTGTAGCATGTGACTATATACATTTTAGTTTGAGCAGCATTAAGAGAGATAACGCTGTATATAGGATTGGCTTTTGTGGAGTTTGACTGTGTAGTGCATAGAACATTGTGTCTGCATCTTGTAGCTATATACAATGTATGTAAGAAGAGTTAATTGAGCAGTTTGTGAGATTTGAGCAGGTAGTGTATGGGAATCTGAAGTGAGCAGCATCTTGCTGTGGATAGACTATGATATTTCCGAAGGCTTCCCTGAAGAGATGTGGTTTCTCTTGATACAGATTTAAAAAGAAATTTGTTACCTTTAATATGGATGCAGAACTTTATCCACAGCAGGACACCACTCCCTGAGGCCTGAATCGCTCCTGGACTGAAATCCACTTCTCTACAGATTTGTGTGTAATCTCCACTGGAGCAAGAAGTATCTTTATCTTCATCTTTATTACAGTTCTTGATGTACCGCTCTATGAAGGCACATCAGAACGGTTTACAAAAGTTCAAAAAACATACTGCAGATTCCTTCTCTAGATCCTCATAGCTGCTTATAGCATGTTTCAACTTGAGCTCTGAGCTTCTAGGACATTGTTCTTCATTTCTAGACCTCAAGAGCCACCAAGCGGTCAGATTTTCAGGGTATGTCTAATGCATATGCATGAGAGATTTGCATGCTCGCTATCTTTACTCTTCATGCATATTCATTAAGGATATCATGAAACCGTGGCCATTTGGTGGCTTTCGAGGACTGGGAGTGAAGACCAAAGTTCTAAAAGATAACCCTGTAGGAATGAACAAGGAACGCTCCTTCACTAGTCTGAGCTTTCTAAACCTTAGGGACCTTCCTGTTTGGCAATATCAGAAAACCGCTATACCTCTTCTTTGACACTTGCACTGTCTCCATCTGATTTAGTAAAGCTTTGCAGCTCCAGTCTTATAGGAAAACATAGACAATAGCCACAAGACTACAAAACAGCTGCTTGCTCTAGTCTCGGAAAATCTCAGTTGTCATCCAATCTTCGATAAAACTGATTTAAACGTAAAGAAAAGAGACTTCAATATCTTAAGAACTACTGGCTTATATCCAATGTCCCTTTCCTTAGTAAACCTATTGAGAATGTTGCCTTTACCCAATTACTAGATGCTACAGATGTTATGGATCCTTTTTCAATTACATTTTTATAGGAGCATGGGATGTAAGCCATTTTACTTTGACCTTTATCTTGAACTTGATCATGGAAATATCCTTTGGTTCTTCATTTCACTTAAGCCTCTGATATCATAGATTTTGCTGTTCTTCCTTGGCTTGCTAAAAGTGCCAAATGGTGCTATGCAAGGGACAGTGGCTGAGTGGTTCACTTCTTTCCTGAATGAGAGATTCTACTTGGTAGTTCTTGGTGACTCTTCTTCTGACATGTGTTGCATCAGTTGGGGAGTTTCTTTGGAATCTGTTCTCTCCCCAGTTCCATTCAGTTTATATGTAGCTCCATTGGATAAAATCATTCAAAGATACAATATTAGATATTTCTCCTATGCTAATGATCTTAGTTGTATGTTCCCCTGGGGTGGGGATATTCAGGCATCTCTATCAAATCAAGCAGTCTGTTTATCTGAGGTCAGGTCTTAGATCAGTGAAGCTTTTGAAGCTTAATATAGCTAAGACAGAGATGAGCACAGCATGGACACCAGGAAGTTTGGAGACATTTTTTGAATAATGTTCTTCTTTACCAGATGGTCCTGATAGTATATCTATAAAGTAATAGCAATATCTTAGTGTGATCATTGATCAGGAATTATGATTCCTCAGTCATCCTTTTTGCAGGACTTCTGTTTGGCCATCTCCCTTTGTTGAAGCAACTTCAACTATTGTAAAGTGAACCATAAACATGGTGACGTTTAGAAAGAGATTAAAGGCATACCTTTTTTTCCAGTATGTTAGTCCTTGGAATGGATGTCTAGCTGTGATTTGCAGATGAATTACAAGTATCTTAAATGCCTTCAAGTTATGTCAGGATGTAGTTACAGGGATGGGGATCACTCCCCATACTCCATGCCACTACATTGGCTTTTGGTGAATTCAGTTTGGAGTTCAAAATTCTTCTTGTGGCTTTTAAGTCCAGAATATTTGGTGGCTAGATTGCATTGGTATCAACCTGCCTGACTTTTGCAGTATAGCCAGGGATGTCTATTTAGATGTTCACTGGAGATCTCAAGATGTTTTTTATAGTGGCTTCCATAATTTTGAATGGTCTGCCTTTGTCTGAGGTCTGAAGGGGATTTGTTGTTGTTTCACAAGAAGGTTGAAGTTTGGTTATTTCTGTTTCTCTTTGTAATATCAAAGCTCCTCATTCATAGTATGAGATGGTGGAAAAGATTTTTTGTATTTCTATTGCATTTGCATTTGCTGCTGGTTATGTCTAGCATTTTTTTCTTGTGTTTTTAGGAATGTTGTGCTAAGGCATAGCACCTATTATTCAGGATTCAGTGGCAGGGAGTCAGTCTGTCTGTCTGAATTCAAGTCTAGTCAAAATGCTGTGGTTCCCACTTGCCCCACCGCGATCGGCTCTCTGAATGATGGAGCTATGTAGTACAGGACGTTTGTCCTGATCTTGCAATTTGAAGTCTTGCAAGACTTGAAACTGGGAAATCAGCCAACTTCCTGCACTGCATTGCTCCACTATGCAGCGAGCCGACCGCAATGAGGTAAGTGTGATCTGCATTTTTTAAAAACTGCAGATAGTGTCAGTTAGGCTCTAGTGTGGCAGCTGTTTGTTCCATGGAGAAGAAGCGCAAGGGTAAGGAGGGGCCTGCAGCCTTCACAAGCCCCCACTACCTCAAAGCCTTTACCTGTAGTGGTCTCGGGACCTCTTGATTCCTTCTTATTGCATCCGTTTCAGTATCCAGTGGATTTGTGGGACGTTAGTCCAGCTGCAGTCTTGCCAGTGCTGGAGAACCCAGTGACTACTTTGGATGCATCATTCTCTTCTGATTTGTGGTCCATGCCGAAGACTACGTGTTTTCATCAATCAGAGGGAGGAGTGGCCTAGTGGTTGGGGCAAGTTACCTCAGGCCAGAAGGTCAGGGGTTCAAATCCCACTAGAGGACAGCAACCTTGGGCCGGAAGGACTGGGGTTTCTAGTCCCACAGATGCTCCTTGTGGTCTTGGGCAAGCCACTTAACCCTCCATAGCCCATGTTCCCTGTAAAATAGTTATCTCCAAGTTATAATGCCCTGTTCAATGTAATTTCCACTTGTTCAATGTAAACCACCTTGAAATCATGAAAACTTTGACCCGGTGAAAAGCGGTATATAAATGCAGTTAAATAAATAAATAAATGAAAGGCGGTATATAAGAAATGATAGATAAATAAAATCCCCCAAAGTAAGCCTGCAGTAGACTCTCTCCTTGCATGAGCAAGAGACTCCTGAACAACAAGGGCCAGGCTCGGTGGCTGTTGTGGTGGAAGTTTTTCTTGCCCCAGAACATCATCCCACCGATCCTTCTGCATTGCCAGGCGGAAAGTTGACAGTGGAAGAGTTTGCTGTTCAGCGAAGTGGAGCTGTGTCGGCTGGAATGGAAGCTGTTTCTGTCCAAGCAGAGGATATTTCTTCCTTAATCTTTGTTTGTCCAGCCAACTTTACTCTGAAATCCATTTGGACAGCCATCGTATCTTTGGGAGAAACATTACTACCTCAGGTATCTTCGTTGGCAGTTAAGGTGAATAATAACTGTTGCACTTGAACAAGTTTCATTGAGTCTTACTATGATTTAAGCTGAGTTGTTGGGCACTCGTAATAAAACAGAACTGAAAGGCCAGTTTGAGGCATTTGTTAAGAACCTTTTCTCTGTTAATGCTAAGCTGGAACATTTAGAGAATATGTCTTGGGTTAACAATTTGAGGTTAATTAAGTTTCCACGTGTTTCAGAGACAGCAAGACATGTTTAATGCATGTTTGACAGACATTTTGGCAGTTCCTCAGGAGTCACTTCCTCCTGTAGTGAAAATGTATTATCTTCCCGTGGGTAAGAAAGTGGCTTCTCCTGCCAGAATGGCGGCTCAACAAATGGTCCTTAATGCATCACAATTGTTGGAATCATCACATGAAGAACCTTTGGTTCCATCTACCTTGTTACCTTTGCTCTTTTGTCTGATAAAGAATGGCTACTGAAGTTTTTTGGGGGGGTCATAAAAGGAATCTTATATTTTGTGGTCTGTTGGTTCGTATTTACCCTGACTTGTCAAGAGATACCCCGCAGCGCCATAAGGAATTTCTCCTGCTGCACCCTGGGGTTTTGCAGCTGGGTGTGCTCTTTTTTTGAAACATCCTTGTAAATGTTTGGTGAAATACCAATCTGTTTCATATCTATTTTGAGCCCTCTTAGCAGCTAGCTTATATGAATGCTCAATGTTTGGATGATTCTATTGATTCCACATTGGATGTCCTGTGATTTAGTTATCTCCAGGAACAAGCAGGAATGAGTCTTCACATATGGGTATCGTCTGTACCGACGGAGCCTGCGCGGGAACGCTCCCCAGCGTCCTGAAAGAAAGCTTTTGGGAGCATCCCACAGCGCCTGCGCGCTGCCTTCCCGCCTTTCCTAACTGCCTCTCTCCAGTTCTTCTTTTCCGCGGAGTCAGCAGGTGGTGTTTCCTGTCACCGCTGAAGAATTTCTTATTTTCTTTTATTTTTCTTTAGTCGCGTGTCTGCCTTCTCGATTCCGCACCGGTACCACCAGTCCTTTTTCTTTCTTTTAAAAAAAAAAAAAGAAAAAACTTTCAGTGCATTTTTCTTCTGGGGCCTTAGGCCTACAGATATATTTTTCCCTCATGGAAAAACCGCCTCTGGGTTTAAAAAATGCACAAAGTGCAGCAGCACTATTTCTGTCACTGACACCCATGACTGGTGTCTAAAATGTTTAGGTCCTGACCACTCCATTGCGGATTGTGAGTCCTGTTCTATGATGTCTAAAAGAGGGTTACAGAATCAGGCAGCTAAGCTCAGTACCCTGTTTCCCTCCGATGCAGCTTCCATGGCATCGATGTCTTCCAGGGCTTCTTCTTCATCCCATGGATCTCAGGTAACCAAACTTAAATCTGGCCGGTCCTCAAAGAGTTCCTCTCCCTCTAAGTATCGAGATGCCCCCGGGCTTACTCTTGAGGATACCACACCGGCAAAATTACCCCGGCGGGAGGCTCCGGCTTCCAAAGCACTACCTATGGGGTCACAGGTTGACATCGATGGCTCGGCCTCGACCGATCACCTGTTAAAATGTTCTGGGGTACCGGCAGTTTCTACCGGTACCGATATCCAGACATTGGTGGCGTCAATGGATCAGAATATTCTGACCATGCAGCATGCCATCACAGCATTCATCCAAGCTGCAACGCCTACGGTACCGCAACAAACCCCGTTGTCGGTACCTGTACCGATTCCAGTACCGGACCCGATATCGGTACCGCTTGCATCGACATTAGCATTGACAGCAGCGGTACGCTATCCGATCATGCCCATCAGTACCGGACCGGTACCGATTACTCCCGATGTCGATACCTCCCGGTACGCGTATCGGGCTCTACGAGAGCATCCAGATAGTCGATACTTCGATTCCTCTGAAGATTCTGATTCTTCAGAGGCCTCAATTGAAGCATCGTACATCCTTCCTCAGGAACCCTCTTCTCCAAAAAGGAGAATGTCTCCTCCTGAAGACTTGTCTTTTCAGGACTTCATTAGGGAGGTGGCCAAAGGCCTGTCCATCTCAGTGACCTCTGAGACTGAACCTAGAGCCAAAAAATTGGATATCCTACAATATCCTAAGGCTCCTAAAGAGGCAGCTACCTTACCAATACATGAGATTATTTTTGAACACATGTTGGGCATATGGGAGACTCCTCTTTCCACCTCCCCTCATTCCAGAAGATTGGACACCATGTATCGTGTTCCTCCTTGTCCTGGGTTTCATAAGACTCTGCTTCCTCACCACTCTATTGTGGTAGAGTCTGCTATGAAAAAGATCAAGAGTACAAAAAGGCACTCCTCTGCTCCTCCAGGAAGAGAATGCAGAACTCTAGATGCCTTTGGTAGGAAAATCTTCCAGGCCAGTATACTTGTAGCCAGAATCAACTCCTATAGTCTCTATATGGGGATGTTTCTGAAAGAAGTTACGGATCATCTGCAAACCCTATCTCCCTTTATGTCAGAAGATAAGAGAGAAGAATACATCCCCTGGCTTAAACATGCACAGGATGTATCCAAGTTTTCCAACCGTGCAGCCTTTGACTCTTTTGAGGGGGCCAGTAGAGCCTCGGCTATTGCCATAAGTGCACGCAGAGTTGCTTGGTTGCAAGCCTCTGATTTGGAATCCTGGGTACAGGATGGTCTAGGTAACCTTCCCTGTACAGGCGAAAACCTGTTTGGCAACGATTGGCAAGCAAAGGCCAACCAAATGGATGCTGAAAACTCTGCTTTAGATAGACTTTCAAAGTCTACTACTGCTCCTTTTAAAAAGAGGTTATTCAAAAAGGGATCTTTCCCAAAGAAAGGGACATTTTCTTCTTATGGTCAGGCCTCTTCTCAAGGTCGTTATGCTACAAAGAGAGAGCAACAACCAAAACAGGCCAAAACCCAGGCTGCGAGGACTGCTACGGCCCAACAGCCTCAGCCTCCTCAGGGCCTTTGACTTTCTACTAGAGAACTTAGCCTTTCTGGCTCTAGAACATCCAGAGCCTCTCACCATCCCAGGATGGTTAGCTCACTTTGCTCCCAGATGGGAACAAATCACAGCAGAGCAATGGACCCTCTCCATCATAAAGGAAGGGTACAAACTTCATTTCTTAAACCTTCCTCCTCACACCATGGTGAAACAGTTCAATTCTCCAACATCTCTCCTCAACCTTCTAGGTCAAGAGATTGCTACCCTTCTTGCCCAAGGGGCAATAGAAGAAGTACCCCTTCTTCAACAGGGCTCAGGGTTCTACTCCCCCTATTTTCTCATTCCAAAGAAAACGGGGGGCTACAGACCCATACTAGATCTCAGAGAATTGAACAAGTTTCTATGCAAGGAGAAATTCAAGATGATCTCTCTAGGAACTCTCCTTCCATACCTCCAGAGTCAGGACTGGCTTTGTTCTCTAGATCTCAAGGATGCGTACACCCATGTTCTCATCCATCCAACACACAGAAGGTTCCTTCGGTTCCTTTACCAAGGAAAGCACTACCAATACAAAGTGCTTCCTTTCGGTCTGGCCTCTGCTCCAAGAGTGTTCACAAAATGCATGGCAGTAGTAGCTGCATTTCTGCGCACTCTAGGAATATTCGTATTCCCATATCTGGACGACTGGCTCATCCGAGCTCCATCCCAGTCAGAGGCCCAGACTTCCCTGGCCTGCACAAGGCATGTTCTTCAGTATCTGGGACTGGTAATCAACATTCCAAAATCCCATCTCACTCCTACTCAGTCTCTAGAGTTCATAGGGGCCTTACTGGATACCACAACTGCAAGGGCCTATCTTCCCCAGGCCCGTTGCCTACGCTTGGTGCAGTTAGCCTCCCAGATTCAGTTAAAATCCCATTTAACTGCTCGAGAGATGTTACAACTCTTAGGCCACATGGCATCCACGGTGCATGTGGTTCCTTACGCTCGCCTTCACATGAGGGCAGCTCAGTGGACCCTATCCACCCAATGGACTCAGGCATCAGGTTGCCTGTCAGACAAAATAGCAACCTCCAGTCGCCTCTTTTGGTCCCTCCACTGGTGGAAGTCCACGCAAAATCTGTTGCTGGGGTCCCCCTTTCAACAGGTGTTACCCCAAGCCACCCTTACAACAAATGCCTCTCCAAGGGGTTGGGGGGCTCATCTACAAGATCTCTCAACCCAGGGCATCTGGTCTCCACAGGAGACATCTCTTCATATCAACCTCTTAGAGCTCAGAGCAATCTTTCTGGCTCTGAGTCTTCCACACCCTGCTCAGCTACAAGACAGTCCTCATCCAGACGGACAACCAAGTAGCTATGTTCTACGTGAACAAGCAGGGAGGGACTGGCTCTCTGTCACTTTGCAACGAAGCTCTGAGATTGTGGGCCTTCGCCAGAGAGCATCAAATCCATCTCATGGCAGTGTATCTTCCAGGGGTTCAAAACTCTTGGGCAGACAGACTCAGTCGAGTTCTGCTTCCGCACGAAAGGTCCCTCCATGGGGACCAGATAACCAGAATTTTTCGAATTTGGGGTACCCCAGACATAGACCTGTTTGCAAGTCCGTGGAATGCCAATCTTCCCCGGTTCTGTTCCAGGATTCCATGTCAGGGAGTTCAGGCCAGGGATGCCTTCCTCCTTCATTGGGGGCAAGAATTCCTCTATGCCTTTCCACCTATTCCCCTAATCCCCAAGACTCTGTTCAAGCTTCATAGAGACAAGGGGACTATGATCCTCATAGCACCACTTTGGCCACACCAAGTGTGGTACCCTCTACTTCTGCATCTCTCTCAAGCTCCCTCCTTAGACCTGGGGTCTGCACCAGATCTCCTCTCCCAGGAGGAGGGAACCTTGTGGCACCCAAATCCTCAGTCTCTTCATCTCAGGGCCTGGTTGCTGAAGGCCTAGACCTTCAGGATTTACAACTTTCTCAGCAAGTGAAGGATATCCTTCATGCTTCCAGAAAGCCTTCCACCAGACGTTCATATGCTTTTAAATGGAAAAGGTTTTCCATTTGGTGTGCAGAGAAGGGTCTCAACCCTCTTGCAATACTTTTGCATTCTTTACTAGACTATTTGCTGCATTTATCCCATGCAGGCCTTAAAACAAATTCAATCAGAGTCCATTTGAGTGCTATTGCAGCATCCCTTAAGCCTCTCAATGGACAACCTATTTCCTCTCATCCTCTTATAGCAAGATTTATGAGAGGCCTTCTTTTAACTAAACCTCCCATTAGACCACCTCCAGTGGCCTGGGACTTGAATCTGGTTCTTGGCCAACTTATGAAGCCACCCTTTGAACCTTTAGCCACTACCTCCTTAAAATTCCTTTCCTGGAAGGTGGTTTTTCTCATTGCAGTCACCTCAGCTCGCCGTATCAGTGAGTTGCAAGCTTTAGTGGCTAATCCTCCTTATACAAGGTTCCATCATGACAAGGTAGTCCTCAGAACTAATCCACACTTTATGCCTAAAGTGGTCTCACCTTTTCATCTGAACCAGGAGGTGTTTTTACCTGTCTTTTTTCCAGGACCTCATGCATCAAGTGCAGAGAGGAATCTTCATACCCTGGATTGTAAAAGAGCACTTGCTTTCTACTTACACAGGACACAGCAACATAGAAAGTCCTCTCAACATTTTGTTGCTTTTGATCCTTCTCATTTAGGACTTCCAGTCTCTAAGAGAACTCTGTCCAATTGGATTGCTCAGTGTATTTCCTTTGCCTACCAAAGTAAGAACCTTTCTCTGGAGGGCCATGTCACAGCTCACAATGTGAGGGCCATGGCAACCTCTATGGCTCATCTAAATTCTGTGTCCATCGACCAAATCTGTCGAGCGGCCACCTGGGCATCGGTTCATACCTTCACAGCCCATTACTGCTTGGACAAGGACTCCCGCCGGGATGCCTTGTTTGGTCAGGCTGTTCTCAAACACCTGTTCCATACCTAATCAACTCCTACCCTCCATCCCTGAACTGGATGCCTGAGATTCATGGGTAAAGGTAGAGCCCTTCCCAGGGACTCACAATCTGGGTGATCTCCCAGGCATCTCTAGCTGGGGAGTCCACATATGTGAAGAATCATTCCTGCTTGTTCCTGGAGATAGCACAGTTACTTACCTGTAACAGGTGATCTCTGGGAACAGCAGGAATAAGTCTTCACAACCCACCCACCTCCCCTAGGAGTTGTATCTCTCTATCTTTCCTTTCCCCTCTCTCTCTCCTTGTCTCAGCTTTAAAACTTGAACTGGAGAGAGTCAGTTAGGAAAGGCGGGAAGGCAGCGCACAGGTGCTGTGGGATGCTCCCAAAACCTTTCTTTCAGGACGCTGGGGAGTGTTCCCGCGCAGGCTCCGTCGGTACCGACGATACCCATATGTGAAGACTTATTCCTGCTGTTCCCAGAGATCACCTGTTACAGGTAAGTAACTGTGCTATATTGCCTATTTAGTCTAATCTTCTTGCTTGTGTTTAGTGGTGATAGTTATTTTCTTTGTTCTGTCCCATAATTTGTGGGCTAGGCTGAGCAATCAGTGTGATTATTTGCTGGCTGTTTTTATTTTCCTTTAAATGTATTTTCCCTGATTTTGTTTTATTTCTGTACAAGGATCTTCATGTAATCTGCATGTAATTTACTTGAATGTAATTTAAATTTCATAAAGATAAAATAAAACAAACATTAAAAATAAAAATAAAAAAACCTGCAGCCAGAGGCAAGAGTGAATGAGTGAAAGAGAGACTGAGTGAAGGAGGAGAGGGGATATGAGAGATAGTGAGACTAGATGAAGCTTTGGGGGCGGTTGGGCTTTAGATAGAGACCCTGGGTAAAGTCCAGGGGTGTTATGAGAGAGAGACAGACAGACTGAGGGAGTTAGGAGAGAGAGAAATGGGAGGAAGTCTGCGAAGGGGGGGGGGGGGGAGTCATGAGAGCGACACACACATGCAATCCCCGATATTCCACATGACACACACATGAACCTCCCACATGTCTGTTTCTGGAAATGGGGGAAATGGCACTATTGTGTCATACAACTAGTGTCTGCTTCTCAATTTATGTTTTCATGTTGTATAATATTGTGTTTTGTCTTTATTGTAAATTGCATTGAATGTTCACTCCTTGAAAGTATTATTTTTTTTCTTTTAAATTTGATACCTTTTTATTGGACTAACAGTACATTTCTGGGCTAGCTTTCAAAGGTTAAAACCTTCTTCTCGGGTCAGGACAGAAATTGTGGTACATAAGCTTAATAAATTCACTCATGATGGGGCCTGGTTGCTCAAAGGACAGTCTTAATATAATCCATCATAATCTTTGCATTCTTCTGAAGCAGCCTGTGATGGCCAATGACTTCCCTTAAAACTGGTAGATTAGATGCTCTTCATTGTACAACCTCTCCTCTTTAGAATTCACTTCCAGTAGAAATCCAAGTTTGTAGTGAATATATTCAGATTAGGAGGTCAGTTAAGGCTCATTTGCTTTTACTGCTGTTGTTGCTTGTCTGTATTTCTGTTACTTTGATGCCGGACCTTTCCTTATGGTTTTATTTTTATATTTTGGATTGCTGTTTTATTATAGATTTTGTATTTGCCTGGAGTCAGGACTGACTCGAAGGCACACATTGCATTTGCCTGATGGGCTTTGTTTGGTGGTAGTTAAAGAAATAAATAAATGCACATACCTCACTAGGAAGGGAAGGGACTTTTAGGACTCCTTTATATGAAGGTTTTGTCACCAGATCTGCTATCTGAAGAAGGGGACCCCATGTGGTCATGAAGCCTTATGTACTAAAACGTTGTGGTGTATTCTTTCATCAATTCATTAGAAGATATTGCAATCTTCATAGAATATAATTGACAACAGTTTGTGATATGTGCCACAGGAGTCTGGGCGTGATACCCCATCTTCAACTCGGGCATCAAGCGTGAATGGAACAGATGATGAAAAGGCATCTCACAGTGGCCCTGTGGATGAGCATCTGAAAAATGAGAACGACAAGCTGAAAACTGCACTAGCGCAAAGGTTTGTACCAAAATGTTAGGCAGCATTTGCTACACTAGCTATTCATGTTCTATTAGGGTTGTAGGTAGTAGAACAGAAAAAAGATAATCCAGTAAAAGGTATTTCAACAAAGTGCATTTAATTTGATTTCAAAGTTATTTTCTTATAAGAAAGATTCCTCTTCTCTCTGAAACAATAGGATGCATATAAATATCACATATGACTTGGAAGTGTGTATGGGATAGAAACTTTGGATGCATTCTGTGCTATCTCCGTTTCAGTTGTTAGCTTTTTGTCACACTAAAATTATAAATTACGGGCCCGATATTCAAAGGGCATTTACACAGTTTACAGCCAAGTGAACCATGAAAATGCCTTAGATGGGGCTAGTGCCATAGAATATCCCCTTCTAAGTTTCTCATGCACCCCGAGGCTATCCAGTTAGCGTAGGGCATGTTGGGCGTGTTCCAGGGCAGAGCAGAGGCGGTGACTCCTGCCAGCCGGGTAGCGGCGATACTGGACACCACCCGGTTAGCGATCCTTTTCTAAAACTAGCCAGCTCTGGCTCTCCTAGTTCTAGCAGCAGGAGCTAACTGGGTAGCAGTCCATTATCACCGCTACCCAGTTAGGCTCTGTGGGTGAATCCACTTGGTGCCAAAGCCATATATTCAATGTCCTTGCTGCGGCATTGACTAGCCGGGTTTAGGGTTCAGCAGGAAGAGCTGTGCGCCGTAGTAAATCCTACCAGTATACTATTACATTTCAGGGCATCTTGAAAATGTTTTCTTATTCCTGAAAATTGTAATATGTTTTCTCACAGGCAGAAAGCACTAGAGAACTATTACAACAATCTGATATGTTTACAATAAAGAGAGGACTTCCCAAACCTGTGCTGGTGATCCCAGAGCCAGTCAGGCTTTCAGGATATCCCAAATAAATGTGCATGAGAGTTGACTTGCTGTGGGACACCAGGAAGATTTGGGAAGCTCTGGTATAAGAGTGATATATGCACTCTTCAGGCAAAAAATAATATATATAAAAGTCTAAAAAGGCCCAGGTCCATTTGCTTACAGATTTTCAGCAAAGTCCAGACCACTCCTTGTACTGGTTGTCATTTGCATTATTTTTTTTATTTTTGTTTTATCTTTTTGTATAGAATATTTTCTGTTATAGAAAGTTTCAGGAATCTGCAACATAGGCAAAAAGATGCCCTGTTGCTAAACTGTGAAAGCAAATGGACTTAAAGACCTTCTATAAGGATGTGCACAGGACAAAAGATTTCAGTTTGGGCTTTTCTGCAGTTTTTAGAGTGTCTTTATATGTTGCAGATTTGTTCTAATAAAGACAAGGGGAAAAATCCTTTCAGTGATCCTGCATTGCTATTAAATTTAGCTGTAGAATTAAATGACATGAAATTTCAGAAAAAGTTAAAAATAATGTTGTTCCCACTCTTGATAATTAATTTAGTTTTCTAAAAATGTGAATCATGTATTGTATTGTATTGTATTCGGATGTTATTGTACTGTTTCTATTTTAATTGAGCGTGCTACTCTAACCTGCCTAAAAATTTGATATGTGAGAGAAAAATACATTTTATTTAAAAAAAATTTAAGGATGTTAACAAATGCACATTCCTAACCTTCTGCATCCTTTTTTTAGAACAAAAATAAATATGGCCCACAAACTGCTATTTATGCAATTCATAGCATTTATGAAAAGATCCAAAAAGCAAGCCAATTATTTTTAAAGCCGTTTATGAAGCACTTAAGGTAATCAGAGACTTGAGAGACTAGTGCCATGGAAGAATGCTAATGAGTCTGAACACAGAAGAACATAAAATTTGCCATACTGGGTCAAGCCAAAGGGCTATCAAGCCCGGTATCCTGTTTCTAACCGTGGCCAATCCAAGTCACATCCTTTGGCAACAAATTTCAGAGTTTAAATATCTATGAGTAAAAAGGGTTTTCCAATTTATTTTAAATATACAACTTACTTCATGGTGTGTCTCCTAGTCTCTTTATACTTTTTGAAAGAAAAACAATTAAATCGCATTTACTGATTCCACTTTATTCGGAATTTCAAAAGCCTCTGTCATTTCTCCGCTGAGTGTCTCTTCTCCAAGCTGGAAAGCTCTAACATCTTTAGCCTTTTTTTCTGATGGGGAAGTTGTTCTATCCCCTTTATTATTTTGGTCACGCTTCTCTGTACCTTTTTCTAATTCTACTATAGCTCTTGAATGGTGGTGACCAGAATCACACAAAAGATGTAGTCACACTATGACGCATTATGATAGTCTGCATTTCTTTCCTAAATTCCTAGAATTCTATGTGCTTTGTTGACCACCACCACACACTGAGCAGAGCATTTCCAAGTGTGGCCCACAATGATACCCACATGGATAGCAAATGCTAATGTGGAACCTGTAAACGGGGGTGCTTGTTATGAAAGCTACACCACCTTTTGCAGAGATCCAGACTATCTATGCCGCAAAGGATTGTGGTAATAGTAGTCCAGTTGTATACTGTTTGCCTTTGAGGTAAATGAGAATGTAGTAGTTGAGTCGAGTATAAGGCAAAATAGAGTTTATTTATGGGATAAATTATTCCACACACAGATTATACTAGGTAACACCTTCAGGATAACTTTTCCGGGTTTTGTAATCAAAGCAAAGAACACAACTGAAAGTTCCAAGCAAATAGCTTGCAGAGTCTTTTCAAGCAACAGAAAAAAACACTTCCCTTCAGTCACTGCTGACAACTGCTCAGCAGTGCTGGAGAATAAACCCAAAAGGAAAATCTTCTTTACAAACTGCGTTCTTCTTTCACATTCAAAGCAGTTCTTTATACAACATGTGCACGGCTTTGAGCAATGCTCTACTCTATCAACAGGTGGATGACAAGCTTTAATCAATAGCTGGTTTCCTCCTCTGCACACGTGTTTTCATTTCCATTCCCCAAAAGCCTCTTTCTTTCCATATAAAACTTTCTGGGGAGCCAGTAATTAGAACATTTCCTTTTGATGGTTTTAATCCTACTTTGAGGATTTCTTTAGGCTATCAACCTTACACAAAGAACAGTCCATGCAAAAAATCATCTCCCTCAGGACTTGTACCTTGTTCCTCCAATTGCATAGGCTCAATCTCAATATCTGGCATAGAGGGCTTCAATAACTGGCCTCTAGTGGGAGAGACACTGTTTCCCAACAGTTTGCATTGCTCCAGGTTAGTTAAAGGATCAAAGTTCATACCTGAGTCACAACTGTCCTTGGACTGTCTCCTTAGGTATCCTGGCCAGTAAGCATGGGTGCTTCTGTGGCCTGTCCTCCAGTCTGTATCACTGGACCTCAGGGCATCGGCTCCATACCTCTTCCCAAAAGACTTTATGTTCCTTTTCTCCTTAGCTGCTCCTGTCTGCTTACAGGGTGCTGCTTTAGAGTTCCTACCAGAATCACAGGAATTTCTATAGGTACACGTCTCTCTCTGAGTTCCTCTTGCCTTCTCTCTCTTGGACCTTCTTCTTCTCTCTCGTCGCTGTGGTTGTCGCCTCTGAGCTGGTCCTTCCTCTGGTCTCTGAGCTGGTCCTTCCTCTGGTCTCTGAGCTGGTCCTTCCCCTGGTCTCCGAGCCGGTCCTTCCCCTGATCCTGGTCTGCTTGCTGAATATTCAGTTCTGCCTTTAAAGTCCTTAGCTTCCAACTCCTCCCTTGCAGGGCTCAGGTGTTGGTGCTTAAACTCTCTTCTGGCCACTGATTGATTAGGCATGACATAAGGGTTTTTCAGACTATGCTTATGCTTCTCCTCCTTAGCTCCACTAGGGGCTTTTTGCAAGTTACTGCAGCTGGGAATAAGCTGTCTTTTAGGGAAACAGGCTGCTCTATTTCTCTGACCTGCCAGAACAGGTCCCTTGATTAATGTAAATTCCTTTCTATTGGCAGTACTCTCAGGGCTCTGATAAGCTTCCTTATCACAAACCCAGCATTGTGTAGCTGGACTTAGCCAACGTGCATCACTTTGCGCTTGTCCATATTAAGTTGGCTTTTTGATGTCCACTCTCCCAGTTTTGCAAGATCTCCTGCACTTTCTCACAATCCTCTTGTGATTTAACAGTTTTGAATAATTTTATATCATCTAAAAATTTGATCACCTCACTCATTGTTCTCATTTCCTGAACATTTAAAAACATATTAAAAAGCAGCAGTCCCAGTACAGATTCCTGGGGCACTCCGCTATTCAGCTTTCCCCCTTGAAAAAATAGATGTTTAACACCAACTATGCTTGGGTCCAAATATGCCGAAAATGTGTAAAAAAAAACTTTTGACTATGGCCTATATCAAACAATAGTGAATGTGTTTCATTGGCTTGTGGATTTCTTAACAAAAAACTGAACAAAGGATGTTATACAGAAAGAAAGCTAAGACTATTGAACCTGATCTGTATCAGACACAGGGCCGGATTTAGCTATACGCCATGTACGCCATGGCGTAGGGCCCACAGCTGCAAAGGGCCCACAAAAATTGAAGTAGTTAGGCTTTTTTTTTAAATAAAATAAAAAAAAACCTGCTGGCTGCCGCCGCGGGGCCCCCTCTGCTGCCGCGGCAGCATGGACTGACCCGCGGGGGCCCCCTCTGTAAGCTCGGTCCCTCCCTCCGTGCCTCCGTGTCTCCCTCCGTGCAGGCTGTTAGAGACGCGAAGGCAGACTGTCTCCTTCTGCCTTCCCGTCTCTGTTAAGCCCGCAGGGCTGATGGGAAATTTCCCATCAGCCCCTGCGGGCTTAACAGAGACGCGACGGAGCCAGTCTGCCTTCGCGTCTCTCACAGCCTGCACGGAGGGAGACACGGAGGCACGGAGGGAGGGACCGAGCTTACAGAGGGGGCCCCCGCGGGTCAGTCCATGCTGCCGCGGCAGCAGAGGGGGCCCCGCGGCGGCAGCCAGCAGGTTTGTTTTAAAAAAATTTTACTTTAGGCCGGGGGAGGGGGAGGGGGAGGGGGGGGGGTAGGACTGGTAATTGGGGGGGCTGGGACTGGGGCTGGAAATGGGTTGGGACTGGGACTGGAAATGGGCTGGGACTGGGACTGGAAATGGGTTGGGGGGATAAAGGCGGGAGGTGGCCGAATGAGTAGGACATGTAATGGGCGGTGGGCTGTTGGGGGGGGGGTTAGAACTGGTAATGGGCTTTGGGGGGGTTAAGACTGGTAATGGGCTGTGGGCTGATGGGGGCTGTCTGGTAATGGGCGATGGGGGGGGCTAGGACTGGAAATGGGCTGGGGGGGGTTAAGACTGGAGGTGGGCTGATGGGGTTAGGACTGGTAATGGGCTGTTGGGGGGGGGGTTAAGAAATGGAAATGGGTTTTGGGGGGTTTTAAAATGTAAATGGGCTTTGGGCTTATGGGGGGTGTCTGGTAATGGGCTATGGGGGGGGGGCTAGGACTGGAAATGGGCTGGGGGGTTAAGACTGGAGGTGGGCTGATGGGGTTAGGACTGATAATGGGCTGTTGGGGGGGTTTAGAACTGGTAATGGGCTTTGGGGGGGGTTAAGACTGGTAATGGGCTATGGGGCTGATGGGGGCTGTCTGGTAATGGGCTAGGGGGGGGGGGGTTAGGACTGGTAATGGGCTGGGGGGTGTAAGACTGGAGGTGGGCTGATGGGGTTAGGACTGGTAATGGGCTGTGGGCTGATGGGCTGATGGGGGGGGTTAGGACTGGTAATGGGCTATGGGGGGCTGACTGGACATGGGTTGAGGGGGGTTAGGACTGGAAGTGGGCTGATGGGGGGTTAGGACTGGTAATGGGTTATAGGGGGGGCTTAAACTGAAAATGGGGTGATGGGGGGTTAGGACTTGTATTGGGTTGGGGGGTTGCTAGGACTGGAAATGGGCTGATGGGTGGCTAGGACTGGAAATGGGCTGATGCAGGGACTAGAAGGGAATGGATGCTGGGTGAGGCTGGAACTAGAAGGGAGCTGATGTTGGGGGAGGATTAGAATGGGATGGGGCTGGAAGAGTAAAATGGAGAAGGGAAAAATATTTTGTGTGGGAGGGATAAAAAAATCTACAATTGGCCGGGTATTGGGAGAGTAAGTGGGGATTGAGGATGGAGGGGTAAAATTTGACTGGATGAAATAGGAATGAGGAAAGAGCAAAAGGAGAAAGATTAGTATGTTAAAGCAGATGTAGAGAGAGAATGGAAAAAAACTAGAAGAGAGAAGAAAGGACAAATGGACAGCAGACGATGGAGAGTTAGCAGAAGACATGAAGAAACCAGAAGAAAGTGGCTGGAGCAATTGCAGCTGAAAAAAATGCACAAAAGGTAGAAAAATATCTCTTTATTTTGAATTTATTAATTGGAATATGTCAGCTCTGGTAAATGTGCATCATTAACGTCTGCGCTTTGTTTAGTACAAGAGCAAATTAATGTATAGTTTTATTTCTACAGTGTTGTACATTCCAAGTTTGGCTTTTGGGATTCCCAGTTTAATTATTGTCTTCCTGTTTCTAAAATGTGATTACTTGTTTGGTGATGGTCTATGTTCTGCATGTGTAACTGAGCTGAGGTGTTCTGTTTATATAATTCCTATTTGACATTGCCACTTGTTCTCTTTCCCCAGTAGGTCATGTATTGTTGTTCTCTGAAATGTATTGGTTTAATATTTGCAGTGTTGCCTTTTGATTGGTAGAGTATGGTGCTTTGTGAGTCCTGGTAGTGCTGTTAGGATACGGCGGGTTTGCTATGGGTTCTAAATGCCATAAATACTTGATTCCCCAAACTACCTATTAAAGAACTACTCCCACCCCCCAAAAAGAAAATAAATATTTTTTGTCGGATCACTCACCCTGACAGGAAACATTTCATGTCTCGTAGTGAGTCCTCCTTTTTAATCAATTTAAAAGACCGACTATCTCGGTCCTGATTAGACAGGACAACACCCGTTGCCGTCAACTGCTACTACTTGAAGCAACAGAAAAATTAATCCCTTAGTTAGTTTAGTTGAGGCTAAATAGGCAAAGTAATCCACTCCGTCATCAGATGCTCAGCCTCAAACAACAGCAAGGAATTAAAAGTACTTAGCTGAATCTCCCCATGGAGTAACTATCACTGTCCAACCTTCGGGGGTCAGCTCACAGAATACATCCCCGGTATCCTACCGGGGATGTATTCTGTGAGCTGACCCCCGAAGGTTGGACAGTGATAGTTACTCCATGGGGAGATTCAGCTAAGTACTTTTAATTCCTTGCTGTTGTTTGAGGCTGAGCATCTGATGACGGAGTGGATTACTTTGCCTATTTAGCCTCAACTAAACTAACTAAGGGATTAATTTTTCTGTTGCTTCAAGTAGTAGCAGTTGACGGCAACGGGTGTTGTCCTGTCTAATCAGGACCGAGATAGTCGGTCTTTTAAATTGATTAAAAAGGAGGACTCACTACGAGACATGAAATGTTTCCTGTCAGGGTGAGTGATCCGACAAAAAATATTTATTTTCTTTTTGGGGGGTGGGAGTAGTTCTTTAATAGGTAGTTTGGGGAATCAAGTATTTATGGGATTTATGGGGTTGATTCCCAGGGGTGTTTTTTTTGAAATGGGTTCTAAATGGGCAGTGTTTGTAGTAGTTCCTAATGTGTCTGGCAGTTGGCACTGGATTATAGTAATGTAGAAATCTTTTAGTCTTTCTTTATCCATACACTCATTAAGAGGCACGTTTACTAAAAGTTAGTATATGGTAACATTATGCAAATATTTATGCAAATGAGGCCCCTTATGCAAATGAGGCCCACACCCCCCTTGGGCCGCCCCTGCTGGGGGCCCACAATTTTTGTTGGCATAGGGCCTCACTCAAGGTAAATCCGGCCCTGATCAGACACATCCCTGCAAGCTTGATATAATTTTTGTTAACTAATCAGTAGCATAACAAGAAGTTTGTTCTCAAAGTTTCTTCCCTCACTTCCCATGAACCTTTGCCTGCTTTCTTCTTCTCTTCACCCCCTCTACCTAACCCCTGGACCTTTGCGTTCTCTCCCTTTCCACCGTTGCTGTTGGGGCCACTCTTCAATCCAGCAGTGGTAGCAGTCTGTGAGCTCAGGGCTTGAGCCAGTAGACTTGTAAGCCTTGCTTTCCCCTCTTGCATGGGCTTACTGACTTGTATGTGAGGGGGAAGCAAGTCCCATAGTCGCTAGCAGCTACCACCACTGTCACTAGGTCTAGGGCCTGCCTTAATGGATCCTCTTAGTTTATGAATGATGATGTGACATTGGGTGGCAATGACAGGAAGCATTGTGCCCCTTTCTAGGCTGTCTTTAGAGCAGCTGACTTGCCTGACTTTTCTTAGTTTATGCTGCTGGTTACAAGCTATGCTTCTAGAGCATGCAAATACATTCCTCATGCCTTCCGGACATTGCAGTTGTAAAGTTTATCAGTTTTAAATGCAAGTCAAATACAGACCATATAGATATCGTCTAGTAGAAGGAACTGAAGGGAGTGCTCACTAGGCAGTAAAAAAAAATGCTACACACTGCAGTTTGCTTGTTCTATCCCCTAGGCTTCATACTGCAGAACGGATAGCATGTTTTTCAAGGCTCACTAAAGCACTGTCTGTGCAACTTAGGCTTAAAATTTGTAAGTGGCACAAAGCTATACATTGCTCTCATTCTGGATTCGTTTTCCCTTTCAGCTCCATGAATGTAAAGAAATGGGAAAGTGAACTAGAAACTCTGAGGGAAAGCAACGCTCGGTTATCAACTGCACTTCAAGAATCGGCTGCTAGCGTGGAACAGTGGAAACTTCAGTTCTTAGCATGTAAAGAGGAGAACGATCAACTCAGGATTAAGGTGATGAGGACCAAAGAACTTTAGTCTGAAAAATATTATTCTAAAACATTTTCCTGAAATAAGTTGCAAATTTCAGTGTAAAAGGATGTGGAAGAACAAAGAGCGAAAGCCGCTTCCCCCATCAAATCAAATCATAAATTTGCAAACGGAAACAGATGTGAAGCCTGATCTAAGACTAGAAGAACTGGAAAAGATTTAAGTATTGGATTTTAAGCAAGTGCAAAATACATTTAAGGTGAATCCAAAACGTATAAATTTGCAGTTTGAATAAAATGAAAATATAATAGCAGTATTTTAATGTTTAAATTTCATAGGTCACCCAAAAGGTTTTTCCCCCAAATTCTTCTTAAATAGGTTTTATGCCGCCATGGGCTTTATAGAATAAGGGGAGCACTTTCAAAGTGATCACTATAGTTAGCAGACCTGTTTACTATGTTAATCACGATGACCGGGAGATTCGGTGCTGAATATCCTCGGGTACTGCTACTGACTGCCCCAGTGCTATAGCGTTGAGGAGTTCTGGGGGTGGATTGGAGGTGGCACTTGGGGATAATCTCCAGTCAGTTATTCCACAGTGGTAAATGTTTAGGCACCGGAAGGCTCGCTGTTGCCTGGTTAGCTTCCATACTACCTGGCTGACCCTGCATATTCAAGGACAGTGACTGGATATGACCTTGACATTGAATAATCCGAGTTTAGAGTTCATCAGTGACAGCTAGATACTTTATCAGCTCCAGCTGCTACTACCGCTGAATATCAACACCCCACACCCCCCCCCCCCCCCAGCTTTTACTTTATACATTCAAAATGGGAGATAGCACCGGTTGCATTTAAAAACCAAAAAACAAAGTTATATGATCCAACAAGTTTATTTTAGCCGGAGCTCCATACAACAGATATATACAGGTGCTGTTTAAGAGCTTTTAGTCTGAGAGGGTAAGACAGTGTGGAGACCCGACAACTTTCCCAGGTTCTCAGCGTGTTTGGCTAAAGCAGGGTTTGAAAATCTGATTTTTTTTTTTGGCTTGGCTTCCAGCCAATTATTTTGCTAAGCCACTTCTTTTCTCAAATGTTCATCAAAGTCTGTTACTAATTTTATTTGGGGATGTGCATGTTCTTTTGTTGGGTACACAATAATGCATATGGCAAAATGGTGGTTTTAGCACATGCCAATCATATAGGCTTCAAGCATCACTTTTGTTCATTAATGTTCATAAAACATACAGAAATGACCTGCATCGAAAGTCTGAGCCATGTGTGTGTGTTTATGTATGTATAGCTTCCTGCTATTAAATTTAATTTAGTTTTTTAAACTCCATGAGTTTTCTCATTAGCCAAAGTCTGCCTCATTTCATGCATGTGTAAAGGCACTGGGCTTAAACCAGTTCATGTGATGTTGTTCCATATTTTGGTGTATTTTTTATTGGCCAGTAATACGGTGATCACCTTCTCCAAGCAGTATGATAATAGAAGGGAGACTGAATCACTGGAAAAATATTTATTTATTTATTTATTTATTTATTTATTTATTTATTTATTTATCTATTTCTTCTATACCGCCCCTTCCAGAGATCAGGGGCGGTTTACATGGAACAAGTAAACAAATTTGTATACTAATGTATACATTACATGGAACAGAGATTTTTTTTTAACTTTATACAGATAATAGTTATTAACAGAGATTTATAACATTGTAACTTTATACAAATAACTGTGCATTAATTGTCAAAACTATTTACATTTTATATACATTAATAAGTTTCTGTAGCGTAGTGTTGATCAGAGTTTTTCTACCTTTTTATAGGTAGTCAGAGTTTTTCTACCTTTCATATGTGTGTGTGGAGGAATTTATTTCCTTTTTTCATCTCTTGGGAGTATTTTGGGGTGTATGTGGTGGGAGTATGTGGTGGGTGTATGTGTGGGGGTCGTTGAGTGTGGTTTTAGGGCTTTGTGTTTGAGTGTTTGGGGATGGTGTGTGGTTGGACTTGGGGATATGGGATTTCATAGTGTTCGGAGAAAAGGTATGTCTTGAGTTCCTTTCTAAATTGGGTGAGGTCTTTTATGATCCGAAGGTTTATTGGGAGATTATTCCAGAGCATGGGGGCAGTGAATGAGAAGGCTCTGGTGCTGGTGGATTTTTTATTTTTTTTTAATGAATTTGGTATTTAAAGTGAGTGTGTTGCGTTTAGTCTGCGAGTTCTTGATTCTGATGGGGCATGTAATAGCATGGATAGATATGATGGGGCGATGTTGTTCAGGAGCTTGAATGTGATTAGGAGGATTTTATATCTGATTCTGCTGTTTATAGGGAGCCAATGCAGTTCCAGCATTATTGGGGTTACATGATCTACTAGGCGGGCTTTTGTGACTACTTTGGCACAGATGTTCTGGGCTCTTTGGAGTAGGTATGTACTTTTTTGTGGTAGGCCAATTAAGAGACTATTACAATAGTCGAAGTGTGGGGTGATGAGTGTGTTGACAACTGATCTAAAGTCATGGGTGTCAAGAAGGGCTCTTAGGTGTTGTATGGTTTTGAGTTTGTAGAATATGGTTTTTACCGTCTGTTTTATATGTGGTAGCATGGTGAGTGTATGGTCTATTATTACCCCTAGGTATTTTACCTCTTTTTTGACGGGTATAGTTGTATTTATGATTGAGATTGATGTTGGATAGGTGTCCTCAGTCACGGGTGATCTTGTTACGAACATTGCCTCAGTTTTTTTGAGGTTGATGCTAAGGTAGTTAGATTCCATCCAGGAGGTGGTCTCCACCATGCATTTTGATAGGGCATCGTAGGTAGGATTTTTTAGGTGGATATTGGGAGAGCAAGCATGATGTCATCAGCATAGATAAAGTGACTAATTTTGTGTTTTCTGAATATTTTTGTAATGGGTTGGAGGTACAGGTTGAAAAGGAGGGCAGAAAGGGCGGATCCCTGGGGTATTCCTTGTCCTTGGGGGAAGGTTTCTGACACTTCCTGGTCTATTTGAACACGTATTAGTCTGTTTGTGATGTAAGACTTAAACCAATTGAGTACTGTCCCACCTATTCCTAGATTTTCTAGTCTATTGATCAAAGTAAGGTGGTTGATGTTGTCAAAGGCGGCAGAGATGTCTATGAAGAGGAGTAGGAAGCCTTGACTGCTATCATCTGTGCCTTTGATGAGGAAGTCTATCAGTGTAGTTAGAAGGGTTTCTACACCGTGGTAGGGGCGGAAGCCAAACTGGTGAGAGTCTAAGGGTTTGTGTTCATCGATATGGTCTTGTAATTGTAATTGGACGTTTTTTTCTATTATTTTAGCTATAAATGGAATGCTGGCTATCGGTCGGTAAGAGTTTGGGTCTTTTGGGTCAAGTTTATTGTTTTTTATTATTGGTCGAAGCGTTGTGAGTTTTAGGGCGTTGGGCATGATGCCCTGGACAAGGGATTGGTTCACCATTTGTTGGATGTTTTCAGCGAGTTCTTCCTTTGTGCATTTGATCCATGACACAGGACATGGGTCAAGTGGAGAAGTTGTGGTGTTGATAAGTGTTATGATCCTAAGAAGGTGTTTTTGATCTATCGTGTTGAAGGAGGTCCATGTGTTATTAGATTCAGTGTTTGTAGGTAGTGTTATTGGTATGGTGTTGGATTTGCACTTTAGTTTTTCTGCAAAGTGGGTTGCTAAGGTCTGTATGCTTATAGCCGACTGTTTTGGCTCTTGGTTTTTAGCTTTTGTCAAAGTTTTTTACGATTGCGAATAGTTCTCTGGGGCGGTTGATAGCCATGTTTATTACTTTGGAGTGGTAATCCTTTTTTGACTTGTTAATTGCATTTTTGTAATTGTTGAGGGTGGTCATATATTGGGATTTGTTTTCGTCAGATTTAGTTTTCCTCCATTTCTTTTCTTGTTTCCTCAATTGTTTTTTTATATTTGCTAGTTCTCTCGTGAACCATTTTTCTGTCTTTTTTACTTGTTTATGCATGGTATAAATATCAAACAATTGTGAGTTCTTGAAATGATTTACAGCTAACAGAACTACAGTGTCGTTAATATTAGAGTGACTAGTTCGCCTTGAGGGCAATGTATTCAAATGTGTTAGCGTAGCGCATACCATGACAATCATGACTCTCACTCAGGGGCTGTGGAACACCTTTTTGGTTGAAGGAGCCAAATAAACCAATCTTTTGTCCTGCCCCTAAGCTCTGCAGTTGCTGATGCTGTGTTGGGCAAAACATTGGTGGGGCCATAGCCCCCTTGCCCTCACTCCTAAGCCCCAGGGTATGTGGAGTATGAGTTTAATTGCTCAGATTTACTGCCAGTGCTCTATGTAGTACATGTATCACGCCAAAGAGAGCCGCCCCCTGGATCTTGTGCGATGTAATATGTACAGGTAATTTATCAAGGTCTTAATCAAACCTGTGGCACCCAACATAATAGAAAATATCTCTGTATCTTTTTGACACTTTTTCCTTGTGATTTTCCTTAGATTGAAGAGCTGGAAGTACAATGTATTGAAATAAGTAAAGAAAAAGAAAGAAACGCAAACCTGAGCATAAGACTTCAAGAACTGGAAGCAGAATTTCAAGAGAAAGAGCTAGTGAGTGAAAAACCTCTATTCCTGTGTTTGAAGATGTTCTGGAGCTTGGCATATTGCCATCTTAATTTAGGATGTGTTAAGGGGTGCCGAATGCTTTTTATAAGGGACAGGGGGGGCAAGATGAAAAGGGTTGATTCAAAATGCTGATTATCTGTATATCTTTAATTATTTTCCTAATCAAAGCGCAGAAAAAGGAGAGGGAATTGGATTTAGCTCATGCCTTTTCTTAGTTCAAAAAACAAAAAAAATCACCAAACCAACCCTTGAAAAACTATAAGCAAAATATTTTTATTGGAAGGCATTGCATTTAGGTACAGTAGATATTTTCCTGTCCCCAGAGGACTTGTAATCTAAGTTTCTACCCGAGGCAATGGAGGATTAAGCAACTTGCCCAAGATCACAAGGAGTAGCAGTGCTGGGTGCTGCCCATATACCAGAATTGCTTTTTAAGGTGTATGGTCTGTATACATTAGAAATATATGTTTATTATATTCTAATTGTAGAGTGAACTGCAGAGTACCAGTGGCATTAGCGGTACCCAGAGAGAGAGTTTTTAGTTGATGCATTTAGACCATATAAAACACAGTATAGCTTAATGTGAAAAGTCTGTGGAAAAAGATGATGAACCCTAGGCAGAGATGTTGGACATCCTTGAGTTTGAGTCCCCAAGAAAGATATGACCATATCCATGCACAGGATCCTTAAGTATGTGCAGATAAGAACATGGGAGACTCCTCTCACTGTTCTGTTCAACCTAACAAGAAGACAAACTTGATGTATTGACTCTAGAAGGCTCCAAGATACAGAATGCATCAGCTAATATATCAATCTATTCTTAAAAAGTCAAATCTATTCTTAAAAAAAAAAAAAAGGCAAGAGAACAAGAATCCAATGTTTGATGCTTCCTGGGAGAAGGGTTTATCAGTATACTATGATGACCTTAAGTCACTGATGACCAAAGAGGAATGTGAAAAACTGTGGATTTCCCGGGTCCTCTTTAATAATGGTTTATGGACCTTTCCTCCAGCTACACTAACAACTTTTACTACATCCTCCAGTAACAAATTCCAGAGTTTGATTATGTGTGGAGTGAAAAAAATATTTTCTATTAGTTTTTTTTTTTTTTATTTTATTTTCATAAGGTCATGGCTCATAACCTATATTAAAACAGCAACCATAACAAATACTGATATATCCAATAGCCACAGCATCCTGTAGCAACCTGTAACAACCTTAATCAAGAATTTCTGGTACCATGATAAAGTCCCCGCCTCCCCTTCCCCAGGACAGGTTCTCAACCTCTTACCATTAATCTACTCATGTAACAGTTATTTCAAGCAGCATACCCCCAGGTCTGCTGGCCTATCAAAGACCCACCTCCCCCAACCCTCCCTCATCCCCATAAGTATTACAATCAATATGTTATCATAGAGCAACTTGTCCATTCTCCCCCTTTCATTCTTAAGCCACACTTCAGAGACCAGACCTTATCATATTTCTCCATATTTGACGCCTAATGGCTGTGAGTCTGGCCATTATTTGGATATACTGAGCTTTTCGTATAACCAGTTCTAGAGGGAGGACCTCAGTCCATCTCCAATATTGTACCAGAGCCTACCACGCCGCTGTGCATAAATATCGCAGTAATGAGTCCCTTATTGGGCCCCCATCAGTCCCCACACCTAATAATGCAACCAACGCTTCTGGTTGTAGTGAATTACCCTGTACTGCATTAATAAGCGTAAAAATCTGGGTCCAATAGGGAATTATACATTTACAGTGCCACCAAATATGAAAATAAGAACGCCTCTCTCCGCACAAGCACCAGCATAACCCATCTCCACACCCCCACTTGTTCAATCTCTCTGGGGTTATAGCCACTGATATAGCACTTTATAGGCATTTCAATCAAATTTATAGTGGTCTCTCCCTGTACCATAGAGGTGAACAGTTGAGTCCTTGTTTCAGTATCCCAAGTCCTCCTCTCATTTGTTAATGTTTTGCTGTCACTACCCTCCCTTCTTCTATAGCCCAATATAAATGAGACAGGCAGCTCCACATTGACTTGCCAGTAAATATCTGGTCCACCTTCTTAGACTCCCTTCCACATCATCCCTCCTACTGCCTTCCTCTTCTCTCCTATTAGTCTTAAGTGGGTCACATTGTAACTTCATTGCATGTCCCCTAGTCTTTCTACTTTTTGATGGTGTAAACAATCAATCTACATTTACCTGTTCTACTCCATTAATTTATAGATCTCTATCATATCTCCCCTCAGCTTTTTCTCTTCCAGGTTGAAGAGTCCTAACCCTTTAAGTTTTCCTCATTGGGGTATCCTTTCATTCCCTTTACCATTTTGATGGCTCTACTCTGTATTTTTCTAATTCCGCTACATCCTTTTAAAGATACGGCACTCGAAACTGCATACAATATTCAAGGTGCAGCCACACAATGGAATGATAGAGGCATTATGATATCATTGGTTTTATTCTCCATTCCTTTCCTTATGATTCCTAGCATTCTATTTGCTTTCTTGGCCACTGCTGCACCCTATGGCTTATACCTTGGGATTATCCTAGGTGTTTATCAATTGCAACTTTAGGGGCTTATTTTTCAGGCAATTAGGAGCTTTTGGATGATAAGACGAATAGGCATGTTTGCACTGCAAAATCAAATTTTAGGTGAATCATTAATTGTATTCAATTCAATAAAGGGAAATGCAATTTCCTAATTGTCCCTCCACTCCAGTCCAGATGTGTGGGTTATGCTCACCCACCAGCAGATGAAGATTGAGAAAAAACTGAGCTGAGACGGCTCACTAGGAGCCTGTGCAACCTCACACAGGCAGTATTGTCTCAGTCTCAGCAGAGGGTGGACATGCACAGTCTGTGCTCTGTGCTGAACTGTGGTTGTTATGCGTTCATTTTCTGTACACCTTTTTCAGTTTAGTTCCCGCAAGGGTGCAGAATCCAGTGGTCCAGGTCCCTCCCCTGTCCTCCTTCCAGCCACACTTTACACTCCTCCGTTCCCTCTGCCCAACCTTTGGAAGAGGTCCCAGAGTAGAGCACTTTGCTTTTCCGCAGATCCTTAATATTTAAAAAAAAAAAAAAAAAGCAAGCGAACAGAAGGAACTAGGCATACCAGCTGAGCAAGCAGGAGGCTCTGGTATGCCTAGCAGCAAACCCAGTGAGATTTCAGACCAGAGGGGAGTCCAACCAGTATGATGGGAGCATTGTACCTTGCCTGTGGTCTGTATGGCCAAACGCGAAGTTTGCACCTGGTGCGCCACATGCAGCAGCGGCCAGCCGCATCTTTCCCCAGAGGGAGCAAAAAGAAGGCTATTATAATGCCTCTGTATCGTTCCATGGTACGACCGCACCTTGAATATTGTGTGCAATCCTGGTCGCCGTATCTTAAAAAGGATATAGCGGAATTAGGAAAGGTACAGAGAAGAGCCACCAAAATGGTAAAGGGGATGGAAGGATACTCCTATGGAGAGAGGCTTAAAAGGTTAGGGCTCTTCAAACCTGGAAAAGAGACGGCTGAGGGGAGATATGATAGAAGTCTATAAATTAATGAACGGAGTGGAACGGATAAACGTAGATCGATTGTTTACACCATCAAAATATAGAAAGACTAAGGGACATGTAATGAAGCTACAGGGTAACTCATATAAGACTAAGAAGAGAAAATATTTTTTCACTCAACGTGTAATCAAACTCTGGTATTTGTTACTGGAGGATGTAGTAAAAGCTGTTAGTGTAGCTGGGTTTAAAAAAGGTTTGGACAAGTTCCTGGAGGAAAGGTTCATAAACTATTATTAACAGGAAATCCACTGCTTGCCCCAATACAAGCATTGCAGAACATGTGTCTTTTGGGGAAACTGCTAGGTATGTATGACCTAGATTGGCCACTGTTGGAAACAGGATACTGGGCTTGATGGACCTTGGTCTGACCCAGTATGGCATATCTTATGTTCTAGAAGTGATCTGCCAGCTTTCATATATGATTGTGGCATTTTAAGGCATGGGGATAGGGACATTTGGGGGTTTTGGGGGCTAATGGTGCACATTTAATACTCCTTCACCCCTCGCCCTCTGATTCCCTTGCTCACCCCACACCCAGACAAATGTCCATGGTGACAGTGAGATAAGTGCTTCACTATTTTTAAGGAGCCTGATTTCTCTCACTATTCTTTCTACCTTTTCCTGTCTGCTCTGCATTCTCCATCCCTCCTGTCTCTTACAGTATATTCTCCATTTCTCATTGCTCTCCCCTTCCTCCTACTTTATTTTCCTGAATTATTGCCCCTTCCAGTCTTCTGTGAGCACTGTCTTCCATCCTCTGCCCTTTCTCCCTTCCCATTTCCCCTCCTTTCTCTCCAGCTCTGTCTTATTCTGTCCTAAGTTCTTCCTTGTATTCCCCTGCACCCCTCACCCAAAACCTTCATCTCCCCCACCCTGTCCCCCGTTTAGTCTTTGCTCTCTCCATATTGCAACATCTCTTTATCATCCTCTTTCTCCAAACCCCTGAAGTCTTTCTCCAACCCATCCTGTATTCTGGCCTGCCTGTCTCTGCACCTTCTGTCCCGTCCTGTCCCACCTCACCACACCCCACCTCGCGTGGCTGGCAGGAGGAGTGGCGGCACTTCATACAACATTCACTTTCCGTATGGACACTATATAAAGCGCCACTTCTGTCGACAACAGTAGCAGGATATTCGGAGCTGCATTACTGACATGTGACAAGGTCTGTACAGTATCTCTCCGCATTGCCCAGTTCATCTGTCGTAAGTAACAAGGGCCATGTCTCCACTGTCGCATGCCGCTCTTACAACAGGTAGGTTTGGGCTTTCCATTGGTTCTGCTCTGATGTCATCTGGCTTCAAGGGCAGCAGCTGGATGACATCATCAGGTGAATTTTAAGGAGGTTTCAGTTATAAGTTTTTATTGGAGTATCAGTTTTATAATTAAAAATCAGAAACCCTATATTTAAAATAAAATAAAAAAGCAAGAGCTAGTTTGTGTTCATTTTGGTATATTTTTTTGTAAGGAAAGTTTTGTAAGGGTTGACTAGATTTTTGCACGTATATATGTAGAAAACATGGCATTTTAGTGGTTTCCACATGTCAATGGCCACTTACATGCAGAATGTAATTGGTTGCTATTCTGTAATTACACCTGTTGCACCATTGGACCAATGGTGAATACTTTCACTCTGGGTGTGTACAGGGGCAAAATTTGGCTGTCACATGGGAAGAGCACAAACTGATGCACATAAGTTATAAAATACTATAATTTTGAGCATGTTCTTAAAAAATCTATGCACAGGGTTCTGCACCTGCCATACAGCAGTCAGAAGTGCTGACACCTAGTTTCACATGCATTTCTGTACCCTAAAAAGGATTAAAGTGCCCAGGGAAAAGTATGCATGTGCCTTACTTTATAGAAGAGCCATGAAAATGTGTGCAAATCTAGGTGACCCTTACAAAATTACCCTCATAATAGCAATAAACTAAAAACAAGGGCAGGTGCGAACATCCAGCCCCTGCTCATCTACCAGCTACTGCTCCAGTCCACAACTCCCTTCTGTTGGTGATGGCTCCATCCAAAACAGCACTTCCTTCTCCGGCACATCACCCCCCCCCCCCCTCCCCAAAACAGCATCCTTTATCATTCCCTCCACTTCTCTTCCAATGTACCTGTATCGTCCCAATTTCTTTGCTTCGTTTGCACATTGCCCAGCCCTGCCTCTGTCACTCTGTCCCCTTCACACTTGCCTAACACCCTGCTCTCTGTCCTCCTCTTTGGAATAAGGGTTGCCAACTGGCTCCAGATGCACCCAACAGGCTTGATCCAGTCCTGGGTTTACCCCATTGCATGCAGAGACATGTAGTCTTGCTTTTCTTATGGAATGCAATGGAAAAATCAGAACTACATGTTCCTGCATGCAGTGGGTAAATCTAGGACAGGATCAAGCCTGTCGGGCGCATCTGGTGCCAGTTGGCAACTCTATTTGGAACCTTATTTTTTTCACCAACCCTCGGGTACCTACTATCTCCATCTCCCAACATGAATTTCCCTTTCTATCCCCTCCTCCCCCTCCTTATAATTTCTTCAGCTCTAGGCCTCCTCCTAGTCTTCATTCAGCAATAGGATGCACTCCTTCAACAGCACTGGGGTGGAGGGGGCGAGTAAATCTTCTGCACCAGCATCCCAGTGCTTCCCCTGCAAACATTTGCAAACCCCATAGGTTGGCCTGTCTGCTGTCCTCGCTGCTGATCTCATGCATTTCAAGATCATCGATCAGGAAGTGCTTACTACAAGTTTTAAAAACATAAAATGCCTTCCTTACAAGTGGATGGGCAGCACCTTAGGATTTTACAGCTTCCACGCTGTTTCCCAGTCTTTATTCTCTTGGCGATTGCCTAATTTTTCTAACAGAAGAGCTAGGCATGCTGGAAAATGATCATCACTGGGAAAAAGTAGTGTATTGCGGAAACTCTATCGTCGGTGAAAGGAGTGGGTCTGTTCTACAAAGTGGGTGGGTAGAGAATGTATACCACATACATATGTCCGAGATCCTGAGAGGAATGGAGCACTTCAGAATGACGAGAGATTTCTTGCCACACTCTGAGAACCCTCTGTTCAGTCTTTACCCTTTTTCTCTGTCTGTCAACTAGATTTTTCCCTGTCTTGGAAATGTAGCACCATCTGCCCCTTGATCAAAATACCAGCATTATATCCCCTGGATATGTCCATTTTCTGTCCTATTTCAAATCTCCTTTTCATATCTAAAATACTTGAGAAGATTGTCTGTATATATTTAAGCCAATTCCTGGCTCAATGTACTTCGCTCCAGGCAGGCAGGGTTCCCCCCAGGTCATTACACGGAGTCCCTACTTTTCTGTCTCCTCAATGAAATTACACATTCTCTCTAATTTCTTAGATCTTAGTTCTGCTTTCAGTTAGATCAATCATTCTCTGCTCATTTTCCCTCTATACAATATGGGCCTTAGAGATACAGTTTGACTAGTTCTTGTCTTTATCTGGATGGCTGCACTGTCTTTGTGTCTTGCGGCTTAAAATATTCTGAGAACTTTGCACACTCTTGTGGAATGCCCCCTGTCTTAATTTTTCCTGTCTCCACCAGCCATGGTAATCCAAAGTCATGGCGTCAGATAGTGACATACACAGATCATTCTTCAGCTGATCTCAGTCGCTCAGAGACCTCTTTGAATGTAGGTTTGTGTATTGACTTGACCACGGTACAATCTGCTTTTTACGCCCTGTGTTTTTAGATTTAAGCAGTGCCATGAAAACAGAAAATGAGTTGCTTTGTAATGGTAGTAAAGTAGCAAAATTTTAAATTCTCCCTCCCCTTTAGAATATTGAGCATTATATGGATGAGAGGTGAAATCTGCAGTAAGGCTAAGAGAATTCATGTTAACTTTAAAAATGGAATGTGTTTACATGTTAATTGCAGTAATCAAAAACCGACAATAGTGTTCTCCCTGAGGAATAGACAGTAAATAAGGTTAGCTGAGGACAGCATACTTATACAAAGTAAAACATTGTGTTGCATATTGTAGCAGTTAGTCTTTGGAACTCATTGCCGGCAGGGTAGTAAAAGCAGGTAGCTTAGCTGGGTTTAAAAAAGGTTTGGACAAATTTCTGGAGGAAAAGTCCATAAACCATTATTAAGGTAGTCAAAGAACACCCCCCCCCCCCACCAAACTGTTTATCTCTGGAAACAAGTAGCCTGGAACTTTTGGGATATGTCAGATACTTGTGACCTGACTTGATGGATCTTTGGTCTTACCCAGTATGGCAGTTATGTTTTTATGTAAACAATTTCTTTCATAGCGATGATGATGATGAGATGTTTAAAAAAATTGTTATAATCGTTGTAGTTGTAGATTGCAGAATTAACTAATATGCACCTCAGTGGCTGAACATGCAGGGTCAAAAATGACGCAGAAGCAGCACGCCTAACCCCTGGAAAGAGGAAAGTAGTGAATCTTGGTGGTTACTCAATGTAGACACCTAGTGGCCATGTTTGAGGTTCACATCAGCCTAGTCCAGGAGGGAGTTATAATTAGTAGTTGCCTGGGAGAGGACTGTCACTGTGATGGTTGGTACAGTATGGGAGAGGAATCTAAAACTGTGGAGGAAATCTCTCGGTAGATGTGAGTGAAGACCCATGACACCAAGGCACAATGAAAGGCCAGTTCAGAGTTCAGACAAAGAAGGGGAAAACAGCTGAACGAGAAAAATATATACAGACTTTCTTTATAGCATGTAGTGCTTTCCATTTGATGGATTAATTTTTAAACATTTTTCTTTAATGTCCCAAAGCCTCTTATTTTGTCCTGTATGTCTGTCCTGACTAAATCGAGTTTCATAGACACTCATGTAACACGGCTATGGCGCCATAGAAATGATTAATAGTAGTGTAATTGTACTTCCAATTCTGACTCCATGCTTCATGTTACATTTTTCACTTGTATGCCATTATGTTGTAAAGATAGACGGGCTATGAATAAATGAAATGAAATGATATTGGGAAAATAATAGAACCTGATAGTTTTCATGTTTTTGTTGTAGGAACTGGAGGACCTCAGGAAACGAGGGGAAATCTTACCCCAGTTGATGTCAGAATGTGAATCTGTGACGGAAAAACTGCAGGTGCGGTAGGATTTGGCAAATGCATTAGAACAAAAGTGCAATTGTGGGGTACTTTTTAGAAAGCCCTTTCTGTGTGTAAAGTATGTTTTATATATGTAAAATGACCATTGAAAAATTGTCCGGGTGTATATGTGCATACAAGTATGTGTGCCAGCAACAGCACGCGTAGGTTTTGCATGGTTCGCGTGTAGGTGTTCCTGGGAGTGACATTTAGGCAGAGTTGCAAGATAAGCACGCAGTTTATAAAATATGCATGCACCCGCATAGAGTACATGCACAGCTGCACCAGCCAGCTTCGTGCACTATACAGGGAAGATCTTGAAGTCTATTTATATATGAGCTCCACTATTTGAGGTAAATATATTGATTACTAATAGTATACTTGATAAAGATGGCAGGTATGCATATTCATAAACTAGACATGAAATTGGGGTTTTTTTATGTTGTTTTTATAGGCACCCTATTTTATATTCTCTTAGAGGCTGATTCTGAAGTGTGCACACCTGGGCCGTCTGCACGTCAAACTTGGAAGGGGCCAAGTTGGACCTGATTCTGCAACGGCGGGATCTGTACACACCTGCAATTGTGGAATCGGGCAGTTAGATGGCCCGGCTTGCACAGTATTCTGCTCCCAGAGACGTCCCCTGAGCTGCCAATTCCCACAACACATCGCTCCGGCAGGCATGCCTGTGCACTGGCATCCCATCGTCATAGCACTGACATGTCCAGCCAGAGTCGCAGAATGCCCAGTCTGAGAGCAGCCCCAGCACACTGCCGCCTGACCCTCAGTGGGGACCCCAAGGCCTGGATCAGGCGGTGGGTGCTGTACTGTGGCATCACAGTTGGGTTGGGGGGCTGCAGCCCACCAACAGTGCAGTGCCTACCACTTATTCCACCACTGGTGTGGAATAAGCCGGATGTGCATGTTGGTGCCGGGATGCATAGAGAGGTCTTTCCTGAATAGCCTCTGTACATCCCAGTACCTGGCCACTCCCTCGCTCCACCCCTTCCTGCCCTTGTACAACACTCACTGCACAAACGCTCTGTACATGCGGGGAACGCTGGCGGTGGAATAGGACTCAGGAGCTGTGCGCAGGTTGAACATCTGACCCACACATCCAAACCCCGCTGTTTGTGGATTGGAATGCTCCCCTTAGTGTTTGGTATCTTGGGTGATTTCAATCATGCAGTGTAATGCAGAAGGTGATTTTTTAAAAAACTACCTAGTGTAATCATTTAGTGGAAATGATTTAAGGTTTAAAATATGTTTTTAATCCTCTGGGATCATGTCAGCATCATTTGGCAGATTCTAGGATACTTTGTATTGGTTTATACCAGTTGGACTTTGTTATTTCATATTGTTGCATCAGCTCTATGAGTTAAGCATTCACTGTTCTTTGTCCACATTGCCAGTGGAGAAGCTGCCCTCTTTAAGCTTCTTTCAAACACAAACTAACTTACTCAGAAGCTTGCTTTCAGACTGAAGAAAACAGCCGTAAAGAAAAGATAGTCTCTGTAAGTATATACTATCAAAATTATAGGTAGACAATCTGTAAAAGATTGTGTCCTGTATTAATATAATCTGTGAGTTCTTCCTCTTAACCTACTCTACTGCAGTTTAAAAAGCAGTTGCTTTGTTTGCTCTAAAATGCTCTGTCATTTCAGTCTAAAATAGCTTAAAGTCCAAATTCTGGTTACACACCCTACCCACTCCTTGGCATTCAGTTGTGCAGTAATTGCCGAGAGAGTAAATCAGGCCTTAAGGGACTATCAAACGAATACTTGTTGTCTGGTTAGATAATAATCTTTAGACCCAAGTGGATTGTGAAGTTGCTTACCTTGGAGAGGACTTGCAGCTGCTGGAAGTAGTAGCATAGCAATAAGAGTTAGCATGTTCCTCACATCGCACAATGAGGCAGGACTATGCCACATCGCTGAAGCTTGCATATGGAGAATATAATGGCAAATAAAGATTATACAGCCCTGCTGGTCTGGCCACACTATTTCTAATTGCAGTTGTCATAGTCCAGGGAGTAGGCAAACATTTTTGGCCTGAGGGTTACCCTGGGGAACCTGCCTGCCAAGAAAATTTTTGTTTTATTTGATCATTTATACTTTTTTAGATATTTAAATATCGCTCGTATATTGCTTTTTGCTCTGCTTTCCTCTAGGTTATGTGTATTTAGGCCCTTAAATCTCATAAAACATTTTGGGTGCAGACTCTGCATCGTTTTGGTTGTCTTTCTCTGAGCTGCATCCACTTATATTCTTTCCGAGGTACAACCTCAAGTACTGAGGACTCATAGTGAGCTGAACAGAGGCATTATAACCTCCCATTTTTATCTACTGGTTTTGCCTCCATGTATACGCTCTTAATAGTGCTCTGGCTCTGGCCACCACCTTGTACTGTTCGAGAACTTAGGGTGATCATTCCTGATGGTCAAACGGTATGTTCCCCTCCCAGCGCCGATCACATACTGTTCTTTGAAATTCTGTATGCATAATGCATGACTCTAGCAGCTAAGACACAATGAATAAACATGTAATCAACTGATAGGTCCTCAAGATTTCTTACCTCACTGCTCCTTGTTTCTACTCCATCAGAAGTGCTCACTGTATGATGTAGATCTTAGTGCCCTCTGTAAGCAAAGTTTGCTATTAACCCCTCAACAGTATCACTCATATGTATGGAACAGAATTGAAGGATGGATCCCTGAGGTATATCACTAATAGTTCCTTCAGTGCACTATGTTTATATTAACCCCTGCATATCATTCATCAAGTTCTAGATCCAGTTAACTGATCCTAGCAGCTCACTTTATTTATGAAAGCTCTATGTAGGACTGTCAACTTTGCTGAAATTCAAGCAAGGTGCATTCAGTATCTTCCCCTGATCCGAGTCATTGGTCATCCATGCAAGCAAATTGATCAGATTTGTTTCAACATTCTCTTTCTTATAGAAATCTGTTGTCTTGAGTCCTGCAGGCTGCTGGATTCAAGATGGTGCACTGTCCTTTCCTTTTGTAGTGTCGTCATTAAACGACCCACTGCTGAGGTCAGACTGACTGGCTTGTAGTTACCAGCCTCATTCCCTACTCTTATTTTCACAAAGAGGGGTGACCCCTGTCTCTTGCAGTCCTCCATCACCAGTTGTTGAACTAATATTTGAGCAGAATTGTTGCAGAGCTGCCGGAGCCTCCCAAAGTTCCAACAGCAGCAAGAGCCCTCATCAAGCTCGAGAACCAGTTCGGTCTATTTATGTTCTAGTCTGGCAGGCATCCAGTAATCCCTATTTTTGAATTTTGAAAATGTGCGCTCCAGACTAAGACACATTTTAGAAACTGAAAAGAAAGTGAGCATGAAAGCAGCTACCGTCTTGTTTATTTTCTATTTGGTTATTATACTTTCAGTTGGGATAATTACTGTGCTACTCATGTCCCACCTTGTGTATTTGTCTGTGTCTGTCTGCTATTTGTTGTAGAAAACCCACGATCTGGCCACAATACCATGGCTCTTTTGGACTCTGGTCCCTCAAGCAGTGAGAAATAAGCAGAGAGTAACACAGAACACAATCACACACAAAGTGCTACTTTTCTTTGAGCTCAGAGGGAAAACAGAAGGTCCATTAACACAGCACAGTTCCACCTCTGTTGAATTCAAAGTCTTCCTCCTTTGGAGACCCTTTTATTAAAGAAAAAAAGGGAAGTAACAGTCATTTATTATAAACATGAAATAACACAAGGTGTCGCTAGAGTTCTTTACAGAGTAAGAGCTGATTACAGTGTATTAGATGAAATTTACTTGATTATGACAGAATTATTTATAATTGCAGAGTTGCAGAAAATACACAGTGCCAGCAGTGACCTATAGTTGACTGTACAATGAACTATGGTTGCGCAGTTCATAGCCTGTGTTTACTCTTTATCTTGCATTAACAATGTTCTCAAACTATTTTAAAGACAGTTACACAGAACTCGTGATCATGATATCCCACTCCCCCCAAGAGGAAGTAGGTGAAAGGACAAACCCGTGAGTGAAAGTCATTGTTAAAAAGCACATTTTTAGAGATCTGTTTCAAGAAATTCATCTATCTTTAATTACATCTTGGGGATTCTGGTATCCCCTTTACCTGTCCATTCCTACATTTGTTAGCCGTATTCATAATTTTACTTTGTAAACCACTGTGATGATTACTCTGTAGCCAGATGAGGGTATATTAACCACCTATAAATAAATAAATTCAAGCATACTGAAGCAGAGATTAGTGAAAAGATAAAGAGAAATCATTTCAGATTGCAGCAAGGGATTCCCTTACCTGCGTGTCCCATGTTAAAGCGCATCCATAAAACCATGCAGAAGTTAATAGCATATGATAAAGCCACTTATTTATTTTGTGTGACTGAGCTGGTGTAATACCGTTGCACCAAAAGCTGTACTGAAGCAGACAGAGGTTCCAGTCCCTTGTATAAAACTAAATAAAGGTGTGTTTTCCACTATGGGGAAGGCTTCTCCCAAACCTCACAGATAAAAATAAATATGCATAAGATACATTAGCATATGCTAAGTGTCCAGTGTATTCAAATTCTTCTAATGCATATTCATTGTGGATATCCTGAAACCTAGACTAATGGGAAACAAAAGAACTTGTTTGGGGAAACCTTGTGCTGTGCAGCCCAATTTTCTATAGGATGTCTAGGTCAGAAAATGAATGTTTAGGTCTTTGTATGCAAAACTACAATAGCGTTCAGTGAATCTATTACAAAATACTGAGCCGTTTATAAAATATGTAAATCGTGGTCAGAAAAATGTGCATTTGCTAGAATGCATGTTAAAGGAGCCATTATACAAAAGCATGCAATTGTGGTCAACATTATTGGCACCTTGCATTTTAGGTATGTTGTGTACAATATCTTGAGAAATAATTGGAAATATTCCAACTGTATGTCGTCATAATATTTTAATAGTATGTTCAAAGGTATATAACAAAAGAAAAGATGGTTGTGCAACTTAGACGTAGTAATTTCTGAGAAAAAAAACAAAATATGACCTGGAAAGGGTTTATGGCACCCTTTACTAATATTTAGTTACACAACCCTTGGCAGTGATGACAGCCTCCAAACGTTTCTTGTAGTCATCTACAAGTTTCATACATCTGTCTGCTGATAGTTTCTCCCACTCTTCAACTGTGATTTGTTCCAGCTCATGAATGTTTCCAGGATTCCTTTTACCAATGGCAGATTTCAGCTCTTTCCGATTGGACTGAGATCAGGACTCATTGCTGGCCAGTTTAAAACAGCCCATTTGTTCCTTTTTAACCATTCTTTTGCACTTTTGGATGTATGTTTTAGGCCATTGTCTTGTTGGCAGACCCATAACCTTCCACCCAGACCTAGTTTTCTGACACTAGGTAGCACATTTTGCTCCAAAATACCTTGGTAGCCCTCTGACTTCATGATTCCTTTAATATGTTCCAGGCCTCCAGTTCCTGAGGTAGCAAAACAGCCCCACAACATTATGGAACCTCCACCATATTTAACTGTAGGGGAAAGGTGTTTGTTTTTTCTTATACGCTTCATTTCTTTGCCTCTAAATGTATCTCTGGTCTGCATTGTCAAAGAGCTCAAGTTTGATTTCATCTATCCACAGAACATTTTCCCAGAAGGATTGTGGTTTGTCAAGGTGGGTTTGGGCAAAGATCAGGTGTGCCTTTTTATGTCTGCCTTTGAACAGTGGGGTCCTCCTTGGCCTTTGCACATGAAGTTCTTCTTTGTTTAGTGTGTGACATATAGTGTGGGTTGAAACCCCCACTCCAGATTGCTCCAGGACAGCTTTAAGATCTTTGGATGTTGTACGTGGTGTTTTCCAATAGTTCGCACTAACATTCAAAAACGTCTTGGAATAACTTTCCTCTTTCCACCATGTTCTGAGAGGTTCTTGACAGTTCCATTAGCAGAAAACCTCTTAATAACATTGCAAACTGTAGACACAGGAATCCCAAGGTCCTTGGAGATGGTCTTGTATTCCTTTGAAGTTTTATGTTTGATGATAATGGCTTTTCTGACAGTCTCAGGCAGCTCTCTTGTCTTCACCATTATGAAAAGGGAACAAGGAGTGAATGTGGCTATTTTACACATTAGAGCCATCATTCATTGGTTGATTCAAGTCATGTGAGTACTGACAATTGAACACAGGTGTGTCTAATTTTTACTACAGTGATAATGTGGTTCTTTTGTCCAAACTGATTTGGGTTGTTTGCCAGGACATGATTATTAGCACCCTTATAATGTCCCAGTTTTCATATTGTTTCCTACTATTTCTTTTTTTTAATTGGTCTTATTTTATTTGATTATTTTGTGTGTCAAATATGTGTGCATATATAGTCCAAAGCCATTTCAGTGGTCACTTTTTTTTTTTAGGAGATATTGGACATTAAGGGGTTTAACTGCAAAGGTGCCAAATAATGTTGACCACAACTGTATATACAAATAAAGTGAGGGAGGAGCAATAGGGTGGATTGTTAGTGATGATGCTGTGAGTCATGGAAGGACATTGTCCGTATCTCCTCTATATCGACGGGCTGAAGTGTTCCTGTTGGCCCAATGGATTATTTTATCTGCCGAGCACAAAACTCACCTACCCTCTGGGCAGAGCTGCTTGGAGGGACGCCCAGCAGCAGGAGTACAGCATCCTCCTTTGCCACGGAAATCAGCCCGCTGCCTGAGCTGCAAAGGCACCCTCCTTATTCAGCATTTCACACACTGGTTTCTAGGAGGCTTGCAGCATCAGTTCAGGCTTCACTGGTGACATATACAGGCCATAAGATGGAGAATGGAGAAGCTGCCCGGGGTATATCGGAGAGAGTGGGATCGGTCTAGGAAGATCCTGTGCTGCTGTCTCTTGGATTTTCTGAGCAATTTGCATCTGGTGGAGTCTTGCAGCAAGAACTTGCTTTTGAGAAGCCCCAACAGTTGTTGATGGAAATTAAAGATAAAGGAGTGTGAAGCAAAAGTAGACAATGTCGCTTATGATACTACAGTACTGGTTAAAGATAATATGACTATTCATAAAATATTTGAATTTCTTGATAGCGCTCTTTGGATGAAGAATATTCGTTTTGTGATCCTTTCCAAGCTTCCACTACTTCTGCCAAGGAGTTATTCAAGAGATATATGTTGGAAAATTTAAAGACTGCCCCTGAGGTTTTGCCACCCATAATCTGTGCAATCTCCAAGAACAAGCAGGAATGTAGTCTTCACATATGGGTATCGTCGGTACCGACTGAGCCTGCGTTGGGAACGCTCCCCAGCGTCCAATTAGAAAGCTTTTGGGAGCATCCCACAGTGCCTGCGTGCTGCCTTCCTGCCTTTCCCAACTGCCTCTCTCTAGTTCTTCATTTTCCGCGGAGCCAGCAGGTCGTCGTTCCTGTCACCGCAGAAAATTCTCCTTATTGCCCTTCTTTTTTGTGGTCGCGTCTGCCTTCCTCGATGCTTTACCGGTACCGCCGTTTTTCTTTCTTTCTTTCTTTTCTTAAAAAAAAAAAAAATAATAATACTAAGTATTTTTTTTTCCACGTACATGCGCCTTTTTGGGCCTTAGGCCCAAAAATTCCTCCACAATGGAAAAACCCTCTTCGGGTTTCAAAAAGTGCACCAAGTGTGGCGGTACCATCTCCGTCACCGACACCCATGAGTGGTGTCTAAAATGTTTAGGTCCTGACCACTCCATCACGGAATGTATGGCCTGTGCCATGATGTCTAAAAGAGGTCGGCAGAACCGAGCTGCTAAGCTCAGTACCCTGTTTCCCTCTGATGCAGCCTCGGTGGCATCGATGTCTTCCAGGGTTTCCTCTTCCTCCCGTGGATCTCAGGTAACTAAACACAAGTCTAGCCGGCCCTCAAAGAGTAGATCTCCTTCTTAGCATCGAGATGCCTCTGGCGTTGACCTTGAGGATTCTGCACCGGCAAAATTGTCCCAGCGGGAGGCTTTGGCTTCCAAAGCATTATCGGGGCTACAGGACGTTCTCGAGGCCTCAACCTCGGCAGAACTACTGGTGCCATGCTCTGGGGTACCGGCTGTTTTCTCCAGTACCGACATCCAGGCATCGGCAGCGTCGATAGACCAGAGGTTCCTGGCTATTGAACGCAGTCAGGCGGCTCTCCTTCCAGCATCAACACCCTCGGAACCACGTCAGAAAGTTCAACCGGCACCGACTCCGGTACCGATACCATCAGCATCGACTTCGGTGTCCGCATTGCCAGCACCCAGTCATGCGATGCCTTCCGGTAACGATACACCGGTACTGATTACTCCCAGTACTGACTTTGGTCAGTATGGGTATCGGGATCCTCAAGAGCATCTGGACAGACGGTACTTTGAGTCCTCAGAATAATCTGAGGATTCTGACAGTTCTGTTGATGCAGGAATACTTCTCCCAGAGGAGTCTTCCTCCCCTAAGCGCAGGATATCTCCTCCAGAGGATATTTCCTTTCAGGACTTCATCAGGGAGGTGACTCGAGGTCTGTCCATTACTGTGGCTCCTGAAGCAGAGCCCAGAGCAAAGGAGTTGGAAATTTTACAATATCCCAAAGCTGCTAAAGAGGCAGCTATTCTACCCATCCATGAGATCTTGCATGATCTCATGCTAAGAATGTGGGAGACGCCTCTTACCACCTCTCCTCACTCTCGTAGACTGGATACTATGTATCAAGTCCCTCCTTGTCCTGGTTTCCAGAAGACGCAGCTTCCTCACCACTCTATTGTAGTGGAATCAGCTATGAGAAGGATCAGGAGTGCAAAGAGACATGCTTCTAATCCTCCAGGGCGCGAGTGCAGAACTTTGGATGCTTCTGGACGTCGGACTTTCCAAGCTTCCATGCTTTCTGCCAGGATCAGTCCCTATATTTTATATATAGGAATGTTCCTGAAGGAAGTTACAGGGGATTTAGAGGTTTTGAGCCCTCTTCTTCCTGAGGATAAAAGACAGGATTTTCTCCAATTGGTCAAACATGCCCAGGATGTTTCTAAATTTGTCAACCGTGCAGCTTGTGATAAGGAAGCTTATCATAGCTCAGGAAGGAGCTATAGAAAAGGTGAAGTGACTCTGAACAAGCAACCTGTCAGTTCTGGTAGAAATAAAAAAACAGAATTTTCCCATAAAAGACTACCAGTCCCAGAATGCACCAGGTTTCCAACAGCCATTAGAGGAGCTGAAGTGGGGAAACGTGTGTTCAATCAAGAGGGCTATGAGGTAATCCCCAAGCACTCATCTCAAAGGGCAGGGCCTGATTCAACACAGCTGCGCTGTGCTACGGTGGAGCACTCATCTAAGCAGAATAAAGGTAGAGTTTATTCTACAGAGAATTATCCTCATCCTCAGTTTCATCTGGGAGATCCTCAGAATTATCCTCAGTTTCATCTGGAGGATCATCAGAAGCAGAAGCCAGTGCGGACGGACAGAGAGGGCAAGAAACCCTTTGGAAGAAAGAAGAGAAAAGCATTTGGGAGGTCTAAAGGAGTCCAGAGCAGTACATATACTGGGAGACATTCAAAAGGCCAGCGTACACCATTGGACTGGGGAAAACCAGAGGAGTGGTGCTGCAGAGCTAGGCATCTCCAGACGGTACCTGTGAGGGAGACGGCTGCACTTGGAAGGGACCCTAGGACCCGTGCCAGAGGTATGTGAAGAGAGATCCAGTGTCCAGGGATCTGGATTGGAAGGCTGGACATAAGAACTGGACTACATACTGGACAGGCTATTTAGAGAGGAACTCTAACAGCAATGGAAGCTCAGGTATGAACACTGATCTATGCCCTAGCTATAACCTTGAAAGACAGCAGGGAAACAAGTATTCTCCTGAGAGTGCTACATTGAGAAATTCCTCTGTGCCAATCCATGATATTGAACCCATGATTGTTGAAGAAGGGGGAGCGGTCTTAGATACAGGCTGTGAATATATGGATTGCTCTCTGTCTAAACTCCTTTGGTAATTTTCTGTTACAAAGTACAACAACCATCACAAAGAAATACAAACTTGTTCTTTAATCTACTCAGAAAAGCTCCTGAAGTAGGATTTGAGCCACCCAGTAGAAAGCAAGCCAGCTAAGGGGTTTCAGCTGGGTAACTGCTAGCAATTGAGCCTTACCTAATTGCTTGTGAGCTCTGAGGGAATCACTTCTGAGTCTATGTGTGAAGATATAAGAAGTTAACCTGAAAAGAACAGTTTTCCCTTCTTTGTGGGTTTTGCTTGTTGTTTGAAACACTGCTAAGAAAATATTAGCTAAAGCCTACAGAAAAGACCAGTTTGTTACCAACCAGGTCTTTATTCTTTTCATTTGATTGCCTGACAAGTTCATCTGTTGTTTTCCTGATTTTGTTTTTCTAAGTTTAACACTGAAAGCAAGTATCCTGTTTTATGTGCTACCAAGCATATCTGTGTTGGGAGAAATAACCCCATAAATAAATATCTTATTGGCTTTACACTCAAGCACAACTAATTATTGTGAGCAGCTGTGTCTGGTGTGAATGGACTGCATTTCCCACAATCCCTTGCAAATCATATTGATATATGCACTTGCCAAGACTGTGAACATTCTCACCCAGGAAGCCGTCTGACAAGCTTTTGACTGTTTTGAGTGCATAAGCAGAACCTCTGCCATTACCATAAGTGCACGTAGAATTGCCTGGCTCCAGGCATCTGATTTGGAGCTTTGGGTACAAGACAAACTGGGCAATATTCCTTGTACTGGTGAAAACCTGTTTGGTAAAGATTGGCAAGAAAAGGCCAATGAGTTGGATGCTGACAACTCCACTTTGGATAGGCTATCCAAAGCCACAGCTGCCATTGCCATAAGTGCACGTAGAATTGCCTGGCTCCAGGCATCTGATTTGGAGCTCTGGGTACAAGACAAACTGGGCAATATTCCTTGTACTGGTGAAAACCTGTTTGGTAAAGATTGGCAAGAAAAGGCCAATGAGTTGGATGCTGACAACTCCACTTTGGATAGGCTATCCAAAGCCACAGCTGATCCTGTGAGAAAGAAGTCTTTCAAGAAGCCTTTCTTCTCAAAAAAGAAGAGGTTTTATCCCTCTTATTCCCAGCAGGGACGTTCTGCAGGTCAGTCTGCCCGGAAAGGTCAGCAACCACCTAAACAAAGGAAAGCAAAGACTGCTAAGCCTCAACTGTCTCAGCAGTCTCAGCCTCCACAAGGCCTTTGACTTTCATCTAGACAACTTAGCCTTCCTGGCCCTCAATGAACCAGATCCTTACACCATTCCAGGAAGGTTATGTCACTTTGCCCCCAGGTGGGAGCAGATAACAGCAGAGCATTGGACACTCTCTATTATAAGAGAGGGATACAAACTGCACTTTCTGTGCATGCCCCCTCACACAATGGTAAGACAGTTCAGTTCTCAGGCCTCTCTTATCAACCTGTTAGATCAAGAGGTCACTATGCTTCTTGCCCAAGGGGCATTAGAAGAAGTACCCATCCACCAACAGGGTACAGGGTTTTACTCTCCCTATTTCCTTGTCCCAAAGAAAACAGGGGGATACAGACCTATCTTGCACCTCAGAGAATTGAACAAATTCCTGTTCAAAGAGAAATTAAAGATGATTTCTCTAGGAACTCTGCTGCCATACCTTCAGAGTCAGGATTGGCTTTGTTCTCTAGATCTCAAGGATGCGTACACTCATGTTCTCATCCATCCAACTCGCAGGAAGTTCCTTTGGTTCCTTTTTCAAGGAAAGCACTACCAATACAGGGTGCTTCCTTTTGGCCTGGCCTCAGCACCAAGAGTGTTCACGAAATGCATGGCTGTCGTAGCAGCATTTCTCCGCACTCTAGGGATATTCGTCTTCCCCTACTTAGACGACTGGCTCATTCGAGCCCCATCAGAGTCAGAGGCCATGACTTCTCTATCTTGCACAATGCGTGACCATCAGTATTTGGGTCTGGTCATAAACATCCCAAAATCCAGTCTAACTCCCACTCAGTCTCTAGAGTTCATAGGCACTTCGCTGGATACCAGAAAAGCAAAGGCCTATCTTCCCCAGGCCCGTTGCCTTCACATGGTGCAGTTAGCTTCTCAAGCAGTGCTGAAGCCTCATCTCACTGCCCGAGAAATGCTACAACTACTAGGCCACATGGCATCTACCGTGCATGTGGTTCCTTATGCTCGCCTCCATATGAGAGCATCCCAATGGACTTTATCCACTCCGTGGACCCAGGCATCAAGGTGCCTGTCAGACAAAATAGCAAACACAAATTGCCTTATTTTCTCCCTCCAATGGTGGCAGTCCACTCAGAACCTGTTGCTGGGGTCCCCATTTCAGCAACCCTTACCCAGGCAACTCTCACAACAGATGCTTCACCAATGGGTTGGGGAGCTCATCTGCAAGACCTTTCCACCCAAGGCACTTGGACTCCACAGGAGACTCATCTACATATCAATCTCTTGGAGCTCAGAGCAATCTTCCTTGCTCTTCGAGTGTTCCACACTTTGCTCAGCTGCAAGACAGTCCTTATTCACACGGACAACCAAGTAGCCATGTTCTACGTGAACAAGCAGGGAGGAACAGGCTCTCTGTCGCTTTGCAACAAAGCTTTGCGACTGTGGGCCTTCGCCAGAGAGCATCAGATTCATCTCCTGGCAGTGTACCTTCCAGGCATACAAAACTCTTGGGCAGACACTCAGTCGAGTTCTGCTTCCACACGAATGGTCTCTACATGTAGACCAGGTGACCAACATTTTTCAAATTTGGGGAACCCCGGACATAGACCTTTTTGCAAGTCCATTGAATGCCAAACTCCCCCGGTTCTGTTCCAGAATCCTGGCTCAGGACTCTCAGGCCAAGGATGCTTTCCTCCTTCACTGGGGCCAAGACTTCCTTTATGCCTTTCCACCTATTCCCCTAATTCCCAGGACCCTATTCAAGCTTCAGAGAGACAGGTCCGTATGATTCTCATAGCTCCACATTGGCCTCGGCAAGTGTGGTACCCTCTGCTTCTACATCTCTCTCAAGCTCCCTCCCTGGAGTTAGGGTCTGCTCCAGATCTCCTATCTCAGGAGAACGGAATGTTGTGGCATCCCAATCCCCAGTCTCTGCATCTCAGGGCTTGGTTGCTGAAGGCCTAGATTTCCATGGTCTTAACCTCCCTCAGCAAGTAAAGGATATCCTTTATGCTTCCAGGAAGCCTTCCACAAGACGCTCTTATGCTTTCAAGTGGAAAAGGTTTACCATATGGTGTTCACAGAAGGGTCTTAACCCCCTTGTGGTACCTCTGGAATCATTACTGGAGTATCTCCTTCATTTATCCAATGCAGGACTTAAGACTAACTCAGTAAGAGTCCATTTAAGTGCTATTGCAGCTTCTTTCAAGCCTCTGAATGGACAACCTATTTCCTCCCATACCCATTGTAGTAAGATTTATGAGAGGCCTTCTGCTAACTAAGCCTTCCATTAGGCCACCACCTGTGGCATGGGACTTAAACTTGGTTCTTGGTCAGCTCATGAAGCCACCTTTCAAACCCTTAGCTGCTACCTCCTTGAAATTCCTTTCTTGGAAGGTTATCTTTCTCATTGCAATCACATCAGCACGTCGCATCAGTGAGTTGCAAGCACTAGTGGCTGATCCACCTTATACAAGGTTCCATCATGACAAGGTAGTCCTTAGGACTCATCCACACTTTATGCCAAAGGTGGTCTCACCTTTTCATCTTAACCAGACGGTCTACCTACCTGTGTTCTTTCCAAGGCCTCATGCATCAAATGCAGAAAGGAATCTTCATACTTAGCCTTTTACTTAAAAAGAACACAGCAACATAGAAAGTCCTCTCAACTCTTTGTTGCTTTTGATCCTTCTCATTTGGGACTTCCAGTCTCCAAGAGAACACTGTCAAACTGGATTGCTCAGTGTATTTCCTTTGCCTGTCAGAGTAAGAATCTTCCTCTGGAGGGCCATGTCACAACTCACAATGTGAGAGCCATGGCAGCTTCAATGGCTCATCTACACTCTGTGTCTATCGATGACATCTGTCGAGCAGCCACCTGTGCCTCTGTTCATACCTTTACAGCCTATTACTGCTTGGACAAGGACTCCCGCCGGGATGCCTTGTTTGGTCAGGCTGTTCTCTAACACCTGTTCCATACCTAATCAACTCCTACCCACCATCCCTGGTTGGATTTCAGAGATCCATGGGGGGAAGTGGAGCCCTTTCTCAGGGGCACACAACTTCTGGGGTTTCTCCCTGGCATCTAAAGCTAGGGAGTCACCATATGTGAAGACTACATTCCTGCTTGTTCCTGGAGATAGCATAGTTACTCACCTGTAACAGGTGTTCTCCGGGAACAGCAGGAATTTAGTCTTCACAACCCACCCACCTCCCCTAGGAGTTGTATCTCTCTATCTCTTTCTCTTTCCCGCCCTCTCTCTCTTTGTCTCAGCTTTAAAACTCAACTGGAGAGAGGCAGTAGGGAAAGGCGTGAAGGCAGCACGCAGGCGCTGTGGGATACTTCCAAAAGCTTTCTAATTGGACGCTGGGGAGCGTTCCCACGCAGGCTCTGTCGATACCGACGATACCCATATGTGAAGACTAAATTCCTGCTGTTCCCGGAGATCACCTGTTACAGGTGAGTAACTATGCTTTATACCCTCCACTATCTAAGAACGAAGCCTTGGATCGCAGCCAATTAGAGGTTTCATAAATTTCCTCTGACAGCCTGGACAACTCATTTTCTTGATTTCTCAGAACGAAGGAGCAGTGGCTGCCATGATTGCTACATTTGCCTTTGAGGCTGTTAGAGATCTTCTGCGGAAGTTGTATTTTAAGTTTAGGTATGTTTTGTTTTGTAATGTTAAGATTTGGGCTTTCCCAGATATATCTATACAAAAAAGGAGGAAGCAGTTACTGTTGATGAAGCCAAGGGTTCTAATGTTGGGGACATCTTTTTTCCTTAAATTTCCATGTAAATGTGTAGTCAGATACAAGGCTGTTAAATATGTATTCTATGATCCGTCACAACTTACTCTCCTCTTGACTATTAAGATTCCTGGTCAGGTTACTTCTCTTGAGATGCCAGCTGCCAGAGCCATTTAGTGCCTTCTGAATGTCTGACTTTTGTTTGGCATTAGCGCTGTTCTCGTATTTTTCTGTTTGATAGTTACCTTTTGTATTCCCAATTTGAAATCCAAAGTATGAAAGTCTTGTCATCTGAGCTTCTAAGGAAAGCTTAGGTTTGATCTTCTCTAGTACTGACTGGTTTGTTCTTCGGGCAGTCCATGATATACACAGTATTCGTCACTAGCACCATAATTCAAAGGCATCAATTTTCTTCCTGTCTATCTTTTTCACTGTCCAACTTTCACATCCATATGATGCTATTGAAAATACCATGGCCTGGACAAGTCCAATCTTTGTATGAAGAAGGACATCTCTGCTCTTGAGAATCTTGTCAATATCCTCCATAGTCATTCTACCAAGAGCAATTTCTTGACTGCTAGCCCTTTCTTTATTGATTGTTGATCCAAGTAAGTTAAAGTTGTCAACTACTTCAATTTCTTCTCCATCAACAATGAACTTATTGATTTTGCCAGTTGTCGGGATCTTTGCCCTCTTAACGTTAAGGTGCAGACTTATTTTAAGACTGTTTCTTGATCTTGAGAAGCAAATGTTTCAGATTGTCTTCACTTTTAGCCAGTAATGTGGTGATATCAGCATAGCAAAGGTTGTTGAGTCTTCCACCAATCTTCACACTTCATTTGTCTTCATACAGTCCTGTTTCTCTAATGATTTGTTCTGCATATAAATTAAACAGGTAGGGGGGAAGTATGCAGCCTGGTCATACACCTTTGCTGATTTTAAGCCATTCTGTTTCTCCTAGTTCCGTTCGAACTGTTGCTTCTTAATCAATGTAAAGGTTGTGTAAGAGAACTATCAGGTGTTCTGGAATACCCATGCTTCTTAATGTGGCCCAGGGTTTCTCATAGTTTACACAGTCAAAAGTCTTGTTGTACTCAATAAAACACATATGGGTATTCTTTTGTCTTTTCCATTTCTATTTATGCCTCAGCTTTCTGAGTATTGTATTGTAGCTTGGTTTTAATATGCAATTTTGATCAATATAAAATCAAATAAATAAAAAGTGGCATCACTTGAGGCTACTTACACTTGCACATGTGATTAGAAAGCTTTTTTCAAAACTGCGCAAAACTGAGCTGAGGTCAGAAACTCGAATTTTTGACATTTTGAAATGGTTTTCAACATTTGAGAGAGAGATATTCCCCCTCAAGCTCTCTTCCCAAGCCCAGGTTCAAAAGAGAACTTAGCCCACAATTGCATGACTCGAGGCAGGTGTAATTGATGATATGGAAATGGACGTATACTTATATTGTAGTTGCATAATACAGAACACAAGTATACTTTCAAGGTCCACCCTAACCACACTTAGAACACACTGCCTTGAAATCTGTTCACGCTGCCAACATATACATGTGAAGGCTGTTTATATGGTTTCAGTAATGGCCAAGTGAAAATGTCTGCAAATCTGTCAGTTTTAGAGGAGAGGGTGTAAGTCCAACGTAAAATCAGCATATGTCCACTTCTCATGGATATGATCTTGATATCAAAGAAGGAAGCACAGGACCGTATGGGGTTCGGCATTCATTTGCAGCAGTAGAAGCCATTTTAGAAAGATAGATATGGGAAAGATCAACATTAGAAACCAGCAGCTTTCACACATAGATGTGTATCTTTACCATTTTACAAATGTAGACCTGTAAATGCAACTAACTACAGAGACCTCTAGCTTTCCCTTCCTGTGATTGAGAGGGATCCCCCTTAATCTCCCCCACTCCCCATAAAGGGAAGAGCAAAATAACGTTTTTGGGTTTCCTATTTGCGTCAGAGCAGGTGTAAATCTGGATGGAGGTTATTTTAATCTTACACGTGCATCCCCTTTATGAAATTGGGGAAATAAGTGTTGATTTTGATGCAGCTCAGGCCATGCTCCTGACATGTCCCTGTGATTATGAGCATCTGTGTGTAAAACGGGTCCTTTCTAAAACAGCCTTTTACATGAGGATGTGAGTTACACATGTAAATGTGTCACACATGTAAATCACATCCCCATGTAAATCGCAGGGGTTATTTTAGAAACCTTATTTAAAATCACTACCTCTCATCCTAATGGTTTTCTTAATGGATTAATTGCATTTTCAAAGAATGAATATAATCTAGGCCCTTCAGTGGCTAATTTCATAACCTTGCCCCATATGTAAAACCACACACATAAATTATCCCCAGGGTTATGCATGTACAGGTATGCATGCTTACAAGAAGATGCATACTCGTACATCAGCCGTGTGCAGGCATGTTCTGGTGCAGTGTTTGGGTAGAATCACGATTAACACGTGAGCATTTCCACAGGCCCCGGCACAGATGTAATCGTTTGCAGCTTCAGTCTAGCCATGCTTTCTGCTGGTTTACCACTAGTAATTTATGAAGACACTGATGTCTGCGCCTTTATACAGCAGGCTAAAAATAGGCATCTGCTTGGCCTTCACCTAGGTGACCTCTTATAAAATTCCCCCCAGATATGCGTTCATTCTTAAACCACCTCCAGGAGACCTTGCATGAACTTGAAACATCAGCACTTGTCAAATATCTCTTACCGTTATTTGTATCCTGGTTTTCAGCAGGTCAGATTTCCAAAATAGCCTCCCTTGACAAAATAATCTGCAGTGTAGGTGGTTATTTTGAAAAGTATCTCCTGCATGGGCATAGATTTACAGAGGATTTCTGAGGGGGAAGAGAATACTGTAAATCTGAGCTGGAAGTTTGGGTCTGGATCAGGTCATGTGGTCTTTATCTGCCATCATGTTCTGTTTCTACATTTATTCATTAATCTTTCCATATAATATGCTCAATTTGACCCTTTTGGTGTTTCCAAGCTCCTGAATACTCCGGATTTACTTGTCTAATCCCTGAATTTTATGTTTAGTTGAACCTTAGCTATTGCCAGATAGTCTCCATTCTACCCCTTAAAATTGTTGACCACCTCAGAGTCACTGCATTTGTATTAATTAGTTATGTATACTGCCATTTGCAAAAGCATCATGGTGGTTTACAATAATCTCCAGGAACAAGCAGGAATGTAGTCTTCACATATGGGGCATTGTCGGTACCAACGGAGCCTGCGCGGGAATGCTCCCCAGCGTCCAATTAGAAAGCTTTTGGGAGCATCCCACAGCGCCTGCGTGCTGCCTTCCCGCCTTTCCCAACTGCCTCTCTCCAGTTCTTCGTTTTCCACGGAGCCAGCAGGTCGTCGTTCCTGTCGCCGCAGAAAATGTTTTCTTATTCTCCTTTTTTGTGGCCGACACCCATGAGTGGTGTCTTAAATGCTTAGGTCCTGACCACTCCATTTCAGAGTGTATGGTTTGTGCAATGATGTCCAAGAGGGGTCGACAAAACTGAGCTGCTAAGCTCAGCACCCTTTTTCCCTCCGATGCAGCCTCTGTGGCATCAACGTCGTCCAGGGTTTCGTCTTCCTCCCATGGATCTCAGGTAACTAAACATAAGTCTGGCCGGTCCTCAAAAGGTAGATCTCCTTCTAAGCATCGAGATGCCTCTGGCATTGCCCTTGAGGGTTCTGTACCGGCAAAATTGCCCCGGCGGGAGGCTTCGGCTTCCAAAGCAGTATAGGGGCTCCAGGATGATCTCCAGGAACAAGCAGGAATGAGTCTTCACATATGGGTACGTCGGTACCGACGGAGCCTGCGCGGGAACGCTCCCCAGCTTCCCAAAAAGGAAAGCTTTTGGGAGCATCCCACAGCGCCTGCGCGCTGCCTTCCCGCCTTTCCTAACCGCCTCTCTCCAGTTCTTCTTTTCCGCGGAGCCAGCAGGTCATATTCCTGTCACCGCTGAAGAAGTTCTTTATTTTATTTTATTTCTTTGGTCGCACGTCTGCCTTTTTCGACGTCGGACCGGTACCTCCGGTCTTTTCTTTCTTTTTCTTAAAAAAAAAAAAAAAAAGAATACTTCCGTTCCACTTCAGTGTATTTTTTCTTTGTTGGGCCTTAGGCCTAACAGAAAATTCCTCATCTCTGTTACCGACACCCATGACTGGTGTCTTAAATGTTTGGGTCCTGACCATTCCATCACGGATTGCCCGTCCTGCTCCATGATGTCTAAAAGAGGTTTGCAGAACCGAGCAGCCAAGCTCAGTACACTGTTTCCCTCTGATGCAGTTTCAGTGGCATCGACGTCTTCCAGGGCTGCTTCTTCCTCCTATGGATCTCAGGTAACCAAACATAAGTCCAGCCGGTCCTCGAAGGGTAAATCTCCCTCTAAGCATCGAGATGCCTCCGGGCTTGCCCTTGAAGATCCTGCACCGGCAAAAGTACCCCGGCGGGAAGCTCCGGCTTCCAAAGCTCCTCCTATGGGGTCACAGGTTGACATCGATGGCACGGCCTCGACCGATCACCTGTTGCAATGTTCTGGGGTACCGGTAGAATCCGCCAGTACCGACCTCCAGACATTCATGGCGTCGATGGATCAGAATGTTCTGACCATGCAGCGTGCCATTACGGCATTCATACAAGCTGCGACGCCACTGGTACCGCAACAAGCTCCGTTGTCGGTACCGGCTCCGACACCGGCTCCGATATCGGTTCTGGTACCGGTACCGGTTGCATCGACATCAGCTTCAGTGTCGACTGCAGCGGTACCCTGTCCGATGATGCCTATCGGTACCGATCCGGTACCGATGACTCCCGATGTTGATACCACCCGGTATGCGTATCGGGCTTTACAAGAGCATCCAGACAGGCGATACTTCGATTTCTCCGAAGACTCTGATGCATCGGAGGCCTCTGTCGAAGCATCGGTACTTCTTCCTCAGGAGCCTTCTTCTCCAAAAAGAAGAATGTCCCCTCCAGAAGACTTGTCTTTTCAAGACTTCATAAGGGAAGTGGCCAAGGGACTTTCTATCTCAGTAGCCCCTGAGACAGAGCCTAGAGCCAAAAAATTGGATATTTTGCAATATTCCAAGGCTCCTAAAGAAGCAGCCACTTTGCCAGTTCATGAGATTTTTTATGACCACATGATAAGCATATGGGAGACTCCTCTCACCATCTCTTCTCATTCTCATAGGTTGGATACCATGTATCATGTCCCTCCTTGTCCTGGATTTCATAAAACTCAGCTTCCTCACCATTCTATTGTGGTGGAGTCTGCTATGAAAAAGTTAGAGTGCAAAGAGGCACTCATTTGCTCCTCCAGGAAGAGAATGTAGAACCTTAGATGCTTTTGGCAGGAAAATTTTTCAAGCCAGTATGCTTGTTGCCAGAATCAACTCCTATAGTCTCTATATGGGGATGTTTCTGAAGGAAGTTACAGATCATCTGCAAACTTTCCTCCCTTTTCTTCCAGAAGATAAAAGGGAAGACTTTCTTACCTGGCTTAAGCATGCCCAGGATGTTTCCAAATTTTCGAACCGTGCAGCCTTTGACTCTTTTGAGGGGGCCAGCAGAGCCTCGGCCATTGCCATAGGTGCACGCAGAATTGCTTGGTTACAAGCTTCTGATTTGGAACCCTGGGTCCAAGATGGATTAGGAAATCTTCCTTGTACAGGTGAAAACCTGTTTGGTAAAGATTGGCAAGCAAAGGCCACTCAGATGGATGAAGAAAATTCTGCTTTGGATAGGCTTTCAAAGTCTACCTCTAATCCTGTCCAGAAGTTGTTCAAAAAGACATATTTTCCCAAGAAGGGAAGATATTATCCTGCTTATGGTCAGCAGACATCTTCTGCAGGTCGTTTTGCTGCAAAGTGTCAACAACCTAAACATGCCAAGTCTAAGGCTGCAAGGCCTACTGTAGCCCAACAGCCTCAGCCTCCTCAGGGCCTTTGACTTGCACCTAGAGAACTTAGCCTTTCTGGCTCTAAAAGAACCAGAGCCTCTCACCATTCCAGGAAGGTTAGCTCACTTTGCTCCCAGATGGGAGCAAATCACAGCAGAGCACTGGACCCTTTACATCATAAGGGAAGGGTACAAACTTCATTTCTTAAACCTTCCTCCCCACACCATGGTGAGACAGCTCAATTCTCCAACATCTCTCCTCGACCTTCTGGGTCAAGAGATTTCCACCCTTCTTGCCCAAGGGGCAATAGAAGAAGTACCTCTTCTTCAACAGGGCTCAGGGTTCTACTCCCCCTACTTTCTAATTCCAAAGAAAACAGGGGGTTACAGACCCATATTAGATCTCAGAGAATTGAACAAATTCCTATGCAAGGAGAAATTCAAGATGATTTCTCTGGGTACTCTCCTTCCATTCCTTCAGAGTCAGGATTGGCTTTGTTCTCTAGATCTCAAGGATGCGTATACCCATATACTCATCCATCCAGCACACAGAAGGTTCCTTCGGTTCCTTTATCAGGGAAAGCACTATCAATACAGGGTGCTTCCCTTTGGTCTGGCCTCTGCTCCAAGAGTGTTCACAAAATGCATGGCAGTAATAGCTGCATTTCTACGCACTCTGGGAATATTCGTATTCCCATATCTGGACGACTGGCTCATCCTAGCTCCATCCCAGTCAGAGGCCCAGACTTGTCTAACTTGCACAATGCATGTCCTGCAGTATCTGGGACTGGTTATAAACATTCCAAAGTCCCAACTCACCCCGACTCAGTCTCTAGAGTTCATAGGGGCCTTGCTGGATACCACAACTGCAAGGGCCTATCTTCCCCAGGCCCGTTGCCTACGCTTAGTGCAGTTAGCCTCTCAGATCCAGTTAAAACCCACCTAACTGCTCGAGAGATGTTACAACTGCTAGGCCACATGGCATCCACGGTGCATGTGGTCCCTTATGCTCGCCTTCACATGAGGGCAGCTCAATGGACTTTGTCCACCCAGTGGACCCAGGCATCTGGAAGTCTGTCAGACAAAATAGCAACCTCCAGGTGCCTCTTTTGGTCTCTCCAGTGGTGGAAGTCCACTCAAAATCTGTTGCTGGGGTCCCCCTTCCAATAATTGTTACCCCAAGCAATCCTTACAACAGATGCCTCTCCAAAGGGTTGGGGAGCTCATCTTCAAGACCTCTCCACCCAGGGCATTTGGTCTCCACAGGAGCCCTCCCTACATATCAACGTCTTAGAGCTCAGAGCAATCTTCTTGGCTCTCAGAGTCTTCCATACCCTGCTCAGCTACAAGACAGTCCTCATTCACATGGACAACCAAGTAGCCATGTTCTGTGTGAACAAGCAGGGAGGAACTGGCTCTCTGTCGCTTTGCAACGAAGCTCTGAGATTGTGGGCCTTCGTCAGAGAGCATCAAATTCATCTTCTGGCAGTATACCTTCCAGGAGTTCAAAACTCTTGGACAGACAGACTCAGTCGAGTTCTGCTTCCACACGAATGGTCCCTTCATATGGACCAGATAGTCAGAATCTTTCAAATTTGGGGAACCCTGGACATAGATCTCTTTGCAAGTCCGTGGAATGCCAAACTTCCCCGATTCTGTTCCAGAATTCCATGTCAGGGAGTTCAGGCCAGGGATGCCTTCCTCCTTCATTGGGGTCAAGACTTCCTGTACACCTTTCCACCCATTCCCCTAATTCCCAAGACCCTGTTCAAGCTTCAGAGAGATCAAGGGACTATGATTCTCATAGCTCCACGTTGGCCACGCCAAGTGTGGTACCCTCTACTTCTGCATCTCTCTCAAGCTCCCTCCCTGGACTTGGGGTCTGCTCCAGATCTCCTGTCTCAGGAGGGGGGAACGTTGTGGCACCCAAACCACCAATCTCTCCATCTCAGGGCTTGGTTGCTGAGGGCTTAGGCCTTCAAGATTGGCATCTTTCTCAGCAAGTAAGGGATATCCTTCATGCTTCCAGAAAGCCTTCTACTAGACGTTCCTATACTTTTAAATGGAAAAGGTTTACCATTTGGTGTGCTGAGAAGGGTATTAACCCTCTAGCAATACCTTTGAATTCTTTACTGGAGTATCTCCTGCATCTTTCCCATGCAGGCCTCAAGACGAATTCAGTAAGGGTCCATTTGAGTGCTATTGCAGCATCCCTCAAGCCTCTCAATGGACAACCTGTCTCCTCTCATCTGCTTATTGCAAGATTCATGAGAGGCCTTCTTTTAACTAAACCTCCCATTAGACCACCTCCAGTGGCATGGGACTTGAATCTGGTTCTTGGTCAGCTCATGAAGCCACCCTTTGAACCCTTAGCCACTACCTCCTTGAAATTTCTTTCCTGGAAGGTTATCTTTCTTATTGCAGTCATCTCAGCTCGCCGCATCAGTGAACTGCAGGCCTTAGTGGCTAATCCACCTTATACAAGGTTCCATCATGATAAGGTAGTCCTTAGGACCAATCCACACTTTATATGGTCTCACCTTTTCATCTTAATCAAGAGGTGTATTTACCTGTCTTTTTTCCAGGTCCTCATGCATCGAGTGCAGAGAGGAATCTTCATACCCTGGATTGTAAGAGAGCTCTTGCTTTTTACTTACAAAGGACACAGCAACATAGAAAGTCTTCTCAACTCTTTGTTGCTTTTGATCCCTCTCATTTGGGACTTCCAGTCTCTAAGAGGACACTGTCCAATTGGATTGCTCAGTGTATTTCATTCGCCTACCAGAGTAAGAACCTTTCTCTGGAGGGCCATGTCACAGCTCATAATGTGAGGGCCATGGCCACCTCTATGGCTCATCTAAATTCTGTGTCTATCGACCAGATCTGTCGAGCAGCCACCTGGGCCTCAGTTCATAGCTTTACAGCCCATTACTGTTTGGACAAGGACTCCCTCTGGGATGCCTTGTTTGGTCAGGCTGTTCTCAAACACCTGTTCCATACTTAATCAACTCCTACCCTCCATCCCTGGTTGGATGCCTGAGATCCATGGGAGGAGGTAGAGCCCTTCTCAGGGTCTCACACCCTTGGGGATCTCCCTGGCATCTCTAGCTGGGGAGTCCCCATATGTGAAGACTCATTCCTGCTTGTTCCTGGAGATAGCACAGTTACTTACCTGTAACAGGTGATCTCTGGGAACAGCAGGAATAAGTCTTCACAACCCACCCACCTCCCCTAGGAGTTGTATCTCTCTATCTATCTTTCCTTTCCTCTCTCTCTTTGTCTCAGCTTTAAAACTCGAACTGGAGAGAGACGGTTAGGAAAGGCAGGAAGGCAGTGCGCAGGCGCTGTGGTATGCTCCCAAAAGCTTTCCTTTTTGGGAAGCTGGGGAGCGTTCCCGCGCAGGCTCCGTCGGTACCGACGTACCCATATGTGAAGACTTATTCCTGCTGTTCCCAGAGATCACCTGTTACAGGTAAGTAACTGTGCTTTCTCGAGGCCTCATACTCGGCAGAACTACTGGTGCCATGCTCTGGGGTACCGGCCACTTTCTCCGGTACCGATACCCAGGCATCGGCAGTGTCGATAGACCAGAGGTTCCTGGCTATTGAATGCAGTCTGGCGGCTCTCCTTGAGGCATCGATACCCTCGGAAATGCGTCAGACACTTCAACCGGTACAGGCACCAACTCCGGCACCGGTATCGGTACCGGTACCGACAGCATCGACATCGGGGTCTGCATTCCCGGCACCCAGTCATACTATGCTTTCCGGTACCAATATACCGGTACCGATTCCCCCTGGCACTGACTTTTGTCGGTACAGGTATCATGCTCTACAGGAGTATCCAGACAGAAGGTACTTTGAATCCTCGGAGGAGTCTGAGGATTCTGACAGCTCTGTCGGTACCGGAGTACTTCTCCTAGAGGAGCCTTCCTCTCCTAAATGTAGGATGTCTCCTACAGAAGATATCTCCTTTCAGGATTTTATCAGGGAGGTGGTCCAAGGTCTGTCCATTACTGTGGCTCCTGAAACAGAGCCCAGGGCAAGGGAGTTGGAGATTCTACAATATCCCAAGGCTCCTAAGGAGGCAGCTACTTTGCCTATCCATGAGATATTACATGATCTCATGTTGAGAATGTGGGAAACGCCTCTTACCACCTCTCCTCACTCTCGTAGACTGGATACCATGTATCGAGTACCTCTGTGTCCTGGCTTCCAAAAACTCAGCTTCCTCACCACTCTATTGTAGTGGAATCAGCTATGAGAAGGATCAGAAGTGCAAAGAGGCATGCCTCTAATCCTCCAGGACGTGAGTGTCGAACTTTGGATGCCTTTGGACGTCGTACTTTCCAGGCTTCCATGCTTTCTGCCAGGATCAGTTCCTATATTTTATATATGGGAATGTTCCTTAAGGAAGTCACAGGGGATTTAGAGGTTTTGAGCCCCCTTCTTCCTGATGATAAGAGGCAGGATTTTCTCACACTGGTTAAGCATGCCCAGGATGTTTCTAAGTTTGTCAATCGTGCAGCCTTTGACTGTTTTGAGTGCATAAGCAGAACCTCTGCCATTACCATAGGTGCACGTAGAATTGCCTGGCTCCAGGCATCCGATTTGGAGCTCTGTGTGCAGGACAAACTGGGCAATATCCCTTGTACTGGTGAGAATCTATTCAGCAAAAATTGGGAAGAGAAAGCCAATGAGTTGGATGCTGACAACTCCACTTTGGATAGGCTATCCAAAGCCACAGCTGATCCTGCAAAGAAGAAATCTTTCAAGAGACCATTCTTCTCCAAAAAGAAGAGGTTTTATCCCTATTATTCCCAGCAGGGACGTTCTGCAGGCCAACCTGCGCGAAAAGGTCAGCAACCGCCTAAACAAAGGAAAGCAAAGACTGCTAAGCCTCAACCGTCTCAGCAGTCTCAGCCTCCACAAGGCCTTTGACTTCCATCTAGAGAACTTAGCCTTCCTGGCTCTCAATGGACCAGAGCCTTCTACCATTCCAGGAAGGTTGTGTCACTTTGCCCCCAGATGGGGGCAGATAACAGCAGAACATTGGACTCTCTCCATTATAAAAGAGGGGTACAAGCTTCACTTTCTCTGCATGCCCCCTCCCACAATGGTAAGACAGTTCAATTCTCAGACCTCTCTCATCAACCTGTTAGATCAAGAGGTCACTATGCTTCTTGCACAAGGGGCAATAGAAGAGGTACCCATTCCTCAACAGGGTACAGGGTTTTACTCCCCCTATTTCCTTATCCCAAAGAAAACAGGGGGACACAGACCTATTTTAGACCTCAGAGAATTGAACAAATTCCTGTTCAAAGAGAAATTCAAAATGTTTTTTCTAGGAACTCTGCTGCCATACCTTCAAAGTCAGGATTGGCTTTGTTCTCTAGATCTCAAGGATGCATACACCCATGTTCTCATCCATCCAACTAACAGAAAGTTCCTTTGGTTCCTTTTCCAAGGAAGGCACTACCAATACAGGGTGCTTCCTTTTGGCCTGGCCTCAGCACCAAAGAGTGTTTACGAAATGCATGGCTGTGGTAGCAGCATTTCTTCGCACTCTAGGAATATTCGTCTTCCCCTACTTAGACGACTGGCTCATTCAAGCCCCATCAGAGTCAGGAGCCAGAATTGCTCTATCTTGCACAATGCGTATCCTTCAGTATTTGGGTCTGGTCATAAACATCCCAAAATCCAGCCTAACTCCCACTCAGTCTCTAGAGTTTATAGGAGCTTTACTGGATACCAGAAAAGCAAGGGCCTATCTTCCCCAGACCCGTTGCCTTCGCTCGAGAGATATTACAACTACTAGGCACATGGCATCTACCGTGCATGTGGTTCCTTATGCTCGTCCCCATATGAGAGCAGCCCAGTGGACTCTATCCACTCAGACCCAGGCATTAGGGTGCCTGTCAGACAAAATAGCAAACACAAATCACCTTATTTTGTCCCTCCAATGGTGGCAGTCCACTCAAAACCTGTTGGTGGGGTCCCCATTTCAACAACCTTTACCCCAAGCAACTCTCACAACAGATGCTTCACCAATAGGGTGGGGAGCTCATCTGCAAGACCTCTCCACCCAAGGCACTTGGACTCCACAGGAGACTCATCTACACATCAATCTCTTAGAGCTCAGAGCAATCTTCCTTGCTCTTCAAGTGTTCCACACCCTGCTAAGCTACAAGATAGTCCTAATTCATACGGACAATCAAGTGGCCATGTTCTACGTGAACAAGCAGGGAGGAACAGGCTCTCTGTCGCTTTGCAATGAAGCTCTGCGACTATGGGCCCTTGCCAGAGAGCATCAGATTCATCTCCTGGCAGTGTATCTTCCAGGCATCCAAAACTCTTGGGCAGACAGACTCGGTCGAGTTCTGCTTCCACACGAATGGTCTCTACATGCAGACCAGGTGGCCAAGATTTTTCAAATTTGGGGAACCCCGGACATAGACCTCTTTGCAAGTCCGTTGAATGCCAAACTTCCCCGGTTCTGTTCCAGAATTCCGGCTCAGAACTCTCAGGCCAGGGATGCTTTCCTCCTTCATTGGGGTCAGGACTTCCTTTAAGCCTTTCCACCCATTCCCCTAATTCCCAAAACCCTGTTCAAGCTTCAGAGAGACAGAGGCCGTATGATTCTCATAGATCCACATTGGCCACGGCAAGTGTGGTACCCTCTCCTTCTACATCTCTCTCAAGCTCCCTCTCTGGAGTTAGGGTCTTCTCCAGATCTCCTGTCTCAGGAGGACGGAATGTTATGGCATCCCAATCCCCAGTCTTTGCATCTCAGGGCTTGGTTGCTGAAGGCCTAGATCTTCATGATCTTAACCTTTCTCAGCAAGTAAGGGATATCCACGTGTTTTTATTTCCCAGTATATGTTAATAATGGTTTATGGACCTTTTCTCTGGGAATTTTGCAAACTTTTTTTTTTTTTTAAATGGAGGACAACAGGAATTCTGACCGTTCTCCCAATGCTTTAGAGCAGTGCTTCCCAAACCTCTCCTGCAGGTTCATCTAGCCAATAATTATTGGCTAGATGAACCTGCAGGAGAGGTTTGGGAAGCTTATAAGCTTTTCAGGATTCCCACAATGAATATGCACGACATCTGGTACAACAGACCTCCCATGTATGCAAATGTTTCTCATGCATATTCATTGTGGTAATCTTGAAAACCCAACCGACTCTGCATGCCTCTAGGAAATGGGTGAGAAGAACAGCTTTAGAGCGAACTTTTACAGTGGAAATGTGCATCTCTAGGAACAAGCAGGAATGTAGTCTTCACATATGGGTATCATCGGCACCGACGGAGCCTGCGCGGGAATGCTCCCCAGCGTCCTATAGGAACGCTTTTGGGAGCATCCCTCAGCACATGTGCGCTGTCTTCCCGCCTTTCCAACTGTCCCTCTTCAGTTCTTCGTTTTCCGCGGAGGCGACAGGTCACATACCCTGTCACCGCAGAGAATTTCTTCTTTAAACTTGTTTTTCTTGTGGTCGCGCCTGCCTCCGCTCGACGCCTTCTGGTACCACCGGTTCTCTTTTCTTCTTTTAAAAAAAAAAAAAAATACTTCTGAAGTGTTTCTCTTCAGAAACTTTTTCTTTTTGGTGCTAGGCACCATTTTGGGCATTAGGCCCCATTTTCCTGAAAAATGGAAAAACCAGCTAGTGGTTTTAAAAAATGTACTAAGTGTGGCGGTACCATTTCCGTCACCGACACCCATGACTGGTGTCTCAAATGTTTAGGCCCTGACTGTTCTCCATTGGAGTGTTCCTCTTGTATGGGGATGACTAAAAGAGGAAGACAGAACTGGGCTGCAAAGCTCGGTACCCTCTTTTCTTCAGATGCGATGTCCATTGCATCAACGTCTTCCAGAGCCTTGTCTTCCTCCCATGGATCTCAGGTAACTAAACATAAGAGCCAGTCCTCAAAGGGTAGATCTCCTAAGCATCGAGAAGCCATTGGCATTGCCCTTGAGGAAACTATACTGGCAAAACAACCCCCGCGGGAGGCTTTGGCCTCCAAAGCACTAACGGGGCTCCAGGATGTTCTCGAGGCCTCGACCTCGGCAGATCTACTGGTGCCATGTTCAGGGGTTCTGGCCACTTCTACCGGTACTGAGACCCAGGCATCGGCAGTGTCAATAGACCAGAGATTCCTCGCTATCGAACGCAGTCTTGCAACTCTCCTTACAGCTGCAGTACCGTTGACACCGCTAACAACACTGATGCCGGTACCAGCACTGGTACCGATACCGGTACCAGCACCAACGGTACTGGCCCCGCTGGGAATTCTGCCCATGCCGACTTTTTCAGGCATCGATAGATCGGTATCGGACCAACTTGGTGCCGACTTCGATCGATACCGATACCATGCTTTGCATGAACATCAGGATCAGAGATGCTTAAAATCTTCCGATTCCGATGACTCGGATAATTTGGTCGGTACCAGAGTACTTCTTCCGGAAGACTCCTCTTCTCCTCAATGCAGAATGTCTCCTCCGGAGGACATGTCTTTTTATTTATTTATTTATTTAGCTGTATTTATATCCCGCTTTTCACTGGGTCAAAGCGGTCAATTGGGAGATGCATTTAACACGAGGGGATATGACACACATACGCTAATACTTACAGGGAACATGGGCAATGGAGGGTTAAGTGGCTTGCCCAAGACCACAAGGAGTGCCTATAGGACTAGAAATCCCAGTCCCTCCGGCCTGAGATTGCTGTCCCCAGGTGGGACTTGAACCCCCCCGGCCCTCCGGCCTGAAGTACCTTGTCCTAACCACTAGGCCACTCCTCCCTATCCCTATCCCTTTTCAGGATTTTATTCATGATGTGGCCCGAGGCCTATCAATCACAGTAGCTCCTGAAAAAGAACCTAGAGCAAAGGAATTGGAAATACTCCAATACCCTAAGGCTCCCAAAGAGGCAGCTACCCTGCCCATTCATGAACTTTTTCATGATTTGATGCTCAGGATGTGGGCAACACCTCTGACCAGATCTCATTCTAGGAGACTCGATACCATGTATCGCGTTCCACCATGTCCTGGTTTTCAAAAGACTCAGCTGCCACACCATTCAATGGTAGTGGAATCAGCCATGCATAGGATGAAAAGTGCAAAAAGACATGCATCCAATCCCCCAGGTCATGAATGCAGGACTCCTGACACCTTTGGGCGTCGAACATTTCAGGCTTCCATGCTTTCAGTTAGGATCAGCTCATATATTTTATATATGGAAATGTTCCTCAAAGAAGTCACAGGAGACTTGGAGCTTATGAGCCCCCTTCTCCCTGATGCCAAATGACAAGACTTCCTTACTCTTGTCAAGCATGCTCAAGACGTTTCCAAGTTTGTAAATCGTGCAGCCTTTGACTGCTTTGAATGCATCATCAGAACTTCTGCTATTGCCATTGGTGCACGTCAGATTGCCTGGCTTCAGGCATCAGATTTGGAGATTTGGGTACAGGACAAATTAGGAAAAATCCCTTGCACAGGAGAAAACCTCTTTGGCAAGAATTGGCAGGAAAAGGCTAATGAGATAGATACTAACAGTCTCACTTTAGACAGATTGTCAAAATCTACAGCCACTCCATCCAAAAAGAAACCCTATAAAAAACCCTTTTTCAGCAAAAATAGGAAGTTTTATCCATCCTATACCCAGCAAGGGCAAGCTCAGGGTCAAGTTGCCCAAAAGAGACAACAGCAACAATCCAGACAACAAAAGAAGCCAAAAGGCCCGAGAGCTCAACCAGCTCCACAGGCTCAGCCCCCTCAAGGGCTTTGACTCCTTCCTAGAGAGCTCAGCTTTCCTGCCTCTGAAGGGTCCAGAACCCCTAAACATCCCAGGCAGGGAGTGTCATTTTGTCAACAGATGGCACCAAATAACAGCAGAAAATTGGACTCTGTCCATTTTACGGGAGGGGTACAAGCTTCATTTTCACAGCATGCCCCCTTCTACAATCATAAGACAGTTCAATTCCCAAACCTCTCCAGACAATCTACTGGATCAAGAGGTCTCAACACTCCTTGCTCAGGAAGCAATAGAGGAAGTACCCATTCCCCAACAGGGTACAGGGTTCTACCCCCCTATTTTATTATTCCAAAGAAAACAGGAGGACACAGACCCATTGTAGACCTCAGAGAATTGAACAAATATCTGTTCCGAAAAAAGTTCAAAATGATTTCTCTGGGAACTCTTCTGCCATACCTTCAAAGTCAGGATTGGCTTTGCTCTCTAGATCTAAAAGATGCATATACTCATATTCTGATCCATCCAGATCACAGGAAATTCTTATGATTCCTTTTCAAGGGAAAACACCTCCAATACAGGGTTCTTCCTTTTGGTCTGGCTTTGGCACCAAGAGTATTCATGAAATGCATGGCAGTAGTAGCTGCATTCCTGCGAACCCTGGGGATATTCGTCTTCCCTTACTTGGACGACTGGCTCATTCAAGCCCCCACGGTTCCAGAAGCCAGCTCTGCACCGTCTCGCACAATGCAAATCCTCCAATACTTGGGATTGGTCATAAACTTCCTAAAATCCCAACTTGTTCCTTCTCAGACCCTAGAGTTCATAGGAGCTTGTTTAGATACCAGGCAGTCAAGGGCTTTCCTCCCACAGCCCACTGTCTTCGAATAGTGCAACTAGCTTCTCAAGCAGCGGGAAAGTCCTCGCTAACTGCTCGAGAGCTGCTGCAATTACTGGGACATATGGCATCCACAGTTCATGTAGTTCCTTATGCTCGCCTCCACATGCGAGCAGCCCAGTGGACCCTATCCACACAGTGGACACAGGCCATAGGACGTCTGTCGGACAAGATATCAACCTCACAATGACTGATCTTGTCCCTCCAATGGTGGCAATCACTGGAGAATCTTTTAGTGGGGTCTCCTTTCCAACAACCCCTATGCCAGGCCACCCTAACAGATGCATCACAGGTGGGATAGGGAGCACACCTGAACCATCTCTCTACCCAGGGTACCTGGACTCCACAGGAGGCTTGTCTTCACATAAACCTCCTAGAACTCAGAGCAATCTATCTAGCTCTTCGAGTATTCCATATCCAGCTCAGCTATAAGACTGTCCTAGTCCAAATGGACAATCAAGTAGCCATGTTCTATGTGAACAAGCAGGGGGGAACGGGCTCTCTGTCATTATGTAACGAAGCTTTAGAACTATGAGCCCTTACCAGAGAGTATCAAATTCACCTTCTCGTGGTATATCTTCCAGTCATTCAAAACCTTTGGGCAGACAAACTCAGCCGAGTACTGCTGCCTCACGAATGGTCTCTACACCTAGACCAGGTGACAAGGATATTTCAGATCTGGGGAACCCCAGACATAGACCTTTTTGCAAGTCCACTGAATGCCAAACTTCCCCGGTTCTGTTCCAGAATTCTGGCTCACAATTGCCAGGCAAGGGACGCCTTCCTCCTTCACTGGGGTCAGGACTTTCTCTATGCTTTCCGACCCATTCCCCTCATTCCCAAAACACTCTTCAAGCTTCAGAGAGGCAGAGGTCATATGATCTTCATAGCGCCATGGTGGCCACGACAAACGTGGTATTCCCTACTTCTACATCTCTCTCAAGCTGCACCTCTGGAGTTAGGGTGTGCTCCAGACCTTCTCTCCCAAGAGAACAGGATGCTATGGCACCCGAATCCCCAATCCCTACATCTCAGGGCCTGGTTGCTGAAAGCCTAGTCCTGCATGATCTTAACCTTTCCCAACAGGTAAAGGATATCCTTCAGGCTTCTAGAAAACCTTCCACAAGACGTTCTTACGCCTTTAAGTGGAAACGTTTTACTATATGGTGTTCTCAAAAGGGCTTAAACTCCCTTGTGATACCTTTGGAATCCTTACTAGAGTATCTACTTCATTTATCAAATTCTGGTTTAAAGACCAATTCAATAAGAGTCCATCTTAGTGCAATTGCAGCTTCCTATAAGCCTCTAAATGGACAGCCAATTTCCTCTCTTCCACTCATAGCAAGATTTATGAGAGGTCTTCTCTTAACAAAGCCTCCCATTAGGCCACTGCCAGTGGCATGGGATTTAAATCTAGTTCTCAGACAGCTCATGAAACTGCCCTTTGAACCTTTAGCCACAACAACCCTGAAGTTTTTATCCTGGAAGGTCATCTTCCTAATTGCAATCACCTCCGCACGTTGCTTTAGTGAATTGCAAGCTTTAGTGGCTGATCCCCCTTATACAAGGTTTCACCAAGATAAGGTTGTTCTCAGAGCTCATCCACATTTTATGCCAAAGGTGGTTTCGCCTTTTCATCTAAATCATCGTTTTACCTTCCTGTATTCTTTCCGAGGCCTCATGCCTCTAATGCAGAAAGGAACCTTCATGCTTTGGACTGTAAAAGAGCCTTGGCTTTTTACCTACAACGAACACAACAACATAGAAATTCTTCTGAACATTTTGTTGCTTTTTATTCTAGTCATTTGGGACGTCCAGTCTCCAAAAGAACTCTATCTAAATGGATTGCACAATGCATATCCTTTACTTATGAAAGGAAGGGTCTTCCTCTTCAAGGCCATTTCACAGCACATAATGTGAGAGCCATGGCAGCCTCTATGGCTAACCTACACTCTGTGTCTATCGATGACATCTGTCGAGCAGCCACCTGGACTTCGGTGCACACCTTCACAGCCCACTACTGCCTAGATAAAGCCTCCTGTCGGGATGCCTTTTTTGGCCAGGCTGTTCTTCAACATCTCTTTCAGACTTAATTCAACTCCTACCCACCAACCCTGGTAGGATGCCAGAGATCCATGGGAGGAAGCATGGCCCACCTCACTATAGGTGACAGCTTCCTGGGGCCATCTCCCCGGCATTTTCAGCTAGGGAGTCCCCATATGTGAAGACTACATTCCTGCTTGTTCCTGGAGATAGCATAGTTACTCACCTGTAACAGGTGATCTCCGGGAACAGCAGGAATTTATTCTTCACAAACCACCCACCTCCCCTAGGAGTTGTCTCTCTATCTCTCTGTCTCTTTCCTCTCTCCCTCTTTCCTCTCTCCCTCTGTCCTTTCACTCAGCTACAAACTTAACTGAAGAGGGACAGTTGGAAAGGCGGGAAGGCAGCGCGCATGTGCTGAGGGATGCTCCCAAAAGCATTCCTATTGTACACTGGGGAGCGTTCCCGTGCAGGCTCCATCAGTGCCGACGATACCCATATGTGAAGATTAAATTCCTGCTGTTCCCGGAGATCACCTGTTACAGGTGAGTAACTACGCTTTCTCTAAAGTTGTGCCTGAGGCAGCTGGCTCATTGTCTCACGCATGGCTGCAGCCCTACTGCCAACCGAGCAGCTGTGTGACTGTGGTTAGAGTGAGTCATGCAGCTCCAAGAGTGAGCCTCTGCTTTTATAGGCCAAGTCTACTACCAGTGCTAAGTGTTTGGCGGCAGGCAGATGCGCCATGACTTTCTGCACTGCATTGAATAGAGCAATATCATCTTGCAGGGAAAGGACAAAAGACAGACACGGCCATTTCATTTGAGGTCTGTATTGCAGAAAATCATTCTGAGTCCATTGAAAATGAAATTAAGTAAAATGAAGACACAAGCCTGCAAGTAAGAGGATGGGGCAGGCATTCACTAGTCCTTTATAATGTCCCTCATGAGAGTCTCTTGGCGAAATTAAAAAGTCATGGGATAGGAGACAGTGTACTACTGTGGATCAGGAACTGGCGAATAGAGCTAAATATCCAATTTTCTCAATAGAGAGAAGTGAATAATGGTGTACCCCAGGGATCTGTGCTGGGCCCACTGCTTTTTAACATCTTCATAAATGACCTGGAAATGGGAATAACAAGTGAGGTGACCAGATTTGCAGATGATAGAGAATTATTCAAAGTTGTTAAACACAAAAGGATTGTGAAAAATGCAAGAAGAGAAATGGTAAATTGGAAGACTGGGCGTCTAAATGGCAAATGGAATTTAATGTGGACAAGTACAAAGTTATGCACGTACGGAAGAACAATCCAAACTATGGTTACATGATACATTAGGAACCACCACCCAGGAAAAGGATTTAAGCGTCATTGTGGATAATATATTGAAACCCTCCTCCCAGTGTGCAGCAGCAGTCAAGAAAGCAAGTAGAATGCTAGGAATCATAAGGAAAGGAGAATGGCAAATAAAACCAAGGATATTATAATGCCTCTGTATTGCTCCATGGTGCAGCCGCACCTTGAATATTGTGTGTAGTTCTGGTTTCCATATCTTAAAAAGGATATAGCAGAATTAGAAAAGATAAAGAGAATAGTAACCAAGAGTGTAAAAGGGAAGAAAGGATCTCCCTACAAGGGAAGGTTTAAAAGGTTTGGACCCTTCAACTTGGAAAATAGACAGCTGAGGGGCGATATGATAGAGGTCTATAAAATAATGAACGGAGTGGAACAGGTAAACATAGATGAGCTGTTTAATCCTTCAAAAAGTAGAGAGACTAGGGGACTTGCAGTGAAGCTACAATGTAGCCCATTTAAGACTACACATTGAGTGAAAAAAATATTTTCTCCTTTTAATCAAACTGTGGAATTGATTAGTGGAGAATGTAGTAAAAGCTCTTAGTGTAGGTTTGTACAAGTTCCTGCAGGAAAAGTCCAAAACCATTATTAAAGAGGATCAGGGAACTACACTGCTTACCCCGGGATAAGCAACATGGAATCTTTGTACCTTTTTGGTAACCTGCCAGGTACTTGTGAACTGGATCAGCCAATGTTGGAAACAGGACACTGGGCTTGATGGACCTTCGTTTGACCCAGTATGGCGCATCTTATGTTCTTATGTCCAGTGGAGGCCCTAGTTAGAACCAACTAAATTACCTTAAAAGCTAAAACAGCCTTCCCATTAGTGCTACCGTTTTCACAATCTAGCTCTTTCTGAATCATTTTCCAAAAGAGGCTAAAGATAGTTTTAGTGGTGTAACTGGTTCATTTGATATTCACTGATCTGACTAGTATTGTGTGCCAAATTATGATCTACTTTTAAATGTTCAGCATCTCATAACAAATTCATTGTATTTTCCATTTTCTTTCAGGCTGCTGAGATAAAGAACAACGATCTAGAAGAAAAAGTCAGAACTCTAAGGATGGATTTTGAAGAGAGCAAGTACAGACAGGGCCACATTAAAACTGAATTAAAACATTTTTTGGATGTGCTAGATGGAAAAATTGATGACCTGCATGAGTTTCGACAAGGACTGTCTAAACTGGGAATTGATAACTAGGTCATAGTGGATTTTGTAATATAGGGGCCTAAATTATAATGGTGTTAATCCCAAATGTGTGTTTTTCAAACTGACTAGACTTTTTCCACTTGTCTGCACAATTTTTGTACATACAGTTTGCTGCGTGTTGGAAGCAGCTTTGCTGTTTACCAAATTCTTCTCCGTTTTTCCACTCTGGCCTTGCTGGTTTGTGGGCAGGTACCGGATTCTCAGGATACTGGAACTAGGTCTACTTTATATGAATATGCAGGTATTAGTCATTGAAACATTTATATATCACTAAGGGCTGCTCCAACCATAGGAAACCGAAAACCAGTATTTTCTTTCTCTAATTGATGTTTCTAAGCATCATGGGAATTTTCTGCCATTAGCAGAGTGGCGCTTCCTATCGGGAGATGGATTCTTGTAGCAGCTGATGACATGTAACCTGATTTCCAGTCAAGTAATGGGCGTCAATAAAATATTCCTGTGATGCAGAAACTGAGTGAGTTTTGTGCATTTTGCTGGCTATGAAGTCAGGTGTTTTTCTCTGTGAATGTACTGCACGCATACACAGTATACGCATGTACTTCATAGACTGCCTCAGATCCTACTGCAGCTTTTTTCCCGGTAGTTACCAGCATTCTTTAAGGAAGCCTTTCACAGTGTTAATCGCCAGCTGTAGGGGGTGTGCAGGGGAAATATTTGTTTTGTTTTTCATTCTGGGGGGATCTTTATGCATGCACTAAATGGTTTTAGCACATAAAACCATTCAATTTGGTTTCTTCCACCCTTTCCCCAAAGATCTCAGTGTGCACTGAACAAATGGAAAGAAAAGGAAGCATATCCTTAACCAGTAGAATCCCTAGAATCAGATGAACATACACTGCCTAGGTCATTAGAACTCTGCTTTAGTTTACTATTATCCTTTGATACAAAGAGATTTAGATTATCCTGATGTGTTCATGGATGTCCCTCCTTTCATTTTTTTAAATAGCTGGGCCTAGCTCAACCAAACTTGATGTGATGCAAGGTTGTTGTGGACATGATAGACCGTTTTAGTTCTCTTTGAAGCGCTTTTGGGGGGAATGAGGTGACAACAGGTCTGGCCCCAGAGTTGGTTCAAGATGTTGGTGCCTTAGGCAAACCTTAAGCCTTATGTCCCCTTATGTCCTAGGCCACTGCCTAGTTTGCCTAAAGGGTGGGCTGGCCCTGGGTGGTAAAGATTAAAATTTTGCCATAGGACATGCAGTGTAACCTAAACGCAGACTAGATTCAATATTTCTCCTTGTTTGAGGTCTTAGCTTAAACTGTGTAATCGAATGTACCAAATGGAGAAAGTTCAGAAGGCTCTAAAAATGATATCTGTTTGGATAACAGAGATGGATGTACACGTGAGTTTCTAGCTAGAGAATTCTGTGATGAAGAGACTGATAGATATAAAAATTGGTTGAAAAAGAAAAATGAAATCTGAAGTGCAGTAGTATTGGCTCTTAAGTGATAACTTTATAATGCATAAAGTCGGCTTTACACGTGTACAAGGGCTCATAGAAAACTGTAGGCGGGGCATGAATTCATTGCGAGGACTGTGCATGGGCGTTTCCATAGGCAGAGTTGTGAAATACCGACATATTTTATAAAGCAGGTATATGCATAGAATCCATGCACAAATTACACCATCTTTAAAACAGGTGTGAATTTCTGATCTGTATTTGTGCACTACTGTTGCTAGGTCCGGGAGCCTATCTTATAAATGCACATAGGTACCTATGTTGCCTTTATTAAAATAGCTGCCTTTTAGGACATTACACCTAGGCATCCTATTTTAAAATTAACCCTTGGAAGGTAATTTTATGAGGGTTACCTAGTTATAGCACTGTTCAAGGTGTCTTTATTAAAATTCATAAAAACAAGTAGTTGCCTACTTGTGTCTAACATACTAGCGTAAGTAGCAGACATTTTGACTTATGACACAGACACCTAAAGTTGGTATAAATAAAGATGTTTGCAAGAATGCCTGCACATTTTAATTTATAATTTGTGTGTGCAGTTGTACACTATGCTCATGCCTTGTCCAAACATTGCCCACTTGCATGCTTACTGGCAAAGTACGTGCCATCACATTGATGCTGGTTGGTATTTTGTAAGAAGTCAGAGCTATTTAACCATCTTTATCATATCTCATCTATCCTTCTTGTCTTCTAATGTATACATATTAAGATCTTTAAGTCTGTCCCCATATGGTTTATAACAAAGACCACTGCCCATTTTAATAGCCACCATCTGCACCAACTCCATTCTGTTTATATCCTTTTAAAGATGTGGTCTCCAAATTTGCATGCAATACTCAAAATGAGGTCACATCAGAGTCTTACACAGAGGCACTATCACCTCCTTTTTTTTTCTTCTGTTACCCTCCCTATGCACACATGCATCCTTCTGGCTTTTGCCATTGCCTTTTCTAACTGTAGCCACTTTAAGATCATCAGAAACAATCACGCCCAGTTCCTGCTCTTCTTTCATGGACAGAAGTATTTTGCCCCCTACACTGTACCACTCCCTTGGGATTTTTGCAGCCCAAATGCATGACCCTGCATTTTTTAGCTGCCAAATTCTTAACCATTCTTCAAGCTTAGCTAGATCTCTCCTCATGTTATTTACTCCTTCCTGGGTGTCTACACTATTACAGATGTTGGTATCATCCGCAAAGAGGCAAACTTTACTTGACCAGCCTTCAACAATATCACTAACAAAGATGTTAAAAAGAATCGGACCAAGGACAGATCCTTGCAGCACATTGCTGGTAACATCCTTCTCCTCAGAGTGAGCTCCATTTACCTATACACTTTGTCATCTCCTACTCAACAGTCAGTCCCTTTATGATCCATCCCCAGGGTGCTCAATTTATTTATGTCACCTGTGTGAAACAATGTCAAAGGCTTTACGAAAATCCAAGTACACCACATCTAGGATTCTCCCTCAGTCCAATTCTCTGGTCACCCAGTCAAAGAAATCAATCAGATTTGTCTGACAAGACCTACTTCTGGTAAACCTATGCTGCCTTGGATCCTGTAATCCATTGGACTCCAGAAACCTCACTATCCTCTATTTTCCATTAATTTTCTCACCATAGATGTCAGACTAACCAGCCTGTAGTTCTCAACCTCATCCTTACTTTCGCTTTTGGGTAAAGGGACCAAATGTGCCTTTCTCTGGACCTCTAGGAGCGACCCTGACCCTAAAGAAGCATTGAAAAAGGTCAGTCAGTGGAGCTGCTAGAAAATCCTCAAGTTCCTTCAATATTCTTGGATGTATCCCATCTGGCCCCATCGCTTTGTCTACTTCAATATCCCCTTCACTTCTGCTTCTATTTGTGGGTGTTTTCTGAGGTCCTGCTCCTGGTCCTTCGTCTGTGAACATAGAACAAAAATATTTGTTAAGCAATTTTACTTTATCCTCATCAGCTTCTACCTATTTCTCCCCTTCCCCCTTGAGTCTGACAATACCACTTTTGCACTTCCTCCTCTCACTAACACATCTGAAAAATATCTCCCCCCACCACCATTTTATTGCATTGGCCATCTCTTCTTCTTTTTGTATCTTTGCTTTACTGACTACCTTCCTGGCTTCTCTAAGTTCTTCCAAATATTGATACTTATCTTCCTGTCTCTGTGATCTCTTGTATTTTATAAAGGCTGCCCTCTTTTTCTTCACTTTTTCAGCTACCTCTTTTGAGAACCATAATGGCCTCCTTTTCCTTTTACATTTATTTACCTTTCTAACAAAAAGGTTTGTTGCCCTTAAAATATCCCTTTTCAGTTTTGCACATTGTTTTTCTATATCCTCCAGCTGTTCCCATCCCGTTAATGATTCCTTTAGGTATTGCCCCATTTTGGCAAAGTTAGTTTTCCTAAGGTTTAAGACCCTCACTTTTGAATGGACTTTATCAGCCCTAGTCCTAATACTGAACCACACCATCGGGTGATCACTGGATACAAGATGATCTCCCACTATAACATCAGAAATAACTTCTCCATTGGTAAGCATCCAGTATGGCCCCTTTATTTCCCCTGCTATGGGCGTTTATACACACCGCTTTCCAGCTATTTCCCCTTTTACCTATTTTACCTGGGTCTTTCTTCACCCATCCCCAATGAACCAAATTTAAAGCCCTCTTCAGGAGAATAGCCAGTCTGCTGTGGAAGACACTTTGAATCTTCTTGGATAGGTGGACACTTCTTTGCTCTGCAGCCCTTGGAACATCATCCCATGGTCCAGGAAACCAAAATGCTTTCGATGACACCATCCACGCAGCCATGCATTCAACTCCAGGATGTGAGCTTCTCTGACTCGGTCTTTACTGTCAAACAAGGAGGATTGAAGAGAACACCACCTGCACACCTGTCTGCTTCATCCTCTGTCCCAGAGCCATGAAGTCACTTTTGATAGTATCATATGTGCCGACATGGATGAGCAACATCAGATAATAGTCAGTAGGCTTGAAAAATTTCAGCAAACTCTCTAACACCTCAGATTTTGGCACCTGGCAAACAGCAATCTCTCTGGACATCAAATCTGGTCAGCACATGGACACTTCAGTACCCTTCAGAAGAGTCACCAACCACCCTTTGTTTCCTTGTGGTCATTGATTCCTCAACTTGAGCTCTGGTTCTTCCCTTTTCTTGGATGATTTCACTTCCTCCATTTCTAGGGTTGTGTACTGTTTTTTTCAATTTGAGGGCTAGAGGAGTTGGTGGTCCATTCTGTAGGTTCTGGTGACTTGTGTCTAACTCTCTTCTTTCTGTAGCATCCCATTTTCATCTGTGTCAGACAGCTTGAATGCTTTAAGAAGCACTTCATCAGTGTACTTCTTGCTGTCTCAAATGCTTTCCAGCTTCGCCAACTCTTCTCTGAACTCCTCCACTTGTTTCATGAGGGCAGGCATCTTGCATATGGAACCGGTCCCTCGACTGGCATTGGGCTGTCTCTCTGGACCGGCAGAAGCTGAAATGGGAACAGCTTTGGCAATGCGATTTTTCCCAGCCATCATTCAGTTGGTGGAGCCTTGGTACCTGTCGAAGTAAATGAGAGAGACCTACCAAAGTCCATAACTTTTCCTCAGCTGTCTTTTAAGAGAAAAAGCAGCTAACCTCTTTTGTGTGTGTTTCAACAGCACTATTCTATGTCCCTGTGTGTAGTCCTGCTTCTTTGCTAGGCAGTTTACTTTACACTAGTAAATTTTGATATTATGTATTTGAAGTATATAGGTTAATGTGTTCTCTTTTTAAAATTACCTAATCAGAGCTCCTTGAAGAATGGCAAATTGTCAACAAGCTAATTGGGGAGCTGCCCTATACAGCAAGAATTCTCACATGGGGTGAATGGGAGCTGAGGTGGGAAGAGAGGGATCTAACACCTGATGAGGTCAGTGACTTCAAAGATCTTGCTTACCCCTTTGAACTTGAAGGCTGTTAATTGCTGTTGAGTCGGTGTCGACTCCTGGCGACCCTCTGGATAGTTGACCTAAACTTTGTTCGGTCTTCAGCTAAGTGGCTTACTGTTGATAGAGTGGTATCCATAGCTGCTGTTATTATATCGATCTATCTCATTGCCAGCCTTCCTCTTTTACAGTGAACACCTACCTTGCCAGGCATTATGTCTTTCTCCAATGATCTCTCTCTTCACATGATATGTCCAAAGTATGAAAGTTGAAGTCTTGTCATCTGAGCTTCTAAGGAAAGCATAGGTTTGATCTCCTCTAGTACTGACTGGTTTGTTCTTTGGGCAGACCATGGTATACACCATATTCATCACCAGCACCATAGTTCAAAGGCATCAATTTTCTTTCTATCTTTTTCACTGTCCAACTTTCACATCCATACGACGTTATTCAAAATACCATGGCCTGGACAAGTCAAATCTTTGTATGGAAAAAGACATCTCTGCTCTTGAGGGTCTTGTCTAGGTCCTTCATAGTCATTTACCAAGAGCAATACATCATTGGATTTCTTGACTGCTAGTCCTTTCCTTATTGATTGTTGATCCAAGTAAATTAAAGCTGTCAACTACTTCAATTTCTTCTCCATCAACAATGAACTTATTGATTTTGCCAGTTGTCAGGATCTTTGTTGTCTTAACGTTAAGGTGCAGACTCATTTTAAAGACTATATTCCTTGATCTTGAGAAGCAAATGTTTCAAATCATCTTCACTTTCAGCCACTAATGTGGTATCATCAGTACAATGAAGGTTGTTGATAGTCTTCCACCAATCTTCACTCCTCGGTTGTCTTCATACAGTCCTGTTTCTCTGATGATTTGTTCTGCATATAAATTAAAGAGGTAGGGAGGAGGTATGCAGCCTTGTTGCACACCTTTGCTGATTTTAAACCATTCTGTTTCTCCTGTTCCATTTAAACTGTTGCTTCTTGATCAATGTAAAGGTTGTGCAAGAGAACGATCAGGTGTTCTGGTGTACCCATGCTTCTTAACGTGGCCCAGAATTTCTCATAGTTTACAGTCAAAAGCCTTGCTGTAGTCAATAAAACACATATAGATATCCTTTGGAACTTGAAGGCTAGAGGAGGAAAAAAACAAAGCACTCTAACAGCAGAAAAATAGTTTTACCCATGAACACAAAAGATTACCATTTTGCAATACAGCAGAAAAAATAGCTATTAAAAATGAAAAACAAAACAACTTTAAGAGCTCTCGGGCAGAGAGCTTGCATTTGGAGCCACACATTGCCTTGCTTTCAATGGAGACCCTTTTAGTAATCCACCAACATGTGCAAAACTAGAATTTCCTCTTTAACTGTCTTTCTTGATTTCTGGCTTTTTGAATCTTTTAAGCATCATTAGACCAAAGCATTAATTTGATGAAATGTTCCTGCTGTCTTGATGCCTGTGGCATATCCAGCTGTGCTGGCACTTGGTGAAACAGATTCAGAGGTTTCTCAGTCTGCTAGTTTAGTTAGTTTCAGATTCTGGCTGTTTTGTGGGATTGTGAGGGAGGCAATTGTGGATGGGCTTATCTTTTTTGTGTGTTATTATTTTATATATTAAAGTAGAAAAGGGGAACCATTTAGATAGTACATATACTGTTGTTGTTAAATGCCGTCGAGTCTGAGTCGACTCATGGCGACCCTCTGGATAGCTCTCCTAAATTGTGCTCGGTCTTCAGTCAGGCGGCTCATTGTTGACAGACCGGTACCCATAGCTGCTGTTATTGTATCGATCCATCTCATTGCTGGCCTTCCTCTTTTGCGTTGACTTTCTATCTTGCCAAGCATGATGCCTTTCTCTAATGTTCTCTCTCTTCGCATGATGTGTCCAAAGTATGAAAGTCAAAGTCTTGTCATCTGAGCTTCTAAAGAAAGCTTAGGTTTGATCTCCTCTAGTACCGACTGGATTGTTCTTCGGGCAGTCCATGGTATACACAGTATTCGCCGCCAGCACCATAATTCAAAGGCATCAATTTTCTTCCTGTCTATCTTTTTCACTGTCCAGCTTTCACATCCATATGATGTTATTGAAAATACCATGGCTTGAACAAGTCGAATCTTTGTATGGAGAGAGACATCTCTGCTCTTGAGAATCTTGTCTAGGTCTTTCATAGCCATTCTGCTAAGAGCAATGCGTCATCTGATTTCTTGACTGCTTGTTGCTTCTTTATTGATAGTTGATCCAAGTAGGTTAAAGGTGTTCACGATTTCAATTTCTTCTCCTTCAACGATGAACCTGTTGATTATGCCAGTTGTCATTTTCTTTGTCGTCTTTACATTAAGATGCAGGCCCATTTTGAGACTATGTTCTTTGATCATGAGAAGCAAATGTTTCAGATCATCTTCACTTTCGGCCAGTAATGTGGTATCATCAGCATAGCGAAGGTCGTTGATGAGTCTTCCACCAATCTTCACACCTCTGTTGTCTTCATACAATCCTGCTTCTCTGATGATTTGTTCTGCATATAAATTAAACAGGTAGGGGGAAAGTATGCAGCCTTGTCTTACACCTTTGCTTATTTTAAACCATTCTGTTTCTCCTTGTTCCGTTTGAACTGTTGCTTCTTAATCAATGTACAGATTGTGCAAGAGAACGATCAGGTGTTCTTTTATATCCATGCTTCTTACTGTGGCCTAGAGTTTCTCATGGTTTACACAGTCAAAAGCCTTGCTATAGTCAATAAAACACAAATAGATATCCTTTTGGTATTCTTTAGTCTTTTCAAGGATCCATCTCATATCCGCAATGATGTCTCTTATTCCTCACCCTTTCCTGAACCCTGCTTGCACTTCAGGTAGTTCTTGTTCCAGGTATGGTTGTAGTCTCTTTTGAATAATCTTCAATAGAATCTTGCTGGCATGTGGGATTGGAGCGATTGTGCGATAATTTCCACAGTCTGTTGGATCACCTTTCTTTAGTATTGGTATAAACACAGATCTTTTCCAGTCAGTTGGCCATGATGTTGTCTTCCAAGTTTCTTGGTAGAGCCTTGTAAGTACAGTAACAGCTGCATCAGATTGCTGTAATACTTCTATGGGAATGCCATCAATGCCTGGTGCTTTGTTCTTTGATAAGATTTCCAATGCTGCTTCAACTTCTTCTTTCATCACCAATGGTTCCGGATCATAAGGTACAGGTTGAAATGGCTGTTGGTCCACTTGATCTTTATCATATAAAAACTCTGTATATATTCTTTCCACCTTTTCTTGATCTTCTCAGCATCATTCAACATAGAACCTTGATCATCTTGTAACATTCCAATTTGAGGCTGGAATTTTTTCTTTAACTCTCGTAGCTTTAGGAAAGCCAATCTTGTTCTTCCTCTAACAGTTTCTGCTTCTATTTCCTTCTGTGTGTCATTGTAGTACTTTTCCTTGTCCTGTCTTGCTGCACATTAGAAATCTCTATTGAGTTCTGCGATTGTCTTTCTTTTTCCTCTGGCTTTAGCTTCTCTGTGTTTCTGGGCAATTTTCAGAGTTTCTTCCATCATCCATTTTGGCCGTTTTTTGCTTTTTCACCTTTTGTACAGACTTCTCGCTTTCTTCCAACACAACCTTCTTGATGTCATTCCATAACTCTTCTGGAGCTCTGTCATTTGTATCTAAAGCAGCAAATCGATTTTGCAGGCAGTCTTTAAATTCCAGTGGTATATTCTCAAGGTCATATTTTGCTGCATTCATGAGTGGTTTGCTATTTTTCAACTTTAGCTTGAGTTTGCATACTAGTAGTTGATGATCTGTACCACAGTCAGCTCCAGGTTTTGTCTTTGATATTATAGAACTTTTCCATCGTTGACTTCCACAGATATAGTCAATTTGATTTTTATACAGCCCATTGGGTGAAGTCCATGTGTACAGTTGTCGCTTGTGTTGCTGGAAGAAGGTGTTTGAGATGAATAGATCGTTGGTCTTGCAGAATTCTATCAGTCTTTCTCCAGCTTCATTTCGGTTGCCAAGTCCATATTTTCCAACCACTTTGCCGCCTTCTTTGTTGCCAACTTTTGCGTTCCAGTCATCCATGACTATCAGGATATCCTGCTTGCATGCATGTTCTGTCAATTTCAGCTTGAACTTGTTCATAGAACTCCTCAATTTCATTCTCTTCTGCAGCTGTTGTTGGGGCATATACTTGAATTATAGTTGTGTTGAGAGGCATTCCTCGTAGACAAATAGAGATTAAGCATTCACTGACTGCATTGTATTTCATTACAGTTCTTGCAAGTTTCTTCTTGATTATAAATGCAACACCATTTCTTCTTTGTCTTTCATTTCCAGCATAGTAGGCCATGTGATCATCTGATGCAAAGTGCCCAATGCCAGTCCATTTCAGTTCGCTGACACCCAACAGATCAAGTTGTACGCGTTCCATTTCATTCTTGACCACCTCCAACTTCCCTTGGTTCATGCTTCATACGTTCCATGTTCCAATGTGTAAGACATCTTTACAGCTTCTGACTCTCATTTCATGCACAGCTACATCAGCAGTCAGACGTCCTGAGGGCTTTGATCCAACCACATCATAAATGCTGGCTTTACTCTGAAAAGTCTTCAGCTCTTCCCCAGTAGCTAGTTGAGTGTCTTCCGACCTGGGGGTCTCATCTTGAAGCACTACATATACTACTGGCAACTAAGTACTGGGACTCATGGAGCTGAAGGTGACATTTTGCTTACTAGATAATGTCCTTTCCTTGCTTCCTACTAGATCAGTGCAGACAAGTGGGTTGTGTTCCCCCACCAGCAGATTGATGGAGACAAAGAACTAATGAAAAGCCCAAGTTTCAAGACATCACTCTCATGCCTCTATCAGCCATAAGAGATTTCTTCAGTATTTGTCCCAAAGCATATGGGAGAATATGGCAAGCTTCATACAACCTCAACATGGGCACCAATGAATAATCAAACAGTAGTGACCTATGTATAGGAAAGCATAAACAGACGGCCGTCTGTGGAAGATGAACTTGCAGAGCAGAGTATATAAATCATAGCAAACCCAAGGGTACCGCCACAGAAGAACAGAGCAAATACAGTTCCAGGGGGTAGGTCCTGTACTGGTCTAGCAGAAAAGGATGTTATTTGGTAAGTAAAACGACACCTTACATATCATCCTGCTAGACCAGTCCAGACAAGTGGGGATATCCCCAAGTTATGAATCTACTCGGCAGGAAGAAGACACAGCAGCTCTCAAAACATTAGAGCCAAAAGCTGTGTCCACATGAGCGAGGACATCCAAGCGGAAATGCTTGACCAGACGGGAACATGATGTCCACGTGTTGCAAATGCCTGCAAGGACTACTGAGCTCTGCTCCACCTGTGGGAACTCTAGCGCTTGGGTAGGATGGGTGCGCAAACCCTCTGGAACTGGCTGGTTCCACAACAGATCTGCTGAGGCAACGGATTCCTTAACCCAGTGCTCCAATGCAGACTTAGGCACCGCATCACTTTGCGAAGGCCAGCAAACAGTGCAAAAGGATGGTCTGACTTACGAATAAAATTTGTAACCTCCAAGAACCATAGAGGCACCCTCTGGATATCCACAAGGTGAAGATCCTGACCATTCCCCAAACCTTGTTCCTTAGAAAAGGAGGGCAGGCAAACCTGGTTCACATGAAGGATGTAAAAAGAATGGAAACTGTTCAGAGGAAGGCAACCAAGATGATTTGGAGCCTGCGTCAGAAGCCTTATGAGAAGGGACTTGAAGACCTAAATATGTACACTTTGGAGGAGAGGCAGGATAGGGGAGATATGATTCAGACCTTTAAATACTTAGAGAAATAATGAACAAACCTCTTCCAAAGACGGGGAAGCTGTAAAACTAGAGGGCATAACATGAAGCTGCAAGGTGGTAAATTGAAAGGCAGTCAGGAAATACTTTTTCACTGAAAGGGTGGTGGATGCTTGGAATGCCCTCCTGATGGAAGTGGTGGGGGCAAACACAGTGACAGAATTCAAAATGGCATGGGACAGACACAGTGGATCCCTTTACAGCAACAAGATAAAATCAAAATAAACGGAACCATCTAATTTCTCAACAAATAGGGGTGTCCTTCATGGAGCGGTGGGTTCACCCATAAACAAAGACATGGAGAGGGGTGGCCTGCACAGAGTGGTAGGTGCACCCCTAAACAAAGACATGGGGAGGGGTGCACCTACACCTGCCATCTTACTGGGCAGACTAGATGGACCATACTGGTCTTTATCTGCTGTCATTTACTATGTTACTATGAAAGGGAGAAATCACTTTAGAGAAGAAGAAAGGCACAGGCTGAATGGAAACGGCCTTCTTTGAAAAAGATAGAACCAGAAGCTCAGAATCCTCCTTGTGGAATAAATCGCAACCAAGATGACCATCTTGAGCATCAAATCCTTCAGAATAGCATTCTTCAACATCTCAAAGGGCTCAGACATCAGGGCCTTGAGCACCAAATGCAGATCCCAGGAAGGAATCACTGACCAGAGGGAAGGACGCAGATGCTGAACCCCCTGACGAAGACACAAAACATCTGGGTGTAAGACTAGAGACATATCAGCCATCGGACCTCAGGCCAAAGCTGCCACTTCAACCTTCAGGGAACTAAAAGAAAGGGCCCTTCTCCAAACCATCCTACAGTAAAGGCCAACAGACGGCACCTTGGCCGCTTCCGGAGTCAGCTACCATGTGCCGCACCAGCACTCAAGGTACCAGAACTGTACTTATGCCAAGTTGGTAGACCTTCCTCTGACTCTAAGCAGAGTGGAAAACTGCTGCTGGAGATTAGCCTGTATGTGCTAACCATCTCCTTACAGGAGCCAAGCCATCATGAGAAGGAGCCAGGTTGTCCAGGACAAGCAGCCTGTAACACAATAGGCCATGAGAGAGAGAGGCAAATAAAAAGCTGGCACTTGCAGGAGCCACATAAGATCTCCAAACAATGCTCTCTTCAGTCAATCTGGTGCCCCCAGAATAATCCTTCTTGGGTAATGCTCCATATGCTGAATCATATGCCCCACCAGGGGCCACAAAGGAAATCCATACAGCAGGTGTTGACTTGGTCAAGGTTGAGCCAGGATACAGACACCGTCAGACCCCATCTCCATGTGGCAACTGAAGAAGCAGAACACATTGGAACAGGTAGATCTCTCTCAGGTCGACCTCAGCAGTGCAGAAATAATGGAAATACCACCTGGATCCAGAGAGTGCTGGCTGAGAAAATCCGTTTACACATAGCCACCCCGGCAATGTGCACAGTTGCTAGGAGGTTTTTCACCACTCAGGCAAACAGGAGATCCATCTCCAGGACCACCCCAGTGCTGCTCCTGCTGCCTTGCTGAGTGACATGAACACCTGAATCACCCTGCCCTCGACTAGGGTCCATAAACGCAGAACCACCAACCTAATGGCCCTCACCTCAAGGCAGTTGATGGAACAAATTGCTTCCCTGTGGTTCCAGTAGTCTTGAGCGATTTGGCCTTGGCAATGGGCTCCCCAGCCCGAGAGACTGATATCCATTGACAGAAGGGTCAGTGAGCACATGTCCAGTGGTACGCTCTCCCTCAGAAGACTGGGCTGGCCATCACTATCATTGGGAGCGGGAACCTGAGTTTGAAAGGTTACTCAGCAGTCTCCTCCCAGGGTCATCTTGACAGGCGAACAGTGATGAGGGGGCTTCATTGAGCCCTATCGTGCGGATGCTGCCTCTGAGATCTGGAAGTTCTGGAGCTGTGGGTAGCTGGAGGATGCCCAGAACGGAGGGTTTTCGTCATCCCCTTGCCAGGAGGCTTCCCTGTAGCTGTCTCCTTCTCCCTTTTGGAAGAGACTACAGGGTTTCCTCAGAACTCCTGCAATGAATTGTGAGTGCCATCTCACAGGGGAGGGGAGAGACTGCTTCTTTGTTGTTCGAGAGGTGCAGAGATCAGAAGTCATGACCATGGAGTCACTCTGGGATGCAATTCAGGGGCTTAACACCTCAATGTTGACTATCTACTAGACTTGTGGGTGATTTAACAATTGTGTCACAGTCAGTAGCTGAGCATTCCCAAGCATTGGACCAACAGGTGTTGTGCTTGAGTCTAGGGTCAGTGCTGTTCAAGCTTTGGAGGAAACCCTAGTCAAAGACTAAAATCTTACACATCATTTGATGGAACATTTGGAGAACCTATGATTTTTTTTAAGTTTTCTAAGTCTCCCGTGGTCTTCTGTAGACATGGTTAAAAAAAATACTTGACCGAGATTCTAGGCATAGAATCTGAATCCCTTCCTCTGTTAGGGCCCAGTACCTGTTCCCTGGGGGTCTATTCCTTCTGGTAGACAAGGGGGGCTTAGGCTGTTAAACCTCATGGAGTTTCTGGAGTCCTCTCTGGAGGTGATTACCCAGAGGTCCACCTTAATAGCCACATTTGCTTTAGAGTTTGACCGCAACACTGTTTTAAAAATGTACTTCCATTTAATGAATAAGTTGTTTCTAGATTTCAAAGTTCATATATTTCTGGATTTATCCAAATTCACCCAAAAACGATGCCAGGATTTTCTGGCCCTGCATCCTAGGGCTTTAGCCCTGGGCCTCAGTTTTGTGGTACATTTTTCTTGCATATATGTGGTTGTTTGTGAGGGAAAAAAGCCATCATTACACACCACCTCGACTACGGCAACATTCTCTATCAAGGGCTGTCAAAACAGGCATTATATCCACTCCAGCTAGTGCAAAACACTGCCGCAGAATCCTAAGAGATATATCAAGTCATCAACACATAACTCTGTCTGCACTGGCTCCCAATTGTCCAATGGATTAAACACAAAACCATAGCAACCACAATCCTTCATAATCTCTCCACTCCCTGTCTCGAGGATCAAATCTCAAGAGCATCCACAACAAGACCCAGAAGATTAGCTAATCAGAATCTTCTGGCCATCCTTCCTTTCAAGACCCAAATGTATGCAACAAACAAGCAACAGAGCCTTCTTGCTATATGCCCCAACGATTTGGAACTCCTTACCCAAAGCCATCCAATCTGTTCAATCTACTCAAGATATGAAGAAACTATTAAAAATGCACCTCCTCATAGAACATTTTGGGCCTAATGACATTACCTAAATGTATATATTGTAACCACCCACCATTGACTCATTCATAACCCCCATATTTAATATCAAGTTATTTACCCCCTGTTCTTTGTAAAACAAATCTCTTGAGATTGTGTGCTGTAGTTCAATGTAAACCGCCTTGGAACAAAAGCGGTATATAAAAAAAACTGTTAAATAAACTTTTTGTTCTTTGAACTTAGGCAGCTTTCTGAGTTTATTGTGGCTGGGGAGAAGATTAGGGTCCAACTTTGTCCAACCTTGTGGTCTTGGGCAAGCCACTTAACCCTCCATAGCCCATGTTCCCTGTAAGTATTAGCGTATGTGTCTCATATCCCCTCATGTTAAATGCATTCCCCAATTGTGTTGTGACCACTTTGATTGAAGGATAAGGTGGTATACAAAACTGTCTAAATAAATAAATAACTTTGTGTCTCCGAGGAAGCACTGTAAGATCTGTTGGAATTGTATCAATGAGGTGTGCAGTTTCAGGTTTTATTTAATTTATTCCTAATTGTATCTTTCCTTTCATGGATCCATTTATCCTTTGTTTGTGGTCTATCTTTTGAGTTTTATTGTGATGCTATTGTATCAGTTTTATTTCTTACGTATGTATTTGTTTTTTTTTTTATCTATATTCACTTTTTTTGAAGTGTAAGATTTGAAAATGCAAAAAGAAAATAAAATTTAAAAAAGAAAAAAAGGAAAAGAATTCTTGGGAAGACAATCCGGACTCAGGAAGCTCTCCTTGCAGAAATGAGCCCCCCTACACCAGGTGACCTAGTCACCGTTTATCCCCTAGAGATTGGGGAGTGGCACACAGCATGGTTTCCAGAACCTCCGGCCAGCTGGTTATCCTTACCCATAGTGCCATCTGCCATCACCTGCCCTTAGACAGGCAAGGCCAGGCTAACTGCATTCCTAGGTGTAGAGAGGGGGAACAATCCCTCCAGGGACAACGCAGGAGCTGCCATGCTAGAAGAACAGAGTCCAGAAGCCAGAGATGAGGCACCATGCTTGTCACAAGCCAAACAATGATTCCTGGAAGAAGTCATAAGAGAGAGTTAAGGCAAATATCACAACAGTGCACACTAAGGCCGCAGTGGCTGGAAGGTGCATGTTAACTTCACATTTACTGCAATGCACGTTACAGGTGCTAGGGTAGGAATGCATTTTGGAGCTGCCTGGGCAGAATGCACGTATAGACCATGCAACCTCCAGGCACACAATAGGAGAAAACACTATTAGCGTGTACAGAAAATGCGAGAAACTCATACCGCACCAACAGTCTCCAGCGATCTACCCTGAATTGCATCCAACATAGATGGAACCAGGAGCCCCCAACAAGGACAATGACTAGGTCAAGCTTTGATATTCACCCCCTGAGAGCCCCAGACAGAGGATCCGTGCTGGGCTCAGCTCTACTCCCCTGATTGTTTTACTGCCTTTTGCAGCACTGCATTTAAGATGGATGGCAGACAGATCCCTCTGAGTGCCACCTTCAATCTTTGAGAGCAGGGGAGAATAGAGGAGGAGGGAGGGGGTGCTGTGTGAGATTGCTGCACTCTTCCAGATCCTTCCAATTTCTGGCTGCTCAACAGGCTCTTAAATGCGTGGAGCTGAACCAAGTTTCCCTTCTCGAATGGCTACTGAAAAAAACTGTCTAGTGGAGCCTCCATGTCACACTTGTGAGAGTCATGCTCAAGGGTCGTTCATGAGCATTTAATCAATCTTTTCCTCTCAATCTTCAGAATTTTCTTCAGAGAGGAGAAAATCTATCCACCATCTGCTGGAGACAAAGAAATACTGAAGAGATGTCTGGTGATTGAGGCGGATCGAGGCATGGGGAGTGATGTCATTGAAACCTGGGCTTTTCATTGGTTCTTTGTCTCCACCAATCTGTTGGTAGTGAAACACAACCCACTTGTCTGGACTGGTCTAGCAGGACGATATGGAATGTATATTTTAATTTGTCTAGTTCACACCTTTCCAGTGGTAGTTCAAGGTAAGTTACCTTCAGGTACATACAGTAGGTGTTTCCCTGTCCCTGGTGGGGTTTGGCTTCCAGTTCTTATCTGCGGCAATAGAGGGTTAAGTGACTTGCCTCATGTCACAAGGGAGCATCAGAGGGATTTAAATCCTTGCTTCCGTGGTTCTCTGTAACCACTAGGCCACTTCTCTACTCCACGTGTACAGAAAGCTGGCTTTAATCAGTGTACAATTGCAGCACTGGAAATGCACATGAAGGTTCATGGAAATGCTGAATGCCATCATATTGTAAATTCATGTGCTTTATTTCATTTTTCATAAAAATTGCTCTTGCTGCAGTTAAGCAGCGTAAGGCCCACCCAGTCTGCCTAATTCACTCCTGTTGCATTATCATAGCCTGAAGTTGATGTCTAGCTGTTTATCATGCTTTGTTAATAGAGGCTCTTCTGTATTTACTATAGGTCTTCTTTTTAATTCTCTCTCCATCTCTTCCATCTATCCTCTCTGTGAAAAACGTGTTCTGTTACTCCTGAGTCCTACCCTCTTTTGAGCCTCTGATGACCTCGTGTCCCACAATTTCCTTTGACATTAGAAAACGTGTCTCCCAGGGCTAGATTTGCTAAGAAGGGGTTTTCTTCCATTTGGTGGCTGTGGAAAAGATGCTTGGTGGAGTAGATGCCTGGTGCATCTGTGTTTCAAATATGCTTTCCAAAATGGTCTTTGCTCGATTGGTAAAATAGCATTCCAGCTGTTAGACTGAGAAATGTTTACCTACAGAGATGAGCAATTTATTGACATTTTTATTTGCTTCAAGTGTATTGCTGCTAGCAGTGGTTTCTGGAAGATCAATAATTTCACCAAGAACAATTTTCAACTGATGGTGCCTAGAGCTCCATAGAGGAGCTTAAAAAGGTAACTAGCAAACCCTTAACTATGTCCATTTTTCTGATACTGAGTCGCCTACAAGATTCAAATAATGTGTGCAGCAAAGCCAGCACATGACAAAAATATGCTTACAGTACAGATTCAGTTTCGACACTGGTCAGCAATAATTCTGTTAGCCATAGACTAGCCTTAAAGATTGCTACTGAAATGAATTTTGAGTTTAGAAGCTACAGAATGGTTCATACAAAGAGGTGTGGAATGTGTTTGTTTTAAAAACACTGAAATTTAGCTTTCAGGATTTGGACTTTTTTTATTTTAACAGACAAATACAGATATTCATCAATAAAATTGCCACTCATTTCTGGTGGCTGCACGTTTTATATTTACCTTATAAACATGTAGTTCTCCCTTAATTGCAGATGAAATGGATCTGAATGTTTCAGTGGCATATTGCATCAAAATGTTTTTAGAAATTTAGAAGCCTTTTACAAGATGAACAAGAAACAGCTTTGTAATGTAACATCTGAGATTTTTTGAAAAAGTGGCAGCTCTTTAGATTAGAACTGAAGAAAAGCACTGCACTGATTTTAAACTTATCTTTTTATCCCACTCTAATCTGGCCAATATATAGGGTTCTATTTACTAAACATTTTTCCCAAAGATGCAAAGGAGCATGTTTGCTAAAATGCAGTAATGGTTAGCATGGGATTTAGCATTCGCTAGGCGCATTATGGTAACAGTTGTCACATGTTAAGAATGCAGCTGGGCTAAAAATCCTGCGCCAACTGTTTAGCACAGGTTGGGGTACAGACTGGGTGGTTCAGGGGGCTGTTGATGAGGACTTCCTGTTTGCAAACAGGAAGTCATCATCGGTCATTGGAAGGGGCGGAAGCAAACAGCCCTACCGTACCAAAGTTTAAAGATAAATGCTGCAGGGCTATTTGCGGTCATTGCTGCCAGTGCTCATCCTGGAGAGAGGTGGTGGTGACAGCAGCGGCTATAGGCACTGCAAGGGGGGGGGGGCACAAGAGATGAGGTTCGCCTAGTGCGCCTCATCTCTTTACACTGGCCCCGATGGTGCGGATTACATGGAGCAAGGCTGATTATGCTTCAGTGGGTTGGCATGGGCCCAACGCCATCCCCAAGCTAAATTTAGGAGTTTAATGCTGAATGCATTGCTGCATTTTAGTAAATATGCCCCAGAATGGTGAAAAACAACATTTAGTAAATGGACTCCATTACAAATTAACCAGAAGTGTTTACTCCAGTTAAATAATCATGGAGATGTCCTTAAATGTTATACTTTTTGTCATCTATGAACAAGTAAAAATTTTGTATGTCAAAGATGAGTGGTAAATAAAATATTGAGCTATCCAAATAGCGGCGAGAGGAAAAGAGAAAAAACTTGATTTGTTTTCTTTAAAAACTTATATAACTTTGTGATTTTTATCTGTTTTTATTGTACAAAATAGCTGTTTATGTAAAAATATATAGTTTTAAGTTAATCTCATATGTCTTGTGCTTCTTTTCCATTCAAGAATACAAGTGACACAGAGGCTGGTGGCATTTTATAGACGCGCAGGTTTACTGGGACATAAAGAAGCCCCTTTTATGAGTGCAGCATGATGTTCCCTGTGCAGGTTTCAGATAAATTACCATTCTGTTTACCTTCCTTCTTGTCAAGATGACTGAGGAATTTTGTTTTGGGTTAGGCAAAACGTTTCTTGAGATATTTAGATTATGAAATTTAAAGAACCTGGATTTTCAGCCTTGGGTACTTGTCATCTCCCAAGACTAGTCTCTATGGCCATTTTTGGAGCATGGAATATGGTCTAAAATAGATGCAAAGGTGATAAGACAGCTGAGCTGAAATGGTGAAATATACACTATCTCCAGGAACAAGCAGGAATGTAGTCTTCACATATGGGTATCGTCGGTACCAACGGAGCCTGCGTGGAAACGCTCCCCAGCATCCAATAGGAAGGCTTTTCGGAGCATCCCTCAGCACATGCGCACTGCCTTCCCGCTTTTCCAACTGTACCTCTTCAGTTCTTCATTTTCCGCAGAGCCAACAGGACACATACCCTGTCACCGCAAAAAAATTCTTCTTTAATCTTGTTTTCTTGCATTTGCCTCCGCACGACGCCTACCACCGGCTCTTTTCTTTTCTTCTTTTTAACAAAAAAAAAATTCTGAATTGTTTCTCTTCAAAAACTTTTCTTTTTCTGTGCCAGGTGCCATTTTGGGCATTAGGCCCCATTTTTCCTTAAAGATGGAAAAACCAGCTAGTGGTTTTAAAAAATGCACTAAGTGTGGCGGTACCATCTCCGTCACCGATACCCATGACTGGTGTCTTAAATGTTTAGGCCCTGACAATTCTCCTTCGGAGTGTCTCTCTTGTATAGGGATGACTAAAAGAGGAAGACAGAACCGGGCTGCAAAGCTCGGTACCCTCTTTTCTTCGGATGCCAGGTCCATTGCATCGACATCTTCAAGAGCCTCTTCTTCCTCCTATGGATCTCAGGTAACTAAACAAAAAGCCGGTCCTCAAAGGGTAGCTCTCCTGCAAAGCATCGAGAGGCCATTGGCATTGCCTTTGAGGGAATCGCACCAGCAAAACAGCCCCGGCGGGAGGCTTCGGTCTCCAAAGCATCAACGGGGTTCCAGGATGTTCTTGAGGCCTCGGCCTCAACAGAACTACTGGTGCCATGCTCAGGGGTCCCGGCCACCGTCACCGGTACCGATACCCAGGCATCAGCAGCATTGATAGACCAGAGATTCCTCGCTATCGAGTGCAGTATTGCAGCTCTCCTTACAGCTGCGGTACTGTTGACACCGATGGTTCAACGGGCACCAGTACCGACACCGGTACCAGCACCAAAGGTACCGGCCCCGGTGGAAATTCTTCCCATGCCATCTTTGGCTGGCATCGAGAGATCAGTACCGGATCAACTCGGTGCCTACTTCGATCGATACCGGGACCATGCCGTACATGAAGATCGTGATCAGAGATTTATTTATTTATTTATTTAGACAGTTTTGTATACCGCCTTATCCTTCAATCAAAGCGGTCACAACACAATTGGGGGATACATTTAACATGCGGGGATATGAGACACATACACTAATACTTACAGGGAACATGGGCAATGGAGAGTTAAGTGGCTTGCCCAAGACCACAAGGAGCATCTGTGGGACTAAAAACCCCAGTCCTTCCGGCCCAAGGTTGCTGTCCTCTAGTGGGATTTGAACCCCCGACCTTCCGGCCTGAAGTACCTTGCCCCAACCACTAGGCTACTCCTCCCCTCACTTAGAGATACTTACTTAGAGATATTTAGAATCCCTCACTTAGAGATCCCTCACGTAGAATCCCTCACTTAGAGATACTTAGAATCCTCCGATTCCGATGACTCTGATTACTCTGCCGGTACCAGAGTGTTTCTCCCGGAAGACTCTTCTTCTCCCCAACGCAGAATGTCACCTCCGGAGGACATGTCTTTTCAGGATTTTATTCATGAAGTTGCCAAAGGCCTTTCAATCACTGTAGCTCCTGAAAAAGAACCTAGGGCAAAGGAATTGGAAATTCTCCAATATCCTAAGGCTCCAAAGGAGGCAGCCACTCTGCCCATTCATGAAATTCTTCATGAGTTGATGCTCAGAATGTGGGAGACACCTTTGACCACATCTCCTCATTCTAGGAGACTTGATACCATGTATCAAGTTCCACCATGTCCTGGATTTCAAAAGACTCAGCTGCTACACCATTCAATGGTAGTGGAGTCAGCCATGCGTAGGATGAAAAGTGCAAAGAGACATGCATCCAATCCTCCAGGTCGTGAATGCAGGACTCTTGATGCTTTTGGGCGTCAAACTTTTCAGGCTTCCATGCTTTCGGCTAGGATCAGCTCATATATTTTATATATGGGAATGTTCCTCAAAGAGGTCACAGGAGATTTGGAGCTTATGAGCCCACTTCTCCCAGATGACAGACGACAAGATGTCTCCAAGTTTGTAAATCGTGCAGCCTTTGACTGCTTTGAATGCATCAGCAGAATCTCTGCTATTGCCATTGGTGCCTGGCTTCAGGCATCAGACTTGGAGATTTGGGTACAGGATAAATTAGACAACATCCCTTGCACAGGAGAAAACCTCTTACAACAGCAATTCAAACAGCAGAAGAAGCCAAAAGGCCCGAGAGCTCAACCAGCTCCGCAGGTTCAGCCCCCTCAAGGGCTTTGACTACTTCCCAGAGAGCTTAACCTTCCTGCCTCTGAGGTGTCCGGAACCCCTAAATATTCCAGTCAGGCTGTGTCATTTTGCCAACAGATGGCACCAAATAACAACAGAAAATTGGACTCTGTCCATTGTAGGAGTGGGGTACAAGCTTAATTTTCACAACATGCCCCCTCCTACAATCCTAAGGCAGTTCAATTCCCAGACCTCTGCAAACAATCTGCTAGATCACGAGGTCTCAACACTTCTTGCCCAAGGGGCAATAGAGGAAATACCCATTCTCCAGCAGGGTACAGGGTTCTACTCCCCCTATTTTCTTATTCCAAAGAAAACAGGGGGACACAGACCCATTCTAGACTTCAGAGAATTGAACAAATACCTGTTCCGAGAGAAGTTCAAAATGATTTCTCTAGGAACTCTTCTGCCATACCTTCAAAGTCAGGATTGGCTTTGCTCTCTAGACTTAAAGGATGCATATACTCACATTCTCATCCATCCAGATCACAGGAAATTCTTACGATTCCTTTTCAAGGGAAAACACTTCCAATACAGGGTTCTTCCCTTTGGTCTGGCTTCTGCACCAAGAGTATTCACGAAATGCATGGCAGTAGTAGCTGCATTCCTGCGAACCCTAGGGATATTCGTCTTCCCTTATTTGGACGACTGGCTCATTCAAGCCCCCACGGTTCCAGAAGCCAGCTCTGCACTGTCTCGCACAATGCGAATCCTCTAATATTTGGGACTGGTAATAAACTTCCCAAAATTCCATCTTGTTCCTTCCCAGTCTCTGGAGTTCATAGGAGCCTGTTTAGATACCAGACAGTCAAGGGCTTTCCTTCCACAGGCCCGGTGTCTTTGCATAGTGCAACTAGCTTCTCAAGCAGCGGGAAGATCCTCCCTAACTGCTCGAGAACTGCTACAGTTACTGGGACACATGGCATCCACAGTTCATGTAGTTCCCTATGCTCGCCTCCACATGCGAGCAGCCCAGTGGACCCTATCCACACAGTGGACACAGGCCACAGGACGTCTGTCAGACAAGATATCAAACTCTCATCGACTGATCTTGTCCCTCCAATGGTGGCAATCACTGGAGAATCTTTTAGTGGGGTCTCCTTTCCATCACAGGTGGGTTGGGGAGCACACCTGTATCATCTCTCTACCCAGGGCACCTGAACTCCACAGGAGGCTTCTCTTCACATAAACCTCCTAGAATTAAGGGCAATCTATCTAGCTCTTCGATTATTCCATGCCCTGATCAGCTACAAGACAGTCCTAGTCCAAACGGACAATCAAGTAGCCATGTTCTATGTGAACAAGCAGGGCGGAACAGGCTCTCTGTCATTATGCAATGAAGCTTTACGACTATGGGCCCCCACCAGAGTGCATCAAATTCACCTTCTCATGGTATATCTTCCAGGCATTCCAAACCTTTGGGCAGACAAACTCAGCCGAGTACTGCTGCCTCACGAATGGTCTCTCCACCTAGACCAGGTGACAAAGATATTTCATATCTGGGGGACTCCAGACATAGACCTCTTTTCAAGTCCACTGAATGCCAAACTTCCCCGGTTCTGTTCCAGGATTCCGGCTCACAATTGCCAGGCAAGGGATGCCTGCCTTCTTCACTGGGGTCAGGACTTCCTCTATGCCTTCCCACCCATTCCCCTCATCCCAAAACACTCTTCAAGCTTCAGAGAGGCAGAGGTCGTATGATCCTCATAGAAACATGGTGGCCACACCAAACGTGGTATCCTCTGCTTCTACATCTCTCTCAAGCTGCACCTCTGGAGTTAGGGTGTGCTCCAGATCTCCTTTCCCAAGAGAGCGGGACACTATGGCACCCGAATCCCCAGTCCCTGCATCTCACGGCCTGGTTGCTGAGAGCTTAAATCTTCAGGATCTCAACCTTTCCCAATTGGTAAAGGATATCCTTCAGGCTTCTAGAAAACCTTCCACAAGACGATCTTACGCCTTCCCTGGTGATACCTTTGGAATCGATACTAGAGTATCTACTTCATTTATCAAATTCTGGTCTGAAGACCAATTCAGTAAGAGTCCATCTTAGCGCAATTACAGCTTTCTATAAGCCTCTAAATGGACAACCAATTTCCTTTCATCCTCTCATATCCAGATTTATGAGAGGTCTTCTATTAACAAAACCTCCCATCAGACCACCACCGGTGGCATTGGATTTAAATCTAGTTCTCGGGCAGCTCATGAAACCACCTTTTGAACCTTTAGCCACTACTAACCCTGAAGTTTTTATCCTGGAAGGTCATCTTCCTAATTGCAATCACCTCTGCATGCCGCATTAGTGAATTGCAAGCATTAGTGGCTGATCCTCCTTAGGTTGTCCTCAGAACTCATCCACACTTTATGCCAAAGGTGATTTCCCTTTTCATTTAAATCAATCTATTTATCTTCCTGTATTCTTTCCGAGGCCTCATGCCTCTAATGCAGAGAAGAACCTTCACACTTTGGACTGTAAAAGAGCCTTAGCTTTTTACCTACAAAGAACTCAGCAACATAGAAAGTCTTCTCAACTTTTTATTGCTTTTGATTCTAGTCATTTGGGACGTCCAGTCTCCAAGAGAACTTTATCCAAATGGATTGCACAATGCATATCCTTTGCTTATGAGAGTTAGAATCTTCCTCTTCAAGGCCATGTCACAGCTCATAATGTGAGAGCCATGTCAGCCTCTATGGCTAACCTTCACTCTGTGTCTATTGATGACATTTGTCGAGCAGCCACCTGGGCTTCAGTACACACCTTTACAGCCCACTACTACCTAGATAAAGCCTCCCATCGGAATGCCTTCTTTGGCCAGGCTGTTCTTCAAAATCTCTTTCAGACTTAATACAACTCCTACCCACCAACCCTGGTAGGATGCCAGAGATCCATGGGAGGAAGCATGGCCCACCTCACTATAGGTGGCAGCTTCCTGGGGTCATCTCCCTGGCATCTTCAGCTAGGGAGTCCCCATATGTGAAGACTACATTCCTGCTTGTTCCTGGAGATAGTGTAGTTACTCACCTATAACAGGTGATCTCCAGGAAAAGCAGGAATTTAGTCTTCACAACCCACCCACCTCCCTTAGGAGTTGTCTCTCTATCTCTCTGTCTCTTTCCTCTCTCCCTCTATCCTTTCACTCAGCTACAAACTTAACTGAAGAGGGACAGTTGGAAACGCGGGAAGGCAGCACGCATGTGCTGAGGGATGCTCCCAAAAGCGTTCCTATTGGACGCTGGGGAGCGTTCCTGCACAGGCTCCGTCGGTACCGACGATACCCATATGTGAAGACTAAATTCCTGCTGTTCCCGGACATCACCTGCTACAGGTGAGTAACTACGCTTTACCTCCGACTCTCTGACCTTGAACCCAGACCCTTCTACATTCTAGGGTTGTGCATTCATGTGAAACAAAATAGGAAACATTGTTGACACATCCAATTTTAATTTGTATGTTTTTGAATGAAAACAGAACTCCCTCCCCCCCCCCTCAATTTTGTCACTTCCCATCCGTCATTGATAATGCACACTATTGAGCAATAGTACATGATATGGGAGGACAGTGCACACTTATGTAGTAATGAATGCTGTTTGGGCATGCACAATTAGTGTGCACTATTGCATAATATAGCATTATGGCTCAATTAGTGCACACTATTAACGATAGACGGGAAGTAGCTAAATTAAAACAAAATGAAAAATTTTGCAAATGACACAGGAAATGGAGCAAAAAACATTTTTTGGTCTGCACATCCCTACTACATACTTCTGTTCGGTTTACCCAACTGTAATTTGGTTCATGATGATTTCTGCTTTCTCTTTCCTTTGGAAATTGTCCTGCAGATCAGGAGTTGAAATGTACTAGCAGTATAGTCCTTTATGCCGCTATTTTCGGTTGGTGAAAATGCTAGAGAAAGATATGCTGGTCAAACTCGCTACCTGAAATGTGTACCTAAGATGTACATCATTTTCTAAGAAATAAGTACAATTGTTGCTGTGGAATTTTTTTGCAGCAGGGCAAACAAATCTATGCTGCATATCCAGGACTCTCCTGGCTTGTAGTGGCATTGATAGTTAACCTGGGAATGATGCCATTTAATGACACGGAGCATGTCACAATATCAATCTATAAGCTGTTGGGCCTCCAATGCTTCATATTACTAGCTTTCAGTGACATGCGGTCAGGGCATTCATGAGATTCAGTGAATCCCCAGACTCCTGTGACATGAAAAGAAATCTAACGCTCACTCCCTTCTCCCCAGTGTTGTCATGGCTGGCCTGGCCTCAAGCCAGTGTCCCTTCCAGGAGGAACGGTTATGCTTCCTATGGAGCCTAGCTCTAGTCATCCTATACTTATCTGTGTTTTGTATTTCTAGTGCTATTAGTTCCTGTTTTCTGATTGGTCCGAAGCTTGTCTGGTCTTGAGCTACATGGAATCCTCTTCTGGGATTTTTTGCTTTGTAAATCTATTGTCTCCTGCTCAAGAGACTTACTCCAAAAAATGTTCTTGTGCCAGAAATTCTATGAAACAGTATCTGGGCAGGCTTGGGAAATGTCTCTGATTAGTATAGAAGCGACTGGAGATTTCATAGAAGCAGCACTTTTGTTACCCAGTTCCATGAGGAAGCTTTTAGGTCCTTCCTGGATTTCCGACAGACCATCATGATGCATAATGGAACTGTCAGATATCCAGCAATAGCCTAAAGTAACTTTATTGAAACCGGGTAACCTGGCAGGTCTGCTTGTGTTATTTATACTATCACAGAATTCCAGGCACTAGGAAAGTCTTTGGAGAAGTCTCTTAAGTAGGCGTCATTAGATTCACAAGTTAAAAAATCCAGGAGGAGTTTTCTATGTAGCTCAAGACCAGACAAACTTTGGGCCAATCAGGAAACAGGAACAAATGGTACCAGAAATACAAGGCACAGCTAAGTTTAGGCTAGCCACCCAGGAGACACATTTAACTCTTCCGGGAAGAGAACTGCCTTTCAGCCCAAAAATCAAGGCCAGCCTATGATATCTAAACTGGGTAAAAAAAACAACCCTAAAATTTTGTATTTATTTGCCTGGAAACCTTTAGTATCCTTTCAGCTATTAGTTTTGTTTGGGCAGCAGCCAGAGCCTCTTTCATTTAACAAAAACGCTCTGAAATGAAAACTTATAAAACAAATTTTAAAACTGCAAACACAGGAAATGAAACAAATTGATTTTTTTTCCTGCACACAACTAGAAGTAGCTCTTTCTGGCATCACGTGACTAGGATCTGCAGCTTTCTACACCTGCCCATGGTGCACCGCATCACATCGCATGCAGTCCAGTAGAAGCTGCTTTGCACCTTTTCCTTTTGCTTGATCATCTTGCGGTCATACAGTGCTAGTGTCATGCTGATTATGGAGCCAAGTCAGGAGCCTGAGTCCACCACTGCTCCTCTCTTGGGTTCCGTCACTGCACTGATAGAACCAACTCTACCGATAGAACCGTCATCCTCTGTTCCTTTACTCTAAGCTGTAGTATTGCTGCCTGCTAGAATCAGAGCAGCCCAGAGGAGCCAGTGGGCCACTGAAGAAAGAGAGAGAGAAGCTGGGTTATCGCCATCACAGAGGTGGCGAGAGTAAGGACCTGGTAAGTCCAATGACCTTTCTTGTTTTAATCTTGCTGCTAGTGGAAGGCAGGAAGAGGGGAAAGAGCAGGGATGGGGCAGTGGAACACAGAGGTGAGTGCGGGTGGGATTGAGTCTTGGAATGATGATGATGAGGAGGGTTGGGGCAAAAGGGGGGAGAAGAGAGGCTAGATTGGGGTGGCAAGAGGAAGAGAGAAGGGGAAGGGGCAGGATGGGAAGGGAAGGGAGAGGAGATGTTGGGACACGGGAAGAGAAAGGGATAGTGCAGAGCAGGGATGTTGGATGAGATCAGGCTAGGAAGAGAAGGGGTACAGAAAGAGGAGGAGAAGAGCAGAGGGTGGGGGAGGGGTAAGAGGGTGAGGGAAAGAGATTATGGCGGAGAAAGCACAAAAGGTGGCAGGAAGAGAGAAGGAAACTGATGGGCACAGTGTGCAGGGGGAAAGAGGATTGGGAAGTGATTGGTGGTGTTTTTATGGGGGTGAGAGCTGTAATGTCGGGCTACCAAGCCCCACTTGCATAGACCACATAATTTCAACAAATGTTGCAAGTAACTCTCAGAAAGAGACCAAGATGTGATATTGTTGGCTAGATTTATTTCAGCTAGTAAGGACATTCTCTTGGTTCTTTCAGGAAGCTGTACCATCCGTTCAGCCCAAATCAGTACAGTACATTAACTTTGCTTAATATTTAGCACATTTATTGAATCCCCTTTTGTAAATATTACCACATACTACTGCTGGCTTTAATCTGTTGGGTATGTCTAATTTAAAACAGAGGGGAAACAAATGAGGAGAAATAATGCACAGGATATATTTGTAGCACAAATGTAAACCATATTTTCTTTGAGTCTGGTTTTCTATTTGAATTTGTTATAAAATAGAGATTGCTGTCATATCTATAACCCCTCTCGGGTCCCTCTGGAATACTAAATCTGGAGGTGTACATATTTGTATTTTCTGTGGCTAGAGGGGCTGTTATGCTTCATCTTCTGACTTTTTCCCTGGCAAATATTTTACCAACAGACACATGCATGCCTGCAAGGTGAGCATTCAGGCCTGAGGAATATTTTTTCTTAAAGCTACATCTAAGTTCATCGTTAACGTTTCTGTGGAACGTATGTTCTTATGGGGCTGTTTGGCACAGGCACTAGAAATTGTGATTCTCGGAGTAGACCGACAGCACAATAGTCTGTCAAACCAGCTCAAGCTGTCTTTGTTTTGAGTGAGTAATTTGGGATAATGTAATTAGGGAGTGTGTCGCGGCAATGTTACTGTAGGCTACCAACATGGAGTGCTGCTGTAACCATGGTAACTCGAGTTGCCTGGCGTTCTGTTGCCTTGCTGGTCTGATCTATGATTAGGATCCCTTTCCGATGGTGCTTTTCCATTACCCGAAGGCACTTTCTGGCATGAATGCAGCCTTCCTACTGCACTGAAATATGTCCTCATTGTGAAAGAGGCATTTTGTAGCAGATTATAATAAAGCTTAGGCGGTAAAGCAGAAAAGGGTTTAGCATTGTGCATGTCTTTTCTGTGTAGGTGCCTGTAGGTTTGAAACGGTTTTACAGTGGATACGACTGGAAGCTATGGAATGAGCAAAGAAGTCAAGATTTAGGGACCCTGTTATTAAAGCTTGCTAAGCAGTTAACGTGTTTAACCCATGCCAACAGTTACCACCCGCTAAAACTGTAATCATTTGGGCATGACAGCGACCCCGTGCTAATTCCCATGATAACTGCACATTGCGCATTGAGTGCGTTAGGAGAGAGGATGGGAGTGGAGAGCACATTAGGTTAGTGAAGGAGTACATATTGTGAGCTTGCTCTCGATGTGGTAATTGGCACCGATGCACCTAACCTCAATGGATGGCATTAGATGCACCCATATTAATTGCAAATGCCACTGCTGGACGTTAGGATTAGGGTTGCCAACTGACTCCAGATGTGCCAAACAGACTTGATCCAGTCGTGGGCTAACCACATTGCTTGCAGGGACTTGTAGTCTTGTTTTTCTTATGGAATGCAGTGGAGAAATCAGAACTACATGTCCCTGCATGCAATGGAGTAAACCCAGGACTGGATCAGGCCTGTCGGGCACATCTAGAGCCAGTTGGCAACTCTAGTTAAGGTACCATCCATGTGCTGCCAGGAGCATGCTGGGCAGGCCCTTGACAGTTAGCTCATGACTGTTGCACTTACTGCACTTCAGTTTAGCGCTAAACGCATATTAAGTGCAAAACCCTAACGGGCTTTGGTAAAAGGGTCCCTTAAGCTCTTCTGCCTTTAGCAATGAGGTTACATGGGTTTGAGTCATGAGCCTGACTAAAATTTAAGTTGTTATACATATGGAAAGCATGTGTTCTTCCCACATAGACTGATCAGATCACGCTGGAGGGGATGCATGTATTTAGAGGGCCAGAAGCTATGCAGAGTTGCACGTTCTTGTCTTATAAGATGAGCTCCGGCCCCTTTGGGCATCTTCAGTATATTCAAAATGAGACGGAGTCTCGTTAACTGGCAGGCATGGTTCAATGAGAATTTTGTGAATTTAAATGAAAAATAAACTGCAATTTATTATACATCCTCTAATTTAACAACATATACATCATATGCTAATCTGTCATGACTGTATTCCTGATGCAAGAATTTATGGCCATTCTGTACAAAATTGTCACGATGCACTTTTACCCTGAGAGGCCCTGCAAGGCTTGGAGACCAGACTTTGAGAAACATCTAGTAGATTTGGGCACTATAATGTAAAGTTATTTGAATCGGATGCTCTAAAGAGAGCAAAACTATATGGTCAAACTATTTTGTAGCTGCGGTTACTGCAAGCATCTTTAGGAAGTAAGTGTTGACATACGGTATTTTGTAATTAGGGTGTAGATGGTGCACATGCTCACATGGTGACTGTCTTGGGGGTGCACTGGAGAATTTGCTTATGCCAAGAGACAAATTATTTATGAAAGCAGGATAAAGCAGCTAAGCTCATACATAAGCGTGCTAACCCCACAGCCACATAGTTGTTGGAAAGTTAACACAAGAGGGGCATGGGAAGGTAGGATGTGGCAGTGAAAAAGGCTAATATGCTGACCTTACATCTCAGGCTCTGTGCACTAGCCTCTTAGCAAAGCACATACCCCTCCTGTCCAGCACAATAAGATTACTCTATGTTGACTTCTCAGCTGATGGAACAGGTCAGCTTGAACCCAAACTCCCTACCCCAAATCTCTCCCCGAACACTGCAATAAAGCTGCCTAGAACCTCCAGAAAGCTACCTCGCTGCCAATTCCTCATACCCCTCTATGCATAGAAGGGGAGGTACTTAGCTCCTGCTCTCTAGCATAACACACTTAATCATGCTGGCTGACCCGTATGTAGGTTCAAGTGCTGGGAAAAACTTAGCCAGCATAATTTTGATAGCAACAGGACAGCAAGAGAGAAACAACTCCTCTTTTGTCAGGAGGAAAGAGTAGAAGAAGTGGAGGCCTGGGCTTTGAAGGGGTGCGGTCGGTCTTGTTGCAGATAGCTCAAGAATGGATTATGAACTTCAGAGAGGCGGGTGGCTGAAAGGGGTCAGGACCAAGGCTGGCACAACCATCAGGCAAACTAGGTGATTGCCAAGAGCAGCAACTTCTGGATGGCAGCAAAGAGCAGGGCATTCAAAGCTAGACAATAGAATTTGACAGTCAAGGGGGTGTAAAGCTTAAGGTTTACCTAGGGCCATCAACAACTTGAACCAATTCTGGAGCTGGTCCTGGACAGGGCAAGGTTGAATTTGGATTTAATTGCTCACCTTTCTAAACCTAAATCAAGGTAAATTTACATTTCAGGTACAGTAGCTAGATCCCTGCTTAAGAGAGCTTACAACCTAAGGGGCCGTTTTACTAAAATGTGCTAGTTTTTGCCCTTAATGCATATTTTGAGTCAAAAGCAACATGCATTAAGTGCAAATACACGGTTGGAATTTGTTGGGGGACGGTCAGTTCTTTCCATCTCCATCGCCTCACTCTCCCTTCACCTTCCCTTGCCCACCTACAATTTACACGATCCTCTGCCTTCTTTTTCATCGGACCTGCCTTGTGGAATTCACTTCCCTCATCCCTCCGTCTTGAACCTAGCCATAGCACCTTCAAGAAGGACCTAAAAACTCACCTCTTCTCTACAGCATTCGGTCTTCCCTCCCCCTTGTGTGACTTCTCCTAGACTTTATCCCCTTTTGTATGCATCCTCTTCTGTCTTGTCCTGTGTTTTCTCTCTCTGTTTCTTTTCTCCTGAAACCATTGTAACTTCTTTTCCATTTCTATGGCCTCGAGCCGTCCTCTTTAATTTTGTATCTTGTACACCGCTTTGCTTGTTTCAGAAAGGCGGTTTATCAAATAAAATTACCATAACCATAACCATAGTCAGGGCTGGTACTACCATTAGGCAAACTAGGTAGTCACCTAGAACGCCGGCCCTTCGGGGCCACTGTTGCTCCTCTTGGGACAGGCGGCAGCAGCAATAGCCGCAAACAGCCCCGTGGTGCTTACCTTTAAACTTCGACACTGCGGGGCTATTTGCTTCGGCCCCTCTGACTTCTTGCTGCAAACAGGAAATCTGCATCGGGCATCAGAGAGGAGGCAGAAGCTTAAAGGTAAGCGCCATGGAACTGTTGGTGTCCATTGCTGCTGCTTCATGTCCCAGAGAGGGAAGGTGGCAGCAGTGGTAATGGGCACCAGAGGGGGTCACAAGGGATGAGGTTCAACTAGGGCACCTCACCTTGCGCTGGCCCTGCCCATAATTCTCAATCAGATAAGCCTCATCGCGTGCACTCTGGCCCAAGGGTGCATCTAACTCTACCTGGTTAGATAACGTTAGCTGCACCCACACTAATTGTAACATTGACAGCACATGCTATGTCCCCCCCCATGCTAACTGCAATATGCTCTCCATGTCGCTCTCTACCCCTAACCCACGCTTCCCGGCCCCAGCATGTGATTTGCAGTTAGTACTGGAATTAGCGTGCCGTAACTGTCATGCTTGCATGATATCAGCTACCATGGACCCTTATGCACAGTTTCTGCATGCAAAAACATGTGTTTAATTGCTTAATCAATTTAGCAAAGGGATCTCAAAGTTTGCACCGGAGGCATTAGGAGGTGACGTGACTTGTCTGAGGTTTATAAGGAGTGTCTGGAGGATTTGAACCTTGGGTACCCCGATTCTCAGCATGCTGCTTTAACCACTAAAGCTATTCCAAGCATTACATTTTATATAACCCCTTCCAAGCAAAAATCATTATTTGAAAAGAAACGTCATTTGATAAATATTGCAGAAAATGGCACAAATGAAATTAGTCACACAATGCACCTCGAATAATGCAAAAAACATAACAAAGAACATATCCTATACTCAACAGCTCATGCTCCAAGGGTCTCTCAATATGCCCCAATACAATGCACCTCCCCATCTGTAATCAATCATACCGCATGCTTCTATAAACAAAACTTTTTTGTCTTATCTTATTTTTAAAAAAAATTCCCAGCAATTTATGCTAGAATCTTATAATTTCAGTCCTTTTACTTTATTTTATTTTTTTCTTTAAAAGATGTCTTTCACCTATTGCTAATCACTCCCTCTGTATTAACTCATTTGTCCATCATTTCTCCCAACATGTCATGTTTTGAACTTCATAATTCATAAGTTCTGCATCAGAGCACATATGATAACTCATTCACTTATCTGAGTGGAAACATCAGTAATTTCTTGCAAACAATTTCATCCTTCAGTCATAACCACTGGTACAATCCCCACTCCAGATTCTTTTGGCTCATCCCTCAAAATGGCTATGGGGTCTTAATTAAAGCTTGTGATGATGTCAAAGACACCACTCCCTTTAAAGTCATTGTCACTTTTTACATTCAAAAAATCACTATTTATGAATGAAATAATGCAATCGTAGGATTTCACAGTAAGCAATGCTATTCAATTTCCATACCGAGCCCAAATGGTTGCACTGTATTTAATTGATATATCCAGAATTGTTCCTTATAATTTAAACATGCCTTCCGGTCACCTCCTCACCAATATAGGGGATCACATCAATAATCCTCCAATTGAGTGCTTCAAATGTATGTCCCACAGTCAAACAGTATTGTACAGTTGGAGCAGCCTCATTGCTTGTATTTATTCAGGACCTCACTTTTCTTGCTCTTTGTATGCCCCACATAAATCTTCTGACAGGGGCACTGAATTATATGCAATACAAAAGTAGTGTTACATGTTAAAAACGTCTTACTCCTGATGATTTCTGGACTATTTGGACATCTCCATTGATCTCATTGAATTGTTTGTGAACACATTTCACAAAGGTCACCACCAAAATGTCCAATTTTGCTCTCTATCCTTTGTTGAGAGGACACCCATAGGGCAGGTCGTTGAACCATATTCCTATTGTTCTTACCCTTAGTATAAGCTACAATACAATGTTGGCTGAAGCAGGCATGTGTTGTCAAAATTTGCCAATGCTTCTGTAATATTGCTGTAACTTTTGGTGCTCTACAAATGAAAGCAGAGCATGCAACAAACTGGTACATAAGAACATAAGATATGCCATACTGGGTCGGACCAAGGTCCATCAAGTCCAGTATCCTGTTTCCAACAATGGCCAATCTAGGTCATAAGTACCTAGCAGTTTCCCCAAAAGACATAGGTTCACCAATACTTGTATTGGGTCAAGCAGTGAATTTCCCAGGTCCTCTTTAATTATGGTTTATGGACCTTTCCTTCAGGAACTTGTCCAAACCTTTTTTAAACCCAGCTACACTAACAGCTTTTACTACATCCTCCGGTAACAAATTCCAGAGTTTATCTGTTATTTCACCTAAAATATTAAGGGGGTTATTTTAGAAAGCTTATTCATATTTTAAATGCAGCTTTGGTGACAGAAAAAAATATATTTTTGGAAATGCCACACTTTGCAACTTTTGGTTCTAAGTACTTCTCATCTATAAGTGTTTTGTCCAGGACATGTTTGAGGGATATTTAGGGGCATGGCTTGGGTAGGGCATAAATTTTGCATGTGAATCTCCTATTTCACATAGGGGATGCATAAGTACATCTAAAAATTGTTCATGGCTGAATTTAAACCTGCTCCCTGACACAAAGAGGTTTTCTTAAAGTGCTTCTCTTGGACTTCCCTTTACAGGATGGATTAAGAGAGAGATTCCCCTTTAAGCCCCCTCCACCCACTAACGATTTGAAGACAGTCCTATGTAGTTCATTAGCAGCATCTGTCCGTCTAGGTTTCCAAAATGGATGGGATACACGTGCAAGTTGCACGCATTATGAAATGTTGGTACTTATGTATGCTGCTAGGGTTCCTCTATCCATCTATTCCATGTCCACATTTGTAAAATGGCCCCTCCCACCGAGCCTGGATGTGTATTTTAGAGATGACTCCCCTTTTAGCAGAGCTGATTCTAAAATACTCGCCCCCACATCTCCATTCCGACGTTTGTTTTTTTCTAAAATATGCCTTCACAGATTTGGAAATGCAGATAAAATATCCCAAAAATCTTCCAGGTCAACATAAATGTGGGTTTTTTATTCACCTTTGTCACTTCCCAGCCTTTGTAGCTGTCTTTCATTTTATCTCTGTCCTAGTCTCTGGGTTTGTTTCCCTTCTCTCTTGGTGTGTCTCACTTTCTCTGCAGTTCTCTGTCCCGGAGGCTTCGGTTAAATGTTCATCCTTTATCAGGGACACTCGGCAACAAAAAATTTACAAGGGTGGGAGGGTGTTACATAGAAATATGACGACAGAAAAAGACCTCATGGCCTATCTAGTCTGTCCTTCCATATCAACAACTACAACATTCCCCTTTTTTTCCTTTAGAGATCCTCTGTGTTTGTCCCATGCTTTTCTGAATTCAGTTACTGTCCTCATCTCCACCACCTCCACTGGGAGACTATTCCACAGATCCACTACTCTTTCCATAAAGAAATATTTCTGCATATCACTCCTGAATCTATCCCCCTTCACCCTCATCCCATGTTCGCTCATAGCAGAACTTGCTTTCAATCGAAAGAGGCTCTCCCCCTGAACATTTATGCCATGGAGGTATTTAAACATCTGAATCATATCACCTCTATCCCGCCTTTCCTCTAAGGTGTACATATTAAGATCCTTAAGTCTGCCCTCATATGCTTTATAATGAAGACCATTAACCATTTTAGTAGCCACCCTCTGCACCGACTCCATCCTGTTCACATCCTTTTGAAGGTGTGGTCTCCAGAATTGTAATGAGGTCGCACCAAAGACTTATACAGAGGCACTATCACCTCCTTTTTTTCTGCTGGCCATTCCTCTCCGTATGCACCCAAGCATCCTTCTAGCTTTTGCTGTCACCTTTTCTACCTGTTTAGCTACTTTAAGATCATCAGGCACAGCCACGCCTAGGTCCCGCTCTTCTTTAGTGGAGAAAAGTACTTCACCCCCTATACTATATTGCTCCCTTGGATTGCTGCAGCCCAAATGCATGACCTTACATTTTTTAACATTAAATCCCAGCTGCCAAATTCTAGACCATTCTTCAAGCTTAGCTAGATCCCTCCTCAGGATATCTACACCTTCCTGGGTGTCTACTCTATTGCAGATTTTGGTATCATCCACAAAGAGGCAAACCTTACCCGACAGCCCTTCCGCTATATCATTAACAAAGATGTTAAAAAGAATCGGACCAAGGACAGATTCCTGGGGCACACCACTGATAAAAACATCCTTCTCCTTAGAGTGAGCTCCATTTACCTGTACTCTGTCGCCTCCCACCCAACCAATTTCTAACCCAAGCAATAACTTTAGGGTCCATCCCTAGGGTGATCAGTTTGTTTATAAATTGCCTGTGAGGAACAGTGTCAAAGGCTTTACTGAAATCTAAATACGGCACATCTAGGCCTCTCCCTCGGTCCAACTCCCTGGTCACCCAGTCAAAGAAATCAATCAGATTTGTCTGACAAGAACTGCCTCTGGTGAATCCATGCTGAGAAACGAGGATATAAAATCATTTTCTGAGGTTCTTTCCTGTCTAGTGGACTGCAAGTCGCATTGCAAATGACAGATATTTGATTTGAATTAGTAACTATAACATTTCTACGCTCTCCCTTCTACAAAAGAATTTAACTTCGCTCCCTAATTCTTAAGCACTTGGATTAGGGAAGAACTTCTGAAGAAATTTTCCAACTGTGGGTCCTGTTACAGGTGTAAATAAACAAAAGCATCATGAAAAGCAGGGCCTGGTATAAGTTGTTTATTTCTACACATGGTAGAAATGAAGCCGTTTTGAAGCAGTGGAGGTTCTTTTGTGTCTGTGTGGCTGTCAGGACGTGACAGATTCGGGCTGGTGATGCACTACACACAGTTTTTCTCAGCAGATGCACCACTGTGCACTGACCCCATGCCCCTGATGATGCGGTAAATACCTGGAACAATTTAGCAGCAGAGGTGGTAGGCACGTTCTGTGTGATTTAAACCATGCCTGTGATAGACAGAAGAGGCAATTTTAGACGTTGCATGTCCAGGGTTGCTTTAACCACTTAGTGGGCCTTGGACAAACTTTTATGGCTAGGCCTCCTTTTATTTTTCCCAGATTGCCCATGCCCAAATGATGCATCCAATAAACGCTAAATTGGCTTCCACGGCACAATTATGGTTACATTTTTACTTTGTCGTGTCACATGAAACAGAAGTGCCCAGCCTTAAGATAAACAAACATGTCATGAAGCCTTAACTGGTTTTATTTATTCCTATACGGACTGAAGTCTGGAGCCTCTGCAGGATGGGACTAAACATAGTCGGACAGTAAATGATAGCATATAAATCCCAGCATGTTCCATGTAGTCTGCCCAGTAAGGTGGCTAGAGATGTCGAGCTGCACCTGCCTCTCTGTACAGGTTACTCCCCCTCTATGCTTTGCTTAAGGTTGTAGCTGCCGCTCCAGGCAGGTTCTCCATCTCTATTTATGAAAACAGTTGTGACATAGAGGTAGCCCACCTGGAGCGGCAGCTACAACCTTAAGCAAAGGCACCGAGGGGGAGTAACCCGCACAACGCCGACAGCTGCAGTTCTGTGCTATGCCCCGCACCTCGGGAGCTTTATTTATTTGGTTGCATTTGTATAGCGCTTCTTCCAGCGATCAGTAGCGGTTTACATTACATTACACTCGGCACAGCAAACATTTGTTACATAGAGCGAGAATCAAATTATTTACATCTGCATTTTGTGAATTTGAATTTATACAGTTTACAGTTGCATTTATACAGCGTGAACTATTTACAGTTATAGTTTATACAGAAGTGAGTTCTTAGTACTCGTGTTGTGTTGGCTGCGGGGTTTGATTCTTTTTGCTTTTATTTATGTTATGCTTGTAGTATTCCTGGAATAGGTATGTTTTTAGTTTTTTCCTGAAATCTTTTATTCTCTAGCAGTAGCTTGTTGACAGTTTTTGGGCTCAGTTCAGAGATATACATTGGTCTGACCTTTCACTGAGTAGACACACTGAAACCTCTCCTGTTCAATAGCTACCCTCCGAAAGGAGAAGAGGATTCAGCATTGAACAAGTGTATCAGGTGCTATCTGTGGCTCAAAGAGGCAGCCTCTCCCCCGGCTATTGGATTATTTTGTTTTTTCTATTCAAGCTGTTCAAAATGCAGGCTGCAAAGACACGCTCAACATTATATTTTTTCTCTCAGAATTTATCCGATTTAAGGAGAACCCAATTTGTTTCCTTCTCATCATATGTAGGCAAATTTAGCTTTTGCTTTCAGCAGTGATCCGCGAAACCCACAGCCTGCAATGGCATTAGCTGCCAGCATTATAATTAAAGTTCTGCCTTTCTTGTTTTCTTATAATTTGCTTCACTCTGCAGAAATCACTATGGGGCATGTTTACTAAAGAGCGTGCCACTAACATGGGTTTGTGGGGCAAAATGATCATGGAGGCCTGTGCTAAGTTTAGTGAGCACGTGTATCTGCCCCTCTGCCAGTAATTTACTAATGCAAGGCACCAAGCTAACTAGCATGTGGGTGCACTTAGTGCTGCCCATTGAGGGGGCATTCAGTACAGCCACACTTACAACAGTGCAGCTAGAGCACCCACAAAACAACTTGCAATTAGCACCCATGTTGCACACCTAGCCTACTCAGTCCCCACCCAATTGTGCACTCGCTAAGTAGTGTGGGGCCCAGCACTAACTGTTAAAGTGGCATAGTTAGGACATGGCAAACCAGGCACTAATGATTAGTACACATTCATAAACATGCCCCTATATGTAACCAGTTAACACTGAACATTTCTGTTCTTCACAGAAATAAGTTAAGATAACATTCTGTGTGTGCTTTTGTTTCAGATTTTAAGTAGTTGCATTTGACTTCAGTGCTTTAGATGTGTCCCTTTAAGCTCAAACTACAATATAGCATTCACATACAGATTCCATCGGCCCTTGGACAAACACACATACATATGTCTGCCCACTGCCCTGCCCTGCCCTAATCCCTCCTCTCTATGGACTTGCTCTCCCTGGTCCCTGAGGCAGCAGCAGCAGCATGGCTTGCCTTCTCCTTCAATCCCGGCACTTCTGTTCAAAGGCAGTCCACAGGGTCTCGGACCACCACTGCCTCTCCCTGCTGCTCGCCTCTGTTACAGAAAGTGCCGGGATCAAAGGAGGGGGGGGGGAGGCAGCACTGTCTGTTGTCAGACCCCTGATGACCTGCACTGCTCTGCTTGATCCTAAACGGCACCATCGGTAGACAAAGCAGTGCTGAGCTGGGAGAAGGATTAGCTTTTGCCTGTGTGCTGGTCATAGTAACCCTGTCCCATGACATCACTTTCTGAGCACCATCTGCATCAGCCCCAACTTTAGCCATTTGGAAGTCTGGAGTGACTAGTAGGCAAAGGACATGCTTTTACCTTGGGTCCCCTGTAGTGCAGGTTCCAGGGCAGCTACCCTTTAACCCATAGGTAAACGTGACCCTGTACATGCCTTCTGCACATGTAGAAAGCATAATTATGTGCCTATAAGTAGTGGTTTTAAAATGGGCCCTACTTTATATGTGCATGCAGAAATTTAAAGGAGGGTATGGTATGGACAGTCCTTCAAAGTAGACATGTATTTAGAACAGCAATACACATATATCTTGGAAAATTTCACCAGTTGAATTCACGTTTGGCAAAATTCTCATTTGGATTTGAGAGGAACTTGAAGGGGATTTGTGTTGACCTCTCTGACAGTCGAACCAACTCCAGTTATAGCAAGTTTGGCTTTTGCAGGACGACACCTTCATCAGCTTGTTTATTACAATCAACCTCGCATCTTTGCAGTAGGAGCTGGAGAAATGTTACATTCAGGAATGCTAGTTATTTCCCTGTTCCTGGAGGCAAGGGAGGGTTAAGTGACTTGGCAAGGTCATAAGGAAAGTCCATGGGATTTGAATCCTGGCTTCCCTGTTCTCAGCCCAGTGCTCTAACCACAAGGCTACTCTCCACTTCCCCACAGATAGGCACATCTCCAAAATCCACCATTTGTATGTGGGAATGGCACTACATACACATATAGCTAGCAAAATTGGCACTTATATTTACTTCCTGGCTCTGGGACAGAGGGTGAAGCAGATAGGGGCGCAGGTGGTGTTTTCTTCAATCCTCCCTGCTGAGGGTAAAGGCTGAGGTACAGAAGCTCGTGTCCTGGAGATGAATGCATGGCTGCGTGGATGGTGTCATCGAGAGCGTTTTGGTTTCCTGGACCACGGGATGCTACTCCAAGGGTTGCAGAGCAGAGATGGCATCCATCTGTCTAAGAAAGGTCGACACATCTTCAGCAGTAGACTGGCTAATCTACTGAAGAGGGCTTTAAACTAGATTTGTTGGGGATGGGTGAAGACAGCCCCCAGGTAAGTGAAATATTAAATACCTTTATGGAAAGCAGTGTGTATAAATGCCCGTAGCATGGGAAATAAGACTCCTGATGTTGAAGCTTTGGTGGGAGTGGCTGACTTGGATTTAGTGGCAGTTACAGAAACATGGTTCACAGAAAACCATGACTGGGATGTAACTATACCAGGCTATACTTTATTCAGAAAGGACAGGGTAGGAAGAAGGGGAGGAGGAGTGGCACTATATGTAAAACATAATATTAAAGCCTTGGAATTACAGAGCTTAAAAGGGAGAGAGGAGGCACTGTGGGTTAAACTAGAAAGAGGGAAAAAGAAATCTATTTGCATTGGTGTGATATACAGACCTCCTTCAAAAGAGGAAGAGGTGGACAGAGTTAATTGAAAACATAAGCAGTATTGCTAGGAAAGGGGAAGTGATACTAATAGGGGATTTCAATATGCCAGAAGTTGATTGGCACATTCCTGCTGCAGTATCATCTAGAAGTAAGGAGATCCTGGATTCTCTACAGGGAGAACTATTCAGGCAATTGGTAATAGACCCCACACGTGAAGGGGCCATAGTGGACTTGGTGCTTACTAATGGTGAAATTGTTTCTGATGGGAGATCATTTTGCATCCAGTGATCACCAGATGGTGTGGTTCAGTATTAGGACTAGAGCTGTTAGAATCCATTCAAAAGCGAGGGTCTTAAACTTTAGGAAAACTAACTTTGCCAAGATGGGCCAATACCTCAAGGAGTCATTAGTGGGATGAGAACAGCTGGGGGATGTAGAAAAACAGTGGGCAAAACTGAAAGGGGATATTTTAAGGGCAACCAACCTTTTTGTTAAAATGGTAAATTAAAAGGAAAATGAGACCGCTATGGCTTTTGAAAGAAGTAGCTGAAAAGGTGAAAAAAAAGAGGGAGGCCTTCATGAAATACAAGAGATCACAGAGAGAGGAAGACAGGCATCTATATTTGGAAAAACTTAGAGAAGCTAGCAAAGTAGTCAGAAAGGCAAAGATTCAAAAAGAGGAAGAAATAGCCAATGCAATAAAATGGGGGGATAAGACATTTTTCAGATATGTTAGTGAGAAGAGGAAAGACAAAAGTGGTATTGTCAGACTCAAGGGTGCAGGAGAGGAATATGTAGAAGCTGATAAGAATAAAGCGGAATTGCTTAACAAATATTTCTGTTCTGTGTTCACAGATGAAGAACCAGGAGCAGGACCTCAGAAAACACCCACAAACAGGAACAGAAGCGAGGGACTTGAACAATTTTCAGAAGACTATGTTTGTGAGAAACTAGCTCAACAAAGTAGACAAAGCGATGGGACCGGATGGGATACACCCTAGAATACTGAGGGAACTTGGGGATGTTCTAGCAGCTCCACTGACTGACCTTTTCAATGCGTCATTGGAGTCGGGAGTGGTGCCAAAGGACTGGAGAGAGGCTCATGTGGTGCCTTTACACAAAAGCGGAAGTAAGGATGTCGTTGAAAACTACAAGCCAGTTAGTTTAACTTTAGTGATGAGTAAATTATTGGAAACGCTGCTGAAAGAGAAAATAGTGAGGTTTCTAGAGTCCAGCAGATTACAGGATCCAAGGCAGCATGGATTCACCAGAGACAAGTCTTGTCAGACAAATCTGATTGATTTATTTGACTGGGTGACCAGGGAGTTGGACAGAGGGAGAACCCTTGATGTGGTGTGTTTAGATTTCAGTAAAGTCTTTGACACCGTTCTTCACAGATGACTTATAAACAAACTGAGCACCCTAGGGATGCACCCTAAAGTTACTGCTTGGGTTAGAAATTGGTTGAGTGGGAGGCGACAAAGGGTTCAGGTAAATGGAGCTCACTCGGAGGAGATGGAAGTTACCAGTGGTGTGCCCCAGGGATCTATCCTTGGTCCGATTCTGTTTAACATCTTTGTTAGTGATACAGCAGAAGGGCTGTTGGGTAAGGGCTGTTGGAGTGGAGGAGTGGCCTAGTGGTTGGGGCAAGGTACTTCAGGCCGGATGGTTGGGGGTTCAAATCCCACTAGAGGACAGCAACCTTGGGCCGGAAGGACTGGGGTTTCTAGTCCCACAGGTGCTCCTTGTGGTCTTGGGCAAGCCACTTAACCCTCCATAGCCCATGTTCCCTGTAAAATAGTTATCTCCAAGTTATAATGCCCTGTTCAATGTAATTTCAGTTTGTTCAATGTATACTGCACTGATGCAGCATAGCGCGGTATGTAACAGAATGTAAATAAATAAATAAGGTTTGCCTCTTTGCGGATGATACCAAAATCTGCAATAGAGTAGACACCCAGGAAGGTGTAGATAACATGAGGATGGATCTAGCTAAGCTTGAAGAATGGTCTAGAATTTGGCAGCTGGGATTTAATGTTAAAAAATGTAAGGTCATGCATTTGGGCTGCAGCAATCCAAGAGAACAATATAGTATAGGGGGTGAAGTACTTTTGTCCACTAAAGAAGAGCGGGACCTAGGCATGGCTCTGTCTGATGATCTTAAAGTAGCTAAACAGGTAGAAAAGGTGACAGCAAAAGCTAGAAGGATGCTTGGGTGCGTATGGAGAGGAATGGCTAACTGAAAAAAGGAGGTGATAGTGCCTCTGTATAAGTCTTTGGTGCGACCTCATTTGGAGTATAGTGTGCAATTCTGGAGACCGCACCTTCAAAAGGATGTGAACAGGATGGAGTCAGTACAGAGGGTGTCTACCAAAATGGTTAGTGATCTTCATTATAAAGCATATGAGGACAGACTGAAGGATCTTAATATGTACACCTTAGGGGAAAGGCGGGATAGAGGTGATATGATTCAGATATTTAAATACCTCCATGGCATAAATGTTCAGGGGAGAGCCTCTTTTGATTGAAAGCAAGTTCTGCTACCAGGGGACATGGGATGAGGGTGAAGGGGGATAGATTCAGGAGTGATATGTGGAAATATTTCTTTACAGAAAGAGTGGTGGATCTGTGGAATAGTCTCCCAGTGGAGGTGGTAGAGATGAGGACAGTATCTGATTTAAAAAAAGCATGGGACAAACACAGAGGATCTCTAAAGGAAAAAGGGGACTGTTGTAGTTGTTGATATGGAAGGACAGACTAGATAGGCCATGTGGTCTTTTTCTGTCGTCATTTTTCTATGTTTCTATGTTTCTTCCATCCCAGTGAAGCCACTGAAACTCTTGTTTTTTGTAGAAGAGCTGTCACAGTTGGGTGTGGCACCAAATATAATGCTGCCTTGCTGATGCTATATGTATCTTTGAAAAAGGCTCCACTTTTGCTAAGCCTTATCTAAAATATTAGGGAGGAGGTTGCACACTTGGATCTACACATCTGTTGCCTGACCTAGATAAACTATGCAAAGTCTTTCTCCTAGAAGGCAGTGGGGAAGAAAGAGTTTAGAGGTTTGTGATCAGTATGGCAGTTGGGGACCTTGGTCCTGTTTTCAGAATGCAATCTTGCACACTCGGTACAGCAGAGGACCATATGCCACAAAACAGCTTGGATAACGAGCAGGTGGTAAAACTCATATGGCAGACATCAGGGCTATATCTTTAGCTAAAGCAATTTGGACAAGAACAACTGGGCACAACGGATGGGCCAATTAGCCCTTCATTGCTATTGATTACCATTTAGACTTTGCTTGAGCTGTGGGCGAAAGCAGGGATTCAGTTTCTAATAAATTAGTCTGCCATGATGAAAAAGGGAGGGGGAAGTTTCAGTGTTTTAGCCACTTGGCAGTCTTGCTAACTGGTTAAAAGACGGTCAGCCTACTATTCAGCAGCACTGACTGGCTAGAGCCATGGAATATCTCACAGAGCACTGGAAAAACACCCAGTTAAAACTGGGGCAGTCTGTGAGCAAGAGCAGGGGTGGCGGCAACCGTTATCTGCTATCCGGTGAGCAGCGGCTAGCGTAACCAGGAAATAGCAGGGAAATGTCTGTCCTAACTTTAACCTGTTGGTGCTGTCTGATTAATGACTGACTAGCGCCACTAAACAGATAGAGGTGCTGGTAACTGGCCAGCCCGGATTTTCAGCGGTAGACAGCAGATATGTTCTGCTACTGAATATCCAGCGGTGGCAGCTAGGTACCTATTTTGTCTAGCTGCCACACTGAATATATCTCCGGAAGTTTGTTTTTTAATGTCAAGATTTTTGCTGTATGCGTTCCACAGCACTTCTATGCCAAGACTTTCTGAGGTATTTTCACCCCCCTTCCAACTATTACTGTTACTACTACTACTGATCATTTGTATAACACTACAAGACAGATGCAGCACTGTACAGACACATGTAAAAGACTGTCCCTGATCCTCAGAGCTTACAAACTAGTCAAGACAGCCCTGTGCAGAGTAGAGAGAGCACATGTTGATTTGAGCTTCCCTGTATGTTACATACATGCATATATTATCTGGAACTCTAAAGGCTAATTTAAAAATGCATCTGTTATGAATCAGCTGTTCTATACTCATTTATCTTGCTCCATACTCACATTGATGACCCTTCTGACCCTTATTTTTTATTTATTTTATTTATTTATTTATTTTTTTACATTCTCTTATATACCACGCTATTCTGCATCAGTGCGGTTTACAGTGAACAAACTGAAATTACATTGAACAGGGCATTATAACTTGGAGATAACTATTTTACAGGGAACATGGGCTATGGAGGGTTAAGTGGCTTGCCCAAGACCACAAGGAGCACCTGTGGGACTAGAAACCCCAGTCCTTCCGGCCCAAGGTTGCTGTCCTCTAGTGGGATTTGAACCCCCGACCTTTATGCCTTAAAGCTCCTTTCCCCAACCACCTTGTACATATGTAAGTAATTTAGTTTGCATTCCCCGTTTATCCAAGTTATTACTCCTGTTCTATGTAAAGCATAAACATGTTATCCAAGTTGTTTTCTCCTGTTCTATGTGAAGCCAAACAGTTTGTTATGGTCATTTGGTTGTATGTAAACCGCGCTGACAATAGTGCGGTATATAAGAAATTGTAATAAATAATAAATAAATAAATAATAAATAACACCTCATTCAACCTCCAGTTGTGCTCTACTGCCACTACCTTGACCTTATCAAGTTCTCCAACTGCTCACCCTCAAACCTCTGCACATCAGTTCTTCTCTTATCTTACCTGCTAACCTTCACCCTTAACCACTCCCCATCCTGGGGTTCGCCCGATCTCCACCAACATGTTTAGGAATCTTCACACTATCAACCCTTCAGCTCTCTCCACTGCTGTCTTATCACCTCTTTCCTCCACTATGTCATCTGAGTCCGTTGATGAGGCAATACCTTCCTATCACACTATGCTCTCCTCTGCTCTGGATGCACTGGCTCCTCCCATTCCACGCCCAGTGAGGCGTACTGTACCTCAACCCTGGCTGTCTTCAACAAGCCGCTACCTATGTTCCTGTGTCCTTCCAGCTGAGTGCCTTTGGCTTAAATCACGTACCCTTGCTGACTACCTACAATTCAATTCACGCTAACCTCTTTCCAGTCAGAGCACTCGTCAAGCAAGACTACTATGTCCATCTGACTAACGCTTGCCTCTGACCCTTGCCATTCCTTTGCTATGCTCTCTCCTCCCCCCAATCCCTCCTTCACTTTCTGCCCAGACCTTGGCTATTTCCATGACAAAGTTTAAGTTTGTTTATTGGTTCTTGATCATCAAGGCAGTTTACAATCAAAATAATAACATAAAGAAGCGGCACAAGGCCAGAAGATTAGCCTTGAATTCTCCTTAGGTTCATCTCCTCCTTTTCAATCCCAAATCCTTCCCTCACCTTCTGTCACCCTTCTTCCTTTTCTGAAATTACTGAGGAGGAAACTGCAAATCTTCTCTCCTCCTCCAAACTGACCACCTGCTCCTCTGATCCCTTCCCCACCCATCTACTAAGCTCTTATCTCTTCCGCCATCATCCCTTCCATCTGTCATATCCTTAACCTATCGCTTTCCACTGCAACTGTTCCTGTGGCCTTCAAACATGCTCTGGTCACACCTCTCCTCAAAAAGCCCTCACTGGACCCTACCAGTCCTTCCAGCTATCAGCCTATCTCTTTCCTCCCCTTTGCTTGAAAACTACTTGAACAAGCAGTTCTCCACCTATATCTTGACTTATTTTCCCCTCAAGCCTTCTGGACCACTGCAGTCTGGCATTTGTCCTCTACATTCCACAGAAATGGCTCTTGCTAAAGCCTGCAGTGACTTGTTCCTCACCAAATCCAAGGGCCTTTATTCGATCCTCTTTTTTTTCTTGACCTTTCTGCTGCATTTGACACGGTTGAGCACCACCTTCTCCTCGATACTCTGTTCTCGCTTGGATTTAGGGGCTCTGCTCTGTCCTGGTTTTCTTCTTATCTTTCCCATCTCACTTTTAATATACGTTCTCCTCTACTGCCACCCTGTTTTCAGTTGGCATACCTCGGGTCTCTCTGTCTCGGGATCTCTCTTTTTCTCTCTCTACACTCAGTCCCTTGGTTAACTTATTTTTTCTCATGGTTTTCAGCACCATCTTTATGCTGATGACTCTCAGATCTATCTCTGTGCCTGAAATCTCTCCAGAAATCCAATCCCGGATCTCTGCCTGCTTATCCAACGTTGCTGCCTGGAGGTCTCAATGCCATCTGAAATTAAACATGGCCAAAACTGAGCTCCTTATTTTTCCTCCTACACCCACCGCCCCCCTTCCTCCCTTCTATATTTCTGTGGATGACACTACACTCCTTCCTTGTTTTCTCAGCTCACAACCTTGGGGTCATATGTGACTTTACTCTCTTTCTCTGCACACATCCAACAGATAACTAAAAACTGCTGCTTCTTTCTCTATAACATCAGCAAAATTCATCCCTTTCTTTCTATTCACACTACTAAGACCCTCATCCACTTACTAGTCACCTCCTGACTAGACTATTGTAACCTGCTCATTGTTGGTCTCCCTCTGAATCATCTTTCTCCCCTTCAATCTGTTCAAAACTCAGCTGCAGTTTATCTTCTGCTGGTGTTGCTATGCTCATGTAACCCCTCTTCTCAAGTCACTTCAGGCTCCCTATCAATTTATGTATCCAATTCAAACTTTTCCTACTGACCTACAAGTGCATTTGTTCTGTGGCTCTTCACTACCTTTCCTCTCTTACCTCACTCTACACCCCTACTCAGGAAGTCTGCCCCTCTGGCAAATCCCTTTTATCTGTGCCCTTCTCTGCCACTGCCACCTCCAGACTTGGTTCATTCCATCTTGCTGCTCCATAAGCCTGGAACAAGCTACCGGAGTCAGTGCACTGGGCTCCTTCTCTGGCCCTATTCAAATCCAGGCTAAAAATCACCTCTTTGAGGCTGCTTTTGGATCCTGATGCTCCTCACTCTCTCTTATGTTTATCTTACCATACTCTAGTCCCCAGTTTTGCTATGTTTTTTTTGTCTTGATTAGATTGTAAGCTCTGAACAGCAGGGACTGTGTCTTAAATCTATATATACAGCGCTGTGTAGTATTAGTCGGATATGCTCTGTTTTAACTGTAACTCCTGTTCTCAAATTCATGGGCACAGAATAAGAACTCAGAGCCGTTTCTTGGTAGATATCAGCCTGTCTTTATGCAAACAGTGTTACTTGTCTACACAATGAAGAAGCAGCTAGTGAGTATTTGAAGTCTACAATTAACTCTGTTTTTGATGACTTTGAGCAAGATTAGAACACAGCTAAAAGAAGAGCCTGTTCCAGTGACTCATCAAAGCTACACATTAAGTGCGTCAGACATCTTCACCAGCATATATTTTATTTCTCTTATAGTGAGCTGGGCAGCAACATGATAGTTCCTTCTTTTTGATAAAAGCATCTCTTTAAATGTAAGGTTTCTTTTGAATATCTTCCCTTCATATCATAATTTAATGACCCAGTAATTGTTCTGTGCAAACTTCAATTACAATTTTCCATTATAAGTGTGTGTGTGTGTGTGTGTGTGATTAGCCAACACCTCCCCCATCTCAGTTGTGTGGGCTCTTTAGCGTCACAGTGATTTCTATCAGGCCACATGTGCTTTCCCCCCATTTTCCTTCACTTGTCCATACCTTCAAAACTGTTGGACAACTTCAGCAAAGAGTTGAAACTATTACTGACTTTTTCTTTGCTGCTGTCGTGCTCCTCACTGACAAAATAAATCCAGACAGTATGTAGTGTGGGTAGAAGTAAATTTGCCATTTAGTTCTGAATGAAGGCAAGCATACTCGTATGAGCATCACAAGGGACGTCTCTAAACTCCATGACATTCGATCACTGAATGCCTTAACACTGGAAAGCAGCGGCAGTATGTGTCTAAACTTCAGATTTTTCATTTTCCTTTTCATGGATGATTAAAATATTTCAGGCAGGGAGACAGGGAACAAAGCTGACAGCTCCAAATCTAGCACCGAAGTTGGCAAATTGTATTTATTTTATTTGAGCAGTTTTTCTATACCGCCCCTTCCAACGATCAGGGGAGGTTTACATCGAACAAATACAAGTTACATGGAACATTGTTGTGAACTGATTTACATTGAACTATTTACAGACCATCTGTCCAACATGTTAAAGTATGGTGAAAGATGGCTAACATTTAACTATTTGCATTGTTACAGCCCATGGACCAAAACCAGTCCACAGTGACCCAACAGTTTTAGCCAGTGGTGTTGCTGCTTTCCAGATGGGAGGCCCATGATCATCTCTCTCTGTGAACTGATTTCTTTTTTTAATCCCCATGAATCTAGAAATTAGGTAATGGCACATTTTTTTTGTTTGCCCCTTTTTCTGGCAGCATCATGGTTTCTATGCAGAACCAGACTGGCTAGGAAACTGCAGGTATATGGTGGTGCATCCCTTATGTGCTTCCAGAAGTATGGTTGAGTGGTGCATTGAAGCCTATGATTGATCCATCTTCCAAAAATGTGACATCTCTTCATGAACCAAGGTACGCTGCCTCTATAACACTCCGTAGCAGAGTGCCGTAGCTTGACTGGATGCTATGAAAGAAAATAGTTTCTTTTTCTATTTTTATCAGAATTTTCAATCCATTCTGACACAACAATCACAACATTGGGGGAAAAAAAAGAAAACAAAGCATGGAACATAAAGCTTCTGTTTATATGGAAGAAAAATGTATCAAGAAAGAAACAATATGAAGGAAATCCCCAAAGAAGATAAACCACAAGTGGTACTTTTTTACATTTCCAATAGACTAATATCACCCCTCTGGAGAGAATTTTTGTTTTAAGTGCCATCAAGTCAATGCTGACTCCTGGTGACCCAACAGCCTCTGGGCTTTCTTGGCAAGGTATGAGCAGAAGTAGATTGCAAGCCTTTTTTTCCCAATGAAATGGAGGGTAAAGTGACTTGCCCAAGGTCACAAGAAATGCCAGTAGGAATCAAACTCTGATCTCTTGAGTACTAGGCTGTTGCTCCACTTCTGGAGAAGATACTCCATATTTATACTACATTACATTCTTTATCTGCTGGAAATTCTCTGAAGGAATTGGTTCATAACAGATATACTTGTTCCCATGTAAAAATAACAGACATTTGAAGGGAATCCTGAGGGAAAAATAACACACCTCCCCAATCTTTCACTCCTTGCCCAAACTGCAAAAATAAATTTCTATTCTATCACGTGGTGGTGGTCGTGGCCCTGGCCCCGGCCCCAGCACTGGCCACATCAGGAAACAATAACACTCTGCTCATGAAAAAGAGAACTCTTTATTAAAGAAACTCTTAAAGACCAGGCTTTTGTCTGTATTGAATACATAAAGTACCAGTAGGGTGGCTCTAGTTGAAATATTATATAGGAAGGACTCTAAGAAGGCAGAAATATCCAAGTTCTACTTATCCTTCTTTCTCCTACCCTTCCAGATGGTACCCAATACATAGTAGTGTTCTACGGCCCCCCCCCCCCACCATGTGATATTTTCAGTATATCCCTCGCATACATCTTGCAAAGCTCTAGCATAGATATCTTGTGGAAGTTGAGCAATCTCTCATTCTTCCCCTGTAACAGCTTTTCCAGTGTTTCCAACTTATTATGCAAGAATAAGCTATCCTTGATAACTGAGACCCCCATAATTTGTAAAAATGGAATTTGCATAGGCACCACATCCACTCACTTCTCCAACCCTTTTATTCTGGGATCTTGCTCCTCTAGCTTGGCCATAGTTTTCTCTGAAAACAAAGTTCTATGTGGAAAGAAATCCACACACACAGTTTACTCTGCAAGACCATCTGCCAAATGCCTTCTAGGAAATCTTTTTAAGGCCATCTGAGCCACAGCTTCAGGAACCACAAAGGAAATCACTTTGAACTGAAACCAGAGGATGAAAGATTGATAGTTGCCGTCCAGGACAGTGGATTCCGGATGAGATGTTTTATAGGGAGCATTGAAAAAACTGGCAAAACAGACAAATGCTGATTCTGTGTGAGAGAGCTGGAAACTGACTCACCTTATAGCAGGCTGTGAAGTTCTGATGGCTGAAAATTACTATACTGAAAGGCACAACAAAGTAGCACACCTCCTCCACTGAAAACTCTGGAAACACTACAACATCACTGTCCCTGAAAAGCACTGGGATCATGACTCTATGAGAATAATAGAGAATGAAGCAGTTATGATCACCTGGGACATTCCCATTCTGATGGATAAGAAACTAGATGCCAGGAAACCTGATGTAGTGGTAAAGGAGAAGAATACCAGAACGGCATTGGAAGTGTCTGTTCTGAGTGATTATTCTGTGAATTGAATGGAGAGGCAGAAGATCCTGAATACCAAGAAATGCAGTCAGAGATGAAGAAAACGTGGCAGAAAGATACAGAAATATTTCCCATTGTATTGGGAGTGACAGGCTTGATAAAGAAGAATTTCCAGGCACATGTTGATAAACTACCCATACCTGTTCCATCTTACAAACTCCAGAAGGAAGTTCTCTTTGGCATGATGCGAGTATTGCACTGAGCAGCAGCAGTAAATTTGAGAGATTAAGATCATACTCCACATACTCTGGCTTAGAAGTGAGGTTCACGACTGTCATGGTATCCACGACTGTCATGGTATCCACAATATTAACCCATTTGGAGAAAATGCCCAGAGAAATCCCTTTACAGATCAAGATCATCCAGGCGCTGATTTCTGCTCCAGTCTGCAAGGCTTCTTGGTCATGTGAGCCATCACTCAGTTCCTTGGTTGGGGGAGCACCACCTCCAGTGTTCCACCTGTCCCCAATCTGGAGTTTTACTGCAGCTCAGAACCCTCTCTGACTGTCTCTTGGCAGCAATGTTCCCATCCATGTCCTTTCCTCATCAATACTGGCAATGTGCATATCATTGCGTGGGGTGGAGTAGAGTGGATACCCCTCTGGAGCTTAAAGAACCCTGTGTGATGCTATTGGCAACTGCAGGTCTGTCAAGGATAACATTGCTATAATATGCTAGTCCATTGGGCTATGAACTCCCACCAGATTTGGACCTGAACTTTGTGAGGTTCTTCTTCTTACCTTTTCAAATGGAGAGGGAGAACAGCAGAAGATGGAGAATGGATTTTTAGGGAGCATCCATGGTTGTGTCCATGATGACTTCATTTGTCTAGCTTGACCTGGTTTCTGCCCAATTGGGTTTTTCTAAAACAATATTCTGTGGTGTGAGTGAAACCTAGATTTCATCTGTCCAGGAGGCCCATACTGCAAAATGTCAGAGGTCCTGCTGAAATTAAAAAAGGAATACCGAGGCAGCTACCAAACCTTTATTTTTCACAATAAGAACATAAGATATGCCATACTGGGTCAGACCAACGTCCATCAAGCCCAGTATCCTGTTTCCAACAGTGGCCAATCTAGGTCATACGTACCTAGCAGTTTCCCCAAAAGACACAGGTTCCGCAATGCTTGTACTGGGTCAAGCATTGATATCCTGGGTCCCTTCTTAATAATGGTTTATGGACCTTTCCTCCAGGAACTTGTCCAAACCTTTTTTAAACCCAGCTACACTAACAGCCTTTACTACATCCTCCGGTAACAAATTCCAGAGTTTGATTACACGTTGAGTGAAAAAATATTTTCTTTTATTAGTCTTAAATAGTTTACCCTGTAGCTTCATTTCATGTCCCCTAGTCTTTCTATATTCTGATAAGGTAAACAATCGATCTACGTTTACCCGTTCCACTCCGTTCATTAATTTATAGACTTCTATCATATCTCCCTTCAGCCGTCTCTTTTCCAGGTTAAAGAGCCCTAACCTTTTTAGCCTTTCTTATTTATTTATTTACATTCTCTTATATACCGCACTATTCGGCATCAGCGCGGTTCACATCGAACAAAAATCTCAGTACAATCAACATGCATGAGTTTACAGATAACAAGGGAAGGAACTTGGATCAAACGGGGAAACTATATACAGACTATTTACAGATGTGGTATAACTAAATAGTAACATGTTACTAGTAACAGGTGCTAGGAATATATTCACTTGTTATATGGAATCAGCCAAGCATGCTATTGAGGTATCATGGGATTGGGTAATTGGGTGAGGTCACAGAGGTCAATAGGTGTGGATGACTCTATAAGGAACTTGTTGAAGAGAAAGTATCCTTCCATCCCCTTTACCATTTTGGTGGCTCTTCTCTGAACCTTTTCTAAAAACGCTATATCCTTTTTAAGATACGGCGACCAGAATTGCACACAATATTCAAGGTGCGGTCTCACCATGGAACGATATAGAGGCATTATAATATCTTTTGTTTTATTTTCCATTCCTTTCCTTATCATACCTAGCATTCTATTTGCTCTCTTGGCCGCCGCTGCACACTGGGCCGAGGGTTTTAACATGGTATCCACAATGACACCTAAATCTTTTTCCTGGGTGGTGGTTCCTAATGTGGAACCTTGCATCGTGTAACCATAGTTTGGGTTGTTCTTCCCTAGGTGCATAACCTTGCACTTGTCCACATTAAATTTCATCGGCCATTTTGATGCCCAGTCTTCCAGTTTATCAAGATCCTCTTGCAATTTTCCACAATCCTCTTGGGTTTTAACAACTTTAAATAGTTTTGTGTCATCTGCAAATTTGATAACCTCACTCGTTATTCCACTTTCCAGGTCATTTATGAATATGTCAAAAATCAGCGGACCCAGCACAGATCCCTGGGGTACACCACTATTCACCTTACATTTTACATTTAACGGGAGTTGAAACTTGGGAGAACATGGGTAACTATCTACAGTTATTCACAGAGTCGAAAAACTCTGGTTATATGCATGGTGTGTGTATTTCCCTATGGAATCTACACAGGAAAGTAACTTGTGAATAGGTAGTACTTGAGCGTTTTCCTGAATTGGGTTAAGTTGGTGATAGCTCTCAAGTCTGGTGGGAGGGCGTTCCAGGCTTTTGGGGCATAAATGCTGAGGGCTCTTTTAGCTGTTGCCTTTGTGCATCTCGCTATTTCTTTCAGGACTATTAGGGTGTTTATTGCTGCGGATCTTCTGATTCTTTTGGGGGGTGAAGTACGTAATAGTTCATTGATGGCTGTGGGTGATTGATTGTTCAGGGCTTTGAAGGTCGTGATTATGATCTTATGTTGGATTCTGGCATGGGTCGGTAACCAGTGGAGCCTTTTCAGGATTGGTGTAATGTGGTCTGTCCTCGATATTCCTTCCAATACTCTGGCGGCTGTGTTCATTGCTAGTTGGAGAGGGTTTAGAGTTGCTTGTGGGAGTCCATATAGAATTGCATTTGAGAAATCGAGGTGTGGCATCACCAAGGCTTGGTAGATGGTTCTGAAATCCGTGGGTTCAAGTAGTGGTCGTAAATGCCGGAGTGTACATATTTTGTGATATATCAATTTTGTTGTATTTTTTATGTGTGTTTTCATGTCTAGTCGTTGGTCCAGGGTGATGCCTAGGTATCGAATAGTGGGTTTAACTGTTCTGTGTCCTTTATCTTTAATGTGGCTGGGGGTGTGAAATCCTGGTTCCTCGTGATGAACACTACGTCAGTCTTGCTATGATTGATTCGTAAGTTCTGTGTGAGGAGCCACTCTTCAACTTTTTCGAAACAGCTCACCAGTGAGGTAAAGTCGGGTTGGTTGATTGCGAATGGCATATATAGGAGAATGTCGTCTGCATAAGCTAAGCAGGCAACATTAAAAGAACGAACTAGGTCACAGATAGGTTGCATGTAGATGTTGAACATTAATGCGGAAAGCGAGGAGCCTTGAGGCACACCCTGTTCTTGTAGAAATAGGTCTGATGTTGTGGTGCCGATCCTCACTTGTTGCCATCGGTTGGACAGGTATGATTTACACCAGCTCAGTGCAGAGTCATGGATTCCTTTTTCCTTGAGACGATCGATAAGTATTTGATGACTTACAGAATCGAACGCAGCCGAAATGTCCATGACTATAAGGATGAAGCCTTGTCGGATGTTATCTATTCCTGTGATTAGAGTGTTGAAGAGGGTGATGAGGAGAGTCTCCACACCATGTGCTTCCCTGAAACCATGTTGGGATGGGTCAAGCGGTGCTTCAGTGTCTATATGTTGCTGGATTTGGCGTTGAACCACCTTTTCAATTATTTTGGCTAGCAGTGGGATGCTGGATATTGGTCTGTATGATTCAACTTTTACCGGATCCATTTTGTTATTCTTCAATAGAGGCCTAATGGAGGTATGTTTTAGACTTTGAGGAAAGGTTCCCATTGCAAATGATTGTTCTAGGATTTTATTTAGGAAGTGGCTTAATTCACAGCGAAGTTCTCTTATCTAGGATGCTGGACAGGGGTCGTTTGGTGCAGTGGTAGCATTGATGGAGGCAATAGTGTTTTCGATCTCCTTGGGTGATATGGTGTTGAATTTGGTCAGTGGAGACGGTTGTGATGGCTTGGGTATGGGGGAGGGACCAGTGGGGCAAGGGTTTTTGACTGTTTGCATCATTTTTGGGCTGTAAAACTCCAAGGGAGCAGTACAGTATAGGGAGTGAAGTGCTTCTGTCCACAAAAGAACAATGAGACCTGGGCATGACTGTTTCTAATGATCTTAAGGAGGCCAGATCCTTGTCCAATTAGTGATGATCAACCAAGATCTGGATTAGGCTTGGTAAATGTCTCTGACAGTATACTTAGATATGGTTTCACAGAATTTCTGGCACAAAAACATGGCAAAAGAAAAATCTTTGGAGTAAATCTCTGCAACAGGAGTCAATAGTTTCACAAGGCAAAATATCCAGTTAGCATTTTCCATAGAGCTGCAGACCAGACAAAATTTGGGCCAATTGGGAAATAGGAAGGAAGATCACCAGCAATACATCAGTTAAGGGCAGGCTAGCTAGAGCTAGCCACTATGGACACTTGATGGATCTTCTGCAAGTTGCCTGTCTTCTAATCCAAAGTTCACTGATTTGAGACCAGCCTCTGACTATGAGAAAAAAAAGACAGTTGGGTTCTTTATCTGCCTAAAGCGTCTAGTGACCTTTCAACTATTTTCTTTATTTGGGAAGCAGCCACAGCTACCTCTTTAATTAACAAAATTGCCCTGAAATGAAAATTTTATAAAAACAAAATGAAACAAAATTTTGCTTTGGCTATACACCCCTAGCAATTAATGCATGCCTACTGTTATGATAGTGCATTAATGTGGCAATTAGTGCACACTAAGGGACATATCTACTAAAGGTTCACATGTATTAAGTGTTACTATGGCCCTTTTATTTCTATGAGTGAAGTGGCACTTATTACATTTTGTTATTGTGTGGCATAGAGTTGATGCAGACTCCTGGCTCCTCTGGGCTTTGTTAGTAAGGTGTGACCTTTGGTAAACATACCCCTAACAGTAAACAGCTAATGTGGCTTATTAAACAGATCCCTTCATGTTTTAAGTTTGATTTGTGATTCTGACATGTATATGAATTGCTATGAATTTATAACTCTCTTGGAACGCCCTGCATCAATTCTCCCACCACTTGGATACTATTAATTTTCTTCACCCTCGTCAATCAGGCTTCCATCTGGGTCACAGCGTGGAGACAGTCCTTCTTGCCTTTCTTAATGAACTGCATGTTGCACCTGACCATGGCGATATTTCGGTGGTGGTATCCTTAGACCTTTCTGCGGCCTTTGACCTTGTGGATCACTCTCTTCTTCTTTCTCGCCTACGGGATGCTGGTCTTCATGGTACTGTCTATTGCTGGTTTCACTACTATCTTTTCTCCCAGTCCTATTCTGTCCTTTCTCACTCCTCTTCGACCCCCCTCCTCTGCTTCTGTCTCTGTGCACTGCGGTATTCCACAAGACTCCGTCCTTGCACCTCTCTTATTCAATATCTTCCTAGCATCCCTTGCCCTTCTCATTCAGCAATCTGGGATACCAGCTTTCTATTATGCAGATGACCTTGTTCTTCTCCATCACACCTCTCCTATTCAGCCAGATCTCTCCCTTCTCAACTCGTGTCTTCTCTCTGTTGCCGACTGGCTTTCCACAAACTGCCTACACGTAAATCTCTCTAAGACTGTTGCTATCTGGTTCCCCCATAGTAGTCCCTGTCCACAATTAGCCCCATCCTTTGCTGGATCCTTTATCCCACTAGTATCCTGCTTTCGGTACCTGGGTGTTCTTGTTGACTCTAATCTCTCTTTCCATGATCACATTTCCCACGTCACAAAGACTTCCTTTTTCTACCTCCGTAAGGTCCGTGCTGTTCGCCCCTTTCTTACTGCCCAAGCCCTCACCCCTCTTGTTCTTTCCCTTATCATTTCTTGCCTCGATTTCTGTAACTCTGTCCTTCCCAGTATCCCTCAATCTCAGCTGTATAGGCTCCAACTCATTCAGAACACAGCTGCCTGTTTGCTCACCCAGTCCACTCACTTTGACTATGTCACTCTTTTCTTTCTGCACCTCCACTGGCTACCTGTTGACCACCATATTCACTACAAGCTCCTTACGCTCGTCCACCCGGTCCTCTACAAGCACACCCCTCAGTATCTGTCAGACCTCATTCAATCTCACACTACCAGTCGCGCCCTCCGGTCAATTCACATAAACCGTCTTCATCTCCCTTCCCCCTCTTGAGCCCACCTGCATTCTACTTGCTCCTCAGCTTTTTTCTTCATTGGTCCCACACTCTGGAACTCCCTCCCCTCATCTCTCCGACTTGAACAGAACCACCGCACCTTTAAAGCACGCCCGAAGACTCACTTGTTCTCCTCTGCTTTTGACCTCCTGTGTGATCTCTTCCTATTGCCCTTCAGGGTCTCTGTTCCTTCTGTGTGGTATGCATGGCCTGCTCCTCACTATCCTGTTTACATTGTAACTTCCTTTCTTTTTTCCCTGGCCCTTGGCCGTGCTTTTGACTTTTTTGTAATTGTACACCCCTCTGTTATTATATGAAGGGTGGTATATCAAATCTAATAGAAACATCAAGTGAGAACTGGATATAGATTACATATAGATATATAAAATTTAGTTCTATTTACAGTATCTATACCTTTTAGTCTAGTCACCTGTCTGACTTGTCAGTTCCAGTCTAACGTGAATCTGCCCCAGCTACCCCCTGCTCATGAGACGTGAATGGAAAATATGCCATTTGCTGCTCTCACAATTATGTGATCCTGGGGTAGAGGGGAGGCTCTCCTTTCCGTTACAGGTCTCTAATCCTGTGGAACAGGGCCATTGCTACTTGCTCTCACAGCACTGTTACATTTTCAGACATTATATGAATCTACTTTGTCCAAAGGGGATCATCTGACATAAAGTTCATATTGACAGGATCTTCACAGTTTGTACCTTTCGTATTAAGTGAATGTTTTAGCACAGCATAGAGCCGAAGGGAGGGTTGACTGGCTATCAAGCAGCTTTGTTGTGTCTGAGGGAAAAATATTTATTAAATCTGGACTGAACTATGCTTTTGTTATTGAAGTCTCCCTCCCCCCTGTTGTGGAAAAACTAAGAGAACAGGCAAAGGGAGTCTTGTTCATTTTTATTGCATGGCAGTAAAGCACAGTTACTTGCAGTTATTGCATGGCAGTAAAGCACACTTTACCTGATTGTTTGCTGTGATACCACCTTGATTATTAAGAGAAGGCGGTTTAGAAATACTGTTAAATAAATAAATACTTACCTGTAACAGGTGATCTCTGGGAACAGCAGGAATAAGTCTTAACATATGGGTATCGTCGGTACCGACAGAGCCTGCGCGGGAAAGCTCCCCAGCATCCAGTAAGAAAGCTTTTGGGAGCATCCCACAGCGCCTGCGTGCTGCCTTCCCGCCTTTCCCAACCGCCTCTCTCCAGTTCGAGTTTTAAAGCTGAGACAAAGAGAGAGAGAGGAAAGGAAAGATAGATAGAGAGATACAACTCCTAGGGGAGGTGGGTGGGTTGTGAAGACTTATTCCTGCTGTTCCCAGAGATCACCTGTTACAGGTAAGTAACTGCGCTATCTCCAGGAACAAGCAGGAATGAGTCTTCACATATGGGGACTCCCTAGCTGCAGATACCAGGGAGAAACCCCAGGTTGTGTGTCCCTGAAAAGGACTCTACCTCCCCCCATGGATCTCTGGCATCTGACCAGGGTAGGTGGGTAGGAGTTGATTAGGAATGGAACAGGTGTTTGAAGCAAAAACACAAAATAAAGACTTTTTCAAGTACATTCGTAGCAAAAGGTCTGTGAGAGAGTTAATTGGACCATTAGATGATAGAGGGGTAAAAGGGGCAGTAAGAGGAGACAAGGCTATAGCAGAGAGACTGAATGAATTCTTTGCTTCGGTCTTTACTGAGGAAGATGTAGGGATGTTACCCAAGACTGAAGTGGTATTTAAAGGTGATACTGCAGAGGAATTGAGAGAAATATCACTACACCGGGAAGATATATTACAACTATTTGATAAACTGAATAGTAGCAAATCACCAGGACCGGATGGTATACATCCCAGAGTGTTGAAAGAACTGAAATATGAGATTGCAGACCTGCTATTGGTAATCTGTGAACTTTCATTAAAATCATCTGTAATACCTGAAGATTGGAGGGTCGCCAACGTAACACCAATTTTTAAAAAGGGTTCCAGGGGTGACCCAGGGAATTACAGACCGGTGAGCCTGACATCAGTACCAGGGAAAATGGTAGAAACCATCATAAAGAACAAAATTACACAGCATGTAGATAGTCATGGCCTAATGGGAGACAGCCAACATGGCTTTAGACAAGGAAGATCTTGTCTTACTAATCTGATATGTTTTTTTGAAGGTGTGCATAAACAGGTAGACAAAGGTGAGTCGGTTGATATAGTGTATCTGGACTTTCAGAAAGCTTTTGACAAGGTCCCCCATCAGAGACTTTTGGCGAAGCTAAAAAGTCATGGGATAGGAGGCAGTGTACTATTGTGGATCGGGAACTGGTTAAAAGATAGAAAGCAGAGGGTAGGGCTAAATGGCCAATATTCCCAATGGAAAAAGGTGAATAGTGGAGTACCCCAGGGATCTGTACCGGGTCCGCTACTTTTTGACATATTCATAAATGACCTGGAAAAGGGAATAACTAGTGAGGTTATCAAATTTGCAGATGACACAAAACTGATTAAAGTTGTTAAAACCCAAGAGGATTGTGGAAAACTGCAGGAGGATCTGGATAAATTGGAAGACTGGGCATCCAAATGGCAGATGAAATTTAATGTGGACAAATGCAAAGTTATGCACCTAGGAAAGAATAACCCACACTATAGTTACACGATGCAAGGCTCCACATTAGAAACCACCACCCAGGAAAAAGATTTAGGAGTCATCGTGGATAACATGTTAAAACCCTCCGCCCAGTGTGCAGCAGCGGCCAAGAAAGCAAATAGAATGCTAGGTATCATAAGGAAAGGGATGGAGAATAAAACAAAGGATATTATAATGCCTCTGTATCGCTCCATGGTACGACCGCACCTTGAATATTGTGTGCAATTCTGGTCACCGTATCTTAAAAAGGACATAGCGTTATTAGAAAAAGTACAGAGAAGAGCCACCAAATTGGTGAAGGGATGGAAGGCTACTCCTATGAAGAGAGGCTAAAAAGGTTAGGGCTCTTTAACCTGGAAAAGAGACGGCTGAGGGGAGATATGATAGAGGTCTATAAATTAATGAATGGAGTGGAACGGATAAATGTGGATCAATTGTTTACGCTATCAGAATATAGAAAGACTAGGGGACATGTAATGAAGCTACAGGGTAAACTATTTAAGACAAATAAGAGAAAATATTTTTTCACTCAACGTGTAATCAAACTCTGGAATCTGTTACCGGAGGATGTAGTAAGGGCTGTTAGTATAGCTGGGTTTAAAAAAGGTTTGGACAAGTTCCTGGAGGAAAGGTCCATAAACCACTATTAAAAATGGACCCAGGATATCAATGCTTGACCCAGTACAAGCATTGTGGAACCTGTGTCTTTTGGGGATATTGCTAGGTACGTATGACCTAGATTGGCCACTGTTGGAAACAGGATACTGGGCTTGATGGACCTCGGTCTGACCCAGTATGGCATGTCTTATGTTCTTATGAGAACAGCCTGACCAAACGAGGCATCCCGGCGGGAGTCCTTGTCCAAACAGTATTGGGCTGTGAAGGTATGAACCGAGGCCCAGGTGGCCGCTCGTCAGATTTGTTCGATGGACACAGAGTTTAGATGAGCCATTGAGGCTGCCATGGCTCTCACATTGTGAGCTGTGACATGGCCCTCCAGAGAAATGTTCCTACTCTGGTAGGCGAAAGAAATACACTGAGCAATCCAGTTGGACAGTGTTGTCTTAGAGACTGGAAGTCCTAAATGAGAAGGATCAAGAGCAACAAAGAGTTGAGCAGACTTTCTATGTTGCTGTGTTCTTTGTAAGTAAAAAGCGAGAGCTCTCTTACAATCCAAGGTATGAAGATTCCTCTCTGCATTTGATGCATGAGGTCCTGGAAAAAGACAGGTAAATATACCTCTTGGTTCAGATGAAAAGGTGAGACCACTTTAGGCATAAAGTGTGGATTGGTCCTGAGGACTACCTTATCATGATGGAACCTTGTATAAGGAGGATTAGCCACCAAAGCTTGCAACTCACTGATACAGCATGCTGAGGTGACTGCAATGAGAAAAATAACTTTCCAAGAAAGGAATTTCAAGGAGGTGGTGGCTAAAGGTTCAAAGGGTGGCTTCATAAGTTGGCCAAGAACCAGGTTTAAGTCCCATGCCACTGGAGGTGGTCTAATGGGAGGTTTAGTTAAAAGAAGACCTCTCATGAATCTTGCTATAAGAGGATGAGAGGAAATAGGTTGTCCATTGAGAGGCTTGAGGGACGCTGCCATAGCACTCAAATGGACTCTTACTGAATTCGTTTTCAGACCTGCATGGGATAGATGCAGGAGATACTCTAGTAGAGAATTCAGAGGTATTGCAAAAGGGTATAGACCTTTCCCTGAACACCAAATGGTAAATCTTTTCCATTTGAAAGCATAGGAACGTCTAGTAGAAGGCTTTCTAGAGGCATGAATAACATCTCTGACTTGTTGAGAGAGATGAAAATCTTGAAGGTCTAGGCCTTCAGCAACCAAACCCTGAGATGGAGCGACTGGGGGTTTGGGTGCCACAAAGTTCCCTCTTCCTGGGACAGAAGGTCTGGTGCAGAGCCCAAGTCCAGGGAAGGAGCTTGAGAGAGATGCAGAAGTAGAGGGTACCACACTTGGCGTGGCCAATGTGGTGCTATGAGGATCATGGTCCCTTGATCTCTCTGAAGCTTGAATAGTGTCTTGGGAATTAGGGGAATTGGTGGAAAGGCATAAAGGAAGTCTTGACCCCAGTGAAGGAGGAAGGCATCCTTGGCCTGAACTCCCTGACACGGAATTCTGGAACAGAACCGGGGAAGTTTGGCATTCCACGGGCTTGCAAAGAGGTCTATGTCCGGGGTTCCCCAAATTCAAAAAATCCTGGCTACCTGGTCCATGTGGAGGGACCACTCGTGTGGAAGCAGAACTCGACTGAGTCTGTCCGCCCAAGAGTTTTGAACGCCTGGAAGATATACTGCCAGAAGATGGATGTGATGCTTTCTGGCGAAGGCCCACAGTCGCAAAGCTTCGTTGCAAAGTGACAGAGAGCCAGTCCCGCCCTGCTTGTTTACATAGAACATGGCTACTTGGTTGTCCGTATGGATGAGGACTGTCCTGTAGCTGAGCAGGGAATGGAACACTCTGGGAGCTAAGAATATTGCTCTGAGTTCCAAGAGATTGATATGCAGAGAAGTCTCCAGTGGAGACCAGATGCCCTGGGTGGAGAGATCCTGCAGATGAGCTCCCCAACCCATTGGAGAAGCATCTGTTGTCAGAGTTGCTTGGGGTAGCGACTGCTGAAAAGGGGACCCCAGCAACAGATTTGGAGGGGACTTCCACCACTGGAGAGACCAAAATAGGCGACTGGAGTTTGCTATTTTGTCTGACAGGCAACCTGATGCCTGAGTCCATTGGGTGGACAAAGTCCATTGAGCTGCCCTCATGTGAAGGCGAGCATATGGAACCACATGCACGGTGGATGCCATGTGGCCTAATAGTTGTAAGATCTCTCGAGCAGTTAAATGGGACTTTAACTGTATCTGGGAGGCTAACTGCACCAGACGTAGGCAACGGGCCTGAGGAAGATAGGCCCTTGCAGTTGTGGTATCCAGCAAGGCCCCTATAAACTCTAGAGACTGAGTAGGGGTGAGATGGGATTTTGGGATGTTTATTACCAGTCCCAAATACTGAAGGACACGCATTGTGCAGGTTAGAGAAAACTGGGCCTCTGACTGGGATGGAGCTCGAATGAGCCAGTCGTCCAGATATGGGAAAACGAATATTCCTAGAGTGCGTAGAAATGCAGCTACTACTGCCATGCATTTCATGAACACCCTTGGTGCAGAGGCCAGACCGAAAGGAAGCACCCTGTATTGGTAGTGCTTTCCTTGAAAAAGGAACCGAAGGAACCTTCTGTGTGTTGGATGGATGAGGACATCGGTGTACGCATCCTTGAGATCTAGAGGACAAAGCCAGTCCTGACTCTGAAGGTACGGCAGCAGAGTACCGAGAGAAATCATCTGGAATTTCTCTTTGAATAGAAACTTGTTCAATTCTCTGAGATGTAATATGGGTCTTTAGCCCCCTGTTTTCTTTGGAATAAGAAAATAAGGGGAGTAGAACTCTGAGCCCTGTTGAAGAATGGGTACTTCTTCTATTGCCCCTTGGGCAAGAAGGGTAGCAATCTCCTGACCCAGAAGGTTGAGGAGAGATGTTGGAGAATTGAACTGTCTCACCATGGTGTGGGGAGGAAGGTTCAAGAAATGAAGCTTGTACCCTTCCCTTACAATGGAGAGGGTCCATTGCTCTGCTGTAATTTGCTCCCATCTGGGAGCAAAGTAAGCCAACCTTCCTGGAATGATGAGGGGCTCTGGTTCTTCCAGAGCTAGAAAGGCTAAGTTCTCTAGTTGCAAGTCAAAGGCCCTGGGGAGGCTGAGGCTGCTGAGTCGTGGGAGGCCTGGCAACCTTTGACTTGGCCTGTTTAGGTGGTTGCTGACGCTTTGCAGCAAAACGACCTACAGATGATGCCTGCTGACCATAAGCAGGATAGTATCTTCCCTTTTTAGAAAAAGTTGTCTTTTTGAACAACCTTTTCTTAGCAGGAGCAGAGGTAGACTTTGAAAGTCGATCCAAAACAGAGTTCTCAGCATCCATCTGAGTGGCCTTTGCTTTCCAATCCCTGCCAAAAAGGTTTTCACCTGTACAAGGAAGATTTCCCAGTTCATCTTGGACCCAAAGTTCCAAATCAGAGGCTTGTAACCAAGCAATTCTGCATGCACCTATGGCAATAGCCGAGGCTCTGCTTACACACTCAAAAGAGTCAAAGGCTGCACGGTTGGAAAATTTGGAAACATCTTGGGCATGTTTAAGCCAAATGAGAAATTCCTGCCTTTTATCTTCTGAAATAAAAGGGGCTAAAGTCTGCAGATCTGTGACTTCTTTTAGAAACATCCCCATATAGAGACTATAGGAGTTGATTCTGGCAGCAAGCATATTAGCTTGGAAAACCCTTCGGCCAAAAGCATCAAGGGTTCTGCATTCACGTCCTGGAAGATTAGATGAGTGTCTCTTTGCACTCTTTATTTTCCTCATGGCAGACTCTACCACAATAGAGTGGTGAGGAAGCTGAGAATTATGAAAGCCAGGACAAGGAGGGACATGGTACATGGTGTCTAATCTACGAGAATGAGGAGAGGTGGTAAGAGGAGTCTCCCACATGCTCAACATGAGATCATAGAGAATCTCATGAATAGGTAAAGTAGCTGCTTCTTTAGGAGCCTTAGGATATTGCAAAATATCTAGTTGCTTGGCTCTAGGCTCTGACTCAGGGGCCACTGTAATGGAGAGGCCCCTAGCCACTTCCCTAATGAAGTCCTGAAAAGACAAGTCTTCTGGAGGAGACATTCTTCATTTTGGAGAATCAGACTCCTGAGGAAGAAGTACCGGTGCATCGACAGAAACCTCCGACTCATCAGAGTCTTCGGAGGAATCGAAGTATCGCCTGTCTGGATGCTCCTGTAAAGCCCGATATGCGTACCGAGTGGGATCGACATCGGGAGTAAGCGGTACCGGTTCAGTACCGATGGGCATCATAGGACAGGGTACCGTTGCAGTCGACACCGAAGCCGATGTCGATGCAATCGGTACCGGCAACGGAGACTGTTGCGGTACCAGAGGCGTCGAAGCCTGCATAAATGCCGTTAGGGTGCGCTGCATGGATAGAATCTTCTGATCCATCAACGCCACCAGAGTCTGGATGTCGGTACCAGTGGAGGCCACCGGTACCCCAGAACACGGCAACAGGTGATCGGTCGAGGCCAAGCCATCGATGTCAACCTGTGACCCCATAGACAATGCTTTGGAAGCCGGAACTTCCCGCCGGGGTAATTTTGCTGGTGCGGAATCCTCGAGGACAAGCCCGGAGGCATCTCGATGCTTAGAGGGAGATTTTCCCTTCGAGGACCGGCTAGATTTATGTTTGGTTACCTGAGATCCATGGGAGGAAGAAGAAGCCCTGGAAGACGTCGATGCTACTGAGGCTGCATCAGAGGGAAACGGGGTACTGAGCTTGGCTGCTCGGTTCTGCCAACCTCTTTTAGACATCATGGTACAGGACACACAATCCGTGATGGAATGGTCAGGACCCAAACATTTTAGACACCAGTCATGGGTGTCAGTGACAGAAATAGTACCGCCACACTTCATGCACTTTTTGAACCCGGAAGCGGGCTTCTCCATGAGGAGAAAATATGTTCAGGCCTAAGGCCCAAACCGAAAATGCACAGTTGAAGAAAGAAAAGGGTTTTTTTTTGTTTTGCTTTGTTTTTTAAGAAAGAAAAGAAAAGACCGGCGGTACCGGTCTGACGTCGAAGAAGGCAGACGCGACACAGAAAAATAAAGAAAAAAAATAAAGAATTCTTCTGCGGTGACAGGAACACGACCTGCTGGCTCCGCGGAAAAGAAGAACTGGAGAGAGGTGGTTGGGAAAGGCGGGAAGGCAGTGCGCAGGCGCTGTGAGATGCTCCCAAAAGCTTTCTTACTGGACGCTGGGGAGCGGGAACGCGCAGGCTCCGTCGGTACCGACGATACCCATATGTGAAGACTCATTCCTGCTTGTTCCTGGAGATATATAGATTCAGAAATCACTTCCCCTTGCTGTTCTGAAAGAAACTGCAAGGTTGTAAACAAGCCCTGTGGACTAAGGCTGGAATATCTAGCATGGATTTCCAAAGATTAATGCTAGATTGAAGAGCTTTTGAGCACAGTATCTTGTGAAAGACGAAGCACAGGTCATTTTAGAAGGATTGTGCGACCTTGACATACATAAATGGTATACACTGATTTTACAGTGCTGCTGTTTAATGTATAGATGCTGCAAGATGTATAGGGTTTAAGGGTCAATGTTCTGTGAATGGTTTGGGCGGGCTTTACAAGTTTAAGCGCCAGTAACTACAGATGTAAATGCCAGTCTAGTAAGACATGTATTTGCTGTGTAACTTCCAGATTTCACAACAATTCACATAAAGAGGAGACAGTTAAGGAGTCAGTGACATGATCTTTTTTTGTTTACTTTTTTCAGGTGATGTTAGACATCACTGAGATAAGCATGTTTTTCCCCACAGGTGTAAATGCCAAAGGGGAAATTAAAAAAAATATGCATGAATTGCCATTGTAAAATGGGAAATATTTTATAGTTAACGTAAGAATATAACAAGTGCCATTCTGGGTCAGACCACAGCTGCTTCAAGTCCAGTGTCCTATTACCAACTGTGGTCAATCCAGGCCACAAGTACCTGACATAACTCAAATGTAGCTAATTCTCTGCTACTTATCGCAGGGATAAGCAGTGCTGTTCTCTCGGTCTGCCTTAATACTTTTTTCAAACCCAGCTAGACTAGCTGCTTTTACCATATCTGCTGGTAATGAATTCCAACGCTTAATTATGTGTTGAGAGAAAAAATATTTTTTTCTATCTGTTTTAAATATACTACTTTGTAGCTTCATGGTATGTCCACTAGCCCTTGTATTTTTTGAAAGAGTAACCAATTGATTTGCTTTTACCCATTCCATTCCACTTGGTCATCTCTTCACCCTGAAGGGGCCGAACCTCTTTAGCCCAGACTGTCCCCCTTAAAAACCTATGCATCCTACAGCATCTACTCATGCAAGTACCGGAACTGTAAAATAGAGTATTTACTCACCTGTAACAGGTGTTCTCCAGGAGCAGCAGGAATCAGTCCTCGCATATGGGTGTCATCAGCGCCGATGAAGCCCCAGCGGAGCATTTCCCCAGCTTTCTAAGAAAGCCTTTGGGAATGCAGGCACACATGCGCGGTTCCCTTCCCGCCTAAAGGTGCCATCTTACCTCAGTCAAATGACATAGCTAAGAACAGCACACAAAAATGAAAAATAAACTATGTACAACTGCAACTCCAAGGGGAGGAGGGAGGGTTGTGAGGACTGATTCCTGCTGCTCCTGGAGAACACCTGTTACAGGTGAGTAACTACTCTTTCTCCAGGACCAAGCAGGAAGTCAGTCCTCACATATGGGTGACTCCCCAGCTCTGGGCTACCGAGAATCCCAGGCTGAACAAGAGTACTCCCTCTAGTCTCAGCAGCAAAGAAAGGCTTTTCAAGGACACAACCTCCACCGGTAGCCCAACAGAGGGCAGGAGTTGCCTAAACCTCAAAGAGATTCCGGAGTACTGCTTGGCCAAAAGCACTGTCCCTACGGGACTCCCTCTCCAGACAGTAATGGGCCGCAAACGTCTGGCTTGAAGACCAAGTTGCAGCCCTGCAGATGTCTACCAAGGGCACAGAGCGGAGATGATCCACTGAGGCAGCCATTGCCCTGACACGGTGGGCCGTAACCCGACCCTGCAAAGGAAGGTCAGCCGCCTTGTAAGCCCAGGTAATACAGTCAGCCACCCAGATGGACAAGGTACGCTTGGACACAGCCAACCCCAACTTATTAGTGTCAAAGGATACGAAGAGCTGAGTAGCCCTTCTATGCCCCTGTGTACGGTCAAGGTAGAAGGATAAGGCCCTCCTACAGTCCAGGGTATGCAGGACTACTTCAGCCTGGCTTGCATGAGGCCTAGGGAAGAATGTTGGAAGAACCACCTCCTGATTGAGGTGGAAAGAGGAGACAACCTTTGGGAGGAACTTTGGATGAGTCCTGAGGACCACCCTATTCCTTTAAATCCTGGTGTAAGGCCTATCACAGACCAGGGCCTGAAGCTCACTCACTCGCCTAGCTGAAGTAAGGGCTATCAGGAAGAGTGTCTTCCAGGAGAGGAAGCGTAGTGGGCAAGTAGCCATAGGCTCAAAAGGTGGGCGAGTCAGTTGCTGCAAGACCACATTCAACTCCCACTCAGGGGCAGGAGGACGGATTGGAGGCTTGAGTAAAAGCAAGCCCCTGAGAAAGTGGGACACCAAGGGGTGACCCGACAGAGAATGTCCCTCCACCAGTGAGTGGTGAGCTGCTAGAGCTGAGAGGTGGACCTGAACAGAATTGGACTTAAGCGCCTGATTTGATAAGTGCAGTAACTATTGAAGCACTACCGGCACAGTACAGGAGAAAGGATCCTCTGTACATAGCTGACACCACACAGAAAACCTTTTCCATTTGAGAGCATAGGTTTTCCTAATGGACTGTTTCCTAGAAGCTAGGACAACCTCCTCAACTTCCTGAGGTAGGCCCCAGGGAAACAAAACTACCCTTGCAGCCTCCAGGCCATCAAATTGAGAGCTTTGAGATTGGGGTGCAGAAGGGAACCCTGCTCCTGTGAGAGAAGGTCGGGTTGCAACCCCAGAGGCAGTGGGGGATCCACCGCCAGTTGAAGCAGAAGAGGAAACCAAGGCTGTCTCGGCCACCTGGGAGCCACCAGCAGGACCGAGGCCTTGTCCTGAAGAATTTTGAAGAGAGTTCGGGCCACCAAGGGCGTGGGAGGAAACGCATACAGGAGGCCCTGAGACCATGGAATCAGAAAAGCATCTACTGCTATTCTCAGAGGATGTGGTTGCCTGGAGCAGACCTTTGGCAGTTGCTTGTTCATTGGACTGGCAAAGAGATCTACCAAAGGGAGACCCCATTTTAGGAAGATCTTCTGAACTACTGAAGGATGCAGCTGTCACTCGTGGGGCTGCAGAATTCTGCTTAATCTGTCGGCCAGGTAGTTGTCCTGGCCTGGAAGGTACACAGCTTTGAGGAGCATGTTGTGCTTGAGGGCAAATGAACAAAGGTCCTGAGCCTCCCGACAAACGATTCTGGACCAAGTCCCACCCTGTTTGTTCACATAAAACATGGCTACTTGGTTGTCCATCTGAACCAGGACAGATTGATGAGCCAGGGTAGGAGAGAAAGCTTTGAGTGCTAATCGAATAACTCTGAGTTTGAGGAGATTGATCTGCTGTGCAGCTTCCCAGGGAGACCACAGACCTTGGGTGCACTTGCCTAGACAATGAGCTCACCAGTCCTGCAGGGAGGCGTCGGTGGTCAGTACCACCGTGTACCCAGGAATCTGAAAAGACACTCCCTTGAGTAGAATGGGTGGGTGCAGCCACCAGTTGAGGGAGTTCAGAAATGGTCTGGACACCCTTATCCTGTCCCTGAGGCTGCCTGTGGCCTGTGACCACTGAGTCCGAAAGCACCACTGTGCAGGCCTCATATGGAGCCTGGCATTGGGGGTCACATGTACTGTCGAAGCCATGTGGCCTAGAAGCCTCAGGCAGAGTCTGGCGGAGACCAGTGACCTGCTGAGAAACTGATTTGCCAAGGCTACCAATCTTTGGGCCATGTCCTCTGGCAAGAAAGCCTTTGCCAGCAGAGAGTCCAGCCTTGCTCCTATGAACTCCAAGTTCTGGGAGGGGAGCAAAGTGGACTTTGCGAAGTTTATTACAAACCCCAGGCTTTGAAGTAGAGCAATAGTTCTGAGGGTGGCTTGTCTGGCCTCCTGGCACGTCTGACCCCTGATGAGCCAGTCGTCCAGATAGGGGAAGACAAAGATTCCCTGATTTCTCAGGTAGGCCGCCACCACTGCCAGGCATTTGGTAAAGACCCTGGGAGCGGAGGTGAGACCAAAAGGCAGCACTCTGTACTGATAATGGTTTCCTCCCACAATGAACCTGAGGTACTTTCTGTGGTCTGGATGAATGAGGATGTGAGTGTACGCATCCTTTAGATCTAAGGAGCATAGCCAATCTCCCTGCTGGAGGTAGGGCAGAAGTGTTCCAAGAGTAAGCATCTTGAGCTTTTCTTTCTCTAGGAACTTGTTGAGGTTCCTGAGGTCCAGAATGGGTCGAAGGCCACCGGTTCTTTTGGGCACCAGGAAATACCTGGAGTAGAATCCGTGACCTTGCAAGTGGGGAGGCACAGGCTCCACCGCCCTGTCCACCAACAGACCTTGAAGCTCTTGAAGGAGAAGGTCTGTGTGCAGGGGAGGCCTTGGAGGCTCCCCTGGAAAGTAAGGAGGAGGCAGTTGGTGAAAATGCAGTGCATAGCCCCTGTGGACTATGTCCAATACCCAACTGTCCCCGGTGATGAGGGGCCACTGGTGGGCAAGGAGGGCGAGGTGACCTCCTGTGCAGGGTTGAGAGAGCAGGGATGGAGAGGCTACGCTCAAGGAGTCAAAAACCCCCACCCTGCTGAGTGGGAGCAGGGGCCGGAGGCTTGGGGGTCCTCTGCCTACGGGGCCCATTACCCTGCCCCTTGGCTTGCTGACCCTGAGGTGCAGCTTGGGCAGCCTGATATTGAGGGTACTGTTTGTAGGCAGTGCCCTTCCTCGGGTAAAAGGGTTTTTTACCCGAGCCCTTCTTTTTATGAGAAGGGGCAGAGGTCTTCCTAGACAGCCTTGTCCATGTAAGGTGCTCTGTTTCGAGCTGGGCGGCCTTCTCAGTCATGGGCTTGCCAAAAAGGTTTTCACCTCTGCAAGGGACATCGACCAACTTGTCCTGAACCCATGGGCTTGAGGTTCGATGACTGCAGCCATGCCTGGCGTCGAGCCGGGATGCCGGCTGCCGCAACTCGGGCCGAAGCCTCGAAGCCATCGTAGGTGGCGCAGGACATGAACTTCAAGCAGTCCCGAATCCCCGAGGACAAGGTCTTGAATCTCTGCAAGGGTTCCCCAGAAAGTCCAGCAGAGAACCAGGCCAACTCCTTGGCCAGGTCCCGCAAGTACATGCCCATGTACAGCTGGTAAGACTGGACACGGCAAGCAAGCATCGAGCCCTGGAAGCACTTTCTACCGACGCCATCGAGGTTCTGAGCCTCCCTGCCGGGGGGGGGGGGGGGGGCACCGCGGAGTGCATCTTCTGGCTCTTCAGACGATGCATGGCCGATTCCACAACCATGGAATGGTGTGGTAGGTGTGCCTTCTGAAAGCCAGGGCTCTTCCTGAGTCGATAGATCGAGTCGACTCACTTGCTTAAAACCAGCGCCGAGGCCGGTGCCTCCCACATCCGGAAGAGGAGCCGTTCCAGCATCAGAGGAACCGGGACAGTAAAGACCTCCTTCGGAGGAGAGTCATACTGCAGGACCTCGAGCTCCTCAGCTCGAGGCTCTTCCTCAGGGTCCGCCGGAATAGCCAAGGCAGTGGCCATATCCCAGACGAACTCCGAGAACCGAGTATCCTCCGGAGGGGATTACTCCGGGGCTCAGACTGCGGTGAGTCCGACGGGACGCACCGAGTCTTGAACGTATCGGGAGACTCCTCGTCCTCCGTCTCCCAGGCGGACTTGTCCGATGAGGAGTCAGGGTCTGACCCCGCGGGGCCCTGGAGCACCCGCCCTGACGCCGAAGGCACCGGCGTCGACACTCTCGGTCCCGAGCAGGAGGTCGAGGGAGACCGCGACCGAGGTCGACTTTGAGCCATGATGGACTCGAGTATCGGCTCGATCTCCGGGGTCGACTTCGAAGTCGATGTCCTGGTGGTCGGGGTAGATGGGCCAGACAGGCTGGCCATCAGTGCCCGCTGCTGCTCCATGAAGGCAGACAATCTGCTCTCCAAGGCTGTCATCCTGAGACTCAGCTCGGGAGACGCAGCAGCCACCGACTCGGGCCCCGGCGGCGGCTCTCTGGGAGAAGAGTCCTCGAGGACTACGGGGCTTACGTGTCCAGCAGACTCCGGCTCCACACGAGGAACTTTGGCAGGCTTCTCTTGTTCCACGGGCCCGGGGCAACGGTCGGGGGTCTTAGACCTGGCCCTCGAGGAGCCAGGGACCTCCTCCGACGCCCTCGCGAGCCGCTTCTTCCTCTTGCGTTCCCGGTCGGGGGACCCCCTGTCCGAGGAGCTCCAACGGCGCTCTGGATCCGAATCCCAAGATGTCAAGGCCTCAGACGAGGTCCGGGCCTGGCCGGAGGCTGAGTCCGAGAAAAGCCTCTTTCTGCTGCTGGCGACTTTGGAGTGCCTTGGAAGACATCTTCCCACATGGTCCACATGACTTAGGGTCATGATCAGGACCGAGGCACCGAAGGCAGCAGTCGTGTGTGTCGGTGAGAGACATTAATTTCTTACACCGATCACACTTCTTGAAGCCGCTGGAAGCCATCGGGGAAAAAAGAGACCCCGCGAGGTCAAAGGGCCGGCCTTCCAGGGAAAAAGCAAAAAAGGGCGCGAACGCCAGCCACGAAGGGCAAAAACCGAAAAAAGAAGAATCGGGCTTGATACCGGTGTACCGAACCCGGCGGGAGGGGAACCGGCATCAAGCCGGGAGAAAAAACAGCGAGAATTGCCGAAAAAAATCAACTTTTATCCAGGATGACAGGACACACGTCCGGTGGGCTTCTCGGGAAAAAAGAGACTGAGGTAAGATGGCACCTTTAGACGGGAAGGGAACCGCGCATGCGTGCCTGCATTCCCAAAGGCTTTCTTAGAAAGCTGGGGAAATGCTCCGCTGGGGCTTCATCGGCGCCGATGACACCCATATGTGAGGACTGACTTCCTGCTTTGTCCTGGAGAACGATATTTACAAGTCTAGACGCAATGTAACCATTCTAAAAGGACCACCTAAATGTCCTAAACATAAGAAATGCATTTATTCAACCCCTGTAGTTCAAGAAATATTGTGACTTGTGCCAGCCATTGCTAAATTTGCAGAAATCAATTAAAAACCCCCAAAAAGACCTGTGGGAGGATGCTGCTTACCCTGGCAGATGGAAGAAAGGTGTTAGGGCCAGAAGGCAGCAGTCAGTGTACGCTAAATGCCATGGCTAGGAACAGTTAGAGCCTGGTTTAAATAGCTGCAGCTGGTGCAGGTCTCAGAGAAAACGACAACTGTACTCTCTTGCTTTCTGTGCCATGCGACTCCCTCTCTGACGGCATGTGTGTCGATGCTGAAATGATCTGAGCCGTGCCCAGGGCCAGATTTAAGATCTTGATGTGCATAGGCAGGAAATGGAGGAAGGGAGGCCGGCACCAGAGAGCTACTGAGGCAAAGGAAGGTATACACCATGCTTTAATCGATTAGGAGCCCCGTTATGAAATCTCCATCCACATGCACGCTTTCATACCATAGATTTGTCTTGTTAGAAAAAAAACCCAAATAAAATCTGAAGGGGAAGTACAGAATTGGCTTCAGGTGCCCTCATAAAGAGTAGGATTTATTTTTAAATAGACTAATTTTATATTGTTTTTAAAGCAACTGACAGCACCCTCCTACAACCTAACTGCATAGTTCTTTACTTCAAGGACACATCTTTTCTACTGTCTCTTTCATTCAGTACACACAGGCAATGACAATATAGCAACAGTGTAGTGAACTTTGAAAAGTAGCCTGATTAAAGCTGTTGAGCTTAAAAGTCTCCTTTTTAAACCATACCTCTTTACAATATGTGGGCCGTTATTATTTAGGTGGTTAATCTAGCCAAAGAAGCCCCAAGTCTTCTGAATAGAGTTATTCTGAATTGATCCCAGATCCCATGCCTATGCAAAGAATGGGTAAAGCTCTCATGGTTGTAAAAGTAGTGACTAGGCACAGGGAAACGGGTACAGTATCGTATCTCATGTACTAACAACAATTCATCTCAGCTGTAAGCGGCACAGATTTCAGCAGATTCTCTGTGGAACTGCCTTGGAACAAGTGACACCTCTTCCAGATATAAAACCCAAATGGATCTTCCCTTCACAATGTTCTGCTTATGGCCACCCACCTAGGAGGAAGGACTCCAGGAGCCACAGCTCAGAATAGAAACATCTAATACAATGCTTCAACCCTAGAAAATCAGACTTACAAGTTCTGTTGTACGTTTGCTATCAAACGTATGCAAGCTATTTCATCAATGGGACGTCCATCCCCACTATTCGTGCCCTTCCTGCTGGCATCTAACTTCCCCGCTGGTTGTATGGGGAGGTTAGATGGGAGCAGGTAAGGGGTGTATCAGGAGCAGAGGCAAGGCGGGCGGGTGGTGGGTGGTCATCAAAGGGCTGATTCCAATGTGGGCCCTATACGTCCAGGGCTGACGGCTTAGATGGGGAACTTATTTCCCTTTGAGGTGGAATAAGTTCCCCTGATCTTGCAGAGGATGGTGGCCCGGGGCTCAAAAGAGGTGTCATTGGGCAGGGGAAATTCCCCGCAGCCTGACCCTGCCCTTGGGAGGTCGGAGCAGGGGGGTCAGGCTGCGGGGAAAGCATTTTGATGTGCTGGTGACAGGGATCACGGCTTTAAAATGGAGCCATGGCAACCGGACGCGGCTCCATTGTAGAGCCCTGATTGAGTTAGCCAGAGACAAGCCTGTACATGCAGGCCAGGCTGAATCATAGTCCCAGCCTGCTCGTACAGGCCTGTTCATGATTCTGATCCCATGGGGCTAGACGTGCCCCATAGGATCAGAATCACAAACCCCTCTGCACGTCCAGCTCAGACCAGACATACAGAGAGGCTGTACATCTCCGATGGAATAGGCCCCACTGCAAACAGCCATAGATTCATAGTAACATGTTTTAGCTTCACTCATGAAGTTGCCCATTACATCTACTTGTTTTTTGAGTGGCCCCCTGGTTCTGTCTTCACAATCTTGATGAAGAAAGAGTGTTCAGTGTGAGCCTACTGCAATCAATTTCTTTCTGAAGCTTGTCCCGCCAATGTGACAGTGCTGCCACATGGTGTGTTTGCAATAGAAACAGAAAGCGGAACTAGTACTGCTCCGATACCTTTTTTCAGAATATATGAAAAATGGATGATAAATGTCAGTGTTGAAAAGTCAAAGGAGTATGTCTGTGAAAGGGCATTAGGCTTTTGCAGCTAACATTTCGCATTAGTGCAAATAGCATTGGGTTAGCTGCAAAAGATGGGTGTTATCTGTTGGGGGTGTCGCAGCATTTCTCAATCAGATAACTCCGTGAAAATGCAGGGATCACGGGGCGGCTGCTCCACAGATGCAGCTAATGCCAGTCATTGAGGTGCTGTTGGCTTTACCCATGATGGCAGCAAAATATGCAGCCACTGAGTGCTGTCGATGCTCATGGTAATCGCACGTTACTGACACTCCTACTATCCACTCAGCTACTGCATTTGGCCATGTCTGTCCCACATTAGTCACGTTAGTAGCTAATGTGATCATGAATTGATAACAAAACATGTTTGTTTATTATTTCTTAATATACAGCGCCTTTGTAAACAGCAGGATGGTGTACAATTCAAAATAAAACAAGACAAAACAGAAGGGCATGCCAAATTCAATAAAGAACAGTAGCACAAACACACCAATGACAAAGGAGAGCAGATAAGACAGAAGCACAGCTCAGAGATTGGCGATCAGGTCGGGGGTCCGGTAGTGGGAGATCGAAGGCAGTGCAAAACAGGTTGGTCTTGAGTTTAGCCTTAAACCGTGGGTAGGAGAGTTCCAAGTGGGGTCAGTGGGGAAGGAGTTCCAGAGGGCAGGGCCGAGAAAGTAAAAACAGAGGAGAGTGTGGATTTGAGGCAGGCCAGTGAAGGGGAGGGTAGTGAACGTAGGACCCAGGTGAGCTTCAAGATGGAGAACATCAGACAGATAAGCGGGAGTACCTGTGTGAAGGGCTTTATGGACAAGGGCACTGTTCCCTCTAAGCTGTGCGTGTGCGTGCGCGCACACACCTCACCGAGCGAGCGCACGCACGCACGCACGCACATACTTTACAACAGAGCGCACAAAAATTAGGGTTCTGATTCTGATAGAAAACAACACAGACATCTTAAAATTTAAAAGTTGTTATGTATTTACGGTTTTCACAAGTTCTACAATGTTTTCTAGTGCAATCAATGTGGTGTACATACTGTATTCTGATGTGTAGTCAAATTTTAAAGTATATAACTCCGAGTGTCATTATGTGGCGCACAAAAATTTAACCTTCCTTCAAAAGCTGCACAGCTGATATTTTATGCGCACACAGCCTACAGAAAATTAGAGGGAACATTGGACAAGGGGTCAATAGTTTATATTTAGCACAGTATCTGAGGGGGAGCCAATGGAGGTGAATTAGAAGCAGAGTGATGTGATCATAGCAAGTGGTGTGTGTGATAAGATGGGCAGCGGTGTTTGAATAAGTTGTAAATGGTGTATGGAATGTTGGGGAAGACTAAGGTAAACCATGTTACAAGAGCGTTTAGCCATCACTAGGGTCAGGAGCAAAGTGGTGAGAGAGGAAGGGGAAAAAAAGGGGCGAACAGCACGAATATGATGAAGAGAACAGAAAACACAACAGACAAGGGATGAGAGATGCACCTGAAAAGAAAGGAAGGAGTCGAGGAACACCCCGAGATAGCGAAGGGTATCAACTACAGGAATGGGACCAGAGGGGAGAGCAGGAATCAAGGAAGGAGGAGGAGGAGTGGAAAAAGAGAACCTGATGGCAGCAGTCTTGGAAAAGTTAAGATGTAGAAAATTATCAGAGAACCAAGTGGCGATGTCAGAAAGACAAGTGTTCAGGGGGAGCAAGTCAAGTGCAGAGGGATCTGTGTGATAAAAAAAAGGATATTGCCTGCGTATAGTAGGCAGAGATGCTGTGTTATTGAATAAGTAAGCTGAAGGGAAGTAAGAAGAAATTGAACAAAAGAAGAGCCAAGACCGAACCCTGGGGGACACCACAGGAGAGAGGGAGAGGTGCCGCAAACTGAGAAGGATCAAAGTCAGAGAAAGGAGTTAAACCAATGATATACAGTGTCTTGGATCCCCAGGTCGTGCAGAAGAGAAAGAAGAGTGTGGTAGTCAACAAGGTCAAACGCGGAAGAAAGATCAAGGGAAGCTGCTAAGGAATAATCACCATGATTGTGAGCTTGGTGAATTTCAAGAAGAAAAGAAAGGAAGACTGTCTCTGTGCTGTGACCCATGCAGAAACCAGACTGACGGGTGTAAAGCGTGAGTGGTATCGAGGTGGGAGGCGAGCTGAGAGAAGACCAGTTGACAGCAGAAAGAGTACTTTTGGCCACTTCATCTGGCCCTTGGCATCATGCTACTGCAGCAACTGATCTATCTTATCTCCATCTTTGGCTTATGCAACCATCCTCTGGATCTGGCCCAGGATTAAGGACCTAAGGGATGTAGTTATACTGAAGAAAGCAGAGCCTGTGTGTTGCAGCTTTCCATGTATTAAACATAGAAAATGATGACAGTTAAAGACCTTATGGGCCTGTCCAATCTGCCCATCTATGAGAACTATTAACTTCAACGATCTCTTCTTGTCCCTCGGAGATCTGCTGATGCCCGATTAGCTAAAACATTAACTGGGCACACTGGCTATTCATTGCCAGTGGCTGGATATGACCCCCAGCATTGAATTTCTGGGTCTAAGTTAAAGAAATGACAGCCAGCTGCTTTACATACGCTGGCTACCACCACTGAATATCTGCCCCAATGCTTTTAAAAATTTCAAATTTGAAAGCAGGATCATAATTTTGACCTCCCTATGTCTTCTTTTCTCCCGCCTAAGAAACCGTTGGCCATTGCAGCATTACTACATGAGACCGGAATGCAGTTAAGTATACATTAGCAACAAATTAGCATCCAGTACCGGTTCTCTCTGTGGGATTTCAACTTTGAAAGGGTGAGCTGTTTGGTAAATGCACATCCACTGCTTTGTTAGGTAGTTTTACTTCTACTGGATCCTGGCATCATATTTACTCTTGCTGGCTTCAGCCTTCCACCACGATGCATGCTGCAGACGTTGCTGGAACCTTTGCTCAGCCCTGGATGCTGAATTCCCATTCTCGTGCTGAAAGGCAAGACTGCACTTACAATGAAGCAGTCTGCTGCTAATGATGGAGAGGAAGGGAACAAAAAGTATCTTTGGATGTTCAATTGATGAAGAAATCACAGTCTGCATTAAGGCTAGGTCAAGGGGACTGAGTACCATAGGTAAAACTTCAAGCTTATGTCCCCTCTCACCTCTCCCCAAAGATTTTAACTCAACATCCCAGTAGCATCCCTCCTGCAGCAGTCCTGTAAAGATGTATAACTGGGCATCAAGTAGTAAGCTTTGTTATGTATGTGCGCGTCCACTTTACTTTCGGGTAAAGTTTGTGCTGATAACTCTTTTTGTGTGGCTGCCAGTTTACCACTACTACTTATTTACTGTATATAGCACTACAAGGCTTATGCAACACTGTACAGAGACATGTAAGAGAGAGTCCCTGCTCCAAAGAGCTTACAGTCTAGTCAAGACAGACAACACAACAGGGGACTAGGATATATCTAGGGGAATGATAAGGAAGCACATAGGTGGTGACAAGGAGATTTGGGGGATCAGGACCAAAAACAATCTCAAAGAAGTGAGTTTTTAGCTTGGATTTGAACAGGGCCAGATTGATTATTTCTTAGTATTTAGCTCATACCTGTCCAATGGCAATTCAAGGCGCGTTATATTCAGGTGCATAGGCATTTCTCTGTCCCCAGAGAGCTTACAATCTAAGTTTGTACCAGGAGCCTGATGTACCGACTCATGTAGTTTGTTGCGGGCAAAAGGAGCAGCAAGGTAGAAAGATCAAAGTCTGGAGTTTGCAGTGGAAGAGAAGGGCACAGATAGAAGGGATCTGCTAGAAGAGCGGAGTTCCCGAGGAGGGGTGTAGGGAGAGAGGAAAGGTAGTGAGGAGGAGCAGCTGAATGAAGGCACTTATAGGTCAGTGATAGAGGTTTGAGCTGGATGTGGAAATGGATAGGAACCACTGAAGTGACTTGAGACGGGGAGTAACATGAGCATAGAGACACTGGTGGAAGATTAGCCGTGCAGCAGAGTTTTGAACAGATTGAAGTGGGGAGAGATGATTTAAAGGAAGACCAGAGAAGAGGAGGTTGCAATAGTCTAGATGGGAAGTGATTGAATAAGGGTATTACTAGTGTATTGAGAAGAAGCGATAAATTTTGCCAATATTGTAGAGAAAGCTAAAACCTACTGTTTCTATCTGTTCAATGTATGTGGAGAAGGAGCGGGAGAAGTCAAAGATGACCCCAGGGTTGCAAGCCAAGAAAACAGGGAGGAGTAATCCACAGAAATAGAGAAGAGGACAAAGGGGGGGGGGGAGGTGGGCTTATGGGGAAAGATAAGGAGCTTAGTCTTGGCCATGTTCAGTTTGAGATGGTGGTGAGACATCCAGGCACTAATGTCAGATAAGCAAGCAGAGATCCGGGCCTGGATTCCCAGAGAGATTTCAGGTTGCCCTTCTTCTATCCAGACTCGATTACTGTAATTCTGTTCTAGCTGGATTTCCCCATTACCAGCTTCACCATCTACAGCTATTACAGAATACAGCTGCCCGACTCATCGCTCATGCCTCTCGTACAGACCATGTGACTCTCCTCCTGTTCAATCTGCACTGGCTCCCTCTCCAATACAAGAATCTTATCACCGTGCATCGTGCACTACATACCAGTACTCCACAATATTTGGCCGATCTACTACATCAGCACATCCCTCTCCCCCCCCCCACCCCCTCCGCTCTGTTTGCAATAACCGTTTGTCTCTCCCCTCCCCTGCTCGTGCACATGTCCCTCTGCATTTTCCTTCCTTGGTCCAGCCTTTTGGAATTCCCTACCGCCTATTCTCCGAGCAGAGCAATCTTTCCCCCGGTTCAAGATGATGCTGAAGACCCATTTCTTCAGCATCGCCTTTGACCTTCCTCCCGCGTCCGACCTCCCACCTACCTAGGTTCATATTACATAGCCCGTCCTTCTCTTCTTCTATCTTTCCTGGGTGCCCTGTCCTCGGTGCTTTTTCTCTCTTTTAGTAGCGATTATGTGTTATTGTACACTGCTCAGATGCTTTGCCCTTTGTGGCCAATCAAATATGGAAATAAAGATAAAGGTGCAGAGAGGTAGATCTGAGAGTCATCAGCACAGAGATGGTACTAAGAACCATAGGAGGAGAGGAGCGCACCAAGGGACTGAATATAGAGAGAAAAAAGGAGAGGTCCCAAAACAGCCTTGGGGTACACTGACCAAAAGCAGGATAGCACCAGAACATGTACTGAAAGTGCGGTGAGAGAGAGAGCAAGAAAACCAGTAGTGCTACAAGGTGTACACAGCACTGTACAGAGACGGTTTGTATTATTCTGTTTTGACTGCTACTGTTTTTTGCTGCCCCTCAGAAGTTGCCACTCTAGGCAACTGCCTAGTCTTGCCTAGCTGTGTTGGCCCTGCTCTATGTGATTTTGCTTGCTTTATAATCTACATGCAAAAGGAAGTCCACATCAGTGGGGGTGGAAGCAGGACAGCCTGTGGCACCAAAATCTGAAGGTAAGCGCCACTGGGCTGTTTCAGGCTATTTCTGCTGCTGTAGGTCCCAGTGAAGGGCTGCAGCGGTGGCAATGTTGAGCAGCCTAGGGTGCCTCCTCTCCTTGTGTCGGCCCTGCCAGTGGCCATTTCAGAAACTCAGATGTGTAGCGGTGGCTTGCTACTATTTTTAGCACATACATTTACAGTGTGGTTTTGTTAGCCAGAATATATTAACTTTGGTGGGGAAAGCACATAGTGCTTTACCCCCTGGAAGCATTATGGCCATGAAATGAACACTGTTCCTGGTCTGGAGCAGGTAGAGGCATGGACGCCTCAACAACCAGGGTCAGACATGATTGTGCTGTTCTGAAATTGCGCTGCGCCCTGCCTCTTCGTCAGTCTGCCCAGGCTGCTCCACTGGCATGCCCCCCCCCCCCCATTCTACTTGGTCGCCCTCTTATCGGGGACATCTACAGACCTGGTTTCTAAAATGGGTCCAGGGACATCCTTGTGATTTGGAATCTGAGTTCCTGTTTTCAGACTTCCAAAGAACAAATAGGTCTTCTCAAATAATTCTGTTGTTGTACTTAATATGCAGTCCTTGTACAGGTGAATTATCAGGCACCTGTACGGTTGAAGTTGATTATCAACTAACAATGTTTTCCTCTCAAGTCACTGAATGTTATTGCTGATGCATTTTAATCTCTCCACAACCTTCAAGGACCCCTGCTCCCTGCCTCTGTATTCTCAGCCACACTTATTCTCTAGTCTCTCCCTCTCGAATATCCTTCTGCTGGAACTGAATGGCTTCAATTAAACTAATATGGGCTGAAACAGTTGCTTTGATCTCAGTTACAGAGCTGAAGTCACTCTACTTTCTGAAATTGCTCCTTAATTACAACACACAGATTTCTGGGCAAAGAGAACATTCTGATGTATGTTCATGGAGGCCTGAGCAGCTGCAGCCAGCACAGGCTACCACTAGTACTGTGAGGATCTAGCAACCATTAAGAGGGCGGCTTTCAAGGTGGTTTATGTGGGTAAAAAGCATTTGAAAACTACTCGCTCTTAATGGCTAGTGTTGGATACACTGAGGACACAAGGCAGAAACTAAGAAGCAGGTCCAGCCTGTGCCAGGCATCCAGATGCGCTACCTCACTACCATCACTTTGCTTTGCCAAAAGAGCTCCTTGTCGGACTGGCATCGTGGGCTATTGCACTGCTTGCCACCCCTCCCTCAAACCAGTCCTGTGCATACTTTTAGCTGCACTAAAATGAATTGCTCCTGGGAGCTGTGTTTAGATTGGTGAGGTAATTTTATAACAGGGTGCTTATTAAAAAAAAATTAATAATAATAATAAAAAAGTCTAAATGTCTATTTATATAGGCTGACATCCTCATATCAAATATAGCTTCCCAGGGTCCTGTAAAAACTCAATCAATCAAAAAAAAACAGGACCCACGGGATACAATAACACATGGACTTGTTACAAGCGTGATATCCAAGAAAAGAAGTCATGGAGGAAATCAGGTTGGATCCTGAGGTCTTTTTTCCTCCATGATTTCTATTCTTGGATATTACACTTGCTAACAGTTTGTGTGTTATTGTATCCTGTGGTCCTGTTTTTTGATTATTTATATAGGCAACATACATGAACCTTAAAAAAAAACAAACAGACAGGCTCCCAGAACTATCCCCTGCTCCAAAGCTGGTGCAACAATAAGCTTCTAGTCGAGGTGGCTACACAGATATTTCTAAAGTCCATGCCCCAGTTCTGCTGAATGTGGAACCTGGAAATACTTATGCAGAGATCATGTAAAAGCAAACACGCTTTAGTCAGCACGCTCATACATCTGTGCAGTCTTAAAACATGCTTTAGAAAATCTCCCCTCCCCCCCCCCTCCTTGATTGCACTGTCAAATTTCAAGCCTAATTCTATCCACCCAAGTACAGGACAAGATATTTGCACAAACTTTGTACCCAGGCAGTTTTCAAAGTGAAAGTGTGTGTGGATTTTCTCTTTGAGAATTAGAGGGAAGGCTGCATGGCCTCTATCATGTTCGACTGCCCCCCCTCCCAACAAACCAGTAAAGTATAAAACTATACCTTTAGGATAAGGAGGGCTAATACCTCACCAACCAACAGCATGTGTTTTTAAGATGTAGCTATTATATTGCAGTATTGCTACATCTTTCCTTCACAAGCAGTAAAATTTGGGGAAACGTGCAAACAGGCTGTGTCAGCATTTTCAAACTTTTCTTGTTCAGTCCCAGTGAAGGAAAAACACTTAATCCCCATGATGTGAATAACAGCAGCATCAATCATCTTAAGGTTTCATAAAATAGTGATGAAAAGGAACCACTGCTAGCTATAACCACTTCACATCAAATAGCTAATATTAAGTACGGATGTTCTGTTTAAAGTATGTTAACAAAGATGGGGAAGAGAAAAAGACCAGCTTGTATGGTCTGCTCCTGATTTCCCAAAAACATGAGATTTGCCCTAGTGGGTCCAACAAGCCCACTATCCTGTTTCCAATAGTGGCCAGTCCAGGTCACAAGTCCCTGTCTGGTTCCCAAAAGGTAGACAAATGCCATTTGAAAGCAGGGGCCACAGAGCCCTTTTTCTTGGAGTCTTCAAAACAGGGTGAGGTGGTTGACTGTTGAAAGCAAGGAAGATTGTTGATGTCAAGGAAGATTGTTGAATCCTTGCCTCATGTTGTCTATGCCTGTGATTAATCTGTTGAGGAGTGGTATGATAAGTGTTTCCACACTGTGGTTAGGTTTGAATCCATGGTGATGATAGTTCAGTGGGGCAGGTTGATCTATATGGTCCTGTGGTTGTTGCACTGTTTTTTTTATGACTTTGGAGATGAATTGCAAACTAGAGTTGGGCCTATATGCATGTGGATCCTTGGGGTCAAGTTTGCAGTGCTGGTCTTATGGAGGCTTGTTTTAGGTTGGAGGGCAAGTAACCCTGTGTGAGTGATAAATGTGCAATGTTCAGTAAGGGTGGACCTAGTTTTTTTCTTACAAGTGTGATCCATGAGACTGGGCATAGATTTAAGGGAGATGTAGTTGTGTTCACATTGGTTATGATGTGGTCTAGTTCTGCAGTAGGTATGTAGAATGAATGCCATTTACATTGCAATTACATTTTGGGGGTGGGTTGTCTACAGGCACATGTTATCGTACATTTGAAGTTTGCTTTCAGGAAGTCTGCCATATCTTTTACATGTGTGGATTCTTTTGTGTGTGTGAGTACTATGTAAAAAAATTCTGTTTGTTGAGGGATCTCATAAGATTGGTGTGGTATTCTTTCCTGCAACCATGTATTAAGTGATTATATTGTTGAAGCATGTTGTTATATTTTCATAGGTTTTCTTGGTCTTTGGTTTGCCACCAAGTACACTCTAATTTCCATAGTGCTCCCTTTAAGTTATTGATATCCTTTGAGTACCATGGGTGCAACATGATTCCTGTGTTTGCAGCTGCTCCATACAAGAAGATGCCCAGTTTTGTATATAGTGTTCCAGTTTTCTATGATGGCTTCCAGGTGTGGCATCACTTGTTTCAGGAATGCTCTATTGGTGAGTTGTTTACATCTTCTGCATTCATTCAGTATATCTGCTTGCTTATCTGTAGTTGTGGAAGTTTTTATGTTAAATGTGAACATAGAACAGTCTGACTAGGTAACTGGAGATACAGTAAGGGTGTGTTGTGGGTTTTGTTCCAGCATATGGTTTGGTACAAAGATGAGGTCTAAGATACCTCCTTCATTGTGGCGTTTGTGTTAGTTGCATATAGTATAGAGCTTCTGTGGTATTCAAGAAAGAGCTAGCATGTTTGGGAGGTGAAGTTGCTAGGTTTAGGTCTCCTAATATGATGAGGGCTTTCTATGGAGTTGAATGGAGACATGCTTTTTCAAGGATGTCAGCTAGTTCTTTAGTGGCATTTGTAGCTCGGTATGTAAGGCAGACTGTGACAACTAGATCCTTTTCCCCAACTTCTGTTGCTCACTGTCTCTGAAGCTATTACTGACTTACAGCTCCATGCAGCTCTCAGTCACATCGAGCCACACAATGCCTGTATTCCTGCACCTCTTGGCCGTTATTGCAAGAACAGCATGGGCTATGGGTAATATGAAGTTGAAACTTCCTGAGAGCCATGCAGGACCAGAGCTCACTGGCAGAATGCTGCAAACCAGTGTTTCCACCCAATCTCTACAGAAGTGCATCCAGCACAGGTGCTGGAATAGATACAGAGCTATGATCCCATCACTGTCATACACTACCTCTGAAAAGCACTGGCTGATTCTGACCACTGCTAAACAATCCAAGCATTTAGAATCTTTACAATACACAAATATAGAGTTATAACTATTAAAGGGATTCTGAACACTATGGAGACTATTTTAGAAACATCTACATGTGCACAGCATGGAAACGTCTGCAATACAGTGGCATGAATTTCCCCTCCTGACAATATTTGATGGCAGCAGGGTATCATGGCACTAGGAGAAGCCCCCAGTGCTGCCAAAACATTGTTTGGGGGGAGGGATAAAATAAATCAGGCTGCAGGGCAGTAGCTGGGATGCTGCACCTTGGTGGAGGGTAGCAGCCCAAGCATATGGCCACTGTAATGCCTCCACATGAGGTGCAGCAACCCAGCCACCATGCACATAGGAATGCTGGGACCCAATCAGTTTTTATCTGTTCAGATCCCACCACTGGTCATAGCAGACAAAGAGCAGCAGTGGCCTGAGTATGCTCCAGCTAGGACAGGGCCAGCTTACAGTCCAGAGTGGCTTCAGCCCTGTTTGCAGGGGGAGGGGGGAGTAGGAAATACCACCTCCTGCATTGGAGGTAGAATAGAGATACCATTCTTGGGAGAAACGGGGGGGGGGGGGGGTGGATTCCCAACCCTATTATTACAGAACCTTCTGTAAGGTGGGTGAGTCACCAGAGCTTGGAGCTCACTGAACCTATGAGCTGAGGAAATACCACAAGGAAGGCCACCTTCCAGGCAAGATACTTGCAATAGCACAAGCCGAGAGGCTCGCATAGTGAGTTTTGACAGAACTACGTTGAGGTGCCACTCTGCCAGGGGGCAGATGAGTGGCTTAAAAAGAGTAGGCACTTCAGGAATCAAATCATGAAGGGCAGGGTGGAGAGGAGCTGGCCCTCTACTAGATGGTGCACTGAAAGCATGCAGAGGTGAACTCTGCCAGGAGTAGGATTTCAGCCCTCCCTGGGATAGGTGGAGCAGGTACTGAAGTACCAGCTAGACTGAACAGGAGAAGATTAATCTGCCTCTCTGCACACCAGACCAAGAACCTTTGCCATTTGAAGGAGAAGACCTGGCTGGTGTAAGGTTTGCGTAAAGCCAAGAGAACTGCTTCCACCTCACTGGAGAGATCAAGGTAGACCAAGGCTATCCTTTCAACAGCCAAGCTGTCAGAGATAGGGACCCCAGGTCATACCCTAGAAGGACTGGGGGTTACTAGGACAGCCAGAGCAGAAGCAGCAGAAACCACAGCTGCCAGGCACACCAGTAGCAATGTGGCTCTGTTGGGCTGGACCTTGAAAAGGGTATGTGTGAGAAGGCATAGACGAGGCCCTCCGTCCATGGGATGAGCAACATGGTTGCCTGGAGAAAAAGCATGTCAGCTGAGCATTGGTTGGGCTGGTGAAGAGGTCCATCTACAGGAACCCCCAGAGACAAAACAATTGACTGGCCACCTTCAAGTCCAGCAGCTACTCGTGTAGTTCGAGGACTCGGCTGAGCAGGCCTGCCATAACGCTGTCCTGGCCCGGGAGATAGACTGCCTGTAGAAACAGGCCAATGCTGCTAGCGAAGGAGCATAGGATCTCATTGCCTCTTGGCCCAGAAGGAATGACTGCATCCCTCACTGCTTGTTGATATAAAACATCACCACCTCATCATCTGTCTGGATCAGGACAGCTTGATGTTGAAGGTGGTGTTGGAAGACCCAGAAAGCCAGTGCTACTGTTCAGAACTCCAGGAGGTTGATCTGCAGGATAGTCTCCTCCTGCAACTAGGTGCCCCGAGTGCAGAGGTTATCGCAATGGGCTCCCCAGCTCAGTTTAAAAACATCTGTGGAGAGGATCCCGGGGGGAGGGGGGGCCTGGAAGGGCATTCTGGCCTGCAGGTGCTGCCACAAGTCGAGAGAGTCTGTCCCATAGGCACTCTGTTGCCTGCAACCACTGGGAGCTGAGAGCCCATCAGGCCAGTTACATGTGCAGGCAAATGTCCAGGATGGCATGCACTGTGGATGCCATGTGGCCTAAAAGGCAAAGCATGAGGTAGGCAGAGGCAGCGTGTTGACCCTGGATGTGCCCTGCGAGCACCTGGAGGCACTGGGCCCTGTCCAGAGGGAAGGAGGCCTTGGCCTGGATGGTGTCCAGCATTACCCATATCAACTCCAGGCATTGTGTTGGCTGAAGATGGGATTTTGGGTAGTTTGACAAACTCCAAATGTTCCAGAATGAGGATGATGCAGCCTTCCCCTGGCAGGCTTCTGCAGCAGTGCAGTGCAGCCCTTTGAACCAGTCATCCAGGTGCAGGAAGACAAACACCCCTGGAGAAGCAGGAAGGTGGCAACCACAGCCAAGCATTTTGTGAAGACCCTTGGGGTAGAGGCCAGGCTGAAGGGAAGAACCCTGTATTGATAGTGGCAGCCTCCCACCATGAAATGGAGGTACTGCCTGTGAAGTGGGTGGATAAGGATGTGCATGTAGGCATCCTTTAGATCCAAGCAGCATAGACAGTCTCCCTGCTGAATGTATGGGAGCAATGTTCCAAGGGAGAGCATCTTGAATTTCTCCCTCACCAGAAATCTGTTGAGGTCCTGCAGGTCTAGGATAGGTCAAAACCCCCTGGTCCTTTTGGGCACCAGGACATAGCGGAAGTAGAACCCAGTGCCTGTTTGAGGGGTACAGGTTCCATCTTTCTGTCTCCCATAAGGTTTGTGAATTCCTGTTGAAGCAGGTCCCAGGTGAAGGGGATGCATTGGGAGCTCTCCCCAGGAAAGGCTGGCAGGGGCATTTATTTGAGGTGGAGGAGGTATCCCTCTTTCACCACCTGCAAAGCCTACCCATCTGTGGTGATGGCAGGCCAGTAGGTTGGCAAAAAACACACTAGATGCCCCGTCTCTCCCCAGTGTGCTGCAGGGCAGACCCTCCCAGGGAGAGGCTATGCCCCAGGAGTCAACCCCCCAGGTTGTGCCTAAGGCACAGGCTGGGGCTTGGGGACCTTATGCTTAGGCCTACTGACCCTGTTGGGGAGTTGGGAAGGTAGTGTGCTGAGGATAGTTCCATAAGCTTTCCTCTTTTTTGGGTAGAAGAGCTTTTTACCTGAAGTCTTCCTTTGGGAAGGATCAGAGGTCTTCTTGGAGAGCCTGGGTCCTGGTCATGAACTCAGATTCCAGCTCGATGGCCTTCTCAGTCATAGGTTTCCTGAAGAGGTTCTCTCCACAGCAAGGGACATCAACCAACTTGTCCTGTACCCATTGCTCCAGGTTGGAAGACTGTAGCCAGGCCTAGCGGCAGGCACTAATGCCTACCACTGCTATTCTACTTGCCAACTTGAAGCAGTCATAACCCACCTGAGTTATAAACTTGGAGTACTCCCGGACCATGGAGACTAGGATCCAGAACCGCTGAAGAGGTTCCTCTGAGAAACCAGCTATGAACCTGGCACATTCCTTTGCTGTATCCTGCAAGTACGCGGCCCATGTATGGCTGATAGGCCTGGAGTCGGCTGATGAGCATCAAACCTTGGAAGCATTTCCTGCCCAGAGCATCCAGATGGCTGACTCCACCACCATGGAATTATGGGGCAATTGAGCTTTTTGAAAGCCAGGGCTCCAGCAGACCCGGTTCATAGAGTCCAGATGTCTGCTCATGCTTGAACAGAGGCTAGGGTCTCCCACATTCTGAAGAACAGTCGCTCCAGGATAGCAGAAATGGGCACTGAGGGCCTCTTTGGGGAAAGCCTCATACTGGAGGATCTAGAGATCCTCTGCCCAAGGCTCCTCCATGGACATGGTGGTGAAGGCAAGAGCCTTCGACATGTCCCTCATGAAATCCAGTAAGGCTAGGTCCTCTGATAGGGACTGGTGCTGGGTCTGGCACAGAAGGTCTGAGGGCACATACCTGTTGAGTCAGGTGTCCAGGGGACTTGTCATCCTCTGTCTCCCAGTCCAAACCAGAGTCTGAGGAGACTTTGAAGGTTCCACGGACCTTGGGCTGGAGCCCAGGGGTCCTGATGCCCCTGCACCCTGAGTCAGATGTGCTGTGTGGGGAAGTCCTTAGTCCGGACTGGGCCTGAGGAGCGTCAAGGCTCGAGGACTGGCTCCACCTCTGGGGAGGCTCTCACTGTGGAGAAATTGGTTGTCATAATTGATGACACAGAGGAATCAGGCATCAGAGCCCGCTTAGACTGCATTTTAAGGCCACGATACCCAATGGCTCCACAGCCACTGGCGTGGGTACAGAGGACCTCTGCCCCTATGATGTCGAGGGGGTGTCCTAAATGAGGATGGCCTCCAAGGACTGAGACCAATCCCCAGATGCCCACGGTGCTTTCTCCTGCTGGGGCAGCTTCAAGGGCCGCTCCCAGCCATTGCCCCTCAGCCTCACATCGAGGACTCAGAGGTTGGGTGCCATGAGACTGCTCCATAGTTCCAGACTTGTCTTTGAGGGAGCCCTGGTTTGGCACTGTGTGCGGTCGCCAGGTGGTGGGAGCCTCCACGGCAGCCCTTGAGGGAGCTAGCCCCACAGATGACTCCACGGCCAAGTTGGTCTTAGGGAAAATAGACTCACTTGCTTCTTGCAACCTCATAAGGACTTGGGGGTCATCTGCAGGCAGAGACCACACACTAAGGCATTATGATCTGGTCCAAGGCACTGCAGGCAACAATCATGCAGTCCATGCGTGACATGTTATGAGCACAGCAGTCACACAGCTTGAAGCCACTGACTGAGACCATGGCAAAGAAAATGGTCCCTGCAAGATCAAGCTCTCTAGGCCCGGCTAGAAAGGGCACAAAAACACACACTCCAGAGGAAAAAAAAAAAAAAAAGACGCTGAAGGAGAAAAAGAAACCTGGAAAAAAGAAACCCCCACAACGCAGGAAGAAAATGAATCGGAAAAGGGAAGGGAACTGGTATGTGACCGGAGAAAAACAAGCTAAAAAGAAAAATAAAAATCAACTTTTTCCAGGAGAAACAGACAGACATCCGATAGGCTCCGTGGAAAAAAGGAGACTGGGGCAAGATGGCACCCTTGGGCAGGAAGGGAATCACGCATGCTTGGTACATCTCCCAAAGGCTTTCCTTGAAAGCTGGGCAGAGGTTACCGTACAGGCTCCCTCAGCACCGATATCACCCATATGTGAGAACAGACTTCCTGCTTGTTTCCAGGATTACTAAATATTTAGAAATGCATTTTTAAAACACACGTTTACCCATCCACTTCAGTAAACTAACTAAATGGTATGATCTAAGCATCTAAAACACTTTGAAAATTAAGTTCTTTTGCACAACTAAAATTTTATTAACATGATGGTGATTTTCAACATCAGGACTGGCGGTCTATCAAACTTTGAAATATCACTTCATTTTGTGTGTCTAAATTAGACAAATATTTTTAATAGTTTAGCCTTAAAAAGCTTAAGGACATGTTATATATTACTTGGAAATCAGAGTGATAATTTTTAAATGTTTTGCTATGCACAAATCTTCTTGCTTAAACGTTTTCCACACACAATTCTTTTTTACAAAGCAATGAAAGTTTCAAAGTGCAAGTACTCCATAAGAGTAGATATATTTATATAATTCGTCATTGCTAACTGTCCCACTCTCCACTTTTATAATCATCTTTTTCCTCATCAGAGTCACTTGAAACTTTTTTAATTCTCTGAATGGCTGCCTTTATGCTTCTCTCAAATTCGTTTTCTGATCCTTTACCGACATCCACCTTTGGTTCTTGCTTAACTTTCCGTAGCTTAACTCCTTGTCTTATGGCCAGCAAGATGCTCTCTCTGACATTACCCTCAGTAACAGGTACCAAAGGCTGTTCAACTTTACGGAGAAGAGTTTCACTGCGCTTTAAGGAAGCCAAAACCTCGTCCATAGAACCTATAACAAGTCAAAGAAGAAGTTTATTTCTGCAGGACGGAGGAAAGCATGGTGGCATTTTTATTACTAATAAAGCTATGTTTCTTTTAATAAGTGTACAACTTTGCTGCTAAAGGGAGAAAGCACTAGGTGACAGATTCCATCAGTATCAAAAGAAATTTGATGCTTAGTTCTTACAAAACCATCTTTGGATTTCTAGTTCTCTTTTTTGCTGGATTGTTTTATTCATTATTTTGACACCTTGTGGGGTAAATTTATAACTGAACAGGAGGAGGTGTACATAATGCACATGTACTATTTGTTTCTGGGTTATATGTAGTTACTTTTTGATATTTATCAGTCACTGAGATTGCATATTTTTCAACTTAAGAACCCCATGATTACATAAGAAATTTTGAAACAGAATACCAAACACACAAAATAAACGGGCTCACCTCCAATGAAAATGTAATTACTCAGATTTTCCATACTAGTCAACATAAGCAACATTTTCTCTCTTTTACTGCTTGACTGTCAAAGTAGAACATTTCATGTTGCCTATCAAAGGGCTCTGAAATTGCAGCATCAGGTTCTGCAACATTCGGTTTGTGCTCTTCACCTTAAGGCCACAAACCTTCCTTAATTTTAAAATACACCCTTGGCCTTAAAAATGATTAGTCAGTAGCAGCACACTATAGAGTAACATGGAACTTAACATTTTCAGTTTTCTTATCTTTACTGAGCAGCTTGATTATGGGGAATTCCTGGTCAGTTTAAGACGGCACAATGCACTGATCAAACACAAAAACACCAGTACTGGCATTTACCTCGCAGCTGAATGAGGGTCTTCGTTAATGCTCACCGGGGGGGGGGGGGAGATTTTATAAATGAGTGCACATGTAAATAAGGGGGTGAAGTAATTCACATGAAAGAAGAGTGGAATCGGAAGGGTGATCATATCTATGACCTAAAAAACAGTTACAGGTAGAAAAGGCAACTGTGAAAACTGAAAGGATGCTTGGATAAATAGGGAGAGGAATGGCCAGCAGAAAGGAGGAGGTGGTAGTGCTCCATATAAGTCTCTGGTGAAAGCTCATTTGGAGTGTACCTTCAAAAGGATGGTTTTATGCACTTGATATACCACCCGTGTGTGTGTGTCAAAAAAGAAACAAGACTCTGGCAGCCATGCCCATGACTCAATGCCAAATGGTTAACTGCTTATGTCATTGTGTTGTGCAACATTTCACCACTGTTCTGCTATAATATTTTTCATCTCTCACACTGTTATTCTTTTTCAGGTTTTTTTGTAGCACATTGCTCCATCGCTTTGTCATGCAACTGGAGGTGGCAGAAATATGGAGCAAAGAATAAACTTGACATTTCTGTTTAAGTTGGAGAAGGGCCCAAATGAGCTTCTCCAAAAGGCTTATGGAGAAGATGCAATGTCAAGGCCGTGAGTCTTCGAGTGGCACAAACGCTTCAAGACTGACCTCAAGGAGGTGGAGAATGACCCCAAGTCAGGACGGCTTTTCACAACAAAGATAGCTTAGAACATTGACAAAGTGAACCAGTAGGTGCAGAGTGATCGCAGACTGATGGTGCAGATGATAGCTGAGGAGCTCAGCCTGAACAGGGAGTCAGTGCGGACCATCTTGGTGCAGGAACTGGGGATGCAGGTGGTGTGCACCAAGATGGTGCCCAAGCTTTTATCAGATGACCAGAAGGAGCACCAGGTCAATGTTTGTCGAGATTTGCTAGAGAAGATCCAGAGTTCATTGGCCATCACAGGAGATGAGACTTGGGACTTCCAGTACAACCCTGAAAGCAAGAGAGAGAGCCTGCAGTGGAATACTCAACTGTCACCCAGACCCAAGAAGGCACACATGTCCAGATCAAGGTCATGCTGATCACATTCTTCAACCAGAAGGGAGTGGTCCATCATGAGTTTGTGCCTGAGGGTCAGTCAACCAACCAGAACTTCTACCAGCAGGTCCTCAATTGCCTCCACAGTTGGGATCGGCACAGCAGGCAGGCTCTGTGGAGAGACAAGTCGGGGTTGCTCCACCACGACAATGCACCCACACACACCACACTCAGTTTGAGACTGTTCTTGGCCAACAAACAGATCACAGCTCTCGACCACCCTCCTTATTCCCCAGATCTCACACCATGCGACTTCTAGCTCTTCCCCCAGGCTGGGCTGTGTTCAAAGGAACTCATTTCACCGCTGTAGAAGAGATCAAGGCCACTGTGACGAGGGAGCTGAGGGACCTCAAGGAGGAGGACTTTACCGAGTGCTTTCGTATGTGGCAGAAGCAAATGCAGAAGTGCATTAACTCTGGGTGGGATTACTTTGAAGGGGACAATGCATGATTTCTCTGTAGATTTTGTAATAAAACATTTATGGTACAGTCTAGTTTCTTTTTTGTCACACCTCATTGTATATGTATATATATATATATATATATATTAGATAGATATCTAAGAGGATGGAGTGTGCAGAGCACAACTACTAAGATAGCCAATACGCATCATATAGTACAGGGGGACAGACTTACAGATCTAAATACATATACTTAGGAAGAAGGGTGGGGGAAGGAGGGTGTGATAGAGACAAACATTTAGATATCATCAAGGTATATGTAAATGCAAAGGAGGTGGGGAGTCTCTCTCAACTGAAAGGAAGCTCTAGAATAAGGGTCATAGATTACTCCTGAGTCTATCCTTTTTCTCTTAAGGAAATTTCTTTATGGACAGGGTGGTGGATGTATGAAACGACCTCACAGTAAAGAGGATAGCCGTATCTGAATTCAAGAAAGCACAAGACAAGTACACAGGCTTTCTGAGGGAGAGGACAGGATTGAAGAGCTTAGTAGTTATTATAGATGGGCAGAATGGATATGCTACATGGTCTTTACTGCCAAACATTTCTCTGTTTTTATACAAAATATGTGCATATTTTTCTCAGGGGTAGATTCTCCAAATGGGTTAGTTTTGCACATACTATGGTGGTCATGAATCTCACTTCTAAGCCAGGATATGTGGCGTATGATCTTAGACTCTCAAATTTACTGCTAACGCTCAACGTAATACTTGCATAGTCCCAAAGAAAGCCTCCTGCTGGAGTTCGTAAGATGTAACATGTATGAGTAGTTTGTCAAGATGTACTTGGAAATTCTTTATCAAGTCTGTGCAGAAGCCAGTGGATTTTCATAAAGAGCCCTGCAGTATCCCATGGAATTTGTGGGGTTTTTTTTACATTTATACCCCCTCTTGACAATGCACAAAATTCTCCAGTTATTTTAGGTGTAAGTTATAAAGTGCATACATAAAAGCATAGTTACACACCTGTAGCAGGTGTTCTCCGGGAAGAACAGGAATTAGTCCTCACATATGGGCAACGTCAGCACCGATGGAGCCTGCATGGTAATCTCTCCCCAGCTTTCAAAGAAAGCCTTTAGGAGATCAAGCACAGATTTGTGGTCACCTTCCTGCCCAAGGCAGCCATTTTCCTTCAGTATAATGACATAGCGTAATGCCCAAAAAAAAGCAAACTCGATGAAAACAAACCAAAACAGAATCCTCTCATCAAATCAAAAACAGAAATCCTGTGAACAAAAGTCCCCTCAAAAACAAATAAATAGGATTTAGAATATTTTAAACCTTTAAATTTTTGTCAGAGTCCAGTCGGCCCAGTGTGAAGAAGTCCTCTCCACACCACTGCGACCACTCCTTTTAATCACAAAGTTTTATTTTAATGAAAAAACAGCAAGAGTTTTGCAAGTCAATAGAACTTAGCTTTATGGATGCTCTTACAAGACGCTCTCATTGAAGGGTCAAAGCAAACAGCAAGCTTTTTGCCAGGTACACCAAATGACAACGTGCCATACGTTTTGGGTTAATTCAAAAATCTTCCATATCCCTGCTTCAGGTCTGCTCATTACCGGCAAAATGCAAAACTACGATTTAACAAAATGGGAACATTTCCAAAATTAAAAAACCCCGGCGTCTGACGTCACATAGCCAAAAGGTTACTAACTACCAATCAAAAGCACTCAGACACCTTAGCCAATCAGATGGATCCCACTGAACAGGGAAACCCCCATTGGACACCAGTGCAGAAGAGCTGTCAACCATACTCTAAACAATCGTGTGCCAGTCAATCTGCTGATTTAAACCCCAAAGGGAAACTGAATTTAATAGAAAAATCCACCGCTGCTCTCGTAGTTGCAGAAGTTGTTCCCGATCTCCTCCTCTGGAGTCCAAAGGCACAAAGTCCAGCACCCGAAGCGAGCCAAAATCATGATGGTTGGTCAAACAATGTTCAACTATGGGGGCCAAGAGGGTCACCGTCCGTAATCTAGAGGCATGTTCAGAGAGTCGCGTCTTCACTGCACGTTTAGTACGGCCCACATAATATAGGGAACAGGGACATATAATCAGGTATACCACAAATACCGAAAGGCAGTCTGTGTGCCATACAGACGAATATGTCCGAGAGGTATGTACATCAATCCAATCTTTACCCGACAGGGAAAGCGAACAATAAGCACAGGCGCCACATGCAAAATGTCCCTTATCCTCATGAGATGTAACCGGGCGATCCACCTTAGAAGTTGTACGCACAATTAAGTCTCTGAAATTAGCCTTGCGCGAATATGCAATTTGCAACTTTTTCTCCCGAAAACATGTGTAAGCCTAAAACGGGCCAGAATTGATGCAAAATTTGAACCACCTTAGTCATATCCCTGGTATAGGGGAGAACACCTGTAATAGCATCTCCAGAATGTGTAGACTCAGCAGGAATAAACAGCCGTTCCTGATGTAAATACCTGGCTCTCTCTCAAATTTAAAGGTTTAAAATATTCTAAATCCTATTTATTTGTTTTTGAGGGGACTTTTGTTCACAGGATCTCTATGTTTTTGAACAAAAAAAAGCAAATGCACAGGGAGGAGGGAGGGTTGTGAGGACCGATTCCTGAAGTTCCCAGAGAAGATCTGCTACAAGGTGAGTAGCTATGTTTTCTCTGGAAAAAAGCAGGAAGTCAATTCTCGCATTTGGTAGCCTGTAGTTGGGGAGTCCCATAAGACCTGTAAAAAGCCACAGGCAACTCAAAAATCAAACCGGATATGGTAGCTGAAAGATGCTGACTAGCCCCAAGCAGCAGGGTACAGTCATAGCATCTGCAAAGGAATAGACTCTCTTGTAGTCTGGAGATACAGATGGGCTGGAGGAAGAGAGATGAAAAACAGCACTTTCATGCCAAGAGGCCTCTTCGAGGCAGTAGTGAGCTGTGAAGGTATGGACGGAGGACCAGGTGGCTGCTCGACAAATCTCTGGCAGGGAGACTGAGTGCAAGTTAGCCACAGAGGCCGCTACAACCCGAACATTGTGAGCCGTCACATGACACTCCAGAGAAAGGTCAGCCTGACCATAGGCGAAAAAAATACAGCCAGCTACCCAGGTGGCAAGGGTGCGCTTAGCGACCACTACACCAAGTCTGTTGGGTCATAAGAAACAAACAGTTGGGAGAAGTAGCGATGAGCCTTCATCCGATCCAGGTAGAAAGCCAAAGCCCATTTATAATCCAAGGTATGAACAGAGGCTTCCGTCATGCACAAGTGCAGCCTTGGAAAGAAAGTGGGGAGAACCACCTCCTGGCTGAGGTGGAAGGGAGAAACCACCTTAGGAAGAAACTTGGGGTACATGTAGAAAACATCCTGTTCCTATGGAGCCTAGTGTAAGGGGTGTGAGGCACCAGCACGTGCAGTTCGCTAACCCTGTGCACTGATGTGAGTGTCACCAGGAAGACTACCTTCCATGAAAGGTACCCGAGATGACAGGAAGCCAGTGGTTCAAAGGGAGGGTTGATGAGCTTACCCAGAACCATGTGAAGATCCCAGGCTGCTGCCAGCAGATGACTGGAAGGCCATGAGATCAAGAGGCCCCGCCTGAAGTGGCCAATGAGAGGATGAACTGACAGGGAATGCTCATCCACTGCATGATGGTAGGCCACCGAGGCACTTAGGTGCACTCTGACAAATTGGACTTTAATCCAGCCCTGGAGAGGTACAGAAGGTACTGCAGGATCACCTGAAGGGGACAGGATAATGGACTGAAACCTCTCTATCCACACATCAGACTGAGAACCTATGCCATTTGAAGGCATATGCTTGCCTGGTATAATCCTTGCGGGACGAGAGGATGAGGATGTCCTCAATGTCCCTAGGCAAGTGATGTTGAGCAAGGCTATCCTTTTAGCATCCATACTGTCAGTCACTGACTCGAGATTGGGATGCAGGAGGGTCCCATCATTCTGAGATATCAGATCAGGGGTGAAACCCAGAGGACTAGACGGTGTCTGAGAAAGGCAGAACAGCAGCGGATATCATGGAGGCTGGGGCCCAGCATGGGGCAATAGGAATCATTGTGGCCCTGTCCATCTAGACCTTGAAGTGGGTCTTGGCAGGTAAGAATACAGCAGGGCCTTGCCCCAGTGGAGGGGAAAAGCATCAGCCATGAGGCGGTTCTGGCAAGGAATCCTGGAGCAGAACCTCAGTAGCTGAACATTGTGTAGGCTGGTGAAGAGGTCCACTGCCAGGGTGCCCCACCTTTGGAAGATATCCTGTGCCACTGAGGGTCCACTCGTGAGACTGAAGCACCCTGCTGAGCTGGCCCGCCAGGACATTTTCCAATCCCAGGAGGTAGGTGGCCTGGAGGAGCATACCCCACTGGTTTCTGAAATTCCAGATTCTGATCGCCTCCCAGCAGAGGTGGTAGGGCTCTGAGCCATCCTGGTTGTTATGGAACATAGACACCCGATTCACTAGGTAGTGCTGGAAGACTCGCAGGGCGTTCACAACTACTCGGAGCTTGAGAGGAAGTTGATTTGGAGCTGGCTCTCCTCCTGCAACCAGAGATTTTGGGACTGAAACCTGTCCCAATGGGCTCTCCAGTCGAGTCTGGGGGCATCCATGGTGAGGACCTGCTTACAAGAGGATCCTTAAAGGGGAGCCCCACCGGAAGATTGCATGTCCATCACGACCAGGCAAGGGAGAGAGAAAGCAGCAGAATGACCTGTACCCTGTCTGACAGGCACCCCTCTCCTGTGTCCACTGTGTTTGATGCATGTGGAGAAAGGCCAAGGGTGTGACATAGACTATCAGCCATTTGCCCCAAGAGGCAGAGCATCTGCTGAGCCAAGACAGTCAGAGGGATTGGAACTCCTTCGCCAAGATGGAGAGGTGCTGAGCCCTGTCAGGCAGAAGAAAGGCAAGGCCCGAGTGGTACTGAGGAGAGCCCCAATGAACTCCAGGCACTGGGCAGGCTGTAGATGGGGTTTGGGATAGTTTATCATGAAACCCAAGGTCTCAAGGAGCTGGATGATGAGATGTAGGTCCTGTTGGACTTCGTCTAGGGACACTCCCCTTAACAGCCAGCCATCCATCCAAGTAAAGGAAGACAAACACACCCTGCAGCCGTAGGAATCAGTGACCACCACCACCAGGCACTTTGTGAATTGCCTGAGAGCAGATGCCAGACTGAATGGGAGGACACAGTACTGGCAGTGACATCCTCCAATGGCAAAGTGGAGGTACTGCCGGTGCAATGGATGGATAAGGACGCGAGTATAGGCATTTTTGAGATCCAAGGAGCATAGCCAGTCTCCCCAGTGGAGGTAAGGCTGCAATGTTCCAAGGGATATCATCTTGAACTTCTCCTTTACTAAGAAACGATCGAGATCTTGTAGGTCCAGAATGGGACACAACCTGCCTGTCTTCTTGAGAACTAGAAAGTAGTGGAAGTAGAATCCTGTGCCCCTTTGAGGCAATAGGACAAGCTCCACTGCCCTGTCTGCGAGAAAAGCCGTGAGCTCCCTTTGAAGGAGGTCCCGCTGGGTGGGATGCAGAGGAAGTTCGCCTGGGAATAAAGAGGGTGGTGTCTGTTGGAAGTGAAAGTGTCTGTGGTAATGCTGGGCCAAGAACATGAAACACCCCACTACGTGCTGTGGTTCCTGATCTCCCATGGAGAGAGGGGCTATGCCCCGAGAGTCAAACCTCCCCCCATCAGGCTGTGGCACAGGGGCTGTGTGGGGGCTTTAGGCCTACTGGGGCCCTACCCTTGGCTGGCTGCCCCTGAAGGGGAACTTAATAGGCCTGATCTTGCGAGGTAAGTTCCGTAGGCCACCTTCTTTTTCAGATAGAAGGACTTTTTCCCCAAAGCCTATTGTTGGGAAGGATCAACCGTCTTCCAAGAGAGCCTAGTTCTGGTCATCAGCTCGGTCTCCAACTCAGCGGCCTTGTCAGTCATTGGCTTGCCAAAGAGATTCTCCCCCCAGCAGGGGACATCATCCAACTTGTCCTGAACTCACTGCTCCAGGTCTGAGCATTGTAGCCATGCCAGGCAGTGGGCACTAATGCCCACCACAGCCACTCTAGCCACAGACGCAAAGCTTGAGTCACATACTTGTAGCATTCTTTGACTGTGGTCACCAGGCCCTGGAAGTGCTAGAGATGGTCACTGGAGAACCCAGCGAGCTTCTTTGCCAGGTCTCTCAGCTACATGCCCATGTACAGCTGGTAAGCTGGAAACACCTCTTGCCAAACCCATCCATGGTGCGGGCCTCCCGACTTAGGGGCACTGATGAATGTGTCTTCTGGCTCTTAATCTGATGCATGGCCAACTCCACCACCCTGAAGTTGTGTGGTAGTTGGGGTTTCCAAAGCTGGGGCTTTTCCGAACCAGATACATGGAATTGAGCCGCTTGCTCACAATGGGAACCGTAACCAGGGCTTCCCACATCCTGAAAAGGAGGCACTCCAAGATAGAAAGCAGTGGCACCATTATGGCCTCCTTGGGAGGACAGTCATACTCAAGTATGTCCAGATCCTCTGCTAGAGGCTCCTCTTCTGCTTCAATGGTGATGCTTATGCACGAGCGGTATATCAAGCCTTGCAAAGAAAGATAAAGAGGGCCTTGCACATATCCCAGACAAAGTCCAGGAAGGAACAGTCCTCCGGCAGGGACCTTCAACACTCCTGAGGAGGAGAGTGGTCCTCCAGAATGTTCTGATGCCAAGGGGTACTGGGGGACTCTCTCCCATCTCCCAGTTTGAATCGTAAAGAAGCTCAAAATACTGGCAGGAATTGTTCTGGTATACAGTCGGGGGTGAGAAAAGCAGCCAGGTTCCAGGTGGTCTGACCCTGATGTGCTGGATGGAAAAACCTTAGGCTCGGACAGAGACCAAGATCAGGATCAGTCATCTGTCTGAATTGGACTACAGGGCATGCTGTTCCAAAACAGGCTGAATCTCTTCCGGCAAAGCCGTTGTGGTGGAGGGGTCTATCGCCGGTCCCAAGGAAACAGCGGTAAGTGGGACCAGGGCCTTCTGGCTCACCAGGAAGGCAGCCAGGCTGCGTTCCAGGAACGCCATTCTGGCCTTGAAGCCAGCCTCTGGTGCAGGCACTGAGGGGATTTGTTAGAACGCTGGTTCCCTCGTTGGGGACTCACCATTGGTGATCGCCTCAGAAGCTCAAGGGCGATCCTCTGAGGTGGTGGGAACTGCTTCCTGTCAAGGCAACCTGGAGGCCCGCACCCAGGCTTCACCCTTGGAAGCCTGTCAAGGGCTGCAGTGCTGGTGCACATGGGTATTTTGTATAGCGCTGCATATGCCTTGTAGCGCTATATAAATGATTAACAGTAGTAATAGGTACAGACATCATCTAAGTCCTTGTGGGGGGGGGGGCGCACAGCAAAGTCTGTTCTTGCCAGGGACCATGCTCCATCCACAGTCGCCGGTCTGATACACTGTGACCTCAGGGCTCCAAGAGAATTCAACACTGACCAGGGCAGAGTCCTCCACAGCTGCCTCTGAAGGTGCAGATTCTGAAGCAGTTGACAGGGCCGAGGCCCCAAACATCATCTCCTTCTGCCTTTCACAACTCTTACGCCACTTGCTCATCATCTAAAGACAGAGCAAGCAAGAAGAGGTGTTGTGATCGGGTCCAAGGCATTGAAGGCAGCAATCATGGCGGTTCATGATGGACATGGTCCTGCCACAATCGGTGCACTTCTTAAAACCACTAATTGAGGACATAGCGGGAAAAATAGCTCCTGTGAGGTCAAACTCAAATGTCCTGATTAGTAGGGTGCGAGAGGAAAATCCCACATACCAAAAAAGTGGTACCTGAGAAAAAACAGACACCGATTGACTGTTCTGGGACTGTGCGAAGGTGATGGTATGTGACAGAGAAAAAGAGTGAGAAAAATCAAGAAGTTTACCGCAAGACAATACAACCTTTTCTGAGGTGCAGATAGTACATCTGGTGGGCTCAGCAGAAAAACGAAGACTGAGGGAAAATAGCTCCCTTGGGCAAGAAGATGACCATGACATGCGTGGTTGATCTCCCAAAGGCTTTCTTTGAAAATGCGTGGGCTCTGTCAGTACTGTCACCATGTGCAAGTACTGACTTCCTGCTTGTTCCCAGAGAAATACAAACCTCTTTGTGGAAACGCCTCCACTTAAATAAGGTAGAAAATTATGCATATATTGGATGTGCAGTTTTCTAGGTGCCAGAAATGACTTTTAATATTGCCCTTCACTCCTACTCAGGAGTAACCTGTTCTCACCTTATCCACTGCTGAAAGATAAACACAACAATATGAATTATATCTATGGACAAGCAAGACAGAGTAGTACATAAGGAATGTAATGTCTGAGTTAAATGGCCATCTAAAAGATACAAATTAATTGCTTTTCATTTACCTATATGATGGTATAAAGTGGGTTTAGAAGGGTTTTCCAGTCTTCTTGAAGCAGTGCTTGAAGTAGACTCTTCACAGATCAAGGGTAAAGGGTTAGCATCGGTTTCCAATGACTGTCTCGCATGAAGTACTCGTACTGATGGTGGCAGAGGTGGTGGTAGAGGAGGAGGTGGTGGTGGTGGTGGTGGTATTGGTAGCTGATGTGGGGCTGGCTGTATCATTGTTTCACTGTGATTTTGTTGCTTCAAGTCCACAGATGAAACAAATATTTGTACAGGTAAGTCTATCTGGGCCTTTGGGCTCTCTCTGGTTTGTAATACTTGAATGCCTCCTGACTGCATGGGATGTGTGTTGGTGACTGACAAAGGCTGGGAAGACCCAGATGCAGTCAGGTGGGAAACACCCAATGTACGTTTTCTGCTAAGGGTTTGCGAGGAAGATGTTTTCAATACAAAATTAGTTGAGCATTTCTAGAAATGAAAAAAAAGGAAGTTAGAAAAAAAAGAACCTCTTCTGTGGCAGACTAATTGCTAGTAGACATACCAAAAGATATTCATGAATTTAAGTATTCACCTGGGAAACAGTGAATACAGTAAAAACAATTGCACTAGTGTTAAAAGATACCATACTATGCCTTGATAATTTTCATATAGGGGTATGTTTACTAATGGTGTTAAGGGAGCCAGTGTGCTGTTAACGCCTGTAATCAGCACCCTGGTGCCCTTAACGCAGCAAAAGGTTGCTTAAACGGGCGTTAAAGACTCCAGCAGCATTAAAGGATACAGTAGGCAGAGAGTGGGCATTAACAGGATGGTGAGTAGGCAGTAACAGCGTGTGCTCCCTTAACGCCTGTTGTGCAACATTCCTAAAATCCCTTTAACTCAAGTAAAACCTCACAAAGGGTTTATTTAGAACCCATTTCATTGTCTGCAATGTGATGCATAGACTGGGGAGCCCCAGACAGTGATAGTAGTGCTCCATTAGCAGCATCAGCATAGTGCCCAAATATGAAAGGGCACTATGTTGATGGTGCAAAGGAGGGAGGCACGTGGGTGATGCAATGGGGGCTGCTGCTGAACAGGGGGGCCCATGTGGCACATAAGAACAGAAGATCATATGATGATATGACTGACTGGGTCAGAGCAAGGTCCATCATGCCCAGTATCCTGTGTCCAACAGTGGCCAATCTAAACCACAAATACCTAGCAGTTTCCCCAAAAGACACAGGTTCCACAATGCCCATACTGGGGCAAGCAGTGGATTTCTCGGGACCCCTTGAATAATGGGTTATGGACATTTCCTCCAGGAACCTGTCCAAACCTTTTTGAAACCCAGCTACATGAACAGCTTTTACTACATCCTCCGGTAATGACTTACAGAGTTTGATTGCACGTTGACTGTCAAAATATTTGCTCTTATTAGTCTTAAATGGGTTACACTGTAGCATCATTGCATGTCCCCTGGTCTTTCTACATTTTGATGATGTAAACAATCAATCCAGGTGTACCTGTTCCACTCCATTCATTACATTATAGACCTCTATCATATCTCCCCTCAGCCATTTACCTTTTTAGTCTTGCCTCATAAGGGTATCCTTCCATCTGCAATACCATCTGTGATGTCCAGCATGCCACAGTGGCAGCGCACAGACATGCTGCAGCTGCTGTGAAAAGAAGATGTGCCACATGGGGCAGTCCAAGGATCCTGGCACCCTAGGCAGAGATCCCAGCTGCCACCGCCCCCCCCCCACCCCCGCCACTGAACCCAGAGGAAGAGGCTGATGGCGCCAGCAGCTGTAGCCCTCCAGGTAGCTGCAACATACAGGCACCCGAGGAACTACCACAGCAGTGGTTGTCACCCTTCCCCTGAGATGTATCAGTGGCAGGGGGGATGGGGGTCCCTGCAAAGGCAGGTGGTTGGGGGGGGGGGGGTGGGCTGCCTGGCCATGCATGTGTGTCTCTGCTGCCCCCCCATCCAAACCTTGCACCCTAGGCACTCGCCAAACCCAAAATGTTGGAAAGGCTGGGAATGCACACCACTGACAGCACATGGGCATGTCAGCAAGGTGTGGGAGTGTTGTGGAGGGGGCAGTGGCACCCGGCTGCAGCAAACCAAAAGGCATGTCCTAGTCTTGTGTGCCATGCGCATTGCAACATCTAACACGCAGTCGAAACAATAGCTACACACCTTAGAACAGAACAGAGTAACTATATACAGTTATATACAGGTAGAACATCATATGTTCATGAATTTCTAACTGTATCTAGTTACCCTATTTATCTATATTTAGTTACATTGTTATAGCTGTACTTTATAACTGTTATATTGTAAGTCCAGTACAGACATTCTGCACTGAACAGTTTCGTTCGATGTAAACCGCACTGATACTGAAGAGCGCGGTATATAAGAAAGTTAAATAAATAAACATGTGGCAGTGCTTGTCTGATGGGAAGCATATCAGCCCCATGGCAGCACTGTGGCTCAACACAAAGGTAATGTGTATATGAGCAGAGGGTCCCAGGTTCAAATCCAGGCTGAGGATCATGTATTACATGTCCCTGCGGCTAAACTTTAGCCTACAATGCAAGTACAGCATTAGCATGTACAACCCCCAAATAACTGGCCAGCAAGGGTACAAACACCCATCAGCCACACAGCAGGCCCCACCATCCACAGCTGGATGGAGAGGCAGGCTGATAGCACAGGCACACTGAATGGGCTTTAATGTCAGAGCATGTTACTAGCACCTGCACAGTGAGCACATGTTAACAATGCTTGAGCCGATATGGAGATCAGAGTGGCAAGCAGGAATGCCAACCATCCCCACTTTTGCGTGTGTGTGTGTGTGTGTGTGCGTGCATGTGCGTGTGCGCGTGTTGATTATTAGAGGACTGTTATGGCCTGAAGCACAGTGAATTGGCCAGGATGTGTCTGCCAGGCATTGCCTGGGTGGCCACAGCATGTCATGCTGAGAGGGCACTCTCACTCTGACCGAGCCGTGACCCTATGTATCCACATAGTGCTATATAATGTCCGACTCCAGTGATGTGGGTGCAATCTATGTCCGGGGAACCCACTCACTGAGTTAATGCTGGATGTCCAAGCAGTTTATACCAAGCCAGGGTGCACATGGTTGCTCTGTGCACATGCAATGTGTGCAGACCAGCAGTCCAGCCACAGTTGGTATGTGCATGGCTGAAACAGCCCAGTAGTGGGCAACAGGTGCAGTCTGACCGAGCTTGCTGTGGTGAACTGTTAGTCCTAGATGGTTGGGACAACAGTTGTTCCTGGCCTACTCACTGTGGTCATAGCAGGCCAGTAGCAGTGTTCCACATAGACCTAGAAGCCCCCACTGTATTTGGTATCAGCTTTGTAACAGTGGCCACTGATATGCACTGTTCTAGGAGGGTCCCTGTCGAACAGGGGCAAGACAGGGCCCAGTTATAACTGGTACCTACAGCATGTTGCAACTGTGCGGGAAACAAGGTAACTAGCAGAACATACTGCAGACAATATCTACCATACACTGGCAGTGATGTGGATCTGCAGCACAGCTAGCAGAGGCCACCTTTAGCAGTGCAAGTTCTGGGGACCATCCTCACCCTCAGGGTGACTGATAAAACTGCTCAGTAGCACAGTTTGTAGCTGTTAAGTGAATGAAGCACACACTGTCAATGCATCGTACTGAGCTGATGTGATGGATCAGTCCAGTCTCCATTTGTTGATCAGTTGCAGACTGCTATTCTGCATGTGTAGAGCATCATAGGTACTGGAGGGGCTAACCTATACTGGCACACACAGCAAACAGTTTAGGCAGAGATTTGCAGGCTATTTGAATCCAAACATTGCAGTGTAGAGAGGTATCGAGACGCAGCTTACTGGTTAGTGTAATGTCCTTATAAACAGAGGACAAGGGTTTGAGTCCATCTTGTTCATTTGGCACCTGTGTGTTACTCAGGTCATATCCTTACCTAGAACAGTCCAGGCTCTGCTGTGACTTGCAGATACTCATTCTTCTACTTTGTCATGCGTTCTGGCCACACTGTGGGTCAGCAAACATGCTATTCCCCATCATGCCCCTCTAAGAACATGGCTTTCTTGGCTCTGCTCCAGTCCATTGCAGGGGGATCAGATATGTTCACCCTGTAGATGTCAGGCCCTTGCTTGGAGTTGTGGCGTGATGGTCATGCCAATGGCTTGGTGGCTAAGATACCACGGTTTCAGGCCCACTACCACTCCTTATGCGACATTTCAGAATGTGTTACTGTTGCATTGTATGTCTGCCAGAACTTTCATGGACTGACAAAATCTCCTTGTAACCTTGAGCAGATCACTTAACCCACCAATGGCTCAGCTGACTGCAGGTCTGTACAGTCCCTGTTTAACATCAGACATTATCAATTGACAGTAAGATGTACCCTGATGTGACTGCACTGCTACAGCAGTATACTAACAGGCAGTTAAATGCATACAACTGTAACCTACTTGGGCAACATGAGTCATGTCTGCCATCATGTGTTACTGTACAGCTTTGGCTCCCTTACATCTCTGCAGTACATGCAGACACATCCTACCCCTCAGATATCCACCCGCAGGTCTCAGTTCATGTCCATACATACCCCATGTGCTTGGTATGGATAACACCTGTGATGTTGTTATCAGCACATTTGTCTGAGGTGGTTTCTGATGGCTGTGTGGCTAAGACAGATACGAGTCCAACATATCACATCATACCTTCCAGGTGGCATTGCCACACATTTTTATGCACAGTACAGATATGCTGGGTATGACACCTACAGCACATCTGTGCTACCAGCCCATACCACCCTCTCCTCCACCGCCATCCGTCCTTCAGCCCTTCCATCCACCTGTCGGCTGGGTGCAGTCCTGTCTTCTCATGCAGGCTGCTATATCATGGCCTACACTGGTACTCTTTCCCACAATTTGGGACCACACACATACCTCTCCTGTGCCTGATCTGCACGTCGCCACTCCTATTCTGTCCTCCTGTCCCTGCACACATCCTGCCACTTCTGACTCCACTGGGAGGTACGTGTTTGACATCCTATGCCACACAGTGACATTGTGCCATATATTGGCACCCCCTGTGCATCTGAACCCAGGATATCACTGCTTGATCCAATACAAGCATTGTGGAACCTGTGTCTTTTGGGGAAACTGCTAGGTACTTATGACCTAGATTGGCTACTGTTGGAAACAGGCTACTGGGCTTGATGGACCTTGGTCTGACCCAGTATGGCTTTTCTTATGTTATGTTAGCTTCCCACATGCTCATCCACTTTATTGGCTGCCACATAGGGTGCCCACTGGTCTGGCAAATCAGTCATCTCCCACCTGTCCTTCCATCCATCACCTTCAGATTGTCTTCCCTTGCTGCTCTTTTATCCAGCATTAGGGTTACAGCTGTTTTCAGATGTTAAGGTGCCTGCATGACACCTTAATGTCTGATGTCCTGTTACCGCATGTTAAATAGCCCATAGCACCCTTAATGCCAAAACACCTCCTATACACCCAAAGCCTTTTTTGCACGTAAACCCCTTTTTGCTGCCGTTATCGCTCAGAAAAGCATGCTCCCTTACCACCGTTTAGTAAACATACCCAAAGTAAAAATGCAAAGGAACTTATTAATATGAGACACTATGGTAAATTTCTTGTGGTGTATACTATTAACATACAGCAGAGCACTTATCTAGAATGACTGAGACCAAGCTTGTTCCAGATGTATTTTTATATATTTATAGCAATTTGGTATATCGCCATCTGATTTGTACATCACAGCAGTTTACAAGCTGGCAGAAGCACAAAGGGCAACAGCGAGTTACAAACAAGGGGTTGTAATGCAAGTCGTGACAATGTAACAATAGGTAGAGAAGTATACAGTAATATCAACCAGGGCTAATATATATAAAAAAAAGGAGAAACAAAAGATTAAAAAATTGAAGGACAAGAAAACAAAACAAAACAGGAATTTAACCAAAAATCTGGGCGAACAGCCATATCTTTGCTCCTTTTATGAGCTGGCGGGATCGCACCTAAAGGGCGTGGAACATAAGCATCACACAACAAAGTAGAAATGCAAGAACTAAAAACTTAGACTTCGTTTTAAGAGATTCAACTGTCTCTAGATATTACCAGATAGAAGTTCCTCCCTTGTACCTACTATACTTGGTCCTAATATTTGTGCTATTGTGCACTATAGGCCCTCTATTTTACCGTTATAACCTACCTTTATAGCAATATATTCTCTCTGAGAGACATTCCTCCCTTATCCCTCTTCTCTCTACCCGCTGACACTATCCAACCACTATTATTCACTGATCTGACTCTACAGCTATTTCCCAATTGTTTATTATACACCATTCAAGCATATTACCATACTGCGCTGCATATTTAAAGCCTATACAATTGTATAATTGCATACTGTATAACTCATTCAATAGTTACAATGGGAACAAGATTACACCTGCAAATTGCTAAATGCCTTTTATTCTTAAGCACGCCATTACTCAACGCCCTTATCCCCCCCCACACGTTCCCCACCAATCTTTCCCCAACATCTATCATCATCACTGACAAAACCAGCACCTTTTGCTATCTAATACACTCCCCAGAGACCCTCCTGAACCAGAAGAGGTCTCAACACAGACTAATCTGTATAAACATAATTCCAAAAATCAAATTGCAGAATGGCTCAGTCACACCAACTCCTCTAAAATTTGTACTATTCAATGCTAGATCCATAAGAAACAAAATCCCTCTCATCCTAGACCTCTTAATATATGAAAAAACAGATTTCCTTGGCATTACAGAAACCTGGCTCTCTTAGCTGGTTCAGGAGAACAGCATTGGCGTCAAAGTCCAGAAGAGAGGCAGGGGCGTCCTTGCAATAACCAAAGCGGAACTAAAAGCCTCATCCAGCATATGCAGTAACCATGATGGTATGGACCTACTCAAAACTGAAAATAAAAGCATGGCCATATGCCTCTTGTACAGACCCGCTGCATTCAACCACCAAAACATTTCAGCAATTCTTGAATCTGCCTGTACATCCCCGATAAGGAAACTCACATTATACTAGGGAACTTCAACCCGTCGTCTCCCTCTCATACCCAGACAACGGTGTTCCTGGACTCAATGGAAGACATGGGCTTCCAGCAAACAATAAGTATCCCACCCATATTAAGGGCAATACCCTTGGATCTAGTTTTCCTCCCCAAACCCATAACAGAGCACTCGAGTTACATGATACCACAAGTAACGCAGGTCCCATAGTCAGACCACTTCCTAGTACATCTACCAATAACTGCCCCTACCCCTACCCCTGCACCCTCACCTAACCCCTACCAAAATATACAATATAGACCATTTGATAGAGATACTTTCTTAAATACCACCATAACAGCTTGGTCCCACTACAAATGACCTTAACAAACTCCTAACAAAATGGAATTAATCAATCAATAGTGCGGCTAAACCAATACCCACAGCCTTAAAACCTCCTCGCAAACAATCATAAAAATGGTATACTCCTGATATAGACAAGATAAAGCATACTCACCTGTAACAGGTGATCTCCGAGAACAGCAGGAATTTAGTCTTCACATATAGGGTATCGTCGGTACCGACGGAGCCTGCGCGGGAATGCTCCCCAGCGTCCAATTAGAAAGCTTTTGGGAGCATCCCACAGTGCCTGCGTGCTGCCTTCCCGCCTTTCCCAACTGCCTCTCTCCAGTTGAGTTTAAAGCTGAGACAAAGAGAGAGAGAGGGAAAAAGAAAGACAGAGAGATACAACTCCTAGGGGAGGTGAGTGGGTTGTGAAGACTAAATTCCTGCTGTTCCCGGAGATCACCTGTTACAGGTGAGTAACTATGCTATCTCCAGGAACAAGCGGGAATGTAGTCTTCACATATGGGGGACTCCCTAGCTTTAGATGCCAGGGAGAGACCCCAGAAGTTGTGTGTCCCTGTAAAAAGGCTCCATTTCCCCCCATGGATCTCTGGCATCCAACCAGGGATGGCGGGTAGGAGTTGATTAGGTATGGAACAGGTGTTGAAGAACAGCCTGACCAAACAAGGCATCCCGGCAGGAGTCCTTGTCCAAGCAGTAATGGGCAGTGAAGGTATGAAACGAGGCCCAAGTGGCTGCTCGACATATATCGTCGATAGACACAGAGTGCAGATGAGCCATTGAAGCTGCCATGGCTCTCACATTGTGAGCTGTGACATGGCCTTCCAGAGGAAGATTCTTACTCTGATAGGCGAAGGAAATACACTGTGCAATCCAGTTGGACAGTGTTCTCTTGGAGACTGGAAGTCCCAAATGAGAAGGATCAAAAGCAACAAAGAGTTGAGAGGACTTTCTATGTTGCTGTGTTCTTTGCAAGTAAAAGGCTAAAGCTCTTTTACAGTCCAAAGTATGAAGACTCCTTTCTGCATTTGATGCATGATGCCTCGGAAAAAACACAGGCAGGTAGACCGCTTGGTTAAGATGAAAAGGGGAGACCACCTTTGGCATAAAGTGTGGATGAGTCCTAAGGACTACCTTGTCATGATGGAACCTTGTATACGGAGGATCAGCCACTAGTGCCTGCAGCTCACTAATGCGACATGCTGATGTGATTGCAATGAGAAAGATAACTTTCCAAGACAGGAATTTCAACGAGGTAGTAGCCAAAGGTTCGAAAGGTGGCTTCATAAGCTGGCCAAGAACCAGGTTTAAGTCCCATGCCACCGGTGGTGGTCTAATGGGAGGCTTAGTTAGTAGAAGGCCTCTCATAAATCTTGCTATAAGAGGATGGGAGGAAATAGGTTGTCCATTTAAAGGCTTGAAAGAAGCCGCAATAAAACTAACTCAGTAAGAGTCCATTTAAGTGCTAAGTCCTGCATTGGATAAATGAAGGAGATACTCCAGTAATGATTCCAGAGGTATCACAAGGGGGTTAAGACCCTTCTGCGAGTACAATATGGTAAAACCTTTCCACTTGAAAGCATAAGAGCGTCTTGTGGAAGGTTTTCTAGAAGCATAAAGGATATCCTTTACCTGCTGAGGAAGGTAAAGATCTTGAAGATCTAGGCCCTCAGCAACCAAGCCCTGAGATGCAGTGACTGGGGATTGGGATGCCATAACATTCCGTCCTCCTGAGACAGGAGATCTGGAGCAGACCCTAACTCCAGAGAGGGAGCTTGAGAGAGATGTAGAAGCAGAGGGTACCACACTTGCCGTGGCCAATGTGGAGCTATGAGAATCATATGGCCTCTGTCTCTCTGAAGCTTGAACAGGGTTTTGGGAATCAGGGGAATGGGTGGAAAGGCATAAAGGAAGTCTTGCCCCCAATGAAGGAGGAAAGCATCCCTGGCCTGAGAGCCCTGAGCCGGAATTCTGGAACAGAACCGGGGAAGTTTGACATTCAACAGACTTGCAAAGAGGTCTATGTCAGGGTTCCCCAAATTTGAAAAACCCTGGCCACATGGTCTGCATGTAGAGACCATTCGTGTGGAAGCAGAACTTGACTGAGTCTGTCTGCCCAAGAGTTTTGGATACCTGGAAGATACACTGCCAGGAGATGAATCTGATGCTCTCTGGCGAGGGCCCATAGTCGCAAAGCTTCGTTGCAAAGCGACAGAGAGCCTCTTCCTCCCTGCTTGTTCACATAGAACGTGGCTACTTGATTGTCCGTGTGAATGAGGACTGTCTTGCAGCTGAGCAGAGTACAGAACACTCGAAAAGCAAGGAAGATTGCTCTGAGATCCAGAAGATTGATGTGTAGATGAGACTCTTGTGGAGTCCAGGTGCCTTGGGTAGAGAGGTCTTGCAGATGAGCTCCCCAACCCACTGGTGAAGCATCTGTTGTGAGAGTAGATTGGGGCGAAGGTTGTTGAAATGGGGACCCCAGCAACAGGTTTTGAGTGGACTGCCACCATTGGAGGGACAAAATAAGGCGATTTGTGTTTGCTATTTTGTCTGACAGGCACCTTGATGCCTGGGTCCACTGAGTGGATAAAGTCCACTGGGCTGCTCTCATATGGAGGCGAGCATAAGGGACCACATGCACTGTAGAAGCCATGTGGCCTAGTAGCAGTAACATTACTCGAGCAGTGAGATGAGGCTTTAGCACTGCTTCAGAAGCCAATTGCACTATGCGAAGGCAACGGGTCTGGGGGAGATAGGCCCTTGCTTTCCTGGTATCCAACAAAGCTCCTATGAGCTCTAGAGATTGAGTGGGAGTTAGGCTGGATTTTGGGATGTTTATGACCAGACCCAAATACTGCAGGATACGCATTGTGCAAGATAGAGAAGCTCTGGCCTCTGACTCTGATGGGGTTCGAATGAGCCAGTCGTCTAAGTAGGGGAAGACATATTCCTAGAGGACAAAGAAATGCTGCTACCACAGCCATGCATTTCGTGAACACCCTTGGTGCTGAGGCCAGGCCAAAAGGAAGCACCCTGTATTGGTAGTGCTTTCCTTGAAAAAGAAACCGAAGGAACTTTCTGTGAGTTGGATGGATGAGAACATGAGTGTACGCATCCTTGAGATCTAGAGAACAAAGCAAACCTTGGCACTGAAGGTATGGCAGCAGGGTCCCAGAGAAATCTTGAATTTCTCCTTGAACAGGAATTTGTTCAATTCTCTGAGATCCAAAATGGTCCGTGTCCTCCTGTTTTCTTTGGTATAAGGAAATAGGGGGAGTAAAACACTGTACCCTGTTGAAGAATGGGTATCTCTTCTATTGCCCCTTAGATCAAGAGGTCACCATGCTACTTGCCTAACAGGTTGATGAGATAGGTCTGAGAATTGAACTGTCTTACCATTGTAGGAGGGGGCAAGCGGAGGAAGTGAAGCTTGTACCCCTCTCTTATAATGGAAAGAGTCCAATGTTCTGCTGTTATTTGCCCCCATCTGGGGGCAAAGTGGCACAACCTTCCTGGAATGGTGGAAGGTTCTGGTCCATTGAAGGCCAGGAAGGCTAGGTTCTCTAGATGGAAGTCAAAGGCCTTGTGGAGGCTGAGACTGCTGAGACAGTTGAGGCTTAGCAGTCTTTGCTTTTCTTTGTTTGGGTGGTTGCTGAGTCTTCCGGACAGGCTGACCTGCAGAACGTCCCTGCTGATAAGACGGATAAAACCTTTTCTTTTTGGAAAAGAATGGTTTTTTGAAAGATTTCCTTTCTTGCAGGATCAGCTGTGGCTTTGGATAACCTATCCAAAGTGGAGTTATCAGCATCCAACTCATTGGCCTTTTCTTGCCAATTTTTTCCCGAATAGACTCTCACCTGTACAAGGAATATTGCCCAGTTTGTCCTGCATCCAGAGCTCCAAATCGGATGCCTGGAGCCTGGCAATTCTACGTGCACCTATGGCAATGGCAGAGATTCTACTTATGCACTCAAAACAGTCAAAAACTGCACGATTAACAAATTTAGAAACATCCTGGGCATGTTTAACCAGTGTGAGAAAATCCTGCCTCATCTTCAGGAAGAAGAGGGCTCAAAACTTCTAAATCCCCTTTGACTTCCTTAAGGAACATTCCCATATATAAAAATATAGGAAATGATCCTGGCAGAAAGCATGGAAGCCTGGAAGGTACGACGTCCAAAGGCATCCAAAGTTCTACACTCATGTCCTGGAGGATTAGAGGCATGCCTCTTTGCACGCCTGATCCTTCTCATAGCTGACTCCACTACAATAGAGTGGTGAGGCAACTGAGTCTTCTGGAAACCAGGACAGGGGGGAACCCAATACATGGTATCCAGTCGACGGGAGTGAGGTGAGGTGGTCAGGGGGGTTTCCCACATTAACATAGATCATGTAAGATCTCATGGATAGGCAAGGTAGCTGCCTCTTTAGGAGCTTTGAGATATTGCAGAATCTCCAACTCCTTTGCCCTGGGCTCTGTCTCAGGAGCCACAGTAATGGACAGACCTCGAGCTACCTCCCTGATAAAATCCTGAAAGCAGATATCTTCTGGAGAAGACATCCTCCGTTTGGGAGAGGAAGGCTCCTCAGGGAGAAGTATCCCAGTACCAACAGAACTGTCAGAATCCTCAGAGTCCTCCGAGGATTCGAAGTAGCTTCTGTCCGGATGCTCCTGTAGAGCACGATACCCGTACCGACCGAAGTCGGTACCAGTGTATCGGTACCAGGGGGCATGGCTTGACTGGGTGCCGGCAATGCAGACACCGATGTCAATGCCGATGCTATCGGTACCGGTACCGATGCCGGCACCGGTACAGGCTGAACCGTCTGACACAGTTCCGAGGGCGAAGAGGCTGCAAGGAGAGCCATCAGACTGCGTTCAATAGCCAGGAACCTCTGGTCTATCGACACTGCCGATGCCTGGGTATCGGTACCGGAAAAAATTGCCGGTACCCCAGAGCTTTGGAAGCCGAAGCCTCCCACCGGGCCAATTTTGCCGGTGCAGAACCCTTAAGGGCAACGCCAGAGGCATCTCTATGCTTAGAAGGAGATCTACCATTTGAGGACCGGCTGGACTTATGTTTAGTTACCTGAGATCCATGGGAGGAAGACGAAGCCCTGGAAGACGTCAATGCCACAGAGGCTGCATCGGAGAGAAAAAGAGTGCAAAGCTTAGCAGCCCGGTTTTGTCGACCCCTCTTGGACATCATGGCACAAGCCATACACTCCGAGATGGAGTGGTCAGGACCTAAACATTTGAGACACCACTCATGGGTGTCAGTGACGGATATGGTACCGCCACACTTGGTGCACTTCTTAAAACCCGAAGCGGGTTTTTCCATAATGGAGGAAATTTTGGGCCTAAGGCCCAAAATGGCACGTGCACCTGAGGGAGGAAAAAAAGAGCTAAATATATATATATTTTTTTTTTCTAAAAGAAAGAAAGAACCGGCGGTACCGGTGTAGCGTCGAGGAAGGCAGACGCGACCACAAAAAAGAAGGAAACATTTTCTGTGGTGACAGGAACTGAAAACGAAGAACTGGAGAGAGGCAGTTGTGAAAGGTGGCACGCAAGCACTGTGGGATGCTCCCAAAAGCTTTCTAATTGGACGCTGGGGAGTGTTCCCGCGCAGGCTCCGTCAGTACCGACGATACCGTATATGTGAAGACTACATTCCTGCTTGTTCCTGGAGATAAGGACTCTGAAAAGCAGAATGTAGATGGAGATCAAAAATGACTGCAGAATACAAAAAACTCTTTATATGTCATCTTTGCACACATATAAAGAAGCAATAAACAATGCAAAAAAGAACCATCACACTAAAATCCTAAATAAAGCCATTAGCCATCCAAGAGAACTTTTTGAAATTGTTAAATCATTAACCAAATCTCCTCAAGGTGACTCACATAAAATCACCATTAACTCCCAAAATTCTATGGCAACAAACTAAAACCTAATAACCCAGCAGTCACCTCTCTCACTATGATACACACAGCTAACACCAATGAATGGTGCTCTTTCCAACTTATAGACCACACACTAAACACAATTTCAAAAATCAACACAACCACCTCCCCCCTCTCCAATCCTTGCCCTGTAGCATGGATCAAAACAAAAATAACCAAACTTGCTCCTTACCTATTATACATAGTCAATCAATCCCTCCAACAAGGATTCATGCCAAATATGCTCAAACTTGCTGCTATTTGACCCATCCTAAAGAATAAAAGTCTCAGCAAAGACGATCCATCCTTCTATATAGGCTCATTGCCAGTATTCCATTTGTAGCTAAAGTCATTGAAAAAGCAGTCCAGCTCCAAGATTTCATAGACCTGAATGCTCCATTAGACAAACAGTATGGCTTCCGTTCATGTCATGGGGGTCGAAACACTCCTACTAGTATTTGACACCCTTATTCTGGGAATGGACAACACAAAAGAAGCATTCATCCTTGTCTTTTTGGACATCACATCAGCTTTTGACAACATAAATCATGATATCCTTCTGTCTAGGCTAGACCACATAGGCATAAAAGGAACAATCCACAAATGGTTCAAGTCATATATATCTATCTGACCATGCCCAATATGTGCAATTAGAACATGAAACGTCTACAACTTTCCCTCAAGATCAGGGTATACCCCAAGGATCTGCCCTCTCAGCTCTCCTGTTCAATTTATATATCCAGCCAATCTGTTCCATCTTCAAAAAACACAAAATAGGATATCATATATATGCTGACGATATTATGTTATACTCACCCCTGGACACAATAAACCCTGTCTGACAACCTAGCAACCTGTCTAAAAGAAGCAGAAAACTGGCTGCAATCAAACATGAGCATCAACTTCAAGAAAACAAAAAGTACTGTTTACATCAAGAAATCAAAACTTCAACCCACCCCCAACAATCTGCCTGCATGACATCATGCTCCCAGTTAAACAGAAAGTAAAATACCTAGGGGTTATCCTTGGCAAAACCCTCAGCGTGACATCCTACATAAGGGCACATATCCAGAACCATATTTTTTATATTAAGGATTATTCAACAGCTCAGACCCCTTATAGACACAAACAACTTCAGAACAGTAGTCCAGGCCCTCATCATGCCACACTTCGACTACTGTAACAGTCTTTTACAAGGAGCAACAAAAAAGAATCTAAACATACTTCAGATGGCACAAAATGTTATAGCCAGAATTACAGCCAAAGCGCGCCTATCAGACCACATTACACCCATCCTGTACAGCCTCCACTGGCTCCCAATCGCCAGTAGAATAAAATATAAATCCATAATGACCACTTTCAAACTAATTAATAACATAAGCCACCTCATACCTCACATTTCTAACACACCCCATTCAGATTTCAGGTCAAGGAGAAGAAACCACCAAAATACAGATTAATGTAGGCACCATGATTGTAAGACCAAACAAATAACGAGCAACAGGGCATTTACCTATATAGCCCCCACCCTATGGAACTCCCTACCTGAAACATTAAGGACAATAAAAGACCTTCAATCATTCCGAAAAGAATTAAAAACATTTCTTTTCACTGAGCACTACAGTAACCTCAACTCCATCATTTCTCAAAATCTAACCATTAGCCCCCACCACCCAGCCATTAACTCTACCTTCCCCACAAAGCAATCAACCTCCCCCATATCCAACAACAGAACACACTGAATACATCAGTGTCTGAAGTAATCATGTACAATCATTATCTATCAGTATGATGTACAAATGTACATAGTTGTAATGTAAACAGTTCATTGTTAATGGTTAACCGTTATAAATCCATCTCCGATGCTCCATGTATAATACTCTCCAAAGTTCTAGGGGAAGAGAGTTCCAAAGATGGGGACCCAAATAACTGAAGGCTGCCTTTTCAGAGGATAACCTTAACCTTGTTTTGGAAAAAATAGTCAAAATATTTGCTTGTGATGATGATCACAGAGACCACATGGGGCAAGTAGTTTATCAAGAAAGTGTTTAGGTAGAGAGGAATTCCAAACAAAATATGTAAGGCAAGTCAACATCAAAATTTCAAATTGAATGGGTTGATTGATTTTTCCAGATCATGGAAATTTATTGATACTAATTTTGAATAATGTTAGAATAGAAGCTGAAGCCCATGGTTTTTTTCCCCCCAGATAATGCGAGTTTTCAGATAGAGGACTCTCAGGATACTAGAAAGCCTAGTAAAGAAAACAAATCTGAATAAAAAGTGTTATTCTCCATAACAATGGGGCTTTCACTGACACCATTATCCTTGAACAGAAAGGTTACTTCACAAAAAGAAGTGGTATCTGAATTCATACAAGCACGGGCAAATGGGACAAGCTCTATATCTACCATCACTGTCTATGTTTGATGGAATTGTGATAAACACTTGGAGCATTTAACATATAAAAATGAGACTAGAAGATTGCCAGCTACTATAATTTATGTTTTCTCTTTCTGAATTCTAGTAGTTTAAGTATTTGTTCGGGCAGCTGAAACTGCCTTGCATCTCCTGTTAGGGGAGTACAGTCCAGTACAAAGCTTCCATGAAATCATGTCTGAGAACATGGCTGAGCCTACAAGAACATATTTATGTTGCCTATTTATTGTGCTTGCTTTCTTGCTGTTAAATTTGCTTCTCCCTTTTTAACCCTCCCCCTCCTTCAAAAAAATAAAGAAAAAACAGAAGACATTGGGACTGAGGAAATACCTGCCTCTTTAAATGATTTGAGTCTCTGCAGAGTGTTCTGCCGTTCTTGACTGACCCATTCCTTTTTCTTTTTTTCTTCTTCTTTCCTCTGGTCTCTTTTCTGCACATAAGAACATGAGATTTTTAATCAGCCTGAAGGTCTAATGTGCACGTCACAGCCCAATGAAACTTTTCTTATACCAACTCACCATTTGTATACTGTGATGCTGATGAAAACGTTTCATATCTGCTTGGGCCTGTCGGAGCTTAAGCTCTTGGGTCTCCTGACATTTATCCTGGTGGGAAAGCAGAATCACATATCTTTTTCCCTCTAATGCCTGAAAGTAACATTTATACAAACATACAGATGATAATCTTGGAAAAAGCTGCTGTCTAAGCATATATATATTAAGGGACAGATTAGGGCACACTAAACAAAGTCACTATCTCACCCTCTTCAGTTGTAAAGCAGCAGCTTGTGCTAGCGAGATGTATTTGCCCAGCAGATAATGCCCATTTCCTTGTGAGTGTGCAGCATCCTATCCTTCCTCTAATGACTGGGGAGCCTGTAACCATCTTACTCTGTGGACCAAACTGGCCCAAAGGAGAAGAGTAAGGGCTGCGTAAAATCTTAGTTCTCTAAACTTTAAGAGTAGTCCCTTACCTTTAAGCCAAAGGCTGCTGTTATTTATTTATTTATTTATTTTATTTAGACAGTTTTGTATACCGCCTTATCCTATTATACCCACCATGACTTATTTTCTACAAAGTATAAATATGTAACCCCAATGAGCAAAACCAAAAACAATATCCAATAGTAAAGGTCACTCACTACTTGCCCATAATTAACTTCACAGCCATGTTTGAATCATAGACAATTACCAAAAATTTATTTTTTGTCGGATCATCTGTCGTGAGGATGTTAAACCATACTCAGTTGACAGACCCTCCTTTTATTCAACGTATTTTAAAAGGGTCCATATGACCCAAATCACGCTCGAGGCTATAACCAGCCCATAGGACCAGCCCCTGCGCATAAGAAGTGCTTTTAGCAACAAACAAAGATCTTCACGTTCAGAAATAATCTGTAACCATGGAATGTTCAAAGCATAAAGGTGATAGCACTTAGCTGAGGGAATGCTGAAGATTGCCACGTCCCGGTGATATCAACAGAGGTCCCACCATACAGAGCCTTCATCAAACTTCTTCTGCACTATAGGAACAGGACCGGCCAAATCACATCCTCCAGCAACAGGCCCCCTCTGGCCCTCCACTATCCAACCTTCAGAAACATTCCTGTAGATGTTGGGTATTTCTGCGACACCAATCCGTTGTGTTTCAAGCCCGCTGTTAAAATGGCTCTTTATCAAGCTAACCCTACCCAACTTCCTGTTCCGTTCAAACATCAATGATGTCATCACTACGTAGTAGTGACATCTAAGAGCATATGATGACCTCCATAACACCAAACCAGAAGCATTACTGCAAAGTCCACCATTCGATCTCCGTGTTTAATCCCGAAGGGGCTACTGTATGTAGATTAAAAATCCAACGCTGCTCTCTTCGATGTAATAACGCCCGACGGTCCCCTCCCCGCTGAAGTGGGGGAACCATATCCAAAATTGTCCAACGAAGCTGTTCAAAAGTGTGAGAATGAAACAATGTTGTACTATAGGGGCAGACTGTGTAGCTGTATTCAAACGAGATCGATGTTCCTGCAGTCTTCTCCGAATCATCAGAGTTGTCATGCCCACATAAAATAACTGGCAAGGACACATAATTAAATAGACAACATAAGCAGAGGTGCAGTCTGTAACATAACGCCGAGTGTAACTCATCTGTGTGCGAGGATCACACCACTCAGTTCCCTCAAGCGTAGCGGAACACATATCACAAGCCCCACAAGCATAATGGCCCCCTGAAGTAGACTCTTCAACCGGGAGACTGATAGCATGGACAACCTGATCAGCAATATTAGTCCCCCGACGATAGGCTAGCCGCAGAGGTATCTGAAAGCAAGAATGTTCAGACAAAATATGCCAATGAGTCCGGAGAATCCGAGAGACCCGTGGCGTACAAGGCATATAGGGGAGCACCCCCACAAACGGCTGAGCTGCCATCGTCTCATGGGGACGATCTCCCTCCCACCATTCCAGATGGTTATTTAATGCTCGCTTATAGGCTTGATCAAACGTTTAGGGTATCCGCGAGCTTGTAACTGACTCCGCAAGTCCTTGGAATGAAATTTATATTCCAATCTAGTGATGCAAAAAAGTGAACATGAAAAGGCCATTTTCACTTCTTGCAGTTAACCTGAATTCATAGACGATCGATACCTTGCCATTTCTCCCTGCATCTGGCTGACATTTAAATGATGCCTGGGCAGTAAAGTCTCCTACTGCTTCTGCTTTCCCTTTTTAACCATGCAGTAGTAGCATAGAAATACAATGAATCTGATAGGGAATAACATGCCGAATGACAAAGAAACATACAGCTAAAGAAAGAATTGCAAAACAATTTGTATCAGGGCTTTATTTCTTCCAAAAAACAATTGTAAAACATGGTCTAAATCACATCTTGACAAATTTTCATTAAATCTAGGGGCCAAACTAAAAGCTTAGGAGCCAGCAGCTGATACCTCTTGCTTCTCCTCCCCCAACACTGTCCCCAGTGATGTTCAAAGAGGGGAAGGGAATCCCCCTCCACGATCAGCAGCAAATCTTTTAGAAACTGATTTACTAAAGTTCTTTTCCTATTTTGCGTCTATGGGCAAAGACAGCTTAGCAATCAGTCCCTTAAGGTATCTCTTACAGAAGTCAGCAAGCTCTCCAAAACATGCTGTCAGCTGTGACAGGTGAAGCAAAGAAGTAGTTCCCTCTCTGCGTCAAACTACCGTGGCCTGGTCTCCCACTAGCCTCTCACTCTCATATCGGTCATTCCAGGCCCACCACCTATTCCCCTTGCCTTACTATTTGCAGAACTGTCAAAGAGACAGGGTGTCTCACTTCCTCAGCACGGATTTGGCTCTCCATGCTTGAGCCATGCTGTTTAAGATGGATTATGTCTGGTACCACTATCAATCCTAGGAATGGCAGTACTTAGTGGGGGACCAATTGGTGCTTCAGCAGGCTCTTTGCTGTTATGCTAACCCTGCTCTCGATGCCTACTATGAGCTGTATCTAAGTAATGTTGGTGTGGCAAGAGGTACAGAGGCCCATATGACACATCTGCACCAGGCCAGAAGGTGCAGTGCTCCTCCCCCCTGTCTTCAATCTTCATTCTTAGGGAGGCCCTATCTTCAGTATAAGTGAGAGGAGAACTCCGCCTCAAGGGCTAATCGCCTTGATCCCCACACATCCATCAGGTCAGCCCTGCTCTGTGTACATATTACTGGTCCATAACTAAAAAGCAACACAGGCTCTAGACAATGTAAGAGCTTTAGTGAATATAGCGCTGGAATTTCTGTATAATATGAACAATTTTATGAACTAAATGTAGGAGGATGAAGTCCACCAATGTTCAATAAGTTAAGAAACTCTGTTCAGTACAAAGGTTTGACAATCCTGGGTTTTTTAAATTTTGGCCTAGATCCATAAATTTAGAGGGAAATTTGCAAACAGGCTGCTCAGCTGCCGTAGCAATGGGTCCTTTGCATCTGTGGAGTTTGTACCAACATTCAAAGAGAAAGTCTATGTGCACATTCACTTTGCAAACTGCTGTGAGAAAAAAAAAAAAAAAAAGTACACACGCATTTGCAGCTGTTTTTTCTGTGGGTACCTTTCAATGGAAAATGCTGCACAGATTTACATGCATCATTTTCCTCCCATGACCTAAACATGCCCCTGGGAATGCCTCATCCTACTGCAGCTAAAAATGTGTGTTGTGTGCAACTTTATACCTCCCTGAAAAGTAAGTAATGGGCAATTTTCAGACAGACAATTTATGTGGGTAAATAGTTCTTAACCAGTTAAGAGGGCAATTTTCATAAACCATTTAATGTGAAAAGTCCTTTTTACATTTTGGGTTAGAGCCACAGGGTTTATAAGAAAAACACACACTCAACTTTGGCCAAGCTTTTATACAGTTGACTGCTACAGGGTGAATGGTTCAGTAGATAATGTGCACACAGAGGGGGAAATTTTATAAAAAGTTACCTAGATGAAGAGGTTGAGTAGGCACCTAGTTTATAAAGGGCACATAGGCGTCTGTATGACTTTATAAAACCACACCTAGAAAGCTGCATAAACTATGGCTAAAACCAAGCCACAGACATTTAAACCCATTTGCCTCCAGAACAGCCTGGGATTGGCATCTGAAGAAGGGTTGCAGCTGTCAGTATAATAAACATTAATGTCTCTTAAAAAAGTACACAAAAGCAAGACATGAGGTTTGATTCGCCTATAATATCCTAATTTGTGACTCTGAGGAAATCCCATGACAAAAAAAGACCCTGCAATACAAAAATCTCAGCATAGAGCTATTACAGCAGAAACTCCCCATTCATTTATAATAAAATTTCAATTAGTGTTCTGTCACTGTTGGCAATCATCCAGAACCCAGTCATTAAAGAGTTTGTCATTCTGTGTCTATAGACGTAGTCTTTGGGTAGATTTATAGAGCGTATACAAGTGTATCAACTTATTAATTTATCGCTCCAAAAAATGAAAACAATTAAATACCCTTCAATGCTTAATAAACCTCTCTCTATTATTTGTTCATAAGATATATGGCTAGGTCTCAGACTTCCCGGCACTGAAAAGCTTACTGCCAATGAACTTTTTCTTAGCAGAACCGTGCCAACTAGCATCAATGACCTGCCAAAATCATGCAATGAACAAAATATGTAAAAATCTGTGTGTATGAGATATCACCAAAAATTAATAGAAATATATCCAAACTTCTTTCCATGTAAGGGTGAATCTTTGCACATTCCAATGGATTAAAAAGACTTATCTTAAATAGTTAGAGTCCAAAAGATTTCCCTCTGTGTCTATGGCAGGAGCCTGATTTAAGAATGAAATTTTGGGTTGCATGGTGTATGTTACAGGTGAATCCAAACCGGCCAATCAGCTGATCCAACATACGCAGAAACTACCTTTTATGTCTGAAAGGGCTTGTAAAACTTTGAAAACTTAATTTGTAATATTTTGGGAACAAGCTTCTTAACAATCCAATTAAATTATCTCTGACTTTGAAGTTTGTGATATATTTGATCAACATTTGCTTGCAAACAATATAGGAATTCTTTCTTCAGTTCATTTAGAATCCTATTTATTTAGGCCTTGATTCTGCAAGCTTTGCAAGTAGACATAAAATTATACTCAAGAATAAATCTCCGTAGACCAGAGACAAATACCTCCAGAGCCAACTATGCTAGTGCCTCCATTTATCCTAGGCTGATTATCTCCCATTAATGGAACTTGGAGGTTTTTGAAAATAAAGGCCTCATGTTTTGGGTCAAGCAAAGCTGTGTTACTCACTAGTAGCAGGTGTTCTTCGTTGACAGCAGGAATAAGTCCTCAAGTATGGGTGACGTCCTCTGACAGAACCTGTGCGGGAATGCTCCCCAGCTTCTATTGGAAGTTTGAGAGGCTCCATCACACCTCCTTCCTGTGGCGCCAACTTGATGCAGTCTGATAACATAGCTATAGCAGAAGACAACTCCTCAGGGAGGTGGGAGGGTTGTGAGGACTTATTCCTACTGTCCAGAGAGAATACTTGCTACAGGCGAGTAACTACCTTTTGTCCATGGACAAGCAGGAAATAAATCCTCAAGTATAGGACTCCCAAGCTATATGCTACCGAAAACAGAGGAGGCTGCCGAGAAGCCCAACAGGGGCAACATTAACTGCAGAACAACTATGTGCAGAGATGGTAATTCATACCTCATTCCTTTTGCTTTCTATAGTATTTCTTTTTTTTTGTATCCTGGACAGACAAAAGAGGGGGGGGGGGGGGGGGGAGGAAATGGATTCTAAACCCTAACAGGTGCCAGAGTACAGATTGGCCAATGTTACTCTTGCATCAGGAATCCCCTTCCAGGCAGTAGTGAGATATGAATGTGTGGACAGAAGCCCACGCTGCAGGCTTTGCAGATTTCTTCCATGGAGGCCAAATGTAAGCTGGTTCATGCAGCCATGGCTCGGACATTGTAAGTTGCAACATGACCATCAAGGCTCAGGCCACACCGGGCATAAGTGAAGGAAATGCAGTCTGCTAGCAAAATTGAAAGAGAGCATTTGGAAAACTGCGGCCCACAGGTTGCTGGGCCAAAAAACCAAACAAAATGCTGGACAGACTTCCTATGGTCCTTTGTCCACTCCAAGTAAAAGGCTAAAGCCTCTTTGCAGTCCAACATGTGCAATGCTGCTTCCCCCTTGTGCGCATGAGTCCTTAGAGAAAATGTAGGTAGCACTACTGACTGATTGAGATGGCAATCTGAAACCCTCTTCAGAGGGAAACGAGAATACGTACGAACAACCACTCTGTTATGATGGAATCTAGTATATGGTGGATGAACTACCAAAGCCTGAAGCTCATTCATTCGAAGCACCGAGGTGACTGCTACCAGAAACAAGACCTTCCAGGTCAAGAACTTCAGTGGACAGGAGTCGAGTGGTTCAAGGGAGCTTTCATGGAGCTGTACTAGTACCACACTGATTTCCCAACAGTGCGGGTGGGGGGGGGGGGGGGGGACGACGTTTACAAAGGCTTCAGGAGGCGCAGCCCTTGCCTGAAGCAAACAATCAAAGTCTGTGCCAAGATGGATTTCCCCAACTACCCCATGATGGTATGCCCCAATCACACTGAGGTGAACTCAAACGAACGGAGTCCGAGTTCAGGTCTGGGTCAGAGAGGTGTAGAAGATACTCGAGCAGTCTCCTGTGGGACAGACAAAAGGATTCAGGGCCTGGCCTTCACACCAGACAGCAAACCTCAGTAACTTACAGGTGAAAGACCTCCCCATCGAGGCCTTCCTGGAAGCCAACAGATCATCAGTTATGTTGTCTGGCAGATGCGGTCCTGTCAGAACTAGCCTCTCAGTGTCCTCGCCATGAGGGCCTAGGACTGGATGGTGGGATGTAACACCCTCTCACTGACCTGCAAAAGTAGATCTGGCCGAGCTGAGGGGTTTGAGTAAAGAGCTTTAGCAGGAGCAGGAACTAGAGCCATCTGGGTCAATACAGTATAATGAGTATCACTGTGCCTTCGATGGTCCCAAGCTTCTGTAGAGTTTTTGCTATGAGAGGTACAGGAGGACAAGCCCACTGAAGACCCTTCCCCCAGTGCAGGAGGAAAGCATCCGGACACCAGACTGCTACGAGATCCCACTCTGGAGTAGAACCGATCTATCTAGACTTTTGGAGGAGTGGTGGTCTATCGAGGGAGTGCCCCACTTCCAAAAAATACAGACCACCACATCTGTTTAATGTCCTTTTGGGTGGCCAAAGAACACAGCTCAGGCCATCCGCTAGGAATGCTTTGGTCTCCCAGTAGATATGTGGCCTTCAGTTCCATTCCATGAGTGATGGTGAGCCTCCACAACAGATTGACTCCCAGCACAGGAGATAGGAGCCAGTGCCCCCCTGCTTGTTGATAGAGAACATAGCGACTTGATTGTCAGTCTGAATGAGGACAATGTGGTCAGTTAGCCTATCCCAGAAGGCCTTAGAGCATTTCTTTATCTTTATATCTTTATCTTTATTAAAACACTTGATAAACCGCCCAGGCCGAAGCATCAGGGCGGTGTACAATCATAAAAAAGCGACGGCTGCCAAGAAAGGAAAGAAAGAAAAGAACGCCAAAAAATAATAGGACAGAAAGAGAAATAGCGAAGAATAAAGAGAAGGCAAAAAAAAATAGTAAAACAGTAAAACAATAAAATGTTAAAAACAATAAAATAATAAAAGGAAGTGGGGAGGAGGAGGGGGAAGCATGAGCCAATTTTAGGAGGGATGGGAGGCAGGACTAAGGGGACAAAACACCATCAGTGGGGAAGAGCAGGGGAAAATGAAGGGGGGTGAGATAGGGAACTAGGGGGGGAAGGCATCATCAGTAGGGGGGGGGGGGAGGTCGAAGGCTTGACAGAAAAGGTGGGTCTTGAGAAGGGCCTTAAAACGAGTGTAAGACAGTTCAATACGGAGAGGAAGGGGAAGAGAGTTCCAAAGGGCGGGACATAAGAAAAAGAAGGCAGAGTGTCGGGTGGATTCGAGACGGGCCTGAGTGGGTGAGGGGAGAAAGAGGCGATTTCCATGGGCAGACCGGAGAAGACGGGGAGAGGGCTGAAGATGAATAATATTAGCTAAATACTGGGGAGAGTCAGAGAAAAGGGCCTTGTGAGCAAGGATGAGTAGTTTGAACATAAACCGAAACTTGACTGGGAGCCAGTGTAAGGAAAGCAGACAAGGAGAGACATGGGAACGAAGGGGGGATGAAGTGATAAGACGGGCAGCGGCATTTTGAACGAGTTGAAGACGGTGGAGTTGGTGAGATGGAAGACCGGCATAAACAACGTTACAGTAATCGAGACGCGAGATAACCAGCGATAGAACAAGAGTGACAATAGAGGAGTATGAAAAGTAAGAGCGAACGGCCTTGATGCGGCGCAAGTGGAAGAAGGAAGAGCGAACAACAGAAGAGATATGGTCGTGAAAAGAAAGGGATGAGTCTAGGATAACACCTAGGTAGCGGAGAGTAGGGGTGGAAGGGATAAAATGGGGACCCATGACAGGAAGTACCGAAGGGGGTGGACGACCGAAGGTGACCCAGAGAGCAGCAGATTTAGTGGGATTAGCATGCATGAAATTTGACTCAAACCAGGAAGTGATAGAGGATAGACAGAGGTTAAGTGGGGCAAGATCAGGGGCAGAGGGAGAAGTATGATGAACCAGAAGGATGTCATCAGCATAGATATAAAAAGAGAGAGTAGATTGTTGTATTAGCAGAGCTAGAGGAGCCAGAAAAACATTGAAAAGCAGAGGGGCGAGAATAGAGCCCTGGGGGACACCACAGGTGACGGGGGCAGGGGGGGAAACCGAGGAACCAGAATGGACTGAGAAAGTGCGACAGGACAAAAAAGAGTGGAACCATCGAAGAACAGTACCATGAATACCGAAATCAGACAAGCGAGAGAGAAGAGTGCGGTGATCGACTACGTCAAACGCAGAAGACAGATCCAAGGAAACCACTAGAGAAATATCACCGCGATCGTGAGAGCGGTGAAGTTCGGAAAGCAGGGCTGTGAGGACAGTTTCAGTGCTGTGACCGGGGCGGAAACCAGATTGTCGGGGGTGAAGGGCGTGAGTGGAATCAAGATGAGAAGCCAGCTGGGAAAAGACAAGTCTTTCAAGAATTTTGGACAGGAAGGGAAGATTAGAGATGGGACGCCAGTTGGCAGAAAGAGTAGGGTCAAGGGTGGGCTTTTTCAGGAGGGGACGGACAATAGCGTGCTTCCATAGAGAGGGAAAAAGACCAGAGGAGAGACTAGAATTGAAAATAGAAAGGATGAAAGGCACTAGTGCAATATGAGGGTCAAGTAACCAAGAAGATGGCAGGGGATCAAGAGGGCAAGTAGTCTGGTGAGCGGATGAAATAGCCTTAGTGAGTTCGAGAGAGGAAATAGGAGAGAAGGAACTCCAACTGTGGGGAAAGGTGTGAGTGGGAGAGGAAGAAGGTGTGGACGGAGAGGGGAGAGAGGAAGAAGAAGTGGGAAGGGGGGAAAGGGGAGGAGGGCAGGAGGGGAAAGAGGAGCGAATGGTAAGAATCTTACTGGTAAAGAAGGAGGCAAGGGAGGAGGGACTGGGAGGAGGGGGTTGGGAGGGGACGGAAGGGAGAGAAGAGGGGGAGGAAATGGATTTAAGGACAAGAAAAAGGCACCTAGCAGAGTTTGAAGACGTAGAAATGAGGTGAGAGTAGTATGAGTGTTTAGCTGAAGTGATTGCAGAACGGTAGGAGAGATGAGCAAGCCGATAGTTGGAATGAGAATCAGATGTACGGAACTTCCTCCAGAGCCGTTCAGCATGGCGAAGATTGGAGCGGAGAAGAAAAAGACCAGGGTGGTACCAGGAATGATGAGAGGATGGGACGGGGGGGGCCGAGGGACGGAGAGGTGCTACAGTGTCAAAAGCAACTGAAAGAGGAGGAAAAAAGGTCAACTTGATGGTCAATAGATAAGGACAGGAATTCTGGGGGGAATAACGTATGGGCAGATGGAAAAGAAGACCGGGAGTTTGGGGTAAAATGCCGCCTAAGCGATGGAGTGGAGGCTGAGGAGACGCTAATGGGGCCTGGAGAGGGGAGGGGGAAAGTAAAAAAGAGACAATGATGGTCGGACCAGGGAATAGGGGCAGAACGAATATTAGAGGGGAAAAAAGGAGAAGAATCGAGTGTGAGAATAAGATCCAGGGATCGACCGGAGACATGAGTAGGACAAAGTACGTGTTGGGTAAGGGATAAGTCGGAGAGCAGAGAGGAAAGGACCTTGTCACGGGGGCGAGAGGGGGGAGCAAGGTAGGCGTTGAGGTCGCCCAATACGACCAAATGCGGAGATAGAAGAGCGGAGTCGGATAGTGTATTCAGCAAGGAGTCCCAAAGATCTGGACGCAAAGAAGGGGGAACATACAAAAGAAGAAAGAAAATAGGGGGGGTAGAATCAGACCGGACCAAAAGAGACTCAGGGTAGGCAGGAGGGGGCGAGATCAAAGAAAAAGGGAGGGGGGACTTAAAGATAAGCGCCACCCCATCGCCAGAACGGCGAAGACGAGGAGTGTGAAGGGCTGAGTAACCGTGAGGAAGACATTGATGGAGGAGGGCGTCCTCCCCCCTCACGAAGCCAAGATTCGGTGATGAAAAGAGCATCCAGGGAGTGCTGGGTAAGAAGGTCGTGAACTAGATGGGTTTTTGAACGAATAGAGCGACAATTAAGAAGAGCCAGGGAGAGTGTAATGAGGGGGACAACTGGGAGGGGAGGTGGGATGGAAGGGGCAGAGGTAGGGGACGCCAGACAGGAAGAGCAGGGAAGGAGATTAATGGGGTTGCGGGCCAGGGGACCAGGAAGAACAGGATACAAAGGTAGAGGACGGTAGCCCCAAAAAACGGGAATGGCAGACATAACCTGGGCAGAGGAGTCAAGTGGCACAGATGAAGGCACAATCGACGGGAAAAGGAAAGAAAGACAAAATAGGACAACAAGAAATAGCACGGAGGAATTAAAGGGAAAAAAGAAGCGCCCAAGAGGAAAGGGAGGCAGCGTGAGATATGACTGGTGAAACCTACAACCAGGGTAAATAGGAGGAAGAGGATGGTGTTTTGAATCGCCCCAGTCGTCGCCCCAAGGAGCTCGCCCAAGGAGCACGGCCTGCTCCTTGTGCGCGCTCCTTCGGCGCGCGCCCGCCACCGCGGCGCGGAACGCCGCTCTGGAGACACTTATATCTGGCCGGGTACCTTGGGGAAGACGCGGGTGCGTCACGTCCGGGAGGCGGGGCTTCGCCCGGGAGATGGAGAGACACCAGGCAAGCTGCAAGGTGAAAGAAAGCACAACGGGCAGCATACAATAGTCAGCAGAGTATAAAGCAGCACAAACACAGACAGGCAGGCAGGCAGGCAGGCAATAGCAGCAGCAGCAGTAGTGAGGAACGCCGCTCTGGAGACACTTATATCTGGCCGGGTACCTTGGGGAAGACGCGGGGGTGCGTCATGTCCGGGAGGCGGGGCTTTGCCCGGGAGATGGAGACACACCAGGCAAGCTTGGGGAAGACACGGGTGCGTCACGTCTCTCAATTCTATGAAGTTGATCTGGTGAAGACTCTCCTGGAATGAAAGCCATTGAGATGAGCTCCCTATCCCAATTTGAATGTATCTGTTATCAGGATCTTCAGGAGCCTTCTGAAAGGGGAGACTCTTGAGCACATTTCAAGGAACCATCCACTAATGCAGTGATTGGTCAGGGGGATTGGTAGCATACACCCGATCCCGCAGGTGACCCAAGGCCAGGGTCCACAGACTCGATGGTCTGCCTCATCTGAAGATATACTCCAAAACAATTTATATCACTGTGTAATCCCAAATGAAAATTCTCAATCTTTGTCGGGCAAAGCTGAGGGAGGATAATACCTCAATGTATCCCCACCAGACAAACAATGCCCATTTTATTCATCCAAATTGTGTCTAAGACGTTATTTACTTAAAAGTCCATGCCATAAATATTGCACTTATCTGCATCTGAATCCAAATCAATCATATGCACGACATGCACGTTTCGGGGTACTCCAATCCCTATATTAAGTGCTCCGTGATTTCTTGCAACTGCCGAAAAACGCCAGTGCAGCCAGCAAGTCAAATAAGGGACTGCCATTCTCAGGATTGGCTAACAGTAATCTGCCTGTCATCTTAGAACACACCAATCACAATGGGAATTCCCACAGTACAGGGAAAGCCCATATATGGATGGTATAGGTGGTACAGCGTCAGAGTAAAACTGTCTGATCAATTTCACGGTTCATGCCCGTCAGGTGAACAGAACTTAAATCAAAGATCCAACGTTGTTCAAGCCAACGCAAACGAGCTGTACGATCGCCCCCTCTAGGATTCTGTGGAACATGATCAATAACAGTCCAAACAAGTTGATCAAAGGAATGATGACTCAGAAGGCAATGGTGAACAACTGGCGCCGAAAGAACTTGCCGGTGAAGTCGCGATGCTTGTTCACCCAACTGTACCCTAATGGTACGGGTGGTACTCCCTACATACATCAACGGACAGGTACATTGTAAAAATATATCACAAAAGAATCGCAAGTAGTTGGCCAGTGACGATATGTCCTACCAGTTTTCAAATCAGTCCACGTGTCACCGGATAAAGTGGTTGTGCAGTAATTACAATTATTGCAAGGAAAATGATCCCGAGAAGTCCCATCGGGGTGAAGCGGTCTATCCTGCACTACTGTGGATTTTATCAAAAGGTCCCATAGGTTAGCTCCCCGTGAATAAACCAACCTCAATGGTTTATTAAAACAAGAATGTAAAGATAGCACAGTCCAATGCTTTTTTAACATTCTCATAATCAGTCTTGTCTCGTGTAAACGTCCACATCTTAAAAGATTTTAAATAATCAAAAAAACCTTTAAGTTGGCGGTCAATTTCCTCAACCTTCAATTGGAAAACCGGAACTTCTACAGGTTTTTTCAAAGCTTTCTTGGACTCAGAGATCAATTTTCCTAAGGATTCCTCCTCCTGAATGGTCCTCTCCAAAATTAAAGCAATTAAATCGAAACTGCATTTGTTGCCGATTCCGTTCCATTTAGAAATGAACTCAGTATCAGATAAAAACATCTTAGGATCCCGGGTCATTCTCAAACCACGGGGAATGGTACATGTTTTTAAATACTGTGTCATTGAAGCACCATATAATTGTGCACGAATCAATCTCTTCCTTAGTGCTTTAAATTCGGACCAGGACCAGATCATCTGCAGTGGAGGTAGCATCAAACAATGTAGGACGCTGAAGCAAAGTGTCTAACTGTTCTTCTGAAAAGGCAAAAGTATCAGTAGCCATGTAATAGGAATAAATATAAATCCAAAGCCAAAATATTCCCAAACCAGTGATCAATAAAGATGAACCCCAAAACAATATATCTCTGTAATCCCAAATGAAAATTGTCAATCATTTTGTCAGGCAAAGCTGAGGGGGGATAATACCTCAATGTATTCCCACCAGACAAACAATGCCCATTTTATTCATCCAAATTGTGTCTAAGATGTTATTTATTTATTTAAAAGTCCATGCCTGAAGATATGCCAGGGAAGTGACATCCAATGTAGAGGCCATGTGACCTAAGACGGTTAGCATCTTGCAAGTCGTTCTTCACTAACTCAGTTGAGTGTCCTGTACTATAGCTGCCAGCCTTTGGGGCCAGTCCTGTGGAAAGACAGTTTTCACCTGAGTTGTGTCCAGCAGGGCTCCTATGAATTCTAGATGTTGGGTGAGCTGAAGGTGGGACTTAAGATAATTGAACACAAGCTCCAATATCTGAATGGCCTACTGTGTGGACTAAAAACTCCCTCCGGAGTGGTACTTTACCTCAAAATGCTGGGGTTGTTTGTCTTCCCTCACCTGGATGCTTGGCTGATTAGGCTGTCACTACTGCAAGACATTTATTTTTATTTAGACAGTTTTGTATACCGCCTTATCCTTCAATCAAAGCGGTCACAATTGGGGGATACATTTAACACGCAGGGATATGAGACACATACACTAATACTTACAGGGAACATGGGCAATGGAGGGTTAAGTGGCTTGCCCAAGACCACAAGCAGCATCTGTGGGACTAGAAACCCCAGTCCTTCTGGCCCAAGGTTGCTGTTCTCTAGTGGGATTTGAACCCCCGACCTTCTGGCCTGAAGTACCTTGCCCCAACCACTAGGCTACTCCTCCCTAGTGGAGGAGTAGCCTAGTGGTTTTTTTGAAGACTCAGGATGCTGAAGCTAGGCCAAAAGACAGCATTTGATATTGAAAGTGTTGTCCTCCCAGGACAAAACAGATACTTCCTGTGAGTGGGATTGATCGATATGTGGGAATATGCATCCTTTAGATCCAGGGAGCAAAACTCAATCCCCTTTTGAAGGTACAGGAGCAGGGTGCCCAGAGAAATCATCTTGAAGTGTTTTCTTGCCAAGGAAGTGTTTAGGTCCCTGCAGTCCTGAACGGAAAGGATTTCCTCATTTCCTTGGGAATGAGAAAGTACCTGGCATAAAACCCCTACCCTAATACCTACAGTATGAGCTCGCTGGTTAGATCTACCAGGTGTGTGGAGATTTCTTTCTGAAGAAGTTCTTGATGTAGAGGGTAAAGAGATACACCCCCAGGGGCCAACTTAGAGGTACACTGAAGAGATGCAACCTGCATGTACTCTGGATTAGCTGTAGCACCCAGAAATCCAAAGTTATGAGGGATCATCTCTGGCCAATGAGAAAGAGTGCCTTCCCCGCAAGGGAAGGTTTCTCTTGGTGGTCCCTGGCAGATTGGCTATGCTCCGGAGGAACTAGTCAAAACTCTGCTCCAGACTTTGGCTGAGGAACAGGTTGGTCTTCCTGGTGATTCACTGTCTGCACTGTTGCTGGAAAGGAGCCTGTTTCTGCTAGGAGGCTTGGGGCGCTGTGAGAGTCTGGTAAGAGCAATATGCTGCTTTTCTATAATTCCAGCCTTCTCCTCCACCTGCTTACGGAGTAAGTCCTCACCATAGCACGATTGTTCAGAATAGACTGGCAGACCTGACTGCTCCAAGTCAGAGGACTTGAGTCAGATGAGTCTCCGAGCCCCAATACCTAACTGCAGCAGTTCAATGCCATATCAAAGGCATCATAGGTTGCACGAACCAGGAATTTTGAGCAGTTCTTGTCGTGACTCACTAGGGTGTGAAACTACTCCAACTTCCTAGGGGGAAGGAACTGGGAGAGGTTAACTAGGTCTCACATAATGTCCTTTAGGAACATGCTCATGTAGAGCTGGTATGGGACCACTCTAGCTACAAGCATCGGGCCCTGAAAACATCCTCTCCCGAAAGAGTCCAATGTCTGAGGCTCCCTTCCTTGGGGCGCCGAAGGAGTCGTCTTGGTCCTAATTTCAGGATGGACTCAAACACCAAAAAGTGGTGCAGGAACTGAGGTTTCTCAAGACTAGGAACCTTTTTGACCCTGTATATTGAGTGAAGTCTATTAGGCAATGGAGGCACAATAAGGATCTGCACCCCTTGCAGGATGTGAAATACAGGCACGGTCAATGCCTCCATAGGAGTCTAGGAGTAGTGCAAGATTTTCAACTCCTCTGCCCTGGGTTTATCCTCCATCTCCTTTCAATTCCTACCATTACCCCAGTTCCATGGTCAGATCACTACATAGTTAGTATGGAAATTTTATTACAAACAAAAAATAATTTAAGACTAGATGACAAATGCTATCATAGACGTTTTAAAAAATTTGACAAAGATACATTTATACAGGATACCTTACCTCATCTATCTGACGATTCAGTAGAAATAGAGACACAAGTAAACAAATGGAATTACATAATTTCTAATGCAGCTAGAATGACAGACACAAGTCCAAGGAAATCAAGGATCAATAAGCTACATCACAAGCCATGGTATTCTAATGCTATACGTCTGATGAAAAGAGATCTCAGAAGAATAGAGCGTAAATGGAGAAGGAATAAGGTTTCAGAATTAAAGCAGATATATTTAACAAAACAAAAGCTATACGACGAACGTATTAAAGTCTCAAAGAAAGAATACCATACAAATATAATAAATAACTCCATCAACAAACCTAGAGAGCTTTTTGAAATTGTAAAGAGTTTAACAAAAGAGCAAAAAACAGAAGGTGAAGCTGAAATTGAACCGCAGAAGTATGCAGATTATATTAAGGAAAAATTCCACTCTAAGGTAAAAGATATATTTAGTCTCAACTTGAATTTGGTCTCAAATTTCAGGGTCTGGAATACATTCTCTTTTCCTTCTAAAGAGCAACTCTCGCACATTATCTCTTCCATAAACACATGCACTTCTCCAACCGATCCATGTCCTGTATCTTGGATAAAGTCCACAAAGTCAAATTTTATTCACATAATACAAAACATTGTGCATAATTCCCTCTCTCAAGGTAACTTACCAAAGCACTTAAAGCTTGCAACTGTTAGACCAATCCCGAAGAAGACAACGTTAGACAAGAATAACCCAGCTGCCTACCGGCCTATTTCCAGCATACCCTTTTTAGCGAAAATCATTGAAAAGACAGTGCAACTTCAACTCCAAGAACACATTGATATTCATGCGCCTTTAGACGATAACCAACATGGTTTTCGCCCAAACCATGGAGTTGAAACCTTAATGATTTATCTTTTTGATTACGTTCTCCGTACCATTGATGACATTAAAAAGGGTATTATAATGATTTTTATAGACATTTCGGCTGCATTCGATTCTGTAGATCACAATAGGTTATTACATAGATTAGAGGAGATTGGTCTACATGGGGTCACATTAAAATGGTTTCAATCATATCTGACAGAAAGATTTTTACAAGTAAAGATTGGACAAAAAACTTCTCTGCCCATAAGAGTATTACAAGGTGTGCCACAAGGTTCCGCTCTTTCTTCGCTTCTCTTCAACATTTATTTGCAGCCAATTTGCAATATTCCATTAAAAAGTGGCATAAAGTATACAATTTATGCTGACGATATTATGATTTTCACAACTATCTCCATCGAGAAACCTGATTTTTCCAGCATCACAGATTGTCTATCACAAATGTCCACCTGGTGTAAAACCAACAATATGCAAATTAATTTTAGCAAGACAGAGGCATTATTTGTATCTCGTAACCAAAATTTTGCACATCCACCTGTCATCAAGATATATAATTCAATTATTCCTATTAAATCAGAAGTGAAATATCTTGGAGTTACTCTAGACAAGGAATTAAATCTCAGATCACACATAAACAAGACGATTAGAAGCGCTTATTATAGAATGAAAATCATCAGAAGACTAAGGCCGCTTCTGGAAACTGTTCACTTCCGCAATGTTTGTCATGCTCTAATTACACCATTACTTGACTTCTGCAATCCAATATATCTGGGTCTAGCTAAGCAGTCACTGAAGCCTTTACAGTTAGCGCAAAACACCGCTGCTCGTATAATTTTTGGTCTATCAAGTAAAGAGCATATAACTCATATCTTAAAGGAGCTTCATTGGTTACCAATATCATCTCGTATTAAATACAAAACAGTAATTTATATTTTCAAGATAAAGCAACAATGTTCTGCAAAAAGTCTGACGTATCTTATCCGGTCAGATATTAGCAACAGACCTAGGAGAAGTGTATCTGAAAATAGAATCAGCTCCTCAAATGACATCAGAAAAACACGCAAGGAGACCTCTGAGAGAGCTTTCTCGTTTGCTGCGACTTCCATCTGGAACTCCCTACCTAATGATCTGAGAGCAGCTCAGGACATCAAAGACTTTAGAAAACAACTGAAAACAGTTTTGTTTACGGAGCACTACGGTCATGCAATCAACTAATTAATTTTTAAGAAAGCAATTATTTATATATACATTGTACAATAGCTCACTTTATAGTATAGCTCACAATATATATAGTGCACCTTTTCCCAAGACATTTAATCATATATTTACAAACTATGTATATATTATCACAGATTTTTTCACTATTACTAATTTTCTCTTTTGTTAAACCGCTTTGATTGTATGATAAGGCGGTATAAAAATCCAATTAAATAAATAAATAAATAAATAAAATATCCTTCACAAAAACCTAGAATGTCATGTCTTCAGGAGGAGACCTGACATTCATAAGGCAGAGATGGCCCATGGAGGTCCCAGAGAATCATCCTCCAGTGAGACCCATCAGTTACTCAGCCATGGAATCCATCTCCCAGATGAAGTGTGATCTTCGACTGAAAGTCCATCTGAACATCAAGAGAGTCGGGAGCAAGGGTAGATCAATACTCTACTCAGGGAACTGAGAGCACACCAATGCTCTACTCATTTCGCAGGTGCCACAGGCATCAAGGATTTTGGCTGCACTGGCACTGGTGTCAGGCTTTTTGATGCCTCAATGTGAAGACATCTTGTGCAGGCAAGGTGTGTGACCCGAAGACGAGACAGTCGATGTCTGAGCAGTTGTCATCGAGGCCTTGGCATACTGCACTAGCAAGCAGCTCACAGTGTGCTCCTCGAGAGCCCAAAGGCATCGGGGGCTCGATTGAAGGTTAGCTGGCCGATATTGATGATGCCGAGGCTCCGGAATGCTGTGGGTTAAGAGCACAGCAATGTGGTCCTCGAGAGCATTCTAAAGGCAATGGGACCCTGGCTCCTCCGACCAGTGTACCTGGTATCTGAACAGGGATATCAGCGGTTCAATCACGGCTCTCTGTGCCGTCTCGATCAGGAGGATGAGCCTCCAATCAGGCTCATGTCAAGGGGTGGTCCTGTGGACTTTCAGCGCTCTTGACACTACCCCCTGACAGGTACTGACACTGTGCAAAAGGATCAGTGCTCAGTTCAATGAATGTCCACAATGTTGAATCCTTTTTCTCTCTGGACGGAGATTGATTGATGAAAGATGCTCCGGGGAACTATGGGTTCAGAGGGGGCTTGAGACCCTGATGTCAATGCTCCGCCCATGTTTTTAAGCAGCCCCTGAAGCCTTCGATCTGCCAAGAATGTCGCAGGCACTGGAAGCATCATATCCAGCAGATATGGTCCTAGCCCACAGGAACTGCTTCTAAGCCGGTGACCAGTCCCTGCGGTGAAATTAGTTGGCTGAAAAGCAAGGCCTGGCCGTGGAACTGATGCCTAAGAGCTGCAAAAAGGTTTAGAAAATATACCAATGAAACTGGAAGGAAAGAAAGGAAAAGAAATGACATTGGCGATTTGATGAATTTCAGAAGCACAGGACCCCTGCAGGGGAGAAAATTTGATTTTGAAGTGGAGGATTTGTTTAAACTTTTTTATATACCGCTTTTCAAGCTAGGAGGATGACCAGAATGCATCTGATGGGCTCTGCGGAAAAATGAAAATTCAATCAAGATGGCGCCATAGTGGCAGGTGGGAAGGAGGTGCACAGGCATGGTAGAACCTCCCAAAAGCTTCCAACAGAAGGCTCCGGAGGATATCACCCATACATGAGGACTTTCTTTCTCCATGGACAAGCAGGAAGTAAGAAAGAAAGAAATCTTACTGGCCCAACAAAAATTGAGAATTATCAAAGAATCATACTAAGAAATACCTGCTTTTCCCCTTCTCCCATAGGAGCATGTAGTCCTCTCTCAACTTTCTCGCTAATGCTTTTGAAACAAGTGATATCCATTCTAGAATCAGAGGGAAAATGTCTGCCATGTACAACATTATAAAGCAGAGTATCTGCTGCATTATAGGACATGTTTACTAAACCATGCTACCAGGTAGCGCAGAGCTGCGTGCGCTGTTTAGGAACTGCGCTAAAAGGTAGCTTGGACTTCCGCACCAAAAATCCCACACTACCCTGATAGCACACATCACGGGGGGGGGGGAATTGGATGGGATAAGGGCAGAATGTAGGCATTGCTGGCAGGTCGCCGCTAACATGGGTGGTAATGGTCTGCGCTAACCACACTTGATGTCACTTCAATGGGCGGCATTAAGTGCGCCTGCATGCTGGCTTGCAGAATAATGCTTGGGGCCCGCACTAACTGCAAGGAGACAAACACTTGCCCCTTGAAGTTAGCGCTGATCCCCTGAGCTAGTAACATGGCCCCTATGCACTCCAAATTCACATTTACTTTTTTGTTCCGGAGGTAAGCTCTTCTGGCACAGATATCCCCTCTCTTTGACTCTAGCTGCTGAACCTTTAGCCTCATCTTTCTCATCTCTAGTCCACGAGCAAGATGCTGGGAGCCTGTCTGATCAGTTGTTCCGAGTTCCTCAGGATCCTCACAGACATCATAGTAAACAACTTCTTCCTCCTTTTCTAGAAAAGCAAATCAGATGTGAAAAGCACAAAAATAAATTATATTTGAAACTGCTACAATGAACCTAGGCCTGTAGTCTGGGCATACCACAACCAGTGGGGTTCACAGAACTGCAGGGTAAGATAAGAGCCCAGAAAAATGTCATTTCTGAGAAATAGGATTAGGGTTCCTGGATTTTAGTTTGTATCTTCCACTCAGTTGTGGTGCCTTTTCTGTGCAGACTTGTTGGATCCATTGAAATCCCTGAAGAAACCTGGATGGCAAAGTCTATGGCCAAGGTCAGGTAATGAAGAGGAGTCTGCTGGAACTTTGGATTATGATCGGGCTTTACAGTAGAGAAGCCCATGTTCAAGTCTAAGTTTGAGAATCATCTTTGTTCAATGTAAGTTTGTGTTCATTTTGTGCAATAACCTATTGAGAAGTTGAAAATGAACACAATGGATACTGCTGGGAGCAATGATGAAATTCATTATTAGACGCAAACATTAGTGCTGTTGAATAAAGCTCTCATTTCATAGTAATACCAAATATAATATAGCACTAATTACAGCAATTTGTTTTAGAGTGATGCGAGTTGTGGACATCACATGGTGATTTATATAAACATAACTATTTTTGATTTATACAATTGATTTTTTGATGGAGTCTGGTTTTTAGTTACATTAAATGGATATTGATTCTTGCGAATTTACTGTATTATGGTCTGACTTGCAAGTGACAAGCATATCTAGTTGGATTCCACCAGAAAAGGTACATGTGGTGTGAGCATGCCAATTAACTTCTACCCTAATTGGCTGGAAAATAAAGCACAGTTACTTACCTGTAACAGGTGATCTCTGGGAACAGCAGGAATAAGTCTTCACATATGGGTACGTCGGTACCGACGGAGTCTGCGCTGGAACGCTTCCCAGAGTCCAAAAAGAGCTTTTGGAAGCATCCCACCACGCCTGCGTGCTGCCTTCCCGCCTTTCCCAACTGCCTCTCCTCAGTTAGGTTTTAAAGGGGAGGGAGAGAGAGAGAGAGAGAGAGAAAAGGAAAGATAGAGATACAACTCCTGGGGAGGTGGGTGGGTTGTGAAGACTTATTCCTGCTGTTCCCAGAGATCACCTGTTACAGGTAAGTAACTGTGCTATCTCCAGGAACAAGCAGGAATGAGTCTTCACATATGGGGACTCCCAAGCTAAGATGCCTGGAGTCCCAGCATGTTATAGGTTGGAACATGCTATCCTGCACAACACCAGGCATCCTGAGGATGGAGGGTAGGAGTTGAAGAAAGAAAGGTGCTGTGGAACAGCTAACCTAGCATAGGACTGCAGAAAAGGATTCCATGTGTGGATGATAATTGTCAGGACTTTAGAGAAGTATGGAGGTTCATGGGATCTACTGGGGAACCCAGTAGAGGAACCTCAAGAAGGACCTCACTATAGTGGAGGTAGGAAACCTGTAGGAAAAATAATGGAGGTCAGAATCCTGAAAGGGAACAGGGAACCCCAGTAGGAAAAACTGGGGCAGTACAAAAATGGTGGGCCTTCAGCAGAAGGCTTTATGATAAAAACCCAACTCTTTTGGCAAAAGAGTGGCTCACTCTTAGGAACAAAAGAGAAAAGCTAACCTATTTGGACAAACAGGCTCAGTCCTTGTGGGGAGAAAGGGTATGGGAACCTCTTGTATCCCAAAAGAAGAGGACAACGCCGGAGGTATCAGCCTGTGAGTAACTGAAGATCCGCAATATCTCTCCTAACTGAAGTCAGCTGGGAGAGATAGTGGACATGGAGAGCTTCAGAGGTACATAACCTTAGGGTTATGGTAGGTGTTAACTATCACCAAGTGGTTGTGAGTGTAGGATCCCAAAACATGCTGGATAGCATAGTATGGGTAAAACCCTTCTGTCAGAATCATATGGCTATATGAGCCTGGACAGTCAGGTAGATAAAGCAGAATATATATCTACCGATAGTAGAATATCTCGACATATACATATAGATACATACATACATACATACATACATACATATTCATACCTATAGCACACATCTTACAGATGTCTGTCTATCATGTGTGAGTATTTATGCCCTTCATATCTCACTATAGATATATTCTCATATATACCTCTATATGGAAGTCTGCAAGAAGCAGACAGAAATATGTCCACAAGGCATTCACATAGGAAAAATGTGGAGAGGAAAGATTCATCTAAGAACAAGAAGGTGGAACCTACTTGAGAAGACATATAGAGAATCAATTCCCACTGGTTATGGCTACAGGGATGCTAGGTAGTAGAATAACAGGATGGTTACGTGAAAAGCAGAGGATGACATCAGTCAGCAGCCTGCAAGTCCTGAGTATTTTAGAACTCTAGGATGGTAAGTGAACAGAAGACGCATAGGAATGAGATACCATGGTGACCTGCTTAAGGGCAAAAAGGTATCATGCGTTCTTACCATGAGGACGAGCTGGAAGGAGGAAACATATTCCCTATGGGAAATACTATGGACCAAAGAAGGGAATTAGCAACTCCTTAAGCTTTCACGTAAGAGTAGGCCTATGTGCTTTATAGTAAAAAAGGAGAACTTTTCTAGTCATGGAAGATATGACTGAAAAAAGCCCTTTTTCAACCATCTAGTATAGTTGTTGGAGAAAACCACCCCCCCATGCTCTCTAGCAAGGGCTCATAGTGGAGAGCTTCTCTGTAGAATTGCAGAGAGCATTATGCAGGAGAATGAGGAGATAGAACTGGCTTCAGAAAAGACAGTAGCTATGTCAACTATGCTGCCAAACCCATGGGAATGGAGATAGTAGAAAGAGAAGACAATCCAATGAGTTTGTAGTGAAATATTTTCCAAGACAGATGACAGCACTGACTTGGAGTCACTACTAAGACTAGACAGAATGTTATTGGAGGACAAATCTGGTTACTGGTGGACAAGAACCAGTGGTCGAAACATTAAGGCTCCTGCATTGGTAGCTGCGTGCTAGACAGCAGAAGAATGGTACTGTTGAAAAACAGAAAGAACAGACAAAACAAGAGTAGAAACTCTGGAGGTGTCTGATGAACTGCTGGAAAGCAAGATTGAAAAAGGAGTGAACTCAGAAAAGAGAACTCCGCACTAGAAAAGTAAGAAAATTAGAGAGGCTGAAGAAAAGCCCTCCAGTGAGCAATAGCACTCTTACAGAGGAAAAACCCTGGTAAGAGGGTAAAGAAAATGGAGCTGAAGAAAACTTACAAGTAGTAAGTTAATAGAAAGGAAAGGAGACATGCTGGCACAGGAAACTATCATTTGATAGTGGATGGACCTCTTTCCCTAGAAGGAAAAGAGGAGAACCCTGTGACCTAGAAGCATGAACATCCTTTACAGCTCATACAGAAAGAATGGATGTCTTTTGGGAAGAGATCCATGTTTAAGATTTAGAATGACAGCAGTGGATTGTCTCTATTGAGAAGAAACAACTGCAGATTGTAATCCCCAGAGTCACAAGCATCTGATGGGTTGATTAGAAACCCTGTGGTTGCTGGGTTTGCTGAGCCTGGTGAGAGGTTGAATTCTACAGACCATGACGATGGTTCCCCTGTTTGGGAACATCTGTAGGATGGGCAGATGATGCATAAAACCTTCTCCTATGGAAAGAAAGTTTGGCAGGACATTTCCTACCTACTGGGACAGAAGAAAGTGCAGAAGAGCCCCTAGGAACAGGTAAGTCAGTGGAAAACTGAGTAACCTGACGTAAAGACTCCTTGTTGAAAAGATTATCTCCAGTACAAGGAGTATGTCCCAGTCTATGTTGTGCCCATTTGTCCAAGCCTGAAGCTTGGAGCCAGGCTCTATGTCGTGCCACTATAGTTATAGCAGAAGTCCTGCTAACAGACTCAAAAGAGTCTAGGGAAGCACGAGTAAGAAACCAAGAGATATTCTGGAGATGCTTGAGCAGTGAAGAGTAGTCTGCACTCCTGGACTCTGGAAGGAAAGGAGTCAAAATATGTAATTGCTTTGTGACCTCCTCAAGAGATAGACTCATATAGAATACATAAAAGAGAATTCTTGCAGAAAGCACAGATGTCTGGAAGGTTTGACGTCCAAAGGCATCAAGCATCCTAGACTCACGACCTGGCAGATAAGAAGAGTGCTTTTTCTTACCCACCTCATTGCTGATTCCACAATTATGGAATGATGAGGAAGTTGAGTCTTTTGAAACCCTGGAGAGGGGGGCACCTGATATAAGAGATCAGTTGCTCTGGAAGGTGGGGGTACCCTTAAAGGTGTTTCCCACATTCCTAGAAGGAGATCCTGCAAGGAATGATGCAAAGGAAGCATTATGTTCTCCTTTGCTTTGGTAGAAAGGCAGGCCTGTGCAGGATCATGTCCTGGGATAGGAATGGCAAGAGATCTTGCTATATCCAGGAGGAAACTCTGAAAAGAGGGTTCCCCAACAGGTATTTCCCTTGGACAGGGTAGATGTGAAGAACTAGCCTGAGCACCGACAGAGCTATCCAGATATATAGGAATAGAAGATCCTGCACAGTGCAGTGTGGAATGCTTAAAGGATGGTCGCCGGTACTGACTGTCAGGAGCAGCGACCGACATTACCACATTGTCCATGCCAGGTATCGACTCCAAGCTTGGCATAGAAGGGAGCGATCCTGTTGAAAAAAGCCTGGCAGGAGTCGGCCACGATGGTACTGTGGAGACCGGTACCGATGTCAGAGTCGAGCTCGACAAAGACATCGGAGCAGTCATCGGAGACCGTTCAATCGGTACCGAGGCAACCAAAACCCTCCGGGTGCTATCCTCGGTACCGAGGCACCGGTATCGGTCCCAAATGATATTGGTACCGAGTCTTCCAGACTAGACAGCGATTCTAAACTGGGCATCGATAAACAAAGCATGGAAGACACCGACCGTAAGGGTAATGAGGACATCGGCACCGACTTCGGTACCGTGCCTGATACCGGTGAATGAAGGTCAACCAGTGGCAACTCAGTGGGCCTCAAGGGAACCGACAGTTGCGGATCCGAATCATTGGAACCGAGCCTTCGGTACCGCCGAGAGCCAGTACCAAGGCGAGTCGGTACCCAGTCCTCCAGACTGGAGATCGATTCCAGACTCGGCATCGAAGGAAGCGAGGCTATCGATGCACGTCTGGAGGGTACAGACGTCGGTGGTAGTATCGGTGTTGGTACCGATAATGGAAGGTCAGTCTGGAGTGTATCCACCGGTCCCGAAGGCACCGAGGACGCCAGATGACCATCCCTGGTGAGGAGTGTTTTATCCAACACCAGTGCCGATGTCGGGGTATCGGTACCGCTTGAAGCGGATGCCACCACCGTACACGGCTTAGGTATGTTCTGTGAGGGGTGAACCCCAGGAACAACCTGAAACCCCTCAAACGCTTTGGAGACCGAAGACTCTCGCCGGGGTTTTGAAGCCAGTGGGCCCTCGAGGGCAAGGCAGGAGCCGTCTACATGCTGTGCATGAGACCTACCACTCGAGGGCTGGCTAGTCTTAACAGACTGTTTGTGGGTTACCTGATGCTGTGTAGAAGAAAGGGACGGTGCCCCGAAGCTGGAGGGAAACCGTGTATCGAGGGAACCTCGATATTGAAGACTTCTCACGAAACTATTGTCAGGACCCAAGCAGATTAGACACCGATTTCGAGGGTCTAAAAATAAAGTTGTACCGCCACAGTGTGAGCATTTCCTGGAGAAAGTGGCTGGCGGTTCCATGAAGGAAAAAGAGGCCTAAAAGGCCTAAAATACCGTGAGACACTATGAAGAAAAATATTCCTTGAAGAAGGAAGATTTACAAGAAAAGAAAAGAAAAGAAAAACACCGGCAGTACCGGTGGCGTCGGGAAGACAGCCGCGACCACAAGAAAAATAAAGAAATAAAACAAGAATTTTCTGCGGTGACAGGACGATGTCCTGCCGGCTCCGCGGAAAACAAAAACTGAGGAGAGGCAGTTGGGAAAGGCGGGAAGGCAGCACGCAGGCTTGGTGGGATGCTTCCAAAAGCTCTTTGATTGGACGCTGGGAAGCGTTCCCGCGCAGACTCCGTCAGTACCGACGTACCCATATGTGAAGACTCATTCCTGCTTGTTCCTGGAGATACACATTTACAATTTAATGAGCATCTAGAAATGGAAGTTCTAAGTATGAAGCAGTGCAACAGAAACATATCACTGCCACACTGGAATGCTAAACTACTGTTTTTTCTTGGAGAGGTTTAACCAAACCAGACCAAATGAAAATTCTATAATGTTTAGCAACATATTGCAGAGTATTTCTTCCACTACGACATTCTTTACTTTCACTAGAATAGCAAGATAAGAAGCAGACAGTGTCCTAAGCAACGTATCCCTTTAGGCTCTGCAAGGGAAGAGTCCTTAGGAAGCTGGAACCCCTGAAAAGGAGGGGGGGGGGGGATCACATTCTTCCAGAAATCAAGGTTATTGTGTAGTGCAGGGGTTCTCAACCCAGTCCTTGGGACAAACCTAGCCAGTCATATTTTCAGGATAACCACAATGAATATATATGAAATAGATTTGCATGCACTGCCACCATTGTATGCAAATCTCTCATATGCATATCATTAACAGTTATCCTGAAAACCTGATTGGCTAGGTGTCCCCCAATGACTGGGTTGAGAACCCCTAGTGTAATAGGAATGATCTGATGTTATTTACAAGGTTCAATTGCTTTCTGAATTTCCTGACCCATAAGCAGATCTGTTTCTTGCTATCCTGCATAGTCCAGGATTCTTGCTCTCCAGCTGTCTTTACCTTTTATCTGTCTCCTGGTGGTGTCCAGCTGTGCCATCAGTAGCATTTCTTCATGCTTCAGGATCTCAAACTTAACAGCGTACAGTTCCAATTGTGTTTCATAATATTGTATTTCAAGTTTATCTATTGTATCTAGGGAGCTTTCACTTTCAGCCAGACTCTCCATCTTTACATTTGTAAAAAAAAAAAAAAATATATGAAAAATGAATACTGTGAAGAAAGCCTAGCACTGCTGCACAAATATCTATACATCTGAAGTGTCCCATATTAAAATCAAAAAGCACTGCTTGTAAATATAATCCACATGTATCCACAGAGGGAAATGAGAGAGCTTTGCACTACAAAACACTCCAGGGAAGGAACATCCTGGCACAAATTAAAGAAAATGACACATGAAAACCCCCATTCCAGTACAAGGTTTCTGTGGAGTGGTGGGGGTGAGGGAACCAACTCACGCTCCACACCTTTGTGTTAGCACATTGCTCATATTACCTACAGAAAGATTCAGAGCCAGGGTTAAAGCAGAGAACAGAAAAGAACCCTGGAGAAAAATCAGACCATTAGAGGCACATTACAAGGTTGCCACCATCAGAGAAAATTTCCTGGAGCTAGGATAGAATCGCAGGGAAAGACATAGCAAGGGAAAATGAGAGACTGGGAGGAGGAAAGGAAGAGAGAAGAAGAGTCAGTTGAATGGAAAGACTTCTTGGGGGAGAAAGAAGCAGGAAAAAAAGAGAGAGGGACCATCTTGGTCAATTGCCATCTTGGTCAATTTCCTTTTTTCCACACAGCCCTACAGATGTACGTCTTGTCTCTCTGGAAAAAAGTTGATTTTTTGTACACTATTGCACCCTTTCCGGCCTTTGCCGGTCCCTTTCCCACCTTCAAGGCCTGCTGCCCTTGCGTCGGGTCTCGCAACTTAGTTTTATTTTTTGTTAGGTTCCTCCAGTGCTTTCACGCCTTTTTCAACCGTTTGTCGTGCCGAAGGTAGTCAACCTAGCGGGGTCCTTTTTGCCCCAGTGGCCACCAGTTTCAAGAAATGTGATCGGTGCTCCAAAAACATGTCACTCAGACACTCATGATTGTTGCCTCCAGCGTCTGGGTGCTGACCATGACCTGGAGGAATGCCCCCTATCCAAAAAAAAAAGAGTGTCCGTCCACCAAAGCTATCAAGAGCCACTGGCAAAAGCAAGAGGCCACCAACCACAGGGCAGACTTGACCCCGATTTCACCGGTAGCATTGCGCTCAAAGCCCCCGCAAGGATCCTCCGAGTTGTGTAAGGCTCCTGCGGTTCCTGAGCAGGCTCGCAGACATTCCGAGCAAGGGTCCCCGGAGCAAGAGTGTAAAAAAGAAAAAACACAAAACAAAAAAAACGACAAACTCAAGGACCTCGTCCTGGGAGCCGGACAAGCAGGGGAAATCCTGTGCACAGTCCCTAAGATCCTGACGGACCTCTAGGAGTGGGAGCAGGACAGAAGTGGAGGCTTCTGGCAATGGACCTCGGTCTCCCGAAGGCCTACCGCCGAGGACCCCTTCTCCTCCAACAGCAAACTTGGTAACCCTGGCGTTGGTATCTGATGGCCACACCCGAGTGGAAAACTCGTATGTTGGAGCTTGAACACAGCGTTTCTGCATTCCTCGTGTCCCAATAGGCGTCGAGACCTGGCCCTGCCTGTGGCTCACGCCAGAGGCTTCAGGGACCTCGATACAGAGGACTCCCAGGGCCACCGGACAGATCCTCAGCAAGGGTCTTGATCTCACCCTTGCTCCTCAGGGGTGAGGTCTTCGCAGACAAGTGCCTCTGGCTCCGGCCATGCCTCGGCCTTGAAGCATCAAAGAGCAGAGCCAACGACACCCTTGGAGTAACCGGGCCTCGAGTCTTCCTCGGGCTACTCGGCTTGGGAGTCCAATGCCAAGACATCTCCAGAGTCCTGGGCTCACCGGGACCTCCCTTCGGATCCGTCCCCACCAGCAGCTAGGTGCCAAATCCCACCTGCAGACACCTCATTCGTTGAGTTTGTCCAGGACATGGCACAAGCTCTCTCCCTCACTACGGAGTCCGAGGAGGACCCTCATATGGAGGAACTAGACATCCTCCAGTACGAGGTGCCATCTAAAGAGACCCTGATGGTCCTTTCCCCTCCTTCTCTGGATGTGGGAGGCCCTGGCCTCGGTGCCGATTGTCAGCCGCTGCCTGGATACTCTGTACCAGGTCCAGCGTGGGCCAGGTTTCTGGAAGACCCAACTCCCCCAACACCTCCATGATTGTGGAGCCTGCCACGCATCAACAGAAGAGCCTGAAGATGCACTCTTCAGTGCCCCCAGGCTGCTGCATCCAGATGTACCAACTTTACATCAGTATATTCCCCTGCGACCTGTCAAAGAAACTGAGGCTTCACAGCTGGCCTACACTTCCGGCGCTTCCAGACACTCACAAAGTCCATTGGGGAGTGTTCCAAATAACTCTCCCAGACTGCTTCGAGTCCAGCATGCAGGTAGTGGTCATGGGCATCAATGCCTGATGCTGGGCTTGGCTCCAGACACCTGATCTCTAGCAATGGGTGCAGAAGGAGCTCCTTGACATCCCATGCATTGGGGAGCAGCTTTTTGGCATCCCATGGAAGACAAGGCCACCGAGATAGAGAGAGAGTATGCAACTTGGGCTTGACTCTCGAGGAAGACTTCCACATTTCCCAGGAAGACGCCTCCAGGAAAAAAGCCCCCTTTCTATAGAAAGGGCCAACCCTATCGAGCCCCAGCCCAGCCTGGGCCAGGGTTTTGATACCCCCAGCACAGCCTCTCTCCCTTTGGAGGATCAGCTACCCAAGGGGGGGGGGCGTCTAGTCCACTTTGCCCACAGGTGGCCTTCCATCATCACCAACTCATGGGTACTTCAGGTCATCAGGGAGGGTTACCTCTTTCACCTGGACCAGCTGCCTCCACCCTTCTTTCCAGGGGTCTCCTTGGTCTCCCCTGCACCAGGCACTGCTCATGCAAAAACTCACAGGCCTTCTCAGTGACAGGGCTGAGGAGCCCATACTACACCACCTGAAAGGAAAGCGTTTTGCTCCAGGTACTTTCTGGTCCCAAAAGCAACGGGTGGACTAAGGCCCATCCTGGACCTGAAAAACCTAAACAAATTCCTGGTGTGGGAGAAATTCAAGATGCTCTCCCTTGGAATACTGCTGTCCTACCTCCAGCAGAGAGATTAGTTGCAAAGAGCATAGCCAAAGAATGCTTATACCCATATCCTTATCCATCCCAGTCACAGACAATACCTAAGATTTATGGTTGGAGGCGACCACTACCAGTACAGGGTGCTTCCCTTCAGCTTGGCCTCCGCCCCATGGCTCTTCACCAAATGAATGATTGTAGTGGCAGCCTCTCTGTCTCCAAGGGGCTTTTGTCTTTCTTTACTTGGATGATTGGCTTGTAAAGGGGATATAGCCTCAGATGCTGAAAGTCACAGGCTGCACCATCAGGGTACTGCAACATCTGAGTTTTGTGATAAATCACCCAAAATTCCATCTCACCCCAAATCAGGGATTTGAGTTCCTAGGGGCCTGGCTGGACACCCTCCAGACCGTGGCTTTCCTTCCCAAGACAGGGCGGATCGTCTTGTGGCTCTGGCAACCGAGGTGCAGCGCCATCACAACAAGTCAGCACGGTCAATGCTTCACCTCATCGACCAAATGGCCTCCACGGTCTATGTCAACCCCGACATCCATCTCCACATGCAGGCAGCTCAGTGGTGTCTCCGCTCAGTGGGCCCAGGCCATGGGCAGGCTCCGGGACAGGGTCTGTGTGTCCCATCAGCTGGTGGAGTCCTTCGGAGGGGCATGCCTTTCCGAGCCCCCAGGTGGTCCTCATGACATATGCTTCCTTACTGGCCTGGGGTGCCCCCTGCGAAGACCCAGGGCATCTGGTCCTCTGAGGAAAGCCAGCAACAAATCAACCTGCTGGAGCTCAGGGCAATTTTCCTTGCACTCAAGGCTTTCCATCACCGCCTGCAGCATCAAATCAGTGCTTATTCAAACGAGCAAGCAGGGGGACACAGGCTCCTACTGCCTTTGCCAGGAGGCAATAGCCCTTTGTTCGTACGTGACCAGACAGCGTATGCTCCTCCAGGTGGTATACCTCCCGGGCCAGGACAATGTCCTGGTAGATAGGCTGAGCAGGGTCCTCCAACCACACGAGTGGTGCCTGGACCCTGGGGCAGCACAGTGGCTCTTCAGGTTATGAGGCAAACCGAGCCTCGATTTCTCTGCCAGCCCAACCAACCAACCAATGCTCAGCTGCTGTGTTTCTGCTGCCCACAGCTGCACCCAGCCCTGGTGGCACTGAATGCCTTCCTCATCTCATGGTCGGAGGACCTGTTGTATGCCTTCTCGCCCACAGTTCTGATAGCATGGACCCTTTAAGGCCCAGTGGGATAAGGCCTTCCTGATTCTGGTGGCCCCGAGATGGCTCGGGCAGCCTTGGTTCCCTCTCCTGCATCTTGCAATGGAATCCCCGGTCTCTCTCGGGAGCTCACCGGGGCTTCTCACTCAGGAAGGTGGCTCAATCCTCCGCCCCGACTTGGGATCCTCGTCCCTCACAGCATGGCTACTGAACGGGTCACCCTAGTGCCACTCGACCTTCCCCAAGGAGGTGGAGGAGATCCTCCTCGCCTCCCACAAGGATGCCATGAGGCGGGCCTATGCCTTCAAGTGGCGCCGGTTCACCTTATGGTACACAGAACAGGCAGTACTATAGTACCTGCTCCACCTTTCTCAGTCTGGGCTCAAATCCAACTCCATGAGACAGCACCTGAGCGCTCTCTGCGAACCACCACTCCATAGAGGACAAGCCTCTTTCTGTGCAGCCCCTCATCACTCAATTCATGAGGGGCTTACTGCTCTCAACCCCCCCCCCCCACCATCTGGCCACCCCTCATGGAATGGGATCTCAATATGGACCTGGCATTGCTTACTTAGCCACCCTTCTAGCCTTTGGCTACCTGCCACCTAAGATACCTATCCTGGAAGGTGGCCTTCCTGGTGGCCCTCACCTCGGCATGCCGAGTCAGTGAGCTCCAGACTATGGTGGCGGAGCCACCCTACACCAGGTTGAACAGGGCTGTGCTCTGCACCCACCCGAAGTTTCTGCCGAAGTTTGTATTGGATTTCCACCTCAATCACCTTCCTCCCCACCTTCTTTCCAGGGCCCCACATCGACAAGGCATCGGCCGCTCTCCATACTTTGGACTGCAAAAGGAACTTCTGTCCTTTTATCTACAGCGCACTCAGAGCCACTGCAAAGCCTCACAGCTTACTACTTCCTAGAGAGGGAGTCCTGATGGGACAGGGCCTTTGACCAGGCTGTACTCCGTAATCTGTTCGGGATTTAGGCAACTCCTGCCCTCCGACCCTTCTAGTTCAGGCTACCGGAGCCATGGTTCTCCCTGGACACTGGAGTCCTCCGAATCTGTTCTCAGATGCACTTGCGTCTGCTCACAGCTAGGCCATGCTTTTTCTACTGGTCCTCGATAACCTGGAGCTAGGGAATCCCATATGTGAGGACAGACGTCCTGCTTGTTCCTGGAGAAAGCATAGTTACTCACCTGTAACAGGTGTTCTCCAGAGACAGCTGGAATCAGTCCTCACAACCCTCCCTCCTCCCCTTGGAGTTACTCTTCATTTTGGCCATTTTTTTTTTAATTGGCTCTAGCTATGTCATCTGGGCGGGAAGGGGACCATGCATGCATGGTGGCACCTCCCAAAGGCTTTCTTTGGAAGCTGGGGAGATGCTTCTGCAAGGGCTCTGTTGGCATCACCCATATGTGAGGACTGATTCCTGCTGTCCCTGGAAAACACCTGTTAACCATGAGTAACTACGCTATTCCTTCTAGTCATCAGAATACTTGTCAAAGCTTGATGATGGAGACAGATTCTGGACATTTACTTTCATATTTCAGCACTTTTTGCGTATTTAGATCCAATGATGCTGTCAGGTAGGCCTGGAGGCCTATGATAGTAGCTCTGAAGGTGTAATCAATATGAGCCCTAGCCCTCCTTCAGTTCTAGGAATGTACAGTTGTGGCATACACTGAAGTTACTTCATGGGTATGGAGGAGTTTTATTCTGTTCGCACATCCAGGTTTTCAAGCTCTTTAAGAGGCTAGTCCATGATCCCAAAGCTGCATGAGAGTGCAGAATTGCCAGCTGATTGATGGCTTGTATCTTATTTCATGATATTAAAGCACATTGCAACAATTTAAATCTCTTTAGTATTCTTTACTGATCTTCTCTCAGGAATTTCTGCTCGAGTCTCATTTCTTCCTCTACTCCGAGACACTTATATGCCTTCCTGTTCAAGGTCCTTGATGTCACAGCCCTCGGCCAGGGAGATGTTTTCCGTTTTGATTTAAAAAAAAGAAAGAAAGAAAAAAACACACGAAAGAAAACACAACACAACACACACAGCACACTTGTCAAGGCCAAAAGTCATCCTGATATCATCGAAAAGCTTTTCACACCACAAAGTTGCTCTGCTAATTGTTGGTCACTGGAACTGTAGAGTTTCAGATAGTCTACAAATAGATGGGATGTTGCTTCTGGGTTGTTACGTTCTTTAGGATTCAAGTTAAATCCTTATCCCAAAGAGTTGATGAGAGTAGTCCTTGGATTAAGCACCACACAAAACAGAAGTGTTGACAGGGAATCTCTGAAATATTCCTTGCTGGATCTTAATATTTGGAATGATGTACTGCCCATCTTCATATCTCCGAGAATGTGGTTTGCCACATTAAGGTGAACTTAATGTACTCTATCAAACCAAGATTTTATACATTTCAAGGCAATTTTATTATCCAAGAGTGTGGGACGCTGTCAAAAGCTCTTATAATCAAGTCCATGCTATACCGAGATTTCTGCTTTTCTTAGCACTGGCAATGATGGCCTTATTCAACATTAGCTGGCGCTTGGTTTCATATGCTCTCCTGTTATTGCCCTTTCGATCTGTTACCATGTTACTGAACTCGATATGATCACATATTCTGTCTACATCTACTGCAGTGAATAGCTTATAGATTCTAGGTAAACAAGTTATTGGTTTATAATTATTGTGAATACTACCGATGTCCTCCTTTGGAAGGGGAAATGTTCTTCCTATAGTAAGAAACATAGAAACATGACGACAGAAAAAGACCACAAGGCCCATCTAGTCTGTCCTTCCATAACAACTACAACAGTCCACTTTTTACCTTTAGAGATCCTCTGTGTTGGTCCCATGCTTTTTTGAATTCAGTTACTGTCCTCATCTCTACCACCTCCACTGGGAGACTATTCCACGGATCCACTACTCTTTCCGTAAAGAAATATTTCCGCATATCACTCCTGAATCTATCTCCCTTCACCCCATGTCCCCTCGTCGCAGAACTTGCTTTCAATTGAAAGAGGCTCTCTCCCTGAACATTTATGCCACGGAGGTATTTAAACATCTCAATCATATCACCTCTATCCCGCCTTTCCTCTAAGGTGTACATATTAAGATCCTTAAGTCTGTCCTCATATGCTTTATAATGAAGACTACTAAAGACATTGTGGTGTTAAGTCTAGCTGCTGAAACAATTGATTTTTGCAGTTTGCCAGGTCTTGGTGGAGTGACATTAACCTTTTGAGCCAAAAGTTGATTCCTCCATCTGGGCCAGTGCTCTCCAGTTTGGGGCTCATTTTAACCCGTTTTCCAGCTCTCTTGTTGTTACTGCAGGCCATTCCATAGATTTAATATTTGCTTTTTCTAAATGCTCCTGTATGCAGGGTAACCATTTTGCTTCTTGACTGTGCTCTATAGGGTCCTCATATAGTTTTCTCTAGGTTTCTGTTTTGGCTTTGGATGGTGGCGCTTTACCATATTAATGCTCGTTTCCAGTTCCCTGTATCATTGTTTTGGGTTCTCTCTAAATAGTTTACTTTAATATCTTCCTTTTCTGTTTTCTTCATATCTTCGCAGTTTCTGCGCTTCTGCTGCTACTTTCAATTTATTGTTGTAACATATACATTTCAGGTCTTCTATTAATACAGCATGCTTCAGCTTGATGTCTTGGATCTTTCTCAAATTTCTTTGATAATCTTAATCCTTTTAGATACCCATCTATCAATCAGATACCTCCACACGCAATGATTGTATTATTCCTTCGATGCGCCTTTTCCAAGGAGAAACTGTTATTGTTTTCTTTTTTGTAAGTTTGTTGTCTCGAGCGCTATTTTCAGTATGCACTGGATGTTAATTCAGAGTCTGCTGTTGGAGGTTTGTTCAGTATCTGTTGCTCAGCGTTGCATCACCCGAGGCAAAGTAACCACTTAGCTAAAATGGGATCAACTCCAGTGCACAAGACAGACACTTCCAAGAGTCCAAGGGTACAGCAAGTGCAGGCAGCACTTGCAATAGGACTGCCTTGTTAAAGAGGAAAAAAACAATCTGTCTTTTGTGTGGCCTCTGCAGTTTCTGTTCTCATTACAGTTTAAAGGGGAGAGAAACACTGAAACAAAATGTCTTTGTTCATGGAGAGAGCACTCAAAGTGACAGATTTCTGCTATGTTCTCCTTGCTGAACATGCAAACTAAGTATATTCTGATACAAATGAACTCGTTTAGCGATATCACAGGCTTACTGTGAATTACAAAGTAGCATTTGGTGCTTCTTAAAATTAGGAGGCATGCTTTAGATTCACAACCACTATCACACATAAAATAGGAGAAAACCTCTAATGCAGGCCCCCTACTATATCATCTTACTCCCCCACACCTCAAGCATTAAAAAAAAATATATTTGAGGTTAAGTAGCAAGCTTAGTTCCCATGAGATGCACATATAAATTCTTTATCTTCATTGGATTTGCTCTAAGCAGCTGGCACTTACATTTTGGCAAATCTCTGCCCGCTTGTGATTCAGGCAGAGCTCCTTTGCTCTCATGTGCTGAAGAGTTTCTTTCGCCAGCACATATTTCAGTTTCTCCAATCTGGGCATGGCTGAAGCCCATGTGGCTCTTCCAAATTTCTCTCCATCCTGCTCCATCTGCTTGTGCATCGCTGTTGGACAGAAGGTGACAGGAAGATAAAATATTACCACAGCACAAACAGGCACATAATGCAACATAGAAGCCGTGACTCCATCCAGCCTAGTGACTTAGGGAGTAGCACTGTGTGCTGCCATATTTAGGATCCTTGATTCCATTCCTGGATCAGGTCCTCCACATTTTAGATTGGTTGAGGATGCTGTGAAGGCAGCACTCACAGGCTCTGATGGTTGAATTATAGTCTATGACACACGGGTTCCAGAAGCATCCCTGGCACATGGCTCCCAGCCTCATGATCATTGCTGCAATAACTATTACGAACAGTAGGAAGAAGGATCTACAAACAGAAGGTAAAAAATCCCATGCATTTGCAAATGAAGTAGTGTTCTAGTGTCAAAATCCCAACATTGGCTCTAACTGAGCTGGAAGATAAAGATGAAAAACTAGTGATCCAAACAAGTGGATCCATAGAATTCTTTCCAACCCCTATGCATGTGTGTGAAAGCACGCACATCTATTTTTATTTGCATATGTGCACGTCTCTTGTATGTAGCGCTGGCGAGCATGGGTTTTTTTTCTGTGGCAGTCCCAATTCTTAGAATGCCTTGCCATCTGCCTTCCGCATGGAGACGAATCTGTTAACATTCCAGAGGCAGCTGAAGATCTTGCTCTTTCCAAAAGGCTGAGGTTGGTTGGTGGGTAGCAGGTAGCATGGCAGGGGGGATGTTGGTCCAGGGCAGTAGTTGGCAGCAGTTGTCTCTTTGTATAGTGTATTTTATTTTGAGGTGGTTTGGGGGTCCTGCTGGGAGGGGCTGGTGTGGGATTATTGTATTGTGTTTTATCTTTTGTATACTGTTTTGAATGCCATGTGCATAAGGTGGTTAACAAATGTTTTATATAAATAAAATGACAGAGGAGGGCTGTTTGACAGGTGCAATCATGTAATCACTATATTACTGTACATCAGTGTTTGCAAGTTGCAACTGTTAATTTTCCTATAGAAATGCAGAGGCATTTTTTGAGGGGGGGAGGGGGACGACAACATTTCTCTGTTCTACCAGACACAGACACAAAGGAATTTCCCTAGCTCAGCTCCTCCCTTTCTGCGATTAGAGCAACATTTTAGTACTCTGCCCTCCTTAGCCTTCCCATTGGCTGGAAGCAGGCAAGACAGGCTCAGTCACATGATGGTGGGGAACAGGAGACAAGAAAACAATAGAGATCTGCAGAAAGAGGCTTTAAATTTGGAAAAATGTCCAGACACATTACCCATGCTTCTAGACATTAAATATAAAACTCAGTAGAATCATGAATAAAGCCTGACAATTGTCAATCCTAACCTCCCAAGCCCTAAGCACGTGTCAATGTCGAGGTACTTGATATACCACTTATTACATAATATCAAGTGGAGTACAATATAAATCAAATAAAAAAATCACATATACAGTACAAAAATATTACATAGCATCCCCTTCCTCCCCACCCTTTTCCCACATCTAACTACCCAATGATAAAATCCTATCCCATAAAACCCCGAAATGCCAAATAAACTTTCTTCAACCTTTTGCAAAAGTCAAAAATTTTAACTTTTCTTTCAAGTCCTCTGGCAGAGTTCTACCAAACAGGCCCTTTATAGCTAAAAGAACATAGCTCAGCTAACCATAGGATAGGAGGCAGTGTACTATTGTGGATCAGGAACTGGTTAAAAAGGTAGAAAGCAGGGGGTAGGGCTAAATGGCCAATTTTCTCAATGGAGAAAGAGTAGTTACTCACCTGTAACAGGTGTTCTCCAGGAGCAGCAGGAATCAGTCCTCACATATGGGGTGACATCGACGCCGACGGAGCCCTCGCGGAGCAATTTTCCCCAGCTTTCAAAGAAAGCCTTTGGGAATTGCAGCACGCATGCGCGGTCCTCTTCCCGCCCAAGGGTGCCATCTTGCTCAGTCTGATGACATAGCTAAAAGACAGCAAAAATTAGCAAAAACGAAATCATAGAACTGCAACTCGAAGGGGAGGAGGGAGGGTTGTGAGGACTGATTCCTGCTGCTCCTGGAGAACACCTGTTACAGGTGAGTAACTACTCTTTCTCCAGGACCAAGCAGGAAGTCAGTCCTCACATATGGGACTCCCAAGCTTAAGGCTACCGGAGACCCTAAGCACAAAAAAAGGAGCTCCCTCAAGCTCAGTAGCACAGAAGGAAGGAATCTTCTCTGAGTACGCCCCCAACCGGTAGCCCAACATCCGGGACGGAGGGCAGGAGTTGCCTATACCTCAAAGAGATTACGGAGGACTGCCTGTCCGAAAGCACTGTCCCTGCGGGACTCCCTCTCCAGGCAGTAATGGGCTGCGAAAGTCTGGCTTGAAGACCAAGTAGCAGCCCGGCAGATGTCTACCAATGGAACAGAGCGGAGGTAAGCCACTGACGCAGCCTTCGCCCTAACACGATGAGCCGTAACTCGACTTTCCAACGAGAGGCCGGCTGCCTCATAAGCCCAAGCGATACAGTCAGCAATCCAGATGGACAGAGTACGCTTGGAGACAGGGAGCCCCAACTTGTTGGGGTCATAAGACACGAAGAGCTGAACAGCCCTTCGGTGCTCCCGCGTACGGTCAAGGTAGAAGGTTAACGCCCTTCTACAGTCCAGGGTATGCAGGACCATCTCAGCTCGGCTGGAGTGTGGCCTGGGAAAGAAGGTCGGAAGTACCACCTCCTGGTTGATGTGAAAAGGGGATACCACTTTAGGAAGAAACTTAGGGTGAGTCCGTAGAACTACCCTATTCTTGTAGAACCGAGTGTAAGGAGGATCAGAGACTAGGGCCTGTAGCTCACTAACGCGTCTAGCAGAAGTGAGGGCTACCAAGAATAAGGTTTTCCAAGAAAGAAAACGAAGATGACAGGTAGCCATAGGTTCAAAAGGCGGACAGGTAATCCGCTGTAAAACCACATTCAGATCCCAGTCAGGGGCTGGTGGGCGCAAAGGTGGTTTAAGGAGAAGGAGGCCTCTGAGGAAACGAGCCACTAGAGGGTGGCTGGAAAGAGGCCTGCCATCCACCGGCATGTGATGCGCAGAAAGAGCACTGAGGTGGACCCTGACCGAGTTGGACTTAAGTCCAAGTTCGGAGAGGCAAAGCAAGTATTGCAAGACCACTGATATCGAACAGGAGAAGGGATCATGAGACTGCTGAGCACACCAGACGGAGAACCGACGCCACTTCAGAGCGTAGGACTTCCGGGTGGAGGGCCGCCTGGAGGCCAAGACGACTTCCTCCACATCTGGAGGCAGCAGGAGGGGAGCCAGGACTACCCTTTCAGCAGCCAGGCCATCAGATGAAGGGACCGGAGGTTGGGGTGTAGGAGAGTCCCGTGATCCTGGGTCAGGAGATCGGGCTGAAACCCCAGAGGAAGAGGAGTGTCCACCGCCAGCTGCATTAGAAGCGGGAACCAAGGTTGCCTCGGTCACCGAGGAGCCACGAGGATCATTGAAGCTTTGTCCCGGAGAACCTTGAAGAGCGTCCGAGACACCAGTGGCATGGGAGGAAAGGCATACAGAAGGCCTGTGGACCAGGAGAGAAGAAAAGCATCCGCCGCTACTCTGTGAGGATGCTGTTGTCGAGAGCAGAATTGGGGAAGTTGCCGGTTGAGAGGACTGGCAAAGAGATCCATTGTGGGTAGGCCCCATTTGAGAAAGATCCGCTGAAGCACCAACGGATCCAATCTCCACTCGTGCGGCTGGAGGATTCTGCTCAGTTTGTCTGCCAGGCAATTTTCTTGACCCGGGAGATAAACAGCTTTGAGGAGGATGCCGCGGCTGACGGCCCAAGAGCACAGCTTTTGTGCCTCCCGACAGAGAGGGAAGGAGCCTGTGCCCCCTTGTTTGTTCACGTAGAACATAGCAACTTGATTGTCCGCCTGGACCAGCACAGACTGGTGAGAAGTGAGGTGGGAGAAGGCCCGCAGAGCTAGGCGGATAGCCCTGAGTTCCAGGAAGTTGATCTGCTGGGCAGACTCCCAAGGAGTCCAGAGGCCTTGAGTACATGTTCCATGGCAATGTGCTCCCCAACCCAGGAGAGAAGCATCGGTCATCAGGACCTGAGAAGGCGGAGGAGACTGGAAAGCCATTCCGAGCACTAGGTTTGGCAGATGAAGCCACCATTGAAGAGAAGAGACCAGCGGGTCGGAGATCTGTACGGAGTCCGCTAGGCTCCCAGTGGCCTGATGCCATTGTGTGCGAAGGCACCATTGAGCAGGCCGCATGTTCAAGCGGGCATTGGGGGTCACATGGACTGTGGAAGCCATATGGCCGAGCAGTCTCAGAAATTGCCTGGCAGAGACCAGGGAATTGCTGTGAAAGTGGCTGGCAAGATCCATGAGCCTGTGTGCCCTGTCGAGAGGCAGAAAGGCACGCGCCTGAAGCGTGTTTAATCTTGCGCCGATGAACTCGAGATCCTGAGAGGGGAGCAAAGTGGACTTTGCGAAGTTTATGACAAAGCCCAAGTGCTGGAGCAGAGCCACAGTGCGGTGCGTGGCGTGAGTGGCCTCTTGGGAAGACTGTGCTCTGATGAGCCAGTCGTCCAGGTATGGAAATACAAAGAGGCCTTGAAGTCTTAAATAAGCCGCCACCACTGCTAGACATTTGGTGAACACCCTTGGTGCGGAGGATAGGCCAAAGGGTAGTACTCTGTACTGGTAATGATTGCCCCCCACAACAAACCTGAGATATTGTCTGTGGCTGGGGTGGATGAGGATGTGAGTGTAGGCATCCTTTAGATCCAAGGAGCATAGCCAGTCTCCCTGCTGGAGGTAGGGCAGCAGGATTCCAAGGGTAGCATCTTGAACTTTTCCTTTGCGAGGAACTTGAGGTTCCGCAAGTCCAGGATGGGTCTGAGGCCTCCTGTTCTTTTTGGTATCAGAAAGTACCTGGAGTAAAAGCCTTGACCTCTCAGGTGGTGGGGCACCGGTTCCACAGCCTGTTCCTGAAGAAGACTTGCTAACTCCTGAAGGAGTAAGTCCCTGTGCAGAGGGAGTCTGAGAGGCTCCCCCGGAAAGTAGGAGGGAGGTACCTGGTGGAAGTGCAGAAGATAGCCCTCTTGGACTATGTGAAGTACCCAGGTATCTGTAGTGATGTTGGTCCACCTGTGGGCAAATTGGACCAGCCGGCCTCCCGTGCTGAGAAAAACCAGCTGAGGGGGAGAGGCTATGCTGATGAAGTCAAAAACCCCCACCCTGCTGAGCAGGGGCCGGTGGTGCAGGCTTGGGGGCTTGCTGCCTACGTGATCCATTACCCCGTCCCTTGGCTTGCTTACCCTGCTGGGGAGCTGCCGAGGCCTGATAATGAGGGTAGTGGTGATAAGCAGCCGCCTTCCTCGGGTAAAAGGGCTTTTTCCCCGAGCCCTTCTTCTTCTGAGAAGGGGCAGAGGTCTTCCTTGAGAGACGAGTCCTGGTGAGAGTCTCGGTCTCGATCTGTGCAGCCTTCTCATCCATGGGCTTGCCAAAGAGGTTTTCACCTCTGCAGGGGACATCGACCAACTTGTCCTGCACCCATGGCTCGAGGTCGGATGACTGGAGCCAAGCCTGTCGGCGGCCACCGATGCCGGCTGCGGCTACTCGAGCCGATGCTTCAAAGCCATCATAGGCTGCTCGAGAGATAAACTTTGAGCACTCCCGAATACCAGTTGACAAGGCTTGGAACCTCTGCAAAGGTTCCTCGGAGAGACCAGCAGAGAACCCGGCTATTTCTTTAGCCAGGTCTCGGAGATACATGCCCATATAGAGCTGGTAGGTCTGGACTTGACAAGCAAGCATAGAGCCCTGGAAACACTTCCTACCGAGGGCATCCAGGCTTCGAGCCTCCCGACCGGGAGGCACCGAGGAGTGCATTTTCTGACTCTTAAGTCTATGCATGGCCGATTCCACCACCATGGAATGGTGCGGTAGTTGTGCCTTTTGGAACCCGGGGCTCTTGCGGACTCGATAAATGGAATCGACCCGCTTGCTTAACACCGGCGACGACGACGGGCTCTCCCACATGCGGAAGAGAAGTCGTTCCAGCATCGGAGGAACCGGTACAATAAAGGCCTCCTTTGGGGGAGAGTCATATTGGAGGGCATCGAGCTCTTCGACTCGAGGCTCCTCCTCGGGATCCGCGGGGAAGGCCAAGGCTTTGGCCATATCCCGCACGAAGTCCGAGAACCGGGTATCCTCCGGGGGGGACCGTCTCCGAGGTTCGGACTCGGGGGAGTCCAAAAAGAACCAGGTGACTCTTCGTCCTCGGATTCCCAGGCTGACTCCTCGGAGGAGGAGTCGAGCGGCTCCGGTCGGGCGGGCATCGATGCCGTTCGCCCCGACGCCGAGGGAGTCGGCGTCGACGACCTCGGTCCCGAACGGGAGGCCGAAGGAGACTGCGACCGAGGATCGACTCGAGCCCTCATGGACACGAGGATCGGCTCGGTCTCTGGGGTCGACTTGGAGGTCGACATCCCAGTGGTCAGGGCAGAAGCACCGGCGAGGCCAGCGATTAATGCCCGCTGCTGGTCCATGAAGGCAGTCAGACTGCTCTCCAAGGCCGTCAACCTGAGTCCGAGCTCAGGAGACCCAGCAGCCCCCGACTCGGGCCCCGACGGCGTCGGGCCCGACGTCAGCTCCTTCGGAGGCGAGTCTACGAGGACAACAGTACTCACGTGAGCGGGCGAGTCCATCTCGAGACGAGGATGTTTGGCAGGCCTCTCCATCTCCAAGGACCCGGGACGGGAATCGGGGCTATGCGACCTGGCCCTCGAGGAACCAGGAGCGTCCACCGACCCCGCCCTCGCGGGTTTCTTCTTCCGATGATGTTCCCGGGTAGGAGACCCCCGTTCAGAGGAACTTCGACGATGCTCAGGACCAGAGTCCCGAGACTTCGAAGCCTCTGACGAGGTCCGAGCCCGGCCGGAGTCAGAGAAGATACGTTCCCGCTGATGCTGCCGACTCCTCAACGCTTTTGAGGACATTTTGCCTCACGGACCACAGATCATCGGGTCATGATCGGGTCCGAGGCAGCGGAGGCAGTAGTCATGTGTGTCGGTAAGAGACATGAGCTTCTTACACCGATCACACTTCTTAAACCCGCTGGCAGCCATCGGGGGAAAAAGGGCCCCTGCGAGGTCAAAAGACAGGGCTGCCAGTGAAAAAGAAAAAAAAGGCGCGAAATCTGTCACGAAGGACAAAAAACCGAAAAATAAAGAACGGACTCGCAACCGGCGTCGCGGGTCCGGGCGGGAAAAGAACCAGCGTCGAACCGAGAAAAAAGACAAATAAAATCAACTTTTCTAGCGGGGAATTACAAACAACGTCTGTAGGGCTCCGCGGAAAAAAGACGACTGAGCAAGATGGCACCCTTGGGCGGGAAGAGGACCGCGCATGCGTGCTGCAATTCCCAAAGGCTTTCTTTGAAAGCTGGGGAAAATTGCTCCGCGAGGGCTCCGTCGGCGCTGACATCACCCATATGTGAGGACTGACTTCCTGCTTGGTCCTGGAGAAAGGTGAATAGTGGAGTACCCCAGGGATCTGTGCTGGGTCCACTGGTTTTGAACATATTCATAAAGTAAATGACCTGGAAATGGGAATAATGAGAGGTGATCAGATTTGCAGATGACACAAAATTATTCAAAGTTGTTAAAACACAAGAAGATTGTGAAAAATTGCAATAGGACCTTGAACAATTGGAAGACTGGACGTCCAAATTGCAGATGAAATTTAATGTGGACAAGTGTAAAGTTATGCATCTATGAAAGAATAACTAAAACTACAGTTACATGATGCAAGGTTCCACATTAGGAGCCACCACCCAGGAAAAGTATTTAGGCATCATGGATAACACATTGAAACCCTCCACCCAGTGTGCAGCGGCAGTCAAGAAAGCAAATGGAATGCTAGGAACCATAAGGAAAGGAATGGAAAATAAAACAAAGGAAATTATAATGCCTCTGTATCATTCCATGGTGTGGTTACTGGGTGCAATTCTGGTTGCCATATTTTAAAAAAGATATAGCAAAATTAGAAAGATACAGAGAACAGCCACCAAAACAGTAAAGGGGATGTAAGGACACCCCTACCAGGAGAGCTTAGCAGGTTAGGGCTCTTCAACTTGGGGAAGAGACCGCTGAGGGGAGATATGATTGAGGTCTATAAAATTAGCAGAACAGGTAAACATAGATTGGTTGTTTACTCTTTAAATGGTAGAAAGACTAGGGGACACATAATGAAGCTACAATGTAACCCATTTAAGACTAATAAGAAAAAATATTTCTTCTTATTAGTCTTAAATGGGTAATCAAACTCTCCAATTCATTACCAAAGGATGTAGTAAAAGCTGTTAGTGTAGCTGGGTTTAAAAAAAAGGTTTGGACAAATTCCTGAAGGAAAGGTTCATAAACCATTATTAAAGAGGACCCTGGAAAGCCACTGCTTACCGTGGGCTAAGCACTGTGGAACCTTTCTACCTTTTTGGGAATCTGATAGTTACTTGTGACCTGGATTGGCCACTGTTGGAAAGAGGATACTGGGCTTCAGGGACCTTGGTCTGACCCAGTATGGCATTTATGTTCTCATGGCCTAGTATAATTGCTGATCCTTAAAAAATGTCAGATAAAAATCAAATTACCCTAAACGATATCCTCCAAAAAAATCAACAGCTAATGCAAATGCTTAAGGATCCAACATTACCCCTTTCCCTCAACTTTCAACCATGGGTACATTCCTAGTTTCCTCAGTGCCTTAATCTAGTCCTACTCATGGCAACAGATATTAGCTAGCAATGCAGATGTTTCTGTACAGTGCTGCGTACAATAGTTCAATAGTAATAGTAGTAACGTGTGAAGAATTTAAAATGCAGTATGTCTGTTAGGGAATCATTTGTAATTGCAGTGTTCATGTGTGTATAGGTGTCTGTGCATGAGACCATTCACATGTGTACATGTGTCCATGTTATGTTTGTGTGTGCTGTGCAGGTATTGTATCTATGGAGGAGTAGCTGGGGCAGTTTGAATGGTTATAGAGTACATGCAGGGGCACTTGGCAAGATGTGGGATATTTGTAGAGGTGGGTTTTTTTTTTTTAGGGGTGGGAGCAGTCCAATGAAGGGGTTTGTAGGGTTAGGGACAGTTACATGGGTGTAATTTTTTTTTGGGGGGGGGGGGGGAAGGGGTCAGTTGCAGAATATTTATTTTGAAAGGTGGTGGGGCTTGAGGGAAGTAGAGAACAGGGAGATAGAGTTTGAAATGAGGAATTCTTTAACGGTTATGTTTCACTGTACAGTGGTGTGCAAAAGTATGGAATCACTTGTAAATTTGATGTTTTTTCAACTTCGTGACCTTATATCTTAATTTCTTTTTCCTCCCAGTGGCTTTTTCTGTGTATCTCATAAGTGATAGATTCGGCTATTAAGGGCCAAACCAATACTAAAAGTTGGCCCTATTTTCTGAGTTTGTTCCCCATAGCTGTCCTGTTGATAGATTTTCTGTGAAAATCACATAATGTACATCGTTGGCCAACGATATATTATTCTAAGTATGCTTTAAAATATTATGGACGCACGCCAGGTTTCCTTCAAATTAATGTATGTGGCCTTGAAAAAAGGCCGTTTTTGTGTGTCAGTGATGGCTCAGTATTTGATGGGCCACCCTTTGTTCTTGATCACCTGACTGCACCTTGTCGGCATTGAATGAACCAATCTGACAAGGTGATCGTTGGTGACAACGCGGTTCCAAGCTGCAATGAGTGACTCAATCAGCTCACGCTTTGATGTCAGATGCCTCTTGGATATTTCCAAGGCCACCTTGTGCCACAAGTTCTCAGTTGGATTCAGATCTGGAGACTGGGCAGGCCAGTCCATTGACTTGATGTTGTTCCGCTGCTTCCAGCTGATCACCTGTCTGGAGCGATGGCAGGGTGCATTGTCATCTTGGAACAGGAACTGGCCAGGAAACAGCTGGTGTGCTGATGGCACCATGCACTTTTGCAGTATGGTGATGTACTTGGCCCCTTTGACCGGTCCATCGACAATGTGAAGACATCCAACACCACTGGCAGCCATGCAGCCCCAGACCATGACCTTCAAAGGATGCTTCACAGTGAGGTTGAGACACTTAGGCTTGAATTCCTCTCCAGGAAATCTCCTCACATAGGTGTGGGCCTGTTTACCAAACAGGCAGAAGGTGCTTTCATCACTGAATAGCACCTTTTCCCACATTTCAGTCGACCAGGTTGAGTGCTTTCTCGCCCACACGATCTGGTTGCATCTTTGTATGTCAATTATCAGTGGCTTATTCCATGCTTTGCAACCCCAGAGACCAAACTGCAGGCACCGGCAACGAACTGTTTATGAGCTGACCCTGACCTCACTGTTGTCTGACCACTCTCGAAGTAGCTGAGGAGAAGTCAATTTGCGATTGGTCAGTGAAATGCATCGTAGTGCGCGGTCCTGGCGTGGTGTTGATGCACATGGATGACCTGAACGAGGCTTGTCCACCACTTAACCCGTTTTTCTTCTTCTGTGCAATCTTAACAGCGCTTTGACTGCAGCCAACCTTCCTGGCTGACAGCTTGAAAATCCTTCCTCGCTCATAAAGGACACATGAACACGCTCCTCCAACATCAGGGTCCAAGTCATCTTCATGGTCGATCCAGAAAGCGTATGAAATTCAAAAATTTCATGCGTTTTTATAGCTGCACTATTGGCTAGATATCTGCATTGTGATTGGTTAGTGAAACCAGCCTCCATATTGGTCAGAAATAACATGTGCATATTGGATAATCTCGATCCACTTTTGACACAGGATACACAAAAATCGCAGTAGCTATCTCCCAGTGCCTGTAAAGTATTTAAATTGGAAGCAAGGAATGCAAAAAAGTCAACTCTAATAGCAAAATGTATCCCTTTTAACGTGGTAGAAAGAGGAATATGCTGGGCTAACGCAAAATTTAAAAAAAGTTAGAAAGTACAAAAAACGCAAAACTCACAAGTGATTCCAGACTTTTGCACACCACTGTATGTATGTAATTGTCTATACTACAGAAGCTGGAATTCCTTCTCCCCTCAAAGAAACACACTGGACCATTTTTTGCAGGGTTTATTTCTCTGGAACCCTTTCATTCATTCTGGCCCATATTTGAACTCCTGATTTCTTTCTCTGCCAGTTTTTTTCCTACATGCAGAGTTTAATTTTTATTGCCTTAAAAGTTTCAAAGTTATAGTTGTGGTCAACATTGGCACCCTTGCAGTTCAACCCCTTAATGTTCAATATCTCCTAAAAAAAAGTGGCCAGTGAAATGGCTTTAGACTAAATATGCACGCATATTTGACACATAAGAATCAAACAAAACAAGACCAATTAAAAAAACAGAAATAGTAGGAAATAGCATAAAAACTGGGGCATTGCCAGGACATTATTGGCATCCTTATAAACAATTCAAATCAGTCTGAACAGAAGAACCACTTTCCCATTGCACTAAAATCAGACACACCTATAATCAACTGTCAGTACTCACATGATTTGAATCAACCAATGAATGATGGCTCTGTTTAAAATGGCCATATTCACTCCCTGTTCCATTTTCAGAATGGTGAAGACAAGAGAGTTGCCTGAGACCATCAGAAAAGCCATTATCACCAAACATCAAAAGGGGTACAAGGCCATCTCCAAATATCTTGCGATTCCTGTGTCTACAATTCATAATGTTTATTAATTTAACAGGGGTTTTTTTATACCGCTTTATCATTTTAGTCAAAGCGGTATACACTGCAACTTAAACTTGGCAATATACATTAAAAGGGGACATCGATAACGTATTTTTTTTTTTTTTTTTTTTTTTGAGGCAATGGAGGGTTAAGCAACTTACTCAAGGCCACAAGCAGCGATAGTGGGAATCAAACTCTGGTCTCTTGGTTCCCAAGCCAGTGCTCTAACCATTAGGCTACTCTTCCACTCCTGTTAAGAAGTTTTCTGCTCATGGAACTGTCAAGAACATTCCAAGACATGGTGGGAAGAGGAAAATTTATCCAAGAAGTCTTTGAAGAGTGAAAACTGTTAAAAAAAAAAAAATCCATGAACATTCAAAGAGCTTAAGGCTGACCTGGAGCAATCTGGTGGGATGGCTGCACACTAAACAAAGGAGGATTTCATTAGCGAAGGCCAATGAGGACTTCACTGCTCAAAGACAGACATAAAAAGGCATGCCTGATCTTTGCCCAAACCCAACTTGAGAAACCATAATCCTTCTGGGAAAATATTCTGAGGACAGATGAAACCAGATTCAGCTCTTTGGCAATGCAGGCCAGTGTTACATTTACAGGCAAAGAAATGAAGCTTATAAAAGGAAAAAAAAATAAATCACCCTTCCAACAGTTACAGTAGTGACCAAAAAATTAAGTCAGAGTCCAAAATATCAGAATTTTATTAGAAAAGTATGTGTTGTCACTTTCATGGTCAAAAGCTTTAAGAACCAAAGCTATGTCATTTTCAAAGTTTTATTCAGGAAACAATATATGTGTCAATATTTGATAGGGTGTCCATGATTTTTCAGCACAGCCTGGACTCTTGTAGGCATACTGTTAACTAGCGTTTTACAGTATGCCGGAGTGATTTTGTTGATCCATATATGCTTGAGTATGTCCTTTAAATCTGCTTCTGAAGTTGGATAGTGTGCTGCCACCTTTTTCTTCATAAGATTTCAACAGTTTTCAATTACACTGAGATCCGTAGAGTTTGATGGCCAACTTGGTAGCAGTTCGATCTTGTTATCCACAAACCATTTTTTTGACTGTTTTTGCGGTGTGGCACGGTGCCGAGTCCTGCTGAAATATAGTTGTGCCAAAAATATTCATGTGTATTTTAACTTTACTATTCAGCACAGATATGTATTTTGCAGCATTTATTCTTTCACCTCTCTCAAAAATGTGCAGGCCACATCGTCAATTCGCTGAGATAAACACCCACCATCGGTAATGGTATGGGGTGGTAACAGTCTTGATCGTGTACTTCGGATTTAGACTCTCGCCTGCTGGTCGACAGACGTAGTTGTAACCACTCCCTCGTACTTGTTGAAATGTACTTTCATCTGTGAACATTACTCTCCCACATTCAGCATATTTGTCTTTCATCTTGCTAAGAAACTGTATGCGGGCAGCAACTTGTTTCCTGTTCATCATAGGCTTCTTGCCAGGTCTTCTGGCCACGAGTTTGAATTCATCCACAAGCCGTCGTCAGACAGATCTGGCACTTCTTTATTCTTCGATCATTAGCTAACTGAGCCACACGTTGAGATTAAGTATGTGGACTAGATGTAATAATGCTTTTGAGGAATCGGTCATCTGGTCCAGTAGTTATCCATCTGTGCCCACATTTCGAACGACGTGTACGGCCACCTGATTTCAGAACATTTTGAACTGCACACCATGATATATGCAAATGTTTTGAAATAGCACATTGCGAATATCCTTCAGCATGGAGTGTGACAACTTGTCCTTTTACAAAGTCATTAATATCGCACTTTCTACCCATCTTGATTGTATATTTTACATGTAACTTTCAATCTTTTCCTAGTTGTAAAAATTCAAAACTTCATCCAAGAAACCTACTACAGAGTGTAAGTAAACTAAAATGGACGCCAGATGCATGGTGTGACTAATCACCATGCTGATTAAATAAGTAAGCACGTGTGACATCTCCACAGTACATTATTTAACAATAAATTGTAGAAAAAGATACCTGGCTTAATTTTTTGGCCACAACTGCAAATATAGTTGAGGTTCTATAATGTTGTGAGGCTGTTTTGCTGTCTTAGGAACTGGAGGCCCGCAACATATTAAAAACATCATGCAATCAGATTTGTTCTGGAACACAACGTGCTACCTAGTGTCAGAAAACCAGGTCTGGGTCGAAAGTCATAGGTCTTTCAGCAGGACAATGACCCAAAACATACATCCAAAAATACAAAAGAACGGTTAAAAAGGAAAAAATGGACTGTTAAACTGGCCAGAAAGGAGTCCTGATCTCAATCCAATTGAGAACCTTTTGAAAAAGCTGAAATCTGTCACTGGTAAGAAGGAATCCTGGAAACATTCATGAGCTGGAACAAATTGCAGTTGAAGAGTGGAAGAAGCTAGCAGCAGACAGATGTACGAAACTTATAGATGGTTACAAGAAACATTTGGAGGCTGTCATCATTGTCAAGGGCTATGCAACCAAACATTAGTGAAGGGTACCATTAATCTTGTCCAGGTCATATTTTTTTCTTACAAATTATGTTTAAGTTGCACAGATATCTTTTTGTTGTATACTTTTGAACATACTATGATGACATACAGTTGGAAAATTTCCAATTATTTCTCAAGATATTGTACGCAGCATACCTAAAATGCAAGAGTGCCAATAATGTTGACCACAACTGTATTTTGCCCCTCCCCCCCCCCCAATAGGAAAGCTTTTGGGAGCATCCCACAGTGCCTGCGTGCTGCCTTCCCACCTTTCCAACTCTCCTTTGTCAGTTGAGTTTATAGCTGAGACAACAGGAGAGAAGGAGAGAGAACTCCTAGGGGAGGTGGGTGGGTTGTGAAGACTTAATTCCTGCTGTTCCCAGAGATCACCTGTTATAGGTGAGTAACTATGCTATCTCCAGGAACAAGCAGGAATGTAGTCTTCACATATGGGGACTCCCCAGCTGAAAGATGCCAGGGAGATGACCCCAGGAAGCTGCAAACCCATGGAGAGATGGGTCATGCTTCCTCCCATGGATCTCTGGCATCCAAATCCGGGACGGCGGGTAGGAGTTGTACTAAGTCTGAAAGAGATGCTGGAGAACAGCCTGGCCAAACAAGGCATCCCTACGGGAGTCCTTGTCTAAACAGTAATGGGCTGTGAAGGTGTGCACCGAAGCTCAAGTGGCTGCTCTACAGATGTCATCAATGGACACAGAACGAAGACTAGCCATAGAGGCTGCCATGGCTCTCACATTGTGAGCTGTGACATGGCCTTCAAGAGAAAGTCCCTTACGCTCGTATGCAAAGGATATGCAATTTGCAATCCACCTAGAGAGTTCTTTTGGAAACTGGAAGTCCCAAATAACTAGAATCAAAACAAAAAGCTGAGAAGATTTTCTGTGTTGCTTAGTTCTTTGAAGGTAAAAAGCCAGGGCTCTTTTACAATAGAAAGTATGAAGGTTCCTTTCTGCATTGGAGGCATGAGGCTTAGGAAAAAATACAGGAAGGTAAACCGCTTGGTTTAAATGAAAAGGCGAAACCACCTTTGGCATAAAGTGAGGATGAGTCCTAAGAACTACCTTATCATGGTGAAATCTTGTATAAGGAGGATCCGCCACTAAAGCCCGTAACTCACTGATGCGTCTCGCAGAAGTGAGAGCAACTAGGAAGATGACCTGCCAGGAGAGAAAAACTTTAGAGCTGTAGTGGCTAAAGGCTCCATGGGCGGTTTCATGAGCTGCCCGAGAACAAGATTTAGATCCCATGCCACCGGCGGTGGCTTAATGGGAGGTTTAGTTAAGAGTAGACCTCTCATAAATCTTGCTACGAGTGGATAGGAAATAGGTTGTCCATCCAAAGGCTTGCAAGAAGCTGCAATGGCACTAAGATGGACTCTTACTGAATTGGTTTTAAGACCAGAATTTGATAAATGGAGGAGATACTCCCCTTTCGGTGCCGGTGCAATCACTACTGGAGTAAGTCCCCTTTGAGAACACCATACAGAGAACCTTTTCCACTTGAAGGCGTAGGATCACCTTGTGGAGGGCTTTCTGGAAGCCACAAGGATATCCTTTACCTGTTGAGAAAGGTTGATATCCAGGAATCCTAGGCTTTCAGCAACCAGGCCCTGAGGTGCAGGGACTGGGGATTTGGGTGCAGTAGAGTCCCGTTCCCTTGGGAAAGAAGATCTGGAGCATATCCCAACTCCAGGGGTGTGGCTTGAGAGAGACATGTAGAAGCAGAGGATACCACATTTGCCGTGGCCAATGTGGAGCTACAAGTATCATACAACCTCTGTCTCTCTGAAGCTTGAAAAACGTTTTGGGAATGAGGGGAATGGGTGGGAAGGCATAGAAGAAGTCCTCACCCCAGTGGAGGAGGAAAGCATCCCTTGCCTGATAGTTTTGAGCTGGAATTCTGGAACAGAATCAGGGAAGTTTGGCATTCTGAGGACTTGCAAAGAGGTCTATATCTGGGGTTCCCCAGATTTGGAACACTCTAGCAAGTTTGTCCGAGTGAAGAGACCATTCGTGTGGCAGCAGTATTCGGCTGAGTTTGTCTGCCCAAAGATTTTGAATGCCTGGAATATATACCACTAGGAGGTGGATTTGAAGCTCTCTTACGAGGGCCCACAGTCGCAAAGCTTCGTTGCATAACGACAGAGCCCCCGTTCCGCCCTGCTTGTTCACATAGAACATGGCTACTTGATTGTCGGTTTGAACCAGGACTGACTTGCAGCTGAGCTGGGCCTGGAATACTCGAAGAGCATGGAAGATGGCTCCGAGTTCTACGAGGTTTATGTGATGACAAGCCTCCTGTGGGGTCCAGAGATCCTGAGTTGAGAGATCGTGCAAGTGAGCTCCCCAACCCAACTTGGACGCATCTGTTAGGGTGGCTTGGCATAGGGGCTGTTGGAAAGGAGAACCTATGAGGAGGCTTTCCAGGGATTGCCACCACTGGAGGGACGAAATGAGACGTGTGGAGTTTCTGATTTTGACCAATAGGCGACCCAAGGCCCGTGTCCACTGAGAGGATAGGATCCACTGGGCTGCTCGCATATGAAGGCAAGCATAGGGAACCACATGGACAGTGGATGCCATATGTCCCAGGAGCTGAAGCATTTCCCGAGCAGTCAGGAAGACCTTCAGAGCTGCTTGGGATGCCAGTTGTATTATATGAAGACAACGTGGCTGTGGCAGGAAAGCCCTTGACTGCCTTGTGTCTAGACGAGCCCCTATGAATTCTAGAGACTGCGAAGGGGTGAGGTGAGATTTTGGGAGGTTTATGACAGGCCCAAATACAGAAGGATTCGCAGAGTGCAAGAAAGAGCGAAGCTGGCTTCTGGAGCTGTTGGTGCTCGAATGAGCCAGTCGTCTAGGGGAAGACGAATATTCCCAGAGTTCTCAGGAATGCTGCTACTACTGCCATGCATTTTGTGAAGACTCTTGGGGCAGAAGCCAGACTGAAGGGAAGAACCTTGTACTGGAAGTGTTTTCCCTGGAAAAGGAATCAAAGGAATTTCCTGTGATCTGTATGGATGAGAATATGAGTATATGCATCCTTTAGATCTAGAGAACATAGCCAGTCCTGACTCTGAAGGTATGGCAGGAGTGTTCTGAGGGAGATCATTTTGAATTTTTCTCGAACATATATTTGTTTAATTCTCTGAGGTCCAGAATAGGCCTGTGTCCCCCTGTTTTCTTGGGCATGAGAAAATAGAGGGAGTAGAATCCCATCCCCTGTTGGGGTATGGGTACTACTTCTATTGCTCCTTGTGCAAGAAGTGATGCGACCTCCTGACCCAAGAGATTGGTGACAGGGACCTGAGAATTGAACTGTTTTATGATTGTAGGAGGGGGCATGCTGTGGAAGTGAAGTCTGTACCCCTCTTGTACAATGGACAGAGTCCAGTTTTCTGATGTTATTTGTTGCCATCTGCTGGCAAAATGGAATAACCTTCCTGGAATGGTGAGGGGTTCTGGACCTTTCAGGGGCAGAAAGACTAAGGGGCTTGTTTACAAAGCCGCGGTAGCGGTTCGCGATAGTTATCGGAGCCGCGGCCCCATTGATAACGATCACGAACCACTACCACGGCTTTGTAAACAAGCCCCTAGGTTCTCTAGGAAAGAGTCAAAGCCCTTGAGGAGGCTGAGCTTGTGGAGCCGATTGAGTTCTTGGAACTTGTGGCTTCCGCTGCTGTCTGTCTGTTCTGTTGCTGCCCCTTTTGGGGAACATGAACTGGGCAGTGAGCATGATGGGTAAAACCTCTCTCTTGTTGAAAAAGGGTTTCTTGGTTGACTTTTTCTTTGCTGGGTTGGCTGTAGACTGATAGTCTGTTCAATCTCATTGGCCTTGTCTTGCCAATCCTTGCCAAAGAGATTTTCTCCTGTGCAAGGGATGTTTCCCAGTTTATCTTGCACCCATTGTTCTAAGTCTGATGCCTGAAGCCAGGCAATACGACGTGCACCGATTGAAATAGCAGAAGTTTTGCTAATACATTCAAAGCAATCAAAGGTTGCATGGTTCACAAACTTAGAGACATCCTGGGCGTGCTTGACCAGAGTAAGAAAATCCCCTCTTTTGTCCTCAGGAAGAAGAGGGCTCATGAGCTCCAAGTCTCCTGTAACTTCTTTGAGGAACATTCCCATATAGAGGATGTAAGAGCTGATCCTGGCTGCCAACATGGAGGATTGGAAGCATCAACGCCCAAAGGCATCGAGTGTTCTCGACTCACGGCCCAGAGGAATGCGTTTTAGCACTTTTAATCCTACGCATTGCTGATTCCACTACCATTGAATGGTGTGGTATCAGTCTTTTGAAAACCAGGACAGCTTGGAACTCGGTACATGGTATTGCGTCGTCAGGAGTGTGGAAACGCCGTTAAAGGGGTTTCCCACATTCTTAGAATAAGATCCTGCAAGATCCTATGAATGGGCAGGGTAGCTGTCTCTTTAGGAGCTTTAGGGTATTGAAGAATTTCTAATTCTTCTGCTCTGGGTTCCTTTTCTGGAGTCACCGTGATTGCAAGACCTCTAGCTACATCACGTATGAAATCCTGGAAGGACATGTCTTCTGAAGGAGACATTCTGCATTGAGGGGAAGGAGATGGATCCTCTGGAAAGTTTGCTCTAACACCAGCAGAGTCAGAGTCATCGGAATCAGAGGATTTGAAATAACTGTGCTGGGTGTTCCTGCAATGCTCGGTACCAGTACCGCTCGAAGTCGGTATCGGGGTGTCTCGGTACCGGCCCCTCAATACCTGAGATAGACTCAAGGCTCGGCATGGAGGGAAGCATACCTGACGAGGCAGGTGCACGGATGTCAGTACCGATACCTGTGGAACCGTTTGTAGGGGTACCGAAGCTGCTAAGAGAGCCACTAGACTGCGTTCGATAGCGAGGATTCTATGATCCATCACTGCTACCAATGGCTGTGTGTCGGTACCGGTGGAAGCAGCCACGAACCCAGAACATGGCACCAGTAGTTCTGCAGAGGTTGAAGCCTCTGGAACATTCTGGAGCACCGTTAATGCTTTGGAGACAGAGGCCTCCCGCCGGGGCTGTTTTGCCGGTGAACTTTCCTCGAAGGCAACGCCAGTGGCGTCTCGATACTTAGAAGGAGATCTACCCTTTGAGGACCAGCCAGTCTTAGAAGACTTAGGTTTAGTTACCTGAGATCCATGGGAGGACGATGAAGCCCTGGAAGACATTGATGCAACGGACATCGTATTAGCGGCAAATAGGGTACCGGGTTTTGCAGCTCTATTCTGCAGGCCCCTCTTGGTCATCTTTCTGCAGGAGAGACACTCCGATGGAGAACGGTGAGAAACTAAACATTTAAGACACCATTCATGGGTGTCGGTGACAGATATGGTACCGCCACATTTTAGAACATTTCTTAAAACCACTAGCTGTTTTTTCCATGTTTGAAGAAAAAATGGGCCTAGTGCCCAAAATGGCGCCTAACCCCGAGAGGGGAAAGGCTCCTAAAGAAAAGATTTTTAGAAGCTAGTTTTGTGTTTGTTTGGTTTTTTTTTAAAGAAAAGAGAACCGGCGGTACCGGTAGGCGTCGAATGAAGGCAGACAACCACAAAAAAAAACCCAAAAGAAGAATAATTTTTCTGCAGTGACAGGGTATAATCCTGTCGGCTCCGCAGAAAACGAAGAACTGATGAAGGACAGTTGGAAAGGCGGGAAGGCAGTGCACAGGCGCTGTGGGATGCTCCCAAAAGCTTTCCTATTGGATGCTGGGGAGCATTCCTGCACAGGCTCTGTCGGTACCGAGGATACCCATATGTGAAGACTACATTCCTGCTTGTTCCTGGAGATAGAATTACCCCCTTTTGTAAACTAGGAAGTCAGGAGAGCTACAAAAGCCCTGGAATTCCAGGATTATATTTCTCATCTTGTGCCTGTTCAAAGGCAAGTTTCCCATTCTGGAACTATGGGGGGGGGGGGGGGGGGGAACAAACAACAAAAAAAAAACACTTAAGAGGCTAATTCAGATCGGGGCACCTTCGGCCCGTCTGGACATCCAGAATCTGGACAGGCTGGAATTACACCCAATTCTGATCCCACAGCAGCTACACATCCCTGTAGGATCAGAATCGGGTGCACCTGGCCTGGACAGGCCGGTTGTGCTCCGATTCTGGGCCCCCAGACATCCAGTCACTTACCTGGCTAGTCCAACCAGGCTCCTGCATGGAGCCGCAGTGTTGTAGCGTCCTGTTGCCATGGCCCCATGGCTCCATGCAGGAGCCACGATCCCCAGCAGACCCCAAATGATACTTTCCCTGCCACTGAACCCCCAAATTGGCCTGCAGGGAACTCCCCTGCACCCCTTACCTCCTTTTTCCTGCCCAAAGGGAGCATTGGCTGCCATCTAGAGGAACTTATTCCACCTCTGAGGTGGAATAAGTCCCCTGTCCAAATGGCCGACCCCGGAATCTGCCCTGTACGGTCAGAGAAGCCATCATGCCTCCAGCTTGCCCCCTCCCACCCTCATACAGAGCTCCCCCGCACCTCTCTGCTGAACATACAGGGATCTCTGTGGGTGGAATTGGCACCCTGGCATTTAGCAGGGATATACATCCCACCTGGACATATATCCCTGCTAAACGTGGATCAGAATCTACCCCTTAGTAAATCAGGCCTCTTACTTCACTGCTGCCATCTCTGTCTACCCAACATATAAATAGAGTACCAGGGCCAGCCCATCCACAGGTGATCTAGTGAGACTGACTTCAAAAGGGGGGAGGGCCACCATGGCTCATCTCTATCCTGTAAGACAGCATCAAAGCACACCACTGTCAGTGCGGCACAGGACCTTTAAACACCTACAAGAGCTCGAGGCCTGCTGCTCCTTCTCCCTCTAAAAGAGGGTTTACATCAAAGAAAGCAGGATCGGCAGACCATCAATGTGTGCACACATCAGTGCTTAAAGGCCTGCCATGGGGCTGATAGTGGTTTGCGTTGATGTCTTGCAGGATACAGAAGGGCCGTGCCCCCCCCCCCCCACCAGATGTCTGCTTCTATTGTCCTGGACATTTGGGTGAGGGGGAAGGTGGTAGGGTAGGGGAAGGGAAGAGAAGATGCTGGACTACAGGTGGGAGGGGGGATAGGGTACATAGTTGAAGGTTTACCAAGGGCGGCATACACTTCAAGCATTACAACTGACCTTCCACCCCCAAAAATGTAGCTTCAATAATATTTGAGTGGGTTTTTTCCCAAAATCACAAGAATACCTGTATCCCATTGGGATAAACGTTGTGATAGAAAAATAAAAGGTGTGCTGTTCTTCATATAGAGGATAAAAATGAGGACAGCGTTAGATATCGTTTTCTGGAAGCACAGCAGATCTTGAACAGTAAACCAGCAGCCAAGGTCTTATAAATGCTGAAACATGCCTGTATTATCTTGTAATTTTCACTAATGTCTGACCACCACAGTTTATTTTTCAGCTAAGCTGGGAAAAAGAAACCGTTGAACTGCTCTTTCTCCATGGACAAGCAGGATTGCGTCAGCCACACCTGGTGTCGTCCTCCGGGCGGCGCCAATATGGAATTGCTCTCTAGAGCTCAGAAAGTAGACTCTCTGAGCCCGCCCAGGTAGCCCAGGTGGCCACCCACCGTTCCACCCCCTAGCCACCAGTATTCTTCCTTCCGCCTTGCCAGCAAGACGGACCCTGCTCTCTCTCCAAGTTTTATTATTTGTTTGTTATTTTTTTCTATCATCATGACCAAAACCGGTCAAAAGAAATGCCTCCTGTGTAAGAAGATGAGCACTATGGATTCCCATGACAACTGCCTACGCTGCCTGGGTTCCGACCATAATGCCGAGCAATTCGAGAACTGCGGGAGAATGTCCCCTAGGACTTTAAAGATTCGGGGACACAATTTGAAGGAAATTCTCGCCGAGACCGCACAGCCAGTACCTGTTGCTGCTCCGACGGTTCCCCCGCAGACCCCGGCTCTGGAAGTGCCCGTTGCGGCCTCCTTTCACGACCGTGGTGCCTCCTGCCTCCAGCCTGCTCCTGCAACACCTTCCCGGGCTCCCGTGGTGGATCAGCTTTCTGAGGTGAGGCCTACCGGCTCTGTGCTGACCGAAAGATCCAAGGAGAACCACGTAGCCTTAAAAGATGGCACCCGGGCTCAGTCCTCCAGCTCCCGGGCTCCCATGGTGGTTCAGCAGTCTGAGGTGAGGCCTACTGGCTCTGTGCCGACGGAAAGATCCAAGGAGAGCCATGCAGCATTAAAAGATGGCGCCCGGGCTCAGTCCTCCAGCTCCGGGCATCGGTCCTCCAGCCACTCCCCTTCCGGGAACAGGCCCGACCAATCGGAAGGCTCCAATGCCACCGCGGCTGCTATTGGATGCCGCAGGTCCTCCAACCACGCCCCCGGGCTCCTCCAGCACTCGGCGGCGTCGGGAAACCTTGACAACGCCTCCCACCGTGGCAAAGGATCTCCTCCGCGCCGCAGGCACTCTCGGGGCCGCAACAGTTCCAGCGGCAGCAGCCCCGACGAACGCAAACGCCGTCGAGGCAGAGGGGGAAGGCGGAAACGTTCCAGCAACACCGACAGCAGCAACCGGTCGGGCTGTCACAGGAGAACAAAGAGGAGCAAAAACAGAAAACGCCGCCGCCGCCGCCGCAGCTCCAGCAGCAGCTCCTGCAGTTCTCCCGACAGACGCAGAGGCTACAGGCACAGGGATGCACGGTCTAAGCGCCGCGCGAATCAAAGCCACAAGCGCAGAAGGAGCCACGTAAGCATCTCTGCCTCCCCCAGTCCCTGTCGCAGCATACGGAGCGGATCAGCCTCCAGCTCTATGGTGCGCCTGCTGTCTCAATTGCTGAAGCAGGCTACAGGGGCACCCCCTGCACACATGCCTCAAACTACTCCAGCAGAGCAGGAACCCCTGCACGTAGTCACACACGGACTGAGGACACCCGGGCGCCCTCGCCTGACATTACTCCCTCGAGCGACCCGCTCCCGGACGCGGACACGGGTGATCTCGAAGACGCAGTGGTGGGGTCTGCGGCCCAAGCCAGTGGAGGCATGACCCCGGAGCAAGTGAACTCTCCAGATCCGGAAGAACCACCACCCCCAGAGGACCTTACCTACCCAAAATTCTTGCTCAAACTGGCCTCCACCCTGTCCTTACAAGGTCGGGATGACAAAAAAGCTGACATGCCGGAGGTTTTGAAATACCTCGCCACCCCGAGAACTGTGTTTACGCTGCCTATCCACCAGACACTTCGAGACAATCATCTGAGGCTCTGGCAGACTCCGGCGTCCGGCCGCCCCTTCCCCAGGAGGCTGGAGACCAAGTACCAGGTGCAGCCTGTTCCAGGATTTGCGTCCCCACAGCTGCCTCACCACTCCATAGTCGTGTCTTCAGCCCTCAAGCGCGTGAAGTCTTCACGCACACATGCCAACAGCCCGCCTGGTCGGGACCACAAGCTCCTCGATGATATCGGGAGAAAGGTGTACCAAGGGGCCATGCTCAACGCGAAGATTGCGGCCCACCAATTTCAGCAAGTCCTCTTCCAGGATGCATGCATGGCGAACCTGAAAGCCGCGCTATCCTGCCTGCCCAAGGGATCCCAGAGCGGGGCTTCTGCAGCACTCACAGACATGCTAGAATGCAGCAAACACCTTGCAAGTGCTACCTTCGACTCCTTCGATATAGCACTGAGGACCGCTGGAACAGCCATCTCAGCAAGGCGATGGGCATGGCTCAGGGCGTCCGGTCTATGTGACGACACACATGACAAGATAGCCGACACACCCCTGCTCCGGGGAGTCCCTCTTCGGAGACAAGGTGAAAGATACAGTCAATGACTTAAAAGAGCACTGCACCACGCTACAGACCCTCGCAGAAGAGGGCTTTGAGCGCCACAACAACTCCCAGAGGAGCAAATTTCAAAGGAAACCTTACTACTCCTCCAGCAAGAGGTACCCCTCCAACAGCAAATGGAGCAGCAACAACAGATACAAGGGCAACTCCTATCAAGGACCCTCGCACCAGCGCAACACGCAGAGGGACCGTAAGCAGAAGAAGGCAACTGCGCCCGCAAGCAAAACTGGGCCCTCCTTTTGACGCCAAACCTCGACGAAACCCCCGGACCGGGGGACGCCTGACACAGTTTTTGACACATTGGCAAAGAATATCCTCAGACTCCTGGGTCCTACGGATTATCAGAGAAGGCTACCGCATATGCTTTGCAGCCACTCCGCATCAGCACTCCCCACCTGTCAGCGACACCCCTCAGAACCTCAGGCTGGCCATGGTCACGGAACTGTTGCGACTACTGGACGCACGGGCCATAGAGGAGGTTCCCCCTCCCGAGAGAGGCTCTGGTTTTTACTCAAGATACTTTCTCATTGCCAAACGCACGGACGGGGTTCGCCCCATACTAGACCTCCGCCGGCTCAACAAGTTCATCAAAGAGAAATTCCGGATGTATTCACTGAACACCATCCTTCCTCTGATTCAAACCGGCGACTGGATGGCGTCTCTGGACCTGCAGGATGCGTACACCCACATCCGCATTCACAAGTCCCACAGGAAATACCTCCGTTTTCAGGTGCTAGACCAGCACTATCAATACAGAGTTCTACCCTTCGGACTGTCTCCCGCTCCGCGGATCTTCACGAAGTGCGTGGCAGTGGCAGCTGCCCATCTCCGCAGGCAGAACATTGCAGTTTTTCCGTATCTCGACGACTGGCTTCTGACCGCTCCTTCAGCCCAGGAACTGCAGAAGTCCATACAGACAGCCATGAGCCTGCTGTCCTCCCTGGGTTTCGTCATCAACCTCAACAAATCACACCTCTCACCGACCCAGAAGCTGGAATTCATAGGGGCTGTGATAGACACCAGGAACTCGAGGGCCTACCTGCCAGAGCGCAGACTGGGCGCCATTACAGCCCTGGCACGCAAGGCCTCCAAGGCAACAACCTCGTCAGCGAGGGACATTCTGTGCCTTCTGGGCCACATGTCGGCCGCCACCTCCGTCCTCCTCACAGCGAGGCTACGAATGCGCCCACTCCAATGGCATTTGCGCGACCTTTGGAACCAGCGTTCTCAACCCCTCTCCACCACCATCCAAATGACTCCACTCATCCACGCCCAGCTTCGCTGGTGGACAGTGCCAGTCAACCTGTCAGTGGGGAAGGACCTCCACCCCCAGGATCATCAAGTTGTTCTAACTACAGATGCATCAAACACTGGCTGGGGCGCCCACATGCAATCTCTAAGCACCCAAGGACAGTGGTCGACGAGAGAGAGACGTCTGCACATCAACCTCCTCGAACTGAGGGCTATGAGATATGCCCTGACAGCGTTCCTCCCACAGCTGCGCGGGAAGTCCATTCTCATCCAGACGGACAACCAAGTGGCCATGTTCTATATCAACAAACAAGGGGGCACTCGCTCTCGCCTCCTCTGCAAGGAGGCCACACTAATCTGGACCCTGGCCTTGAAGAACGCTTGCCACCTTCGGGCCTCGTACCTCCCAGGGGATCAGAACACCCTGGCAGACAAACTGAGCAGACAGCTCCAGCCCCACGAATGGGCGCTGCACCGGGCAGTGGCTGACGACCTCTTCCAGTTCTGGAGACAACCGGATATCGACCTCTTTGCCACAGAGTCGAATGCCCAATGCCCCCTGTTCTGCTCCAGACACCCGTCAGCCAGGAGGCTAGCGGCGGATGCATTCGACGTGTGTTGGGGGGAGTGGTCACTGATATATGCGTTCCCACCCACGCCCCTCATCCCGGCGACCCTGCAGAGGATCGTCCAGGACGGAGCGAACACCATCCTAATTGCCCCCCACTGGCCACGCCAGATGTGGTTTGCCCTACTACTCCGCCTGGCACAGGGCAAACCGAAACGACTACCCCTCAAACCGGACCTACTGACACAGGACGACGGCAGGATACGACATCCCAACCTGGGAGCCCTGTCTCTCACTGCCTGGAGGTTGAGCGGATAAGCCTGTCCGAGCTCCAGCTCCCCACCGAAGTGCAAGATGTGGTGCTAGCGGCCAGGAGACCCTCCACCAGGAAATCCTATGGACTTAAATGGAAGAGGTTCAGCCTATGGTGCGCGACCCAAGGCCTGGAACCCACCACATGCTCGCTCCCACACGTTCTGCAATACCTCAAGAGGCTGTCCAACCAGGGCCTGCAGACACAATCCATCCGAGTACACCTCTCGGCAACAGCAGCGTTCCATATGCCAGAAGGGAACTCCTCCATTGGAACACTGCCCCTCACAGCCCATTTCATGAAAGGCCTATCCAACCTGAAGCCCCCAATCAGACGACCAGTTCCATCTTGGGACCTCAACACCGTCCTGCAGCGCCTGACACAGGAACCCTTTGAACCGCTGCAGTCGGCAAACATGAAATTCGCCTCATGGAAGACGCTCTTCCTTGTGGCCATCGCCTCGGCGAGGAGGATCAGCGAGCTACACGCACTGGTGGCACATCCTCCCTACACGCAACTGCACCACGACCATGCTTCCCTGAGGACTAATCCTAGATTCGTGCCCAAAGTGTCTTCGGCCTTCCACGTCAACCAGTCAATAGAGCTGCCCATGTTCTTCCCAGAGCCACACTCCTCGGACAAGGAGCGACGGCTGCATACCCTCGACTGCCTCAGGGCTCTCCGGATCTACCTGCATAGAACGCAAGATGTCCGGCAGGGCGAGCAGCTCTTCGTCTCATTCGATCCGAACAGGCCCGAAAGACCCGTCAATAAAAGGACGCTATCCCAGTGGGTCTCCGCCTGTGTCGCATACTGCCTTGACCCGTCCCGTGCCAGCGGAGTTCACCCCAGAGTGGGTCCTCACCACCTCAGGGCGATGGCCGCGTCAATTGCCAATCTCTGCGCCGTGCCGCTAGACGAGGTCTGCAAGGCAGCCACCTGGTCTTCACCACATACCTTCCAGAGACACTACTGCCTTGACCTCCGCGTCCAGGAGGGTTGCGCGCTCGGAACAGCCGTCCTCTCCACGGCATTGAGTCGCGAATGAACGCTACCCTGCAAGCGTTGGAGTTTGGTACTGCGCCTTGCGGCACCGTAGTCACTGCTGCACTGTTACCTTTGCACTGTTTGCACTGTTAATTTGCATTGTTTGCACTGTTACTATTGCACTACTGCACTTGTTCCTTGTTACTCCGTAATAAAAGTGTGTTGTTTTACCTCTGATCCGAGTATCTAATCCCTTCAGGGCCAGGCTTGGGCCTCCTCCCCCCAGCACATACAGCTAGGGAGACACCAGGTGTGGCTGACGCAATCCTGCTTGTCCATGGAGAAAACGGGGTTACTTACCTGTAACTGGAGTTCTCCGTGGACAGCAGGATAAGTCAGCCACACAATCCCGCCCACCTCCCCTGGAGGAGGCACCCTGAAGTGACCGCTCCTAGCCGCTGGAATAGCTTGGAACATACTGGTGGCTAGGGGGCGGAACGGTGGGTGGCCACCTGGGCGGGCTCAGAGAGTCTACTTTCTGAGCTCTAGAGAGCAATTCCGTATTGGCGCCGCCCGGAGGACGACACCAGGTGTGGCTGACTTATCCTGCTGTCCACGGAGAACTCCAGTTACAGTTAAGTAACCCCGTTTATTCTCCCATGACTGCTTTTCCTTTTAAACAAGGGATTTCTGCATCACCAGCTGAAGGGAGAACAGACATACTTTTCCAAAAACGTAAAACCTTCAGTCCTTTTCTAACAAAACTAGTACTAAGCAAGACAGCAAATCTCCCCATTGCAAACAACTGATAGAAGAGGGCCTCTAGTTTTCTTAATGTACATAATGCGGCAACAAAAACTGTATTTATGCCAAGCTGCAAATTTCACATGGAATGGATGAGAAATGCTTTACACAGACAGCACGACCTTGTTCAAGCACTGTGCACACTCATCTTTTTCTAATTATCCCAGCCCTAAATAGAGTAATTAGGCAGTTCAAAACCATTTCACAGCACAGGTGAGCACAAACCTGTGTATTGGTTACATCATAGTTTTAAACACAAACAGGTCAGTCAGGAAGGTTCTCATTTTCTTGTTAATAATCCTCTTTAGGTCTGAACATGCATCATCCAAGCACAATGAGGAGGTGGTCACTCAGAACAAAGAGAAAAGACTAACTTAATGCCCATACCAGGAACATAGGCTTACTTCAAAGGCCTGGTGAATAAATGTCTGCTTACATAAGCCAACTCGTTAGAGCAAAGGAGGAACATACAGAGAGAGTGCCAGACTAAAAGTAGAAGCCAGAGGCCTCCCAAAGAATATTCTCCACCCTCTGAAGATGGCCCAGAACATGAAAGCATGAATAATTGTTAGCCCCCCACTGATCTCACATCACCCCCATACTAATACAGTTACACTGGCTTCCCATCACTACCAGAATCAAATACAAAGTTCTCACCACAATATTTAAAATCCTATACAAGGAATCTGTTAACAGCCTTAATAGCCTACAGACCCTCAGCTCAAACCCCAGGAACAATAGGTCACGAAGAAGAACCATTATCAATCTTCTAGCAATCCCTACCCACAAGATTAAAAGCAAACAATCCATCCGCAACTGAGCATTCACCCTATGGATTCATTCATCCCACCTTATGGAACTCCTTTACCTCCAACCCTAAGAGGATACTCTGTCAGCAGAATTCAGGAAAAAACTAAACACGCTTCTCTTCCAAAAGAATACAATACACACCACAGAACCAACCAACCTAGAAGAAAACTATTAAAAATTCATTAGTCTCATTATACTGGAGACTTGTATAAATGTACAAATGGTAACCTGACCAACCACTGCTTAGACCAGCTCTGTAAATAGTTAAGAGTGCATTGCATGTTTTACATTGTTCCAATGTTACTGTTGTACAGGGAACTAGAACAATGTATGTCTACCACAGCCCTGATTCAGAAAGGTGGTATAAAAAGCGTAGTTACTTACCTGTAACAGGTGTTCTTCAGGGATAGCAGGAATCAGTCCTCACATATGGGTGATGTTGGCACCAAACGGAGCCCACACGGACTCACTCCCCAGCTTTCAAAGAAAGCCTTTGGGAGTTAAACCATGCATGTGTGGTCACCTTCCCACCTAAGGGTGCCATCTTATCTCAGTATGACATAGCTTAAGCATAAAAACGAAAAACAACTCCACGGGGAGGAGGGAGGATAATGAGGACTGAATGCTGCTGTCCCCGGGGAACACCTGTTACAGGCGAGTAACTACACTTCCTCCGGGAACAAGCAGGAAGTCTGTCCTCATATACAGGACTCTCCAGCTACAGGCTACCAAAAAAACCTGTAGGAGGCCGACTGACTGACTCCAAAAAGTGAAGCAAGTGGGGCAGTAAGGAGCACGAATGGCTCAAAGGCCAAGGACACAGTTGCAACAATGAGCATGAAATCACCTCAGTGATAGCCGGGAACAACGGGCTGAAGGGAAGGAGTTGCACTATTCCCCAAAGAGGTGATGAAAGACTGCCTGGCCAAAGGCACTTTCGCGCCATGAGCTTTCTTCCAAGCAGTAACGGGCAGAAAAAGTATGGATGGAAGATCAGGTTGGCGGCCCGGAAAATATTCAGCAGGTGAACACAGTACAGGGTTGGCCACAGAGGCCATGGCACGCATGTTGTACACGATAATGTGATGCTCCAGGGAGAGTCCAGCCTGCTCATCGGTGAAGGAGATGCAGTCTGCCACTCAGATACACAGTGTCTACTTAGAGACCGCGACTCAGAGCCTATTAATGTCATAAGAGACAAATAGCTGTGATGAGCGGTGATGGGGCTGTGTCCTCTGAGGACAGTGCCTTCTTGCAATCCAGGTGTGTAATGAGGCCTCTGCCCAGGAGGCATGAGGTCTGGAAAAAGGTGGGAGGAACCACCTCTTGGTTCATGTGAAAGGCAGACATAGGTAGGAATTTAGTTTGTGCCTGGAGAACGACCCTCTTTTTGTGGAACCTGGAGTAGGGGGGGCATGAGCCACCAGCGCCTGCAACTTTTGGCTGAAGTAAGCGCAACCAAGAACACTACTTTCCTTGATAAGTACTTTAGATGGCACATAGCCAGAGGTTCAAACGGGGGAGCCATTGGCTTCCCCAGAACAACGTTCAGGTCCCACGTCACAGGCAGTGGGCAGATGGGGGACGACGACACAAGAGAAGCTGCCCTCTCAAAGCGGCTCACTAGCGGGTATGCAGAGATGGACTGGCTGTCGACAAGGTAATGACTTGCCCCTATAGCACACAAAGGTGCACCTGGACAGAGTTAGACTTCAGTCCTGCCAGAAAGAGGTGCAGGAGATATTGCAGATGTCCTGCACTGAGCAGGAGAAAAGACTGAGATTCCTGTCAGAGCACCAGTCAAAAAGTGTAGTTACTCACCTGTAACAGGTGATCTCCGGGAACATCAGGAATTTAGTCCTCACATATGGGTATCGTCGGTACTGACGGAGCCTGCACGGGAATGCTCCCCAGCGTCCAATAGGAACGCTTTTGGGAGCATCCCTCAGCACATGTGCGCTGCCTTCCCGCCTTTCCAACTGTCCCTCTTCAGTTAAGTTTGTAGCCGAGTGAAAGGATAGAGGGAGAGAGGAAAGAGAGACAGACAACTCCTAGGGGAGGTGGGTGGGTTGTGAGGACTAAATTCCTGCTGTTCCCAAAGATCACCTGTTACAGGTGAGTAACTACACTATCTCCAGGAACAAGCAGGAATGTAGTCCTCACATATGGGGGACTCCCTAGCTGAAGATGCCAGGGAGATATCCCCAGGAAGGTGCCACCGTCGAAGGTGAGAATCCTTCCTCCCATGGATCTCTGGCATCCCACCAGGGTTGGTGGGTAGAAGTTGGTTTAGGTTTGAAAGAGACTTTGAAGAACAGCTTGGCCAAAGAAGGCATCCCGACGGGAGGCTTTATCTAGGCAGTAGTGGGCTGTGAAGGTGTGTACCGAAGCCCAGGTGGCTGCTCGACAAATGTCATCTATAGACACAGAGTGGAGATTAGCCATAGAAGCTGCCATGGCTCTCACATTGTGAGCTGTGACATGATCCTGAAGAGGAAGACCCTTACTCTCATAAGTAAAGGATTTGCATTGGGCAATCCATTTAGATAAAGTTCTTTTGGAGACTGGAAGTCCCAAATGACTAGGGGTCAAAAGCTACAAAAAATTGGGAGGACTTTCTATGTTGCTGTGTTCTTTGAATGTAAAAGGCTAAGGCCCTCTTACAATCCAGAGTATGAAGGTTTCCTTTTGCATTAGAGGCGCGAGGCCTCGGAAAAAATACAGGAAGGTAAATTGATGGGTTTAAATGAAAAGGCGAAACCACCTTTGGCATAAAAGTGTGGGTGAGTTCGAAGAATAACCTTATGATGAAATTTGGTATAAGGAGGATCTGCCACTAAAGCTTGCAATTCACTAATGCGACAGGCAGAGGTGACTGCAATCAGGAAGATGACCTTCCAAGTCAAAACCTTAAGGGCTGTAGTGGCTAAAGGTTCAAAAGGCAGCTTCATGAGCTGCCCGAGAACTAGATTTAGATCCCATGCTACCGGTGGTGGCTTGATGGGAGGTTTAGTTAATAAAAGGCCTCTCATAAATCTTGATAGGAGTGGATGAGAGGAAATTGGTTGCCCATTTAGAGGCTTATAAGAAGCTGCAACTGCACTAAGATGGACTCTTACCGAATTGGTTTTTAACCCAGAATTCGATAAGTGAAGGAGATACTTTAGTATCGATTCTAAGGGTATGACCAGGGGGTTTAATCCCTTCTTGGAGCACCATATAGTAAAACATTTCCACTTGAAGGCATAAGATCTTCTTGTGGAAAATTTCCTAGAAGCCTGAAGGATATCTTTTACCTGCTAGGACAGGTTGAAATCCTGGAGGTCTAAGCCTTCAACAACCAGGCCGTGAGGTGCAGGGACTGGGGATTCGGGTGCCATAGCGTCCCGTTCTCCTGGGAAAGGAGATCTGGAGCATGCCCTAACTCCAGAGATGCCGCTTGAGAGAGATGCAGAAGCAGGGAATACCACGTTTGGCGTGGCCATCGTGGTGCTATGAGAATCATGCGACCCCTGTCTCTCTGAAGCTTGAAGAGTGTCTTGGGGATGAGGGGAATGGGTGGGAAGGCATAAAGGAAGTCCTGACCCCAGTGAAGGAGGAAGGCATCCCTTGCCTGACAGTTGTGCGCCAGAATCCTGGAACAGAACTGGGGAAGTTTGGCATTCAGTGGACTTGCAAAGAGGTCTATGTCTGGAGTGCCCCAGAGATGAAATCTCTTTGCCACCTGGTCTAGGTGGAGTGACCACTTGTGAGGTAGCAGTACTCGACTGAGTTTGTCTGCCCAAAGGTTTTGAATGCCTGGAAGATATACCACTAGAAGGTGAATTTGATGCTCTCTGTCATTGCATAACGACAGAGAGCCTGTCCCGCCCTGCTTGTTCACATAGAACATGGCTACCTGATTGTCTGTCTGGACTAGGACTGTCTTGTAGCTGAGCTGGGCGTGGAACACTCGAAGAGCTAAATAAATTGCTCTTAACTCCAGGAGGTTTATGTGTAAACCAACCTCCTGTGGAGTCCAGGTGCCTTGGGTAGAGAGATGATTCAGGTGTGCTCCCCAACCCACCTGCGATGCATCTGTTAGGGTGGCCTGAAAGAGGGGTTCATGGAAAGGAGACCCTACTATCAGATTTTCTAATGATTGCCACCATTGGAGGGACAAAATTAGTCGCTGAGAGAGATTGTTATTTTGTCCGACAAATGACCCGTGGCCTGTGTCCACCGTGTGGACAGGGTCCACTGAGCTGCTCGCATGTGGAGGCAAGCATATGCGACTACATGAACTGTGGATGCCATGTGTCCCAGCAACTGCAGTAGCTCCCGAGCAGTGAGGGAGGATTTGCCTGCTGGTTGGGAAGCTAACTGCATTATGTGAAGACACCGGGCTTGTGGAAGGAAAGCCCTTGCCTGTCTGGTATCCAGACAGTCTCCTATGAATTCTAGGCACTGGGAAGGAACTAGTTGAGATTTCAGGAAGTTTATTACCAATCCCAAGTATTGGAGGATTCGCATTGTATGAGACAGTGCAGTGCTGGCCTCTGTCACTATGGAGGCTCGGATGAGCCAGTCCTCTAAGTAAGGGAAGACAAAAATCCCCAGGGTTTGTAGAAATGCAGCTACTATTGCCATGCATTTCGTGAATACCCTTGGTGCTGAAGCCAGACCAAAAGGAAGAACCCTGTACTGGAAATGTCTTCCCCTGAAAAGGAAACGTAAAAATTTCCTGTGATCTGGATGGATAAGAATGTGAGTGTATGCATCCTTTAAGTTTAGAGAGCAAAGCCAGTCCTGGCTTTGAAGGTATGGCAGAAGAGTTCCCAGAGAAATCATTTTGAATTCCTCATGAAACAGATATTTGTTCAATTCTCTGAGGTCTAGAATGGGCCTGTGTCTTCCTGTTTTCTTTGGAATAAGAAAATAGGGGGAGTAGAAGCCTGCACCCTGTTGAAGAATGGGTACTTCCTCTATTGCCCCTTGGGCAAGAAGTGTGGAGACCTAGCAGATTGTCTGCAGAGGTTTGTGAATTGAACTGCTTTAGAATTGTAGGAGGGGGTAAACCGTGAAAATGAAGTTTGTACCCCTCCCCTACAATGGACAAAGTCCACTCTTCTGCAGTTATGTGATGCCATCTGTTGACAAAGTGGCATAACCTGTCGGGAATATTGGGGGGTTGAGGAACCCTCAGAGGCAAGAAGGCAAAGCTCTCTAGGAAGGAATCAAAGCCCTTGAGGGGGCTGAACCTGGAGAGCTGGTTGGGCTCTCGGGCCTTTTGGTTTCTTTTGTTGTCTAGTTTGTCCCTTTTGGGCAACCTGACCTGGAGTCTGAGTCTGGTGGGTATAGGAAGGATAAAACTTCCTCTTTTTGCTAAGAGGGTTTTTTTTTTTATAAGGCTTCCTTTTGGCTGGAGTGGCTATGGACTTTGACAATCTAAGGTAGAATTGTCAGCATCTAACTCGTTAGCCTTCTCCTGCCAGTTCTTGCCGAAGAGATTCTCTCCCATGCAAGGAATGTTGCCTAACTTGTCCTGTACCCATGTCTCCAAGTCTGATGCCTGTAGCCAGGCAACCCGTCGTGTGCCAATGGCAATAGCAGAAGTTCTGCTGATGCATTCGAAGCAGTCAAAGGCTGCACGATTAACAAACTTGGAGACATCCTGAGCATGCTTAACCAGAGTAAGAAGGTCTTGTCTCTTATCATCTGGGAGAAATGGGCTCATAAGTTCCAAGTCTCCTGTGATTTCTTTGAGGAACATTCCCATATATAGGATATATGAGCTGATCCTAGCTGAAAGCATGAAAGCTTGAAAAGTTCTGCGTTCAAAAGCATCCAGAGTCCTGCATTCACGACCTGGAGGATTGGATGCATGTCTTTTTGCACTTTTCATTCTACGCATGGCTGACTCCACTACCATTGAGTGGGGTGGCAGCTGAGTTTTCTGAAATCCAGGACATGGTGGGACTCAATACATAGTATCAAGTCTCCTAGAGTGAGGAGAAGTAGTCAGAGGTGTCTCCCACATTCTGAGCATCAAGCTATGCAGAATTTCATGGATAGGCAGAGTAGCTGCCTCCTTAGGAGCTTTAGGATATTGGAGGATTTCCAATTCCTTTGCTCTGGGTTCCTCTTCAGGAGCTACTGTGATTGAAAGACCTTTAGCCATATCACAGATGAAATCCTGAAATGACAAGTCCTCTGGAGGTGACATTCTGCGCTGGGGAGAAGAGGGATCTTCTAGGAGAAACCCTCTAGTGCCAGCAGAATTGTCAGAGTCTTCGGAATCGGAGGAATCGAAGTATTCCTGACCCCGATGCTCCTGCAAAGCACGATCCCAGTACCGATCGAAGTCGGTACCGAGGTGACCCAGTACCACTTTATCCACTCCAGCCAGAGATGGAATGGGAAGAGTTACCATTGGGACCGGTACCATCGGTACCGGTCCCGTCGGTGTCGGTACCGGCGCCCTTGGGACCACCAGTACGGCAGCTGAGAGAAGAGCTGCGATAATGCGTTCAATAGCAAGAAACCTCTGGTCTATCAACGCTGCTGCAGCCTGGGTGTCGGTACCGGTAAGAACGGCCGGAACCCCTGAGCATGGCACACGTAGTTCTTGCGAGGTTGAGGCCTCGAGAACATCCTGAAGCCCCATCTATGCTTTGGAAGCCGAAGCCTCCCACCAGGGCTGTTTTGCCGGTGTGGTTCCCTCAAGGGCAATGCCAATGGCCTCTCAATGCTTAGCAGGAGAGCTACCCTTTGAGGACCGGCTTTTGTGTTTAGTTACCTGAGATCCATGGGAGGAAGAGGCGGCCCTTGACAATGTCGATGCAATGGATCTGGCATCTGAGGAAACGAGGGTACCGAGCTTTGCGGCCCGGTTCTGTCTTCCTCTTTTAGTCATTCCCATGCAGGAGAGACATTCAGTTCGAGAATGATCAGGTCCTAAACATTTTAGACACCAATCATGTGTGTCAGTGACGGAAATGGTACCACCACACTTAGTACATATTTTAAAACCACTAGTTGGCTTTTCCATGATTTTGGAAAAATGGGGCCTAATGCCCAAAATGGCACCTAGCACCACAACAGGAACGTTTCTGAAAAGAAACAGTCTAAGTCTAAGGGGTTTTTTGGGGGTTTTTTTAGGAAAAGAAAAGAACTGGCGGTACCGGTAAGCGTCATGCGGTAGGCAAAGGCGACCACAAGAAAGAATTTTAAACATGGAATTTTCTACGGTGACAGGGAATAGGTCCTGTTGGCTCCGCGGAAAACGAAGAACTGAAGAGGGACAGTTGGAAAGGCAGGAAGGCAGTGCACATGTGCTGAGGGATGCTCCCAAAAGCGTTCCAATTGGACGCTGGGGAGCGTTCCCGCGCAGGCTCAGTCGGTACCGACGATACCCATATGTGAGGACTACATTCCTGCTTGTTCCTGGAGATTCGGCGCCACTTGAAGGCATACACACGGCATGTAGAGTCCTTGTGGGAAGCCAGTAAACGTCTTCCACCTCCCTGGAGAGGTGGAGGAACGCTATGGCTAGCCTCTCAGCAGTCACATCGTCAGGGCAAGGGACCAGAGATTGGAATGGAGAAGGGTCCAGTTCTCTTCTGAGAGCAGGTATGGGTCCTGGTCCAGAGGTACTGGGGAGAGTCAGATTAGGCACAACCACCTGCAGGCGAACAGGAAACAGAAGGGAGCAAAGCAGAGTGAAAATACCTTTAAAAGTCCAAAATAGCTTTACTGTCCCCTACACCTGAAATGTTTTGGTACATATGTCTTTCTCAGGGGGTAGGATAACCTCCAACAGAAAATAAAAAGATAAGTGAAAAAAAAAATACAGCACCGTTAAAACAAACAAACAAAAAAAAAAAAACCACACACACACTAATACATGGACATAAAAGCAAAAACATCCAAAGCATAAATTAAAAATCAAGAAACAGATTATCAGCTGAGCAATAACATATGATAAAAGCATAAATGGAGAGTGAGATGAAACCAAAGTAAAATACATCACATCAGCAAAGAGCTATACATGCAAAAGAAAGTCATTATGAGACTGAGGTATCGGGGCCACATGGGACAGCTGCAGGAGCTGCCGTCAGGGCCAATGAGGAATACTGAAGCACCGTTCGAATGGACCATGAACAAGGTCTAGGGAACCAGGGGAGTTGGTGGGTAGGCAAACAGGAGGCTCCTTGAGCAGTACAGGAGAAAAGCATCCGCTGCCACTCGGCCCCTGAACAGAAACGTAGCAGCTGCGCTTTGTCGGGGCTGGCGAAGAAGTCCAACATCGGGGTCTTCCCAACATTGGAAAATGGTGTTGGCTACCCCTGAATGGAGTCTCCACTCGTGGGGATGAAGCATCATGCTTAGCCGATCTGCAATCAGGTTGTCACGGCCCGGCAGATAGACTGCTTAGAGGATCATGCCATTCTCAGTGGTGAAATTCCCCAAGCAGAGGTGGTAAGAACCCATGCCTCCCTGCTTGTTGATGTATAAGAACATAAGATATGCCATACTGGGTCAGACAAAGGTCCATCAAGCCCAATATCCTGCTTCCAACAGTGGCCAATCTAGGTCATAAGTACCTAGCAGTTTCCCAAAAAGACACAGGTTCCACAATGCTTGTAATGGGTCAAGCAGTGCTATCCCGGGTCCCTTTTAATAATGGTTTATGGGCCTTTCCTCCAAGAACAAGTCTTTTTAAACCCAGCTACACTAACAGCTTTTACTACATCCTCTGGTAACAAATTCCAGAATTTCATTACACGTTGAGTGAAAAAATATTTTCTCTTATTAATCTTAAATAGTTTACCCTGTAGCTTCATTTATGTCCCCTAGTCTTTCTATTTTCTGATGACAAACAATTGATCTATGTTTACCCGTTCCACTCCATTCATTAATTTAAAATGTATAGACCTCTATCATATCTCCCCTCAGCCGTCTCTTTTCCAGGTTGAAGAGCCCTAACCTTTTTAACCTCTCTTCATTGGGGTATCCTTCCATCCCCTTTACCATTTTGGTAGCTCTTCTCTGTATTTTTTCTAATAACGCTATATCCTTTTTAAGATACAGCGACCAGAATTGCACACAATAATCAAGGTGCGATCGTACCATGGAACAATACAAAGGCATTTTAATATCCTTTGTTTTATTTTCCATTCCTTTCCTTATGATACCTAGCATTCTATTTGATCTCTTGGCTGCCGCTGCACACTGGACAGAGGGTTTTAACAAGTTATCCACAATGACGCCTAAACCTTTTTCCTGGGTGGCGGTTCCGAATGTGGAACCTTGCATCGTATAAGCATAGTGTGGGTTGTTCTTTCCTAGGTGCATAACTTTGCACTTGTCCACGTTAAATTTCATCTGCCATTTGGATGCCAGTCTTCCAATTTATCAAGATCCTCTTGCAATTTTCCACAAGTCTCATGGGTTTTAACAACTTTATCAAATTTGCAAATGACAAAACTATTTAAACTCGCTCGTTATTCCCATTTCCAGGTCATTTATGAATATGTTAAAAAGCAGCAGACCAAGCACAGATCCCTGCGGTACTCCACTATTCACTTTTCTCCATTGGGAAAATTGTCCATTTAGCCCTACCCTCTGCTTTCTCGCTTTTAAGGAAAATCATTTTTATTGACAGTATTCCAAACAGAACACATTAACATATTAATATCGAGGGAGTAATAGACCCTCCTAAAACAGCATATATCACATTCTCTTAAAACGTTACATTTTCATCCCTGTCTAGTACTTCTGATTTCTACCTCTATTAACTACTCAACCCCACACAGAAACACCTCCTCCCACCACCACCTCACCAGACAGGACCTTAAGCAAACTGCACCCGACCCCACTCGCCCAACAACCAACACCGTCTAAACCCCAACACAGATATCAAACATCAATGTATATATCAGAACACCCAGTCCCCAGAATAGCAAATTATCATAACATCATAACAAAAGGGGACAGATACATCAAAGGGGTTAACAATAGTAAACAGATCAGGGTAATCAAAACCATCAGAAATAGCAGAAAGGGCGCTGCCCATAGTACGCTGTGTAAGGCCCTATTCCACCCATTCCCTACCCCATACTAACACCCCTTCTACCCTTCCCCCTAATCTTCTCTGCCCCCCCATCCTACCCACCCCGCTCCCCACCCCCCTCCCTCTCTCTTCTCCCCCTAATAAAACGGACTCTTGTGATTACCCAATATAGCCTCCAATCTCAGTACAGAGAGGCAACTAAGCACACAGTGACCTGACTATTAACGTAGAAGCAGAGTACTCATACATCCTCCCTTTCCAGTCCCTCCAAGCAATGGCCACTCTGCCCAACAGGATGCAACCAAGGACTGCATGCCTTATATTGAGCCTTATATTGAGCCGAAACTCCATATCCGTTCGCTCCGCTCTACTGCATCCCCTCCTATGGTCCTCGCTGTGCGCATCTCCAGAGCTCTCAAGTCCCGCGCATTGCTTGCTCCCACTCCCCTACTCCCGGTGCTTGGTCTGCCAGCCAGTGTCGCAAGATACATTTCTTGGCCACTAAAAAACCTCTCACAGAGCTTGCGCTCCCCACTCGCTAAGGGCAGCGTCCCTTCATAGGACCCCAAAATGCCCATTCCGGGGGAAAACTCAACGTCTGACCCACCCAACTGCCTAGTTTAGCTCAGACCTCCAGCCAAAAGCCCTGGATGAGTGTACAGTTCCAAAACCGATGACCTAGAGAACCGACCGCTATTCCACATAGTGTACATATATCCGTTTCTATTAGCCCCACCCTCGCCGCCCAAACATTATGACCATAAGCTCTCCACAGAAACTTGTATTGCACCTCCTGCATCTGTGCTGACTCTGAGAGCTCCCTAATCGCTCCAAAGGCTACTGCAAGCCTCTCTACGGTTACCTTTGGCATACTATCCCTCTGCCACCTCTCCGCCAGACGCTCCAGTCCTCTGAGCTCCGCAACAGATCTACCGCCAGGCACTAATTCACTCCACAGCAGTTTTGCTTGATTTTTCCCTCTAGGGCTCGAAAAAGATCTAACATACCTTTTCCCGCCAGCGCCAGACCCTTATGTTTTTGCAAACCACGGACGTAGTGCCGCACTTGCAGATAAAAGTAGAAATCCTGCTGCGCTAGCTGGTATCTCTCTCTTAACGAGGTAAAAGGAATCTAACTCCTCTGCTCCCACAATTGTCAAATGTTCAATGTAATGTATGCCTTTCTGGGCCCACTCTCTCGCTACCCGTCCTCCAACTCCTGGACTAAAATCCATGTTACCCATCAAGGGGATACAATCCGTCCAATTTCCAAACTACCCCTTTATGTTGGCACAGGGTCCTCCATGCATGTCGCATCCCACTCAAGGACCTAGATCCCCTCCAGCCAGCCGGCAATGCACTTGGCGGACAATGTAATAACATACTTCTATGCTGATCCCTAGACATGACATCAAGCAAGTCCAGCGGCAGAAGCTCCCCATTGCCCTCTATCCAATCCCTTAAGGCTCTTGTCAGATACAGCATATTGTAAGTCCGCAAAGAAACCAGTCCCGCTCCCCCTACCTCTATAGATCCCATCAACGTTGCCATGGCAGTAAGAGGCTTGCGCCTTCTCCACAAAAATCGGGATAAGTGTCCTTGTAATATTTGCAAGTCTTTTCTTAAGATCCACACTGGGATATGCCTCAAGACATATAACCATTTGGGGACTTCTATCATATTAAAGAGTGCTATATGACCCTTCAGCGAAAGAGGCAACTTCTGCCATCTCTTTAACCTGGCTATTGTACTTTCCAACCTGGGCGGGATGTTAGCACGATACAAGTGTGTTGTTGAGGCCGGGATCAGTATTCCCAGATATCGGAGCTGCCCTACCGCCCAGACCAAGGGGAAATCACCCCTCCACGTATTCCGCACGTTACCACTGACTAGCGCCAAAGACTTAGCCTTATTTATCTTTAGTCCTGAGAAGGTCCCAAATCTCTCAATCAGCTGTAGGGCACTCTCCAACGAAGACTGGGGATTAGTTAAACACAACATCATATCGTCTGCAAATGCACTAACTTTTAGTCCACCCTTCCTCCACTGCATGCCCTGTACAGTCTCAGACTGCAGTAATGTGAGCAGCAGCGGTTCAAGCTGAAGCATGAACAATAGGGGCGAGAACGGACAGCCCTGCCTGGTTCCCCGTTTTAACACGAATGTGTCTGACTTGTCCCCTCCAACTGTAATATACGCTAGGGGGTCTGTGTATAAGGCTTTCACCCACTCAACAAAAACCCCCTCCATACCAAATCTGCACAATGTCTCAAACATACTCCCAGGAGACCCTATCAAAAGCCTTTTCGGCGTCTAAACTAACTAACAGCGGTATCCCCTCCTGCGTACAGCGCTCCATTCCCAACAATATGCTGTTTATGTTCTTTGCCGGTTCCCATCCTCACACAAATCCCGCCTGGTGTCTACCCACCAAATCCGGTAGTAAAACCTGCAGTCTCTCCGCCAACACAGAGGCCAAGACTTTCATATCATAATTTATCAAAGAGATCGGCCGATAGGCAGCCGGGTCTTCCGGATTTTTACCCTCCTTATATATAAGAGAAATGGATGCCGTTCGCTTATCTCTGGGAAACCTCCCACTCTCCAACACCTCAGCGTATAGTGCTGCTAGGGTCGGCGTTACTTGACCTGCTAACATTTTGTAAAATTCAGACCCATATCCATCAGACCCCGGCGCCTTCTGGGGCTTTCCTTTCCGAATCACTTTCTGAATTTCGCCCCCTGTTATAGGCTTGTTCAAGTCCAATAGACCCTGCTGAAAAATCTGAGGCAGTGTAACATTATCTAAAAACATCCTCTCCTCCCTGCGGTCCTCCGCGTCCGGTGTATACAGAGTCTCATAAAATTGTCGAAAGACTTCTGCTATCTTTGAGTCACTGTGTATCCTACCTTCTTTGTCGCGGACCACGGTTATGGCTCTAGCGCCTCCTCCTTCCTTCACTAAGCGCGCAAGCAGTTTGCCGGATCTGTTTCCATATCTTAATAACTGATGTCTATAATACTGTAGCGAAAAGACTGCACGCTCTTGCAACAGGCCATTCAATTGCTTTTGGGCCTCCAAATACGCCTGCAAGCTCCTCCCCTTCAGGCCCCCCACTGCCTTCCTCTTCAAGCCTTCGAGCTCATGAGTTAAACATGTAATGGTGCTATTGAGTTTTCTCTTCTCTCTGGACATGTAAGCGATAACATGCCCCCTCATTACAGCCTTGCCTGCTTCCCAGAGCGTGGCCACAGAGTTACTACTCCCTTCATTGAATTTGAGGTACTCGTCCCATTTTTGCTGCAAAAATTTCTGGAACTCCTTATCCTGCCACTTATGCCTAGGGAAAGACCATCTATAGCACCCCGAACCTGTGCCTTTCCAATCAAGGACTACCATGGCATAATCTGATACCACTATGGGCCTTAATTCAGCCTTCAACACATTCCCAAAGTCTCGCTCCGAGACCAGTATGTAATCTATTCTTGACCAGGTTCCATGCACTCGAGAAAGATGAGTATAATCACGTTCCCCCTCGTGCAGCACTCTCCAAACATCTAACAAACTGCCCATCTGACATAGATAACTTACCCCCCTTCTGACCCATCCCCCTCCTTGTTTTGGATTAGACTTATTTAGATCTGGGTCGTGCGGACAGTTAAAATCTCCTGCCAAAATTACTGGGGCCTTCGGGGCTGCTGCTATTTTCCGCAACAAGTTCCGGAAAAACTCATGTTCATAAACATTCGGGGCATAAACATTGCCTATAAATAGTTCTGTGCCATTCAGACGCACATGCAGGAACAGGAACCGACCCTGGGGGTCCCTCTCCTCTGCTAGTACTTCCACTTGGATCCCTTTCTGTATCAATATCGCCACACCTTTTTTCTTCCCCCCCCCCCCCCCGAGGCGGCATACACATGTCCTACCCAGTCCCTCTGAAGTTTGAGATGCTCCACAGCACTTAAATGTGTTTCTTGCAACAAAGCTATGTGGACCAGCTCCTTTTTCAGGGCTTGTAAGACCTTCGTCCTCTTAACAGGGGTTTTTATACCTCCCACATTCCAGGGGACTAGGCGTAAATCAGGACCCATCTACATTGTGCGTTGTGATGTGCTCCACTACGATGTTACTTGTTCTACACCCAGTTGCGAAGGGCCGCCCAGCCTCAGCCCCCGCAGTGATCCTCTCCCAGACCCATACTTGTGCATAGTCCATCTGTTTAAGGCAGGTCGTGTGATACTCAACCCCCCCCCCCGTCTCCCCTATCAACTGTGGCTCCCTGCAATTCCCTGTCCTCTCCCCCCCACACCCCTCCCTCCCCCCCTCCCTCCCCCCCCACCCACCCCCCTCCCCCATCCCCCACCCCCTCCCCAAACCTTCTAAAATCATTACAATGTTATACCTCAGTTCGACAGCACTGAGGTCGAGTCCCCAGCCGATGCTGCAGGGGTGCCTCGAGGTAGCAAGACCCCTCCCCCCAACCCCGCATCTCATTTACAGCACAAAACCATAATTATAATCATATCCCCTCCAGATACCTTCTAGTACCCTCGTTGCCTACATAACATAACAGTCTAAACCGTCTCTTGTGCTGCTGCATGCTCCAACTCAGGAGTGTAGGCATCTCCAGCGAAAGTCTTCAGTTGTATCAGTCATACATGGCCACAAGATGTAGCCATACACCCTACACGTTCTCTGACCTGTCCTGGCAGCCTCGACCACTCATCAAGACAGAGCCTCCACCGGTTCCCCAGTCTGTGACCGCTCCACAAACTTTTTGGCTGCCTCCACCGACTCAAAGGTGTAATTCTTCCCTTGATATAACACTCTCAGGGTTGCAGGGAAGGCAAGCGTAAAGCGCAGTTTATGTTTAAAGATCTCCGAACAGACCGTAGAGAACTCCCTCCGCTTTGCGGCAACAGATGCCGAGTAGTCTTGAAACAGCAAAAGTTTCTGATTTTCCATCCGCAGCTCACCTTTTTTCCCAATAGGCCTGCAGCACCTGCATTTTGTGTTGGAAATTGAGAACTCGCAGTATAACCACTCTCGGCCTGCTCCCCTCAACCCACCGAGCTCCAATTCGATGCGCCCTTTCAATTCTAAATTGGCCCACCAGTGTGTCCAGGCCTAGCTCCTCCGGCAGCCATTTTTCCAGCATGGGGAGTAGCATGCATTCCATAGTAGACTCCGGGATCCCCACGATACGCAAATTGTTCCTGCGTGATCTATTTTCAAGATCATCGATTTTAAGTTGTAGAGTGTCCAGTTGCTTCTTGTGCTCCAGAGTCGCCTTCTCCTGTTTGCCTTCCCCATCCTCGAGAGACGCCACACGGTTCTCTAGCTCCTCCACTCTCCTACCAAACTCAGACAGCACTTCTCCCACTCCTTGGAGTTTTTTCATAATAAGGTCGAATTTGGGGTCCAGCAATTTAACTACTTCTTTGGCCAGCTCTTCCGGTGCTGAGTCGGTACTCTCACCGCCGGGTGATGACGGCTGCCGCGGCTCAGCAGATGTCAGCACAGGCCCCGATTTGCCAGCTTTCTCTCTGTCTTTTTTTGCAGGTAAAGGCATCTTTCTCTCCCGCTGCAAGCCACCAAGAATAGGTCTCCAGCTATTCACTCCCAGACTATTCCACTGATTCAATTAGTGCATATGGGGATGATAAAAGCAGATTACTGTTCGAGGCATCCCCGGAGCGAGCAAGGAAACGTCCTCACTCACTCATGCATCACGTGGACTCCCCTGCTTTCTCACTTTTAACCAGTTCCTGATCTTCAATAGTACACTGCCTCTTATCCCATGACTTTTTGGTTTTGCCAAAAGTCTCTGATGAGGGACCTTGTCAAAGGCTTTCCGAAAGTCCAGATACACTATATCAACCGACTCATCTTTATCTATCTATTTATTCACACCTTCAAAAAAAATATAACAGATTAGTAAGACAAGATCTTCCTTGTCTGAAGCCATGTTGGCCATCTTCCATTAAGCCACGACTATCTACATTTTCAGTAATTTTGTTCTTTATGATGGTTTCTACCATTTTTCCTGGTACCGACATCAGGCTCACTGGGCTGTAGTTTCCCGGATCATCCCTGGAACCCTTTTTAAAAATTGGCATTACATTGGCCATCCTCCAATCTTCAGGTATTACAGATGATTTTAATGATCGTTCAGATTACTAATAGCGGGTCTGCAATCTCATATTTCAGTTCTTTCAAAACCCTTGGATGAATACCATCTAGGACAGGTGATTTGCTACTCTTCAGTTTATCAAGTAGTTGTAATACACCGGTGTATCGATATTTCTCTTTCAGTTCTTCCGCAGTATCATCTTTAAATACCACTTCAGTCATGGGTAACATCCCTACATCTTCTTTAGTAAAGACCGAAGAAAATTAATTCAGTCTCTCTGCTATGTCCTTGTCCCCTCTTAGTGCCCCTTTCACCCCTCTATCATCTAATGGTCCAACTAACTCACAGGGTTTTTTTTGCTACAAATGTACTTGAAAAAGTCTATTAGGTGTTTTTGCTTCCACAGCAAGCTTCTTCTCAAATTCTCTCTTTGCCTGTCTTATCAATGCCTTGCATCTAACTTGTCAGTGCTTGTGCTGTTTCCAGTTTGTCATTTGGCTCTTTTTTCCCATTCCTGAAAGATGTTTTTTTTGGCAACAGCCTCTGAGATCACCTTTAAACCATGCTGGCAGTTTCTTGGACTTCCTTCTACTTTTCTTAAGGCTTGGAATACAGCTGGTCTGGGCTTCCAAGATAGTATTTTTAAAACACCCAAGCTTGATGTAAGTCTTTAACCTTTGCAAATGCACCTTTTAGTTTTTTCTTAACTATTTTCCTCATTTTATCACAGTCTCCCTTTCAAAGGTTAGAAGGTAGTACTGTGGATTTCCTAACCATCCCTCCTCCATTAATTAAATCAAACGCGATTATGCTATGATCACTATTGCCAAGTGGTCCCAACACCCTTCTCTCTTGCACCAGATCTGGTGTTCCACTAAGGACTAGGTCCAAAATGGCTTCCCCTCTGTTCGGTTCATGAACCAGCTGCTCCAAGAAGCAGTCATTTATTTCATCTAGGAACTTTAATCTCCCTAGCATGTCCTGCCGTGACACTGACCCAGTCGATACCGGGGTAATTGAAATCACCCATTATTATTACTTGTTGTAACGTTTGTTAGCTTCCTTGATTTCTTTGAGCATTTCATCATCCATTTGTTCATTCTGGCCAGGCGGTCGATAGTACACCCTCACTGCCATCGCTTTCCCCTTTTTACATGGAATTTCAATCCATATAGATTCTACAGTAAAATTTTATTTCCTGCAAAACTTTAATCCTTTGTGACAGAATGCCCTATCTAACAGAGCGCAACCCCTCAACCAATTTGATCAGCTCTATCATTACGATATAGTTTGTACCCAGGTATCAGTGTCCCACCAGTCGTCCTCCTTCCACCCTGTCTGAGATACAAATCATATCTAACTTCTCATTTAGTTCTATATATTCTAACTTTCCTATCTTAATTTTTTAGACTTCTAGCATTTGCATATAAGCATTTTAGAGACTGTATTTTATTCCTATTAGACTGGCTATCGGTAGGCAGGGGTAATTTGGAATCTTTAAGTTCTGTTTGCTGCGTACTCAAGAGCATTTGAGCTTCTTTTGTCTTTGTTGGAACCTCTCTGCTGATATGCCCTAGTTTCATTCTTTTGGTAGTATACTTCAAGGATATATTGTTCCGAACCATGCACTCTTGGGCAACTGTCGGCTTTCCTTATTATCTAGTTTAAAGGTTAATGCCAGCTGCCTGGTTCCATCCCGGTTCAGATGAAGCCCATCTCTTCAGAAGAGCACCTCCTTTCCCCAGAATGTTCCCCAGTTCCTAACAAATCCAAAACTCTCATCCTTGCACCATCGTCTCATCCACACATTGAGACTCTGGAGCTCTGCCTGCCTTTTGGGTCCTGCGCGTGGAATGGAAGCATTTTAGAGAATTCTACCCTGCATGTTCTGGATTTCAACTTCCTCCCTAAAAACAAATTTAGCCTCCAGAACCTCCCTACCACATTTTCCTATGTCATTGGTACTGACATGTATCAAGACAGAAGACTCCTCCCCAGCACTATCTAAGATCTTGTCTAGGTGGCATGTGGTGTCCACTACCTTCGCACCAGGCAGGCATGTTACCAGGTGATCCTCACGTCCACCAGCCACCCAGCTATCTACATGCCTAATGATCGAACTACCAACTATAACGGCTGTCCTAAACCTTCCCTCATAGGCACATGGCCCTGATGAAACTTCCTCGGTGCAAGAGGGTTTTATATCACCTGGAGGACAAATCCTAGCTACAGGATCACTTCCTGTCACACCAGGGTGATGCTCTCCTATCACGTGACCTCCGTCTTCTATTGCAACAGGGATGCTGCCAGACTGGAGGGGCTTCAGTACTATATCCCTGTTGGTCTCGCCTATGTACCTCAATCTTCCTTATGTCCTCCCAGTCTGCTACTCTAGAGCCCGGACTGGCCAGGCGGTTGATAGTACACACACACACACACATACACCCCCCTCCCCACTGCCATCGCTTGCCCCTTTTTACATGAGGAAAGAGCTCCTTGCACCTAGTGCACACGTAAAACCCCTCACCAACTGGGAGAAAATCATTACATGTGACACTCTGCAAAAGACTGGAAAACCCCCATTTTGCTGCTGGACTGCTGTCTGCATCTTAATTTTAAGGTTGTGTTTAGGTATTTAAGTTCTTTACCTACTAAAGATTGGTGGGGATACTACACCTAATACGTTTAATGTACTTTGTTCATCTGAAGCTTAATTAAATCTCAGATCCTTAATCTATGACTGAGGACAAAGAGCTGCACTTGAGTGTGAATATGGCACCTCCTTTCCTTTGAGAGGTTGATGCACCTATAAAGCTACAATTATCCCAGGGGTGGGTGGGTGTTGGGAAGGGAGGGAGGGAAAAAGACTTATTAAAAAGCTGGCTGCTACACAGTACCCTATCCTGTGCTTCTAAGGTAATCTGTGACCAACTTTCAGGAGTCGTCCCACAGCCCTTGCTTGGATAGGGGGAATCTTGGGGTCTAAATTTAACCAAAAAGCTCTTGTGTTTTCAATTTAAACTGAAAGCTCTTTGCTGCTACTAGGCCCTGACTGATTTAACAAATACACTGGGTTCACACATTAATCAGCTTTAATTTCAAGAATTCCTTTTTCCACCAAAATTTAGAAAAATTCCCAGAAGTAAAATACTTACAATTGCAGCTCTCTCTCCAGATGTAGTCCTTCAACATAACTACTTGGTTGTCCGTCTGGACAAGCACCATTTGACCCAATTTTGCACAGACCGGAGGTCCAGGAGATTGATCTGGAGGGCACTCTCCTCCGAGTCCAGGCACCTTGCAACTGCAGAATGCTGGAGTGTGTTCCCCACCCTAGCTTGGAGGCATTTGTTGTGTGGATGCATTGTGCCGGTGGGGCCTGGAAGGGTAGGCCGGCCATGCGGTTCAGCTGGCTCTACCACCAAGTGAGAGAGACTGTCAGCGGCCAGGGTAATCCAGACTTGATCATCCAGATGGCCCATGGCCTGAGTCCACTGAGAGCTCAGAGTCCACTGGGCCTGTTGCAGCTGGAGACAGGCATGCAGGGTTACATGCATCGGAGGCCATGTGCCCCAGCAGGCATAGCAGAAGCCTTGCTGACGCTGTGGAGCTGGACTGTACCCTCCCTAGCCAGTGCCACAAAGCACTGTGCCCTGTCTCAAGGAAGGAAGGCCCAGGCCTGCGTTGAGTCAAGGAAGGCGTCTAACTCCAGGCACTGAATTAGGAGCAGGAGCAACTTGAGGTTATTTATTATGAACCCCAGTCTGCAGTACCTTGATGGTGCAGGGCACCACAGCACTTGCCTCCTCTGGCAAGCTTACCTTTATGAACCAGTCATCCAGGTAGGGGAAATCAAACACTCCCAGCAAACTGAGGTGGGCGACGATGACCACCAGGCACTTGGTGAACATCCTGGGGGCCGAGGAGAGGCCAAAGGGGTGTACCCTGTACTGGCAGTGGTGCCCTCCGATAAAGCAGAGGTACTGATGGAGTCAGTGTGGATCAGGATGAGAGAGTGTAGGCATCTTTGAGATCCAAGAAGCATAGACAGTCTTCTCAGAGGTGGTAGGGCAGCAATGTTCCAAGGGAGAGCATCTTGAACTTCTCCCTGATCAGAAAAAGGCTGAGGTCATAAGAACATAAGATATGCCATACTGGGTCAGACCAAGGTCCATCAAGCCCAGTATCCTGTTTCCAACAGTGGCCAATCTAGGTCATACATACCTAGCAGTTTCCCCAAAGAGACAGGTTCCACAATGCTTATATTGGGTCAAGCATTGATATCCTGGATCCCTTTTTAATAATGGTTTATGAACCTTTCTTCCAGGAACTTATCCAAACCTTTTTTAAACAAAGCTACACTAACAGCCTTTACTACATCCTCTGGTAACAAATTTCAGAGTTTGATTACATGTTGAGTGAAAAAATAATTTTCTCTTATCAGTCTTAAATAGTTTACCCTGTAGCTTCATTGCATGTCCCCTAGTCTTTCTATATTCTGATAACGTAAACAATCGCTCTACGTTTACCCGTTCCACTCCGTTCATTAATTTATAGACTTCTATCATATCTCCCCTCAGCCGTCTCTTTTCCAGGTTGAAGAGCCCTAACCTTTTTAGCCTTTCTTCATAGGGGTATCCTTCCATCCCCTTTACCATTTTGGTGGCTCTTCTCTGTACCTTTTCTAATAACGCTATATCCTTTTTAAGATACGGCGACCAGAATTGCACACAATATTCAAGGTGCGGTCTCACCATGGAATGATATAGAGGCATTATAATATCCTTTGTTTTATTTTCCATTCCTTTCCTTATGATACCTAGCATTCTATTTGCTTTCTTGGCCGCCGCTGCACACTGGGTGGAAGGTTTTAACAAGTTATCCACGATGACTCCTAAATCTTTTTCCTGGGTGGTGGTTCCCAATGTGGAACCTTGCATCGTGTAACCATAGTGTGGGTTGTTCTTCCCTAGGTGCATAACTTTGCACTTGTCCACATTAAATTTCATCTGCCATTTGGATGCCCAGTCTTCCAATTTTTCCAGATCCTCCTGCAGTTTTCCACAGTCCTCTTGGGTTTTAACAACTTTAAACAGTTTTGTGTCATCTGCAAATTTGATAACCTCACTAGTTATTCCCTTTTCCAGGTCATTTATGAATATGTCAAAAAGTAGCGGACCCAGTACTGTACTCCACTTTCACTTTTTTCCATTGGGAAAATTGGCCATTTAGCCCTACCCTCTGCTTTCTATCTTTTAACCAGTTCCCGATTCACAATAGTACACTGCCTCCTATCCCATGACTTTTTAGGTCCTGCAGGTCCTGGATGGGCCGACAGCCGCCTGTCCTTTTTGGGACGAGGAAGTACCTGGAGTATAACCCCCTGCCCCAGAGGGGCAGAGGTACTGGCTCTATGGCCCAGTCCTCGAGTAGGGATCAGAGTTAGCTCTGTAGGAACTCTCTGTGCACAGAGGTCATGGGAAGCTCCCCTGGGAAGTAGGGAGGTAGTGTCTTGCGAAAGTGGAGGAGGTAGCCCTCCTGAATCACTTGCAGCACCCAGGCATCTGAGGTGGTGATGCCTGGCCAGAGATGGACAAAATGGACCAGACGTCCCCCCCCCCCCCCACCCATGTACTTTGGGCCCTCAGATGGAAAAGAGGCTATGCCCAAGGAGTCAACCCCCCCCCCCTCCAGGCTGCGGCTGGGGTGTTGTTTGAGGCTTGGGGTCTTCAACTTATGGGGGCCATGCCCCTGGCCCTTTGGCCTGCTGACCCTGTTGGGGAGCTTAGTAGGCAGGAAACTGGGGGTATTTCCCATAGGCCTTCTTCCCCTTTGGGTGAAAGGTCTTTTTACCCGAAGTCTTCCTGGACAACCTAGTCTTGGTCAGGAATTCAGTCTCCAGCTCAGCTGCCTTGTCAGTCTCGGGCTTGCTGAAGAGGTTTTCTCCCCAGCATGGGACATCAGTCAGCTTGTCTTGTACCCACTGCTCCAAGTCAGAGGACTGTAGCTAGGCCAGGCAGCAGGCACTAATGCCCACCTCAGCCATGGATTCAAAGCCGTCTAAGACTGCCAGAGTCTGAAACTTGGAGCATTCCTCGACTGTGGCAACAAGGGTCCAGAAGCACTTGTGGGGTTCTACCATACCAGCTGAGAACCTGGCAAGCTCCTTTGCCAGGTCCCAGAGGAACATACTGATGTATCTTTATTGAACATTTAATATACCACCCACCCGGAGATATCAGAGTGGTTTACAATCAAAATTAAATACTGCTGAGGAAAGGAAACAGAACGCCAATAATCAGATAAGAAAGGGACAGAGCAAGACAGGACAGCAGAAGGAGGAAAGAATTAGAGAGCGGAATATCATCACTGTGGGGGTTGAAACAAGGGGGAGGAGGAAGATCAAAAGCTAGGCAGAAGAGGTGGGTCTTCAACCTTGCTTTAAAACTGGTGGAGGAGGGTTCCTGGTGGAGGGCTGATGGAAGAGAGTTCCAGAGCTGAGGACCAAGGAAAAAGAAGGCAGAGGACCGGGTGGATTCCAGGTAGGTCTGGGACAGGGAAGGGAGGGACATGCGGTTGGAGTATATAGACCTAAGTGGGCGCTGGGGGGGGGGGTATGGAGACGGACCAAATCTGAAAGGTAGAGTGGTATGCCAGTGTGGATTGCTTTGCTCCGCAGAAAAAAAAAAAAAAAACGACAACAGAGGTAAGATGGCACCCTTGGGTGGGAAGGTGACTGTGCATGTACTATCTAACTCCCAAAGGCTTTCTTTGAAAGCTGGGGAGTGAATCAATGGAGGCTCTGTCGGTGCAGATGTCACCCATATGTGAGAACTGACTTCCTGCTTGTTCCCAGAGAAGTTTGAAAAAATAATTATTATCCTTTCCAACCCAGATGTTGGAAAGAAGTTATACCTAAGGGGTCAAGAATTAAATGTCTGCCCATCTGTGTGGGGTTAACTCCTTAAATTTAATGGATTGGGACCAAATTGGACATTTGAAAATGAATCAGATCAGACTGGGTATTCCAGAGAAATAACATTGCCCCAGAACACCTCAATGCATTTTGATGGAAGAGGAGTTCCATCTTCTGCAGCACAGAAACAAACATTGATATACTAAAATGCAGAGTTTAGAGAATTGCTCCTTTCTAAATTGCCTTTCCCCTTTTCTCTATTACCCCAGTTACAGACACACAGAGCCAACACACAAATACCCAACCACACACAGGTGCACAGATATAAAGAAAAACACACATACAGGTACAAAGGTACAAAATACAGTTACACGTGAATGCAGAGTGACTGGAAATGACTCCATAAGGAAGTCTACTATGACACCTCTGTATCTGCTGGGCTCCCTCATAGTGATTCAGATTGTGTTGTACTTACTAAGTTTCATGGTAAAAGGGCCCGCCTAATGGTGGAGAAGTACAGCAATACTTGTTACCAGTGATGGTGGTTAAACCATAAAATCTATCCTTTGAAAAATCTGTTGACAGCTGTGGTAATGAGGACACTGACAGGCATAGAAAAAGGGATGGTTTTAAAACTTTTTCTTCTGAGTTAAAGCATGGCTCAGGCAGGCAATCAGTTAAATCAACACCTAGAGAGAAAAGCCACAGGATTGAGAGGGCTGAGTACAGACCACACCCTGCCTCCATGGCAACACAAAATGCAAATGAGAAACACGTGGGGGAAAGAGCTAGGAAAACGCCTCTCACACTCAAAGATTTAAGCTCTCAGAAGCAAAGAGAGTTAGCATTAGCAGAGGCAGAGGTTGAAGCACGGGAAGCAGAGGTTGAAGCATTAGGAGAGGCAGAGTCCAGACAGAAGTCTTGGACTGAGCAAACACTGGAGTCACAGCAGAGAGTTCAGAAGCCAAAGCCAGGGGAATGGCAGAGCAAGTCTGAACCTCAGCACAGAAAGGTTTCTAACGGCAGCTCTTCTACCAGGTACAGCTGTACAGAGTTTGTAAGCCCTTGTGAAGGTAGGAGCCAGAACTCTGGGAGAATTGTAGAATACAGCTCAGATAGCAGTGAGGCTGCTGAGGATTCTGAAGGGGAGATTTATTCTTCTGTAAAGCCTGAAAGAAAGTCTGTGCATAGAAGCCAGCAGAGACGGCAGAGTCATGTGAGTGTTTTGCCTAGAGATACAAAGCCATGCAATGCATATAGAAACCCTGAGGGGAGAAAAAGAAATCCCTGGGATAAAGTGTTTAAATTAATGCAACAACTGAAGACAGGTTATGCTGATAAAAACCCAGAGCTGTTACAGGATGAAATAGAAGACATGGAAACAGAATTAGCTGAATTAGACCATGACTCAGATTCTATAATGGATTGCTCAACAGCTTATGTTTAATAAGAAGGAAAGCTGAATTGCTGGTTTAAAAGTAAGAATTCAGAACTGTGTTTAAATGCTCTGAATGTTTGTGAATCCTGAAAGAAAAGGGATTACAAAGTTGTTTTGCTCAGCACTGTTTAAAGCATTAATTTCCAGTTTGCTGAAGGAAGCTATTTGAGTTACTCATCACTATTTCTGTTACACCTTGTTCACGTTCCAAAGAGAAGTTTACTTTGCTAAGTTTGATGAAACAAGATAAAATTAAATAAATTTCCTGTGAACTGCCTAAAACTACTCGGACTGCTTATTAACCACAACTACAAAAGGTCCCAGCAGCATTTGCTCTGGAAATAAGTTAGTTTAACAAAGAACAGTTGGCACGCTGCTTCTTATAGGCAACTGCCTAGACAGTGCAGCGCCACACAGCGCAGTCTAAAGGTTTGATATATTTATCACTTTGCTTTTATTATTCTTTCCGAACCAAATGAAGCAGACACACATTGGCAATATAGGCATACACATACTGACACAGAGGGGGTGGAAAGAATTATATTAAGCCATGCGCCACATGCTTTCCAAACTTCTTGTAATAGTTCTTTTTTTTTTCCCCCAGCAATTTCTTCCTGCTCTTTTTGGGCTTTCATCTCAGTGGGGACTGGGACTGGAATAAGACTCCATGTGTCTTCTTGTGGACTTTTCCCTTTATTTTCTATCCCTCCCCAAAAAAACAGTAGTGATTAGATCTAATACCCATATCAACTGTTCAGTCAGCTTTCCATAATATGCTTGGTCTAGTGATTAGAGCAGCTGGCTGAGAACCAGAGAAGAGTTCAAATCCTACTGATGCTGTTTATGAACTTGGACAAATCACGTCACCCTCCATTGCCTCAGGTACAAACTTAGGGACTTATTTACTAATCTCTGTTAAGCATATGTTAAATTGCATTAACACACAGCCACATGTTAAAATTGTCATTTTACATTGTTACTGTTTAAGCCTAAAACCTACATGGTCTAATAGGATCAGTAAGGTGTTTAGGGATGTAACACTGCCGCTTCGTGCAGGTTACACCTAGCTCTATACTTTTGCTCTGGATTGTAACTGCAGCTCTTTGCAGTTACAAGCCACATTCTTTATGGGGCCTTTTTATTAAGTACATAACTCACATTAATGTGCATCAACACATTAACGCATTTTAGTAAAATCTAGCCCTAAGCGCACAATTCATATTAATGCAGGTTAGTAAATGAGGCCCTTGGTCCTCTGAGAAAAAGGCAATACCTACTGTATCTGAATATAAACCCACCTTGATCTATTAATAAAAAAAATCATGGGCTAAATATATTATTTCTCATTTAGCGTAGTTACTCACCTGTAACAGGTGTTCAAGGACGGCAGGCATCAGTCCTCACATATGGGCGACGTTGGCACAGATGGAGCCCATGCAAAAGCATCTTCCCAGCTTTCAAAAAGTCTTTGGGAGATGCACCACACATGCATGGTCTCCTTCCCACCCAAGGGTGCCATCTTGCTTCAGTCTAATGTCATAGCTAAGACAGCAAAAATAAAAATACGGTAAAGAAGCAACTCCAAGGGGAGGAGGGAGGGTTGAGGACAGATTCCTGCTGTCCCCAGAGAACACCTGTTACAGGTGAAGGAAGTCAGTCCTCACGTATGGAACTCCCTAGCTATAGGCTACCGAGAATCTGTACAAAACATCATGGGTGACCAGAGGTGGTGAACCATGAGCTGCAGCAATAGAGTCCCAACAGAGATACTCTCGCAAGACCCAAGTGTTCAGCAGGGAACCAGCACTCTGAGCCTGAACACAGAAGAGTTGGAGGGCAGGAGTTGCCTACATAAAGATATTACAAAGCACAGCCTGGCTGAAGGTGCTGGACCGTTGGGACACCCTCCCCAGGCAGCAGTGAGCAGCAAAGGTATGGACTGAAGACCAGCTGGCAGCCCGGCAGATTTCCATCATAGGTACGGAACGCAGATTTGCTACAGAGGAAGCCATGACTGATGCGGTGCGCCATGACCCGGTGGTCTAGTGAGATCCCAGCCTGCTCATAGGCGAGGGCGATGCAGTCCACCACCCAGGTGAACAGAGTTTGTTTGGTTACTGGAAGCCCCAGTCAGCTAGGGTCATAGGAGACAAAGAGCTGAGGCGTTTTGCGGTGGCCCCGAGTCCATTGCAGATAGAAGGACAGGGCTCTCTTACAATCCAAATGGAGAATGGTCTCCACCTTGCCAGCCTGAGGCCTCTGGAAGAAGGGAAGCACCACCCCCTGATGAGGTGGAAGGGAGACACCACCTTTGGCAGAAACCTGGGGTGTGTACAGAGCACCACCCTGTTCTTGTAGTACCTCGTGTAGGGCAGCTCTGCCATCAGAGCCTGGAGCTTGCTGACTGTGTGAGCCGACATGAGTGCCACGAGGAAAAAAAAACAAAAACACAACCTTCCAGGAGAGGTACTGCAGGGGCTATCAAACAGTGGCTTAGTGAGAGCTCCATATTGAGATTCCACTCTGCTGTTGGTGGGCAGACAGGGGGCTTGGACAACATAAGGTTCCACAGGAAACGAGAGATAAGGGGCTGAGTCGAGAGGAGCTGCCCTTGACAGCATGGTGGTGTGTTGCAATAGCACTCAGGTGCCTTCTGAGTTAGACTTCAGTCCCACCTGGGACAGGTGGAGTAGGTATTGGAGCAACAGGTTCACCTGCCTCTCAGCGCACCACACTGAAAATCTATGCCACATGAAGGAGTACACCCTTCTCGTGGAGGCCTTGCGAGATGCCAAAAGGACCTCCATGTCTCATGGGAGGCTGATGGGAGCTAGAGCTACTTTTTCAGTAGCCAAGCCGTGAGACAGAGATCCCAGAAAGGGTGCATGAGAGAGCCCTCCTCCTGTGAATGTAATCCTGGGGCCACCAACAGATAGATAAGCAATGGGAATCAAGGCTGCCTGAGCCACTGGGGGGCTACCAGAATCAGTGATGCCCTGTTGCGCTGGACCTTGAAGAGGGTCTTTGTGACCAGCGATGTTGGCAGAAGGCATAAAGGATGCCTTCCATCTATGAGATGAGAAACGCATCCACCACCCAGTACGGGTGCAGCTGGCGGGAGCAGAAGTGGGGCAACAGTGTGTTGTCCGGGCTGGCAAACAGGTCCACTAGGGGGGATGCCTCAGAGTCAGAAAAGCTGGGAGGCCACTCTGGAGTCCAGGCACCACTCATACAGCTAGAGGACACTGATCAGCCTGTTCACCAGGACGATGTCCAGGCCCAGGAGGTAGACCACCCGCAGAAGCATCCCGTTGCATGTTGCATATGACAAGAAAGCTATCATCTCCTAGCAGAGGGAGTACAACCCCATGCTTCCTTCTTGTTGACAGAGACCACTGCGACTTGGATGTCCATCAGGATCAGCAACGAGAGGCTTAGAGGGCCAGAAATATTAAGCATCCAAGGTCCAGGCCTCCCTACCCAGGGGCAACAAGGAATGAGTCTTTTGGCTCTTGAGTCGCTGCATGGCTGACTTGACAACAACAATTGTGAGGGAGCTGGGTTTTTTGGAACCCGGGCTTCGGCACATCTTCTCACAATGGGCATTGATGCCGGTGTTTCCTACATATAGAGGCGGTGCTAGAGTTTCGGAGGGACTGGCACCATGACGAACACGAGAAACAATGCAGAGGTGAGCTGGCTCGGAGGTGGGAAGAGGAACCGGTACACATACCAGAAAGGAAAATTTAAGGCAAAAGAGAGACTTTTTCCAAGGAAATGGGATAGACGTCCAGTGGGCTCTGTGGAAAACAAGATGGCACCCCTGGGCAGGAAGGGGACCACACATGCATGATGCATCTCCCAAAGGCTGTCTTTGAAAGCGTGGGAGATGCTTCCATGCGGGCTCCATCTGCACAGGCATCACCCATATGTGAGGACTGAAGTCCTGCTTATTCCCAGAGAACCAGCAATAACCAACAACGTAGTTACAAAAAAACTAAACATAAAACAAATAAATAATCCCACCACAAGCTGGTTCAGCTTTAATTCTTAACTTTCACCAACTATTGCTCTGCATAGAGAAAGCTGAAAAAAATCCTTTGAGTTTCAAAGAATGCTTACCTGCCAGTGCTTTTACTGTCTCCTTAAAGTAGCTGACAGTAATATTCTGAATGGAGCACACCGCCTCTTCAGCCTGTCTGGTCCATTTTTCAGCCTCTTTCTCCAAGGCTTCTATTCTCTTAGGGCCCAGTTCATCAATCTCCAGGGACTTCTAAGGTTTGGGAAACACCATCGCACATCAACAATCAAGTTCAGCTTAAATTTTCCAAGGCTGCTACCAAATCAGTGAAAGTACCAGACAGACAATCACTGCAGTAGTGAAGACAGACACCAACTACAGAAAAGTACTGAGATCATCAGAAAAACAAAAACAATTAATTAATTTTAGGATTAAGGGATATAAAAAACCACCACACAATTTGGAGCTAGGAGATCAGGATGATCACATTGCTAATAATGGAGGTCAAAGGGATGTGCAGCAGCTGTTGAATTGATGTGCACCCTTAGGGGGAGAGAATAAAGTTCCCTCCTCAAGTCTTGCCGAGTACCTTCACGTGGTGACCCTGTTGTATAACATCTGTATCTAACTGTAGTGTCGCCTCGCTGAAATTTAAGTATGTTAGAACAAAGAAGAAAAATACATACTGACCATATATCGCCCAAGATAAAAAAGGTGCCCCACCCGTAGCTTACGCACTAGGGCTAACAATGGTGGTTGTGATAGTGCAAGTTCTGCAGATGCAGATAACATCTCTGCCACAGATAAAGGCGATGGTGAGCCGGATCATGGACCCACTGTGGCAGGAGATAATCCTCTTAAACCACAGAAATTAATGAAAAAGTTAACTACGGTTAAGTGGAATTCTGCAGATAAAGAGGAGATAATGTACTGCTATGAACTCCAGCAGGAGGCTCTCTTTGGCATGATGCAAGTATTAAAGTGAGCATTAGCAGTAAATTTGAGAGAGACCAAGATCATACTTCACATACCCTGGCTTAGAAGTGAGGTTCATGACTGCCATAGTATGCACAAAACTAACCCATTTAGAGAAACTACCCCTAGTAATTACTCTGTGCCTAAAAAAACCTTTTACTTTCCTGAACAAAACAGCCTTGGTTCTTTGCTTATGACGAACAGTCTCAGAAAATATAGTAAAATTACTTATTAGATAAATATTGAGCCCAAAGGAACAAAACCGAAGCATAATCAAGACATACAGAGGGTAATTTTATAAAAGGCGGCGCTTACTTTAAGCAGGTTTTCAGGTACATATATTTAGAGAAATTTTAAAGAGAGAAAAGTATATACCTACTTGTCTATGTAAACATACTAACGTAAATGGCAGATCTAGTACCTACAGTGCAGGCATAAATATTTACATCAGTCCTGGAGATGGTGTAAATGTCCACGCCTAGAATTTTAAGTATGTAAATTACAGTATTTTATTATCTATGCACATATTTGTACAGTCCACCTACGTGCCACTCAAACTCCACCCATGTGCATGCCCACCAGCAAAGAATGGGTCTTGACGTCAAAGCATATACCTTTTACACTAGTAAAAAAAAACCGCCCGACATGTTCCAACAAAAATACATTAAAAATGGATAAGTACACATTTTAAGGGCCACTTTTACTAATGTCCACTAAGGATTTACCATTAATGCAATCTCACGCATATTAACTGTTGGGGGCGTGTCCAGTATGTTCCTGGTAGGTAACATGCAATGGGTTTGCCTAACGTGCGTTCCACTAAGGCAGATTCCCTTAACTCAGGAGTAAATCCACATTAAGACTCACTTTGCTACCGAGTGCATGACAATTGCCTTGGCGCTAGTGGTAATGTGCTCTCCACACTTATCGTCTGCCCATGCCACACCCCATCCCATGATCACTGATTAACGTTTATTTAGAGAGTTTTTGTATACCACCTTATCCTTCAATAACACAATTGGGGGATACATTTAACACGAGGGAATATGAGAGACATACACTAATACTTACAGGGAACATGGGCAATGGAGGGTTTTAGTGGCTTGCCCAAGACCACAAGGAGCACCTGTGGGACTAGAAACCTCAGTCCTTCTGGCCCAAGGTTGCTGTCTTCTAGTGGGATTTGAAACCCCGACCTTCCGGCCTGAAGTACCTTGCCTCAACCACTAGGCCACTCCTCCATTCCATGTGTTTTAACATGCTATGGCAGACACTATCGCACATTAGTGTTCCTGACTGCTAGTTGATGCACGTTAAAATGCCTGTTAACTAGCCAACAGCTTTAATAAAAAAGGGGTCCTAAATGTTTTTTGTCTCCCCTAAGCTCAAAACATTCTGTCTTTCAGCAATACTAGAAGATTTAGTTATTTATTTAACCAGTTTCCTATACTGCCTTATCCTTCAATCAAAGCGGTTTACATTATATAATCACTACAAAAAGGCACTGGATATATTTCCTTGTCCCCAAAGGGCTCACAATCTATGTGTACCTGAAGCAACTGAGGGTTAAGTGGCTTGCCCAAGGCCACAAGGAGTGCCTATAGGACTAGAAACCCCAGTCCCTCTGGACTGAGATTGCTGTCCCCAGGTGGGACTTGAACCCCCAGCCTGAGGTACTGTGTCCTAACCACTAGGCCACTCCTCCCTTATATAGAAGATGACTAATTATCAAGAATGCTCATTTTGGAAGATAACTGCGCTCAGACTACATTTTTGCAAGATAAAGAACCATGGCTATGCTCACATTCTATGGACTTTGTAAAATGCATGTGTGTAAAATCATATTGAAATCATGGTGACCCAGTCCCCTGGGTTCAGGTTCAAGTCTCCTGTCTGACGAGTCTTGCAGGTCTTAGATGCTGAGGGAAAGCTCTGGAAAAGCCTTCACTTCAGCTCGGAAGCACAGTGAATTCCCAAGACTACCAAGTATTTAGTCAGTTAAAATGGAAGGGGAATATCAATATGCACATCATTTACTTACTTAAAACAAAATTATAGACTACCTCCCTAATTCAAAAGATCCATCCAAAAATGTTTACAGTAGATTAACCATATTTTTAAATATTGTACCAACTTACTTGGATGTTTGTTTTCAGAAAACTAGTTCACTGATTAAATGATAAAGGAAACCGTTTTTTGTATCTTTTTTGTTTGCATACCTTGTGTTCATTTTGAATTGCTTTGAATATTTTAAAAGCTAGAGTCAAACTTGTAAAATTAGTGGATCATGAGAATGTTTTCTTTTTTTCGATTCTTGTTTTGTGAAGCTTAAATCAAGTTTGTGTTCTGCGGGCTGCATGTTCTTCTGCTGTCCAGGATTCATGGGTTACTTCATCATCAATATGAATTAATGGAAAATGCTAATTGTGCTAGGAATTTACATCTTCTGAATTTCCCCTCAGACCCACTATCTCTCACCGTAGATTTTGTTCTATAAATACTTGAAGAAAGTTTTGCTGTATCTGGATCCAGAGTCTGTTAAACTTTCTAAGGTTTATTATGTTCCTAGAGGTACTAAGTCTGCAGTGAAGGGTACTGTTGCTCCGGGAAAGAATTTGATCGTTTCCTGGTGAGAGTTTAGACCTCTCAGCTTTTCTTGAATCCTCAATCCAGGATATTACCTCATGGGCGTCTGATTGTTATCTTAATTTCCAACTTCGATAAGGATCATATATTTCATTTGTACTTTTCTAAGAAAAATGAGACATTTTAGGGCCAGGCCATTCAGATTTTCCCAGATGTTTCTAAATTTACACAAATGCATAGGAAGGTCTATTGGAGCTTAAACCTCAAGTCTCAGCCCTAGGAGCCTCTTTTTTTCTAAAGTTTCCATGCAAATGCTTATTGGTATATCAGGGCGTTGGATATATATTCTTGATTTGGAGCAGTTTCTTAAAAGGGAAAAAAAAAAGTGTGATTCCCCCCACTTTTTTTTTATATTGACGTACATTGGTTATGTATAAGTGGGTTTTACTAGTCATTGCCAGGGGTCTATGTAATTATTTTTGGTATCCTCCTTGATGTGGGTTTGAATTTATAGTAGTCACATTTTCTTTGTATGTTTTATATCAAAAATAAAACAAAAAAAAGCTGGAGTAGAACTTGCATATTTTATTATGCTGTAATGCAAGACAGTTGACGCCTCAGTTGACATGCGACCTCAAGTACCAGCAGCACTGACAGAAATGTTGCACAGTGCCCAATTGGATGCATAAATCACCGACTGTAACTGGCACATAACTGTTGTGAACAGAGTCAGGGAGGCCATCATAGAAAAGAACATTTACAAAAAAAAAAAGTTAAATAAAAAGACAAAACCACCCCAGAAGACTTACAAGGATTTCCAGCCTGTATAATATTGCAAGCTCTCGCATATCTCTGAACGGCTGCAGTAAGTACTGGTAGAATTCTGTTGCTACAGTAACCAAGTCCTCATACACTTCATCTTCTTCTTTATATAAATGCATTAGGGCCACCATGTTGTCAGCATTTTTATGCCGATGAAGAACCTGAAAATTAAAGACATAGGAGCATGTTTACTAAGGTACGTGCTGCTGGTAGCACCCAAATGTACCACCAAATTAACACCGAGGCCTGCGCTAATATTTGAGGGTGCATGCATCCATCCCTCCACCAGTAGCACGATGATGGCTCAGCACCACACTAACCAGCACATGGGTGCACTTAATGCAACCCACTGAGGTGGCATTATGTATATTCATGCTAAAGGCAACAGGCGCAGATATGCCCAAAATGCCTGCTCTAACCATGAAGTGCCATGTTATGCCCCTAACCGGCCCATTTTCCACCCAATCAGGGCCCTGCACTTAGCAGGATGTCCTTAGCGCATGTTAAAATGTAATGCAACTGATTAGAGAAACTTAGTAAACATGCCTCATAATTTTTATGTTAACAAAGGCTGCCTGCAGCTTATGGTCACTATCTGCTGTACAAATTAATCAGAAAATGGTGAGATATCCAACATTACATTTTGGCCTTCCTAATTGTCTATTTGATCTTATTTAGTATATCCCTACTCGATCTCATAGATCCTCACAGCGTAATCTACTTCTCCCACCAGAAATTTGGCTAAAAATCACTCACAATTTTGCTTTCAGTTTTACAGTGTCTTCTTGTGGAGTTCTATCCCCAATGATTTAGGGTAAGAGGAGGCTCAAACCCTGCCTTTTTTACTCAGTGCTTCTGGAAGCTAATCTTTCCAATCTTCCCTGCTCCGACATGTTCTATTTGCTTGTAATCGAGTGTACTTAAATATATCAGCAAATGTTTTTAAATCAGGTTCTTTTTTGTCCTGTCTTCTCATTTAAAAAAAAACCCAACACATTTTAATGTAATTTTAATCATTATTTTAATGCTTTTAATTTGATGCTATAAAAATAAAAGATTATATGCTACCGTTGTATGACTTATAACAAGCTTTGCTCACTTAATGTAAATTTGTTAATTGTGTTAAATCATGTTCAATGTAAACTGTCCCATGTAATAAGTTGTTCTATTGTAAACCATACTGATTATGAGTACTGCGGGGTGTATATATATATAAAAATGAATGAATGGCACTCTTAGAACACAGAGATTAATGGTCTATTAGGTTTATAAATTAAACAAATATAACTTCAGCCAATAGCAAATTTTCTAGGTGACAACCCAGTCACCAGTGTAAAATCATACATGCCGTATTTTCACACATGTCCTGTAAAATAAGAAGGAGCTGTGCCCTGAATAGCCACTATGCAAGCCTCAAACGTCCCTCAGCCCCCAAATCAGAGCATCAAAACATTAAGGGGGGTAATTTTAAAAGGCATTTCTGCAGAAATCACTCAAACTGCCCAAACAAAATGCACACAAACATGCATGCACAGCAGGAGTATGAGCAGATGCAATCCCCAAGGGTGAGCTGAAGAAGAGTTAGCTTTATGTGCATGCTTTATGAAATATTTCTCCTGCTGAAATTCTGCACCTAATAGTGCAAAATTTGCACTTTGTGAAAATTTAAAATACAATACAAGAAAAATAAAATTTACTAAAAAAAAAACCCAACCAATATGCGTTGCTATTTTGACAAAGCATGCAGAATTTTGCATAAAAATCATATCTTTTGACACAGAAATTTGAATTGTCAGTAGAATTCCAGCAGGAGTAAAATATGTACATATCCACATAAAGCAGCAAGGATATTTGTGCATACTAAATAACGGGTATAACATGGGGGTGGGGGGTAGTACTTTCCATAGTATAATTATCAAAGGTAACATATGCAACCAGTTTTCCAAAGAAAATTGCACGAACTCGTGTATATCTGCCACACTAGTTAAGCAAGTGATAATATTAAATCCTGTATAGAAAACTGCTCACTGAAATAAATAACCAATTTTTTGTCTATTTCAACCAAACCGTTATATATCAGCTGCTCTTAGCACATTAGTCCTTTTTATTCTTATGTGATCAAGGTGAATTTTAAAATCAAGGAGGAGTTCTCATTCTGTGTGCAACTTCAATTTTATAGGAACAGCTTACAGCAGACCATGACAGCCGCATTTCGAATAGACAACAATTCTGCATCGGAGCTAAGCGAATTACTTTAGATATAGTCCAACACTTATTTTGTAAATCACAGAACATGAACTGCATTTCCCAACAACAACAACTTCTTCAAACAATCCAATCTTCACATTAGCTTCTGAGTTGCTGAAGCTCACTGACAAAGTGTAGTTACTCACCTATAACATATGATCTCCAGGAACAGCAGGAATTTAGTCTTCACATATGGGTGACATCGGGTACCAACAAATACTGCATGGGAAACTCCCCAGCTACCAATAAAAAAGCCTTTGGGAGCACTCCATTGCACCTGTGCTTCTGCCTTCCCGCTCTCTCAACTCCCTTTCCTCAGTTGAGTTTGTAGCTGAATAAAAGGAGTGAAAAACAAGAACACCCCCACAACACCAAGGGGAGGAGAGCAGGTTGTGAAAACTAAATTCCTGCTGTCCCCAGAGATCACCTGTTACAGGAGAGTAACTATACTATCTCTAGGAACAAGCAGAAATGTAGACTTCACATATGGGACTCCCTAGCTCCCAGATCTCTGAAGAGTTGGACCAGGTCAGAAAGTCAGCCAAGGTCATCTGAACCTAGACTTCCCTGCCAAGGAGATCTGGCAAGAATAGTGGGGCGGGTGGTAGGAGTTGTTTCTATGTTCCAAAGAGATGTTGGAGGACTGCCTGGCCAAAGGCCGCAACCTGGCAGGAGTCGTCCAAGCAGTAGTGGGCAGCAAAGGTATGGATAGAGGACTATGTTGCGGCTCGGCAAATCTCGTTGATGGCTACTGAACATAGGTTGGCCACCAATGTTGCCACTGCTCAGACATTATGTGCAGTGACATGACCTGTGGGGGCAAGTCCTGCTTTGTCATAGGTGGGAGAAGTACAATCTATCCATCTGGAAAGCGTACATTTTGTTACAGGAAGACTCAGATGATTAGGATCAAAGGATCAAAACAATTGGGAGGACTTTCTAATGTCTTGCATCCTTTGAAGATAGAAGGCTAGAGCCCTCTTTCAGTCAAGTATGTGTAAGGTTGCCTCTGCACGAGATGCATGAGGTCATGGGAAGAATACCGAAAGGATCATCGACTGATTAATATGGAAAGGAGACAGCACTTTTGGTAGAAAGTGGGGATGTGTGCGAAGAATGACTGTCATGATGAAATCTAGTATAAAGGTGGATGCACCACTAAAGCCTACAGTTCAGTGATGCACCTGGCTGAGGTAAAGGCGATAAGGAATAAAAAAAAACACCACCTTTCCAAGCTAAGTACCACAGATGTGTCATTGCTAAGGGCTTGAATGAACTGAGGTTTGAGTAGTCGGGCTAATACCAAATTAAGAACACACGCCACCGGGGGTAGCTGAAGGGGTGGCTTGGTGAGGAGACCCCTCATGAATGCCACTAGAGGTATTGTGCAGATGGGTCGACCATCCACTGGTTTATAAAACGCTGAAACAGCACAGAGGTGTACACATCCCGAATGCAACAGGTATTGAAAAAGCTTCAAAAGGGATTGTGATTATTTTGGGAGCACCATATCTATGCCATTTGAAAGAGTATGTCCTCCTAGTGGAGAACCTTCTGGAAGAAAGGAGGACATCTTTCATGGCTGTTGATAGAAGCAGATGTTGAATCATCATGCTCTCAGCATCCAGGCTGTCAGCCAGAGAAACTGCAGATTGAGATGGAGGAGTGTTCCGTTGTCCTGGAAAAAAGATCCGGCTTGGATCCCAATGGAATCAGAGGAGTCTGTGTCAGCCAAAGCAGGAGGGGAAACCAAGGCTGACAGGGCCAATGAGGGGCTATGAGAATCATAGATCCCTTGTTTGCTTGCAGTTTCAGGAGGGTCTTCAGGATCAGGGGTATGGAGGAAAGGCATAAAGTAGCCCTTAACCCCAGTGAACCATGAAGGCATCTGATGCCAGACTGAATTTGGATGGCATCCTGCAGCAGAACTGTGGAAGTTGTGAACTTTGTGGAGTGGCAAATAGGTCTAATTACTGGGGTTTCCCAGGTCTGGAAGACCTTTGCCACCATCTGCAGATCTAGGGTCCACTCGTGAGATTGTAAGTTCCGATTCAGCTTGTCTGCCAAGTGATTGGATTCTCCTGGAATATATACTTCACGGAGGTGCATATGATGGAGAATGGTGAAGTTCCACAGGCGGCAAGCTTCTCTGCAGAGAGAGAGAGAGCGAGCCCCTCACTCCTTGTTTGTTTATATAGAACATTGCCACCTGATTGTTTGTCCTGATCAGTATCTGGCTGTTGACAAGTTGGTACTGGAAAACAGAGCATTCGTTATTGCTCGAAGTTCAACAAGATTGATTTGTTTGAGGGATTCCTGAGCTGTCCACAGGCCTTGTATGAAGACAGAATCCAGATGAGCTCCCCAACCGAGCTTCGAAGCATTTCAGTCAGGGTATGTTGAGGCTGGGGCATCCGAAAAGGTGACCCTACGAGAAGGTTTGTTGTGGTGCACAACCAGAGGAGTGACTTGGCCAGAGGGCATGTTATTTGTATGATGTCCCGTAGACTCCCTGTGGCTTAGGTCCACTGGGTTGAGAGAGTCCATTGTGTCATTCGCATGTGTAGTCTCACGTAAGGGACAACATGCACTGTGGATGCCACATGGCCCAAGAGGCACAGAAAATCTCAAGCCGTGGCAGTCTGTTGCAGACACATTTGGGTGGCTAGATCACCAACCTGTTCATGTGGTCCATAGGGAGGAAGGCTCTGGATTGGTAAGTGTCTAGTACTGCTCCTATGAATTCTAACCTTTGGGTTGGAGCAAGTTGAGATTTTGAGAAGTTTATTACAAATCCTAGATACTGCAACAGTGCCAGAGTTTGTTGATGAGCCGGGCAGAGTTCTCTAGGGGAGTCTGCCTTTATTAGCCAGTCATCTAAGTAAGAGAAGATGAAGGCTGTTGCTGCAAAGATATGCTGTCACTTCAGTCATGCACTTTGTGAAGACCCTTGGTGCAGATGCCAGGCCGAAGGGAAGGACCCTGTATTGATAATGGGTACCCTGACAGATGAAGCGAAGATACCGTCTGTAGTCTGGATGAATTAGAATGAGAGTGTAGGCCTCTGATGTCTAGGAAACAGAGCTAGTTGTGTTCCTGTAGGTAGGGAAAGAGGGTTCCCAGAGAGATCATTTTGAATTGCTCTTTGACTAGGAACTTGTTTAGTTCTGAGGTCAAGAATGGGCCTGTAGCTTCCTGTCTTCTTTGGAATGAGGAAGTAGGGGGGAGTAGAAACCTTTGAGCAATTGGTCTGGAGGGATTGCTTCTATGGCTCCTTGGGAAAGGATATTGTGGATTTCCTGCTTCAGCAGGGCATCCAGAGGAGGTTGGATGGAGAATTCTCCCCTGAAGTGGCGAGGGGAAAGTGCCTGGAAATTTAGTTATCCCTTTTGAACAATGGATAGAGTCCATTGTTCTGTGGTGACAGAGTGCCATCAATGTGCAAAATAGCAAAGTCTCCACAGTATGGTGGTGAGATCCTGAATATGCAGGAAAAAACTGGCTGTGCTCCCTATGTGGGAGTCAAATACTAGGTAGTGTTAGTGCTTGGGTGGCTGGTTGTGGCTTGGCTAATCTGGGCTTTATTGCCAGCTTAGGGCCCTGCTGTTTCTGCTGGGTCTGATAAGGTGGTTGGAAATAGGAGGGGTGGAACCTTCTTTTCTTTGGGTAGAAGGGTTTCTTGGCTGCTGTCTTTTTCTTAGTATGGTCAGCAGTTTTTCTGGAGAGCCTCTTAAGGGTTGTTCTCATCCATTCCCAGCTCTCCAGCCTTCTCTCTCCAGTTCTTTACAAAAAGGTTCTCCCCAGTGCAGGGGATACTGCCCAGTTTGTCCTGGGCCCATTTTTCCAAGTCTGATACTTGGAGCCAAGCTAACAGCCTTGCACTGATGGCAATGGAAGAAGCCCTACTAGTGGGTTCAAAGGCATTGAATGCCGTCTTATTCACAAACGTTGACACATTCTGGCTATGTACCAGTACAGCTTGGAACGTAGGTCTCTTTTCCTCTGGAAGGAAACCTTCCCAGTCTTTGAGTTCCTTAAGGAACATCCCCATATAGAGGATGTAAGAGTTAATCATGCTGGCTAGGGTGGGTGAAGGAATCTAGGATTCATAGATTCCCTTCCTGGAGGTATGGAGGAGTGGTTTTAGCCACTTTTGATGTGATGTGATGGGTCGCCGATTCAACCACCACAGAGTGGTGTGGAAGCTGGGGCTTCCAGAAACCAGGACACTCCAGTACCATGTACATGGTATCCAGTCGACGGTTAATTGGGGAAATCAAAGGAGTCTCCAACATCCACAGCATCAAGTTGTGGAGGATCCAGTGTACAGGAAGTATTGCAGCCTCCTTTGGGGCTGAGAGATACTGGAGTATCTCCAGCTCCTCCGTTCTTGATTCTGGTTCCAATACTGCAAAAATCGATAGGCCCGCCACCATGTCTCGGATGAATTCCTGAAACGACATGTCTTCAGGAGGTGATGTCTGACAAGAACTGATGGATGAGGCGAGAGTTCAATGTCCTGGAAATCCATGGAATAAAAGAAACAGTGGTCGGAATAGGAGGTATTTGAATTGGACACCAGCGAGTATCGATTATGTCAACAGCAGCATGAATGATGTTGATGTTCCTCAATGTCCTCTGGGCCTACACCTGGGGTAGTCCATGGGATTTCTGTAGCCAATACAGATACCGTTGTCTGTACTGAGACTTCGGTTCTTGATGCGGAGTGCATCGGTGCCCAAGGCAGTACTAATGCCTGAACCGGAGTCTATGAGCCATTGATGTTGATGTTTCAGGTTGTGGTCCCACAGCTGTCTGTGTAAGAGGAACCAAAGCTGCGAGAAGGGCTGCTAAAGTCCTCTCCAAGGACAGCATCTGCTGATCTAAGAGGGTTGCCTGCATCTGGTCCAATGAGAGAATGGGACTGGGTGCCACCGTACCAGAGCAAGGCATCAGGGACTCTCCAGAGGCCAAGGCCTCGGGTGCCTCCTGATTCCCCACTAAGGCTTTGGATGACCAATCCTCCTGCCAGGGATGCCTGGGCCAATAGCTGGAGTCAGAAGGTGTCCTGGAAAAGTCCCAGTGCTAAGAGCAGATCTCTCCCTCGATTCCCGAGACTTCCCTGAGGAATACTTGGACCTTTCCTTTGGTTCCGACTTATGAGGATTCTCAAAGCTTTACCTTGTCTTTGGAAGGTTTTGAGAGAGACATGGGGTTTTTTGGTCGTCTTCTCCGAGTGCCTGGAACTGTGAAAGCATGAGGATGTTCTAGAGGAAGTGGAAGCCAGCAACATCGAGTCCGATACAAAAAGAGTTCTCCTAACTTTTTGGCCAGATCCCTAGGTCCCTCATTGTCATCTGTTTACACAGAGGGAGCAGTCTTGGGGTATATTTTATTTATTTATTTATTTTATTTAACAATTCTTTTATACCGCGGTATTAAAATCAGTGCGGTGTACATAGAACAAGAACATACTACAATGCATACAAGTAACATTGAGTTTTACATTGAACAGGGAACTTCAACAATAGGACAATCGGGGGAACTATGTACAGATTAACTTAATGGTATATACAGTAATATAAAATTAAAATTATATGGTCAGGATCAAGGCATTTCAGACAGATACAAATCGTATTTATCTGTCACTGAAATGGTGCTGGAGCACTTGGTGCATTTTCTGAACCCATGAGGGTTTTTCCATTATAAAGATGATGGGCATGGCCTGGTGGACATGAGACCCTGAATTTTTTTATTTTTTATTTTATTTTATTTTATTTTATTTTTTAAAGAAAAAGGAATTTGAAAGGAAAAAAAAAAAAGGAAAAAAAAAGGGATACCGGAATCGAGCAGGCAGAAGCGGTTTTAAGAAAAAAGTTTAACTTCTTTTTCCGGTGAGAGGGTTACGACCTGTTGGCTCCACGGAAAAAGAACTGAGGAGAGGAAGTTGAGAGGGCAGGAAGGCAGAAAGAAGTGCAGGTGCAGTGGAGTGCTCCCAAAGGTTCTCTTATTGGTAAGCTGGGGAGCTTCCCACGCATTCTCAGTCGGTACCTGATGTCATCCATATGTGAAGACTACATTCCTGCTTGTTCCTGGAGATAAAGGTACACACTCATATTTAAACTTATTTTTATACCACCTTTCTACTATTCAAAGCGGTTTACAGTTTAACATGACCAAAGGTATGATGTTTTACAGAGAACTGGAACATTGGCACAGTACAATAAAATTTGGCTCAACATTTGGTATAAATAACTATTTACAGTGTTTTATGGTTGTCCTATTGAGTCTTTATGACATTGTTCGTGTCTGTTGGATTGGACTGTGGGATTTTACAGTAAGGACATGGTGGGTGAGTCACTAGGTCCGAGTGGATATTATATTCTTCCTTGAAGAGGTGCGTTTTTAATTTCTTTCTGAAGTCTGACAGGCTTTGCAGGGATGGTGGTAGTTTGTTCAATAGAGATGGGGCAAATTGAATGTTCTATTGCAGGTGGACTGTTAGCTTTTTGTCTTTAACAGTGGAATGGCTAGCGGGTTGAGTGTCTTTGCATTTTTCATTCTTTGTAGGTGAGATTAGATGTTGGAGGCATATGGCAGATTCTTTTTGAAGAATCTGGAAGATTTGTGATGAGACTTTTGCATCAGATCCTGGCTGAGATGGGAAGCCAGTGAAGTTGACTCAATATGGGGGAGATGTGTGAACCACAAGGGACACCAACAATTATTCGGGCCATTTGCAGTGGGCAGAGAGTTTTCTGCAATATCTACCGAGGCTACCTAAGCAATCTAGACTGAAGTGCTTATTCTTTTTATGTGAGACTGGAAGGGCAGTTGCTGATCAAGTGTTATGCCCAAGTATTTGGTCTCAGAATTTACCTTGATTTTTACATCAAGTTCAATTGTTGATGATGGTATGAAGGCTGGGTTAAGTGTTATGAAAAGCGCTTAGGTCTTATCTTGATTGATGAGGAGGTTGTGTTTACTAAGCCAACCTTTTTTTACATCCATAAAGCACTTATGTAAGCTGTCAGGCTCTGGAGAGAAGAGATTAATGGGTGTGAAAATTATTGTCTTCTGCATATATTTGATATAGGATTTTGTGTTCTTTGAAGAGCTGACATAATGGCTGGATGTAAATATTGAACAGAAGGGTAGACTGACTCTCTGAAATTGGCCTCCATTACACCACCCTCAACTATTTCCACTCTTACCTGGATTCCCGAAAGCAAAAAGTACAGATTAGCAAGATGACCTCAAACCCATTCTTGCAGAATACAGGTGTAACCCAGGGATCCAGTCTCTCTATTAGTTGGTGGTGGGAGACGGGAGTCAAATGCTGCAGAGATAAAGGAAAATTAGGACAAATCCATTTCTGGTATGTTGTAAGCAGGATGTGAGGGTGTTTAGGAGGGATGTGATGAGAGTTTCAACTCCATGGAACTGTCTGAAGCTATGTTGGTGGGGGTCTAGGGTGCATGTTTGTTTATCAAAGTGATCTTGCAAGCTGTCTTAGGACAATTCTGTTATGTTTGAGACTAGCAGGATGCTAGATATTGGTCTATAAGATTTGGGGGAGGACAGATCAAGTTTTGTGCTTTTGAGTAGAATTTGAATTGAAGTTTAAGTGCGGAAGGCATGCAGCCTAGAGAAAGAAGCAAGCACTATGGTCTTGAGGTATATACTCAGGTGTGATCGCAGGTGACGGCGCATGGGTCTAATGTGGAGGTTGTCATGTTGAGGCTTTGTATTGTGCCCTTTACGTTTCTGACTGGAAGCATCTCGAATTGTGACCATATCTTGAGGGTTGACTTCAGGGCTGGATGCCATTGGGGTTTGATCAGTTTTTAGTTTGTAGCTGTTTGTAGGAGGCAATCTTTTTTTTTTTGGGGGGGGGGGGGGAAATATATTTTATTGAGTGCTGTCATTGTGGGGTTCTTTCATGAGTGTCTTTACAACTGAGACAAGTTCTCGTGGTTTGTTTATTGCTGCGTTGACCAGGTTAGCGTAGTATTCACTTTTTTCTATTGAGAGTTTCATTGTTGTATATTTTAAGTTGCTCAATGTAGATGTTTTGGAGAAGGTGGTCTCTGGAGTTTCTTCATTTTTGCACCAGGTACCATAATCTGTTTTTCTGTTTCTGTAGATATGTAGAGAACCATGGGGCTCTGTTGCGGCATTTTTATGCTATTTTCCTCAGGGGAACAAGTGATGCTGCGGATAGGGCATCATTCCAGATTGATATTCTGTCAAGGTCTGAATTTGTTGAGTTGATGAGGTCTAGCTGAGGGGTGACTGCTGCAATGAATTAGGCATTGTTAACATCTCTGAACCACCAGGTCACAAGCAGTGTGTGTTTCTGCTTGATGTGGTATGGATGGGGGAGAGAATGGCAGCATGGTCAGACCAGGGGACAGGAAGAAAATTATGCAGAGGTTGTTGGGGGGGGTTGGAGAGTAGATCTGAAGGTATGAAGACTAGGTCAAACGCTTCCTTTCTTGCGAGTTGGTTCTGTGATGATTTGTGTGTATCCAAGAGAATGTTCATGGCTTCCAGGAAGGCTTCCGATTGTGATGTGGAGGAGGATGCAAGGTTAAGGTCTCCTAGAATTATCAGAAGGTTGATGACTGCGTTGGTAAGCATGCAGTTTGAAAGTTAAGGTGGTGAGATCTACGCTGTCCACATGAGGGGCTTAGTATGCTAAGCAGAGGGCAATGTTTCTGTTTGTTATGTATAAGGTGTTCATTTCTTTAATGGAGCTAGTGTTGGTAATGCTGAATTTCAGGTTCTCATTGGCAATGATACATACTCCTCCTCTGCTGGTAGTTCTATTTGATGTGAATATGTATGCTTAGGGGGACAGTTGGTTTAGTAGAACAGTCAGTGCCAAAGAAGCAAGCTTCCATAATGAACAATATGTCTAGGCTGTGTTCCTTATAAAGTCTGGCAGGGTTTGAATTCAATTTTTTGCTGAATGGGCATCTATGAAGGCACATCGTATAGGGGGTGTCATGTTATTCAAGTGGCTTGGCTTCACTGCATTATTTGTCAGTCGAGGTATGTGTTTTAGGGCACAGTAGCGTTTTTGGTAGTGAGGGCTGGTTTGTATTATCAGAGTTGCATTTAGAGGGCATCTATAACTGGTAATTATAGAGATCTGGCTGTTATAGCTTGATCTGGTTGCTGCTGTGAGGTGAATGAATGTCCAGGTGAGTAGAAGGAGTACAGAGATGGTAGCAACATACCTCTGTTCTAGGGATTCTATGTTGATGTTTTGGATGGCTTCTCATACCCATTTGATTGTTGGCTGGTTAAATGCAGCTTGTGATTCAAGGTGGTAAAAGTAGATTTTTGTGTTGTGTGGCATTGGGATCTGTATGTGCAATGTCTCCCATTTGATGTTACTTTCTACTCTGCAAATAGCAGAGGTATGGAGCAGTGTTGGCTTAAAATATTAGGCCTACCGAGTGGTTGTTTAAGTCAGCTGCTTTTAAAGGTAGAAAGGAGCAGCAATCTAAGCAATGTAATAAAGATGGATGGTCACACAAATTTTGCATTGACCATGCTGTTTTTACCTTAGATGGGCCTTAGTGTTCTTAGAGGGCATAGAATATTTTTGTTCTTCCCACGGTGTCAAGAGTTGTGCTTAATTTTACCAGCTGGCTGTACCTCATTGATGGTAGTGGTGATGGCGAGGAGACAGGATATATAAGTGTATGTGTATGTGTATGTGTATGTTTAAAGTCTACCAGGTGACTGTACACAATTTCATTACAAATTAATGTAACAATTCTACATAAAAATATAGGTTTGTACACAAATTAAGCAGCCTGTGATAAAAATCACCCACAAAAGGGAAATTGTCACTAATGCAGCGTTATGAAGGCAGTGTACATTTTCCTGTTTTTCACATTTTAAGTTTACAGCTCCACTAACAGAGCAGTTCTGTGTATAGATCCTCAGGAATTGTCAGTCTGTCAGCTCTGGACCATGAGCACCAGTTCAAATCTAAGCTCAGGTGGCCTATGTGTAATGAGATGGTAGTCTCAGTCCATTCGCAGAGGCAACAGCAGTCACACTGCAGTGCCTGTCAGATTCCTATGAATGTGTGAATTATGTTGTACAGCTCATTACTGACTAGACAAGGATCTCGCTCTATTACACTATAATGGTGCCATTTTATTTTTCATTCTAGTTCTTGCTGCTTTCTTTAAAGTGTAAATATGTAGGAAACATGCAAAGTATAAAAGTAAAATACCACCATTTCAATAATGCTATATAATAATGCATTAATGCCATACAACATGCTTTAAGACATAATATACTAGAAATATAGAACAATAAAATAAAACAATGTACTTCAGTGCTCTCTCCTCATTAGCTAGTCTGTAAACTAAAGCATTACATAAAATCTTGAATTTTAAAACAGCTGCAGTAGGTTTCCATTACCTCCCACAATTCATAAGAATGCCAAGAGCAGTATAATCATGCCCACAGCAACCATCCCTTCTCTTGCCACTATAGCGAACCATTAATCTTGTCCCAACATGATATTCTGCAACATATAGGGAAGCAGTCAGTCCACCAAAAGGCTTGTACAACATAAGCAAGGCTCTCTTATTCCACTGTATATCTATTTCTTTCTATAATTGTTCCACCTGATCCAGAAGTTTCAAGCTATGGAATGACCAATGGAAAAGGGGAGGGGGCCCCTCAAGAGAGAGGATACTGCAAAATGAATGTTACCCATCTATATGGCAGCATTTGAGTACAGAGAATACTTTACAGTAAGTTCTTCAATCCGCTCAAAACATCTCAAACTAATGAAAAATATTTCAAGTCTCAAAAGCATTGCAGAGACTTGATCGTTAGTACTACAGAAATCAGAGACACTATAAATATATTAGAAATATCACAGTATTAAAAGCTGCATGTCAGAAAAGATTTGTATGAATGTAGAAAAACGTGTGTATTGCAGCTGTGTTTGGCATATAAAAGAAAGGGTGAAACAGAGATAGGATTTAAAAGTGGTAAAAGAAAAACGAAACAGGCTAGAATAAGTGAACTGGTGTCAATATTTTATAGAATAGAGTAGGCCTCATGGCTAAGTCAAAGCTGATTTTTAAGAGAAGAGCACTTCCATTCATGCATAAAAGGGGCAGTAGCCTTTTAAAATTTGGGTTTAGATAGGAAATACCTTATTATACTATATAGGGGATAGAAATGAGTATTGCCCCTAGGTTTGAGGTCATGTTTATGCCAAAGTTGGGGAGACAGAAGACTGAACAAATTTGGTAATTTTAAAGGATAAAGAATGTAACACATTCAAATTTCTCCTATGTTTTTGTAAACGAATTAGAATTGCGAGATTTTAAATAAAATAAATTTCAGTTAACCCAGTCAAATAAATTAAGGCATTTGACAAATTAGGTACTTTATTGATCAAATAAAGATAAGGATGGGTCTCAGAAGAATATAGCCTATTATTACAACAGCTACACTGTAAACAAGTATCTACTGAAAAGTTCATCATACCTTAAGTTATCCTTAGGTAAACTCAAAACAAAAGTAGAACTTTCTGTGGGAATGAAAAACTTGTGTATTATCTGATGAGCAATGGAACACAATCATTGAACGTATATAAAACCTGTCTTTTCAGTTGATCGTGGAAAGTTATATCTATGAATTAATGCATATACAATTTGTGGTCATTTAATAAAATTGTTTCCCTATTTTTGCAAACAATTTTTATTGAATGTGCATACTCCTAGCTTTTGCACATTCATCTTGGTAAAACAGCTCAAGCTCTCTAAAGTTGGATAGGAATCATATGTAAATTGCAGTCTGGTTGTAAGAACATAACATATGCCATACTGTGTCAGACCAAGGTCCATCAAGCCCAGTATCCTGTTTCCAATAGTGGCCAATCTAGGTCACAAGTACCTAGCAGTTTCCCCAAAAGACACAGGTTCCTCAGTGCTTGTATTGGGTCAAGCAGCAATAACCTGGGTCCCTTTTAATAATGGTTTATGGACCTTTCCTCCAGGAACTTGTCCAAACCTTTTTTAAACCCAGCTACACTAATAGCTTTTACTACATCCTCTGTTAACAAATTCCAGAATTTGATTACAGTTGACTGAAAAAATATTCTCTTATTAGTCATTAGTTTCATAGAAACATAGAAATAAGACGACAAAAATAGACCACATGGCCTATCTAGTCTGTCCTTCCATAACTACAACAGTCCCCTTTTTACCTTTAGAGATCCTCTGTTTGTCCCATGCTTTTTTGAATTCAATTACTGTCCTCATCTCTAACACCTCCACTGGGAGACTATTCCACGGATCCACTACTCTTTCCGTAAAGAAATATTTCCGCATAATCACTCCTGAATCTATCTATCTATCTCCCTTCACCCTCATCCCATGTCCCCTCGTAGCAGAACTTGCTTTCAATTGAAAGAGGCTCTTTCACTGAACATTTATACCACGGAGGTATTTAAACATCTCAATCATATCACCTCTATCCCGCCTTTCCTCTAAGGTGTACATATTAAGATCCTTCAGTCTGTCCTCATATGCTGTATAATGAAGACCACTAATCATTTTAGTAGCCACCCTCTGCACCGACTCCATCCTGTTCACATCCTTTTGAAGGTGCGGTCTCCAGAATTGCACACTATACTCCAAATGAGGTCGCACCAAAGACTGATACAGAGGCATTATCACCTCCTTTTTTCTGCTAGCCATTCCTCTCCGTATGCACCCAAGCATCCTTCTAGCTTTTGCCGTCTTTTCTACCTGTTTAGCTACTTTAAGATCATCAGTCACAACCACACCTAGGTCCCGCTCTTCTTTAGTGGACAAAAGTACTTCACCCCCTATACTATATTGCTCTCTTGGATTGCTGCAGCCCAAATGCATGACCTTGCATTTTTTCACATTAAATCCCAGCTGCCAAATTCTAGATCATTCTTCAAGCTTAGCTAGATCCCTCATGTTATCTACCCCTTCCTGGGTGTCTACTCTATTGCAGATTTTGGTATCATCCGCAAAGAGGCAAACCTTACCTGAAAGCCCTTCCGCTATATCACTAACAAAGATGTTAAAAATAAATCGGACCAAGGACAGACCCCTGGGGCACACCACTGATAACATCCTTCTCCTCAGAGTGAGCTCCATTTACCTGTACTCTTTGACGCCTCCCACCCAACCAATTTCTAACCCAAGCAGTAACTTTAGGGTCCATCCCTAGGGTGCTCAGTTTGTTTATAAGTCGCCTGTGAGGAACAGTGTCAAAGGCTTTACTGAAATCTAAATACACCACATCTAGGGCACTCCCTCGGTCCAACTCCCTGGTCACCCAGTCAAAGAAATCAATCAGATTTGTCTGACAAGACCTGCCTCTTGTGAATCCATGCTGCCTCGGATCCTGTAATCCGCTGGACTCCAGAAACCTCACTATTTTCTCTTTCAGCAGCGTTTCCAATAATTTACTCACCACCGAAGTTAAACTAACCGGCCTGTAGTTTTCAACCACATCCTTACTTCCACTTTTGTGTAAAGGCACCACATGAGCCTCTCTCCAGTCCTTCGGCACCACTCCCGACTCCAACGAGGCATTGAAAAGGTCAGTCAGTGGAGCTGCTAGAACGTCCAAGTTCCCTCAGTATTCTCAGGTGTATCCCATCCGGTCCCATCGCTTTGTCTACTTTAAGTTGAGATCGTTTCTCACGAACACAGTCTTTTGAAAATTGTTTAAGATGTCCTTTGCTTCTGTTCCTATTTGTGGGTGTTTTCTGAGGTCCTGCTCCTGGTTCTTCATCTGTGAACACAGAACAAAAATATTTGTTAAGCAATTCCGCTTTATCCTTATCAGCTTCTACATATTCCTCCCCTGCACTCTCGAGTCTGACAATACCACTCTTGCCCTTCCTCTTCTCACTAATATATCTGAAAAATGTCTTATCCCCCCCATTTTATTGCATTGGCTATTTCCTCCTCCTTTTGAATCTTTGCCTTCTCGACTACTTTGCTAGCTTCTCTAAGTTTTTCCAAATACAGATGCTTGTCTTCCTCTCTCTGATCTCTTGTATTTCATGAAGGCCTCCTTTTTCTTCATTTTTTCAGCTACTTCTTTCGAAAACCACAGTGGTCTCCTTTTCCTTTTACCTTTATTTACCATTTTAACAAAAAGGTTGGTTGCCCTTAAAATATCACCTTTCAGTTTTTCCCACTGTTTTTCTACATCCCTCAGCTGTTCCCATCCAACTAACGACTCCCTGAGGTATTGGCCCATCTTCGCAAAGTTAGTCTTCCTAAAGTCTAAGATCCTCGCCTTTGAATAGATTCTAACAGCCCTAGTCCTAATACTGAACCACACCATCTGGTGATCACTGGATGCAAAATGATCTACCACTACAACATCAGAAACACTTTCACCATTGGTAAGCACAAAGTCCAGTATGGCCCATTCACGTGTGGGGTCTGTTACCAATTGCCTGAATAGTTCTGCCTGTAAAGAATCCAGGATCTCCTTACTTCTAGATATTGCAGCAGGAATGTGCCAAACATCTGGCATATTGAAATCTATCAGTAGCACTTCCCCTTTTCTAGCAATGCTGCGCATGTCTTCAGTTAACTCTGTCCACCTCTTCCTCTTGTGAGGGAGGTCTGTATATCACACCAATGTAAATAGATTTCTCTTTCCCTCTTTCTAGTTCAATCCAAAATGCCTCCCCTCTCCCTTTTAAGCTCTGTAATTCCAAAGCTTTAATAGTAGTTTTTACATATAGTGCCACTCCTCCTCCCCTACTGCCTACCCTGTCCTTTCTGAATAAAAGTATAGCCAGGTATAGTTACATCCCAATCATGGTTTTCTGTGAACCATGTTTCTGTGACTGCCACTAAATCCAAGTCAGCCACTCCCACCAAAGCTTCAACATCAGGGATCTTATTTCCCATGCTACGGGCATTTATACACACTGCTTTCCATGTGTTACCCCTGTTACCCATTTCCATAAAGGTATTTAATGTATCACCTACCTGGGGGCTTTCACTTACTTGGGGGCTTTCTTCTCCCATCCCCAATGAATCTAGTTTAAAGCCCTTTTCAGTAGATTAGCCAGTCTACTACTGAAGACGCGTTGACCTTTCTTGGACAGATGGATGTCATCTCTGCTCTGCAACCCTTTGAACAGCATCCCATGGTCTAGGAAACCAAAACGCTCTCGATGACACCATCCACGCAGCCATGCATTCATCTCCAGGATGCGAGCCTCTCTGCCTTGGCCTTTACCCTCAACAGGGAGGATTGAAGAGAACACCAACTGTTCACCTAACTGCTTCACCCTCTGGCCCAGAGCCATGAAGTCACTTATGATACGTTCCGAGGTATACCTGGTAGTATCATTTGTTCCAACATGGATTAGCAACATTGGGAAATAGTCAGTGGGTTTGATGAGTCTCGGCAAACTCTCCATAACATCTTGGATTTTGACACCAGGCAGACAGCATACCTCTCTGGACATCAAGTCTGGTCGGCAGATGGACGCCTCAGTACCCTCAGAAGAGAGTCTCCAACCACCACTACCCTTCGTTTCCTTGTGGTCACTGATTCTACAACTTTGGGGTACTTGAGCTCTGGTTCTTCCCTTTCCAGGGATGCTTTCATCTCCTCCACTTCCAGGGCTGCATAATGGTTCTTCAATTCAAGGGCTGGAGAAGTTGGATTGGTGATTTTGCAGGCCCTGGTGACTTGTGTCCAACCATTGATATTCTGTTAGCACCCATCTTCTCCTCTGCTGGAGAGCTTTGTTGCTGGAAGAAGCATCTCAATGTACTTCTCACTGTCTTGAATGCTCCTCAGCTTCGCCACCTCCTCTCTGAGTTCCTCCACTTGTTTCCTCAGAGCTTCAGCATGCAGGCACCCTGCACATGGAACCGGTCCTTCAACTGGCATTAGGACCTCTGTCTGGACCGAGGCAGAAGCTGTAACGGGGGCAACAGCTTTAGCGATACGATTTTTCCCAGCCATTGTTCTGTTCGTGGAGCTTAGGTATCTGTTAAAGCAAAAGAGAGAGATCTACCAAGTACCAGCTGGTTTTTCCCAGCTGTCCTTTCAGAGAAAAAGCAGTTAAATCTCCTTAATTATATTCAAAATGTGCTGGTCCAATTCTCTGTGCTTTGTCAAATGGGGAGGTGCCCTATAAAGCAAGACTACTTGCTAGGGGTGGGTGGGAGTCGGGGTGGGTAGGGAGGGAACTAATACCTGATTAGGTGTCAGCAGTTCCCAAAGCTGAGGAGGTTACTGGAGTTCAACCACCTACTGTGCTCAAGGAAAGTCCCACTAAAGCACCAAAAAGAAAGTAACCTTGCTTTAAAAATGTACAAAAAACACTTTTAAGAGTTACCCTGTAGCTTCATTGCATGTCCCCTAGTCTTTCTATATTCTGATGAAGACAATCGATCTACGTTTACCCGTTACACTCCATTCATTAATTTATAGATCATAGCTATATAATCATATCTCCCCTCAGCCGTCTCTTTTCCAGGTTGAAGAGCCCTAACATTTTTAGCTTCTCTTCATAGGGGTATCCTTCCATCCCCTTTACCATTTTGGTGTCTCTTCTCGGTACCCTTTCTAATAACGCTATATCCTTTTTAAGATATGGCGACCAGAACTGCACACAATATTCAAGGTGTGGACGCACCATGGAACGATACAGAGGCATTATAATATCCTTTGTTACTTTCCATTTCTTTCCTTATGATTCCTTGCATTCTATTTGCTCTCTTGGCCACCTCAGCACACTTGGCGGAGGGTTTTAACATATTATCCACGATGACGCCTAAACCTTTTTCCTGGGTGGTGGTTCCTAATGTGGAACCTTGCATCATGTAACCATAGTCTGGGTTGTTCTTAACTAGGTGCAAAACTTTGCACTTGTCCACATTAAATTTCATCTGTCATTTAGATGCCCAGTATTCCAATTTATCAAGATCCTCTTGCAATTTTCCACAATCCTCATGGGTTTTAACAACTTTAGTTTTGTGTCATCTGCAAATTTGATAACATCACTCGTTATTCTCTTTTCCAGGTCATTTATGAATATGTTAAAAAGCAGCGGAGCCAGCACAGATCCCTGGGGTACTCCACTATTCACTTTTCTCCATTGGGAAAATTGGCCATTTAGCCCTACCCTCTGCTTTCTATCTTTTAACCAGTTCCTGATCCACAATAGTACACTGCCTCCTATCTCATGACTTTTTCGTTTTGCCAAAAGTCTCTGATGAGGGACCTTGTCAAAGGCTTTCTGAAAGTCCAGATACAATATATCAACAGACTCACCTTTGTCTACCTGTTTATTCACACCTTCAAAAAAACATAACAGATTAGTAAGACAAGATCTTCCTTATCTAAAGCCATGTTGGCCGTCTCCCATTAAGCCATGACTATCTACATTTCACATAAATTTTGTTCTTTTTGATGGTTTCTACCATTTTCCCCAGTACTGACGCCAGGCTCACCGGTCTGTAGTTTCCCGGGTCACCCCAGGAACCCTTTTTAAAAATTGGCATTACATTGGCCATCCTCCAATCTTTAGATATTACAGGTGATTTTAATGATAATTCACAGATTACTAATAGCAGGTCTGCAATTTCATATTTCAGTTCTTTCAATAGTTTGATGTATACTATCCAGTCCAAGTGATTTGCTACTCTTCAGTTTATCAAATAGTTGTAATACATCTTCCCAGTGTATCGATATTTCCTTCAATTCTTCCTCACCTTTAAATACCACTTCAGTCATGGGTAACATCCCTACATGGGTAACATCCCTCCCCTGACGGCTGAGGGGAGATATGATAGAAGTCTATAAATCAATGAACGGAGTGGAACGGGTAAATATAGATTGATTGTTTACGTTATCAGAATATAGAAAGACTAGGGCACATGCAATGAAGCTACAGGGTAAATTATTTAAGACTAATAAAAGAAAATATTTTTTCACTCAACGTGTAATCAAACTCTGGAATTTGTTACCGGAGGATGTAGTAAAGGCTGTTAGTGTAGCTGGTTTTAAAAAAGGTGTGGACAAGTTCCTGGAGGAAAGGTCCATAAACCATTATTAAGAAGGGACCCAGGATATCAATGCTTGACCCAGTACAAGCATTGTGGAACCGGTCTCTTTTGGGGAAACTGTTAGGTACGTATGACCTAGATTGGCCACTGTTGGAAACAGGATACTGGGCTTGATGGACCTTGGTCTGACCCATTATAGCATATCTTACGTTCTTACATCTTCCTTAGTAAAGACCGAAGCAAAGAATTCAGTCTCTCTGCCTTGTCCCCTCTTAGTGCCCCTTTCACACCTCTATCATCTAATGGTCCAACTGACTCACAGGGGGTTTTTTTGCTATGAATGTACTTGAAAAAGTCTATTATGCGTTTTTGCTTCCACAGCAAGCTTTTTCTCAAATTCTCTTTGCCTGTCTTATCAATGCCTTGCATCTAACTTGCCAGTGCTGGTGCTTTTTTTCAGGTTTCGTCGTTTGGCTTTTTTTTCCCCATTTCCTGAAAGATGCTTTTTCGGCAACAGCCTCTCTGACATCACCTTTAAACCATGCCGGCAGTTTCTTGGACTTCCTTCTACTTTTCTTAAGGCATGGAATATAGCTAGTCTGAGCTTCCAAGATAGTATTTTTAAACACCCAAGCTTGATGAAAGTCTAACCTTTGCAACTGCTCCTTTTAGTTTTTTTCTTAACTATTTTCCTCAAGTTAAAAGGTAGTACTGTGGATTTCCTTACCATCCCTCCTCCATATATTAAATCAAACGTGATCATGCTATGATCGCTATTGCCAAGTGGCCCCAACACCCTTATCTCTTGCACCAGATCTAGTGTTCCTCTAAGGACTAGGTCCAAAATGGCTTCCCCTCTGGTCGGTTCATGAACGAGCTGCTCCAAAAAGCTGTTCTTTATCTCCCTAGCATGTCCTGCTGTGACACTGACCCAGTCAATACCAGGGTAACTGAAATCACCATTACTACTGTGCTGTAACTTGTGTTAGCTTCCCTGATTTCTTTGAGCATTTCATCATCCATTTGTTCATTCTGGCCAGGCGGTTGATAGTACACTCCCACTGCCATCGCCTTCCCATTTTAACATGGAATTTCAATCAATCGAGATTCTACAGTAAATTTTGTTTCCTGCAAAACTTTAATCCTTTGTGACTCAATATCCTCTCTAAACAGAGCGCAACCCCTCCACCAATTTCATCAGCTCTCTCATTACGATATAGTTTGTACCCAGGTATCACAGTGTCCCACTGGTTGTTCTCCTTCCACCATATCTCATATACAAATCATATCTAACTTCTCATTTAGTGCTATATATTCTAACTTTCCCATCTTAATTTTTAGACTTCTAGCATTTGCATACAAGTATTTTAGGAACTGTATTTTATTCATATTAATCTGGCTATCGGTAGGCAGGGGTAATTTGGAATCTTTAAGCTCTGTCTGCTCTGTAGTCAAGGGCATTTTGGCTACTTTTGTCTTTGTTGGCACTTCTCTGCTGATATGCCCTAGCTTCATTCTTTTGGTAGTATCCTTCAAGGATACATTGTTCCGAACCATGCACTCTTGGGCGACTGTCGGCTCTCCCCTATTATCTAGTTTAAAAGCTGCTCTCTCTCCTTTTAAAGGTTAATGCCAGCTGCCTGGTTCCATCCTGATTAAGGTGAAACCCATCCCTTCAGAAGAGTCCCTCCTTTCCCCAGAATGTTCTCCTGTTCCTAACAAATCTAAAACCCTCATCCTTGCACTATCATCTCATCCACGCACAGACTCTGGAGCTCTGCCTGCCTTTTGGGTCCTGCACATGGAACGGGAAGCATTTTGGAGAATGCTACTCTGGAAATTCTGGATTTCAACTTCCTATCTAAAAGCATAAATTTTGCCTTCAAAACCTCCCTACCGCTTTTTCCTATATCACTGGTACAGACATGTACCAAGACCGCAGACTCCTCCCCAGCACTAAGACCTTGTCTAGGTGGTGCGTGAGGTCCACTACCTTTGCACCAAGCAGGCATGTTACCAGGTGATCCTCAAGTCCGCCAGCCACCCAGCTAGCTACATGCCTAATGATCGAACTACCAACTATAACGGCTGTCCTAACCCTTCCCTCATGGGCACATGGCCCTGGAGAAACATCCTCGGTGCGAGAGGGTTTTACATCACCTGGAGGACAGGTCCTAGCTACAGGATCACTTCCTGCCACACCAGGGTGATGTTCTCCTGTCACATGACCTCTCTCAGATGTTGCCAGACTGGAGGTGGGACTTCAGGACTATATCTCTGTAGGTCTCATCTATATACCTCTCTGTCTTCCTTATGTCTTCCAAGTTTGCTACTCTAGCCTCCAGAGACTGAACTCGTTCCCTGAGAGCAAAGAGCTCCTTGCACTTAGTGCACACATAAGACCCCTCGCCAACTGGGAGAAAATCATACACATGACACTCAATGCAAAAGACTGGAAAGCCCCCATCTCGCTGCTGGACTGCATCTTAGTTTTAAGGTTGTGTTTAGATATTTAAGTTCTTTACTTACTAAGGGTTGCTGGGGATACTTATACTAATAAAACTACACCTCATAAGTTTAATGTACTTTGTTCACCTGAAGTTCAATTAATCTCGGGTCCTTAATGTATGCTGATGAGAATAAACAGCTGCACCTGAGAGTGAATATGGCACCTCCTTTCCTTTAAGAGGTTTAAGCACCTATAAAGCTACGATTATCCCAGGGGTGTGTGGGTGTCAGAGAGGGAGTGTTGTGAAAGGATTCCTTTTAGGGGCTTGTGGGCTACTGTAATGCCGTGGTCTCAGTCTTGTAATCATTTCGGAGGTGTTCTGAATGTAAGGGAGGGTGAATCGTCAAGGTGCACTTTTGGTCTGGAGGTTGGGGCTTTTTAGTAGCAGGCATCTGTAGATGAAGGTCTGTGGGTATCAGTTTCTTGTTAACACCTTGTATCTGTTTCTTCTGTTTTAGCTTCTGTCAAAAAGAGTGAGATTACTGAATAGTTATTTGAGTCAGTCCGCTGATAGTTTGGATCACGCCGGGATAAATGCTTTGGAGTGCAGAGGTGCTGGCATTTTTTCGTTGCCTGGAAAAGAATCTAGACTGAATGTTGGAAAGGTACAGCGCTCTTTTGTATTATTTTTTCAAAATTTCTAATCTATGGTGGTCTGATCACAGACTGTTCTTTTCTGCTTCATGTGAGCGATTGTATATATACACTAGGTTTCACAGGGATGATTTACCGAATGAGTATTTAGTTTATAGAACTGCTTTTGACAGTTGTTATAAGCCTGTCTGGGTTGAACTTCTCTTTTTTTAATGAAAGGGCCCTTTTTGAAAATAATGCCATTCTTTAGAAAAAATATGCGGCCCTTAGTGTTTTATCCCCTTTTCTGTTAGTACTAACTATGATGGCAGAACCCAGTGCTATATCGTAGTCATAACAATAGCCTTTAAAGATTAGTCAATCAATCTAGCACATTATGACTAAGAAAACAGTCCGTATTTAATATTTTGTGTTACTCCTGTCCTCCTTTTTTTGCATCTATTTCGTTAACATGTTTCATATACTATACCTGCAGTTTTTTCTGTATGTACAAAGTGGCTGATATTTTATTCTTTTCCTCTCCCTTGAGTCACAAGGCATAATTTGAAGGGGTCTTGTCTGAGGGATGGTCTACTACGGTTTGTAACAGTTTTGTTTAAATCACATTTTGCATGTGTCACATCCCCTAATTTCATATAGGCGGTTTTATTTTATTACTTTTATTCTTTTCACTTTTGGTTATTTGTCTATATGCAACTTTGTTTTATATTTTTAACCATTTATCCATCCTTTTACATTTGTTCATGATAAAACAAAGCAGCACAAAATACTTTGCTATAACATGTTTTGATAAATTTTAAAATAGTATGTGTTAATATAAAACATATGTATTATGTTTTCTAGTATGCCAAAAGAACCGCTGATGAAGGCATAGCCGAAACACAGTCATGTCGGGTTGCCATATGGATCCCTTTGGAGGGTTTTTTTGTACCGCTGGTGAAGAATTTATAATAAAAAGTTCTCCTTTGTTACCATGCATAGACTGGGTCTTGGTTGGTTTATGTGGTATAGTGCTTTGTCATTGGACCCGTAGTAACTTCAACTACCTGCTAAAAAAGCAGCTAGCACAGTAAGTCTCACACTGCTTTGAGCATAAAAAAAAGGAGCAGCAGGATGGAGAGGGAGGCCAGTGACAGTTAGCAAGCAAGATTTTGGCACACTCTAGCTGTCACAACTGCTGATACCATGGCTACACAGTGTCCCTAGTCTTTGGTACTACCACTGGGTGACTGACACCATTTTGACACCTGGAGCAGGAGCAAATATAGATGGCTCATGCCCCCGTCCACTAGGACCACCAGGGAGCCCTTAGGTAAGTCCCAGGAGAAGGGGAGAGCTGCCCTAGCAAATAGTAATTTTACAGGGTGAGATGGTGTTAAAGAGGTACTTTGCTGAGAGCATCAGAACATCATAACCAGTTTTATTGTGGCACTGCACTTGCATTCCCTGACTCAGCAGGGAGCATAGGCCAATACAGCAAGTGTCTGCCCTGCATGATAGATATATCTACCACACAGGACTTGCACTTAAGTGCAAGCACTTATTGCACTTCAGTAAATATGCATCCTTAGAGATGTTTGTGAATACTAGTAGCTCAGGTTGGCAATCATGATGATGGATTGTTCTCAAGAGCTTGATAGCTTAACTGCAGACATTTTGTCACCATTCAAGGGGACATCAGTGCAGGATTCCAGATGGTAATGTGCTTGAATGCTTGCGTTTGTACTTATATTGGGGGTTAGTGGCGATTCAGCTCTTTGGTCTGCTGGGATTCGTAGATCGGGTCTATATCAATATGTCTGTGTCAAGTTTGTGGAAAACCAGGCTTCCAGAAATTCTTTTAGTTTGTGCTAATGCTTTGATTTCAGTTGTGTTCCAGTTAAAATTATGGCCTTCTGGGTCTTCATGGATTGAGACCAGCGAGAGTGGGTCGTGTCTTTTGCTGGCTAGTTGGAGTTTGTGTAGTCTAGTGGATAGTTTTCTTCCTGTTTTGCTGACTTAGTTCTTGTCACAGTCACCACATTGACTTTTGTGCATGTTTGTCCTTTGATTGATCTTTCTCCAATTGTCCTTTCAGTTTTGACAGGATTGCAGTTGGTTTATGGGTTCAGGGTTGCAGTTGGTTTGTGGGCTATTGTAGTGCCGTGGTCTCTAAGTAGTCTCATGGTTATTTCAGAGGGCTTCTGGATGTAAGAGGATGAATCGTTGGGGTGCACTTGCCAATAGAACACAGAGCAGAAGAGAAAAAACACACTGCTCTACAGAAAAAATTATCTAGACTCAGTTGCAATGACTGCAACAACAACGAACAATGGATAAGAAACCTAGCCAACAGGCCACTCAAAACCCACGAAAAGCAAGTTCTCATAAAAAGGACTCAACCTTAATCTCAGCAATGCAGCCAACACAGAATTCCTAGTCAGCCTCAAAAACCTATTCAAATTAAACCATTTTAGGAAGAATGCCAACAAACACGCCAAATCATCATCCCAGCTCTAAAATGAAACCAAAAAGTCAATGCACTTTCTAAACAAGAGAAACAAGCGCTCCAATCCCTGAAGACTGACCACACCACATTCATTCTTCCTACCAGCAAAGGATGCATGACGGTGGTATTGGACAGGGCAGAGTCCATACAGAAAGCGAAACTACAAAAGGACACGTCCACTTACTGGCTCACCGAGAACAACCAGACCATGAAGCTCACTAGCAGGATCAACAAAACCCTAATGAAACTTGAACAATTGAACCTGATCACAAGAGAAGAATGCTGGCGAATGAGAGCAACCAGGTCCAACATCGCACAGTTCTATGGAATTCCAAAAGTGCACAAAGGTGGAGCACCACTCTGGCTGATAGTCTCACTCCCAGGCACACCTACTTACAATCTAGCCAAAGACATGTGGAGATGCCTCTAACACCTGACCTACAAGTCACAACACTCTATAAAACAATGCTCAACAGTTACTGAACCAACTAAAAAGACTATCAGACTGACAAAGATGGCGATAGTGCTGTGACGTCGAACATACTATTTACATACATTGACCAAAAACTGGCAGTCAGTATAAAATCAGAGACCTACTCAATGACCAAACGATGCAAACAGGGTTGCTCAACACAAAGCATATGTGAACTCCTTAAGTTGTGCCTATCAACTTATTTTGAATTTGATGGACAAAAAACTATGAACTAAAAGGATCACCAATGAGATCCCCCATATCCGGACTAGTACCAAGATTGTGATGCAAAAACTTGAAGTCATCACTCTCTCACAAGTAAACCCAAACTGTGGGTACAGTATGTCAATACTACCTTAGTCATAATAAAAATGCAACCAAATCGAACATCCATCCTAACTAATCAACAGTGTCCGAGGACATCCAGTTCAAAATGGAAACTGCCAAGGACAAACAAAAAACATTCCTGGATGTTCTTGTCACGAGAACCAAAACCAGCAAATTCCACACATCAGTCTACAGAAAAGCAACACACACGGACCAAATCCTTAACTTCTATAGCAATCACCCGAAGTACCACAACAAAGCTGCATAAAAATGCTAGTCAGAAGAGTAGAATCCCACTGCAACATGACAGAAGCTAAAACAGATACAATGTGTTAAAAAAAAAACTGATGCAGATCTTCATCTGCAGATGCCTGCTGCCAAAAAGCCCCAACCTCCAGACCAAAAGTGCACCCTGATGATTCACCCTCCCTTACATCCAGAACACCTCTGAAATTATCACAAGACTAAGAGACCACGGCATTACAACAGCCCACAAGCCCCTAAGAGGAATCCTGTCAAAACCAAAGAACCACCAGAGAAAGATCAAAGGATAAATGTAGTGTACAAGATTCAATGCAGTGACAAGAACTATTTCGGCAAACACATGAAGAAAAAACTATACCAGACTACATGAACACCAACTAGCCAGCAAAAGACATGACCCACTCTCCCTGGTCTCAATCCATGAAGATGCAGAAGGCCACAAAAATTCAACCGGGACAACTGAAATCATAGCACGAGCATGAGCACAAGCAAAAAAGAAAGAATTTCTGGAAGCCTGGTTTTCCACCACAAACTCGACAGACATATCGACAGACCCAATCTACCATTCCCTGCAGACCAAAGAGCTGAGGCACCACCACCAACTATAACCCAACAACCCTCAGGGAGGCCAACCAAAATCAATTCCTGCGACCAAAGAGCTGAATCACCACCAACCCAATACAAAATACAAATGCAAGAATTCAAGTACATTACCATCTGGAACCATGCAATGATATCCCCTCAAATGGTGACGAAAAACATCTGCAAGCAAATTATCAAGCTCAGAACAATCCAACATCAAATATGCCTCTTGTTATATGAATTTTGCTAGATCTGTGAATTGCTTTGGGCGTCATTTTGATACAGGAACGTGGTTAATACCTTTGTAAAACAAAACTAGAAGATCTAATAAATCCAGCTCCTGCCTGTTAATGCCAGTGTGCCATTTCCCCCACTGTAGTTTATTGATCAAACAAGAACTCAGCAGTATAACAGTTCTGGTCAACATTATTGGTACCCTTGCATTTTAGGTATGTTGCGTAGAATAGCTTATTTCCAATTATTTCTCAAGATATTTCATTATTTTTTGTTGTATACCTTTGAACATACTACTAAAAGATGTCTGTGCAACTAAGATGTAGTAATTTCTGAGAAAAAAAAAACCCACACCACACACACCACAAAACTGACCTTAACAGGATTAATGGCACCTTTCACTAATATTTGGTTACACAACCCTCGCCAGTTATGACAGCCTCCAAACATTTCTTGTAGCCATCTATAAAGTTTCATACATATAATGTCTTATATACCGCGCTTTTTAGAATCACTGCGGTTTACAGTTAACAACTTGTGCAGAGCAGGCAGGAATTACACTGGACTTACAATGAACAGACATCTGTCTGCTGGTAGTTTCTCTCTCTCCAACTGTGATTTATTCCAGCTCATGAATGTTTCCAGGATTCATTTTACCAATGGCAGATTTCAGCTCTTCCCAAAAAAGGTTCTCGAATGGATTGAGATCAGGACTCATTGCCGGCCAGTTTAACACAATCCAGTTCCTTTTTAACCATCTTTTTGTACTTTTGGATGTATTTTTTCGGATCACTGTCCTGCTGGAGGCCTTATGACCAACCAAAATCTAGCTTTCAGACAATAGGCAGCACATTGTGCTTAAAGTACCTCAATAGTCCTCTGATTTCATGATCCCTTTAATACGTTGCAGGATGTCAGTTTGAGGCAGCAAAACAGCCCTGCAACATTATGGAAACTCTACCATATTTAACTATAGGAAAGGTGTGCTTTTTTTTGTTTCTTAAGCACCATTTCTTCACCTACAAATGTATCACTATTCTGAATTGCCAAAGAGCTTGATTTTGGTTTCATCTGTCCACAGAACATTTTCCCAGAAGGATTTTGGTTTCTCAAGGTTGGATTTGGGCAAAAGATCATGTGTGCCTTTTTATAGGTGTGCTCACTGACTATTACCCAATGTTGGAACAAATGATACTGCCAGGTATCCCTCGGAACATATCAAAAGTGACTTCATGGCTCTGGGACAGAGGGTGAAGCACAGGTGGTGTTCTCTTCAATCCTCCCTGTTAAGGGTAAAGGCCAAGGCAAAGAGGCTTGCATCCTGGAGATGAATGCATGCCTGCGGTGATGTGTCAGAGAGCATTTAGGTTTCCTAGACCATGGGATGCTGTTCCAAGGGTTACAGAGCAGAGATGGCATCCATCTGTCCAAGAAAGGTCAACGCGTCTTCGGTAGTAGACTGGCTTTAAACTAGATTCGTTGGGGATGGGTAAGGAAAGCCCCCAGGTAGGTGATACATTAAATACCTTTATGGAAATGGGTAACAGGGGTAACATATGGAAAGCAGTGTGCATAAATGCCCGTAGCATGATCCCTGAGGTTGAAGCTTTGGTGGGAGTGGCTGACTTGGATTTAGTGGCAGTTACAGAAACATGGTTCACAGAAAACCATGATCGGGATGTAACTATACCTGGCTATACTTTATTCAGAAAGGACAGGGTAGGAAGAAGGGGAGGAGGAGTGGCACTATGTCTAAAAAACTAATATTAAAGCTCTGCAATTACAGAGCTTAAAAGGGAGAGAGGAGGCATTCTGGGTTAAACTAGAAAGAGGGAAAGAAATCTATTTGCATTGGTGTGATATACAGACCTCTCCTCACAAGAGGAAGAGGTGGACAGAGTTAATTGCAGACATACGCAGCATTGCTAGGAACGGGGAAGTGCTACTGATAGGAGATTTCAATATGCCAGATGTTGATTGGCACATTCCTGCTGCAGCATCATCAAGAAGTAAGGAGATCCTAGATTCTCTACAGGGAGAACTATTCAGGCAATTGGTAACAGACCCCACACGCGAAGGGGGCCATACTGGACTTGGTGCTTACCAATGGTGAAAGTGTTTCTGATGTTGTAGTGGGAGATCATTTTGCATCCAGTGAGCACCGGATGGAGTGGTTCAGTATTAGGATTAGGGCTGTTAGAATCCATTCAAAAGGTGAGGATCTTAGACTTTAGGAAGACTAACTTTACCAAGATGGGCCAATACCTCAGGGAGTCGTTAGTGGGATGGGAACAGCTGGGGGATGTAGAAAAAAAAACAATGGGCAAAACTGAAAGGGGATATTTTAAGGGCAACCAACCTTTTTGTTAAAACGGAAAATAAAGGTAAAAAGAAAAGGAGACCGCTATAGCTTTCGAAAGAATTAGCTGAAAAAAAGTGAAGAAAAAGAGGGAGGCCTTCATGAAATACAAGAGATCAGAGAGAGAGAGAGAGAGAGGAAGACAGGCATCTATATTTGGAAAAACTTAGAGAAGCTAGCAAAGTAGTCAGGAAGGCAAAGATTCAAAAGGAGGAGGAAATAGCCAATGCAATAAAATGGGGGGATAAGACTTTTTTCATATATGTTAGTGAGAAGAGGAAGGGTAAAAGTGGTATTGTCAGACTCAAGGGTGCAGGAGAGGAATATGTAGAAGCTGATAAGGATAAAGTGGAATTGCTTAAATATTTCTGTTCTGTGTTCACAGATGAAGAACCAGGAGCAGGACCTCAGAAAACACCCAAACAGGAACAGAAGCGAGGGACATCTTGAACAATTTGCAGAAGACTGTTCGTGAGAAACTAGCTCAGCTTAAAGTAGACAAAGCGATGGGACCAGATGCGATACACCCTAGAATACTGAGGGAACTTGTGGACGTTCTAGCAAATCCACTGACAGACCTTTTCAATGCCTCGGAGTCAGGAGTGGTGCCAAAGGACTGGAGAGAGGCTCATGTGGTGCCTTTACACAAAAGCGGAAGTAAGGATGTGGTTGAAAACTACAGGCCGGTTAGTTTAACTTCGGTGGTGAGTAAATTATTGGAAAAGCTGCTGAAAGAGAAAAATAGTGAGGTTTCTGGAGTCCAGCGGATTACAGGATCCGAGTCAGCTTGGATTCACCAGAGGCAGGTCTTCAGACAAATCTAATTTCTTTGGGTGACCAGGGAGTTGGACCAAGGGAGAGCCCTAGATGTGGTGTATTAGATTTCATTAAAGCCTTTGACACTGTTGTTCTTCACAGGCGATTTATAAACGAACTGAGCACCCTAGGGATGGACCCTAAAGTTACTGCTTGGGTTAGAAATTGGTTGGGTGGGAGGCGACAAAGAGTACAGGTAAATGGAGCTCACTCTGAGGAGAAGGATGTTACCAGTGGTGTGCCCCAGGGATCTGTCCTTGGTCCGATTCTTTAACATCTTTGTTAGTGATATAGCGGAAGGGCTGTCAAATAAGGTTTGCCTCTTTGCGGATGATACCAAAATCTGCAATAGAGTAGACACCCAGGAAGGTGTAGATAACATGAGGAGGAATCTAGCTAAGCTTGAAGAATGGTCTAGAATTTGGCAGCTGGGATTTAATGTTAAAAAATGTTAAGGTCATGCATTTGGACTGCAGCAATCCAAGGGAGCAATATAGTATAGGGGGTGAATTACTTTTGTCCACTAAAGAAGAGCGGCACCTAGGCGTGGTTGGGTCTGATGATCATAAAATAGCTAAACAGGTAGAAAAGGCAATGGCAAAAGCTAGAAGGATGCTTGGGTGCATACGGAGAGGAATGGCTAGCAGAAAACAGGGAGGTGATACTACCTCTGTATAAGTCTTTGGTGCGACCTCATTTGGAGTATAGTGTGCAATTCTGGAGACCGCACCATCAAAAGGATATAAACAGGATGGAGTTGGTGCAGAGGGTGGCTACTAAAACGATTAGTGGTCTTCATTATAAAGTATATGAGGAAAGACTTAAGGATCTTAATATGTACACCTTGGTTGGGACAGAGGTGATATGATTGAGATGTTTAAATACCTCCGTGGCATAAATGTTTAGGGAGAGAGCCTCTTTCAATTGAAAGCAAGTTCTGCTACGAGGAGACATGGGATGAGGGTGAAGGGAGATAGATATACGGAAAGAGTAGTGGATCCGTGGAATATAGTCTCCCAGTGAAGGTGGTAGAGATGAGGACAGTAACTGAATTCAAAAAAAAGCATGGGACAAACAGAGGATCTCTAAAGGTAAAAAGGGGACTGTTGTTGTTGATATGGAAGGACAGACTAGATAGGCCATCTGGTCTTTTTCTGTAGTCATGTTTCTATATCTGTTTTTGAGCAGTGAGAGGAAAGTCCTCCATGGCCTTTGCCCATGAAGTCCTTCTTTGTTTAATGCACAGTGTATGGTGAGAATTGAAGCCACCACTCTAGATTGCTCTAGGTCAGTCTTAAGCTCTTTGAATGTTATATGTGGTGTTTTTCCAAATGTTCGCACTAACCTTCGAAGACTTCTTAGATTAAAATTTTCCTCTTTCTACCATGTCCTGGGAGGTTCTTGACCATTCCATGAACAGAAAATGTATTAACACTGAACTGTAAATCTAGGAATCCAAGGTCTTTAGAGATGGCCTTGTACCCCTTTGAAGTTTGTTTGGTAATGGCTGCTCTGTTTACATCATTGCAAAAAGCAAAACAAGAGCGTGAATGTAGCCGTTTTAAACTGAGCCATCATTCATTGGTTGATTCAAATCATGTGAGTACTAACAATTGATCATAGGTGTGTTTAATTTTACTGCAATGGGAATGTGGTTCTTCTGTTCAAACTGATTTGAATTGTTTATAAAGGGTACCAATAAGCATGTCCTGGCAATGTTCCATTTTTATACCATTTCTTTTCTCTCTTTTCAAATTGGTCTTTTATTATTTTGTGTGTCAAATGTGTACACATGTAGTCCAAAGCCATTTCACTGGCCGCTTTTTTAGGCGATATTGGACATTAAGGGGTTGAACTGCAGGGGTGCCAATAATGTTGACCATAACTGCATTTACTGACGACACTCAAAAATCGGCCCCTGAAATTTGCAGTTTACTTGACTTTATTATGTACACACAGAAAATAATGTAAAAGGCTTAACATTACTATGTATTTTATTTGCTTACTGATGTACTTATTGTTGGGTGCCACTATTTATTCAGAAAAAGGTATGATTTAAAGTGAGCACAGACAAGGTAGTTCCTACTCACATGTAGCAGGTATTCTCTGTGGACAACAGGAATAAATCCTCACGCATGGGCGAGTCCCCGATGAAGCCCGGTGCAGAACACTCCCCAGCTTCTATTGGAAGCTTTTGGGAGGTTCTACCATGTCTGCGCCCACCCCTTCCCACCTGCCACCGTGGCACCATCTTCTTCAATCTGATAATTTACTTATAGCAGAATACAACTCCTCAGGGAAGTGTGAGGGTTGTAAGGACTTACTTCCTGCTTGTCCACGTAAAAGGTAATTACTCTCATGTAGCATGTGCTCTCCGTGGACAGCAGGAGTAAGTCCTCATGCATGGGACTTCCAAGTTACAGGCTACCGAAAACAGAGAAGGCCACCGAGAGCCTAACAGGCAACATTAACTGCAGAACATGTAAAATCAAAACTACTATGTATAGAGATGGCAAGTTGAGCTCCAAGAGGACTACCCACTCAGCATCCAGGCTGTGAGGGCCAAGGAGCATGCACTGAGATACAACAAGGTTCTGCCATCCTGGGAGATGAGGTCTGGAGCAGAACCTAGCTGGAGGGACTCCCTCCGAGAGAGAGTTGGGGCAGCAGGGGAAACCAGGGCTGCCAAGGCCAGTATAGGACAATGAGGATCATGGTGCTCCTATCAGCCTGGAGCTTCAGCAGAGTTTGCCATAAGCGGGATTGATAGATATGCGTAAAGCAGACCCACTCCCCCAGTGGAAGAAGGCATCCAAGGCCAGCTGGTTGATGCATGGCAAAAGAAATCCATCATGGGAGAGCCCCACCCCTGCATTCATTCTGTAGCTCCTCACTACCTGTCCACTTATCTCACTCTACACCCCTCATCGGGAACTCTGCTCCTCTGGCAGATCCCTTTTATCTGTGCTCTTCTCTGCCACTGCCAACTCCAGACTTCGTTCATTCCATCATGCTGCTCCATACGTCTGGAACAAAGTACCCGAGTCTATGCGTCAGACCCCTTCTCTAGCCCTATTCAAATACAGGCTTTTAAAAACCCACTTCTTCGAAGTTGCTTTTGTATCCTGGATGTTCCTCACTCTTGTCAGCTACTTACATGTGTGTATATCTTATCATACTCTACTCAGTTTCACTATCGGTTTTGTCTCGATTAGATTGTAAGCTCTGATGAACAGAGACTATCTATATGTACAGCATTGCTTACACTTTGTAGCACTATACAAATGAGTAGTAGTAGTCAATCCGTTCCACCACTTCCTTGTTGAGAGTCCACTCGTGTGGTTGGAGGACTTGGCTCAGCTATTCTGCAAGGATGTTGAACTCACCAATCAGACTAGAGCAGAGGGCAACCTTTCAAAGGACCATGGCAAACTTCCACAAATGAACTGCCTCTGGCAAAGGCGGTACTAGCCCATGCCTCCCTGCTTGTTCACATAGAACATCGCTACCTGGTTGTCAGTCTGGATCAGGATCACCTGATTCACCAGGTATGCCTGGAAGGCCCAGAGGGCTTTCGCTATGGCCTGCAATGCGAGGAAGTTGATCATGTGCAGGCTCTCCTGCTCGGACCACAGGTCCTGCGTGTGCAGTATGTCCAGATGAGCCCCCCCCACCGAAGCATGGGTGCAGTAGTCATTAGCGGCTTGTGAGGTGGGCTCTGCCTGGATTGGGACACCCTTGAGCAGGTTCTGCGGCTCCATCCACCAGTCGAGAGACAGTACCAAGGGAGCAGCGACTGCCACCCTGTCCTGGAGACAGCCCATGGTGGGTTCATTAAGCCTGCCGCATGTAGAGACTGGCCGGGAAGATGGGGGGGGGGGGGGGGTAACATGCACCGTAGAAGCCATGTTACTGAGCACTTTCAGCATCCCCTGGGCCGTCATTTGGTGCTGACGCCATGCCATTGACCACTTTTGTTAGCCGCTGCATGAGGCCCATCGGCAGAATTCTCAGCCCTGAGTGATATCAAGGAGGGTCCCTATGAACTCCAGCCACTGTGTGGGCTGGAGATGGGACTTTGGGTAGTTGATGATAAACCCTAGCTGCTTCAGAACGTGTATGGTAAGATACAGGCAAACTGCCGGACAGCATCTGGAGTAGGACCCTTGATGAGCCAGTTGTTCAGATAGCAGAAGACGAAGACCCCCATGGTTTGGAGGTAGGTGACCACTACTGAGAGACACTTCATGAAGACCCAGGGTGGTGAAGCCAACCAAAAAGGGGAACACCCGGTACCGATAGTGCTGACCTCCCAGCACAAACATGAGGTATTTTCTGTGACTTGAATGGATCGGGATGTGTGTATATGCAATCTTGAGACCAAGGAGCATAGCCATTTGTCCTTTAGGAGGTAAGGAAGCAGCATCCCTAACGAGACCATCTTGAATAGCTCATGCACCAAGAACCGGTTGAGGTTCTGGAGATCCAGAATGGGTCTGAACCCTCCTGTCTTTTTGGGGGACCGGGAAGTACTTGGAGGAGTAGAACTCCCTTCCGACCTGAGCCAGTGGAACCAGTTCAATAGAGGTTGATCGGAAGAGTGGATACCTCCTCCTGCAACAGGCAGCAGTGCAGTGGGTCCATGGAGTACTCCCCCTGGACGAAAGGAGGCAGCAACTGGGTTAAGTGCAGTCTGTATCCTTGCTGAACAAGCTACAACACCCAGGCCTCCGAGGTGATAAGGGGCCACCGGTTGGCAAAATGGACAACCTGCCCCCCCCCCCCCAACCTGGAAGTGTACCCAACAGACAACAGTTGGTTGGCTATGCTCCTGAGGAACTAGTGAAAAGTCTTCCCCCTGGCTTGGGCTGCAGGGCCGGCTGGGCCTATTGAGGCTTCTCCCTCCTCTGCTGGCAGGGGGTCTGCACCTTTGATGTTCTGACCTGATAACGGATATGCAGATATGCTTCTGTTAAGTCTATAGCCAAGAGGACCTCGCCTGGCCTCAGCGATCGCAAAGTCTCCATGTGGAAATGTGGCACCCGCAAACAACGGTTCACATGCTTGAGATTTAGACTAGGTCGAAAGGACCCCTCCTTTTTGGAGACCACAAAGTAAATAGAGTATCGACCTAACCTGCACTGGTCTCGGGACACCGGAACCACCCAACAGCCACTGCAGGGTGTTGTGTATCGCTTTTGCCTTTGCTGCAGAACTGCAGGGAGACTGCACGAAGGCCTCCACTAAAAGGCCGATTGAACTCTAATGCATAACCTTCGCGGATGATCTCTAGGACCCATCGGTCTGTAGTTATGGTGGCCCAAACTGAGTGCAAGCCCTGCAATCGTCCGCCTATCGGAAACTTCGCCTGGACCTGCGTCTCATTAGGGCTTCTTGGAGGTGCTCTGTTGGGAACCCCCGTAGCCCTGCCCAAATCCTCTGGCCCCTCGAAAGGACTGCCCCCAGGCCACAAAGCATCCTCTCTGATATGGTGCGAATCGGGAGCCTCTGAATCTCCGAAATTCTCTGCCTTGACCTCTCTGCTGTGTTCCCGATCTGGGGCCCTTTGGACGGTCTTCTGACAACCGATTGCCCTTGGAGTCCCCCCAAATCCTTCACAATCTTCTCCAAGGCTTCCCCAAAGAGCAGCTTGCCCTCTGTCTTGAAGGACTAGAAAAAGGGGCTGTTACTTCTGGAGAGAGATCTGCAACTGTGAGTATATACTTCTGGTAATTTTCTAAAAGGAATTCTTTGTATTAAAGCTAATCAATCTGTGAACCCACTATTTTTGTTAAATCAGTCAGGGCCTAGTAGCAGCAGTTTAAGTTTAAATTTAAAACACAGAGGAGAACTTTCTGGTTACATTTCATACCCAGCAGAGAGCTTGTAGTTTAAATTTCATAAGAAGTTAGAGCCTAGCAGCAGCTAAGAGCTATAATTTAAATCAAATCAGAATATAGCTTGCCTCAGCAGCACAAGACAGGGTACTGTGTAGCAGCCCTCTTTTAATAAGTGTTATTTCCCTCCCTCCCCTGGGATAATCGTAGCTTTATAGGTACTTACACACCTTACAAGACAGGAGGTGCTCTCAGGTGAACCTCATTACCCAAATCAGTCATACACTAAGGACCTGAGATTAGTTAAGCTTCAGGTGAACAAGGTATATTACACGTATTAGGTACAGTTTAATTAGTATAAATATCCATAGCAACCCTTAGTAAGTAAAGAACTTAGATCTAAACACAAACTTAAAACTAAGATGCAGACAGCAGTCCAGCAGTGGGATGGGGGCTTTCCAGTCTTTTGCATTGAGTGTCACATGTATGATTTTCTCCCAGTTGGTGAGAGGTCTTATGTGTGCACTAGGTGCAAGGAGCTCTTTGCTCTCAGGGAACGAGTCCGTTCTCTAGAGGCTAAAGTAGCAGACTTGGAAAGCATAAGACAGAGAGGTACATAGATGAGACCTACAGGGATATAGGCCTGAAGTCCCACCTCCAGTCTGGCAGCATCCCTGTTGCCATGGAGGAGAGACGTCACGTGACAGGAAAGCATCACCCTGGTGTGGCAGGAAGTGATCCTGTAACTAGAACCTGTCCTCCAGGTGATGAAAAACCCTCTCGCACCGAGGAAGTTTCTCCAGGGCCATGTGCCCATGAGGGAAGGGTTAGGACAGCCGTTATAGTCGGTGATTCGATCATTAGGCATGTAGATAGCTGGGTGGCTGGTGGACGCGAGGATCGCCTGGTAACATGCCTGCCTGGTGCGAAGGTAGTGGACCTCACACGCCACCTAGATAAGGTCTTAGATAGTGCTGGGGAGGAGTCTGCTGTCTTGGTACATGTCGGTACCAATGACATAGGAAAAAGTGGTAGGGAGGTTCTGGAGGCTAAATTTAGGCTTTTACGTAGGAAGTTGAAATCCAGAACTTCCAGGCTAGCATTCTCTGAAATGCTTCCTGTTCCACACGCAGGACCCAAAAGGCAGGCAGAGCTCCGGAGTCTCAATGCGTGGATGAGACAATGGTGCAGAGATGAAGGTTTTGGATTTGTTAGGAACTGGGGAACATTCTGGGGAAAGGAGGGGCTCTTCCGAAGGGATGGACTTCACCTTAACCAGGATGGAACCAGGCTGCTGGCATTAACCTTTAAAAAGGAGATAGAGCAGCTTTTAAACTAGATATTAGGGGAAAGCCGACAGTCGCCCAAGAGCGGATGGTTCGGAAGAATGTATCTTTGAAGGATACTACCAAAAGCAGAGAGGTTCCACAAAAGAGTAAAGTAGCCCAAATGCCCTCAAGTATGGAGCAGACAGAGCTTAAAGATCCTAAATTACCCATGTCTTACAATAGCCAAATTAATATGAATAAAATACATTCTCTAAAATGCTTGTATGCAAATGCTAGAAGTCTAAAAAATAAGATGGGAGAGTTAAAATATATAGCACTAAATGAAAGGTTAGATATGATTGGAATATCAGAGACATGGTGGAAGGAGGACAACCAATGGGACACTGTGATACCTGGGTACAAACTATATCGTAATGATAGCTGATCAAATTGGTGGAGGGGTTGCTCTCTATGTTAGAGAGGGCATTGAGTCAGAAAGGATTAAAGTTTTGCAGGAAACAAAATCTGCTGTAGAATCTATATGGATTGAAATTCCATGTAAAAGGGGGAAAACAATGGCAGTGGGGGTGTACTATCGAGCGCCTGGCCAGAATGACCAAATGGATGATGAAATGCTCAAAGAAATCAAGGAAGCTAACAAAGGTTACAGCACAATAATAATAATGGGTGATTTCAACTACCCCGGTATCAACTGGGTCAGTGTCACGGCAGGACATGCTAGGGAGATAAAGTTCCTAGATGAAATAAATGACTGCTTCTTGGAGCAGCTGGTTCATGAACCGACCAGAGGGGAAGCCATATTAGACCTAATCCTTAGTGGAACACCAGATCTAGTGCAAGAGATAAGGTTGTTGGGGCCACTTGGCAATAGTGATCATAGCATGATCGCCTTTGATTTAATTAGTGGAGGAGGGATAGTAAGGAAATCCACAGTACTACCTTTTAACTTTCGAAAGGGAGACTATGATAAAATGAGGAAAACAGTTAAGAAAAAACTAAAAGGAGCAGTTGCAAAGGTTAAAGACGTACATCAGGCTTGGCTGTTGTTGGAAAATACTATCTTGGAAGCCCAGACCAGCTGTATTCCACGCTTTAAGAAAAGTGGAAGGAAGACCAAAAAACTGCCAGCATGGTTTAAAGATGAGGTCAGAGAGACTGTTGCCAAAAAAGCATCTTTCAGGAAATGGAAAAAAAGAGCCAAACGACGAAACATGGAAACAGCACAAGCACTGGCAAGTCAAATGCAAGGCATTGATAAGGCAGGCAAAGGGAGAATTTGAGAAGAAGCTTGCTGCGGAAGCAAAAACGCAAAGTAAAGACCTTTTCAAGTACATTCCTAGCAAAAAACCTGTGAGAGAGTCAGTTGGTCCATTAGATGATAGAGGGGTTAAAGGAGCACTAAGAGGCAACAAGCAATAGCGGAGAGACTGAATGAATTCTTTGCTTCAGTCTTTACTGAGGAAGATGTAGGGATGTTACCCATGACTGAAGTGGTATTTAAAGGTGCGGAAGAATTGAAGGAAATATCGATACATCGGGAAGATGTATTACAACTATTAGATAAGCTGAAAAGTAGCAAATCACCTGGGCCGGATGGTATACATCCAAGGGTGTTGAAAGAACTGAAATACGAGATTTCAGACCTGCTATTAGTAATCTGTGAACTATTAAAATCATCTCTAATACCTGAAGATTGGAGGATCGCCAATGTAACACCAATTTTTAAAAAAGGTTCCAGGGGTGATCCGGGAAACTACAGACCGGTGAGCCTGACATCAGTACCAGGAAAAATGGTAGAAACCATCATAAAGAATAAAATTACTCAGCATGTAGATAGTCATGACCTAATGGGAGACAGCCAACATGGCTTTAGACAAGGAAGATCTTGTCTTACTAATCTGTTATGTTTTTTTGAAGGAGTGAATAATCAGGTGGACAAAGGTGAGTCGGTTGATATTGTGTATCTGGACTTTCAGAAAGCCTTTGACAAGGTCCCTCATGAGAGACATTTGTCAAAACTAAAGAGTCATGGGATAGGAGGCAGTGTACTATTGTGGATCAGGAACTGGTTAAAAGATAGAAAGCAGAGGGTAGGGCTAAATGGCCAAATTTTCCCAATGGAGAAAGGTGAATAGTGGTGTACCCCAGGGATCTGTGCTGGGTCCGCTGCTTTTTGACATATTCATAAATGACCTGGAAAGTGGAATAACGAGTGAGGTTATCAAATTTGCAGATGACACAAAACTATTTAAAGTTGTTAAAACCCAAGAGGATTGTGGAAAATTGCAAGAGGATCCTGATAAATTGGAAGACTGGGCATCAAAATGGCAGATGAAATTTAATGTGGACAAGTGCAAGGTTATGCACCTAGGGAAGAACAACCCAAACTATGGTTACACGATGCAAGGTTCCACATTAGGAACCACCACCCAAGAAAAAGATTTAGGCATCATTGTGGATACTATGTTAAAACCCTCGGCCCAGTGTGCAGCAGCGGCCAAGAGAGCAAATAGAATGCTTGGTATAATAAGGAAAGGAAGTAGTAATTAGATCTTACCTGCTAATTGCTGTTCCTGAAGGAACGACAGTCCAGTCCCTTCACTTCTGGGAAGTACCAGAGCAGTTCACCCCTGGGTGGGTTCCGGCATACTGGATTGAAGAACCGCTAGCCCGAACCGGGCGTCCGATGCACTCTGCACGTCCAACCTATAGTGCTTGGAGAAGGTATGCAGCGATGACCAGGTTGCTGCCCTACAGATGTCCAGCGGAGGTACCAGGGAAAACTCCGCCCAAGAGGCCGCCTGAGCCCTTGTGGAGTGGGCCCGCAGGCCCACCGGAACCTGCTTCCCCTTCAGGATATAAGCGGAGGCAATCGCCTCTCTGATCCACCTGGAGATGGAGGCTTTGGCCGCTGCCTCCCCTTTGTGCGGTCCTCCAAACTGGATGAATAGTCGTTCGGACTTTCTGAATGGTGCTGTGCGCGAGAGGTAACGTTTTAAGATTCTCTGGACGTCTAGCAGACGCAGCCTGTCGTCCTTACCTGCCCGCCCCTTGGACGCTAAGACTGGTAGGGTAACTGTCTGGTTCACATGAAAGGGCGAGATAACCTTGGGTAAAAAGGACGGTACTGTGCGCAGAACCACTTTGTCCTTGAGGAAGGCCAGGAAGGGGGACTGGGAGAAAAGCGCCTGCAATTCCGAGACCCTTCTGGCCGAGCAGATGGCGACCAGGAAGACTGTCTTTAGTGTTAAATCCTTCAAGGAGGCTCTCTTCACTGGCTCGAAGGGTTCCCCGATCAAGGCCCCTAGCACCAAGTTGAGATCCCAAGGGGGGATGACCGATCTCCGTTGCGGGCGTAGCCGGCTAACCGCTCGTAGGAACCTGGCAACGTCCGGGTGGGCCCCTAAGGGTTTCCCCCGGACCTTCCCTCTATAACAAGAGATAGCCGCCAACTGAACCCGCAAGGAGCTATGCGCCAGACCTTTCTCGAAACCTGCTTGCAAGAAGTCCAGAATCTCCGGCACCGAAGCCAAAAGCGGTTTCCGACGACGCTCCGCGCACCAAGCTTCGAAGATGCGCCAAACTCTTACATAAGAAAGACAGGTCGAGCGCTTTTTGGCCTTCAGTAGCGTTGAGATCACCGCACCTGAATAGCCTCATTTTAGCAGCCGCGCCCTCTCAATAGCCAGGCCGTAAGCGAGAACCGATCCACGTGAGGCATCCGGACCGGACCCTGCCTCAGCAGGTCCCTTTTGGAAGGGAGCCGCCAAGGACGGTCGGCGAGCAGCCTGATCAGATCGGCATACCATGGGCGGCGAGGCCAATCTGGAGCTATGAGGATTACCAAGCCCTGGTGAGATTCCACCCGTTGGAGAACTTTCCCGATCATCGCCCAAGGGGGGAACACATAGAGAAGACCCTCCGAAGGCCACCTTTGAGACAGGGCGTCTAACCCTTCGGACATCCTTTCCTTTCTTCGGCTGAAGAATCTGTCCACCTTGGCTGACGAGAACCGTGCCATGAGGTCCATGACTGGGCGGCCCCAAAGGGCTATTATCTGGTTGAAGGTCTCTTGTTCTAGCTCCCACTCTCCGTGGTCTATCTTGCACCTGCTGAGGAAGTCGGCCGTGACGCTGTCCTCTCCCGCCACATGCTACGCTGACAGAGCTAGTAGTCGGGACTCTGCCCACTGGAAAAGAGAGTCCGCCTCCTTCTCTAAGGTGCGACTGCTGGTGCCCCCCCTGGTGGTTGATGTAGGCCACCGCGGTGACATTGTCGGAGAGAACGCGAATCGCCTTTCCCTGCACTAATTTCCCGAATGCCTTGAGAGCCAGAGAGACGGCCCGCAACTCCAGTCTGTTGATGGGCCACTGTGATTCCACCTGTGACCAGCGCCCCTGAACGAACTGGTCCTCGCAGTGCGCTCCCCAGCCTGACAGGCTGGCATCCGTCGTTAACAGCAGCCACTGATGGGGATCGAGGGGCATTCCGCGGTCCAGGTTCTTCGGGCACCTCCACCATTGGAGGGACTGTTTGGTCCGTGGAGCGCAAGGCAATTGCGTCGAGAGCGGTTGAAGTTGGGGGGACCAGCGACGCAATAGTGCCCTCTGTAGTGGTCGCATGTGGGCCCTGGCCCATGGCACCACCTCTATTGATGCCGCCATAGTGCCCAGAACTTGCAGATAATGCCATGCTGAGGGATTTCGTCTGCCCAGAAACTGCGTGATTAGAACTCTTAGGTCCCTTGATCTTGACCGTGACAGGAATACCCTGCCCCTGCGGGTGTCGAATCTTGCTCCGAGGTAGTCGAGTTCCTGAGAGGGGGCCAACCTGCTCTTTGTCCGGTTGATGACCCACCCCAACTCTTCTAGGACCTGAATCACCCTGGACGTTGCCGAGTGGCTTTCCTGTGCCGACTTTGCGCGGATCAGCCAGTCGTCCAAGTAGGGGTGTACTAATATGCCCTCCTTCCTTAGGAAGGCCGCTACTACGATCATTACCTTGGTGAACGTCCTGGGAGCCGTGGCTAGGCCAAAGGGCAGGGCCTGGAACTGAAAGTGGCCTCTTGGCACCGCGAATCTCAGGAATTGTTGATGGGACTTCCTGACCGGGATGTGCAAGTAGGCTTCCGACAAGTCGAGGGAAGTAAGGAACTCCCCTCCTCTCACGGCCGCTATGACTGAGCGTAGGGTCTCCATCCGAAAGTGAGGTACCCTGAGGCAGCGGTTGACTTGTTTTAGATCTAGGATTGGCCGAAAGGCATCCTCCCTTTTTGGGAACACAAAGTAAATAGAGTATCGACCGGACCCGCACTGGTCTGGAGGTACTGGAATTACCGCCCCTAACAAAAGCTGATGGGATTTGCTTTGCGAATTCTAGCGCATAACCTTCTCTGATCACCTCTAGGACCCATTGATCGGACGTGACCCGGGTCCAGGCCGGGAGGAACAGTCTCAGGCGGCCACCTACCGGCTGTTCTTCCCCCTGGACCCCCGACCCCTCATTGTTGTTTCCTAGGGCCCGAAAAGGAGGAGGGGGAGGAGGAGGGAGCCCCAAATCCCCGACCTGCCCCTCGAAAACTCCTGAAACCTTGCCCCTTAGAGGGAAACCTGCCCCTGGAAAAGGGATTTGACCTGGCTGTTCGAAACCTCTGCGCCTCCCTAGGCTGAGAGCGCACTGGGGCTTGGGAGCGGTCTAGTCTCGGTCTATCCTCCGGGAGTCTACCACCCTTAGACTCGCCCAGATCTTTGACCAGCTTCTCCAGATCCTCCCCAAATAAGAGTTTCCCTTTAAAAGGGAGCCGACTAAGCCGAGCCTTCGAGGAAGCGTCCGCTGCCCAATTACGTAGCCATAGATAACGCCTAGCCGCCACCACCGAGGCCATGTTTTTGGCTAGGCTTCTGATGAGGTCATACTGACTATCCGCCAGGTAGGCTGCGCCGGGTTCCACTCTGGCCGAGTTTGCCTGGGTCTCTGCCGAAGAGTCCTCTGACTGAAGCTGCTGAGCCCATCTTAAGCAGGCTCGAGCTACCCATGCTCCTGACACGGAGGCCTGTAATGCAAGAGCGCTTACATCAAAGGCTTGTTTCAGGAGTGTATCCAGCTTCCTGTCCTGCGCGTCTTTTAAGGCTGAACTGCCCTCCACTGGGATAGTAGTCTTCTTAGTGACTGCAGATACCGCTGCGTCCACCCTGGGCGATTTTAGCAGCTCCTTATCCGACTCTGGGAGAGGGTATAGACGAGACATGGCGCGGACTCCCCTTAAACTGGATTCCGGTTGGTCCCATTCTTCCTGGATCATCTGGCGTACCACTCTGTGGACCGGAAAGACCTTCTGGGATCTCCTAATGGCCTGAATTAAGGGGTCCTCCAATGCCTCTTCCTGTGATGGTACATCTGAGGCCACATTGAGTATTTTTAAGGATTCATAAATTAACGCCGGTAGCTCCTCCCGCCTAAAGACCCTAACTATCCAAGATTGATCTTCTTCCGGGATCTCTCCTTCCAGCTCCTCATCCTCATCCCAGTCCTTCACCGAGCCCCCCTCCTCCGGAGTCCCCTGGGAAAGGGACGGTAGGGGGTCTTCCCCTTCCAGCCGCTGACGCTTAGAAGGGATGCCAGATTCTGGATTGATAGCCCCTAGGAGTCTTGATCTCTCTTCCACTGGGGGGATACCCTCATCCGCCCCTAGGCCCTGCTTGCGTAGGCAGTAGGCCTTATAGAGTAAAAGGATAAAGTCAGGGGAGAAAAATTCTCCGTCCCCTCCTGCACTCGAGAGGGGGGGCTGAGGGAGCAGAGGAGGAGTGGGTAGTTCAGAGGGGGTAGAGACCGAACTCTGGGACCCCCCTTCCCCTACTAGAGGGTCAGCTGAACCCTGGGAAGGTTGCAGTACCTCCTGTTCAACTGATGCAGCCGCTGCAGCGCAGCTCCTGCAGATTCCTGCTTCTGCGGAGGTGCCCCTGCGCGTCCCACAAGAAGGACAGCGTGGCTTGGATGCCATGAGAAAGGGTTGGGGCTTATCTTGGTAGGCCCTAGCAACCAAAACCCAATTTCCCTTAGGACTCAACTCCTATAAATACCCCTAGGAGACTTAAAGGGATTTCTTAATGGTTAATGGCGATTAACATAAAACAGAAATCGAGCATGAAAACAAAGCAATAAAGAAACATCCAAATTAATCACAATTAAATCGAAAATAAATTGAAATTAAAAACAATTCGTGGCTATCACTCCTTGGTCCCCTAAGGGAGGTACTTGCTGTTTGGAGATTGCAAATCCTGGACCCGATGCTGCGAATCCCACCCGAGGGCTCTACACGTGGTAGGCCTCACCACGTGGAGCCTGCTCGGGGAAAAAGACTCTGGTGCCTGCCTGCACTCCCCCGCTGAAACCGGCGCTGAGCCCTTACCGCAGCATGGGTGCGATCGCCGTCTGATCGCCCCGTGGGAAACCGGAGCACCACGCGGTTCTCTCCCCGCGGTCAGCCGCGTCGGGGCAAGATGGAGACTTCCCTCAAGATGTCGTTGCAGCCTCTAGCGCTCAGCCACCTTCAGGGCTTCGGAGCGAGGCTGTTTCCCCCGAAGACGGCAGAGCAAGGTGGGCAGGAAGCCGGGTGTAGCAGAGCACCTCCTCGCTGCTACAAACCCGAGGCTTTGCTCGGTGCGCCGCGTCGGAGCCCGGGGGGGGGGGGGGGGGGGAAGAGAGAGGAAAGCTAATTCTTAAAGGAGCTGAGCCCCTCAAAACGCTAAGGAAAAAAAAACCAAATTAAATAAATGAAATAAATGCAATCAGTAAAATTGATCACAAATAAAGCTGAAATTTAAGGGAAAACTAAACAAGTTCAAGGTAGGACTCCAGTAAGCCCCAGGCTTACGGAATCCTCCAGCTGCTTGGAGGCTGAGAATACTGGAATGGGTGGGTGGTCCCAGTGGTATTTATACCGCTCCATCCCCCAAAAAGGTTGGGCTCAGCCTCCAAGCTGCTGGAAGGGTTGCGTAACCCAGAAGTGAAGGGACTGGACTGGAGAGACGATAAGGAATGGAAAATAAAACAAAAGATATTATAATGCCTCTATATCGTTCCATGGTGAGACCGCACCTTGAATATTGTGTGCAATTCTGGTCGCCGTATCTTAAAAAGGATATAGCGAGTTTAGAAAAGGTTCAGAGAAGAGCCACCAAAATGGTAAAGGGGATGGAAGGATACTCCTATGAAGAAAGGCTAAAAAGGTTAGGGCTCTTTAACCTGGAAAAGAGACGGCTGAGGGGAGATATGATAGAAGTCTATAAATTAATGAACGGAGTGGAATGGGTAAACGTAGATCGATAGTTTACCCTGTAGCTTCATTGCAATCCCCTAGTCTTTCTATATTCTGATATGGTAAACAATTTAAGACTAATAAAAGAAAATATTTTTTTCACTCAACGTGTAATCAAACTCTGGAATTTGTTACCAGAGGATGTAGTAAAGGCTGTTAATGTAGCTGGGTTTAAAAAAGGTTTGGACAAGTTCCTGGAGGAAAGGTCCATAAACCATTATGAAGAAGGGACCCAGGATACCAATGCTTGAACCAATACAAGCATTGTGGAACCTGTGTCCCTTGGGGAAACTGCTAGGTACATATGACCTAGATTGGCCACTGTTGGAAACAGAATACTGGGCTTGATGGACCTTGGTCTGACCCAGTATGGCATATCTTATGTTCTTATACGGGAGCTTACTAGGACGCGCCTTAGAGGAAGCATCCACCACCCAATTCCGTAGCCATAGGAACCCCCACGTGCCGATAACCGACACCATAGACTTAGCAGAACTTCGCACCAGGTCATAAAAGGTATCGGAGAGGTAAGCCGCCGCCGATTCAAACATAACCGAGCCAGAGAACTCCTCCTTGTTGGAAGAAGACTCCCCTTGAAGTCACCGAATGGACGCTCTGGACACATACGCTACGCAAATTGAAGCCTGTAACAGCGCACTCGCATCAAATGCCTGCTTGAGAAGGGATTCCAACTCTCTATCCTGCAGATCCTTGAGAGCCGCACCGCCCCCCACTGGGATCGTTGTCTTCTCAGTCACTGCTGACACCAAGGCATCCACCTTAGGCATCTTCAGCAGGTCCCCGTCTTCTTTAGGTACAGGATACAAGCGGCCCATTGCCCGAGCCCCCCTCAAGGTAGCTTCCGGGCATTCCCATTCCGATTCCACCATCTGTTTAATCACCCTGTGAACCAGAAAGCATTTCTGCTCCAATTTAAACCCTTGAAGCAACAGATCTTCCAGGGGTACCTCCTGAACCTCTGGTAAGGCAATATTCAGAGCCGCCAGCGTATGGACAACAGCACCCAGCTCTTCCTTACGGAAGACCCTAAATACATTGGGATCTTCCCCAGGCCCAAGCTCACCTTCCTCCAGCTCGCCGGCCCACAAATCCAGTCCTGATTCTGAGAGGATTTCCCCTTCCTCCGGAATCTGAGAGAGCGAGTCTTGCTGACCGAAGCCATCGGCCCCTGCCTCGACTGCCAAACCTCTATTAGAGGGCTGTTCTCCTGCATCCAGTGCCATGCTTCCTCCCACGGGGAGTCCTGGAGAGGTGGAAGACAAACTTACTTTGTATCTGCTCCAACTTTAAACAAATGATAAATTACACTTACCTGGTAATTGTAGTTCCTTGAGTGATGACAGTTCAGTCCTCCACCTCTGGGTTGTGCACCTCCTCCTGCAGCCTGGAGACTGGACTTGCCAAAGCGTTGACGTCACTGGATAAGATCTGGTGCACACTCCCTTCCTCTCCAGTGAACTATTGACAAAGCACACTCAAAAAGGAGCAACCAATAAGTAGCCAATAAGGAATAATATCAACCTAAGCAACTATAACTATCTAAAAACCAACATGGAACAAACGTTGCTCAGTACCGGTCCCTGCAAACCCCCTCATAGAAAGAATGGAGACAGACAGAAACACGACAGTAAGGAGTAGGACCTACCTGTGACTGAATCAGGCGATCCAAGAGAAAACACATCTCCCCTAGTAGTCCGGGCAGGAAGGAGGACTGAACTGTCCTCACTCAAGGAACTACAATTACCAGATAAGTATAATTATCATTTCCTTATCATTCCTACAGTTCAGTCCTCCACCTCTGGGATGTAACAGAGCAGTGTTCATCGGGAGGGGACTTCCATCGCAGCACGCAAAACCACGGAACCGAAGGAGGCGTTCCCCGCTGCCAGCACGTTCAGACGATAGTGCTTACTGAACATGTGAAGAGAAGACCACGTCACTGCTTTGCAAATGTCCGCTGGGGGAACCAAGCCGAGCTCCGCCCAAGAGGCCGCCTGCGCTTTAGTAGAGTGCGCCCGCAAGCCCGACGGTACCGCGTGTCCCTGAAGGAGATACGCAGACGCAATGGTTTCCCTAATCCATCTAGAAATGGAAGCTTTAGCTGCCACCTCACCATTGCGAGGTCCGCCGAACAGCACGAACAGACGATCCGATTTACGAAAGGACGCGGAGACCTGCAAATAACACAACACCCTCTTAAGATCCAACCGACGTAACGGTTCCGCCGAAGAAGAGTCCCGCCCAGAGGAAAGCACCGGGAGGGAGACCGACTGATTAAGGTGAAACGGAGAGATGATCTTAGGCAAAAAGGAGGAGGGCACTGGACGCAGGACCACCTTCTCTTATGAAAAAAACAGAAATGGCTCTCTACAAGAAAGCGCTTGTAACTCCGAAATGCGCCGCACGGAACAGATGGTTCAAGGTTAGATCCTTCACCGTCACCGAACTCAAAAGGCTCAAAGGGTTCCTTAACCAACGCCCCCAAGACCAGATTGAGGTCCCATGGAGGCACCAGAACCCGACGACAGGGCCGCAGCTTCGATACCGCCTTTAGAAAAAACGCAACACATCCGGGTGCGCTCCCAACGAGACATCCTGCACCTTGCCCCTATAGCAGGCCAAGGCCACTAATTGTATCCTCAAGGAACTCGCCGCCAATCCCTTGTCGACACCGTCCTGTAGGAAGTTCAAGACCACTGGCATGGAGGCTGTAGCCACGCGAATCTGCCGCCTCGAACACCAATCCTCAAAAACGCGCCATACCCGAATAAAAGCCAAGGACGTTGACTTCGTCCTGGTGCGCAGCAGCGTCGCCACCACCGAGCCCGAGTAGCCTTTCTTCCTCAACTTCGCCCTTTCAATGGCCAAACTGTAAGCGAGAATCGATTCACTTGAGTCATCCGAAGCGGACCTTGGAGTAAGAGATCTTCCGAATCCGGCATCCTCCACGGCTCGCTGTCTAGCAGACGGACCAGGTCCGCATACCACAGCCGCCGGGGCCAGTCCGGAGCCACCAGCAACACCCTTCCGGGATGAGCCTCGATGCGTTGCACCACGCGACCTATCAATGCCCAAGGCGGAAAAACGTAGAGGAGGCCGTGTCTCGGCCACTGCTGCATCAAGGCGTCGATCCCTTCCGACATCCTTTCCTGCCGCCTGCTGAAGAATCGGCTCGCCTTTGCGGACTGGAAGGTTGTCATGAGATCCATAATCGGGGGTCCCCATCGACGGACTATCTGAGCGAACACCTGGGGATTGAGCTCCTATTCCCCCGCGTCCACCTGGATCCGGCTGAGAAAATCCGCCGTCACATTGTCCTTTCCCGCAATGTGCGCCGCGGACAGCGCTGGAAGACGCTGCTCCACCCAAGAGAACATCAACTCCGCCTCCTCTTCCATGACTACGCTGCCGGTCCCTTCCTGACGGTTGATGCAGGCTACCGTCACGGAGTTGTCCGACAGCACTCTGACCGCCCGACCGACCTCCATTGACTCAAAGGCCTGGAGCTCCAGTCGGTTGATGGACCAACCGCCCTGCTGGTTGGACCACAGGCCCTGCGCATACTGATCGCAGCAATGGGCTCCCCAGCCCGCTAGACTCGCATCCGTCATCAGCGGAACCTAGACAGGCTGTTCCAGGAGCATGCCCGCCCGAAGCGTCGCGGGCACGAGCCACCACCGCAACGCCTGCCGGACCTGCGGAGGACAGGGAAGACGCTTGCTCAATGAGTCTGACTGGTGGGACCAGCGGCGGAGAAGTGCTCGCTGCAAGGGCCGCATGTGACCCCGAGCCCAGGGCACCACCTCTAGGGTCGCCACCATTGTCCTGAGCACACGCAGGTACTCCCACGCCGAGGGTGCCTTGGCTGCGCGGAATCTGCTGACAAGACTCTGCAGGCCCAGGACCCAGTAATGAGAGGCAGAAATACCGTCCCAGACCGGGTGTCGAACCGCACCCCCAAATACTCTAGCTCCTGGGTCGGAGCAAGATGACTCTTGGCCAGGTTGACTACCCATCCGAGACGCTGCAAAAACTGCACCACTCTGTCACTCGCACACTCTCTGCCTCGGACCGCCCGAATCAACCAGTCGTCGAGATAGGGGTGAACCAAAATGCCTTCTTTTCGCAACGCCGCCGCCGCCGCCACCACCACCACCACCACCACCACCACCACCACCACCATAATCTTGGTGAAGGTATGCGGAGCCGTAGCTATACCGAAGGGTAATGCTTGAAAGTGAAAATGCCCCCAGGGGAGAGCGAACCGGAGAAACCTTTGGTGACCCTCTCTGATCGGAATATGAAGATACGCTTCCGTGAGGTCTAGGGAGGTCAAGAACTCCCCTTTTCGCACCGCCACAATAACGGAACGCAAAGTTTCCATCCTGAAGTGTGGCACCCGCAGACAGCGATTTACACCCTTCAAATCCAGAATGGGACGTAGGGACCCACCTTTTTGGGCACCACGAAATAGATTGAGTACCGACCCAACCCGTAATCTTCCAACGGAACGGGCCGGACGGCCCGCAAGCGCAACAGGCGATCGAGGGTCTGACGAATCGCCAGGGCCTTGCTCTGATTTCTGCAGGGAGACATCACAAAGGAATCTCGGGCTGGATAGGCGAACTCCAGAGCATACCCGTCGCGGATGATTTCTAACACCCATTGGTCCGTGGTGATCTGGGTCCAAGCAGAAAGAAACTCCCGAAGCCTTCCCCCCACCGGAGCGCTTTCCACCGGGACCCCCAAACCTTCATTGGGGCTTTCTGTCAGTCGCGGAGGAGGAGGCTCCTGCGAATCCTCTACTTGCCCCCCTAAAGCCCCGAAAACTCTGGCCCTTGTATGGAAATCTACCTCTCTGAAACCATCGAAAATTCCCAGACTGGCCCCGAAAGGACAGCGCAGCCCTACTTGGCTTGGGTTTGTCCTCCGGGAGCCTGCCGCCCTTGGACTCACCCAAATCCTTTACCAGCTTATCCAGATCCTCTCCAAAGAGTAACCTGCCCTTAAAGGGCAGTTTACTCAGACGGGATTTAGAAGAGCCATCTGCTGCCCAGCTCCGCAACCACAGGGAGCGGCGCGCCGCCACTAAGGAAGCCATGCTGTTAGCGAGGGCCCTAATCAAATCATAATGAACATCTGCCAGATACGCGGCACCGGATTCCAAGCGATCCAGTTCCGCCGTCCCCTCCTGGTCCAATCCAGAGGACTGTCGCAGCCGCTGAGAACATCGGAGGCACGCTCTGGCCACCCAAGCTCCACAAATAGAAGCCTGCAATGACAAGGCGTCAGCCTCAAATGACTGTCTCAAAAGTCCATCCACCTTCCTATCCTGTGCATCTTTTAAGGCAGCACTACCCTCCACAGGGATAGTGGTCTTCTTGGTAACCGCCGAATCAATTGGGGGGGGGGGGGAGATTTAAAACGGTCTTTGTCCTTCTCAGCCAGAGGATAGAGCCCGTTCATCGTCCTGATACCGCGGAGCGCAGCCTCGGGCTGATCCCACTCATCCTGTATAATCTTCTCCACCACCCTGTGGACCGGAAAAACCACCTGGGTCTGCCTCTCCGCCTGGATGATGGGGTCCTCCACCCCCACCTCCTCCGTCGGAGAAACAGCTGCCAAGTTCAACATCTGGAGGGACTCTGTGATAAGAGCAGAGAGTTCCTCCCTGCGGAAAATCCGGACAATTCTGGCCTGATCCTCCGGCTCTGGAATCTCCCCCTCTTCTAGATCTTCGATATCCACTTCCTAATCGCGGTCCTCTGCATCCGAATCGATCGCCTCCCTGAAGGAAGGGGAGAGTTCGCGTGTCCGAGATCTCTTAGATGGCCTGGGGGACGCTGAGTACCACCAGCTACGGTGGCCTGAGGAGCGGCCGAAGACCTATCCCCTGTCTCCAGCAAGAGCCCCTGGTGTTGTCTGCAGAACGCTTGGTGCATGAGCAAGACAAAGTCGGGGGAGAAACCTCCAAACGGAGAAGGGGACTCCAGGGCTGGAAAAGAGGCCGGAAGCCCAGCCGCAGCCTCCTCGGGAGCCCCCGACGAGGAAGCCAACGCCAAGTCATCCTCGGGGACCACCGCCGCCGGCTGGAGATCCTGGCACGGCTTGGCCTCTATCTGCCGTTCCATGCTGGCAGACCCTGAGGCACAAGCCCTGCAAACCCCGGATTCCGCCACCGTACCTCTGCGTGAACCACAGAGGACGCACTGGGGTCGGAACACCATCCCAGAGACCCCACTCTTGAAAGGGAATCTTGGGCTCTGTAGCTGCTCACAAACGCAAGCCTGCTTCCTTTAACCTCTGTTTCTATTTTCTGGGGGTTTTTTTGTTTTTTTTTGCTGTGTTCTAAAACGAAAGAAACACACACCCCGGGACAAGGACAGCAAAGAAAAAAAGGAAGTCCTCTTGACGCAGACCGGGTCAAATTGAAGAAAAAAAGGAAAAAATCTGAAACAAGTCGAAACGCAGAGCTGACTGGAGGCGCGGTGGAAAAAACGCGCCCGAAGCTAAAATGGCCGCCGGCAGCTGAGCGCGGCAGAAAAGGGCGCCAAACTTCGCCACGTGAGCAGAGGGAGCAAACAAGGCGTCCCGCTCTGCCGCGGGCCAGGGCAACGATCCCCCCCAAACCCCACCAAAAGGGGGTATGCCCTTCACAGAAACTTACGTGGCTTCCACGGGGCTCCAGCTAGCGGGACTGCTGTACAGCTGAGCAGTCTGCCGCCAGCGAGCCTCCCGCGTAAACGCTGCTGCCCGCAAATGCAGACCGGCTCCCTGACCTTGACAAGGACGCCGTTCCGGTCCTGCTCAAGGGCTCTCCCCCGTGCAGTCCAGGGAGAGAGACCTGAATATGAGCCCACAGCCCTGGAGATCAGAGGCAGGCAGGAACCGGCAGCTGAGGCAGTGCTTGTTCACGGGTCCCACGTTTTGTGTTTTTTTTTTTTTTTTAAAGGAACAGTAACTCCCCAAAAAGAAAAGAAAGGTAGTGGGAAAGAAAATCCAAAATCCCAACTAAACTACCCCTAACTAACTACACTAGGGCTCCTTATGAGTTCCTCAAGTGAGCCCAGCACCTAGGCTCACTAGATCCTCCTGCTGCATGGAGACTGGACACACTGGAGAGGAAGGGAGTGTGCACCAGATCTTATCCAGTGACGTCAACGCTTTGGCAAGTCCAGTCTCCAGGCTGCAGGAGGAGGTGCACAACCCAGAGGTGGAGGACTGAACTGTAGGAACGATAAGGAATATGCTTTATGGAGAGAGAGAATAAAATCTGGTGCAAACAAGGACTGCAATCCTCCCTGCAGCTCAGGTCCTGGTATAGGAGCGGAAACTACTCCCCCAGCTGATTTCTTCATTTTAGATTTCTTTTTAAAACTTTTCTCCTGGAGCGCAGGAAACATGCTCCGCAAACATCTCAGCCCGCCGCGGACTCCAGCTCTCCGTGAACCCCGCCGGCCCGACTACAGTACGATCTGACAACTCCACACACCTACCTTCACACTCCCAGCAAAGCACACCCCGATCCAGACAATCCCGCTGCTAGCGGCTGTGTCGGATCGGGTCTTTGGCAGCAGAGTGGCAGGACTCCGGGGCTCCCAGCTCCTCCTCAATGCCCGACCACAGAATGCGTCCCTGAGGCAGGCTCTACCTCTCTTGCCGCTGCTCTTCGAGCCAGCGACAGTGGACCTCCATGTCTTTAGCCAAGACAATAGAAAGCCTTGGTACTCTTTCCCCCCCCCCCCCATCGACTTTATCGAACGTGGTTTCCTCAGGAAAGACCCTGCTAGAGCCCTCCAGGTAAACCAATCCCAATCTCCTAGACTCTGATCTAACACAATGAAATTCTCCCTTCCATTCTCCTGATGTCTCCCCCCCCCCCCCCCATTCTTCTTCGTCTAACCGGGAGCCTGTCAGCTACACATCCTATCCAGCTACTGAGGACTGAAAGACAGTCTCTGATACCAGGGGGAGCAGGATAGGCTGTCAGCAAGACTTGGTGAATTCAGTCCTCAGCTGCTGGAGGATGTCGACTACCCTACAGTTCCTGGACTGGCCCGGAGAGACAAAGAGGAACAGTCAATGCTCTGCAGCCAGAAAACTCTCTGGTGATGCTAGTGTGCAGTACCGGCCATGTTTCTATTCGAACACTAAATCAAGCTAGATCTGGATGATCCAGATCCAGAGTCTCCAGATCTAACTTGAGTCTTTCACGTCTGCCATAGAAACATGACCGGTGCTGCACACTGGCACCAGGGCATGTTTAAATCCCCACTGTCAAGTAGATTAAACACCAGCTCCTCCAGGGATCCAATTTAAGGTGATATTCACTAGATCTGAAGATCTTGTTTTCAGCCAGCTCCTTAAAAAGATTTAAAGTGGCAGTAGGTTTGAGCAATAAGAATGGTGGGGGAATGCAGAGCAGGGGTGAGTGCAAGGGAGAAGGGGAGAGAGTCTGGGAAGGGAAGCAGTTGGGGGGGGGTGGAGGGAAAAATGCAAGGGGTTGGAAGGTGAAGAGATGGATGCATGTGTAGCTTTAAGGGATCAGTGTTGGTGCCATTGCCTTCTGTTGGCACTATGCAGTGGCCCATTAAGAACCTGATTTGTTAAACTTTTTCCCATAGAAAGTGGGACCTCAGAAAATCAGGCTCTAAAATCTAAGAAAGTAACGTTAATAGGCCTTTGTGCGGGACTGGGAGGGGAGCCACTGTGACTTAGGTTTCAGTAGCCAGCTCCTAGATGCCAAGAAACTTGTCAATGCTCTAAGTGAATGCGTCTGAAAGAGGGCATAACCAATAATTTGCCAGAGACAGATTGCTAAGACCCAGCAAGACAGTAATTGGATAGATAGTGGAGATCCTGTATAAAGCCTTATGAGTAAAGACAAATAGCCTGAAACACATGCAACAGAAAATCGGGAGACAGCATTGCTCCAGAGAGAGAGAGGGGCAATACATGATCATATCTATGAGCATAATAAAGAATTTGGATAGCAATTCGTTGAGAAACAAGTTATATAGTAATCTAGTTTACTGAGCACAAATGCATGGGTCAAAGTCTAGAGTTCTCAAGGGATGAATATGCTACAAAAAGCAGCAAGCATGTACAATGGAGAAAATATGAACAGCAAAAGTTAGAAATGAGTAAAATTGAACTTCTGGAGGGAGGGTGTGGATATTCAACAGCAGCGGCTAGCCTTTATAGAGCAGCAAGCAGTTGCTGCTGAACTTTAGACCTGGATATTCAATGCCAGGACCACATCCGACCACCAGTACTGAATAATCGGGCAGCAGCAATGATCGGCTAGCTACAGCAGCTAAAGTTAGGCCAGCTATTAAAGCATCTAACTTTAGCTTTGGGATAATCAGCTAGCAGGTGAATGTTGCTGCTACCTGATTATCCTCAGGTGCTGCCTTCACTCTGCCCCAGAACATTCCAATTCTAGCCAACTAGCACTGGGGTGTTCAGTGGCAGCACCCCAGAGATATGCAGCAGAACCAACCATGTTAGTGCCGTCAAATATACCATTCACCACGATCAAAACAGTGCGGTTAGTAAACCTGCCAACTGTGTTAAATATCTGCTCCTCTACTTTTCTAACAGAAGATGAAGGTAAGATCAGATGACTATCACCAATGGGACATTTTTGCAGTAGTAAAACTTTTAGAAGTGTTTCATTTTAATGTACTGGTTGCAGTAGCAACAAAGCAATAATTTAGTTGTTTAAGATCTAATTTCTGAGATCATCATAATAAACTATCTTTGACCACAAATTAAAAACCACTTTAGGCATGATCTTGGATCAGTGTAGCAAGGAAAAATACAAAGATATTAAATAACAAAGATGCTGGGACTTCATAATGTAGAGAAAGCATTAAAGTGCGAGGAGCCACAATGAACTGTGAATGTACGTAGTTATGGTCAACGTTATTGGCACCTTTGCAATTCCACCCCTTAATGTCCAATATCTCCTATAAAAAAGGGGGCCAGTGAAATGGCTTTAGACTTTATATGCACACATATCTGAAACATAAAAGCAATCAAACAAAAGACCAATTAAAAGAGGAAATAGTATACAAAAATGGGACACTGCCAGGACACGAATACTCCAAAATACTAATAACCCCATTCTATCACTTAAATATCTCCCAGTCTAGAGTGTAATTAACTGGATTGTAAAAAGTTATTTTTTGTCGGAAGTTTTTGCCTTGAGGGGAAATCCCCTCTCGAAGTGTAACTTCCCTTTTAATCAAATCACTGTTCAACCCAGTAAAACCAGTGTCTGAGTGCACACCTTTTAGTGCCTCTACTAAAAAGGTGTGCATTATCTATCTCACAGACACTGGTTTTACAGGGTTGAACCGTGATTTGATTAAAAGGGAAGTTACACTTCGAGAGGGGATTTCCCCTCAAGGCAAAAACTTCGACAAAAAATATCTTTTTACAATTCAGTTAAATTTATTACACTCTAGAATGTGAGAGAGAACATGAATACTGGCACCCTTATAAACAAATTCAAATCAGCTTGAATAAAAGAACATTTCCACTGTACTGAAATTAGAGGCACCCGTATTCAATTGTCAGTACTCACATGACTTGAATCAACCAATGAAAGATAGCTGTAATGTTTAAAATAGTCGCATTCATTCCCTGTTCCATTTTCACAATGAAAGACAAGTGAGCTGCCTGAGATCATCAAAAAAGTCATTATCACCAAACATCAAACTTCAAAAGAGGGTACAAGGTCATCTCCAAAGACCTTGGTATTCCTGTGTCTACAGTTTGCAATGTTATTAAGAACTTTTGTGCTAATGGAATTGTCAAGAACTTCCCAGGACATGGTGAGAAGAGAAAAATTAATCCAAGAAGTCTTCAAAGGTTAATGTGAACTGTTGGAAAAACACCATGGACAACACCCAAAGAGCTTAAGGCTTACCTGGAGCAATCTGGAGTGGTAGTTCCAACCCACACTATATGCCACACACTAAACAAAGAAAGACTTCATGGGCAAAGGCCAAGGAGGACCTCACTGCTCAGGACACACATAAAAAGGCATGCCTCATCTTTGCCCAAACCCACCCTGGTACACTACAATCCTTCTGGGAAATTGTGTGGGCAGATAAAACCAAACTTGAGCTTTTTGGCAATGCAGACCAACAATACATTTATAGGTGAAGAAATGAAGCTTGTACGTAAATAAAACACCCTTCCTACAGTTAAAATATGCTGGAGGTTCCGTACTGTTATGGAGGTTCTTTGAACTGCCTCAGAAACTGGAGGCCTGGAACGTATTAAAGGAATCATGAAGTCTCTTGTAACTTCTTGTTATATTGTAAAAATGTTGAAAATATAAAATAAAAATAAAAAAAAGGAATCATGAAGTCAGAGGACTTTCAAGATATTTTGGAGTGAAATATGCTACCTAGTGTCGGAAAGCTAAGTCTGGGTCAAAGGTCATGGGTCCCCCAGGAAGACAATGACTGAAAACATATATCCAAAAGTACAAAAGAATGGTTAAAAAGGAGCAAATGGACTGTTTTTAAATTGGCCAGCAATGAGTCCTGATCAAGCCAATCGAGAATCTTTTGAAAAAGCTGAAATCTGCCTTTGGTAAAAGGAATCCTGGAAACAATCATGGACTGGAACCATTTGTAGTTGAAAAGCGGGAGACACTACCTGCAGACAGATGTACGAAACTTATAGATGGCTAAAAGAAACCTTTGGAGGCTGTCATCATTGACAAGTGCTGTGCAACCAAATATTAATGAAGGGTGCCATTAATCCTGTCCAGGTCATTGTGGGGTTTTTTCTCAGAAATTACTATGTCTATGTCCAAGTTGTAGAGACTTTTTTTTTTTACTTTTGTTACACTATTAAAATAGTATGACAACATACAGTTGGAATAATTTCCAGTTATTTCTCAAGATATTGCACAACATACCTAAAATGCAAGGGTGCCAATAATGTTGACCACAACTGTATGAAGCAAATCGAAGACAAGCTATGATATTCATCACCCACCAGTGTTGAAGCCCAAGTGATATCTACTTCCTGTTCCGAAATAGTCATGGTTTCCAAAAAACTTCCAATAGGAAGTTCAGAAAGGCATTTCCGTTTGTCAAGCCCTGATAACCCCACTACTGGACTTCTGCAATCCAATATACCTCGGACTACCGAAACAAGCCCTCAAACCACTCCAACTGGCACAAAACACCGCAGCACGAATCATATCCGGAACCGCAAGACAGGAGCACATCACACCCACCTTATAGGACTTACACTGGCTCCCAATCGGTGCACGCATCAGATACAAAACCATCATAAACCTATTTAAGATAAAACAGCACACATCAGCCAACAGCCTGCACACCCTCATACAACCAGACACCAGCACTCGTCCTAGAAGAAAACAAACACACAACCGAGTCAGCACCCCAAGTGAATACAAAAACACACGCAAAGATACAACGGACAGAGCACTCTCCATGGCTGCTCCAACAATATGGAACAAACTACCAGACGATTTGAGGGCAACCACAGACCTCAAGGACTTTAGAAAACAGTTGAAAACCATGCTGTTTATAGAACACTATGGACACATCACATAACCCCAGAGAATGTATAACAGCACATAACCCCGCCTAAACAATGTATGTATGGAAAATGTATTTAGAACCACTGTATATAGCCCACTTTGTACATAGCTCATACCAATCTAGCACACAATACAGCACCCACCCAACTAAATTTCACCCTCACTGCATGTATAACACACTCACCTTACCCGATTGTTTGCTGTGATACCACCTTGATTATTAAGATAAGGCGGTTTAGAAATACTGTTAAATAAAATAAATAAATAAATTTGATAGGGCTTTGTGTGATAGACACAGACTTTATATAAAAACTGTTTTAGACAGACATTTGAATAATGGCAAGATGCTGATTCTCACTGCATTATATGGAACACTTGTTTCACAGCAGATTGTTACTAACCAAAGCAACTGGAGAGCAACCACCTCCTGTATATACAATCCAAATCTAATTATATTTTGTACATATGTTTTTAGTTCCCCTGTTGCTCCAAGTTTATGCTCCTGTTACAATGTATGTTCCAAGTTTAAACTCCTGTTACAATGTAAGCACAGAACAGACTTCTGACTGTGCACCCTTGTTGTATGTAAACCGCACTGATAACAAATAGCGCGGTATATAAAAGTTATAAAATAAATAAAATAAATAAATGTTGCAAAAAGTTATTTGTTTATGATCTGCTACCTTGATATGCAATTCTGACCCAATTCATTTTACTTATTACATATAGGTGTGTAATGGCCAAACAACACAGGACATCATATGGTTTGGTTTCTTTGCGCAAACTAATTTTATCTATGTAGATCAGTGCTTTCAAGTTACCCAATTCCAGGAGGGTAATTTCAGGCCAGTCCTAGATTCCTAACTACGGTGATGCATCATGGAACCTGCTACAGTTTATTTCAAAGAGGGGGGGGGGGGGGTGATCAAGGACGGCTCTGAGATGTAAACTGTAAACAAGTACTAGTCAAAAGAGTCTCCTTCCTACAATGACGTACCTTGGCAGCTCTGTACTCAAAGCAAGTTCTCTCTCTAGCTACACTAACAATAAGGTTTGATCTTCTTATTCCCTCTTCCCCCCTGGGTTGGCCCCACAGTTGGTTCAAGCTGTTAAAGCTCTACAAACCCTAAGCTTCCCCCCTTCCCGGTCAAAACCTACCGTTTAGCTTTGAATGTACTACTCTTTGCCACTCCCCTTCGGTTACCACCCTAGGTTACTGCCTAGATCGCCTAATGATTGGGACATCCCTGCCTCCCCCTCCGCAAAATATTCCTCATCTTGAAGAGCTCTTCCAAATACAATGTGAACAGTAACCCAGAGCAGGGATCGGGGCCACCACTTTACCCGGCTCCTGAAGGGGAAAGGGGCCCCCGGCCATTTTAACCCCCTCCACCATCCTCAGGCCTGCTTTTTTGCCAGGGAAGATGCGCAGGGAAAGGACCCCGAAGAGCGGCCTGAATTCTCCCAGCCCCTGCCAGAGGAGAAAGCCACTTCGTACCCTCCGCAGGGCCTCCTTCGCCTGCCTCACTCGCTCGTCCAGTCGCTTCCTCCTGAACTCGTGCAAGTTCTCGAAGTATTCCTCCGTGTCCTCGGCGAAGAGCACGTCCAGCAGCAGCTTCCCGCCGCAGGCCTCGGCGGCGGCGACCAAGTAGCACTCAAGCCGGCCGCAGGCCCCCTGCACGTCCCCTTCCGCCTCTTCATCCTCCAGCCCAGGGAACAGCAGGCTCCAGAAGCTGCCGGCCGCCGGAGGCTCGGGGAGGCGGGGAAAGCAGGGCTCTAGGGCCGGGGCGAGCGCCGCCAGCTGCCGGTGGAGGCCGCGCAGCTCTGGGCCCGAGAAGAGAGCGGCCCAGCTGCACCGCGGAGCCTCGTCCGACTCCGCCCGCCCTCTCTGTCTCTGCCGCGTCCGGTCGTGGCAGGTGACGGCGAACTTGCCCTCCACCTGGTTCCAGCCCACCAGGAAGCGCAGCCTGCAGCGCTCGGGCTCCTCGAAGGCCTGCTCCCGGACGGCCACCCAGCCCTCCAGGCTATCCATGCGCTCGCACTCCATCGCCGCTTACGAGAGCGAGGGCCTTGGGGACAGCGCAGAGTCGCCCCGGGCCGTGGCCGCCATTTTCCCAGCTGGGTTCGCTTTCGGGCCCCGGGGCGCAGTGTAACCCGATCCCCGGCACCTGATTGGCTTCTGGCGGCCGAGGGGAAGGGCGGAAGGGGCCAGCGGCTACCTCAGCACGTGGAAGCGTCAAGTGACAGCAGCGCGACTCGGGGGCGTCCGAGTTCTTGCAGCTGTGGGCCACGTGGCCAGAAAACTCTGTTGTGGCTGTATGAATGTTTTAGGCTCTTAAGGCAGGATTTATGCCATAGACAGCGGAATGGGGTGGATCACTGGGGTCGTGCCCCAACTGGTATTTTGCTCTGAACGGCATTAGTAATTATAGAGCTTGAAGGCGGGCCAGAGATTGGTTTGTTTGAACTCTCCAAAGGTGTGTTCAGCTGCCCCTGACTCAATCAAAATGTGTGACTTTCTGCAGTTGAGACTTCATATCCACTGTAATGCTGCTGAATTAGGTGTCCTAGCTAGTTCAGTAAACAGTTTTTTTTATTTTAAAGAAGACCATCAAGTATATGGGTCACATTCCTCCAGGACTACCAAGCTAGATATGCACCCTGGCTGACTTAAGCATTTGGCATCCCCCACTCAGCTGTAGGCAGGAACTTGCTTTGTCAAGCTTCTTGAAGCCTAGAGATAACAGCACCTATATTTGCACCCTGTGCCACCACACAATTTGCATAACCCTTGGTATGGCCCTGCATTCAACCAAGGTCAGGTAGGCTGCACTTGTGACATCTCTGTCATAACTTGAATAAGAGAGGGTTCCTTTCAGGAGCTCCTTAACCCTGAAAGTTTGTGTTAAATATTTAAGCTGTAGCAGCTGCCCAGCAGCACCTTTACCTCTGTACAGCTTGTGTTAGTGAATGCTGATGCCATTAATGCACATCATTTTGCCACAGGTCCAATTTTAGGTAGTGAGACTCATTAGCACCCTAACAACATAGAGCAGGTTAGTAATGTTAACTTAGTGGTTCTCAACCTGTGGTCCACAGACCCTTAGGGTTTTACTTAGGGTAGTTTCTCCAAATGGGTTAGTTTTGCACATACTATGGCAGTCGTGAACCTCCCTTCTAAACCAGGCTATGTTGAGTATGATCTTAGTCTCTCAAATTTACTATAATGCTAGGTGTAATACTATCGTGCCAAAGAGAGGCTCCTGCTGGAGTTCATAAGATGTAACATGTATGGGTAGTTTGTCAAGATGTTCTTGGAAATTCTTTATCAAGCCTGTGGATCCCAGTAAAATGGAAAATATTTCCATATCTTTCTACCACATTTTCTTGGTCTCTGACTGCATTTCTTAGTACTTCAGGATCTTCTGCCTCTCCACGTGATTCACAGAATAATCACTTGGTACCGAAACTTCTATTATCAATGTCGTTCTGGTATTTTTCTCCTTTACCACTATGTCAGGTTTCCTGGCATCCGGTTTCTTATCCGTCAGAATGGGAAGTACCGGTGATCATAACATCTTCATTCTCTGTTATTCTCTTAAGGTCATGATCCCAGTGCTTTTCAGGGACAGTGATATTGTAGTGTTTACAAAGTTTCCAGTATAGTAAGTGTGCTACTTTGTTGTGCCTTTTTGTATAATTTCCACCATCAGAACTTCACTGTCTGCTATTGGGTGAGTCACTGTTTCCAGCTCTTTCCTACAGAATCAGCATATGTCTGTTGTGCCAGTTTTTTCAATACTCGCTATAAACCATCTTGTCCGTAATCCACTGTCCTGGGCTGCAACTATCAATCTTTCATCCTTCGGCTTCAGTTCACCTCTCCTCAACCATTCACGTGTCCTTTCTTGATTGACAAAAGGTTCTTGGAGTAGCACTGTATTTTCCACTGTATTTGTGCATTTCCCACTTGTTTTTCTGCACCTGCTGATCTAATTCTTTGAAGAGGTTTTTTTCTCTTGTTTTGCAAGTTCTGTTACTTCCGTTCCCATGCACGCCTGTGGATTCTCACTCATTCCTTCTAATCATCGGAATGCTTGTCCAAGTTTGATGATGGAGACAGATTCTGGACGTTTACTTTCATATTTCAGCATTTTTTGCATATTTGGATCCAATGATGCTGTCAGATAGGCTTGGAGGCCTACAATAGTAGCTCTGTAGGTGTAGTCAATCTCTATAAGTCCTAGCCCTCCTTGAGCTCTAGGGATGTACAATCTTGGCATACACTGATTCTTGTAAATTACTTCATAAACATGGAGGAGTTTTCTTGGTCACACATCCAGTTTTTCAAGATCTTTATGAGGCCAGTCCACAGTCCCAAAACTGTATGAGAGTACAGGAATTGCCAGCTGATTGATGGCTTGTATCTTATTTTGTGATGTTAAAGAGCGTTTCAATAACAGTTTTAATCTCCTGTAATATTCTTTACTGATCTCCTCTCTCAATAGTTTCTGCTTGAGTGTTATTCCTTCCTTTATTCCGAGATACTTATATATGCCATCCTATTCAAGGTCCTTGGTGTCACAGCCATCAGCAAGGGAGATGTTTTCTGTTTTGCTCAATTTTCCTCTGATAAAGGTTGCCTTAGCACACTTATCAAGGCTAAAAGTCATCCTGATGTCATCAGAAAAGCTTTTCACCAGACGGAGTTGCTCTGCTAATTATTGGTTGCTGGAACTGTAGAGCTTCAGATCATCTATAAATAGCAGATCGGAAGTTGCTTCTGGGTTGGTACCGTCTTTAGGAGTCAGGCTAAATCCATACCCCAAAGAGTTGATGAGAGCACTCATTGGATTAAGTGCCAAACAAAACAGAAGTGGCGACAGAGAATCTCCCTGAAATATTCCTCGCTGGATCTTAATGTTAGGAATGATGTATTGACCATCTTCATATCTCAAAAGAAGTGTGGATTGCCACATTGTCATAGTGAACTTAATATACTCTATCAAACCAAAATTTAATTTATACATTTTAAGGCAATGTATTACCCAAGAATTGGGATGCTGTCAAAAGTTTTCTTTATAATCAATCCATGCTATACTGAGATTTCTGCCTTTCTTAGCACTGGCCATAATGGCCTTATTCTGCATTAAGTGGTCTTTGGTTCTGTATGTTCCTCTCTTATTGCCCTTTTGTTCTGTCGCCGTGATGTTATTGAGCTTGATGTGATTGTATGTTCTGCCTGCATCTATCACAGTAAACAGCTTATAGAAATTTTCTGCCATCAAGGTTATTGATCTATAATTTTTAGGAATGTTACTCGGGTCTCTCTTTGGAAGGTGAAACGTTCTTCCTGTAGCAAGCTATTGTGGTGTTTAGTCCAGTTGCTCGAACAATTGATTTTCCAGTCCGCCAGGTCTTAGTGGAGTGATGTTATCTGTTTGAGTCAAAAGTTGGTTACTCCATCTGGGCCAGGGCTCTTCCAATTTGGAGCTCATTTTAACCTGCTTTCCAACTCTTCCTTTGTTACTACAGGCCATTCCATAGGTTTGATATTTGTTTTTTCTAAATGCTTCTGTATGCAGGGTAACCATTCTGCTTTGTGATTATGCTGTATTGGGTCCTCGAATAGCTTTCTCCAGAAGGTTTCGGCTTTGGTTGGAGGTGCTTTTACCATATTAATACTCCTCCCCAATTCCCTGTAGAATTGTTTTGGGTTCTCTCTAAATAATTTATTCTTATATCTTTCTTTCCTGTTTTCTTGATGTCTTTGAAGTTTCTGCACTTCTGTTGCTATTTCAATTTATTGTTGGAACATATACATTTCAGGTCTTCTGTTAATGTAGCATGCTTCAGCTTGATGTCTTGGATCTTCCTTAATATCAGTGAGATGATTACAGAGGATCCACAATACACAGAGAAAAAAATCTTTTCATATTGCTTTATGCATGTGAACAGAATAGAGGCTGCTGTAGAGTCAGCTGTGGGAATAGCGGTAGCAGCATCAATAGTCATAGGGGCTGGACGAAGCAGCAGCTGTGGAGATGGAATTGGAGGGGACTGCACATACTGGAAGCAGAAGTGGGGGTGGTGGTAGAGGTAGCTGTGAAGCTGGATGTAGGAACAGAAGAACCAGAATTAGCATATAGGGCTTGCAAACAGGAGTGTAGCATGAGTAGGTGAGAAGAGGGAGAAAAACTAACGTGGGGGGGGGGGAGACTGAAGCTGATAGGGACTGGCTTGACTGTGAGGCATGGCTGGAAAGAGAGATGGAATGGCTGGGGGAGGAGGAAGAGAGAGGCTAGTGGAGACAGGAAAGGGAAGGGAGACAGAGGGCTAGTGGAGGCTGCCTTGATATTGAGGAAAGTGGGCAGGGAAGAGTGATGGGGATCCATGAACTTTCTGGAGGTTAATGAGGGGTCCTACAGAACCAAGTATGCTTTGAATTCTTCAGTTGGAAGAACATGAAATAAATGCTTATGATGTGATCGAGATGTGCAAAAGGGTTGGGATCTTCTGCTGTAGTTGATAGTGCAGACACAGACATCTATGGCAGTTATGATTAATTTGAAACACAGTTGCAGTGTATTTCAAATTACAGTGTAGGAGAAAGGATAATTGAGAATCAGGCTTTTTCGACACTGCGTGGTTATTTTTCTAATAACTTCTGGGTGCAACCCTTAAGATCTACTTTGGAACAGCTTGCCAACTGAATCTAAGGCTCACAAAGGATTTGTCACAGCTTTTAAAAACTGTTAAAACCGGACCTTTTAGACGGGCTTTGAGAGATAAACCAGAGATGTCCAAGAGGCTTGCTTCATTGTCTCATTCAGGGATAAAGCTACAAACGTGTGTTAGCACTGTGCACACTAACACGCATTAATGCAGGTTTTTTGCTTTTTCAAACAATGGGACCTATTTACTAATAACACACATTAGCATAATTTATTAAATCTAGCTCTTAATGAGTGACATGACTTATTATTTTACCTCTAAATATATAATGTTGATTTATATTTTATGTATAATTTATCATTCTGAATTGTTCAATGGAGATGATGTAATTTCATTTAATGTGATGATGTATTTTACTGTATGTTTCAAGAGCTTTGATTATAGGCCTATAATAAACTTGTACTTTTAAAACAAACATGTGAGATCTACATACTGCTGAGTGCAAGGATACATGACTCTACAAAACTATTTGAAGTTGTTAAAACCCAAGAGGATTGTGGAAAATTGCAAGAGGATCTTGATAAATTGGAAGACTGGGCATCAAAATGGCAGATGAAATTTAATGTGGACAAGTGCAAAGTTATGCACCTAGGGAAGAACAACCCAAACTATGGTTCCACGATGCAAGGTTCCACATTAGGAACTACCACCCAGGAAAAAGATTTAGGCGTCATTGTGGATAGCATGTTAAAACCCTCGGCCCAGTGTGCAGCGGCAGCCAAGAGAGCAAATAGAATGCTAGGTATCATAAGGAAAGGAATGGAAAATAAAACAAAAGATATTATAATGCCTCTATATCGTTCCATGGTGAGACCGCACCTTGAATATTTTGTGCAATTCTGGTCGCCGTATCTTAAAAAGGATATAGCGTTATTAGAAAAGGTTCAGAGAAGAGCCCCCAAAATGGTAAAGGGGATGGAAGGATACTCCTATGAAGAAAGACTAAAAAGGTTAGGGCTCTTTAACCTGGAAAAGAGACGGCTGAGGGAAGATATGATAGAAGTCTATAAATTAATGAACGGAGTGGAACGGGTAAACGTAGATCGATTGTTTACGTTATCAGAATATAGAAAGACTAGGGGACATGCAATGAAGCTACAGGATAAAACTATTTAAAACTAATAAAAGAAAATATTTCTTCACTCAACGTGTAATCAAACTCTGGAATTTGCTACCAGAGGATGTAGTAAAGGCTGTTAGTGTAGTTGGGTTTAAAAAAGGTTTGGACAAGTTCCTGGAGGAAAGGTCCATAAACCATTATTAAAAAGGGACCCAGGATATCAATGCTTGACCCATTACAAGCATTGCGGAACCTGTGTATTTTGGGGAAACTGCTAGGTACGTATGACCTAGATTGGCCACTGTTGGAAACAGGATACTGGGCTTGATGGACCTTGGTCTGACCCAGTATGGCATACCTTATGTTCTTATGACTGTATAACAAACAGCGCTAATTTCTCTGTCATTTGGGTAGAGTGGTTTGACTGTGCTGAGAGCTGACATTGAATTTAATTTTCTCATAACAGTTAAATAAATGTTTTGAACGGAAGGTCATTTCCTGGTCCCAGCAGTTTCCCCTTCCTCCTTTAGGCTTTTTGCTCAATCAAAATTGGTCCCTGCTGGGGATCCGGTGCCAAGGGGAAACAGGGTTCTGGGGCTGGGGTGAGTAGCAGCTGCTGCTGGTGCACACAGCACATCTGTGGGCCAGAAAGAGACCGCTTACCTGCTCCAGAACCCAGTAAATGTGTGTTTTGGGTATGCTGTTCTCTAAAACAGATTCCATCCACCTCCCACCTCCCTGGTTTTGTAGCATAGCGGCTTCAGGATGCCAGCCCTTTTCCTTTCTGTGGTTCTCCAAAATGCCCCATGCAGAGCCAACAGCAGGCCTCTTGCTCAACTGTGACAACGATATATGCCAAACAGGTAGCAGGTAAGAGGCAGTCCTACTTCCATCTTAGCTTAGGGAGATTTGGGTGTTAGAGAGAGGTAATTGAGAGTGGGATTGGCTGTAGGCCACTGTCCTCCTACAGTGGGGTTTTCAACCCAGTCCTCGGGGAACCCTAGGCCAGTCAGGTTTTTAGGATTCCCAGAATGAATATACATGAGAAAGATTTGCATGTTCATTGCATGCAAATCTATCTTATGCATATTCATTGTGGGAATCCTGAAAACCTGACTGGCCTAGGGTTCCACGAGGACTGGGTTGAAAACCTATGTCCTACACAGATGTATGAGGTGGTGGCTCACCCTGGATGGTAAGAGACAGGCCACACTATGTTAAGAAAAAAACCTACAACGTAACAAAGCAACATAGAAGAAACAAGCTGCAGATCTTAAAATGTTACACACTAAACGATGGCAAAAATGAACAATGAGGATATTTGAAGATCATCCACTTCTCTTATCCCATACCATTTTTGAAAACAGTAATTGTTAAAAGAGGTTTCTTCGATCAAAACTGAGGAGTTTTCTTGATTACAGGGTACAGAAGGGGCTTTTGGACTATTTTCTGCTCACATAAGAAGTTTCTTTTTGTAGCACTTTCCGAACTGTCATTTTACTCTTGCTGTAACGAAGATAAGGAAAGCTCCAGCATTATCTGCAGTACTTATATTCGTAGGGTGGAAGCAGTTGAAATCTGCTGGCAATATGTGATGGGATCCTTCAAAATCAGGCAGCGTGGGGTTGCCATGGCAACGTGCAAAGAATTCCCGGCTTAATGACAGGTTGCAGTCAGTATTAAACTACAGTTCAGAAATGAGCTATCTGCCTTTACTTGCGGACATGTTGACAAAGCTGTACTAGCTGCTAACATACCCGTGCTAAACAGACATTATTACCACACTATAAACCCCTGTTGTAACTTCCACACAATTAACCTAAATAAAAAAAGAAAGTTTGTTATGTGCTTAAAAAGATCTATCCCCTGGGAGCTAAAGCAACAATGTGTCCATCTTAAGGAGTGCAGGAGTGGCCTAGTGGATGGGGCAAGGTACTTCAGGCCGGAAGGTCAGGGGTTCAAATCCCACTAGAGGACAGCAACCTTGGGCCGGAAGGACTGGGGTTTCTAGTCCCACAGGTGCTCCTTGTGGTCTAGGGCAAGCCACTTAACCCTCCATAGCCCATGTTCCCTGTAAAATAGTTATCTCCAAGTTATAATGCCCTGTTCAATGTAATTTCAGTTTGTTCAATGTAAACTGCACTGATGCAAAATAGCACGGTATATAAGAGAATGTAAATAAATAAAATAAAATCTTATGAAACACTGTTGATAAATACTGTGATGGCGAGAGTGTAGCTGAGTCTATGGATTGGGAAGAAAAACAGTCATTTACCTTTAAGGAGAGAGACAGGCAAGAAAGCAGTAGCCCTCAAACTGCAGGCAGAGAAAAAAACGCACATAGTTGCTGAATGCAGACCATGCCCAAGCTCTGCTAATCCAGAGGCAAGCTTGGAAGTTAATAGGAAACACCTGGGGGAAGGGTAGCGCACGGGAGTTCAGGCACACTCTTATAAACCCCAGGGATTCAAAGGAAAAGAGAGCACCAGGAAAACAGAAGGAAAGCAAACCACCAGGGAGACAGAAGGAAAGAGAATCACCAGAGAGGATTCCAGAGGGAAGCAGCACACAGGAAGGCAGCATACTGGGAAAGAGGCTGTGAGAGAGAGTCACACGAGAGGCTTAACCAGGGAGAACGCTGGAGAAAGCAGTGGGGTTCTCAGAGGTGAAAGCCACGACCCAGAAGGAAGCCAGTACTACAGAGGAACTGCATCTGGTTCTGGAGACAGGGAAGTTGTACCTGGGAGGAGTGCTGACGAGCAAGATACAGTAGCAGCAGTTTATGAGCCTGCTGGGAAACTGCCAGCTCCAAAAAGGTGCGTGAATAAACCTGTAACAAAAAGTAACTTGAGCCAGTTAGAGGCATTGTGTCAGTTACTGAAGGGAAAGAATCTCCACGTGCTTGGGGAAAAACATGTGTATAAGGAAAATTCTCACTGGAGGAAAGTGTTAAAGCTTTTAGAAGACATTAAGCCTGAGCTTTTGCAGGGTGACTTGAAATCAGTTACCAGACTCAAGTTATGAGGAGATGCAAATAGATCCTTATGAATCTGACAAGGAGTCAGATGATTCATTAATGGACTGTTCTCTATGTAAGAAGACAAAATAAGGAGTTCCTGGTTTGAAAGGAGAAAGTCTTAAAGCCTAAAAATGTTCTACAAAGCAGAGAGAGGAAACAGGGATAATGTTGCTTAGCTAGAGTTTTGCTAAGAATCCTGTTTTATCTGAAGAAAAGAACATTGCTTTTGGGTTTTGTTAAAAGAATGAAAAGCTTTATTTTGAATGCTGAAAGTTTTGGAAAAACAGCTACATGTGTTTGGAAGCTAATTGAAGCACTTACAGTGCCTTGTTTTGGATAAAAGGTCTTTGGAATCTTGTTTGGAGAAAAATCCTATTTTTGTTATGCGTTGAGCCTTTAAATGCTTTTTGGAAAAGGAACTAATAAATTCCTGTGTTTGCCTTAAAAACCCTCGGGTCTCAACATTATTGTCTTGAAACCACACAACTACAACTCCCAGAAGACTCAGCCCTGGGAAGACTCCAACCATTCTTTATTTAAAAGGACAATATAGGGTGCAGGCCTACTTGACTGCTTGTTTACAACAGCCTGTGCCATGGAGTGCTAAGAGTGTGGTGTTGGACGTGTGGGAGCCAGAGGGGGCGACTGCTTGGGGGGAAGCGAAGTGGCGCTGGATACGGTTGGTACTGGTGGTAGCTCGTGCAACTGTACTGCAGCAGTGGTTGGACGCCCGGGGCCCAACGTATGGACTTTGGCGAATTCAGCTTCACAGCATCATGCTCATGGAGCATGCCTGGGCTCGGGGGACCGAGAGGCGGTGGCAGCAGTTCCTGGAGGGATGGGGACCTCACTTGCATACAATGCCTTGGAGAGCTCGCAGTAGGATTCTGAGGAGGCCTTGAGGGCCGGCCAGAATGAGCGTGCTATCCATCTCGACCCACATCTGCTTTTGCATAGTTGGAGTGAATGGTTGAATGCTTGGTAACCCCTCTGCTTGGGTGGGTGGGGGGAATAGGGGGGGTGGGGAGCTAGGGGGAGGGTTGGAGGGGGGTGGGGGGGTGGGAGGGAAGGCGGCCGCTTGTCTCCTTTTGGGTACCTGTGGACGGGTTTGGGAGCAGAGTTCACCCCAAACCTGGTATTATCCCTTTTTGGGTCACCTTCTTTCTTCTCTCTTTTCGCATCAGGTACTTCTTCTTACTGGGGGGTTGTTGGGGGGCATAAGGGGACTGGGGGGGGAAGGGATTATGGGGTGGCATTTGCGGGGGTCTGTTTAAAAGGGGGGGGCCTAAGCGGAATTGGGCTGACATAAATTGTGTTTATGTATGCACGTCTGTATCATAGGAACGTATCCTGAGGCCCTCACACTGTTCCCAGCTACCCCCTCCGTGTGTGGGGGGGTTGGCTGTACTGTACTGTATGGACCTCTCGTCGTTGTTGTTGTTGATGTTGTTGTTGTATTGGGTTATTTTTTGGAATAAAAACAGATTAACACTAAAAGGACAATATAAAGGCAGGTCCATGCCTATAGGCGGTTGCCTGGGCACGGGTTGCGACAATACCAACCTGACTTTAATACTAGTCTAATGTGGTTTAAAGAGCCTCAGTTCAGGGATAGACGGGTGGCTTGTCCACAGAGTCTCTCAACCCCGATATACTTAGGCACACCTTCATTTCCACATATCATTCATTGACTCACACCCATTGTTTTTCAATTTTTCTAAATGCATTTTCAAACAAGTTACCTCAGACTGAAAGGCTAGGGCTTCAAATCCTGCTAGAGCAACCTTCGGCCAGAAGGACTGGGGTTTCTAGTCCCACAGGTGCTCCTTGTGGCCTCGGGCAAGCCACTTAACCCTCCATTACCTCAGGTTGTGCAAATTCCAAATGTGTTTTCTTATTTCTTTCTTTAAGCAATGACTTTTTTCTGGCCATTCTTCCATAAAGCCCAGCTCTGTGGAATATATGACTTAAAGTGGTCCTATGGACAGATACTTCCATCTCCGCTGTGGATCTTTGCAGCTCCTTCAGTGTTATCCTTGGTGTCTTTGTCGCATCTCTGATTAATGCCTTCTTTGCCCGGTCTGTGAGTTTTGGTGGTCAGCCTCAGGGGCGGCCCAAGGGGGGTGCGGGGCCATGTGCGGAGACTCGGTGCGGGGCCTCATTTGCATAAGGGAACTCATTTGCATAAATATTTGCATAATGTTACCTTACACTAACTTTTAGTAAACATGCCTCTTAATGAGTATATGGATAAAGAAAGACTAAAAGATTTCTACATTACTATAATCCAGTGCCAACTGCCAGGCACATTAGGAACTACTACAAACACTGCCCATTTAGAACCCATAGCAAACCCGCCGTATCATAACAGCACTACCAGGACTCACAAAGCACAAGACTCTAACTATCTAAAGGCTACACTGAAAATATTAAACCAATACATTTCAGAGAATAGCAATACATGACCTACTGGGGAAAGAGAACAAGTGGCAATGTCAAATAGGAATTACATAAACAGAATACCTCAGCTCAGTTACACATGCAGAACATAGACCATCACCAAACAAGGAATCACAATTTAGAAACAGGAAGACAATAATTAAACTGGGAACCCCAAAAGCCCAACAACACTGTAGAAATAAAACTATAAATTAATTTCCTCTTGTACTAAACAAAGCGCAGACGTTAATGATGCACATTTCCCAGAGCTGGCATATTTCAGTTAATAAATTCAATAAAGAGATATTTTTCTACCTTTTGTGCATTTTTTTTCAGTTGCAATTGCTCCAGCCACTTCTGGTTTCTTCGTGTCTTCTGCTAACTCTCCATCGTCTGTTGTCCATTTGTCTTTTCTTCACGCTTCTAGTTTTTTTCCATTCTCTCTCTACATCTGCTTTAACATACTAATCTTTCTCCTTTTGCTCTTTCCTCATTCCTATTTCATCCACTCAAATTTTACCCCTCCATCCTCAATCCCCACTTACTCTCCCAATATCCGGCCAATTGTAGATTTGTCTTCCCTCCCACACAAAATATTTTTTCACTCTCCCAGCTCTATCCCATTCTAATCCTCCCCCAATATCAGCTCCCTTCTAGTCCCAGCCCCACCCAGCATCCGCTCCCTTCTAGTCCACGCATCAGCCCATTTCCAGTCCTAGCCCCCCATAAGCCCATTTCTAGTCCTATCCTAGCCCCACCATCAGCCCATTTCCAGTCCTAGCTCCCCCATCTGAGTCCCTCCATCAGCTCATTTCCAATCCCAGCCCCCCATCAGCCCATTTCTACTCCTTTCCTAGCCCCACCATCAGCCCATGTCAAATCCTAGCTCCCCTCCATTCAGCCCATTTCCAATCCAAGCCCCCCATGAGCCTACTTCCAGATCTAACCCCTCCATGAGTCCATTTCAATCCAAGCCCCCTCAACAGCCCATTTCCAGTCCTATCCTAGCCCTCCATCAGCCCATTACCAGTCCTAGCCCACCCCCATAGCCCATTACCAGTCCTAGGCCCCCCCCATAGCCCACTACCAGTCCTAACCCCCATCAGCCCATTTCCAGTCGTAGCCTCCCCACAGCCCATTCCAGTCCTAACCTGCCCATTAGCCCATTTCCAGTCCTAGCCCCCCATAGCCCATTACCAGTCCTAACCCCCCTATCAGCCCATTTCCAGTCTTAGCAAGCCCATAGCCCATTACCAGTCCTAACCCCCCATCAGCACATTTCCAGTCCTAGCCCCCCTATAGCTCATTACCAGTCCTACCCCCCCCCATCAGCCCATTTCCAGTCTTAGCCCCCCCATAGCCCATTACCAGTCCTAACCCCCCTCCCCCCATCAGCCCACTTCCAGTATTATTCCCCCCATAGCCCATTAGTAGTCCTAACCCCCCATAGCCCATTACCAGTCCTAACCCCCTCCCCCATCAGCCCACTTCCAGTATTATTCCCCCCCGTAGCCCATTAGTAGTCCTAACCCCCCATAGCCCATTACCAGTCCTAACCCCCTCCCCCCATCAGCCCACTTCCAGTCTTAGTCCCCCCCATAGCTCATTAGTAGTCCTAACCCCCCCAACACCCCTTACCAGTCCTAACCCCCTCCCCCCATCAGCCCACTTCCAGTCTTAGTACCCCCCATAGCCCATTACCAGTCCTAACCCCCTCCCCCCATAAGCCCACTTCCAGTCTTAGTACCCCCCGTAGCTCATTAGTAGTCTTAACCCCACCCCCCGCCCAGATAGATTAAAAAAAAATACCGGCTGCTGCTGCTGCCGCCGTGGCAGCGGCAGAATCAAATGTCAACGCCGCGGGGCCCCGACTGCCCGGCAGAACCTCCCTCGAGCATCAGCTCCCGAGTCCCTCCCAAAGCGCGGGCTTTCAGAGCCGCGAGAGTTTCCCTTCTTCTCTCGGCTCTGTTAACCTCGCCAGGGCTGATGGGATTTCCCATCAGCCCCGGCGAGATTAACAGAGCTGCGAGAGGTCAGAGAAGCTCTAGCGGCTCTGAAAGCCCGCGCTTTGGGAGGGATTCAGGAGCTGATGCTCGAGGGAGGTTCTGCCGGGCAGTCGGGGCCCTGCGGCGTTGACGTTTGATTCTGCCGCTGCCACAGCGGCAGCAGCAGTAGCCGGTAATTTTTTTTTAATGTACTTGGGCTAATGAATGTTTTTTGCGCGGGGCCCCCTGAAATGCGGGGCCCTGTGCAAAAAACATTCTTGCTCAATGGACGGGCCGGCCCTGGTCAGCCTGCTCTTGTCAGGTTTGTAGTGGTGCCATATTCTTTTGTTATAATGGATTTAATGGTGCGTTATGGGCTATTTAGAATTTGGGATTTTTTTATAATCTGACCTTGATCTGTACTTCTCCACAACTTTGTCTCTGGCCTGTTTGGAGTGCTCCTTGGTCTTCATGATGCTTGCTTAGTGGTGTTGCAGAGTCAGGGGCCTTTCAGAATAGGTATATTTATACCGGCATCATGTGACAGATCATGTGACACTGATTGTACACAGGTGGACCCTAATCAAATAATTATGTGACTTCTGAGGTTAATTGGTTGGACCAGATCTTATTTAGGGGTTTCATAGCAAAAGGGATGAATGCATATACACTCACGACTTTTCAGTTTCTCCTCCATAGCATAAATGCACGGGGGGAGAGCCTCTTTCGAATGAAAGCAAGTTCTGCTACGAGGGGACATGGGATGAGGGTGAAAGGGGATAGATTCAGGAGTGATATGTGGAAATATTTCTTTAAGGAAAGAGTGGTGGATCCATGGAATAGTCTCCCAGTGGAGGTGGTAGAGATGAGAATAGTATCTGAATTCAAAGAAGCATGGGACAAACACAGAGGATCTCTAAAGGAAAAAAGGGGACTGTTGTAGTGGTTGATATGGAAGGGCAGACTACATAGGTCATGTGGTCTTTTTCTGTCGTCATGTTTCTGTGTTTCTACTTGTTTTTTTATATATACAAGGTATTTTATTGTCATTCTACTTCACCAATTTGGACTATATTGTTAGGTCCATTACCTGACATCCAAATGAACCTCCATTTTCATTCCAGGTTGTACATAATGCGACAAAACAGGACAAAAACCAAGGGGATGAATACTTTGACAAGGTACTGTATGCTTGAGAGAGATTTGCATTCAATAGAGGTAGTCAGGCATATCTATCTTATGCATATTCCTTGTGCTTATCCTAAAAACCTGACTGGCTAGGTGTGTGGGTTTAGTATTTACAGTGCATGCCCTGGCGTTCTTTCAGTTTTCATTTTCAACATTAGCGCTTGAGACATTGTAGAAGGTTTCTTGAATTGTAAGTGTGTGGTTATTTAAGGCTTTTTCTTGCGTCCCCTTCGGAGTTTTCTGATGTCATATACTTCTGATGCTATATACTCCTTATTCCTCACGTATCTGCCCTTAACCCTCATGCCGCGTCATAATCATCTCTTTCCCTCCCATCAGGGTTAGTATAATCAGCATGTAATTCAGCGTTTTTACTCCTGGTTTTGGCAACATCGCTGGACATATTATAGAAGTTTCTCTTCGACTTGTAAGTGGCTTTGCTTTTTTTTTGGTGTGGTGATCAGCAGCCGGTGGGTTCTGGCAGCACTTTACTTTCTTTTGCAATTCTCGTGCTTTTGAATGCCTTTATGCAATTGTCACACTCGGGGGTCCCTTTCCCATATAAGATCATCATTTTTAATACATTCTGACATTATTTATTTATTTATTACTCGTTGCATTTCCTTTATACTTCATATCGCGATGGTTTATTTATTTATTTATTTATTTATTTTTACATCACGTGCATCCCCTACGGGCGTAAGGAGAAGCGCCTGTATATGTTTCCTACTGTTATTTTTATCATTTTTGTATTTTAAGGCCGAAGATGTTTTTTGAACATTAGTATATTTTGGTTAGATAATACCTTTACTTTTTATCGGTAACAAATATGTCTTTGGACCACGGTTGCACATTTTTTTGGCAGTATAAAGTACAATCGTTGCAAAACCCTTAGTTTTATAACTTTCTAACTTGCACATGCATTTTATGGATTATATTTTTTATTTCTTAGGGTTTATGGTCCTAGGATCCTATCAGAGAAAGGGTTTGTTCAGTCAACATACGGTTTAGTGGTAGGTTTTCTACTTTTTCTACTTTAACGATCAATATCATGCTGTTCTTAATTGGTACATAACGGGTTTCCACTGTTTCCCTCCAGATCTTTTTTTGTTCTGTAGTCTCCTCAGGATACATCATATTTTTAGGCATATTTTAGGCACATCAAGTGTTCATTTAAAAACTTTTTCTTTTATCTGCTCAGGTTGGTTATGCTTAATGTACCATATTTTATTTATTTATTTATTTAACTTTCTTATATACCGCGCTCTTTACACCAGTGCGGTTTACATGAAACGAAATTATGCAGAGCAGGGGATTGAACTGCATTTACATTATAACAGGGGGTTATGTACAGGAGACATACGAACAAGGTAACTATGTGCAGAATAAACTATCAACATATGTACATGGATCAATAATAAACTATCAACATATGTACCTGGATCATTCAGCTATATATAAATTGGATCTGTAGTGATCATGATGTCAATGTGATGAGTGAAGTGCCACTAGCAGGAGGGTTGGAGTTTGGCGGGCTACATGGGCTCATAGGTGTGGCAGGGGGTGTGTGGTGACCTGGGTGTGCGTAGTATTGTAGGAACAGGTGATGTTTAAGTGCCTTCCTAAATTGGGCAAGGTCACTTATGGCCCTGATAGTAGGGGGTAGGGCGTTCCAGCAAGTCGATGCATAAAAGGCGAATGCTCTGTTTTTGGCTGATTGCGAGCATTTTATGATTTCCTTTGGGATGTTCAATGTATTGACTGAGGCTGATCTCCTGACTCTGTTTAGGGGTGTAGTATGGATGAGATCTGTGAGTGACATGGAAGAGTTTTTATTAATGGCTTTGTGAGTCAGTAATATATATTGGTTTTTATAGTTTTTATAGTTTTAGTGTATATAGTTTTTACATATTGTTTTATTAGTCCTCTCCTGTTCTTCCTCCTTTTTTATTCTTTCTTTTAATTAGTAGTTATCTCTTTCAATATATTGTTTTTATGTTATTTATTATGGGAGTGTCATATCATTTTGTAATAGGATTATTTATTGAATGTTTTTTTATGTTCACATGCAGCTTGGTGCACATTGTTGCTGTTCCATTTTTATTTACATTTTATTAGTTTTCATTGTTTTATATATGATGTTTTCTCATATAAATGTAATGCTTCATCGTCTTGTTAGTTGTTTTAATAGCACTACTAGTTTCCTCATTTTCCTCTCTGTTCTCTTCCCTTTCTTTCCCCCTTTCCCCCTTCTCCCCCCCCTTCCCTTTCCTTCCCTCCCTCTTGCCTTTCCCCTAGATGTTCCTAAGTAATACAGATAAGTTTCTTTTCTTTTATTTATTTATTGTATGTTTTTATCCATTTGATTATTTATTTATTTAATTGTTTATCTTATGGTTTTGATTTTACTTATGTTTTTACCTATAGTGGAGCCATATACCCCTGAAGACGTTTCTTACGAAACACGGCCAGTGTCGGGTTTGGCACTACTCACCCCCTGGAATAATAAAGTTTTTTTTTACCCTTTCTGCCACGTCTTTCTACTGGTTTTTGTGCTTGCTGTTTCTGTGGCAGTTTGCTGTTCTCTTGGTGCTACAAGAAGTGTGTCACTGGTATCGGTCCTTGCTCCAGTTTTTTACAATTTTTGTAAGTGGCATTCTAGAAGGGCTATCAGGTAGGGTATTCTTCTTTGCAGATGATACCATAAACTGAAATAGCATATACACCTGCAAAGTGTAAATAACACGATGAGAAATCTATTTATGTATTTATTTAGAAAAGCTTAAAGAACGGTCTAGAATATGGGCTCGGAGTGGAGGAGTAGCCTAATGGTTACAGCAGTGAACTACTATAGAACTCGGGAAGCCAGGGTTCAGATCCTCCTGGTGATCTTGGACAAGTCACTTAACCCTCCATTGCTTCAGGGACAAACTTAGATTGTAAGTCCTCTGTGGACAGGAATATACTGTCTGTACGTGAATGTAACTTGCCTTGTACTTCTGAGAAAAGACAGGAGCTAACTCCAATTCCCTTTATCTACCATCATATTATATGGGGCCAGTTTTCAAATTATCGGATATTTAAACACCTTGGCAGTCAGCCGCAGCATTTAAATATCCTCCAGATATTCAGCGACAGCATCTGGATGGTGGCTGCCATTCAAAATCCGGATTGTGCAGCCACATTCCAGATCACCAGTACCATTATCCGGATAGTGGCGATTGTCAGCTGCTATCCAGATAACTTATCCAGACAGAAACTGAGGACAGCTTCTTTTGCTGGCCTAAGCTATCCAGATAGCAGCAATAATCTAGATCGTAGCTGGTACCGCCCTCACTCTGCCCCCGGACTGCTCCGGCGCTCTCTGAATACTGCTGGGGCAGTCTGTGGAGATAAGCAGTGCCGCTATCTGGATTGTAGCACTGAATATTCATGGTTATCCGGATAAGGGCTTTTGAAGTTGACCCCTCTGTTTTGCTATTTCGGTGTAGCTAGTGGATTGCAGATTGTTTGCTGGAATGCAGTAACTTATTTATTTTATCTATTATTTATTTAAATGTATTTTTGTACCTCCTTTCTACTATTCAGGCGATTTACAGAGAACCAGCAATTTAACAGGACCTGAAAGGTGCGCTGTTTTACAAGGACCTGGAACAAATATAATATAAAACACTATAGTATAATAACATAACAACAGTTACATTTAACCTTGAACTGTTTACAGTATTGTTGTAGGTGAGAGGTAGTTAGTGTCAATAGTGGATCACTGTTACATTATTTATGTCCAGGGTATTGAACTGAGGTATGTTAACTGTTGAAGTTTATGGTAGGTGAGTCTATATCTTCCTTAAAGAGGTGCTTTTTAAATTTCTTCCTAAATTCAGACAGGTCTGAGCGACCTCTTAGTGTTGGCGATAGGTTATTCCATAGGGATGGGGTGAATAAAGTGAACGATCTATTGCAGATGGACTGCTTGCTCACTGTCTTCTGTTGTGGTATGGTGAGTAGGTTGATGGTAGAGTTTCTCTGCAGTCTCTCATTCTTTGGGTTTGCGATCAGGGCCAGGAGACATGTGGCAGATTCCTTGTGAAGGATTTTAAGTATAGTGGTAAGAACTTTGTATCTTATTCTGGCAGTGATGGGAAACCAACTTGAAAAAAATCATAATGCTTATGATTCACAGATGACACGATTTTGATTAAAAGGATCGTTCCTTGTCTCAAAGAATCCCTTCATATCCTCAATACATAAGGAAGGAGTCTGCCCAGACAGATACCCATTTAATGAAGTGGAACTTAGTTTGCATGAAGTAAAACCTTGCTCCTAAGCCCCTGTGTCATACATAGGCTGCTGTATGTGACATTCTCCGTGATGATATTTGAGTACATGTACATGAAGGACACTTGGGGCAGGGCTATATTTATCCCTGTTTCTCACTGCGGGCACATGAGTATTTGAGGGCGGAGCCTGGTTAAAATTATCTAGCAAGTTTTCCAGCTTCAACTCAAGTAAGAAATTGTCTTCATTTCAATTAATTTTTGCTAAGAGATACAAATCTTATCAGCTGGTGTCCCCTGAACAGAAAGGGCAAGGAAATGCAACTGTATATGTAATAATCTTTGGTAGCTACATTAATTTCTGCTTTGTGATATGAGTATAAATTGCTGTAATTGTAGCTGTGCTTCAGATCAGAGTACAGCAGCAGCAGAGTTTTACATATATATATATATATAACTATATAGGCTTTTAATAACTCATATTTACCTGACATTTAGTGAATAGCTTAATAGTTAATGCTCACCTTTATACTTTTGGTTCTGGTAATAGAAATGTATGAGCAAAGGATAATGTTTGGGGTTTTTACTAGAAAAACATATGGTGGTATCATCCTATCAAATAGTTTTCTAATTATTTTTTAGAGGTATATGATTCTGACACTTTAGGTGAAGGCAGCCAACATACAGCGAGTTTTATCCTACAGTTTATATATTTTTAGTATACCTCAGCAATACTCGATCTTATGAAGCCTTTAGTGCGTAGAAACCCTGTTTTTGCCTGCCAATTTCTTTCTCCTCTTCGGGGCTTTGTATATCTTCCTCTCACCATTCAGATCAACTATCAGCAACAGTCATTGGCCAGGGGCCACAAACCACCCTCCAGAACCTGACTAAAGTAAACCTTAGGTCTGACCCTTAACCGTTGCCACCAGGCGATGGCTGGGACTCCCCTCTCCCCCCAAAAGCCATGAACGCTACTTACCCAGCTCCACAGAAGATTAATGACATGTGCTAGATGTTCTGAGCATTTTTAAACACAGGGAGGATATTTTCAAAACCATTTCTTCCTAATATGTGCATAAAATAACTAGGTGACTTTGTTTGGCTAAGTAAAGTTGGCAGAGGGGTGGGCCGGGGCCGGGGCCACTGCCATGCAAGCCTCACAGCTACGTACCCCATCCCCACCAAACACCTTTCTGTACCCTCCCTCATTTATGGCAAAAACAAACTTCGAAGACGACCATTTCCTTCAAAAAACGATTTCATCACTTTGTACAGTTTTGAAGCTTCATTTTCCACTCTCTCACTCCCAGCATACCATGATCTGATATCTGTAAACTGAACAATAGAGTAGAAACTACCCAAAGTATGTGTGCCCTAGGGGAGGGCTTAGGGCCCTTTGACTAGAGTATCCATCTGGCTAGAATACTGTTATGGTTATGGTTAAGGCACTTGATATACCGCCCTTTACTTGCGCATCAGAGCAGTTTACATGTATACTAACAGGTACTTTTTTATTCCCTTGTCCCTGAAGAGCTCACAATCTAAGTGTACCTGAGGCAATGGAGGGTTAAGTGGCTTGCCCAAGGTCACAAGGAGTGGCCATGGAACTAGAGACCCCAGTCCCTTCGGCCTGAGGTTGCTTGTCCCCATGTGGGAATTGAACCCCGGCCCTCAACAACTGTAAGCAACACCACCACAGGAACCTAATCATGCGATCAGTAAACAAGCCAAGAGAGCTTTTCAACATCGTGCGAGCTCTCACCAGGGATAACACACTCCAGGAGACCATTGAAATCCACCCTCAAGACATGGCAAACCACTTAGCCAAACAACAAAACTTATTTAACAAGCACCCACACTCAACAACCATGGAAGGCAGCAGCATTAAAATACAAACTTCCAATCAAGCATGGGAAAAATTCACCATACCGCCTCAAAGTCAAATTGAGCAAATAATTGCCGCCCTCAGCACCACCACTTCTCCAAACGACCCTTGCCCAGTGCATGTGCTGAGGGATGCTCCCGAAAGCGTTCCTATTGGATGCTGGGGAGCGTTCCCACGCAGGCTCCGTCGGTACCGACGATACCCATATGTGAAGACTAAATTCCTGCTGTTCCCAGAGATCACCTGTTACAGATGAGTAACTGTGCTTTACTTTGGTTGAAGAGAAAAACATTTTTCTCTCTTTTTTTGCAGGGAGATGATTGAATGGTCTATATGTTCCTGTTTCATGTTGGAATGCAGATGCTCTTGAATCCTTACAATTGTTCAGAGAATCCCTAAAAGTACTTTTTTGGATGTTGACAGTTTTATTAGATTTTTGGAAATTGGAAATTGTGTAATAGGTGGATTAAATTATAGAAGGATAGTGACCTGTGATGTGAGTGCCTGCTTTTGACCTTATGGTGATTAATTTCGCCACCTGTAGGGGTAAGGCCATCCTGAGATCACATATGCCTTATTGAATTGTGCAATAATTATCTGTTAAAAAGGTTGGTGGATAAGGTTTTTTTGAATATTAGTGGATAAATGGTGTTTATTAAGGGTATTGGTGTATATTGATTTAGTTAACCGTTTGGCAGTTGGTTTTATCAATTTAGTTATTTCTGCCCCATCTCTTGATGGTTCTTGTCTTACCCAGTCATCTTATTTCTGAGGTCCTGCATTGGTTTGTGTCTCGCGTTGCTTCTTGATATCTCAGGATTCTTGCATCTTGTTATTTTTCTTGGATCCTGTGATTCCTGATTGCTTGTCTGTTCTAGACTCACTTTTGAAGTTAGAGAGACAATAAAATGACCTTGGACAATTCCTTTTTTTCAAGTCTAGTCTATGCCAACATTCAAGCCTTGAAAGTCCCCATCTTAGTGGCTGCCTGAGCCCTGGGCATGGACTCCATGACAGTTTTGTTTTTGTTTATGCTATGAGATTTGTTTTATTGATTTCTGTTATTATGCTTGTTATATGTAAAGTCATTATTTGTACTATGTTTTTATTTTGGGATCATGGTTTTATGTGTTTTATCTATTTACACTGAAATCAGCTGAGAACAAGATAATTTTGGCTTGACAGAATATAAAGAAATACTGGATAATAATGTTTATTCAACTCCCATGCTGCCCCATCCCCTCAGTCTATGAGAAAATGCCCATGGCTGTAGCTTTCTTTACTTGAAGTGTATGCTTGAGCTCAGTGAGCAGGAAGCGTGTTTACAGGAACTAGCTGGTATTTAAATACCAATTTGTTGTAGATTGTTTTGGAAAAGAGCACTGATTATAATGAGCTCATGTGATATTCATTCATATGTCTTTATTTTCCTCAATAGAGTTTTCATCATATGCTTAGAAAATGGCTTATTCTTGAAACTCGGTATATTCCATATATCATTATTTTTATTACCACAGGATTATGCACAGGTGCTTTCCTGGCCTCGTAGCAAGAAATTTCTAAATGATACAGATGCGTTTCCTCTGAGATTTTTAGCCCGGATGAATCAAAAGACCAAATTCAAAAGCACTGATGAGCAGTGTAATTATATTTTTAATAAGCATGTACAAGCTAAGAGGAGAACCAACAATTTTTTTTATATGATCCACTTATTCAGATGATATTTATGCCACTTCTTATTGTAAAGAGTTGCAGGTAGATGGGATGATTGTAGACTGAGAGTTATAATGTTTCTCTCCTCAAACACTGATTAGTGTTCAGAATATAGAATATATTATCCATCTCATGAAGGAACTGTCCTTCCTCTAGATCAGCGTTTTTCAACCACTGTGCCGCGGCACACTAGTGTGCCGTGAGATATTGTCTGGTGTGCCGTGGGAAAAATTCCAATTTCATCCGTAACATGTGGCCTCGGCTCACAAATTAGGGTTGCCAACTGGCCGGTTTTCAGCCGGCCTGGCCGGTTTTTCCATGGCCAGGCCGGCTGCCGGCACAGTTGTAAAACCGGCCATTGAAAAGCCGGTTTTTTGCTCTGGCCGCAAGATCGGGAGCGGCCAGAGCAAAAAACCGGCTTTTGTGCCGAAGTCCGCAGCGCGAACGCGATTCCCTATAGCAGTGCAGCCGCTGGTTCTGCTTTGTACAGAGCAGCGGCTGCACTACACTTACATTGAAAAGTAAAGAGAAACTGTGTCAGGAGCCCTCCGATCATGCAGAGCCCGAGGAAGTGATGTCATGGGGGCGGGCTCCTCAAAGGCTGTCTTTCCTTTTCAAATTAACTTTAGCTGCAATAAAGTTAATTTGAAAAGGAAAGACAGCCTGTGAGGAGCCCGCCCCCATGACATCACTTCCTCGGGCTCTGCGATGACTGGAGGGCTCCTGACACAGTTTCTCTTTACTTTTCAATGTAAGTGTAGTGCAGCCGCTGCTCTGTACAAAGCAGAAGTAGCGGCTTGGGCAGAGGGGGGGGGGGGTGTGTGTGAGTGAACCAGCAAGGGGGGGGAGTGTGAGTGAACCAGCAAGGGGGGGGGGGAGTGTTAGTGAACCAACAGTGGAGGGGGGGGGTGGTGTGAGTGAACCAGCAAAGGGGGGGCGATGGTGTGAGTGAACCAGCAGGGGAGGGGGGGTAAGTGAGTGAGTGACCCAGCATGAGGGGTGAGTAAGTGACAGGGGGGTGGGTGAGTGAACCAGCAGTGGAGGGGGGGAGGGTGGTGTGAGTGAACCAGCAGGGGAGGGGGTTGGTGTGAACCAGCAGGGGAGGGGGGTTGGTGTGAGTGTTTGATTCCTATTCAAGAGAATTATTTTATATATAGTCAATATAGGCACAGAGGTAAATTTTTTTAACATTTTCTAATGGTGGTGTGCCTCGTGATTTTTTTCATGAAAAAAGTGTGCCTTTGCACAAAAAAGGTTGAAAAACACTGCTCTAGATCAAGGATGGGCAAACTATGGTCTGCGAGCCAGAACCGGTCTGCTGGATCCAAATGTTGGTGCTACCACCAAGCAACCAGATAACTAGTTAAAATAGCCAGCAAAGTCCCTCCTGCAGCCTATCAACATCTTACTGCTGACCCTCAGGGGAGGGAGCCACCATAATGAAGCCCGTTATTACTGCTGACCTGCATGGGAGGGAGCCGCCGCAATGAAGCTCGTTATCACTGACTGCCCCTGATGCTGATCCTGCCATGGTCTCTAAACAGCATCAGTCTGAGATGTTAGGTCATTTTTAGTGATGTAAATATCTGCCAGCTCAGACTAAATTGGCCAGGTAGGGCAGCAGGAGTCTGTGCTAGGTGCCTTATCACGCTTCCTCCTCCTTAAAACTGGCAACAAGAGCCCATTCAAAACATGCGGTCACAGGGCCAGCACTTCCTGGTGCAGATCTGCCAGTCCATGAGATTAGCATCAAGAAGTGCTGGTCCCGGGACCATTCATTTTAAATGCTTTTGTAGTGCCAGCAAGACCAACCCCAGAGTTGGTTCGAGGTCTTGGCACTCTAGGCAAGCCTTATGCTGCCCCCCTTCCCTGGCTGTGAGAATATATTGTTTAGCTTTGCATGCCCTGCTCTTTGTCACCCCCCCCCCCCCAAAAGGTGGCCGCCATAGGTGTTTGTCTAGTTTGCCTAATGGTTGGACTGACTTTGAGTGCCAGTCTTAAAGAGAATGTGAAAGAGGAGGAGGGAGGTGCCAGGAAAGCCACAAGGGGTCATAGGGCAGCAGGGGGCACTAGGCTGATTTGCTTAGGGCAACCAATACTCTTGCACCAGCCCTGAATGAACACAGTGAATCCTTAGCAGCGTATAGTTAGAAGTAAAACTTAACCCAAGCAGGGTCTGAAATAGTGCAGTAAGTAAGAAAAAGAGTCAGACTTTATTTATTTATTTAGTAACTTTTCTATACCACTGTATCTACCAGTCCAGTGTGTACATGGAACAATTAGAACAACAACGTTACATAGAACATAGGTAACAATAAATAAAACTTAACAAGGTGAATGTAACTATTTACATAGAGCTGAGTGGGGTTAAATGTGGAGGATGGGCAGTTAAGAGTCTGATCCAAAGTGCTCCAGGAAAGAGGAGGGTTTTTAGTTAGGGCTTTGGAGTTTGTATCTACCTGTTGATTATTTTAATGTCTAATATCTACTCATGCAAAATTTACAAATGATTACGATTTTAAACTTTGTATTCTTTTGTAATTAAGGAGTGGGAATCCCTTTAAATACGCTATCAGTCAAACATCAAAAAGTAATTACAATCATGTCATCTAGTCCTACAACAACAGCAACAGAAACTGAAATCACTAGAAACAATCTACACAAAGACAGTGCTGGAAATTTAGATCAGTATAAAGATGAAACAACATCTGGATTGGCTGAAGACTATGACACCACTGAGCCTGAGGGTCTAACATTTTATAACATGGATCTTTATGAAGCGAAAGACCGACTAGAAATGTTTCATAATGTGCAAATTACTGGAGACAAAGGAGATGGAGCGTCATCTAAAATAACGGAGCAGTCTGGCGAAAAAGTGCAGGCAGAGCGCAATTTACAGAACGAAATAGATGAATTAGCACAGCTATATGGACTTGTAGATGACAAAGAAATAGAGGAAGATTTCCAAGTTGAACAGCTGCCTCTATCTAGCAAGTTAGGAAGCAGAGAATCTTCCATTCAAAAATATCACGTGGAACACAAAGAGAGAAAGCCACAACTTGTGGAAAACGAAGAGCAAGAATTTGGGAAGAGGTTCTCACAAGACACAAGGCAAGAACAAGATAATGTGGAAAAGCATGAGAATATTTCCAGTCATTCACGTGTTGATGAAGAGGCTGTGAATGATGCCATAGATAAAGAAAATCAAGGAATTGATGTTGACCATAAACTGGAAGAAAATTACAGTGCTCAATCAGAACTGACTATTCAGCATGAGAATGAAGAGGAGATTCCAGACATTTATTGTGTAAACTGTAAAACTCCAATCAGAGCTTTTGAAAAACTGTTTGGCATCCATAAGGAACATGAGGTCACCCAACTAACCAATGCAATTGAAGATGTTAAGGTAGGAATGAATGAAGCTACAGTATCTTGCATTGGTTATCGAGGTAAATACCATATGCTGCTGTAAGTGAATAAATAACTCTATTTGACAGGAAGAGATTCACAAAAAAAAGGGTGAACTGGAAGAACAGGTTACTCAGATGGAGAACTTTGCGAGTCATTTGGAGGAAATATTCATCACCGTAGAGGTAAGCCATAATGACAGTGCTGGATCTCCAAACAAGCACAAGCTTAGCCAAGTACCTTTGTCAAACATGTTGCCATAGACAGCCAGTCTGGAACAGCACCAAATAATCAGGCTAGACTGAGTCCTAGAATGATTTCCTGTTTAACAAAGAGCACAGTACCATAAGAGGGTAATTTTTATACAGGTTGCCTAGATAGGAAGTCTAAGTAGATGCCTACTTTGGGACTATTTTATAAAGATAGGTATTTATGTGTTTTTAAAAATATCCTTACAAAACCTGCAACAATGGTGGGTAAAAATATGCCTGCACATGCGTATTTTGTAAAACAAAAGCATACTTTGTGATACCACTCCGCTCTGCCCAAAGCCCCCAGGAAACAGGTTTTATTATGTAAGATAGTTCTCCCCGTTGCTATCCAAGTTGACAGCCCTGTTCAATGTAAACCCTGTTCAATGTAAACATTAAATTCATGCTCTATGTAGGCCACACTGATTTCTAAAGAGTGCAATATATAAAATTAACTAACTAAATAGCTAACTAACTAAATAAATACTACGCCTATCCTCAAGTCACGTAAAAGTAAGTGGGAACATTCTCTAAGTCTACCTTATACATGTGTAACCTCTGAGGTTGTTTCACATAAGCCCTTTTCCACAGATTTTCTCTTGGAGAACAGTATACAAAAATGCCCTCAAAGTATTTCTGTTTGTCTTGAAACTAAGCACTTTTATTGATTTATTTAACATTTCTTATATACCGCCTTTCAATGGTATCAAGGCATTTTACATCGAACATAACCAATAAAAGTTACATAGAACATGGTTACAACTAACAAGTTACATGCAATTTGAATCCTTCTGCAGTTAACTATTTACAGCTTAACCCTTAGACAGTTAAGTATTTACTGTCTGACCATGGGCTGTTAAGTATTTACATATTGAATGGTATAGAGTCCAGTTTTTGGTGTATTTCAGTCATTTGGGTGTGAGGGAGATTAACAGTTTGTCCCATAACATTTCTGGAATATATGCGCTTTTAGCATCTTCCTGAAGTCCTTCAGGTCAGTAGTTGCTCTGAGATTATCCCGAAGGGAGTTGTTTAGGGTAAGTCTATATATGGAAAAGGTGCAATGGCATGTTTCTTGCGTACTGGTTATTTTATGTCTGGGGACTTTAAGGAGATTTGTGATTTGGTCTCTTCTTGGTCCGTTGTCTGTAGGTGTATAAGAGAGATTGTAAGCAGCCAGCAGTTAGGTTGTGCATATTGTTGAAGGTGTTCATGATTGATTTGTATTGTATTTGTACTTGGATGGACAGCCAATGTAGCTCCTTTAATATTGGGGTAATATGTTCTTGTCTAGGTGTCCATGATATCAAGTAACCTGCAGAGTTTTGAGCTATCTGGAGTGGAAGGAGTGCACATTTTGGTAGTCCTTGGAGTATTGAGTTACAGTAATAGGGGAGTATTGAGTTACAGATAGGGGTAATGATTGCTTGGCAGACCATGCAGAATAGGTTATGATCCAGCAATGGGCGGAGGTTATGTAGAGTCCTTTTTCTTTGTGACGCTGCAGTTGTTTTCTTAATGTATGCCTGGAAATTAAGTTTCTGGTCTAGTGTCACACCTAGGTATTTGACTTCTGATTTGATGGGGATATTGTGGTTGATGAAGGTGAGTTTCTCTATTGGAACATAGGTGGGGTCTCTGTTCACCACCAGTGCCTCTGTTTTGCTCAAATTCAGTATGAGTGAATGTTTGTGTAGCCACTGCATCACTTCCTTGAGACATGAGAGAATGGTGGAGAAGTCCAGGTTGCTTGTTGCAATTAGGGTGTAAAGAACTTAAATTTACCAGTATGTATATTTAATTTCATTATGATATAGTATTATAACATACTGTTTTATTTTATATTTATATTGTAATGTATCGTTTTTGTTTTCCCATACCCTCTGTATGTAAGCCTTTGTTGTCTTGTGTCACGGCGACCCTGTGTAGAACCTCCGTAGACCCAATAGGCCACTGCCTAGGGTATTGTGGTTTTTACTAACTGGTTCTCTCCTTTGAACAGAGACAGTCAGTCAAGTGGTTAAAGCAAAATTAGGGTTTTATTCCCTTTCCCGGACAGATAATATTCCTTGCAAAAACACACAGAACAAAACAGCAACTAAACGAAAACAGCTAGGACATCTCTTCTTCTTTCCTTGTTTCTCTCACAAGGTCACATTGGCTGAAGTTTAACACAAAGAGGTTATGTCATCTGATAGGCAAATCGTACAGTCCATTGGCTCAGGGTCTGTGCAATTGTTAATACTCTCCCACTGCATTAAGCCTGGACCACTCCCAATACTCTCCGTGTCACATTCCTTACATGTGCTGGAGCATGGCTTGTTCTCTTGTGGCTGATAAACCCCTTTCCCTTCAAGGTATTTATCCCAGCCAGGGTGACAGAAATCTGGTATGGCTAGTGTCTCTTTCTGGTTTACCTCTCTTGGCTTTCTTAGTAGGCAGTCTGAGTATCTTTCTGAGTTATAAGTCTGCTCAGGGTTGTGCTCATTAAAACTTCTAGTCTCTTCTCTATACAGATAAGGTTTCCAACTTGTTACCTTACTGCAGGCTTTGAAATCAGCTTTGAGCTTCCTCTCCCCTGGCACAGTTCCTTCAGCTTGAGCTAGGTTCCTCCGTGGCTCATGCAATCCCTCAGAGACTCTGCCCCACTTCCTGTCTGTGTGGAAATCCTTCCTGGGACTGTCGTTCCAGAGACCAGCTGCTCTACTGCTCTGAGCTCTCTGCCTTCTCTGCTCCTTCAGACCCTGACCACCACAACTACTTCCTGGTTCAGACCAGGAACTTATATACCTCTCCTCTCTGCATGTTACATCAGACTCTGAGGACAGGTGCTCCTGATGAGATTCCCTAATTCTACCTGCGTCATTACTAGAGAAGGGAAACTTCATTTTAAACCCCTTCTGCCTTACTTGTGCTGACGGCACTGGCTGCCCAGCTGTCCTCACACATGCTGAGTCTTCACGTCCAGCCAAGTTCAAGGTAAGCTCTTCCTTTTTACTAGCCCCTACAGGCTCTCTATAGTCTACTGTATCACACTTGTCAACCACTTTGATTGAAGGATGAGGTGGTATACAAAACTGGTTAAATAAATAAATAACATAATGTCATCTGCATAGATATGAAACATTATTCTGTGTTTCTGGAGGATGCGACATATGGGCTGGATGTATAGGTTAAATAAGAGGGTTGAGAGAGCTGATCCTTGAGGCAATTCTTGGTGAATTTGAAATGGCGTTGAGGTCCTGTTTAGTATTTTAACCTGTTGCATGCAGTCAGATAAGTATGGGTGGAACTATCTTAAGGGAATCCCATTTACTCCAATTTCTACCAGATGAGTAAGGAGTCTTCTGTGGTTTATGGAGTCAAAGGCCACTGAGAATGTTTATAAATATAAGGATGAATGCCTGTTTGAATCTTTCAGTTCCCTTAAGCAGGGTGTCAAGGAGGGAGGTCAGAAGTGTTTCAGTACTATAATGTTGTTGGAACCCATGTTGCTGGTCATCAAGAGGTGCATTGGAGCCTATAAATTCCTGAAGCTGGAGCTGAATGGCTTTCTCTTAATTTTGCTAGGAGAGGAATACTAGAAATGGGTCTGTTAGATGTGGGTAAGGCAGGGTCAGCTGTAGCATTCTTCAGGGTGGGCCTGGCTTTAGGTTAGTTGGCATCAGCCCTAGAGTGAGGGAAGAGTTTATTATTTTGAGCAGTGGTGAAGTTAGCTCTTTCCTGGATGCTTTAATCCATGTGGTTGGACATGGGTCTAATGGTGAAGTGGTAGTGTTCATCATTGAGAGAAGTTGATCTAGTTGCATGTTTGATATTGAAGTGAACAGGGTCCAGTTTGGTGAGCTGTTGGATGTGTTTGTAGATAGTTGATCCAGTGCTATTGTATCTTTAGCACAAAGGAATTTGTTCTGGAGGTAGGAGGTGTAATCTTGCGGGTTCAAGCTTTGTTTTTTTTGGAGAAGGAGGGGGTCATATGAGTTACTTGGTTATTTTGAACAGTTCTCTAGGCCGGTTGAGTGATTTGAAAATGATATTACTATGATATTCTCATTTTTTTATCAGGTTATTATAGTCATCTTGCTTGGAGGTGTATTCTTTGTGATGTCTGGGATCGTGTTTTTTTCGCCATCTGCACTCAAGTCTCAGTTTAAGTTTCACCTCTTTTCTATCTTTTGAGTACCTGGGTGCTGAGAAGTTTTGCCTTGATACTCACATTGGGGGGAGTACTGCAAATGAAGCTATCTGGTTGTTCCAAACATGGATTAATTTTGTGAAATCTGTTGAGGATGATTCCATTAAAGGGGTGAGGTGTTCAAGGAGGCTTCTTTGTTGAAGACTCGGAATCTGTGCATTCCCTGAGGTTGTGGTTTCCATTTTTGGATAGTCTTGAGCAGTGGGAGATCGAAGGATATCATGGATCAGATCATGGTAATGGTGTGGTCTGAACGTTCTGTGCAGTCATCATTTTAGGTAAGAATATCATGTCCAAGGTGTTTCCTCCCTTGTGTGTGGGGGAACTTACGATATGTGAAAGGTCCATCGCATCTATTGCTTCAAGGAAGGATGTGACTTGGTTTGTTGGTGCTGAATGTAGATTTAGGTCTCCTAACAGGATGAATGGTTTCTCTGATGCTGATTGGGAGCTTGCTGGCTCAATTAGCGAAGAGATCATCTGCTGTTGATATTGGCGATATATAAACTAAGCATATGGAAAAATGGTTGTTTTGAATCTGTAGTACATTTAAAGTGGTGTTTGTTAAGGATGTGGATGCTTGGAATTTGGGGTCTTTCCTAGTGAGAATAAATATCCCTCCACCTCTCTTATTTATCCATGGGCAGTTATGTAAGTCCATATCTGGTGTGATGAGTTGATTAGTGAGTACCTGGTCTGTATCAGTGAACCATGACTCTGTTACGAACATACCATCTAGCTTGCTGTCATTTATGTAGTCGTTAATAAGGGGTATCTTCTTGAATGTGCATTTTCTAGCACACGTTTTATATATTTAGGTGGGTGATTGTGGTTTTGTTGGTCCATAGGGCAGGATGATCTAGTGATTTGGATTAGTCTTGGTTGCCGTCTGGGTATATGCAGGAATTGTTGGCACTGAGTGAGGTTTCTCTGGTTGTATACGATTTTTATAATTGTTGTTGGAGTTGTGGTAGCATTAGTTATTCTTATCAGAAGGAGTGCAATTATCAGTAGAATAAGCACCTTAGGGGTTATATGCGCCATTTCGAAGCCGTCATAACCTAGCATGGACCGCTGTGTATTGCAGTGGATACAAGGTGGCGGTTTATGAAAATTACTGCGCCTGAGCTGATATAGGAGGAATTTCTTTCAGAGTGATTCGTGGTCTGTCTCACCCAGGGATACTGTGTTACAAATGTTGGTATGCTGTTGAGCAGAGGATCCTAATCTCCTTAGGTTGCAGGGCATCCTTCGGGTATGTTGTGCTTGTTCTTCCTTGCTGAGGATGTGAGGGTAGTGGGATTGTTTGTACGGAGGATGTGGCTCACCTTACGGTCCCCGCCTAAAGGCCAAGCAAAGGGCCCTCTGGCAAGGCCCTCAGGTGTGGGCGCACCTGACGGCACTTCCTTTTGAGGTGATTTGGTGCTTTCTGTGTCCCTGGCCCGCTTGGTCTTGGTGGAGGGAGTGGGAGGGCTCAGCGTTCCCGCTTTCTCCCCTGCCACCAATCAGGTGTTGAAGGAGCTGATTGCTTTGCTGATGGCACCTGATGGTGCTTCCTTTTGTACTGATTTTCTGCTTTCTGATTTGCTGCTATCACTTTTAAAATGTAGAGGCTGATGTACTAAGTGTGACTAGAGTTAGAAGCATAATTATATGCAGATGAACGGCTCTGTAAGAGAGCTAATTTCTCTTAATCAGATCTGTGGTGTCCCAATCTCCCAAGATCAGGGTTGGCCCAAGGGTTTCTGCTGCCCTAGGTAGATCCACCCATCACAACTCTCGCTCCCATGACAGCCCCCCCCCCCCAAATCCATCATCTCCCCTCCCGTCTACCCTGGGGGAAGCAGCACTGTGACCCCTCTACCATTCTTCAAAGCGGCGCAGTATTTCACAGCAAGTAGCTTCAGCACCATGGCAGACCTTGAAGCACCTGCACATATGCACTTTTAACCTGCCTCTCCTGCCCCCTCTGATGCGGCAGGCCATGTGGCTCACTCTGAGCTCTCTGCGCTATTTTGAAGAATAGTGGAGGGGTCATGGTGCTGCCCACCAGCCTTTGCTGCCCTAAGCATCAGTGTCCTTTTAAAGCCGGGGCAAGGGGGAGATCAGAAACAATTACTAAATTGTAAGGAACAGTCCCGGATAGTCTGCCTATGTGTGATAGCACCAGAGGGTCGGAATCAGGAGACTGAATGGATAATCCTGGTGTGAGGAATGATTCGACAATCAGTCATGTGATCAGTTATCCAAGGTGAACAAGAATAGGAAATGGGGACATTGAAGATTGGTGGGGTGTTCTTATTATACTTCCCCTGATATAGAAGAGTGATCTTTACTTTAGCCTTTATAAAATAGGCATAAAACAGATTGGGGGGGGGGGGAGATTTCCAGCAGCAGCAGCCAGCATATTTAAAGTGGCTAGCTATCACCACTTTAACTTTGCCCCAAATGTTCAATGCCTGGGCCATATCTGGGCCCTGGCATTCAATATTCGGGGTGCCCAGATTGTGATGTTGCAATCCAGTCGGTGGTGATATTCAGCCTCTGGCCGGATTGCAAAACTGGCTAAAGTTAGGACAGCCATTCAGCTGAATATCGCCACTGCCCAGTTAACCTACACCGCCGCCCCCAGAATGCCCTGACAATAAGCGCTTAGTGACGCTGAACCCAAACTGGGTTACTGCCACTGAACATCTCAGTGAGCAGCATTTACATGGTCTGCAAGTCTGCAAACCATCTAAATACCTTTCAATATCCCCCCTAACATTTTAAATACATTTTCCATAGTTGTTATAAAATTACCCTTTCTTCTCATAACCGAAAACCCTGCCAAAGGTCACTCAGAACCTATATAGCAAACCTCCCATGCTAAAACAACCCTAACATTCAGGAATCAAATAGCAACAGATTTACCTAGGAAATATAACACTGCAACTATTACAATGGACCCTGGAACATCACTGCTACAGATCTCTACACAGAAACTACATGTTAGCAGAATGCTTCATCTCACTCAAAAATGCAGAACACAGAAAGACTCTCACCAAATACAAAATAAGTGACTACAAATTAGAAACAGAAAAAATGACCCCCAGCCTCACTGCCTCCCTTTCTGATTTTCCCTACCGATGGGAGGAAGAGGAAGAGAAGGAGGGCAGAGCCCAGGTTAGGGAGCAGAACAGGACTTTGTTGTTCTGCACTAACCTCCCTTTTTTTTTTCCTGTTTGCTGCATACTGCTTGGAAGAGAAGGGATTGGCACAGATGCTGGCTGAGATTGGGCATTAGCTAAGAGACTTACCAGGGCAGAGTCCTGTGTGCTCACGCCTACAGAAGCTCCTGATGTTGCTCCCAAAACCATCTTGCTTTGGGCAATCTACTAGTCTAATGGAAGAACTGACCCTGGGCAACAGCAATAGTGTTAGGAAGGCCCCATATAATGCAGCTCAATATAATGTGGGATCACTAATAATGTAGTCAAGGGCTGGATCTGTTGCTATTACATATTACACTGTAGATCCGATATACCAAATATCTTGCACCCAAAGTTTTATATTTATTTATTTATTTACAGTCTCTTTTATACCGCGCTATTCAACATCAGTGCGGTTTACATGAAACAGAATGACTAGCACAGTGCAGCAAGCTGATCTGTGTTTACAAAGAACAGGTACTACAACTTGGATAAAACTGGGGTAACTATTTACATCTAGGCGACACGTTATGTCGTGTCAAAAGTCATCATAGTCATGGATGGCTTGCAGGGTATGTTGCTGTGGCTGTACTAGATGGGGGAGGGGGCTATTGGAGCGCTGTCTTCCGGGTAGTATTTGAGGAAGAGGTGGTGCTACAATGCCTTCCTAAACTGGGTTAGGTCAGGGATTGCCCGGATGCTGGGTGGTAGGGTGTTCCAGCATCTGGGTGCACAGAATCTGAAAGCCCTTTTTGCTGTTGCATGGGTGCATTGGGTTATTTCCTTCGGGATTACCAGTGTGTTGACTGCTGCAGATCAGATTTTATGGAGTCTATAGTGCAGTTGTAAAAGAAGAAAAAGAAATACAAGTTGAAACAGTTCCTTTTTCAAAATACCTCAAAAGCACGAGTTATAATGGATAGAAACAATCATTCTACTACAGAGCAGAAAAATGTACTATCACATGTTCTTAATAAACATCTGTCCAATTAAGTAATCCAAACTGATTTGAGTATTTGTTTTAAATAAAAGTCACATTCTCATTGTGCTGTACAAAAAGCAAATCTTTTTCAGGAACATTTTGCCAGGAAAGAGCAGAATTTTGAGATGCACTACAATGACATCGTCCAGGCACTTAGTCAAAGGTACGAAGAAAAAGTGCAAGCCCTTGGAGAAGAAAAGAAAGAGAAACTGGAATCCTTGTACGATCAACTGGTGGCTTGCGGGAAGAATCTTGATTCTTCCAAAGAGCTAATAGAAATTATTCAGGAGCTGTGCAGAAACAAGCAGAAAGCTGACTTTATAAAGGTAAGGAAATCAATACAATCAGATAAAGATCATAGTCATCTAAAACAGCAGCTCTCAAGCCAGTCCCCGGGACACACCTAGCCAGTCACGTTTTCGGGATAGCCACCATGAGAAAGATTTGCATGCAGCTCTCTCTCATACATATTCATTGTGGTTATCCTGAGAACCTGACTGGCTAGGTGTGTTCCAAGGACCGGCTTGAGAACCCCTGATCTAAAAGCAGCTAAATAAATGTGACCCCTGATTTTCCAGAGGATGTTTAGGTAGAACATGGGATGTCCAGTTCAGGATGTTCAGAATCTCCCGGTTATTTTACAAGACTGAAGACGGAATCTGCCTTGGGACGTGGGCGGTGCTCGTGGACTCTATTGTGCAGTACATACAGAGGCAAGAGCCGTTTCAGAAAGCATCACAATCAAAAATAGATCAGCATCGCTCAGGGTTTCGAGCACAGAAGCGCTGCCACATGCATGCATTAGGTTCTGGATTTAACAAAACTGGATGGCCAAGAAGAGCCGCTTACTTCCCCTCCCTCTATTTATAGAAATGGTAAGGTGGTTTTAAAGACCAGACAGATCAGCACAATTTCTCCTACAATCCTTCTGCAAACCCCAGGTCCAATGAGCAGTAAGCTGCCATGCCCGCCTTGGAGCAGGTATAAATGCCGCTATCTATTCATTCATTCATTCTTATAAATACTTTTTAGTATATATACCTTCTGAAAACAAGAGAAAGGTATAGCAGTTGTCGGTTTTCAATGAATTTCAACAACAGCTACAACATAAGCTAACAAACAATGTTGTCTTTAAGTATTTTGCTCATTGAATTCTCCCATTCCATGCTTTTTGGGTGTACATACTGTACACATTCGGAGATATGCATTTCCTTTGGTATTATACTTCCTTCTTAGCCTTTATATCAGTCCCCTACCCTTTCTGTCATCCAGCATTCATCTAACTATCATATACCACCCCCCCCCCCCACCAGTCCACTTAGTCGCAATTTACACATGTAAATCACATCCACATGGAAAGAGAGATTTTAGAAAAGGCTCATTTCATATGTCAGTGTCCATATTACATCAAAATTGCAAGAGGCAGGATGGGAAGTGCCTGGATGGGACAAAAATCTCCACAAGCATTCTCCATTTCATATATGGAATGCACATGTAAGCCCAAAATTGTCCATGTCCAGATCTACATCTGCTCCCTGACATGCATAGATATTTAAAAGGTGCTTGTTTTGGCTCTCTTTACAGGAGGGATTAAGGGCATTATCCTCCTTAATCCCCCATTCTTTATTTCCCCCTCCAAATTCAGACGTGATAGAGATAGCGCCCTCTGTAGTTTATTAGCAGCATCTGCACGTCTAAGTTTACAAAATGGCTGACATACACATGTACAGGTAGGTGTCAACTTTATATGCACATTGTGAAATGCCGGCACTTAAATGTGTAAGTTGTCGGGTTTCCTCTGTTGATATTTCCCATGTAGGTATTTGTAAAAAGGCTCCTCCCGCTGCACATGGATATAAATCCCTGTGTGCTCCCACACTTCCTTTTGGGTATTTGCAAACAGCTCTACGTTCAGCAGAGCCATTTCTAAAATACTGTCAGAACTGAGTATGTCCCGACCTCGACATCTCATTTTCGATCTCCATGTACTAAATGTTTTTGTCACCTCTCTGTGGGTGTCCATGGAGAGCGATTCAGAATAGTGGCGCCATCCTTTAGTATATTGCTCTCCAATCTTCTGCTGCATTAAGCTCACCCTTCAGTTTTTTAATGTATCTGTTTCTTGCCGTTGCAAAATTAGAAATATATGTATACTTTTTTGAATCATCCAAACTATTTTCCCTTCAAAACTGTGCTTGCTACAGACCTACATGTGTGAGTAGTGACTTTCTAAAATCGTTATGTGCATGCATAGGGTATTTACTTGTGCAAGTGCAGTGAAGTCCTTCTAAGATGATCTCCTCAGTCTGCTATTGTGTGATCCAGTGCCACTTATTCTCGTTTTCAGTCTGGCTTGACTCCTGCACTTTTCTCTTGATTTGAAGTTGACTTTAATTCCAAATATACTAAATCAGGGGTCGGCATCTCTGATCCTTGAGGATCACCAGCTGTTCAGGTTTTCGGATTGTTGGTCCTCATGGACCACAGTTACCAACCCCTGTACTACATAAACATATCAGAAAAGATTAGATGTTTTTATCCGCAGACACTGATGGTGCTCTGTGTAATGCACATTACCATTAAGATTTATTGCATAGGCTTCATAATGAATCTTAGCATGCACGCTAAGTTAATTTAGCACACACTAAAAATAAAGTAATGCAAGAATGGCTCACTGCATTCCTCCTCAATCCATTCCTCAGAGACCACCTGGCCATTCGGGTTTTCCGGATATTCCCAATGAATATGCATACAAGGAAGGTGATGCATGCACATCTATCTCATGCATAATTATTTTGGTTTTCCTGAAAACCCAGCTGGCCAGACGGTCCTCAAGGATTTGTTTGAGAACCAAAGGTTTAGTGTGCATACTAAATCAGGATCTGAAGTTGTGTGTGTGTGCTAAAATGAATTCACTCACACAAACTGCAACATTGCTAATGACCCCCTGCACTAACCACAATGTATGGTCAATACCCCTCTCTGCCTCATCATACGTAACGTGGTTAATGCAGTATTTTTACAGCATACATTAGTAAACATGCCCCAAAACAATTGTGATCATTTCTGTATCTTTCTGCAACATTGTCTTGGTCTCTGATTGCTTTTGTTGGTGCTTGAGGATTATTTCCTTCTCTATGCATAGCACAGAATAGTCACTTGGAAATGACTCTTGTCAACTCAAAGTCTGGTTTTCTTGCATTCAGCTTTTTACTGTTATTGTTAATATTCTCAGTATCATGTACAATTACACAAATGCTTTACCGTGGAATTGACAGAGCAGAAGTAAATATATAGCTTTTGTGATGATTACCAGGTAAGATTCTAATGGAAACCTCACTGTTCAATGAGTCACCAGTTACAGATTCCTCAGCTTTATGGGCAGAATTTCTACAGCTGCTCCAAAGAGCAACATGAATTGAATGCGTCAAGGGATTTAATGATCTTAAAAGAACAAAAATCTTTGGGGAAGACCCTTTTTTTTAAACCAGTGGTCAGCCATTTTAACTAAACGCTTACTTGAAGAGGGCCAACACAGCACCATGACAGGTAGAAGACTACCACACCAACAAAAATATCTGATGGCACGGCACTAAGGTAAGAATGTCAGACATTGAGAAAAAAACACAAGCATCACTTTCAAAGGAGCAGGAAAACCTGTGTATTGGTAGAGAAGCAAAGTCAACAGGACAGGTACAGTAATGGAAATTTAAAAAGAGCTCTGAAGGGACAGTTTAAGGCTCATCAACAGTGTTCTGCCAGTCGTGTTCCCCCACTGCTTCAGGTTCAGTTTTTCCTGCAGACAAGTTGTGTGGAACTGAGGGCCAAAGTGCTTAGTAGAGCACACAAAGAGGACTTGCACAGCTCCTATATCAGTTGCAAGTAGGGTTGCCAACTGGCTCCAGACGCGGCTGACAGGCTTGATCCAGTCCTGGGTTTACTCAATTGCATGCAGGACTGATTTCTCCATTGCACTCCATAAGAAAAGCAAGACTACAAATCCCTGCAGGCAATGGGGTAAACACAGGACTGGAACAAGCCTGTTGGGCGCATTTGGAGCCAGTTGGCAACCCTAGTTGCAAGTCCTAAAATGACACAAGAGGACTCGTACAGCAGCAAGACAGAATGGAAGATCCTAGGCTGTGGGAGTAGAGTAAGATCAGCTAAGCAGTGTTCCTGCAAGTTAGAGTCCTGGCACTGAAGACTTTGGTCCCAGTATGAGAATCTTTGATGAAGATCTCCCCAGGCTGACTGAAGATTTGATGGAGTGCTTGGAATGAGATCCCAAAGGATTTAAATAAAATCAGAGAATACATTATATGAAGAAGGCACCAAAAGCAGTGGCCGTGGGTGGAAGGGGTGACAGCACTGGCTGCAAGAGCCCAGGACAGTGGAGGAAGAGCCAATGCAGCAGCAAGACTGGCTTGATGACCCTAAAATGAAAGGCTAATACTAGCAACAGAAGACAAACAGTCAACAAGTACAGTAATGGAAGCTGAAAATAATTTTGAATTGAGTTTAAAGCTCTTTGATTGCCTTAGGCTAGTAGTGTCCCCATGATACCTGGGTTCAGTTTTTGTTTGACATCTCAGCCCAAAGTGCTTGGTAGGATAGCCAAAGAGGACTTGCACAGCATCTTGATTGGCTGCAAATCTCTAGAACATCCAAAGAGTACTACAGCTCATACATCAGCTGCAAGGCCCTAGAACACCCAGAGAAGGCCAGCACAGGAGCCGGGCAGACTAGAAAAACCCAGGCAGTAGGAGTGGAGGCTATGTATAACTACCTTTCATGAAGATTCCCCCCCCCCACACACCACCCTTGCTGGGGGTGCTGGAGTGCAGAGGATGTGCTGTGCTGAGAAAAGTCACAGATAGGTTGAATGGATATCACAATTGTGCTGGCTGCAAGAGCCCAAACACCAGAGGAAGGACCAACACAGCAGCAAGACAAGTTGGACAGCCCATATACACCTGAAGACAGCCAAGGCAGTGGCAAGACAAGCTCTAAGGCCCAAAACACCTGAAGAGAGATGACAGAGCTCCAAGATAGGATGGAAAGCCCAAAAACATGTAAACAGAATCAACACAACAGCAACAGAGGCCGGAAGGCTCAACTACCTGAACAGCAATATCTGAAGGCAAGGCACTGAGCACTTCTGTAGTGGAGAGCAACCTGTGGTATCTCTTCATAGGAACTTTTAAATAACAAGGGAAAATGAATGTTGTGAAAGGGGGAAGAAAGCTGTAACAACTGTTGGAGGAGCAACCTGGTCATAGCAGAAGAATTAAAGCAGCAGTCACAATAGGTAATGTGCAGGGGTAGCCCTAGAGCCTGCGCAAGGTATTGGGTGCCCTAGTCAAACCTTCAGCCTTTCACCTCTCCTCGAGATTTTGACGATTCAACTCAATAAACATGATCACCTGAACGCCTCCTTTCTAACAACAATCCTGTAAAAATGCATAATTCCAGTAGATATCATGGGGGGAGGGGTGATAGTCAGCAGCGGCAGCTTGCCCATGTAAAGCGGCTAGCCATCCATGCTGAACTTTACACCTGCATATTCAATGCTGGGGCCATAGCTGGCCGCCGGCATTGACTATCCAGGTCGGCCGGTTAGCTTCTGTGGCAATAGCTAAGCCGGTCTTTAAGGTGCCGAACTTTCACGGCTTAAGGATAACTGGGCAGCAGCTAAAGATCGCCGCTGCTCAGTTATCCCTCCACAGCACCCCTAGAATGCCCTAGTGCTAGCTGGCTAGCATCGGGGCATTTAGCAATGGTACTCAATGGTACTCAAGGGTATTCAACCACACTAACCATGTTAGTGCCACTGAATATCCCAGTCTCTGCGAGTAACACAGCAAATCTAACCGTGCTAACCACATTAATCGCTTTGAAGATTGGCCCCCATACTGTTAAATATTAAACTTTGCTTTGTATATGTGTGCGTGTCTTCTCTCCCTGCCAGTAAAATAATGCACTGATGGCTCTAAGTTTGTGTGGCCATCGGAATCTATTGTTTTGCTTTGAGTCCTGCTGCTCCCTGTTGCCCTTCAGAAATTGCTGCCCAAGGCAACTGCCTAGTTGTACATAATGGTTTGGCTGACCCTGGCAGTGGGTAACAATAAAGTTGCAAAAAAAGGAACCAGAGTAAAAGTGCACTGAGCCGCAAAGACATTGATCATAGAGCAACACAGCAAGAAGAGTAGCAGCAAACCTCCAAGCGAAAATAGGGTGACAGTGGTACAAGGAAAATCCAAAGAGGTTTACTGACCTCCCCCCTGTACTTTTTATTCTCCAAGACCAGACACTAGCAGCGCAGCAGCTACCCTCAAGCTTGAAAGGACAGCACAGTTTTGCGGATTTCCTTTCTGCTGTATATAAGGTTACCAGATGCCCCCAATTTTCGGGGATTGTTCCTGATTTTAGAGATGTGTCTCTGACTCCCACTTGTCCCTGATTCCAACGAAGACAGAGGGGGGTAGAAAAAAATATTTTAAATGTAGTGATTTGAGTTAGTTTTTAGAATTTCCAGAATATGGAGGGAAATCCATCACTATTTCTATTTCTCTGTTGATTTATCTGCTTTGAAGTGATGTTGTTGTTGATGGATGGGGAGGCAGGGTGATGACTCCTCTTCGCTCTTCCATGCATCATTGCTCAAACCTGGAACTAAGGTGTCCCCTCCTCTCCACCCGCCACTTTGAATAAGTGTCCCAGATTTTCCTGCCAAAAATCGGGTAACCTTAACTGTGTGTGCTGCCCAGCGCCCGTCTGTCTATCAGTCACTGTCCTGGTGCCTGTGGCAGAATGTTTCCTTCCCCACTTTTGTTTTCAGTCTTTCTGTGTAGTTCTATTTTGAGCAAAATTACTGTAAGCCCAGAAGCTACTAGTACCCGACTCTCCCTCTACAAAAATCTAATACAGAATGGTTCTCTCTCCTTTGATCCTGCTTGTGCCTTTCCAGCCCAGCTGTAACATCACTGCCCATGGTATTTCAATAACTCAGGCAAGCACGGGCACCCAGAAAGATGCAAATCAGAAGGAGGAAGACTGGCCAAAAAAAAAAAAGACAGGTCACAGAGCAATGCCAAAAGAAGAGGCCTGAACCATTCAAGTCAGCAGAAGACAGGCATGGAGCCCGATTCAGGTAGGGGGCCATCTGGACATCCCCAAGGAAGACGGGCCCATTTGAACCCATTTCTGGACCGTGGAAACAAAACGGTCCCATGGTGCACAGAATCGGACCCGTGGACAGCCCAGCATGCCCCTGCCGCCTGCGGGGATGTTCTCCTCACAGGTGCCCCCAACTCCTGTGGCTTCGGCCTCCCTTTTCTTCACTGCCTGATCTATGGTTGGCCTGCCGGGGCCTAGATCAGATGGCAGGGACCCCCCCTTGCACCTGGCCCCGGCTGCAGGGGGGATCCCTGGGCCCGATTGCCAGATTTGTGCTGCTTATTCCACCTTTGAGCATGTCCCCTTTGACCCAGCAGGACATATAGGGCCGTGACCTGAATCAGCCCTGTACATCCTGCCGGGCTGGCCCGCCCCTGCTCCGCCCCTGCCCTGCCCCTGCCCCTGCCCCTGCCCCGCCCAGATCCTACTCCCTCCCACCTCTCCCTGTCCTGATGCACAGGACATATGGGGAGAGTTGGAGTGGGAATCGGGCCCACCAGGTCATGCAGCCCTGCAACCCGTGTCCCAGAATCAGACCCAAAGGGCACGACAGTGGCCCGAGGACCACAAGGCCCTACGAGAAGGGAAAAGGCACAAGCAATAGTAGTGCAGCAAGAGTAGCAGAAAAGCGGCAACGGCACTAGCCACAGAGAAAGACAAGGAGAAAGGAGATTTTTCTTTTTTAATTTTCTTTCTTTGTCTAAACATTCACTGGAAACTAGACAGCAGGTCAGAGAGCGACTGTGCTGGCAGCAGCGAGAGTGACACTAGCTACAATAAAACTAAGGTAAGGATCACAAGAGCAGGCCCAGTAGCAAGGAAGCAGACAAGGAGAGAAGCAGCAGCGAATCACATGGACACAGATACCTGTCCACAGAGGCAAGGAGAAAGTAGCTTATTCTCTTTTCTCGTTCTTTTTTTCTTCCTATAAATGTTTGGTATCGGAGGGCTAAAGGCATCCAGTGGAGATGAGCAGCAGCCTGGAGAGACTGCTATGCTGTCTAGCGAAAAACACAGCAAAAGATTGAATGCATAGAGCACGGGCTCGGTGGAGCTCTACGCTCATTCCTCCTCCCAGCTGCATGGAACTGAGGCAAGCCAAGCAAAGGAAGGGTTTGTCTTTAGAAGCTTTAGCTTTTCCACCAATTTTGTTGAATGATGGGGGCTCACTATATTCCATTCTATAGAGCAGTGGTTCCCAATCCAATCTTCAGGGACCTCAGGCCACTCAGGTTTTCAGGATATCCATAATGAATATGCATGAGATAGATCTGCATGTACCGCTTCCATTGTATGCAGATCTATCTCATATTCAGTGTGGATACCCTGAAAATCTGACTGGCCTGGGAGTTCCAGAGGACTGGGTTGAGAATCACTATTGGACAGGATATATATTCATTTGTCATGCTGGTTAGAGGGCAGGACAGGAAATGCTGGGCAACCTTGTACGGGTGTGCAGATTGCCAACTTGTGTGCCCAGTATGTCAAGAGATCTATGTCCATAGTCTCAATGGGCTTTCCAAGGTGGCATGTCACTGAAATTCATGCAGACATCTGACATGCAGACATCTGAGTGATCTCCGCCATTGGTGGCGGAAAGGGGTGGGCTACAGAGGCCATTGCCTCACCAATAGTTTTCCCATAGTAACATAGTATATGATGGCAGATAAAGACCAGTATGGTCCATCTAGTCTGCCCAGCAAGGCGGCAAGAGTAGGTGCACCTGCCGCTCCGTGCAGGTCACCCCTTTCCATGCCCTTGTGTAGGTCACCCCTGTTTACTGAGATATAAGAGATAGTTATGTTTGTTTTGATTTTATCCTGATCTATTGTGTCTGTTCGATGCCATTTTGAATTCTGTCACTGTATTTGCCCCCACCACTTCCATCAGGAGGGCATTCCAAGCATCCACCACCCTTTCAGTGAAAAAGTATTTCCTGACATTGCCTTTCAGTTTACCCCCTTGCAGCTTCATGTTATGCTCTAGTTTTACAGCTTCCCCGTCTTTGGAAGAGGTTTGTTTGTGCATTAATACTCTTTAAGTATTAAAAGGTCTAAATCATTTCTCCCCTGTCCCTCCTCTCCTCCAGAGTGTACATATTTAGGTCTTCACATCTCTTCTCATAAGTCTTGTGACGCAGGCTCCAAATCATTTTGCTCGCCTTCCTCTGAACTGTTTCCAGCCTTTTTATGTCCTTTGTGAGATATGGTCTCCAAAACATATCTCAACATAGTATCAGCAATAGAGAGCTTGGAGGTAGGGCTGGAGATTGGTTTGTTTGGCCCCTCCAACCAAAAAGGTGTCCCACTGCCCCTGGTCTCTGCTGCTGATCACTGGAGCTAGGGCAGTTTTGCAATGTGCAATTTATGCACTAGCTCTACTTGCCTCCCTATTACTGATTGTCTCATTTAACCTGTCAGATATTTTGTTTCCTGCCTTTTGTTTTTATTGTTGGACCCCAGATACTAATGACCCTCCCTCTCTGAAAGTCAGATCCAAAATGGATTTCTCTCTATCGATCCTGTGCACCACTTTTCAACCGAGTTGTAGCATCAACATCCATGGGATTCAAATATGTCAGGCAGGGATAGGCTGCCTTGTCTGCTTGTTACAGATTTTCTTACATGATTGGCTGAAGTGCTTCGTGCTTTTGGCTTGTTTCCCACCCTCCCCTTCTCCCCTCCCAGCATAGTTCCAGCCTGCTTAGTGGCATGATGATAATAAGTAGGATAAGTGGGATTCATGGGGATTTGTGCCCGCACAGGCTTCGGTTCATTTGCAGCGGAACTAACTAAATTTGCCAGTTCTCACCAATTTTACCATTCGTATGAAAACTAATTCATACATGTTATCCAATATACTTTATCCAACACTAGAGATCTATGATACCTTACCATTCCCCTAGATATATCCCAGTCCCCAGTTGTTGTGTTGTCTGTCTTGACTAGATTGTAAGCTCTTAAGAGCAGGGACTGTGTTTTCCATGTCTCTGTATAGCTCTGTGTACGCCTTGTAATGCTATACAAATGAGCTAAGGAACCCCAGTGAACAATTCTGAATAAATAGCAGACAACTGAAAGTGAATAAGTTTAGATGTGATGAAAATCATTATGAGTTGTGTAATGTGTATCCCCGGTTATCTAAAGATCAGGACAGCTCGATCAGGAAACTTGTTATTTTATAAATGTTTTCATTCCTTAAAAATTCATTGATTGATCCATATTAACCATGCTTATTTTCATTATACTACTGTAATCTCATTCAAACTGTTCATTCTTCAGTTTCACTAATTTCTTTTTATCCTTAGATCTGATGACTCACAAAATGTGTCAGAGCCCCCAGCCACAATCTATTCTTCCTTTTGCTCTTAAAGTGACTGTTTGCAGCCAACAGCACAAATATACACCTAGAGATATACACCTAGAGAATACACTCTCCTATTGAATACACATACATCCTGCCTAGGGATGAAAATAATGACTCATTCTTGCCGCATTCTGCTTGAATGTGAGCTGAGTCACCCATCTTGACTTTGCTAGGCTTTGTGCACGGGTGAGCTCTGTCTTTTCCCAAAAGCTTGTGTGTTGCCAGTGCAGAAAGGAGTTCTGAGCACAAGCTAACTACAGCAGTGCATAGCACATTTAAATCCATGATAATAAAGCAATTAGCTACTCATTGCAAATGCAGAAAAGTGCGTAGAAAACTAGGAGGCTGACCTCGGTGCCAGGATTTTAATGCAGGATCTGAAGAGACCTAAAGGGTTAACTCATAGGTCTGTGGTCAGCACCGGTGAGGAATTTAGACCAGATTCTTTGCGTTTACAGTACCTGCAACTTTTTACTGGCTTTGCAGAAGGAAGTGGTGAAGAAAATGCAGGGGAGGTGTGCCTGGTCTGCTGATTGCGCATAAACATGTGCCTGGTCTGCTGATTGCGCATAAACATCAATATATATTCCATGCAGAATTTCTGTGCAGAATAATGTGGGTTTATGAACGCTGATATCATTCTGAGCAAAACTTCTGTGCAAACTAATATTGCTGTTTATGTGCTAGAGAGCTTTCCAGCACAAGCTTACAAGTGCCAAGCACTTTTTTTTCTTTGCGAGATATAGGTGCTGCTAACGCAAACCCATTTACACATGCATCTGATATGCTCTCCTTGTTTAGCACTAGCTTTCTGCACACGACTTACTTGCATGCTGTTTACTTACAGCATTGAAAAGCAAAACTCTGATGAGCTTTAATGCAGGGCTCTCAGTCACCATTGGGGCTTCGAGCTCACTCCTGCTGATGCAGCTATGATGTTTGTGAGACAGATATGTACCATATACATGATGCATTCCACATACAGCAAAACATATTCACATATGACAACAGGTGGATCGACAATCCATACATTATTTCAGACAAAACTGTGAACCACCAAGAGGGTGACAAATCTCATGGCCAACCAAAATCAAACAAAAATCACACTTACCGCCTCTATTCCACTGAAAGGGGCTGGCTCTATACAGGGCATGTGGAAGGTTGTGCTCTATGTAGGTGCATATGTCCCTATTCTAAAGAATTTATGTGCATGAATGGGCGCTTATGTGAGCGCTTTAGGCGATGACCATTCTGTAAGCATGTGTGTATGTCCCATCACACATACGTTCAGTTTGGGTGTGCACAGGTGCGGAGCATTTAACTTGTCTGTGTGGCTGACCAAACTAGGTACGGACTTTTACACCTGCTGTAGAGCAGACGTAACTACCGCAACTAGGTTCCAATGCATCGGTATGCTCCTATTCTATAAAGTAAAGTGCACTTAGAATAGGCCCTCACATATATGCATGGTAACATGCAGTAACTGCGCAGGAATGTATAGAATTCCCAACAGCATCTCTTCATCCAGCCACATCCATGGATGGTAAGGAAATTTTATCAAGAGATCTCTAAGATTACATCATAGAAACATAAAAAAATGACAACAGAAAAAGACCACATGGCCTATCTAGTCTGTCCTTCCATATCAACAACTACAACAGTTCCCTTTTTTCCTTTAGAGATCCTCTGTGTTTGTCCCATGCTTTTTTGAATTCAGATACTGTCCTCCTCTACCACCTCCACTGGGAGACTATTCCACGGATCCACCATTCTTTCCGTAAAGAAATATTTCCGCATATCACTCCTGCATCTATCCCCTTTTACCCTCATCCCATGTCCCCTCATAGCAGAACTTGCTTTCAATCCAAGAGAGGCTCTCCCCCTGTACATTTATGCTACAAAGGTATTTAAACATCTCAATCATATCACCTCTATCCCGCCTTTCCTCTAAGGTGTACATATTAAGATCCTTCAGTCTGTCCTCATGTGCTTTATAATGAAGACCACTAATCATTTTAGTAGCCACCCTCTGCACCGACCCCATCCTGTTCACATCCTTTTGAAGGTGTGGTCTCCAGAACTGCATACAATACTCCAAATGAGGTCGCACCAGAGACTTATACAGAGGCATTATCACCTCCTTTCTTCTGCTGGATATTCCTCTCCGTATGCACCCAAGCATCCTTCTAGCTTTTGCAGTCACCTTTTCTACCTGTTTAGCTACTTTAAGATCATCAGACACAACCACGCCTAGGTCCCGCTCTTCTTTAGAGGACAAAAGTACTTCACCTCCTATACTGTATTGCTCCCTTGGATTGCTGCAGCCCAAATGCATGACCTTACATTTTTTAACATTAAATCCCAGATGCCAAATTCTAGACCATTCTTCAAGCTTAGCTAGATCCATCCTCATGTTATCTACACCTTCCTGGGTGTCTATTCTATTGCAGATTTTGGTATAATCCGCAAAGAGGCAAACCTTACCTGACAACCCTTCCGCTATATCACTAACAAAAATGTTAAAAAGAATCTGACCAAGGACAGATCCCTGGGACACACCACTGGTAACTTCCTTCTCCTCAGAGTGAGCTCCATTTACCTGTACCCTTTGTCGCCTTCCACTCAATCAATTTTAAACCCAAGCAGTAATTTTAGAATCCATCCCTAGGATGCTCAGTTTGTTTATAAGTCTCCTGTGAGGAATGGTGTCAAAGGCTTTACTGAAATCTAAATACACCACATCTAGGGCTCTCCCTCGGTCTAACTCCCTGGTCACCTAGTCAAAGAAATCAATCAGATTTGTCTGACAAGACCTGCCTCTGGTGAATCCATGCTGTCTCGGATCCTGTAATCCTCTGGACTCCAGAAACCTCACTAATTTCTCTTTCAGCAGCATTTCCAATAATTTACTCACCACCGAAGTTAAATTAACTGGCCTGTTGTTTTCAATCACATCCTTACTTCCGCTATTGTGTAAAGGGATCACATGAGCCTCTCTCCAGACCTTTGGCATCACTCCTGACTTCAATGAGGCATTGAAAAGGTGTCAGTGGAGCTGCTACAACGTCCCAAAGTTCCCTCAGTATTCTTGTCCCATCGCTTTGTCTACTTTAAGTTTAGCTAGTTTCTCACGAACACAGTCTTCTGAAAATTGTTCAAGATGTCCCTCGCTTCTGTTCATGTTTGTGGGTGTTTTCTGAGGTCCTGTTCCTGGTTCTTCATCTGTGAACACAGAACAGAAATATTTGTTAAGCAATTCCGTTTTATCCTCATCAACTTCTACATATTCCTCCCCTTCACCTTTGAGTCTGACAATACCACTTTTGCCCTTCCTCTTCTCACTAACATATCTGAAAAATGTCTTATCCCCTGATTATATTGCATTGGTTATTTTTTCCTCTTTTTGAATCTTTGCTTTCCTGACTAGCTTCTCCAAGTTTTTCCAAATATAGATGCCTATCTTCCTTTCTCTGTGATCTCTTGTATTTCATGAAGGCCTCCCTTTTTCTTCACCTTTTCAGCTACTTCTTTCGAAAACCATAGCGGTCTCCTTTTCCTTTTACCTTTAATTACCATTTTAACAAAAAGGTTGGTTGCCCTTAAAATATACCCTTTCAGTTTTGCCCACTGTTTTTCTACATCCTCCAGCTGTTCCCATCCCGATAATGACTCCCTAAGGTATTGGCCCATCTTGGCAAAGTTAGTTTTCCTAAAATCTAAGGCCCTCACTTTTGAATGGATTCTATCAGCCCTAGTCCTAATACTGAACCATACCATCTGGTGATCACTGGATGCAAAATGATCTCCCACTGTAACATCAGAAACACTTTCACCATTGGAAAGCACCAAGTCCAGTATGGCCCCTTCACGTGTGGGGTCTGTTACCAATTGCCTGAATAGTTCTCCCTGTAGATAATCTAGGCTCTCCTTACTTCTAGATGATACTGCAGCCGGAATGTGCCAATCAACATTTGGCATATTGAAATCCCCTATCAGTAGCACTTTCCCATTCCTAGCAATGCTGTGTATGTCTTCAATTAACTCTCCATCGACCTCTTCCTCCTGTGAGGGAGGTCGGTATATCACGCCAATGCAAATAGATTTCTCTTTCCCTCTTTCTAATTTAACCCACAGTGCCTCCTCTTTCCCTTTTAAGCTCTGTAATTCCAAAGTTTAATATTATTTTTTACATATAATGCCACTCCTCCTCCCCTTCTTCCTACCCTGTCCTTTCTGAATAAAGTATAGCCTGGTATAGTTACATCCCATTCAAGGTTTTCTGTGAACCATGTTTCTGGTAACTGCCACTAAATCCAAGTCAGCCACTCCCATTAAAACTTTACACAAAAGCGGAAGTATGGATGTGGTTGAAAACTACAGGCTGGTTAGTTTAACTTCGGTGGTGAGTAAATTATTGGAAACGCTGCTGAAAGAGAAAATAGTGAGGCTTCTGGAGTCCAGCGGATTACAGGATCCAAGGCAGCATGGATTCACCAGAGGCAGGTCTTGTCAGACAAATCTGATTGATTTCTTTGACTGGGTGACCAGGGAGTTAGACTGAGGGAGAGCTCTAGATGTGGTGTATTTAGATTTCAGTAAAGCCTTTGACACTGTTCCTCACAGGCGACTTATAAACAAACTGAGCACCCTAGGGATGGACCCTTAAGTTACTGCTTGGGTTAGAAATTGGTTGGGTGGGAGGCGACAAAGAGTACAAGTAAATGGAGCCCACTCTGAGGAGAAGGATGTTACCAGTGGTGTGCCCCAGTGATCTGTCCTTGGTCCGATTCTTTTTAACATCTTTGTTAGTGATATAGCGGAAGGGCTGTCGGGTAAGGTTTGCCTCTTTGCGGATGATACCAAAATCTGCCAATAGAGTAGACACCCAGGAAGGTGTAGATAACATGAGGAGGGATCTAGCTAAGCTTGAAGAATGGTCTAGAATTTGGCAGCTGGGATTTAATGTTAAAAAATGTAAGGTCATGCATTTGGGCTGCAGCAATCCAAGGGAGCAATATAGTATAGCGGTGAAGTACTTTTGTCCACTAAAGAAGAGCAGGACCTAGGTGTGGTTGTGTCTGATGATTTTAAAGTAGCTAAAGAGGTAGAAAAGGCGACGGCAAAAGCTAGAAGGATGCTTGGGTGCATACGGAGAGGAATGGCTAGCAGAAAAAAGGAGGTGATAATGCCTCTCTATAAGTCTTTGGTGCGACCTCATTTGGAGTATAGTGTGCAATTCTGGAGACCGCACCTTCAAAAGGATGTGAACAGGATGGAGTCGGTGCAGAGGGTGGCTACTAAAATGATTAGTGATCTTCATTATAAAGCATATGAGGACAGACTGAAGGATCTTAATATGTACACCTTAGAGGAAAGGCGGGATAGAGGTGATATGATTGAGATGTTTAAATACCTCCGTGGCATAAATGTTCAGGGAGAGAGCCTCTTTCAATTGAAAGCAAGTTCTGCTACGAGGGGACATGGGATGAGGGTGAAGGGAGATAGATTCAGGAGTGATATGCGGAAATATTTCTTTATGGAAAGAGTAGTGGATCCGTGGAATAGTCTCCCAGTGGAGGTGGTAGAGATGAGGACAGTAACTGAATTCAAAAAAGCATGGGACAAACACAGAGGAGCTCTGGAGGTAAAAAGGGGACTGTTGTGGTTGTTGATGTGGAAGGACAGACTGGATAGGCCATGTAGTCTTTTTCTGTCATCATATTTCTATGTTTCTATGTTAACATCTGGGATCTTATTTCTCATGCTATGGGCATTTATACATATCGCTTTCCATATGTTGCCCCTTTTACACATTTCCGCAAAGGTATTTAATGTTTCACTTACCTGGGGGCTTTCACTTACCTGGGGGCTTTCTTCACCCATCCCCAATGAATCTAGTTTAAAGCCCTCTTCAGTAGATTAGCCAGTCTACTACCGAAGACGTGTTGACCTTTCTTGGACAGATGGATGCCATCTCTGCTCTTCAACCCTTGGAACAGCATCCAATGCTCCAAGAAACCAAAACGCTCTCCATGACACCATCCACGCAGCTATGCATTCATCTCCAGGATGCGAGCTTCTCTGCTTTGGCCTTTATCCTCAACAGGCAGGATTAAAGAGAACACCACCTGTGCACCTATCTGCTTCACCCTCTGTCCCAGAGTCATGAAGTCAATTTTGATATGCTCAGAGGGATACCTGGCAGTATCATTTGTGCAGACATGGATTAGTAACATTAGGTAATAGTCAGTGGGCTTGATAAGTCTTGGCAAACTCTCTGTAACATCTCAGATTTTGGCACCTGGCAGAGAGCATACCTCTCTGGACATCAAGTCTGGTCGGCTGATGGATGCCTCAGTAACCCTCAGAAGAGAGTCACCAACCACTACTAACCTTCGCTTCCTTGTGGTCACTGATTCTGCAACTTTGGGGTACTTGAGCTCTGGTTCTTCCCTTTCCAGGGATGCTTTCAACTCCACCACTTCCAGCGCTGCATAATGGTACTTCAGTTCAAGGGCTGGAGAAGTTGGATTGGTGATTCTGCAGGCCCTGGTGACTTGTGTCCAACCTTCATCATTCTGTAGGCACCCATCTTCTACTCTGCTGGAGAGCTTGGATGTTGCAAGAAGCATCTCATTGATATACTTCTCACTGTCTTGAATGCTCCTCAGCCTCGCCACGTCCTCTCTGAGTTCATCCACTTGTTTCCTGAGAGCTTCAGCATTCAGGCACCCTGCACATGGAACCAGTCCTTCAACTTGCATTGGGACCTCTGTCTGGACAGAGGCAGAAGCTGTAATGGGGGTAACAGCTTTAGCGATACGATTTTTCCTAACCATTGTTCAGTTTGTGGAGCTTAGGTATCTGTTAAAACAAAAGAGAGAGATCTACCAAAGTACCAGCCGGTTTTCCAGCTGTTCTTTCAGAGAAAAAGCAGTTAAATCTCTTTATGTATGTTCAAAATGTGCTGATCCAAGTCCCTGTGTGTAGTTAATTGGGGAGGTGCCCTATAAAGCAAGACTGCTCACTAGGTATGAGTGGGAGTTAGGCGGGAACTAACACCTGATTAGGTGTCAGTAGCTTCAAAGAGCTGAGAAAGATACTAAAGGCAGAGTTTTAAACCTACCCCACTAAAGAAAATATTTCCCCTTTTAACCTAAAGCACCAAAAAGAATGTAATTTTGATTTGAAAATGTACCAAAACCCTTTTAAAAGCTCCCAGGCAGAGAGCTAGTAATTTAAAAAGTCACAAACTCTTACCTTTGCTTGAAATGTATAGCCCCTGTTAGGAATGCCTTGACTTTAGGCAAATCTAGGGTCTGCTTGAAAACTGTTATATAATCCTAAAATAGGCCAATGTTTTTGAAAATAATGCTGTTAAAAAAAAAAGCTATTGCCTAAACATGTTTGAAGACTTCTTTCAGGCATTTGCTACATAGGGACCATAAATTGCTAATTAGGGTCCTGTGGATTTTTTAAATCACCAGGCATATTGCTTCATAACACCGCTGTGTCGGGTTTACTAATAAATACTTTTCTTGAGATCTTGAGACTCTTCTTCTGTCTGAGAACAGGTCATAAATCTGTTTGACGGAATGACGCATTGCAAGGCTCTGCCATAATCCTGACTCATCTGATGGTGGCAACCCCGCTTGACTCCTCTGCCTATAAACATTTTTTTTTTCTGTACAAATAATTTAGGAGCTTGTTTGCTAAAGGTTAATGAATGTTGACATGCCTTACATGCCCCCACAACCATTTATTTCTGTGACCCTTAACGCACGTTAACATTCCTTAATGCACTTTAACCTTTAGTAAACATGCTTCTTATTCTGCCTAACTTTTTTCCTTTCACATGCCATCGGCTATATTTGATCTCTCACTTTCCCTTCGCTTCGTTTCAACTGGGGATTTTCTGTGTTCATCTCATCCCGTGCTTTCTTGGATTCTGTTAATATGTTTTTATTGTAAAATTTTTATATACTGCAAATGCAGAGGATATTATCTGTTTATTACGGTATAATATACAACGCTTGATTATCAGGTACACGATTAAACCAAAATATCAATATGCCGTAAAGCCGTACTTAACTAATATGCACCAATGAAATCAACAACACATAAAAGGTTAAAAAAATTGGAAATTAAAAATGTTGCCTCTCTCATATCAACTGGGAGCTGTCCCTTGCTTCTATTTTCCCTCTCCACTTCTGTGAAGCACAGGTAGAAAAAATGCTCAACAAGAAATCATTGACTTTTCTTTATGTTTATACATCTAGAATAGAGTTACTCCAGTGAACTGGAAAAGGAGTCGATATAGTTCAAGTGGCCTTTTGTGATGATGTGTTTTAATATTTTATGAGCTACTTGCAGAAGCCATCTGGAAGACAATTTGTTCACAGGCTTTCACGGAACAAACCCCTCTTGCATTTCACATTGTGAGACCTAAAGGCTTCTGAGATTTGCTACGGAACTTAATTGGCAAGAAGTAAACAAATACACCACTCTCTAGTATTTTTCTAGTCAAAGTGGTGCTTAATTAGGCAGTATGATGAAAAGCTTTTCTCATATGGCATCTATAGCACAAATCAATTTTTTGCTTAAATTAAAGCCCTGGTGGCGAACGTAGCTATACTGCATGTAGCTTAAGAAAAGATGGGACCTCGTAGAAGGTAATTTTATAACACATCGCCTAGGTAGGAAGACCAAGTAGGTGCCTATTTTAGGGCTATTTTAGAAGGGCAACATAGGTTCCCATGGAGCTGATATTCAGTAGTGGCAGCCAGCGCATTTAAAGCAGGTGGCCATCGCCACTTTAATTATAACCTGGATAATTAATCCCGGGGTCATATCTGGCTACTGGCATTGATTATCTAGTTTGGCTGGATAAAGGTTTAGCTATCTGGTTGCTGGCCAGATAAGTAAATCAGCTAAAGTTAGATTAGTCTTTTTTTGGCCTAACTTCAGCTGATTTAAGTTAATTGGCAAGAGGCTAAATATCGCCGTTGACTGGTTAGCATCAGTGCAACCCCAACACTAGCCAGCATACAAAGCAGGTAGTGGTTTAGTAACGTTGAATATCCCGCTGATCGCATTTGACCTGGTCAGCAGGCCTGCAACTGGTTAAATCGCTTTGAATATGCCGTCCATGTGTCTTTATAAAATAGCCTCAGAAAACCTGCAGAAATGACAGCGAACATGCAGCCACGAGCATTTCCATGGGGCATTTTTACTAAAGTGCTGTAAGTAGCACAGGATTGCGATGTGGTTAATACACTTTTCTACCATGGCAGGGGCGGAGTGGACACAATAAATGCAGGGAGCATGGCCATGGCAGGGAGGTATTGGGATGTTGGATGCCTCGGGCACATGGGAGAAGTGATTGAACATCAGGTGCCCAAGCATGCTATAATGCTGCACGCTACTCCTGTAGCCAAACTACTGCCTAGAAGGGTGGGAGGTAATCCACAGTGGCCACCCATGCTGAGAGCTCTGGGGGGGCATACCACAGTACTCCCTACACACCACCATGGAGAAGGGTACTCCAATTAGTCCCAAGCTCGAGCACATCAGCTCTCAGGAAACTGAGAGCCTCCAAGCCCTGGAGAGTCAGCAAATGCTCCTCATCCCCTAGCAATGTGCCTGGTGTTGAGATACTACCAGGGAGCTACAACTGAGCTAGCCCTCCTTCAGAGATTTAAATGTAAACAGATCCTCTCAGCCAGAGGGCCACAGAATACCCTCCTAAAGTCAGGTGAGGGGCCATGGCACCGCAATATCCCCTCAGGTCCCCATCTACACCAATACATGGAACCCCATGAAGAAGTGGAGGTAATCAGATGGGACAAATAGGAGTCAGACCTACAATAGCCAGTAGTTGCAACACCTAATTTGCATGCCCCACCCCTCCCCAACTGTGTTCAGTCATCTCCAACCCTGCCTATATGACCCATCTCAGGTTGTTTCTCTAAGACCAGATGCTGTCTCTCATCTCCTTGCCAGCACTGGCTGTCCACCATGTGTAACTGTCCTGCATATGCCATCCCACAGCTACATCAATGTCCATGTGGAGAGGGTGCCATGCCAACTTACATGCACTGGAGTAGGAAGGGGACAATTTACCCCCATCCCCTGCCCCTACTCCTGCTGCTGGTATTTCAGGGGCCCTCCCCAGCTATCTATTTGCCACACAAGTCTGAGCCATCAGCTGCCCTGCTGCCAATGATGGCATGGGGTTGGGTCCATGGGTGCAGGCCTGCCCCTGTGGTATGGCCTGGAATATGTGTGGAATGGCCCAGAGCAATTGTTAGTTTGGGGATCGTGCTTGTACCTTGCCTTTGGAATGTGTTGGCACAATAGGTGCAACTAGTGCCTGGTCAGAGGTAGGCGTTTTTTGTGCCCACTCTAGCGGCGTCTTATCTAGTCAGAAGCACCTCAAAACGTGGTTGTGTTAACTGCCCACTCTTCACTCCAACTCGCCCTAACCCTGCTTATTCATGTGGTACATGGTTAGCACTGGACGTTTAGCACGGATGCATTTTTATTGCACATTTTCAGCTACCATGGAGCCAAGACACGCATTAATCCGTGCTAAATCCAGCGCTTCTGGCTACTGTGCTTTAGTAAACATATCCCTTACTTGGAAGTAAGTCAAATAACCACAGATGCATGCATATTTTATTAACTACATATGTAGTTCATGACTGCACCTGTGTTTCACCCAAATTCTACTCCCAAACATGCCTACACGGGGGTCATTTAAAAATACTCACCCCGTGTGCACAGGGCAATTTTATAAAAGCCCTTTTCCACATGTAAAACATGGTTTAGCCATGGGAAAAATGTTTAAAATTACCCTCATAAAGTGCTACATGCTATGTATGTAGGATTAGAGTCCTGAAGCGACCTTTGAAGTGTAAGAAAGGAGCATTCCCAGTCACTGGGTATCCGTGAGAAGCTGGTGGGGGTCCAGGCTACTGGATAGAAAGAAGGCAGCTTGAGCCAGGGGTTGTGCTGAGAGGTCTTGATACTTCCAGATGAAGAATAGGGCAAAGGACGAGAACAGTAGGTGGTTGCAAATTCCTAAAAAACCCTCAAAAGATATCTCACCCGTAGGCTCACGGCCTACACAATGATCTGTGCAAGGAAAGATTCTATCTGGAGAAAGGCAATGAATGACATTGCCAAGCAAAATCTAATGGATAAGATTTGTACACTCAGCGCTTTTGCATTGTTCTGGGTAATACTTCAACAGTTACGGAGGAGTTGCGTTTCTTATGTTATCTTATTAAATATTGAACATTCCAGTCTATATTTTAAAGTATTACAGCTAATACAATCATTTCATATACAGTTTTGTATGATACTGTTTTTCTGACTCATATTTCATAATCCAGACCTCTCTTTCTTTTTTTCTTTCTGTATTACAGATTGCTGTTGCTACAGCTGACAGGTAATAACAATGTTCTTTCTCTGAACTTTGCCTTATACTTTAATGTTCAAAACATTATTTTGGAAAAGGTGCCTATCGGATATTTCTGAGCACTTATCCTTTCTGTGAGAACTTTAGTTGTTAATGTTTCTCAGGTGTTTGGGAGATTAGCTACAAATGATCAGTAGTAGGAAATACACATCTGGATTAACAATCACGTTTCTGTGCCTGAGTTTGAACGCTGGAGAATTCTTTGGGGGCACCTTTTAAATAGCCCGCGTGGTTGAAAAGTATGGGCCCGAAACTGAAAGCGACAAACGTGGTTAGTAGAATTGCTAACTGCATTAATTGCAGTGACGGGATGTTCAGTGGCAGCCCGGTTATTGCTAAGTGATGAAAGTAAGGTACCTTAGAGGTGGTCTAACTTTTCCCACAGAAACTGACCAGGCAGTGGCTGAGTATCGTCACTTCTTTGCTGTCCAGTTAACCCAGATAGTCAATGATGGAGGCTGGATATAGTCCCAGCATTGAATATCTCTGTCTTCAGTTCAGAAGCAATGGCTAGCAGCTGCTGAATATCAGGCCCTACATGGGCATTTTTGGGCCTAATTTGATCATAGTACACCTATATGAAAAATCCAATTTAAGCCTGTTTTATAAATGCAATAAAGGCACCTGGTGTCTTTATAAACTCAGCTCCTATAGATTGCAAATGCTAAAACACACATTCACACCTGCTCTAAAGTGGCCTTTTATAAAATACATATCTAGATAGCAGCTCTGCCCTTACTCTGGCTAGCTATGTTCCTGGAAATGCCTGGATGCAGGGCATGGAGAAGTCAGTGCACACTTTCCATGCATATGTGCTCACACAATTTTATAAAGCAGACTTTACCCCCCCCCCCCCCCACACACACACGTGTGCACTTCGTGCTAATTTTCAAAGAGAAACTCTCCATATTGTTTCTTTCTGAAAATCAGGTGCAAAGTCCACACATTAAAAGCGGTCATGGACTTTGAACCTGCTACCTGCGAGGGTGACAGAGGAAGGGCAAAAGACTGAGGTACATGTTTACTAAGCAGCGGTAGCGGTTTCTGACTGATAGCGGGGCCGCTACCGCTGCTTAGTAAACCAGCCCCCGAGTGTACATTTGCAAGCTGAATGCACATATGCAGTTTTCCTCCCCCAGTCTATACATGCTCAGAGGAAATCATCAGTTTTCTAAGACTAAAATGACCTTAAGTTCCTTAAACCACATTTCAGGAGGGCAATTTTCAGTGAAGTCATTTTAGCTCTTGAAAATGTCCCTCTGTAAATTGAAAGAGTTAAACTCCAAATATTGACAAATAAGCCAGTGGCCTCCCATTTCTAGTGCTACTCTCTTATTCCATCTTTAGCAGATTGTTTCAGTGTGTGCCATGATAACCGTGCCAAGGACTGGGCTGGCACCTTGCAGTTCCTTTCTATTCTCTTCTGAATTATGATTCCGACTTGGGTAGTGTGAGCGGCATCTGTGAGCATATTCTGAAGTGCCACCCATGTCTGTAGTCAGGGGAAGAGAAGGGATAGACTCTGGTGGTACATTTTTGTCTCCTGGCCTGGACCCAGGCATCATTTCTTTGAGTGCAGTACAAACTTGCAAAGTGTCCCCATGCCACACACACACCGTCCACCGTCACATACAATTGGAAGTTGCCTAGTGGTTAGAGCAATAGGCTGAGACCCCAGGAAGCCACAGTTTTTGCTACTGATACTCCTTGTGACTTGCTCAAGACTCTTTCCATCTCTTTGCCTCAGAGACCTATTTACAGTTATGGTCAACATTATTGGCACCTGCATTTTAGGTATGCTGTATACAATATCTTGAGAAATAATTGGAAATATTCCATCTGTATGTCATCATTGTATTTTAAGTCTGTTCAAAGGTATACAACAAAAAAAAAAGTCGGTGCAACTTAGACATAGTAATTTCTGAAAAAAAAATATGACCTGGACAGGATTAATGGCACCCTTCACTAATATTTGGTTGCACAACCCTTAGCAGTGGTAACAGCTTCCAAACATTTCTTATAGCCAACTATAAGTTTCATACATCTGTCTGCTGGTAGTTTCTCCCACACTTCAACTGTGATTTATTCCAGCTCATGAATGTTTCCAGGATTCCTTTTACCAATGGCAGATTTCAGCTCTTTCCAAAGGTTTTCGATTGGATTGAGATCAGGACTCATTGTTGGCCAGTTTTTAAAAAGTCCATTTTTTTCCTTTTTAACCATTCTTTTGTACTTTTGGATGTATGTTTTGGGTCAATGTCTTATGTAGGGCCCATAAACTTTGACCCAGACCTAGCTTTCTGACACTAGGTAGCACATTTTGCTCCAAAGTACCTTGGTAGTCCTCTGACTTCATGATTCCTTTAATACGTTACAGGAATCCTGAGAAAGCAAAAGAGCCCCACAACATTATGGAACCTCCAGAAGGGTGTGTTTTTTTTCTTACAAGCTTCATTTCTTTGCCTGTAAATGTATCGCTGGTCTGCATTGCCAAAGAGCTCAAGTTTGGTTTCATCTGTCCACAGAACATTTTCCCAGAAGGATTGTGGTTTCACAAGGTGGGTTTGGGTGAAGATCAGGCATGCCTTTTTATGTCTTTGGGCAGTGGGGTCCTCCTTGGCCTTCGCTCATGAAGTCCTTCTTTGTTTAGTTTGTGGCGTATGGTGTGAGTTGAAACCACCACTCCAGATTGCTCCAGATCAGGCTTAAGCTCTTTGGATTTTATATGTGGTGTTTTTCCAACAGCTCACATTAACGTTCAAAGACTTCTTGGATTAATTTTCCTCTTCCCACCACGTCTTGGTAGATTCTGGACAGTTCCATGAGCACAAAACTTCTTAATAACATTGCAAACTGTAGACACAGGAATCCTAAGGTCTTTGGAGATGACCTTGTACCCCTTTGAAGTTTTGATAATAGCTTTTCTGACAGTCTTAGGCAGCTCTCTTGTTTTCAGCATTGTGAAAATGGAATAGGGAGTGCATGTGGCCATTTTAAACATTAGAGCCATCATTCATTGGTTGATTCAAGTCATGTGAGTATTGACAATTGATCAAAGATGCGTCTAATTTTACTGCAATGGGAATGTGGTTCTTCTGTTCAAACTAATTTGAATTGTTTATAAAGGTGCCATTAATCATGTCCTAGTCACCCAAAAGCCTGACCATTCACAGAGCGAAAAAAATGATATAATCATCCACCAAAGAAATCTCACTCCATTCTTAACAAAGCATCAAATGGAACATTTTTAATAATAAGAAAAGGATATCAAGGGGATCCCTACAGTGCACTGCTGATACTGGTCTCTGCCTTATGCTGCATTGTCTGATATAGTAAACACTGTCTGAATGCATGAGCTCCTGAAGAAGCTGGCACAAAACGCTATTGACGGTGTCTGGATTAGCGTTGGGGAAATTAAAGAGTAACGAGGATGGGATGACGCAGATAAGTTTGCCATTCAGCTGTTAACACATTGTTTATGGTGTGATTTACTCGCATGGATTTTGGCAGGACTGAAGAATAGTAGAATCGATACCGTATGAAACACAATTGCTCTGTGGGATGGAAGGACTTCATAATAAAATTGTTGTGGATTAATAATTAAATTATATTGGAAAGAATAAATATGCAAATATTTACACAAGGAGTTTTTCTGGATCATTGATGCAATTGAGTAAGGGGTCAAGGGCCAAAATATAGGGAGGAGTAGCCTAGTGGTTGGGGCAAGGTACTTCAGGCCGGAAGGTCGGGGGTTCAAATCCCACTAGAGGACAGCAACCTTGGGCCGGAAGGACTGGGGTTTCTAGTCCCACAGATGCTCCTTGTGGTCTTGGGCAAGCCACTTAACCCTCCATTGCCCATGTTCCCTGTAAGTATTAGTGTATGTGTCTCATATCCCCGCGTGTTAAATGTATCCCCCAATTGTGTTGTGACCGCTTTGATTGAAGGATAAGGCGGTATACAAAACTGTCTAAATAAATAAAAAATAAATAAATAATTCATGCCCATGACCGGTGCTCTGAGATCCTTTTCTCCTTATTAAAAACGTTCCATTTGATGTCTTTGTTAAGAGTGGAGTGAGATATTTTTTGTGAATAATCATATCCTGGCAATGTCCCAGTTTTTATACTATTTCCTTTTTTAATTAGTTTTATTTTATTTGATTCTTTTGTGTGTCAAATACGTGTGCATATATAGTCCAAAGCCATTTCACTGGCCACATTTGTTTTAGGAGATGAAGGGGTTGACCTGCAAGAGTGCCAATAATGTTGACAACAACTATAGACTATAACCTCTTTAGTGAAGGGACATAGTGTGCCTAACAGTTATCAGTAGTATATAGTGCTGTGCACATCTTGTAGCACCTTAAATATGACAAATATATTATAACTATGAATGAAAAAGTTCTAATTTAATTCTCAGTAACATTGCTAGGCCTGACTGGCCCCCAGGCAGAAAAATTAAGATGTCCCCCTATAAATCTCTCTTTCCCAAGGTAGTGGGGGCTAAGGAGTTCCCTTCAGAGCATGATTCAGGAAGTGGGGGTGGGGGTGCTATGTGTTGAAATTGAGGAGTATATGGGGTAGAAAGCGTGCAGGTGGATATCAGGGATAGGAATGTGTGCAGGGCCACGGTTTGGTATGCTGGGCTGGGGGCTACATATGGGGTATGTAGAGAGATATCTAAGACAGTAGGGGTGTATAGTATCTACTGTGGGCGAGATGTCTGAAATGTGGGAGCAGGGCCGTACTGACAGTGAAAAGCACCCTGTGCGAGTTGCACATCGAGCGCGCATCCCCCCTCCTGTACCTCCATCTAGCCACTTTATGGGGGCGGGAGAGAAGAGGCGCGCACCCGATGTGCAACTCGCTGGCACACAAAACAGGTCTGGACCAGCTTAGTGTGCCAGCGAGAAGACTTAAGGGGCACATTTCAGCTCTCTGCCGCTGTCTGCCGCTGCTAAAGTGGCAGCGGCAGGCAACGGCAGAGAGCCAAAATGTGCCCCTTAAGTCTTTGCACCCTGTGTGGCCACACCACTCGCAGAGGGCTCGGTACGGTCCTGTGTGGGAGTAGAAGTTTGTGTATGTCAGGGGCACAGTGAGGGGGTGTGTGTATGTAACAAACCAAGGAGAGGGTGTTGGTTGCACAATGAGGCCTTGGGAAGACCTGTTTGGAGAAGTGCCTCTGAAGTGGTAGAGCAGGCAGTGGGGTGGGAGGTTGTTCCAAGGTGAGACTGCAGGGAACATGTCGGGGATGCAGTGGAAGGGAGGTTGCAGGGGTAGGTCTGCCCAGAGGGGTTCGATGGCTTACAGTGGAAGGTTTAGGGAACACTTTACATCTCTTTCCCCCAGGCATATAGCACATTTTTTAAAGTGTGGGTGCAAGGAGGAGGTGAGCATGGCACACCTGGCACTCAACTCTAGAAGTGCTGCCATAGCACGTCCTGATCCCAGTCTTCAAACCCCGCTTTCAGCCAGATAGCAGGCAAAGCGCTTATGTGCTTCATCTCAGGTTGCCATGAGGCTGTGAGATCGTGGCTGTTACTGCAAGGCTTTGGCCCCACAGCAGCCCAAGATGACGTGCTGCAAAGGGAGGGCAGTGAAAACTAGAATTGGGAGATGGCACAGCAGTAGAGGTTGAAATAAGCGCAGTGTCTGCCACATTTCCTCCCTTCCAGCACTGCCCCCACAGCCTCAAATCTGTTTGTTTTTTTTTCAAACTTTAGTCAGTCTGGCAGCAGGCGGCCCCTACGACTGGTGGCCCTCAGCATTTTGTCGGGATCCCTCAATGGTAGCAACAACAATAAAACCACATGAAATGAGGCAATCAGATCAAGCTGATTTAAACCACATCTGCTCTTCAGACGACCCTGCATGACTGTGTTTCTATGTGTGCCTTTGTCAGGGGTCTGATTTAAAAAAAACATAAAAACATATAACAAACATGTTAAATCAGCTTGATCTGATCATGTGGTTTATTCACCCTCACCTCCAGTTGTCGTTGCTCCTCTGCAGGTCAAGTGTCGTTTTCTCCATCTTTCAATGCTTGCTACTCTCCTGGGCTTTCTTTCATGCCACCGAAAGGACATAGACAAAGCAGAGGCAATATTAGAACAGTTTCAAAGGAATTTGGCCACTAATTAGTTACTTAGGTAAATTTCCCAAACTGAAAACCTCCTTTCTCTTAGTATGTATGGGCCTGATATTTGAAGGACATTTGCACAGTTTACAGCCTAGTAAACCATGTAAATGCCTTAGATGGGGTATTCAATGGCACATACATGGTTAATGTCGATGAATATCCCTGTCTATGACCCCTATGTGCCCTGATGCAATCCGGTTAGCATCGGGGCAAGTTGGGGATGTTTCCGGATGGAGCGGAGTCAGGGAATGGGGCCAAACAGCCAGCAGTGATATTGCATTCTGCCCAGTAAGTGACTGGCGCCTTAAAGATAGGTGAGAAAAGCCCTTGTCAATCTTTAAGGTGCCAATCACTAACTGGGCAGCAGCCCATATTGCTATTGCCGGTTAGCCTTGTCGGCTTCCTGTCCCTGCAGCAATCACCAGATATTCAATACCATTGCCGCAGCATTGAATATCCGGTGTAGAGTTCGGCGGAGAGGGCTAGGCGCTGACGAGGCATATAGCCCTTCCAAAATCAGGAAAATTGAAAATTGGGCGCTACATGGCTACTTGGAGCAGTGGACATCTCCAGCCTTAATTTTCAAAGGGAAACTTTATTAATGTAACCCTCTGTCTATGTGTAGCCCTTGTAGTACCTGCACCTGTTGCTTGGCAGACAGTGGTCACAACCATCGAAGAGCAATGCAGTCTATCAGTCTCTACTCTTGGGAAAATATAACTGGGTTCTTTGAATGGGACCAGTATACACTGAGAGGCCTTGGCACTTAAACTGCATTCACTCTTTTCCTTCTCGGAAATAACTGTGTCTTGGCCAGAATGTGTGTTTTGAACCAAAAGGTTTGCCTAAGAACTCTAGGGTCACTGATACAAAAACAATAACAGTAAAAGAAAAAGCTTCAACTATATCACCAGTAAAGATAAAATTAGTAATTATATTACAGATTTATATCTCCTTGTAATCTTTCTTAAGTATTACAAGCATTTGGACATCTGCTACTTTTTTCTGGGTGCTGGAGATTTACTCCAAGTCTCTCTCTTTTTTAACGCACATCACAGTGTCTATGATAACTTGAGAGGGGATCCCTTCCTCCTGCGCTATTTAGTTTTACAGTGTACCTCTGAGTTGGTGGCTTCTACAGATGCAGGTCCACCCAACTCCAGTGGCATTGGGTTTCCGAGATGTTGCTTTACTCCTATTGATGTTTTTTCCTTCCCTTCTAGAGCAGGGAACTCCCTTTATTCCTTTGCTCCTACACAGGCTGTAGATTGTCTAGTTGTTTCATAGCGAGTCCTAGACGTGGCGGCAGATGAAGTCTGTGTATAGAATGTAAAGAGCTTCATGGGCAGTAAAAGGTAATAAGGGCCATCCTGGTAAAAAGCTGTGTAGGTCAAAATCAAGATCTTATTCCTTCCATCCCCCTCCCCCGTACTGTCTCTTTTTCCTCCTAGCACTCTCTCTCTCTCTCTCTCTTCTGGCATTCACTCTCACCTTTCCCACTTTCTCCCCCCATCTCCCCAGGTGCTGTCTCTCTCCCTTTCTCCCCTATGCACACTCTCCCTTTTCCTCCCTCTCCTAGTACTCTGTCCCCCCTTCTCCTCCCCTGTTCCAGCATTTCTCCTTCTCCCTCCCCACCAGCTGCAGCATCTCTCCCTCTTCTTTCCGTCCCCCAGCTAGATCCAGCATCTCCCCGATCCAGCAGGTTCATGCTTTTGTGCTGGGGTTCCTTCTCAGCAGGCCAGCAACAGCTAAATTAAAATTAGTTATGAGTAGCATGAAGCCTTCCCATGCCTCTGCCACATTCCGCCCCATCCAGCAACAAAAAGGACGTGTCCCAGGGGGGTGGGATGCAGCAGAGCCTCCAGCAACATGGGGGTGCAAAGACTCCGTGCTGCTTGTTGCTGTTTTTATTTTCTGTCACTGCCCCACTGAGGAGGAGGAGACCTGGCAGGAAGGCAGGTTTGAGAGTGGAACATGCTAGACCATGAGAAGAGGAGGGGGGAGTTGTGAATAAAAACCTTGCAGCAGTGGCAAGAACTAGGGTTTAAAATTTAGATGGACTAGAACCCATGTGACCTTTCCCTTTCTATAGCCAGCCTGCAGCATTGGGAGAGGCAATATCTCCCTCCCCCCCCCCCCCCAAACTACACCCATGCACTTAATTTAAAGGTTCACACAGAAAACATCCCTTTCAAATCTTTGCATGCTTTGGTATATATGCATAAGTAACGACTTTCCTAAAATTTGCTACATATATGCCCATTTAGATGTGTAAATCAGTTTTTTGCATATGTAAATGATGCCTAGTCCTTCCAAATCACCTCTAGTAGTTGCTACAGTGATAAACCATAGTGCTACTGCCACTTTCTTGGTGACTATATAACTCTAAAACCTTGAGTAAAATAACATCCATTGATTAATTTATTATGTCCCTCATGCTCTGACACAGACATGCAGCTATTATCCTTTGTGTGACATGCATTACAATGCCCTCTTTATTTTTTGCTTGGCAGTTTTCTCCTGTTGCTTTGGCCTTCCAGTTCAGTTGGAACTAGGGTTACGACCTAGCACCATTTCCTCCCCCCCCCCCCCCAATATACCTGGCTCCTATCTCACTTAGACCAGGAATTGCAGTGACATTTCCCAGTTTATTGAACCCTGCATCTAGTAACCTAAACCTAGCCTCTAGGTATCAGCATTGCACAATGGCTATAATTTCCATAACCCTCCCCCACCCCTCCGGCTATGGGCTATGAAGTTCATCTGTACAGAATCCTCACCTCTGGTTGATTGATATGGGAAGCAGAGGACTTAAGCCACAAATCAAACGCAGGTTCCTCTGCAAAGCATTGCTACAAGCTTACCCAGTTCCTTTAAAAAAAAAATTCTGCAAAGCTGCTATGTAACGCAAAGAGTTATTTCTTAATTCTGATACTTCTAAGTAAAGAATTTCTTGGAATCTATTAGTGTAATCATTAAGCTTTCTAATTGCAGGGTAGAAGAATTCTTTAAAACAGATATACACTTGGAGCTCTCTATAAATCCAGAGTATGAAAACAAAACTATAGATTTTTCTGATGTGCAACAACTGTTGGACTCCATAAATACTGTTCCAGGTATTCTTTCTTAATTTTCACCTCATGTAATCATATGAATCTCTAGCTTTATTTTAGTGGGAACAATAATTTTGCTATCCATCCACACTCTTGGGTGTTTGTTATCTAGGAGACTGGCATGAGAATGTGGGTTATATACGTGTCAGACCCAATAATTTTATGTGTGCATTGTCTACAAATTCTCTTTGTTTTGATCTTTACTGCAAGAGTGCAGGTAAACCATTAAACGAAAGCAGAATAACCAGAACAATATTGTCACGGCCTTATTGTATATAGCTGCTTATCCACGTCACATCCTACTCATTTACTGTTGCATTAACAGTTAGTGCCAGTCTTCCTATGGTTTTTCCTCCTCAGAGATTGAGCAGCCTTAGTAAATCGGTCCTTGCTGCTTTTAGAACAGTTTTGATTTTAAATTAGCAATGTGTCGGTTCTATGCCCAAAATGTCCTGTTGTCCAATTGATTAAAAAATGTATTAAAAGCATCGTTTTGTGTTATAAGGTCCTATTTGATCGTATAATTATAACCAGGGTTAACTTAATCACCCAGAGTCAGCACTATGAGGAGTCATGTAGGAGAACTAGGGTCATGTGCACATCTTCAGTCCTTCAACAGGCAACAGGGTTGATGATATTGGAGGAGAGAAGTTGTTTTTGGGGTGACACCTGCTAGCCATCAAAAAAAGGCAGTGAGCTCAACTCAGAAAGGGGGCCAAACACTTCAGCTTCTATGCCACAGAGTGTTACTGTGACATTGTTGGTGAGGCTGAAGGAAAACAAGAGGTTCATCAAATGCACGTCTCCTTTTAAATTGCCAAATAATTCAGTGCGTGACAACCAAGGGGCAGGTGAAAAAACAAGTTACAGCTATGGCCTGTACTGAACCCCAAGTTCCACTGATATTGTTTCTCAGTCTCCAACTTCCAAATCATTTCTGTTCTATCTCTGTGTGGGCTTGACATGATGGTAGGACTTGGCCAGTTTATTTTTATTATTTAGTTCAAGCCTTTCCAGAAGATGATCAAGGCAAGTTACATTCAGGTACAGTATATGTATGTCCCTGTCCCAGAGGGCTCACCATCTAAGTTTGTACCTGAGGCAATGGAGGGTTAAGTAACTTGCCCGAGGCAAGATGGAGTGTCAGTGGGATTTGAACCCTGGTCTTTCCAACTCTAGGCTGCTGCCCTAACCACTCCTTCACTCCAGTTGCAAAGCACTGGGGTATACCTAAGTTACTGGGTTGGCCAGAAAAAATCTGGATGGAGAGAGAGCAAACATTATAATTAATAATTCTGTACTTTAAAAACTGTATTTGTAATCTGAGAACATTCTGTTTATTTCAGTTCCTTCTGCTCCAGTCATAAACCCCCAAAGTCCCAACTCGGCTACAGGTAGTTCAGTAAGAGTGTGCTGGAGTCTCTTTTCCGAGGACGCTGTAGAAAGTTATCAGCTCTACTACAAACCAGTGAGTGATGCTCCTCCCACCACGGAGCAAACTGGTAAGGATGCGTCAGATGGATCGAAAGACATGTTACAGGGAACGGCACAAGGGCAGAGCTACTGAACATCACATTAACCAAACCTAAGAGAATTTTGGTTTTCATTTTTCCTTCTAAAAACTGACTTGTGCAGCACTTTAAAATGGCTCTGCTGAGGGTTTATGGAAAGGATTTCTGCTCAAATTGCTTTCAATTATTTTGGGGGGAAGGGGGAAGATTGAGGAACTTGGCAGCTTCCTCCGGCTCAGTTGGAACCAGCCTCTCCATTAGGTTAAGATGCAATGAGGGTAACTTTATAAAGCCTCGCATTATTAACAGGCATTATTCTGCATGCATTTCATGCCTTTTTTTAATAAAGCAATGTACATGCAAACTATACTCTATAGGAGTATCGAAAACATGCAGTAAATCTAGGCGCAATCACTTACACCAGTCCTATGATATTGAAAATACCTGCACCTAGATTTGTCAAGGACGCATGTAAATTTTATAATTTACATGCATACTTATGTGCTCTGCCTATGCACACATCCACACTGAAAGTATACACCACTGGGCATATACACATACTTTAGAATATTAACTGGTTACAAAATGCGCATAAATGCACATTAACATAAATAAATCATTGAAATACTGTGGTTTACATGTATAGATGGTGTGTAACTTCATGCAGCTCCTTATAGAATTACCCATAATGAGTCTTCATTCACAACTACCCAAGAATATGTCCTCTCAATTCATATTCACCCATTCCCCCTGCCCAGCAAATCCATGAAGTCACAGCAGGGACGATCCTTTACTGGAGACCATAAACTGCAGTTCCTTCTGGAGCCCACTAAGTGTGCTATTGCACAATGACTGGGACTCCCTGCCCCACAAGCTGTGAATGCCACCTCTGCAGTATTCCCACCCCCAGCAGGCCCAGGGTGCAGAGCAGTTGGTCCTGGAATAGACGCCCAATCCTCTGCATAGCAGCACACTTTCCCCTAAACCAGCCTTTGAGGTTGTTTAAAAATATGCTAACATTAAAAGTGGATACTAAATCCAGAAAAACTCCCACTACATTTTGGTATTGTACTAATAAAAAGGACCATGATAATGGAGAACTCTCTTTACAAAGCACAGATCTTTGTTTATGATATACTATTCAATTCAGTTTTCACTTCTGCGGTTCAGGTCTATTCAGTTATCATCTTAATATATATTTAATATCTCATTATAAAATGAAAAGTGTAACACCAATGAAATAGTTTGACTCTCTTGATTCTTGCAACTAATTCAGAGTGGGTAACTGTGGTAGGAAAAAGCACTAAGGGAGGCACTGGTAAACCGTTTCTCTGTGATTGCCGATCTTGTGCGGAGTTCCTGCAGCTCTCCCCTGTTTTGCAATTGTTGTTCGTCAGCCTGGTGTCTCAGGATTCTAGTAGAGAAGCAGAATCGCTTCACCTTCTTAGGCAAGAGAAAAAACATTGAACATGCCCCAGCGTTCACAAAAGGCCAATTCAAGAATCTGAATTTCGGTGCCAGCTTTGCCTGCGTACGGGCTTTATACACACTGAATGATTCAGCCTTCTCCAGCACATAAGGCCTTTGTGTGTGAATGAGAAACAGTCTGAGCATTTGAATCAAGCACAAAACATTTGGGGCCTGATATTCTTTTGGGATGGCTATGCCTCGCCGCCGAACTTTAGCTCCGGATATTCAGTGCCAGGATCACATGCGGCCCCGGCATTAAATATCCAGGGTGGCCGCACAGTCCGCAAGCCCACAGAAGCTAACCAAGCAGTGGCAATATTGGGCCGCTGCCCAGTTAATTCCACAGGTTTTGCTGCGCATATCTTTTACCTGTGTGTTCTAATTGGGCAGTGGTTCAATATCGCTGCTGCCTAGTTAGCAGGTGGTACCACCCCTGGAATACTCATGACATGCCCCGATAAGCAGTTAGTGCCACTGAATATCCCGTTCAGCGACATTTACACGGTTTCGGGTCTGTAAACCGTGTAAATGCCTTTGGTTTTCTGCCCTATTCACCGCTATTCTACTTTATTGCTTTCTGAACTGTGCATTGGCATTGCTGTGCTCTTGGCTTTGGAAAAGCCAGAATCAGAGAGAACAAATGGATTTCTCCAGTTAATAACTGGAGAAATGATGTGGAGCGGTCTGTTCCCGTATGGCTTTGAGTAGCCACATAGAGGGAGATTAAGTTATCTGAGATTTTTCTCCTACCCATTGCTTAGTCTGTTTGTCTACTCACTACTGAGTCTCTGCTGATTGTTTGTAGTTGGGATTAGGTTCATGGTAAGTGATTTATATACATTAAAAATCTGTTTTTGAATTATATGTTGGGAGAAGGGTTTTTGGTCTGTGAGTGTGAGGAGTAGGATTTGCAGTTAATAACTGTGAATGTTGCAGCAAATGCTGTGAAAAAGCTCTCATTCTCTCACTCACCCACAGAAGGAAGCACACAGACAGGCTGGAATGTAAACAGGATCTTTTAATGTGCACACAGGCCCAGACAGAGAGCCAGTACCCTCCACAAAAATCTGAGCCCCGAAGGACATCCTACATTGTCTTATATACAGTACATTTTTTAAACTCATTCTACAATCTCATTCGTCTCAGGTATTTCCTGTCCACCAATCAGCAGCCCCTGGGGAAGGTGCCTGGGTGACCTGTCCAAACTGGTATGCTCTGGTCTGCTGATTTCTGGGCAAGGGGGTATTGTGCTCAGACCTGGAGGGGGGAAGGGTGCCTACTGAAACCTTTATGTCTTCTCTTAGCAAGCTGATCACTATGTAAAACCTCATGGCTTGGGGGAAGGGTTACCCACAGCTAAACCTCATGGCTGCCTCACTCCCCCCTTTTTAAGTGAGACCTCAACCGCTAGGGGCGGTAGAGGGCAGCATTACTGGAGGCAAGCCGCAGAGGGGTGTATTGGGTCAGGGCCATGACAGTGGTAGCCGCCTTGCGTTCTACCAGGGTATCAAGGGTGGTGGTAATGAAGCGGTAAAGAATGGGGATACAACATGGCAGAATGGCACATAGCAGTAAAATAAAAAGAACCCCTACCACTAGGATTTTTAGTCCCCCTAGCCAACTGAACCACTTCATAAACCACCCAGGACCCCTGGACGGGTCAGTAATATGATTAACTAGATCACGTAGGTCTTGGATAGAGTGTTCAATGGAAACACTTGCGTCAGTGAGTTTAAAACAACACATACCCTATACCCTCTGTAGCAACTCCTGCACAAACGTTTTTTGTTCCATGTGCAAAAGTTGCTGTACTGTCTGTAAAAGGTTGCAGGGCCTGCAGAGGCCTCTTTCCTTTGGGATCCACCCTTATTAACATATTAATGGCTTTTATTCTTGCTAGTGTTGAGTCATTCTGGCTGCACCCTGCCATTCCCTTTGCTTCATTAATCACTGGCACTGTAGTCTTCAGGGCATATGAGTACTTTGTATCACCAGCTTTGTTTGGCCTGTTTAACTTGTCCAGGCTTGCCCAGCTTGCTCAGGCCTGTTCAATCTGTTCAGGCCTGGCATGTCTTTTCTTAGCTGGGTCCATTTTCTTGCACTTTCAGGCCTGACCTGTTTCTTAGCTGGGTCCATTCTCTGTGCACTTCTGTTCAGAGTATGGTTCCCCCTGGCTTTACTTTTGTTGTGCTGGGCTCTGGGTACTCATTTTCTTAGCCCACATGTTTTTTTCCGTGCCATCATAATGTATTACAGCCTCAGGCAAGGATGCAGCCATACTAGACATACCTATCAGCCAATTTTCCTTCATTCCTCAATTTTTCTTTTTCTTTTCTTGCGAATGGGGCAAAGGTAATCCCACTAAGGGCAATGAACAACCATTTGAGACAGATAGGGGGCATCAGAAAAGCAGCTTCTGGTACTGTTCCCTAGAGACAACATACATTGTAACATCATTTTCTTGCAGCAACTCAATAATATTGAAAACACATAACATGAAAGTGTATCAAAAGCAGCAGTGCTTAATAATGTGATAAAGAAAGCTCTGAGAATAGTACAGCAAAACTTGAGCTGGTGTGGGTATTGCAATTGCTGAAGCCGAAATGGCTTGTAGATTTCAGTTACTTTCTAAGAAAACAATATTAAAAGGATAACAATACAATCATTCACAAAAGCCCCCCAAAACCCCCAGTCAGTCCAATAGTGCTCTTCCCATTCTCAGACAATGTGGTCCTGCCTCTCAGCAGTTCCCCAGGACCTTGCAGTGTGCTTCACCTTTCTCTGAAGTTTAAGTTCTGTTTCTCTCAAAATTTGAACCTCTCATTCTCATAGGCAGATATCTTGGCCCTTTTTCAATGTGACACACTGATCCAGATAGGGACTCCTTCACACATTTCAGCGGTGGGTAGTTCTGAGTTCTTGGGATGGTCTGTTCCATCTGGACTCTGGCCAATATTCTCTGCTGGACTCTCTGGATTGCAATTGGTGACATGGCTCCAGGCCTTATTCAGAAAATCAGCACCAATATTGAATGAAAAAAAAACAACTAAATATGCTGGATTAGATTTCACAATGATATAAACTTAATTTCATCCATATTTACTTAAGATCATAACTATCTCATATGGTGTCAACTATGTCTCTCAGTTTGATAACCTCTGTCTCTTTACCACTGGAGATTCCTTTGCAGGTAAGAAATATTCCATTATGCCCTTGACTGATCTTTACATGTTTATAGATCAGACAAGTTGCACACACATATTCTGCGATTTCTGGCAAGTTTTTTTTTTTTTTTTTAGAATTATACCAATTTTTGTGAGAATTTGTCATCAAATCATCCCTCTTTTGCCCATGCGTGCCTGGCCAGGACATACAGGGGCAAAATGAGGCAAAAAGCATCTGGAAGTACCACATGGCCAGTGTGGGTTTTCCAAAGCTCATCAGGGTGCAAGGTGCACCCAGCCTGTCTCCAGATGTCTATTTCTAATTGTTGAGTATGTGTTGGGGCTTAGATGAATTCCTAAATTGAAGATTCTGGAGACGGCATAGTTGAATAAAGTGCTCATCTCTTTTTTTTTGTTTACATATTCATTAGCCAGATACATCACTTCAAATTACCCTCATCAGTTTAATGTCCATCAAAGTCCTTCTTCTTAATATCCCACTTCATCCCTCACAACACTCCCCCATCACCTGCATCGTTCCACCAATCATATACTGTGGTGGAGAAGCAGGCTTAGAAAGCAGTGAGAGAAAGAAAAAACAGACTTTTTTTTCCTTTCCACAAAGAAACTTCAGGCAAAGGAAGGGTTAACTCTCAAACTAAGGACAGAGATTCCCTGCAGAGAAGTGCAGACCTAAGAACATACCCTGTTCCCATGCAGATAGAGGGAGGAGAAGGGAGTGGTTTGGAGGCAGAGTCAAGACCCATAGGACAGCCCCAAACATTTAGGCAGGGAAGTTGCACACACAAACGGGTTGAGACTCACGAACAGACACAAGGGAACAAGCAAGGAAGCACAAGAGAGAAACAGTCACGGGCAGAGAAACAGAATTGGAAGGAAACATGGAAGCCACTTGCACAGAAGCAATTGAGAAGTAGGAGCAGAGAGCTGACAAGGCCAGTGGAGAGCTCAGGGGAGGAGTCCTCAGAGGAGGAAATATTCTCCCGAAGTTCTTGGCTTAACTCTTCTCCTAGTAAGGAGTCTACAGGGAGGAAAAACACTACAAGCAAGGTGTGCCCTTTACAACTCTTAAAAGAGCTACTAAACAAAGAGGGTTTTTCCTGCCCTTCCCCCACAAGCTCACATAATGCTAAGGGTAACTGGGAGAGGCTCTTAAAGGCTGTACACGATAGAAAGGCTTCTCAGGAGGATACCAGAGAAAGCAGTTACCAGAGAGAGTCTAGTGTGGAGGAGATGGACTTGGGGAACAGTGTGGATTCATGCAGTGTATCAGACATGGAGATAGACTGTGCAATTTGTGCTAAAGAGGAGTAAAGGAACCAAATAGCGTTTGAAGAGCTGAAGGAATCTCAGCTGCCCCTAATCAGTGAATGTGTCTGTGTTACCTTGTGCTGGAGTAAAAGAACTGAATGAAGTTTGTTATCTGGAAGAAACCAGAAGTTCTTTTACAAGGATATTTTAAAAAGCCCATTTCTTTTAGCTGTGCTTTTAAAAGTAGCTGGCCTGATTAAAGCTGCTTGGAAGGAAAGCTAGGCAGAAGCTAAAAGCTTGTAATATAAATTGAAGAAAATTCTATTGCTGTGAAAAGTACCTGGGTGGACCAGTAAGCCTTGTTAGACCTGCTGTGAAAGTAACAGGGGTTTATAGCGCCTCCTGGAGACCAGGAACAGAATACCGATGTAAATAGAGTTTTATGTGAAAGAAAGATTTAAAGCTGGACCAAGCCAAGGACTGTACAATAGGCTTGTGTTGTATTCTATGGAGAAGTATCCTGAACTTTAATTTTGTATGCTTCAATCAATTCTTGCCAAAGAATTGAATCCGGTTAGGAACTCCTTATTTCTAAAATAAAGAAATATTCCTGTGACCTTTGGCACTTGGCTCCAATCCTTTCGGGGACGCAACTACACGCTATTGGGCTGATTCAAACAAAGGATGATCGGGCGCTCCCCATACCACTAGGTAACCTCCTGGCCACACGGGGGGTGTCCGACAATACATAGGTCCCTTTCATGTTTTTATACCATACTAATGTATCCTTATTTGGCAAGGCTGCTAAGAATATCAAACAATTGTTTGAAAACTTAGTATTGTTTCTTTTCTCTCAACCCAAACTATGGTTACACGATGCAAGGTTCCACATTAGGAACCACCACCCAGGAAAAAGATTTAGGTGTCATTGTGGATACCATGTTAAAACCCTCGGCCCAGTGTGCAGCGGCGGCCAAGAGAGCAAATAGAATGCTAGGTATGATAAGGAAAGGAATGGAAAATAAAACAAAAGATATTATAATGCCTCTATATCGTTCCATGGTGAGACCGCACCTTGAATATTGTGTGCAATTCTGGTCGCCGTACCTTAAAAAGGATATAGCGATTTTAGAAAAGGTTCAGAGAAGAGCCACCAAAATGGTAAAGGGGATGGAAGGATACTCCTATGAAGAAAGGCTAAAAAGGTTAGGGCTCTTTAACCTGGAAAAGAGACGGCTGAGGGGAGATATGATAGAAGTCTATAAATTAATGAACGGAGTGGAACGGGTAAACGTAGATCGATTGTTTACGTTATCAGAATATAGAAAGACTAGGGGACATGCAATGAAGCTTGTCAGATGGCTGCCTGGGTGAGAATCTTCACACTCTTGGCAAGTGCATATTTCTATATGATTTGCAAGGTATTGTGGGCAATGTAGTTCATTCACACCAGACACAGCTGCTGACAATAATTTAGTTGTGCTCTTGGGTAAAGCCAATAAGATATTTATTTATGGGGTTATTTCTCCCAACACAGATATGCTTGGTAGCACATAAATTAGGTTACTTGCTTTCAATGTTAACTTGGAAAAACAAAGTTAAAATCAGGAAAACAACAAATGAAAAGCCACAAAGCAAGAAACAAACTGTTCTTTTCAGGTTAACTTCTGATTACTTCCCACATAGATACAGAAGTGATTCTCTCCTAGCTCACAAGCAATTAGGTAAGGCTTAATTGCTAGCAGTTACCAGCTGAAACCCTTAGCTGGCTTGCCTTCCACTGTGTGGGTCAAATCCTGCTTCAGGAGCTTTTCTGAGTAGATTAAAGAACAAATTTGTATTTCTTTGTGATGGTTGCTGTACTTTATAACAGAAAGTTACCAACAGAGTTTAGATAGAGAGCAGTCCATATAAACAGGATCCTTATCTGCTATTATTCCCCCTTGTTCAACAAGCATGGGTTCAATATCATGGATTGGCACAGATGAATCTCTCAATGGAGCATTTTCAGGAGAATACTTGTTTCCCTGCTGTCTTTCAAGGTTATAGCTAGGACAGAGATCAGTGTTCATACCTGAGCTTCCATTGCTGCTAGAGTTCCTCTCTATATAGCCTGGCCAGTATGTAGTCCAGTTCTTATGTCCAGCCTTCCAATCCAGATCCCTGGACACTGGATCTCTCTTCACATACCTTCTGGCACAGGTCTTAGGGTCCCTTCCACGTGCAGCCGTCTCCCTCATAGGTAGCCTCTGGTGATTCCTAGCTCTGCAGCACCATTCCTCTGGCTTTCCCCAGTCCAATGGTGTATGCTGGCCCTTGGAATACCTCCCAGTATACGTACTGCTTTGGACTCTTCTAGACCTCTCAAAGGCTTTTCTCTTCCTTCTTCCAAAGGGTCTCTTTCCCTCTCTGTCTGTCCGGTTTGGCTTCTGCTTCTGATGATCCTTCAGATGAAACTGATGATCAAACTCAAGCTGATTCTCAGGATACTGCGGACAATTCTCTGGATATCCAAGGTGATCATGAAGATGGTCATCTGTAGAATAAACTCTACTCTTATTCTGCTTAGATGAGTGCTCCTCCCTAACACAGCACAGCTGTGCTGCATCAGGCCCTGCCCTTTGAGATGAGTGCTTAGGGATTACCTCATAGCCCTCCTGATTGAACACACGTTTTCTCACTTCAGCTCCTCTCATGGCTGTTGGAAACCTGGTGCATTCTGGGACTGGTAGTCTTTTATGGCAAAATTCTGTTTTCTCATTTCTACCAGCACTGACAGGTTGCTTGTTCAGAGACACTTCACCTTTTCTATAGCCCCTTCCTGAGCTATGATAAGCTTCCTTATCACAAGCTACAGGGTAAACTATTTAAGACTAATAAAAGAAAATATTTTTTCACTCAACGTGTAATCAAACTCTGGAATTTGTTACCGGAGGATGTAGTAAAGGCTGTTAGTGTAGCTGGGTTTAATAAAGGTTTGGACAAGTTCCTGGAGGAAAGGTCCATAAACCATTATTAAGAAGTGACCGAAGATATCAATGCTTGACCCAGTACAAGCATTGTGGAACTTGTGTCTCTTGGGGAAACTGCTAGGTACATATGACCTAGATTGGCCACTGTTGGAAACAGAATACTGGGCTTGATGGACCTTGGTCTGACCCAGTATGGCATATCTTATGTTCTTATGTTCTTATTCTTTTTCTCAAACCTCTCCTGGATCATTGCTGACAAGCAAAATTTGGTTTTGTCCAATCAACTCAAGTTAAATAATTTTACAAATATTTCCATATTTTCTGGTGTAATTGGCACCTGTGGTATTACTGTCCTGTTCAGCAGTCATCAGCACTGAGCTGCCTTAAATCTTAAAGTTCAGAAAACAGGCATTCAAATGATGAAATTGATACTTTTGCATGAAAAGGTTGGGGGATATCTGGAATGCAAACACTTCTCCTTGTATATTTTTAATGCAGAATATTCTTTTTCACATTTAATTTAAAACCTAACAATACCTGAGACTGGCATCAAACTGATCTGAAAACCCTCTGTGAGGTGCTTGCCACAGTATATAAAATCCCTATTAACTTTTAATTTTGTATATGCAGTCAAAACCAAATATATGTACCAGAGATAAAAATTCAAGCTGGATTACCCTTTTTATTCAGAGCTCTTAACCTCTACTTTGAAGGTCAAAGGAAAACAGAAACTGTTTCCTTAGTTTCATGTCTTGTTTGTTTGATCTAGCATCCAGGGGCACTTGGCAATGAACAGCCAGCAATGAAAGAAAAACAATATTTACTGTAGATTAAAACATTTAAACACAAGACTATTAGTCTTTTAAGTATAGCAGCTAGCAGCCTATCTGATTGGAATAAGGAGGTTTTCTTGATAAATTTCACTAAACCCTCCCCCCTGGGTAGTTCTGAAAAGTAACATGCTTTAACAACATCTTGGGAAAAACAGGGACCTTAAAAAAGTAAAAATGTCTTTATTTCTTCATAATCTTATAAGGATTTTTCTCTCTTTTTATAGGCTGTAACAAATGGTTTGCAGGCTAGCTCTTACACATGAGCTTTGCCTTACAGATATTCCCCACCCCATACATCTTTGCTAATAGTAATTTGACCAGCCTTTGTTTGATCCCACCCTTACACAATCAAGATGCTGGTCAGACATCTGAGGATGCTCAAAGGAGACACCCCCCATGGCTTTAGAAGCTCAAAATTCTACAATTAAAATTGATGACAAGAGGATTGTTTGGAGGCTAGGTGAGGCTAGGTGAATTGGGGGGTTTTTGTCCTCTTTAATAGGTTTCCATTTGTTTGCTAGGAGAAAGACTCCTAGGTGATTTGTCCTTTTGTCCTCTCTAATGGGCCTCCATTCATCTGCTAGAAGAAGAAACTCCTCCCTGATCTTCCAGTATCTTTCTATAGCTATGCAAACAATTTCAATGGTTTCATTCCTAGTATCTTTCTGTAGTTATGCAAACCATCTCAGCAGTTCCAACCACCGCCCACTCACCGCTGAGAGGCATGACCAAAAACCTGGTTCCCTGACCACTGATCATGCATGAAACATAGCAATGAAACTGGATATGCATTAAACAAAGCAATTGTCTTCCTTCACTGCTACACCAGTACAACAGTCTATATACAGTAAACCCTACTCTCCTTTTATTTACAGGGAACAGTCCCTTTCCTCTTTATTTTCAGAGGTTAGAGGAGAAGCTATGAGGTTGGGGCAGGATTCAGTCCCCTTTTTCATTATCTATCCCCTTCTTTGATTTCTTTTTTAAACATTTTCTAAACTGTCCCTTTCCCTGCAATCAGTAGACCTGGTGTTTTTCACTGTTTGGGGACACAGGGGCGATTTGTTAATAACTTCACCTTTTACTGATAGAGTATCAAACCTCTTTATCTACAGAGGTGCAAAATTACAAATCCACGACTCATACAGACATGCAATCCTTGCGCTTCGTCCAAACCCAGCCAATACCTTCACGGGGGTATGGAAACGTGGATAGGGACTGTCAGACGGCTGCCTGGGTGAGAATGTTCACAGTCTTGGCAAGTGCATATATCAATATGATTTGCAAGGGATTGTGGGCAATGCAGTCCATTCACACCAACACAGCTGCTCACAATAATTAGTTGTGCTTGAGGGTAAAGCCAATAAGATATTTATTTATGGGGTTATTTCTCCCAACACAGATATGCTTGGTAGCACATAAAACAGGATACTTGCTTTCAGTGTTTAACTTAGAAAAACAAAATCAGGAAAAACAACAGCTGAACTTGTCAGGCAATCAAAGCAAAAGAATAAAGACCTGGTTGGTAACAAACTGGTCTTTTCTGTAGGCTTTAGCTAATATTTTCTTAGCATTGTATCAAACAACAAACAAAATCCACAAAGAAGGGAAAAACTGTTCTTTTCAGGTTAACTTCTTATATCTTCCCACATAGACCTAGAAGTGATTCCCTCAGAGCTCACAAGCAATTAGGTAAGGCTCAATTGCTAGCAGTTATCCAGCTGAAACCCCTTAGCTGGCTTGCTTTCTACTGCGTGGCTCAAATCCTACTTCAGGAGCTTTTCTGAGTAGATTAAAGAACAAGTTTGTATTTCTTTGTGATGGTTGCTGTACTTTGTAACAGAAAATTACCACAGGAGTTTAGACAGAGAGCAATCCATGTAAACACTGCCTTCATCTGCAACCTCTCCCCCTTCTTCAACAATCATGGGTTCAATATCATGGATTGGCACAGAGGAATTTCTCAATGGGGCACTCTCAGGACAATACTTGCTTCCCTGCTGTCTTTCAAGGGTATAGCTAGGGCATAGATCAGTGTTTATACCTGAGCTTCCATTGCTGTTAGAGTTCCTCTCTATATAGCCTGGCCAGTATGTAGTCCAGTTCTTATGTCCAGCCTTCCAATCCAGATCCCTGGACACTGGGTCTCTCTTCATATACCTTCTGGCACGGGTCTTAGGGTCCCTTCCAAGTGCAGCCTTCTCCCTCACAGGTACCGTCTGGAGATTCCTAGCTCTGCAGCACCATTCCTCTGGCTTTCCCCAGTCCAATGGTGTATGTTGGCCCTTGGAATGCCTCCCAGTATACGTACTGCTCTGGACTCCTCTAGACCTCCCAAAGGCTTTTCTCTTCTTTCTTCCAAAGGGTTTCTTGCCCTCTCTGTCCGTCCGCTCTGGCTTCTGATGATCCTCCAGATGATGAAGCTGTCCAAGATGAGGATATCCAAGCTGATCATGAAGATGATGATCTCCCAGATGAAACTGAGGATGAGGATAATTCTCTGTAGAATAAACTCTACCTTTATTCTGCTTTGATGAGTGCTCCACCTTAGCACAGCGCAACTGTGCTGAATCAGGCCCTGCCCTTTGAGATGAGTGCTTGGGGATTACCTCATAGCCCTCCTGATTGAACACACGTTTCCCCACTTCAGCTCCTCTAATGGCTGCTGGAAACCTGGTGCATTCTGGGACTGGTAGTCTTTTATGGGAAAATTCTGTTTTCTTATTTCTACCAGAACTGACAGGTTGCTTGTTCAGAGTCACTTTACCTTTTCTATAGCTCCTTCCTGAGCTATGATAAGCTTCCTTATCACAGGACACCCACCCACTTCGTACCAATGTATGTACAGTCTCAAGCATACACCAATCAATCCTGAAATATAAAGACCTAATGTCTGGACAAAAACTTTCTTTCCCTAATGTCACAACTAAACACAGAGACACTCTAACATTTACAGAGACATTCTAACAGTTTCTACATAACAGCACATTAACTATATGGACCAGCCATGAATCTATATAGGGAAACTGGTCCGGATGCTCCTTCACTACAATTTAGCCTCCGGACCCCATGCTCTAATCACAATTTACAAATCACAATCTTCTAATCTCAATTCAAGGAATGCAATGTTCAGTGTAAATTTTCTAATCTCACTTCTGGGAATACAATATACAATATAATCCAGGTAACAGGTAGAGTTTGGTTGCGCAAAACACACAGGACCACAAAGGGAAAAAGAGGGAAAACAGAAACGTCTCAGCAGCGAATACTCATACACTCTCTTTCCTCAGTAGCAGCTGTTACAAATACACATTACACACACTCTCTCTAGTTGTAGCATAGGATTTAACTTTTACCATGAGGATAATAGCAATATGAGAAATATAGCTAGCTATTTTTCTAATGTCCACTAGATGGAGCTCCAGGATCACTAGCACAAAAGAAGCCCCCAACACTAGAAGCACATGGCAACACAAAAGAAGCCCCCAACACAAAAGAAGCCCCCAAATATGCTTCATTAGAGACAGCGTGTGTAGGCTCTAAATAAATCGCCCCGATCATCGGAGAATTGCGATCAGCGCAATTATTAATAAACAGCTTGAAAGGCACACTTAAGGGGGTCAAGTGCTAATGTTTTTGGTCATTTTAAGAAGTTTTGGCAGCGCTTTAAAGTGCTTTAAGGTACCCGAGGTTACTGCGACCATTTTTGGCGCTCGCAAGCGCCCCCTCCCCCTCCCCTTTTTCCCCACAGACTGGACGAGCAATGGTTTCAGGGACTCTGGGGCCCTTACTCGGACTGCTCGCTGCTGGTGATCAGGCCGCTACAGGCTCACAGAATTTACCAGATTTACCAGAATTTCCAGAGACAGAAATACCAAACTACCCAAACAGTAAAACAGTAAGGCAGTAGTACTCACCAGACTTCTGATCAGAGAGAGTTTGGATGTCAGTCTATCCAGCCGGTTTTCAATCGGGGGGTCAGCCGCAGGGACCGACTGACCAGACAAGTCAAGGTGTCCTTCTGGAGCACAAAGGGGCCCGGGGTGCCAAGGACCATTAATCACCTGGAGGGGCCGGTCCCTGACCGGTGGAGGCCCGATGCTGCAAGAGCAGAAGTCTTCCCACCGTGGGTATGATGAGAGAGGCTTTTTGTTTAATTTAAAAGGGTCCCACCTGGGGTGCCAAATGTTGCAGCCAATCAGCTGAAAATGCTCTCATTCTCTCACTCACCCACAGAAGGAAGCACACAGACAGGCTAGAATGTAAACAGGATCTTTTAATGTGCACACAGGCCCAGACAGAGAGCCAGTACCCTCCACAAAAATCTGAGCCCCGAAGGACATCCTACATTGTCTTATATACAGTACATTTTTTAAACTCATTCTACAATCTCATTCGTCTCAGGTATTTCCTGTCCACCAATCAGCAGCCCCTGGGGAAGGTGCCTGGGTGACCTGACCAAACCGGTATGCTCTGGTCTGCTGATTTCTGGGCAAGGGGGTATTGTGTTCAGGCCTGGAGGGGGGAAGGGTGCCTACTGAAATCTTTATGTCTTCTCTTAGCAAGTTGATCACTATGTAAAACCTCATGGCTTGGGGGAAGGGTTACCCACAGCTAAACCTCATGGCTGACTCATGATAATGTCTGATGTCTCACTTGTCACTTCTTAATCTCCTTTTAGAAGCTGTCATTTTGATTTAATTTAAATTACTTATATTCTGCCTACAAGAAAAGTTCTAAGAAGATTACAACCAACTATTTAAAAATATTAAAGTATAAATTGAAATAGAGTACACCCTCACAATATATTGCAATAAAAACAATTTATACCAGAACTTCCTCTACTAAACTTAATAGAATCATTCTTTTTACATGTTGTTGTTGTTAAGCGTCATCGAGTCGATCTTGACTCATGGTGACCCTATGAATAGTTCTCCTATTCTACAGAGTCTGGTTTAGCATAGCTTTCCTTCCATGGCAGCCCACCCTCTAGGTGGAGTAGGCGTCCACCTAGGGCAGCACATTTTGGGTGCAGCAGCATGGGGGCAGCAGAAGATCAGGCAGACCTTCTCTTTAAAGTCATAGAGGTGGGTCTTCCAGCATTCATCTGCTCTGGCTCAAGATCTGCTGCGTCCCGCCTGCACCAACGTACTTGTCAGAGGGGATGGGATGCACAGCCCTTAGGTACTTGCATATGGTGCTCAAAGGCCTATTGCTACATTTAGGAAGAGCGGAGTCAGTTCCTACAAAGGTAGGATAGGGCCGTGGCAGTGGAAGCAATTAAGAGGTGAGATGCTGGAGGGCAGCTGGTAGGGAAGGGGAAGGAGAGGCTGGAAAACGGGGGTAGGGCCCCCAGCTGATAAGGTTGCCAACTGGCTTCAGATTTGCCCGACAGGCTTGATCCAGTCCTGAGCTTCCGTGAGCAGGGACTTGTGATCTTGCTTTTCTTAAGGAGTACAGTAGAGACTAAAAGGCCCAGCATGCAATGGGGTAAACCCAGGAACGGATCATACCTGTTGGGCAAGTCTGGAGCCAATGTTCACCTAGGGCATCAGATACTCTTGGGTCTGCCCTGTTTTCTTTTGTTTTGTGCTTATGGCAAAATAGCCTTTGTTAAATCAGGCCTGATGTATAAGTAAAACCCAGAACATTTCATAATCGATATGTAACAGTTGTATTAATACAGTATCTTTTTGTTTCAATTTCAGAGTTTGTGATGAAAGTAAAAGAAACTTATAGTGCGGTGTACAACTTGGCGCCAAACACACAGTATGAGTTTTGGGTCACTGCACTGAATGCAACAGGCCTCAGCCCAGCAAGTGAGCGCGCAGTGTATGTGACAGGTAAATGACCTTTCATAAACCTTTGGGAAGAGATATCTCTAATTTAATAACAAATACCTATTCATCGTATTAACTATGAAAGTACTAGACGTGAGGGTAACATACCGATGGCATGGTGTAGGGCTGATCTCAATGAAGGTACGTATGAGTGTGGGGACATTTTTCTTAGATGGTGCTGCCAGAATGGTCCAGACTGTGGATTCTTTCCTTTTATAGAAACAGAAAAAATACGCAAAGACCGTACTGTCTATCCCGTCTGCCCATGCATTCCAAGTACTAAGCTCGACAGTATCCTCTTTTCCCTTAGAGATACTTTATGCTTGTCCTGTGCTTTCTTGAAGTGAGATACAATCCCCATATTTACCATCTCCACTAGAAGGGTATTCAACGCATCTACCACTCTTTCCGTAAAGAAATATTTCCTCGGATTATTTCCAAGTCTATCCCCTATGCCCCCCTTGTTGCAGAGCTTTCTTTCAATTGAAAGAAGCTCTCCTCCTGTGCATTTACACCGTGGAGGTATTTAAACATTTCTGTCATATCTCCCGTCTTCTGCATTTCCCCCAAAATATACATACTGAGATCTTTAAGTTTATCCCCATATGCCTAATGACAAAGGCCACTGACCATTTTAGTAGCTGCCTCTGAACTGAAACATAGAAGTAAGACTGCAGATAAAGACCATATGGTATATCCAGTCTGTCCTTCCAGACCTGCTTCTATAGTCCCTTTTTTCCTTTAGAGATCTTCTGTGTTTGTTCCATACTTGAATTCAGATACAGTCCTCATTCTCTACTACCTCCACTAAAAGACTTTTCCATGCATCAACCACTGTGTCTGTAAAGAAATATTTCCGCAAATTACTCCCGAGTCTAATCTCCTTTCACCTTCATTCCATGCCCCCCTCACTGCAGAACTTAGTTTCAATTTAAAGAGACTCTCCTCCTGTGCATTTATGCCATGGAGGTATTTAAACGTATCTATCATATCTCCCCTCACTTGTCTGTCTTCCAATATATACTGTCACACCCTCACCACTCGCCTCCAGTTTAGAGGGGCGTGGTTGTATAAGGAACTTTCCCCTTTCAGCCTTAACTGACTAATTCCCCACAATTTTTTCTGGGAAATGTAGTTTAATTGCGCTATATATGGGCTTCAGGTAGAAAGCTGTAGTCGGGTTTCTTGGGGTAAGGCAATGACAGAAATTTATTGAGCACAAAAAAGGTTCATAAATACCACATTCAGGCATACTTCTCCAGGCTTCTTCAAAGTACAGCAGGTTATAAGCAAAACAAAATCCAAAACCAAAGTGACAGTTTAACATATTCTTCAGCTCAGAAAAACACAGCCTTTTAACAGCAAGGCTACCAGCTTCCTTTAGCCTTGCTGGTTAAAGCACAAAACACAAAACAGGCTTTCTTCTGTGGCAGTTTGCCTTCTTTTCCAGTCTCAAACCTTTCCAGGCTGTTTTCCAATTAACAGGCAAAACAAAAACTCCAAACAGGAACAAACCTTCAACGTGCAAGCAAAGTTCTATTCAGGTTTCTCAGGAAAACTCAAGAGTAAAAAGAAAGCTTTTTCCTCACAGTTAATTTGGCTTCTTGCCGTCTCACTTCACAGGTAGCAGGTGGTTAACAAGCACAATTCACAACTTCAGCTTGTTCTTACATCTCAGTAAAACTTCCCCTCTTTACCACGTGGGAATTTACAATCCATCTACCTGCTTCTTATGGTTACCTTTCTCTGGAGGGCTTCCTCTCAGGGATGGCTTTCCTTCAACCCTTCTGTGGCTAAGGCTTGGCACAAAGAGCAATCCATGAGGGTGTCTTCCTCATTCAGCTCAGCATCAGGCTCTCCTAGTTGCATAGACTCTGACTCTCCTTCTGGCTCACAGGGCTCGGTTAACAGCCTCTCGTTAGAGCTGAGAGCGTCTCCTGCTCCTCTGCATTGCCCAGCATAAGTCAGGCTTCTCCTGCTCTGCTCAGCATTAATCAGGCTTCTTAGGCTCGTACCCGTGCCTCGGCTTGTATCAGCTTCTCTCTCTCTTTCTCCTCTTCTTGCCTTTGCCTCTGCCCTTGCTTCTGGCGTTCCTTCCACCCTCTCTCTTCCTCCTTTACTATAATCTAGCATAGGCTTATTTATTTATTTATTTATTTATTTATTACATTTCCTTATATACCGCGCTATTCGGTATCAGCGCGGTTTACATCATAACATAACTACCATAACGACAAGTTGTCAGGTTTTACATCGAACAGGGATACAAACTTGGATAACAGGGTAAACTATATACATAAGCTATTTACACAGCAAAGGTAGGTAAAAATCAGATAATGAATATGATGGCATTTCTAGAGTGGGTCATTTCTTGAGAAGGGTATCTAGGATCAATTGCTGGCTGGGAAGTATTGGAGGAAGAGGTAGGTTTTGAGTGCCTTCCTGAACTGATATAGATTGGTTATGGCCCTAATGTCAGGGGGTAGAGCATTCCAGCATTTGGGGATATAGAAACTGCACGCCCTGTTTGTGGTTGTCTTGTTGCACTTTGTTGATGCCTTTGGAGTGATTAGCAGGTTGACAGCTGTTGCTCTTCTGGATCTGTTGGGGGGTACAATGTGGATAAGATGTGTAAATGAGGAGGAGGAAATGCCTTTGATTGCCTTGAATGCTAATTGAAGTGTTTTAAAGGTGATCCTCCCATGAATAGGTAGCCAGTGTAGCTGTTTGAGAATGGGAGTCACGTGGTCGCTTCTGGCTGCTCCGTAGATGACCCTGGCTGTGGCGTTCATGGCCAACTGTAAGGGGGTTAGTGTGGATTGGGGGAGCCCTTGTAAGATGGCATTTGCAAAGTCAAAATGTGGCAGGATCAGTGCTTGCTAGCTCCATCTCCTCTCTTCCCAGGCGACTGAGATCACTCTGCTTTCTGGCACCTGAGTAATCAGGAAGCTTACTGACGTAAGGGTCTTGGACCTTAGGTCTGTATTCACTCTCCCTTATTCCACTAGGGGAAACATGAAACCTGTTCCAGCTGGGGTTTTTCTGGTTCCTAGGTGAGGTTGTGGCTTTGTTACCCTGACCTTGCAAAGGGGCCCTTTTACTAGGGTGAACTCTTTGCCTTTTTCCCTTTCCCCTAAGTCAGGATAGACTTCCTTACCACAATACATATTAAGATCTTTAAGTCTGTCCCTATATGTTTTTGATGAAGCCCACTTATCATTTTTGTAGCCATCCTCTGCACCAGGTCCATCCTGTTTATATTCTTTTGAATATGTGGTCTCCAGAATTGCACACACAAGACTTATACAGAGGCACCATCGCCTCTGCCTTCCTGCTGCCCATTCCTCTCCCTATGTACCCAAGAATCCTTCTAGTTTTCACCATCATCTTTTCTACCTACTTATCTGCCTTAACATCATCAAAAACAATCACCTCTAGGTAGATAGAAGTACTTCACTCCCCATACTGTACTTCTCCCTTGGATTTTTGCAGCCCAAATGCATGACCCTCCATCTTTTAACGTTAAATCTCAGCTGCCAAATTCTCAACCATTCTTCAAGCTTAGCTAGATCCCTTGTCATGTTATCTACTCCTTCCTGGGTGTCGACTCTATTGCAGATTTTGATATCTTCCGCAAAGAGGCATACCTTGCCCGATAACGATATCACTTACACGAATGTTAAAATGAATCGGACCAAAGACCTGTGGCACATCACTGTTAACTTCCTTCTCCTCAGAGTGAGCTTCATTTACTTGCATTATTTGTCACCTCCCACTCAACCAATTTCTAATCCAGTCAGTTAATTTAGGGTTCATCCCTAGGGCACTCAGTTTATTTATAAGTCACCTGTGCGGAGCAGTGTCAAAGCTTTACTGAAATCTAAGTACAGCACATCTAGAGCTCTCCCTTGGTCCAAATCTCTGGTCACCCAGTCAAAGAAATTAATGAGATTTGTCTGACAGGACCTTCATCTCCAATAAAACAATGCTGCCTCGGATCCTGTAATCCATTGTATTCCAGAAACCTCACTATCCTCTGTTTCAGCAACGTTTCCATTAGTTTACTCACCACAGAGGTCAGACTAATCGACCTGTAGTTCCCAACCTCATCCTTACTTCGACTTTTGCGTAAAGGGGCCATATGTACCCTTCTCCAGCAGGGGCGGCCCAAGGGGGGTGCGGGGCCATGTGCGGAGACTTGGCGAGGGCCTCATTTTCATACATATTTGCATAATATTAACATGCCTCTTAATGAGTGTATGGATAAAGAAAGACTACCAGATTTTAACTTTACTATACTCCAGTGCCAACTGCCGGGCACTTTAGGAAGTACTACAAACACTGCCCATTTAGAACCCATCCAACTACGTACACCCCTGGAAATCAACCCAATGCATACCAAATCTACATGATCTCCCTATAACTTATCACCAGCCCTCTACATCTAAAAATGGCCTTTAGATTCTAAACCTACCCACAACCCCTAAAGCATACAACTTTTTTTGTCGGATCGTTCACCGTGAGAGGAAACAATTCCACTCCTGAAGTGAACCCTCCTTTTTGCTCAATAATTCAATGGCTGCTCATCAGCCCAGCTAACAAAAACAGCGCTCGCTGCCGTCAGCAAAATCAATCCGTTTTCTTTAAAAATGTAATAGAGGCAATCAGGTCTCCCCCGATCCACAGGCTCCCAAAACAAACACCGCAGCTCATTCAATCCCCCACTAAAGTTAGTATTATGAAAGAGGACTTAGCTGCTTGGAAATAGAAGCTATTCCACTCTGTCCATATGTTCTTTGAAAGCTTCCTCCACTCCACGTGAAGGAGATAGGGAATCCACTGTTCATCAACAGGTGGTTCGCTTCACTCCACAGCAAACGAGGTTCTATTTCCAAGCAGCTAAGTCCTCTTTCATAATACTAACTTTAGTGGGGGATTGAATGAGCTGCGGTGTTTGTTTTGGGAGCCTGTGGATCGGGGGAGACCTGATTGCCTCTATTACATTTTTAAAGAAAACGGATTGATTTTGCTGACGGCAGCGAGTGCTGTTTTTGTTAGCTGGGCTGATGAGCAGCCATTGAATTATTGAGCAAAAAGGAGGGTTCACTTCAGGAGTGGAATTGTTTCCTCTCACGGTGAACGATCCGACAAAAAAAGTTGTATGCTTTAGGGGTTGTGGGTAGGTTTAGAATCTAAAGGCCATTTTTAGATGTTGAGGGCTGGTGATAAGTTATAGGGCGATCATGTAGATTTGGTATGCATTTAGAACCCATAGCAAACCCACCATATCATAACAGTACTACTAGGACTCATAAAGTATCATACCCTACCTATCAAAAGGCAACATTGCAAATATTAAACCAATACATCTCAGAGAATACCACTATATCTCCTAATGGGGAAAGAGAACAAGTGGCACTGTCAAATAGAAACTACATAAACAGAATACCTCAGCTCGGTTACACATGCAAAACATAGACCATCACCACACAAAGAACAAGGGATCACAATTTAGAAATAGGAAGACACTAATTAAACTGGGAACTCCAAAAGTCAAACTTGGAATATACAACACTGCAGAAATAAAGCTGTAAATTAATTTCCACTTGTACTAAACAAAATGCAGATGTTAAAGACGCACATTTCCCAGAGCTGACATATTCCAGTTAATAAATTCAAAATAAAGGTATTTTTTTCTACCTTTTGTTGTTTGTGTATTTTATTTTTCATTGCAATTGCTCCAGTCACTTTCTTCTGGTTTCTTCGTGTCTTCTGCTAACTCTCCATTGTCTGCTGTCCATTTGTCCTTTCTTCTCTCTTCTAGTTTTTTTTCCATTCTCTCTCTACATCTGCTTTAACATACTAATCTTTCTCCTTTTGCTCTTTCCTCCATCTCTTTCTTTATTCCTTTTTCATCCACTCAAATTTTACCCCTCCATCCTCAATCCCCACTTACTCTCCTAATACCCGGCCAATCGTAGGTTTTTCTTCCCTCCCACACAAAATATTTTCCCCTCTCCATTTCACTCTCCCAGCCTCATCCCATTCTAGTCCTCCTCCAGCATCAGCTCCCTTCTAGTTCCAGCATTAGTCAATTTCCAGTCCTAGTACTCCATCAGCCCATTTCCAATCCTATCCTAGCACCTTCATCAGCCCATTTCTAGTCCTAGCTCCCCCCCCCACTGAGCCCATTTCCAGTTCAAGCCCCCCTCCACTCAGTCTATTTCCAATCCTAGCACATCAGCCCATTTCCAGTCCTAGCTCCCTCATCCATTTCCAGTCCTATCCTAGCCCCCCATCAGCTCATTTTCAATCCTAGCCCCCCCATCAGCCCATTTCCAGTCCTTTCCTAGCCCCACCAACAGCCCATTTCCAGTCCTAGCTCCACCCCCCTCAGCCCATTTCTAATCCAAGCCCCCTATGAGCCTATTTCTAGTCTTAGCCCCTCCATGAGTCCATTTCAATCCAAGCCCTCCCAACAGCCCATTTCCAATCCTAGCCCCCGCCAACAGCCCATTTCCAGTCCTAGCTCCCCCACCCCACTCAGCCCATTTCCAATCCAAGCGCCCCTCCCTATCAGCTATTTCCCGTTCAAGACCCCCTCCATCAGCACATTTCTAGTCCTAGCTTCCCCCCCCCACCACTCAGCCCATTTCCAGTCCAAGCCCCCCTCCCCATTAGCTATTTCCAGTTCAAGCCCCCCTTCCACTCAGCCCTGCCTGCCATTCAGTGTGGAATGTTGTTCGCGCGGGGCCCCCTGAAGCACGGGGCCCTGTGCGAACAACATTCATGCACAAAGGACGGGCCGGCCCTGTTCTCCAGTCCTCTGGGACCACTCCCAACTCTAAAGAAGCACTGAAAAAGTCAAAGTAGCTGGTACACACGCTGGGGGTTAACAGGGGTTCTAATCAAGTCCTGTTGACCGCCAGCATGTGTACCAGCTTTTTTGTCTTTCACTTACTGTGCTGCAGGTATCTGTTGCTCTAGTTTTCGTCTCTGCATTGAAAAGGTTAGACAGTTTTGCTGCTAGAACATCCTCAAGTTCCTTCAGTACTCTTGGATGTATCCCATCTGGCCCCATCACTCTATTTTTAGTTTAGCTAGCTCCTCGTGAACACAGTCTTCTGAAAATTGTTCAGTCCACCTCTTCCTATTTCTCAATGTTTTCTCTTGGCCCTTCATCTGTAAACACAGAACAAAAATATTTGTTAAGCAATTCAGCTTTATGTTCATCAGATACTACATATTCCTCCCCTTCTTCCTTCAATCTGACAATAACACTTTTGCTCCTCCTCTCACTAACATATCTGAAAAATATTTTGTTCCCCCATTTTACTGTGTTGTCTATTTTTTCTTCCATTTGTGCTTTTGCTTTGCTGACTTCCCTAGTTTCTCTTAGCTTTTCTGAATATTGATGCTTGTCTTCCTCTTTTTGTGCTCTCTTGTATTTTACGAAGACCATCTTCTTTTTCCTCACCCTTTGAACTACTTCTTTTGAGAACCATAGTGGCCTCATTTCCCATTTACATTTACTTGCTTTCCTAATAAAAAGTTGTTATGCCCTTAAAATGTCTCCTTTCAGTTTTGCCTATTGCTTTTCCACATCTCCCAGCTGTTCCCATGCCGCTAACAACTACTTGAGGTATTGTCCCATCTTGGCAAAGTTAGTTTTCCTGAAGTCTAAGACCCTCACTTTTGAATGGACTATATCAGCCCTTGTCCTAATACTGAACCACACCATCCGATGATCACTGGATGCAAGATGATAACCCACTATGGCTTCAGAAACATATTCCTCACTTGTAAGCACCAGGTCCAGGATGGTCTCCTCACGTTTGGGTTCTCTTACCAGTAGCTGTTAGTGTAGCCGGGTTTAAAAAAAGGTTTGGACAAGTTCTTGGAGGAAAGGTCCATAAGCCATTATTAACGTGGACCCAGAATATCCACTGCTTTGTGGAACCTGTGTCTTTTGGGGAAACTGCTAGGTACTTGTGACCTAGGTTGGTAACTGTTGGAAACAGGATACTGGGCTTGATGGACTTTGGTCTGATCCTGCATGGCATATCTTGGGGTTCTCTCTGTAAAGAAGCCAGGATGTCCCTACTTCTAGAAGACACTGCAGCAGGGATATCCCTATCAAAATCTGGCATACTGAAATCACCTATCAACAGCATTCCTCCTTTTATAGCAATACTGCAAATGTCTTGAATTAAATCTTTGTCCACTTCTTCTCCGTGTAAAGGATGTGTGACTACAACCCCAATGTAAATGGATGCTCCATTCCCTCTTTCCAATTTAACCAACGATGCCTCTCTCTTCTCTCATAAGCCTGCAATGCTGTAGCTTTAATATTATTTTTTTGACATAGTACCACTCTTTCTCCCTTTTTCCGACACTATTCTTCCTGAATAAATTACAGCTCAGCATAATTATGTCCCAGTCCCAGTTCTCCGTGAACCGTGTGTCTCTGTAACCACCACTAAATCCAAGTCATCCTCTTCCATTAAAGTCTCAACATCTGGAATCTTATTTGCCATACTAATTCACATCACTTTCCAGATGTTGCCCTTTTTACCTATGTCAGAGGTATTTAATGTTTTACTTTTCTGAGGGCTTTTACTTACCTGGTGGTTTTCTTCACCCATCCCCAACAAATTTAATTTAAATCCCTCTTTATTAGGTTAGCCAGTATGCTGCAGACAGGGGCGGCTCAAGGCAATCTGCTGCCTCAGGTGAAGGATGAGATTGGGTCCTACGGGGGTGGGGCTTTCTCAAAACTCCAATCCGGGGACTGAACCAAACCAAAAAGCTGATTCGATTATATGGAGATAATGCAAGATGTTTGCACACCAAAGAATTAAAAGAGAGCGAGAACCACAGCACAGTTTATAAAACTAAATTATAACTCACTTTTATTTTGTTGTTATAAACTGTGTTATGGTTATTGCTTTTTCTTTTTCAGCATATGTTTTGCATCCACAGAACCCACTTCAACAGGGGGTGCAGAGCAGAACCAGAACTCAATATTTAAAAAAAGAAAAAAAAATTGGATTCTGATCATCTCAAACAACAACAAACATTCTCCAGTACCAGACATATTGTGAACTGATACAAAATCCTACAACAAAGTCACTGAATATCTATAGAGCAAATCTACCATCCCATCCCATCCCATTCCATATCAGCACCAACTTCCAAAACTCAAATAAGGAGCCCATCCAAAAAAAGCATCACTGTAAATACTACAGTGGGCTCTGGAACATCCATACACCTATTTGAAAAGCTGAACATGTCAAATTACTACAGTACAGTATAGATCTTTATGTACAAACTCCAAATTAACAGAACACTTGGCCTCAGTCACACACTCAGAACACAGACTCTCATCAAGTACAGAATAAGTAACTACAATCTAAAGTAAAAATAAAAATATGTAGACAAAATTTAAACTGAAACCCCAAGAAGCCAGGCTCTGCATGCAGCGTAACATCAGATAAATAAGAGATGCAGTTACCCCATACTGTGTAAAATATAAAGATAGCACAAAGTCCAATCACTAAAATGAAAATAAAATTATGTTTTCTACCTTTGTTGTCTGACCATTTTATTCTCTGATTATGCTGGTCCCGATCTGAGGCTTCTGCTTTCCTGTCTTCTTTTAGCTCTCTTTCTGTGGTCTATGGTTCATCTGCCATTTCTTATCTCTTCTTTGTTTTCTTCACTTCCTTCCATCAGCCCATTTCCAGTCCTGGTAACCCTTCCCAGTATCAGCCCCCTTTCCAGTCCTCCCCTCCCCATACCTTCCAAATGTCAACTGCCTTGCATTCCCAGGACTGCCACTGGTGTCCATTCCCTTCCAGTCCCCCTCTTTCCCCACTGCCCAGCCCCTTCCAGTCCAAATATCATCGCAGGTATCAGCTCACTTCCACTCCCAGTGTCATCTCCCCCTGTCAGCTCCCTTCCAGTCACCCTACCCTCTGTCCATCCCCTTTCCAGTGCCATTCCCACATGTCAGCTCCCTTCCCGCCTCCTCTCCATTACCCAGTCACCTACCAGCCCCATCCCCAAGTATCAACTCTCTTCCAGTCCCCATTCAGTACCATACCCAAGTGTCAGTTCCCTTCCAGCCCCCTCCTTCCCCCTGTGTCAGTTCCCTTCCTACCCCCACCTCCCCCATGTCAGCTTCCTTCCTGACCCCACCCCACCCCCCTTCTCAGCTTCTTTCCTGCCCCCTCCTTCCCCTGGCAGATCATCTCAGCATCCGTTCCCTTCCACTCCCATTCTCCCATCCCCCTGAATCAGCCCATTTGTAGCTCTAGCCCCCAGTTTTCTTTCAGGGACAGCAGCTCTCTCCTCCCTCCATCAGCCCATTTCCAGTCCCAGCCTATTTCCAGTCCTATCCCCCTTGTCAGCCCACTCCAGTCCTAGCTCCCCCATCAGCCCATTACCAGTCCTAGCTCATTTCCAGGGCTAGCCCCACATCAGCCCATTACCATTCCCACCCCACCCAGTCTGACCATTTCCAGTCCTAGCCCAACTAATCAGCCCATTTCCAGTCCTAACCTCCCTGATCAGCTCATTTCCAGTCGTAGCTTCCCTTAAGTGCCCATTTCCAGTTCTAGCCCCCCCCCCCCCCACCACTCCCCATCAGCCCAAGGAAATTTGGCTTCAGGAAACTATCCTGAAATGGTTCACATCATACCTCACCCACAGAAAAATACAAGTTAAATCTGGAACACTTTGATCAACACCAATTGAGCAACTACAAGGAGTACCACAAGGATCAGCACTCTCTGCCCTGCTGTTTAATATCTATCTTCAGCCACTCTGCAACATTATGACCAAACACAATATAAAATACAGTATCTATGCTGATGGCATTATGGTACATGCTCCATTCAACATAGACCAACCTAACTACTCAAGAATAAATTCATGCATAGAAGAGATGTCAGCTTGGCTTCGGGAACGCAACCTCACAATAAATTACAATAAAATGGAAGCAATTTTTATAACAAGAAACAACTCCTTTGTTCTGCCAAAATCCCTGCAATTATTAAACAACATCATAACCATTAAAACCAAAGTCAGATACTTGGGGATACACCTCAACCAAAACCTAAACTTCCAAACTCACATAAATAAGATAACAAAGACAGCCTACCATACAATTAGAACACTACAGAAACTCAAACCACTTCTGGACTCCAACAACTTCCGCACAGTTTGCCAAGCCTTAATAATGCCCACTCTGGACTACTGTGACATCATCTACCAAGGTCTACCAACTCAATCCCCCCGGGAAGACCCTGCACTTCTTAATCATCTCACCTTTGCAGAGCCGTGGGAAGGAAAAGCATGTTAAAGTTGAGCCTGTCGATGCTAAGGGTAATCTAGGCATTTCCTGTCTTGTGCGAGACAGGATATGCCTAGATTACCCTCAGTGCCAGCGGGCTCAACTTTAACAGAGCCACAGGAAAGAAGAGAAATGCTTTTCCTTCCCACGGCTCTGCAAACGTGAGCCGGAGTGCCAGCAAGGATCTTCTAGAGCAGCGGGAAGGGGGGAACAGGGCTGCTGATTCTACTGCTGCTGCTGCTGCTGAGAAGCAGCAGCAACAGCATGTCCACATTTTTTTTTAATTTTGAAGGCTGAGTGAAGTGGTCTTTTGGGGGGCATTTTTTGCCACCTCCAAAAAGTTGCCACCTGAGGCCACCGCCTCACTCAGCCTCATTTTAGAGCCGCCCCTGGCTGCAGAAGCCACTTTGACCATTCCTGGTTAGGTGGACACTATGGGCCTAATTCTGGGGCACGGGTTGTGGGGCTGCACATCCTGCCAGGACATGCAGTCCCGCAAGCCATCTGGCCCCAATTCCTCCTCCAGTTCTCGCAAACATCCTGAGCATCAGGACAGGGAGAGCCGGTGAGAGGGGACAGGATCTGGGCAGAGCATGGGCGGGACAGCTTGGCAGGACATACACGGCCAATGTGATCAGGCCCAGGGCTCAGCCTCGGCAGGCCAGCTGTGGGTTGGGTGGCAGGAAAGAGGGGGGCCGAAGCCGCGGGAGTCGGGGGCACCTGCGGGGGCCATGCATTCATCTCTAGGATTTCATTTCATTTCATTGATTAAAACTTGAAATACCGCCCTCAATGTGGATAGCAGAATGGTTTACAATAAAATAACATAAAATCTTAGAGAGGAAAGGAATGCCAGTAATAGATAGGAAAGTAGGGAAGCACAACACAGGACAACACAGAGACTGTAGAGAATAGGGAAAAAAGGAAAAGTGGGAAGAGCGAACACTGTTAGAGACCATTAAATAAAATTGGGTGGAATGTCAAAGGCTGCACAGAATAGGTGGGTCTTGAGTATGTGAGCTTCTCTGCCTTGACCTTTACCCTCAGTAGGGAGGATTAAGGAAAATACCACCTATTTGCTCCACCTTTTACCCCAAAGCTATGAAGTCACTCTTGATATGCTCAGAGGGATGCCTAGTAGTATCATTTCTGCCAACATGTTTGAGTAGCATTGGATAATAGTAAGTTTGATGAATCTTGGCAAACTCTCTGTAACATCTTAGATTTCGGCACCTGGCAGACAGCGCGCCTCCCTGGATATCAAGTCTGGTTGGCAGATGGATGCCTCAGTACCCCTTAGAAGAGAGTCACCAACTACGACCAGCTGGTTGGGTGGACTGCCTGGCCCGAACTCTGCAGTTGCTGGGACCTATTCCATCTCAGAGGTGGAATAACTCCCACGTCTATCTCTCCCCCGCTAGACATACAGGGCTGTGACCTGAATAGACCCTGTACGTCTGGGTGCTTCAGCCCACCTCCGGCTCGCCCCCATCCAGCACTCCCTGCACTACCCCTCAGTGCGTGCAGGGGCTGGACTCAGAATTGAGTGCCGGGCCAGAAGAGGGGTTAGATGTCCTACCAGGATGTCCAACCCGCTATTTGCGTCTCTCCATCGAGCCTTTAAAGGGTATAAATGAACAAACAAACCTTTTTCAAAGAAGGGGAAGCTGTAAAACTAGAGGGCATACAATGAAGCTGCAAGGCGGTAAATTTAAAAACAACATCAGGAAATACTTTTGCATTGAAAGGGTGGTGGATGCTTGCAGTGTCCTTCCAATGGAAGTGGTGGGGGCAAATACAGTGACGGAATTCAAGATGGCATGGGACAGATACAGAGGATCAAGGATCCCTTTATAGCAAGAAGATGAATTCAAAGCAAACTTGAGTATCTTTTATACTCAATAAATAGAAGGGAACTGACCTGCACATAGCTGCAGTTTCGACCATTCTATTAACCTTACTGGGCAGACTAGATGGACCATACCGGTCTTTATCTGCCTTCATATACTATGTTACCATGATTCTCTCAGCTTTTCCATTTATTTCATGAGGGTTTCAGCTTGCGGGCATCTCGCACATGAAACCAGTCCCTCGACTAGGATCAGGCTGTCCATCTGGACAGAGGCAGAAGCTGTAACAGGGGCAAGAGCTTTAACAACACAATTTTTCCTAGCCATAGTTCAGTTGTTGGAGCTCTGGTACCTATTGAAGTTAATGAGAAACACCTACCAAAGACCTTAACATTTCCTCAGCTATCCTTAAGACAAAAAGCAGCTAGCCTATTTTATTTATTTATTTGTATTTAGCTCTCACCTTTCTAACAATAGTTCAAAGCAATCTAACAGCTCTATTCTGTGTCCCTATGTGTAGTCCGGCTTCTGTTCTATTCAGTTATCACTTTAAGCTACTAAAATCGGATATGTGTCTGGTGTATATAGTCTAATGTGTTCCCTATGTTAAATTACTTAATCAAAGCGTCTTCAACTATATCAAATTTTAAACTTTTAGCAGATATCCAAATGTGGAACTATTTACTTCCTAGATTTTTCATTCCAACCAATTACAAACTCTGTTAGGTTTGTCAACAAGCTAATTGGTGAGTTGCCCTAGACAGCAAGATTACTCACATGGGGTGAGTGGAAGTTGGGGGTGGGAATCTTACCCCTGAGGAGTGCAGCGACCTTAAAGAGTTGCCTTCCCTCTTTGAACCTGAAGGTTAAAGAAGAGAAAAAATAGCAGCAGAAAATAATCCCCTTCTGCAATACAGCTACAAAAACAAATCGATTGGCAGAGCAACATAAAAAGTTATCTACTAAAAATAAAAACAACACTGTTTAAGAATTCTCAGGCAGAGAATTTGTATCTAGAGCCACAGAGTTACCTTACTTGCAATGGAGACCTTTTGAAGGTGTGATCTCCAGAATTGCATACAGTACTCGTATACCAAAGACTTATACAGAGGAACTATCACTTCCTCCTTATGCATCCAAGCATCCTTCTGACTTTTGCCATTGCCTTTCTATCTGTTTGGCCACCTTAAGATCATCAGAAACAATCACCTCCAGGTCCCAATCTTCTTTCGTGGACAGTACTACGTCACTACCTATATTGCAGTGTTCCCTTGGATGTTACATAAGAACATGCCATACTGGGTCAGAACAAAGGTCCATCAAGCCCAGTGTACTGCTTCCAACAGTTGCCAATCTAGGTGATAAGTACCTAACATATCCCAAAAGTAGCCAGTTTCAAGCTACTTATCTCCAGGGATACCCAGTGGTCTTTTCTTGGTCTACCTTTATAATGGTTTATGGACTTTTGCTCCAGGAATTTGTTCAAACCTCTTTTAAACCAAGCTACCCCGCCTGATTTTGCCACATCCTCCAGCAATGAGTTCCAGATCTTAATTATCCTTTGACACAAAAAATATGCTCTTTTATTAGTTTTAGATAGACCACTTTGTAACTTTTCTATTTTTATTTTTGCAGCCCAAAAGCATGACTCTGCATTATATATTATCTACCAAACTCGTGACCATTCCTCAAGCTTTACTATATCCCCTCTCAAGTTATTTACACCTTCCTGAGTGCCCACCTTATTAAAGATTTTTATATCATCCACAAAAAGGCATATCTTACCCAACAATTCTTTTGCAATATCACTTACAAAAATGTTAATAAGTTGAAAAGCGTACACTAGCAATGTAACATTTCCAGAACTGGACATGTGAGTTCATATGTGTGCCTCAGAGGGCGGCTGTGTGTGTGTGTGTGTGTGTGTGTGTCATGGCGTGTTTCTGGGGTGCACGCATCTCTGTGAGAAGTACTGGAGGATGTGTACGTGTGTGAACATGCATGTGTTCAGGGGACTGTCAAGGGCTTCATGCATGTGTTTAAGTCATGGGGAGTGCCAGCGGTTGCATGCTTATGTGTATGTCATTGGGTATGTCAGTGTGTCTGTGTGTATGGTATGGGGAGTGTCAGGGTGAGTGTGTGTATGTGTGTATGGTATGAGAAGTGTCAGGGACTGCATGCGTGTGTATGGTATGGGGAGTACCAGGGTGAGTGTGTGTATGTGTGTATGGTATGAGAAGTGTCAGGGACTGCATGCGTGTGTATGGTATGGGGAGTGTCAAGGGCTGCATGCGTGTGTATGGTATGGGGAGTGTCAGGGACTGCATGTGTGTGTATGGTATGGGGCGTCTCAGGGTGAGTGTGTGTATGGTATGAGGAGTGTCAAGGGCTGCATACGTGTGTATGGTATGGGGCGTGTCAGGGTGAGTGTGTGTATGGTATGAGGAGTGTCAAGGGCTGCATACGTGTGTATGGTATGGGGCGTGTCAGGGTGAGTGTGTGTATGGTATGAGGAATGTCAAGGGCTGCATGCGTGTGTATGGTATGGGGAGAGTCAGGATGAGTGTGTGTATGTGTGTATGGTATGAGGAGTGTCAAGAGCTGCATGCGTGTGTATGGTATGGGGCGTGTCAGGATGAGTGTGTATGTGTGTATGGTATGAGGAGTGTCAGGGACCGCGTGTGTGTATGGTATGGGGAGTGTCAGGGTGAGTGTGTGTATGGTATGAGGAGTGTCAGGGACTGCATGCGTGTGTATGGTATGGGGAGTGTCAGGGTGAGTGTGTGTATGGTATGCGGAGTATCAGGGACTGCATGCGTGTATGTCAGGAGCTGTTTGTGTGTATGGTATGGAGAGGGCCGTGGATGTTGTGTGTGTACGCAGTATGGCATGTCAGGGAGTGTGCGTGTGTGTGTATAGTATGGAAAATGTCAGGGGGTGTAAATGTGATGGGGAGTGTTAGAGGCTGTGTGTGTGTGTGTGTGTGTGTGCATGCCATGGGGGGTGTCGGGAGCTATGTGCATGTTTTGTGCGTGTTTGTGTGTCTCCTAGGGAGTATTGGGGATGTGCACGTGTGTGTATGCCATGGGGAGTGTCAGAGGCTGCATGCATGTTTGTGTGTGTATTCGTGTGTCTCATGGGGAATGTCGAGACTGTGTCTATGCATGTGTGTGTGTGTTCATGTGTCTCATGAGGAGTGTTGGGGCTGTGTATGTGCGTGTGTGTGTGTGTGTGTGTCTCATGGAAAGTGTCGGGGCTGTATGTGCATATCATGGGGAGTGTCAGGGGCTGCATGCATGTTTGTGTGTGTGTGTGTGTGTATCATGGGGAGTGTCAGGGCTGCGTGATTGCATGTGTGTGTGTGTGTGTGTGTGTATCATGGGGAGTGTCGTGGCTTTATGCATGAGTTCTGGTTAATTTTACAGCTCTAACATCGATACCAGCAACAATGCAGTGTCACTTGAGTGTAAATTACAAGAGGGGGGCATATTAGTGCAACAAATCCACTGGGAAGTTCCCTTTACCACATAAGACTCTAAATACTAATATCAAGTGCCTAAAACCATAATAAAGAACTGATCTTCAAAAGCACACTCTATGGCATTTCCACTATTTATTTTCAGTAATATTCCTCAAAAAATTAGGGCAAGTCCTTCTTTAGAGCTCCTTTTCTGGTGCACTTAGAATGGCTTTGATATCCTCCGCAGGGAAGGATGTCAGAGGAATATCCAGTATATAGCTCATTGCTCAGTACAGAGTTTCAGTTCACCAATTAAACATGCACTGAGCCTTCTGAACTTTATCATCCATTCCTACAGGACAGGACAATAGGAGGGAACTGAAGCAGCCGCACAATGGGAAAGAAGGATCTTCCTACTGTAAAAATATTTTAAAGGGCTTCAAGTTCTTTATCATACTTACCTGCAATTTAGATTTTGTGTCTGTATACAAATAGACGTTTCCTCCAAACTAACTTATTTACATAATTATTTTCAAAAGGAGTATTTATTACTCTGCAAAATTCTGCACAGCAAAAGGGAGTTGATCAAGGTTGTATCAAAGGGCATCCATCCTTTTAAGATTTTAAGTTTCTGCCTGGAAGCATAGAGGAAAATTACTCAGGGTTTGGACTTATGAAAAACATCCATGAAACCTGGTCACCTGAAAAGAAATCTTGTGTCCTAGGCAAGCTGTGTAGTGTGTACTCGTTCTTACCTTTATGACAACTACTGTTCAAATCCTGGGTCCATTCTGAGAAGAGATTGGTTTTCTGAACTTGAAAGAAACACTCATTTTATTTGAGGTTTAAACTGCTTTTAAAGCAGATACCTGGCAGGATTGAGGCATAGGAAAAACAAGTGTGTATTTAGGGCCCAAACATTCAGGAGGGTGCAGTCGTGTGCTAATTCTGCTCAGCTGTAGACAGCTGCTGCCCAGCAGAAAGGAACAAGGGCAGCCCAGAACCAGCAGTCCCACCCACAGAAATCTTTCTGTGCATTTCCCTCCAGCGGACAGGAGTTAGTGAGCTGCGCCTGTAATTGCTGCTGGCTCTTCTCTGCAGTCGGAGCTGCATGGGTCTCTGGAGTTTTGCAAGACCGTCCAGCCCCACAGAGTTCCACTGCAGAGAAAAGCTGGTAGAGCAGGTAAAAAGCATTGCTTGCTGACTCCTGCCTGTTGAAGGGGATCACATGCTGGGTGAAATGTCAAAGTGTGTGCTGGTCCAGTCAATGCTGACTGCCAGAAGTAGATTGTCAGGCCTTTCTTCTACACAGCAGATCTACAGCACCTAGTAGTCCAAAATGGTCTCCCACTCAACCCTGCTTAGCTTCTGAGATCAGGCTCATTCAGGACAGCAAAGCCATAGTCATCGAAGGTAATTATGCCATGGGATTTGGAGGATTATGTTGAGGGAGTGGGGATATGAGAGAGTTTAAAAAAATATTTATGTTATGATGGTGGGTCCAACATGCTTTTTTGCCAAGGGCCTAGCAACGGGATTAAACCTGCCCCAACTAGATATAAAAACATAATTTCACTTTAATTCTAAGCTTACAGGATTCTAAGTCAGTCTGCGTTACCTGTATGCTTCAAGCTAGCCAGGAAACCTAGGTAGACAAGTATGAACTAAACATTCCATTCTGAGCTAAAATGATAAATTATTTGGTAGCACCTAAGAAATCCATAATAACCAGTGTGATGCTGGTTGTAGCTTTGGGGAACACTTCTTAGGGAATTTTCTGGCCGGAACGCTTTCATAAGAAACTTATAGAACATTGCTAGTAATAGCTTATGAAGGACTGTCAAACTACACTCTATTTGACACAAAGCACTTCAACAGAAAACACCTTTTAATGAATTTTAACAAGTACAATAGGTACATGTGGAGGAGTAGCCTAGTGGTTAGAGCAACTGCCTAGTACCCAGAAGATCAAGGGTTCGATTCCCACTGGCACTCCTTGTGACCTTGGGCAAGTCAGTTTACCCTCCATTGCCTTGGAAGAAAAGGCTGGCAATCTACTTCTGGTGATACATTGCCAAGAAAACCCAGAGGTAGCTGGGTCGCTATGAGTCAACACTGACTTGATGGCACTAAAAACCCCCCAAAACAATAGGTACAATAAATAGTCAAAAGAAGTTGTACATTCACCAGTAGCCAGTCAACCTAAAACTTCACTAGCCATAGTCAAAACCTATATTGGGAGTATTAGATCAAACTGAACAACCCAAAACTATCCATGTTTGGGTTTGGGGCAGAGCAAGGGTGGACTGAGAAGTTACCAGGATAGCTTGTATGCTTAGTTTAGACCTGCTGATTTGCAGGCCAGAAACTAAGCAGATACTACCAGCACAGTGACTGGACCATCCACACGTTCAAAGCTACAACCTATACAAATAATGGCAGTGAATGCAAGATATATTACTATAAGTGCCAGCACGTCAATGAATATACTCACCATCGAGAAGCAAAGCCCATTATTTTTGAAAAATGTTCTGGTCAGCAGGTACACTTTTTTCTCCAGATAATATATTTGGTTATTTTTATGCATGGTAGTAAATTCTTCAGTCAGTTTTGATATGCCATGTTGTTCCAAGGCGATTAAGAAGAATGCATCCTCTTATTGAGTATTTATTGGATCGGATTTTCTTATGATCTTTGGTGTTCTGTTGTCATATGCATGTAGAATAATTAGAAAGATGATTGTTTTGAATCTCTTAGCTCCTTCTCCACCCATCATCAAACCTAAAGACTGCAGAAGCTGTGAAACCGCAGCCTTGGTATGCTGGGAATCTGGAAACATGAATCCCGTTGACTCCTATACAGTTGAATTATGTAAAGTGTCAACTGAAGATCGTGAAAGCGATATTACAGAGTAAGTATTCCTGAATCCCATTACAAAGCTGGGTCAGTGATTGCATGCTACCATCATGGAAAACACACATAGGGTAGCTTTAATATCTGAAGAGTCATAAAAGGCATTTGACTATCCAGAATTTGTAGGAAATGTTTTCATGATGTAGCTCAGGGATGTCAAAGACACGGCCTGTGGCACTTTATGCAGCTCTTTACTCCTATTTAGCCCCGCCCCCCACACTGCCGCTACCACACTGCATCAAGCCTGCAGCAGCAGTAAAACAGATGCTTCAGCACCAGCTCAGGACGTTTCCAAAGTCCCGGCCTCTCTGATGCATACTTAGTCTTTAAAAGGGGATGGCACCTGGCAGTGGCCTGCTGAGCGCAGAGGCTCAAAAGCTCTGTGGCTGATGTTGAAGTAACTGTTTTACTGCTCTTATGGGCCCAGCTGGTTATGGCATGGCAGCAGCGGGAGATGGGGGGAGGGGGGATTTGGTCCATGGGCGTTTAGGGAAGAGAAAGTAGATATGCTGGATCATGGAGGGTTGGGGGGTATGAAAAAGAGATCGATTTTGGATCACTAGGGGAGGGAAAAGAAAGAAGAGAGATGATGGACCACATGAAGGGTCAGGAAGAGAGAAAGCAGATACTAGATATGGGTGAGGGGGAATGGGGAGACAAAGAGAAGATGCTGGGCACAGGGAAGAGCAAATAGAGAGTGGTAGAGAAAGGCTTTTGGTATTCGAGAGGGCGAGCCTGGGCTGCTGAGAAAATGTAGATGAGTGACTAAGTCTGGGGAGAGGAGACATGAGGGATTGAACATCAGTGAAAAGGATATGAACCTAGGAGGCAAGAGAAGAGGGATGACCATGGATGGGGGAGCTTGGATGGTTGAGTCTGGTGGAAGTGATCCAGGGGGTGTTGGGAGTGAACGAGTCTTGGAAGAAGACATGTTAAGAAAAATAGAAACAGAAAAATAATAGCAGATAAAGACCACATGGCCCAGTGGCATTCCCAGCCCTCTTGGCACTCAGTGTGGGCACCCCCCTGTGCTGCTGGTGTCTCCCCCTCATGCCATGATGCACCCCCCACCTTATGCTAGGCCCACAGAGACAGTGCGGCAAACTTACCATTAAGCTGGCTTGCTGCGGTGCCTCATGCTCCACGGCCAGCTGCTGGTCTCTCCCGCTGAAGTTTGACAATTCACGAGACTTTGGTGGGGAAAGACGATGAGCCATCCTGGAGCATGAGGCACCATGGGAAACCAGCTGAATCATAAGTTTGCCACACTGCCTCCATGGGCACGGTGGGAGTGTACCCCACTCCCCTTGGTGCACCACTGATATGGCCTATCCAGCCTGCCTAGTCATACCAACTACTAAGCTCTACAATCTCTTCCTTTCCCTTAGAGATCTTTGGTGTTCATTCATGCTTTCTTGAATCCAGATACCATCCTCATCCGTGTTACCTCCAGTGGGAGGCTATACCATGCATCCACTACTCTTTCTGTAAAGAAATATTTCCTCAGATTACTCCTGAGTCTATCCTCTATCCCCTTTCACCTTCATCCTATGCTCCCTCATTCTAGAGCTTTTTTCAGTTGAAAGATGTTCTTCAATTGTGCATTTATGCCGCAGAGGTATTTAAATATCTGTCATATCTCTCCTCTCCCTCCTTTTGTCCAATGTATACATACTGAGATCTTTAAGTGTGACCCGCATATGCTCTATGATGAATACCACTGACTATTTTACTAGCTGCCTGTTTACATCCTTTTGAAGGTGCAATACCAGCACGGCACACAGTACTACTACTTCTGATCATTTGTATAGCTCTACAAGGCGTACGTAGCGCTCTACAGACACATGTAAAAAAGATGGTCCCTGCTCATCAGAACTTACAGTCTATTCAAGACCGACGACACAACAGCTGAGAACAAGGATATATCTAGGGGAATGGTAAGAAAACACATAGGAGACTAAACAAATCAGAATCCAAAAGTGGCCTTGAAGAGGTGAGTTTTCAGCCTGGATTTGAAAAAGGCCAGAGATGAAGCCTGACGTTTCATCTCAAGTCATTTGTTCCAGGCATAAGTACTCCAAATGAGGTCTCATCAGAGACTGATACAGAGGTCCGATCACCTTCTTCTTCCTGCAGGCCATTCTTCTCCATATGCACCCAAGTATCCTTCTGGCTTTCAAAATTGCCTTTTCTACCTATTTGGCCACCTTAAGATAATCAGAAACAATCACCCCCAAGTCCTACTCTTCTTTCATGGACAGAAGAATCTCACCTCATACACTGTATCATCCCCTTGGATTTTCTCAACTTAAATTCATGATCCTTGATTTTTTTTTTAGCGTTATAGCTTAACACATTTCAGGGTGTTACCCCTATTGCAGATTTTGATATCATCCACACAGCCCTTCTGCAATATCACTTACAAAGACGTTACAAAGAATCAGACTAAGGACCGATCCTGAGGTTGCATGGTTATCCTCAGCGTGAACGCCATTTACCAATGCCCTGTGTTGCCTCCCACTCGACCAGTTTCTAACCCAATCAGTCAATTTAGGGTCCATTTCTAGGGTGCTCAATTTATTTCAAAGTCGCTTATGCAGAACCGTGTCAAAGTCTTTGCTGAAATCTAAGTACATCACATCTAGAACTATCCTTCAAACCAGCTCTCTGGTCACTCAGTCAAAGAAATTAATCTGATTCATCTGTCAAGACCTGCCTCTAGTAAAACTATGCTGCCTCAGGTCCTGAATTCCAGAAACCTCACTGTCCTCTTTTTTAGCAGTGTTTCCATTCACTTACTTACCACAGAGGTCAGGCTAACCAGTCTATAGTTTCCAACCTCTTACTTCTTCCACTTTTGTGCAAAGGGACCACATACACCTTTCTCCAGTCCTCTATGACCACTCCTACTCGAAAGAAGCATTGAAAAGGTCAGAGTTGCCAGAACCTTTCCTAAGTTCCTTCAATACTCTCAGATGTGTCCCATCGGGCCCCATCACTTTGCCTACTTTTTGTTTAGCTAGCTCCTCATAGAGTATCTTCTCAAAATCATTCAAGACCCATCTTAATTCCATTCCTATTTGTGGGTGTTTTTTGAGGTCCCACACCCGGCCCTTCATCTGTGAACATAGTTCCGCTTTATTCTCAGTTTCTACATATTTCTTCATTTCACCCTTAAGTCTGACAGTATCACTTTTGCATTTCCTCCTGTCACTAACATATCTAAAAAATGGTTTATTTTTTATTCTATTTGCATCTTTGCTTTACCCAGCTGCTCTTAGCTTTTCCAAATTTTGTTGCTTGCCCTCCCTCTTTCTGTGATCTCTTGTATTTTATGAAGGCTGCCCTCTTTTTCCTTACTTTTTCAGTTACTCTGGAGAATCATTGTGGCTTCCTATTCTTCTTACATTTATTTAATTTCCTAACAAAAAAGGTTTGTTGCCCTTAAAAACATTCCCTTTCAGTTTTGCCCATTACTTTTTTACATTCCCAGGCTGTTCCTATCCAACTGACTTCTTGAAATGTTCCTGCTATCTAGTTAATTTTTCTAAAGTCTCTCACTTTTGAATGAACTACAGTATTCCTGCTCATCCTAATACTGAACCACACTATTTAGTGATCACTGGATGCAAGATGATAACCCATTATAACATCAGAAATGCTCTCCCCATTCATAAGCACCAGGTCCAGAATGCCCCCCTCCTGAATGAGTTCCATTACCAGTTGCCAAAATAGTCCTCCTTGTAGAGGATCCAAGATCTCCTTACTTCTAGATGATACCACCCAGGGCCGGCTCGTCTACTAGGTGGGCTAGGTGGCTGCTTAGGTCGGCAGACCTGTGAGCAACAGGCCATGTGCTTCAGCACACATAGTCTGCCATTTCTGACCCCCCTCTGACAGGAGTTGTGTCGGAGGGGGGTCAGAAGTGGCAGGCCATGTGTTCCGAAGCATATGGCCTACCGCAGGCCACTGCACCAAGCTGAGCTGTCCCACTGACCGCACTAATGGAATTGGTGGCAGCGGTATCATTTGGCAGGGGGGCAGTATGGCTGGGCTTCTGCCTGGGGCAGCAGAAACCCTTGGGCCAGCCCTGATACCACAGCAAGGATGTTGCAACCTTGGGGTCATCTTTGACTCTACTCTCTCTTTCTCTGCCAACTTCCAACAGATAGCTAATACCTGCCACTTCTTTCTCCATAACATCAGCAAAATTCACCCCTTCCTTTCTACTCACACGACTAAGACCCTTATTCACTCACTAGTCATTCCCTGCCTTGACTAATGTAATCTGCTCCTCGCTGGTCTCCCTCTGAATCATCTCTCTTCTCTTTAATCTGTTCAAAACTCAGCTGCATGGCTTATCTTCTGCCAGTGTCGCTATGCTCATGTAACCCCTCTTCTCAAGTCACTGGCTCCCTATCCATTTCTGCATCCAGTTCAGACTTCTTCTACTGACCTACAAGTGCATTCATTCTGTAGCTCCTCACTACCTTCCCTCCCTCATTTCACCCGGCACCCCTCCTCGGAAACTCCTCTGGCAGATCCCTTTTATCTGTGCCCTTCTCTTGCAATGCCAACTCCAGACTTTATTCATTCCATCTTGCTGCTCCATATGCCTGGAACAAACTACCTGAGTCTGTGAGTCGGGCTCCTTCTCTAGCTCTATTCAAATCCAGGCTAAAAATCAACCTCTTTGAAGCCACTTTTGGTCGTGTTTGGGGGACTAGGAGTACTCCAGCTGGGTGTCTGCTTGCCCAAGACAGAAGGCATTCAAAACATTTCAGCATATAGATACCCAGGTCAATACATCAGGCTCCATCTCTGGCCCTATTCAAATCCAAGCTAACCCCCCCCCCCCCCCCAATCCCCCTTCAAGGCTGCTTTTGGATACAGATCTCCTTAGTCTCCCGATCACTCCCTATGTGTATCTTTACCATTACCCTAGATGTACCCTGTTCCCTAATTTGCTGAATTGGCTGTCTTGATTAGATTTTAAGCTCTGATGCATGTGCCGTGTAGTAGTAGCAGAAGCAACAGCACTCTAAAATTACCTATCACTGGCACGTCTCCGTTCATAGTAATACTGCGAATATCTCCAGTTAAATCTCTGGCTACTTCTGCCTGTGAAGGAGATCTGTATATGGCACCATTGTAAATGATGTTCCATTCCCTCTTTTTTGTTGTGTTAATATTAATTTTTTTTAATATAGTGCCACACCTCTCCCCTTTTTTCCTACCCTGTCCTTCCTGAATAAATTATAGCCTGATATAATTGTATCCTAGTTATGGTTCTTTTTGAACCATATCTTCATGAATGTCACTCAATACAAGTTAACCTCTTTCATTATAGCCTGTATATACAGAATCCTATTTCCCACACTATTAGCATTAGTACACACCACTTTCCAAATATTTCCCTTTTGTCTCTTTTCTACAAAAGTATTTCAAATATTACTTACCTGAGGGCTTTTACTTACCTGGGGAAATAAGTTTGTTGTGGTAAACAAAAGAGGGGATGAATTTGGAGAGATAAGCCTGGGGGCTGTTTTGCTAATTGAACGGGGTGCAAAAATAAAGGCTAACACACTTCGGAATAAAGATGAGCAGTTTATTTATAAAATAAAGAAAGGCAACTTAAAAGCAAGTAATTCACTTATTTACCTATAATTAGTTAGAAAATATAACTTGAAAGCAGGTGATTCACTTATCTACAAACAGCAAGATACAGGAAAATGATACATCACCGAGAGAGCCATGATCTTCATCTCATGCCCCACTTTGACTAAATGGATCCCGGATTCAGCCAGGCGAAAGAGAGACTTCTCAGTCGGGAGACTTCCAGGCAGCGCACGTGTTCACTCCATGGATGGGATCCCTTTTTCTCTTCGCTCTGGCTGAAAAAGGCACCCATTTTATCCTATTGCAAGAGCAACCAGTAATTTTCCATCAGTTGACACACACATAAAATAGGATCAGCTGTCCGTTAAACATAATCAAGACGCTGGCCAGAAGCCCGAGTATGCTCAAGGGAGGGGCATCTCCCATCCCATGGTTCAGAAGCTCAGAACTCTGGTAGATGACCTTCACTTTATTTTGTATACATTTGCCTGGTGCAAAGTTCTTCTTATCATGTATACCAGTATCTCTCTGTACTAAGATTCCCTATTAGACGTTTCACATGTTTTTTTCACAAAATTGTACAGAAATCTCTCTCCCATAAAACTGAGGTTCAATTAACCTCTAACTCACTGCTGATACATAATCAGTAGTCAACTTTAATTCACTTTTACTACAGGGGGCTGAAGGATAAGAGGAGGGGTGAATTTGGAAGGGAGGAGAATGAGGAGTGTGATGAAGCTGACACTACTGAAGCTATGGAGTTAGGAGAAAACTCCGTTTCTTTTAAAGAAATGGATTTACAGAGAATGCAGTTACCAAGAAGTGCAGCTAGAGGGAGTAGGCATGAGGCTGCAGAAGGTAGGCTGACACACCCAGATTGTAATGATGCAATAGCTAATCAAACACACCTGAGTAGAGGGCCAGAAAGCTCACTAGAGAAACGGCTTTATAAGCAGTGCTTGGTCAGGAGAATGGGGAGAGGATCACCAATACAGAGAGGACCACAAATACAGAGAGCAACAGAAGCCCCTGCTACTAAGGAGAGAGAAAGGGGAAAGCTCCAACTACGGAAGGAAAGGCAGTTAAGCTTGCAGTCCTTACAAGGAAGGGACAACTTCCAGGAAGGACAAGCCCATGCTGAAAAGCTCCAGAAAGAAGTCTCCAGGGAAGACAGAGTAAGCAGGAGAGTGCCTAGTAGAGGGAATACCAGCAACGCACGTCTCAGAGCACAAAGGTACATTCACACCTCCTTTCCTGAATGTGTGCCAGGTCCTAGAAAGGCTTGTAAACCCGAGAGCCATAGCTATGAGAAACAAAGCTGGGGAAAGCTTTGGAAACCTGTGCAGAAGGTCCTAGATAAAAGCTATATTAATTGTTTGCCAGACCAGGTCCAGCCAGGCTGGAAAGTCTTGGAAAGAACTACTGAAGTACAACCAGTTTTGCCTAGGGAAAGCTCAGGCTTGGCAGACACCATATCTGAACAAGAGGATATGCAAACTGATCTTGTAGAACCAGAACCATTGCTACCTGAATTTCCTATGGACTGTACTCTATGTGTAGCTGAGAGTATAGAATCTCTCACAGAGTCATAGCATAAGACATGCTCTAAAATGTCATTGCTTTGTTGAGTTGAAAAGAAGCAGCTTTTTGTGTTTTTTAACCTGTTTATATTGAAAAATCCTGCTTGAATGGAAAAGACTGTGAAGCTCTTATAACAGTTTTGGACTTTGTAAATACTTTGGTAGAAACCCTGAATCAAGGTGAATTCTGTTGTCTTCTTGGAGAACCTTAGCGCATCAAGGGAATAAAACCTTATATTTAACCCTGCACAAGGCTCACACAACTATTCTTTTTTTTTTTTTTTAAACTTTTATTTTCATTTTGCAACAAACAAAAGAAACAACACACCAAAAGAGACAAAACGAGTATACAATAAGGAAAAGTAAACCCATTACCCCCCACCCCAATGCTTCTTCTCTACCCGATTATATCAGCGTGTGAGCGCTTCCAATTAACAATGATTATACATCAAACGATCAAAAGAGTATCTACAATACAGCATGATCATGGGACAGAGATATATACAAAGTTAGACAGTCAGATGAGAGCATTTAGCAAAATGTACATAGTCATTAAACATCTTCCATTGAGACCAAGAAGGAGTCGGAACAGATGAAGCGAACAGACGAGGTATTTATTATTCATATTTACGGTAAAGACAGGCATGATTCCACCATTTCATTAGGGCTCAGATGGAGCTAATTTTCCAGTATACTTATTAGGGAAATAGCAATGCCAAGCGTAAAGTTCGAAAGGAGATAAGCCATTTTTGGGAGAGAGGGATCCCCGCAACAGGGCGAAGTTCCCACTATCCTCCAAGAAAGGGGCTCCGGAGAGTGCGAGATAGACTAAATACGACCCCAGACCCGACGCCAGTAATACTGTGGTGCGGGATATTCATGATAACATGAGACAATGAACCAATGGCCGCAGGACGTGTCCAGCAACCATTGCCCTGAGTAGTGTTCCGTTTATCTAATCTTAAGAAGTGTAAAACACCGGTGGGCTAGAAAGAAGAGGGTCGGAGTGAGGGAGGCGGATCGGAAACCCGTGTCCCTCTACTCCAGATAAGGCTCCATTGCTCCGAGGTCAAAGTCACATGCAATTCTCTCTCCCATACTTTCTGCGCACTAAGGGGTATTTCTAGCTATAGCATTACATAAGGTTTAGTAAAATTGGGTGCTACACCCGGTAAACTACCGAGAGATCGGAGAGTCTCCAATCAACCTCATGTTAGAGAATGCCGATGGCGGGAGTACTCTAGTGCTCCGAAGCGATGCTGAAGTCGCACTGACCAGAACGGGAGTCTAAGATTGCATAAGAGTATGCAAGGCACCTAAAGTGCCTAAAAGCATTAGTGGATAGTGGGAGTCTGATGGGAGAGTCAGACCAGGGAGAAAGGTAAGAGGAATCGGTTTGTAAAGGGCCCACTTCCATCTAGCCACACAGGTCTACTCGGTACTGGATCTTCCAACCAACGAGCACCTTGTTTGAGAAGAAAAGATTGAGGGAACACTTGAGTAAAATCGCCACCAAGTATTAATGGAGCAGTGGCAGAGGCCTAGGCCAACTGCGCAATACTTGCATAGGAAGCAGGGTTGTCCACATTCGGGGCATAATGCAAATACACGTGAATGCACTATCTCCACCTCAAGGTGCACACAGGCCCATCTACCCTCCTTGTCAGCGCTAATATCAGGTACAGTAACGTGCAAGACTTCTTAACCAGAATGGCTATCCCGTACCATTTGGAAACGGTGGGAGAATAGGCAGCTACCATGTGAGCTTAGCATTGGGTTTCAGTGTTTCAGCAGAGTTTAAATACGTTTCCTGAAGAAACACTAAATCCACATGCTCGTTGGCGAAAATAGCTAAGGATTTTCTTTCCTTTATGGGGCCATTAATGCCTTTGACAGTGAATGAGAAGATTTACATAAGGCCATTCAGAAAAGTTAAAAATTCTGAGCATGATAACACACATAATTTCACTATTCCCTCAAACTGACTGTATCGGCTGTACACATGACCATAGAAAAATAAGCTAATATAATACAATGAAGCGCCCCACATTAACAAAGAAAACTGCAATACAGTAGAGGAGAAGCAAAACCCCAAAATTACTGGCGACCATGTGTCTGCGGGGAGAAACCCCAGAGAAGGCCGAAATGGAAAAAAACACATAACCTGTAGGACTGTGCGTGCTCCGAATCCGACCGAGGCACACATCATGAAGGGATAGGAGACCAAAACAAAAGTCATATAGAGAAAGAAAGAAAGTCCAGGCTATTTCTGTGCTTGGCTATGACCGCCGCATCGGCCCTTCAAAATGGCGGATAGAGCCGGCAGATAGGAGTCCAAGATTTGGGATTAGCGCATCTGCTCTGGCTTCTTTGGAGTCCAAAAATGTTGATAGTAGATCAGGATCTTCAAACGTCCTGGTTTGGTTGTGGAGAGTCACTCGAAGCTTCGCTGGATACAACGGCCAAAGCGAGCCTGTAGTTTGTTGAAGTCGAGGGCGAAAAGCAAGGAGTTTCTTCCCGACGGTCAACGGTAGGCTTTGCCAAATCAGGAAGAAGGATACCTTACGGCCTTCAAATTCCAAATGATGATTCGCTCGGGCAACATGCAAAATTTGTTCCCACTTGTTGATAGCGTAACAAGCTAAAGATAATAGGCCGGGGGGTCGTGCGGTTTGAGCCATGTGGGCAGGAACACGGTGTGCTCGATCGATTTCCAGTTCTCTGTGAAAAGTGATCTTCAGCAAGGAGGGAAGAGTGTTGAGCAAGAATTCTCTTATATCTCCTGCTTCCACCCCTCCGGTATTCCGAGGAGCCTCACATTGTTGCGACGGGCTCGATTATTGCTATCTTCTAACTCCTTTTGAAGATTCTGTATCTGGCGCTCAGCCTTGTCCAGATTGCCCAAGCGCACCTCGTGCGAGTCGAGGACCCCCGCCAATATTGTCCTGCCGTAATGAAAGACTTTCAAGTCGGTCCTGGAGCACTCCAAAGTCTTCTCGCATGGCTCGAAGCGCTTCTCCATTAGACTGCACCAATTCCCTTCACGCCGCGGATTTTTCCTCCAAAATCTCCAGGTGCATTTTCGGGGTTTTCACGAAACCATGGAACCATCTTCTGTGGGGAGGACACCTCTGTTTTGGAGCGTTTTTCCGTGAGAAGAAGAAGGAGACCCGAAGTCCAAGCGCGCTGGTTTATGGCCGCCATCCCCCCCGAGGTGCCCCGGTCAGCCCGGAGCGAAATAGTAAATTTGTATAGGTATTAAGTCAGGATTCTAAGTAGGCCTCTCGGGAGCTTCAACGCAAAGCGTCCTACCCGCTGGACATCAGGCTCCGCCCCCTCACACAACTATTCTTTATAAAGAAGGGAACTACAAGGACCATAATGCACCTGGTCTAAGTTAGAGTTTCCAGCTTCAACAAACAATAGATGTCCGCCCTGACCCTTCAGCACGCTGCCACCGTGAGGGGCTGTGACAGGAGTGACTCAAGTAGGTTGAGTGGATAAGTCTGAAGAAGGATGAGAGAAAGGGGATGAGTCTGTGGGAGGGATGCAGCTATCTGTTGGGAAGGACGAACGGTTGAGTCTTAGGGAGAGAGTGAGCATGTGCTGGGAGGGGATGAGGGTAAGGGAAAGGGAATTATCCAGAGGGGAGAAAAAGGTAAGAGGTTGGTCAGAAACATTTGTAGGCTCTATATTCCCTTAGTGCAACTCCTACTACCAACTTGTAAGCCCTTGTGAGAACTTCAGGGGTCTGATGTGTGAAACTGCAACAGTGTGTGTGATTAAGTGAGTGGAGGTGATTAGGTGGAATTACTGTATGTGTGTGAGAGAGACTGTATGGATAGCGAGTGACCATATTGTGTTTGAGTGAGTGAGGGGATTTCTTTAAATGGGGTCTGTGTGTGCAAGTCTGTACATCAATGACTGCCAGGGCAGGTATGTGTGTGATTGGTGAATTTGGATTAGTATGTGACAGAGTGGATTTGAGCAGGTGAGTGTGGCTGCCTAGGTAATGAGTAACTAGGTGTGATATGTTTGAGGCAGTGGACATATGTACACGTGTGTAGATGGGGTCTGTGTATGCAAGTAAGTGTATGAGTGAGTGTGGGGAAGTATGTTGGGGCCACTGAACTCCAGTGATCTGTATCTAAGGAAGGTGATTTGTGACCCCCAATATTTTATATCTCTTTCCAATTCCATTCGCCCAACAATCACAGCAATTATCTCCCACTCCCAGTTGTCCACCACATCCAAGGTTCCCTGGCCAGAACATGTTTTTGTCACTGCAGCCTAGTATTAAAATGAGTTGACTCTCCTGATGTAGACATACCAATGCATCTGCACAATTTAGGCGACAGGGAATTTGGATTTAGCTTACACCTTTGAAGTTCAAAGGGAGTTACATTCGGATACTGTAGGTATTTTCCTATCCCTAGAGAGCTTGCAATCTAAGTTTATACCTGAGGGAATGGAGGGTTAAGTCACTTGCCCAAGGCCACAAGGAGGTTTACTGCATTTAAAAGCATCATCAGTAAGAAGGGAAGAATAGCAGGCTTTTTTCAGGGGTACTCGGTGGTACTGACACCTTTTCCATTGCTTGCTAAAACTCACCCATGGTCTTTAAGTATTAATGAGAGAGCCCAAATTCTGCACACTGCAGAAACACAGAGAGCGCCCCCCTTGTGAGAAGCAGTGTCTTCAGCCAATCCCCACAGGCATATTCTATAGCCAATACACAACAGTTCAGCTCCTGCTAAAATGCAGGAGACATGAGCTACAGAGGCTGCGCTGTCTAGAGCATACAGAAAGACATTTATTTTGTTTTCGCTATCTAGGCAGTCACACCCACCTGCTCAAATCCACTCTGTCACATACTAACCCAAATTCACCAATCATTGAGTGGAGGAGTAACCTAATGGTTAGAGCACTGGCTTGGGAACCCAGAGACCAGGGTTCAATTCCCACTAGCACTCCTTGTGGCCTTGGGCAAGTCACTTAACCCTCCATTGCCTCAGAAAAAAAAAATTCAAGTTATCAATGTCCCTGTTTAATGTACATTATCAAGTTTAAGTTACAATGTAAACTGCTTTGATTGAAATGATAAAGCAATATATAAAACCTGATAAATAAATTCTTTCCATTCCAACAAAGTAGGAAAGAATTATACAAAAGGGGTGGAGAAATGTCTCTCCATCTGTCTGTGGGCAAAATAACTCTCTGATAATGGGATGCAAGAGGGAAAAAAGGTGAAAAGACCAACAGAATTCAAAAATGGGCCAGATTGGATTGAGGGTTCCAGAAAAGGAAAAAGGGGTTTCAGCTTCTGCAGCATAGAAACTTACAATAAAACATAGCAGCTAGGGGAATTGTTCCTTTCAAACTGCCTCTCGCCCTTTTCAATTCTTCCCAAATTCCAAACTGCTCCCACACCCAAAAAATACTCCCTAAAATTATCTCCCCAATCCCTAAAATGCCTGTCCCCAAAAATACCCCTCACAACGCCACACTGATCCTACCAATAAAAGCTATCCCCCATACAATTTCCCCACCCCAAAATCTATACACCCTTGCAACTTCTCCCAGTTCCAAGAACTATCTCCTGCAACTCATTCACACCCCACAAGCTGCCCCAGTCCCTAAAATAATCCCCACTTCCAAAAAATCTCTCCAAAACTGCCCCAACTCTGTGTAAAACAGTCTCTACCCCTCCCCCCCCCCAAAAAAAAACTATACCCCACAACTCCCACACTCCTCCTTGCAAAATTCCCTCAGTCCCTAAAACTACCTCCTGCAACTGGTAAACTACTTCAAAACTGCCCCAACCCCCCAAAATCCCCCTGCACGTGCCCCACCACCCTGCAAACTTTGCCCACCCTCAAAAACTACCGCAACTGCCTCAGTTCACAAACTGATCCCATCCTCAAAATCTACTCCCAACAACTGTCTCACACCACAACACTCCCCAAACTGCCCCATCCCCCAAAAGAACTTACATCCCCAACTTTGTCCATGCAACACATGCACAATGTAGACAACACATACACATAGATTGCAAATAATTTCCTAGCGCTGATCTGCTGCATTTTAAGTTATTCAGATGTTTATTTCATTTTCTTTGTTGTACAAATTCTGCGGTGAAAACGAGTGACTGAGTCGTACATTTTTCTTATTGGTTTCTATGTATACCGCCAATTAACATCTGTTGCTATGGACAGGGCTAGATTAAAACAGCAAATCAGGCACATACCTAGGGTCCAAAATAGCATAATATATGATGGCAGATAAGAGCAGTATGGTCTATCTAGTCTGCTCAGTAAGGTGGCGGGAGTGGTTGCACCCACCTCTCCATGCAAATCACCTTCTTTATGCCTTTGTTTAGTGCTGTACCTGCCGTTCCATGTAGGTCACTCACTCCTCTATACCTTTGTTTAGGGTTGTACTCGCCACTCCATGCAGGCCACCTCCTTTATTTACTGAGGTGTAAAAAATATTTCTTTCTTTTGACTTCATCCTCTTGTATAAAAGGGATCCACTGTGCTGTCCCGTGGCATTTTGAATTCTGTCACTGTATTTGCTTCTAGCATCTCCATTGGGAGGGCGTTCCAAGCATTTACCACCCTTTCAGTGAAAAAGTATTTCCTGATATTCCTTTTAAGTTTACCACCTTGCAGCTTCATCATATGCCCTCTATTTTTACAGCTTCCCCTTTTTTTGAAAAGGGTTTGTTTGTTCATTGATGCCCTTTAACTATTTAAAGATCTATATCATATCTCCCCTGTCCCTCCTCTCCACTAGGGTATACATATTTAGGACTTTCTCTTCTCATATATCTTCTGATGCAGGCTCCAAATCATTTTGGTCAACTTTCACTGAACCGTTTCAAGTCTTTTTATATTCTTTGTGAGATATGATCAAAAACTGAACACAATGCTCCAAGTGAGGCCTCACCAACAACTTGTACAGGGACATTAATACCGTCTCCTTTCTGCTGGTTATTCCTCTCTGCATGCAACCCAGCATCTTTCGGGATTAGCTACTGCCCTGTCACATTGTTTCACCACTTTGATATCCTCAGACACTGAGGTCCCTCTCTTGTGTCCCTCTCCAACATAAGCACTGGCAAGTTAGATGCAAGGCATTGATAAGGTAGGCAAAGAGAGAATTTGAGAAGAGGTCTGCTGTGGAAGCAAAAACATATTATAAAGACTTTTTCAAGTACATTCATAGCAAAAAACCTGTGAGACAGTCAGTTGGACCATTGGATGACAGAGGAGTAAAAGGGTCATTAAGTGAAGACAAGGCCATAGCAGAGAGACTGAATGAATTCTTTACTTCAGTCTTTACTGAGGAAAATGTAAGGATGTTACCCATGACTGAAATGTATTTAAAGGTGATGCAACAGACGAATTGAAGGAAATATCGATTTTAATAACTGAAGAGTAGCAAATCACCTTGACCAGATGGTATACATCCAAGGGTGTTGAAAGAACTGAAATATGAGATTACAGAACTACTATTACTAATCTGTGAACTATCTTTAAAATCATCTGTAATACCTGAAGATTGGAGGATAGCCAATGTAACGCCAATTTTTAAAAAGGTTTCCAGGGGTGATCCAGGAAACTACAGAACAGTGAGCCTGATGTCAGTACTGGGAAAAATGGTAGGCTTAATGGGAGACAACCAACATGGTTTTAGCCAAGGAAGGTCTTGTCTTACTATTCTGTTATATTTTGTTTGAAGGTGTGAACAAACAGGTAGATAAAGGTGAGTCGGTTGATATAGTGTATCTGGATTTTCAGAAAGGTCTCTCATGAGGGCGAAATTGAAAAGTCATGGGATAGAAAGCAGTGTACTACTGTGGATCAGGAATTGGTTAAAAGATAGAAAGCAGAGGGTAAGGCTAAATGGCCAATTTTCAGAGAAAGGTGAATAGTGGAGTATCTTAGGGATCTGTGCTGGGTCCGCTGCTTTTTAACATATTCGTAAATGACCTGGAAATGAGAATAACAAGTGAAGTAATCAAATTTGCAGATGATACAAAATTATTTGAAGTTGTTAAAACCCATGAGGATTGTGAAAAATTGCAAGAGGACCTTGATAAATTGGAAGACTGTGCATCCAAACGGCAGATGAAATTTAATGTGGACAAGTTCAAAGTTATCAATCTAGGAAAGAACAGCCCAAACTATGGTTACACAATGCAAGGTTCTACATTAGGAACCACCACCTAGGAAAAAGATTTAGGCGTCATCGTGGATAACATGTTCAAACCCTCCGCCCAGTGTGCAGCGCTAGCCAAGAGAGCAAATAAAATGCTAGGTATCATAAGGAAAGGAATGGAGAATAAAACAAAGGATATTATAATGTCTCTGTATTGTTCCATGGTGCAACCGCACCTTGAATATTATGTGCCATTCTGGTCACCATATCCTAAAAAGGATACAGCGTTATTCGAAAAGGTACAGAAAAGAGCCACCAAAATAGTAAAGGGGATGGAAGGATACCCCTATGAAGAGAGGCTAAAAAGGTTAGAGCTCTTCAACTTGGAAAAGAGACAGCTGAGGGGAGATATGATAGAGGTCAATAAATTAGTGATTGGAGTGGAATGGGTAAATGTAGATCGATTATTTACGCCATCAAAATATAGAAAGACTAAGGGACATGCAATGAAGCTACAGTGACTAATATGAGAATTTTTTTTTCACTCAACACGTAATCAAACTCTGGAATTCGTTATCGGAGGATGTAGTAAAAGTTGTTAGTGTAGCCGGGTTTTAAAAAGGTTTGGACAAGTTCCTGGAGGAAAGGTCCATAAACCATTATTTATAAGCATTGTGGAACCTGTGTCTTTTGGGGAAACTGCTAGGTACTTGTGACCTAGATTTGGCCACTGTTGGAAACAGGATACTGGGCTTGATGGACCTTGGTCTGACTCAGTATGGCATATCTTATGTTCTTATGTCCATGCACACCAACCTCTTGCCCTCTATCACATACAATTCCTTTGGATTTCTGCAACCCAAGTGCATGACTCTGCACTTCTTCACATTAAATCTTAACTGCCAAGCATTAGACCATTCCTCCAGTTTTTGGAGATCTTCCCTTATGTTTCCACTCCGTCAGAAGTGTCCACTCTATTGCAAATTTTCACGTCATCTGCAAAAATGAGGACTTTCCCCTTCAGTCCTTCTGCAATATCACTCCCAAATACATTACACACTATCGATCCCAGGACCGATCCTTGGAGCATGCCACTACTCACCTTCCTTTCATCCGAGTGAGTTCCGTTTACCACTACCTTCTGTTGTCTGCCAGCCAACCAATTTCTGATCCAATACACCATCTTGGGGCCCATCCCGAAGCTGTTCAGTTTATTGATAAGCCTCCTATGAAGAACAGTATCAAAGGCTTTGCTGAAATCTAAGTAGAACACATCCATCAGATACCCTTGATTTAGTTCTCCGGTCACTCAGTCAAAGAACTCAATCAAATTTGTTTGGCATGATCTTCCTTTGGTAAAACTACATTTGCCTTGGATCATGCAATCCATTGGAATCCATTATTCTTTCAAGAGCACCTCATTACTTTTTCCCGCCACCAAGGTAAGGCTTACTGGCCTGTAGTTTGCCACTTCATCCCTATTACCACTTTTGTGAAGAGGTACCACATCAACCCTTCTCCAGTCCTGCAGAACCTCTCCTATCTCCAAGGATCTATTAAAAACATCCTTTAACGGCCCTGTAAGAACCTCTCTGAGCTCTTTCAGCATTCTGTGATGTATCCCATGGCCTTGTCTACTTTCAGTTTTGCAAAGTGTTCAAAAACATCATCTTCTGTGAATGGTGTGGTATCTACTCCATTCCCATTTGTATAATTGTCCATCGTATGTGCTCCTTCTCCGAGATTTTCTTTAGTGAATACAGAAAGTATTTGTTCAGCATTTTTGCTTTTTCAATGTCACTTTCCAGTCTTGCAATTCTACCTCTGATCTTTCTCTTCTCCTGAATATACCTGAAAAAAGTTGTCTCTTCATGCTTCATATCTTCTGCCTTTGCTTTTGCTATCCTTACTGTATTTCTCTCTTTCAGGCTGATGCAGAAAGACTAACCCTCCCCCTTTGTGTGCAGATAATGTAGCTTATAAACACAAGTTCTGACAGGCCAAATGTAGAAAAGAGATTGATGCGCACGTAAACAGCAAAGGAAAAGCAAACGCACACAGTTACACCAAGTGTATTTAAATTATAGGAAAATGAGCTGTGCATATCAAAATGGCATGCTAATATTCTATGTGCCCAATGCAGAGAAACACGTGCAGGATTACATAACCAGCTGAAGTGCCAATATCTCTATGCCTGGTCTGAGGTGGCCTAAATGTGCATGCCCCCAACCATATTTTGATGCCATTGGGAGCTTTTCTCAATGCTTGGATCATCTGAGGTGAAGTGTCAAACTTCCTCTCAGAGGATCCAGGCTTCGGGGAAAGCCCCCAATACCATCAAAATACTGTTGGCAGGGTGGTGCCCCCAACATGACCCCGACAGAAACCAAATTCCTGGTGGCCCAGCGGCCCTGAACCTCCCATCACCCTCCCAGTACCATTAATCCAGAACAGTAGCATTGCGCGTGTGCTCCCACCCCTGCACTGCCATCTTGAAAAGTGGCGGCGCCTGGCCTCACGCAGTGCATCCTGGGCTGCACTGGGCAGGGTTACAGTGCCATATAAGGCATCCACTGCCCTTCCTGCTTCCACGGCAACTAGTAGCAGACACTATGGATAAGATCCAGCCAATGGGGGGGCCACTAGAGGAAGGCAGCTGCCTTATTGAGACTGTGTATAGGATCCAGCCAATAGGAAAGCTGTGGGAATGGTACATTGGAATGCTGCTCTAGTCGCAGAAAGGGAGGAGGAGAGCTGGGGGAAGTTCCTGTGACATACAACGGAACCTTCTGCATATGGCAGGAAATGGAAAACAAATAGGAAAATCAAAGAACCCGTTGAATCATTTTGGGGAGGTTTTTTCACCTAGTACTACCATAAAGTTTATTTCAGGTGTAAATTGCTTTCTTTATTTTATCATGTTGGCTGCATCTGCTTAGGTTCCTTTATAGTTGGTTTTCTTCAGGGCCTGTTTTCCTGTCACTGTAACTGGTAATAATGAGGCTACTAGGGCCATTTCAGGATTCCCTGTGTTTAAAAATAACCATTATGCTATTATACCTACAGATCTATTGTTGGGATTCCTACCTGTGAATCACTCATTCAGCTGGATCCAAGGGAAAAATACTTTATCTGTGTAAGAGCAGCTAATGTAAGTGGTGTCAGTGAAAGAAGCCAGCCCATCGCTATTCATACCACAGGTACTGTGTCCATATCAAACTGGAAGTGAAGCAAACTTTAAAGCCGCAGTGTTCTTTGATACTCTTCTGGGAGGAGCCCGGGAGGATAAAAACCGCCGTGGCCATCTTTTTGTCATAAGCCATGGAAGCTCTCCAGTAGCAAAAAGATTTGAGTTCTGCATTACCTTACGAGATATGAGTGGTCCGAAGAAAGTTGGGCTAAGATGAGTACCATTATATTATCAATACCCTGAAGCAGAACTTAGCTATGCTAGTTTGAAATGCAACAGTCACGGCCGGTTATAGACTGTTAATTTTTAAATGTTTTGCATGGTCCCTTAAAAAAGAATAAAAAGCAGTCAAATTATCCACTGGAGAAACAATTTCATCGAAGTCACCTTCAGCCACATTAATTTTTTTAACCGTAGAGGGGATATAGTAAAGTTGTAATACATTTACAGGATCAGAGATGGCTAAAACCTCTTTAAGAAATTTGTCTATCAAAATTCTATGAGATAGTAACAGTGACTGAGGAAAATTCAGGAAACGCAAATTGCAGGAACGAAAAGAATTCTCCAGGGCTTCTACCTTAGAATAAAGGATCAGAGAATCTTTAATTCCGGCAAACACTTGTTGCATGTAATGGGAGAACCTGAGATTCTAGTTTAGAGGATTCTCAAGATAATATCAGTACGCGTGCCACTTTACTGGCTACTTTTTCTTCTGTTGAAATGAAACATATTCTTAAGGCTTTTTTTAAAGCTAAATCAGCTAAATTTTGTAGCCAGACGATCAATATCTTTCCGGATGTAACGCGAAGCACCCAATTACGCCGGTGGCAATTTTTAAATCTTAAGCCCCTGGTTTTGGCACTGGGGGCTACATTTTCTCTTCGCTTCCCCTGCAAATGCGTCGTTGGATTGGATGATGCATCTTATGCTTTTGTGGAGGTGTTCCATCTGGAAAGAGTTTTGACCGAAAAACAGGTGGTAGATAGGACCGGTAATGATTCATAGCCCTCTAATGTGGGATATTTTTATCCCTTAGTTTCTTTATTTTTGAATGTATATTGAACTTGACAGTAATGGTTCCATGATGTGGACTTTATCTTAGGCTCATTTACCTTACTTGTTTTAGAGTTTTATTTTCCTCATTTTTCTTTTCTCCTCTTCATGCTTGTTATCTATTATTGGATTGACCATTCCATTTATTTCGGTTATTGTTGTTGTTGTTGTTGTTGTTAAGTGCCGTCGAGTCGGAGTCGACTCATGGTGACCCTCTGGATAGCTATCCTAAATTGTGTTCGGTCTTCAGTCAGGCGGCTTATTGTTGACAGACTGGTACCCGTAGCTGCTGTTATTGTATCGATCCATCTCATTGCTGGCCTTCCTCTTTTACGTTGACCTTCTATCTTGCCAAGCATGATGTCTTTCTCTAATGATCTCTCTCTCCGCATGATGTGTCCAAAGTATGAAAGTCGAAGTCTTGTCATCTGAGCTTCTAAAGAAAGCTTAGGTTTGATCTCCTCTAGTACAGACTGGTTTGTTCTTCGGGCAGTCCATGGTATACACAATATTCGCCGCCAGCACCATAATTCAAAGGCATCAATTTTCTTCCTGTCTATCTTTTTCACTGTCCAGCTTTCACATCCATATGATGTTATTGAAAATACCATGGCTTGAACAAGTCGAATTTTTGTATGGAGAGAGACATCTCTGCTCTTGAGAATCTTATCTAGGTCTTTCATAGCCATTCTGCCAAGAGCAATGCGTCATCTGATTTCTTGACTGCTTGTTGCTTCTTTATTGATACTTGATCCAAGTAGGTTAAAGTTATTCACAATTTCAATTTCTTCTCCTTCGACGATGAACCTGTTGATTATGCCAGTTGTCATGATTTTTGTCTTCTTTACATTAAGGTGCAGGCCCATTTTGAGACTATGTTCTTTGATTGTGAGAAGCAAATGTTTCAGATCATCTTCACTTTCCGCCAGTAATGTGGTATCATCAGCATAGCGAAGGTTGTTGATGAGTCTTCCACCAATCTTATTGTAATTGACTGAAAATTGAATTTTAAAAAAAAAGAATAAAAAGGACTTAAGAGTAAAGCATTTTATCTATAGCCACTTTAGATTATATAGTCCAACAAAAATTATTTTTTGAACAGTGGGCTTTTGTGTATATGGGATTTTTGGTGGTGTCACTTGTGAAATTTAGTTCCCGATACTGATCCATATTCTGTCTTAATACAGGAAATTTGTAGAGATGGGCTGGATTATCAGTATGCAAGTATGTAAAGAGGATGAATCAACCCTTTGATGTTGCTGGCTTAGTAGCTTGCTTCTGGCCTACCTTGTTACAGAGAAAATCTTAGTTCAGTGTGCTCCAGGCTACTGGCAAATGATGTTGAACTACATAACAATTTATGAAATTTGGCATCATTTGCCGATAGCCTGGAACCCAATGGATTAATAAGAACAAACTACATTCAATTTTACAGTATTCAAGTTTATCTCAAATTTATTTCCAAAAATTATACATTGTACAAAAATACTAAATTACCTGAATCACTCCCAGCAGGATCTGGGTGTGATTTTATCAAATGATCTTAAAAAGTGGTTAAACAGGTAGAAGAGGTGACAGCAAAACACAGAAAGATGCTTGGGTGTGTAGAGAGAAGAATAGCCAGCAGTATAAAGGAGATGAAATTGCCTTTCTATAAAGTCTGTAGTGAGACCTCATTTGGAGTAGAGACCACACCTTCAAAAGAATGTTAACAGCATGGATTCAGTCCAGAGGACAGCTACTGAAATGGTCTTTGCCGTAGGCAGATGGGGGTAGACTGCAGTAGGTATATTCTGGAGGAAAGGCAGAAGAGGGGAGCTATAAAAGACCCTTAAATACCTTCATGGTATAAACATTCACAGGAGGTGGCCCTCTTCTAGTTAAAAGGAAGCTCTGGAATGAGGGGTCATAAGATGAAGGTGAAAGGGGATAAACTCAAGAGTAATCTGAGGAAATATTTCTTTGTGGAAAAGGTGGTGGATGCATAGGACAGCTTCCCAGTGGAGATGATGGAGATGAGAACTGTAGTTGAAGTTGAGAAAGCATGGGGCAAGTACAGAGGATCTCTGAGGACGGGATTGTTGAACTTAATAGTCTTTATGGATGGGCAAACTGGATAGGGCATATGGTCTTTAACTGCTAACCTTTTCTATGTTCCTTTGAATGTGTAGTAGCAGTGGGTTGCAAACTGGTGTGAAATGAATTACTGTCTTAGTATTAGTAAAAAATTACTATCTTGCTATTGCTTTGGGCAGTGAGTAATTCAACTGTGAGCATATTACTGCCACTCAGCCCTATGTATTGACATTTTCTGCATTTCTATTTGTTTGCACTGTAATAGAGAAGCCGACTACATACCAGCTATTATATGTGCTCTGAGAGAAGCACTTTTTGCCCAGTTTCCTATAGGGGAACTGACCTTATAAAAATTAGTGTGTCTGTTCACTCAAATAACTTTTGATCTGCTAATTCAATTACATTTAAATTTACAACATAGTTGGTAGGGCTCCCAGTGACCACCCTTTCTGTAGATCACACTTTTCATATGTTATTCTAACTTCTTTTCACTTCTTATAGAGAAGTAGGACAGTTCTCTTGAAATCACAAGGAGAGAACAAAATTTGATGTCCTCAAGCACTTTTAAAGACGTTCTACTATTGGTTCATATTGAACCTTTCTAATGCTGTCTTGCTGTTGGATAGTTCCTATGGTCATCGGCTGACTCCATTTCTTTTCTAGCTTCTTATGCAAAAAAAAATCTCTAATGTTTAATTAGGTGCTGCTTATGCAGCAATTCACAATAAACATTGTCATAAATATGTGTAAAAATTCTGTACCAAAGCAGCAAACAAGGCATGAAATGTTAATGCATTTATTCATTAACTGTATCAATTTCACCTGGGATCAGTGAGGAGAGCGCCATCTGCTTAGCTTACAAGAAATTATGCAAAATAGGTCTATTAGTGGATCATTCTGAGGTCAAGTACAAAATGTAATTCTTCAGCAGCTATTAGTGGTGACTAAGACAGTATGTCTTAAGGGCCCATTCAAAAATGTTTGCTTGGTCACCTATCAAGATTTTATCCAAGATAAAACCAGAGTACAACTAGGGTGGTTGGCTGACTCAGGCGTTATGGCCACATCAAAAGGTTTAAGTCAAATATGAGCAACTGCGTCAGACAGTCCACAAGATAGCATGTAAACTATGGATTTTCACAACAATTACCGAAAACAGCAGGGGTGGCCTGTTCCACTGGTTCCCATTTAGAATAGACTAGATGATCACCTCGTGTGGAAGCCTCTGGTGGTTGCAAACAGCAGCAGTCATCAAGCAAACCAATAGTCTTGACAGCCACCCAATCTCAAAGGGCCATCAGCACATAGTACTTTTATCTACAAGGAGGTTGGGCAATTTTCAAATAGCATAGTCACTTAGGGTAAATGGCTTTTATAAGCTACCCTTATATAAATATATGTAAAACTAAGCTTAATATTTACAGTAAATAGATGCTGTCCAGTTATGCATTTTTATATGGTTTGTCACTTTTTATAATGCCTTTCAAAATAAAAGCCAAGCTGTTTACAATTAGAAAAGTTAGAACAAGAACTCCATTCATAAGAGAGGAGAGGGAAGATTTGCTCTTGAAATTTATTGGCTGCCTCCCAGTCCCGCCAATCAAAGGCCCTTCAATACATGTTCAAAGAGATGTGTGTTTAATCCAGCTTAGAATTTTTTGTATGATGATTTCAGGTGTAATTCCAATGGTATGGTATGGTAAATCCTACCATCCGCTACCTGGGAATCACCCTCGACCAGCATCTTGACTTGAAAGTACACATAAGCAACACAGTCAGAGCAATCTATCATTAGATACGAACTAACCGCCACCTGCGGCCTGTATTGGAACCAGATGATTTCCGGACAATTTTCCAAGCCTTGGTAACCCCGCACTTCAACTATGCCAACGCTATTTTACAAGGACTCCCCAAGAACACTCTGAACCCCCTGCAGCTGGCGATGAAGACAGCCGTCCGAGTTCTGCATGGAGCCTCCAGAAGGGACCACATAACCCCGGTCCTAAAACACCTCCACTGGTTGCCCATCCACTGTAGACTCACTTTTAAAGTGTTACTAATGACATTCAAGGCCATCACCGACCTAGCCCCCATCTCCCTAACAGACCTTATCCTCCCCATACCTGCTAATAGGGCCAGAAGATCATGCGCTTTAAACACACTCGTAATCCCTGGAGCAATAACAAAATGCTCCCAGACAGCAAGGAATAGAGCATTTGTATATTACGCACCTACGCTCTGTAATGCCCTCCCAACCCCCATCCGGGCAATAACCGAGCCCATCCAATTTCGAAAGGCCCTGAAGCACCACTTATTCCTCCTTCATTACTCCCTGCCCAGTGAAACAACACAGCCAAGCGTACCCCCAACCACCTTAATGACACCACCGTCACACCCAGGGCACGAGAACATACCCACTGTCTGAATACGACTGCCCAAACTTGTATATAACCTCATATGTAATCGGCTCAGAGAGTGCCTGTGACAGCCATGTTGACGCACAGCTCAGTTGTACATAGTGTAAATAGTTGTCCCGTTGAATCCAAGTTGTAAAAACCTGTTCTATGGAATGTACACCGCATGCCTGCTGCCTTGTACAAGTGTTTGTGTCATGTAAACCGCGCTGATTTTAAGAGCGCGGTATAGAAATAATATAAATAAATCCACAGAAGAGGTGCTTTAAAGAAAATTTGCCTAGTAGTTTCAAGCCTACTGTAGCTCAAGAAACTGGAAGATAGACAGTACAGTCAGTATTCATGAATGAAGTGTAACTCACGGGCTGTTCTATGTAAAGTGACGAGAGGATAGATACATCAGCATACCAGTACACAAAGCTTTGTCCTGAAGAGGCTACTGCTGATGTGATCATCACTGAGAAGTTTCCATGATCACAATCTCAGGGAGGAGGGCTGAAGGTTTGCCCACAATACCCAGTGCACTTGTACTAGTCTGCTCCAGTTAACAGGGCCAAAATATGCAGACAATTTGCGGAGAGCATAAAAAGCTACAAAATGAAGCCACTGTGAGTACCAGAATACTGTAGCTGGTGGAATTGATGCCAGCTTACCTTAGGCACCGTTTACTCTGGGATGTCAACATGTGAAAGAGAAGTGGTTTTACATGAGCTTAAAAATAGTTACGTTTCTGAATGTTTATATTTTGAACTCAAATCGCAGGAAGCAGGACTAGCTCTTTTTGTGTCTTGTTTTTTTTGTCTGGTAATTTCCGTCTGTCCCTTTGAACGTCTAACGCAAATGGACTTGATCCCTTGGGCTTTCATTCATGGGGGAGGGGGCTTTCTACTATTTTTACACCCCTCCCATTAAACACAGATACTGCAGTGACAGTTCTTTGGCTGAGAAGCGCAGGACTTGCTTCCTTCCGAAACTGATGTGAATGTGCCTTTCGATGTGGCCACTAGGTGGTAGTGTTGTGCAACGGCTCAGAGTACCCTTTCCTCACTCTTTCTGCCAGGTGCCAGGAATACTGCTTCTGCAGCACACCTGGCTCCTCTCAGCAAAGGAGCAGAATCTGGGCTTCAAATCAGACTCATTGAATGTTAACACTTGAAAAAAAATATATATATATAAATTCTCTCTCTCACACACACGCACTTACCAAAAATGGCTGCAAATGAACAGTTGTCTTTTATATAGTAGCAGGAAGAAAAATCTTGACAACACCCTATTTATCTTCCTGACATTCCTAATTATAATGTTCAATATTTGATAAAGTTAAAATGTAATGATAATCACAGACGCCTAAAGACCTAAAATATTCTATTCTATTCTGCTGTAGGTACTTTCTTCCATCTTAATGAAGAGACCGCACATCCTTTATTATCCATTTTAGAAGATGGATTTACAATTGCATGCCAAGAGGAAGAAAATGTTCTCGATCTATCTTACCATTATAATAGTTTTACAAGGTGGGTTTTACATTTTAAATGTTTCACCTGCAGAGTAAAAATATAAAGTTTCAATAAGATCTTTTGTCCATATTTTTACATAAAGGAGGCATTTTATAAAGCCTTTCCCATGTGTTAACCTTGTTTTATATATAAAAAGGGCTTTTATAAAATTATGCTACTACATACAGTACATGCGCACACAAAAAGTATGCTGCTAGTTTTTAATTTTGCGCATAAGCATTCCCAGGGACATAGCTTGGGTGGAATGGAGGCAGGGCTGAGATTGGGACTGGATCTGGGAGCCTATTTAAAAAGCCACACGAGTGTCTATGTTACTCTTTTAAAAAGGTGCCTCTTTGGGCTTCTCATTTAGACAATGCAATGTGTGCCTATGCTGGAAGTACATTGCCAGGCCTTTCTTCCAAGGCAATGGAGGGTGATGTGACTTGCCCAAGGCCACAAGGAGTGCCCAAGGGAATTGAACCCTGCTGTCCTGGTCACCAGGTCACTGTTCTAACCACCAGGCTGCTCTTCCACTCTCATTTAAACATCCTGTGATAAAATCACAGAGAAGTTGCAGACTCCGCATCAATCTTGCTCCTTCATAGATGTTGTTTCCTCAGTAATTTTTACAGTATAAAACTAAAAACTGGTCTATGAAGATTTTCAAAACATATTCAGCAAAATGAGGATACATTTATATAGGGTAGTTAGAGCAAAAATGGACATTTATGCCCATGTGTTCAAAATCCCCTAGTATTTTAGAAAAAGCTCAGCGAACGCAGTCTTTTCTTAAACTGGAAAATGAGTTTTAACTTGCTATTGTAGTTTCATTTTCTTGTTTTGTCTCATCATCATGTTTTTAATATTCCAGTTAGGATTCCCACCAAAGTGTATGTTGGTCTTAAAAGCCTTCTGTCCACGCAGACAAATTATTTAAATGTTATAAATTTTGAAAATTATTTGGTGCATCAGATTCATTCTATTTTTGGATGAGGTCATCAACCTACTGGGAAAAATAGAGAAAGATTCTACACTTTTAGAGACCCTTGTCTTATCAAAATACCTACTAGTAGGCTGGTTGATAACGAGCCTTTGGATTTACCAATCCCTTGTGATTACATAAATGCTCACTCAATATGTAACAAAAACTGATTCTTTATGACTTAATTAGATATTCCCAACTGGATCTTGTGTTTTTAGTTGAGATGTATTTAAAAGCCAATGAAAGCCTGTTATTGAATGACTTATGTGCATCTAGTTATTTGATACAACATTGTCCTCAGCAGAACAAGAGAGATGGAAGTTTAGCTATAATCTACAAGAAAAAATACAATCATGTCAAATAGAGGCTCTTTCTGCTGCAGTCACCATGACTGATCAACAAGATCGGCATCCTATTAGTATAAAAGCCGACTAGGGCTTTTATTGGGGCTCAGAGGGCAAATTTCTTTTTTTAAGTGCCATTAAGTCGATGCAGACTCCTGGCGACCCAGCAGCCCCTGTTTTTTTTTTTTTTTGGCAAGATATGACTGGAAGAAGATTACCAGATCTTTTCTTCTGAGGCAATGGAGGGTAAAGTAACTTGTGCAAGTATTTGAAAGTCAGTGTTTGTGCAAGTCGTGGAATATAATACTTTGTTCTGAGGAAGCCGACAGATTGGCGAAACCATTGGCCATGATCAATGTTGCTGAGCAGTTGGTAAAGTGCTGATTACTGGAGTCTTCTTAGCAGGCACCACATACATAGCACTAGATCTCTGAAGGCTTGAAAGCTAAATGTTCAACTTTTGGCAAACTGATACATAGTATTTTACAGTTTTAAGTATGGGAGTTATATTGTTGACCCCTTTATTTGAGTTAAGAGTTTGGGTATTAGGTCATAGTACTGGTATGAGCAATAATGACTTAAGGGAGCAGCTTGTGTATATTTAGAACACCAAGAAGAACACCCGTTGAGCTCAGAAGTGGTGACAAAAGTCTTTTTTGAGAGGTTTTTTTAGTCTTTTTTTTCTCTAGTCTATTAAATATTTTTATGAATGGGTCCAGTTTTTTTGATATGCATGTTTCTTATATTTTTGGCCCAAATTTGAGAGTTCAATTTTTGTATACGATTTAGAAAATCTAAGGTGTGATCAAAATGTATCGAGACTTGTTGTGTAGCTACAGTATATAAAAATATGTTGCACCACAATACTATTAAGCAGGCAGTGACCTAGTTATGTGCTCTGCATATGCAGAGTGTAGGATGGCTGCAGCACATTTGTATTTTTTTTAATTGCATGATGTTTGGTATCGTATAAAAGCAGTTCGTCAGATTTACGATGAGTGAAAAAAATCGAACAGTGAATTTGCATTAAATTCTGCCAAAAGCTTAGAGATTCATGCAAAGAGACTTATAACAAGTTACAGCAAATGCATGGTGATGAATTCATGAGTCACGCTCGAGTTTATGACTGGTACAGACATTTCCAAGAGGGCTGCCAAAGTGTTGACAGTGACGAATGTTCTGGAAGACCATCCACGAGCAGGAATGAAGACAAAGTTGAAGCAATGTGTGCCACAATGCACTCAAATCATCGATTGACTATCAGGAAGTATGCTGAGGACATAGACATCAGTTTTGGGTCTGTACAGTTCATTCTTACTGTCAATTTGGGGATGAGATGTATATCTGCAAAATTTGTGCTGAAACTTCTGACACTTGACCAACAAGAAAATAGACTGACTGCAGCCAGGGAGTTGTTAGAATGTGTTGAAAATGACTCCGATGTTATCAAAAAGATTATGACTGGTGATGAATCATGGGTTTATGGTTATGACCCAGAAACTGAGGCTTAGTCCTCACACTGGAAGACTCCAGACTCTTCCAAACCCAAGAAAGCCCGTCAGATGAAGAGCAATGTCAAGGTCATGCTGACAGTTTTCTTTGATTACCAGGATATTCTTCATCATGAGTATGCTAAAAAAAAACCCAAACCATCAATAAGAAATACTATGCCCAAGTTCTGACTTGTTTGAGAGATGCAATTCATCGTAAGAGGCCAGAGTTGCACAGCAATGGTGACTGGTTGCTTCATCATGATAACATCCCAGCTCATGCATCACGTCCAGCAGTTCATGCCAAACATCAAATCAAGCAAGTCGGTCAGCCTCCGTATTTGCCTGACCTTGCACCCTGTGACTTTTTCTTGTTTCCAAAACTGAATAACCACTGAACAGGGCTGGTCCGTCCATTGATCGAGAATGTTGTTCGCACAGGGCCCCGCGCTTCAGGGGGCCCCCTTGCGAACTCCATTCTCGATCAATGGATGGCTGCAGAGGGAGCCGAGGAAGCCCATGCAAGGCCCCGGCTCCCTCTGCACAGCCGCCAGCGTGAGGAGTCTTTTCCCTCACGCTGGTGGCTGTATCTGTGAAGCTGCGAATGCCAGGAGAGGTTAAAGGCAATGACCTTTAACCTTTCCCAGCATTCGTGGCTTCACAGATACAGCTGCCAGCGTGAGGGAAGAGACTCCTCACGCTGGCTGCTATGCAGAGGGAGCCGTAGCCTTGTGTGGGCTTCCCCGGCACCCTCTGCAGCCCCTTAGATGGCGCGGGGCTCTTCGGAGGGAGGGGGGGGCTAGGACTGGATGGGCTGTGATCAGGGGGGAACTTGACTGGAAATCAGTTGTGATGGAGGGAGGGGGAAACGGACTGCAAATGGGCTGTGATGGTGGGGGGGATAGGACTGCAAATGGGCTGTGATGGTGGGGGGGGTGAATGGACTGCAAATGGGCTGTGATGGTGGGGGGAATAGACTGGAAATGGGCTGCGATGGTGGTGGGACTAGGACTGGAAATGGGCTATGATGGGAGGGCTAAAATTGGAAATGGGCTGATGAAGAGCTGGATTAGGACTGGAAATGGGCTGATGGGGGCTGGAATAGGACAAAGTGGGCTGATGAGGGGGCTAGGATTGTAAATTGGCTGATAGGGGAGCTTGGAGTGGAAATGGGCTGATGGGGAACTGAATGGAACTGGAAAAGAAGATATGGGGGGCTAGGACTGGAAATGGGCTGATGAGCTGGAATAGGACTGGAAATGGGCTGATGGAGGCTGGAATAGGACTGGAAATGGGCTGTGATGGTGGTGGGGGGGAATGGACTGGAAATGGGCTGTGATGGGAGGGCTAAAATTGGAAATGGGCTGATGAAGAGCTGGATTAGGACTGGAAATGGTCTGATGCGGGCTGGAATAGGATGAAGTGGGCTGACGAAGGGGCTAGGATTGGAAATTGGCTGATAGGGGAGCTTGGAGTGGAAATGGGCTGATGGGGGACTGGAATGGAACTGGAAAAGAGCATATGGGGGGCTAGGACTGGAAATGGGCTGATGTGGAGGCTTGGGAGACTGGGACTAGAAGGGGGCGGATGCTGGGTGGGTCTAGAACTATAAGGGAGCTGATTTTGGGGGAGGACTAGAAAGGGATGGGAAATGAGAATGGAGAGGGGAAAAGATATTTTGTGTGGGAGGGAAGAAAAGTCTACAATGGGATGGGTATTGGAAGACTAAGTGGAGATTGAGAATGGAAGGGTGAAATTTGAGTGGATGATAAAGGAATAAGGAAAGAAATGGGGGAAAGAGCAAAAGGGGAAAGATCAGTATGTTAAAGCAGATATAGAAAAAGAAAATGGAAAAAAATCTAAAAGAGAAGAAAGGACAAATGGATAGCTCGCAGAAGACATGAAGAAACCAGAAGTAAGTGACCGGAGCAATTGCAACTGAAAAAGAAAATGCACAAACAACAAAAGGTAGAAAAATACTTTTTTATTTTGAATTTATTAACTGGAATATATCAGCTCTGGGAAATGTGCATTGTTAACGTCTTTTGTGTTTTGTTTAGTACAAGAGGAAATTAATTTATAGTTGTATTTCTCCAGTGTTGTTGTACATCCCAAGTTTGGCTTTTGGGGTTCCTAGTTTAATTATTGTCTTCCTATTTCTAAATTGTGATCCCTTGTTCTTTGGTGACAGTCTATATTCTGCATTTTAACCAAGCTGATGTATTCTGTTCATGTAGTTTCTATTTGACCGTGCCACTTGTTCTCTTTCCCCAGTAGGAGATGCATTGGTATTCTCTGAGATGTATTGGTTTAATATGTGCAGTGTTGCCTTTTGATAGGTAGGGTTTGGTGCTTTGTGAGAGCTGTTATGATATGGTGGATTTGCTATGAGTTCTAAAAGGTCAGTGTTTATAGTACTTCCTAATGGGCCTGGCGGTTGGCACTGGAATATAGTAACATAGAAATCTGTTAGTCTTTCTTTATCCAGGCACTCATTAAGAGGCATGTTTACTAAAAATGCATGTTAATGTTATGCAAATATTTATGCAAATGAGGCTCCCTATGCAAATGAGGCCCTGCACCCCCCTTGGGCCACCCCTGCCACTGAAAGCAAGGAGATTCAATGATTTGGAGACCATTAGGCAAAATTCGACACAGCAGCTTCACAGCATAACAAAAGAGGCATTTCAAAATTGTTTCCAGTAGTGGCAGGAATGCTGGAGGAAGGAAGGGGACTACTTTGAAGGAGACTGAGTGCAATAACTGTCAGCGTTATACTACTTGTGTTATTGTACAAGTCTTGAGACTTTTTGATCACACCTCGTACTTCAGAATTTAGTGCCATGCAAATGGTAGATTCTTGGCAAGCAACATTTAGATCATATAGCTCCTTTGAAAATTAGATTTGACAGAGAACACTGTGATAATACTTGCTTTAGCAAGGAATTAGCCTTCTTCAAAAGTTGTAGGAGAAATGAATGAAAACAGTGAATGAACAGTAGTGAAGAAACAAAACTGGGATAGTTCTATAGATTCAGTAAAAAAACTTATGAAATAGCCCTAACTGAAGCAAAATGGAATTATATTGCTATTATAGACAAAGATCAAAACAAATGTCTGTTTAGTTAATGTATCACTTAGGTCACTCTAGATCTCAACTTAACAGCTAATGATTTATTAATTTCTCATTTTGGGAAGAAAGTGGAAAATCTGAGATTAGCTACTTCAGCCAGTCCTACAAAAGATATACAGTGGAACCTCGGTTTTCATGATTAATCCATTCGAAAAAGTCTGACTAAAACCGAACGTATGAAAACTGAAACAATATTTCCCATAAGAAATAATGTAAATCCAATTAATCTGTTCCAGGCACCCAAAAATATTAACAAAAAATACATTTTATAGATAACTATAATTTTACATACAGAAAACAATGAGAAATAAATATAAATGACTAATGAAATGGATAAATGAACATTTAACATCACTTTTACCTTTATTGAAGACTCTTGTTGGCATATGGAAGACAGTCAATCAGCAAGAGAATCAAAATAAAGAAAATCCCACTTCTGCCCACAAGATGGTGCTCCATTTTCAACTGTATGAAAACCGAGACAATGTACAAAAACTGGGACAAAATCTTGACAAAAAAACATCAACGAAAACCGAATCGTAGGAAAACTAGAGCATACGAAAACCGAGGGTTGACTGTAATGGAATCAGCTTGCTTAGAGTTCATGAACATAAATGGCTCTTCCTTGGAAGATGTTAGAGTTGATTATTATTGGGGACAGTTTCTGCCAATTAATATAAAAATTGCCCCCACAACTTGTAAACAAGCCTTCCAAACTTCATTGTAAGTTAGGCCCATATTCCATGAGCATCTTTCATAATGCCCCAGCTGAGGTCATTTGTTTGATTTCATTATTGATTTTTAAGTTGTAATAGAGAGCATTTTTCCAATTTCTATGGGCTCAGTTTTATTATCACCTATTCTGAAAGATCCTTCTGGAGACCCAAAATTGATTTCTAACTATTGACCTACCATTTTTAGCTAAGTTAATGGAAGCAATTGTCTCCATTCAACTTCAGTAGTATATTGACTATTATAAATTTATTAGATATTTCACAGTCTGGTTTTTATTCTACTTATATTACAGAAAACTCTCACTTGGTTTGCAGCTTGTCGTGCTGTGAGGGCTTGCGTGCATCAGTGATGCTGAGAGCTAAACTATCGGTAGTTTAACTACTGGCAGGGTCTCCCAAGATGGACAGGTCTCAGCTGAGGTGCCAGAACAAGACAAACCACCCATCTGGGCAGCAGCAGAATGGGATAGTGTTGACGGCGGAGGATCACATTTCTGTGACAACGGCAACAACACCAAACTTAAACTGCGCGGAAGGAAGGCCCGGCAATCTACTTCTGTATCTTGCCATGAAAACCCAATGGATAGTTACAACAAAACAAATTGTGCTATGGTGCTGGAAGATGAGACTCCCAGGTCGGAAGGCACTCAACTAGCTACTGGGGAAGAGCTGAAGACTTTTCAGAGTAAAGCCAGCATTTATGATGTGGTTGGATCAAAGCCCTCGGGAAGTCTGACTGCTGATGTAGCTGCGCATGAAATGAGAGTCAGAAGCTGTAAAGATGTCTTACACATTGGAACATGGAACGTACGAAGCATGAACCAAGGGAAGTTGGAGGTGGTCAAGAATGAAATGGAACGTGTACAACTTGATCTGTTGGGTGTCAGCGAACTGAAATGGACTGGCATCGGGCACTTTGCATCAGATGATCACATGGTCTACTATGCTGGAAATGAAAGACAAAGAAGAAATGGTGTTGCATTTATAATAAAGAAGAAACTTGCAAGAACTGTAATGAAATACAATGCAGTCAGCGAACGCTTAATCTCTATTCGTCTACGAGGATTGCCTATCAACACAACTATAATTCAAGTATATGCCCCAACAACAGCTGCAGAAGAGAATGAAATTGAAGAGTTCTATGAACAAGTACAAGCTGAAATTGACAGAACATGCAAACAGGATATCCTGATAGTCATGGGTGACTGGAACGCAAAAGTTGGCAACAAAGCAGAAGGCAAAGTAGTTGGAAAATATGGACTTGGCAACAGAAATGAAGCTGGAGAAAGATTGATAGAATTCTGCAAGACCAATGATCTATTCATCTCAAACACCTTCTTCCAGCAACACAAGCGGCGACTGTACACATGGACTTCACCCAATGGATTGTATAAAAATCAAATTGACTACATCTGTGGAAGTCAACGATGGAAAAGCTCTGTAACATCAACAAAGACAAAACCTGGAGCTGACTGTGGTACAGATCATCAACTACTAGTATGCAAACTCAAGCTAAAGTTGAAAAAGAGCAAACCACTCATGAATGCAGCAAAATATGACCTTGAGAATATACCACTGGAATTTAAAGACTGCCTGCAAAATCGATTTGCTGCTTTAGATACAAATGACAGAGCTCCGGAAGAGTTGTGGAATGACATCAAGAAGGTTGTGTTGGAAGAAAGCGAGAAGTCTCTACAAAAGGTGAAAAAGCAAAAACGGCCAAAATGGATGACGGAAGAAACTCTGAAAATTGCCCAAAAACGCAGAGAAGCTAAAGCCAAAGGAGAAAGAAAGACAATCGCAGAACTCAACAGAGATTTCCAACGTGCAGCAAGACAGGACAAGGAAAAGTATTACAATGACACTTGCAAGGAAATAGAAGCAGAAACTATTAGAGGAAGAACAAGATCGGCTTTCTTAAAGCTGCGAGAGTTAAAGAAAAAGTTCCAGCCTCGAATTGGAATGTTACAAGATGCTCAAGGTTCTATGTTGAATGATGCTGAGAAGATCAAGAAAAGGTGGAAGGAATATACAGAGTTTTTATATGATAAAGATCAAGTGGACCAACAGCCGTTTCAACCTATACCTTATGATCAGGAACCATTGGTGATGAAAGAAGAAGTTGAAGCAGCATTGAAAGCCTTATCAAAGAACAAAGCACCAGGCATTGATAGCATTCCCATAGAAGTATTGCAGCAATCTGATGCAGCTGTTACCGTACTTACAAGGCTCTGCCAAGAAATATGGAAGACAACATCATGGCCAACTGACTGGAAAAGATCTGTGTTTGTACCAATACTAAAGAAAGGTGATCCAACTGACTGTGGAAATTATCGCACAATCGCTCTGATCCCACATGCCAGCAAGATTCTACTGAAGATTATTCAAAAGAGACTACAGCCATACCTAGAACAAGAACTACCTGAAGTGCAAGCAGGGTTCAGGAAAGGGCGAGGAACGAGAGACATCATTGCGGATGTGAGATGGATCCTTGAAAAGACTAAAGAATACCAAAAGGATATCTATTTGTGCTTTATCGACTATAGCAAGGCTTTTGACTGTGTAAACCATGAGAAACTCTGGGCCACATTAAGAAGCATGGGTATACCAGAACACCTGATCGTTCTCTTGCGCAATCTGTACATTGATCAAGAAGCAACAGTTTGAACGGAACAAGGAGAAACAGAATGGTTTAAAATAAGCAAAGGTGTAAGACAAGGCTGCATACTTTCCCCCTACCTGTTTAATTTATATGCAGAACAAATCATCAGAGAAGCAGGACTGTATGAAGACAACAGGGGTGTGAAGATTGGTGGAAGACTCATCAACAACCTTCGCTATGCTGATGATACCACATTACTGGCTGAAAGTGAAGATGATCTGAAACATTTGCTTCTCACAATCAAAAAACATAGTCTCAAAATGGGCCTGCACCTTAATGTAAAGAAGACAAAGATCATGACAACTGGCATAATCAACAGGTTCATCGTTGAAGGAGAAGAAATTGAAATCGTGAACAACTTTAACCTACTTGGATCAACTATCAATAAAGAAGCAACAAGCAGTCAAGAAATCAGACGACGCATTGCTCTTGGCAGAATGGCTATGAAAGACCTAGATAAGATTCTCAAGAGCAGAGATGTCTCTCTCCATACAAAGATTCGTCTTGTTCAAGCCATGGTATTTTCAATAACATCATATGGATGTGAAAGCTGGACAGTGAAAAAGACAGACAGGAAGAAAATTGATGCCTTTGAATTATGGTGCTGGCGGCGAATACTGTGTATACCATGGACTGCCCAAAGAACAAACCAGTCGGTACTAGAGGAGATCAAACCTAAGCTTTCTTTAGAAGCTCAGATGACAAGACTTCGACTTTCATACTTTGGACACATCATGCGAAGAGAGAGATCATTAGAGAAAGACATCATGCTTGGCAAGATAGAAGGTCAACGCAAAAGAGGAAGGCCAGCAATGAGATGGATCGCTACAATAACAGCAGCTACGGGTACCAGTCTGTCAACAATGAGCCGCCTGACTGAAGACCGAACACAATTTAGGATAGCTATCCAGAGGGTCGCCATGAGTCGACTCCGACTCGACGGCACTTAACAACAACATTACAGAAAAACCTTTATCTAGATTGCTATATGACCTTCGATTACTTTTGGATAAAGGTTACCAGACTCTGGTCATACCATTTGGTCTATCAGCTACTTTTGATACTTTAGATCATAATATTTTACTTTTTCAATTGAGGAAAATTGGTATTTCTGGCCCTGAACTAAACCGGCTTAGAAAATTTCTGTCTAATAGTTTTTATATGGCTAAATGGCAGAATGGAGTTTCAGACTCTTTAACCAGTTTGTATGGAGTAGCTCAAGGATCTCTTAACAACATTATTTAATATCTGTATTTAAAGCAATTTGGAAAAAGCATAAAAATTTAGAAATCCAACACTTTTCATATTCGATTCTGAGAGCACATCGAGGCTCCATATGCATTAACACCACACTGTTTTGATTTGATGAAGTGCCCCACAGCCCCCCACCTCCCCGAAAGAGCCCTGCCATTCTTTTCCCCCTGCGTTGGCTCAGCTTTGCAGAGCCGCAAAGGGAGTGTTTCGATTTCCCATGGCTCTGTTAAAGTTGAGCCTGCTGGCGCTGATGGGGAAACAGGCATTTCCTGTGCGAGACAGGAAATGCCTGTTTCCCATCAGCACCAGTGGGCTCAACCTTAACAGAGGTATGGAAAAGGGAAACATGCCCTTCGAGGCTCTGCAATGCTGAGCCAGCGTGGTGCGGGGGAAAAAGAATGACAGAGCTCTTCTAGGGAGGTGGAGGAGTCACAGGGCACTTCATTTTGCCACTGCTGCTGCTGCAGCGGCAGCAGCTTCTGCAGTCTTTTTTGTTGTTGTTGTTTTTTTGGTTTTGAAGGCAAAGTGAGGCGGTCTTTTTGGGGGCAATTGTTGCCACCCCCAAAATGTTACAGCCTGAGGCCACCGCCTCACTCGACCTCATTATAGAGCCACCCCTGGATATTATGTTTATGTTTATGTTTATTAAAATTTGATATACCGCCCATCCAGAAAGATCAGAACGGTTTACAATATAAAATCACATAAAACAATCAAAAACAAAACCAATTAAAAACAAGTTTAAAACATAGCCAGAAAAAGAGAAGCGAAATACAATCTTAATAGGAAAGAGGGGGTTAAAGAGCACAACATAGACTGCAATGAATAGCTTATACGAAAGGGGAGGGAAGGTCAAAGGCAATGGAGAAGAGGTGAGTTTTAAGGTTACATTTAAAGGTAGGATGGTGAGGTTCAAGTCGAAGGGAGGGAGGTAGGGAATTCCAGAGGGCAGGGGCTGTGAAATAGAAGGCCGAGGAACGGGTAGATTGGAGGTGCGCCAGAGAAGGGAAGGAAGAGTGAGGCGGTTGAGGTGGAATGATCGAGGTGTGCGTCTGGGGGTGTGATAAGTGAGGAGGTCGGCCAGATATTGCGGGGTGCTAGTATGAAAAGCTCGGTGGACCAAAGTTAGCAATTTGTAGTGGGAGCGGAACGGTAGGGGCAACCAGTGGAGACGGAAAAGAAGGGGTGAAACATGATCACGAGAGGAAGAATGGGTAACGATACGGGTGGCAGTATACTGAATACGTTGGAGACGGTGCATTTGAGACTTAGGGAGACCAAGAAAAAGAGAATTAGCGAAATCGACACGGGACATAACCAAAGAAAGAAGTAAGGTAGCAAGTGCAGGAGGAGTGAGAAAAAGCCGAACAGCACGAATTTGACGTAAGAAAAAGAAAGATGTTTTGGTAACATGGGAAATATGATCATGGAAGGAGAGGTGAGAGTCGAAAATAACGCCGAGGTAGCGGAAGGAGGAAACCAGTGGGACAGGGGAACCCGAAAAAGAGGGGGCTAGGGAGGGAGGAGAACCATTACGAGAGAACCAGATAGCTGAGGTTTTTGCGAGATTAAGATGTAGACAGTTTTGTGATAACCAGTTAGCGACCATGGTGAGACAGGAGTTGAGTGGAGAAAGATCAGGATGAGATTGGGAAGTATGGTGAAGGAGGACAATATTGTCAGCATAATAGAAAGCACTAATCCCAGTTTGCTGGATCTGAAGGGTGAGGGGGGCAAGAAAAAGGTTAAAAAGGAGAGGGGCAAGTACAGAACCCTGTGGAACACCACATAGCAAAGGAAAAGGATCAGAGGGAGGGATGGAGGAGGAGGATGAAAGAACTGAACAAGAGCGCGAATAGAGAAAGGAATGAAACCAGTGAAGAACCGTGTGACAGAGACCTGCCTCTTGGAGACGGAGGAGAAGGAGGGAGTGATCAACAAGGTCAAAAGCAGCCGATAGATCAAGTGCAACCGCCACCGAGATATCACCACGATCGTGTGCTACGTGAAGAGCGTTAGTGAAAGCAAGAAGGATAGTTTCCACACTGTGACCCTGACGAAATCCAGATTGACGCGGGTGAAGAAAATTGATATTGTCCAAGTGATGAGAAAGCTGAGCGAAGACAAATTTTTCCAGGAGCTTAGAGACGAAAGAAAGATTTGAAACTGGGCGATAGTGTGAAGGAATCATAGGGTCAAGAGAGGTTTTTTTGAGAATGGGGCGAATTAGTGCATGTTTCCAGGAGCGAGGAAAGATACCTGAAGTAAGACTAGAGTTGAGCATAGAGAGAAGAGGAGGAAGAAGCCCCAAAGATGGATCCAATAACCAAGTGGAGGGAATTGGGTCCAGGGAGCAAAAGGTCTTATTAGAGGAGGAAATAAGTTGATGGAGTTCAGCTGAGGTTATTAAAGAAAAAGAAGACCAGGTGTGGGAGTGGGTGAGAGACAGCGGGGGGGAAGCAATGGGGGGTGGGGAGAGAATAGGTGGGGGACAGGAGGGAAGGGAGGCTCTGAGATTGGTGATCTTATCACTGAAAAAGGTAGCAAGGAGTGAGGGGGAGGGAGATGGATGGAGAGGAGGGGTAGAAGTGGAAGGGAGAAGGGAGGTAAGTGAGCGGAGCGTATTATAAAGGTGTCGAGTCTGATTCGGGGCATTTGAAATGGTAGTAGAGAAGAAATCCTTCTTGGCCGAATGTACCTGAGAACGATAGTGAGAGCAGAGAGCCTTAAATGAAGAAAGAGTAGACGGGGAAGGAGCCTTACGCCACTGTCGTTCGGCTCTACGAAGCTGGGAACGAAGCAATCTGAGACCAGGATGGTACCAGGGCTGGGAGGGACGGCGTGTTGGGGGGCAGGGCCGAAGAGGGGCCAAAACTACAAACACCTTTATTAAGGTAAATTAGACTGTGAATGAGAATCAGTTGAAGATATTAATTCAGGCATTTATTGCATCTCAGTTAGATTAATGTAATAATCTTATCTTGATTTACCACAAAAAAAATATTAAGCTTCAAGTTGCACAAAATATAACAGCTAAAATAATTTTGAAGGGCATTAAATGGGATCATGTCACTCCCCTTTTGATTAAATTACACTGGCTGCCTATTCATTTAGGAATTCTATTCAAGTTATTATGTCTATATTTTAAATTATGCATGGCATTGTTCCCTATTATATGATGAATATCTAACTGAAGTAACCCGAACCTGGTAGGTGGTGGTGGGACCCACCACCCCACATCCTCCCCCACCCCCAACTCCTTCCCACTTCTACCCTGCCCCCACCTCCTGCCCCTTTTACCTTAAATCACACAAGATAATGCACGCAATATTTGGTATAAACAAACTAGTTGCAGCTTTATTCCTTTAACTCCAACACAAGTAAAGAATAAATTAAAATCCGAAGCCAACATAATACAACAATAGCAATAAACACCTCTTGTTACCAGATATAGTTCTCACCTGCCATATTACTAGCAAGGTGGAACCACCTCCACATCCCTCTCCCCCCACCACTATACACACCAGCAGCCATCAAATGCCCCTCCACCAGTTTCACCATATTACTAGCAAAGGCCTGCACCTACCCGCATCCCACTTCTGAGCTGAAATCACCTGATCCCAAGCCCAATGGTGAACCACCCTGATCCCAAGACCCATGGCGAACCACCCTCTCACCTCCTCCAGCTTCAACTATTGACCCCCCAGCCCTCCTCCCATAAGGGTGGGTTGGCTGGGAAAACACCCGATCTGCCACTGTCCCCACATGCTGCACTGCCCTGGGAGAGAAAGGAGGCCGTGAAGCATGGAGCTCAATGCCCCCTGCTCTGACCCCTCACCCCTCTCCCATACTCCCTTGCTCTTGACCATTGAAATCCCTTCTCCTCGCTTGGGAAAGGGATTTCAAACCAAACTACCCCCCATCTGTTTCCCCCCGCCCCCTTCCCGAATGTCAGGCTTTCCTTTGCCCTGAGCCCCTACCTATCCTTGCCACACAACCTGGACCTCTTCCCCTCCCCTCCCCTCCCCTCCCCCCCCAGGCCAGGCCCCCAGTTACTTGTGGCTGGCGGGGATCTCAGCCCCATTCCCTAGATCAGTTATCACTAGCTGTTTCTCATAGATCCTTACAATCTTCTAATCTTAATTAAGTTGCCCTTCTATGAAGAAGCATAATTTGGCCCCTAGCCTATTTGATTTATTCATTTCTCCCCTAGCTTGCCTGATTCAAGAGTTAGGACTGAGTATTTATCTATGCAGACACCAGTCAGCTTCATCATTCAACAGACAACTATTGGGTTATGCCTTTCAAAACTATCCAGAGGAGAAGCTAAACAGAATCAAAGCCTGGATCGTGTCTTATAGGTGGTCCTCAACCACCAAATATAGAAGCTTCGTGGGTCTGATTTTGACACAAACAGTTCCCTTTCAAGCCACACTTTAGAAATACTCCATTCTTAATTAAGGACTCAATACTGTCTCTAGGAGTGGAAGTTGACTCACAATGTTCTTTCATACCGTACACTTCTAAAACTATACAGAAATCATAGTAACATAGTATATGATGGCAGATAAAGACCAACATAGTCCATCTAGTCTGCCCAGCAAGGTGGCAAGAGTAGGTGCACTCACCGCTCCATGCAGGTCACCCCTCCCCATGCCTTTGTTTAGGGGTGGTACCCACCACTCTGTGCAGGTCACCTCTATTTGTTGAGATATCAGAGACAGTTCAGTTTTTTGCTTTATGCAGAACCAAATCCCTCAGACACTGGATGATCAAGCATCATGCACGTTGTTGCATGTATTGGTGATAAATTGGTTAGATTACAGCAACTGTTGAAGAGTGTTCCTCATCACCAATGAGACTCCAACATATTCAAAACGTAGCAGTAAAATTTCTGTATAACACTAAGACATTTGATTCAATCACTATTGCATGAGCAGTACCGGCTTCCTTGTCTTTTGAGCTTACTGCATGGGGCTCCCGTCTCAACTCCCTTGTAATTCTCTACTGTCCTACTTGCACGCGTCACTCTTCAGAGACCACGTCTTCTAGTGATGTCATCCTTAGACAAACTGTGGCTGCAATATTTTTACACTAAGGACTGTAGTTGTCTTGTGCAGTCACTGGAATTCCTTACCATTGGAACTCTGCCTGGAGAGTTCATTAAAAAGTTCAAAGTTTGGGTAAAGTTAGAGTTCCCTATATTTCCTCTATAGTTGGGGTAAAGTTAGAGTCCCCTAGGTTTCTATTACATCAAACATATTAAACCCATTGTAATGTGCACAACTGTTTGTTATGTTTCCTGTTATCTTCCTGTTATACCATCTTGACTTGTAGAAAGATGGTATAAAATGCAGTATAACAGATCTTATTAAATAAATACATTGGATAAGTTATTCATTAATAGGGCCATGATCCATTGGAATGAACTGCCCAGCACTTTAGAACAGGAGTGAAGTTGTATGTCTTTTTTTAAAAAACAATTATAACTTACTTTGTAAATGTTTATCTTTTGTCCAATTATCCAATTAATTCGCTTAACATATTTTGTATACATTAAGAAGTCTGATACTGTAACTCTGTTTTGTTTTCAGTTGACTAATTCTAGCTCAATGTATTATACAAGTTTTGATCATTTTAAATTTATATTGTAAATTCTATTGATGCTTTATGAACTTGTGGTCCACCTTGAACTTTTTGTAAAGGCAGAATAGCAATATTGGAATAAAATTAAATTAAGGGGCCCTTTTACTAAAGGCCTGCACTTACTGTACAATTAGCAGCAAAACTAATGCATGGTAAATGCAACTATCATGCACTACCTGTCAGGGGCATGCCCAGAGTATGATCGAGCACCTGAACACAAGACGCAATTAATGACACCCGTAGAGGTATCTGTGTGCACTCACGCTAATTACCACATGGTGGCTAAGTGTGCAGCAGTTGTCCTCGTGCCAGCAGCAATGTGCTCTCCACGCCCACACTCCACCTCTAGCCCACCCACTTTTCTCCCTAGCACACGATGGTCACTCACCTTGCATTTTAGCAGCCAGTAGCATTAGCATTCTTGGCTGCCAGTTACCGCTTGCTAAAACGTGAGCTCACCAGTTAGTAGCTTTTAATTAAAGGGCCACTAAAGAAATGCATTTATTTATTTAACAGATTTTTCTATATCGATTTATCATGCAGTCCAAGCAGTTTACTGTAAAGTTAAACCAGAGAGTATACATTAAACCACCAGGGACAATTTAGGGTATACCAATAACCGATCAGGGTACAGTTGACATTTGGTGTGCTTGGAGTTTGTGCAGTTGTCTAAGCGGTATGTTTGCGAAGCAGCGGTAGCGGCCTCCATGTGATATCGGAGCCAAGGGGGCCATGACTTCAGTATCGCATGGAGGTTGCTGCCGCTGCTCTGTAAACATGCCTCTAAGTGTCTTTCGAAAGTTTGATGATCTTGCACTGGCAGGGAAGTCCTCTTTTCTTGACTTTGTATTTTTGTTTTGTATCTTTTCCAAAGTGTTCCGTAAATAGGAATGCTTTCAGCCTCTGTCAGGAGTCAGGGGTGTTATCCATGGATTTTAGTTCTGGGAGAGAGTTGCGAATAGGGAGCATGCCCTGCTGGGTGTTATTTGCTTGCTTTTGGCTTTAGTGGTGGGGATGATAAGCGACACCATATACAATGGGAACAGCCCTTTTAGAAAAAAATAGGTTAAAAAGCTAAAAGGGCAGCATCAGTTAAGAGTTTGCATATAGAAGAAGCAATTTTGCTACTGATACATGCAAATGGCATGGAACTGATTAAGGAGTTTTTCTCCAAACTCAAATCAAGACAAACCGAAATGGGGTCTTTGGAGCAAATAACACATCTTGGTGCATGAGACATGTTGTTACACCATCAAGGTAAAAGAAAAACGTGCAGGTCGTCTGTGCCCCTGAAAGGATGAGCACAATTTCCACCTCAAGCTGTGGTCCAAAATCTAGTTCCAAATGAGAAATCCAGCTATAGTTTTGTGCGACTTGCAGCAGGTGTAAACATCAAAGGGCAATTTTTCCTTTACCATTACAAAATAGGGAATAAATGTATACCCTGAAGGAACACTCAAACCATACTCAGAACACGTCTCCTTGAAATCACTATATATCTTTAAGTAGTGCCTGTTCTAAGATTGCTACTTGTGTGTATATCATTTTCCATGTGTAACTATGCTTTTTATATAAGCAACATGCCACACAACTCTTCTAAAATTGCCTACGGTGTGTAATATGATCCTGTACCCATTCAAAGCTTTATGATTAGAAACAGCACATACTGTGAAATTTAAACAGTCCTGTACAATTCCTAGAGATTGATACGAGCAACCCAGGACAGTGGATTATGGTTCACAGCAAGCATAGAAAAAAACAGCATTGATATTAGAGGTTCCATTGGCAAGTGAACATTGTATTTCATGCTTCAGTTGGAGAAAGAGAAGATCTTTAACTACTAAGCAATACAGTGAGAGACTAAGGGGCATGTCTACTAAAGCACAGTAGCCTTTTGTAGCTATTGCAATATGATAGCCGCAAAAGGCCCGCTGTAAGTCCCAAACTTCCACTGAATCTGCAGGGGACATTCCCATCTTTCCTCCTGCAGATACCTTAGAGATTTTGGACTTAATGTGGAGACCTGTGATCAGGCCTCCCCACTGGTATTCATAAATATGGTGCTAATCTTGCGGTGCTGCCCTCTACTGTCAGGAAACTAAGGGGCAGCACCGCATGATTATGGCCATTTTGGGATGTGATGATGATGGGGGCAGGAGTGGGGAGGACCATTCCTGTCCCCAGTGAACACTAGATCAGCAGGGATTAAAAGGTTTGCCCCAGGGAGGTTTCGGCAGGGGGGGTGGGGCCCTCATAAAGCTTACTGGCTAGCTGGATATAGTTTTTAACGAGGGAGATGGGAGGGGATGAAGAGGTCCGACTGACTAGCTGGAATGCTATACCTTGTTGGAGGTGCACCGATTTCCCCCCCCCCCCTCCCTCTCTTCAGACAGATGCCGATGGGGTTTCAGAGCTGTACAGGGAGGGAATCAGTGTTAAGGGGGGAGGCCACATTTTTTATATTGTTGGTGCTGAGGAACTGTACATTTGTGGCACCAAAAATATTGACAGATTGGGGGGGATTTGCCTCCAGGGCAGATGACTGCTGCTATGCAAACATGATCACCTGTAGATAATGCGACCTCTTGAAGTGGCGTTATCTGCAGCCATGATTGGGCCATTTTTGGCAGCCACCACACAATATTTTTGTGTGCTGGCTGCCAAAAATAGGAATGCCTATTCCCCACCCCAATCCCGCCTCCACTGCACAAAATGCAGATATCGTAGCCACTTTTCTGCGATATCTACATTTCTCCTGCACTAGCTGCCATCACCAGATAATAAATATGCGTTAGCCCTGCAGTAGCAGCTAATGCCCTTTAGTAGACATACCCCTAAGAAAATCTGGCAGAAGGATACAGAACTTTTTCCTGTCATATTGGGTGCCACAGGCTTGATTAAAGGACTTTCTAAGCACACCTCGATAAACTGCCTGTATGTGTTACATCTTATGACCTCCAGAAGGAAGGCATGATACAATTACTATTACAAGCGTTAGCAGTCACTGAGAGACAGAGATCACACTCAACAAACCCTGGCTTAGGAATGAGGTTCATTACTGTCAAGGTATGCAAAAGACAAACCCATTTGGAGGAACTGCCCCTCTCCTCGAAAGCAGCCATTTTAGAATGGTATCACTTCCTATTTCACTCTGATTGGCCGCCACGCACCAGACTATCACTAATGACCTAAAGCACACTGAATGTACACACTGAATCCTGTTATATGGGCCCTGATTAAAAATGGTAAATTTCAGAGACGTAGCTGAAACGATTTAAACAATAACCACCACTGTAAAAAGTGCACTCAGCCAAATGATAACCGTCATTGAGTGCCTACTAATCAAAGGTTTCTTTCCTCAAACAGATGCATTGCTGTGATGGGAAACCTAATTCCTGTCAAAGGAAAACATTACTGGGAAGTAGAAGCTGATGAAAATGTGGAATACAGAATTGGAGTGGCTTTTGAAGATACAAACCGAAATGGGGTCTTTGGAGCAAACAACACATCCTGGTGCATGAGACATGTTGTCACACCATCAAGGTAACAGAAAAACGTGCAGCCTTAGAGACCAGTGCATTAAACCACTTTGATGTTAGCATTGGCATTAATGCAAGTTACATCTTATGTGTCCTAGCACTGCTTTTAATGTGTGTTATGTATTTTTACTTTATTTAATTAACATTTCTTTTATACCGCGCTCTTTATCGTCAGCGCAGTTTACAATTAACAAAACGATTCGAGGACCACAAGGCACTTTCGAGTTTACATCGAACAGGAAGAACAGCTTGGAGAGAGAACAGGGAAAACTATGTACAAATTACATACTGATGTTACGATAATGTTACACAGGGGAGAAGGGATTGAGAATAAGTGTGCATTCCAATTACGGACTACTTCCTCTCACTTAACTAGAGTAAGCGTTTATTTATCAGGTTGTGGGGCGGTGTTTGTGATGCTATGCAGCGCTGGGGGAATTGGGGCATTGTGAAAGTGTGTGATGAACAAGTGGTGCTTGAGGGCTTTTCTAAATTGAGTGATGACCTTATAGCAAACATTGGCTCAAAATTATCCAAAATAGCTAACAAGCTACATAAATGTACGAATCATGTCATTACTGATAAAAAGCATAGTAAAATAAGGTATGTTAAAATGTGGAAATGTTAATACAGGCTCGTATCATGAAAAATTTCTCTACAGCTCAGATGTAGTTTATTTAGCATTAATGTCAGTATGAGCACACTAACATTAACCAAAGAAATTTACCTACAGATTGATTTGCATGTCATTAACATGGATGATTAACATAAGATAATTAGCCTATGTCAACAGGGTGAGCACAAATTAGTTTACCAGTCTCAAAGTTTAAAACAGGGGGGAGCAGCTAAATAGGTACAGATCGTGTTTAATAAATCAAAAAAGTGCAAAATATTAGGCAAAAAATAGAAATGAGATCGGAAAATAAAACCAAACAAGGTAGCAACAGAACCAAGAATCAGGGAAGATGTTAGTGCTACTATCTTAAAGAAAAATGTCTCTATGAATTTGATGGTATTTCCCAATATAAGCTAGTAAACAGATTAATATCTACTAAAGAAATTATTTCATTCAAGTGGATTCTGCAGTGGAACGCCCCTTCTAGTTTGCACATATAATGGCATGATTCATAGATGTCGTGCAGCCCTGGATGGAGGAATTTATGTATCTGCAAATTTGCTTTCCTCAATTCCTGCTAGACCAGTCCAACAAGTGTGTTATGCACTTCAGCCAGCAGATGGAAGCAGACTAGACCATCTTTCAGCAACATCATCACATGGTATAATTCATAGGGTGGCGCTGGAGTTTGCCAGTATGTGGCTTCTAAAGGGGAATTGGATTTAGCTCACGCCTCTTCTCAAAAGAAATTTTCCTATCTCAGGAGGGCTTACAATCTAAGTTTGTAGTAGATATGACATTTCCTACAAAACTCAGGTTAACTTGGAATAACAACAATGAATAAACTGACCAAATCTTTTCAAGAGGAAACAGATGACCTGCCAAAAAGGAGCAGATTATTGCATCATTACAGAACTAGAAAAACAGCTGAAACGCCTGGTCAACCATCACATTATTATCTGGGTGGGTCCTGGACTGGTCTAGCCGAAATCAAGGAAAAAAAAATTAGCTTTTCATCCTGCTAGACCAGTCCAGACAAGTGGAATATACCCAAGCAGTTAAGACTTTGAGTGAAAGTAAAAAGCCATAGTTACTCACCTGTAACAGGTGATCTCCGGGAACAGCAGGCATATGGGGGACGTCGGCACTGATGGAGCCTGGCATGGGTACACTCCCCAGCATCCAATAGGAATGTTTTTGGGAGCGTTCTTCCATACATGCTTGGCTGTCTTCTCACCTTCCCCTCTGGTCTCCTCAGTAAAGTGAGTAGCGGAGAAAAAAATTGTAGAAGAAAGATATCAAGAAGGACAACTTGAAGGGGAGGTGGGCAGGTTGTGAAGACTGATTCCTTCTGTTCCTGGAGATCTCCTGTTACAGGTGAGCAACTATGCTATCTCCAGGAACAAGCAAGAAACCAGTCTTCACATATGGGACTCCCTAACCCAAGACATCCGAGTGAGAGAACAGTCTCAGCACAGCCAGAGATTACAGCAGGGATCCAACAGACTCAGCTCATTCGGAGCACTCCTTGCAAGGTAGTCGGATGGGCAGTGGCAAGTTGTCTAAATTTGAAAAGGTTTACGCCGAACAGCTTGTCAAATTGAGCATCACCTCTGTGGTCTTTATCCAAGTAATAGTGTGCTGCAAAGGTATGTAGTGAAGACCAAGTAGCTGGTTGGCAGATCTCTGAGATAGGGACAGACTGGAGATTACCTACTATAGCTGCCATGGCTCGGACATTAGGGCTGAACATGTTGTGGCAGAGATAGCCCAGCCTGCGAGTAAGCAAAAGATATGCAATCTGTTAGCCATTTTGAAAGTGTCCTATTGGATACTGGTAACACTAGATGACTTTGGTCAAAAGAGACAAATAACAAAGGATTGGTGATAAGTCTTAGTACGGTATAGATAAAAAGCCAATGCTCTCTTACAATCTAGGGTATGAAGTTTGGCTTCAGCAAGTGAGGTGTGAGGCCTTGCAAAAAACGTTGGTAGTGAAATGGATTGGTTCAGATGGAAGGAGGGGACGACCTTCGGCAAGAACTTAGAGTGTGTGCGAAGGATCACCTTGTCATGGTGAAATGTGGTATGTGGAGCATAGTTCACCAAAGCTTGCAATTCACTGACTCTTTGAGCTGAAGTGACTGTTATGAGAAAAAGAAGCTTCCATGTTAGGTACTTTCAGTTTCTTTAATTGGTTCAAAGGCTCTGTGCATGAGTTGTGCAAGAACTACATTTAAATTCCATGTTGTGGGTGGTGGGCGGAAAGGCGGTTTGGTCCAAAGAAGACCATGCATGAATCTGGCCACTAAAGGGTGCATCGAGATTGGATGGTTCTCCAAGGTATGATGGGAGGCTGCAATGGCGCATAAATGCACTCACACTGAGTTTGTCTTGAGGCCAGAGGAGGATAAATGGAGCAGGTATTGGAGTAAGTCCAGAATTGGACATGTGAAAGGGTCTAGTGTTTTCTGTGAACACCAGATGGAGAACCTGCACCATTTGAAAGCATAAAATTGTCTAGTCGAATCCTTTCTGGAAGATAGCAGAACATGCAAAACTCCCTCTTGGAGACCTAAGTGTGAGAGGACAAAGCGCTCAGCCATCACGCTGTCAAGCAGAGTATCTTGAGGCTAGATTGCAGAAGGGTCCCCTGTTCTTGAGAGAGTAGGTTTGGTGAATAACCGAGTCTGAGGGGGATGTGCTTGAGCTAGTTGAGGAAGCAGAGGAAACCATGGTTGTCTGGGCCAGTAAGGGGCAATGAGAACCATCTCTCCCCGGTCAGCCTGAAGCTTGAAAAATGTCTTTGCTATGAGAAGAAGAGGGAAAGTACAGAGCAAATCCTGTCCCCAGTGGATGAGAAACGCATCTGAACTCTCCCTGTGAGGGGAGGGAATCCTGGAGCAATAACGAGGTAGTTGGGCATTGAGGGGAGAAGCAAAGAGGTTGAGTAGTGGCATCACCCAGAGGTGGAACAAGTATTGCGCCACTTGAGATTCCAGCCTCCCCTCGTGTGGATGGAGGATCCGGCTTAGCCTGTCAGCTAAGCGATTCTCTGCTCCTGGAAGGTATACTGCATGCAGGTGAATTCCTCGAGGAATTGTCCAGTTCCAAAGGCAGATGGGCCTCTCTGCATAAGAAGCGAGAGCCTGTTCTCACCTGTTTGTATAGAACATGGCCACTTGGTTGTCCGTCTGTATGAGAAAGGATCATTCCCTGAGTTGGGGAGAGAAGACTCGGATGGTATTGAAAATTGCTCAGAGTTCGAGGAGATTGATATGGAGAGAGCCTCCTGAGCAGACCAGAGGCCTTGTGTTGTAAGGTCATTTAGATGGGCTCCCCAGCCAAGTTTTGATGCATCAGTTTTTCGGGTATACTGCGATGCAGACTTCTGAAAAAGTGACCTTACGACAAGGTTCTGTGGTGTGCACCACTATTGAAGGGCCTTCTTCATCTGAAGAGTAATGGCAATGAAGTCGGATAGGTGACCTGTAGACTGCATCCATTGTTGCAACAGAGTCTACTGCCCAATTCTCATGTTGAGACAGACATGGGGCACGACACAGACTGTAGAAGCCATGTGGTCTAGGAGGTATAGGAATGTTCTGGCCATAACTGATGATTGCTGTTGGAACTGCGTGGACAAGGCAATTAGGCGGAGGCATCTATTGTCCAGCAGAAAAACCCGGCTTTGTACCATGTCCAGTCGAGCTCCTATAAACTCCAATCCTGGGTTGGAGTGAGGAGTGATTTTGGATAATTTATGATGAAACCTAACTCCTGGAGGACATGGATGGTTTGTTTGAGGGCAAAGGTGGCTGTTGAAGCAGTATCTGCCCTTAGCAACCAGTTGTCTAAGTAGGGGAACAGAAAGATTCCCAAAGTTCGAAGGTAGGCTGCCATGACACCCAAACACTTTGTGAAGACTCTGGGTACTGAGGTGAGTCTGAAGGGGAAGACTTGATACTGATAATTGTTGTTCTGAAATACAAACCTGAAAAACTATCTGTAGCTTGGATGGATCAGGAGGTGTGTATAAGCATCCTTTAGATTCAGAGAGCATAGCCAATCATTTGGTTGGAGGTATGAATGAAGATTACCCAGAGAAATAATCTTCAGTTTCTCTTTGATGAGAAATTTGTTGAGATTTTGGAGATCTAAGATAGGCCTGTGACTGCCCGTCTTCTTTGGAATTAGGATGTATCGGGAGTAGAACCCTAGGCCCTGCTGATTTGGAGGCACCTCTTCTATTGCCCCTTTATCCAGCAGTGAGCGAATCTCCTGCTGAAGCAAGGAGGTGCGATGGAGATCTAAAGAAGGTTGTCCCACATAATGAGTGGAAGGAAGATCCTTGAATCTCAACTGCAGGCCCTGACTGACTGGTTGTAAGGTCTAGGGTTCTGAAGCAATGTTGATCCAGTGGTGTGTGTAGTACACTAATCTTCCTGGGATTATGGGAGAATTAGCCATGCTTCTTCTGAAGGAGTCAAAAACTGAGGAGGTTGAGTAGTAGGTGCAGACTGTGGCTTGGCAACCTTGGGTTTCCTGGCTTGTTTCTGGCCATGCTGTCTCTGTTGCTGCTGTTGTGGGGCAGAGTAAGTAGAATAGGAATAATATGGTGTATAAAAATGTTTGTTTTTTGGGTAGAAAGTTTTTTGGTGGCAGTCTTCTTTTTAGAAGAGTCTGCTTTCTTTCTCAAAAGCTTCTTCATGGTGAGGTCATCAGTATCTCTTCCTGGCTCTTTCCCTTCACCTCTGGCCAAATTGGTTCTCACCATTACAGGGGATGTTAATTAATTTGTCCTGGACCCTTTGTTCTAGGTCAGATGCTTGGAGCCATGCTGTCCTCCAAGCTCCAATGCAGGCTGCATTAGATCTGCTATTGGCCTCAAAGGCTGCCCTTGTTAAGAATTTGGATGTGTTCTGGGCATTTGTAACTAAGACCTGATGAGATGCCTGCTTGTCAGAAGGCAGTAGGGCGGTAAACTCTGCCAAGTCCCTCGATACATCCTTAAGGAACATGTCCTTTTACAGCATGTAGGAATCTATTCTCAAGGCTAGCATTGTAGCTTGGAAGGCCTTTCTTCCAAAGGCATCCAAGGTTGTGGCTTCTCTTCCAGGAGGCACAGAGGAGTGTTTTTTCTGGCTTTTTATCCTCCTTGTAGCAGATTCCACTACCATGGAATGGTGGGGGAGCTGTGGTTTCTGGAAACCTGGAGAGGGAGGAACCCTATAAAGAGTACCCAGTCTCTTACTGATCACAGAGGTTGACATGGGAGCCTCCCACATCTGAGCCATTAAATTTTTCAATATGTTATGCACCGGGAGGGTAGCAGCCTCCTTTAGTGCTGATGGGTACTGGAGATATCGAGCTCCTCAGCTCTTGGCTCCATCTCAGTAGCCACTGAGATGTTGAGGGCAGATGCCACATCCTTGATAAAGTCCTGAAAGGACATGTCTTCGGGTAGTGATCTTTGATGCTAATAGGGAGGCAATGGATCCGATGGCACATCCCTATGGGTATCGGAATCAATGGATTCCACCTCGGAGGCTTCTGATCCGGAGCCGGAATTCAGAAGGAAATCAAAGTAATCCTTATCCAATGCTCGATACCTCTGCAACTCAGAAAGTCAATTTTTCGATACTGAGGGCCTCAGTACCAGCTGCTCAGTGGAGCAATGTGAGGCAGGAGATGCCTGCTTAAGAGTGCCTAGTGTGTTATCCATGGGCCTCATTGACGTCGGAGGAACCGGTGCTGGCTGCAGTGCACTCAATGTCATCGGTGTTACTGCCGCTAAGAGTGTAGCAATGCTGCGCTCGATGGTGATGACACAGTCATCCAGTGATGGTACCGGGGAGGAGTGACTCCAGACACAGCTGTGTGGGCCATAACTCCTGATGCCGGGATTGGGATCTCCACCGAGGATTGAACCTCAGGGGGCATCCCTGAACCCCTTTGCGGCTTTGAAGGATGAAACCTCCCATTGGGGTTGTTTCGTTGGACGGTCTACATCAGAGTGCGATGAATGTCATCTGTACTGGTGTCAATGCTCGGTGTCCGAAGCTGATGCTGACCTGAAAGTCAAGGATCTTGTTGCTGAGGTCAATATATTCTTTTTCTCAAGCAATGGTGACTCAGAGTGATGCTTCTCCTTCGTTAGTGATGACCTGGATGCATGGGAAGATTTAGATGGAGCTGATGCCCCTGAGGAGTGCACCGAAGGAGCTGAGTCTATAGGAAACAGTTTAGCCTTCTGTTTGTCCCAGTTCTTCCTACCTCTGGAAGTCATATGATGACAGGAAAGACAGGTTTGGACCTAAACATTTAAGGTTTGGACCTAAACATTTAAGGCATCAGTCATGCTCATAAGTGATGGCAATTGTACTTGAACACTTGGAGCATTTTTTAAAGCCACTCCAGGGCTTCTTCATATTTGGAAAAAGTATGGAGGCAAAATTGAACTGTGCAATGGTGCCTGAGGAGGCCATAGACCTCAACTGAACTCAAAGGAAAAAAAACAAAAAAATATAGAAAACAAATATTTAAAATACAAGAAGAAGGGGAATTGGAATCAATGGGAAGGCAAACCAATGTACTTTGACAGTACTACCGAAGAAATTCTGAAGTCTCTTGACGCAGCTTGCAGGGGCAAGGCCCTGATGGCTCCGCAGAAAAAAAGATGACTGAGGAAAACAGGAGGGAAAGCAGGAAGACAGCCATGGAACACTCCCAAAAGCATTTCTATTGGATGCTGGGGAGTGTTCCCGTGACGACATCACCCATATGTGAAGACTGAGTTCCTGCTTGTACCTGGAGATCAATGCTTCCACAAAGACAGCCCTCCAAAAGGCACAAACTTCTCCAGTGCCAACTTGAACCTATAGTGCTTGATAAAGGCATGCAGGGGCAACCAAGTCTCTGCCCTTCAAATGTCCTCTTGAGTCACTGCCCTGGATGCCACCCAAAGTGAGGCCTGATGAAAGATTGATAATTGCAGCCCAGGACAGCAGATTACAGACACTATGGTTTACGGCAAGTATTGAAAAAACTGGCAAAACAGATATATGTCAATTCTGTAAGAAAGAACTGGAAACAGTGACTCACCTTATAGCAGGCTTGACGTTCTGATGGTGGAAAATTTCTATACGAAAAGTCACAAAGTAGCACACCTCCTCCACTGGAAACTCTGGAAACATTACAACATCACTTACCCTGAAAAGCACTGGGATCATGGCTCTAAAAGAATAACAGAGAATGAAGAGGTTATTATCACCTGGGACATTCCCATTCCAACGGATAAGAATCTGGATGCCAGGATGCCAGTGGTAAAGGAGAAGAATACCCGAACAGCATTGATGATAGAAGTGTCGGTAATGAGTGATTATTCTGTGAATCGTGTGGAGAGGCAGAAGATCCTGAAGTACCAAGAAATGCAATCAGAGACCAAGAAAATGTGGCAGAAAGATACAGAAATCTTTCCCATTGTACTTGGAGTGACAGGCTTGATAAAAATGAATTTCCAAGCACATCATGACAAACTACCCATACCTGTTACATCTTACGAACGCCAGAAGGAAGCTCTCTTTGGCACAATGCAAGTATTATGCTGATCATTAGCAGTAAATTTGAGAGACTAAGATCGTACTCCACATACCCTGGCTTAGAAGTGAGGTTCACGACTGCCATATGCACACAACTAACCCATTTGGAGAAACTACCCCGAGAGAGGCCTGTACTCTCAGAGTACATCTTAAGCCCATCAGGAACAGTTTTCCCTCACAGCAAATAGGCGGAGCTAATGACTTCTTTGATCCAATGAGCGATGCGAGATTTCATAGCCACATGGCCCTTTTGAGGACCAGAAAAAAAAACACAAACAGATGATCAGACAAACAAAAGGAATTTGTGACCTTTGAGTACCTCAGCAGGACCCTCCTGACACTGAGCACATTCAGGGACCTGTCACAACCTAGCTCATCCTCTGAAAAGCTTGGGAGACAAAGAACTCTATTCAAGTGAAATGGAGACATGACTTTAAGAAGAAAGGATGCACCAATCATAAACTGACAGAAGAAGGTGAAAAGGAGAGATAAGGGTCCCTATAGGAGAGAGCCTGAAGCTCTGAAAAGCATCTTGCTGAAGAAATGGATATGAGGAACATTGCCATAAGAGTCAAAACCTTCAAAGTGATGTGATCAAGAGAACAGCACAGTAGGTGAAGCAGATTTACTCCCCAAAGAAAGCATGAAAAATCTGGATGCGCTACATGTGGCACACCTTGAATCTATTCTCTATAGCAGGAAAGCACTGCCATCTGGACCTTAAGAGAATTAAGAACCAACCCCTCATCAAACCCAACCTCTAAAAAGGCCAGGATAGAGGCTACGTCCATCCTCTGCGGCTCCAGTGCACAGGAAGTGCATCAGGCCTCGAAGACCCTTCAAACCTTGACATAGGCCAAAGAAGTGGAAGATCTATGTACTCAAAACAAAGTGTCCAAACTTGCTTGTCTGCAAATAGCCTTTTGGCATCAGCCTGTGCCTTTCAATGGCTAAGCCATAAGCAAGGGCCCTTACTTACCGGCCTCAGTAGAGTCCCAAGCCTCTCCTCACCCACCAGAGCTAGAGACCTGTAGGTAACAGCTATGGAACCAGGCATCCTCAGGCTTAATATGATTGGGGGGGGGGGGAGGGGTCACAGGGCAAAACAGTGGGACGAAAACTCAATCACAAGGGTTACAAGACTACAGCCTGAGCTCAAAAAGCTAGACCAATCTTCACTATGTTGCACCAAACCACACTGCAGCCATCTTCTAGAAGCAGACAATACTGGCAAATTCCAGTGCTGCATCACCATTTTACCAGGTGATAACATCTCTGGTCTGCCTCCATTTGCTAACTGGGGTGCATAGCCCACTTGTCTGGACTTGTCTAGCAGGATAAAAAGGAATGTTTGTGACTACAGCAACATAAACAAATTTATTGCTTGTTATGCCGGTCTTCAGGTGGCGAGGAGTGGGAAAGTGTGCGTGGAGGGGAGGGCGTAGCAGTAGTATACAGTAAGAAGTGGATCTTGAGTCAGAGAAGATGGGAAGCATCAAAGGCATGTGAAAGAATGTTAGTTGACCTGCATGAGGAGGGGCATGTGTTTTTTTTTATTATTATTGTTGTATTGTCCTCTGGGTTTGTCTCAGGAATAATGTGGGGAGGTTGGGGATAAAATTGCTGAAGCATGGTTAGAGTTTTAGGAATAGACTGTATGAGGGGAGATTTTAATTTGGTTTTAGGGGTTGGATGGTATCAGTTTCTGTCCTCGATGTTGCAGGATATGGGGTTTTGTCAATTAGTGAGAGGGCCTATTCATGTTAAGGGGAATATGTTGGATTTGATTTTTGAGTCAGCAGAGATGGTGGGACAGATTGCTTTGTTAGTGGAGGACAGTGTTCGAGTTCCCTAGTCCAACCATCATGTAGTCCCTTTTCACTTTAAGTGATGTAGGAGGGGGAATGATGGAAGACTGGAAGTGATTAGATGGCAGAGGGGCACAATTGATGAAACAAAGTTGTAGGAGGTTGCCCTAGGACAGAGAAGGGAAGGGCAGGAGGAGCTGGTGGAGGATCAGGTGGGAGATTGGATGGCAGCTATGAAGGAAGCGTTGGAGGTGGTGGAGCCATTGAAACAGATGCATGTTCTGGAGGCAAAGTTGAGGAATAGGGCTTAGTTTTCTCCCTCTTTGTTAACCTTAAAGAAAGAGTTGCGATGATTGGAGAGATGTTGGCAGAGGTTGGGGAGAGAGGTAGATAGGATGAGTTGGAGAAGGAAAGCAAATAAATATAGGAGGCATCTTCCGGAGGCTAAGAAGAGTCTGTGCTCTGCCAGAGTGTTAGCTGCAGGGAATAGACCCAAGGAATTATTGGGTTGGCATATCAGCTGCTAGAGCAAGATAACAGGGGAAGGATTACTGGAGAGGGTGGGCTTGATGCGGAGGTGGTGGCTGATTATTTTTTGGAGAGTGGAGACACTGCAGAGTTTGGGTGTGATGTTGGAAAAGGGGAATGGGTGGCAAGATGAGTTGGGTGAGATAGTTAAGTGGGAGTCTCTTGAGTAGAACCCAAGAGTCACTGAGAGGTTTGATTCAGGCATTTCACTTTACCTGGATGCACTTAGATCCCATCCCCCATCAGTTAGTGAAAACATATTTGGTGGATGTGTTGGATTGGTTGGTGGATTTAGAGAATGAGTTGTTGGCTCAGGGAATGTATCTGCAAGTGTTGAAGGAAGCAATGGCAGTCGTCATTTTTTTAGAAAGGAAATGAGCTGAGCTATGAAAATCTGTGACCAATATACTCTTTGTTGTGTCTGGCGAAGATTTTGGAGAAGCTGTGAGTGCTGATACAGTTGGACAGTTTGGAAGAAGAGGGTGAGCTTGATTGGGGGCAGGTGGGTTTTCATAAGGATGGCATTCCCTATTTTTCAGAAAGGAAATGAGTTGAGCTATGAAACTCTGTGACCAATATACTCTTTGTTGTGTCTGGCAAAGATTTTGGAGAAGCTATGAGTGCTGATACAGCTGGACAGTTTGGAAGAAGAGGGTGGGCTTGATTGGGAGCAGGTGGGTTTTCATAAGGAGTCGAGCACTGAGTCTTTAATGCTGTCGGCATTGGACAGGTTATGTTGGGCAAAGGATAGTGGGTGGTTATCATGATTGACCTATCTGCAGCCTTCGATTCAGTGGCTTGGGGAAATTTTGTTGGAGAGATGTAGGAAGTTGGGAATGAGAAGGAATGTGCTGTGGCTTAATTCTTTTCTCTGTGAAAGACGTTTTAGAGTCTGGAGGAGAGTTCAGTTATCCTTGGCCCAAAGCTTGGTGTGTGGGGTGCCACAAGGGTCAGCATTGTTTCCTATTATTTTTAATATTTTCATGAGTCTGGTGAGAGGGATTATATGGAGCTACAGTTTTCAGGGGTTTCTTTATACTGCTAGTACTCAGTTGGTGGTAGCTTTTGACGAGAAGAAGAATGTGATAAGGAGAGTGAATGTTCGTTTGGTGGAGGTTGCCAAATGGTTAAGGGGGAATAAGTTAGTTCTAAATGCTGAAAGTCTAAGAGCTTGTTGTATGGGGAATTGGAGGACAGAGGCTTGTGGGAGGTGCCAATGATTGGAGGGGTTCAGTTAGTTTGGAATAATGAGATTAGAGATCTGGGGGTTACGCTGGATGCAGACTTGACCTTGCACGCTCAGGTGTTGCGTACAGTATATGGAAAACTATGGGTAGTACAGCAACTGTGTCCTTTTTTAAACCTGGAGGCTATGCAATTTCTTATTCAGGCTCTCGTGATCTCCGTCCTAGATTATTGTAACATTTTGTATGTGGGTTTGCCGGTGTATATGTTGAGGAAATTGCAGGTGGTGCAGGATACTGCTGTCCGCTGCTTTTAGGACATGGAAAAAGGAATTCAGCATCAAAGGCACTTCACTACATTTAAGATAACTAGGCCCCTGACCTCGAGCTATTTACAAAATGACCTGTCCTGATATCGGCTGGGCAGGGTGTTGAGGTCGATTCAATGTCAGCTTCTTGATATCGCAGATTTTCATCAGGTATGGCACAAGAGATGGCGAGAGGGAGCGTTTATGATCTCTGCACCATCCTTGCGAAATAAACTTTCTGATAGGTTGCATAAGGAGCAGGAGCCAACTACATTTAGGAAAGCTTTGAAAACTTTTCTGCTTCCTCAATAATTTCTCCAGGTTAGACTCAGGAAGAGCAAGTATTCAATTCTGTATTGGATACGGGGGGGGGGGGGGGGGAGGGGGGGGTGGGTTTGATTATTTTCTTGTGATTAGTGTACATGTGTTATGTTTTAATGATTGTTCACTGCCTTGAACGCTGTGGCATATGGTGGTTTAGAAATGTTTTAAAATAAATAAATAGCAAATTCCATTGAAAATTTTCCTGTAGTGGCCTTCCACTGTAAGGCTTTTAGGGACAGGAAATACATCTACCTACAGAACCTGAATGTAACTTTCCTTGTGGCGACGATGAAAAGGTGTAAACTATATCCAAATGAAATGATCAAAATATAGGGCCAATAGGCTTTTGCAGAGACATTACTAAGGGGCCTGGTTACTAAAGTGCAAAAATTAACATGCGGTAAATGCAAAACTTGTGGGGCAATTGTTGGAGGTGTGCCTAGCATCTGCTCTGCAGTTACCACACAGTAAATGAATCAGCAGTAGAGCAAAAGCACTTAGGAGCTATCAGGTATCACGGAGGTCAGCATACATCAAGTAGGCTGCTGTAAAATTTACCGTGCATTAAAAACCCCATGCTACCTGGCATAGACTGGGTGGTTCAGGGTTAGATCATGCACCTTGTGGGTATTTTTGGCATATGCTCACCGGCAATGTTGCACTTAACACAGCTGCACTTACATTCACTTCAGTGGGTAGCATTAAGTGCATCCACACTGATCATGCCAAACAGAAGCAGCTCAGGGGTGGCACAAAACCTACACTAGCTACATGGAGAAATGCTGGGCACACCTTCATTTTGTAGCATGGCTGGAGCGCCACCCCTGCTCTCATTTTCAGAGCTGAAAGTGCACTACCGGCATGAAGCTTAGTAAACATGCCCTTTAATGCATTATTTGATGTATTTCCTGAAGCCTGCTGAACATAAAATAAATAAACACATTCCCCCCCCCCCCCAAGCTGCATTGTCACCGTTCTTCACCCTCCCCCAAAGACCCCCAACCCTCCACTCTCAATATGTGTTGCCACCATCTCCTATTGCGTTCATGGGGCTCCAGAACCTCCTCCCAGTGAAGCTCAAGACCCTCTCCCACCTCCTAATCCTCTCCCACCAGCACTTACCAGGTTAGTGGAGGGCAGGAGAATCTCTGAACACTCCTGCCTCATCACTGGCCTGGGGGCAAAAGGGTAGTTTTCATCTCTAGATGTAGTACCACAAGAATATCACTAGGGGTCAGAACCACCATTTTGCATCCAGAGCAGTAACATTCAGGAGCACTCCCCCCCCCCCCCCTTCCAAGCCACCAACACCACCCCTGGTAAGATGGGAGGAGATAGGGACCTCATCATGGCGGTGGAGGATGGTTGAAATACAGATTTGGGGGGTAGGAGGGAGTCACAGTACAGACTGCGAGGGATATTGTTTTCCTTTTAACGCAGTGGGTCACGGTAACGTCCTGCCAATGGCACAGATACACTTAATACCTCCTCCTGAAGTGCGCCTGTACTATCAGCAGCCATGCTTAATACGCAGTCCACACCCACTCTACATCCATATTTCCAGTCCCATAGCATGGTATGCAAGTAATGCGCATGGCTTTGCCTACGCGAGAGCACTAGCTGAGCTCTCTTGCTAACTGGCACTAGCTAGAAAATAAATACAACTGAGAGAAAACCAGTTCAAAACCACAGAAATTAATTTGGGATTCTTAGAGGACAGGGATCTGCAGGGGGAAAAAGCTGGTCTGTTCGAGTCTTTTAGATTTTTTCCCAGTTTTCAGGCAGCTTTTCAGCTCATTTCAAAATGTTTTAAAATAAGTTTTAACAGGAACTTTTTAATTCTTGGAAATATGCTTTGTGTGCATTGTATCTTTGAAAGCACATCCCTATCAGAGGAGCATCCAGCTAAACCAGCCATCCTCATATTTGTTCCATTGGCTTTTATATGCTCACGTTTTCTCTTTTCCAATTGACGCCCCATGAGTTCCAAAACCAGCAGAGACAGAAAAGCAGCAGACTTTTCTTAGATAGTGCAAAGGACCCAGTTTCAAAATGACCACGCTGAACTCAAGCAATTTTTAATTCCTAGGCACAAATATGAGTTTCTGCACTGTGGGGGTACGCCAGAGGTCCGGATTACAATACCTCCAAGGAAAATTGGAATTCTTCTCGACTATGACAACTGGAAGCTGTCCTTTTTCAACTTGGATCTTCCGCAACATCTTTATACATTCAGCTGCCATTTCCAGCACTTAGTGCATCCTTTCTTTGCTTTAGAAAAGCCTGGGGTTTTAAGGATACGTAATGGCATTGGCGTACCCAAGTCTCTCCATTTTTGATAAGGTACGTCTTTAGCGTTAAGAATGCTCACAGAACTACCCCCTTTATTGGCATGTATTCAAAGTTTCATCTACCAATTAAGATTTGTATTTATTCCTTTAACAAAAATATCACATAAGTTCATTTTAGAAAATAATTAGAGTTGTTGCTTTGTGGCAGTAGTGAATGCTGCTTTGCAGAAGGCCTGGGTTTGATTGCCAGATCAGGTCTTTTGCTCCCCAGGCCAGTAGGATACTAAAGAGAGCTCATTCCCAGTCACTGTACAAAAGCGACACCTAGTGGCCAGATTTAGAGGTCATGATTGCAGGGGCTGAAAAGGAGGCCTGTATGCATGAGCCCCGTCAGGACCTTTGCTGCAAATACTGGGCTAGGTGAGCCAAACAAGGCAATAAAAGCAAGGGGAAAAATCCCTGGCCAGTTGGTACTGAAGGCTCAGGGTGCCAGATTTCAGCCCCTGATCCAGTGAGTGAGTGAGCGAACGAGCTGGAGACCCACAAGGGGCAAGAGGAGCTGTCTCTTCTCCACCAAAAGAAGATATGCATTAAGTACATTGTTTTCTAATCATCATGTTACAGAGTTAGCTACGTCTCAAAATTATCCACATAAGGAAAATCTCTTGTAATTTTTTCAGATGAAACCTATAACATTAGCGATGAAAAGATTCATGTCAAATGCTGTGTACACTTCCATATATAAATTAAATAAATAAAACTACTGAAAACAAAATCACAGCCATATGCCCTTGATAGGAAAAGCTGCTAAATATATTTACATGTATGCTGTTCTTCAATAAAATACTTGTACGCATCAATAGAACAAAGTCCTCTCACGTGTTTGTGTTTTCCAAGTAAATATGATTTCAAATAAGTGAAATGAAACATTACAGAACAGTAGAAAGATCATCTGTTTACATGTCGTCTATTAATGAATGAACAGAATGTCAGTGAGCAAATCTGAGGCCAGGTGCATTCATTCTTTAAGTGATAACAAGTCATTTTAGAGCAATTGTGTGGCATTTACCCATGTAAATGCTAATTTTACAGCATCACTGTCTACACAGGTTCATGCCACAGGACAACAGATTGTAAGAGGGTGTGTTCTGTGCATAATTTGGAAAGATCAAAAAACAAAAAATGTATTCTCAAATTTTCATGGGATACATGGATTTTTTTTAAACTTTCCTGTATAGACTTTTGCTTCTCCTCTAATTTACAAATAAGTGTCAGCAATGCTCATTTCAGCCAGGGATTTAGGAAAGTGATTGACAGACCAATAGTGCCTAACTTTCTAGTATTTAAAATGTCCTTACAAATATTAAAAATTGGCTCCTGAATTGCCTGTTCTTATATGTGAAATTTTGTAATATGGTGCTTAAACATGAACATACTGGAACTTACACGTGTAGGTAGTAAAAGTCATCACCTGTGCATATAAGACACTGAGCAAGGCTGCTCTTTTTTTTACGCAATAATTCTTCTAATATGCTTCCACCTGCTACACGTCTAGGAAAATGCACATGGATCTCTCACTGCCCTGTACATATTCTACAAAGGGCCCACATTCAGGAGGCCTTTTGCAAAACAGGTGGGAAATTGAGAGCATACCAACTTGGATGTTCTATTTTCAACCTTTTCACCCTGGTTCACAAAACTTTGCACACTGGTATTCCTGCCTGTCTCTCTTGGCATATTAAGAGTAGTTACTCACCTGTAACAGGTGTTCTCCAGGAGCAGCAGGAATCAGTCCTCACATATGGGTGACATCGGCACCGACGGAGCCCTTGCGGAGCAATTTCCCCAGCTTTCAAAGAAAGCCTTTGGGAATTGCAGCGCGCATGCGCGGTCCCCTTCCCGCCCAAGGGTGCCATCTTGCTCAGTCTGATGACATAGCTAAAAGACAGCAAAAAAAATCAGCAAAAACAAAATGATAGGACTGCAACTCCAAGGGGAGGAGGGAGGGTTGTGAGGACTGATTCCTGCTGCTCCTGGAGAACACCTGTTACAGGTGAGTAACTACTCTTTCTCCAGGACCAAGCAGGAAGTCAGTCCTCACATATGGGACTCCCAAGCTTAAGGCTACCGGAGACCTCAAGCACAAAAATGAGCTCCCTCTAGCTCAGCAGTATAGAAGGAAGGAATCTTCTCTGAAAACGCCCCCGACCGGTAGCCCAACACCAGGGCTGGAGGGTAGGAGTTGCCTAAACCTCAAAGAGATTATGGAGGACTGCCTGACCGAAAGCACTGTCCCTGCGGGACTCCCTCTCCAGGCAGTAATGTGCCGCAAAAGTCTGGCTTGAAGACCAAGTAGCGGCCCGGCAGATGTCTGCCAACGGAACAGAGCGGAGGTGTGCCACAGACGCAGCCTTCGCCCTAACACGATGAGCCGTGACTCGACCCTCCAATGAGAGGCCGGCTGCCCCATAAGCCCAGGCGATACAGTCAGCTACCCAGATGGACAAGGTACGCTTGGAGACAGGTAGCCCCAAGTTATTGGTGTCAAAAGAAATGAAGAGCTGAACAGCCCTCCTATGCTCCCGCGTACGGTCAAGGTAGAAGGACAAGGCCCTCCTACAGTCCAGGGTATGCAGGACCATTTCAGCTCGGCTGGAGTGCGGCCTGGGAAAGAAGGTCGGAAGAACCACCTCCTGGTTGAGATGAAAAGGAGAAACCACTTTTGGAAGAAACTTAGGGTGAGTCCGTAAGACCACCCTATTCCTGTAGAACCTAGTGTAAGGAGGATCAGACACTAGGGCCTGCAGTTCACTAACATGCCTAGCAGAGGTAAGCGCTACCAAGAACAAGGTTTTCCAAGAAAGAAAACGAAGAGGGCAGGTAGCCATAGGTTCAAAGGGCGGACAGGTAATCCGCTGCAAGACAACATTCAGATCCCATTCAGGGGCTGGTGGACGCAAAGGAGGCTTAAGCAGAAGGAGGCCTCGGAGAAAACGAGCCACCAAAGGGTGGTTGGACAGAGGCTTGCCATCTACCAGTGCTTGATGTGCAGAGAGAGCACTTAGGTGGACTCTGACAGAGTTGGACTTAAGGCCCAGATCGGAGAGGTAAAGCAAATATTGCAAGACTACTGCCACCAAGCAGGAGAAGGGATTCTCAGACTGCTGAGCACACCACACGGAGAAGCGACGCCACTTAAGAGCGTAGGACTTCCGGGTGGAGGGCCGCCTGGAGGCCAAGACGACCTCTTCCACCTCCCTAGGCAGCAGGAGGGGAGCAAGGACTACCCTTTCAGCAGCCAGGCCATCAGATGAAGGGACCGGAGGTTGGGGTGTAGGAGAGACCCGTGGTCTTGTGTCAGGAGAACGGGTTGAAACCCCAGAGGAAGAGGAGTGTCCACCGCCAGCTGCATTAGAAGCGGGAACCAAGGTTGCCTCGGCCACCGGGGAGCCACTAGGATCAGCGAGGCTTTGTCTCGGAGAACTTTGAAGAGCGTCCGAGACACCAGCGGCATGGGAGGAAAGGTGTACAAGAGGCCTGTGGACCATGGAATCAGAAAAGCATCCGGCGCTACTCTGAAAGGATGAGGTTGTCGAGAGCAGAATCTGGGTAGTTGCCGGTTCAGAGGACTGGCAAACAGATCCAAGGTGGGGAGTCCCCACTTGAGGAAGATCTGCTGAACCACTAATGGATCCAATCTCCACTCGTGTGGTTGGAGTATCCTGCTTAGTTTGTCTGCCAGGTAATTTTCTTGACCTGGGAGATAGACCGCTTTGAGGAGTATGCTGTGGCTGACTGCCCAAGAGCACAGCCGTCGTGCCTCCTGACAGAGAAGGAAGGAGCCTGTGCCTCCTTGTTTGTTCACGTAGAACATTGCTACTTGATTGTCCGTCTGGACCAGTACAGACTGGTGAGAAGTGAGGTGGGAGAAGGCTCTCAGAGCTAGGCGGATGGCTCTGAGCTCCAGGAAGTTTATCTGCTGCGCAGACTCCCAAGGAGTCCAGAGGCCTTGAGTAGATGTCCCTTGGCAATGTGCTCCCCATCCCAGGAGAGAAGCATCGGTTGTTAGTACCTGAGAAGGAGGAGGAGATTGAAAATCCACTCCCAGTACTAGGTTTGGCAGATGAAGCCACCACCGCAGAGAAGAGACCAGCAGGTCCGAGACTTGTACTGAGTCCGTCAGGCTCCCCGTGGCCTGATGCTATTGAGTGCGAAGGCACCACTGGGCAGGTTGCATGTTCAGGCGGGCATTGGGGGTCACATGGACCGTGGAAGCCATATGGCCGAGCAGTCTCAAATTGCCTGGCAGAGACCAGGGAATTGCTGCGAAAGTGGCTGGCGAGATTCATGAGCCTGTGGGCCCTGTCCAGAGGCAGGAAGGCCCGCGCCTGAAGTGTGCTTAACCTTGCGCCGATGAATTCGAGATCTTGAGAGGGGAGCAAAGTGGACTTTGCGAAGTTTATGACAAAGCCCAAGTGCTGGAGCAGAGACACAGTGCGATGAGTGGCTTGAGTGGCCTCTTGGGAAGACTGGGCCCGGATGAGCCAGTCGTCCAGGTGTGGAAACACAAAAAGGCCTTGAAGTCTGAGATAGGCCGCCACCACTGCCAGGCATTTGGTGAAAACCCGTGGGGCAGAGGATAGGCCAAAGGGCAGGACCCTGTACTGGTAATGATTTCCTCCCACAACAAATCTGAGATATTGTCTGTGGTCTGGATGAATAAGGATGTGAGTATAGGCATCCTTTAGATCTAAGGAGCATAGCCAGTCTCCCTGCTGGAGGTAGGGCAGCAGGATTCCAAGGGAAAGCATCTTGAACTTTTCCCTTGCCAGGAACTTGTTGAGGTTTCACAAGTCCAGGATGGGTCTGAGGCCTCCTGTTCTTTTTGGTATCAGAAAGTACCTGGAATAAAAGCCGTGACCTCTCAGGTGGTGGGGCACCGGTTCCACAGCCTGTTCCTGAAGAAGACTTGCCAACTCCTGAAGGAGTAAGTCCCTGTGCAGAGGGAGTCTTGGAGGCTCCCCTGGAAAGTAGGAGGGAGGTACCTGGTGAAAGTGTAAAAGATAGCCTTTCTGAACTATATGAAGTACCCAGGTATCTGATGTGATGGCTGACCACCTGTGGGCAAAGTGGACCAGCCGGCCTCCCGTGCTGAGAGAAACCAGCTGAGGGGACGAGGCTATGCTGATGGAGTCAAAAAACCCCACCCTGCTGAGCAGGGGCCGGTGTAGTGGGCTTGGGGGCCTGCTGCCTACGGGACCCATTACCCCGTCCCTTGGCCTGCTGACCCTTTTGGGGAGCTGCTGAGGCCTGATACTGAGGGTAGTATTTATAGGCAGCCGCCTTCCTCGGGTAAAAGGGCTTTTTCCCCGAGCCCTTCTTCTTCTGAGAAGGGGCAGAGGTTTTTCTGGATAGCCTAGTTCTGGTCAGAGTCTCGGTCTCGATTTGTGCAGCCTTTTCAGCCATGGGTTTGCCAAAGAGGTTTTCACCTCTGCAGGGGACATCGACCAACTTGTCCTGTACCCATGGCTCGAGGTCAGATGACTGAAGCCAAGCCTGTCGGCGGGCACCGATGCCGGCTCCTGCTACTCGAGCCGATGCTTCGAAGCCATCGTAGGCTGCCCGAGAGATAAACTTCGAGCACTCTCGAATCCCAGTGGACAAGGCTTGGAACCTCTGCAAAGGTTCCTCGGAGAGACCAGCCGAGAACCCGGCAATTTCCTTTGCCAGATCTCGGAGATACATGCCCATATAGAGCTGGTAGGTCTGGACTCGACAAGCAAGCATAGAGCCCTGGAAACACTTTCTACCGAGGGCATCCAGGCTCCGGGCCTCCCTGCCAGGAGGCACAGAGAAGTGCATTTTTTGACTCTTGAGTCTATGCATGGCCGATTCCACCACCATGGAATGGTGCGGTAGTTGTGCCTTTTGGAAGCCAGGGCTCTTGCGGACTCGATAAATGGAAACGACCCGCTTGCTTAACACCGGCACCGACGCCGGGTTCTCCCACATGCGGAAGAGAAGTCGTTCCAGCATCGGAGGAACCGGTACAGTAAAGGCCTCCTTCGGGGGAGAATCATACTGGAGGGCATCAAGCTCCTCGGCTCGAGGCTCCTCCTCGGGATCCGCGGGGAATGCCAAGGCCTTGGCCATATCCCGCACGAAGTCCGAGAACCGGGTGTCCTCCGGGGGGGACCGTCTCCGAGGTTCGGACTCGGGCGAGTCCGATGGGACACACCGAGTCCGAAAACTACCAGGGGACTCTTCGTCCTCCGATTCCCAGTCGGACTCCGCGGAGGAGGATTTGAGTGGCTCCGGTCGGGTGGGCACCGATGCCCTCTGCTCCGATGCCGAAGGAGTCGGCGTTGACGACCTCGGTCCCGAACGGGAGGCCGAGGGAGACCGCGACCGAGGATCGACTCGAGCTCGGATGGACTCGAGGATCGGCTCGGTCTCCGGGGTCGACTTGGACGTTGACGTCCCGGTGGCCGGGGCAGACGCATTGGCAAGGCCAGCGATCAATGCCCGCTGCTGGTCCATGAAGGCAGCTAAACTGCTCTCCAAGGCCGTCAACCTGAGTCCAAGCTCAGGAGACCCAGCAGCCCCTGACTCGGGCCCCGATGGCATCGGGCCCGACGTCAGCTCCTTCGGAGGCGAGTCCACGAGGACCACAGTACTCACGTGTCCAGGCGACTCCATTTCGAGATGAGGATGTTTCGAAGGCCTCTCCGACTCCGAGGACCCGGGACGGCTGTCGGGGCTATGCGACCTGGCCCTCGAGGAACCAGGAGCGTCCGCCGACGCCGCCCTCGCGGGTTTTTTCTTCCTATGATGTTCCCGGGTAGGAGACCCCAGCTCAGAGGAACTCCGATGATGCTCAGGACTGGAGTCCCGGGACGTCGAAGCCTCTGACGAGGTCCAGGCCCAGCCGGACGCGGAGTCAGAGAAGATTCATTCTCGTTGATGTTGCCGACTCCTCAACGCTTTTGAGGACATTTTGCCACACGGACCACAGATCATCGGGTCATGATCGGGTCCGAGGCAGCGGAGGCAGCAGTCGTGTGTGTCGGTAAGAGACATGAGTTTCTTACAGCGATCACACTTCTTAAACCCACTGGCAGCCATCGAGGGAAAAAGGGCCCCTGCGAGGTCAAAAGACAGGGCTGCCAGTGAAAAGGAAAAAAATGGCGCGAAGCTTGTCACGAAGGACAAAAAAACGAAAAATAAAGAAACGGACCCGATACCGGCGTAGCGGGTCCGGGCGGGAAAAAGGATCCGGCGTCAAACCGAAAAAGAATAAAAAATAAGAGAGAAAATCAACTTTTTCAGCGGTGATCACAAACAGCGTCTGTAGGGCTCCGCGGAAAAAAGAAGACTGAGCAAGATGGCACCCTTGGGCGGGAAGGGGACCGCGCATGCGCGCTGCAATTCCCAAAGGCTTTCTTTGAAAGCTGGGGAAATTGCTCCGCGAGGGCTCCGTCGGCGCCGACGTCACCCATATGTGAGGACTGACTTCCTGCTTGGTCCTGGAGAAATCCCCGTGCCCTGCCATGTCGTCTTCGCTCTATCCATGCGAACCAGCTTCATTTCCCCCCTCCTTCTCGTGCCTACTATGAATCCACTAGACACTCATCTTTCTATTTTTTGGGTCCCAGCCTCTGGAATTCATTCCCCCGTGATATCTGTTTAGAACTCTCCTTCCCCCAATTCAAATCTCTTAAAACCCCTCTTTCAGCTTGCTTTCGATCTACCATCGCAGGCTTAGAATTCTGCTCCCCTCCTGGCCCTCCCCCTCTTCTCTCCTGCTATGATTCTGTTTATTTTTCATTTTCTCACGTTTCCTTTCAATTTATTGGTGTTCCTTTTACTTTCCTTGTAATGTGATTTTATTGTTCACCGCTCTGCCGTTCTGAAGGGCGGTAGAGTAAATTTTAATAAACCATAAACCTAGGCCGCCTATGCTAAATCCAGCTTTAAGAATCTCAGGAGGACTAGCCAGAACGTTCTTAGAGAATGATGATAAATATTTTGGGATTTACAGTATTACTGTTGTTGTTAAGTGCTATTAAGTTGGTGTCAACTCATGGCGACCCTCTGGATAGTTGTCCTAAATTGTGTTCGGTCTTCAGTCAGGCAGCTCATTAATGACAGACTGGCATCCATAGCTACTGTTATTGTATTGATCCATTTCATTGCTGGCCTTCCTCTTTTGCTTTGACCTTCTACCTTGTCTTTCCCTTCGCATATGTCCAAAGTATGAAAGTCAAAGTCTTGTCATCTTAGCTTCTAAAGAAAGCTTAGGTCTGATCTCCTCTAGTTTGTTCTGTGGGCAGTCCATGATATACATAGTATTTTTTGCCAGATCATAATTCAAAGGCATACATTTTCTTCCTGTCTATCTTTTTCACTGTCCAACTTTCGCATCCATATGATGTTATTGAAAATACCATGGCTTGAACAAGTCAAATCTTTGTATAGAGAGACACATCTCTGCTCTTGAGAATCTTATCTAGATCTTTCATAGCCATTCTGCCAAGAGCAATATGTCATCTGATTTCTTGACTGCTTGTTGCTTCTTTATTGATAGTTGATCCAAGTAGGTTAAAGTTGTCCACTATTTCAATTTCTTCTCCATCAACAATGAACTTATTTATTTTGTCATTTGCCAAGATCTTTGTCTTCTTTACATTAAGATAAAGGCCCATTTTAAGACTATGTTCCTTGATCTTGAGAAACAAATGTTTCAGATGGTACTACATTACTGGCTGAAAGTGATGACTATCAGCATAGTGAAGGTTGTTGACGAATCTCCCACCAATCTTCACAACTCTGTCGTCTTCATAAAGTCCTGCTTCTCTGATGATATGTTCTGCATATAAATTAAATAGGTAGGGGGAAAGTATGCAGCCTTGTCATACACCTTTGCTGATTTTAAACCATTCTATTTCTCCTTGTTCCGTTTAACTGTTGCTTCTTGATCAATGTAAAAGTTGTGCAAGAGAATGATCAGGTGTTCTGGAATACCAATGCTTCTTAATGTGGCCCAGAGTTTCTCATGGTTTACACAGTCAAAAGCCTTGCTGTAATCAATAAAACACATATAGATATCATTGCATATGTGAGATGGATCCTTGAAAAGACTAAATACCGAAAGGATGTCTCTAGTTTATCGCCCTTTCCTGAACCCTGCTTGCACTTCAAGTAGCTCTTGTTCCAGGTATGGTTGTAGACTTTGCTGAATAATCTTCAGTAGAATCTTGCTGGCATGTGGGATCAGAGCGATTGTGCGATAATTTCCACAGTCAGATGGATCACCTTTCTTTAGTATTGGTATAAACAGATCTTTTCCAGTCAGTTGGCCATGCTGTTGTCTTCCAAATTCCTGGCAGAGCCTTGTAAGTATGGTAACAGTTGCATCAGTTTGCTGTAATGCTTCTACGGGAATGCCATCAATGCCTGGTGCTTTGTTCTTCAATAAGACTTTCAGTGCTGCTTCAACTTCTTCTTTCATCACCAATAGTTCCGGATCATAAGGTACAGGTTGAAACAGCTGTTGGTCCACTTGATCTTTATCATATAACAACTCTATATTCTTTCTACCTTTTCTTGATGATCTCAGCATCATTCAACATAGATCCTTGAGCATCTTGTAACATTCCTATTCGAGGATGGAATTTTTTCTTTAACTCTCGTAGCTTTAGGAAAGCAGATCTTGTTCTTCCTCTGATAGTTTCTGCTGCTATTTCCTTGCATGCATCATTGTAGTACTCCTTGTCTTGTCTTGCTGCATGTTGGAAATCTCTGAGTTCTGCGATTGCCTCTCTTTCTCCTCTGGCTTTAGCTTCTCTGCATTTCTGGGCAATTTTCAGAGTTTCTTCAGCCATCCATTTTGGCTGTTTTTGCTTTTTCACCTTTTGTAGAGATTTCTCACTTTCTTCCAATATAACCTTTTTAATGTCATCCCATAACTCTTCTGAAGTTCTGTCATTTGTATCTAAAGCAGCAAATCAATTTTGCAGGCAGTCTTTAAATTCTGGTAGTATATTCTCAAGGTCATATTTTACTACATGCGTGAGTGGCTTGCACTTTTCAACTTTAGCCTGAGTTTGCATACTAGTAGCTGGTGATCTGTACCACAGTCAGCTCCAGGTTTTGTCTTTGTTGATGTTATAGAGCTTTTCCATCGTTGACTACCACAGATGAAGTCAATTTGATTTTTGTACAATCCATTGGGTGATCCATGTGTACAGTCGCTGCTTGTGTTGCTGGAAGAAGGTGTTTGAGATGAATAGATTGTTGGTCTTGCAGAATTCTCAGTCTTTCTCCAGTTTCATTTCTGTTGCCAAGTCTATATTTTCCAATCATTTTGCCGCCTTCTTTGTTGCCAATTTTTGAGTTCCAGTCACCCATGACTATCAGGATATCCTGTTTGCATGTTCTGTCAATTTCAGCTTGTAGTTGTTCGTATAACTCATCAACTTCATTCTCTTCTGTGGCTGTTGTTGGGGCATATACTTGAATTATAGTTGTGTTGATGGGCATTCCTTGTAGACAAATAGAAATTAAATGTTCACTGATTACATTGTATTTCATTACAGTTCTTGCAAGTTTCTTCTTAATTATAAATGCAACACCAATTCTTCTTTGTCTTTCATTTCCAGCATTGTAGACCATGTGATCATCATATGCAAAGTGCCCAATGCCCAGTCCATTTCAGTTCACCGACACCCAACAGAGTTGTATGAGTTGTACATGCTCCATTTCATTCTTGACCACCTCCAACTTTCTTTTGTTCATGCTTCATACGTTCCATGTCTCACTATGTAAGGCACCTTTGCAGCTTCTGACTCTCATTTCATGCATAGCTACATCAGAAGTCAGAAGTCCTAAGGGCTTTGATCCAACGACATCATAAATGCTGGCTTTACTCTGAAAAGTCTTCAGCTCCTCCCCAGTAGCCAGTTGAGTGCCTTCTGACCTGGGAGTCTCATCTTCCAGCACTATAGTGCAATTTGTTTTGTTGTGACTATCCATTGGGTTTTTATGGCAAGATACAGAAGTAGATTACCAGGCCTTTCTTCCACACAGTTTAAGCTTAGTGTTGTTGCCATTGTCACAGAAATGTGATCCTCCACTGCCAACACTGTCCCATTCTGCTGCTGCCCAGATAGATGGTTTGTCTTGGTCTGGCACCTCAGCGGAGACCTGTCCATCTTGGGAGACCCTGCCAGTAGTTAAGCTACCGATAGCTTAGCCCTCAGCATCACTGATGCACACAAGCTCTCACAGCACGACAAGCTGCAAACCAACAGGCCGATGCAGAAAGCCGGTGCTAGGCCTGCGCTGGATGGATTGGTTAATGTTCCTGACAATGCATGCATTTTAACATGCGATACAGGAAGGTTACACTATTCAAATGCACACCACGGTAAGCCTGCCCATGCAAATGAGTCACCGTAGCATTAAACAGGGGGAGCAAGACAAACACATGTGCACAAGAAGTCTGTGCTAGTTTGGCTTGCTCTCCCCAAGCACCGGTGGCTAATTTGCAATTACAATTACAATACAATTACAATTACAAATACAAATACAATTACAAATACAAATTACAAATACAATTACACTGGCTACCTATCCAGGCTAGAATCGTTTTTAAGACTCTGTTACTCACTTTTAAAGCTATTAACAAGCTCGCCCCTGAATCAATAATGGCCCTCATCCATACCATATCTCCTAATAGAGCAAGGAGATCCACAGCTACAAACACCCTAAAAGTCCCGAAAGCATTAACAGTTTGCACTTCATCTACAGCCAACAGGGCGTTTAGTATCAGCGCACCAAGATGCTGGAACGCATTACCTCCAGATATCCGGGCTATTAAGGGCCTTACGCAGTTTAGGAAAGCCCTCAAGTACCATCTTTTCAATAAGTACTTCATAGAACCCAACCTCACCCACCAAGACAGAGATGCAACCCACTAAGCAAATATATGGTTTCCCAACAACATGCCAAGAAAGATTCTCTAACCCTTAGTGGTGCATTTGTTTCTATAGAATTCATGATCATTCAACCTTATGTAGCAATATTTGTAAATAGTTTACAAGCTTATGTAGCAAGTTTTTGTAATAGTTTACCCCTGTTATCTAAGTTACTTGCCCTGTTATCTGTAAACTCATACATGTTAACTGTACTGAGCGTTTCTGTTCCATGTAAACCGCGCTGATGCTGAATAGTGCGGTATATAAGAGAATGTAAATAAATAAATAAATAAATAAATTTCCCCCTCGGTCATCCCTCTGCTTCCTGGCAAATTAAAAACAGTAGCGTTATCTGCACACAGCAACTTCTTATGACAGACTGAACGGCACCATACAGAACACCAGAAAACCGGTTTCACTTCAACTGTATCTTTTTTTTTTTTGTCTGCACGGCTCAAAACTGTTTTGATAGCATCGGGGGCTTTGCCCAATGTCTGATCATCTCGGGAGAAGGTGATTTAGGCACAGGGGAAAGCCCACGATGCCATCAAAATACTGTCGGGGGCAGCGTTAGAGGTTTACTTCTGCTCAGACCCTGCAGTTAAAATTTTGTCGCTATGGCTGGTTGTGAAATCATCTACACTTGTCTCTGCATCAGGCGTAGCTATGATTTGCATACCAGCCCAGCAGATTTAAATAATGAGTAGTCATTTAAATATACCTGGCATTAATTGGTCGCTAGCTTTCCACTGGCGTTTAAGTCTATTTCCTGCATAGAGAGGATCGTAAAAATGCATTTATACATGTTTAAACATGGCATTATGGGCGCTTAAAGCCCGCGCTAGCTTTATGCATCAGCCTGCAAGGGAGGGTTACGGTATTGTAATGGAGTTGTTAATAGAGTTTGACTAACGTTCTGCTTTTCAGGTGTTAAAGGTCCCTTTGAACTTCAAAATCTAGGTCGGGTGGGAGCATTGAAATGACAGCGAGACAATCTTTTTGGAATTTACCAGTTCTAAAAGGACATAGCTGTCTCTGTTCTTTGCAAATAGCTTCTGGGGGCCCTCCCACCCTCCGCAGTCTGTTTTTATCATAAAATTTGATTGAAGGATAAGGCGGTATAGAAAACTGGCTAAATAAATAAATTGGTTAATCAGCAAAAATGAACTCTTTGGCTAAAACAAAATTGACCTCCTTTCTTCAGTTTAACTCCCTATTAACCTAGCTTGCCATACAAGTAGTTATCGCTGCTTGTTCTATCCTAAATTCCTCCCACCCACTTTGATGTCAAAGAAAAAATGATTAACTAAGGGGCATGTTTACTAAAGAACGCTATTTGCGCCACGTTCCGTTATCACGCGGTAAGGTACCTTACAGCGCGATAATGGCGCTTTAACGGGCGAAGCGCGATAATGGCGCTTTAACGGGTGAAGCGTGATAATGGCACTTTAACGGTATCTTATCGCCTGTTGAAGCGCCATTATCGTGCGGTAAGGTACCTTACCGCGCGATAACGGGACGCTGCGCAAATAGCGTTCTTTAGTAAACATGCCCCTAGGTGTGAAGACAGCCAGCTGGGGGGACTAGTACCTGCTTTTCAGGTGCCTATCAGTCCCAAGCTAATAGGGAAAATCACTCACCCTTTCCACAAGTTTGTTTCTTAAACTAATTCCCAAGACACCTCACTTCTTACAACTTGATTCAATGAAAAGTTGCTCTTTCCTTGATTAATCACAGTTACAGCCTCACTTTAGAGCTTCCTTATCATAACCTTGTCATCCTTATCTCAGAGCCCCTGATTTATTTTTGTCTGTATATCTCGATTAGACTGTAAACTCCAAGGAACAGGGACTGTCTCTTATGGGTTTCTGCAAAGCACTTCATATACCTTGTTCCGCTATATGAATTATAATAATCTAACCAAGATCTCTGAAAATCAGCATTACTTTGCTGACTAATGGTTAGCTAAATCCTAATGCTGCCCAGCCAGGATAATGATAGCGTTAAGACACTAAAAAGGAGTGAACATTGTCCTGGTGATTGGTAGGTGGGCTAATGCTAGCCTTTAAGCCTCTCCTAACGACTTGGAACCTTGCTGTATGGGGAGGATGGACTCCTCCGACAGAAGGAATTCAAAGCAGCATATTGATAAGGAAAATACATTTTGAAGTGTTATATTTCTCTAGGGTTTGGCTCCAGGGAAAAACATTAACATACAGTAAGTAACATTCTTGACCGATTGCTATGTTAAATAACGCCTATACATTATCCAAGCCTATAGACACAAGAGCCAACTCAGTGAAGCAGGTATTTATGAAAATAATTTGAAGTTCAGTAACAAAAGGAAAGAGATAAAACACTAGAAAGTTGTAAGAAACTTGATCTGTTAGATGCTCAGTACATTGCAGAGATGATATCTGCTGAAGTACAAACTTTGCCCTCCAAGGACAGGATAATACCTACTATCCCTCAGTGTAACTTGCCTACAACTGGAATGGCGTGAGCTAAATGCAGATAAATAAATAAGTGTTAAACTAACCATAGCTAGAAGATCGTAGTCACAATATAAACGTTTTTTTGTTATCTGTGCATCCATAGAGTCATTTGCAAAGTTCAGCACACAAGGCACTGGGGAAAATAGATTTGAAAAACAGAATCTTCCCTTGCATTTGTTTTCCTTAAAGAATAACATCCTACTGATAAGACACTGAGCTGTGAATGTTTCTGCTCAGAAAAATCAGAAATTGATTTTTGCATCCACTTAAAGCACTTCCCTTTGGGCGAGTAATTTCATAAAGGATTATTTTGTGCATAATGCCTGTTTTCAATGCATGAAAGACCTCTTACTTGAGGCTACTTGAATAAAGAAGGTGCATACTTTCACAAAGCTGACATGTAGCTGTGGTCAGGTACATGGTCTGCATGCAGCATGGGCGAAGTCATGTAGTTTATAAAATGCACACACATACATTTTAGCCCATTCAAGGATCCATGTTGAATGATGCTGAGAAAATCAAGAAAAGCTGGAAAGAATATTCAGAGGCATTATACCATAAAGATCAAGTGGGTCAAGAGCTGTTAGAACCTATACCTTATGATAAACAACCATTGGTGATGAAAGTTGTAGTTTAAGAAGCACTGCACCCCCACACCACACATGTCGATGTATCCACTGCATGTATGCACCCTCACACACTACCTTGTGACTGTTTGGATGTGCCAACCGGTTTGATTTAAAGATAATGCGGTATATTAAATCCTTTTAAATAAATAAATATTGAACTATTACAGCAATCAGATGCGGCTATTACCATACTTACAAGGCTCTGCCAGGAAATTTAGAAGACATCATCATGGCCAACAGATTGGAAAAGATCTGTGCTTAAAGCAATCCTGAAGAAAAGTGATCCAATTGACTGTGGAAATTATTGCACAATTGTTCTGTTCCCACATGCCAGCAAGATTCTACTCAAGATCATTCAATAGAGACTACAACCATACTTGGAATGAGAACTACTTGAAGTGCAAAAGCAGGGTTCAGGAAAGGGCAAGGGATGAGAGACATAATTGCGGATGTGAGATGGATCCTTGAAAAGACAAAAGAATGCCAAAAGGATACCAACGCTATATGTGTTTTATCGTCTACAGCAAGGCTTTTGACTATGTAAGCCATGAGAAACTCTGGGCCACATTAAGCAGCATGGGTATACCAAAACACCTGATAGTTCCCCTGCACAACCTTTACATTGATCAAGAAGCAACAGTTTGAAAGGAACAAGGAGAAACAGAATGGTTTAAAATCAGTAAAGGTGTATGACAGAGGTACTCAAATCCAGTCCTGGAGGGCCGCAAAGCAGTCAGGTTTTCAGGATATCCCTAATGAATATGCATGAGATATATTTGTATGCACTGCCTCCATTGTATTTGAATATATCTCATGCATATTCATTAGGGATATCCCGAAAACCTGACTGCTTTGTGGCCCTCCAGGACTGGATTTGAGTACCTCTGGTGTATGACAAGGCTGCATACTTTCCCCCATCTGTTTAATTTATATGCAGAACAAATCATAAGAGAAGCAAGACTGTAAGCAGCCCAGCCCAAGGGTTTCTGCCACCCCCTGCTATCACTGATTCTGTCTTGGAGGGTGGCAGCAGCAGCTTTGTGCTGCTGTTTTGTTGCCGCAGCAGGCAATATTGCTTCTGAACTATTGACCTGCTGCTTCTGATCCCTCTCTGACTAAGAGAGCCACTCAGGTTGACTACCCTAGGCAGCTGCCTAGCTCACCTAGTAGAGGGGCCGGCCCTGACTGTATAAAGACAACTGAGGTGTGAAGATTAGCGGAAGACTCATCAACAACCTTTGCTATGCTGATTATACCACAATACTGGCTGAAACTGAAAACGATCTGAAACGTTTACTTCCTAAGATCAAGGAACATAGTCTTAAAATGGGCCTGCACCTTAATGTAAAGAAGACAAAGATCCTAACAACTGGCAAAATCAATAAGTTCATCATTGATGGAGAAGAAATAGAAATAGTTGACAACTTTAACCTGCTTGGTTCATCAATGGAGGAGTGGCCTAGTGGTTGGGGCAAGGTACTTCAGGCCGGAAGGTCGGGGGTTCAAATCCCACTAGAGGACAGCAACCTTGGGCTGGAAGGACTGGGGTTTCTAGTCCCACAGGTGCTCCTTGTGGTCTTGGGCAAGCCACTTAACCCTCCATAGCCCATGTTCCCTGTAAAATAGTTATCTCCAAGTTATAATGCCCTGTTCAATGTAATTTCAGTTTGTTCAATGTAAACCGCACTGATGCAGAATAGCGCAGTATATAAGAGAATGTAAATAAATAAAGAAATAAAATAAAGAAATGACAAGCAGTCAAGAAATCCAATGATGCATTGCTCTTGGCAGAATGGCTATGAAGACCTGGACAAGATTCTCAAGAGCAGAGAGGTCTCTCTCCATACAAAGATTCATCTTGTCCAAGCCATGGTATTTTCAATAATGTCATATGGATGTGAAAGTTGGACAATGAAAAAGATAGATCGGAAGAAAATCAATGCCTTTGAATTATGGTGCTGGTGAAGAATATTGTGCATACTATGGACTGCCGGAGGAACAAGCCTAAGCTTTCTTTAGAAGCTCAGATGACAAGCCTTCGACTTTCATGCTTTGGACACATCATGCAAAGAGTGAGATCATTAGAGAAAGACATCATGCTTGGCAAGGTTGAAGGGTCAATTCAAAACAGGAAGATTTGCAATGAGATGGATCGATACAATAACAGCGGCTACGGATACCATTCTGTCAACAATGAGCCGCCTGACTGAAGATCGAATACGGTTTAGAACAGTTATCCAGAGGGACGCCATGAGTCAACACCGATTCAATAGCACTTAACAACAACATTTTAGCCACAACTGTGCAGGTTTTGTCAGGTTATTTTATAAAGACTCATAGACACTCAGGACAGGCACAACAACAAGGTGAACTAGGCAGTCGCCTAGAGTGCCAATAGTCAGAGGGTGCCCATTGCTACCACACCTCCCTGGGATGTGCAGCAGCGGCAATACTTTTAAAAAGGCCACCCGGCGCAGGAGTTACCGTCTCTTCTGGCACCGCTATGATGTTCGCGCTTCCACCCCTTCTCCGATCCTTTAACGGGAAGTGGAATCAGAGCCCAAATGGCACCATGGCGTCAGAAGAGAAGGTAAGTCAGGCACCAGAGAGGAATGGCAGTGGGAGCAGGGACAATGCTGGGAATGAGATTCACCTAGGGTGTCTCATAGCCTTGCAACGTCCCTGTAGATAACTGTGTCTGTAGAAAATAGCCTCCCACATGGTCTTCCAAACAAGGCAACCCACTATAAAATTATCTTCCCCTGTGAAAATATCACAGTATTATAAGGAAATTGAAACAATATCACTCTTATGATTCACTCACAAATTGTAGACATATCTTCAGCCATTCTTCAACAAGCAACGAGGGAATTGAAAGCCAGCCCTGTCCCATTCAGCATGCAGTTGAATGAAATCCTTGGTGTGGTTCTGCATTCAGCTGCTGGTTTTTGTTCAATATGTGGAAGGCAGCTCAATCAAGGAAGAATTCCTTTTCTGCAAACCACTTGTAGTAAACATAAAGGTAACCATCTGTTCACCCTTGTAAAGAGAATTTTTGCAAGTCATGACTTTGTTCATTGGTGTAAAATGCTGAGATGATTCACACTCCTTTAACCAGTGCTAAGCCATAACCTCTCTCTATATTGTGATAAATTCTCACTGAAAAGTCCACTTTAAATAAACACACATTTAGGAAATATGAATGCATGAGAACCAACATGATTAAAGTGACATCAAATAAGGGCCGCTAATTCCTCTTGCTCTCTTTCATGTGTAAACATCCTGCACAATACTAGGAAGGGTTTGTTAGTCACTGCTGAGAGAACTGACAGCAGAACTGCTGGAATAGGGTTCGGCACTTGTCTAACTAGGAATGACTCTAGAAGATGGAATATTATACGAGGGTTATTTCTAAAGTAAGGTACGATTGTCTGTAGCTTTGTAAATTGTTTCCCCCTGTAGAAACAAGCATACGTGCCGGCTCCCGGCATGCCTTGTGCAAAAGCAGATACCATTTGCAGTCGTAGCGTCACTTTGTACGGTTTATACTGAGACGTTTAAATGTTTAAGACAATTGAGTGGCCTTCTGTGAAATACGGTCTGTGATTCGGTTTTTGAAAGCAAGGACCGTGTCATCAGCGGACATTCATCACCAGAGGTGCATGGCCCCATTGCGATGAGTGACAGCAAAGTGCGTAAATGGGTGAGATTGTTCAAGGACGGGCGGGACAATGTCCATGATGAACCGTGATAGGGTCGACCTTCAGAAATCACAGAAGATTTGGTGTGCACAGTTGACGTAAAAATTCATGAATGGTGATTCATGATTTCCACTTTGTCACTGAAATTTCCACAAGTTTCAAGGTCAGTGTTATACAAAATCGTTTCTGAAAAATTGCAGTTCAGAAAACTGTGCTCGCGATGGGTTCCCAGGCTGCTTTCCGAGGAACACAGTGGCCATAATCTTGCATGTTGAGAATGTCTGCTTGGCTTTCACTTTGACTGGAGATGACATGTGTCTCCATTCCATCGACTGCTGCTTTGATTCTGGAGTCATGTGAGCAACCCATGTCTCATCCCCTGTGACAATGTGGTCCAAAAGTTCATCTCCTTCCTCATTGTATCGGATCAAAAATGTCAAAGCACTAACCATTCTCCTTTTTTGGTGATCCTCGGAAAGCAGCCTGTGAACCCATCGTGAGCACAGTTTGTCCCACCCATCCTTGAACAATCTCACCCATTTACGCACTTTGCTGTCACTCATCGCATTGGGGCCGTACACCTCACATATCTGGTGATGAATGTCCGCTGATGACACGGTCCTTGCTGTCAAAAACTGAATCACAGACCGTATTTCACAATCGGAGGGCTGCTCAATTGTCTTAAACATTTTAACGTCTCAGTATAAACCGTACAAAGTGACACTATGACTGCAAATGGCATCTGCTTTTGCACAAGGCATGCCGGGAGCCGGCACGCATGCTTGTTTCTACAGGGGGAAAAAATTTACAAAGCTACAGCCAATCGGACCTTACTTTAAAAATAACCCTCGTATACGGCTGCTTAATTTTTTTCCCCATTTTCTGCTTTTGGAAGGGACACATGAGATATTGTTTATGTGAATGCTGCGCTCATCTGAGAGATCCCCCTGGTATGAAGAAAGAAGAAATTTGTTATCCCAAGTTCCAGTCTTTGTCAGAAGCTACTGGTTCAAATTTGCATGAAAAGATAGCAGAGAAAGTCAGTTGAAATTTCCAGCACCTTATTAACTTGTAAGAAATATCTTGCTAAGACATATTGCTGTACTTTGAAATATAGCGTCTGCACATTCTCTACACCAGTACATCCCAACCTTCCCAAAGCAGGTACACTTACATTTTGAAAAATGCTGTGTGGCACACCAACTTCTGGGGAGCTGACAGCGTACACACAGGAGAGGACTCATGGCCAAAAAAACCCCTTAGGAAAACACTGAAAGCCCAGCTCGGGAGGGGGAAAAGGAGATCCGTCAGGTTATAGCCAATCTCCTTATTTCCTACACCCCAGCACATGTGCTGCGATCTACACAACAGAGTCTTCTTGCGCTCCCCTCACATACTAGGGTAAGACTGGAAATGATCAGAGCAGATGGATGGATGCACCCTCCTTATGGAACAATCTACCTCCTGATCTCCATCTTGTATCATCCCATAAGAAAATTCATACCGGCCTTCAAAACGTATTACTTCAGACTTGCATTCTCACCCTAATTCTTCTTGCTAGGGTTGATGAGCAGGCCGGGGATAATTAGCCAAACAGCATCTCTAACCCTTGTCTCATTCCCAACCCTGCCTCACCCACTTCGAAGATGCCCTTCCCTGTAAGCCCTATTACATTAATACAATTAGGTCTTTTCTGTCCTATCTCACATGTTCAACATATTTTATGGATTGTTGCAGAATTGTTTTTTTACCCTTTATTTTAAACTAATATAAACTTCTTGGATAGCACTCTGGTAAGAAGTATATCAAAGAAACCTGAAACCTGTCTACACTGTATGGTGCGGTAACTAAGCAGGGCCCAGTTATTCAGGACCTCCTACTGCCACATGCTGAGGCTCCTGCTATATCAAGCTCCTACACATTTAGGAGCCACCACGGATGTCACTTGTTGTTGTGAGGTGCTGAGAGCAAGTTCGGGTGCTGGTTTGTGCAACAGGCAGTGGTGATTTTAACAGGCACACCCATTAAGCTATGTGCTGGAAATCTTTAAAAAAAAATCCCTCTTCTCTCTTCACCCTAATTAATAAAGCAAATCCTCTTCCTCCTAACCTTCCTCCTCCATGGCCCATTGTGGTTTATTTTCCCTCTCTTTTCGAGTCCCCCTCCCGGGAAGCAGATTATAAATGTAATAAATGAATAATCCATCTCTTTCCCTTCCCCCAGTCATTCCTCTCTCCTCTCCCTCCTAATGTCATCTTTTAGATGCTTTTTCACCCTTCTTCTCCCTCCCCCATTGCCTGTTCTCTGATCCAGATGTGTTGGGGGTTATTATTATCCATTTACAGCTGGGCAAGTGAGGCAGAAAGAATTGACTGATTTGTAGGGCTAAACAGAAAGTCTACGGGGCTGCAGGTATCAGGGTTCTCCTGATTTAGGATCAGATGTACAGTACTGGGCTTTTCCCATGTTGTGTCTATGGGAAAAATGCTTTGTACATCTGGCCCTTAGTCATAATAAACTGTTCACATGGGCACACCATACCCCCTTCCTGAAAACCAGTTGTAAACACGGAGATCTAGATAATTTTATGTTGACAAAGCTGAAAAGTAAGCATGGAACAGACAAAATGTGGGAACCAAAATGTAGCACACGATGACAGAAATTTATATTTTGCGGTGCAAGTGATTAATTTTGTTCAGGATTCCAGTTCTTGCAGCATTTACAGTCAAAAAAATTAAAACGCTGGAGATGCCTTTCATGGTGGTTAATTCTACTTAAGTTGAGGTTCACAATTTCATGGATTTAAACAATTGCCATGTATTCTGGGTAAAATTTCAAATGAGGCCATGGTACTTAGGATGGTCAACTAATGTTTAGGCGATTTCAGCTACAACCATTAGGCTGTAACTGGAAAGTCACTTTAAATTAGCCTCCTAAAAACTAAGGAAGCTAGATCACCCATTTGTGATTAGGCGCATAAATGTATCAGGCTCGTGCTGAAAGCGAGCACCAGCAGACTAAATCCTCTTCCTGATTTGGGAAAAATTTTGAGATCATCCACATTTAGCTACTCAGTCTGGAATGCTTTCTAAGCAGGCAAATCTAGCTACCTATTCCACAAAGTTAAGGGGGACAGATCATTTAAAAAGCGACCCTAAAGTTTTATAAAACGAGAAGTGCAGCAGAGAGATAAAATAAAGCAATCACATGCAACTATCTTCAAGATTTTTTCTTATGCCATTCTAGTTTACAGAGGTTTGCCAACTTTCTACCACGGCTTAGCAGAGTGTTGGCTCAGAATCAAATGTTAATACAAGTATAGATTGAAAAATTATTTTTCTTGCTACTTTAATCTTTGTCAGAGTCAAAAGGAAGTATATTGTAGCAAATCCCAAAGGACTGCATACCATGGCTAAATATGGCTGACCACTGGGAGATACTCTCGCATCATTTTCAGTTTGATACTCTGCCTTTAAAATTAGCGGAGCAGATTTTCCACATTTTAGTCAAGCCGTGATTTTAAAGAATGTTCTTTTGGTTTTGAGGGTATGCCATGAATGGACTAGAGAGGAAAAGATTTGCTGAACAAATGTAGAGTAGGCGGGAGTATGTTTGAATGTAAATAATAGAAGGCCGGAAATAATGAAATTCCATGTAACGAGGATTCAAAGAATCTGCATGAGAGGACAGCAGGACAAGCATAATGAACGTCAAGATAGTCAAATGTGAATAGAACATACCAGCTTACAACACATTCAGAAACAGGTGAACCATTAGGAAACAAATACTAAGGGTTGATTTACCCAGTATGAGCCAGAAAAGGAAGCCAAGGTGCGAAAAATAAATGAGTAAAAATTTGTATAAGAAGATAGTAGAATACCTTGCCTTCACTCCCCCCACCCCACTCCTCCCCCAATCCTTTTCCTTTATTTTCTATGTGAAGGAAGATGAACAGTGGCGTATCCCAAGGATCTCTAATAGGACTTGTGCTTTTTAACACTTATTAATGACCTGGAAATGGGAACAATGAGTGACAAGTCTGCAGATGACACCAAATTATTCAGTTACTGAATCGCATGAAGATTTTGAGAAATTGCAGGAGGATCTTGCATAGGGAAGAATAACCCAAACTATAGACAAACAGTGCTAAGTTTCACATTAGGAACGGTCACTCAGGAAAAGGATCTAGGCATCATCGTGGACAATATGTTCAAATCGTCTGTCCAGTGTGTGGTAGCGGCCAAAAAAGCAAACAATAATAGGAATTATTAGAAAAAAGAATAGAGAATAAAACAAAGAATATCGTAATGCCTCTGTATTACTCCATAGTGTGACTGCATCTTGTGTGTTTTGTGCAATTCTGGTTTCTACATTTCGAATAAAAGATATAGCGGAATAAGCAATGGAACAGACAAAGGGAATGGAATGATGCCTGTCTGAGGAAAGGATTAAAGGTTAGGGCTATTCAGTTTGGAGAAGAGACGGCTGAGGGGAGATATGACAGAGGTCTATAAAATCCTGAGTGGAGTGGAATGGGAAAACGTGAATCACATGACATGCAGAAAACAATGACTTAGACGTAATTATACCAGGCTATAATCTATTCAGAAAAAACAGGGTAGAAAGAAAGTGAAGCTCTATAGCACTATATTTAATAATAAATAATATTAAAGACACAGAACTGCAGGGCTTATGAGGGAAGGAGGCGGCAAGTAGGTTAGTTTGGAAAGAGGGAATGGAAAATCTATTTATATTGGTGTGATATACAGACCCTCGCCATGCAGGTAGAAAAAATTGAAATTTAATTCAAGGCTTTCACAATATTGCTAGAAAAGGGGACATACTGTTAGTAGGATATTTCAATTTGCCATATGCTGACTGGGATATCCCTGCTGCGGTGTCATCTAGAAGTAGGAAGATTCTGGATTCTTTACAGGGAGAGTGTTCTGACAATTGGTAATGGAACCTACACAGGAGAAGGCAATACTGGAGTTGGTGCTTACAAATGGAAAGTATGTTTCTGATGTTGCAGTGAGTGATCATAAGAACATAAGAAATGCCTTACTGGGTCATACCAAGGTCCATCAAGCACAGTATCCTGTTTCCAACAGTGGCCAATCCAGGCCACAAATACCTGGCAGGTTCCCAAAGAGACACACAGGTTCCACAATGCTTGTCCTGGGGCACGCAGTGGATTTCCCGGGTCCTCTTTAATAATGGTTTATGGATCTTTCCTCCAGGAATTTGTCCAAACTTTTTTTTAAACCCAGCTGCGCTAACGGCTTTTACTACATCCTCCGGTAACACAGGTACACTACCAAAAAACTGCCTCCAGTTTTGCAACTGATTCCTATAGATTTTGGGGTGCTTAATCCAGGAAAAATAGCCAAAATGTTCCATCACGTCACGTTTTCTTGCAAAATTAGATTTCTTACCCATATAAGGAATGTTCACATAATTTCTTTTTAGCCGACTGCAGTTTATTTTCTTGGCCCAAAATAGAGGTTGTAATGGTTAACTAACTAGAAACACTCCCTCATGATATTTTAGAGTGTTTTGTATTCATTTTATACATTAACAGGACAATTGGGAGGCGGGGGGCTAAATCCAGTACTCGCGCTGGCGCATGTTCTTTCCTGTTCGCCTCGCCTCGTTCGCTCGCTCAAACATGGTGGTTGCGACATGAACGTTCCTATCAAATTTCAATTTCTTGCAAGTTCATTATTACCTTTTGTTTGCTCAGTCGTAATCCAGCTTTATTCCGAAGTGGTTCACTACAGTTGTAGTTTGCAGTGCTGTGTATTTGTGATGGCTCACAGAGCCAGAGGTTGCGTCAACTCTCCGGACAGTTTTTGTTTTATTTGTGGGGAATATACCGTGAAAAAGCGGCAGAGGAACATTTCTGCATTTATTAAAAAAGTATATTTCGCCTATTTCGGTTTGAAGTTAGGCGATCAAGACAAACCGTGGGCTCCTCACAAAGTGTGCAAGACATGTGAGGAAGATCTACGCTTATGGATGAAAGGTAAAAAACAAGCATTTCGTTTCGGAATACCTATGATGTGGCGTGAACAAAGAGACCACAGCAGTGACTGCTATTTTTGCTCTTGCATTGTGAAGGGATACAACTTAAAAAATAAGAACGTAATAAGTTACCCCAACCTTCCCTCAGCAATTAGGCCTATGCCTCATAGCAACGAAGTACCTGTGCCTGAACCACCAAAATCTTTGGATCATATTTGTGTGGACGGTTCTGATCATGATGAGATTCATCAGATGGCTTTTCCCGATGAGTCCAGTACTTCCGAGTTTGAAACTGAACCAGATCCGAAACCTGAACTTTTCTCTCAAGCTGAATTGAATGATTTAGTCCGGGATTTAGGACTCCCAAAAGATGCTGCCCAACTGCTAGGTTCTCGGCTTAAACAGAAAAATCTATTGTCACCAGGAACAACTTTTTATTGGTACCGCAACCGCGAGACACAATTTTTGAAGTATTTCAGCAAAGAGGAAGATTTGGTATTTTGCAACGATATATACGGAGTGATGGAAAAGTTTAAACTCAAGTATGATCCTGCTGAATGGCGGCTGTTCATTGATTCATCAAAAGACAGCATAAAAGGTGTTCTTCTTCATAATGGCAACACATTCGCTTCAGTTCCTATTGCTCACTCTGTTATTCTCCAAGAAAAATACGAGAATTTGGCCCTGATTCTTCAGAAGATTCGTTATGATGAGCATAAGTGGATGATTTGTGGAGACTTTAAAATTTTATCCATGCTATTAGGGCAGCAATCCGGTTTCACCAAATATCCCTGCTTCCTTTGCTTGTGGGATAGCCGGGCCCGTGACCTACACTGGGGGAAAAAAGACTGGCCAATTCGGGAGTATTTGAGACCCGGTGAGAAAAATGTTCTTCATGAGAGCTTGGTACCTCGTGATAAAATTCTATTACCACCTCTCCACATGTATGTGGCTGTTTTAAGTGCAGACAATTTTGCTACCATCACAGTGTGTTTTGTTGACATTACTCTATTCTTATGTGCTGCCTTGTTACAATTTTCTTTATTCTTATTTGAATAACTACTAAACAATTAGTATAAAGAATTCATCCAAGAAACTTTTATCTCGATCGCACTCAATCTGAAACGTTCACCTCAAACTGCTAACCCAATGTAGCAAAAAATCTGTACGTGATGGAGCAAATTGGTTACCAGATTTGGATTCAGCGCACCAAAAAACGTAAAAATCAATCGAAACATTAGAGGCAGTTTAAAAAAAAGTTTTTTTAGTGTACCTGTGTAATTAATTCCAGAGTTTGATTTTGCGTTGAGTAAAAAAATATTTTCTCTTATTAGTCTTAAATGGGTTGCATTGTAGCTTCATTGTATATCCTCTAGTTTTCTACTTTTTGATAGTGTAAAAACCGATCTGCATTTACCCGTTCTACTCAATTCATTAATTTATAGACTTCAATCATATCACCCCCTAGCTGTCTCTTTTCCAAGTTGAACAGCCCCAAACCTTTAAGCCTCTCCCCATTCCCTTTATCATTTTGTTGCTCTTCTTTGTAACCTTTTCTAATTCAGCTATATCCTTTTTAAGATATGGTTACCAGAACTGCACACAATATTCAAGGTGCGGTCGCACCATGAAACCATAAAAGGCATTATAATAATCTTGGTTTTGTTCTCCATTCCTTTCCTTATGATTCCTAGCATTTTATTTGCTTTCTTGGCTACCGCTGCACTCTGGGAAGAGGGTTTCAATTTATTATCCACGATGATGCCTAAATCTTTTTCCTGGGTGGTGGTTTCTAAGGTGATACCTTGCATCATGTAACCATAGTTTGGGTTGTTCTTTCTTAGGTGCATAACTTTGCACTTATCCACATTAAATTTCATCTGCCATTTGGACATCCAGTCTTCCGATTTTTCAAAGTTCTCTTGCAATTTTTCACGATCCTCTTGTGTTTTAACAACTTTGAATAATTTTGTGCCACCTGCAAATTTGGTCACCTCACTCGTTATTCCTATTTCCAGTTCATTTATGAATATGTTAAAAAGCAACAGGCCCAGCACAGATCCCTTGGGTATTCCAACACCAAGACAGTGGACAGAACAAACAACCCGACTAAACAAGGTCAGTGCAACCAAGTCAACGAGAAAATCCAGTAGAACTCATGCCTCCTTTCTGCCCAATACTGTACTACCTAACTCCTAGAACCCTTCCGCACCAATACCAGCACAACACCAAGACCCACTTACAACAATCCCTCTTGCGCCACGCCCCACAAAAGCAACCAGTACCAGTCCCACCTCAGACACAACCACGATGGAGGCCAACACCCATACCAATCCTAGCAGATTGAACTACTCCCTGCCACGCAACATTAGAAGCCATGCAAACACTCCAACTCGCACTCATCAGTGCCAACTCTGTGAGGAATAAACTCCCCATCATTCAGGATCTCATCACACTACAAAAGATAGACATCCTCTGCATAACAGAAACATGGCTATCAGAAACCGATGTACTCAGGAACCAGCTCACACCACATGGCTACAGCCTCTTCCACTCCTCATGCTTACACTGCAGAAGCAGCAGTGTGGCCATACTAGGAAGATCAAGCCTTCATCTCCGGAACCACTCAACAGAATCAGACATACTCACTGTCACCAACAAACAGCTAACAATCTGTCTGATATACAGAGCACCTACAACAACATCTGACTTCTCAGCCATCATCACGCAAGCAACAGATATCTCCGCTACAAAAAAGGACCAGGTACTTCTCGGAGACTTCAACCTGTACATGAAAGGCATGCAATAGCCTTCCTTGAAGCAATGGAAGCCATGGAACTGCTGCAGATAATCCAAATACCAACGCATGAAAAAGGAAACACCCTTGATCTCATCTTCCTTAACTCCCATTACACCTGTGCAGGTAACACCCCAACCCCCCCCCCCGACCACCCCTGTACCATGGTCAGACCACATATCATCACCTTCTCCACGACAACCCAACCTCATAATGCCAAGGATGAAACTCAACCAGAAGACCCCCCATCACCACAACCATCACAGTCTCTCCTCTCAGTTCCCCCACCACCATCACCTCAGGCCCTCTCTCTCTCCCTCAGCCCCTCCAAAAAATCACCCCAATCTCTCTCTCTAAGCACACCCCACTATCATCACCCCAGTCTCTATGTCTCTCAGCCACCCCACCACAATTACCCCAGTCTCTTTCTCTCTCAGTCCCCTCCACCGTAATCACCCTACTCTCTCTCTCAGCTCCCTGCACCATCCATCGCAGCCTCTCTCATTATCTCAGCCCCCCCACCACCATGATAAAATTACTGAACACGTAGATAGCCATGGTTTAATGGGAGAAAGCAGTCATGGATTTAGCAAAAGAAAGTCTTGTCTTACTAATCCATTATATTTTTTGAAGGTGTAAATAAATGGGTAGACAAAGATGAGCTGGTTGATATAGTGTATCTGGATTTTCGGACAGCCTTTGACAAGGTCCCTCATGAGAGACTCTTGGTGAAATTAAAAAGTCATGGGATTGGAGGCAATATACATAATATTGTGGATCAGGAACTGGATAAAAGATAGAAAGCAGAGAATAAGGATAAATGGCCAATTTTCTGAATGGAGGAAGGTGAATAGTGGAGTATTATTTGACTATGCTTGTATACTGCTTTTCGCCAGGTCCAATTAATGATGGGTTTCCATTAACGATAATCAGTACATCAAACGAAATGTAACATATTGATTCATTGGACACGGTAATGGGTGTGGGGAGGGTATACATTCAACAAGTTTGTAACTTATTTACAGATCATTATTTACAGGATTCCTAGGGTATTTACATTTCTAAATTCTATTTCATTTTCATTGTTGCCTAGTTGAGGTGTTACACTGTGAGCATCAAAGTTCAAATGGGTTAGTCCGTGTCTCAAAAGTGGTCCTTAAACAACTGCATCTTTAATTGTTTTCTGAATAAAGAGAGGTCTGTGATGTTCTGGAGTTTAGAAGGGAGTCTGTTCCACATTGATGGGGAGTAGAGGTCGAATGCATGGGTGCATGCCTGATTGTTGTGTTGTGTTGTGTTCTTGCAGATGGTATGATTAGGCTTCCAAGATAGTACTTTTAAACAACACCCATGCTTGATGTAAATCTTTAACCTTTGCAGCTGCTCCTTTTAGTTTTTTCTAAACTATTGTCCTCATTTTATCAGTCTCCTTTTTGAAAGTTAAAAGGTAGCACTATGGATTTCCTTGCCATTCTTCTTCCATTTATTATATCAAATGTGATCATGCTATGATCATTATTGCCAAATGTTCCACTAAGGACTAGGTCCAAAATAGCTTCCACTCTTGTCGGTTCATGAACTAGCTGCTCCAAGAAGCAGTCATTTATTTTATCTAGAAACTTTATCTCTCTAGCATGTCCTGCTGTGACATTAATGTTGATACCGGGATAATTATTGTGTTGTAACTTTTGTTAGCTTCCCTGATTTCTTTTAGCATTTCATCATCCATCTGTTGATTCTGGCCAAGCAGTTGGTAGTACACCACCACTGCCATCACCTTCCGCTTTTTACATGGAACTTCTATCCATAGGGATTCTACAGTGTATTTTTTTCCGGCAAAATTTGAATCCTACGTGACTCAATGCCCTCTCTAACAGAGTGCAACCCCTCCACCAATTTGATCTATTCTATCATTGTGATGTAGTTTGTATCCAGGTATCACAGTGTCCCACTGGTTGTCCTCCTTCCACCAGGTTTCTGAGATGCCAATCATATCTAATCTTTCATTTAGTGCTATATATTCTAGCTCTCCCATCTTATTTTTTAGACTTCTGGCATTTACATACAAGCATTTTAGAGTTTGTATTTTATTCATATTAATCTGGTTATTAGTTGATAGGTGTAATTTATTTTATTTATTTATTTATTTATGATTTCTTCTATACCGCACTATTTATCATCAGCGCGGTTTACAGGTAACCAAAGTTGTACAATGTATAACAGTCTAAACATTGACATTTACAAAGAACAGGGAACTTAAACATGGAGAACGGGTGAACTATATACACTACGTACAAATTAGAACTTAAACAAGGAGAACGGGTGAATTATACACACTATGTACAAATTAGAATAATGGTCGACATGTTTGTCTTTTAGGGACAGGTTGACGTGGGGATAGTTTAAAATGCAGTGATTATGGCATGGGGTACGTTACTCTGTGGGAGTCGCAATGGCTCAGGATAAGGAGGGTTAGGTGATGTTGTCAGTAATGGAGAAGTGATGGCTTTTGGTAAAAGTAAGGTGTTGCAGGCTATTGATCTTCTCGCTCTGTTAGGGGGGGTGGGGTGTAAAAGGTCTGAGAGGGAGGTGGATGTGCATCTGTTAACTGCTTTGAATGTCATTGTTAGTGCCTTGAAGGTGATCCTGCAGTGGACAGGGAGCCAGTGCAGATCCTTTAAAATGAGGGTAATATGGTCTCCTCTTGACGCTCCGTAGAGGGTTCTGGCTGTGGTATTCATTGCAAGCTGCAGGGGTTTGAGTAAGCTCTTTGGGAGTTGGCGTAATCAAAATGAGGCAGTATTAGGGCTTGAAAAACAGTTCTGAAGTCGTTTGGTTCCAGAATCCATTTCATCTGTTGTAGGATCCTAACTTTGTGGTAGATTGCCTTAACGGTATTGCTTATCTGGGCGTGCATGTCAAGGCGCTGGTCGAGTATTATACCCAGGTATCAAATCGTCATCTTGGAGATGAGTTCAGCATTGCGAACCTTGAGTGATGAGGGTGGGGAGAACGCCTGGTCTCTGCTGATAAAGAGAACCTCCGTCGTCTTGAAATTTATTTTGAGTTCTTGAGTTTGTAACCAGTCTGTGACAGCGTCAAAACATGCTGAGAGTTGGGAGAGGTCTGGTTGATCTGTGGATATTGGGGTGAACATTAGGACATCATCAGCATATACTAGACAGTTGATATTGAATGACCGGATAAGGTTGCATATCGGTTGCATATAGATATTGAACAATAGGGCTGAAAGTGATGATCCTTATGGAACCCCTTTCTCTTGTGGGAAAGGAGCGGATATAGATGGACCAGAGCGTACATATTGCAGTCTATTATTGAGATATGAGGCGCACCAGGCGAGTGCATTTCCGTGGACACCCTTACCTGCAAGGCGGGATAAGAGTAGCTTGTGGCTGACCGAGTCAAAAGCAGTCGCGATGTCAAGAAAGATGAGCACAAAGCCTTGTCTGATGTTGTCAAGCACCATGGTTAGTGTGTTAAATAAGGTTGTCAGCAATGTTTCCACTCCATGTGACTCTCTGAATCCGTGCTGGCAAGAGTCAAAGGGAGCGTCTGTCTCTATGTGATGAGTCAACTGCTGTTGGACTATTTTTTCCATGATTTTGGCAAGGAGAGGGATGCTCGATATTGGCCTGTAGGATTCCATCTTTGCGGGAATCATGGAATCTTTCAGCTCTGTACTGAAGGACATCTGGGTTACTTTTATCTATGTTGGAACCTCTCTGTCGGGATGTCTTACCTTCCCTGTTTTGCTAGTATCTTTCAAGGATACATCCTTCCGAACCATGCACTTCTGGGCGACTGTCGGCTTTCCTCTACTATCTAGTTTAAAAGCTGCTCTATCTCCTTTTTAAAGGCTAATGCCAGCAGCCTGGTTCCATCCCAATTAAGGTGAAGCCCATCCCTTCTCTAGAATGTTGCCCAGTTCCTAACAAATCCAAAACCCTCTTCTTTGCACCATCATCTCATTCATGCATTGAGACTCCGGAACTCTGCCTGTCTTTTGGGTCCTGTACGTGGAATGGGAAGCATTTCAGAGAATGCTACCCTTGAAGTTTTGAATTTCAGCTTCCTACTTAAAAGCCTAAATTTTGCCTCCAGAGCCTCCCTCCCACACTTTCCAATGTCAATGGCGTCAACATGTGCCAAGACAGCAGACTCCTCACCAGCACTATATAAAACCTTATCTAGATGGAGCGTGAGGTCCTCCTACCTTCACACCAGGCAGGCAAGTTACCTGGCAGTCCTCACATCCACCAGTCACCCAACTATCTACATGTTTAATGACTGAATCGCCAGCTATAACAGCTGTCCTAATCCTCCTCTCGTGGGCACATGGCCCTGGAGAAACCTCCTTGATGCGAGAAGGTTTTACATCTCCTGGTGGAAAGGTCCTAGCTAGAGGATCACGTCCTGCCACACCAAGGTGATGCTCTCCTTTCACATGACCTTTCTCCTCCATGGAAACCGAGAGGCTGCCAGATTGGAGGTGGGACTTCAGTACTATGACACTGTAGGTCTCATTTATGCACCTCTCTGTCTTCCTTATGTCTTTCAAGTCTGCTTCTCTAGCCTCCAGATATCATCTAGCATGCAGTTATCACCGGATGGTGACCTTCAATATTAGGACACTACTACTGTTTATCATTTGTACAGTGCTTACAATCTATACATGACAGAAAGACAGGCAGACAAGCAAGGGTGGTGATGATTCATTCAAAAATGAGCATACTAAACTTCAGGAAAACTAGCTTTTGAAAGATGGAGCAATACCTCAAGGAGTCCTTAGGTGGATGGGATCATCTGGGGGGAAGTAGAAAACTGGGCAAAAATGAAAGGAGATATTTTAAGAGCAATGTAGCTTTTTCTTAAAAAAGTAAAAAAGTAAGAAGAAAAGGAAGCCACTATGGTTTTCAAAAAAAGAAGCTGAAAAGGTAAGGAAAAAGAAGATAGTCTGCTTAAACTACAGGAGATAGCAGAAAGAGGAAGATAAACAGCAAACACTGGCGAAGCTAAGGGAAGCTGGTAGTTAGGAAAGCAAAGATGCAATTGTTAGAAAAATAGCCCATGGGAACTTATTTTTATTTATTTATTTAGACAGTTTTGTATACCACCTTATCCTTCAATCAAAGTGGTTACAACACAATTGGGGGATACATTTAACATGAGGGGATATGAGACACATACACTAATCCTTACAGGGAACATGGGCAATTGAGGTTTAAGTGGCTTGCCCAAGACCACAAGGAGCACCTGTAGGACTAGAAACCCCAGTCCTTCCGGCCCAAGGTTGCTGTCCTCTAGTGGAATTTGAACCCCTGACCTTCCGGCCTGAGGTCACTTGCCCCAACCACTAGGCCACTCCTCCCTAGGTATGCTAGTGAGATAAGGAAGCACAAAGGTGGTACTGTGAGATTCAAAGAATATGTAGAGGCTAATGAGAGGTACTGAGGCATCCATCTGCTGACCAAACTTGATGTCCAGAGAGATATGCTATCTGCCAGGTGCCAAAATCCAAGATGTTATGGAGAGTTTGCCGAGACTCATCAAGCCTACTGACTATTATCCGATGTTGCTCATTCATGTTGGCACAAATGATACTGCTAGGTATCCCTCTGAGGGTATCAAAAGTGACTACATGACTCTGGGACAGATAGATGCACAGATGGTGTTTTCTTCAATCCTCCCTGTTGAGGGTAAAGGCCGAGGCAGAGAAGCTTGCATCCTGGAATTGAATTCCTGGCTGCATGGATGGTGTCATCGAGAGTGTTTTGGTTTCCTGGACTATGGGATTATGTTCCAAGGGCTGCAGAACAGAGATGGCGTCCATCTGTCCAAGACGGGTTGGCATGTCTTTCGCAGCAGACTGGCTAACCTACTGAAGATGGCTTTAAACTAGATTCATTGGGGATGGGTGAAGAAATCCCCCAGGTAAGTGAAACATTAAATACCTCTGTTGAAATGGGTGAAAGGGGACAATACCTCAAGGAGCCATTAGTTGGATGGGAACAGCTGGGGGATGTAGAAAAGCAATGGGCAAAACTGAAAGGGGATATTTTAAGGGCAATAAAACGTTTGGTTAGAAAGGTAAATAAATGTAAAAGGAAAAGGAGGCCACTATGGTTCTCAAATGAAGTAGCTGAAAAGGTAAAGAAAAAGAGGGTGGCCTTCACAAATATACAATAGATCAGAGAGAAAGGAAGACAAACATCTATATTTGGAAAAACTTAAGAGAAGCTAGCAAAGTAGTCAGGAAAGCAAAGATACAAAAAGAAAAATAAATAGCTAATGCAATAAAATGGGGGGGATAAGACATTTTTCAGATATGTTAGTGAGAGGAGGAAGGGCAAAGTGATATTGTCAGATTCAAGGGTGAAGGGGATGAATATGTAGAAGCTAATGAGGATAAAACGGAATTGCTTAACAAATATTTCTGTTCTGTGTTCACAGATAAAGGGTGAGGAGGAGGACTTCAGAAAACACCCACAAATAGGAACAGAAATAACGTGGATCTCAAATGATTTTCAGAAGACTGTGTTCGTGAGGAACTAGCTAAACTAAAAGTAGACAAAGACATGGGTCTGGATGGGATACATCTGATAATATTGAAGGAACTTGGGGACGTTCTAGCGGCTCCACTGACTGACCTTTTCAATGCTTCTTTGGATTTGGACTGGAGAAAGGCACATGTGGTCCCTTTTCACAAAAGTGAAAGTAAGGATGAGGTTGAAAACTACAGGCCCCCCAAAAAGTCCATTTCCAGTCCTAGCCCCTTCCCTGGAAGAGCCCCGCAGCCTGCCTGACTGGCTTCAGAGGGAGTCGGGGAGGCCTGAAACCTGGTGCCCTGCGGTTCACCTCTGCAGGCCTGCTGGCATATTGAGTATTGGAAGCTTAAACGGGGTCATTTCCCGTCTCATGCGAGATAGGAAATGCCCTCATTTAAGCTCCCAACACTCAGTGCGCTGGTGGGCTCTCTTTAATGGGGGCATTTCCTGTCTCGTGCGAGACAAGGCAATGCCCTCGTTTACCCTCCCTCGGGTGCGGGGACAAGTGCGGGCAACATTCCCGCACAATGGATGGGTCAGTCCTATGAAAGAGTATTTTGAACTCTGTGCCAATGGGGAGATAGACATAGGTATGGGATGGGATGAATTCAAGGCAGTTTTACAAGGAACGCTCTTTATGTGGGCTGTCTTGAAGAAGCAGCAAAGGAGGCAGGCGATGGAGCAGAGATATGAGTGAGTTAAGGAGTTAGAACAGTGACACGTGAGGCTGGGAATTCTAGGAGTAGGATTGCTTTAGAGGAAGAAAGCATCCAATTGCGAATGCTGCATTTGGAAGAGTTGAACTATAAACCGTAATGTGTGAAGCAAGAGTATTATGAAATGGAGGGTAAAATGGGTAAATTGCTGGTCCAATATCTAAAGGCACGGCAGGCTCAGAATGCAGTAGCGAAAATAAGAAGGGAGAGTGGCAATTAGTTGGTGGATGATGCAGTAATTTCGAACGAGCTTCGTGTTTATTTATTTTTTTAACCAAAATCTGTATAAGCATGATGAGCAGATTCAAGATGAGGCTATTCGGAAGTATTTGGGCAAAGTAGAACATCTGGACTTGTCTGAGGAAGCCAAAGAGAAGCTTGCTGCATCTACTACTACGATCATTTGTATAGCTCTACAAGACATACGCAGCACTGTACAGACACCTGTAAAAGACAGTCCCTGCTCATCAGAGCTTACAATCTAGTTAAGACAAACACAACAGCTGACAAGGATACATCTAGGGTATAGTAAGGAAACACATAAGAGATAGGATAGGCCGCTAACACTTGGAGAGGTGCAGAAAGTAATACAGGTGCTTATAAACAATAAGACACTAGGGCTGGATAGGCTGACGGCTCAGTTTTATTAAAGGTTTAGTGGGCATGTGGCCCCAGTCTTGGTGGATGTGTTTAACAGGTTGCTGGAGGGAGTGGAGCTACCTCCTTCTATGAGCATTGTGGGCATCAGTGTTCTACCTAAACCATGGATGTGAAAGTCTGTTCCTCATACAGACCTCTCTCGCTTTTAAAAACTGGCATCAACGTTTTGTCCAAAGTACTGGCACTGAGACTGTGGAAACATATGACCCTATCAGGACCGGTGCAAGGGTATGAGGCATTCTAAGCTAACCTCACTCCCAGTGCTGCCCCTGCTCCAGGAAGTGGAATGTGAGCATGAGCAGTACTGTGGCGCTGGAAGAGAAGGTAACTCCAGCACCATGGTGTCTTATTAAACGTGATACTCTAGATGACTGCCTTGTTCTTTATCTTTGTTGTCATTTGATATATCACCCTAGGCAGCAAGGCATCGGTTCGCTTAATTGTTGGGCTGGCCCTTGCCCTGGCCCCTATTAATTAATGCTGACCCAGATGGGATTTATAAATGGAAGGCATACGGTGGATACTGTAAAATGGGTTATGAACATAATGTGCGTGGCAAAAGGTGGTGGCATTTTGGCTATGGCTTTAGCTATTAATGCTGACAAAGCCTGAAAATTCCACTAGAAATTCTTGTGGGTAAACTAAGGGAAATGTGGGGTGTAGAAGATATATGGTAGCCCAAAGGCTACAGTGAAAGTTAATGGGGGGTATTTGGAGTTTTTTGAATTGGGAGGGGTACTAGACAGAGCTGTCCCCTCTCACCACTATGGAGCCATTAGTGGATTGCATTCGGGGGAAGGGGAATATAAAACGGATTCATATCGAGGAATCTCACTATGAAATCTCATCATTTTAGATGATGTTTTGTTGGTGGTTACAGACCCAAGGCACTCTTTACTCAATATACAGGAGGACATTGATAAGTTGGGCCAAGTCTGGGGTTTTAAGGTTAATTTGGACAAAACTGAAGCATTTAATATCATGTTAGCACAAAAGGAGGAGAAAGACTTCTGCTGCACATTTCCATTCAGATGGGCCTCAAGATCTATGAAATATTTGGGCATTTGGGCAGGGTGGGAACTAAGCAAAGCTATAATCCTAATTACTCACCAATGTAGAAGGCCATTCTTGATTAGCTGGAGAGGTGGACACACGTGTCATTGTCTGGTCTGGGTTGAAGAGCATACATAAAGATTGCCTCATATTGCAGTAAGAGGACTGAGCATGTGTTTACCATGTGCCTGCATAGCACACTTTCGTAAACAGCCCTTAAGATATCTAATAACTTTTACAATTTTTATCCAAGGCCATTTTTACAGAATGAGATCGGAAAATTACTGATTGATAGCTGCAGTCTCAGATATAGACTACACATCAGACCAAGCCATTTGCAGGCTGAAGTACGCACATATCATGCAAGTTAAATTGTGAGTTATTTACATTCTGTGCCATTTAAAAAGCAGAGGTTCCTAATTTAACCTAGACAAGGCACTGAAGCTTTACTTTAAAAATGAGAAATTTAAAGAGAAATAGATGATTGAACATGGCATTGAAATGACATTATAGGAATTCCCTTCCCATTGAAGAGAATAAGTACTGAACAGACTGAATTGATAGACTTTAGCCAAACAAACCATTTTATCACTGAACATAAGAACATAAGAACATAAGAAATGCCATACTGGGTCAGACCGAGGTCCATCAAGCCCAGTATCCTGTTTCCAACAGTGGCCAATCTAGGTCATACGTACCTAGCAGTTTCCCCAAAAGACACAGGTTCTGCAGTGCTTGTACTAGGCCAAGCATTGATATCCTGGGTCCCTTTTTAATAGTGGTTTATGGACCTTTCCTCCAGGAACTTGTCCAAACCTTTTTTAAACCCAGCTATACTAACAGCCCTTACTACATCCTCCGGTAACAGATTCCAGAGTTTGATTACACGTTGAGAGAAGAAATATTTTCTCCTATTTGTCTTAAATAGTTTACCCTGTAGCTTCATTACATGCCCCCTAGTCCTTCTATATTCTGATAGCGTAAACAATTTATCCACGTTTATCCGTTCCACTCCATTCATTAATTTATACACCCTCTATCATATCTCCCCTCAGCCTCTTTTCTAGGTTAAAGAGCCCTAACCTTTTTAGCCTCTCTTCATAGGAGTAGCCTTCCATCCCCTTCACCAATTTGGTGGCTCTTCTCTGTACTTTTTCTAATAACTCTATGTCCTTTTTAAGATACGGTGACCAGAATTGCACACAATATTCAAGGTGCGGTCGTACCATGGAGCGATACAGAGGCATTATAATATCCTTTGTTTTATTCTCCATCCCTTTCCTTAGGATACCTAGCATTCTATTTGCTTTCTTGGCCGCCGCTGCACACTGGGCGGAGGGTTTTTAACATGTTATCCACGATGACTCCTAAATCTTTTTCCTGGGTGGTGGTTTCTAATGTGGAGCCTTGCATCTTGTAACTATAGTGTGGGGTTGTTCTTTCCTAGGTGCATAACTTTGCACTTGTCCACATTAAATTTCATCTGCCATTTGGATGCCCAGTCTTCCAATTTATCCAGATCCTCTGCAGTTTTCCACAATCCTCTTGGGTTTTAACAACTTTAAACAGTTTTGTGTCATCTGCAAATTTGATTACCTCACTAGTTATTCCCTTTTCCAGGTCATTTATGAATATGTCAAAAAGTAGCGGACCCAGTACAGATCCCTGGGGTACTCCACTATTCACCTTTTTCCATTGGGAGGCCATTTAGCCCTACCCTCTGCTTTCTATCTTTTAACCAGTTCCCAATAGTACACTGCCTCCTATCCCATGACTTTTTAGCTTCGCCAAAAGTCTCTGATGGGGGACCTTGTCAAAAGCTTTCTGAAAGTCCAGATACACTATATCAACCGACTCACCTTTGTCTACCTGTTTATGCACACCTTCAAAAAAACAGATCAGATTAGTAAGACAAGATCTGCCTTGTCTAAAGCCATGGTTGCTGTCTCCCATTAGGCCATGACTATCTACATGCTGTGTAATTTTGTCTTTATGATGGCTTCTACCATTTTCTCTGGTACTGACGTCAGGCTCACCGGTCTGTAATTTCCCGGGTCACCCCTGGAACCCTTTTTAAAAATTGGGGTTACGTGGCGACCCTCCAATCTTCAGGTATTACAGATGATTTTAATGAAAGTTCACAGATTACCAATAACAGGTCTGCAATCTCATATTTCAGTTCTTTCAACACTCTGGGATGTATACCATCCGGTCCAGGTGATTTGCTACTATTCAGTTTATCAAATAGTTGTAATCTTCCGGTGTAGCGATATTTCTCTCAATTCCTCTGCAGTATCACCTTTAAATACCACTTCAGTCTTGGGTAACACCCCTACATCTTCCTCAGTAAAGACCGAAGCAAAGAATTCATTCAGTCTCTCTGCTATAGCCTTGTCTCCTCTTACTGCCCCTTTTACCCCTCTATCATCTAATGGTCCAATTGACTCTCTCACAGGCCTTTTGCTACGAATGTACTGAAAAAAGTCATTATTTCGTGTTTTTTCTTCCATAGTAAGTTACTACTCAAAATCCCGCTTTGCCTGACTAATCAAAGCTTTGCATTAAACTTGCCAGTGCTTGTGCTGTTTCCAGTTTTCATCATTTGGGCTCTTTTTTTCCATTTTCTGAAGGTTGCTCTTTTGGCAGCAACAGCCTCTCTGACCTCACCTTTAAACCATGCTGGCAGTTTTTTGGACTTTCTTCCACTTTTCTTAATGCGTGGAATACAGCTGGTCTGGGCTTCGAGGATAGTATTTTTAAATAACACCCAAGCTTGCTGTAAGTCTTTACCTTTGGAACCGCTCCTTTTAGTTTTTTCCGAACTATATTCCTCATTCTATCATAGTCACCCTTTTGAAAGTTAAAAGGTAGTACTGTGGATTCCTTTACTATCTGTCCTCCACTGATTAAATCAAACATGATCATACTATGATCACTATTGCCAAGTGGTCCCAACACCCTTATTTCTTGCACCAGATCTGGCGTTCCACTAAGGACTAGGTCCAGTATGGCTTCCCCTCTGGTCGGTTCATGAACCAGCTGCTCCAAGAAGCAGTCATTTATTTCATCTAGAAACTTTATCTCTTTAGCTTGTCCTGCTGTGACACTGTCCCAGTCGATACCGGGGTAATTGAAATCACCCATTATTACTACTCTGTTGTGGCTTTTGTTAGCTTCCTTGATTTCTTTGAGCATTTCATCATCCATTTGTTCATTCTGGCAGGTGGTCGATAGTATACTCCCACTGCCATCACCTTCCCCTTCATAAATGGAATTTCAATCCATAGAGATTCTACAGCATATTTTGTTCCCTGCAAAACTTTAATCCTTTCTGACTCAATGCCCTCTCTAACATAGAGCGCAACCCCTCCACCAATTTGTTCAGCTCTATCATTACGATATAGTTTGTATCCAGGTATCACAGTGTCCCACTGGTTGTCCTCCTTCCATGTCTCTGAGAGTGCAATCATATCTAACCTCTCATTTAATGCTATATATTCTAATTCTCCCATCTTATTGTTTAGACTTCTAGCATTGGCATACAAGCATTTAGAGACTGCATTTTATTAATATTAATCTGGCTATTGGTAGGCATGGGTAATTGGGAATCTTTATGCTCTGTCTGCTCCTTACTCAAGGGCATTTGGGCTACTATACTCCCTTTTGGAACCTCACTGCTTTGGTAGTATCCTTCAAGGATACCTTTGTCCGAACCGTGCGCTCCTGGGTGACTGTCGGCTTCCCCCTATTTTCTAGTTTAAAAGCTTCTCTATCTCTTTTTTAAAGGTTAATGCCAGCAGTCTGGTCCCATCCTGATTAAGGTGAAGCCCATCCCTTCGGAAGAGCCCCCCCTTTCCCCAGAATGTTCCCCAGTTCCTAACAAATCCACTGAACAGTAATGTGTAAATATTTAGCATGCATATATTGTCTAGTTGTTGGATGTTAGACTAGATAATCTGTGATTTGATTTTGTTAATTAAATTTCTCTGAGTGTGAGTGATAAACAGTGTCACTGCATCATAGAAGCTAACCGATGAACACAAGTTTGATAGCAAGTTTAAAGCACTTGCTGGTTTATAGAAGTACATAATTCTGAGGATCAATTTATTTTTATGATGGAACCGGAAGGTAATTTTGTTTCTTTTATTTAGGTTTCTGGCTATTTTCAGATAGCAAGTGTTTACATCTTTGTTTTTGGATAATTTACTGACCCCAATTTTAAGAACCAAAGAATTGAGAGATTTTTCAGTACTGTGAGATAAATATCTACTCTTCTCCTTCACAGATTTAAATACTTACAACACATATACTGTATGTATGTATCTGAATGTGCACCTTGTATTACCGGATTATGTAAAGCTTCATTATAAAGACAAGAATCCATGCTGATTGTGTTTTGGCTCCAGTCGCTAACACTGGACTCTTGGTTTTATGGTCATTTCATTATTGGGGTTTCTCTTGTATGGCAGTTTCCATGTTGCTATTCAGAGCATGCAGCATGGGGGGATGTTTATTTTGTTGGGTGGGCTTTCTTGCAACCCCAGCTCATGGACTTGTGCCAGGAACATCATACATAGATTTGTTGGGAGGGTGCTTGTTTGGTTCCATAATTCAAAAGCAGTATGCAGAAGACCCTCTTTGTTGGTTGTTTTGCTTGAAATAACTGAAACGTAACATTCCTGGAATTAAGGTTGCCTGCTATAAAAATGTGCCATTGTCCGTTTCTGAACGTTTGCTATTTCTGAATTGGTTATTTAATTCTTAGTAGGCATTTTCATAGATATCCGAGTTTAGTTTAAGTGAAGTAGTGTTTGCATATATTTTGGCTATAGTGTGCTTATTTTCAGAAAAGATAAAAGTTACCCATGTGCAAAAGTGATTCTATTGCAGTCAACAAGAATTGGTAAGAGACTTTATTCTCATTTTTTATAAAGGAAATTTATAGAAACATGAGGGAGGAGTGGCCTAGTGGTTAGAACAAGGTACCTCAGGCCAGAGGGCTGAGGGTTCAATTCCCACCTGGGAACAGCAATCTCAGGCCAGAGGGACTGGGGTTTCTAGTCCTATAGGCACTCCTTGTGGCCTTGGGCAAGTCACTTAACCTTTCATTGCCTCAGGTACACATAGATTGTGAGCCCTTTGGGGACAAGGGAATGTATCCAGTACATGTTTGTAGTGTTTACATAATGTAACATTGTTTATTATATAAAGTTCTTGAATACTGTTCCATGTAAACGTTTCAGATAGCTTGTTATGATGTAAACCGCTCCTGATCGCTGGAAGGGGCAGTATAAAAATATGTTCAAATAAAAATAAATAAATAAATGACGCTAGAAAAAGACCACATGGCCTATCTAGTCTGCCCTTCCATATCAAATACTAACGTCCCTTCTTTTCCTTTAGATATCTTCGGTGTTTGTCCATGCTTTTTTGAATTCAGATACTGTCCTTGTCTCTACTATCTCCACTGGGAGACTATTCCATGCATCTACCACGTTTTCCGTAAAGAAAGCATAGTTACTCACCTGTAACAGGTGTTCTTCAGCAACAGCAGGAATCAGTCCTCACATATGGTGACCAACAGAGCCCACGTGGAAGCATCCCCCCAGCTTTCAAAGAAAGCCTTTGGGAGATGCTACCATGCATGCGTGGTCCCTTTCCCGCCCAAGGGTGCCATCTTGCTCAGTCAGATGACATAGCTAAAAAACATCAAAATAAAAGATGGTAAAGGAACAACTCCAAGGGGAGATGGGAGGGTTGTGAGGACTGATTCCTGCTGTCCCTGGAGAACACCTGTTACAGGTGAGTAACTACGCTTTCTCCGGGAACAAGCAGGAAGTCAGTTCTCATATGGGACTCCCCAGCTACAGGCTACCGAAAGCCCATAGTGAAAAACACAGACTCCCTCACGGGGAGTTGCGAGGAGCAGCAGCAGCAAGTAAGCCTGTGTCTACAAAGTACAGTAGGACCCCTGTATCCAATGAAAACCAGCACTCCGGTAGCCTGAATGCAGAAGGGTCGGAGTTGCCTAAACCCTGAACAGATTACAGAGCACGGCCTGGCCGAAGGCAGTAATGAGCTGCAAAGGTATGGACTGAAGACCAGGTGGCAGCCCAGCAAATGCCCACCATCGGGACAGAGCGCAATTTTTAATACCGAGGCTGCCATGGCCCTGACAAAGTCTTCCAGCGTACGCTTGGTCACCGCATCTCCCAGTCTACTGGGGTCATAGGAGACGAAACGTTGAGCGGCTTTGTGGTGGCACTGAGTGCGTTGGATATAGAAGGACAAAGCTCTCTTACAGTCCAAGGTATGAAGAACTGTCTCTGCTCGACTGGAGTGAGGTCTCGGAAAGAAGGAAGGAAATACCACTTCCTGCTGGAGATGGGAGGATGATACCACCTTCAGAACAAATTTAGGGTGTGTGCAGAGCACCACCCTGCTTTTGCAGAACCTGGTATAAGGCACCTCCACCACTAAGGCCTGAAGCTCGCTAACTCTGTGAGCGGAGGAGAGTACAACCAGGAACGCCACCTTCCATGAGAGGTATCATAGGTGGCAAGTAGCCAGAGGCTCAAAAGGCGGGCGAGTGAGCTCCCATTCGGTTGCCGGAGGGTGAACCAGTGGCTTCAATAGGAGCAGACCCCTAAGAAAGCGGGTCACCAACGGCTGGACTGAGAGGGGCCTACCATCCACCAGGTGGTGGTACGCCGCCAGGGCACTGAGATGCAGGTACTGGAATGCCACTTGTACCGGGCAAGAGAACAGGTTCACCTGTCTTTTGGTGCACCATACCGAGAATGGGCACTACTTGAAGGCATAAGCCCTTCTTGTGGAAGCTTTATGAGAGGCCAGAAGAACCTCCTTCACGTCCCAAGGGACCTAACGCTACCCTTTCAGCAGCCAAGCCGTGAGTGACAGTGACCCCAGGTTGGGGTGTTGGAGAGAGCCCTGCTCCTGTGAGAGTAGTCCTGGGGCTCAGCCCAGGAGAATCGGTGATGACGCCAACATGAAGAGGAGCAGCAGGAACCAAGGTTGCCTAGGCCACTGGGAAGCTATCAGTATTAGTGATGCCCTGTTGCACTGGACCTTTAAGAGGGTCTTGGCGACCAGTGTGGTCAGCAGGAAGGCATAAAGGAGGCCTTCCATCCATGGAATGAGGAACATATCCACTGCCACCTGGGACGGGTGCGGCTGGCAGGAGCAGAAGTGGGGCAACTGAGTGTTGTCTGGCAGATGAAATTTAATATGGATAAGTGCAAAGTTATGCACCTAGGAAAGAACAACTCAAACTTTGGTTACACGATGCAAGGTACCATCTTAGAAACCACCACCCAGGAAAAAGATTTAGGTGTCATCATAGATAATACGTTGAAACCCTCCACCTAGTGTGCAGCGGCAGCCAAGAAAGCTAATAGAATGCTAGGAATCCTAAGGAAAGAATGGAGAATAAAACCAAGGATATTATAATGCCTCTGTATTGTTACATAGTTCGACCGCACCTTGAATATTTTGTGCAATTCTGGTTGCCGTATCTTAAAAAGGATATAGCATTATTAGAAAAGGTACGGAGAAGAGCCACCAAAATGGTAAAGGGGATGGAAGGATACCCCTATGAGGAAAGTCTTAAAAGGTTAGGGCTCTTCAACTTGGAAAAGAGAAGGCTGAGGGGAGATATGATAGAAGTCATTACATTAATGAATGGAGTGGAACGGATTAACGTAGATCAGTTGTTTACACCATCAAAAAGTAGAAAGACTAAATGCAACCCATTTGAGATTAATAAGAAAAAATATTTTTTCACTCAACGCGTAATCAAACTCTGGAATTGGTTACCGGAGGATGTAGAAGCTGTTAATGTAGCTGGGTTTAAAAGAAAAGTTTGGACAAGTTTCTGGAGGAAAAGTCCATAAACCATTATTAAAGAGGACCTGGGAAATTCACTGCTTACCCCAGGATGAGCATTGTGGAAGCTGTGGACTTTGGATACCTGTCAGGTACTTGTGACCTGGATTGGCCACTGTTGGAAACAGGATACTGGGCTTGATGGACTTGGTCTGACCCAGTATGGCATTACTTATGTTCTTAGCAGGCTGTTCCCAGCCCTGTGGAGACTGTCATGGCTCCTCCGGTATCGGGGAGGATGAGTATTCCTCATCTCAGAAATGCCTCCTTGATACCAATTCTACCGATATCTCAATGTTCAGGACATGAACAATGATGCTGATGATGTTGAGGGCAAATCCTTCCTCTTCTTTAGGAGAATCGATGGATGACCATTCCCTGGATGCCCTATTGATGCTAAACTCCGAATGAGCTTGATGACACCTTGATGTCAATGCCCTTCCAGCATTTGGTGTAATTCCTGGGGCCATGTGGCCAATGCGACAGTCGATGGACCAAACTTCTCTGTACCAAAAATCCCTTTGCACTGTTGCTGTTGACCCGAGTCCTCTGTCATCTGTGAACACAAAAGACAATGAAAGGGTTCATGGCTGGGCTCCCAAGGGCTGTGGGCATCATAGGTATCCATCAGGGATATGGTCCTTTTGCACCAAGAGTACCTCTTAAACCCACTAGGGAATTTCTGGGACACGTCATCTGGAAAAATAGCTGCAGTGAAATTAAATAACTATGTTGAAAACAGTCTCCCAGCTGGGATTCCTGCGGTCTAAACACGCTGACGAAGGAAAAATGACAGGAAATTTTAATGACCAAAAAACCTACCTAACGTAAACTGAAGGATAAAAAAAAGGCAGCAGTGGCAGGGGGCAGAGGAAACATGACTTCAAGAGTGTAAAATTAGAAAAATACACAAACTGTAAAAGCTGTCAAAAATCCGTCAGATTGCAAGACTCGCATGTCCAGCCGGGGCAGGTGGGAACTGACACGCATGCACTCTGGGACCATTTCAAAAGCTTTCAGAAAGAGCTGGAAATGGCTCCCATGGTGGGCTCCATCAATGATGTTGCCCATACATGAAGGCATTATCTGCTTGTCCATGGAGAAATAGACATACAAGCACACACAGACCGTTGCACACCAACTCAGGGGGAGTTGGGAACAGGAGACATGCTTTTTCCAGTTGTTAATACAGACTAACATAGCTAGGTTCCTGGCACATCTAAACAATTTGTTTAATTTCATAGGTGTATCTGGCAATGTATATTTAAAGAAAAAAGAATTTATTTTTAAAATTAACTTAATAGAGTGTTGACACTTCTTAAAATAGAGTTTATTGTTACTGGTCTTTATTGTGAATGTGTCATTCAAATTGTGAAGGTACATACCTTTACAAACTTTTCAAAAGAAGGATCTTCATTGCAGAGGAAAAAACCAGGCTATAAAACGCTGAATTCATTAAATATTTAAATTTTCCCTCATCTACACCGTGGAATGCTCTGTAGAAATACTGTATAAAATAAGGCAGACTTCTGATAGGGAATGTAATTATAAAATTTTAGGGGAGAAGAATGGAAAGCCTGAACTTAACTTTTTTTAAATTTATTTTTAAATTTTTAGCAAAAGCTGTCCAGTCTGAAGATCACTGGGCAGCCAGCAAAGCTGAACACCTTGATCTCATCTAGCTCTGTTGCTGATACGGTTTACTATCGCTTAAGTGAGAGTTCTATCAATCATTCAACTTATTTAAATCAGTAAAAATCAAAAAATATTTCAACATATGTATCTCTTCATACAGTGTATACAAATGTGCCATTGTATAGTAATTTGTATTATGAAAATAAAAGGTCTGTACATCAATTAATGTGTGATTATGAACCATGTAAATCTGTAATGCAGCTAAAGTTGGCTTTGGCTTTCTTTCTTATAAATTCATAGAAAATATTGAACATCTAACAAAATAAATAAAACATTTCAATCATAGATGCTAATAAACAAGTTCAAAAATTCTTTTCTTTTTTTTTTTACATTTGCTACTAAATTTTTTTAAGAGAAACTATCAGTAGTGCTCAGAAGTGAATGATTGCACTTTCCGTGATGTGAAAAAATAGAGTACATCTATTTTTCATAGATTAGAAACTCTTTTAAGAAGAGTTGAATGTTAATGTCTTCTGATTGTTGCACTCTTAAGTGCTTATAAAGCATTCAGTGTCCTCATATAAACCTGTGAGATCACTAGTAGATATCTTTCCTTCACTTGCAAAAATGAGACTTAAGCAGTGTCTTCCAGACGATACTCTTCTGAGGATGTCCTTTAGCTTCTCATACTGGTATGATAACACACAAATAGGTTTACCTATAGACCCTTGTCAGTACTGATACTGCAGCAATCCAGTGTAATTTAACAGGAAAAGTTTATACACTGCAGTTTGCAGGAGCCCGACTTCACGTTCCTTTGTATTTTATAGTTCCATAAGTTTTTGGGCTGGTCTTATTGTAACACTGTAGAGACCAAAGCAAATTGGATAATCAAATGAACAAAGGTGAGCTTTCATGAATATGCTTCTGGACACGAAGTTAACAGCTTGGGATCTGCTCACTATTCAGGAGGCGGTCGGAGAGTCCGTAGCTGTCTTTCATCTAATCCTTTCCAATATTTGAAGTTACTGTCCAGGTGCTGCATTAAGTTGGGCAGGTCTGCAAATGCTATTGATAAAGAAAAATCAAGGCTTATATATTGATTACTGAGCAGCATTATCTAATACAATATATATTATACGCTCATGATTTTAACATATAGGCACATGGGCTGCCTATTTATTGTAGATATCAGTATACTAATGGAAAAAGCCAGTTATTGCAATAATCTTGGTTCTTAGAATATGTTAATGATTCAAGGTACACGCTAAGCAGCTCACCTGGCCATTGCTTTGATGTGAACAGTAGAAATTTTATATCTTTTCATATTGGTAGAAAATTGAGGGCCCGAGATATTTAAACAAACAAAATAAAAAGCGGAGTTCCTAAATCTAGCCTTCTAACAGGCTGATGTAGAAAGCTGGCGCTGAAGTTGTACTCTATCAACTTTTTACACCTATTTGCAGCACGCCGTTAGCACACGACTTCAGCACAGGCATGCAGAAAGGAGCTCCTATGCAAATGAGCCACCGTTAAACTGTGCGCAAAATGGCAGCTTTAAACACATGCGCACAAGTCATTGGCGCAAGTTTGGCATGCTCTCCCAGAGAACTGGGCACCGTGTGGCTAATTTGCATATGGAGCCCCAACAGTATTTTGATGGCATTGGGGGCTTTCTCTGGTGTCTGGATCATCTGAGGAGAAATGTCAAACTCCCCTCAGTTGATCCAAGCATTGGGGAAAGCCCCCGATGCCATCAAAATACTGTCAGTGGCTGGTGCTCCCGACAGAATGCAAACCCCCCCGTGGCCCAGAGGCCCTGACCTCCCCCACCTTCCAAAGTAAAAATACTCCCCAGTGGTCACCAAATCCCACCCCTCACCCAACTAAAAATAACCCTAGTGGCCCAGCAGCCCTGAAACCCCACCCCAGGCCCCGTCCAACCCAAAACAGCCGTGAGTGGGCCCAGTGGCCCCGAATTTCCCAACCCCTACCAGTACCTTTAGAAATGAGCGAAAACGCTGCTCATAAGCTCCTGCTCTTGCCCTCCCATCTTGAAAAATGGTGTTGCCTGGCCCCACACAGTGCATTCTGCCAGGTGCTACCATTTTTCAAGATGGGAGGGCAAGAGCAGGAGCTTGTGGGCAGCGCTCCCGCTTATTTCTGAAGGTACCGGAGGGAGGAGGGGGTTCAGGGCCGCTGGGCCCCCAGGGTTATTTTTGGTTGTGAGGGGTGGGGGGTTTGGGGCTGCTGGACTACCAAGGATTACTTTTACTTGGGCGGGGGGGGGGGGAATTGGGACTGCTGGGCCACCAGAGATTTGCTTTCTGTTGGGGGCACCAGCCCCTAACATTATTTTGATGGCATCGGGAGCTTTCCCCAATGCCTGGAACGTCTTTGACATTTCTGCTCAGATGATCGAGGTATCGGGAAAAGAACCCGATGACTTCAAAATACTGTCAGAGGCACGTGTTAGACGTTTAAAGTCACCTCAAGACTAGGTGTAGAGATATTGGTGCTAAAGCTAGTTGCAAAATTCTCTACGCATTTCTGTGCATCGGGTGCAGCCAATATTTGCATACCAGTTCATTATGTGCTGTTCATTTGCCTGTAAATATATTTAAATACTCTTGGCGTTAATTGTGCACTAGTTTTTCCTTTGCTGTTTATGCGCACGTCCGTCTCTTTTCTGGATTTGTTGTTAGCATTAAGTGTGCTTAAAAGCAGAGTTATCTGTGCTTAAAGGCTGCACTAGTTTTCTGCATCGGCCTGTAAGTTAGGCTCCTCAATTTGTGCCCTATTTTCAGCCATGCTTAGGAGTCTAAGTTTTTTTTTAGATTTGCTACTAAATTTTTTTAAAAAGAAACTGCTACCATCCTAATTTAGGAACTTAAAATTTATGCTTCTAAATTTAAGCCTGCTAGATTTATGAGCCTTATTCATGTGCCTAGTGCTAAAAATCAACGCTAAGCTCCTAACTTTTTTTTCTTCCCTAAAGTCACCCTGGTTGGCACTCACTTTTAATGCTCTCGCTAAGATGCACCGAGTCATCCGCCAGCATTCCTGCCGGTGGGGGGAAGTGCACAGTGATCGTGCTTAGGATCGTACAGCATCAGCGAGCCCTCGGGGACCTGCCTATGCCACGCGATCCTAAGCGTGATCTCTCTGCACCTCTCCACACTGGCAGGAATGCCGGCGGAAGACTCGGCGCAGCTTAGCCGGAATACTGGTCGGGAGAAGTGCACTGTGCCCACGGGAGCAGCATCTCTTGCAGGCAAAGGTTAAGAGCAAGGCTGTGATCGCAGTCAGGATTGCTATTGGGTCCAGAGAGAGGAAAAGAATGTAGGTGAAATTTAAAGAGGAATGGTTTTGGGAAAGGAAGATGGGGGCAGGGGGGTGGAAGGCCAGAATAGAGGGCGGGGTGTGAGAATGCAAGGGGGAGGGAGAAAGGGACAGAGTTGTGGGAGAAGTGGGAAGTGAAGGGAGGACTGCAATGGATTGGAGGTCGAGTGGATGAAAGCATGGGGAGAAAAGGCCATAACGAGTATATGCCAAAAGCGCAACCACTCAGTCCCCCAGATGATCCAAAGGACCCCCATTTCTCACACTACACCATGCACAGAGGTAACCCATTCCCACGCAGTACACACACAAACTTAATGCACTGCAACCCTGCACAAAACACAGGCAGCACACACCAGACACACACACACTCAGAATCACCCACCCCTGCACCAGACACACATATACACACACAGGCACCCCACCTCTGCAACACACACATATACACACACAGGCACCCCACCTCTGCAACACACACATATACACACACAGGCACCACACTTCTACAACACACACACACACACACACACATATATAGACACCACCAGTGATAAAGATTCCTCATACAGTCCTTGCTGCCATAACAGGACACACTATCATCTCTGTTGGAAATCTCCCAGCCCCAGACATGTAAAATATGATTTTGCAAATGAAGAAAGAGGAAATGTGTGTTCTTTCCACATACACAGATATGCACATACACAGCCTCTCACATACATGCGGCGCATGATACACATGCACAGAGCATGACACTCCCATGACAACACACATGCATGTAGCCTCCAACAGTCCTCATGATACAGATACTGATAGGCAAGCACCCCTAACACGTCCTATGACACACACAGATTCGCTCATTCTTCAAATGGTGCACATCTGCAGACCGAGCAGGCCATTTTAGAGCCATTTCCACATGTAAACAGCAGCATTTAGATAGGTTACATGTGTAAATGACAATTTCAGAAAGTTGCAATTTAAATATTGAGATCAAAGATGCAAAGAGTCTGGTACAATATTCAGTAGTGCCGCCGAATAGCTCTTCTGATCACTCAGGCACTATGGGCCCGATATTGAACTGGGCAGGCTATACGCCGCTATAGTGCATAGCCCTGCCTGCTGACCCTTAACCCCAGATAAGGCACTGAATACCTGTTGTCGCCACACATGCCTTGGAGCCGCCAATGCTAATCGGGTAGCAGCGATATTGCACTGTTACCCGGTTAGCTTCCATGGGTAAAACTAGGCCAGCGTTTGCTAGTTTTACCCGCTGATCGCTGTTACCTGGTTAGCGACAGTCTCTGCCCCAGAACCCCCTCCCCCAACACACCCTGATGCTAACTGCATACTATCGTGGCATGTAGCAGGGTTAGACGGGGATATTCAACATCACTAACCATGTAGGTGCCGTTGAATATCCCGATTTAAGGTATTTACACGGTTTATTGGGCTGTAAACCACGCAAATGCCTTTTGAATATCGGGCCCTATCTGGATCATACCTGGGTAATCCATGGGTGGAGTTTTGAGTTATCTGGTTAGCGGCAATATTCAGACCACTAACCAGATAAACTGCATAAGTCAGGCTGAAAAAAAAGCAGGGCCTACCTTTATGCAGATAACAGCTGAATATCACTGCTCTCTGCATAACGCTGGCAATCAGCGGTGCAACTCGATATTCAGCACAGGAGAATATCTGGATTCCAATGCTAAATATCCGGTTTCATTTTCAAATGCCAACCGTGGATTTAAGTATTACCCCTGAAAGGTTTAGACAGCACTAACCTTTTCCTGTTTAAATGGCAAACAGTGAAGATTAAATATGGTACATGATATTATCCTGAATGCTCCCATGAGATCACTTCTAAGTTTCAAGCTGTGCCATTTTCAGTCTGGCTCTGAAAGGGGCAGGAGTGACTGAGGCTTGCTCCTGCCCCTCAAACCCTGGATTATCACTGCTTATACTAGGTACATCGGAGAGGGGGGGTGGGCAGGGGATGTCAGCGTTGACTTCAGGGAGAGTCATCACAATGTCAACATCGGTACTGGTCCTTTCAGATAGCGGTTGGGAGCAGCAGATCATGTGTTAGAGACCCAGTGCTCCCAGCCTGGAGAAACACCAGCAGCTTTGAGCTGGCATTATTTTGCCCTCTGAAAGCGTTATTTTGTACAGTACATGTCACTAATCTGTGGTACTAGTTACCGCAGGTTAACGACTCCCATAGTAAATTAAGCAGTGGTAAAATTACATATTTTAATCACAGCTTACTAACTAACCCCTTTAATTTATTTAGCAATGCTTATATACCGCTTTTCACCTGGTCAAAGAGGTGTACATTTAGGTACGGTATATATTTCCCTTGTCCCCGAAGGGCTCAAATCTACATTTTGTACCTCAGGCAACGGAGGGTTAAGTGGCTTGCCCAAGGCCAAAAGGAACAAGTCACTTATCCCTCTGTTGCCTCAAGTACAAAAATGCAGATAATGCTAATATAACAAAATCCAAAGATGCTGACTTACCATCCCAAGCATCAAACATATCCATGATGAAGTAATCAATAAATGATATTTGGGATTTAGGGATGCTACATGTATTTCTGTCAAAGACAGGCATCACCACTGGTAATCCTTGCCCTTTTTCTTCATCAGTCTGCAAAAAAAAAAATAGTTTTATGAATTCTTAACAGTATACAATATATCACCTATGATGAATAATTGAATTATTTCCCTTTCCTCATAATTATGTCCAAATTTGTATGTCTTAATTTTGAATATCTTGATTTTATGATTACATTCACTGCCTTATTTTTTGCATTGATCTGTGTTTATCATTTCAAATTGCTTTGGACAGCCTGTTTTGTGCTGGGGAAAGCTATAGAGATATAATAAATAAAGCATAGTTACTCACCTGAAACAGGTGTTCTCCGGGGACAGCAGGAATCATTCTTCACCTATGGGTGATGTCGGCGCCAATGGAGTTGGTGCGGAATCATCTTCCCAGCTTTCAAAGAAAGCCTTTGGGAGATACACCATGCAAGCGTGGTCCCCTTCCCGCCCAAGGGTGCTATCTTGCCTCAGTCCAATGACATAGCTAAGATGGCAAAAATTAAAATACGGTAAAGCAGCAACTCCAAGGGGAGTATGGAGGGTTGTGAGGACTGATTCCTGCTGTCCCCAGAGAACACCTGTTACAGGTGAGTAACTATACTTTCTCCGGGAACAAGCAGAAAGTCAGTCCTCACTTATAGGACTCCCCAGCTACAGGCTACTGAGAACCTGTAAAAATACCATGGTGACCTGCAAAGGGTAAGCCATGAGCAACAGCAGTTGAGTCCCTACTGACACTCTCTCGCAAGACCCAAGAGTCCGGTGGGGAACCAGCATTCCGGTAGCTTGAACACAGAAGGGTCTGAGGACAGGAGTTGCCTACACCCTGAAGAGATTATGGAGTATGGCCTGGACAAAGTCACTGTACTGTCAGGACTCCCTCTCCAGGCAGTAGTGAGCTGCGAAGGTATGAACCAAGGACCAGGTGGCGGCCCAGCAGATTTCCATCACAGGTACGGAATGCAGTTTTGCCACAGGAAGCAGCCATGGCCCTGACGCGGTGCGCCATGACCCTCTGGTCTAGTGAGATTCCTGCCTGCTCATAGGTGAGGGTAATGCAGTCCGCCACCCAAGCAGACAAGTTTACTTAGTCACTGGGAGCCCCAGACAACTGGGACCATAGGACACAAAAAGCTGTGGTGCTTTGTGGTGGCCCTGAGTCCATTGCAGATAGAAGGCTATGGAGACCAGTCCTCACCCTGCCAGTGTGAGGACTCGGAAAGAAGGTGGGGAGCAACACTTCCAGACTGAGGTGGCATGGGGACACCACCTTTGGCAGAAACTTGGGGTTTGTGCGGAGCACTATCCTGTTCTTCTAGAACCTCATGTAGGGGAGCTCTGCCATGAGAGCTTGGAGTTTGCTGACTCTGCGAGTTGTGGAGTTTGAGTGCCATAAGGAAGACAACCTTCCAGGAGAGGTATCTCAAGTGGCAGGTAGCCAGGGGACAGCAGTTTAATGAGCTGCAAGAGCACCACATTTAGATCCCACTCCACTCCTGAGGGCGGACAGGGGTTTGGATAACATGAGGCCCTGCAAGAACCAAGATACAAGGGGCTGAGCTGAGAGGGGCTTGTCCTCAATGTAATGGTGGTGCGCTGTAATAGTGCTCATGTGCACTCTGACCGAGTTGGACTTTAGTCTCACTTGTGACAGGTGGAGCAGGTACTGGAATGCCACTTGTACCGGGCAAGAGAACGGGTTTACCAGTCTTTTGGCGCACCATACTGAGAATGGGCACTACTTGAAGGCATAAGCCCTTCTTGTGGAAGCTTTATGAGAGGCCAGAAGAACCTCCTTCACGTCCCATGGGAGGTTAAAGGGAGCTAACGCTACCCTTTCAGCAGCCAAGCCATGAGTGACAGTGACCCCAGGTTGGGGTGTTGGAGAGAGCCCTGCTCCTGTGAGAGTAGTCCTGAGGCTCAGCCCAGGAGAATCGGTGATGACGCCAACATGGAGAGGAGCAGCAGGAACCAGGGTTGCCTAGACGACTGGGAAGCTATCAGTATTAGTGATGCCCTGTCGCACTGGACCTTTAAGAGGGTCTTGGCGACCAGTGTGGTCAGCAGGAAGGCATAAAGGAGGCCTTCCATCCATGGAATGAGGAACATGTCCACTGCCACCTGGGACGGGTGCAGCTGGCGGGAGCAGAAGCGGGGCAACTGAGTGTTGTTTGAGCTGGTGAACAGGTCCACCAGGGGGGCACCCCAGAGTCAAAACAGTCAGGAGGCCACTTCAGGATCCAGGCACCACTAGTGCGGCTGGAGAACTCTGTTCAACTTGTCCGCCTGGCATGGTCTTAGCCTGGGAAGTAGACTGCTCTTAGGAGCATCCCTCTGCGTGTCACATAGGAACAAAGGAATACCTCCGTCTGTCACAGGGTGTACGACCGCGTGCCCCCTTGTTTATTCATGTAAAACATTGCAACTTGGTTGTCGGTCTGGACCAGCACCAACTGGTGTTGCAGCCGCTGGCGGAAAGCTCGGAGAGCCAGAAATATCGCCTGGAACTCCAGCAGATTGATTTGCGTCTGGGACCAGCTGCCTTGAGTCTGGAGGCCCTCGTAATGTACTCCCTAGCCCAGTAAGGAGGCATCCGTGGTGAAGACCCTTTGGGGGGTGGGTGCCTGGAAGGGCATCCCGGCCTGAAGGTGGCGAGGGATCTGCCACCAGCTGGCAGGACACACTCACTCTGTCCCGGAGCCTGCCTGTGACTTATGTACACAGAGTGGCGGCACCACTGGGCTGCACTCATGAGCAGTCAGGTGTATGGGGTCACAAGAACCATAGAGGCTATGTGGCCCAGCAGGCAGAGGAGAAGCCTGCTGTTCCTCTGTGGCTAGCCCCCTGAGGCGTTCTGACCTCTACTGAGGGAGGAAGGCCTTTGCCTGGAGGGTGTCTAGCTGCACCCCTATAAACTCCAGGTGTTGGGCCGGAGAGAGGTGTGACTTGGGGTAGTTGATGATGAACCCCAGATGCTGCAGGGCGTTGATGGTGCATCCTGTGGTGCATTGCGCCTCTACAGCTGTGCCTCCCCTTATGAGTCAGTCATCCAGGTAGGGAAAAACGAAGACCCCTTGGAGACTGAGATGGGCTGCAACCACCGTGAGGCACTTGGTGGAGACCCTTGGCGATGAGGCCAGCCTAAAGGACAGCACTCTGTAATGGTAGTGCTCTCCTCCCACCATGAACCAGAGGTTTTTCTGTGGCTGGGATGGATCAGGATGTATGTGTAGACATCCTTTATGTCTAAGAAGCATAGCCAATCTCCCTGCTGGAGGAACGGCATCAATGTTCCAAGGGAGAGCATTTTCAACTTTTCCCTTATCAGGAACTTGTTCAGATCCTGCAGATCCAGGATGGGCCTGAGGCCCCCTGTTCTCTTGGGGATGAGGAAATACCTGGAGTAGAAACCGGTGCTCCAGAGATATTTCGGCACTGGTTCCACAGCCTTGTCCTCGAGGAGACCTGCAAGCTCAATGAGGAGTAAGGTCTGCTGGAGATCTTAGGGGCTCTCCTGGAAAGTATGAGGGTGGCGTCCGCCATAGATGAAAGAAGTAACCCTCCTTGACCAGTTCTAGGACTCAGATATTGGTGGTGATGGTGGACCACCTATGGGCAAACAGGGCCAGCTGCCCCCCTATGGGCTGTAGGGGAACTCCTGGGGGAGAGGAAGTCACGCCCAGGGAATCAAAAGCCCCTCCCACCCCGGCTGAGCCGGGTCTGGCGCCTGGGACTTGGGAGTCTTGCTTTTGGGGGCCGTGCCCCTGCCCCTTGTGCTGTTGGCTGTGCTGCGGGGCCAAGAAGGCCTGGAACTATAAGGTGTTGAGAAAGCTAACCTTTTTCCTCAGGAAGGAGGTCTTCTTTCCTGGGGGCCTTCTTATGGGGCTGCACTAAGGTCTTTTCTGAGAGTCTGGTCCTTGTTAGGAACTCAATCTTGATCTTTGCTGCTTTGTCTGCCACGGGTTTCCCGAAGACATTCTTCTCTGATGCAGAGGACATCAATAAGTTCATCCTGAACCCACTGTTCGAAGTCAGATGACTGCAGCCATGCCTCATATCGGGTCCCGATGCCTGTGGCAGCCACTCCGGCTGATGACTCGAAGCAGTCATAAGCTGCTTGAGACAGGAACGTCGAGCACTCTTTCAACGCCAAGGCCAGTGACTTGAACCTCTGGAGGGGTTCCACGTTGAGGCCTGCTGAGAACCCACCGAGCTCCTTTGACAGCTCTTTGAGGTACATGTTGATATAGAGCTGGTAGAACTGGACCCAGCATGACAGCATTGAGCCCCGAAAGGCCTGCCTGCCGAGGGCATCGAGGGCCCAAGTCACCCTGCCAGGGGGCACCGAGGAATGTGTCTTTTGGTTCTTGAGTCTATATGTAGCAGGTTCAAAGACCATTGAGTTATGGGGAAGTAGGATTTTCTGGAACCTAGGGCCTCAGCAGACTCGATAGACGGAGTTGAGTCATCTGCTGACAATGGGCACTGATGACAGAGGAGGCAGCATTGTAGGATCAGTGGAATGGGTACTGTGAGGGCCTCCTTTGGAAGGGCCTCATACTGGAGGATCTCCAGTTCCTCCGTGCAAGGGTCCTCCTCTGCCTCGGTCTCGATGGAAAGCGCCCTAGCCATATCCAGCACAAAGTCAAGGAAGGCAACATCCTCTGGCGGGGCACGTCGGTCGAGACACTGGGGGGAGGTGGGGGGATAGTTCCAAAGTTACGTCTCAGTGGTGCTGAGTGTCTGGGGAACTCCTCATCCTTGGTCTCCTAATTGGACTGGAAGTCCAAGGTAGATTCCAAGGTTTCACGGTCACTGCGGTTGAGGTCTGAGTCGAGGGGCCCGGGGCCTCCGGAGGACCTGAGGTCCGAGCCGTGTGCACTTGCCAGAGAGGACAGGTGACCTAAGGAACGGGACCGGGACCTCGTTTGATGCCGATGAGGTTCTCAAGGCCAATGGCGCTCGAGGATTGCCTTGACGTCTGGGTAGGCCCTCAATGTTGAGGGATCTGTTGTTGGGGTAGATGAACCAGATATGAATGCCCGCTGCTGGGCCACAAGGGCAGAGATACTGTGCTCTAAGGCCGCCATCCTGGTCTCCATGCCAGTTGGCTCCGCAGCCTTCGATGCGGACACCGAGGGTTTCGGGTCCAGCGTCTGTTCCATCGAGGGGGAGTTCTTGACAGTGATGGGCTCAGGTGTCCGAGGCCAGTCAGTAGGTACAGACGACTCCATTCAGGGCATCTTGTCAGGCTGCTTCTGCTCAGATTCCTCAGACTCATGCCAGGGACTGTGGGGCCTGGAGTGGGATTTTCCTGTCTTCCTGGACCCGGTCTCCAAGGAGGTCTTTGAGGACTTTGACTTCTTGGGTTCCACCTCCAGGGATTTCCTTTCAGAGGAACCGCGGCTGCGGACTCTGAGGTGGCCCGGGCTTCACAGGGCAGCAATGTACTGGAGGGGGCCCTGGAGCAGGGTGTCGCCAGAGACTCCAGCGCGGAGTCGGACTTTTGTCAAAAATTTTCCTGCTGCTGCTAATGGCTCTTGAGTGGCTTTGAGATAATGGTCCTGCAAAGTTCGCAGTTTATTGTGTTCTGGACCAAGGCACCGGAGGCACAGTCATGTGGATCGGTGAGGGACATCATCTTGTTGCACCAATTGTACTTCCTGAAGCTGCTGGAGGCCATCGGGGGGAAAAAAGGGGTCCCTGCCACCTGGCAGGGGTCTGAGGCTTTTGACCAAAAAAAAGACATGAACGCTGGTCGAGAGATACCTCGAAGAAAAAAACAACAATGGAACGATCCCAACGAGTGACGCCAAGGTGAGATGGCTCGGGGGCAAGAAAGGAACCAGTATGCAAACCGGACAGAAAGGTATCAAAACACCACACTTTTTCTGGGGAAAACTGGACAGACATCCGGAGGGCTCCAAGGAAAAAATGAGACTGAGGCAAGATGGCACCCGGGCGGGAAGGGGACCACGCATGCATGGTGCATCTCCCAAAGGCTTTCTTTGAAAGCTTGGGAGACGCTTCTACGTGGGCTCTGTCGGCGCTGATGCCACCCATATGTGAGACTTCCTGCTTGTTCCCAGAGAAAAAGTAAATATACTTGCTAACTTGGGTCGCTATTTACTACATGCATTAACAAAATTTAGATGATGTTATTTAATGCAATTTTGATGACTAAGCAAGCACAAAATGGGGTTTGGGGTTTTGGGAAATTGATTTAGTTGAAGCCTTTCTCAGAAGTTTAAGCCCAACCCCGGAGGGCTTACAATATACCAGGCCTATGCAGAAAAGCTTAGCATGGCATTTTTCTGGTGTCTTTCCCGTGCTAGGCTTGCTCTTCGATTTAGAAAACATGCTAGCACCATAAAAAAGCCAAAAAGAAGAACCATGCTAAAATGCAGTGCACTTGGCATGCAAATCGCTGCATAAGTAATTGCACCCAATGTAAAAAAATACACTGGTTTTTAAAGGTTACATGTTTGCCCCAACTTCGGGCAGGTATAAAGATCCAACTGGGAGCAAAAGTATCATCTCAGGTGACGTTTGCCATCAGAATACTGTTGGGGGCCAGTGATGTTGCCCTCCCCCCCCCCCCCTGACATCGACCTCCCCCAACAGAAAACAAATCTCCGGTGGCCCAGTGGCCCTGATTCCCCTCCTGATAAAAAATTCCCTGGTGGCCCAGCGGGCCCAATCCCCCACCCACCCAATAAATCCCTGGGGAGCACCGGACCCCAGATAATATGCTGATGGCATCGGGGGCGTTCCCCCATGTCTAGGTCATCTGCGGTGAAGTGGCAGCGTTAATGTCGCGCTAGGAAACCCTACGCTAGAGCTTTAAGCACGGTCTCTAGCGTAGGGTTTTCTGCATCGGCCTGTATGTTTGGACCAGAAGCAACGAAAGCAGTGGGATACGAACTCTGGCTTCCCTTCTTCTAGCGCCTCCCTGCCTCTCTTTACTAAAGTGTGATAGGACTTTCCAGTTACTGCACTTTATTTGCTAAAATTAACTGCAAAGTCTCTGCATACCTGCTTAACATATGTTGCCCATTCAGTTACTTCAGAGAAAATATCATTACTGTGTAAAGTTAACTGTATTGCAGATAAGGCAATGCAATTAGTTACACCTACTGCAGATGTATTAACTATACCACATTCTCTACCATGCTAGCAATTAAGCAGGTCGATGCAGAAAGCTGGTGCTAGACCTGCACTGAAGCGATTTTTTTACATTCCTGATACGGTTTTAATGTACGATGCAGGAAGGATAGGGTATGCAAATGACTCCTGTGTTAACCGTGTGCATGCAAATGAGCCACTGCAGTGTTAAACTGGGAGAGCAAGCCAAACACATGCGCACAAGAAGCCTACGCTACTTTGGCTTGCTCTCTGGGCATCGCATGGCTAATTTGCATAAGAGTATTTTGATGGCATTGGGAAAAGACCCCAATGCCATCAAAATACTATCGGGGGCTGTACCCGACAAAACTTCATCTCTGGTGGCCCAGAGATTTCCCCCCCCCCCCCCAACCGACAGTATTTTGATGGCACCAGGGACAAACGCAGCACTGGGAAAAGCCCCCGATGCCATCAAAACACCGACTGGGGCCGGTGCCCTGACAAAAAATAATTACCTGGTGGTCTAGCGGCCCCTTGAACCCCCCACCTCAAAGTATAATTAAATTACCTGGTGGTCTAGCGGCCCCTAAATCTAAATCCTCCCATACCTTAAAATAGGTGGGAGCGCTGAATACGTGATCCCACTCTGGTCCACCATGAGGTAGACTATGCCATATATAGTAGTCTAACTCCATCCGGTGCATCCCAGGATGCACTGCGCAGGGCCAGGGGCACCATTTTACAAGATGAAGGACAAGAGCGGGTGCACATAGACAGCGCTCCCGCCTATTTTAAGATACAGGGGGGGGGGGGGGTGTTTGGATTTTGGGGCTGCTAGACCACCAGGTAATTTTAATTTTACTTGGGGTTGGGGGGGGGGGGTTCAAGGAGCCGCAAAACCACCAGGTAAATACTGTTGGGGGCCATGCCAGACAAAAAGTATTTTGATGGCAATGGGAGCTGTTCCCGATGCCATCAAAATACTGTGAAAGGAGGGGGGGGGGGGAAACAGGGCCAATGGGCCACCAGGGATTCTTATTTGGTTGGGAACGGCCCCCGACAGTGTTTTGATGGCATCGGGGGCTTTATTCGATGCCTGATCATCTGAGGAGGGCACACGTAAGAGGTTAACGCTTACTCACACCCTGCAGTAAAGGTTTTGGTGCTATGGTTGGTTGTGAAATCCTCTACACCTGCCTCTGCATCGGCGTAGCCATGATTTGCATATCAGACCAGCTGATTAAAATATATTGAAATTATTAAAGTTAATTTAAATAGATTTAAACACGCATTGCATTAGTTGGGCGCTAGTTTTTCTGTCGGCGTTTACTTCTGTTTTCTATATTTAAAGAATCCTAAAGTGTGCTTAAACATGGCATTAGGGGCTTGTAAAGCCCACACTAGCTTTCCGCATCAGCCCTATCTTCAGGCTAGCTAATGTGCAATCCTCACCAATTCCCCCAGCCATTCCTTGCCCCTTCTGCGTTAACAGTGGCACAATTAATCTGCCACATTACTTGCTGAGGCAGTGCACTATGGGTAGGCACCTACTTGTCTTTATAAAACAGCAGCACGTGTGGCATCTTCTGTTACAGCTGCTTGCGAGGAGGTAGAATTGCAATCTACTTCTGGTCACACTTAGCCAAGAAAACCAGGGGCTGCTGGGTCACCAGGAGTCAGCACTGACTTGACAGCACACACACACGAATATAGATTAAGGCAGTTTATAATCATGTGTATATGTATGAACTCAGACTGGGCTCTGCCGACATCACACCCCGGCTACACCTACCAGCAAAGGATACATCCTCATGCTAAAATGCATACTTTTACGCCACTCAATTCTTTTATGAGAGGCTATTTACATATATGCAGGGATGATGTCATAAATATTACCTCTTTACTGTGCGCTAACTCGGCTTTAACAACTAACGCAGCTCAGTAAATAGGCTGCAATGTGGGCAGTTGTCACAAAATAAAACGTGAAGCAATAATCTTGAAAAGTAACTAAAAAAAAGTAACACACACAACTTATTAAGTTTCAAAATGCCCATAATCAGGGCTGGCCCGAGGATTTTTGCCGACCCTATGCAGGCTCAATGCTGATGCTGCCCCCCCTCCCCTGGCATCCACTGGGGGTGGGGGGAGGTGGCAGCACAACCCCTTCCCCATTCTTCAAAGCGGTGGCAGGTTTTCTGCTGCTGCTTTGGCAGGCCTTGAAGCACACGCACACATGTGCGCACTCATAGTCTGTTGCACCTATTGCTCCACTGGAGGTGCGGCAGGCCATAAGTGCCCGCATGTGCACGCATACGTCAAACCCACCACTTTGAAGAAGGGGTTGCAGGGCCACCCACAGGGGTCTGCCACCCCCTAGGGGACCAGCCCTGTCTGTGATGACAGTTAATATTGGGCATTATCAGTGATCAAGATTGGATCAACAATGCACGAGAATCAGACATACTACATATAGCAAATACGGCAAGTGACAGATTAGCCACATATGGGGTGTGCTCTCTGACGTACACTAATGGTTAGCATGGATTCACTGCCTGACAAGTGTGCTGCAGGAACAGTGACTGCATGCTAAAACAGCCTGTTCCCTGAGATCCAGAATGGGCCTGTATCCCCCCCGTTTTCTTTGGAATAAGAAAGTAGGAAGAATAGAAGCCCATTCCCTGCTGGAATGTTGTAACCTCCTCTATTGCACCCTGAAGTAGAAGGGAGGTGACCTATTGTAGTAACAGAGCAGTGAGAAGGAGCTGAGAAAGGAACTCTCTTGGTGAAGTTGGGGGAGGGGGGTAGACTTCATAGATGAAGCTTGTATCCCTCCCACACTATGGAAAATGTCTACGGTTCCGAGGTGATGAGATGCTACCTGTGGGCATAGTGACAGAGTCTGTCGGGAATGTGGACAGGGTCAGGATTCTCCAGAGGCAGGACAGCTATGTTCTCTAGAAAGGAGTCAAAAACCCAGAGCAGCCTGAGTCTGCTGGTGGTTGAGACTTGGGAGTCTGAGCCTTCTTTTGCTGTTTTGGAGGTTGTTGTCCCTTCTGAGGAGCATGATGCCGACACTGAACAGCAGGGGTATAAGAAGGATAGTACTACTACTTTTTATTGAAAAAAGCTTTCTTTGCTGCTTTCTTCATAGCTGGGTTGGCAGTAGATCTAGAGAGCCTATTAGGGAAGTATTCTCAGACTCCAACTGAGAGGCCTTGTCTTGCCAATCCTTGCCAAAGAGGTTTTCACTGATGCAAGGGATGTTACCCAGCTTATCTTGAACCCATATATTAAAAAAAATGTTAAATAAATAAATAAAATAGTGGTACTTGTTGTGATAAAACTAGTGTAATGTTCTGCTATGTTGATAAGACCACAAAGAATTTGCACCAGCTCCAATTAATTCAAAATGCTGCAGCACAACTGATGGAGGATTGCAAGTGACATGACCATATCATATCTTTCTTGAAGAAACTGCACTGGCTACCAGTGGCCTACTGGGCCAAATGTAAAACTCTCTCTCTTGGGCCAGAATACCTACAGAAGAAATGTGCTCTCTACACTCCTTTGAGGTCTCTGAGGTTGTCTCAAGCAGCATCCCTAATTGTACACTTGTCTTAAGAAAATCATGTGATGTGACACCCACCAGCAAGCTTTTTCAGGAGTAACCCCCAAACTCTGGAATTCATTCCCAAAGGGATTACATCTAACTCAAGACTTTCTCTGCTTCAGAAAGCACGCAAAAGCATGTCTCTTCTCCCAAGCCTTTAATGGCTAAGATGATCGACTTTTCCATTCACTTATACTCCTTCAGGACTAGCTTTGCTGCACACCCTGAAACTGTGATCACATCCACAAACTTTATTCTTCTGCATATATAGTTTACACTCAGTCTGGTTCCTTTTTTTTTTTTTGGTCCCTATGCTATTATATTAGTCCCCATCTTGTCTGTCTATATGTCTTAGCTACACTTGCCCCTCTTTTCTCTATTGGGATGTTTCATTGTATGGTACCAACATCCTAATTTATGTCAAATGAATGTTCTACCATACTGCTTTTTATGATACATCATTTATACTGTGTTGACATTGTGAGTATCCTATGCTAATTAAATTTCTACTGGGCTGCCTATTAAAGTATATACTTTGTATTCATTTGACAATGTATCATATTTCTGTTATTTAAATGTTCCGTTATGCTGTTTTAAGGTGTACATTACTGAGATTATATCATATTGGTTTATATTATTGCCTACCTCAAATTTATGCCTCTGTTCTACATAGTAACATAGTAAGTGACAGCAGATAAAGACCAGCATGGTCCATCTAGTCTGCCCAGCAAGATGGCAAGAGTAGGTGCCCCTGTCGCTCTGTGCAGGCCACCCCTCCCCATGTTTTTGTTTCTGTTTAGGGGTGAACCCACCACTCCATGTAGGACACCCTTATTTGTTCAGACGCTAGATAGTTCAGAAGTTAGATGGTACTGTTTATTTTGCTTTTATCCTGTTGCTGTAAAGGGATCCACTGTGTTTGTCCCATGCCGTTTTGAATTCCATCACCGTGTTTGCCCCCACCACTTCCATCGGGAGGGCATTCCAAGCATCCACCACCCTTTCAGTGAAGAAATATTTCCTGACATTGCCTTTCAATTTACCACCTTGCAGCTTCATGTTATGCCCTCTAGTTTTACAGCTTCCCCGTCTTTGGAAGAGATTTGTTTGTTCATCATTTCTCTTTAAGTATTTAAAGGTCTGAATCATATCTCCCCTGTCCCTCCTCTCCTCCAAAGTGTACATATTTAGGTCTTCAAGTCTCTTCTCATAAGGCTTCTGACGCAGGCTCCAAATCATTTTGGTCGCCTTTCTCTGAACAGTTTCCAGTCTTTTTACATCTTTTGCAAGATATGGCCTCCAAAACTGAACACAGTATTCCAAGTGAGGCCTCACCAGTGACTTGTACAGTGGCATAAGTACCTCTTCCTTTCTGCTGGTAATCCCTCTTTGTATGCAGCCCAACATTTTCCTGGCTTTTGCCACCGCCTTGTTGCACTGTTTTGCCACCTTGAGATCATCAGAGATAATCACACCAAGGTCTTTCTCCTGAACCGTGCATACCAACCTCTCACCCCCTATTGTGTACTTTTCCCTTGGATTTCTGCTACCCAAGTGCATGACACTGCACTTTTTCACATTAAATCGTAGTTGCCAAGCATTAGACCAGTCTTCCAGCTTTTGTAGATCTTTCCTCATGTTATCCACTCCCTCGGGGGAGTTCACTCTGTTGCAAATTTTTGTGTCATCTGCAAAAAGACAGACTTTTCCATTCAGTCCTTCAGCAATATCACTCACAAATATATTGAACAGTGCCGGGCCCAGGACAGAACCCTGAGGCACCCCGCTAATCACCTTCCTCTCATCCGAGTGAGCTCCATGTACCATCACCCTCTGTTGTCTGTCAGTCAACCAATTTCTAATCCAGTTTACTATCTTGGGACCCATCCACAAGCTACTGAGTTTATTGACAAGCCTCCTATGAGGAACAGTATCAAAGGCTTTGCTGAAATCCAGATAGATGACATCCATTGCATGCCCCAGATCTAGTTCCTTGGTCACCCAATCAAAGAACTCAATCAGATTTGTTTGGCAAGACCGTCCTTCGGTAAAACCATGTTGCCTCGGATCTTGCAACCTGTTGGTTTTGAGAAAGTTCACTATTCGCTCTTTCAGGAGCGCCTCCATTACTTTTCCTGCCACCGAGGTAAGGCTCACGGGCCTGTAATTTGACACTTCTTCCCTGTCACCACTTTTGTGTAGAGGTACAACATTAGCCATTCTCCAGTCCTGAGGAACCACTCCTGTTTCCAAGGATCTGTTGAAGACATCCTTTAATGGTCCTGCAAGAACCTCTCTGAGCTCTTTCAGTATCCTGGGATGTATCCCATCTGGTCCCATGGCTTTGTCCACTTTCAGTTTAGCAAGTTGTTCTAACACCTCATCTTCTGTGAATGGTGTGGTATCTACTTCATTCCTATTTTAATATTTGGGAGTCACAGCTGGTCCATCTCCAAGATCTTCTTTAGTAAAAACAGCGCAGAAGTATTTGTTTAGCAATTTCGCTTTTTCAGTGTCACTTTCCACAAGTCCTTTCCCAGCACTTCTGAGTCCTGCAATTCCAACTCTGATCTTCTTCCTTTCCTGAATATACCTGAAGAAAGTTTTGTTGCCACCCTTAACATCTTTAGCCATCTTTTCTTCTGCCTTTGATTTTGCTATCCCTATTACTCTTTTAGACTCTCTGAGTTGGATCCTGTATTCATTTCTGTGTTCTTCTGTTTGCAAGCTTTTGAATTTTGCGAAAGCTGTGTTTTTTGCCTTTATTTGCGCAGCCACCTCTTTGGAAAACCAAATAGGTTTCCTTCTTCTCTTGTTTTTATTTATTTTTCTTACATATTTATCTGTTGCCCCTTTTATTGCCGCCTTTAGTTTAGTCCATTGCAATTCCACTTCCCTTATCTCCTTCCACCCCGTCATCTCCTCCTTTAAGTACTCGGCCATTTTATTGAAGTCAGTGTTTTTGAAGTTTAGGACTTTGAGCTTGCTATGATTGGCCTGTACCATGGCTTTTATCTCAAACCACACCGTGTGATGGTCGCTGTTGCTCACAGGGGCACTCACGCAGACATTCGACACACTATCACCGTTGGTGAGCACTACATCCAGCATTGAGCTTTCCCTGGTTAGTTCCATCACCATTTGTCTAAGTAATGCATCTTGGAGAGCATCCACAATTTTTTTTGCTTCTTTCTAGATGTGCAGAAGGAGTAATCCAATCCACATCAGGTAGATTAAAGTCACCCAATATGATCGCTTCCCCCTTTGTTGCTATCTTGGCAATATCTATAATCAATTCGTTATCTCTCTCTTCAATTTGAGTCGGAGGTCTGTAGACTACAGCAATATGGATGACAGTGCCATCTCCTCTTTCCAACGCAATCCAGAGCGCTTCTTCTTTTCCCCATGTTCCCTGCATTTCAGTAGCTTTAATACTGCTTTTGACATACAAGGCTACTCCTCCTCCTTTTCCATTTTCTCTGTCTCTTCTGAATAGATTATAGCCAGCTATGGCTATATCCCAATCATGCGATTCATTGAACCATGTTTCCGTAACGGCCACGATGTCCAAATCCGTTTCCACCATTAGGGCTTCCAGGTCTGGAATTTTTTTGGCTAAGCTTCGAGCATTTGTGCTCATTGCTTTCCAGCATTTACCTGGCTTGTGTGTATTTTGCATTGATTTTATTCGGCCCACTTCTTCCCACTTGTTTTTGATGTGTGGTTTAAGAGTGTGGCTGTTTCTGATGTTCTGCTTTTGCAGGGGGTGGCATGCAGATGTTGACCTTCCACATCCGTCACCCCCTTTTCCTAGTTTAAATGCATATCCACATACTGCCTGAATTTTTCACTTAGGTTTCTTTTCCCTGCGACAGAGAGATGTAGTCCATCAGCACAGTACAGTCTCTTGTTGGTCCATCTGTTGCCCCAGTTGCCAATAAATCTGAATCCTTCTTGTTTGCACCAGGTCTGGAGCCATGTATTAAAGTTGTTAATGCGATGCAGCCTTTTTGTCTCCTTACCAAGAACAGGTAGAACTTCTGAGAATGCAACAGTGTTAACAATGGGCTTGAGTTTCTCTCCCAGAGATTGGAAGTCCTTTTGGGCTACTTGTCTATTATGCTGACACCGTGGTTATTTGGTTATTGTAAGTTATCTCCATCAGCCTTTGCTGTTCACTATGCTGACAAAATAAAGAGAAAAACGTCTGAAGACAGCAACCCCATCATCAAGTCAGCTCCACATACCAATTCATGGAACTCATTTCATACAAATGACCAAAAACAACTGTTTAACACAATATCCAAAATTAGCACCACCGCCTCCTCACTTGACCCATGTCCAGTGAGCTGGATCAAGGCAACTAAAAATGAACTAGCACCCTACCTTTTGCCAATAGTCAACCAATCTCTCATCCAGGGATATATGCCAGGTGAACTAAAACATACAATGATCCGCCCAATCCTTAAAAACAAAACCCTTGACAAAGACAGCCCTAGCTCATACAGGCCTATAGCAAGTATCCCTTTTGTCTGCAAAATAATAAAAAAGTTGCCCAGACCCAATTAGAAGATACACACTAGACCTACCTACATAGACCTACACACTCCGCTAGACACGCATCAATATGGGTTCTGCCCCTACCATGGCATTGAGACACTAATACTAGCACTCTTTGACAAATTCATACGCGGCATGGACGATGCTAAGCAGGCATTCCTGCTTGTTTTCTTAGATATCGCATCCGTGCTTGACATTGTCAACCATAACACATTACTGGAAAGATTAGTTCATATTGGAATAATGGGAACTACATACCAATGGTTCAAATCATACTTAACCAACCACACCCAACTAGTACTAGTAGGCCAAGAAACCATGACCGTTTTCAAACAGGAACAAGGCATTCCACAGGGATCTGCCCTTTCAGCTCTCTTATTCAATCTATATCTGCAATCCATATGTGATATATTCAGAAATTCAAAACAGGATATTACATCTATGTGGATGATATCATGTTATACATCCCTCTAGATGTAACCAAACCCAACCATCATAGAATCTCCTCCTGTATTAAAGAAGTATAACCTTCAAATTAACTTGTAAATGGGGGCGCTGGGTGAGAATGTCCACAGTCTTGGCAAAGGCAAATATTAGTATGACTTGCAAAGAATTGTGGGAAATGTAGTCCATTCATATCAGAATCATCCGTTCACAAATAAATGAGTTGTGCTTGCTCAAGTGTTAAGCAAAGAAAATATATTTTATTTATGGGGTTATTTCTCCCACACAGATATACTTGGTAGCACAAAAGGATACTTGCTTTCAGTATTATACTTTGGAAAAACAAATCAGGAACAACAACTGAACTTCTTAAGCAATCAATCAAACAAACAATAAAGACCTTGATGGGAACAGAAAGGTCTTTCTGTGGGCTCCTGCTAATACCTTTTAGCAGTGCTCCAAAAACAAAACCCAAAAAGTAATCAAAAACTGTTCTTTTTCAAGGATAACTTTTTGTATTTGCACACACACCCAGAAGTGTCCTTTTAGAGCCCACGTGCAATTATGCAAGGCTTAATTGCTAACAATTAACCAGCTGCAAACCTCTTGGCTGGTTTACTTTCTATACGTGGCTCAAATCTTACCCAAAAGCTTTCTTGTAAACTTTTTCTGGGTAGATAAAAGAACAGGATATATTTCTTTTTGATGGTTGGTGTATTTGTGAAAGTATATTACCACAGAAGCCTAGATAGAGAGCAATCCATGTAATCACACTGTTCATTTATAATATCTCCTTCCTCTTCAACTATCATAGAATCAATATCATGGACTGGCTCAGGGGAATTTCTTAATGGAGCACTCTCAGGACAATACTGGTTTCCCTGCTGTCTTCCAAGTGAAGAGCTAGGGTATAGATCAGTGTTCATACCTGAGCTTCCATTGCTGTTAGGGTTCCTCTCCAGAACTCCTGGCCAGTATGTAGTCCAGTTTTTATGTCCAGCCTTCCAATCAAGATCCCTGGACACTGGGTCTCTCTTCACATACCTTCTTGCACTGGTCTTAGGGCCCCTTCCAAATGCAGCCGTCTCCCTCACAGGTGCCGTCCGGGGATTCCTGGCTCTGTAACCCCACTCCTCTGGCTTTCCCCAGTCCAATGGAGTATGCTTGCCTCTGGAATGACTCCCAGCACACGTACTGCTATGGACTCCTTTAGACCTCCAAGATGCTTTCCTCTTCTTTCTTCCACGCTGCTTCTTGCTCTCTCTGTCCTTGAGCTCTGGGTTCCTCTGCTCCTGCTGCTGCCATTGCTCCTGCTGATTCTGTGTAGAATAGGCTTTACTTTTAACTTGTTTAGAGGGATACTCCACCCTAGCACAGCTCAGCTGTGCTGAATCAAGCCCTGCCCTTGGAGATGAGTGATTGGGGATTACCTCATAGTTCTCCTGATTGTATCTGTTGATGGGATGAATAGTGATGATAAAAATGACAGTGCTATGTTATTGAGTAATTTTAAATGATGGTCCCAAAACACTATTAAAACCCGTATTGAATTCCGCAAAACAAAAAAATGCACAAGCAAAAGAGCGTTCTCATATGTCGCTCCTACCTTATAGAATGCCCTACCAGATACCTTGAGATCCATCGAGGACCTCCAAACTTTCAGGAAACAAATTAAAACACTTCTATTCACAGAGCATTATGACAGTAACCACAGACTGAACAATATATAACCAACTTAAGGACAATCCTTTAGCACCATCCTAACTCCTCCATGCTACAGTAACTTGATAACGCTCATTCCACAGTCAACTCAACTTCACACATATATGAGTCTCAAACAAAAAACTTGTAAACTATGAAAAACCTGTAAGTAGTTTCTTATGTAAATAAGTTTTAACTGTTATTTTGAATTTGACAATTGTTCGATGTAACCCTATCTATGTTTTGATGTAATCAGTTGAGTTCTTTGCAAACCGCCCTTGATCTTGGGAAGGAGTGGTATAGAAAAGCTTTGCAAATAAATCAAATAAATAAAATCTGTTGTACACCGTCTTGAGTGAATCTCTTCATAGACCGTTAATAAATCTTAATAAATATAGAAATAAATAAATATAAAGCAAGGTCGTTACATAATCCATGAAGAAACAAAACTGAAAGGGGGATCTTGGAGAGATTTCTTTTAAAGAAGAGGGCTGTGATTTTAATAAGCTACATATTTTTTTTTCCACAAAACTGAATTCTACAAGACATAAAACATAATGGGACAAAAAGATGACAATGCGGGGAAGAAATGGGAGCGCCAAGAAAGAAGCTGGCACTGAGTAATAACGCTTGAAGTGCTTGGCCATGTGCTGCCAATGAGGTGCTCGTATTTCATTCTAAGAGATGCCAGCAGTACCCATTAAGGCTTCAAGCTACGCTAAAGTTTGACCAAAAGAGATGTAGACAAATAGATCGGAAAACATTTGAAATAAGGATAATACATGAAATCTGAACAACAAATGGATTCCAGTTAGAAATACTTCTGTGTTAATAAACAGCTTCTAATTTCACTTTCTACGACATTATTACTAAAGTTAAATGAATTTATTGGACAAAGCATATGCAGAATGCTAAAAGACTTATCACTAGAGCAACAAATACAGTGTGCTGTGTAAGTACAATAGACAGCTTGTATTCTTCTATTTAATGAACATGCTTATGCTGCATAATATATGATGCAATAGAATGTAATCCCGTTATCCAAGTCACAATACAGCGTTTGCAAGGATTTTGCTGATCTATGGAATGTGGCTACTGCTCTATGCATTTTTGAAATTATTTTACGAATCAGAATTCAGTTTTAAGATGTCAGTTACCTAGAAGTGTCTTACCTGTGCAAAATATTCTTCAGAGATACGCCCCGCCCATTCAATGCACTGTTCCAGAGCTCTACATGGATTCGAAATGTCAGCACACTTTATCAGCATACGTTTAATGAGAATACGATTTTCAGGAGATGTAAGGATAGTTTTGACTGAATCATCATCAGAACCTGTACCCTATGAATTGAAAAACAAAAGAATCAGCCTTTTCCTTATGCATTAAAGAGCGGACAGTGAGCAGCATGAGGTCATTAGCTGAGAAATGAAAACTCCTGTGCAAAACAAAAATCAATCAAATGGATAGCTTCATGTAGAGAGGTGTAGGGCAATACTGTGAAGACCTTTCAAAGCAGACCTGCTTTATTTTTTGAATATGATTTTTTAAACCAAACTCCTGTTCAACAGGCCTATTTAGCATTGACAGAAAAGGAAAGTGTCCTTGAACAGGCAAGGCTGGGGGATGGAAGAGGAGGAGTCCCAGCAATTGCTCAACAGTGGCAACTATTGACTGGATTATGGACCAATCTGTAGCTGATTTCGGAAGCAGAGTTTGACCATGGGAGAAGTAAGCTGGAGAAAGACCTCAGTGGTTGCAAAGGAAGACACATGAAATGACAGCTTCTGACCCTTCCTCAACCGCTTCCAATGGCTGCGGCAGAAGAAATGGACTAGAAGGCCAAAGAGCAAGAACCGCTTCTTTTGACCAGGTGGGCTGCTCCTGCGCTTTGGGTTTCTAGCCCATTCAGATCAACTCCAGCCACTGGTGGTTGAGATGGTGGTGGAGGAAGGTCACAAGCTGCCATTTCACGCACCGAGTAATTGGAGAGGAATCGACTCTTGTAGCAATATCATTTTTGTTAAAACATTTAAAAGAATTTTAAAAGAAGTTTAAAAAAAACAGATGAAAATCATATATATTTTTAAATCTGTAATACTAAATTAATAGCTATTACTCTGGCTCTGCCTGTCTATAAATTATTCTAATTTATTATGTGCATTGAAAAAAGTGCCTAACAAAACTGGCCATTAGTGTATTCAGTGTTGGGGGGGGGGGGGGTGTCAACAAAATGCTGGTACGTTATTTGAAACATTTTCTTTATGCAATTTTTGTTGTAGATTACTACTAAAGAAAAACACTGCAAAAAATTTAGCTTTTTTTTTAAACTCCTAAGAGATCTTTCCACCCACATCTGCTCTGTGCTGTGTTATCAGAGTAAGGGCAGCCAGTGCTGCAATGGTCAATGATTTTAAAACAGAAAGGTCATGGCAGAGAAAAGGAAGGGCATCACTGAATCGGTATATGGGCTATCATCATCCTTGAGCACATTATCTAAGCAACTATAGCAGACACCTTTTAACCTGTGGACTTTGTGCTACTTGTCAAAGTGAAAATATGTATGTACGTTTATCTTGAAAACTGTGTCACGGAGAGAAGTACTTGCAGACATTTGCACCTGCTTTTTCTGTGAATATTTTTCCATGGAAATAATGCATCTAAATCTGAAAATGCAATCTACGTGAGCTACTTCCCTTCTTGCCTGCTAATGCATCTAAAAGCACACACATTGTGGAAGACTGATTCTACGGTCAGCCGTATAAAGGGGAGGGAAGAGGCAATTTTCAGACAGCCCCCTTTAAGCTAGGGAAGTTGATATTCATCTGGGCAATGTTTTTGAAAATTGTCCACCCCTCCCCATGTAAAACTTTACTGAATATATTTCAGTGGATACTATGACCAAGATTGACACCTTGGGACTGTTATTCCATGGCGGGCAGCATATAACTTTAAATGGACAATATTTCTGTTAAAGGTTATATGTCCAGGTTATATATCTTTGCAACCAAATATCAACACCCCACTATCTACTGGAAACAACCACCCAGACCCCTGAAACTCCTTCAACCAAATAACCAAAAGGCAAATAGAAAACACCGGAACTGCTATATACACAACCACCTTCCCCCAGACTCCTACCCTACCACCATGGATAAAAGCAACCAAAAAATAACTCAGCAGAGCAATCACCAAATTCACACAAGCGATACTTCAACAAGGCACAATGCCCACATGCCTGAAAACGTAACCCTCCACTGCCCATGTTCCCTGTAAAAAAGTTATCTCCAAGTTATAATGCCCTGTTCAATGTAATTTCAGTTTGTTCAATGTAAACCGCCTTGATATCATGAAAGGCGGTATATAAGAAATGTTAAATAAATAAACCAACCTCCTTCATATGCCCAACAATGAAAAAAACAACTCTGGACACCTCAGACCCAGCATCATACAGACCCACTGCAATTGAGTGACTCTGCTAGTTGACAGAACACAGAGACCCTGTCCTGGAGCCTGCCCGTGGCCTGAGTCCACTGAGAGTGGAGGCACCACTGAACTGTCCACATGTGGAGTGGCGTTGGAGACCACAGACTGTGGAGGCCATGTGGCTGAGCAGGCGTAGCATGGACCGTGCCGACAGGGTGTAACGGTGCTTTGTCTCGGTCACCAGGGCCCTGAGACGATCCGCCCTTTCCAAGAGGAGAAAGGCCTTGGCTTGGAGGGTGTCCAGGCAAGTCCCTATGAACTCCGGGGCCTGTGCTGAAGTGAGGTGGGATTTGGGGTGGTTTATCACAAACCCCAGGTTTTGTAGCACCTGAATTGTGCAGGCCGTGGTCTGCTGCACCTCTGAAGCAGTGTTTCCTTTTATGAGCCAGTCATCAAGGTATGGAAAGACGAAGACCCCCTGGAGATGAAGGTAGGCAGCCACCACTGCCAGGCATTTGGTGAAGACTTTGGGTGCGGAGTCTAGGCCGAAGGGAAGTACCCTGCACTGGTAGTGGTCGCCCCAACCATGAACCACAGGTACTGTCTGTGACTGGGATGGATAAGGATGTGGGTATAGGCATCCTTTACATCCAAGGAGCATAGCCAATATCCCTGCTGGAGATAGGACAGCAAAGTTCCAAAGGAGAGCATTTTGAACTTTTCCCGCACAAGGAATTTGTTCAGGTTTCTCAGGTCCAGGATAGGCCTTAGGCCCCCTGTTCTTTTTGGGACCAGGAAGTCCCTGGAATAGAATCCCTTTCCCCTTGAGTGGGGAGGTACAGGCTCTACTGCCCTGTCCCTGAGAAGGCCTGCGAGTTCCTGTAAGAGCAGAGCCTGGTTCAGGGAAGTCCGAGGGGGCTCTCCTGAGAAAGGAGGAAGGGACTTCTGGTCCAGGTGAAGGAGGTAACCCTCCCTGACCACCTGGAGTGCCCAGGAGTCGGTGGTTATGGTGGCCCACTGGTGAGAAAAAAGGGACAGGCACCCTCCTGTTGGTTGCTGATCCCCCATGAGTAGAAAGGCTATGCCTTGGAAGTCAAAACCCCGACCCAGTCTGGGCTGGTGTTTGGGGCTTGGGGCCCTTGGGCTTACGTGGGCCCTGGCCTGTTCCCTTGCCCTGGTGACCCTGTGGAGGGGTCTGGGTAGTTGGGTAAGGGGGATAGCCCCAGTAGGGCTGGCCCTGTCTGTGGAAGAGAGGACTCTTCCTGGGTGTTTTCTTTTGGGGAAGAGCAGAGGTCTTCCTCGAGAGCCGAGTTCTGGTGACATACTCTGTCTCGATTTCGGCCACCTTGTCCGCCATCGACTTGCTGAAGAGGTTTTCCCTGAGGCAAAGGATGTTGAAGAGTTTCTCCTGGACCCATTATTCGAGGTCTGATGCATAGAGCCAGGCCTAGCGTCGGGTGCCGATGCCCACGGCAGCCAGCCTAGCAGACTCAAAGCCGTCATAGGCCGCATGAGCCAGGTACTTTAAGCAGTCACTGACAGATCTCAAAGGGTCTTGGAGCGCTGGAGGTGCTCCCTGTAGAGGCCCACTGTGAAGCTTCTGAGTTCCTTGGTGAGATCTTGGAGGAACATCCCATATACAGTTGGTAGGTCTGCATGTGGCCAGGAGCGGCCCAAGGGGGGTGCACGGCCATGTGCGGAGACGTGGCCTCATTTGCATAAGGGACATCATTTGCATAAATATTTGCATAATGTTACCATACACTAACTTTTAGTAAACACGCCTCTTCATGAGTGTATGGATAAAGAAAGACTAAAAGATTTCTACATTACTATAATCCAGTGCCAACCGCCAGGCACATTAGGAACTACTACAAACACTGTCCATTTAGAACCCATAGCAAACTCGTCGTATCCTAACAGCACTACCAGGACTCATAAAGCACCATACCATACCTATCAAAGGGCAACACTGCAAATATTAAACCAATACATTTCAGAGAATAACAATACATGACCTACTGGGGAAAGAGAACAAGTGGCAATGTCAAATAGGAATTACATAAACAGAATACCTCAGCTCAGTTACACAGCAGAACATAGACCATCACCAAACAAGGAATCACAATTTAGAAACAGAAAGACAATAATTAAACTGGGAACCCTAAAAGCCAAACTTGGAATGTACAACAACAATGTAGAAATAAAACTATAAATTAATTTCCTCTTGTACTAAACAAAGCACAGACGTTAATGATGCACATTTCCCAGAGCTGACATATTCCAGTTAATAAATTCAAAATAAAGAGATATCTTTGTACCTTTTGTGCATTTTTTTTCAGTTGCAATTGTTCCAGACACTTTCTTCTGGTTTACTTGTGTCTTCTGCTAACTCTCTATCGTCTGCTGTCCATTTGTCCTTTCTTCTCTCTTCTAGTTTTTCCATTCTCTCTCTACATCTGCTTTAACATACTAATCTTTCTCCTTTTGCTCTTTCCTCATTCCTATTTCATCCACTCAAATTTTACCCCTCCATCCTCAATCCCCACTTAGTCTCCCAATACCCAGCCAATTGTGGATTTTTCTTCCCTCCCACACAAAATATTTTTCCCCTCTCAATTTCACTCTTCCAGCCGCATCCCCATCCCATTCTAATCTCCCCCAACATCAGCTCCCTTCTAGTTCCAGCCCCACCCAGTATCCGCTCCCTTCTAGTCCCCGCATCAGCCCATTTCCAGTCCTGGCCCCCCCCATCAGCCCATTTCCAGTCCTAGCTCCCCCATCCATTTCCAGTCCTATCCGAGTCCCTTCATCAGCTCATTTCCAATACCAGCCTCCCATCAGCCCATTTCTAGTCCTTTCCTAGCACCACCATCAGCCCATGTCAAATCCTAGCTCCCCTCCACTCAGCCCATTTCCAATCCAAGCCCCCCCATGAGCCTACTTCCAGTTCTAGCCCCTCTATGAGTCCATTTCAATCCAAGCCCCCACCATAGCCCATTTCCAATCTTAGCTCCCCCCAACACCCAATTCCCAGTCCTATCCTAGCCCCTCCATCAGCCCATTTCCTGTCCTAGCTCCCTCCCCTAAGAGCCCATTTCCATTCCAAGCGCCCCTTCCCATCAGCTATTTGCAGTTCAAGCCCCCTTCCACTCAGCCCATTTCCATTCCAAGCCCCCCTCCCCATCAGCTATTTGCAGTTCAAGCCCCCCTTCCCCTCAGCCCATTTCCATGCCAAGCCTCCGTCCCCATCAGCTATTTGCAGTTCAAGCCTTCCCTTCCACTCAGCCCATTTCCAGTCCTAGCAATCCCCCCAACCCATTACCAGTCCTAGCCCCCCCATAGCCCATTACCAGTCCTAACCTCCCCATCAGCCCACTCCCAGTCCTAATCCCATCAGCCCATTTCTAGTCCTAACCCCCATCACCCAATTTTCAGTTTAAGCCCCCCCCCATAGCCCATTACCAGTCCTAACCCCCATCAGCCCACTTCCAGTCCTAACCCCATCAGTTCATATCCAGACTTAGCTCCCCCATAGCCCATCACCACTCCTAAACCCCCCCTTGCCTAGGGAAAATTTAAAATAAAAAAAAGCTGTCTGCTGCCGCGGCGGCAGAATCGAGTGTACCACAGGTCCCCCCCCTGCCCGGCAGAGCTGCCCTCCCCTGCATCAGATCCCACTCCGCAGTCACACGCACCGGCTTTCAGAGCACGAAGGGACTAGATTCCCTTTCACAGCTCTGTTAAGCCCGCGGGGGCTGATGGGAACTTTCCCATCAGCGCCCACGGGCTTAACAGAGCTGCGAGGGAGAAACTCTCCCCTCGCGCTCTGAAAGCCAGTGCGTGTGACTGCGGAGAGGGAGCTGATGCAGGGGAGGGCAGGCTCTGCCGGGCAGGGGGGGGCCTCGTGGCACACTCGATTCTGCCGCGGCCGCAGACAGCTTTTTTAAATTTAATTTTAAAATTTACTTTTAGATCAGAATGTTCTTTGCGCGGGGTCCCCTGAAATGTGGGGCCCTGTGCAAAAAACATTCTCGCTCAATGGACGGGCCGGCCCTTCATGTGGCATGCTAGCATTGAGCCCTGATAACATTTCCGTCCGAGAGCGTGATACTCCCTGTCCAGGGGCACCGATGAGTGGGTCTTTGGGCTCTTTTGTTGGCCTATGGCCAACTCAACCATCATGGAAGTGTGAGGGACTTGTTCCTTCTGGAACCCCAGACCTCGTTGGACCCGGTACATGGTATCCAGGCATCAGCTGACAATCAGCACCGATGCTGGCATTTCCCATTTCCCACATCTGCAGGAGTCGACTGAGGATGGGAGGGACAGGGCCCGTGAGGGCATCCTTGGAATGGGGCCTCGTACTGGAGGATTTCAAGTTCCTCCATTTGAGGGTCCTCCTCTGACTCCGTTGTGAGGGAAAGGGCCTTCGCCATGTCCTGGAAAAACTCAAGGAATGAGGTGTCCTCGGGGTGGGGATTGGCGCCTCAAGGCTGGTGGAGACAGGTCTGAAGGGAGATCTTGGTGGACCCGTGTGTCTGGGGACGTCTCGACGTCGGACTTCCAATTGGAATAGTCTGTCGATCTCAAGACCCGACAGCACCAGCAGCGCCAAAGGTCTGGTCTCCAATGCCTCAGGGCCAGTACTTGGCTGGAGCCAGAGGCACTCACCAGCGAGGATATCGCTCCCGAAGACCCTCGCCAAGGATCCGCACGAGGTACTGCCTCTTGGGGATTTGCTTTGGCAGTCCGGGGAATCCTCGGCATCAAGGTCCTGCAGTCTCGGGGCGTGTACTTGCGGAACCGGGCATTGACACCTGCTGCGAGGCTAGGAACGCAGAAACGCTGCATGCTAGCGCCAGATTTCTGGTTTCCCACTCGGGAGTTGCAGCTTTTGACACCGACGCCGGGGTGACCAGGATAGGTGTTGAGCAGGAGAGGAAGTCCTTGACGGGATAGGCCTCGGGAGTCCGGGATCCGTTGCCGGAAACCTTGATGTTGGTCCTGGTTACCTTCGCTGGTCACTCCCGCTCCAACTCCTCGGATGCCCATCGAGGGCTGAGGGACCGCGCACGGGACTTGCCATACTTGTCCACTCACAGGACGAGGCCCTTGAGGCCTTCTTCTTATGCTCTCGCTCTGGAGACCCTTGCTTGGAGTGTTTGCGTGCCCACTCAGAAACTGCGGGGGCCTTATGCGACTCCGAGGATCTGTGTGGGGCCTTAAAGCGCGAGGCTACTGGGTTTGAGTCTGCCCTATGTAAGATGCCGTCTTGCTTCTGCCAGAGGCTATGGATGGCTTTTGCAGCCATCTTTTTACATAGTGAGCATTCCTCTGGGTCCTGGTTGGTACCCAGTGGAGGCAACAATCGTGTGTGTCGGTTAGGGACATGTTTTTGGAGCACCGATCACGCTTCATGAATCCGGTGGCCACTGTGGCAAAAAGTTCAACATGGCCAGCGGTTGAAAAAGGAGTGAAAGGCGCTCTATGGAAAAAGAACCTAACAAAAATGTTTCAAGGCCCGATGCTGGGGAGCAGGGCTCGAAGGCAGGAAAGGCACTGGTGCTAGCTGGAAAAAGGAACGAAGTGCATGAAGAAATCAACTTTATTCCGAGGGGACAAGGCGAACGTCTGTAGGACTCCGTGGAAAAAGGGAGCCTGAGCAAGATGACACCTTTGAGCGGGAAGGGGACCACGTATGTGTGGTGGCATCTCCCAAAGGCTTTCTTTGAAAGCTGGGGAGATGCTTCCGCGAGGGCTCCATCGGCAGCGATGTCACCCATATGCGAGGACTGACTTCCTGCTTGTTCTTGGAGAATGCGAGGGTATATATGTGGAGGGCAGGGCTGGTGCAAGGTTACTGGGTGCCTTAAGGGGAACCCTCAGCCTTACTGTCCCTTGAAATTTACATAATAAAATCCAACAATCATTATCATCTCAACACCACCCCTTCCAAAACAGTCCTGCAGAAACATATAGACATCATACCTTTAAATATTAAACATTGCTTTGTATGTATCTGCATGCCCGTTTTCCTTGCAGGCAAACAAATGTGCTGATGGCTCTTTGAGTTTCTGCGGCTGTCAGGACCTATTATTTTGCTTTGATTGCTGAAACTCTTGGCCGCCCCTCAGAAGCTGCTGCACTGTTTCGCTTTGGCTGATGGTGGAGCTGGCCCTAATGGAGGGTAATGTTATAAAGCCTTTTGTTGTGTGCATATACCAGAATACGCATGCAAAAGGTCTTTTATAAAATTATCTCAGGCGGTAAGAAGCGTGCACTTCTATGACACTGATGCAGGCGTATTCAGGGAAGGAGTGCAGGTGGAGTTACAATTTATAAAATATGCAGAAACATTTACCTGCTTCTGAGCAGGTGTCAATGTTCGTTGCTTCATTTAAGGCATGATTTCTGCAAGATCTGTGCTGGTACTTCATAAAGATACATAAGGCACATTTATGAGAGAGGCTTGGAATAGGCACCTGCCCACATGGGCACTCTTTTATAAAATTACCTTCAGAGTACATGCACCATTTACACCTGTCTCAGACCAGGATCTGAATAAATTAAATTTGCACATGGCTTGGGGCTAACCTTAAATCCCAATTAGCTTCTAGATCACAGAGACTGTCTGCCTTTTCACTCTTCATAATGCCCTTCCTGGAGATCAGCATTATTATTTAAAAGAATGCTATTATAATTTATTTCTTTTTTGTTTTTTAAGATGATCCAGTTAATTTAATTTAAACTTATACTGCAGACCCTGTACAATCACAGTGGTTTACAACAAACATTAAATAACAATAAAAATCATAACATTAAAAAAGATAAAACACAAAATCAATAACATAACAACTAATTATAATATAACTAAAATTAACCGAAGGCCTTATTAAAATAAAAAGTTTTGATCTTTTTCCTAAAGTCCAGATAATCTTGGAGAACATGGAGTTCAGAGGGATGTTCATTCCAAAAAGCAGGACCTGATATAGAAACCCAATGGTTCAAAATTCAGACAACGTAACCAGAGAGAGGTACTGGATATCTTAGCTGTCCGGTCCCCTGAGATCTCAGGGAATGCATGGGGGCAAGAGCTTCCCAAAAGACTTCTACACTCATTTTCAGTGATTTAAAAATCAGCATCACTAGTCCAAATAAGATACGAAATTCTAAAGACAGGAATTGAAGTCTCTCCAAAATAGGCGAGAGATGATCACAAAAATTCCAACCTGTTAATAAAAGGATGACTGCATTTTGAACTCTTTGAAGTTAAGTTAAAAGAAACAATAAGATCAGTTATCTTCATTCAAATTTTAAATTCTGGGGCCCTTTTACTGAAGTGTGCTAAGAAGTTCGCATGTGAATTAGAATGGGCTGTTAGCACAAGAGTGTGGCTACCATTACTGTGCCGATATGATAGCCTGTGCTAATTCAGCACTAACTGCATAAAGTGATATGGGGTAGGAAATAGGTGGGGGGACTGCAGCTAGCATAGATGCACCTACCGCTTCCTAATTAGGGGGAGGTAAGTACATTCAAGCTAATTGTTAATACACTTACCACACAGTAAAGAACATTTCGGTACAGTACGTGTATGGGAACATGCTGCAACGCCTCCAGAAATTAGTGCACAGGCTTTGCACTTGCACCACTTTAATTTTGCATTTAACCCAGGGTAAGTGTAAAATGATACCACGCTTTAGTAAAGGGCCCCTAAATTTCTACAATTATTTTTAACGTTTGTGAAAGTTCCTCTTACTTAACCATGTTCGCAGTTTTGAATTGGTTTTGAAATGCTAGTCCTATGAGATCATCCTGCAGGCACATCATGCATAATAAATAATATCAATAGAGAACAGCTAATGCACTAAGAGGAAAAGGAAAAAAAACATAAGAGATGCAGCTTTTTATTCCAAATGTATGTAACATAATTTATTAGAACAAAATGAAATGAGATTTAAGAATAAGACCAAATGCTGACGTAATAAAACCAAGAAAAAGTTAGACGTGGAAATAAGCTAGTAGGGCTTCTTTATTTATTCACATCATTATGAACAACAATTATTATTTTCACTTACCATATTTTCTTCTATTGCAGCCAATGGTTTATTAATGCTGTTCACAAACTTGTTGACATGCTCAAAGTGTTTTGTCATTTCTGTTGCTAGAACCATGTCAATAATGGCTTGACGGAGAGTTCGATATTCAGTCCTGTTAAAAAAACAAAACAAAAAAAACCCCCAGGGCAATAATCTAAGGTGAACTCATCCTACTGGTATGGATGCTCTATTAAGGCACGTCCTGTTACACAGCACACACAGTTGAAGTGTCTCTTGAAATAATAAAACAGTGTGCATTTTTTTAAGAAAAAGACAAAATAAAAGATCTGTGCAGCTCTTTTTTCTAATGGTTCCTGTAATAAAGTAAAGTTGCATATCTATAAGACAGCAGTTCATCACACATGTAGCTCATGTGATTGTGCTCAATGATTAATCCTAAAGAAAAGTAGAAGCTTTTCATAACATAATAGTTGCCACATGCAACAGCCCTTCAACTGTCCTTCATTTCATACATTAGCTGTGTCTGGAGAGCAACAATTCCAAAAGGGAGGTGAGAGAGCTTGCATGACTGACTGACTACTTTTATCAGAGAAAACTTTTCTTTCTCTAAAGATACAAGTGTGACATCTCTAGTTAAGGGTTGTTCAAAACATAAAAGGAGAAAAAACAACTGCTGCCACTAGGAGGGAAATACTTTTCTTGCAAAAATCCCTTCTATATTTTGACATTGTTTAAACAGAAAAAAACCAACCCAAAATCATTAAAATAGGCCACTAAGGGATGCAGCTGATCTCTACCCTTCAAAGAGAGCATGGAGATTGTCCAAACCTATCATCTTGCTAGGAGTCTGATCAGACAGCAATGTGATGTGAACATGTGAAATAAATTCTTTTGCATCCTTGCAAATCTTCTCAATGAAGGCCAATGTTAGATGAGCAACAAATGGTGCTATGGATCGAACATTGTGGGTCTTCAAATTCCCTTCAATGGTCAGGGATGCCTGGGCATACTAGAAAGTGATGCAATTTGCCACCCAATTAGGAATGGTATGATTTGCAATCACACTCCAAGTCTATTACAGTAAAAATCAAACAGAAAAGATGGATGCACTTAGAAGGCAACAGCTCTCTTGTAATCCAGGAAATAAAGTATAGTTACTCACCTGTAACGGGTGTTCTACGGAGACAGCAGGAATCAGTCCTCACATAAGCGTGGTCCCATTCCCGCCCAAGGGTGCCATCTTGCTCAGTCAGATGATAGCTAGGATGGCAGTAAAACAAACAAGGTAGGGAGGCAACTCCTAGGGGAGGAGGGAAGGTTGTGAGGACTGATTACTGCTGTTTCTGGAGAACACCTGATCTCCAGGAACAAGCAGGAATGAGTCTTCACATATGGGTACGTCGGTACCGACGGAGCCTGCGTGGGAACGCTCCCCAGCGTCCAATCAGAAAGCTTTTGGGAGCATCCCACAGCGCCTGCGTGCTGCCTTCCCGCCTTTCCAACTGTCTCTCCTCAGTTGTTCTTTTTCCGCGAAGCCAGCAGGTCGTGTTCCTGTCACCGCAGAAGAATTTCCTTATTTTTCCTTTGTTTCTTTTCTGTCGCGTCTGCCTTCAACGCTATACCGGTACCGCCGGTCCTTGTTCTTTTCTTTTAAAAAACAAACAAATCCCCCCCAAAAAACCCTTTTTTCCATTTATTTTCTTCAGGTGCACTTCAGTTTTGGGCCTTAGGCCCAAAACCTCTTTCCTTAAATATGGAAAAGCCTGCCTCAGGATTTAAGAAGTGCACAAAATGTGGCGGTACTATCTCCGTCACCGACACCCATGACTGGTGTCTAAAATGTTTAGGCCCTGACCATTCCATTACAGATTGTGTGTCCTGTTCTATGATGTCTACGAGAGGTCGACAGAACCGAGCTGCCAAGCTCAGTCCCTGTTTCCCTCTGATGCGGCTTCGGTAGCATCGACGTCTTCCAGGGCTTCTTCTTCCTCACATGGATCTCAGGTAACTAAACATAAATCCAGCCGGTCCTCGAAGGGCAAATCTCCTTCTAAGCATCGAGATGCCTCTGGCCTTGCCCTCGAGGATTCAGCACCGGCAAAATTACCCCGGCGGGAGGCTTCGGCCTCTAAAGCATCATCATCGGGGTTCCAGGATGATCTCGATGGCGTGGCCTCGACAGATCTCCTGGTGCCATGCTCTGGGGTACTGGTGGCTTCCACCGGTAACGACTTCTAGGCATTGGCGGTGTCGATGGATCAGAGGATTCTGTCCATCGAACGCAGTCTGGCGGCTTTCCTTGTGGCATCGACGCCCGTGGTACAGCAACAGCCTACTCAGCCGGTACCGGCTCCGGCATCGCTATCGGCACTGATCCCGGTACCGGTGGCGTCGACATCGGCATCGGTGTCCGCTATGCCGGTACTCTACCCTCTGCAGCCCTCCGGTACCGATACCCCGGTACTGGTAATTCCCGATACCGATCCCAGTCGGTAAGGGTATCGGGCTTTGCAAGAGCATCCCGACAGACGATACTTCGATTCCTCTGACGATTCCGAGGATTCTGAAGAGTCTGTCGATGCAGTGATGCTTCTTCCACAGGAGGAGTCCTCTCCTAAACGAAGGATGTCTCCTCCAGAGGACTTATCTTTTCAAGACTTTATCAGAGAGGTGGCTCGGGGCCTCTCTATTACAGTGGCCCCAGAGTCAGAGCCTAGAGCTAAGGAGTTAGATATTTTACAATATCCTAAAACTCCTAAGGAGGCAGCTACCTTACCTATTCATGAGATTCTTTATGATCTCATGTTAAGGATGTGGGAAGCACCTCTAACCACCTCTCCTCATTCTTGCAGGTTGGACACCATGTATTGTGTACCTCCTTGTCCTGGTTTCCATAAAACTCAGCTTCCTCACCACTCTATTGTGGTTGAGTCTGCAATGAGAAAGATTAGAAGTGCCAAGAGACATGCCTCTAATCCTCCAGGACGTGAATGTAGAACCCTGGATGCTTTTGGTAGAAGAGTCTTCCAAGCCTCCATGCTTGCTGCGAGAATTAATTCTTATAGTCTGTACATGGGAATGTTCTTAAAAGAAGTCAATGACCATTTGCAGACTTTAAGTCCTTTTATGTCTGACAGTAAAAGGCAAGAATTTCTCACTGGGCTTAAACATGCCCAGGATATCTCCAAATTCTCCAACCGTGCAGCTTTCGACTCCTTTGAATGCATAAGCAGAACCTCAGCTATAGCTATAGGTGCACGTAGGATTGCTTGGCTTCAAGCATCTGATTTGGAGATCTGGGTCCAAGATGAATTGGGAAATATCCCTTGTACAGGTGAGAATCTGTTTGGTAAGGACTGGCAAGCAAAAGCCAATCAGATGGATGCTGAAAATTCTGCTTTGGATAGACTATCCAAATCTACAGCTGCTCCTGTTAAGAAAAGGTTGTTCAAGAAAACACCTTTTTCTAAAAAGGGAAGATCCTATCCTGCTTATAGTCAGAGAGCATCTTCTGCAGCTCAGTTCCCTTCCAAACGTCAGCAATCCTCCAAACAGACCAAGGCAAAGGCTGCAAGGCCTGCTCCAGCCCAGCATTCTCAGCCCCCTCAGGGCCTTTGACTTTCTGCTAGAGAACTTAGCCTTCCTGGCTCTAGAAGGACCAGAGCCCTCCACCATTCCAGGAAGGTTATGTCACTTTGCTCCCAGATGGGGGCAAATCACAGCAGAGCATTGGACACTCTCCATCATAAGAGAGGGGTACAAACTTCATTTTTCCAGCTTGCCCCCTCTCACAAGAGTGCACCAGTTCAATTCTCCAACCTCCCTCCTCAGCCTGTTAGAGCAGGAGGTTGCCACTCTTCTAGCCCAGGGGGCAATAGAGGAAGTGCCTTCTCAACAACAGGGCACAGGGTTCTACTCCCCCTATTTTCTTATCCCAAAGAAAACAGGGGGCTTCAGACCCATTTTAGATCTCAGAGAGTTGAACAGATTCCTAGTCAAAGAAAAATTCAAGATGGTTTCTCTAGGAACTCTGCTGCCATACCTTCAGAGTCAGGATTGGCTTTGTTCTCTAGATCTCAAGGATGCATACACTCATGTTCTCATCCATCCAACTCACAGAAGGTTCCTTTTCCAGGAGAAGCACTATCAATACAGAGTGCTCCCCTTTGGCCTGGCCTCTGCACCAAGGGTGTTCACGAAATGCATGGCAGTGGTTGCTGCTTTTCTGTGCACCCTGGGAATATTTGTCTTCCCTTATCTGGACTGGCTCATTCGAGCTCCCACTCAGAGGCCAAGACTGCTCTAACCTGCACAATGCGTGTCCTTCAATATTTAGGGCTGGTAATAAACATCCCACAATCCAATTTGATCCCTACTCAGTCCCTGGAGTTTATAGGGGCTTTGCTGGATACCACAAGAGCAAGGGCCTATCTTCCTCAGGCCCGTTGCCTTCGCTTGATGCAGTTAGCATCTCAAGCAGAGTCAAAACCCCTACTAACTGCTCGAGAAATGTTGCAGTTGCTAGGCCACATGACATCCACCGTTCATGTGGTCCAATATGCTCGCTTTCACATGAGAGCAGCTCAGTGGACTTTATCCACCCAATGGACCCAGGCATTAGGCTGCCTGTCAGACAAAATAGCAAACACAAGTCGCCTCATTTTGTCCCTCCAGTGGTGGAAGTCCCCTCAAAACCTGTTGCTGGGGTGCCCCTTTCAACAGCCTCTACCCCAGGCAACTCTTACAACAGATGCTTCTCCAATGGGCTGGGGAGCTCATCTTCAGGACCTCTCCACCCAGGGCACCTGGTCCCCACAGCAGACTTCTCTACATATCAATCTCTTGGAACTCAGAGCAATCTTCCTTGCTCTGCGAGTTTTCCACACCCTGCTCAGCCACAAGACAGTCCTTGTCCACACGGACAATCAGGTAGCCATGTTCTATATAAACAAGCAGGGAGGAATTGGCTCTCTGTCGCTTTGCAACGAAGCTCTGTGACTGTGGGCCCTCGCCAGACAGCACCACATTCATCTTCTGGCAGTCTATCTTCCAGGTGTTCAAAACTCTTGGGCAGACAGACTCAGTCGAGTTCTGCTGCCACACGAGTGATCCCTACATATGGACCAGGTATCCAAGATTTTTCAAATTTGGGGAACACCGGACATAGACCTCTTTGCAAGTCCGTGGAATGCCAAACTTCTCCGGTTCTGTTCCAGAACTCCGGCACAGGGGGCTCAGACAAGGGATGCTTTCCTCCTTCATTGGGGTCAAGACTTTCTGTATGCCTTTCCACCCATTCCTCTAATTCCCAAAACCCTGTTCATGCTTCATAGAGACAGAGGCCACATGATTCTCATAGCTCCACATTGGCCACGGCAAGTGTGGTACCCTCTGCTTCTACATCTCTCTCAAGCTCCCTCCCTAGAGTTAGGGTCTGCTCCAGACCTCCTCTCTCAGGAGGACGGAAGTTTGTGGCATCCCAATCCCCAGTCTCTGCATCTCAGGGCTTGGTTGCTGAAGGCCTAGATCTCCAGGATCTTCATCTTTCTCAACAAGTGAAAGATGTTCTTTATGCTTCCAGAAAACTTTCCACTAGACGTTCTTACGCCTTCAAGTGGAAAAGGTTTACCATCTGGTGTTCTGCAAAGGGTCTTAACCCCCATGCCATACCTCTGGAATCGTTGCTGGAGTATCTCCTTCATCTGTCTAATGCAGGCCTTAAGACAAATTCAGTAAGAGTCCATCTGAGTGCTATTGCAGCTTCCCTCAAGCCTCTAAATGGACAACCTGTTTCCTCTCATCCCCTTGTAGCAAGGTTCATGAGAGGCCTCCTTTTAACAAAGCCGCCCATTAGACCACCTCCGGTGGCATGGGACTTAAATTTTGTTCTTGGTCAGCTTATGAAGCCGCCTTTTGAACCTTTAGCTACTACCTCCTTGAAATACCTTTCTTGGAAGGTTATCTTTCTCATTGCAATCACATCAGCATGCCGCATCAGTGAATTGCAAGCACTAGTATCAAATCCACCTTATACAAGGTTCCATCATGACAAGGTGGTCCTTAGGACTAATCCACACTTTATGCCTAAGGTGGTCTCGCCTTTTCACCTCAACCAAGAGGTCTACCTACCTGTCTTTTTTCCAGGCCCTCATGCATCAAGTGCAGAAAGGAATCTTCATACCCTGGACTGTAAAAGAGCTCTATCTTTTTACTTACAGAGGACACAACATAGAAAGTCTTCTCAACTCTATTGCTTTTGATCTTTCTCATTTGGGACAACCAGTCTCCAAGAGAACACTTTCCAACTGGATTGCCCAATGTATTTCTTTCGCCTATCAGAGCAAGAACATTTCTCTGGAGGGCCATGTCACAGCTCACAATGTGAGAGCCACGGCAGCCTCAATGGCTCACCTGAACTCTGTGTCTATCGACGACATCTGTCGAGCAGCCACTTGGGCCTCGGTTCATACCTTCACAACCCATTACTGCTTGGACAAGGACTCCCGCCGGGATGCCTTGTTTGGTCAGGCTGTTCTCAAACACCTGTTCCATATTTAATCAACTCCTACCCACCATCCCTCATGGGATGCCAGAGATCCAGGTGGGGAAGTGCAGCCCTGTCCCAGGGTCACACAATTTATGGGCTCTCTCCCTGGCATCAAAAGCTAGGGAGTTCCCATATGTGAAGACTCATTCCTGCTTGTTCCTGGAGATAGCACAGTTACTTACCTGTAACAGGTGATCTCTGGGAACAGCAGGAATAAGTCTTCACAACCCACCCACCTCCCATAGGAGTTGTCTCTCTCTCTCTTCCTTTCCCTCTCTCTCCCTCTTTGTCTCAGCTATAAAACTCAACTGAGGAGAGACAGTTGGAAAGGCGGGAAGGATGCTCCCTAAAGCTTTCTGATTGGACGCTGGGGAGCGTTCCCGCGCAGGCTCCGTCGGTACCGACGTACCCATATGTGAAGACTTATTCCTGCTGTTCCCAGAGATCACCTGTTACAGGTAAGTAACTGTGCTTTACAGATGAGTAACTACACTTTCTCCAGGAACAAGCAGGAAGTCAGTCCTCACATATGGGACTCCCTAGCTCGAGGCTGCCAAGGACCAAACCAGGACAGCACCAATGGCGACCAAGCAATTAGCCATGAGTTGCAGAAGGTGAGTCCCCACTGAGAGACTGTGCACAACCCTAGAATCCAGCAGCACTATCACTCCGGTAGCCTGAACACAGAAGGGTCGGAGGACAGGAGCTGCCTACACCCCGAGATTATTATGGAGTACTGCCTGACCAAAGGCACTGTCCCTGCAGGACTCGATCTCCAGGCAGTAGTGAGTTGTGAACATATAAACTGAAGACCATGTGGCGGCCTTACAGATCTCAGTTACCGGCACTGAGAGGAGGTTGGCCACAGATGCGGCCATCACCCTCACACGATGCGCTGTGATTCGGTGCTCAAGGGAGAGGCCAGCTCGTTCATAGGCGAGGTCAATACAGTCCGCCCACCCAAGTGGACAGAGTTCATTTAGTCACGGGAAGCCCCAGTCTACTGGGGTCATATGATGCGAAAAGCTGAGGAGCTTTTTCGATGGACCTGAGCCCGCTGTAATTAGAAGGACTGGGTCCTTTTGCAATCCAGTGTATGAAGCACTAGTTCCTCCCTGCCAGCGTGAGGACAGGAAGAAGGTGGGGAGGACCACCTCTTGGTTGAGGTGAAAAGGAGATACCTCTTTTGGGAGGAATTTGGGGTGCATGCAGAGCACTACCCTGTTCTTGTAGAACCGTGGGTATGGTGGATCTGCTACCAGAGCCTGGAGTTCGCTCACTCTGTGAGCAGACGTGAGAGCCACCAGAAAATCCACATTCCATGATAGGTACCGAAGACAACAGGTGGCCAGGAGCTTGAACAGTAGTTTGGTGAGCTCGGAGAGCACCATGTTGAGGTCCCACTCCACTGTTGGCAGGTGGAGAGGGGGTTTAGATAACAAGAGGCCCCGGAGGGGCTGCCTTAGAGGGGCTATGGCGCTCAGGTGCACCCTTACAGAGTCTGATTTCAGCCCGATGTGTGACAGGTGTAGGAGATACTGAAGAACGAATTGCACCTGGCAGGAGAAAGGGTTCTCCTCCTTCTCCACAGACCAGACAGAGAACCTTCCTCACTTAAAGGCATATGCCCTTTTGGTGGAGAGATTTTGGGAGGCCAGTAGGACCTCCTTGATTTCCTCAGGAAAACTGAGAGGGGCAAATGCTATCCTTTCAGCAGCTAGCAACCCCAGTTTGGGGTGCAGGAGGGAGTCCTCCTCCTGAGATAGTAGGACTGGGAGTGCCACCAACAGGGAAAGCAGAAGAGGGAACCACGGTTGCCTGGGCCACCTAGGGGCGATCAGTGTCACTGATGCCTTCTCGCTCTGGAATTTGAAGAGGATCTTGGCGAACCAGGAGGATCGGTGGAAATGCATAGAGTAGGCCTTTCTACCATGGGATTAGGAAAGGCGTCTGTCGCCACTCTCCCCGGGTGCAGTTTGCGTGAGCAAACGCAAGGTATCTGCGCATTATCTGGGGAGGTGGCCTAACACAGGTTTGCCCCAGAGGTGGAAGAGTTGCTTCGTTACCCTGGGGTTCAAACACCACTCATGTGGGCAAAGGACTCTGCTCAGCCTTTCTGCTAAGCAGATGTCCTGGCCTGGCAGGTACACCACTCGTAGGAGCATGCTGTTGTGCACTGCGAAGGAGAGGAGTGCTACCACCTCCTGGCAGATGGAGTACAAGCCCGTGCGCTTCCCTGCTTGTTAATGTAAAACATGGCAACCTGGTTGTCTGTCTGGATCAACACAGGTCAGTGCCACAGGTGGAGGCAAAATGCTCACAGGGCCAGGAAGACTGCCCTAACATAAGAACATAAGATATGCCATACTGGGTCAGACCAAGGTCCATCAAGCCCAGTATTCTGTTTCCAACAGTGGCCTATCTAGGTCATATGTACCTAGCAGTTTCCCCAAGGGACACAGGTTCCACAATGCTTGTATTGGTTCAAGTATTGATATCCTGGGTCCCTTCTTAATAATGGTTTATGGACCTTTCCTCTAGGAACTTGTCCAAACCTTTTTTAAACCCAGCTACACTAACAGCCTTTACTACATCCTCCGGTAACAAATTCCAGAGTTTGATTACACGTTGATTGAAAAAATATTTTCTTTTATTAGTCTTAAATAGTTTACCCTGTAGCTTCATTGCATGTCCCCTAGTCTTTCTATATTCTGATAAGGTAAACAATCGATCTACGTTTACCCGTTCCACTCCGTTCATTAATTTATAGACTTCTATCATATCTCCCCTCAGCCGTCTCTTTTCCAGGTTAAAGAGCCCTAACCTTTTTAGCCTTTCTTCATAGGAGTATCCTTCCAGCCCCTTTACCATTTTGGTGGCTCTTCTCTGAACCTTTTCTAAAATCGCTATATACTTTTTAAGATACGGCGACCAGAATTGCACACAATATTCAAGGTGCGGTCTCACCATGGAACGATATAGAGGCATTATAATATCTTTTGTTTTATTTTCCATTCCTTTCCTTATCATACCTAGCATTCTATTTGCTCTCTTGGCCGCTGCTGCACACTGGGCCGAGGGTTTTAACATGGTATCCACAATGACGCCTAAATCTTTTTCCTAGGTGGTGGTTCCTAATGTGGAACCTTGCATCGTGTAACCATAGTTTGGGTTGTTCTTCCTAGGTGCATAACCTTGCACTTGTCCACATTAAATTTCATCTGCCATTTTGATGCCCAGTCTTCCAATTTATCAAGATCCTCTTGCAATTTTCCACAATCCTCTTGGGTTTTAACAACTTTAAACAGTTTTGTGTCATCTGCAAATTTGATAACCGCACTCGTTATTCCACTTTCCAGGTCATTTATGAATATGTCAAAAAGCAGCGGACCCAGCACAGATCCCTGGGGTACACCACTATTCACCTTTCTCCATTGGGAAAATTGGCCATTTAGCCCTATCCTCTGCTTTCTATCTTTTAACCAGTTCCTAATCCACAATAGTACACTGCCTCCTATCCCATGACTCTTTAGTTTTGCCAAAAGTCTCTCATGAGGGACCTTGTCAAAGGCTTTCTGAAAGTCCAGATACACAATATCAACCGACTCACCTTTGTCCACCTGATTATTCACTCCTTCAAAAAAACATAACAGATTAGTAAGACAAGATCTTCCTTGTCTAAAGCCATGTTGGCTGTCTCCCATTAGGTCATTTCTATCTACATGCTGAGTAATTTTATTCTTTATGATGGTTTCTACCATTTTTCCCGGTACTGATGTCAGGCTCACCGGTCTGTAGTTTCCCGGATCACCCCTGGAACCCTTTTTAAAAATTGGTGTTACATTGGCGATCCTCCAATCTTCAGGTATTAGAGATGATTTTAATGATAGTTCACAGATTACTAATAGCAGGTCTGCAATCTCGTATTTCAGTTCTTTCAACACCGTTGGATGTATACCATCCGGCCCAGGTGATTTGCTACTCTTCAGCTTATCTAATAGTTGTAATACATCTTCCCGATGTATCGATATTTCCTTCAATTCTTCCGCACCTTTAAATACCACTTCAGTCAGGTAACATCCCTACATCTTCCTCAGTAAAGACTGAAGCAAAGAATTCATTCAGTCTCTCCGCTATCGCCTTGTCGCCTCTTAGTGCTCCTTTAACCCCTTTATCATCTAATGGACCAACTGACTCTCTCACAGGTTTTTGCTACGAATGTACTTGAAAAGGTCTTTACTTCGCGTTTTTGCTTCCGCAGCAAGCTTCTTCTCAAATTCTCCCTTTGCCTGCCTTATCAATGCCTTGCATTTGACTTGCCAGTGCTAAGTTCTAGGAGGTTGATCTGTAAGAGGGACTTCTCCTGGGACCAGCTGCCCTGCATGCGGTGGTCCCCGCAATGCACTCCCCAACCCAGAAGGGAGGCGTCTTGTAAGGGTCCTCTGCGGCATGGATGCCTGGAAAGGCATTCCAGCCTGGAGGTGGCACAAGTTTTGCCACTAGGTGAGGTACTCCGCTAAGTGGTGTGTGACTGTGATCCTGTCCCGTAGCCTGCCCGTGGCTTGAGTCCACTGTGAGCGGAGGCACCATTGGGCTATCCGCATGTACAAGTGAGCTAATGGTGTGACATGGACCGTTGAGGCCATGTGGCCCAACAGGTAGAGGAGGCAGCAAGCCAGTACAGACTGGAAGTGTTGTACATCCTCTGCCAGTTGCATGAGGTGGTCTGTCCTTGCTCTTGGGAAGACAACCTTGACTTGCAAGGTGTCCAACTGAGCCCCTATGAACATCAGATTTTGGACATGGAGAGAGATAGGATTTGGGGTAATTGATAACAAACTCTAGGTGCTGCAGTAGTAGGGTTGTTCTCTCTGCGGCCTGACTGACCTCTGAGGCCGAATTCCCTCTGACTAGCCAGTCATCCAAGTAGGGGAAGACGAAAGCTCCTTGTAGGCACAGGTGGGAGGCTACAATTGCCAAGCATTTGGTAAAAACTCTTGGCGAGGAGGCCAGGCCGAAGGGCAGCACTCTGTACTGGTAGTGCCCTCCTCCCATGACAAACTGTAGGTACTGTCTGTGGGAGGGATGGATTAGGATGTGTATGTATGCATCCTTTAGATCCAAGGAGCACTTAAGATCCAAGGAGCACAGCCAATCTCCCTGGTGGAGGTATGGCAGCAGTGTTCCAAGGGACAGCATCTTGAATTTCTCCTTCACCAGAAACTTGTTTAAGTTTCTCAGGTCTAGTATGGGGTCCGAGGCCCCCAGTTCTTTTTGGGACAAGGAAGTACCTTGAGTAGAACTTTTTTCTCCATAGATGTTTGGGTACAGACTCCATTGCCTTGTCCCTGGAGCAGATCTGCAAGTTCTGAGAGCAGAAGGAGAGGTCGCACACGCTGGTGAAGGAGAGGTTGCACAGGTTCTTCTGGGAAGAACTTGGGTGGTAACTGTTGTAAGCGGAGGAGATATCCCTCCTTTACCATCTGCATCACCCACTGATCTGAGGTGGCCTTGTACCATCTGTGGGAAAAGAGTGCCAGGTGGCCCCCTGGGAAGGGGAGACCCTGCCCTGGGAGTCAAAAGCTCCCCCCTTGTTGGGTTGGAGCTGGGGCTTCTGAGCTCCCTGTCCCTGTCTCTTGGGATGAGAACCCTGTTGCTGGTCTGAGAAAAGCTGGTAATGGGGACTCTGCTGGAAATGCCCCTTTTTCCTTTGGTATATCAATACAAGAGTAATTCTGGTCTTCTTGGAGTAAAGTAAAATCTCACTACGTTAAAAATCACTCCATATAAACAATCCAATAATCAAAGTGGAAAACTATCTTTTGTGTGGAAAACTGTTAAACATTTTCATTATGAACGATTTCTCATACAATTCCCAGGAAGTCTCAGACCAAAGCAGCGCTCAAAACTGATGGCTTACTCTCGAGTAAACATCGGCGCTTAATAGCATCAACGACAAACCTGGGGGTGTTCTTTTTCTTTCAAAAATCACCAGTTCTCCACCACCTTTGTGTCAGAAACTATTAAACCTTGAAACTCTTTATCTCAATTGTCTTCCTCTACGCCTCCCTTGGCGCCTCTTTAGCGTTTCACTCCGAAAAGGAGTTTCTTCAGGAGGGTTTGGAAATATAGAATAACAATAGTACTGAAACCTCTTTAAAACCCCCACAGTGATTAATAAAAATGTTCCTTTTATTCTTCCATATATCAGAATGTCAAGATGCTTTTAGAAAAATGTACAGAATGCACACACTTACTATCAAGCTGCTGCCCGCGTTCCTCAATGTATTCGTTCGTACTGCTAAAAAACGCCATGCATGCGGACTAACAACTTCAGTAGGCTTTTGTAGATGATCTTATCCACCCCCTTTGTCAGTGTGAACCAATCACACAAAACTCCTTCACTCCACTTTTGTGATTAAAGCCATACTTTCCATTCTGTAGAAGAATTAAGACCATAAGGTTGTAAAGTGTTGACAGTGAAAATCCAGCGTTGTTCATAAAATAGTAAAGTTTCATCTAGAGTTTACCTCTCATCGCTGACCAAATTCTATCAATGCAAAAACGACGCAGATGGTCAAATTCATGTTGTAACGCCACACAATGTTGAACTATTGGAGCTGTCAGGATCTTACATCGCAAACGACTCTTATGTTCTAACATCCAAATTTTAAATGGCCGGCTAGTTTTACCTATGTAAAGTTGATTACATGGGCATCTAATGGCATAGACTACCGAAGCAGTATTACACGACGTGGTCTGTTTCAAAATATATGTTTTCCCAGAATAAGTGAACTCTGTTAAATCCTCTGTGACACTACATATCGTACACTCACCACATCTCTTGTGACCTCTTGTTCCATATGTTTCCTCTTTGTTCATGAGGGGTCGTAAAACCACAGGGCTGAGCTGTTCCTTCAAATTAGCATTGCGTTGCCAGACACATCTGATGTTCTTCTCTTCTAAACCTGAAATAGTCTTCACTATATTTGCATGTTTCGATATTATTCTCTGAATCTTGTAACTTAATGGTGAGAACCTGCTGATCAAATTAACATAATCCTCTGTCAGTCCAAGAGTCCTCTCATGAGTGGTGCCTAATAGCCAGGTCCGATCATTAAAAAGTGTCCGTCTGTATGCCCGTTTGAAAATATGACAGGGATACCCCCGGTCTGTAAAATCTTCCAACAGCTTCTGTGACTGTTTCTTGAAATCTTGTAGCTCTGTACAATTACGCCAAAATCGTAGGAACTGAGAAAAAGAGAGACTGTTTTTTAGCCGGGACGGATGACCACTCGTATAGTGCAAAAAAGTATTCCGGGCGATAGGTTTTTTATATACTGTTGACTGCCAGTCTTTAGCTCCTCTCGTTACCAATAGATCCAAAAAAATAATATTGTTTGCATTTATAGTATGTGTAAATTGTATGGCCCTATTAAGGCTATTAAGTCAGTGGACAAACCGCAATGCTAAATCCTCAGACCCTTTCCACAAGAGAAAAACATCATCAATGAAGCGGGCCCACAGTTTGATATTCTGTAAAAAGGGAGACACCCCAAGACATTGCTGTTCAAAATCTCCCATAAAGAGGTTAGCAATAGAGGGGGTGCATGTAGCCCCCATCGCTATTCCTAAAATCTGTTTGTAAATCGTGCTCTCAAACATAAAATAATTATGAAAAACAGTGAGACGTGTTAATTCCATAAGGAATGATATCATAAGCTCTGTGAGATCTCCTCTTCGTCTCAACTGTGACTCAACTGTATTATACGCTTCCATTTGAGGTATGCTAGGATATAATGCTGTGATGTCCAGTGTAATCAAGATCACTTCTGGATCTGTTGCCCACCCAGCCAGACGGGCACTTTTTAATGATCAGACCTGGCTATTAGGCACCACTCATGAGAGGACTCTTGGACTGACAGAGGATTATGTTAATTTGATCACCAGGTTCTCACCATTAAGTTACAAGATTCAGAGAATAATATCGAAACATGCAAATATAGTGAAGACTATTCCAGGTTTAGAAGAGAAGAACATCAGATGTATCTGGCAACGCAATGCTAATTTGAAGGAACAGCTCGGCCCTGCGGTTTTACGACCCCTCATGAACAAAGAGGAAACATATGGAACAAGAGGTCACAAGAGATGTAGTGAGTGTACGATATGTAGTGTCACAGAGGATTTAACAGAGTTCACTTATTCTGGGAAAACATATATTTTGAAACAGACCACGTCGTGTAATACTGCTTCGGTAGTCTATGCCATTAGATGCTCGTGTAATCAACTTTACATAGGTAAAACTAGCCGGTCATTTAAAATTCGGATGTTAGAACATAAGAGTCGTTTGCGATGTAAGATCCTGACAGCTCCAATAGTTCAACATTGTGTGGAGTTACAACATGAATTTGACCATCTGCGTTTTTTTTGCATTGATAGAATTTGGTCAGCGATGAGAGGTAAAACTCTAGATGAAACTTTACTATTTTATGAACAACGCTGGATTTTCACTGTCAACACTTTACAACCTTATGGTCTTAATTCTTCTATAGAATGGAAAGTATGCCTTTAATCACAAAAGTGGAGTGAAGGAGTTTTGTGTGATTGGTTCACACTGACAAAGGGGGTGGATAAGATCATCTACAAAAGCATACTGAAGTTGTTAGTCCGCATGCGCGGCATTTTTTAGCAGTACGAATACATTGAGGAACGCAGGCAGCAGCTTGATAGCAAGTGTGTGCATTCTGTACATTTTTCTAAAAGCATCTTGACATTCTGATATATGGAAGAATAAAAGGAACATCTTTATTAATCACTGTAGGGGTTTTAAAGAGGTTTCAGTACTATTGTTATTCTATATTTCCAGACCCTCCTGAAGAAACTCCTTTCGGAGTGAAATGCTAAAGAGGCGCCAAGGGAGGCGTAGAGGAAGACGATTGAGATAAGAGTTTCAAGGTTTAATAGTTTCTGACACAAAGGTGGTGGAGAACTGGTGATTTTTGAAAGAAAAAAACACCCCCAGGTTTGTCGTTGATGCTATTAAGCGCCGATGTTTACTCAAGAGTAAGCCATCAGTTTTGAGCGCTGCTTTGGTCTGAGACTTCCTGAGAGTTGTATGAGAAATCGTTCATAATGAAAATGTTTAACAGTTTTCCACACAAAAGATAGTTTTCCACTTTGATTATTGGATTATTTATATGGAGTGATTTTTAACGTAGTGAGACCTTTTTCCTTTGGAACAGGGACCTCTTCCCCGAGGATCTCTTATGGGGAAAGGAAGAGAGTCTTTTTCTTGAGAGCCTCTGTAAGGTCTCCACTTCGGTTTCCATCTCAGTCACTTTGTCGGCCCTGGGTTTGCTGAACAGGTTCTCCCCAGTGCAAGGGAACGCTAGCAGCTTGTCCTGGACCCACTGCTTGAGCTCTGACTACTATAGCCAGGCTTGGCATCGAACCCCAATGCCTGCTGCTGCTACTTGAACTGCTGACTTGAATCAGTCGTAGGCTGCTCGGGAGAGGAACTTTGAACAGTCCTTGATCCCGGAGGTCAGGGCTTGGAACCGTTGAAGAGGACAACTCCTCGGTTAAGGTCTTCAGATACATGCCTATGTACAACTCAAAGGCCTGGATTCGACATCCCAGCATCAAGCCCTGGTAGCACTTGTGCTCAAGGGCATTGAGGGCTCTAGCATCCCTCCCAGGGGGGACAGAAGAGTAATTCTTCTGGCTCTTGAGCTTTTGCATGGTTGACTCAATAACCATGGAGTTATGTGGGAGATGGGACTTGTGGAACCCCGGCCCTTTCCGGACGTGGTATATGGCATCGAGGCATTGGCTGACCACCAGCACCGACGCCATGAGAAGTAGTCGCTTGAGGATTGGCTGCACCAGCACCATGAGAGTTTCCTTGGGTGGAGACTGGAACTGGAGGATCTCCAGTTCCTCGGTGTGTGGGTCCTCCTCCACTTTAGTTTGCACCAAGACGGCTCAGGCCATATTGCTGACAAAGTCATGGAAAGCCACATCATCTGGAGGAAAATGGCACTGGGGTGCCGGGGAGATGGGTCCAAGGAGATGTTTCAATGCCGTCTGGTTTCCAGGGAGGCCTCATAGTCAGTTTCTCACTCGGCATCCCCCCGAGGACCTGTGGTCCGAGTCATGGAAACTCGCCAGGGAGGATCGGATGCCCAAGGAACGGGACCGGGACCTCAACCAAGGCAGAGGACTTACCCAAGGCCAATGGCACTCAGAGCTTGGCTCGACGACTGGGGACTCCTCCACAGTCAAGAGGCCCAATCATCAGGGCAGATGAGGACAAACCTGACATCACTGCCTGCTGCATGGCCAGGAAAGCAGTGATGTCCTGCTCCATGAATGCCATTCTGGTTTCCAAGCCAGAAGGCTCCGCAGCTTTCAGCTTGTGTACTGAGGATTTCGGGTCCGGCACCGGCACTCTCGCAAGTGCATCCTCGACAAGGACTACAGCTTCGAGGACCCTCCCATGATCTCCGCTGGCCAAGGAATCCTTCTTGAGGACCTTGGTGGGTTGCTTCTCGGAATCACCTGAGTCCCTCTGACTCGTTTTACTGGGTTTTCCCGGTGGAACCTTGACAGACTTCGACGACTTTCTTCTTTCGCTTGGGGTCCAAGGTCTTCTCTGAGGAGTCGCCGTTACGGGACTCCGAGGACACGCAAGCCTCACGAGAGGTGCTGGGCCTGCAACTCGGCGCTGGGGAGGCCAGTGCCAAGTCAGACCTTGGGAACTGCTTCTCCTGCAATTCTGACTTCTTTTTATTAGTTTTAGGCATCATGGCCTGGCACAGGTCACAAGAGGTGCTATCATGGTCCAGTCCCAGGCAGCATAAGCAGCAGTCATATTTTTTGAACTCACGGGGAGACATAGTGGAGGACACCCGGCCGGGGTCGATGACCCCTGGGTGAAAAATTGTGCAAACACCTGGTTAAGGCAAGCCTCGAAAAAAAGGGGGAAAGAGCTGAGAACAGTGCCAGATTTGGCGCCAGCTTGAGGCAGGAAGAGGAACCGGTATGCAAACTGGGAACAGCTAATTTTTTAAGGATTTAGCAAGGATGTTTTTCTGGGGAAACTGGACGTGCGCCCGTTGGGCTCCGTGGAAAACAGGAGACTGAGCAAGATGGGTGGGAAGGGGACCACATGCGTTGTAGAAATCTCAAAAGCTTTCTTTGAAAGCTGGGGAAATGCTCCATGCAGGCTCCGTTGGCGCCGATGTCATCCATATGTGAGGATTGACTTCCAGCTTGTTCCTGGAGAATAGGCTTTATCAGCTGTATGGGCATCTAGTTTAGGGAAAAATGTTGGCAGGATGATTAATGTGGAAGCCCAACATCACCTTACTCATGAACCTAGACTGCATTCAAATCTCCACCTGATTAAGGTGAAATCTACCGCAAGAAGGTTAAGTCACTAGGATGGGGAGTCGCCGTACTACAAAAGCAACTTTTCAGGTCAGTTACTTGACTAAGCTCCACTGAATCAGACAACTAGAAGCTGTACAGACATAAGTGCAGTTGCACTAAGGCAAGTTCTTACAGTGTTAGCTTTCAGACCACATTCTGAAAGATACAGAAGGTATTTAAGCAGCTTTTAGATTGATTAAGAGAAGTAATCTGGGACCCTGCTATCACAAAGGATGACAAACCTCCTCCATTTAAAACCATAAGCAGTAATGATGGATTCCTTTCTAGAAGTCAGGATTTGAATCATCTTATCAGAGCAGCTACGAATCATATTATATTCAAGCTACAACATACAAGCTGTTAGGAACAGTGACAGGGTGTAGCAACATGCTCCGATTCTATATGATCAAAGTTGGAGACGTTTTCAAGATGACTGGTTTTCACAGGGATGAATCCCAAATAAGTGGAAACCAAATCTGTCTCAGTCAATAGAGAGCTATGAGAATCATGATTCCCTGATCCCTTCTGAGTTTTAATAAGGCATTAGCCACCATAAGTCATACAGAAATGTACCTACTATTTAAGGGAAAAGACATCTACTGCAAATCTGCTTTCCAATTTACTCCTGGGGCAGAAAGCTGTTAACTTCATGCTCCAATCTGTTGCAAGTAGTTCCCACCTGCACATATTATTCAAGGAAGATCTTGTTTGCTACATTTTAATCCAGGAACCATACATGGAGATCCAGCTGGACCTGTCAAAATATTGTCTCTATCTGCCAAGAATGTGGCACTTGGAGTCATCTCACGTAAGATAGTCAAATTCCATACCTTGATGATTTCCTACCACAGAAAGATGAAACCCTTTCCTTACCACTAAGACAGAGCATGACCATCAGAAGGTCTGGACTAGGCCAACTTTGTTGGCCATTTGTTTTCAGAAAGCATTTAGAGCATTCAAAATTTCCTGTAGCTTCATCAGGTTGATGTTCAACCTCCTCCTGGAGCGACCAGGGGCTCTGGATGCAAAGTTAATCTATGGATAAGAGAAAGGCAGTTCAGTAAAAGGGAGATTTAGAGGGTGAATTCAATATAAAATTGAAACAGGAAAACCAACAAATGGCGCCCTCTGAAGATTTGTTGAAATCAAGCTTCTCAAAGGATTTCAGATATGCATCTGTGATGTGGAAGGGGGTCAGCGTTCACTTAACTTGTCTTTATGGGATCGTACCACAGGGTTACATGAACTATGAAAGTCCTGATGTCCCAATGTTTTCAAAATGGACCAAGCAAATAGTTGCTAACTCTGAATTACTCCTTCCAACTTTGTCACATGAGGGTTGATATTTGAAGGATGTGAGCACCTGACAACTTAGGCACCTAGAGCTCATCAAAATTTCAGCCAAACTTAGATAAGAACACATAAGTCTTTGGTGTAACCTCATCTGGAGTATTGTGAGCAATTCTGGAGACTGCAGCTACAAAAGGATATAAACAGGATAGAGTCTGTGCAGACGTTTGCTACTAAAATGGTTAGTGGTCTTCGTTATAAAGCATATGAGGACAGACTTAAGGATCTTAATATGTATACTTTAGAGAAAAGGCAGGATAGAGGTGATATGATTGAGATGTTTAAATACCTCTGTGGCATAAATGCAAGCTCTGCTATGAGAGGACTTAGGATGAGGGTGAAAGGGGATAGACTCAGGAGTAATATGCGGAAATATTTCTTTACGGAAAGAGTGGTAGATGCGTGGAATAGTCTCCCAGTGGAGGTGGTAGAGATGAGGACAGTATCTGAATTCAAAAAAGCACTAGGCAAACAGAGGATCTCTTAAGGAAAAAAGGGGACTGTTGTAGTGGTCGATATGGAAGGGCAGACTAGACAGGCCATGTGGTCTTTTTCTGCCATCATGTTTCTATGTTTCTATAAGATATGCTATATTGGGTTAGACCAAAGGACAATCAAGCCCAGTATTCCTGCTATCAACAGTGGCCAATCCAGGTCACAAGCACCTGTCAGGTTTCCAAAAGATATACAGATTCCATGCCGCTGGTCAGCCTATATCTTAGATGCCATTTCCGGAATTGCCCACTTTTTTGGCATCTAGTGAAAATAGGCACCTATATATACAGTAGGCATCTTATTCGAGGTAATTTTCAAAAGGTAAAAATTAGATGCCTAAGCCTTTTTAAATTGCTTTTAGGTCATTGGCCTTATTAGCTTGTGTCTTGAAGAACCTCTATTATCTCCTATTCGGGTTTTGGGCTCAAGTTAGATTAGGAGTAATTGATAATGAACCATAGTGACTGCAGCATTCAAATAGTGCTTTTCATATTTGCTCGAGTAGCCAGGAGGAAATCATGATCCTTCAGTTTGCGCAGAAATGCTGTAATGATTGCAAGACATTTTTAAATACCTTTGGTGCTTAAGCCAGGCCAAAAGGCAGTATGTGCTGTTTAACTATCACAAACCTGAGAAGCCTTCCAGTGACAAAGTATCTCCATGTGAGTCTACACTTCCCTTAGATCCCGAGAGTCAGTATCCATGTGAGTCTACATCCATGTGAGTCTACACTTCCCTTAGATCCCGAGAGTCAGTATCCATGTGAGTCTACACTTCCCTTAGATCCCGAGAGTCAGTATCCATTGCTTACAAGACGAGTAACAAAGAACCCCTGTAACTATCTTCAATTTTTCTCTTTTCAGGAATTTGTTCCCATCCCATCTAGGAGGGTCATCTTATATTTTTGGAAGATTAGAAATACATTGAGTAAAATCCTTACCCTTTTCCCCAGTGGTGGGACAGATTTGATCACTCTGACCACAAAACTTAAGTAGGGCAAAAGTAGGGGATTTTGGCAGAAAACCCAGAATAGAAGAGGATCAACTTTTCACATTCTTGTCAGGCCAGAGGAAGAAAAAACAGGTTTGAACAGACAAAAATGTATTGAGGACGTCAAGGAGCCACTGCGGCACAGGAGCTACCAACACATTGGCAGAGAACGGTTTTTGCTGTCACAATTTGCAATCTAATTCAAATGGTTTGTTAAGGCATCCAGCAAAATATGAAATACAAAACATTTAACATAAATAAATCTACATGCCTACAAGTTAATGTACATAGTTTTATGTTCTATGTAAACCCAGTTCAAATTTGTTCCATGTACACAGCTTTGACCCGGAGAAAAGCGGTATAAAAATTCAGCCATGTATAATGCTCAAGTTAAATGTAAACTGCTTTGATAACCATGAAAAGCAGTATAAAAGAAATGTTAAATAGATTTGTTCAGAAATGAATGTTAACACACCACATGGTACCGTACTCATAACAATCAATGTGTTTTTTAAGGAGGCAATTTTCAGACTGCCCACATTACCACAAAGCTTGAAGGTCATTTTGCTTTGAAAATTGGTGCAAAACACATGTAACCTTCACTTTAAAAATTAGAGGCTACAACATACCAACAGACATTTGCACCTACATTTCTGCTAGCAGAGTTTACTTGGGAAGTATAGATCTGAAAATGCAGTCTATGTATATATTTCCTCCCCTGACCTAAACATGACCTCAGGGATGCTTCCTTCTACTATGCTAAAAAAAAAAATGGCTGTTCTGGAAATCTGCACATACCTTTTACGGGGTTAAGAGCAAGCAATTTTAGACAACCCCCTTCCTTTCCCTCCCATAGTTAAGCATCTCTCATTTCCTATCCCCCAAGTCCAGTACTATCCTTTCCTTTCCTTTCCCTTCTCTACCCCTCCCAGAGTCCAGCATCTCCCCCGTCCTATCTCCCTTCCATTTCCCGTATCCAGCATCTCACCTCCCCATCCATATTTTTTCAGCTGGCTAAGCATGGTGCTTGTGGTGGAGCAGGCTGTGTGAGAGCAACATGCTCAAACTTGTCTAAGGCCAGCCCTGTGCTGAATTCTAAAAGCTCACCACTTTAAGAGTCCTCTCTCTTTAATGCTGATAGTGGACTAGCATGATATTTGTGGACCTCTACCTTCCTCTCTTCTGCCAATGTCCCTCTGTATACTTCTTACATTCACCCTTAAGGTTCCTCTTAGCCTCCATCTGCCCCCTTGCAGGCAAACAGAAGAAGTTGGCGGTCTGGAGCAGGCGGAAAAGCTGTGCCACACACTGCCAGCCGAATTAGAGTGCTCTTTGGATCCTTAATGCACTCCCCTCACTCAGCTTGGTACTATGTGGCGCAGTTTTCCTGCTCGCCTGGGCCATCTCATACCCCCAGTATGTAAAACACCACTTGTGGGGGGGTTTTCTCTCTCTCTTTCTTTTTTTTTAAATACAAAACTGCCCATTGGCAGTTTAGCAGAATAAAATCATACCTCAGGTCCGTCCACCAGTTCCTTTGACTCCTGGCTGGCCTGATTGACTCTGCAAGCTGTAAATGATGCACTTCAGTCCTAGCATTGTCTGGCAGCCCAGTGCGACCCTGTTCTCAAGTTATGTACTGTGCACAATGTGCGCATGTGAGCTGCAGCAGATCCTGATGCAAGTCGTGGCCACCCATAGCACTCTGCACTACCTGTGCATACATTTGCCCTTGCCAGTCCCAAAACATCCCTTTATTTCCCTCTCACATCAGTGCGCACATTGGATAGTCAGCTGGCATTCAGTGTGAAGAACTGGGGAATCTGCCACTCACTGCCTGCAAATGCTGGCAAAAAGAAAGCGACAACCAGCATGCTTAAAGGGTGAGGTGAAAAATGCTATCAGAACAAAACATCTTTCAAAAAATGGAAAAAGGAACCAAATGAAGAAAATAGGAAATGGCATAAGCACTAAATGCAAAGCATTGATAAGGAAGGCAAAAGGGAATTTGAAAAGCAGCTTGCCACAGAGACAGAAATTCACAATAAAATCTTTTTCAGGTACACTTGAAGCAAGAAGCCCGTAAAGAGTCAGTTGGACCACTAGATAATCAAGGAGTAAAACGGGCACTCAGGGAGGACAAAGCCATAGCTGAGAGACTAAAGGAATTCTTTGCCTCAGTCTTTACTGAGAATGATGTGAGGAAGATACCCATGCCAGAAAATGTATTTAATGGTAATGTCAGAAAAGCTGAATCAGTGAATCTGGAAGTTATAGAAGAACAAACTGACAACAAAAGAGCAGCAAATTACTTGAACCAGATGGTATACACCCAAGAGTGCTGAAAAAACTCAAAGATGAAAGTGCAGAGCTACTATTAATTTTTAACCTATCATTAAAATTGTCTATGATAACAGAAGATTGGAGGGTGACCACTGTAATGCCCGTTTTTAAAAAGGGCTCCAGGGGTGACTCAAAAACCTACAAATTGGTGAGCCTAACGCCGGTGCTGGACAAAATGGTGGGAACCGTTATAAAGAACCAAACTACTGAACACATGGACAGACATAGTTTAACGGAACAAAGTCAACTTGGATTTAGCCAGTGGAAGCCTTGCCTCACCAATCTGCTCCATGTCTTTGAAGGCATGAAAAAACATAGATAAAGCCAGTTGATATAGTTTGACAAAGTCCCACAAGAGAGACTCCTGAGGATATTAAAAAGTCATGCATAGGAGGCAATGAACTATTGTGGATTGGAAACTGGTTGAAAGATAGAAAGAGAGAGAGAAAGGGGTTAAATGGTCCTTTTTCTCAATGGAGGACGATAACTAGTGGAGTATCTTAGGGATCAGTACTGGGACTGGTGCTTTTTAACATATTTATAAACAATCTGAAATTGGAAACAAGCAAGGTGATTAAATTTGCAGATGACAAGAAATTATTCAAAGTTGTTAAATCGCATGTAGGTTTTGAGAATTTGCAGGAGGACCTTGTGAGACTGGCATCCAAATGGCAGATGAAATTTAATGTGGACAAGAGCAAATGATGCACATAGGGAAGAATAACCCAAACTATAGAAACATAATGCTAGGTTCCACATTAGGAATCACCTCCCAAGAAAAGAATCTAGGCATTATCGTGGAAATACGTTGAAATCTTCTGTTCATTGTGTGGCAGTGTCCTCAAAACAAAACAGTGAATATTATAATGCCCGTTTTGTTCTATGGTGTGACCACACTTTGAGTAGCACGTACAATTCTGGTCTTTGCATCTCAAAAAAGATATAGCAGCATTAGAAAAGGTACAGTGAAGGGCTCTCCTATGAGGAAAGGCTAACAAGGTTAGGGCTCTTCAGACTGAAGAAGAAATGGCCGAGAAGACATATGATAGAGGTTTATAAAACCCCGAGTGGAATGGGTAAACACAAATTGATTGTTTCTTACTTTAAAAAGTACAAAGACTAGGGGACATGCCATGAAGTTACAAGGCAGCATATTTAAAACAAATAGGAGAAAATATTTTCTCTCTCAACATATAAATCAGGACTGGCCCAAGGGTTTCAGCCATCTCGGGCAAGAGGCCTGGTTGTGTCGAGCTGTTGCCCCCTCCACCACTTCACACTGCCGCCACCAATTCAGTCTTCTGGGGAGCCAGCAACAGTGGCGGCAGTTTAAAAGTGGCAGCGGGGTTTCAGCACAAATGGCCTGCTGCTTCTGACCCCCCTCCAATAGGAAATTGTGTCAGAGGGGGTCAAAAGCAGCAGGCTATATAATTATGCATTGAAACTCATTGCCAGAGGATATGGTAAAAGCAGGTAATGTAGCTGGGTTTAAAAAAAGTTTGGACAAATTCCGGGAAGAAAAGTCCATAAACTCTTAAGGCAGAACCAGAAAAAAACACTACTTATTGCTGGGGATAAATAGCATTGAAAGGGCTACGTTTTGGATATGCCAGGTACTCGTGGCCTGGATTAGACACTGTTGGAAACAGGATACTGGGCTTGATGGACCTCTAGGTCAAACTGGGGCAATTTCTCCAAATGGGTGAGCTTTGTACATACCATGACAATCATGAACCTCATTTCTAAGCCAGGGTATGTGGAGTATGATCTCAGTCTCTAAAATTTACTGCTAATGCTTGGCGTAATACTTGCATCGTGCCATCAGAGCCTTCCTCTGGAGTATATGAGTAATTTATCAAGGTGTGCTTGGAAATTCCTCTTAATTACGCCTGCGGCACCCAACACAATGGAAAATAATTATCTTTCTGCCACATTTTCTTGGTTTCTAACTGCGTTGCTTGGCACTTGAAGGTTTTCTCTCTTTCGACACGATTCACAGAATAGTTGCTTGGAACTGACACCTCTACAATTAATGCCGTTCTGATGTTTTTATCATTTATCACTATAGTCGGCTTCCTCGCATCCAGCTTTTTATTTGTCAGAATGGGAATGTCCCAGGTGATCATAACCCCTTCATTCGCTGTAATTCTTTTAGGGTCATGATTCCAATGCTTTTTAGACACAATGACGTTGTAGTGTTTACGGAGTTTCCAATGGATGAGACATGCTACTTTATTGTGCCTTTCTGTATAGAAATTTTCTGTCATCAGAACTTCACAGCCAGTTATTAGGCGAGTAACTGTTTACAGCTCTTTCCTAAAGAATCAACATTTGTCTGTTTTGCCGTTTTTTTTCAATGCTTGCTGTAAACTATCTCATTCGTAAGCCGCAGTCCTGAGCTGCAACTATCAACCTCTCAGCTTTGGTTTCAGTTCACTTCTCCTTAACCAGTCATGTGTCCGTTCTTGATCAACAAAGGGTTTCTGGAGTAACACTCTGTATTTCCCACTGTATTTGTGCATTTGCCACATGATTTAACTTGTTTGTTGGTCTAATTCTTTGAAAAGTTTTTTCTCTTGCTTTGCAAATTCAGTTCCTTCCATGTTTGATGATGGAGACAGATTCTGGCAATTCTTATGTTCTTATGCTAGCATTTCATAAGGACAAATAGGCACCTTCCAGCCCACTTAACCTACGCATATTGTTATGAAATAACCCTCTTTCTGTATGACCAAGTTTGATAAATTATTATAACTATCAGTTTTAACTGGAGAATTCTGACCTGAAAGACAGAGTTTTAAAAAACCATTTAAAATGTATATAGTTCTTTCCTTCCAGATAGGGTTTTTACATGTTTGCAGTTTAATACACAGGGGTCTGTTAGTAAATAGATTTAAATCATGCCTTTAACCTATGCTTTCTGCAAAATGAACCTGCAGTAGCTGAAAAACCTCTGTGGCACTGTTAAGGGTGCTCCCAGAATTAGGGGGATGGCAGATATACCACTTCTATGGGACAGTGGTTCCTACCGTGTGATAATAGCAGAACTGCTATTGTGGAATTCAGTGAACTACACTTCTAAAGGGATAGTTAACAGTTTCATATTATCTGCCATCTATGTAGTTAATGATCAGTAATTTCAAACAATACCGTGAAACCTCCCTTCAACACTTCACCATATTTTTGTTGGGTATAAACCGCAAGAGGAAGACAGAACACTCAACCTCACACGCAGTACATGCCCCTTTTTTATTCTTTTAAAAAATTCTCATGCCATAGTCTTAATCATTCAAAACTGACATAAAATAAAAGCACACTTATCTAGTCCATCGCACGACGTGCACGTTTCGAGGTCACAGAAGCCTCTGTATCAAGTGCCCCCAATGAATTGAAGTGTGTCCAAACTTTCTTCAACCACCAAAAAACGCCGAACAAGCAGCTGTTGAAAAGAGGGAAGCTTGCTCAGGATAGGCTGCTCACAAAAACGCCCACTGACTTGAGAGTACCAATCACAGCAAGGGACTTCCCCACGTAACCCGGGGATCCCTACAGTGAAAGGCAAATCAAGACTAACAAAAGAGGAAACATCAAAGCCCCAACCAGTCAATTTCACGATTTAGACCAGCGGGGGAAACAGTTCGTAAGGTAAATATCCATCGCCGTTCCAATCTACGCAACTTAGCCACACGATCCCCACCTCGAGGATCCAACGGGACATGATCGATCACTGTCCATTTCAAATGTTCAAAAGAATGATGTTGATCAAGGCAATGTTGCACCACTGGAGCTGTCAAGACAGATTGACGGAGCCTTGAGGCATGTTCGCCCAAGCGAATCTTCATTGGTCTCGTAGTGCTCCCCACATAACGTAATGAGCAGGGGCATTCCAGCAAATACACAACAAAAGTCGAAGTACATGTAGTGTGCCATCTCCGATAGAAATTTCGCCCCAACCCCGGGTCAGACCATACAGACCCGGTAATAGTAGTATCACAATAGCCACAATGATTACATGGCGAGTGGGACCCCGACCTCCCAGTCGGATATACGGGTCGATCCACAAAAACTGCAGATTTTACCAAAACATCACGTAAATTTCTTCCCCGAGAATAGGTGATCCGTAAAAACGTACTAAAACAAGGATGTACTGATAACACAGGCCAATATTTCCTCAAAAGGTCAGCCACCTGATACGAATGGCTCAAATATGGCAAAATGCCGGTCAAACAATCCTCCGATCTATTATCAGACCGGGCCCGAACAAAATCGGGATCAAAAAACCATTCTCTATGAGAATACAATGCCCTGCGATACGCACGGGAAATGACCCCCTGGGGATAACCCTTATGAAGAAGCCGATTCTTCAAGTCAGCCGCATGAAGTTTGAATTGAGCCACCGACGTACACAGTCTCCGGATCCTCAAAAATTGTCCATAAGGTAATCGCTTACAAAGGGGTTCAGGATGAAAACTCCTGTAGCTCAATAAACTATTTCGCTGAACCGGTTTTCTAAACAGGGTGGTAGATAATGAAGTTCCCTCCCGAAGAATGGTCATATCCAGAAACTCCAGTCGATCCATTGACACATGGGCTGTAAACTTTATATGAAGCTTAATAGTATCAAGCCACGTGATAAAAGCATTTAAGGAAGGCAAGTCAGAGGTCCATATGAAAAATATGTAATCAAGAAATCTCTTCCACAAAATGACATTCACAAAATGTGGTGAGAGATAGATGTAACGTTCCTCAATATCAGCCATATATAGAATGGCTATTGAAGAGGCTACCGTGGCACCCATGGCTATCCCAAAAATTTGTTGGAAAAAATCCCCTTCAAATAGAAAATAATTTCGGGACAGTACTAATGTGATCAATTCCATCAGAAAATCTTTAGGCAATCGCGGCGGAGCGTTCACAAACTTAGACTGGAGCAAACATAAGGCTTCATCCTGATCCACATTCGAGTATAAAGCCACGACGTCCAAGGTCACAAGATAAAACCCAGTAGAGGGCAACTCCAATTGTTGTAAAAAACCCAAAAAATGCATGGAGTCACGGATAAAAGACCGGACTTGAGCAGCCTCTTCCTTAAGAAAAACATCACAGAACTTGGATAATGGCTCAAGGACCGACCCCCGACAAGACACTATGGGGCGGCCTGGCGGATCTACTATAGATTTGTGTATTTTAGGTACTAAATAAATAATCGGTACCGTAGGTGAGGCCACACTAAGGAAACGAAATTCTCTCGAGGTAAGCCAGCCTTTCGAATACGCCAAAGTGAGAAGATCCCGAATTTCACTACCCAGGGCTTCAGTCGGGTCAGCCTCCAGTTTCTTGTATACTTGGAGGATCTAAGACCTGAGATCGCAATTTGGTCAAATAAACCTCAGTGTCCCACAACACTATAGTTCCCCCTTTATCCGCATTACGAATCGTAATTGAACCATCATGAGATAAATTCTCCAAGGCCTTATAATCATCCCGTGAAATATTACAACTCCATCGCACAAATTTCTTTTCAATAGCCTCCAGTTCTCGTAAAACCAAAGATTGGAACGCAGTTATGATTGGATCAGGTACCCCAGGAGGCATCCACTTTGAAACTGGCTTTATCACCGACGAATCCGGTACCGCAGACGGATTGTTGTCAAAAAAACGCAGAATATGCAATCTCCGGAAAAACTTGTACAAAGCTTCACGCATGACAAAAGAATCATAATCCACCTTGGGTATAAAAGACAGACCCAGATTCAAAACCAGTTCACAAAATGGATCCAATGGATGATTTGTAAGATTTACCACTAATGATTGTTGAACTGCTTCGCCCTCTGTTGGGTGAATGGAGGGTCGCCCTCCTGATGGCTCTCGCCGCCCCTCCATGGGCGAGAACCTCGAGTTCCGGCCCCCCGAAAAAACTTGCTAGCCTTTAAACTTTGACTTGCCAGATGAAGATTCCTCCTCAGTATCATCAGACGACACCTCAAAAGACACCCTCTTAGGGTCCGCGCCCCCCTCAGTCTCAGTGTCGGAATCATACATCCACCGATAAACATGTCCCAAATCATAATCCGACTTGTCGCGTAAAAACTTACGCGTCTTAAAAGCTTTTAGATAGTCAGAAAAGCCATTTAATTGTCGATTTATTTCCTCTTCCTTAAGCTGAAAAGCTGTAGTTTCCACCGAAGCTATTAAGGCAACCTTCGATTCCTCCACCAAAGTGCCCAACGATTTTTCCTCTTGACTCGTACGTTCCATAATCAGAGCAATCAAATCAAAGCTACATTTATTGCAAATGCGATTCCATTTGGATACAAAATCCAAATCTGAAAGGAACATCTTCGGTGCCCTAGTCATCCTCAACCCCCGAGGAATAATGCGAGATTTTAGATATCTAGACATTGAAGCAACATGGTATTGGGCACGAATCAAACGTTTCCGAAGTGCCTTAAACTCCATCCATGAGGGACCCGTAGAAGCATCCACAGAAGCCTCTTCATCAAATAAATTGGGACGCTGACACAAAAGTTCCAATTGCTCCTCCGTGTAGGCAAAAATGTCTGCAGCCATGAATCCAGGAAAATGTAATACAAATCAAATATAATAGTCCCAGAAAACCGGTATTCAAATATAAATGATCAGCAATTTCAAACAATACCGTGAAATCTCCCTTCAACACTTGCGTAGATTGGAACGGCGATGAATATTTACCTTATGGACTGTTTCCCCCGCTGGTCTAAATCGTGAAATTGACTGGTTGGGGCTTTGATGTTTCCTCTTTTGTTAGTCTTGATTTGCCTTTCACTATAGGGATCCCTGGGTTACGTGGGGAAGTCCCTTGCTGTAATTGGTGCTCTCAAGTCAGTGGGCATTTTTGTGAGCAGCCTATCCTGAGCAAGCTTCCCTCTTTTCAACAGCTGCTTGTTCGGCGTTTTTTGGTGGTTGAAGAAAGTTTGGACACACTTCAATTCATTGGGGGCACTTGATACAGAGGCTTCTGTGGCCTCGAAACGTGCACGTCGTGCGATGGACTAGATAAGTGTGCTTTTATTTTATGTCAGTTTTGAATGATTAAGACTATGGCATGAGAATTTTTTAAAAGAATAAAAAAAGGGGCATGTACTGCGTGTGAGGTCGAGTGTTCTCTCTTCCTCTTGCGGTTTATACCCAACAAAAATATGGTGAAGTGTTGAAGGGAGGTTTCACGGTATTGTTTGAAATTACTGATCATTTATATTTGAATACCGGTTTTCTGGGACTATTATATTTGATCTATGTAGTTAATGCATATTAAAAACATTCACATTAACTACAAGGCATACTCCTCTCGCTTGAGATGAATTTCAAACTTAAGTGTTTAAAGCAGCAGTTTATATGTGCTGTTTTGGAGCTCTGTGTTAACAGTTGATGCACATTAAACACCTAGCCGAGTTTAGCTGAAACACCCCTTAAGAAATGTACACTGTGCCGAAATACCAGAAGCTCCGGTTTGGTGCCTGCATTTCATGAAAGCTTCAAATGGAAAGGACGAAGGAGGAATAAAAATAATTCTGTTATTATTAACTAGTTACAACTGGGGAAATGGAGAGACAGGAAGATAAAGCAATTTGCGAAGAGTCAGATTGAGAGTCAGTAATTTGAGTCTTGAATTCTTGCCTCAGGCTTTTTCAATCTTGCAGTTTAATTCCCTAACCATAAGGCAAAACCTTCTTTCAACTCTTAAAATACAGAAGCTTCTATAATTTAGTAAGGGAGGGATTATATCACTTTACTAAAATGTTTTTATTTTTCCTTTGCCCCCCCAAAGGTTACATTTCTGTCTGCTTTTTAACACTGGTGGATCTAACAGAGCTCAGCCCCAAAGCATACTGGAATATCATCATTTGACTTTTGAATCACCCCCTCATCATCAAGGCAACACAAATTCTGATACCTGTGCTGTAATATGTATCTACTGTATCAGCACACTCCAGTATGATGTTTACACTATGTCTCGTGATGCCAGGGGATGGAGGCTGGAAGGGGCCATCACTATTCAATGTGATGAGCTCTCCACTGGTAGCTAGCCACGTCAGACCAGTTTGTCTAGAACAATTCAACATGTCGACTACAAGCCTCGCTTTGTTTACATTAATATTTTAATTCTTATTTCTATTTTTCCTGCAGGCTTTCCTACCACTTATGTTCCCTAAAAGGGGACCCAAAGAGGTTTACATTCAAATCAAAACAAAACAGAATATGATTTTATCCTGCATTTAATACCAAATATGGACAATCAAGAATTTTGAAAAAAAGAAAGAAAAATTTGATGATTCCGAGATTTTAAAACTTACCTCTCCATGTTTTTAAATATATTGCATTTCTCATCTCTGGTAGTAAGCTGAAATGCAAGCGCTGCATGATGGCTCTCCAGCACCGCAGTATCATTGTATAGTATCGCTAATTCACTTCCTGCATTACACAGGAAGGAGTTTGTTCTGCCAGGATGATCTACATCATGAACCGTGGCAGCAATAAGAGCTGCAACTTCATCAATCTGATCTAAACTTTGCTAAAAAGGAAAAAAGACAAGACAGAATTTACGTAATAATGCAACGCTTACTTTTAATAAAATCATATACATTTTTGTTCTTTTGTATACTTAGGTAACAAAACATTTAAGCATTTGTACTACCGAAGAGCCTTCAGCATTCTAAACAAAAATACTTATAATATTGCTGATCTTTAAGAGGATAACTTTATAAGAGGGAGTCTAGGCTGTCAAGTCACACATATTCTTTATTTAAAAGGGCAACGGGTGTACCTATGTGCTTTCATAAAATTACTCCCAGAGAAAGTAAACACACACATTTACACTAAGGTGGGTATAACTGTTTGTGTATGTGCCAGCAAGAATAGGCATGGATTTTACAAAATATGCCAATAAGTGCTAGACCTGCACCTGCTCATGGAGGGGATAAGTAAAGCATGCTTTACATGTGGAAATTAAAACTGCACAGGCCTATATGAGCCTACAAACCTGCGCACCAACAAGAGCGCATATGCTTTTAGACAATCTGCACTGTCACGCTCCCGGTGGCTAGTTTGGCTGGAGAAGGGGCGCAGTTGCGATATACATGTTGTCACGCCCTTGCCCCTGGCCTCTGGCTTAGAGGGACGAGGTAACTGAGAACTTCTCCTGGTGAGCTCAAATAAACTAGCTTTTCCTCAGGTGGATTCTGGGACATGTAGTTTGGCTCTTAAGAAGAAGTGTAGTCATGGTCCGATGTTAAGGCAAATGACAAAATTTATTTTAAAGTAAAGGTTCAAGTAAACTGTACACAGGAATTTTGTCCATTCAGGATTGTTTGCAACAGAGCATTTAGATCAGTATAACAGCTTCACAGTCTTTTAAACACATGCAGCTGATTAACAACGTTGCTCAGTCTTAGAGAAACAGCTCTGCTCAGCAAGGTAAAAATACTTCTTTTTAACCTTGTGTTTGTGAAGCACTTAACAAAAGAATAACTCAGTTCCTCTGGAACAACCTCTTCTTTCCCTCCTTCCTTTCAGGATAGGTTTTTAAACTCAAAATAAGAAAACCAGTAACAAACATTCACAAGCTTTCTCTTCAGCTTGACTCAGCACTTTGCCTGAGAAATGCAAACACGTGGAGTTTTCTTCAAACCCAATTCCTAGCTCAATTCCAGTTACCTGCTTCTAGGAGACTTTCTCATTCAATGCTAGCCTTTAGCATAATGATTCCATGCTTGTAGCTTGACACAGGGTACAGTCCATGGGGATATCTAGATCCTGCAATTCCTCCCCTGCCAACTCAATCTGCATATCCTCTGGTGTTGTTAGGGCAGTGTCCTGTTCTGTGCTATGGACACGGTGCTCAGAATACAGCCTCCCTGGGGGTTCTAATGTCTCTCCTGAGCTTAACTCTCCCCGATAAAGAAAGTCAGTACCTGAAGCACTGGGCAGTTCTCCCTGCGTGTGCTCGCTACAGTTCCTTGTCTCCTTCCAGCCTCTCTGGAACAGCTCTCTGTATTCCTCTCTGGGTTCTCTCCTGGAGATCTGCAGGTGCTCCTGGTTCCACTCCTGATTCCCCTGAATCCTCTGAGTCTTCAGAACCTCCTGAGACCTCTGAGCTTCTCCTTTCCTCTGCTTTAGCAGAGGTTTATATTTCCCTCTCCAGCCGTTCCTCCACTCCTCCCAGGTGATTGTAATCACCTCTCAAGCCTGCAGTTACGTCATAGGAGTTAGGCTGTGGCTGCCTGAACTTTCTCTCCCTCAGGTTTCTTTCTCTATGAGGGGCCTGAAATCCATGCCCTGCAGGGATTTCTCCTTTCTCTAAGTTAAAGTCATTGGCCTTTTCTATACTCATAGGCTCAAAACAGGCTTCCTTGTCACAATGTATACTTTAAAAAACTATGCATGTAGACACAGAGTGCATGCATGCATTTATACCCACCTTGGAGCAGGTATGAATTTGTACAACATAAGTTGTGCACTATTGGAGATGACTGTAGGAGCCTATTTTACACAGACATATGGGAACCTATGTTGTCTTCATAGAACAGGTACATTTTTGAGAATTTTTATAGGTACCCTGTTATAAAATTATCCCATGTGTCTGTGTGCCTACTTTTTAAGTGCACATTCCCCAGAGCAATATTATAAGAGCCTACTTAAATGAAAAGACTCTTATACAGCTCAAGTACCTTATAAAATTATTCCCTAAGTGATTATTGTCCTTAAAAGATCTCCTTAATAAGAGACTCTACACAAAGACATGGGGCAAGGAGTTTTTAAATTTGCTCACTTTGAATACATAAGTCTCAGTTCCTGCATTAAACTTTGTCCTCCATGTTCTCATGCATCAAAAGTGCTCTAATCTTAAAGCCTAACAAGTATGGCTATCAAATTCCTATAAGAAACGTCAGTAGGTCTCCAAATGAGTGGGCAAATAAAGACCCTCAGATGTTCATCTTGAAAGAGAGGAAAAGCGTACCAGCCTTGTAGATGCTTACTGTGTGGCGCCATTAATTTATTGAGCATCACATTCAAGTCCATAAAAGTGAAGGCTATTTCATTAGCAAAATTGCTCTGCAGATCTGATTAATATAGGATCAGAGCACAGCTCAAGGTCAGCAACTTATCCCAGTGGGTTCTACCATGGCTACAAGTGCAGCTCCAGTCCAAGGGCCGAGAATCAGATTAAGATGTGTGTCTGTGTGTCACATTTTGCTGTATGGCATTGTTCTCTACTTGGTTATTTCAGGGTAGGCTCCCTGTTCATGTAAATGCCAATATTGTGGCTATAACTGCTGTCAAGTGCCTTCAGATCTTTGGGAGTTTAAGGTGCCAGGGGGATAGTTTTCAGACCATCTGCTTGGAGAAAGAAAACCTTTTTTTACCTACAGACTTGCACTCTCTCTGAAACTTGCTAAAGGTACAAAGTGTCCATGGACTTTTACAACTGCTTTCTACATGGTTAGATTTTGCAGGGAAAATAAAAAATGTAGACTTGAAAAAAAAACAGTATAGATTATTTCTGATCCTATGCGCCAGGAATATATTTCCTAAAAGCAGCTAAAACACGCACATTTTTAGCCCTATTGAGAGACAATTTTCAGACTAACAATTCATACTGCCAAGTTACTATATACCCATGTGAATAGCTTTGAAAACTGTCCTCTATAACATTAAAAATATATAACTACAATTTCTAAGCTAAGCTTTCTTTAGAAGCTCAGATGACAAGACTTTGACTTTCATACTTTGGACACATCATGCGAAGAGAGAGATCATTAAAGAAAGACATCATGCTTGGCAAGATAGAAGGTCAACGCAAAAGAGGAAGGCCAGCAATGAGATGGATCGATACAATAACAGCAGCTACGGGTATCAGTCTGTCAGCAATGAGCCGCCTGACTGAAGACCGAGCAGAATTTAGGATAGCTATCCAGAGGGTCACCATGAGTCGACTCCGACTCGACGGCACTTAACAACAACATGTTTGAGAAGATGATACCTGGTGAATGGTCATAAAGAAACTATTAAAATGCATATATCCATGACTGTAAAGTTTAAAATATAGCAGCGCAAGTACTAAAGCTTAGCATGTATACTAAAGTAGTGCTGGACTATGTTAGCATATTTGCACTAAAATTGGTGTGTACATGCAGGCTAAGGTGACATTTTACTTACCAGTTAATGTCCTTTCCTTGAGTCCTGCTAGACCAGTCCAGACCAGACAAGTGGGCTGTGTTCCCCTACCAGCAGATTGATGGAGACAAAGAACCAATGAAAAGTCCAGGTTTCAATGACATCATGCCTATGTCTCTATTTGCCTCAGCCCCCAGAGGTTTATTTATTTATTTAAACGGATTTCTATACCGCCTTCTCCTTCAATCAAGGCGGTCTACACAGCAAACAATCAACAAGTAGTGGTTTATGTGTGTGCATGCAGTGATACAGTGAGAGTGTGTGCTGCGGTGTGCCATAGATTTGTGTTGAGCTAATTACAGCATGTGCTATTATACAATCCTATGTACATGGGGAAGGGGAGGGGGGTTGGTATGAGGTCTTGACTGGTGAGTAGTTCTTGTGACGACCCCGTAGTGTTCGATGAAGAGTGTTGTCTTAAGCTGCTTCCGAAAGTCCATGATGTCTGTTGTTAATCGTAGTTTATCTGGGAGGGCGTTCCAAATTGCTGGTGCAGCCTCCAAACCTTCATTATGCAGCCCGGGAGAGTCTTCCTCTGGAAAGGATCAAGTCCCTGGGCCCACGCGTTCCACGAAAGGACTGAGAACAAGCCCGAGGCCTTGAAGCAGAGGGGAAGAAAGGTTTTCCAGGTCGGTAATGATGATAGTCCCAAGACCCCCCGGGAGTCCCGCCAGCATGCCCTTGGTGGCTGGGCAGAGGCTGATGAGAAAAAGGCACTTCATAGGCCGCTTGGACATGTCTTCGGGTAGGTGGTAAGATTTTGTTTCACCCAGTCCTTTACCAGCTTCTCCAAATCAGTTCCAAATAGAAGCTTCCACTTAAAGTTCAGTTGAGCCAACCAGGCTTTGGAGGTGGTGTCCGCTCCCCAGTGCTGGAGCAAAATCTAATGCCATCAGGTGCAAGAGACTGGAGCAGGGCTTGACACTCAGGATGGTACATACTGCCAGTTGTAGAATAGTCACCGCCATGGCAAACTGGCTCCTCAGCAAGGAATCCACCTTGTGATCCAAGACATCCTTTAAGGCTGGTCCATCTTCCACAGGAATGGTGGTCCATCTGGTAACCACCGTGACCTGTGCATCCACCTTGGGAATGTCAAACCACTTAACGCGGGGAAGTGAAGACCTTGAGTGCAGCAGTTGTTCCCTACTTGCAGCACCTTGGGCACATGATTTGACGTCTCTGCTGGGCTATAAACATTGGGCCCTTACTGTGGGAAGCGTGCCCAAAGGGGCATGACCAAAGGGGCAGGACATGCCCCTTCAGTACACCAAGAAGGAAGAGCCGGGTCGTTCTGTGTAGCTGAGGGAAAAACAAAAGAAGAGAATTCCATCTGCGCCTATGATTAAATTCACCGAGGGTCCCATGGATAAATATGTAGTACGTCCCACTGTGGAAGAAAATGTACCTTCTTTGGCAACTGTAAGTTCTGACTCCTTTTTGGCTTTTTCTCCTATTGGGTGTTTAACCCCTCCCCTTCCATTTGACTCTTTGATTTCCGCGGGGAGGCAGGTTTCTCCTGGGAAGGTTTTTCTGACCACCTTGTCTCCAGTTGCTTCTCAACCCCCATCTGTTCTGCCTGAAATTGTCCCGCTTAAGGCTTCGTTAACAAAGGTATTACAGTTACCTTTGCCAGGTGTTGGAAGTCAGGTTGATGAACCGGCCCGACAGGGAGATATCTCTCAAGGACATATGGTCAGTGGTATCTCGAACAGAGGAGGTGTTGAGGGGAACTTTGGTTCAGTTACAAGACTTCAAGATGGATTCTGTGGCTAAATTTGTTGAATTAGAATCTAGAATTGATAATACGGAGATGCGGTTGAGTAAGCTTGGACCTCAGTTGTCCGCCGTGTAGTCTGCCTCTACCACATTTATAACTGATAGTTTTGTATTGCCATCACCAAATGTAAATCTTGGAAAATATTGCAAGGTCACGGAATTTAAGGTGTCTTAATTTCCCGGTGACCCATTATTTGCCTCCACTGATTCTCTTTTACAAATACCTGAAGGAGATGTTGCAGTACACTGTTCCAGAGGTTATCTTGATTAATAATGTATATTATTTACCTCGTGGTAGGTAGACTGAGTTGGCAGTTGAGGGGGAGCTGCAGCAAGACCCAAGGGTGGACAGTTTAGATCTGTCTAACTTTTTGGAGTCGTCATCAGACTTAATCAGCTCCCATGCAACTTTGGATGTTTCTTTTGTTTTGGAGTCTGATAAGCATAAGGTTTGGAAGACTTTTTTCAAAAAAGGAAATGTTATTTTGTGGACAAAGGATCAATATCTTCCTGGATGTTGCCAGACCTACTCAGGTTAAGCGTAAGGCCTTTCCTGTATTGAAACTGCGAGTGTTGGCTCTTGGGGTGACTTTCTATCTTACGTTCCCCTGTAAGTGTCTGGTTAATTTCTGTGGTAAAAGATATTGCTTCTTTGATCAACTGCAATTAGAAAAATTCTTGCAGGTGAATTGTCCTTAAGTGGATTGGATGGTTTGATAATAGTAAGGGTTTGAGTAGTATGGGTCTTAGCTACTGCTGATTATATTGATTGTTTGATTTAGATTTTAGTCTTCTATCCCCAGTACTGTGGACTTAATGATAAATGATGTTCATGCACTGTGTATTTTCTTTGGCAAATTTATTTATTTATTTATTTATTTAGCAAACACTTATATACCGCTGCTTCCTACGATCAGCTGCGGTTTTCTTTACAGAATCATCATGTATCGTACAATACAATGAATTTTTTAAGAATACAATTTTGATTAGAGCAATGATTACATAGCACACGGATTAGAGATTAGATACTTTTCACAACTTTAAATATACATTAGATTAAAAGGTGCGTGGGAGGGGGATATAATATACATATATACAGGATTACATATCAGTCGTCAATATGTTGCGTGTGTTCCGAGTGTCTTTATGGTTGGCAGAAGGGAACTTGTTGTGGTAAGGTGCTGTAATCCGGTTGGGTTGTAGTATGCCTGGAATAAATGGGTTTTGAGGTTCCTTCTGAATTCATTCAGGTTATTTGACATTCGGAGTTCAGAGGGGAGCTGGTTCCAGTGGATCGGCGCTGCATAGGTGAAAGCTCTGTTGCTTGTTTCTGTTTTAACGTATCTTATGCTGGTTGGGACACAGAGAGTGTTGAGATGTATGGTTCTTCTGTTCCTGTTGTGTGCTTGCTTAGTGATTAGGTTGCCAATGTATGAGGGCGCAATATTGTGAATGAGTTTAAACGTTGTTATGAGTAGTTTGTAGATGATACGAGCGGCTACAGGGAGCCAATGTAGTTCCATAAGTACTGGTGTTATGTGATCTGTGACCTTTTTTTCCATGATGATTCTTGCAGCAACATTTTGAGCCATTTGTAAGATATTTAGGGTGTTCTTTGGCAGCCCTTGGAGAATGGCGTTGCAGTAGTCCAGGTGTGGAATGATTAGCGCTTGTGCGACAGTCCTGAAGTCAGATTTTTCCAGGATACCGCGAAGTGGTTGGAGGACTTTTAATTTGTAGAAGATGGCTCGGTTGACTGTTCGGAGATGGTTATTCATCTTAAGGTTGTTGTCTAGTAGGACTCCTAGGTACTTTATTGCAGGCTTCGCCTATTTCTTGCTCATTCTGTAACTTGTTCTTTGTTACCTTATATAATTTTTTTTTTTTTAATTTAAAATCACTCAACAAGCTCTTCCTCCAGGAAAGCGTAGATATGCTTATATACCCTTAACCCTTTAGGAAGGGAATTGAGGGAGTCCCAATCCGACAGGATCATATCCTTGATCACCTCCAGGAATGGCAAGATAGAGGTGAATTTCTGCACCCCTTATAGGAGCAGGTGTACCTTTGGCTCCTGCTCCATGTTGGAAGCATCTGTCAAGTTCAAGGTGGATGAGACCCTGGTAATCAACAGCGCCAACTCCTCCTTCCAGAATAGGCGAATCACACCGGCCACAGCAGAAGCTTCTGAAGGGTGAGAGCACTTCCTCATCGACATCAGAGCCCAGTACCGAGCCATCTGAATCCGAGGCATAGTCAACCTCTTGGATAGCTCCTATTGTAGTTGGTTCCTCATCTGCAAGGAGTCTCGCCGGTGGTGCTTAGCCAGATGTACTCAAATAGGGCTAGGACTTTCAACCTATCCAGCATGAGACTGCATCCAGGAGCACTCAGAGGCTGCAGGGTCTGAATTACCATGTCAGAAGGACCAGGCCTGTTGCAAAAAGGAAAGGAATTCCGGGATGACAAACCAGAGTCCGGAAGCTCTCCTCTCAGATAAAGCTCCCAAACACCAGGGGGGCACAGCTACCACAGACCCCCTAGAAGATGAAGAGTGGCTCACAGCATGGTCACCAGAGCCTCCAGCTGGCTGAACATCCTTACCCATAGCACCATCTGACATCTCCTGCCCTGAGGCAGGTAAGGGCGGACTAACCACATCCCCGGGATGAGAGAGGGAAAGCAGGCCCGCCAGGGGCGACTCAAACTACCATGCAGGAAGAGCAGAGTCCAGAATCCAAGAATGAGGCTCCTCACTTGTCACAGGTCAAACAACATTTCCTGGAAGAAGACAAAGAGTTAAGATATCACAAGAGCGCATACAAAGGCTATGTTAGCCCACAAGAATACGCAAACTGCGTTTTTACTTTACGTGTGTTAAAGATACTAGGGAAGGAGAACGTGTTGGAGCTGCTGGGACGGAATGCATGTTAGGATTACATGATCACCAGAGGCAAAAATGTTATTAATGCATGCAGAAAATGGCGGGAAACCCCCACACAGCGCCAATGGTCGCTAGCTGTCCACCCTCCAAGTTGCATCTCTCAGAGACAGAACTGGGAGCCCGCAACAAGGACAATGATGAGGTCAAGCCTTGCTACTCACCCCGAATGCCCGAGGCAGAGGATCCATGCTGGTCTCAGCTCTACTCTCCTGAAACTGCTTCATTGGCTGACTTTGCAGCAGTGGGTTTAAGGTCGCTGGGAGGCAGATACCTCTGAGAGCCTTCTGCAATCTTCGTGAGAGAGCAGGGAGGACAGAGGAGGAGGGCTGGGGGAGGGGCTGCTGCCATTGTGTGAGGCTGCTGTACTCTTCCAGATTCTTCCAAATCTTTCCAATTTGTGGCTGCTCAACAGGCTGTTATCCTGATAAGGGCATGGAGCTGAACCAACTTTCCCTCCTCATATGGCTACCAAAAAGACTGTAGTCTAGTGGAGTCTCCCACATCATGCTCAAGTGAGAGAGTCACCTTTCTGTAATCAAGGTGGTCTTTCACAAGTGTTTAATCAATCTCTTTTCCTCTCAATGCTCAGATTTTCTACAGAGGAGAAAAATCCATCCACCATCTGCTGGAGACAAAGAAATACTGAAAGGACCTCTGGTGACTGAGGTGAATAAAGGCATAGGAGTGATGACATTGAAACCTGGGCTTTTCATGGGTTCTTTGTCTCTGCCAGTCTGCTGATAGGGGAACACAACTTACTTGTCTGGACTGGTCTAGCAGGATGATATGGAATTAGATTTTAGCAGGCATGTGGTGATGGTGATATCCTCTACATGCTATCTGGCACATGCTCACTAAGGCCTAAAATTTAACACCTGCCACAGGATCAGTTCACTTACTCTTTTGATTGTTTAGTTAATAGGATGCATTGTGGGATACTAACAAAAACGATGGTGCTGTTAAAGCAGGAAATGTTGTGGGAGGCGTGAAGTAGAGGATGAGGGAGAAAAACAGAAAGCAGGAGAAATATGTGTTAGGAAGAGAGGAGAGACACCAACAAATACTCGAATACTTCCAAAATATTACAGTCATTTAGACAAAAGTACTTTCATACAAAGGTGTTGAGATGACAACTATTTTTTAAACAATGTTCTACAGTGTTACAATGTATAAGACACAATGTTGTGACCACTGTAAACAAAGGCCCATTCTACTGCTGTGTTTCATGTCTTCATGGTCTCAGATGATAGTAATAATCTGTAAGACAGATGCTGCAGCAGACATGAGGCTGGGGCAGTTGAGCCTACATCCTGCTAACAAACTGGAAAGTGACTGCTAGAAGCAGTACAAAGAGGCACTTTTTATTCAGTGAGTGGGTGGGTGGCGAGCGTATACATAGGTACTACTTTGGTACAGAGTGGCAGGTGTACCTGTGTGTGGGGGGGGGGGGGGAGGGAGTAGGTTTACCAATACAGCAGAGTACTGATATACCATATAAATTTGGGGTTAGCGTGCACATTAAATGGGTAATTTCATAGTGGGATACCTGTGCGAAATGACTAAAAAGCCACCTATTTTATGCTTTTTCTATGAAGGCAGGATAGGTGCTCAAGTGTCTTTATAAAATAGGCTTGTACAATGAGCCTTAGGAAGGGCATAAATCTTCTCAAACAAAATTTACACCCGATCCAAAAAAGTGTGTGTATGTATGTGAACTCTGCAGATAATTTTATAACACTTAGGGGCATGTCTGTTAAATCGCATTCGATTTTTGCAGCTAACACAGAATGTCAGTGCAAATAGCACCATGCAAGCTGCAAAAGCCATGTGGTATCCGTTGGGGGCATGCACAGCATTCCCTCAGCAGACACTGCACCAGAAAATGCACAGCGCGCGGTTGTACAGCAGCCAGGATGCAGCTAACATCGCACACGAGGTGGCATTAGCTGTACCCGCGCTGTCTGCATATCTGATGACTGCCAGATGGAGACACACCCAGGCATGCAGCTAGCCCAGAAAATCATTATACTATCTGCATTTGTCCTGCATTAGCTGTTAATGTGGCATGCTTGACAAGCACTATGTGCTGCACTAACAGCTAATGCGGTTTAGTAAACATGAAGGTGCTTAATTTAGGATATTTAATAAAGACCTGCACCTTCCCACATCAACAAAACGATGAGAACAACATATTACAAAACAAAGACCCTCCACTGCCTTCAAGCGTTGCTCGAATCAACAGATTTCCGCTCTGCTCTTCAAGCATCAATACTTCCACACCTCGACTACTGCAACATTATGTACCAGAGCCTCCCACAATCCACACTCCTACCTCTTTAAACTGCTCTCCATATAACAGCATGGATAATTAAGCTTATGTTACGCCCAGTCTCAGCCAGCTCCACTGCCTACCGCTACGAATCAAATAAAGTATAAAACAATTCATGACTCACAAAGCTATCCACACCGCCCCCTCCCCCCCCAACACCAACGCACTCTTCTACGGTCCACCCAGCCAAGCAAATAAAAATGTACCTCCACAATGAACCCCTTAGTCATCCCCCATGCCAGAACCAAATCCAACCAACAAGCCTGTAAACAAGCCTTCGAACTATATGCACCATCAGTTTGAAACTCCCTACCAAATGCCCTCAGGAATATCATTGACCTCTCTATCTTCAGAAAACATCTGAAGACGCATCTATTCACAGAGCAATTCAGCACCACCACATAACCCTCTCCCAGAAAAGGCACCCCAATGCAAAGCCACTGTATATCCGGAAGGACTGGGGTTTCTAGTCCCACAGGTGCTCCTTGTGGTCTTGGGCAAGCCACTTAACCCTCCATTGCCCATGTTCCCTGTAAAAATAGTTGCCTCCAAGTTATAATGCCCTGTTCAATGTAATTTCAGTTTGTTCAATTTAAACTGCACTGATATCATGAAAGGCGGTATATAAGAAATGTTAAATAAATAAATAAATAAATATAGTTTGCATATATATATGCATATAGTTATAGTCCCGCAATTCTTCAATGCTTGTTGTATATAGTTGATTTGTTGCAATGTATCAGTTCGCGTCATGTACACCGCCTTGACCCCCTAGAAGAGTGGCTCCAGCATGGTCACCAGAGCCTCCAGCCGGCTGAACATCCTTACCCCTAGCACCATCGGACACCGTAAGGGCAGACTTTATAAAACAGCATTATAAAGGCAGCCAAAACTGGAGCAAAAACGTAGCCACATACAAATGTATGCAGCTGAAATATGCATGCAGGTGCATTATTTTACAGCCTATGCATGCACTTCATGACTGCCTGGGCTCATCTACATCTGGGTCACACAGAAGTACGAATCTTCTTGCTGCCATGTGCATTATATAGGTACGACAGAGTTTACATGCAAAACACCCTTTATAAAATGACCCATGTGACTACACATGTATTTTATAAAATTTGTCATACATTATAACTCTGTCCCAGCTTCGTCAGACATGTCTCCAGCAGAGGGGACGAGACTGGCAGAGGCCTCCAGGGTGCCTCAGTGAGAGGATCTACGGTGTGTTTGTTTCCTTTTTCAGTGCTGATCACAATTACAAGGAGCTGGTCCAGAAGGTTTGAGAGGATGGACTACAAGGGGAGAGAAGGACAGGATGGGGGAGGAGAAAAGGAAGGAGGCATGCTATCCTGCAGCATTGGAGGGGGGCAGTGGGGCTGAGTTGCCCGCCTCCTGCTGGCCGCTTCCTCCACTGCTGTGTGGCCTTAGGTGGCTGCCTAGCTCACCTAGTGTAAGAGCTGGCCCTGCATGTGTTGTGACAAAACAATGCATGATTTTATGCAGCACATGTGTTAAGTGTGTTTTCAGGCAAAGAGCAAGTTGCAAAGTACGTGCATTCTTAATGCCCATCACGCGGAGTGTATCCAACATATTTACAACAGCTCAATCTAGCTGTGATTTATTCTGGTTTACCCTTGTATTTTATGAAGATAGTCCTCATGTAAATAGTTTTGAAATTGTTCTATGCAATGTTGCCCGTACATAGTTCAGATACCGTTCTATGTAAAGCAGGGGTCTCAAACTCAAATTGCTTTGAGGGCCAAATGAGGACTTGTAAAGTAACCCGGGGGCCGCACAAGACGCGGGCCTAATTTGCATAAGGGACCTCATTTGCATAAATATTTGCATAATGTTACCATAAACTAACTTTTAGTAAACATGCCTCTTAATGAGTGTATGGATAAAGAAAGACTAAAAGATTTCTACAATACTATAATCCAGTGCCAACCGCCAGGCACATTAGGAACTACTACAAACACTACCCATTTAGAACCCATAGCAAACCCACCGTATCGTAACAGCACTACCAGGACTCACAAAGCACCATACTCTACCTATCAAAAGGAAACACTGCAAATATTAAACCAATACATTTCAGAGAATAACAATACATGACCTACTGGGGAAAGAACAAGTGGCAATGTCAGAAAGGAATTACATAAACAGAATACCTCAGCTCAGTTACACATGCAGAACATACACCATCACCAAACAAGGAATCACAATTTAGAAACAGGAAGACAATAATTAAACTGGGAATCCCAAAAGCCAAACTTGGAATGTACAACAACACTGTAGAAATAAAACTATAAATTGTTGAAAAGTGAATGACTGTGATAAGTTTAAAGCAGAGGATATGATGTCAGTATTGTGTGTAATGACAAAATTGATAAAAATATCAGAGGCCATTTCAGGGAAGTAAACTTGGAATTAAGAAAAGGGGTATTTACAGATGATCTCAGAGCGTGACTGGGGTTATTGGTGTATATAGTTAAGTGATATCATTTGGACCAAAGTGTTCAATAAACAGATGTGTTTCTAATAGTCTTTAAGAAAGTCTTGAGTCAATTGTGCTGATCTGCTAGCTTCGGACATACGTTATTTGAAAGGTTAAACGAGCACTCCTTATTGTCCACGCCTGGGGTCCACCAAAGAGTTCCTGCTTCCTGGCCCCAGTATTCCCGGGTTTACCGCAGTCAATTTGTCAGTGCTGCTCTATTACCTGCATTACAGTAATCACCTGGATGATGTCATCGTTCGAGCAGCAGCAGCGGACTGGGAAAGCCAAAGCAACCGGAGCAGGAGCGAGAGCCGGAGCTCCCGGCGCCTTTGATCGAAGCCGGCGGGGTGCAGCGACCCCTCAGAGGGCAGGGAGATTCCGAAGCGGCCGTGCTACCCTCGGGCAAGCTCCCGGCGGCCCCATTTCATTGTGTGATTATATCCTGTCCGCCGTGCATGTGTCTCTCCTCCGCTCTCCCGGGAGGAGGCTCTGCCCCGGTTCCGGTTGTGAAATAAGCTCCCTGGCTCGGCGCAGACACACAGCCTCCGGGGGGCCAGATCAACTTTAGCATTCTTCACTTCCTTATTGCAGACCGCGGGGAATTTATGGGGGTGATCACCCGATGCAGAGATGCCGAGGAAGGAATTGCCTTTGCCCGAGGGCTGATTCTGCTGCTACCACGGCGGCAGCAGCAGAAGCCAGGGTTTTGTGTGGTTTTTTTTTCCTTCGTCGCGGGCCGCACAAAGTTCTCTTGCGGGCCGCGTGTTTGAGACCCCGGATGTAAAGTATACCGAAGTATACAAAATTGTTAACTGTTCCATGTAAACCGCCCTTGATCTCTGGAAGGGGCGGTATAGAAGAAATAGATAAATAAATAAATAAGATACTTAGGTGCCTATGTGTTTTTGTAAAATAAGCTAAAAATAGGTACCCTTTAAAACGAGTAACTCTATAAGAGACGAGTGTGTAGAACAAAGTGCTGGTTCTTATAAAATTGTCCTGGGCTATTTGCATGTACAAAGTAGAAATACAGAAATGTAGCTTCTACCTTTATAGGCTCTCTTAGGGACGGGATTGACACCTTTAGGCATATTTTATAAAATGCATGTATATGTATCTAATCATGTCAGCACAAACATGCAAAGCAGTTACGTTTGCCTCAGAATCAGTCTACATGTGTGTACCAGCCTTCCCCTGGGGCAATTTTTTTTTAAAGTACACAGACACTGATCTGTCCGCTGCTTTCGATCTAGTTGATCATTCGCTTCTCCTTTCTCGGGACGCTGGCCTCCGGGTCACTGTCTATCATTGGTTCCATTCTTTTCTCTCCTTTCGCTCTTTTTCTATGGCCCCCTCCTCCGGATCTCCATCATTATCCCCTTCTGATGCCACCCCCCTCCCCTGTGGTGTCCCCCAAGGCTCCGTCCTGGCCCCTCTCTTATTCAATATTTTTCTTGCACCACTTGCTGTCTGCATTCAATAATCTGGTCTGTCAGCTTTCTATTATGCAGATGACATCATTATTTTACATCACACAAACCCCCTTCACCTGGATTTTGGTCCCCTTAATTCCTGTCTTGCTCTTGTAGCGGACTGGCTGTCTTTGAACTGTCTTCACCTTAATCTAACAAAAACTTCCTCCACTTGGTTCACTTTTGGTAGTCCCTGTCCCTCACTTGCCCCCTCCATTGGAAATTCCACTATCCCCTTGGTCCCCTCTTTCCGATATCTGGGTGTTGTTCTCGACTCTAATCTTACACTTAAGGACCACATCTCTCATCTTGCCAAAACCTCTTACTTCTTTCTTTGCCAAATTAGGTCTATTCGCCCTTTCTCTCTCCTCCTGCTCTAACCACTCTCATCTTATCTACAGTAATATCTCGGCTTGATTTTTGCAATTCTGTCTTCTCCGGTATCACGCGCACCCAATTGCGCCGCCTACAACTCATACAGAACACTGCAGCTAGACTCATCACTCGCTCCACCCGTAGAGATCACATCACTCCTCTTCTGTTTCATTTACACTGGCTTCCGGTAGAATTTCGTGTACACTTTAAGATACTCACCCTGGTACACCGAGTTATTCACACACATACACCACGGTATCTCACTGATCTTCTCCAATTCTACGTTCCCACGCGCAACCTCCGTTCCCTTCATATCAACCGTCTTCATCTCCCTTCCCCTTCACGTGTGCACACCTCCAGTCCACACGTCACTCTGCTTTTTTCTTCCACAGTCCTGCCCTTTGGAACTCTCTGCCCATTCCTCTCCGTCTGGAACAGAATTATCTCACCTTCAAATCTCTCCTGAAAACTCATCTGTTCACCATTGCCTACAACCTCCCATAAACATACAATTGACCCGGTTTATCTTCGTTTGTCTGACCTCCTCGCTATGTCTTGTCTGTGCTCCTCTTGCCATTTCTTCTTTCCTGTCACCATTGTAGTTCCTTTCCTTTTCTATGGCTTCAAGCCATCCAGTAAATGTTTCCAGCTAATGTAAACCGCCCTGATGTCATAAAGGGCGGTATATCAAATGTAAATAAACTGAAACACATATGTAGTATTTATAAAAACAGATGCAGCATATTCACCTACTTACCTTAGCGCTCGGTTATAAAATTACCCTTCCATAAGACATTTTATCTTGCACATCAACATTTTTAGCAAGCACATACTAAAATATTTTTAGCATGAACTTTATGGTTCAGTCTTTTTTATTGCCAGTAAGAGAGCACAAGACAAGAACAAAACCTCACCTTGACTAAGGATTTTAACTCCACTCCCCATCACCCCCTCCTTGAAAACTTTGTTTTCAAATTACAACATTTGAACTTTCACTTCTACAGCTTGGGATCAATGTCAAATAAATAGATGCCAGATAGCCAAAAGTCACTTTTCCCATGTTGGGCATGCTGTCAGAGGCATTAAATACTCCATCCGTAGCAAAGCATGCATTTACATTTTTGAAATTTCAAATGTAGGTGGTTCTGCTCCTATCCATTTAATCATTACACATCATTTTACTGTCAAACATGCTTTCCAAACCAACACCACTTCCACTCTCCTTCCTAGCAGGACTCTATCATGCAAGTCCAAATAACAGACCTCTTACCAAAGGACCCAAAAACTGAAAATCCTGGTGCCAAAGAGACCACACACTTGAGCACCCCAAATATTATGAAGGTAAGTACCCTTTATCCCTGCAAACTTTGGACATGCCCCAGAACCAATCACCCCTGCTCTAAACGCTCACTTTGCATGCATATACAATCTTTGCAAAAACAAACTGCAACTCTTGCCACAACTCCCTTTCCATCTCACACCAAACTCAGTTGTACAAAAATCATCCACATCCATAACCACTTGAAAGTCTTGGTTCCATTTTTGGAATGTGGCTTCAAGATCACTCCCCTCAGTATCTTGAACCAAGTTTCTGTAGAGCCACAATATTATTCTTATGTAAAGGAGCTTTCCATTACAATATTATCAAAACGATCTGTGCAAAAGGTTTGCTTCTTTCCTCAATCTCTGCATTAAATAATGCAGCACCCGAAGATACCCCAAAAGTTCCTTATTTCTCAAGCCTTACTCGTCCTGAAGATAAGCAAAACTTTTAACTACCCCCTCCCCATTTCAAGAAGTTGCCCCACTTTATATAATCCTTTTCATTCCCCAACCAAAATACAGAAGGGGCCATTGCTGGAGAAAAATCCCCATTCCGACATACTGACAAATAATTAGAATCCCTATAATCAAGATCCATCCTCGTGTAAACCCAAACCCAAGCCAGTCTAACAGAAGAAACCAAAAGATTCTGCCCTCCACCCACAAACCCACATGGAGAGGCACTATACAGGGAAAAAGACAGAATATATGGTTTAACCAGCTGAGATTCTAGCTGCACATCCACCAATTCTGAGAGTCCCAATCAGTCTCTGACAAATCGCAACAGACAATATACTGTACATGATAAAACCTCAGGTCCATCCACCATCGCCTTCTGCAAAACCCTCAGTCCCATAAGGATTTCCTCAGACTATACGCACCTATGCAAATCCACCCATGTCAAGATCAGCAGCGGACTCTAAAGAACATCTAGCCATCGTGGTAGTATGATCATTCTTACCAGGTGAACTCTTCCCCGGGGTTGGCCTAAGGGTGCCAGGTGCCCCAGGCAAACTTTCAGCCCTTGCCGCCTCTGCTGCCCAAACTTTCCAGCTGCAGCTGCCTTCTTTCTGCTATTTCTGAATGTCAGCACTGGAAAGGTAAGTGAAGCTGCTGCACAGTCTTGCGTTCAAGCATGCTAGAAGCCTTTGACATGCACTTCCTGCTGCCATGGGGGTGGGGGTGGGAGGGGCTTCCAGAGCGCTAGAAGATGAAACTCTGTGGCAGGTTCATTTCCCTTTTCAGTGTTGACATTTCAAAATAGCAGAACGAAGGGAGCTGCGATGGCTGCTGGCTGCTTTCTATTGCCTCTACAATTGTGCCCTAGGCGATTGCCTAGCTGAGCCAGTGAAAGGGCCAGTCCTGCTCTCCCACACCTACAATATCCGAAGAACACTCTCTTCCCAATAAACTGATTTTTGAAATGTCAAATAGATGAATTGTTAAGCCATTTCAAAATAAATATTAAAGTTTAGTTAAATTGAAATCTTTCCATGTTTAATCTGCAACAAGCAGTTTAGTGAAACTAAAATATTTTCAGGTTTTGGAATTACTACATTGGGTTCATTCTTTGTCACATTTATGGAAATAAAAATATACAGTACATAAATGTTGTCAGCTACTACGTTAAGATCAGTAATTGGATTCATAAAATATCCATCCACTATGACTTACCTTTACCCTCTCTTTGCACAGGAAATAAGCAGTGGCATGCAACACATCTGCAGAATGAGTAGAATTATGATAGGAGTTGCTTGAATGATAGTTACTTTCAATAATTTGCAACCAAGACTTCAGGGTCGATTCAGAACAATTCAGGAATTCACAAACTCCAAATCGTGCAAATATTTTGAGACCAAGATAAACCAAAGTCCTGTATGCAAAAACAAAACAAAACAAAAGAAAACATTAAACTAGCTGGAAAGCAGCAGAGAGAACAGAAAAGTCAAGCCATCAGTGTTCTAGTAACTGTTTTATTGAGAATTATTCATTAAAAAGAGCTCTTGCATAATGGTTGGAGCAGTCCTGTCTGAAATGAGTACACAGATTTTCCCTTTATCTGCTGATTCCTCCTCCTAACTTTTCCTAAAGCAACCTCACAGCAGCTACATCAGGGCCCTTGAGACTGGGATGCCTAGGGCTGGGTGCTGTTAAGTATTACAACAGAGCCAGGCCCCATTTTTAAAAGATTCCCAGTGTTATTCAAGTTATGCAGTTAAGGCTCCATGCCACCCAAATTTTGGATTTCATAAGGTATTTGCTGTTCGCAAATTAAAATAAGATAAAAACAGCCATGCTATAAAAACATGGCACCGAGACCTGAATAACTTGGGAAAGAAGAACCAATCCCGATCATGAGAGTTTTTATATCATATTCCACTTTTATACCATGTAAAGTGTTTTGTTTCATTACACCATGAATGCTCCTCTTCATACTTTTTTAGATAAGCAAAATTACTCATGACTTATTTCACATTTGCATTTAACAAGAGTAGAGTAAATTAACAGCCCAAATGGCCAGACGATTAATCATAACCCTAAAAAAAATACACACATCTAAAACAGCTGAAAAGGCACATAAACAGGGGCAATTTCTGCACCAAGGAATTATTAGAGCACCATGAAGGTAGTTTTCAAAGTTTTCACATATTCAAAATAAGTTTTCATATATTCAGGCAAAGTTTGGGGTCTTTGCAGTAGTACATCAGATTGAAACAAGGTGCATAGTTTTGAAAATACAAAACTACAAGCACTGTGTATATCCCAGTCCTAATGCAGCCCATGGAAAAAGACCATCACTGAATGTAAGATCACACGTGCTGTGCAACAAGGCAGGAAATTTTCAAATAGCCCTTTTATCCATGAAATAACCTTTTAGATGTAAACAGCTTTTGAACAGGCCCTCTGAATGCAATAATGTATCTGTGAGCATTTATAGTGAAGAACTTTCTCAGGGAAAATGGTCACCTATAGCCACTTTCCTGAATGCTGATCAGAGTTCAATTAACTTTTACGGGAACATTATTACTTGTGTGACATGAGAATATCACCATCAGTTAATGCAAATGGCATGTAGTATGAAAAGAATGAAAATGACTGCTGATACAGTAACTCCTTTGGGAGTTCCTATTTATCAGACAACAGAGTTACTCACCTGTAGCAGGCGTTCTCCATGGACAGAAGGATACGTTTTCATGTATATGGGATATGGGTGACATTGCCAATACAGCCCTACACAGGAACCTCTCTCAGCTCTTTCTAGAAGCTTTAAGATCAGTTCATCTATGCATATGGATGTCTTCCCATTCGCTGCCATTGCACCTCCTCCTCAGTTTGGTTATAGCTAAAGCCAGAAAACAACTCCAAAAAGAGGTGGGATGTTTGTGAGGACTTATCCTGCTACAGGGGAGGTAAATGCTCACATTTGGCATTCTCTAGCTACTGGCTGCCCCAAACAAAGAAGGAAAGCGGGTGTTGTAAACAGCAGGAACCAAGAACACAGGAACTCTTATTTTTTTTATTTTAACTATGGTAAGTAGCAGAGAAACAATAAGTTGTTCAGATCTGCTGTCGTGTCGGAAAACCTGTTCCCAATAAGTGAGATGCAAAATGTGCGACAGAAGCCGAAGCTGCAACTTTTCATATCTTTTCCTTGAAGGCTGAGCACAAATCGGCCGCCGACACAGTCATGGCTCGGACGCTGTGAGACCGGCATGGGCATCAGCAAAAGCGGTGCAATCTGCTAGCCAAATTGAAAAGAGTACATTAGATGATGGTAGCCCCAAATCTATTGGAATCAAAAGAAACAAAAAGCTGGGTGGACTTTCTATAGGTTTTAGTCTGCTCCAAAAAGGCGGCCAAGACTCTTGCAGCCCAATCTGTGCAACGTGCTCTCCCCGTTGTGAGCATGTGGTCTTGGGTAAAATGTTGGAAGGACTACTGACTGATTAAGGCTGAAGTCCAACACCGTTTTAGGAAAGAATTTAGGATATGTACACAATACCACCCCTATAGAGACATGGCAGTTAACTTTAATTAAGATTTTAGACATTATTGCGCTAGTAAAAACATTTTACCAAGTTAGATGTAAGGCAGTTCTCCTTCGTTAACTGAGGAGTTATGGGTACTGAAGAGGGATGTCTGTAAAAATGGAGCATAGTTGAAGAAAATATCCCATATGTATATTATGGAATCTTATAGATTTATGTTAACAACTTACTAGCAAGCAGTGCTGGCGGTTAGGACCAAATTATTTAATAAGAAGATTAGTTTTAGATTCCTCAGATTCAAACAGGTTATTTGATGTTGTGAAACAATTGATTGGTCAACACATAGCTGAATTTAGATTTTTCTTCTTTGGGAGAATGTTTTTTGAGAATATTATAAACATGCCACATGGAATGCATGGACACTCACTACTTCCTTAGGGACAATAGAATATTGGAGGATTCCAACTCTTTAGCCCTGTGCTCCTCCCTCAGCCGCCAATATAAATGGAATGGACTTAGCCATTTCCATAACAGAATCATGGAAGGTAAGCTCCTCAGGCAGGGACTTGGGACACTCATGAAGAAGGGTGGGATCTGAGTGAAGCTCTGAAGACCTCTCCTCCGAGCAGTATTCAGAATCAAACTCAGATTCTGACTCAGGTAGGTACTCTAAAGAAGTCTGAGTCTCAGCCTATGTCGACCTCTAGATTTTATCCAAGAGTGTCAATGAATCAATTACTTTCAGCACCATGGGTGATGTTCACCCCACAATGCGATGGATAGCTATTTCAGCTAAGCAGAAATCTGTGTCAAGGCCCTTCAGTCTTGATGACAATTCCTTTCTCGTAGGGTTTTGAGGTGGGCTTGATGTGCTGTTGATGTTGTTGATGCTGCAGCTTTCGAAGGGCAAAGAACATAGTCACAGTCATTGCAAATGCAATGTGTGCCTTTGAGTCAGTCCTGACTCCTGGCGACTCAGAAACTCCTGGGTTTTCTTGTCAGTGTGACTGGAAGTAGATTGCCAGGCCTTTCTTCCGAGGCACTGGAGGGTTAAGTGACTTGCCCAAGGCCACAAGGAGTGCTAGTGGGAATTGAACCCTGGTTGCTTGGTTACCAAGCCAGTGTTCTAACCACTAGGCTACTCCTCCACTTCGTCACAGTCATTATCTGTTCAAATTCTATTATGAATCACTCCTCAAAGGTTGCCATGGATAAAGGCAAATTCAGCCGATTCCTGCAGAATCTAACAGGAAGTACAGGCAGGTTGGTCTTGGTTCTTTGGAGGAAGGTGCTGCCTCTCCAATAATGAGAACGATGAGCAGTCCTAACTTCAGGGCTGCTTTGAGGGTCGGAGTTTCTCTGAAAACCCAGTGCTCTTGACATTATGCTCCAATGCCTTTGCTTAGTGCTCACCATCCCAAGTCCTCATTGTTTTTGCAGATGAGGATGAATCCTTCCCTCTTCCTCGAGATGGTATCGGTGAGTCTCCGATGCTGTGGAGACCTACTGGAGCACAGGTCTAAGAGAGCTCAAGAGTCCCTCGATTTCAATGTACCACCAATGTCCAATGCAATTCCAGAAGCCACGAAACCAATGCTGCCAATACCAAAGAGAATGAGCGGCCTTCTCAGTACCAAAAAAAACATTTGTGCTGCTTCTCTTGATCCTGAGGCCCTCTCCTTGTCATCTGTAAATACACAATACAAGAAGTTGGCTCTTGGCTGGGCCTCAAGCACTGCAGATACACTTTATGGGTGTTTATATTAGACAAGGTCCTGATGCATTGGGTGTATTTGTTTTTTTAATTTAAATTTTTTGAAATTTACAAAAACAAATCAAGAATACATCTTGAACGGAAATAGAGATGGATATCTCAAAACATCAAAAGAAAACAATGTGTACACTTTAACACAATTGTCCCCAAAAGGAAATAATACTAATAATCCACCTCCCTCTAGCCCTCGAAATAAGGGGATACAATAATGCGGCAAATAATCCAATCCATTATATTGAGAAGAAACAGGACGAGCTAAGCAGTGAGATATATAATTCACTCAACCGGAACAGACAGGGTATCCACCCCCCCTTCAGAAACCCGGGCATTAATAAAGCAAATCAATTGGGAAGGTTCAAAAAATATATAGGAATTAGATTGATATTTAATCAAACATTTACAAGGAAACTTCAGGAAAAATAACCCTCCCCCAACTGCTGTATCCCAGGGTGCAATAATAAAAATTCACGTCTCCTCCTCTGTGTCTCCCTAGAAAAATCTGGAAACATCCGAAAAGCCAAACCCTTAAAACAACATATGACGTTTTTTAAAGAAAAGCTTCATTAACCATTCCTTATCTGATATTAATGCTAAAGTAATCAATAATGTGGAGGATGTAATCTTTTCCTCTTGAGACGACTCCAACGTATCAGTAATATTTAATACATCCATATGTGGTAAGCCAATAACACCTCCCTGTCCCATTTCTTTTTTTCCAGAGGGCAAATAATATACTTTAAATAGTGGAGGATGGGATTCAGGGGAAATACCTAAAACTTCAATCAAATATTTACGTAGCATATCTCTTGCGGATATTAATGACGCTCTAGGAAAATTAACTAAACGAATATTAGGCATACGCACAACATTTTCCAACATTTCCAATTTAGAAGTAATAGGTAAAGAGACTTTCTTTAAAGATTCAACCTCGTTTTCAAGGGCCAAAACTTGAGTCTGATTCTGAGAAAGACTAGTCTGTACAGCTGCAACTTTAGACATAACTTCCTTCTGATCCTCAGTACAAGTAGAGACCTGTGCATCCAAGGCGGCCATTCGCGGAACCAGTTCCTCACGGAGCTTCATAATAGCGGCCCAAATCACCTTCAATGTCACCACCCCCGGAAGATCCATAGTTACCGGTAAGGAAGCCTCCACCGGAGGAGTCAGAACACCAACGCCCGAAGTCAAGGAAGAGGGAGCCAGCAAGCCCTTCGTCGAAGCAGCGCCTGCCTCTGCCATCTCACTCAGTGCCTCAGCCCTCTGTTGCCGTTCGCCGGACGTCCCGGAGCCCAAAACACACTCCGCTCCCAAGTTTCGTCCACTAGCGGAGTCCACCAACTCTCCGCTCCCGAGCTGACTTCCTGGTTCGATACTTGTGTGACGAGGCACCTTCAAGGCTGGAGTTGAGCCGGGGGATGACAGATCTATACCAGAAGCGGAGGATGAGGATTCCTCCTCCAAACGCCGCCTAGCCTGGTTATTCTCCCCCGCAACCCACTGCCGTGGCACCGACGAAAAATGCAAGTCCAGAGGCCCAACCACCTCAGCAGGTAATAGCGTTGAGGCCAGGGGGGCAGTAGGCTGTTTCACCCTCTAGCTTTCCGCTTCCTTCCCATACGAAAAACGCCGTGCCGCTCAGCTCCTCACCAGAAACGCCATCTTGGATCCCCCCTCGAGTGTTGGGTGTATTTTTTAAAGCCAATGGCAGATTTTTGGAATTTATCACCAGAAAAAATAACTGTATCTAAATGAAGCAACTCGATTTTGGTAACATCAAAAATGCCTGAGGCCTAAATCTGGAATGCCTGAGGCCTAAATCTGGCCTTTAACAGTGATGCAAGAAAAATAAAAGAAATCTTAAATAACCAAAAGACAATAAACTAAGAGAAACTACAGGGAAGAAATACACAGCAATGATGGCAGCAGAACAGGACAACTTACAAGAATCTGAAAAGTTAACAAAAACAATTTTTTCCATGAAGAAGCAGGAGAAACTGTTAATTAACATGAAAAATGTCTGTAAGATTATGTGGAAAATGGAAGTCTGAGTAGATGAGGCATGGCAGCGGTAGATGGAGAGATAAGTGCTTGCATGGACAAATTGATCTAAAAGCTCCTAGGAGGAGCTGAAATCAGAGCCCCGCCTGGGATTCTGTCAGTGACGTCACTTATATCCCACACGTGAGCACTTATCCTACTTGTCGACTGAGGTGGTGTGAACAAACAGGTAGACAAAGGTGAGCCAGTTGATACAGTGTATCTCAATTTTCAGAAAGCCTTTGACAAAGTCCCTCATGATAGAACCCTGGGGAAATTAAAAAGCCATGGGATAGCAGGCGATGTACTATTGTGGATTAAAAACTGGCTGAAAGAGAGAAAACAAAGAGAGGAGCTAAATGGACAATTTTCTCAATGGAGAAAGATGAATAGTGGAGTACCCCAGGGATCTGTGCTGGGCTCGCTGCTTTTTAATATATTTATCAATGACCTGGAAATGGGAATAATGAGCGAGATGATCAAATTTGCAGATAAAATATTATTCAAAGGTGTTAAAACACAACAGGATTGTAAAAAAATTGCAAGAGGATCCTGATAAATTGGAAGACCGGGCATCCAAATGGCAGAAGACATTTAATGTTGACAAGTGCAAAGTTATGCACTTAGGGAAGAACAACCCAAAGGTTAAATTAGACTTACCTGCTAATTGTTGTTCCTGGAGTAGATAGTGCCTAGTCCCGGACCTCTGGGTTGTCTACCTTAATCAGCAGCTTGGAGACTGAGGAACCACCTTCTTTTTCTGATGTCACCAGTATATGATGCTGGGATCCACCTTCACTCCCCAGTTACCTATTGACAAAGCAGACTCACCGGAGCAACAAGTAAATATCTCTGCAACTATACCATGCCTAGCAGGTGCTATTCCGCGCCAATCTTACAATAACTGAGAGAGAGAACAATCAATTAGCAGGAAAAAACAGTAAAGTGTAAACTGTAGCCCATAAAAGTGCGAGGAATCTTCTCCCCGCTAAACCATGGAGAAGCCCGCCCCCGCAAGGAGACTACCCAAGAACAAGCTCCCCATGCTCACCTGTGTCAGCTGACTTGTCCTTCAGGCTGCTCCTGTCGAGACGCAACCACACCAGGGCGGGATACGGGACTAGATTGTATCGACTCCAGGAACAACAATTAGCAGGTAAGTCTAATTTAACCTTCCTGATCGTATCTCCAGTCTAGTCCCGGACCTCTGGGAAAGTACCAGAGCAGTACTCAACGGGAGGGACCCCCTGTGGCAGCCTGAATGACCGCCGCTCCAAAACACACATCCTGCTGCGCCTGGACATCCAGATGGTAGTGCTTCACAAAAGAATTCAAGGAAGACCACGTCGCCACCTTACAAATTTCCAGCGGCGGAACCAAACGAGACTCCGCCCAAGATGCCGCTTGCGCTCTCGTAGAGTGGGCTCTCAGCCCCTCCGGCATAGGCTTCCCCTTCAGTACATATGCCAAAGCAATAGCTTGCTTAATCCATCTCGAAATGGAGGCCTTCGACGCCGCTTCACCCCTACGCGGACCCGCGAACAACCTCTCCGATCTACGAAACTCCGCCGTTCGGCGCAGATACTTTTTCAACGCCCGCTTTACGTCCAGTGGACTTCGAGCACTGTCGGAAGGACCCTCTGACGGTCCCCGAAACACCAGCAAGGACACAACCTGATTCAAGTGGAAAGCCGATACCACCTTGAGTAAGAAGGCCGGCACAGGCCTCAAAATTACCTTAGACTCAAAAAACGACAGGTACGGCTCCTTACATGACAAGGCCTGCAACTCCAAGACCCTGCGCGCCAAGCAAATGGCCACTAGGAAAACCACTTTCAAAGTCAAATCCTTCAGCGACGCCCGACTCAACGGCTCAAAGGGTTCACGTTCCAAGGCCTCCAGCACGAACGGGAGGCTCCATTTAGCCACCAAGTGTCGCTCAGGAGGCCTCAGAAGCGAAACCGCCCTAAGGAACCGCTTAATGTCGCTATGCCCCCCTAGGGGGCGACCACCTATCCTACCTCTGTAACAGGCGAGGGCTGCGACCTGAACCTTCAGCAACGAAGCCGCCAACCCTTTATCAAACCCGTCCTGTAGAAATTGCAAGACCTGCGGGACGGTGGCCTCTAGCGCCACGCCCGAGCAATCGGCACACCAGGCCTCAAACACTCTCCAGACCCTAACATACGCCAGAGACGTAGATCTTTTCCTAGCTTTCAACAAAGTACTGATTACCGAAGCCGAATAGCCCCTTGCTTTCAGCCGCGCCCTCTCAATAGCCAAGCCGTAAGCGAGAACCGATCCAGGTGGGGCATCCACAGCGGCCCCTGCGACAGCAGATCCGCCCGCCGCGGAAGACGCCAGGGTCTTTTTACCAACAGCCTCACCAAGTCCGCATACCAGGGCCTGCGAGGCCAATCCGGGGCAATGAGAATCACCTGAACTCGGTACTCCTCGATGCGCTAGATAACTCTGCCTATCAGCGCCCATGGAGGGAAAACATACAGAAGCTGCCCCTCCAGCCAGTTTTTAACTAGAGCATCCAGACCCTCTGACATCCTTTCCCTTCTTCTGCTGTAAAACCGACCGGCCTTTGCAGATTGAAAGGTCGCCATGAGGTCCATGACCGGGGTCCCCCAGCGATGCACCAGCATGTCGAACACCTCCGGGTGAAGAACCCACTCCCCGGGGTCCACCTGCACGCGACTCAGGAAATCCACTTGCACATTGTCCACTCCTGCCACATACGCCACCGAGAGGGCCTCCAGCTTTTCCTCGGCCCAGGCCAACAGGGCCTCGGCCTCTTCCTCCAGTACCGCACTGCTGGTCCCCCCTTGACGATTCACATACGCCACTGCCGTTGCATTGTTGGAGAACACACGCACCGCCGACCCCACCAGAAGCCCGTGGAAACTGCAAGCCAAGAGTCACTGCCCGCAGCTCCAACCGGTTGATCGGCCAAGTCCGCGCTCCTGCGCATCCCACTGTCCTTGGGTGAACCGACCCTGGCAATGTGCACCCCAGCCCATTAGACTGGTGTCTGTCGTCACCGGAACCCAAACTGGCGATTCCAGTGGTCTCCCCTTTCGCAACACCGCGGGATCCAACCACCACCTCAGGGCTACACGTGTTTCTCCGGGGCAAGGAAGTTTTCTTGACAGAGAATCCCGCTGGTGCGACCAGCGCCTGAGCAGAGCTCTCTGCAACGGTCTCATGTGTGCTCTCGCCCACGGCACCAATTCTATGGTCGACGCCATTGTGCCGAGCAGTTGCAGGTACTCCCAGGCTGTGGGCGCCCAGAAGCTCAAGAACCTCCGCACCAGCATCCGCAAGCCGCTGGCCCGCCGCTGCGGTAAAAACACCTGTCCCGACCTTGTGTCAAATCGAGCTCCGAGGTATTCCAAATTCTGCGAGGGAAGGAGATGGCTTTTTCCCATATTGAACACCCAACCCAGGCTCTCCAGGAAGGACACTACTCTGGCAGTCACCCTTTCGCTCTCGTCCCTGGTCTTTGCTCGAATTAACCAATCGTTCAAGTATCGATGAACCAGAATGCCTTCCTTCTGCAACGCCGCGGCGACAACCACCATGACCTTGGTGAACGTATGAAGCGCCATCGCTAGACCAAAAGGCAACGCTTGGAACTGATAATGTCCGAAAGGGACTGCGAAGCGAAGAAAACGCTGATGATCCGGCCGAATGGGAATGCGAAGGTATGCTTCTACAAGGTCTAGTGACGTAAGATACTCGCCCTTTCACACCGCCACGATAACTGACCGAAGCGTCTCCATGTGAAAGCGGGACACGCGGAGACGGCGATTCACTCCCTTGAGATCCAGAATCGGCCGACAACCGCCGTCCTTCTTTGGCACTATAAAATAAATGGAGTATCAACCGCAGCCGAGTTCCTCGCGAGGGACTGGAACTACGGCTCCGAGTTCGAGGAGCCTCCGCACTGTCTCCCCCACCACCTCGCGCTTGCTTGGCGACCAGCAGGGAGACACTACAAAGGCGTCCTGAACCGGCATGCGGAATTCCAAGGCATAGCCTTCTCAAATAACCTCCAGCACCCACTGATCTGACGTGATGTGGACCCAGGCTGCATAAAACTCTTGCAGTCTCCCCCCTACCAAAATTAGGGGAGCCTGGGTCCCCCTGGCATCATTGTGACTTTTTAAAATTGGACAAGGAAGCCGCGGAAGAGGCCCCAAACCCTCTTCCCGCACCCGAAACCCCCGAAAGCCCCGGTTTCTTCAGGGGAATCTACCTCTCTGAGGAAAATTAAATCTCTGAAAGTGGTACCTGCGAAAATCCCTCAACTGGCCCTTGCTCCCGGGAGCCGGCCGACCTTGCTTAGGCTTGTCCTCAGGCAATCTACCGCCCTTGGACTCGCCCAGGTCCTTCACTAACTTCTCCAGGTCTTCACAAAAAAGGAGACGCCCCTTAAAAGGCAGCTTGCTGAGCCTTGATTTAGACGAATTGTCTGCCACCCAATTACGAAGCCACAGCCGAAGCCATGCTTTTTGACAAACTTCTCATGAGATCATAATGCGTATCCGCCAGATAGGCCGCCCCCGACTCCAGTCTGGAGGCCTCGTCGGCTTTCCTGGAACTCGCTGCGACCAGCGAAGACAGGCCCGGGCCACCCATGCTCCACAAATAGCCGCTTGGAGCGCCAAGGCATTCACGTCAAAATTCTGACGCAGCATGGCATCCAGTCTTCTGTCCTGCGCATCCTTGAGGGCTGCACCCCCCCTCTACCGGGATCGTGGTCTTCTTCGTGACTGCTGCCACCGCTGCATCCACCTTAGGCGGCTGAAAAACTTCCTTATCCCGATCCACAAGCGGATAGTGCCGACGCATCACTCTCGCACCCTTTAAAGGTGCCTCGGGGACATTCCATTCTTCCTGAATCATCTCCTGAAAGACCCTGTGAACCGGAAAGGCTTTTTGAGTCTTCCGAAAGACTTGCAACAAAGGATCCTCCAGAGAGTCATCCTCCGATGAACCAGGGACCGGCATATTTAATGCCCCTAGTGTTTCCACAATAAGCGCCGGGAGCTCCTCCCTGCGGAACACCCGCACTACTCTCGCCTGATCCTCCTTCTCTTCGAGCTCACCTTCTTCCAATTCTTCCTCCAGATCCACACTATGACACTCGTCCTCGGAAAGCCACCCCTCCGATACCACCGAAGGATCCTTAAGCTCCTCATCCTCAAATCGCCGCATCTTGTCCTGGCGTACTTCCGCGGGGACGGACGAGGAGGGCCTCTTCACACCGCATCTGACAGGAGTACCAACTTGCTGCATTAGAGGAGCGCCTCCCATCGTCTGCTGCAGCAAAGAGAGAAAGTCATTGGAAAAAATAGACGCCAGGCCCTTGGACCAGAGCGCCGGAGATGGAGAAATGTCTGGGGCAGAGGAGGGACCTGCCACCGGTTCCTCTGAGGGTAGCACAGAAACCTGATCCGCACCTAGCTCTGGATCGGCCCCTGGGAACCCGTTCTTGGCCTCCCTCCCCTGATCCATTACTGCGGCCTCTTTTGCGCACCCCTTGCAAACACAGGACTCGGCCACAGAGCCCTTCCTAGCCCCGCACACAAAGCACTGGGGTCTGGAAGGCATCTTATGCACAAACAGTAGCCCCTTAGGCCCTCGGTCCGCCGCAGCCACCCGAGCATCTCAGGTAGGCAAGACAGTCTGGAGGGATGGCCCTTGTGCCCTTATACTGGCCCCTTTCTCAGGCCTTGACTCTCCGTTGGGCTCCTTCCCTTTGTGTTTCGTTACTCCTTTCTTTTTTTTTTTTTTTTTAAATGAGCAAACCTACCCGAAATATAGCCACCGACAACAAACAAAACTCCCAGAGAAGCGTCAAAATGTTTTACGCAACACACACACGCCCCTGAGAAAAAAAACAGAAACACACGATGCAACGTGTCCCGCCGCGATCCCTGCCACGCGGTGGGCCTCACACGCCAAATTCGCGCCTAAAAGAGTAGAGAGCACAGAAATAACCTCTGGCGAGCCTACTCACCATAGTCGGGCACTCTCAAATCGATGTGCTGCACTCACGCCCCGGCGCCTCACCGGATCCTGCATCGGGACTCTCCGGGCGTGAAAACAAAAAGAAAGGAAATGCCTTGATTTGCGGGCTCAGCCGCTGCCGCCGGGAGCCGGGCGCGCTGGCAGGCAGAGCGTCTGCAAAGCGCCGGCTCCACACACTCCGAGGGCTCCGGTCTGCCACCGTCTGAACAGCACAGAACCAGAGCCACTGCAGCCCCTTCCATAACGCTGCTCTCACCCTCCCGCAGTAACCCGAAAGGCTTAAAGGGAGGGGGGAAGACTCCTGCAGAATTTAAAGGCACAGACTTTACTACAGGCTCTGGTGTAAAATAACCAGTGTCCCCTTACATTTGGGTCTACTCTTTTTTTTTTAAACTATCCCAAAACTATTCTTAATCGTTCCTCCAGAGAGCCCTGACCCCCGGGCTGGCTCCCTTCAGCTACTTGGAGACTGAGGTAACAGGGGAGTGAAGGCGGATCCCAGCATCATATACTGGTGACATCAGAAAAAGAAGGTGGTTCCTCAGTCTCCAAGCTGCTGATTAAGGTAGACAACCCAGAGGTCCGGGACTAGACTGGAGATACGATCAGGAACTACGGTTACATGATGCAAGGTTCCACATTAGGAACTACCACCCAGGAAAAGGATTTAGGCGTCACTGTGGATAATACATTGAAACCCTCCACCCAGTGTGCAGTGGCAGCCAAGAAAGCAAATAGAATGCTCGGAATCATATAGAAATGAATGGAAAATAAAATGAAATATTATAATGCCTCTAAATCACGCCATGGTACGACCACACCTTGGATATTGTGTGCAATTCTGGTCACCATAACATATAAAGGATATAACAGAATTAGAAAAGGTACAGAGAAGAGCGATGAAAATGGTAAACAGGATAGAAGGATATTCCTATGAGGGAAGGCTTAAAAGGTTAGTGTTATTCAGCTGAGAAAAGAGACGTTTGAAGGGAGATATGATAGAGGGCTATAAAATAATAAATGGGGTAGAATGGATAAATGTAGATTGATTGTTTACTCCTTCAAAAAGTAGAAAGACTAGGGGACATGCAATGAAGCTACACTGTAGTACACTAAAGACTAATTGGAGAAACATTTTTCACTCCATGCGTAATAAAACTCTGGAATTCATTATCTGAGGATTTAGTAAAAGTACTTAGAATAGACGGATCTAAAAAGGGTTTGGATAAGTTCCCAGAGGAAAAGTCCATAAACCACTATTAAAACGTATCAGGGAAATCCACTGCTTACCCTCTGGGCAAGCAGCATGGAATCTGGATACCTTTTGGAAACCTGACAGATACTTGGTGTCCTGGATTGGCCACTGTCAGAAGCTTGATACTGGGCTTGACGGACCCTTGGTCTGACCCAATATGGCATAACTTATGTTCTTATGAATGATAATTCTTGATCTGATGACCTTGCCAAAAATTAATTTCCTAAGCTCTTGGCCACCAGTAGAATAATCACCACTGAACTCTTATTGTTCTATCTAGAAAATGAACTTGTAAATTCCCACGATAGAATGTACAGTGCTGCTTCAGATTTCAAATACATGTATAGTTTCTTCTTCGGGCTTTCATATGACTTACATATGTATACACTACCTGCTTGTAGCAATTGTAAACCGCTCTGATGCCCTTCAGCCTGGGCAGTATATCAAGAAATTGAATAAACAGAAACAGAAACATTGCAACCATATTAGTATAGTACAGGCTTAAAAGCTCAAAGTGGTTAATCGAAAAAGATGGTTTAGATGTTTCCAGTAAATAAGATGATAGGTGGTTAGATAAAAGGTTTATAAAATTCCCTATGGGTAAATTTTCAAAGATGTATTAGGAAAATATGCTAAATTGGGTATTATGAAGGTAGAATGTCTGAATTTACTGGAGTGCATTTCCAGCTGGCTACGAGTATGCACAAATTTTCCCAAAGCATGTACTTCTAGTTGCATCGAAAGAAGGGTTTCTGGGGCTGTAACTTGATTTGTGGAGAAACCATGCATCTAAATTTCAGTTTAAAAAATGTATAAACAGTGTCAGCATCCTAAATAGGTTACACTCCTACTGTGTTTTGCCTTGACTTGATTGTAAGTGCCGTGTTTTAGTGTTTTGCCCTGACTAGACTGTTAGCTCTGTGTTTTGTCTTGACTAGATTGTAAACTCTGATGAGCAGGGACTGTCTCTTACATGTCTATACAGCGCTGTGTATGACTAGTATTGCTATATAAATGCTCAATAGATAGATAGATAGAAACTATGCTTGGAATGTTCAACCTCCTGATCTTCAAACACAGGCAAAAGATCAGGCAAAAATTTGTGCAGGCTGAAAAAAACGTGTATACTGTGTTAGTGATGTGGATTTTTTGAAAATGTATTTGTATAGGACCATATACAGCATATATTCACATGACTTCAAAGTTGCAATACCTGTAACGTGTTCTTTAGTGACAACAGCTTGCCAGAAATGTGGGTCATATGAATGTGCATAGTACAAAAAGAAAGCAATTAATTCAAAGGAGAGGAGGAAGGGTTTGTGCGACTGGTGAACTGCTGCCTTCAGAGAAAGTGTAGTTACTCACCTGTAGCAGGCGTTTTCCAGGTACAGCAGGAATCAGCCCTCACATATGGGTAAAGTCGGCATCGATGGAACCCACGCTTTAACCTCCCCCAGCTTACAAAGAAAGCCTTTGGGAGATCTACCACGCATGCATGGCTGCCTTCCCATCCAAGGGTGCCATCTTGTCTCAGTATGATGACATAGCTCAAGACGGCAAAAAGGAAAAGTAACGCCACAGGGAAGAGGAAGGGTTGTGAGGACTGATTTCTGCTGTTCCTGGAGACCACCTGCTACATGTGAGTAATTACGCTTTCTCTGAAAACAAGCAGGAAGTCAGTCCTCACATATGGGATTCCCTAGATACAGGCTACTGAAAAAAACTGTAAGCCATGAGCGACCCAAAAAGCAAACCATAAAGAACAGCAGAGTACAGTTTGGTCGTAAAACCTTAGCTGCAACGCCAGCATCAGCCAGGGAAGCCAGTTCTCTGGTAGCCTGGACACACAGAAGGGCCAGAGGGCAGGAGTTTCCTTAAACCCCAAACAGATGACGGAATACTGCCTGGCCAAAGGTGCTATCCTGCTGGGACTCCTCCTCCAAGCAGTAATGTGCTGCGAAGGTGTAAACTGAGGACTAGGTGGCAGACCAGCAGATCTCTAGCAAGAGAATGGAGAGGTGGTTGGCCACAGATGCAGTCATGGCCCAGACGCTAACATGGTCCAACATAAAAGCATGATTCCACGTAGAATAAAAGAACCCAGTCCAAAATGTGGTAAAAAGAAAGACAATTGCTTTTATTAAGACATATACAGGGGATATAAGCTAAGGGGACGTTTTGGACTGAGTTCCAGATGCTAACATGACACTTCAGCAAAAGACCGGCCTCTCCATAGGTGAAGGCGATGCAGTCCACCACACAGGTGGACAGAGTACGCTTAGAGATCACTACACCCAGACTATTAGGGTGGTAGAAAACAAAGAGCTGCGAGGAGTGGTGATGGAGCTTGACCAATAATAGGCCAAGGCCTGTTTACAGTCTAGCATATGGAGAGTGGCCTCCACCCTACTGACATGAGGTTGCAGGAAAAAGGTGGAAAGCACCACCTCCTGTTTGAGGTGGAATGGGAAGACCACCTTAGCAAGGAACTTAGGGTGTGTCCGGAGCACCACCCTACTCCTGTGGAACCTGATTAAAGAAGCATGAACAACCAGAGCTTGGAGCTCAATGATCCTCCATGCAGACATGAGTGCCACAAGGAAGACCACCTTTCAGGACAGATACCTGAGGTAGCAAGAAGCCAGCAGCTCAAAGGATGGAGCATTGAGCTTTGAGAGGACCACATTGAGATCCCACGCCGTCACCAATGGTCGAATGGGCAGTTGAGAGAACAGGAGACCCCTCTGGAAGCGAGGCATGAGAGGGTGGATGGAGAAGGGTGTCCCTCAATGAGGTAATGGTGCACCGATAGCACGCTGAGGTGAACCCTGTTGGAGTTAGACTTCAGACCAGCGTTAGACAGGTGCAGCAGGTACTGCAGCACCAGCTGGTCAGAACAGAAGAAGGGCATCTCTCTGTACATACCAGAGAATTGATGCCACTTGAAGGTGTATGCCTGTCAGGTGGAATCCTTGTAGGATGCTAGCAGGACTTCTTTCACCTCCCTGAGCAAGTTAAACTAGTCCAGAGATACACTTTCAGCAGCCATGTTGTCAGGGCAAAGGACCCCAAAGTTGGGGTGCAGGAGAGAGCTGCCCTCCTGTGAAAGCAGGTTCGGGAGCTCCCCAGGGGGACTGGGGATGCCTGAGATAGTCTGAGGAGCAGATGAAACCACAGCTGCCGGGGCCACCGGGGAGCTATTAGGATCAGGATGGCCTGGTTGAGCCGGACCTTGAAGAGGGTCTTGGCAATGAGCAGCATGGGAGGATAGGCAGAGGAGGCCTTCCGTTCACAGGATGAGAAAAATATTGGCTGCCACCCAGGAGGGGTGCAGCACTCTGGAGCAGAAGCAGGCCAGCTGAGCATTGGTTGGACTGGCAAAGAGATCTATCATAGGAAGGCCCCAGTGATGGAACAGTTGGTTGGCCACCCGTTGGTCGAGCCACCAATTGTAGGGCTGGAGAACCGGCTCAGTCAGTCCGCTAAAACACTGTTCTGGCTGGGGAGATACATGGCCCTGAGAAGCATCCCACTCTTGTTGGCAAAAGTGCAGAGACGGTCCGTTTCCCAACACAGGAGGGATAACCCCGTGCCTCCTTGCTTGTTGATATAAAACATCAATACCTTGTTTGTCTGAATCAGAATGGACTGGTTCCACAGGTGGTGCTGAAAAGCTCAAAGGGAGCAGGCAATGGCTCAGAGCTTGAGAAGTTGATCTGCTGGAGGTTCTCTGAAGCCGACCACTGGCCTCGAGAACAGAGGTCACTGCAGTGGGCCCCCAGCCCAACGTGGAAGCATCCATGGTGAGGACCTTCTGAAGGGTCAGAACATGGAAGGACATTCCTGCCAGCAGGTTTTGCGGCTGTTGCCACCAGGCGAGGGACTCAGTGAGGGGACGGGTGATGGTCACCCTGTCCTGCAGGCATCCTGTTGCTTGGGACCACTGTGAGTAGAGGGCCCATAGGGCCGGATGCATGTGGAGACAGGCGTTGATTGTGATATGCACCATTGAGGCCACGTGCCCCAGGAGGCACAACATGAGTTGGGCAGAGGCCAAATTTCAGCCCTGAACCTGCCTTGAGAGGGCTGCTAGGCACAGAGCCCTGTCGAGGGGGAGGAGGGCTCTGGCCTGGATTGTGTCCAGCAATGCCCCTATGAATTTTAGGTGTTGGGTCGACTGCAGGTGAGACTTGGAGTAGATGATGACAAACCCCAGGTGCTCTAGAGTGAGGATGGTGCAGCTAGGGAGAGCGCAAGATTTCCTGCACACTGAAGAAAAAATACCCGACAGGAAAAAAAACAAGAGAAAAATGTGGCACCGAGGCAGCAGTGGTCCTTGGAAGATGAAAAGGCACCAGTACATGTACTGGAGAAGGAAAAATAGGAAAGATGAAAAAAAGAACCACTAACCTTTTCCAGGGTACAGACGAATGTCTGATGGGCTCTGCAGAAAAAGGAAACCGAAGTAAGATGGCATCCTTGGGTGGGAAGGCTGCCACGCAAAAGGCTTTCTTTGAAAGCTGGGGGGGGGTAGGTAGGGGTGGGGGAGTTACCGCACAGGCCCCATCGATGCCGATGTTACCTATATGTGAGGACTGGCTTCCTGCTTGTTCCTGAAGAACACACATTACAGAGAAGCAACTTTGCGTCCTCTGAAGACAAGCATACAAGAGAACTCCTTAGCTAAATGTCGTCTTAAAGATAAAAGAAGAAAATTGTGACAACAGTTGCCAATGGACAAAAACCATGATTTTATTACGGAGCTTCTTTTTTTTTTTAGTTTTCAAGAAAACTGACAATAAAGGAAGACATTTTATTTATTTAGAAAACTTAATATACCCCCATTCAGAACAAAAGGCCATCAAGGTGGTTGACAAACCATATCAGTCTCTAAATCATTAAAATGGGTCCTGTAAAAAAGGGAGTTGGGCTCTCTCCTTTATAAAATCATAGCAGACAGATATTCCAAATCTACAAATCCAAGATAAGACATGTATGTAAATACATCGGCTGAATTAGATGTCACAGCCTTGCAAATTTCCTTAAGGGAGGTAGACCTAAAATTGATAAATGTCAACATGACCCTAGCAAAGTAGGCCTTTAAGGTCAATCCTTCTGGAGTACAACAGAAAGAGGTGAAGTCTGTTATCCAATTGGAAATGATAGGGTTTTTTTTCACTGTATTGTCAAAATTTGGCTGAACTATGTAGGGACAAGTTTGTTTGATCCAGCAGTTCTCTTGCAATCCAAAATATGGAGAGTGGCTTTACTTTTGGTGGCACACGTTGATGGGACAAATGACCAAGATGTCACCTTAGACAGGAAATTAGGATAAGTATGAGGCACCCACTCTGTTACGGTGAAATGTGATTTTATTTATTCATTTATTTCTCTTATATACCGCGCTCTTCAACATCAGTGCGGTTTACATGGAACGTTTATATTTTACGGTGGGTTAACCGTAAAAATACAGATAACAGGTAGCTCAACTTGAATAGTCAAAAATTCACTATTTACACATATTTAAACATAGTAGTATTTACATAATATACATCATGAGAGAGAAAATTACATTGGACATGGAGCTTATTTTTGGGAAGGTCGGGATGGTGCATCTTCATTTGGGTAACATTCGCAGAAAATGTGGTATTTCAATACCCTTCTAAAATTGGTTAGTTCTGGGATTGCTCGTATGTTGGGAGGCAGGGCATTCCAGAGTCTGGGAGCACTGATACTAAAGGCCCTGCTTGCTGTAGCCTGAGTGCACTGGGTCAGTGTTTTGGGAATTGCCAAGGTGTTTATTGCTGTGGTTCTTCTGGCTCTATTGGGGGGGGGGGGGGGTTTGTGTGCGAGACCAGCGAGGGACGTGGGGGAGAGCCCATTTATGGCCTTGAATGTTAGTAGTATTGTTTTGAAGACGATCCTATAGTGGATAGGGAGCCAGTGGAGACTTTTGAGGATGGGTGTTATATGGTCTCGCCTCGAGGCCCCGTTCAGAACTCTGGCTGCGGTGTTCATGGCAAGCTGGAGCGGGATCAGCGTAGATTTTGGGAGCCCTTGGAGGATCGCGTTGGCATAGTCCAGATGTGGGATGGTTAGAGCCTGGAAGATGGTTCTGAAGTCGTCTGGTTGTAAAAGGGGGCGTAGATGTTTGAGCGTCCTAATTTTGTGATATGTTGATTTGACCATGTTGCCAATGTGTGTCTTCATGTTAAGGCTCTGGTCTAGGGTAACACCCAGGTAACGGATTGTGGGCTTGGTTTGAAGCTCTACTTCGCCGACTTTTAGGTGGGTTGGTGGAGAGAAGTTCGGGTTTCTGGTGATAAACAGCACTTCAGTCTTTTTATGTTGTATGCGAAGATTCTGATTCTGGAGCCATCTTTCTACTGCGCTGAAACATTCTGTAAGGGGTGAGAGGTCAATTTGGTCAGTCTTGAACGGCAAGTAGAGCAGGACGTCATCCGCATATATCATGCATTCGGTGTTGTATGAGCGAATGATGTCACAGACGGGCTGCATGTAGATATTAAACATAAGAGCTGAAAGGGAGGATCCTTGTGGGACACCTTGTTTCTGATGGAATGGTTTGGATGTAGAGGTTTCTGTTCGCACATGCTGCCATCTATCGGCTAGGTATGACCTGCACCAATTTAGTGCTAAGCCGCAGATGCTGCAGATACTGGTAAGCCTGGAGTTCATCAATCTAAGGGCAGAAAGTGACTGCCATCAAAAAATGTCCTCTTCCAGATCAAGAGGCTTAAGCTCATGAGAATTCAGATGCTCAAAAGGGGCTTTCAGCAGCTTGGTAGAAATGCTGATGCTCTGTCACAGGGAAGGTGGCACGATGAAAGCTACAAGTCTTGCATGAATCTGACAATTAAATAAAATTACTCAACTATAGCTGGTGTTCTCAGTGGACAGAAGGATAAATTCTCACATATGGGTGACATCACCAATGGAACCCCACATAAGAACTTCTCTCCGCTCCCTCTAGAAGCTTTCAGAGCGGTCTAGTGTGTATTCTTGCTTGCCGCTGCCATCCATGGAGAAAAGACCATACCAAAACAGCATTTCTCTCTACATGGTGTTGATATGCACCAATCACATTAACTATTGATTTCGAGTTTGAACTCAAAGAGATTTATTTTATTTATTTATTTAGCTGCATTTATATCCCGCTTTTCACCGGGTCAAAGCGGTTGGGGGATACATTTAACACGAGGGGATATGACACATACACTAATACTTACAGGGAACATGGGCAATGGAGGGTTAAGTGGCTTGCCCAAGACCACAAGGAGCACCTGTGGGACTAGAAACCTCAGTCCTTCCGGCCCAAGGTTGCTGTCCTCTAGTGGGATTTGAACCACCTACCTTCCGGCCTGTGGTACCTTGCCCCAACCACTAGGCTACGCCTCCCTTTGTAGAAGGTGTAGAGATGTAGAAGGTATTTAAATAACTTTTGTGTGGAATAAGTGGATGTCAAATTTCCTCCATTTCAAAACAAAGTCCTCTAGTAGACTGCTTTCTAGAAGGGGGGACCAGCGGAGGAAAGACCACAGCCTACCAGATATGTTAGTAATTCTTTATTAGGGACCCAACTAAACAAGTTTCGGCCGCAGCCTTCGTCAGGGGTCAGAAAGCCACACAGATAAAACGTCTATGTGGTACAGTGGACAATCTTCCCAATCTGCACAAAGCTGATTAACTCGTGTACCTTCAATTTTGCGTGCACTTATTTCTGAAACAAATATTACGCCTGTAAGACCCTCAGACAAGTATCATGTTTGAAACATCGAAGATAAAAGCGTAACGGCACTTCACAGCAACAATAACATGCCAAAAAATGTCTCAGCCAAAAAAGAGCTATGACTATCACAGTACATGTTTATGTTTATGCAGTCATTTGGTAGACCGCACCTTCATTACACCAGGGTGGTGAACACCAGCCAGAAGAGGAAAGTAACTACAATAACAGACAGGAAAGAAACACATGCAAACAAGGCAGAGTCAGGCGAGTAAGCGAACACAGAAAGTAAGACAATCAGGGACTGGTAGAGGGAAGGTTAAAAGCAGAGCAGAAGAGGCGAGTTTTCAGTAGGGACTTGAATTCAGAGAAGAATGTTTCCAGACGGTGTGCAGAGGGAAAATTCAGTAGTTACCTTGTACCTTCCGAATTTTATCAAGTGGCTTGTTTTTTTTGTTTTTACTAGTATTGGAGAATATGCATAAAGAAGATCAGTCCCCCAAGGAATGGAGAAGACATCAAAAGCTTGTTTGCCTTCTAATCTCCTCCGGGAGCCAAAGAAAGGTATCTTCCCTTTTAGAATTGCTGCAAACACCTTGCATATGCTCCACCTGGGGAATTATTTGTTTGCCATGCTCTAGCCCATGAAGACTCAGTGCTTCGGGTGACAGCACAGTTTGTCTTCCTGCTTTATAGCACTTGGAATTTCTGTTACGGCCAGACTCTCAGAGCCATGCACGGAGGGCCTTTGCCAAGACATCAAAGTCTCCACTATATTTTCAATCAAATAGGACTAAATCGAGGGGGAAAGGGATATTTCAGAACCCCCAAAATGTATTTTCATAAACTAAGGGCATTTCAAAAATGGGTTAAATTTCAATTTTAATTTTGGTATAGATAAGCTAATAAATAATTGATTTTTCTTGAATTGCCTCTCCTGCTCCAGCTATACCAAACAAAGGAGGAAATCAGTCATGACAATATAAGTGAGGCAGCATGATAGACAATGCAGAGAGATAGACATGCAGCATTGAGCATTGCTGGAATATTAGCACAATAGAACAGCAGCAGCAAAAACAATGTAAGTATTCCCTTTCATAGGCAACAGAGATAATCCTGAACTTACTGTACCTCCAAAGGGATAACGTAATAAAACTAGCTAAAACTGCCAAAGAAACAAGTGAAACTGCTTGTTTCTTTAGACTGCAAGCTGCCCACTGTCTGGCAGAATCTAATAAAGTGTTTGTTCTTTCAACCCCTTAGGAAAAAGGTATAGACTTGCATTACTCAGTTACTCTCCAGGGAGCTCCTACAATGTCTATAAAGCTTAATGAACTCTGTCCTAGTCCAACCTTCTGGAGTCTATTAGGACTTGAAAGTGCTCTTAACTTCATGCCTAATTTCATGATACTATAAGATCATACAGGCGCAGTGACTTTAGTTATAAAGAGGTCAGACTGCTTTTCAAGGCAGATAGCTTCACTTTTAAAAGGCCATATGCTACCCACAGTTCTTTTGTGTTCTGACACTGCTTTCCTTTAGAGATTGCTGGGTATGACAGTATAAATGGTGGATGTTCTCCAACAATGAAAGCCTTTCAAGGTAAATGGTATTAACTCTTTTTTTTAAAAAAAAAGCAGATAAGCATTATGTTCAAATCTATTCAAAAGGCATGTATGTTGGCTGCTGTTTTTCAATGCAATTGTGACTTTCAAATTGAATAACAGACTAAAAAGAGATGCAGATTTACCCAATCTCATACTATATTCCCACTCTGAAACCCCCCCCATCACGCCACTCCACCCCCTCCATTAAGCAATTCACCCAAAATGAAAATCAATATGATCGCAGAAACTAATGATTCAAAAATTACATATTCAGGATCAGGCTACAGGTTTTGTGAGGTAATGACCCTAGTATATTTTCCAGATTGCTTGACAATTCTTCCAACATGCAGCCTACCTACACTTCTCTTTTCCATAGATATTAAGTTGAAGAGAATTAGCTTTTCCAAGTCAGTTAGGGAGAATCAGCTGATCTCTAGCACATTATAATACTTACGAGCCAGAAGAAACACCTTCAAAAGAAAAATATTTACTCCCTTATTAAGTGGGGAAAGTGGCATAAACTCACAGAAAAACATTGTTTCAGTGATAAGCAACGTGCTTAGAAAAAGGGAGATATGTTTCCAGAAATTTGTGATAGGGAGGCAAGACCGAAATGTGTAACCCAGGTACGCCCCCTGTCCACATTACATTTAGAGCACCTAACATCATTAGCAATTCTCACTCTGAAAGCACGATGCAAAGCAATATGGACCCTCACCAAAAATTTATACTGCAGCTTTCTTAACAAAACATTATTAGATAAGGCTGCTATGCTCTTACAATTGGCCTGCAACAAATCAGATGACATTCTTTGTCCCAAATTCTAACACCATTTCTTAGCTAGGTTACCAAAATCAAAACTGCTTCCCATGCTCAATGGCGTACTGTGATAGGATAAAACTTTCATCCTTTCTTGATCCTGCAACCAGAAGAGTCTTTCCAATGCCTCCAGAACTGTTGCCTTGACAGGGCAGGGAGAAGCACCAAGTGAACTAGGCATCTGCCTACAGTATGATTTTTGGTGTGTGTGTGATTGGCACCTGCAAAAGACATCACCCAATACTAAAATACTGCAACAGAATAAAGAAAAAGGGCCACTCCACACAAATAGGCATGATAATTAGGGCTTTGGATTTTTTTTTTTGGGGGGGGGGGGGTGTTTAATTTGGAAACCTAGTGGTTTATCTTTGAGGCTATTAGGTGATTTTGTAGGGTGCTTAAAATAGGTATTCATCGTTATTTCATGGTGTGAACTGTACTTCTAGACAGTCTTCGGTATATTTAGTTTTTAATATTTATTTCCATTTTTTTTTATAAAGTGGAGCCAGTTCGAGGGAGGTCTTCCAGACACATATTGTTTAAAGTTATAATTTATAAAAGGTTCAATATTCAAAGGTTCCTAACTTTGAGACTTTTAAGCTCCTACATTAAAATGAATTTTCAACTGAATACTTAAGATCCTAATTTTAGATTTAAAAAAACAGGGTACAGATTCTGAAGCCTAATTTAAGAGACTTCATTTAGGTGCTTGCAAATGGCAAAAATGGAAGTATATAAAAGCTACTATGCCCCTTTGAGACAATGCTCAAAATAATCTAGATGGAAGGCATCTGTATCTGAGGCTAGTTTGCTGCAAGTCTCTACCTTGGAGCAGAATTTTAAAAATTTTCTTTTTGAGGAGATGCAAAGAGATGCACTGCAAGTGTGACCTCCTCCTTTTGTCGAAGATTATCTTTACTACCCGATTCCAGCGACTACTTATGAGATTCAGTATATGGTTCATCCTATCTGCCAGTGCCAGGCCATCCTCTTCCTTTGCCAGATAAGTTGCTCTGAGAGTCATCCCATGAGATTTGACACAGTTCCTCATACCGGCATTCTCCCAAATGGAAGAATCATGTTCTTCCTGTTTGTTGACATAGTACATGGCTACTTGGTTGTTCATCTGAAGTAGGATTATTTTGTTGGCCAACTCATCTCTGAAAGCCTTTAGAATGTTCCAACCAGCCCTTAACCAGAAGAATTATGAAATTCTTCCTCAGTGGACCAAAGACCCTAAGTGTGAAACCTAGCTACATGGGCTTCCTTGCCCAGTTTGGATGCATCTGTGGCAAGGACAATTTGTACAGGGGGAATTTGAAAAGGGATACTCTTCACAAGACTGGATTGATCCATCCATCCACTAAGACAGAATCCCAGAGATGTTTGGTGCCAAGTTGTTAATTGTTCATTCGACGCCTTGTGGCCCAACAACCTTGACATGTCCCATGTTGATGTCTGCTAACTCAATACAATTTCCTCTTCCATGGATATCAAGGTGGTGATCCTTTCAGGCCTTTACCTGAGTTGTTTCTAGCAGAGCTCTTATGAATTCCAATTGAGCTGATGGTCTTAAATGCGACTTTGGGTAGTTTATGACAAGCTCTGACATCAGCACCAGCATGATTTGCAGTTTGTTCTTGATATGGGTTCTTGACTAACTAATTGTCCAGACAGGGAAGTACATGCACTCCCAGTTTGCTAAAATGCATTGCTACCATGGCTAGACATTTGGTAAATATATGGGGAGCTAATGTCAGGCCAAAGGGCAGAATGTGATACTAGTAGTGGACATTCCCTATTACAAATCTGGGATATCTTCTCAGAACTTAATTTTTATTAAATTTTCAATACAAAAAGAAAAAAAATATCCCCTAACATATCAACACAACCTCTCTCCCTCTCCCCCCTCATGCTCTCTAATACCCCTCTCCCAATTCCCTCAAGCAGTGTACACATTAGTCCATCCCCCAGCACACCAACCCACACATGTAGTATGAAACCAGTCCCAAGTATCTACTCATATAAATCCATGTGTAAGTTCTCAAAAATTATAACTAAAAACCACCAATGTACAAAACTCCCTGCAAAACAAAGATCACCATTATCCCCAAATATCCCAACATAAGCAGCATATAAATTTGCCTTAATGTAGGCAAAATGAAAATACATTAAGTATGAATAAGTATAAATAAAGATAATTACTAATACAAATAAAAAGAAATTTAAATAAAGATAAATAAGGAAATTAAACTAGATGTAACAAAGTTTTAAACTAATTATATAAACATAAGCATAACATACAAATATTGTAACGGCCCCTCTCCCCCCCCCCCCACCCAATAAGGCTTTCTCACTCTTCCAAAGCTCATATGGATTCCTTACCTTCTGGAAAGCTTCCATTCTATGACTCTTGAAGACCATCAATTCGCACACAATGGACCTAAAATTCTGCTGACGTCCAAATGGGTACTATTTTTCCATTCCCGAGCAATCCCCACTCACAGCAATTGAAAAATACTTGACAAAAGCCCCAACTCCCTCCCCTCACTTCCCCAGACATTCAACAACATATAGACTGGAGTCAGCTTCACTGCACATCCTGCTATTTCCTGAACCATTTTCTCCACCCACTCCCAATGTTTTACTATCGGGCAACTCCACCAAACATGCATATAATCACTCACTGCATCGAACCCCACCCCTTCCAATATATAAGGGGCTGCAGCTTTGCCGTATCTTACTAAGTCTGGTAGGGGTCAGGTACATCCTGTAAAACATCTTATAACAGTGTTCCTGAATTGCAGCGAAACAGACGCCATCCTAACATTTGCACATCGACACTCATTTCCATCTCCTCCCAGATCCTTCTCCCAAGCTACCATATATTTTTCTTTAACTAATGGTCCACAGCTCCCTTAATATAGTTTGGAGACCACACCCTTCATATTATAGCAGGTTCGATACAATTTCTCAAAAGAAATTTCAGCTGTCCCCAAAACCCCTTTGTCTGAGAAAGTGTGTTAATTGAAGATAGGGATAGCGGTCCTCCTCCACCAGACCAAGATCCTCCGTTAGGTCTGCAAAGGTTTTTATTTGTCCACCCTCCTTAATAACTTGCCCCATATATTCTAACCCTCTTGCAGCCCACTTTTGAAACCACAGTGAGGTACTCTCTGGCAGGAAATCCCTGCAAGCCCTTATCCTTTGCAATCTTATCTCTCTTCCTTCCCCCAAACAGCGTAGTATTCCGCTCCCTCCTCCAAAACCAGATACGGCTGTTCTGTAAAGGGGTTACACCCTTCCCCCCCCTATGTTCTCTACATTCCCCTTCCCATAGATAATCTGTAAAATATACCCCACCCCACAACCTCCTACTCAATCTGATCCCACTGCAATCCACCTTTCCCTTTCTGTCATTCTAAGATTGACCTCAAATGTGCTACTTTATAATAACTTGCCAAATCAAAGACACTGAGCCCCCCTTCCTCCCGCGCTTTATACATCACCCTCTGGTTCATTCTTGGCAGCCATCGGGTAAGGACAGAAACAGAAACAACATCCTAGGCAACACATTAATTTTAACTATTAATATCCTACCCAGCCACGAGAAGTCGGGTTAAAACCATCTATTCAAATCATCCATTAGCTGCCTCACTAGTGGTTTGTAATTAAATCTCACCAGGTCCCGCCAATCCCTCCCCACTTTCACCCTCAGATACCTAATATTACTCCGTGCCCACTGAAATGGAAAGGCATCAGATGCTGCTTCAACTCAGGGTCCAGCTCCAGTTTCAAAATCTCTGCCTCCCCCATTTTTATTTTATATCCTGACACCTGGCTGTATTGCCTTATCTCCTCCATTAAATTCAGCAGGGAGGTGAGTGGGTGCCTAATCGTACATAATACATCATCAGCAAATAATGAGATCTTATATTCCTGTGCCTCCACCTTTATCGAGGAAAAAAGGACAGAAGGTGAGGATGGAAGAGGACCGGTGCAACTGGAATAAAACCATGGCCCAGGGGCCGAAAACGAAACACTTTTTCCAAGGGACGAGGACATGCGTCCGAAGGGCCCCGCGGAAAAAGGGAGACTGAGCAAAATGGCACCTTTGGGCGGGAAGAGGACCATGTATGCGTGGCAGCAATCCCAAAGGCTTTCTTTGAAAGCTGGGGAATTGCTCTGCGCGGGCTCCGTCGGTGACGATGTCACCCATAAGTGAGGACTGATTTCCTGCTTGTTCCTGGAGAATAATGGTGATAGCGGGCACCCTTGTCTTGTTCCCCGCCCCAAAGTGAACTCATTGGAATATTTCCTGTTCCGTTCGTCTGATCCGTTCTCACCGTTTCCTATATAGGGTCCTAATCCACCTAAGAAACTTATCTCCCACACCCATTTGTTTGAGAACCTCAGACATAAAACTGCACTCTATCAAAAGCTTTTTCAACATCCATGACCATGGGAAGATGAACATTCTGAGCAACCCGCGCAAAGTTCAGAATTTTCCTGATGTTATTGCTAGCCTGTTGCCCAGGGAGAAACCCAGATTGGCCCAACCTTATCAAGTTCGGGAGGTATATTTACAATCTTATGGCCATTATTTTAGCATCCAAATTTATCAATGAAATAAGTCTGCATGAATTGCATACCCCCTTATTCCCCCCTGGTTTCAGCAGCACTGTAATCCCTGCAACTGCCATAGAGTCTGGGCGATCCATTCCCCTCACCACTCCATTAAATAATCCCACCAAGAAAGGAGTCATCTCCCCTTGAAATCTTTTTATAGAATTTGACTGTCAATCCATCTAATCCCGGGGTCTTCCCTTCTTTTAACCTCTTTATCACATCAAGGACTTCTAAACGATGTCTCTAACACCCTGCCTCATCCTCTTCCAGCCGCATCTCCTCTGCTAAATCTAAGTATGCCTATGCTTCCTGTTCCCCATCCCAAATTTCCATATCATAAAGCTTTCTATAGCAGCAAAAAAAACCTCCTGAATTTTTTCTGTGTCATATTCCCAATCCCTCTTTTCATTCTTTATTTTCAATATCTGTTGCTTAACTCTCTGGGCCTTAAGTTTATTTGCCAGGTATCGCCCTGTTTTAGTTCCCTTGGCAAAAAATCTATGTTTCAGCTTCTCGAATTGAAATGCCCATTCCTCTGCTCACAACCTCCTCATATCATTTCTGACTTTTCTATCTGCCTTAGAAACCCACTTCCCCCCTCCTTTTATGGGCATCCATCAGTACTCGTAGAGTATGTTGTAGTTCCTGTTCCTTTTTCTCCTTCTCTCTTTTCTTCCTCGTTCCCATAGAAATAAAATGCCTTCTGCTTTTAGGCCATTCCATATATTCCCCATCTGTACATCTCCCGGTAAGTTATGCTCAAAGTATTCTTGAATGATCCACCGAATATGTTCCACCCCCCAGGATCATCCGAAAGGATGTCATTGAGCTTCCAAAAACTAAGGCCCTCCTTCCTTTGCTCCAGGTTTACTTTGACCATCACCGGGGCATGTTCTGTCCATGTAATTGGACCAATCTCCATCTCCCCGACCTGTAGTATAAGACACCAATCCATCCAGATCATATCAATCCTGCTGTAAGTTCCATGTGGGTGGGAGTAAAAAGTATAATCCCTCTGCAACCCCATTTTATACCATCACGTGCCCACTACTCCTAACTTAGCCATCATTCTTTTTAAGACAAGTCCCCTTATTCCCCCATCCCTTCCTTTGGAGTTGTCCACTCTAGGATTAACAGTCATATTGAAATCCCACCAGTAAACACCGGATCCTGGCTCATTCCCCTTATCCTATCCGATAGCATGTCAAAGAACTCCCCTTGCTTAGAGTTCAGTCTATATATACTTCTAATCAACATGGCTCTGCCCTCCACTTTCCATAGGACAAACCGCACCTCCCCATCTCTAACCACCTCCTACTCTTTCACCAGAAGAACTCTGGAGAACATAATGTCAACTCTCCCCTTATTTGTATTCCCTTTGTTGGATGCCAAACAGACATGATCATAGTGCCCATTTTTTAACCCAGTCTCTTGAGATCTCCTTAGTATTAATCTTTTTATTGATAATTCCAAAAATAATACAATTCACATTAACAAGAAAAATAAGAAATCCATTTAGTCCACATCCTTTGGAGAACTATAAACCATTTAAAGAAATGAATATACAAATGAAAAATTATGCATAGAAGGGAGTTAATGCCCTAAAAATATGTACACAACTCTAATTATTTCAACTTACTGATTTATAAAACAAAATGATATACATTGTGATATAAATTACATTATACCTGTGGAACATGATTTATAATAAACGATTCTAGAGATGAGGCCTCAGAGAAAACATACTTGGTACCACCTAATGTAACCAAACATTTACAGGGAAACTTAAGGAAAAAGGATGCACCAAGTGCTAGAACGCGTGGCTTTAGCAACAAAAAAGTCTTACGTCTAAGCTGAGTTTGCTTTGAGACGTCTGGAAAAATATTAATTTTCCCCCCACAGAATTCAGCATTTAAAAAAAAACAAAAACAAATGCATAACTGTTTGTTTATCTACCTCAGAGGAAAAAGAGACAAGAAGAGTGGCCCGAGTGGGAATCACATCACAAGAAGATTCAATAAACTCAGAAACATCTAATGAATCTAACGATGAAAGAGGAGCGGCTCGCAGAGAAGCACCGCCTGGAGTCACCCCCACTACTGGCAAATAAAGCTCATTAATACGAAATTTAGTGTTATCTTGATACCCTAAGATTTCAGACAAATATTTATCAAACAATATCTGGGGGGACAACAAGCAAGTAAAAGGAAAATTTAAACATCTAATATTTGTTGCCCTCAAAATATTTACAATGATTCTTGTTGGGTATGCAACATAAGACTGTCTTTAATAAATGACAAAGAGGAATTCTGCAAAGTAATACGTTGAGTTTCCAATTTCTGACACCTATTATCTAACGCTGTTATTTGAGAATCATGCTGAGCCATCTTAGCTACTGAGTCTTTCGAGAACTCTGAGAATTGAGATACAGCAGAGATTAAGGAAGCCTCAATTCGTGAGAGAACAGGCCACACATCAGATAAAGAAATATTCTGAGTGCCCACAGGTAAATTTGGTAAACCATCTTGATAGGCCCTCACGAAATCCACTGGTACCTGAAGAGCCCATGGTAAGGGGACATCCACAGGTTCCAAAGGGCTCCCAGAGAGGACAGGTGAAGGTAATACAACCACTTGTTGAGACTGCTCCTCCATCGTAGGAGAAGTCGTCACTGGACAGATGGAATTCAAATCAGCAAGAGGGGCAGAGTTAAAACCCCCAATGATGCCAAGGAAACATCTAAGGGAGGCGAAGACTTGGCGGCAGCAACAGGAATCCCATCTACAGTATTCAGACACAACGTGCCTATCCATAGGCACAACGATTTTAACAGCTTTAGAGGGATTGACTGTACTCACATTTAAGAGACGTTTTCTATGCTTGCCCATGCCAAAAACGCCAGCTCTAGAGCGCCTCGAGCGCCGAAGGAGCGCAAAAGGAACTTGACAAGCCCCTTTAAACCGCGCCCCTTCAAAACGCGACCATAACCGCGTGACCGCAGAGCAAGCCGGAATTTAAGGCCCCCAAGATGACGTCGGGGCCAGGCGCCGCTTCGGTGGACCGGGAAATCCTACAGATGCCTGTAGCAAAAAGTGCTGAACGCGGAGCACAAATCGGGCAGGAACTCTTCTCCTCACACACTCCCGACTACTGGCATGATCTGCTTGCTTTTAAGGCCCCCAAGATGACGTCGGGGCCAGGCACCGCATCGGTGGACTGGGAAATCCTGCAGGTGCCTGTAGCAAAAAGCGCTGAACATGGAGCACAAGTCGGGCAGGAACACCTATCCCTCACACACTCCCTCTTTAGATCTGTTTCTTGTACTAAAATAATGTCAGCCTTCATATAGTGTCCTAGGGAAGGACACCATGAAGGCTGACATTATTTTAGTACAATGGAATGCTGCTTTTGCCACAAATTCAGAGTCAAACACAACCCTTTATCTTTTCCTCCTTTATCTCCCATAGAAATCCCCTACGCCACCTTTTCCTTATCTCTCCAGAAGCCCCCCTCCTCCCATCCCCCTTATACTCTCCCTCCTCCCCGAACCTCAACCCCTCTTCTATCTATCACCTCAACTACTTTGCCTTCTCCATAGCTTCGCCTGCTATACCTCCCAGACAGAAGTGATACCATCCAGCCCCTTCCACCTCACTCCCCCCCACCCACTACCATACACTGGACCCCTTCTCTCTCAACTCTCTCAGAGTGTGCACCCTTTTACATCCACATTCTTAACTATCACAATAGTATCCCCTCCCCCACCTCTCTCTCAGCCCTTCCATCATGCACATTCTCCAACTTTCCTACACACTCAGCCCCATATTCGCCATCCTCTCCCAATCCCACAGTTCCCACCCAACCAATTTGTAAAATGAGTCCAGCATTTAAAAGTCCATCACATATCCGGTGATCTCCGTGCAGTTTCTTTCTTCGCCCGTTTCTCCTTCTTCTCCACCTGCTGCCATGTACTCCTCTTCTCTATTTCCCTTCCAGGCTGCCTCAGGTTCCAGGACATCTACCACGCCTGCCTCTTTCACATCTGTGACCAGTTCCTGTTGTGTGGTTGCCCTCTGGGTAATCCCATTCACTGAGAATGCTATCCAAAAGGGACAGAGTCACCTGTAGCAAATATTGTCCTGATACATTCTCACTGTGTAATCCCTAAAAACTTTCCAATGCTGCAAAGTTGCTGTTGCCAGATCTGCATAGATTACCACCTTTTGCCCCCTCCATTCAAAATGCCTGGCAGATCTCATCTGTGTTGCTATATTATTTTTATAGAATACTCATGCACACTATAACTATGTCCCCAGGGTTGCTTCCCTCATGCCGGGCCAAATGCCCAATGGGCCCTTTCAAGCTTGATAGCCGGGATATCTTCTTCTCCAGCGTTAGTGGCCAGCACAGCTCTGCAGATTTCCTTGCTACTTTCATACAGTCCAGAAAGTCCATTTCCGGGACTCCTTTAATCTGCAATTTGTTCCTGCGTGCCCGATTTTCTGGGTCTTCCAACTTCAGCTTCACAGCCTCCTTCGCGCCCTCGAACTCCACCACTCTTTTTCCCCGCAGAGTACTCATACTCTCTTTCACCTCTTCTGTTTGTGCTTCTGCATCCTCAACATGCTAACCCAATTTCATCTCTGATTGCAAAAACTTCCTCCACTTCTGCTTTCACTCTAGCAATTTCAGTATGCAACTCAATGAACCAAGTATGTAGTTCATTCTCAGTGAGTTGGACCACAGTTCCACATCCAGCCAGCAAATCGCTTAGCAATAGTGATCATAGCATGATCACATTTGATTTAATAAAAGGAGGAAGGCTGGCAAGGAAATCCACAGTATTACCTTTAAACTTTCAAAAGGGAGACTATGATAAAATGAGGAAAATAGTTCAGAAAAATCTAAACGGATCAGCTGCAAAGGTTAAAGATTTACATCAGGCATGGGTATTGTTTAAAAATACTATCTTGGAAGCCCAGACCAGAAGTATTCCATGCTTTAAGAAAATTGGAAGGAAAGCCAAAAAACTAACAGCATGGTTTAAAGTTGAGGTCAGAGAAGCTGGTGTAGCAAAAAAAGCATCTTTGAGGAAATGGAAAAAGGAGCCAAATGATGAAAACAGGAAACATCATAAGTAGTGGCAAGTTAGATGCAAGGTATTGATAAGGCAGGCAAAAAGAGAATTTGAAAAAAAGCTTGCTGTGGAAGCAAAAATGCATAATAGAAACCTTTTCAAGAACATTTGTAGCAAAAGCCCGTGAGAGAGTCAGTTGGACCATTAAATGATAGAGGGGTAAAAAGGGTGCAAGGGAGAACAAGATCATAGCAGAGCAACTGAATTAATTCTTTGCTTTGCTCTTTACTGAAAAAGATGTAGGGAAGTTACCCATGCCTGAAATGGTATTTAAAGGTGATAGAAGAATTGAAACAAATTTTGATAAACTGGAAAGATGTATTACAACTAATTCACCTGGACCAGATGGCATGCATCCAAAGATTTTGAAATAACTAAAATAGAAGATTGCAGATCTACTATTAGTAATCTATGAACTACGATTAAAATCATCTGTAGTACCTGAAGATTGAAGAATGGCCAATATAACGCCAGTTTTAAAAAAGGGTTCCAGGGGTGATCAGAGGCACTACAGACCGGAGGGCCTGATGTCAGTATCAGGCAAAATGCTAGAAACCATTATAAAGAATAAAATTACTGAACATATAGTCATGGTTTAATGGGAAAAAGGCAACATGGATTTAGCCCAAGGAAAGTCTTGTTTTATTAACCTGTTATAAGTTTTTGAAGGTGTGAATAAACAGGTACCAAAGAAACAAGAGAAGGTAGCCTTCCGCAGAATTAAATTAAAAGTACAGAGGAGGGCAGAGGCCACGGCCAAGGAAGCAATGATTCATGAAACCAACTTTATTGAAGACCCAACTTTAAAAGTTTCGGCCAGGGGCCTTCATCAGGGTTCAGAAAATTACATAAAGTGTATTGAACACGTCTATGGGGTGGAAGAAACACACTTCCCAATCTGCAAAAGCTGTCAGAGGCGGGAAAACAAGATCCAGGGCCGACCCAAGAGTTTCTGCCACCATAGGCAAAAGCCCTGGCCGAGGTGCACCACCACTGTGCACCGAGCCATGCCACCACCATGTTGAGCTGCACTACTGCCGAATCAGCTTCTCAGCAGGCCATGTGCTTTGGCACACAAGGCCTGACCCCCCTCAGACATAGCTTTGGGGGTTCAGAAGTGGCTGGCCATGTGTGCCAAAGCACATGGCCTGAGGTCCACCCTGCTCTCAGAATCAGTGGCAGTGTGGCACGGCTCAACATGGGGGGGAGGGCGGTGCGGTTTGACTCGATAAGTAGGGGGGCAGGCCACGTGTGCCTTAGCACATGGCCTGTCACACAGAGATCTGCCACCTAGCCTGCTTAGTGGATGAGCAGGCCCTTACAAGGTCCCTCATGAGAGACTCTTGGCAAAATTAGAAAGTCATGGGATAGGAGGCAGTATACTATCGTGGATCAGGAACTGGTTAAAAGATAAAAAGCAGACAGTAGGGATAAATGGACAATATTCTCAATGGAGAAAGGTGAATAGTGAAGTACCCCAGTGATCTATGCCAGCTCCGCTGTTTTTTTTAACATATTTATTTATTTTATTTTTATTTATTTACATTTCTTATATACCGCACTATTTGCGATCAGCGCGGTTTACATAAAAACAAACAGTATCCGACAATAAACAAGCGTCAAGAGTCCAAAAGCTTTGGAATTACAGAGCTTGATAAATGACCTGGAAATATGGGAATAATGAACAAGGTGTTCAAATTTGCAGAGGACACAAAATTTTTCAAAGTTGTTAAAACACAAAAGGATTGTGAAAAATTGCAAGAGGACTTTGATAAAGTGGAAGAGTGGATGTCCAAATGGCAGATGAAATTTAACGTGGATAAGTGCAAAGTTATGCACCTAGGAAAGAACAAACCAAAATATGGTTACATGATGCAAGGTTCCACATTAGGAACCACCACTCAGGAAGAAGATTTGGGCATCATCATGGATAATACCTTGAAACCTTCTTCCCAGTGTGCAGCGGTGGCCAAGAAAGCAAATAGAATACAACGAATCATAAGGAAAGGAATGGAGAATAAAAACAAGGATATTATAATGTCTCTGTATCATTCCATGGTGCGACCGCACCTTGAATATTGTGTGCAAATCTGGTTGCCACATTTTAAAAAAGGATACAGCAGAAATAGAAAAAGTACATAGAAGAACCACCAAAATGCTAAAGGAGATGAAAGGATAACCCTATGAGGAAAGGCTTAAAAGGTTAGGGCTCTTCAACTTTGAAAAAAGACAGCTAAGGGGAGATATGATAGAAGTCTATAAATTAATGAATGGACTGGAATGGGTAAACATACATAGATTGTTTACTCTTTCAAAAAGTAGAAGGACTAGAGGACATGCAATGAAGCTACAATGTAACCCATTTAAGAATGATAAGAGAAAATATTTTTTCACTCAAAGCGTAATCACTTCTGGAATTCGTTACTGAAGGATATAGTAAAAGCCGTTAGCATTGATGGGTTTAAAAAAAGACTGGCTAATCTACTGAAGAGGGCTTTAAACTAGATTTGTTGGGAATGGGTGAAGAAAGCCCCCAGATAAGTGAAAGCCCCCAGGTAAGTGATACATTAAATACCTTTATGGAAATGGGTAAACGGGGTAACATATGGAAAGTGGTGTGTATAAATGCCTGTAGCATGGGAAATAAGATCTCTGATGCTGAAGCTTTGGACTTGGATTTAGTGGCAGTTACAGAAACATGGTTCACAGAAAGCCATGACTGGGATGTAACTATACCATGCTATACTTTATTAAGAAAGGACAGGGTAGGAAGAAGGGGAGGAGGATAATATTAAAGCTTTGGAATTACAGAGCTTAAAAGGGAGAGAGGAGGCATTGTGGGTTAAACTAGAAAGAGGGAAAGAGAAATCTATTTGCATTGGTGTGATATACAGACCTCCCTCACAAGAGGAAGAGGTGGACAGAGAGTTAATTGAAGACATACGCAACATTGCTAGGAAAGGGGAAGTGCTACTGATAGGGGATTTCAATATGCCAGATGTTGACTGGCACATTCCTGCTGCAATATCATCTAGAAATAAGGAGATTCTGGATTCTCTATAGGGAGAACTATTCAGGCAATTGGTAACAGACCCCACACGTGAAGGGGCCATACTGGACTTGGTGCTTACTAATGGTGAAAGTGTTTCTGATATTATAGTGGGAGATCATTTTGCATTCAGTGATCACCAGATGGTGGTGTTCAGTATTAGGACTATGGCTGTTAGAATCCATTCAAAACTGAGGGTTTTAAACTTTAGGAAAACAAACTTTGCCAAGATGGGCCAATACCTCAGGGAGTCGTTAGCGGGATGGGAACAGCTGGGAGATGAAGAAAAACAGTAGGTAAAACTGAAAGGGGATATTTTAAGAGCAACCAACCTTTTTGTTAAAATGGTAAATAAAGGTAAAAGGAATAGGAGACCACTATGGCTTTCAGAAGAAGTAGCTGAAAAGGTGAAGAAAAAGAGGGAGGCCTTCATGAAATACAAGAGATCACAGAGAAGAAGACAGGCATCTATATTTCGAAAAACTTAGAGAAGCTAGCAAAGTAGTCAGGAAAACAAAGATTCAAAAAGAGGAGGCAATAGCCAGTGCAATAAAATGGGAGGATAAGACATTTTTCAGATGTTAGTGAGAAGAGGAAGGGCATAAGTGGTATTGTCAGCCTCAAGGGTGAAGGGGAGGAATATGTAGACGCTAATGAGGATAAAGCGGAATTGCTTAACAAATATTTCTGTTCTATGTCCACAGATGAAGAACCAGTAACAGGACCTCAGAAAACACCCACAAACAGGAACAGAAACAAGGGGCATCTTGAACAATTTTAAGAAGACTGTGTTCATGAGAAACTAGCTCAATTTAAAGCAGACAAAGCGATGGGACCGGATGGGATACACCCAAGAATACTGAGGGAACTTGGGGACGTTCTAGCAGCTCCACTGACTGAACTTTTCAATGCCTTGTTGGAGTCAGGAGTGGTGCCAAAGGACTGGAGAGAGGCTCATGTGGTGCCTTTACACAAAAGCGGAAGTAAGGATGTGGTTGAAAACTACAGACCGATTAGTTTAACTTCAGTGGTGAGTAAATTATTGGAAACGTTGCTGAAAGAGAAAATAGTGAGATTTCTGGAGTCCAGCAGATTACAGGAACCAGGGCAGCATGGATTCACCAGAAGCAGGTCTTGTCAGACAAATCTGATTGATTTCTTTGACTGGGTGACCAGGGATTTGGAAAGAGGGAGAGCCCTAGATGTGGTGTATTTAGATTTCAGTAAAGCCTTTGACACTGTTCCTCACAGGCGACTTATAAACAAACTGAGCACCCTAGGGATGGACCCTAAAGTTACTGCTTGGGTTAGAAATTGGTTGGGTGGGAGGCGACAAAGAGTACAGGTAAATGGAGCTCACTCTGAGGAGAAGGAAGTTACCAGTGGTGTGCCCCAGGGATCTGTCCTTGGTCCAATTCTTTTTAACATCTTTGTTAGTGATATAGCGGAAGGGCTGTTGGGTAAGGTTTGCCTCTTTGCGGATGATACCAAAATCTGCAATAGAGTGGACACCCAGGAAGGTGTAGATAAAACGAAGAGGGATCTAGCTAAGCTTGAAGAATGGTCCAGAATTTGGCAGCTGGGATTTAATGTTAAAAAATGTAAGGTCATGGATTTGGGCTGCAGCAATCCAAGAGAGCAATATAGTATAGGGGGTGAAGTACTTCTGTCCATTAAAGAAGAGCGGGACCTAGGCGTGGCTGTGCCTGATGATCTTAAAGTAGCTAAACAGGTAGAAAAGGCAACAGCGAAAGCTAGAAGGATGCTTGGGTGCATATGGAGAGGAATGGCTAGCAGAAAAAAAGGAGTTGATAGTGTCTCTGAATAAGTCTTTGGTGCGACCTCATTTGGAATATAGTGTGCAATTCTGGAGACCGCACCTTCAAAAGGATATAAACAGGATGGAGTCAGTTCAGAGGGTGGCTACTAAAATGGTTAGTGGTCTTCATTATAAAGTATATGAGGACAGACTTAAGGATCTTAATATGTACACCTTAGAGGAAAGGTGGGATAGAGGTGATATGATTGAGACGTTTAAATACCTCCATGGCATAAATGCACAGGGGGAGAGCCTCTTTTGATTGAAAGCAAGTTCTGCTATGAGGGGACATGGGATGAGGGTGAAAGGGGATAGATTCAGGAGTGATATGTGGAAATATTTCTTTACGGAAAGAGTGGTAGATCCATGGAATAGTCTCCCAGTGGAGGTGGTAGAGATGAAGACAGTATCTGAATTCAAAATAGCATGGGACAAACACAGAGGATCTCTAAAGGAAAAAAGGGGACTGTTGTAGTTGTTGATATGGAAGGACAGACTAGATAGGTCATGTGGTCTTTTTCTGTCATCATTTTTCTATGTTTCTAAGTTCCTGGAGGAAAGATCCATAAACCATTACTCAAAGAGGACTCGGGAAATCCACTGCTAACTCCAGGACAAACATTGTGGAATCAATGTACCTTTTGGGAAACTGCCAGGTATTTGTGACCTGGAGTGGCCACTGTTGGAAAGAGGATACTGGGCTTGATGGACCTTGATCTGACCCAGTATAGCATTTCTTATGTGTGTATATCACAACCTCTCCTCTGCTCTGCACAAATGGTGCACGCTGCATCCCCATCTCTGCTCTAGCTGGGAACACCTATATTCAGTGCACCTACAGTATAAGTACACATGATCCTGTAGTTGTGCATATATATATCTATATATGTCTGTGTGTGTGCACGCACATAAATGGCCATGCGATTTGTGGTAGTTCAATAAAGTGTAGTTACTCACCTTAACAGGTGTTCTCCAGGGAGAGTAGGAATCAGCCCTCACATATGTGTGACGTCTGCACCAACGGAGCCTGTATGGAGCATTTCCCCAGCTTTCAAAGAAAGCCTTTTGGACATGCTACCATGCATGAGTGGTCTCTTTTGCACCCATGGGTGCCATCTTGCTCAGTCAGATGACATAACTAGGATGGCAGTAAAAACTAAAACAAGATAGGGAGGCAACTCCCAGGGGAGGAGGGAGGGTTGTGAGGACTGTTTCCTGCTGTTCCTGGAGAACACCTGTTACAGGAGAGTAACTGCGCTTTCTCCAGGAACAAGCAGGAAGTCAGTCGTCACATAAGGGACTCCGTAACTCCAGGCTGCCAAGGACTGAACCATAACAGCTTCAGCGGCGACCAATCGGGTAGCTGTGAGATGCAGACGTGAGACCCCATTGAGAGACTCTGGAAGGCCCTAGCGTCCAGCAAAACTATCACTCCGGTAGCCTGAACACAGAAGGGTCAGAGGGCAGGAGTTGCCTACACCCCGAGAATATTACAGAGTACTGCCTGGCCAAAGGCACGGTCCCTGCAGAACTCGCTCTACTGTAGAGGCAGTAGTGAGCTGCGAACGTATGAACTGAAGACCATGTGGCGGCCTTGTAGATTTCTGTCACGAGCACTGAGCGGAGATTGTCCACCGACACGGCCACCGCCCTCATGCAATGCGCTGTGATCTGGTGCTCGAGGAAGAGGCCAGCTCATTCATTACTGAGGGCAATACAGTCCACTACCCAAGTGGACAGTGTTCGGTTAATCACGGGGAGTCCCAGTCTCCTGGGGTCATGAGACACGAAAAGCTGAGGAGCTTTTCAATGGGTCTGAGTCCACTGTAATAGAAGGACAGGGCCCATTTGCAATTTAGTGTATGAAGTACTAGTTCCACCTTTCCAGCATGAGGCCATGGGAAGAAGGTGTAGAGGACCACTTCTGGGTTGAGGTGGAAAGGAGACACCACCTTCGGGAGGAATTTGGGGCATGTGTGGAGCATTATCTTGTTCTTGTATAACTTTGTATATGGTGGATCTGCCACCAGGGCCTGGAGTTCGCAGACCATGAGCGCCACCAGAAAAGTCACATTCCATGACAGATACCGCAGGTGGCAAGTGGCCGGGGGCTCAAACGGTTGTTTGGTGAGCTGAGAGAGCACCAAATTGAGGTCCTATTCTGCTGCTGGAGGGTGGAGAGGGGGCTTGGATAACAGAAGGCCCCGGAGGAACCTGGAGACCAGGGGCTAGCTTGAGAGTGGTTTTGCCTTGACAGGGTGGTGGTGAGCAGCTAGGGCACTCAGATGCACCCTCACAGAGTGAGATTTCAGCCCAGTGTGTGACAGGTGCAGTAGGTACTGGAGTACTAGTTACAGATGGCAAGAGAAGGGATTCTCCTCCCTTTCCGCACACCAGGCAGAGAACCTTCTCGACTTAAAGACATAAGCCCATCTGGTGGAGGGTTTTCGGGAGGCCAGTAGGATCTCCTCAACTTCTCCTGGAAGCTTGAAAGGGGCCAATGCTACCCTTTCATCAGCCATGCTGTTAGTGTTAGTGACCCCAGATTGGTGTGCAGGAGAGAGCCCTCCTCCTGGGACAGGAGGTCTGGGGCTCAGCTCAGAGGGACTGGGAGTGCTACAGACATGGAAAGCAGCAGAGGGAACCAAGGTTGAGCCACCTGGGGGCAAATCAGTATAATTGATGCCCTTTCACTCTGAATCTTGAAGAGGGTCCTGGCGACTGGGAGAGGGAGGGTTGGCAGGAACACAGAGTAGGCCCTCAGACCAGGAGATCAGGAAGGCATCTACTGCCACTCTCTCCAGGTGCGAATGACAGGAGCAGAAGTGGGGTAGCTGCGTGTTATCCGGAGAGGTGAATGGGTCCATCACATGCCTGCCCCAGATGTGGAAGAGCTGCTTTGTTACTCTGGGGTTTAAGCACCACTCATGTGGGCAAAGGACACTGCTCACCCTGTCCGCTAGGCCGTTGTCCTGGACCGGGAGGAACACCGCTCGCAGAAGCATGTTGTTGTATGCTGCAAAGGAGAGGAGGTCCACCTGACAAAAGGGAGTATGAACCTGTGCCCCCCTGCTTGTTGATATAAAACATGGCGACCTGGATGTCTGTCTGGATCAGTACAGGCTGGTGTCACAGGCGGTGGTGGAATGCTTATAGGGCAAAGAAGATTGCCCTAAGCTCCAGGAGATTGATCTGTAGGAGTGACAACTCCTGAGACCAGGAGTCTCTGTGTGAGGTGTCTATGGTCAGGGTCCTCTGCGGTGTGGGTGCCTGGAGGGGCATTCCTGCCTGGAGGTGGCCTAGGTTTTGCCACCAGTTGAGGGACTCAGCCAGTTGGCATGTAACCTTGACCCTGTCCCTTAGCCTGCCTGTGTCCTGAGCTCACTACAAGCATAGGCACCACTGGGCTGTCCACATGTGTAAGCAGGCTGAAGGCATGATGTGGACCGTCAAGACCATATAGCCCAGTAGGCGGAGGAGGAGATGAGCCGGCACTGACCAACGGCGTTGTACCACTCCTGCCCATTGCCTGAGCCATTCTGCCTTATCTCTTGGGAGGATGGCTTTGACCTGTAACATTGTCCAACTGGGCACCTATGAACTCCAGACTTTGGGTTGGAGAGAGATGGGATTTGGGGAAGTTGATGACGAATTCCAGGTGCTTCAAAAGAAGGGTTGCATGCTCTGCGGCCTGACTGGCCTCTGAGGCAGTACCGCCCCAGATGAACCAGCCATCTAAGTAGGGGAAGACGAAAGCCCCTTGTAGACGCAAGTATGTTGCTACCACCTCCAGGCATTTGTAAAGACCCTTGGCGAGGAGGCCAGACTGAAGGGTAGCATCTTGTACTGGTAGTGGCTTCCTCCCGCAATGGGAGGGGTGGATCAGGATGTGCATGTATGAATCCTTTAGGTCCAAGGAGCACAGTCAATCTCCCTGGTGGAGGTAAGGCAGCAGTGTTTCAAGGGAGAGCATTTTTAAGTTTCTCAGGTATAGTATGGGCCTAAGACCACCATTTCTTTTTGGGACAAGGAAGATCTGGAGTAGCAGTCTTTTCCCCATAGATGTTTTGGTACAGGGTCTACTGCATTGTCCTATGAGCTCTGAGAGCAGAAGGGTCTGGTGAAGGAGAGGTGGCACCGTCTTTCCTAGAAAGAACCTGGGTGGTACCTGTTGTAGGTGGAGGAGGTATTCCTCCCTTACCACCGACAGTACCCACGGGTCTGAGGTGACACCAGCCCACCTATGGGAGAAGAGTGTCAGGTGGCCCCCTGTCGGCTAGTGAAGGTCTCCCAGGGGAGGGGAGGCCCCGCCCCGGGAGTCAAAGGCTCCCCCCGGGCTGGGTAGGAGACTGGGACCTGTGCCTTTGGCTTCTGGGCTTCATGGCTTTGTCTTTTAGGGTGAGAACCCTGTTGCTGGCCTGAGAAGGGTTGGTACTGGTGACTCTGATGAATGGGCCCCTTTTTCAGTGGGAAAAGGGGTCTTTTCCCCAATGGTTTCTTATGGGGGAAGGATGAGGTCTTTTTGGAGAGCCTCTGTCGAGTCACCACGTTGGCCTCTATCTCAGCTGCCTTGTTGACCATAGGCTTGCCAAACAGGTTATCCCCGGTATAGGTAATATCGAGCAACTTGCCTCGGACCCATTGCTCGACGTCTGAAGACTGCAGCCAGGCTTAGCAACGGGCACCGATATCCACCGCTGCTACCTGAGCCGCTGACTCAAAGCCATCATAGGCCTCCTGGGAAAGGAACAGAGCAGTCCTTGATCCCAGAGGTCAGGGATTGGAACCATTGGAGGGGGTTCCCCCCTGCTGAAAACCTGAACAACTCCTGGGTTAGGGCCTTGAAGTACATGCCTATGGTATAACTCATAGGCCTGTATCAGACACTCCAGCATCGAGCCCTGATAGCACTTGCACCCGAGGGCATTGAGGGCTCTAGCATCCTTATCAGGGGGAACAGGATAATGAGTCTTCTGGCTCTTTTGCATGGTTGACTCAACAACCATGGAGTTATGTGGGAGTTGGGGTTTGTGGAACCCCGGTCCTTTCCTGATGCAGTACATGGTGTCAATGCACCGGCTGACCACCGGTACAGAAGCTGGGATCTGCCACATTCTCAACAGAAGCTGCTCGAGGATTGGCTGCACCGGCACAGTGAGAGTTTCCTTGGTTGGAGACTCGTAAAGGAGAATCTCCAGTTCTTCGGTGCGTGGATCCTCCTCTGCCTCAGTTTGCACTGAGAGCGCTCTGGTCATATCCTTGACAAAGTCGTGGATGGCCATGTCCTCTGGAGGAGAATAGCGTCAGGGGAGATGGGTCGGAGGGGATATCTCGGTGCCGACTGGTTTCCAGGGATGCCTCGTTGTTGGTCTCCCACTCGGAGTCTGAGGCTCTGGCAAATCCTTGCCTCGAGACCAGTGCCAAGGGGCCGGGGATGTCCGGAGGACCTGGGGTCCGAGTCACGGAAACTGGCCAGAGAGGATCGGAATCCCGAGGAACAGGATCGGCACTCGGAGCTCAGTTCCACGATTAGGGACTCCCCCACTGTTGGGGGGCCAATTGTCAGGGCAGAGGGTCAGGATAGCAGTGATGTTCTGCTCCAGGGCCGCCATTCTGGTTTCCAAGCCAGAAGGCTCTGCAGCTTTCAGCGTGGGCACCAAGGATCTCAGTCCCGGTGCCGGCACTCTCACGAGTGCATCTTCGACGAGGACGATGGTCTTGAGGAATCTTGCAGTCTCTGCAGGCCGACGAATCCTTTTTGAGAACCTTGGTAGGGCACTTCACAGAGCCGCCTGAGTCCTGTCGAGTGGTTTTACTGGGTTTCGCCAGTGGAACTGACGGGCTCTGAGGATTTTTTTCTTCTTTCTATCGAGGTCTTCTCGGAGAAGCCGCCACTGCAGGAGTCAGAGGGTGCTGGGTTTGGAGCTCGGTGTCGGGGAAGCTGGTGCCGAGTCGGATCTTGGAAACAATTTCTCCTGCAACTCCGACCTCTTTTTATTGGTCTTAGGTATCATGGCCTGGCTTGGTTCACAGGAGGTACTGTCATGGTCCGGTCCCAGGCAGCATAGGCAGCAGTCATGGGTGTCAGTTTTTGACATTGTTTGACTGCAGCTGTCACATTTTTTGAACCCACCAGGAGACATGGTGGGAAACACCCAGCTGGGGTCGATGACCCTCGTGTGAAAAAAGGCCCAAATGCTGGTCGAGGCAAGCCTCAACTGAAAAAAGGGGAAAAAGTCAAGAACAGCTCTGGGTCCGCTGCCAGCTCAAGGCGAACTGGTACGCAAACCGGGAAAAGCTAACTTTTATTTTTTTCCGTTTTATAATCTTTATTTATAACAATAAAGTAAGAATACAAATTCCAAGTCCACATCAAGAGGACAATCATCTGAAAAGGTAAACAAAATACAAGGCAACAAGATCCAAAATTACTATCTAGCCCAAATTATACATGGAAAAGAGAAAGAAAAAAATTACTTCAGACAGATTCCTTACTGACCAAGAAAGCCTCAAGTTGCCCAACATCGAGAAAAACATACTTAACATCCTTTAACACCAAAATACATTTACAGGGATATTTTAAGAAAAAGGAAGCCCCAATGGCCAAAGTCCGAGTTTTCAAAGCCAAAAAAGCTTTCCTACTGTTCTGGGTAACCTTACTCACATCCGGAAATATTTGTATAGAATCTCCACAAAATGCTTGATTTTTCTTTTTAAAATAAGAACGTAGAATCAAGTTTTTATCCTGAAGTGATAAAAATGAAACAACTAAAGTAGCACATTGAGGAATCATATCTGTAGAAGATTCCAAAAACTGAGAAAGATCTAAGGACTCAGCAACATTGGGGTTCCCTTTCTTTACAGAGTCTGGAGAAGAAGTCATACCAGAAGCAATCGAAGAAACATAATAAAGTGAAGAAACCTTAATAGAATCCACATCTGCAATTAATACCTCCCTGAAATATTTTTGTAACAATATCAATGGAGCAAGGTAATGAGTAGAGGGAAAATTTAAAAAACGCAAATTTTTAGGACGATTAACATTCTCAAGGGCTTCTAATTGATGGCGAAAAAAGTACTATCCTTAATAGATGAAGAAACTGCAACCTCCATTACTGAGAAACGACCCTCCAGTTTAGTCAAGGATTTATTATTTTTAAGATGTAATACTTCATGCTCTGAAAGCTTCTGTAGCACCTCTGTAGAAAACTGCTCCACTTGGGAAAAGGAAGCGTGAACAGAACATTCTATACGCGCTACCAGCTCCCAAATATCCCGTAGTGAAACCTCAGCAGGTACAACCACTTCCGATAAGCCAAAGGAAAATACCATCGGAGAAGGTAACTTAACTTTCTGTTCTCTCAATGCCGTTAAAGATGAAGCTTCTCCATCATAATGAGGGCTTTCACACAGTGCTTTCTCCCTGGCGAAAGAATCCTCTACAACCACCTCCTTTCCGGGTTGGACAACCCCCAACGTATGAGAGGATAAATCTGACACAGTACTCACGAACTCCCCAGACAGTTCTTTCTCCGAGGATGAAATTCCAGTCCCAAAAGATGTCGATCCATTGGGCCAACAGTCTTTACAACCTTGGCAGGAATAACTGGAAACACCTTTTTCCTTCGTCTACCCATGGGACCGTGTAGAAATCTCCTCAAGGCTCCGAAGGGGCTCCAAAGGGGTGGGACCTGCCCCTTTGGTCACGCCTCTTCGGGCATGCACCCACGGGCACGCACCCACGGGTACGCGCCCGTGGGTCGCATTCCGTGGCAGGCCGATACTGAAATAGCGGCCCAAAGGGGGGTGGGGACTCCAAACTCCTCCTCCAACCAAACGCCGCACCAGGATCCAAAGGTAACTGTCCCCGAAAAGCTAACTTTTAAGGATATAGCAAGGATTTTTTCTGGGTAAACAGGACAGACGTCTGCTGGGATCCGTGGAAAAAAAAGAGACTGAGCAAGTTGGCACCCTTGGGCGGGAAGGGAACCACGCATGCAAGGTAGCATGTCTCAAAGGCTTTCTTTGAAAGCTGTGGAAATGCTCTGCGCGGGCTCCAGCGGCGCAGACGTCACCCATATGTGAGGACTGACTTCTTGGTTGTTTCTGGAGAAAGCCTTTTTTTGCATGTCATTCACGTTTTACACACAGAAATAGTCTCTTACAAACTGTGTGCTGAATATGCATGTATAAGTAGGTATGTTAACAAGATAGTTTGTACTTACCTATGCACCATGTGTGGACACACTCAAGAGTGTAGTTTGGGTGAGGTAGGATGGTGTTGCATTGTACATGCATAGTTTATAACATACACATATACACAGAGAGGCAGGTGCAAATCTGCGCATGAAAATTTGGATTCTTCTGAGTATAGTTATGGGTGCCGGAAGGACTGGGGTTTCTAGACCTGCAGGTGCTCCTTGTGGTCTTGGGCAAGCCACTTAACCCTCCATTGCCCATGTTCCCTGTAAGTATTAGCGTATGTGTCTCATATCCCCGTGTGTTAAATGTATCCCCAATTGTGTTGTGACCACTTTGATTGAAGGATAAGGCAGTATACAAAACTGTCTAAATAAATAAATAAAGTAGATGTTTATGTTGCCATTAAAAAATAGGTTTTTAGCACTTTGACACAGGCACCCTGCTACGAAATTACCCTAATTGATGGAAATTTTCAGAACTATTTGGATAGATGCAAAGTCCCAGGGTCTTTGCACCAATTCTTAAAAGGGGAAGTACATGCATACGTTTCTTTTGAAAACCTCTGAGGGAAAAAGTGCCGGCAGAGATTTACACCTACCTTTTCGGCCAGTACCTTTTCCCCTCCAAGTAGCCCACCTACACACTCGCATTGTTCATTGTCATGTGACTTTAATATATAGAAGGGGGACCGGTTTTCAGACAACCAATATATCTGGGAAAATGACTTTTAAAAACTGCCCTCGTAGATACATCAAATTTAAATCTAGTCATTTTGGCCTTGGCTAAATTTTGTTTTTAATGAAGAACAAGAAAAAGGGAATTCTCACTTCTCTTAAAGCAAAAAACAGTTGTCAGAGCTTCCAAAAGGTGTCGGATGCATAAATGAAATTCCAATACCATTTCAGTAAAACTAACCTTTTATGGGTTGCAGCCTCCAGTTCAAATATATTAAATTCCCAGTTTTCTTCATTTTCCATTGCCTGAGTTATGCGTGGTGGGAAGTCAATAAGGGAAACTGAAGAAATTAAATGACTTGGAACAGGATGAACTTCTGTTAAATCAGAAATATTGAAAACACAAAAAGACTGAATTAACAATATCTATGGTTTTTTGCTAAGCAGCTTTTTTTATTTACTCATTAAAGCCATTCACATCTCCCTGCAAAATGAGAACTTACGTTTTGATGAAAATATATATTCATTGCCTGATAATCTTCGCAAACCATCCTGTTTAAGAAAAAAATGAACTACTGAAAATAGTCTTATTCCATGTATTCATTTTCTGTGTGAAACACAAACTTCAGTATTCATGGATAACCATGTCATTGAACCCTATTACTTCATCTACTCTAATCATGTTTTAATCTTTCAAGAACATCACTGGCGCCTGAAAAGTGAGGCACACCAAACAATCAAGGCATCATTTATGTTAAAGTTTATTTGACTTAATTAACCTGATATTCCACCCATGCCACATGGCATTGAAGCAGATTACAAACAAACAGATATGAAATCAAGTACAACAAAAATTGAATAAGAGGCGAGCAGTTTCTGAAGGGGGACTTTTGACCATTCTTCTCTTTGAGCTCACATTATCAAATCTCCATCTGTGGGTACTGAAATGAATAAAGTGGAAAGAGTCCAAAAGCTTCTCTCCAGAAACCTCTGCCTTGTAATACAGAGTTTTAGTTACAAAAAACAGTAATCATTTTATACCTTTGTCCTATAAGCCTCATTCTTAACTATTACTTTTACAAAGCTAGCATGTTTACTTTACATCAGAATGGTTCCCACAACCAATATTTCCATTTAGTGCTATAAAAAATTTGCGGAAGGCAATGAACGGGAAACACAGCATCTATATCTGGGGTGGGGAGGGGTGATCATATCTGATTATCTTAAGGTGGTCAAAAAGGTAGAAAAGGTGATTGTGCAAACCAGAAGGATGCTTGGATGCAAAGGGAGAGGAATGGCCAGCAGACAAAAAAGAGGCGATAATGCCTCTGTATAAGTCTTTGGTAAGCGCATACGATGAAAATGGATACACTCAGGGGTTATCTACAGAAATATTTCTTTACGGAAAGGGTGGTGGATGTGTGAAACAGACTCCCAGCAGAGTGGAGACAAGCACAGAGGATCTCTAAGAGGTATGTTTACTAATCTGCGCTAGCTGGTAATGGGCGCCTGAGTGTGGACTAACCAGCCTGTCTGGGGCCATGCTAATCAGACACGTGTGGCTAATTCCACACTATGTGCTTAGCAAGCAATGGAGGGGTAAATGGGTGGGATAGGGCAGAGATTGAGCGCACCTGCCCATCGTGGTTAGCGTGGAGGTTGGTAATGCATGTTCACCGCCAATGTTGCAGTAAGCATGGATGCACTTAACACCACCTCAATGGGTGGCACATCTGCATTAAGCGCAATTAAATCTACGCGGTTCCTACTGGGGCCATGCTCTCCTCTCAATGCGCGATGTCTGCAAAACCGTAGTCCCTAAGGGAGAGGAAGGGACTGCAAAGCTTAGTAGTTGGCAGGTATGACTGGACAGGCTATGGTCTTTATCTGCCATCATTTTAAATGTTTAATAAAGCTGTAGAAAACAAAGAAAGCCATACTTTGGAGAGGACAGAAATAAACACTTTGAATTATTCACTGTATTTCCTTATTATTTAAAATAGTACATGTGGAGGATAATTGTATAACAAGGTGTCTAGATTTAAAGGGCAAGGCAGCACCTATTTTTGTCCAATTTAATAAAGACACATGGGGCATGTTTACTAAAGTGCGGTAAGTGTTTTCACTTATTCAACTTTAACAACAAAAGTTAAGTTGTGGTAAATGCTGGGGGAGGGGGGAGATTGCGCATCTGCTCTGTACTTACCATAATGGCCTTACGTTAAATGAACCTGCTCTATTTGCGACTGTCTGTAGCACAGGGCTCAGTCTTATGCACCTTCAGCCATATTTTATAAAAGACACGTGTAAATATATGCGCTGCCCATACTGCACCCGTGTATATGCATATAAGTACGACGCAAGTACTTTCAGAATGGTAACCAGCTATTTTATGCATGTAAGAGATGATTCATGCAAGTAAGCCACTAGAAGTAAGCTCTGATGAGCAGGGACTGTCTCTTACATATCTGTGCAGAGCTGCGTACGACTTGTAGAACTATAGAAATGCTCAGTAGTAGTAGTAGTAATAGTAGTAGAATACAGCAATTTATGCATGTAACCTAAATCCAGCCACCCCTTACAGAATTGCCTCTATAGTGCCACATATGCTCTAAAATGGCTTTATAAAATTACCCCATTTTGCATTTTGGCTCCTATTTACCAAATTTATTTATTTATTTACATTCTCTTATATACCGCACTATTCGGCATCAGCACGGTTTACATGGAACAAAATGCTCAGTACAAATAACATGTATGAGTTTACAGATAACAGGGAACAAAAAACTTGGATAACAGGGGTAACTATTTACAAAACTTACTACATGGAAACAAAATCAAAGAGGATGCATAGAAAACACAATCCACGTCATGGGTTTGAGTGTCAACTTGGTGTGTTGTTGGTATGCTATAAGTTTGTCTGGGGATGTGGATGGTATGGGGGGTGTCTTGGAGCTCTAGGGGATGCAGTTGGGCTCAATAAGGTACTTGTTGAAGAGGTGGCCTTTGAGGGCTTTCCTGAACTGTGGTAGATTCTTAATAGCCCGGATATCATGGGGTAATGAATTTCAGTATCTTGGGGCACTGAGACTGAAAGCCCTGTTGGCTGTCGATTTAGTGCAAACAGTAAGTGCCTTCGGTACGGTTAAGGAGTTTATAGCCGTGGATCTTCTTGATCTATTTGGTGATGTGGCATGGATGAGGGAGGTTAAGGATGTGGATGAGAGATTGTGAACAGCTTTAAAAGTGATTATCAAGATCTTGAAAACTATTCTAGCCTGGATGGGTAGCCAATGCAACTGTATTAGCAGAGGTGTCACGTGGTCGCTCCTGGATGCTCCATGGAGGATTCTTGCTGCCGTGTTCATGGCTAGCTGCAGCAGGTTTAGTGTAGACTGGGAAAGACCTTGTAATATGGCATTGGCATAGTCGAAATGAGGTATGACCAATGCCTGGAAAATTGTCCGAAAGTCAGATGGTTCAAGCATGGAGCGTAGATGCCTAAGTGAGCGGATCTTGTAGTAGACTGATCTCACTATGTTTCCTATGTGAGCCTTCATATCCAGGCGTTGATCTAGGATGACTCCCAGGTATCGTATTGATGGTTTAGAGTGCAGCTCAGCTTCTTTTACTTTAAGATATTTTGGTGGGGTAAAGTTGGGGTTCCTCGTAATGAAGAGTACTTCCGTTTTCTTATGTTGTATTCTGAGGTTTTGAGAAAGAAGCCAGTCAGATATTGCATTGAAACAACTCGTCAGTGGGGAGAGGTCCAGATGCTCAGTAGAGAAAGGAATGTAGAGAAGGACATCGTCTGCGTATAACATGCAGTCAACATTGAAGGACCGGATGATGTTACAAATTGGCTGCATGTAAATATTGAACAAGAGCGCAAATTACGTTTAAAATGGCTTAACATAACAGAGGTAAAAACAAAACAAAGTAGTTAATGACCCTCATTAATAATTAGTATGCATTAACTGCAACTTTAAACATTTAACATGAATTTCATTTATTAGAGAGCAGGGAGCCCACCTTATAGTTAACACAAGTGTCAATGCACATCAGCTATTTTGTGCTATCTGCTGTGTTAGCAGTTAAATATACCTCTGAAGGTGTAGCTAAATGAATTCTACATTAGCGACCACTGCCCTATGTTAACAGCATAGCTGCCTTCCTCCAAGTATCGCAAACATCCACAATTACTGCAGAGGGTTTGCAGATAATGTGGGTTAATTTTTGCATCAACATACATTAACTGGAAAACCTTAATGCACTTTATTAAGTAGGGGCCTTTATTTGTATTAAATCATATATTATTGTGCTAAAAAACAAAGTCCAATGTAGTAAAGGATGACAAACATCCTTTTAAGGCAACATTTAATTTAATTTAAAATGGCATTTATATTCTGCTTTTCTCTCTTACTGCGATTTGAGGGGGGTTACATAAAGCAGATAAAAATTCCAACATTTACAATCTAAGTTATCCACAATATGCCTATCACAGACTAACCTTATCAAAATTCAAGAAGTAACAAAGTCAAGGTAGGAGACAGATGAAATTAATAGTGTGTTAATATTTCCAGTCAGAAAATATCCAAATTTTGAGCTTTCCAATTGGAGTTGCTAGATAACTGGCCCGACTCCCTAGGTGCCACATTTTTTAAAGTCTTATTTTTAACAAAAACTAGTCTTCAGTCTTTTATAATGGCTATGTCTAATAGTACATCTTTCACTGTTTGTAGCAATCTGGTTGGAGAGTATATTCTAAACCATTTTAACAGGTAACTTGGGGCCATGACCCAAATCCCTTAATGAGGCATATTTAGCAGTTTAAATCTCATACATAAGATGATCAATAAAATTGGATTACTTACCTGCAGCAGGTGTTCTCCATGGACAGCAGGATAAGTCTTCGCACATGTGTGATATCATCAAAGGAGCGCTATGCAGGAAGCTCTCCTAGCTTCTTCTAGAAACTTCTGGAGGATCCCACATACATGCATGTGAATTCTTGCCTGCTGCCATCAAGCCTCACCTTCTCAGTCCACTGACTAGCTAATACCAGAATACAACTGCAAGGGGAGGTAGGTGGGCTGTGAAGACTTATCCTGCTGTCAATGAAGAACACTTGCTTCTTGCAAGTAACCCTATTTTCTCTGTGGACAAGCAAAATAAGTGCTCACATATGGGATTCCCTAGCTACAGGCTGCCTCAAAAGTAAAAAGGGTGAGAAACTTATGTCACAATAAGCTGACACTAGAAACTATGAAGCTGATAACAAGCCACTTGGTTTCAGCTGCCTTTTTTTGTTGTTGTTTTTTGGAAATGTTCAGTTGTATTTATTTATTTAATAATATGGCAGCCTGGAACAGAAAAGAACTGGGCCTAGGGGGAGAATGGAGTTGAATTCTGATTTCCGAACAGATTCCAAGGAACGGATCGACCGAATCTGCTGTCACATTGGGAACTGCTTTCCAAACAATACTGGGATGTGGATATATGGACAAAAGTCCAGGTTGTGGCTCTGAAGATTTTTTCCATGGAGGCTGATCTCGTAGACCACTAACGCAGCCATGATCCTGACATTGTGAGCCATGGAATGACCCTCCAGAGATAAGATCACCTGGGCATAAGCGAAAGAGCTGCACTCTGCTAGCCAAATTGAAAGCATACATTTGTTGACAGCAGCCCCCAATTTACTGGGTGAAAAGAAACAAAGAGCTAGATGGACTTTTCTATGAGCTTTAGTCTACTCCAGATAGAAGGCCAAGGCTCACTTCCAGTCTGTGTACAACACACATTCCCTTTTGTGAACATATGGTCTTGGGAAAAATGTTGGAAAGACTAACTGATTAAGGAAGAAGCCCAACACTCACTACTTTAGGAAGAAATTTAGGACGAGTCCGTAGGACCACCCTATTATGAAAAAATAGTGTAGGGTGGATCAGTCACTAGGACCTGAGGCTCAATAATTCTTCTTGCTAGAGACAACAGCCACCAAAAATAAGACCTTTGAGGTCAGGAACCTCAATCCACAATTGTCCAGTGACTCAAAAGGAACTTTAATCAGCTAAGACAAGACCACGCTGAGATTCCAAGACACTGCAGAAGGCTTGGGAGTGGCTTTGTAAGAAGCAAGCCCCACATGAAGCGAACATTTAAGGGCTACACAGAGAGGGGTTTACCATCTACATGCTGGTGATATGTGCCAATTGCATAGAGGTGTACTCCTCATGCAGGTGTACCCTTACTGAGTTGGTCTTCAGGCCAGACTCTGACAAATGCTGAAGACATTCAAGCAGTTTTTGTGTAGTGCATGAAAAAGGATTTCAGGCCTTTTCCTCACACTTAAATCCATAAGATCTCCAAAAAGAATTTCAACTGGAAGCCAAGAGGACTCTGGCAATGCCAACCGGTAAGTTTGGGGAGGATAAATTTAGCCCATCCAAGCTATGAGGGCAAGGTACTTGATGTTGTGATGCAACATCATTCACCAGTCTTGCATAATGAGGGTTGGTGAATCCCCCAGATGAATTAGCTCCCTGAAGGATAGTTTGGGAACCAGGGTTCTCTGGATCAGTAAGGGACTACAAGGACCATAGAGAACCTGCCATCTTTGAGTTTCAGGGGAGTCTTCGTTATTAGAGGTACTGGATGATACACATACAAAAGTCCCTCCCCCAAATTGAGAAGGAAGGCATCCAAGGCAAATTTGTGTGTACCCTCATCCTGAAGCAGAACTGAGGCACTTGCCTGTTCCAAGGCATAGCAAACAAATCTATTGAAATGTCCCACTCCTGAAAAAGAATAGTTACTCACCTGTAACAGGTGTTCTCCAGGGACAGCAGGAATCAGTCCTCACTCATGGGCGATGTCTGGCATCGACGGAGCACACGCGGAGCAATTCCCCAGCTTTCAAAGAAAGCCTTTGGGATTGCTGCCACGCATGCGTGGTCCTCTTTCTGCCCAATGATGCCATCTTGCTCAGTCAGGTCCCCTAGCTAGAGCCCTACTAAGAAAATGGCAAGGGAAGGACAAAAAATAAGCAACTCTTCAGGGAGGTGGGAGGGTAGTGAGGACGGATTCCTGCTGTCCCTGGAGAATACCTGTTACAGGTGAGTAACTATGCTTTCTTCAGGAACAAGCAAGAACTCAGTCCTCACTTATGGGACTCCCCAGCTACAGGCTACAAAGCCTGCAACCCAAAAACGCCTCCGCGAGGCCGTGAGCAGAAGTCGATGCTCGAAGGAGCCCGAGTCCCTGGGTCCCCGGCGTGAAGCTCTCGGTAGCCACTGAAGAAGGGTCGGAGGGCAGGAGTTGCTTATACCCTGAACATATTACGGAGTACAGCCTGGTCGAAGGCGCTGTCCCAGCGGCACTCCGTCTCCAGGCAGTAGTGCGAAGCGAAAGTGTTTGCTGAAGATTAGGTCGCAGCCAGGCAGATGTCTGCTAGAGGCACTGAGCACAGCGAAGCCACCGAAGCCGCTTTGGCCCAGACGCCATGCGTGGTGACCTGTTAATCCAGTGGGGCGCCCACCTTTGTGTGGACGAAGGCGATGCAGTCCGCCACCCAGATGGAGATGGTGCATTTAGTAACTGCTGCCCCAGGCGATTGGGATCATAGGCGACAAAGAGCCAGTCGGACTTGCAATGAGCTTGGTTGCACTGCAGGTAGAAGGCAAAAGCCCTCTTGCAGTCGAGTGTATGTAATACCGCCGAAGCTCGTTTGGCATGCGGTCTTGGGAAGAAGGTCGGTAGGACTATCTCCTGATTGACATGGAAGTCCGAGACCACCTTTGGTAGGAACTTGGGATGGATGTGGAGAAGCACCCTGTTCCCGTAAAACCTGGTGTATGGAGCCTCAGCCATGAGGGCCTGGAGTTCGCTGACTCAGCGAGCCAAAGTCAAAGCCACCAGGAAGACCAGCTTTCAGGAGAGGTGCCGAAGCAAGCACATCGCCATCGGCTCGAAGGGTGGTCATGCGAGCTGCATAAGCACCACGTTGAGATCCCACTCCGCCAGTGGAGGCTGGGTGGGAGGCTTAGAGAGCAAGAGGCCTCACATGAAACGGGAGACCAAGGGCTACCCCGAGAGGGGTTTCCCCTTGACATGGAGGTGGTTCACCGAAATGGCGCTCAGGTGTACCCTGACCAAATTGGATTTCAGCCTTGCCTTTGAGAGATGAAGGAGATACTGAAGAACCCACCAGGTAGAGCAGGAGAATGGGTCAATCCAGAGCTCAGAGTACCAAACCAAGAATCGGCACCACTTAAATGCATACACCCATCTCGTCGAGTCTTTCCTCGACATGAGGAGAACCTCCTCGACCTCCTCCGGAAGGTGCAGAGGTGCTAGAGCCACCCGCTCAGCTGCCAGGCTGTGAGGGACAGCGAGGCCAGGTTCGGGTGGAGCACTCGACCCTCCTCCTGAGTTAGCAGGCCCAGTGCACAGCCCAGGGGGACCGGAGGCTCGGATGAGAGCCAGAGCAACAGCGGGAACTAAGGCTGCCGAGGCCATAAGGGGACCACTAGAAACACCGAAGACCGGTCCCGCTGAATCTTGTGGAGGGTCCTCACAATGAGAGGAGTGGGAGGGAACGCGTAAAGGCAGCTGGAGGTCCAGTTCAAGAGGAACGCATCCGGGACCACCCTGCTCAGGTGTGGAACTGGGCCACAGAAGTGGGGAAGCTGCGCTTTTCACTGGGCTGGCGAACTGGTCCATGGATGGGGTCCCCCACCGACGGAACAGGAGGCCGGTGACCTCTGGGTCTAGATGCCACTCATGTGGGCGGAGGATCCTGCTGAGTTTGTCCATGAGGATATTCTCCTGGCCTGGAAGGTAGACCGCTTGTAGGGTCATTCCCCGGCGAAACACAAAGGAGCAAAGGAGAATCGCTTCTCGGCAGAGGGGACAGGAACCCATTCCCCCATCCTTGTTTATGTAAAACATGGCTATCCTGTTGTCGGTCTGCACGAGTACCGATTTTCCCCGCAGATAGCCCTTCAAAGGCCCTCAGGGCCCACCAGACCAACAGAAGCTCGAGCAGGTTGATCTGCTGTTGGGACTCCTCTGGCGACCACTGCCCCTGAGTGCACAGTGCGCCGCAGTGGGCCCCCCACCCCAATAGGGAAGCATCCGTCGTCAGGAAGAGCTCGTACTGTGGGGTCTGGAAGGGTATGCCCCGAAGGAGATTTTGGAGTCCCGCCACCAACCCAGGGAGTTGTGGAGATTGCAGGAGACTCAGCTGGGGTCTCTGAGGTGGCCGGAGGCCTGGCTCCAATGTGCCCTGAGGCACCACTGGGCTGTCCGCATGTGCATGCGGGTGTGGGGGACCACAAGAACAGTGGAGGCCATGTGCTCGAGGAGGTGCAGCATGGCCCGTGCTGTAACCCAAGTCCTGTTTTGGATGTGTGACGCCATGGCCCGAAGGCAGTCTGTCCGGTCCGTGGGAAGGAAGGCGGTCGCCTGCAACGTGTCAAGGCATGCGCCGATGAACTCCAGGGTCTGCACCATCTCGAAGTAGGATTTTGAGTAGTTGACCAAGAAGCAGAGGCGTTCGAGAAGGATTGTGTGTGACGCCGCCAGACGGGCTTCGCCGATCAAGGACCTCGGACGAGCCAGTCATCAAGGTAGGGGAAGATGGGTATGCCTTGCTGCCTGAGGGAGGTGACAGCCGCGGGAGGCACTTTATGAAAACCTGCGGTGCGGACCCGAGCCCGAAGGGGAGCACTCTGTATTGGTAATGTTCCCCCTGCACCCTGAAGCGCAGGTATTGCCTGTGCTGGGGGTGGACTAAGATGTGGGCGTTATCGTCCTTAAGATCCAAGGAGCATAGTCAATCACCCTGCTGAAGGAAGGGCAACAGGACACCAAGCGATAACATTTTGAACTTCTCCCGCAGCAGGAACTTGTTGAGGTTTCAGAGGTCAAGGATGGGGCGCAAGCCCTCTGTCTTTTTCGGAATGAGAAAGTAGTGGGAGTAGAACCCCTGGCCTCAAAGGTGTCGAGGTACCTTCTTGACTGCCTGTTGGGTGAGGAGGTTGGACAGTTCCCGTAGCAAGAGGGTCTGGTGCGAGAGGAGCTGAGCAGGCTCCGCTGGGGAGAAGGGTGCCTGTCCAGGCAGAGACGGTATCTGTCATGGATCACCCGGAGGATCCAGGTGTCCAACGTGACCGACGCTCACTGTGGGGCGAACAGGGACAGGCGTCCCTCCACTGGCGGAAGAGCTGCCGGGGGACAAGAGGCTATGCTGTCGGCGTTAAAACCCCTGTGTAGGCTGGGGCTGTGCCAGTGTTTGGGTCTTCGGCCCTTTAGGTTTACGGTGGCTATGTGCACCTCCCTTCCCCTGCGTGCTGGGAGCCAGCGTAGAGGTGGGCAGGAAAGGCGGGCAATCCCAGTAGGGGAGCCCCTTCCTTTGAAAGAACGGCTTTTTGGTTTGCTGCTTTTTCCTAGGGATGGAGGAAGTTTTGCACGAGAGACGAGTTTGAGTCACAAACTCCGTTTCTATCTCAGCAGCCCTATCCTCCATAGGTTTACCAAACAGTTGCTCACCGAGGCAAGGAACGTCCAGGAGCTTCTCTTGGACCCACTGCTCCAGGTCCAAGGACTACTAGAGCCATGCCTGGCATCGGGTCCCGATGCCGACTGCTGCCACCCAGGCGGAGGACTCAAACCCATCAAATGTGGCACGGGAGAGGTACTTCGAACACTCCGTGACAGATTTCAGGAGGGTTTGAAACCTCAGAAGGGGTTCACCCCCAAAGCCCGCGGTGAAACCGCCGAGCTCCTTGATGAGGTCACGCAGGAACATGCCCATATACAGTTGGTATGCCTGGATACGGCAAGCAAGCATGGAACCCTAATAGGCCTTGGGTCCCAGGGCATCAAGGACTCTTGACTCTCTGCCTGGTGGGACCGAAGGGTGAGACTTCGGACTTTTTTGCTTCCACATCGCCAATTCCGCAACCATGGAGGTGTGCAGGAGCTGGGTTTTCCGGAACCCTAGGCCGCGTTGGACCCCGTCCATGGTGTCGATGTGCTTGCTCACAATGGAAACCAAAACAGGTGTCTCCCACATGCGGAGGAGCAGCCTTGACAATATGGGAGGAACTGGGACAGTAAGAGATTCCCGTTTTGGGGACTCATACTGTAGAATATCAAGCTCTTCAGCTTGTGGCTCCTCTTCAGTTTGCGTAGCCAGGCTGAGGGCCCGTGCAATGCTGCGCATGAACACCAGGAGTGATGTGTCCTCGGGCAGCGAATGCCTCTGATAGGCGGGTGGGGACGGGTCTGAGGGGAGGTCCCTGTGGGCACGGGTCTCCGGGGTAGTATCCCTGTCTGACTCCCAGCCCGAGAGGTCTGAGGAGGAATCAGGCAGGTTGCCCCTTCCAGAGGCCAAGGTCCGCTTGGAGCCAGAGGCCTTGGAGGATCTCACTCCTGAGGACCGGGAAGGCGAATGAGAACGGCGCCGAGAACCCTCGCAAGGCCCATGGCTCTCAGGGGTTTCCAGGATGGGTTTTGGTGTCTCTCTCAAGGGAACCTCGGTCTCGAGGTGCGGGCCAGCCGTGCTGGGCATGAGCACCTGCTGGGCAGCTAAGAAGGCAGAAACACTGCACTCAAGTGCCAGCATTCGGGACCCTGCGACACTGACACTGGGGTTACCGGGTCAGGCAGCCGACCCGGATGGGTGGCTTTATGTCACCACTTTGTTACCTGCGGCAGGCCATCTGTTTCAGCACACATGACCAGCCATTTCTGATCCCCCTCTGACACAACTTACTGCGTGTTCAAGGTCTATTGAGCCTGTCTCAGACATATGGCAAACTGTTGAGGCCGCATGGCCCAACATCCTCAACATGTGCCTCACTGATGTCTGCTAACTCTGTTGAATATCCCCAACAATCACAATCAGATGAGTGAGTTTGTCTCATGGGAGAAAGGCTTTTGTCTTAGTCATGTCTAGCAGAGCTCCGATAAACTCTAATCAATGTGACAGGCTTAAATTTAACTTGGGATGATTTGATTGAACCCTAGTAGCTCCAACACCTGGATGGTCATGCACACAGGTTCTTGGACCCCTTTCCAAGTTGCGTTCTTTATCAGACAATTGTCTAAATAGGGAAACACATGAATGCCCAATCTCCATAGAAACGCTGCAACAATGGTGAGATACTTGGTAAATACAAGAGGTACATGCACCGAAGCCAAATGGCAATATACATTTCCTTACAATGAATCACTGCTACATCTTGTAACTGGATGTATCTGAATGTGAGTGTAAGCATCCTTTAGGTCTAGAGAACATAGCCAAACTCCTTTCTGAAGAAAGGGAAGCAGGATGCAGAGGAAAAGCATTCTGTACTTTTCTCAACAATGTATTTGTTCAGATTCCTCAAATCTAGGATAGGATGGAATCTCTCCATTTTGTCACCAGGAAATATTCTGAGTAAAATCCCTGTTCTTCTTATCTTGGTGAAACAGACTCAATCGCATAGGACTCCTGAAGGGTGTAGATTTCCTGAAGAAGTAACTCCTGGTCCTGAAAGGCCTGCTCAGTGGAAGATTTGGTGATTATCTCAATAGATGCAATCTGTATCTATCCTGACTTATTCTGAGAACTCAACATAGGTTACAAGGGGATAACAATCTTTTAAAAAAGGCGAGCCTCCCTCTGACAGGAAGGGAAGGACCAGGATGGAGGTAGTGGCTAGTTCTTGAGGAACCAGACAAAACCCCAACCCCAGACTTGGCTGGGAAACAGGTTGGGACTTCTGGGACCTCTGCTGCCTAGGGCAAGAGTGAGATCCCTGTTTAGTCTGGGTCGAATGGGAGGGCGGAGGATAAGTATGCCTATGAGAGTAATAGGATATTTTCTACCCGTCACCATGTAACTTCCGAGTTGATGAGGTGGCCAGGCCAGAAGTGGGCCTGGAGAGGGTCTTAAGGGTGTCACTGTGCTGCTTGATGAGAGAGGCAGTTTCTGGCATTTTATCTCCAAAGAGATTCTTTACACAACAGAACACATCAGTGAGCTGCTCCTGCATACTGGGTTGTAAGTGTGAGATCTAAAGCCATGAGAATCTCCAGGCACTAATACTTAGAGGAGGCTCTTGATGCCATATAAAAATATATATTTTCCACACTCCTTCCCCCCTGACTCATTAGAGAACATGATGTAACATTGTTGTTTATTGTAAACCGCCCCTGATCTCAGGAAGAGGCGGTATAGAAAAACCCTAAAATAAATAAATAATGCAACCTTCTGTGGATGGAGAAAATCTGCAAACTCATTGAGGTAGTGCATAATGTTCCATAAGTGCATGACCATGAAGAACTGGTAGGACACTGCCCGGGATGTGAGCAATAGCATTCTGAAAAGGTTTTCTCCCAAAAAGAATCCAATGTCCTAGTCTCCCTCTCTGGGGAAGGAGGGGGAGCACCCCAAAGAGTGCAACTTAGAACTCTTGGCTCTCTTAAGAGAGGATTTAATGACCCTGGAATGGTACGGTAATTGTTATTTCTTGAACTAGGGAGCCTTTTTAATTCTGTACATAGAGTTGACCATTTTACTCACTGGAGGCACAGAGAGGAGGGGTTTCCCACATTTCATCTGCAGCCTCTGAAGAATGTGATGCAAGGCATTGCCACTACTCCTTAGAGGGATCGAAGTACTGGAGGATATCTAACTTCTCAGCTCTAGGCTCCTCCCCCATTTCCAACTGAAATGGAATAGCCTTCACCAATTCCCTGACAAAATGATGGAAAGACAGTTCCTCTGGCCAGGGCTTATGTCACTTGTGAGATGTGGGATCTGAGGGGAGATTGAGTATTTCTTGGATGAAAGATGTCTTAAAGTCAGACTCCCCGGAGTGCCTTGACGCAGACTCAGAGAGGTACTCAAGGAACATTTGAGCTTTGCCTGGGCCACCATCCACTCTTCTCGAGACTGATCTCCTATAGGAGAGGCAGCCACCAATGAAATGCAATGCTAAGGGAATCAATCTCCCCCTGATGCATTTGAGACTGATATAAGTCTGGTCCTTTGAGGTCTCAATATCATCATCTCCTTTCATACAAGTAGCCAGTGGATCTCGAGGACAGACTCAATGCACTGATGCATCAGTGTCAATGCTGAAGCTGCAGCTTCACGCAGGCAAAGAACATTGTCATCCTTTGCTCAAGGCCTCTCATGAAACACCCCTCAAGGGCTACCAACAACAAAAATGAGGGACCTGCAACAGAACCAGCTGATGCCTGCAGAATCAATTCGGTTATTTATTTATTTAGCAATGCTTATATACCACTTTTCACTGGGTCAAAGTGGTTTACACAGAACAAAGGTTATCGGAGATTACACTGAACAAATTATCTTACATACAGAGAACAATTAACTTAAATACATGGGTTGCTTGTTACCTACATACAAGATGAAAACGCAGATCTACCTATGTATATAGTTACTTTATTACTTATTGTTATACCAACGTAAATAGTTCTCTGTTCAATGTAAATGAATACATACCGTTCTGTACAATTCAAAGCTTTGTTTACTGTAAACCGCATTTGATCTCATGGAAAAACGCAGTATAGAAATTTATTATAAATAAATAAATACATTGGAGAGGAAGGGCAGTCTGAAGAAGTACAATGCAAAGGTAAAGGGGTTTGAGCATAGAGGGAAATATTTGCATTTAGTAGAAGGAATTGTGTGTGTGGGGGGGGGGGGGGAGGAATTAGGTGGAGCATATGGCCGCACTGGGCACTAAACCCAGACAAGGGGGTTTGCCAGCCAGTTGACTGTCTTGATTTCATTACCATAAGGCCTGATGGTTTATAATGCATATAAGCTAATGTAAGACAAGAATAGCTCCTAAAGAAAGATGGCATTTATTTCTTAGGATTATCTCACTGATGCTGCTGCTGCTGGTGATATCAGCAGGCTGGCCTCAGTCTTGTAAACTCTGGTGCAGCCCCTCCGACACTGAGAAAGACCAGCAGTCCTCAAGATGGGGCTGCTTCAAGAATTGGAACTCATCTGATTCCTCAATGTCCACAATGAACTACGATGCTGATGCACCCCAGCCTCCATCTGATGCTTATCATTCTTGACTCTAGTTGTCTTAGAGGACTAGGATGAGGACGAATCCTTCCTCTTCCTCGAGGAAGAATCAGTGGGTGTCCAAATCAGAACACCCTACTGGTGCTGGCTCACAGTGAACTGGAGGGATCCTTGATGCTGATGTTCTGCCAGCATCCAGTGCAGCTCCTGAGGCCATGGAGACTAATGCCATCAATGCCGAAGGATCAGATTTAACTATGTCAAAAATTCTTTGTCTGGAAAAATAGCTACAGCAAAATCAAATGACTCAATATTGAAATACATAAAAAATAAACCTAGCTGAAACATCCGAGGTCTAGAAGCAGCCTCTAGTGACAATGCTGTAAAAAAAAAATCAGGAAACTTATAAATGCCTGAAAACCCTACTGAAAGACTCTTATAGGAGCAAGAAACACAGCAGTGGTGACAGCAACAATAAAAAAGAAAAAAAATGGAAAAATAGAGCAAAGTAGAGAAAAAGAATGAGAACTCATGGACTGAAACAAGACTGAAGAGGCGAGGCATGGTGGTGGAAGGTTCATGAGCAGTGTATCCTCTCCAAACATTTCCAGGAGAAGCTGGGAGAGCTTCCTGCCTAGGGCTCCGTCATTGACATCACCCATATGTGAGCCCTTATAATCTGCTTGGTCACAGACAACCTTTGTAATTGTGCTAAATAAAAGAAACTCTGTCCCATCTTTTAAATTTTAAATAATTTTTGTTGCCATATTTTATACAAGTTGTAATCACAATGATTCTTTTTTAATTTAATCTTATATAGATGAAATTGCAATAGTCCAGGTTTGCATAACCATCTGAACAGTTTGTTGTAGATTTTTTGAGAAAAATAGGATCTAATTTGGCATAACAGTCAATTTAGGAATACTTTTCCAAATATTGCTGTCACTTACTGTTTCAAAGTTATCCTGATACCTATTACTGTTAACCTGGCAAGAAGGAAAGCATGAATCCTTGCCAGTTGTGGATGGACCTGAAGCAGGGTTTCATAACATTTTTGATGGAAAACCCGAAACGTAAGCCGCGTCGTCATTTCTGAATTACTGGCATATTTCAGCTGCGTTGAATTGCACTCTCTGAAAGCTAAGTTTGGATTTCTATTTTTATCCACATATAAAGTCTTAATAAAAGGAGTTGCCACAGTGGTGCCTGGAGTGTCTTCCCGGCACTATGTTGGCGTACTCTGACAAAAAAAAAAATTGTGTATTTGGGGGTATTGGATATTGGAATCTTTTGGTTTTTGGGACATTTAGGTTGATTCCGATTGGTTTACTTATTTTTGGATTCCATTGGCTGAATTAGAGCAATTCATTTTTGATCCAAAAATAAAAGATGGAAAAGGAGATAACAGAATTTGTTCCAGTTCTGGTTGTTAGTTTCCTCGCTGTAAAGTTTTATTTATGAAATCTATTAGCTGTAGGACAAGGAATCACACTCACATCTTCCTCTGCCAAACTTATTAATTCATCTCGGTGTATCCTCTAAGGTGACCATTTGAAATCATGACCATATCTGATCTCTCCTTATTCTGTTGTCTGGTTCTATCAACTGAACTTGTACTTACAAACACTCTGTAGACAAATAGCTTATTTGATTTCTCAGCTTAATCACTTTTGTCTGAAAGTATTCTGCTAATTCATCTACCGTGGGGGTCCCATTTTCAATCTTTGGTTTTATCCTGGATAAATAAAGTAACTCATTAGCCACTTTAAATAACTCCTGTGAAGAGTTCCGACTGCCAACTATTTTATTTACATAATATATATATATTTTTTTACAATCATTTATTTATATTCTCTATGATGGTGTTTCTAAGTTTCCTTAAGTTGTTATTTGTCTGGAACCATGCCAGTTTCTTTCAGCATGCCTGCATATCTGTTTTCAGTTCCTTCAGTGTTTTAGAATATGAAAACGAGCTCTTGACCAACCCATTTTTGGGGTGCAGCTTCATCTAAACTCAATTCACTAACAGTATTCCAGCATTTAATTTTATCAGAATCATTTATTATATGGTAAAGAATCTGACTTTCCAATGTCTATCTATCTATTTATTTAGCATTTATATAGCGCTGCAAATGTACAAAGTGCTGTACAGACATGTAGGAGAGACAGTCCCTGCTCAACAGAGCTCACAATTTAATTGAGACAAATTACAAAATACAATAAGCAAGACAGAGTATATAAATATTTAGGGATAAATCAAGACAGGGCAAAAAGCACAAACACAAACAGCAATTAAAACTAGTCAAATCAGAACACAGGAGTCAAGAACAGAAAGCAGAAGTGAAAAGGTGGGTTTTCAACCTGGACTTGAAGAGGGCCAAGGAGGATGCCCGACCCACAGACACAGGTAGATTGTTCCAAGCGAAGGGTGCAGCCAGGTGAAAGGAGCGAAGTCTGGAATTAGCAGTACACGTGAAGGGCATAGATAGACGAAGAGTGTTAGAAGAGCGAAGATCACGAGAGGGGGTGTAAGGAGAGAGATGACAGGTAAAGGGGGGCTGAGGAGTGAATGCATTTATAGGTCAGGAGAAGGAGTTTGAATTGGATACGGAAACGGATAGGAAGCCAATGAAGTGACTTGAGAAGAGGAGTGATGTGGGAAAAGCAAGGCTGGCGGAAAATTAGACGAGCAGCAGAATGTTGAATAGATTGAAGGGGAAAGAGTTGGCATGTAGGGAGGCCGGCAAGGAGAAGGTTGCAATAATCAAGGCGGGAAGTGATTAAGGAGTGGACAATTGTTTTAGTAGTGTCATCAGAAAGGAATGGGCAAATTTTGCTGATGTTGTGGAGAAAGAAACAGCAAGTCTTAGCAACGAGTTGGATGTGTGTGGAGAAGATAACACCCAGGTTACGGGCAGAAGAGACAGGAAGGATTACAGAGCTGTCCACAGAGACAAAGAAGGGGGAAAGATAAGGAGTTCAGTCTTGGCCTTGTCTCTAAAAATGTATCCTTATTAATTTTACAGTATCTCTAGAGATGATCTTATTTACCTTTATTGTCCTTTCAGAAGTGACTAAGGTTTTCATCTTCAAAGCAAATTGAATTAGCAAAAGATCTGACCAGATCACAGGAATTGTTAAACAAGTTTTAATAAAACAGCTTTTTTTTTCAATAAATATTCCATCAAGTACATGACTGCCTTGATGTGTAGACTCTTGGGCAATATCACTCACAAAGATACTGAACAGCATCATCCCCAGGACTGATCCTCGAGTTATTTCCACTACTCACTTCCTCTCTTTTGAGTGAATTCCATTACCATTACCCTGTGTCATCTGTCAGTCAATCAATTTCTCATCCATTTCACTACCTCAGGACCCAACTCCAGACCATTCATGAACCTCCTATGGGGAATGGTATATAAAGGCTGTGCTGACATCCAAGCAAACTACATCTATACAAAGCGGTTTACAATTAATGAACATGTAGCAGGGCTTTGAACAGCACACTGTTTTACAGAGAACTAGAATGGTAAACAGCAGCAAAATAATAGTTTAACCTCCGAACTATTTACAATGTTGAGTCTAATGGTTAGATAGTTCAACTTATATACATATACAGGAGTATTTGTTTGTTGGATACTTAGGGTCAATTTTTAAGGTGGTTGGGTCCCTGAGTCCGGGCTTATGTTGTATTCATTCTGAAAGAGATATGTTTTAAGCTTTTTTCTGAATTCGGAAGTCCAAGTAGCCTCTTAGTGTTGGAGGAAGGGAGTTCCATAAAGTGGGGGCGAATAAGGAGAAAGCTCGATTGCAAATGGATTGTTTGCTCTTGATTTTCTGAATTGGGATCGTTAGAAAGTTAAGAGTGGAGTTTTTTCGTGACCTTTTGGCTGTGGAGTCAGAGATGAGAGGATGAAGGCAGGTAGCAGATTCCTTGTGTAGGATTTTAAATATTATGGCGAGGACTCTGTATTTAATTCTGTCAGTAATAGGAAGCCAGTGGAGTTGTCTTAGTATTGGGGTGATGTGGTCTCGACGGGAGCTCTAGTGATTATTCATGCAGCTGTGTTCTGGGCCATTTGCAAGGTGTGGAGGGTGTGTTTGGGGAGGCCTTGGTAAATGATGTTACAATAATTCAGAACAGATGTAGTTATGTTTTGGCAGATGGTAGGGAATAGATCTGCCGGGAGGAGGGCGTGAAGATTTTTCAGAATACTTAGCTTTAGGTAGACAGAGGATGTTGTTCACTTTATATGTGGTTGGAAGGTTAGGTGCTGGTCAAGTGTTATGCCCGGGTATATTATTTTGTTTTTGACTCTGATTTCCACCAATGTTGGTGGTTAGGAGAAGGTTGGGTCAATAGTTATGTATAGGGCTTCAGTCTTTTCATTGCTTATGTGTAGATTGTGTCGGGTAAGTCAGTTCTTTGCATTCTTGAAACAGTTTCGGAAGATAGTGAGGTCAGGATAAAGGAGGTTAATGGGGGTAAAGAACATTATATCATCGGCATAAATTTGATATTGGATTTTGTGTGTGTGGAAGACTTGGCATATCTGTTGGATGAAGATATTAAAGAGGAGGGCTGAGAGGCTTGAGCCCTGAGGAACTCTTGTTTGTTTAGTGAATGGGATTGAGGTCCTTTTGCCAATTCTAAATTGCTGTTTTCGAGAATCTAGGTAAGAGTGGAACCAAGTGAGTGTGATCGCCTGGAGTCCAATCTCTGAAAATCTTTGTAGTAGTAGGTAGTGAGGAATGGAGTCAAATGCAGAGGAAATGTCAAGGAATATCAAAATGAAGATATTCTTAGGGTTTTGTGAGCCAGTTATGAGCATATTTAATAGAGAGGTGATAAGAGTTTCAAACCCATGATGTTATCTGAATCCATGTTGAAATAGGTCAAGTGGGGTGTTTTCTGTAAGGTGGTCTTGAAGTTGTATGAGTACGATTTTCTCTAGGATCTTTGCAACAAATGGGATCCTTGATATAGGTCTATAGGATTTTGGGCAGGTTGAGTCAAGCTTGATGCTTTTTATAAGAGGCTGGATTGATGATTGCTTCAGTGGGGCGGGCACTTGGACTAGGGACAAGGAGGAATGAGCTATATTCATTAGATAAGTGCTGAGGTGAGGTTGAGTGAGTTTTACCCAGGATACTGGGCATGGGTCAAGTGCAGAAGTTGTTGTGCTGAGGGCTTGGATCGTATCTTCTATATTTTTGAGTATTGGGAGGTCGAACTGAGACCATGGCCTTTGGGGTGTTGAAGTGTGGTCAGGTGTTGTTGCGGGGTGGACTGTTGGAGGTATGTGTAGCTCTTTGGAGATTAGGTAAGAGGTAAACTTTTGCGGGCATATGTGGTCTTGTGGTTTTCCTTTGGATGGTTCCTTTAGGAGTGTTTTTGCTAATGCGAATAGTTCTCTTGGTTTATTTATTGCCTTGGTGATGAGATCGGTATGGTATTCCTTTTTACATTTGAGTGTTTCTTCGTGTATAGTTTAAGTTGTTACAGTTGTGTGGAGGAGTGGAACCCTTGAACGTCTCCATTTGCATTCAAAGCGGCATAATTTGTTTTTCTGCTTCTGAAGTGGGACTGAGAATCATGAGGCCTTGGTCCTAGGTTTTTCTATATCATCTCTTTGAATGGGCGAGGGCTGCTGCGGATAGGATTTCGTTCCAGCCTTGGATTAAAATGTAGAGGTCTGCATTCAAGGCTTCAAAAGCATCCAGTTGTGGAATGACAGCTTCTCTGAAGTGTTTGTTGTTGAAATCTCTGAATCTCTGGGTAGTGTGGCATGAAGGAGCTTGGGTAGTTTGCTGTGAGGTAAAGTGGATGGGGCAGAGGATGGCCACATGGTCTGACCATGGTACTGGGATGATTGTGATAGATGGCTGGTGAGATACAGGGGGAATATTAGAAGGCATAAATATGAGGCATATATATAAGGTCCCTTTGTGTGTGTTGGTCTGGTGACGATCTGGATGTAGCCAAGAGCTTCCATTGCATCAAGAAAAGTGCTGGATTGAGAGAAGGAGGTGGAGGCTAGGTTGAGGTCTCCGAGTAATATTAGAAGTTGGTGACTGGTTGGGGTGGAGCAAGCAGTTTCGAGAAGAGAGTTCAGATGCATTGCTATGGGGTGCTCTGTATATTAGAGTGAGATGGAGTTGCTAGTCACTAGTAAGGTGTCGATTTCTGTAATGGAGTTGATGTCAACGACTTTGAGCTTAAGATTTTCTTTAGAGATGATACATACCTCTCCACCTCTGCTGTGCACTCTGTTTGCAGTGAGTATTGTGTATAAGGGGGTGGGTGGGGCATAGCCGATTTAAGAGGACTGTGTCCGAGTCAGTGAGCCAACTTTCAGTTATGCAGAGGATGTCAAGGTTATGTTCACTGATAATTCTCTGGCCACCCAATCAAATATATTGATTAGATTTGCTTGGCATGACCTACCTCAGGTAAAAACCACATCGATACAGACTTTTTAACAAAATGAATTATAGATAATGAAATTATCCTTTCTTTCAGTACATCTTCATTACTTTTACTAACCCCATGAAAAGGACCTAGAGCCCTGCTTTCAAACAAGTTAACAAACCTCTTCCATTTGAAGCCTTAAGGACAGCTAGCGAATTCCTTTTTAGTATCTAAGACTAGAAACACCTAATCTAAACACCCCTTAAGTCACAGCCATCAGTGCTGTGGTTCTTCCCAACACAGATATATGATAGTTAATGATGGACATCTTTTGTGTGCACTCAGGGCAAAATTTGATGCCACTAGCCGCCGCCTCTGACAAGGTGAGAAAACTTGATGCCATGCAAATGTAGAAAACATATTTCTTCAGAGAAAGACATCTTAAAGGAAAATAAACTGGTATGTCTGCTCAATCTATATAAAAACAGCTAGTAGGTGAACAGGGAGAAAACAAATATCAAACATAAAATGGATGAAAAACACAATAAAACTAGTTAAGTACAATTTTTAAAATTTGTAGCCAAATGGCGAGAACGCAGCTGATGGCTGCTAAGACAGCTGCAGAGACTATAGGAGCGCGTTCAACTAGGGCAGCATAGATGAAAAAATGAAAAACAGCTGCAGGGTCATCACAATGTGGAATGTCCCACATATACTCAAGTAAAGACTTTTAGTCTTTACTAGAAAACTCTAGAAAATATATTCTGCTTAATAGCGCACACAGTCATGTGTTAGGTGAACCGCTAGCTTTAGAGATTGCAACTTTTTTAAAAGCTGAAGACAAGGAAAAAGAAATGCGAGTAAAAAAAAGTTAGATAATACACTTAAAACCATTTGTATAAAACCTGTCGTAAAACAACTGCAGAAGAAAGCGTAGTTACTCACCTGTAACAGGTGTTCTCCAGGGACAGCAGCAATCAGTCCTCACATATGGGTAATGTAAGCACTGACGGAGTCCACGTGAAGCATTTCCACAGCTTTCAAAGAAAGCCTTTGGGACATGCTACCATGCATGTGTGGCCTCCTTCCCATCCTAGGGTGCCATCTTGCTCAGTCAGATGACATAGCTACGACAGCAGTAACAACTAAAACAAGATATGGAGGCAACCCCCAGAGGAGGAGGGAGGGTTGTGAAGACTGATTCCTAGAGAACACCTGTTACAGATGAGCAACTACGCTTTCTCCAGGAACAAGCAGGAAGTCAGTCCGCACATATGGGACTCCCTAGTTCCAGGCTGCCAAGGACCACACCAAAGGCGACCAATCGAAATGTGAGTCCCCACTGAGAGACTCTGCAAGACCCTAGCGTCCAACGACACTATCACCCTGGTAGCCTGAACACAGAAGGGTCGGAGGGCAGTAGCTGCCTATACCCCGAGAAAATTACAGAGTACTGCCTGGCCAGCGGGACTCGCTCTCTAGGCAGTAGTGAGCTGCGAATGTATGAATTGAAGACCATATGGCAGCCTTGCAGATTTCCGTCACTGGCACTGAGCGGAGTATGGCCTCCGATGCGGCCATCGCCCTCATGCGATGCGCTGTGATCCGATGCTCAAGGGAGAGGCCAGCTTGCTCATAGGCGAGGGCAATACAGTCCACCACCCGAGTAAACTGAGTTCGCTTAGTCAGGAGGAGCCCCAGTCTGCTAGGGTCATAAGACACAAAAAGCTGAGTAATTTTTCGGTGGCCCTGGGTCCGCTGTAAGTAGAAGGACAGGGCTCGCTTGAAATCTAGTGTGAAGTTCTTCCTTGCCAGCAGGCGGCCGCGGAAAGAAGGTGGGAAGGACCACCTCCTGGTTGAGGTGGAAAGGAGACACCACTTTCGGGAGGAATATGGGGTGTGTGCGGAGCACTACCCTGTTCTTGTAGAACCTTGTATATGGTGAATCTGCCATGAGGGGCTGGAATTTGCTCACTCTTCGAGCAGACGTAAGGGCCACCAGAAAGGCCACTTTCCAAGATAGTTACCACAGGTGGCAAGAGGCCAGGGGCTCAAACAGCGGTTTGGTGAGCTGGGAGAGCACCATGTTGAGGTCCTACTCTGCCGCCAGAGGGCAAAGAGGGGGCTTGGATAACAAGAGGCCCTGGAGGAACCTGGAGACCAGGGGCTGGCTTGAGAGGGGTTTTCCCTCGATAGGATGGTTGTGAGCGGCTATGACGCACAGATGCACCCTCACCGAGTTAGATTTCAGCCAGGTGTGTGACAGGTGCAGTAGGTACTGCAGTACTAGTTGCACCTGGCAGGGGAAGGGATTCTCCTCCTTTTCCACACACAAGGCAGAGAACCGTCTCCACTTAAAAGTGTAAGCCCGTCTGGTGGAGAGTTTTCGACAGGCCAGTAGGATCTCCTCAATTTCTCCTGGAAGATTGAAAGGGGCCAATGCTACCCTTTCAGCAACCACGCTGTCAGCTTTAGTGCCACCAGACTGGAGTACAGCAGGAGAGAGCCCCGGGGTTCAGCTCAGAGTGACTGGGAGTGCCACTGACATGGAAAGCAGCAGAGAGAACCAAGGTTGCCTGGCCACCTGGGGCCAATGAGTATGACTGATGTCCTCTCGCTCTGAAACTTGAAGAGGGTCCTGGTAACCAGGAAGGGGGGTGTCAGTGGGAATGCCATAGAGTAGGCCCTGGGATCACATGATCAGCAAGGCATCTGCTGCTGCTGCTGCTGCTACTACTACTCTCTCCGGTGTGGCTGATGGGAGCAGAAGCGGGGTAGCTGCATGTTGTCCGGAGAGGAGAAAAAGTCCATCACAGGCCTGCCCCAGAGGTGGAAGAGCTGCTTTGTTAATCTAGGGTTTAAGCGCCACTTGTATGGGCAGAGACTCTGCTCAGCCTGTCCGCTAGGCAGTTGACCTGACCCAGGAGATACACCGCTCACAGGAGCATGTTGTTTCATACTGTGAAGGAGAGGAGGGACACTGCCTCCTGACAGAGAGAGTACAAACCCGTGCTCCCCTGCTTGCTGATATATGTCAACGCATGTGAAGAATGTGACAAAGAATATATATCATAAGATCAGAACACTGCGACACCTCCGCCCCCTACTTGATTATGCTGACTACCGATCAACCTTTCAGGCATTAGTCCTCCCACATCTTGATTTTGCAATCATCATCCTCCACGGGCTCTCTCAATCAACTTTAAATCCACTTCGTTTGGCTATGAATGCAGCTGCAAGAGTCCTCTCTGGGGCACCAAAATCTGCTCACATAACGCCTATCATGAAAGACCTCCACTGGCTACCCCTACAAGCCAGACTACTATATAAGTCACTAGTCCTGACCTTCAAAGCCATGAATAATTACCCACCGACACCAATCAGCAAACTAATTCATATCACCCTCGAAAATAGGAACAGAAGGACTACTGCTATGAACACCTTAATAGTTCCCAAGTTGATGACATCATGTACTAAAGCTACATCGAACAGAGCTTTCTCAATATTCGCACCCATAAATTGGAATTCACTCCCCCATGAAATCCGTGGCATCAAAAGTCTATTACAATTCCGAAAAGCCGTGAAGCATCACCTATTCACAAAATTCTACCCAGAAGTGATCATGGATACTCTCACAACCAACAGGCCTCCCACATACACCAGACACCTTAGCACCCTTATACAACCAGAAAATGGTTAGACTACACGGTAGCCCACAAGACTACCATCTACCCGTAACACCCACTTGAATACATGCACAATATCCATTCGAGCTTGAATTTTGTATATAGTTAAGTATATATATAATATAATGTTGATTGTACATAGTTATCCCTGTTATTCCATGTTATATATGCCCCGTTCTCTGTAAACTCAATGTTGCCTGTATGCATTGCAGTATATTTTGTTCAATGTAAACCGCGCTGATTTTAATAGCGCGGTATAGAAGAGATGTTAAATAAATAAATAATAAAACATGGTGACCTGGTTGTCCATCTGGATCAGTACAGGTCGATGCTGCAGGCGGTAGTGGTACGCTAGTAGGGTCAAGAAGATTGCTCTGAGCTCCAGGAGATTGATCTGTAGAAGAGACTCCTCCTGAGACCAGCTTCCCTGCATGCGGCGGTCTCCACAATGTGCCCCCCCCAACCCAGGAGGGAGGCATCTGTCGACAGGGTCCTCTGCAGCGTGTGTGCCTGGAAGGGCATTCCTGCCAGGAGGTGGCGCAGGCTTTGCCGTCAGTTGAGGGACGCCACCAGTTGGCAGGTAATTTGACCCTGTCCCATAGTTTGCCCGTGGCCTGAGTCTACTGTGAATGTATGCACCACAAGGCTGTCCGCATGTGTAAGCGGGCTGAAGGCATAACGTGGACCGTCGAGGCCATATGGCCCAGTAGGTGGAGGCGGTGTAACGTGTCCAGCTGGGTACCTATGAACTCCAGACTTTGGGCTGGAGAGAGATGGGATTTGGGGTAGTTTAGACAAACCCCAGGTGCTGCAAAAGAAGGGTTGCACGTTCTGCGGCCTGACTGACCTCTGAGGACGTACTGCTCCTGATGAGCCAGTCATCCAGGTAGGGAAAGACAAAAGCCCCTTGTAGGCACAGGTAGGTAACTACCACTGCCAGGCATTTGGGAAAGACCCTTGGCGAGGAGGCCAGGCCGAAGGCTAGCTCCTTATACTGGTAGTGCCTCCTCCCACCACAAACTGTAGGTACTATCTGTGGGAGGGATGGATCAGGATGTGCATGTATGCATCCTTTAGGTCCAAGAAGCACAGCCAATCTCCCTCGTGGAGGTAAGGCAGCAGCGTTCCAAGGGAGAGCATCTTTTACTTCACCTTCACCAGAAACTTGTTTAAAGTTTCTCAGGTCTAGTATGGGCCTGAGGCCCCCAGTTCTTTTTGGGACAAAGGAGTATCTGGAGAAGCAGCCTTTTCCCCATAGATGTTCGGGTACAGGCTCTACTGCATTGTTCCTGAGCAGATCATAGAGCTCTGAGAACAGAAGGGTCTGGTGAAAGAGAGGTCGCATTGGCTCTCCTGGAAAAACCTGTGTGGTACCTGCTGTAGGCGGAGGAGGTATCCCTCCCTTACTACCTGCAGTACCCACTGGTCTGAAGTAACACTGGCCCAACAGCAGGCAAAGAGTGCCACGTGGCCCCCTGTGGGCTGGTGAAGGTCTCCCAGGGGAGGGGAGGCCCTGCCCTGGGAGTCAAAACTCCTCCCGGGCTGGGTGGGAGCTGGGACTTCTGTGCCTTTGGCTTCTGGGCTCCATGGTTTTGTCTTTTGGGGTGAGAACCCTGCTGCTTACTCCGAGAAGGGCTGGTTGTGGTGACTCTGATGAAAGAGCCCCTTTTTCCTCGGGACCGGGGTCTTTTCCCCAATGATTTCTTATAGAGGAAGGATGAGGTCTTCTTGGAGAGTCTCTGTCGAGTCACCACATTGACCTCTATCTCGGCCGCCTTGTCGGCCATAAGTTTGCTGAACAGGTTCTCCCCGGTACAGGGGACGTCGAGCAGCTTATCTTGGACCCACTGCTTGAGGTCCGAAGACTGCAGCCAAGCTTGGCATCAGGTACCAATGCTGGCCACTGCTACCTGAGCCGCAGACTCAAAGCCATCGGAGGCTGCCCGGGAAAGGAACTTAGTGTAGCCCTTGATGCCGGAGGTCAGGGACTGGAACCATTGAAGGGGTTTCCCAGTAAGCCCTGCTGACAGCCCAGGCAACTCCTAGATTAGGGCCTTAAGGTACATATCTATGTATATAACCCATAGGCCAGCATCGAGCCCTGGTAGCACTTGCGCCCAAGGGCATCAAAGGCTCTAGCATCCCTACCAGGGGGAAAAGAAGAATGGGTCTTCTGGCTCTTGAGTTTTTGCATGGTTGACTCGACGACCATGGAGTTATGTGGGAGTTGGGGTTTTTGGAACCTGGGACCCTTCCTGATGCGGTATATGGCAATGAGGCACTGGCTGACCACAAATACCGATGCTGGGGTCTCCCACATGCTCAATAGGAACCGCTCGAGGATCGGCTGCACCGGCACTGTGAGAGTCTCCTTGGGTGGAGAATCTCCAGCTCTTCAGTGTGTGGGTCCTCCTCTGCCTCGGTTTGCACAGAGAGGGCTTTGGCCATATCTCTGACAAAGTCATGGAAGGCCACGTTCTCCAGAGGATTATGGCGCTGGGGGAGACAGGTCTGAGAGGATGTCTCAGTGCCGTCTGGTTTCTGGTGATGCCTCATCGTTGGTCTTCCACTCTGAGTCGAGGGGTGACGACAAATCTGAAGCCATGTGACTCCTTGCCTTGAGGCCAGTGCTGAGGGGCCTGGGGCCTTCGGAGGAACTGGGGTCCAAGTCGCGGAAACTTGCTACAGAGGATTGGATTCCTAAGGAACAGGACCAGGACCTAGACTGGCACAGACGACTTACCAGAGGCCGGTGGCGCTCGGAGCTCTGCTCGACATCCCAGGACCCCTCCACAGTCGGGGGGCCAGCCGTTGGGGCAGATGATGCGGATCAACCAGCCATCATTGCCTGCTGCAGGGCCAGGATAGCAGTGATGTTCTGCTCCAGGGCCACCATTCTGGTTTCCAAGCCAGAAGGTTCTGCAGCTTTTGGTGCGGGTACTGAAGATCTTGGGCCCAGCACCGGCACTCTTGTGAATGTGTCCTCGATGAGGACTAAAGTCTCGAGGAACCTCGCATGGTCTCCACCAGTCAAGGAATTTTTTTTGAGGACCTTGGTGGGCGCTTCTCAGAGCCGCCCGAGTCCCTCCGAAGGGTTTTACCGGGTTTCTTCAGTGGAATCTCGATGGACTTGGAGGATTTTTTCTTCTTTCTCTCGAGGTCTGAGTCTTCTCGGAGGAGCTGCTGCTTTGGGACTCCGAGGATGCTCGGCCTCAAGGGAAGTGCTGGGCTTGGAGCTCGGCCTTGGGGAAGCTGGTGTCAAGTCAGGAACAGTATTTCCTGCAACTCCGACCTCTTTTTATTGGTCTTAGGCATCATGGCCTGGCACAGGTCGCAGGGGGTGTTATCATGGTCCGGTCCCAGGCAGTCATGGGTGTCTGTTACTGACATGGTTTGACTGCAGCGGTCACATTTCTTGAACCCACCGGGAGACATGGTGATTAACACCCGGCTGGGGTCAACGATCCCCTGGCAAAAAAGGTGCTAAGGCCAGTTGAGGCAATCCTCGATTGAAAAAAAGGGGAAAAGAGCCGATCGCCAGCTTGAGGCGGGAAGAGGAACAGGTACACAAACCGGGAAAAGCTAACTTTTAAGGATTTAGCAAGGAATTCTTTCCAGGGAAATGGGACAGATGTCTATTGTGCTCCGCAGAAAAAAGGAGACTGAGCAAGATGGCACACTTGGGTGGGAAGGTGCATGGTAGCACGTCCCAAAGGCTTTCTTTGAAAGCTGGGTTAATGTTCTGCGTGGGCTCCGTTGGCACCAACGTCACCCATATGTGAAGTCTGACTTCCTGCTTGTTCCTGGAGAAAAAAAAACAACCTTATAGTGATCTAAAGTAAAAATGAAAAAATTACAAGTATTTTAGAGCAATCAGAAGAGTTTCTGAACTATACTCAGCTTGAAATTCTGATGGCATAGGTCCTAACTGATCTAAATTCACTTGTCCTGTCCACCAATATAGTTAGATGTCCTGCATGGTTGCAAAACATTTTGTGGCCTTGGGTAGATATAGAATGTGTGATAAGGAAGCTTATCATAGTTTAGGAAGAAATAATACAAGAGGTGAATTGGCTCTGAATAAGCAACCTGTGCTGGCTGGTAAAAGCACTAAAACAGAGTGTTTACCTAAAAGACTACCAGACCCAGAATGCACTGGTTTACAGAAAGCCTCTAGGAGAGCTGAAATAGGGAAACGTGTGCCTAATCAGAGAAGCAATTATGTAATCCCTAATCACCCATCTCCTAGGGCAGGGCTTGATTCAGAACACCTGGACTGTGCTAGGGTGCAGTGTCCATCTAGGCACTTTAAAGCTAGAAGAAATTCTTCAGAGCAACAGCAGGAGCAACAGAAAGAGCAAAGAGAACAGCAAGGCTGGCAAAGATGGCAAGAGAAGGAGCAACGGAGCCTGAACAGAAGGAAGAACAGCAAGACGTCCAGGAGGTCTAAGAAAGGAGCCCAAGGCAGTACGTATGCTGGGAGAGATTCCTGGGGCAAGCATTCTTCATTGGACTGGAAGAAACCAGAGGCTTGGAGATATACAGCCAGGAACCCTCAGACAGCACTTGTAAAGGAGACGGCTGCATCTACAGAAAGAAGGAGCTCTAATACCTATTTAAGGAGGTATGGGAAAAGAGACCTAAAGTCCAGAGATTCTGACTGGAAAGCTGGGCACAGAAGCTTTGCTACCTACTGGCCAAAATACCCAGAGAGGAAACCTAATGACAACGTGATCTCAGGTATGAACTCTGATCTGTTCCCTAGCTTTGCACAAGGAAGACAGCAGGGAGACAGTTTCTATCCTGATAGAGATCAGTTAGAGAATTCCTCTGAGCCAGTGTATGAAAGTGATCCTATGATATTTCAAGAGCAAGGGGAAATATCAAATGAGAAAGTGGAATGCATGGATTGCTCTCTTTCTAGGCTGCTGTTCTAAAGTAATCCTCAGTTAAGCATCAAACACCAAAAGGAACTGTACTGTTTATTTAGCTTCCCAGAAAAGTTTCTTTGAGAGAAAGCTTTGGGGAAAGTTGGAGCCACGTGGAGAGTGGACCAGCAATGGTTTGCAGCTGGTTAAGCACCTGTGATTAGAGCAAGGCACAAGTGCATGTGGGACTTTGGAAAGAAAACTTCTTCACTGTGTGAAAGGAAGAAAGTTGTTTCTTTTGATAAAGAGAATTTTCCTTTTGGGTTTATTTTTCATTCCAGCACTGCTAAGAAAGTTTATTAGCAGGGGCTAGAAGAAAGACCTTTTCTGTTCCATCAAGGTCTTTACTAAGTTGTTGCATAAGTAATTCAGTTGCCTTATTTGTTTTGTTTCCTGAATACAATTCCTGAAGAAATTATCCTGTTGATGTTACCAAGCATATCTGTGCAAGGGAATAACACCCCATAAATAAAATCTGTTTTCTGCTTTACACTCGAGCAACTACAAATTCTTTATTCTGGTTAAACGGCTGATTTTGTGTGATTGAACTACAACACCCACAATCCTTTGCAAGTCAAGTAAATTCCTGTCTTTGCCAAGATTGTGGAACTTTCACAACAAGCACCCCCGTTTACAAATGCTATGTAAATATAGAATGATATTTACTTACTGACATCAGACCTCCAACAAGATCACTTGTATGTGGATCTTCATCTTTTGTCCCAAGCTGTGGAGAATATAGTTCAGTGGTTCTCAGAATCTCCAGCACTCGGTCTAATGCTTCCACAACAGGCATCGGGCTACTTTCTTGTGCAGCATTTATAATATTTATTACCTAAGTGAAAATAGATGGTTTCAGAAGTCAAAGGGAGTCCTGAAAGTATGGGAAATAAAATAAAAGAAACCAAATATACTGATTAACTCAGATACGTCTTTTAAAAATGTATACAAATCATGAGAAGTCTTCATATATAACAAAGAGGAATGTCATTATAAATTCTAAAGGGCTGGCCTGGTGGCTCAGTGGTAGTTATGAATGAAAGCTCATAGGGCCAGTCTTCCAGGTCTGCTATTGAATGAGCTGGAAGGCCAAAGGAACAGGAGGAAACTCCAGCATTCCTTGACAGAACAGAATTTAAGCACTGGCTACAGACATACGACAGGTTTATATGCATTAAGAAGAAGTTTGTAATTTGCCAGATTTTTGGATTGAGAGGGTTGGTGTTGCACTTAGTTCACACGATTGAGCTAGAGAAGTCCCAGATCGTTCTGCTGTAGTAATAGCTACAAAGACTTGTCCTGGTACTTAAGTAAACTTTCTGCCGCACATAGCTTACCCCCCAAGACTTTCTCCTCACCTAAAAAGGGAGCCATGGCTTCCCTCCACCCTTTTAAGACACTGCAAGTCACATCCTGATGATGTGACTTCCTCCATTTGGTTCCCTGAAGCTATTTAAACCTGAGAACCTTCATTCTGCCTTGCCCTTTGATAGGCCTCTCATTAGAGTTCCTGGGGGTGCTACTATTTTTGTTGCAGCTACTGAGTTTTGCTTAGCCTATGGCCACACCGCCCTGAGTTTGACTGATATCGTCTGATCTCAGAAATTAAGCAGGGTTTAGTTTAGTTTATTAAAATTTAATATACCACCTTTCAGAAAGCAGTTTACAGTTAAAACAATTAAAAACAGTAAAGGAAAGGAACTCCAGGTGTCTGACAGGAAAGAGAACAATCAATCGCAGCAAAAGAGAGAGTGGACAAGAGGGTGGGGGGGGGGGGGATCCGAGGAGGAGGTGAAGCAACAAAGGTTTCTGCTATAGTTGTGTGGGAAGACAAACAGCTAGCTGAAAATGATGAATCTTGAGGGAAGCTTTGAGTTTTGGATAAGGGGGTTCTAAACGGAATTCAGGAGGTAAACTGTTCCATAGGCTAGGTGCCAGAAAGTAGAAAGCAGAGTGTCTAGTGGTTTCCAGTTGGGCTTGAGAGGCAGAGGGGAGAAAGAGTCCACTGGCTTGAACTGAACGAAGTACCCCATGGGGCCTAGTCTGGTTAGTATATGGATAGGAGATCACTGGGGTGTAATAGGTGCTGTAAGCTTACCTACCATTTCTGAACCTGTTCTATCAGTCCGATTCTAGACTATGATTTTGTCTGCCGATGTAGTACTGTTCTTGATACACAGGTATTGTCCTGGCTAGTCTAATCATGTTCCCGATATTCATTTCTGTACTTCTACAGACTCCTCTTATCTAGAGGTCTGTGATCATTGCCAGATAAATGCTGGATGAATTAATCTGAAGGGAAAGGAGGTTGTTCTAGGTGAATATGCACAACGTAGGCTCAGGGCCTCAGTGTTCCCTGCTGAGTTATCATTCACACACGACACTTTCATAGCTACTGAAATACTACAGAATATTACAGCATTATTGTGCTTGATCATCACTACTATACTACAACCCCCCTCCCCCCCAAAAAAAGCAATTATTGGGGTTCTCTCCCATTTTTTATATGTTATTTCATTTATATTCAGTGCCTATTGCTTTCGTCATGTCTGTACACATGCACAGATTGGTGGCCCTTTTGCTGCATGGATAGGATTGAAATTTAGTAGACAAGTGTAATGCCAAGGCACTAACCATGCCCGCCACACTGATGGGAAGAAAACAATGAACCATGTCTCCTTCATGTTATGCTAGACGTGTACACTTCTTTCATTTGTTTCATCTTAATTCCAACATTGAGACCTACATCTTCCTTTGGTCAAACCAGAGAGCACAGCTGTGGCTATGAATCAGTGAATTTTCTTAATCTGGAGTCTTAGAAAAGAAAGTCTGCCATTATGAAAAACTATCCCATAGGAAGGCTTTACAAACCAATTATGTTGACTTTTGTCATGAAGGTTTGAGTGAGGCAGGGATTATTATTATTATTATTATTAAAGACTTATGAAGCGCCACAACATACGAAGTGCTGTACAAACATAGAAGAGAGACAGTCCCTGCTCATCAGAGCTCACAATCTAATAAGACAGAAAACAAAATAAGTTACATAATACAAACAAAAATTTACAGGACAAAGTAAGCAAATGTTGATAGAGATCAAGATAGGGTAAGACAGGAACGGAAAGCAATAGTGAAGAGGTGGGATTTTAGTCTGGACTTGAAAATGGCCAGGGAGGACGCCTAGCGCACAGAGATAGGAAGACTATTCCAAGCAAAGGGTGCTGTCAGTTGGAAGGAGTGAGTCTGGAATTGGTAGTACGAGTAAAGGGCACAGATCAACAAAGACTGTTAGAAGAGCGAAGCAACTAGAGGGGGTGTAAGGAGAGATGAGAGATGAAAGGTACCTGGGGGCAGAAGAGTGAATACATTTATAAGTCAGGAGGAGAAGTTTAAATTGGATATGGAGACGGATGGGAAGCCAATGAAGCGACAAGAGGAGAGGAGTGATGTGGGAAAAACGAGACTGGCGGAAAATGAGTCGAGCAGCAGAGTGTTGAATTGACTGAAGAGGAAAGAGGTGGCTTGCAGGGAGGCCGGCAAGGAGAACATTACAATAATCAAGACGGGAGGTGATTAGAAGCAGAAGTAATACCAATGTGGGGAACCCAGTTTGGCCACTTCAAACACCTGAAAATGGCTACTTGTTTTTACTGCAACTGAGATGTAGAGACATTTTCCTGCTGTAGAAACCTTGGGAAGAAATCTAAATAATGAGTAATATGGTATGGAGCTCTGTTATATAAGAGATTGAAAGAAGCAGTAGGCTTAGAAAGGGAGAGCGCAACAGTTCAGCGCAACAGTTTATTGCATTTTCGGAGTTTTCATCCTGGTCCCCTACGGAGGGGATTACTATTTGGACAATTTCTACGGCTACGACGAATTTGCCACACCTTGGAGGAATTTAAAAAACATGCTCTTGACCTAAGTGACCGGCTTAAAAGTAGGGGTTACCCATCGTCAGTTATTTCTAAAGCGTATCATAGAGCCCTTCATGTACATAGGGATTGGCTCTTAGATCCTCAATATCGTAGGGAGCCATCTGCGGAGGAGTCATCAATAACCGGAGTTTTACCCTACACTGACCATAGTTCTGCGGTTTTACGTATCTTACACACTCACTGGTCAGTTCTACAACTACATGATTGTTTTAAGGTCCAATTACGGGTGGCTTTTACTCGCGGTCGGAATTTTTGTGACCACCTAGTTAGGACATCATTGATGCCGGACCGGGTGCCTTCACCAGGAATGGTGATTGGTCATAGACCTTGTAATGATTGTGCTTATTGTGCCATGACCCTTTCAGGGGATACATGGTGTCATCCACGGACTTGTGTGATATATAAACATAAATGGGACACCACTTGCATATCATCATATGTTGTTTATCTTCTACAATGTCCTTGTGGTCTGGTCTATATAGGTAGGACTATTCGCCCGATAAAAAAGCGGTTGGCTGAGCATGCCTCTCGGTTACGCCAACGAATTTAATCAGCACCGATAGTGACTCATTGTACTGCTTTTCATCATGTTTTTGAGGACCTACGTTGGACTGTGTTGGACCTTGTACCTTTAAATCCACGCGGTGGTGATAGGGAGAGAAGACTTCAATGGCTAGAACAGCGATGGATTTTTTTTATGGGTACGGTGGAGCCACATGGACTTAATCGTGAAATTGATTGGTTGAGTGTGCTGTGACGCTGTTTCTGTGGCTTATCTAATTAGGGCAGGGATTTCCCTGTTGGTGGGGATTCCCCTGTTCCTATTGGTTGGTTTCTCCTTTTAAATGCATTCAGCCTGAAAAATGTTTTGACCTGAGCCGCGTTGACGGCGTTTTCAACATTGTTGCCACATTACTGAGATTAGAGAGAAGCACTTGATACAGGGCTGGTGCCCGAAACGTGCACGTCGTGCCGAGCTGTCTTCTTGTGAGCAACGCAATTGGAAGGGGACTCTATAATGAGATTTTTCGACGGAAAGATAAGTGTAGTAATTTTTGATTTTGGGTGGAGAACCTTAACTGATTAAAAAGCAGCTGGCCGCCTGGTGTGGGTCAAGTTTCCATACTGACCCTCCTCCGGCTCGCTTCAACAAAAAGAATTTAAAAACACAGTGTGGGTCTTATATTTTTGGTGGACTTTTTTGTTAATAGCTTTGCTTTTCCGTTCACTGGACGGGGTTTTTTGGTTTATATTAGAAAGGGAGACGGCAATAGCTATTAAAAGCCAAAGAAAGAATCTGAATTGTATGAGACAAGAGAAAAGACTCAACTAGGAGGATCCACAGCAATATAACTGTTACTGAAACATGGGGAGTGTAGTCTACAGAGACAATTGCCTGGGCAAAATCACCCTGTGGTGCAAGTCTGAGTGACAGAGTTAGACGGAGAGTCTCAAAGGCCCCCTCCCATGCTATCAAGACATCATGGAGAAAAGACCACAGAACCTGTAGTACACAGGATATCCCTGCTGCATAAAGCCTGAAATAGATCGATTATGGTGAGAATCTTGGAATACTCTCCCTCTATTAAGATGCCAGAATACTATTTTATAACATATACAATTACAAAAATAGTCAGCCTTGCAGACAATCTATGGGTGCCTGCAGCAATTCCGTGACTTTGAACAGAGACACAGACTGCCCATTAATCAATATATTTCCCACCATCATAAAAATTGTGCAGCAACTAATGGTCTCTACACCATACCACATAATGTGTTTAAGTATATGCCACACAGTACCATGTGTTTACTACTAAAAGCTCCTTAAGAAGATAAGGAACAGTAATTCACTTTCAATTTTATAATAAGTTTTATAATATATATTATTAATTAATTATATTATTAATTTATTATTAATTATATTATTAATATATATAAATATATTATTAATTTTATAATAAGTAATTCACTTTCAATTTTATAATAAGTTTGTTCAATGTAAACCGCACTGATGCAGAACAGCGCGGTATATAAGAGAATGTAAATAAATAAATATATATAATATCTCTTTCTTTCTTTATTTATTTACATTCTCTTATATACCGCGCTATTCTGCATCAGTGTGGTTTACATTGAACAAACTGAAATTACAATGAACAGGGCATTATAACTTGGAGATAACTATTTTACAGGGAACATGGGCTATGGAGGGTTAAGTGGCTTGCCCAAGACCACAAAGAGCACCTGTGGGACTAGAAACCCCAGTCCTTCCGGCCCAAGGTTGCTGTCCACTAGTGGGATTTGAACCCCCAACCACTAGGCCACTCCTCCACTCTCCTCCTTATTCTGCTGTTAAATACTAAAGAAACACTAAATGCATACCACTACTAAACATTTATAAAGCGCTACAACCTAGATATAGTGTTCCATGGAATTTCCGTAGGCTACTATAAGTAGTCCTTGAAATCAACTTTATTTTCCTCCACTGTCCGATTCGTTCTAAGTACGACAGAAGTTTTGAAAGAGTTTTAGATTTTTAAACAAATGTCACTTGCAGAAAGTGTGCAACCCATTTACCTGACTAGACAAATGGCCTTGAATGCTGAGCAATGTTTATCCAGGGTGCTGAAGGCACTCAGTCTGAAACCTGCATGCTCCCCCCTTGCGGCTCCATATGCCTGGAACAAACTACCTGAGTCGGCGCGTCAGACTCCTTCTCTATCCCTATTCAAATCCAGGCTGAAGACCCACCTCTTTGAGGCTGCTTTTGGATCCTGATGCTCCTGATTATCTTGTCCACTACTTATGTGTATCTTGTCATACTCAAGTCCACAGTTTTGCAATTTTTTTAAATCTTTAATAGATTGTAAGCTCTGAAGAGCAGGGACTGTGTTTTAAAGCTATATACAGTATACAGCGCTGCGTACACCTTGTAGCGCTATATAAATGTAGTAGAAGTAATAGTAGCAGTGTGCTCTCTTTGAGGCCTGCATACATTACTGCTAAACGTAAAACTCAGTTTAAGAATGTCGTCTTTGTGGGTTGAGTGGGATCAGGGCCAGGAGGGGCTTGGGGTCCAATTTTGTAAGTTGAATGAGAGCACATTGGAGGATCCAAGAGTGGTAAAGGAGATTAGTTTGTGTTTAATGGTGGGGAAGAGATCAAGAAGGGGATATGTTAAGATGCTTTCAAGGTTATTCAGAGAGTGTTGCTGAAAAGGTGCAAGCAGGCTCAGGAAGGAGAGAGGGGGAGCAGCTAGAACAAGCTTTGGGTGAACTCAAAGCTTGGAGAGGGTGGTGAAGGGGGTGGTCTGAAGGAGGTTGAAATGCGGTTAAAAGGGCTGAGAGAGCTGATTAAGGGGATTTGGGCGCAGGGGGCTGCTTTTGATTTAACTATGGCTCAACAAAGATATTTTGAAGTGAGGAATAGGGCAAGGAGGATGCTTGCTAGTCAGTTGAAGGTGAGGAAACAGCAGGGCCATATTGTTTCAATGCAGAAGAAAAGGTGCGGGGGGGGGGGGGTGTTGTTGTGTAGGGGGTGATGAGATGACGGAGGAATTTGTGGGGTTCTATAGTGAACTGTATAAGTCAGAAAGGGTTCAGGCGAGGGAGGACATTCAGACTTATATGGAAGGAGAGGTACCACCCACACTCACGGAGGAGCAGGTGAGGACACTTGTCTGCCATTGAGAATAAAATCAAGGGTATTATAACGCCTCTATATCGCTCCATTCTGCAACCGCACCTTGAATATTGCGTGCAATTCTAGTTGCCATATCTTAAAAAGGATATAGAGGAATTCGAAAAGGTGCAGAGAAGAGCCACCAAAATGATAAAGAGGATGGAAGAATACTTCTATGAGGAAAGGCTCAAAAGATTAGGGCTCTTCAACTTGACAAAGAGATGGCTGAGGGGAGATATGATAGAGGTCTATAAAATGATGAGTGGAGTGGATTAGTAAAACAAGACTTTTCTTGGTTAAATCCATGAATCTGTGAACCTTTTTGGGAACCTGATAGGTACTTGTGACTTGGCTTGGCTGCTGTTTGAAACAAGGTAATGGGCTTGATGGACCCTTAGTCTGACACAGTATGGCATATCTTATGTTCTTATTAAAGATCTGAAGGGAGGTAAGGTCCCTGGGCTAGATGACCTGAAGGGCAAATTCTGTAAGAAATTTGCTGGGTCTTTGGCTCCCCATTTGGTAATGGTCTTTAATGCAGTGCGAGGTGGAGAGGATTTGCCTGCTTGTATGCTTGAAGTCAGGATTATGGTATTGCCAAAGCTGGATAAAGATCCAGAGATAACTGATCTTATAGTCCTATTTCATTGATGAACTTGGACACCAAGTTGTTGGCCAGTGTGCTAGCAGTGAGGCTGAATGCCTTTAATAGTAGCTTAATCCATGAAGATCAATCAGAGTTTGTTCCGTATACACAGACCGGGGATGTTCGTAGGGTGGTGAATTTAATAACGGGAGTGAGGACACGGGTTATAATGGCTTTATTACTTAATGGCTGATGCGGAAGAAGCCTTTGATAGGGTGGAGTTTGGGTATTTGTTACAGGTTCTTTCTAAATTTGGATTTGGGCCTTATTTTAGGGGTTGGATCCAAGCATTATGCCCTTCGCCTAGTGCAAGGGTTAGGGTGAATGGGGGGTATTCCAGAGCTTTTTCATTACATTGTGGCACTAGTCAGGGCTGTCCACTCTCCCCTCTTCTTTTTGCCTTGATGATTGAACCTTGCTGCAAGAATTAGGGAGGATGCAGCTATTAAAGACATAGATGTAAGCAGGGAGGTTTTAAGGTGTCCTTGTTTGCAGATGACATTTTGATGCTGATTATCCAACCAGTACAATCCCTGGGAGCGACTGTGAAAGAAATGAGTTCTTACGGGGGCGGAGGGTGTCAGGACTTAAGGCAAATTTAGTGGGAAGGGAGGAAATGGGGGGAATTCTTAGTTTATTCCTGTTTGAAGAGGCTAAGGGGAGTTTAACGTATTTGGGGATCCAAATCCGGAAGGATACTGATCAGTTACACAGATTGAATTTCCCTCCTTTGTTTAGGAAACTGCCTGATGATTTGGAGAGGTGGCAGTGTCTTTAATTTTCCTTCATGGAGTGGATAGCATGTGTGAAAATGACGACACTGCCAAGATTTCGGTACCTGTGTCAGACATTACCGTTGGAAGTTTCAAGGGGAGAGCTGTGGAAGTTAGATAAGAGGGTGGTGCGCTTCATTTGGAAAGGGAAGAAGCCACAGGTGGGTGCTTGCACTACATGTAGGGACAAATTGAAATAGGGTCTTGGGGTTCCAGACATTTGTAAGTAAGTGTTATCGAGCGGCCCATTTGCACGCAATATGTGAATAGAGGAGGAAGAAGCCCAAACACTGGAATCGGACTGAGCAGGCCTTAGTGGGATATATTTTTGAACTGGTTGGTTTGGGGAAACATTCAGCAGAGTGGTTTCAATCTTTTTATAGTTCCATGTGTTGCACTTACCTTACAAGTCTGCAGTGAAGGGAGGGAGTATTAGGGGGGATGGGGTCGTCCCAGAAACCTCTTTGATGGCTTTGACTGGGGTTAGGGATTTAGGTTGTTGGTTGAGCTTGAGGGAGTGGGTTAAGAGAGGGTTGCCTGAGGTAGGTCAGCCTTTTGAGGGAGGCATGTTTTCCTTTTTTGAAGCCTTACGAGAAAAATTCAGATTGTTCCAGTCTGATTTCTATGTGTTCCTGTGGATCAGACACTTGGTTGATCAATGCAAAATATTAAGAGGAGAGAATGATAGTCTGGGGATCTTTCGAAAGCTGTTGAAGGTGGAAGCAAGATGCAAAGGGTTATTAGCAAAAATCTGTGTGTACCTGGGCTTTACACTCAAGGGCAAGATTAAACAGGTGGTTACTTGGTAAAAGGATTTAGAGGTGGTTTGGGGATTGAAGGATTGGGAAAATATTTTTTGAATACAGCTACAATGCCCATTTTGGCAAATATCATTGAGAATAGTTATTAAGTTGATGTACTAGTGGTACTGTACTAGTGATGATGTGAGTAAATGGAACCAGAGTGCTTGGAAAGAGATCTGGAGGTGGTACGGGAAGGAGGGTACACTTAAGCATATTTGGTAGGAGTGATTAAGGGCTTGTGGGAATAGGTTGTGTGAGGTGTTTAGAGCATCTTTACTATTCTTGCCATAGGTCTGCTGGGGTGGAGAGGGAGCTAAGCAGGGTGCTATATGGATGCCTCAGAGTTATGATGCAAGATTGCAAAATGTTGGCATTCAGTTGTTGTACCAGATGAATAATTACTATATCAAAGACTATGGACCGTTTATCAATTAAGTAAGATGAGTGCATATGAACATGAGAGGCTCAAGAGATTTGAACGCACACAGATGCCTTTTTGCTATCTGGTTACAAGCTAACAAATAGTTAAGGTGGTAGAATGGCTGCCCTTTGAGGGGGGTCAATTCCCTTGGTAAAGGTGGTGTTTTTGAGTTTGGGTTCTAGGGTGAAAGATACTTGTTATTCCTGTGCATTGGAGATTGTATGATTATATTGTTTGCTTATATTGTGCAGCAGCGGCTTTTCGATGTGTTAGGAGAATCCAGATTGTCCCTGTATGAGGGGGGGGGGGGGTATGTATTAGAGCGGGCTGTTAGAGCGGGCTGTAGATGGGTTTTTGGTTCATGGCAGTCAAGGTGGAAGGGGTAGTTTGGGTTGGAAGGTGAATGGGGAGTTTGTATCTGTTTATGATATTTGGGGAGGTTTGGCTATGCGCATGATGTTTCTGGATATGAAAGTTTGATATAATAAACCTGCGTAAAAAAATACAGTTAAAAAATGATGCCTTTGAAGTACAATTAGCTGAATATTAACATATGCTAGCTTTTTATAGTTACACAGAATGTGCCACCACATTCAGTAGCACTATTTGAAATCAAAGTGTACCAATGAATATGTTCAATAAAAATAGTATGTACATTAACAAAAGAATGTGGCTGTTTGATTAATGTTAAAAATAAATCATATTGAACCTTGGTTATAGGTGCTTCAATAGTCATAGAATGTATCCTGGCCATCGAGGAGTGCCGTCTTTGCGAGCTACCTGCAGAAAATAAAACAGAATTGGATCACATAACATGACTTCAAATAGAAGTACCAGAAGCTTTAGGTTAATACTAAGCACTTCAAGCAAGTCATTTTATAAACCTTTTTACCCACATGAAATCTTGCTTTTGGGTGGAATTTTATAGCAGGGCACCTAGATTAATAGGGCACAATGGCACCTAATTTTAGCTGGTTTTATAAAGATACTTAGGCACCTATGTGTCTTTATAAAATACTAGCACAAATCCTGAAGAACTTACATCTAATTTGAATTATACCTGATCTAAAGCAGGCATAAAAGTTAACATGCATTTTATAAAATATGACTTTGATTTGGGATTTGAACCCTGACTTCCCTGGTACAAGCTCACTGCTCTATTAGGCTACTCCAAACTATAGGTCAAGAAAATTTGACAATTTGAGAAAACGCACAGCAATGAAACAAACTACTGGTGAGCTCTGCCACCGATTCATTATCTAACACCTTATTAACATTACAAAGATTAATACAGATGTCACATAAGTTATCTGTGAATGACATTTCATTGATATACCTCTGCTGAAAAAGGCCTCTTACAAAATTATTTCATACCTAAGTACATGTGGTACAAGTCGGTCCATACTTGTAGAGTAGGTGTGCTCCAGGGAAGAGTTTTTGGTGGGGCAATAGCAAAGTCATATTTTATAAAATACATGTTAACTTTTATGCCTGCTTTAGAACAGGTGTAATTCAAATTAGATGTAATTTCTTCAGGATTTATGCTAGTATTTTATAAAGACACATAGGTGCCTAAGTATCTTTATAAAACTGGCCAAAATTAGGTGCCTTCCTCCCCTATTAATCTAGGTGCTCTGCTATAAAATTCCACTCAAAAGCCCATTTTACATGCAGAAAAACTGCATGACCGCATACATGTGTAAAAAGTGTAAGAATGGAAAGTATGCGCCTGTCTTTATGCGATGTGTGCACAAGCATTCTCAGGGACATAGTTTAGGCAGAGTAGAGACAGGAGTGTGATGTACACACACATTTTCTACATGTCCACACTATGGCTCTGTCACCCTATATGAGCCTGATCTCGACTGATCTCTAAAGCTAAGCCGGTCTGAGCCTAGTTAGCACTTGAATGGGTGCTTGGAATACTAGGTGCTGTAGACTTACTGTGTGGAAGAATGACCTGGCAATCGATTTCCAGTCACAGTTTGCCAAGAAAACCCAGGGGTTGGATCACCAGTAGTCTGCATTGATTCAATAGCACATCCTTTCATTTTTTTTTCATATAAACAGTCGCACCTTTTTGAGAAAGGGTGTAAATTTGTTTGTTGGTATCTATGTGCTATCAAGGCTGGATCTGTGAACCAATTTATAAAGGCACATAGACACCTATGTTACCTTTATAAAACTGACACTATTTTAGACTTCATACACAGGCGTCCTGTTATAAAATCAAGCCCCAAGGGTTTCTCCATGATCTTACGAAGGACCAAATATAGAGATTTTTGAACACAAAAACTTGCAAGGCTAACTTTCCAACAGTTTAAACCAGACACACACACACTCATGTCTATCTAAATGTCTAGATTTTTAGACAAAGTGTGCATTATTTGCAAGCACTCCCACTTATACATGTAGCTCAAGTCTTTCCAATAGTAGTTCAAAGGCAGTTTCATTTAGAATGGCGGATATTTTCCTGTCCCCAGAAGGCTTACAATCTAAGTTTGTACCTGAGGCAATGGAAGGTTAAGTGATCTGCTCAAGGCTACAAGAAGCATTAGTGGGATTTGAACCCTGGCTTCCCTGATACAAGCTCACTGCTCTATTAGGCTACTCCATACTATAGGTCAAGAAAATTTGACAATTTGAGAAAATGCACAGCAATGAAAGCTCTGCCACCGATTCATTGCCTAACATCTTATTAACATTACAAAGATAAGTTCTGTGACATGCTGTATTAATCTGTGAATGACATTTCATTGATATACCTCTGCTGAAAGCAGGATATACAATTAGCCAAGATGGCAACCGGTTTAGGGAAATATGGAGATGAAAAGTGAAGTGACAAGCAAGTGATGCACAAATTCCCGAGTGATCCAGTACAACAGTATTGTTTCCTCGGTACTTCAGTTCTGTAATTTGCTGGATAAACGGAAGATCCTTTTCTTTCAAAGTATAAACATATTTATTGGACATGTAGTATCCTCGACTGCTGATCATTCTCTGGTAATCCAGAAAATAGTTCAGCGTGTTTCCTTTTAAGCACTTTTAAGAACCAAAGAAAAGAATGTCCTTTCTGAACAGGAACCTCCACTACAAAATTGGGATCGGTGGAGGGGGGGGGGGGGGGAAGTAGTGGTTACAGCAGTGGTCTAATGACCGAAGAGACCAGGGTTCATATCTCACTGGCACTTCATGTGGCCTTAAGCAAGTCACTTAACCCTCCACTGTCTCAGGTACAAACAGAACGCAAGTCCTCCAGGGACAGGGAAATACTCACCGTATCTGGTTTCAACTCACCTTCAACTACTACTGGAAAGGTGTGAGCTAAATACTAAATAAATAAATATAAGCATGAATATTATGGTCTCAAATCAATATCAACAAAACTCGCCAAAAACCAGGACACACAAAAACTTAGTAATAATTTATTGCTTTATTTATGAGAACACCTCAGAGAAACATCAAAGGGCTATCATAGGATCAAATATTGTCGACCTCCAGATGCCTTAAATATCAAAGTGATACCCAGTCACCACAAAGTCATTAAAAAATTAGAAAAATGTGGCAATACCAATACTTAGCTTAATAAGGACAAGCTGCCAATCTGTCAAGCAACATTTTCCATGGAAGAGTAAGCCAGCCAAATTTCTTCCTTCAGGATAGTGACCAAACGGGCTCAACTGCACAGAGAAATACTGCTGCCTTCAAAGACTAGCCAAATGCGATGCTCCTCTCCTTACACCCAGGGTAGATGAACGTAAAGAGGAGCAAAAGTCGGAGCATTGTATTTGGCCGGCCTTTAAAGGAGCAGTGTTTCTGCAGATGCAAATATGTGCGTGTACTCTATGCATGTACATGTATGTTATAAAGCATGCACGCAATGCCACCTAAATTGTATCACTGGTAAGTGCTCCGGTATGGTCTTCGTACATGCAGGCATGCTCACACTGGCACACATACAGCTGCATATTTACCTGGCCATTTTCTGCATCTAACACATGCTTCACATATAGAAAATGCTTTAAGAAATTACCACCTTATTTGAAAAGGAATGAAATTTAAAAAAAAATCTAAAACCAATTTTCTTTTAAACTGCATTCCTCAGTTGGTTGAGTTGTGGGAGATGTACTGCTCTTGTTTAAAAGCCAGTTCTACTTACCATCGCTCCCTCTTGACGTAGTAGATCTAACATCTAAAGAACCTTTCCTCCTGTCTTTATGCCTATAAGTCTGAATATCTGTGACAGAAATAAAATTTCAGCAAATATTACGAGGATGTTCATGTAATTCAAATATTTAAAGAAAGAAGCTGTATTTACAGTAAATTACCATTAGCAGGTTTAATGAAATCCATATACATGGAATTTTAGGGAAATTATATATAGAACTCCATATTTAAAAAAAAAAAACCTACAAAATATTTTTTGCAATGTAGATAAGAATTCAATGTACAGAACATGTTTACAGTTCGGCCTTCCATTAGTTGTGCACTGAAGTTTGATTTATAAACTAACTGCATCTTTTGCTGATAGTGTAATAGTATATTTAGTACAGACAATTTTCATATCTATTTACCCAAGTAAATATGTTGTCTGAAAATCACCCATTGTTTCCCTGAGTAAAAGTATGTGTAGCGATGAACAGCATGAGTTCCTTTACCCATGGGAAAGAGACGATGGGCTCAGGTCAGGATCAAGTTGGGTAAGGGAAGTGGAGTTTTGCAGTTTCAAATCTATACAAGCTATTTTTCATGGAAAAAATACCCACAGAAAAAGCAGGTGCTAATCTCTGGGTATTTTTTGCCCAGCAATTTTCAGAGGGAAAGTCTTACCCTTTAAGAACTGGTACAAAAGCCATAGGTAGAGATACCTGTGGATACTGCAGGGGTTTGAAAATTCACCTCTTGGTATAGTATGAATTTATTCTTATTATTAAGTTCTTAGTCAACTGGAAACAAATTTCCAGTTTCTTATAGAATATAACATTATGATTTTATTTGTTTGGAAAATGTGTGTATGAAACATTTGTTTTCAGAAAATACACGGATAATACTGGGCCATTCAAGCTGCTAAATGGCCCAATACCAATAGCTCAATACCATTTGCATATTGTGGGCCGGGCTTGGTTGCGCTTAAACCTTATCTGGATAGTGGCAATATTCAACTGCTAAACAGTTACTGCTAGCACAGTGATTACACTGTCTGTACATTCAGCACCACTACCTTATGGAGAGCCGCACTGAGAATATATGGATTATATTAAATTTCAGCACAGGTATTTAACTTAAGCCGGTTAGTGCCCTGGCTGAATATTGTCCCTTAAGCCAGTAATTGTAGAAGGCGGCCTAGCTAAAGCACTTCTTAAGGTGCCTTATGTGAAGACTATTTTATAAAAAAAATAATCTTCTTTATAAAATGCTAGTGTTAAGTAGCCAAATATATCCGCTAATTTAAGCTTGATTACTTTATGCCCATATCTAGATTTGTAAATAATGCACATAAACTATAAGATGTTATAATTTGGTGTGTACTTCTGTACTCTGCCCATGCTACACTCAAACTCTACTGTAGACAGGCTCACGCACTTACAAAATAGCAATTGCATAATTTATATATGTAAAGCATAGTTACTCACCTGCAACAGGTGATCTCCGGGAACAGCAGGAATTTAATCTTCACATATGGGTGACGCCAGTACTGACAGAATCCACATGGGAATGCTCCCCAGTGTCCAATAAGAAAGCTTTTGGGAGCATCCCACTGTGCCTGCGTCATGCTTCCCACCCTTACAACTCTCCCTCCTCAGTTGAGTTGGCAGCTGAGATAAAACCAGTACCATGGTCCGACCACCACATAATTAAAATAAACATTGTACCACAAGAAGATAAACCAGACAAATACCCGGACAACACACCCACACAAAGAAGATTCAAGAGCTTCGACGGGGACCAGTTCCTACAGGACACGATTCAACTCCTAACAGAAAAAGATGACCTAGAAGCCCAAATCACCAACTGGAACACCACCTTCTACAACACTGCAAAAGCAACAGATCACAGACCCAGGAACGTTGCTGCAACAAATTACAGCACAAACCATGGTACTCAAAAACCATACGAAGCGAAAAGAGGGAACTCAGAAAATTAGAACGGAGATGGAGACAGAACAAGTCACCCGAGACCCAGGAATTATACTTAACAAAGCAAAAACAATACAACGAACGCATCAACCAAACTAAGAGAGAATACCACACAAACATCATACACAACTCCAACAACAAACCTAGAGAGTTATTTGAAATCGTGAAAACCCTCACCAAGGAGCAGAAAACAGAAGACAAAGTGCAAATAGACCCACAAAAATTTGCTGACCACATCCAAGAAAAATTCCACTCAGAAGAACAAATAAGACCCAGCCCAGCCACAAAGCATAACGCACCCCCGAAAACTTGGGGCACATTCAGCACCCCATCCACAGAGCAGCTCTCCCAAATCATCACAGCAATCAACACAAGCATGGCTCCTGCCCAGTGACTTGGATCAAAGCCACCAAATCAAGCTTCATCCACACCATACACAACATGGTGCACAGCTCCCTAACACAAGGGCTCATGCCAAATCAACTAAAACTCGCCACAATAAGACCTATCCTGAAGAAATCCACACTCGACAAGAACAACCCAGCAGCATACAGACCAATCTCCAGCATACCCCTACTGGCAAAAATAATCGAAAAAACAGTACAGCACCAACTACAAGAGCACATCGACAACCACGCTCCAACACGGTTTTCGCCCCAACCATGGGGTGGAAACACTTCTGCTATACCTCTTCGACAGCATTCTCTGCCTCATAGACAACACCAAGAAAGGAATCATAATGATCTTCATAGACATCTCATCAGCATTTGACACAGTGGATCACAAAACTCTACTGAACAGACTACAGAACATCGGGTTACATGGTCCCACCCTGCAATGGTTCCACTCATACCTCACCAACAGACAGATACAGGTCAAGGTAGGCCACAACACCTCCCGTCCCATAAAAGTACTTCAAGGAGTACCACAAGGATCGGCCTTATCATCACTCCTATTCAACATCTACATCCAGCCAATATGTGACATCATGAAAGAGCACAACATTCAATATACAATCTATGCAGATGACATCATGATATACACACCTATATCAGTTGACAATCCGGACTACTCCAAAATAACAAACTGTCTCATACAAATGACAAGCTGGTTTCAAAACAACAACCTCTCTATAAACTATAACAAGACTGAGGCACTAATAATCACTCGAAACTCGGACTTTGTTCCCCCACCCGACATCAAGATAAAAGACACAACCATACCTATAAGATTGGAAGTAAAGTACCTCGGACAAGGAGCTGAACCTCCAATCACACATAAGCAGAACCACCAAAAGCGCATACCACAGAATGAGACTCATCAGACTGAAGCCCCTCCTCGCCCCTGAGCACTTCCGCACAGTCTGCCAGGCACTAATAACCCCACTACTAGACTTCTTCAATCCAATCTACCTTGGTCTAACAAAACAAACACTAAAACTGCTGCAATTGGTACAAAACACAGCAGCCCGCATAATAGCTGGCACAACAAGACAAGAACACATCACACCCATACTGAAAGAGTTACACTGGCTCCCAATCAGCTCACGCATCAAATACAAAACAATCATAAACATATTCAAGATCAAACAACATTCCTCAGCCTACACGCACTCATACAACCTGACACAAGCACACGACCAAGGAGAAGAGGCACCTCCAACCAAGTAAACACCCCAAAAGACTTCACCAAGACCCACAAGGACACCGCAGAATGAGCACTCTCCCTGGCCGCCCCAACAATCTGGAACACCCTCCCAGACGAGCTGAGACTAACGACAGACATCAAAGACTTTTGCAAACAGCTGAAGACAACTCTATTCATTGAACACTATGGACACGTCACATGACATACTAATCAAGCTAGAACAACGGACCTACCCACACCCTGACCCTTGTATATAAGAATGTATAATAGCTCAAAATGTATAATAGCGCACATTGTACAAAGATCAAATTAAATCAAATGCACACCACCTCAAACACACAACACGCATCACTGCATGAGAACACATGAACACTTTTATGATTGTTTGCTGTGGAGACCACCTTGATTGAAGGAGAAGGCGGTATAGAAATACTGTTAAATAAATAAATAAAATAAAATAAAAGGAGAGAAAAGAGAAACTCTACAACGTTTAGGGAAGGAGGGTGGATTGTGAAGACTAAATTCCTGCTGTTCCCGGAGATCATCTGTTACAGGTGAGTAACTACGCTATCTCCAGGAACAAGCAAGACTATAGTCTTCACATATGGGACTCCCTAGCTCCCAGATGCCAGAGAAATGGCCTCAGAATCAGTGGATTTCCCTCAGAGCAAAGAGGTCATGGATCCTCCATGGATGTCGGATATCGTTAAATTCTGGGATGGAGGGTAGGAGTTGCCCTAAGTCTGAAAGAAGTTCTGGAGTACAGCCTGACCAAACATGGCAACCCAGCAGGAGTCCTTGTCAAGACAGTAATGAGAAGCAAAGGTATGCACTGAAGACCAGACAGCTGCTTTGCAGATTTTATCTATGGCCACAGACCAAAGGCTTGTCGTCGAGGCAGCCATGGCACGAACATTATGGGCAGTGATGTGCCCTTCAAGGGATAGTCCTGCATTAGCATAAGCAAATGAGATGCAATCTGCTATCCAACTGGACAGGGGGTGTTTAGAAACTGGAAGACCCAAGTGACTAGGATCAAAGGAAATGAACAACTGCAAAACTCTGCGGTGCTCTCGAGGCCTTTGAAGATAAAAAGCTAAGGCATGCTTGCAGTCAAGGGTGTGCAAGGTTGCCTCTGCCCTAGAGAAATGTGGTCTACGGAAAAAGACAGGAAGGTAAACTGACTGAGATGGAAAGGAGACACCATGTTTAGCAATAAATGCAGATGAGTTCTAAGGACAACCTTATCATGGTAGAACAGGGTGCGTAAGGTGAATCTGCCACCAAAGCTTGGAGCTTACTAATGCGTTTAGCCGAAGTGAGGGCAATTAGGAAGATAATCTTCCATGAGAGAAACTTTAGTGAGTTGTGGCTAAAGGTTTAAAAGGCGGCTTATGGAGCTGCCCCAAGACAACATTAAGATCCCATGCCACCGGTGGTGGTCTGATAGGAGGCTTGGTCAATAAGAGCCCTCTCGTGAAGCGCACCAAAAGTGGCTGTGAGGAGATAGGCTGTCCATCCAAGGGATGGTAAGAAGCAGCAATTGTACTAAAGTGAACCTTTGCCGAGTTTGTCTTGAGACCAGATGAGGAAATATGTAGGAGATACTGTAGGAGAGCCTCCATAGGAACTGAGAAGGGATCAAGCGCCTTCTGGGAACACCAGGCAGAGAACCTATGCCACATGAACTCATAAGAACGTCTGGTGGATGGTTTCCTGGAGGCTAGAAAGATTTCCTTTACTTCCTGAGTTAGGTTAAGATCTTGTAAAACTATGCTTTCAGCAGCCAAGCCATGAGATGGAGAGACTGCAGATTGGGATGGAGTAATGACCCCTCCTCCTGGAAGAGGAGTTCGGAAGCTGACCTGAGACTCAGAGGGCGAATCTGGGACAGACGTAGCAGGAAAGCAAACAATGGATGACGTGGCCAGCGTGGGGCTATGAGGATCATTTTGCCCCTGTCTGCTTGAAGCGAGTTTTGGGAATCAGGGATATGGGAGGAAAGGCATACAAGAAGTGCTGACCCAAATGAAGGTGGAAAGCATCCACCTGTTGGCTGCTGGACATCGGGGTTCTGGTGCAGAAACATGGAAATTTTGCAGAGTGGCAAAAAGGTCTATCTCCAGAGTTCCCCAGGTCTGAAAGATGAAGGAGATTGTCTCCAAATGGAGGGATCATTCATGTGAAAGAAGGCTCCGACTCAATCTGTCTGCTAGGACATTTTGCTGTCCCAGCAGATATACCACTTGGAGGTGTATCCGATGAGCAATGGCAAAAGACCAAAGATTGAGAGCCTCTTGGCAGAGAGGCCAAGAGCCCGTTCCTCCCTGCTTGTTCAGGTAGAATATGGCTACCTGATTGTCCGCCTGGATGAGAACTCTGTGGCCCTGTAGTTGTTGCTGAAACACCTTGAGGGCATTGAAGATAGCACGAAGCTCCAGTAGATTTATCTGGAGCTGTGATTCCTGCTTCGTCCAGAGGCCCTGAGTGGAGAGAGAGCCTAAGTGGGCTCCCCAGACCAGTTTGGAGACATCCATTGTCAGGATGCATTGATGGGGAGGCATCTGAAAAGGTGACCCTAGGAGGAGATTTGCTGGGGTACACCACCATAGAAGGGACTCGGTGAAATGGTCTGTAACTTGGATCTGGTCCTTGAGGGCCCCGGAGACCTGTTTCCACTGGGAGGCAAGAGTCCATTGAGCTGTTCACATGTGCAGTCGGGTATATGGAACAACATGTACTTTAGAGGCCATACAGCCTAGACGTTATAGCATCTCCCTGGCCGAGAAATTGTGTCAGAGCCACACTTGAGATGCAAGCTGCATTAGATGAGTACAACGGTCCTGGAGTAGAAATGCCCTTGACCGCCAAGTGTCCAGAAGAGTTCCTATGACTTCTATTGTTTGAGTGGGGATGTAGAAAAACAGTGGGCAAAACTGAAAGGGGATATTTTAAGGGCAACCAACCTTTTTGTTAAAATGGTAAATAAAGGTAAAAGGAAAAGGAGACCGCTATGGTTTTCGAAAGAAGTAGCTGAAAAAGTGAAGAAAAAGAGGGAGGCCTTCATTAAATACAAGAGATCACAGAGAGAGGAAGACAGGCATCTGTATTTGGAAAAACTTAGAGAAGCTAGCAAAGTAGTCAAGAAGGCAAAGATTCAAAAGGAGGAGGAAATAGCCAATGCAATAAAATGGAGGGATAAGACATTTCTCAGCTATATTAGTGAGAAGAGGAAGGGCAAAAGTGGTATTGTCAGACTCAAGGGTGCAGGGGAGGAATATGTAGAAGCTGATAAGGATAAAGCGGAATTGCTTAACAAATATTTTTGTTCTGTGTTCACAGATGAAGAACCAGGAGCAGGACCTCAGAAAACACCCACAAATAGGAACAGAAGCGAGGGACATCTTGAACAATTTTCAGAAGACTGTGTTCATGAGAAACTAGCTCAACTTAAAGTAGACAAAGCGATGGGACCGGATGGGATACACCCTAGAATACTGAGGGAACTTGGGGACGTTCTAGCAGCTCCACTGACTGACCTTCTCAATGCCTCATTGGAGTCGGGAGTGGTGCCAAAGGACTGGAGAGAGGCTCATGTGGTGCCTTTACACAAAAGCGGAAGTAAGGATGTGGTTGAAAACTACAGGCCGGTTAGTTTAACTTTGGTGGTGAGTAAATTATTGGAAACGCTGCTGAAAGAGAAAATAGTGAGGTTTCTGGAGTCCAGCGGATTACAGGATTTGAGGCAGCATGGATTCACCAGAGTCAGGTCTTGTCAGACAAATCTGATTGATTTATTTGACTGGGTGACCAGGGAGTTGGACCGAGGGAGAGCCCTAGATGTGGTGTATTTAGATTTCAGTAAAGCCTTTGACACTGTTCCTCACAGGCAACTTATAAACAAACTGAGCACTCTAGGGATGGACCCTAAAGTTACTGCTTGGGTTAGAAATTGGTTGGGTGGGAGGCGACAAAGAGTACAAGTAAATGGAGCTCACTCTGAGGAGAAGGATGTTACCAGTGGTGTGCCCCAGGGATCTGTCCTTGGTCCGATTCTTTTTAACATCTTTGTTAGTGATATAGTGGAAGGGCTGTCGGGTAAGGTTTGCCTCTTTGCGGATGATACCAAAATCTGCAATAGAGTAGACACCCAGGAAGGTGTAGATAATATGAGGAGGGATCTAGCTAAGCTTGAAGAATGGTCTAGAATTTGACAGCTGGGATTTAATGTTAAAAAATGTAAGGTCATGCATTTGGGCTGCAGCAATCCAAGGGAGCAATATAGTACAGGGGGTGAAGTACTTTTGTCCATTAAAGAAGAGCGGGACGTAGGCATGGTTGTGTCTGATGATCTTAAAGTAGCTAAACAGGTAGAAAAGGCGACGGCAAAAGCTAAAAGGATGCTTGGGTGCATACAGAGAGGAATGGCTAGCAGAAAAAAGTAGGTGATCATGCCTCTGTATAAGTCTTTGGTGCGACCTCATTTGGAGTATAGTGTGCAATTCTGGAGACCGCACCTTCAAAAGGATGTGAACAGGATGGAGTCGGTGCAGAGGGTGGCTACTAAAATGATTAGTGGTCTTCATTATAAAGCATATGAGAACAGACTGAAGGATCTTAATATGTACACCTTAGAGGAAAGGCGGGATAGAGGTGATATGATTGAGATGTTTAAATACCTCCATGGCATAAATGTTCAGGGACAGAGCCTCTTTCAATTGAAAGCAAGTCCTGCTACTAGGGGACATGGGATGAGGGTGAAGGGAGATAGATTCAGGAGTGATATGCGGAAATATTTCTTTATGGAAAGAGTAGTGGATCCGTGGAAAAGTCTCAGTGGAGGTGGTAGAGATGAGGACAGTAACTGAATTCAAAAAAGCATGGGACAAACACAGAGGATCTCTAAAGGTAAAAAGGGGACTGTTGTAGTTGTTGATATGGAAGGACAGACTAGATAGGCCATGTGGTCTTTTTCTGTCATCATATTTCTATGTTTCTATGTTTCTAGATTGGATTTTGGAACATTTATCACAAATCCCAGATCTTGCAATACTTTCATTGTACAGAGGAGGGATAGATGAACTTCTTGTGAGGTGGCTGCCCTTATCAGCCAGTCATGACTGCATATATAAGAGTCCTTAGATATGCGGCCATGACCGCCATGCATTCTGTGAAAACTCTTGGGGCAGAGGCAAGTCCGAAGGGAAGGACTCTGTATTGATAGTGATTTCCCTGGAAGATGAAGCGTAGATACTTACCTGTGTTCTGGAAGAATGAGGATATGGGTACATGCTTCTGTTAGATCTAGAGAACAGACCCAGTCCCGACTCTGGAGATAAGGCAGAAGGGTTCCCATTGAGACCATTTTGAACTTTTCCCGGTTTCTGAGTTCTAAGATGGATATGTATGAGAAAGTAGGGAGAATAGAACCCCATCCCTTGCTGGGAAGTTGAAACCTCTTCTATGGCACCCTGTGAGAGAAGAGAAGAGATGTAGTAGGAGAGCAGTGAGTCGGGGTTGAGAGTGATATTCCCCCACTAGGGTGGAGGGGGTATGCTTTGTAAATGAAGCCTGTAGCCCTCTCGCACTATGGTTAGTATCCACTTCTCTGAGGTGATGAGATGCCACCTGTGGGCATAATGAGAAAGTCTGCCTGCTATGGGGAGGGGGTGGGGGGAGCTCTCCAGAGGCAGGGTGGCTATGTTCTCTAGGAAGAAGTCAAAAACTAGGTACAGACTGGGTCTTGTGCAGCTGTTTGAGGTTTAGGAGTCTGTGGCTTCTTCTGTTTGGGAGGCTGTTGCCTCTTCCTGGGTACTCTGAGGCTGGTATTGAGAAGCTGGGGGTAAGAAGGGTAAAATTTCTTCTTCTTACCATAGAAAGCTTCCTTTGCAGCCACCTTCTTCTCGGCAGGGTTGGCAGTAGCTTTGGAAAGTCTATTGAGGGTAGTATTCTCAGATTCTAATTGAGAAGCTTTATTCTACGAATCCTTTCCAAACATGTTCTCACCAGTACAGGGAATATTACCCAGTTGTCTTGAACCCACTGTTCAAGACTGGATGTCTGAAGCCATGCAATCCTATGTGCACCTATGCAGATAGATGTTGCTCTGCTAGTGCATTCAAAGCAGTCAAAGGTTGCCCTATTGACAAACTTGGAAACATTTTGGGCATGTTTGATTAATATAAGATAGTCTGCCCTTTTATTATCCGGGACAAGAAGAGCCATTGATTCCAGATCTCTGGTTATCTCCTTAAGGAACATACCCATGTAGAGTATTTATGAATTTATGTGGGTTGAAAGCATGGAGCCCTGAAAGCACCGCCACCCAAAGGCATCAAGGGTCCTCGATTCCCTGCCTGGGGGATTGGAGGAGTGCATCTTAGAACAGTTAATTCGATGCACAGCCGATTCCACTACAATTGAGTGGTGTGGAAGCTGCGTTTTCTGGAACCTGGGACTCTCCAGTATTCGATACATGGTATTGAGTCGCCAAGTATGGGGAGAAATGGTGAGGGGTGTCTCCCACATCCAGAGCATAAGATCCTGGAGTATATGATGAATAGGCAGAGTAGTCGCCTCCTTAGGAGCTGTAGGATATTGGAGGATCTCCAATTCCTCTGCTCTAGGTTCTTTCTCCGATGTGGCCCCTCACCATATCCTTGTTAAATTCTTGAAAAGACATATCTTTGGGAGGGGACATGCACCGCTGCAGCGATGGTGAGGGTTCCTCTGGAAGACTTTGCATCTCTCGGGTACCAATCGATTCATCCAAAGAAACAGAATCGGTTGAATCAAAGTATCGGCGGGAGCAATGCTCCTGCTCCTGTAAACTCCGGTACAGATCGAGATCAGTATCGGCCTGAGAGACTTGCCGTACCAGTACTTCAGAACTGGGAATGGACTCAAGGGCTGGCACAGGCGGGAATGTGTCGAGTGACATGAAACTCGATGCTGACTGCATCGGCAGCGTCGACAGTACCGGTACCGATGGCACCGTCAGTACTGTCTTGACTGGTACCGATGCCACTAACACAGCTGCTAGACTCCGCTCAATGGCCAGTATACGCTGGCCATAAAGCTTTCCAATGCATGGGCTACCATCCCAGAACATGGCACCAGGAGCTTTTCTGAGGTGGAGGCCTCGGGAGCATCCTAGACCCCTTTGGTGGCTTTGGAGGGGAGGTCCTCCCACCAGGGTTGTTTGGCCAGTCGATCCACCTCCAGAGCAATGCTTGAGACATCTCTATATTTAAATAGAGATCTACTCTTGGAAGGATGGCCTGTCTTCGAGGAAGATTTGTGTTTCGATACCTGACATCCCTGTGAGGAAGACTATGCCTTTGACAATGTCAAAGCGAGTGAAACCGCATCTGAGGCAAAGAGGGAGCAGAGTTTTGTGGCCCGATTCTGATAGGCCTCTCTTTGTCATCTTTATGCACAGGGGACATTTAGATGGTTGGTGATCTGGGCCGAGGCATTTAAGACACCAGTCATGGGTATTGGTAGCAGAGATAGTGCTACCACACTTGGAACATTTCTTAAAAAGCACTGACTGTTTTTTCCATTGTTTCAGTAGACTAGATGGAAGGCCTAAAATGGCGTTGAAGTGCCTGAAGTAATTGAAGTTCTTTACTTTTTTTTCTTTTTTTTACAGAAAGAAAGAAATAGAAACGATGATATCGGTTCTGGTGTTGATGGGAAGGCAGACGCAACCACAAAACATAATAAAAGAAAAAGAATGAAGAAATTTTCTGTGGGGACAGGATTTGCTTCCTGCTGTCTCTGCGAAAAATGAAGAACTGAGGCGGGAGAGTCGCAAGGGTGGGAAGGCAGCGATGCAGGCGCAGTGGGATGCTCCAAAAGGCTTTCCTATTGGACAATGGGGAGCGTTCCCGCAGGTTCCATCGGCACCGACGTCACCCATACGTGAAGACTACATTCCTGCTTGTTCCTGGAGATATATCTATTTGCATATGGAAATCACTAAAACACAGTGATTTATCTGAATTGATGGAATGTAACTTATAAAATTACCTTCTAAATCCATAGCACAAATGCTACTTTAAATAAATAAACCCTGGGATTAATTTCAGATTTATGATTGGCTTAACCATTTGTACTGGGCACTTTTGCTCTTTCTAGAACTGTTGGGAGATATACTGTATTACTGTCTCTAAAAACTCTACAATACCATGGATCTAATAATGAGCAAATGATTACTGACAGAAAACCCACAAATTGAACAATTATGATTACAAAGATAAAAAGTGGGTAAGAAATTCCTACTATTACTCTTATTAACAAGCAGCACAAAATCTGAAATTCAAGCTCAAGGCAGAGGAAATCATGAGTTCCTAAAGATTATGGGGGCAATTCTTTATTTTCAAACTTCCTGCAGTGGTGCAAAGAGAAAGCATGAAGGGACTTTCACTTTGAAAACTGCCACTGTTACAAGTAAAAATGATCCTCTGCGCCTGCTTCTTGTGAATTTTGTTTAAAAATGGTGCAGAGATTTGAAAATGCAAACAGCATGCCTACTCTTTCTCACAACCTAAACTTGCATTTGAAAACATCTCACGATGCAGTTGAAATATACACAAAGATGTTTCGCCGCTCTAATGGTGGGCAATTTTTAGACAGTTGATTTACATGGGTAATAAAATGCCTTTTACCTGCCAAAATCACTTCGAAAACTGCCCTGTATGCAAGAAAGTCAAATGAAATATGTTGAACCACTCCTATGTGGATATCTTACAACAAATAAACTTGTAGGAAAGGGACAAACTCAGCTGTCGAATTAAGAGACTAGAGCCCAAGATTCCAGTTCAAATTGAAGTGGGATATCTGAAGGATCTAAAATTGGTACCCAAATTTCCAAAAATACGTTCTTGGAATTAGTAAAACAGCACACACAGCCTAAGGCATCGTTGTGTCCTTCAGCCTGCACATCTGAGATGGATCTAGAGGTCCTTAGACTCTTCGGAGAAGGTTCTTGTGACCATGTTACTATCCTGCATACAGCATCATGTGCCGAAAGTACACTGTATAAAGAAGAAATAGTAAGAAATATCTCTGTGCAGACAAACAAAGATCACACCTGTTTGAGATTCAGCCTGAACACGTTCACATGGTTTGTCTATCTAAAAATAAATAGGAGAAAAACAATCAGAGGAACTTTCGTATTCACAGGTAAAGCGAGTTGAATTTCATCTCATCTGGTGGCATGGCCATCCTTTAGCTTACCTTATTATTGTCACTGGATAGCCTACTAACTGACACATAGTGTCTAATCTTTCTGCAAAAGAAAAGAGTGTTATTGTTTCATCTAGCATGCAATATTCCTCCAGAAAAAAATACAAGTTTAACTGAGCCCTGTCTGATAAGACAGAGTGTCAAGCTAGGAAGGCTCTTAAGACCATTTCTGATGCAGAATTACTACACATTTGGCAGCGATTTGCAGATCCCCCTGGGGCTGCTTACACATCTTCAAGTGCTCTGCATCTTTAGACCTCTCAAGCTCACTTTTATTTGATAATCTGCTAATGTGCATGGTGTGGTTAAAAGAAAAATTATAAAATGGGTTGTGTGTGTCTGAGTGTGGGATTGGATGGGTAATACTTCACAAAACCTCCCTTGATCACACCATAAAGTAGAAGGGCTCACTGGCTCAAACTGGAGCACCCCTGAAACCCTCCCCCTGTGGTCTTCTGTTCCCTGGTGGCCCAGTGGGCCTATGCCCTTATTTGGCTATCTGACCTCTTAGCATTGCTACGGCAAGATTACTTCTAGAATCAGCCAGCACCACTTTAGTATACGTTGTCACCAGGGCAAGAGCGAATGGGAAATGCCTTTGGACCTGTTAGGGAGGGTCAGAATGCTGGAGGGGGAGGGTCAGGGGAAGCAAGCTGACCCTCAGTTTTATTTAGCTAAGTAGCGAGGCTTCAGGAGCAGACGTTTAAAACATTTTGCTGTATGTCAGGGCTGGCAAATGGGGACGGTAGTCCTTTAATTTTCTGTGGTCATCGGGAAAATTCCCCCTCTTCAGCTGGCAGGGGTAGGGTCCCTGCCGGCCTGCTCCCTGTGTACTGCTGCAGGGAAGCAGTCTTCAGGCAGTGAGGGTTGGGGGCTTGCTGGTACACTCAAAATAAACCATTGTTGCCCTGGGCTTTGATCTGATTTTGTGCCATGACTTCCCTACCACAGCACCGCCGGACTTGATCTGCCTGCCACCACTGCAGGGGCTTCCTGTGCCTGCTATGCAGTTTATGTATATAAATTCCCTTTTTATAAACATGTGAAGACTTATTTGTTTCAGTTAGCTTTTCCTGATGATACTTTGGTTGAGTTTGAAAATCCATAGATGATACATATCTCAAATATCAATCATGTGTCTAATGTTTATTGACCTTTGTCAATATTATTGAATTATCAATGTTTAATTATGAGATGGGTGGCATATATAAATACTAAAATAAGCACTGCTAAAATATAAATATTTTTATCAGACACATTACTAGGTAGTGCCTAATCTTGTTTTGGTTATAACAACCCTTGTCGACATTACTACACAGAAAACAAGGATATTCACCTGTAGTAAGTGTTCTCCATGGACAGCAGGATACGTCCTCACGTACGATTATTCCACAGACACAGCCCTATACAGTAACCTCTCCCAGGTTCTTCCAGAAGCTTTTAGAGTGGTTCTACCATGCGTGCATGTGAATTCCTACCTGCTGCAGCTGCACCTCGTCTCCTCAGTCTATTGACTATAGCTAATGCCAGAGGGGAGGCTAGAGGGCTGTGAATACATATGCTGTTGTCCACAAAGAACATCTGCTACAAGTGAGTAACCTTGTTTTCTCTGTGAACAAGCAGGACAAGTGCTCATATATGGGATTCTCTAGTTGCTGGCTGCCATGCAATAAGAAAAAAAAAGAGAGGAAGAAACATATTGTCTTAACAGCAGACACTTAAGAAACAATTGTTTTTGATGGCAACAAGCCTTTTAGTTATTCCTGAGTAGTGTTTTTTTTTTAAATAGAGGCAGTCTAAACAGAAAGAAGTGGACCTAGGAGGGATGTAATTGGATTCTACTCCCCCAACAAATTCCGACGTACTGACTGACCGAATCTGCTGTTGTGTTGGGAATTCCATCCAAAAGGTAGTGAGATATGAATGTACGGACCAAACAACAAGTAGCAGCTTTGCAAATCTCTTCTATGGAAACTGAACACAAGTGAGCCCCAGAAGCAGCCACCATGACTCGTACATTGTGAGCTGTGACATGACCTTCAAGGCTCAAGCCTTCCCAGGCACAAGAGGAGATGCGATATGCACGCCACATGAGTGCTTTTGGAGACAGCAGCCCCTAACTTGGCTGGGTCAAATGAAACAAACAGCTGGGTAGAATTTCTAAGGGCTTTACTTCATTCCAAACAGAAGGTCAAGGCTCTCTTATAGCCCAACATGTGCATTGCACTTACCTCCTTGTGAGTAAGGGGTCTTAGGGAAAAGGCTGGCAAGATGACTGACTGGTTAGAGTGGAAATCCAAAATCACTTCTGAAAGGAATTTAGGATGTGTTTGAAAAACAATCATATAGCTGAAGAACTGTGAAGGATAGATGAGCGACTAGGGCTTGGAACTAGCTAACACTGCATGCTGAAGGGACCATCACCAAAAACAAGACCTTCCAGGTCAAAAGCCTCAGGGCAAAGGCATTCACAAGCTTGAAGGGAGCTTTCATCAGCTGAGTCAATACCACAATGAGATCCCAAGACACTTTGGGAAGCTTGAAGGGAGGCTTTACAAGAAGCAAACCCCGCATAAAACGAACAACTAGGGGCTGTAAAGAAATGGTTTTACTTTCTGACAGAGAGATGCTCCAACTGCACTGAGGTGAACACTTACAGAGTTGGTTTTCAAGCCAGACAGACAAATGTAGAAGGTATTCAACAGTTTTTGTGTGGAGCATGAGAAAGGCCTTTCCCTCATAAGAGATGGCAAGCATCCTCCACTTGAAAGCATATGACCACTGGGGAGAATCCCTTCTGGAAGCCAAGAGGATGTCAGTGACACCAACTGGCAGGTTATGAGAGGAGAAAATCAACTTCTCAACATCCAAGCTATGAGGGCTAGGGACTTTATGTTGGGATGTAGCATTGTCCCTGATCTTGCATAACAGGAGATAGTGCATGGCCCAGGCTAATCAGTTCCTGGATGGACAACTAGAGAACAGAAGAGCAAAGCTTCCAGGGGAGAATCATTGTACCTTCATCACTCTTGAGTTTTAAGAGTTTTCCCAATGAGAAGAATTGAAGAATATATTTACAGAAGACCCTCCCCCACAATGAAGGAGCAGAACTAAGGCACTTGGAGTGTTTTGAGGAGTGGTGAATAGATCTATCAAGGGGATGCTCCACACTCGAGAGAGAATGGAGACACATCTCCCCAATCCATGGTCTATTTGTGGAGTTGAAGGACTCAGCTCAGCCTGCCACTGTTCTTGCCAGAAGGGTGCGTGGCCCTTTGTTTCATCGCATGAGAGAGGGCAAAGTTCCACATCCTGTATCTCCCAAGACAAGAGGTATGAGCCCGTTCCTCTCTGTTTGTTGATACAGAACATGGCTACTTGGTTGTCTGTTTGAATCATTACAATTTGGTCCTTTAATCCATCTTAAAAAGCCCTTAGTGCATTCGATATTGCTCTCAGTTTCAAAAAAACTGATCTGATGGAGAGATTCTTGGATGGACCAGGTGCCTTAAGTGTAGAACTCATTGAGAAGAGCTCCCCGACCCAGTTTAGATGCATCTGTCATGAGCGATTTTTGGTAGGGAAGAATTTGGAAAGGAAGATCCATGGCTAGATTGATATAATGCATCGACCAGAAAAGGGTGTCCCACAGGAGAAGAGAGACAGATATAGCATCATTAAGCTTGCTCATGGCCTGTGTACACTGAGTGGTCAGAGTACACTGAGACTGTCTCATACTGAGATGTACTAAGGAAGCAACACAATCCAGCCTATCTGTGCATTAATCCGCTCCTTCAACATTCAATGCCTGGCCTATGCCAACGATATCCTCATTTACGCTCCGTTCAAGACCGAGCAACCCGACTTCTCCCAAATACAAAAATGTTTTGCAGCAATATCTGATTGGCTCCTAGCTCAAAATCTCCGAATCAACCACAATAAAACAGACGTCCTATTCGTCACGAGGAACCGGAAATTCATACCTCCTCCATCACTGCAAGTCAACAACATGGAACTAAAAGCGAAATCCACAATTCGATACCTAGGCATTACCCTGGATCAACACCTTGATATGTCAGACCACGTCACAAACATCACAAAAGCTATCTATTATAAGATCCGGTCACTACGCCATCTCCGCCCATTACTCGAATTCTCCGACTACCGAACCATCTTTCAAGCCTTGGTCATCCCACACCTTGACTTTGCGAACGGCATCCTCCATGGACTACCACAATCAACCTTGAATCCACTCCGACTCGCCATGAACTCGGCGGCAAGGGTTTTAGTTGGATCCTCAAGATCCAACCACATAACGCCAGTCCTGAAGAACCTACACTGGCTACTGCTACCTGCCAGAATTATCTACAAGACGCTAGTTCTGACATTTAAAGCCTCCAGGAAACTACCTCCCACACCGATCAGCACGCTTCTCCATCACACACCAACAAACAGGACCAGGAGATCCACACAGTCGAATACCCTTGAAGTCCCTAAATCCTTGACAAAATGCACTAAGTCAACAGCAAGTAGAGCCTTCTCCATCTTTGCACCCATGGTCTGGAACGCCCTCCCTGCGGAAATCCATGTCAACTCGAACCTAATGTCGTTCAGAAAAGCCCTCAAACACTACTTGTTCCTTCAGCACTACCCTGATTCCAAGCCGGGTAAACACACAACCACTACATTGACCCCCCGCCTACCACATCCCATTGAACAGCCCCCGGTCGACAATGGATAACCAACCGCCACCTCCTGCTCCCCCCATCTCAAGAGCACCCCCAGCCACTATGAATCCTACATGCCCCATCTGAATACTTATCACTATAATTTGTATATAATATGTATATAATTCTCCCCAGTTCATCCAAGCTTTTGACCACCTGTTCCATGTAAACTCAATGCATCATACCGCATTGCAGTGTGTTTCTGTTTCTTCTGTGAACCGCACTAATTATAATAGCGCGGTATATAAGAAATGTTAATAAATAAATAAATAATAAATTGAAGCCATGTGACACAATTTAGTCATAGCTTGTGCTGTCTGCTGACTCTTTTGTATATCTTGCACTATTGCCACCAAATGGAAGAAAAGCTTTCACCAGAGTCATGTTTAGCAGAGCTCCAATAAATTCCATTTGTGATGGGGTCAAGTTATATTTGGGTTAATAGATGATGAACCCTAGAAGATCTAACAGCTGGATGGTAATGCAAACTTATTTTTGAACCCCCTTCCTGTAAGGTGCTGATGAGTAGCCAGTTTTCTAAATAGAGAAGCATATGCACTCCCAGTCTGCGTAGAAATGCTGTGACAACCACGAGGCATTATGTGAAGAGTGAGGAGCAAACACAAGATCAAAAGGCAGAATGCGGTACTGGAAGTGTTTCCCTATTACAAATCGCAGACACCTCATTTGACTGTGATGTATCTATCTGTATATAGGTGCAAGCATCTGTAGTAGATGTGACTAGTGTGAAGCACGACACAGGACTCCACAGCCAAAAGGTTTAAAGAAAATATACTTTATTTGGGGCAAGCATCCAGACAACGGCCCTGGCCCTCCTTGGCACCCATAGAGTTAAGGCCTCTGTTACCCTAGGCTTTTTCTCCAGCTGTAACAAGTCCTTAATTGCCCTCAGCAGTGCTACTCTGCTGAATAGCACAAATGGCACTTCCAGAACAAACAAAACTGGCTCCTCAAAGTTTCCTCACTTTGGGCAGCACAGCCCAGCAAAATGTTTCTCCAACCCTGTAGCACTCCAGCAGCAAGGCTGAACAGACAATAATAACTTCAAAAGGCTTCCTACCTCCACAGCAGGCTCTCTTTTACAGGTAAGTGATCTTCAGGAATGCTCCAGAACTCAGGGCTCCTAGATTTCCTGCTTCCTGGTTTAAACCCCTGGGATCTGGCCACAGTCTTCTTAGGCATTCTCCAGCCTATTCTCTTAAAGGGACAGGGGTTTAAGCTCTTAACAGAACAAATACCTCACCAATTCTGGCCTTGGCTGGGAAGAGTCCCTGCGGGGGATGGAGAGTTTCCCATACACTTCACCACATCCTTAGGCAGTTCAGCATCCGACATTCCCGGGCCCTCTTTGCAGGACAAGGTCTGCATTCCGGTGTGCCTCACCAGCCCTATGTTGGACCTCATACAAAAGGGGTTGGAGGCTGAGGAACCAGTGCATGATTTGTCCCTTGGTCTCCTTATTCTGCGCCAACCACTTGAGTGGCTGATGATCCATAACCAACATAAAAGGGCAGCCAAGCAGGTAGTATTGGAAAGTTGCTAGAGCCCACTTGACTGCGAAAGCCTCCTTCTCAATAGTGGCATAATGCTAATCCCGGGGAAGTAATTTTTGGCTAATAAAAGCCACTGGATGCTCCTTACCCTTTATCTCCTGAGCCAAGATGGCCCCAAGGCTGACAGCCAAGGCATCCATCTGTACAACAAATGGTGTGTGTGAAGTCTGGACACAAGGCTGTCTTCAGTGTTCAAAACGCCTCCTCCAATTCTGCTGTCTACCTGATCTTGTCCAGGGCTTTCTTCTGGAGGAGCCAGATCAATGGATTCCTGCCATCTTTGGAATGAATCAACAGTAATAGACAATCATTCACAAAAAGGACCGCACATGTGTCTTTGTCTTAGGAACTGGCATCTGGGAAATAGCCTCTACCTTTTTAAATTGTGATTGCACTTGGCCATTCTCCATCGAATATCCCAGGTACTGGGCCTCCCAGGAAACGTTTTTTTGGGTTGGCCATCAAACCAGCCTTCCTCAAATTTCTCAGGACGGCTTGTACATGCGACAGGTGAATCTTCCAGTTGGGACTATAAATCACAATATCGTCTAAGTAGGCTTCCGCATACCTCCCCCCGTGGGGTTTCAACAGGCGATCGACCAGGCGCTGGAACATAGCAGGAGCCCCATGTGGTCCAAAAGGCAGAACCATGAACTGGAATAGCCATTGGGGTGTAGAGAATGTGGTCTTCGGCATATAGCCTTCGTCAGGGGGTAATACCTCAAACAGAACAAACACAATAAAATGCAACCAAAAACACGGTGAGAATGAAAATCAATAAAATGACTAAAACAACCAATAAAACAATTAAAATGACTAAATTGTAAAAAGCCATGGAAATAAAATCAAAGATAAAGTAAAAGGATAAAAACTAAGGCCAAGTAAAGTCACTATGGACTAAAAACAATAGGCATTACTGACCAATGTGTGATAAAGACAAAGATGAGGACGACATACTTTTATAAATCCCAAATAGAAAGAGACCACACTTACAATAGCACACAGTGCGCATAAACAACTCGTGAATAATGTCTGGAGAAAATAAAGGAGCACAGTAAAACATGAAACCACAGATATAGTGAATACACTTTTGTAAAAATCGTGGCAAATACATTTGTAAAAACCTTCATATGAAAAGGAGGGAGAGGGGGAAGGCATGGAATACACTGGACCCAAAATGTGAATGCAAATTATAACTTAACTAAGTATTGTAGGCATGCTGGTGCTAGCTTTTTGCAAAACAGAAAGAAGAAGAAAAATAAATCAGTTCTAAATGTCACAGCATTATATGCTTTTATCTGTATTCCTACCACGAGCCATCATATGAGGATCATAGTAGCTCAGGTATCAAAATAAGAAGTGGCAGACATCCACATATACTCACAGAGCCAGCATATCACCCAAAAACCTTTTATTGGTCCAAGTTTCGAATAATGTAGTGATCATATATTGGAAATGTCGTATTTCCTTATTTCAAAGCAGGCTTTCACCATGTGTCTAAGTCTACAGATCACCATAAAGGAAGTGCTGAAATAGGCTCATAAGGTGTCTATGAAAAATAAAAAAGAAAAACAATTGACTCACCTTGACGGACTAACTCGTCCTACCTTAGTATCCAGACACAGGCACAATGAGTGCACCTATTAAAAGGAGTAGTTTCCTGCCTAAAATGGTCAAAGGGTGAAGCAAAGAAGATATGAGTAAAAAAGATAAAAATGCCAGATTGAATTGCAGGCTATGGGTATATCTGATATTCTCCTACACTCTCTTGACCTTATGTTTTTGAAGTAAGCAACCAAATATCGTATGGATGCGAAAACCTCACATAAAGGAGGTAAGAATCCGTAAGGTACAAAGAAGTTACAGTATATTACTGGACTAATAAGAATGGTAATACGAAATCTTGAAGTGAGTCATGGAAACGTAACAGAAATTCCCTTAAATCTAAGCTACATACCAAAACTAAAACCAGGTTATTTTCTCCAGAACCTGGATTAGAACAAAGTATTAAATGTTTTCACAGTCAGGTAGAGGAGAATCTTGATAACTCTGCCCCCCTCTTCTCATTGGAAATACCACAGAGCCAACAAAACACCGATAAGCAGGGTTTTCAAATGGATGCTCTATGGAAGGGAGGACAACAAAGGGGCTTTCACAATCAATACAGATTAGCGGAATCCAACAGATACAAGACACTGGAATACCATCATATGAACTTCCCAGAGAGGGGCAGGGGAAGGGGGAGAGGTCAGACCCATCCGGAGGTCCATAGAAATAGATGCATAGGAGGCATTTTTAATTTATCAAGTCATGCCTTGACTACAAATGAAATCAAAGTTCTTGAAAAGGGGTTGTTCCTTTGTCCCTTTTACCAAACTTGATGAGTTTACTACTCATGTTGAACTTTATAAGTTTTTTTCGTAAACTCAGGATTGTGGATTTTTTTGACAAACATAATAGTGAACAGCAAGATATCTCTGTGATTAAGGCCGCGTCCACATGGCAGCCTCCAAGCTGACTGATTGATGCTTTTGAGAAAATTGTATTGCCACAAGTAGAACAGTTATACTGTATACTAAAAAACACAATGTATTTCATAACTTGACAAAAGCACAGAAGTCTGCCATCTTACGGTTAAGGGATAATGACAAGATCATCCTAAAGCCGGCAGATAAGGGTGGTGCTTTCGTACTTCAAGACCGAACAGTTTATATTACAGAGGTGTACCATCCGATTAATGACACTATATTTTATCATAAGATTTATGATGATCCTACAACAGTTCTTAAAAGTAAGGTGGACACACTCCTTTATACTGGTCAGGAAGCCGGATATTTGACCACAAAAGAGTTTGAGTTTCTGCCCGTGTCTTATCCTGACAGACAATCGAAGATCAACAGAGCTCCAAGTAATCCCCCCTAAACTACCTGCTAGAAGTTTCTGCCCATTCAATAAAGATCTGATCCTGGCAGAAACGGGTTCGCTCCTTAATGAGACCACCATGGACCTGGAGGAGCTGATCACTTGCTGGAACAATAACCTCAGTGCGATTGCACTTCGTCAGCCACCTAACAAGTCATCAAGGAAAAGACCTACAGCCCCATGGTACACAGCTGAGCTAAAAGCATCACTCAAGTTACTACGGAGGCTTGAGAAGCGTTGGTGAAGGTCACATTCCATTCGAGACCAGACAACATACATCCAACAGCTAGCCGCTCACCGCAAAGCCATCACAAAGAAAATGAAACAGCACCACACAGACACCCTGAAACGCTCGCTAAATAAACCTCATGATCTGTTTAACCTTGTCAAATCTCTATCCAAGGAGCCAACACCCGAGCACCAATGTGAAATTCATCCGCAGGAGTTTTCCACCTACCTACAATCCAAGTTATGTCAGACAAATAAAATTTCAATTGGTGTCTCCTCCACAGACCAAGAGTGTACAACATGTGCAACATCTTTAACGTCTTTCTCGACCCCTTCCAAGAAATGCATCGAAGATACTATCATGAACCTCAATACCACTACTGCGCAAACAGATCCTTGTCCGGCTTTTTGGATGAAGGAATTGCACAGTGATCTCAGTCCGATAATAACAAAAATAATGAACCTATCTTTCACAAGTGGTTACTTCCCATCTGCCCTCAAACATACGTCGATCAGACCTCTGCTAAAAAATAGTAAACTAGACCCCCAAAAGGTAGACTCCTACAGACCCATTTCAAGTATACCTTTTCTTGCAAAGTTAATCGAAAAAGAGGTGCAAAGGCAGTTACAAGACCACATCGACTCTGCTGCTCCACTAGATCCATGCCAACATGGATTCAGGGAGTCACATGGAGTGGAAACACTCCTTACCACCCTTTTCAATAATATAATCACCGGCATTGACAGCATCCGTCAGGGTTTTGCACTCATTTTCCTAGACATTGCTGCAGCCTTCGACTCAGTAAATCATGAGCTTCTCCTAGGACTTCTAAAAGAGAAGGGCATCTGCGGAACAGCACTGGATTGGTGCAGATCATACTTGTCCGGTAGATGGCAGCACGTACGATCAGGCGGAACAACATCAGAACCGTTTCATCAAGGTCAAGGAGTTCCTCAAGGATCCTCCCTATCGGCATTGATGTTCAACATATACATGCAACCCATCTGCAACATCATCTGAGCTTTCAATGTCAGTTGCATGGTATATGCTGATGATGTCCTGCTCTACATGCCATTCTCCATAGATCAAGTTGACCTCTCCCTTTTGACCAACTGCTTCAATGCCATATCTGAATGGCTCTTGTCACAAAACCTTCGAATTCAGCATAAGAAAACTGAGGTGCTCTTCATTACGAGGAACCCGAATTTCAACCCACCCCAGTATTTGAAGGTGAAAGAAGCTGATCTTCAAGCAAAACTCACAATTCATTACCTGGGAGTTACACTGGATCAAAACCTTGACATGAAAGCACACAAAGCTAATACTGTAAGAGCAATCTATTTCAAGATCCGTTCACTCAGACATCTACGCCCCTTGCTTGAACCAGAAGATTTTCGGACAATTTACCAGGCTCTGATAATACCACACTTTGATTATGCCAACGCCATATTACAAGGTCTCCCCCAATCCACTTTGAACCCCTTGCAACTTGCCATGAATAGTGCTGCGAGGGTTCTCCAGGGTTCATCTAAGAGAGACCATGTGACGCCCCTTCTAAAGCAGTTACACAGGCTCCCTGTACAAGCCAGGATTTTTCTTCAAAACTGTGCTGCTGACATTCAAGGCAGTAAATAAACTCTCTTCATCTTCAATATCTGACCTTATCCAAACAACAGCTCCTAATAGACCAAGAAGATCCTCCTGATGCGGCTACGAGAGAAAGGAATCACCGAAACAGCGCTGGATTGGTGCAGATCTTACTTGTCTGGAAGATGGCAACACGTACGAGCAAATGGAACCACATCCGAGCCATTCCTACAAAGTCAAGGAGTCCCTCAAGGATCCTCCCTATCGTCACTTATGTTTAACATTTATATCCAACCCATTTGTACCATCATTAGATCCTTTAATGTGAGTTGCATGATTTACGCTGACGATGTCCTACTGTACCTGCCAATATCCCTGGATTGCCCGGACCTCACCCCACTAACTAAGTGTTTCAACGCAATATCCGAATGGCTTCTCTCCCAAAATCTGCGCATCCAACATAAGAAAACAGAGGTCCTATTCATCTCTAGAGATCTTAAGTTTATTCCACCTAACCACTTGGAAGTAGACAACGCCAAGTTGCAAGTTAAATCAGCCATACGGTATCTCGGAGTCACATTGGATCAGAACCTCAACATGAAGCAGCACATAGCAAAAACAGTAAGAGCGATCTACTTCAAGATCAGATCCCTCAGACACATACGCCCTCTACTCGAGCTGAACGACTTCCGTACCATCTACCAAGCCCTCATCATCCCTCATTTTGATTATGCAAACGCCATCCTACAAGGTCTCCCTCAGGCAACCTTACATCCCTTACAACTCGCTATGAACAGCGCTGCGCGAATCCTCTTAGGAGCACCTAGGAGAGAACACATCACACCCCTCCTGATGCAGCTACACTGGCTCCCCATTCAAGCCAGGATTAGCTTCAAGATCTTAGTGATGACTTTCAAGGCCATCAATGGGTTATCCGCTTCTTCAATATGTGACCTCATACAACTACCCATGCCCAACAGGATAAGAAGAACTACTGCAGCCAACATGCTAGCAATACCAAAATCTATGACAAGATGCGCCATATCAACTTCTAATAGAGCCTACAGCCTAAGCGCCCCAAGCCTCTGGAACTCCCTACCACCACACATCAGAACTATCCCCAACTTGAGCCAGTTCAGGAAGGCCTTAAAACACCTCCTCTTTATTAAACACCTCACAGCCTCCCCCGAACCCCAGCCACCAGGTATGAACAACACACAATAACTCCATCTCACATATATACAGTTACCTATTTCAATGTTTCAAATATGTATATAGTTTCCCCCGTTATCCAAGTTGTTTGCTCCTGTTCATTGTAATGACCTGACTCTTGTTTATTGTCGGATACTGTTTGTTTTATGTAAACCGCGCTGATCGCAAATAGTGCGGTATATAAGAAATGTAAAATAAATAAATAAATAAATAAAATAAATAAGATCCACAGCGATAAATATGCTAGATGTGCCGAGAGAATTAACAAGATGCACCTCGAGAACTGCAAACAGGGCCTTCAGACTCTGCGCCCCAAGATTCTGGAACTCATTACCATCAAACATCAGGGCAATCACTAACCTAACCCAGTTTAGGAAGGCCCTTAAACACTTCCTTTTCCTCAAATACTTCCCAGAGAGCAGTGAATCTCATCCCCATTCAAATACGTACAACTGTGCCACCACACCCTATCAGCCAGGTGACCACACCATGCAAGGAGTCCCTGACCATTAAATCACCCTCTTGCTAGGTCTTTATATGACACCGTTGTGTAAATAGTTACTTTTGTTATCCAAGTTGGTTCCCCTGTTAATTGTAAACTCAGACTTACGTACCCTGTCTGATTGTTATGTTCTATGTAAACCGCGCTAATGCTGAATAGTGCGGTATAGAAGAAATTGTAAATAAATAAATAAATCCTGTGACTCCTACCATATACATGCTGCCCAAGATACATAAGTCTTTGGAAAAACCACATGCATGACCTATAGTGTCTGCAATTGGATCACTATTTGAAACAATATCTAAGTTTTTGATGTGTTTTTAAGACCATTTGTCACACAGGTAGTTTCTTACATTAAAGATTCATCACTCATGATTAAGATTTTACAGGCTATCAGGAGAATTTTATTTTAGTTGCAATGGATATTAATGCCTTATATACTAACATTCCTCAAAAGGCAGCGTTGAAAATAATTTCTGATATCCTCATTATTAGGGAGAAACCTGTTAGAACTCCCACTTATTTTCTCACTGAATTATCTTCCCTAGCTATGACAGAAAAGTTTTTGTTTTAGAGGGATTTTCTACAAGCAAATCAAGGGTGTGGTGATGGGTTCTCCAATGGCACTGGATGTTGCCAATTTATGTTTGTCACAATTTGAGAAACAATCTTTTAATATACATCCTTTTCAGACACAGATGAAGTTGTGGAAACATATTGATGATGTTTTTATGATCTGGATTGGCATGGAACATAACCTCTTTGGCTTTTAAATATGCCTCTCCTTTATGTGAGGTTTTGATTTGAAACTTCCAATATTTTCGCATCCGTACTATGTTTGGCTGCTTACCTCAAAATCAGAAGATCAAGAGAGTGTTGGAGAAAGCATAGTTACTCACCTATAACAGATGTTCTCCAGGGACAGCAGGAATCAGTCCTCACATATGGGACTCCCTAGCTACAGGATGCTGAGGACTGAACGACAACAGCACCAAGGCAACCAATCGGGTAGCTATCAGTTGCAGAAAGTGAGTCCCCAATGAGAGACTCTGCAAGAGCCTAGTGTCCAGTGATACTCTCATTCCGGTAGCCTGAACACAGAAGGGTTGGAGGGCAGGAGTTGCCTACATATCAGAGATTTACAGAGTACTGCCTGGCCAAAGGCACTGTTCCAGCGGGACTCACTGTCCAGGCAGTAGTGAGCTGCGAATGTATGAATTGAAGACCATAAGGTGGCCTTACAGATTTCCATCACCGGCACTGAGCAAAGGTTGGTCATTGACACGGCCATCGCCCTCACGTGATGCACTGTGATCCAGTGCTCGAGAGACAGGCCAGCTCGCTCATAGGCAAGGGTAATACAGTTTCCCACCCAAATGGGCAGAGTTCACATAGTCATGGGGAGCCCCAGTCTGCTGAGGTCATAAGACATGAAAAGCTGAGGAATTTTTCTATGGCCTTGAATCACTGTAAGTAGAAGGACAAGGCCCGTTTGCAATCTAGTGTATGAAGTACTAGTTCCTTGCTGCCGGCGTGAGGCCACGGGAACAAGGTGGGGAGGACCACCTCTTGGTTGAGGTAGAAAGGAGACACCACCTTCGGGAGGAATTTGGGGTGTGTGAAAAGCACTACCCTGTTCTTGTAGAACCTTGTATATAGTGGATCTGCCACCAGGGCCTGGAGTTCGCTTACTCTTCAAGCAGACGTGAGGGCCACCAGAAAAAACACTTTCTAAGACAGGCACCACAGATGGCAAGTGGCCAGGGGCTCGAATGGCGGTTTGGTGAGCTGGGAGAACACCACGTTGAGGTCCCACTCTGCCACTAGAGGGCGGAGAGGGGGCATGGATAATAGGAGGCCCCAGAGGAGCCTGGAGACCAGGGGCTGGCTTGAGAGGGGTTTTCCCTCGATAGGGTGGTGGCGAGTGGCTATAGTGCTCACTGCTCAGAAGTACCCTCACCGAGTTAGATTTGAGCCCGGTGTGTGATGGGTGCAGTAGGTACAGAAGTACTATTTGCGCATGAAAGGAGAAAGGATTCGCCTCCCTTTCCGCCCACCAGGCAGAGAACCTTCTCCACTTAAAGGCATAAACCCATCTGGTGGAGTGTTTTCAGAGGCCAGCAGGATCTCAGACTTCTCCTGGAAGAATGAAAGGGGACAACGATACCCTTTCAGCAGCCACGCTGTTAGAATTAGTGACCCCAAATTGGGGTGCAGGAGGGAGCCCTCCTCCTGGGACAGGAGGTCTGGGGCTCAGCTCAGAAGCAGTGGGAGTGCCAACGAAAGGGAAAGCAGCAGAGGGAACCAGGACTGCCTGGGGCACCTGGGAGCAATCAGTAAAACTAATGCCCGTTCGCTCTGGACCTTGAAGAGGGTCCTAGCAACTGGGGGGAGGGTGGTGGGAACGCATAGAGTAGGACCTTAGACCACAAGATCAGGAAGGCATCTGCTGCCATTCTTTCCAGGTGCGGCTGACAACAGTAGAAGCGAGGTAGCCGCATGTTGTGTCCAGAGAGACAAAAAGGTAAATCACGGCCCTGCCCCAGAGGTGGAAGAGCCATTTTGCCACCCTGGGGTTCAAGCGCCACTTGTGTGGGTGAAGGACTCTGCTCAGCCTGTCTGCTAGGCAGCTGTCCTGGCACAGGAGGTACACCTCTTGCAGATGCATGATGCTGCATAGGAGAGGACAGCCACCACCTCCTGGCAGAGGGAGTACAAACCCATGCCATCCTGCTTGTTGACATAAAACATGGCGACCTAGTTGATTGCCTGGATTAGCCCAGGTAAGTGTGGCAGGCAGTTTCGGAATGCTCAAAGGGCCAAAATGATTGCCCTGAGCTCCAGGAGATTGATCTATAGGAGAGGAGGGAGGCGTCTGTGGTCAGGGTTCTCTGCAAACTCTGAGAGCAGAAGGGTCTGGTGAAGGAGAGGTCACACCAGCTCTCCTGGAAAGAAACTGGGTGGTACCTGCTGTAGGTGGAAGAGGTTTCTTTCCCTTACCACCTGCAGTGCCCACTGGTCGGAGGTGACATTGGCCCACCTGTGGGCTTAGAAAGCCAGGCGGCCCCCTGTGGGCTGGTGAACGTCTCCCAGGGAAGAGGAGGTCCTGCCCTGGGAGTCAAAAGCTCCCCCAGGCTGGGCGGGAGCTGGGATTTGGGCTTCTGTGCCTTTGGCTTCTGAGTTCCATGGCTTTGTCTTTTAGGGTGAGAACCCTGTTGCTGACCCAAGAAGGGCTGGTAGTGGTGACTCTGATGAAAGGTCTTTTCCATGATGGTTTCTTACAGGGAAAGGATGAGGTCTTTTTGGAGAGCCTCTATCGAGTCACCACGTTTGCTTCATTCTCGGCTTCCTTGTCAGCCATAGGCTTGCCAAACAGGTTCTTCCCGGTGCAGGGGAAGTCGAGCAGCTTGTTTTGGACCCATTGCTCGAGGTCCAAAGACTGCAGCCAGGCTTGGCATCAGGCGCCGATGCCAGCCGCTGCTACCCAAGCTCCTGACTCAAAGCAGTCATAGGCTGCCCGGGAAAACAACTTAGAGCAGTCCTTGATCCTGGAGATCAGGGATTCGAACCATTGGAGGGGTTCCCGGTAAGCCCTGCTGAAAACCCAGAGAACACCTGAGTTAGGATCTTTAGGTACATGCCTCATATACTTGAATCTAACAACCCAGCATGGAGCCCTGGTAACACTTGTGTCCGAGGGCATCAAGGGCTCTGGCGTCCCTTCCAGCTGTATTCCACGCTTTAAGAAAAGTGGAAGGAAGTCCAAAAAACTGCCAGCATGGTTTAAAGGTGAGGTCAGAGAGGCTGTTGTTGCCAAAAAAGCATCTTTCAGGAAATGGAAAAAAGAGCCAAACGACGAAACCTGGAAACAGCACAAGCACTGACAAGTCAAATGCAAGGCATTGATAAGGCAGGCAAAGGGAGAATTTGAGAAGAAGCTTGCTGCGGAAGCAAAAAGGCGAAGTAAACACCTTTTCAAGTACATTCGTAGCAAAAAACCTGTGAGAGAGTCAGTTGGTCCATTAGATGATAAAGGGGTTAAAGGAGCACTAAGAGGCGACAAGGCGATAGCGGAGAAATTGAATGAATTCTTTGCTTTAGTCTTTACTGAGGAAGATGTAGGGATGTTACCCATGACTGAAGTGGTATTTAAAGGTGCGGAAGAATTGAAGGAAATATCGATACATAGGGAAGATGTATTACAACTATTAGATAAACTGAAGAGTAGCAAATCACCTGGGCCGGATGGTATACATCCAAGGGTGTTGAAAGAACTGAAATACGAGATTGCAGACCTGCTATTAGTAATCTGTGAACTATCATTAAAATCATCTCCAATACCTGAAGATTGGAGGATCGCCAATGTAACACAAATTTTTAAAAAGGGTTCCAGGGGTGATCCGGGAAACTACAGACCGGTGAGCCTGACATCAGTACCAGGAAAAATGGTAGAAACCATCATAAAGAATAAAATTACTCGGCATGTAGATAGTCATGACCTAATGGGAGACAGCCAACATGGCTTTAGACAAGGAAGATCTTGTCTTACTAATCTGTTATGTTTTTTTTGAAGGAGTGAATAATCAGGTGGACAAAGGTGAGTCGGTTGATATTGTGTATCTGGACTTTCAGAAAGCCTTTGACAAGGTCCCTCATGAGAGACTTTTGGCAAAACTAAAGAGTCATGGGATAGGAGGCAGTGTACTATTGTGGATCAGGAACTGGTTAAAAGATAGAAAGCAGAGGGTAGGGCTAAATGGCCAATTTTCCCAATGGAGAAAGGTGAATAGTGGTGTACCCCAGGGATCTGTGCTGGGTCCGCTACTTTTTGACATATTCATAAATGACCTGGAAAGTGGAATAACGAGTGAGGTTATCAAATTTGCAGATGACACAAAACTATTTAAAGTTGTTAAAACCCAAGAGGATTGTGGAAAATTGCAAGAGGATGTTGATAAATTGGAAGACTGGGCATCAAAATGGCAGATGAAATTTAATGTGGACAAGTGCAAGGTTATGCACCTAGGGAAGAACAACCCAAACTATGGTTACACGATGCAAGGTTCCACAATAGGAACCACCACCCAGGAAAAAGATTTAGGCGTCATTGTGGATACCATGTTAAAACCTTCGGCCCAGTGTGCAGCAGCGGCCAAGAGAGCAAATAGAATGCTAGGTATGATAAGGAAAGGAATGGAAAATAAAACAAAAGATATTATAATGCCTCTATATCGTTCCATGGTGAGACCGCACCTTGAATATTGTGTGCAATTCTGGTCGCCGTATCTTAAAAAGGATATAGCGATTTTAGAAAAGGTTCAGAGAAGAGCCACCAAAATGGTAAAGGGGATGGAAGGATACTCCTATGAAGAAAGGCAAAAAGGTTGGGGCTCTTTAACCTGGAAAAGAGACGGCTGAGGGGAGATATGATAGAAGTCTATAAATTAATGAACGGAGTGGAACGGGTAAACGTAGACCGATTGTTTACCTTATCAGAATATAGAAAGACTAGGGGACATGCAATGAAACTACAGGGTAAACTATTTAAGACTAATAAAAGAAAATATTTTTTCACTCAACGTGTAATCAAACTCTGGAATTTGTTACCGGAGGATGTAGTAAAGGCTGTTAGTGTAGCTGGGTTTAAAAAATGTTTGGACAAGTTCTTGGAGGAAAGGTCCATAAACCATTATTAAGAAGGGACCCAGGATATCAATGCTTGAACCAATACAAGCATTGTGGAACCTGTGTCCCTTGGGGAAACTGCTAGGTACGTATGACCTAGATTGGCCACTGTTGGAAACAGAATACTGGGCTTGATGGACCTTGGTCTGACCCAGTATGGCATATCTTATGTTCTTATGTTCTTATGAGGGACCGAAGAGTGAGTCTTCTGGCTCTTAAGTTTCTGCATGGTCGACTCGACGACCATGGAGTCATGTGGGAGTTGGGGATTTTGGAACCCAGGGCCCTTCCGGACACAGTAGATGGCGTTGAGGTGCTGGCTCACCATTGGAACTGAGGCCAGCATCTCCCACATTCTAAGTAGCAGCCATTCAAGGATGGGCTGCATGGACACCATGAGAGTCTCCTTGGGTGGAGACTCATACTGGAGAATCTCCAGTTCTTCGGTGTGTGGATCTTCCTCCACCTCTGTTTGCATCAAGAGGACTCTGGCCATATCCTTGACAAAGGCATCGAAGACCACATCTTCCAGAGGAGAATGGTGACGGGGCACCAGGGGCAATGGGTCCAAGGAAATATCTTGGTGCCGTTTGGTTTCCGGGGTCACCTCATTGTAGGTCTACTCGGAGAGAAGAGGTGACGACGGGTTCGAGGCCCTGCGACTCATTACTTCGAGGCTGGGGCCGAGTGGCTGGCGGCCTCCAGAGGACCTGGGATCCAAGTCACGGCTGGGGAGGATCGGATGCCCGAGGAACAGGACCGAGACCTCAACCGGCGCCAAGGGCTTACCCTTGGCAGATGGCACTTGGAGCTTGGCTTGACGACCGGGGACTCCCCCGCAGTCGGGGGCCTGGTTGTCAGGGCAGATGTTGTGGATGAACCAGCTATCATGGCCTGCTGCAGAGCCAGGATAGCAGTGATGTTCTGATCCAAGGTTGCCATTCTGGTTTCCCAGCTAGAAGGCTCCGCAGGTTTTGGCACGGGCACCGAAGACTTCGGGCCTGGCGCCGCACTCTCATGACTGCATCCTCGGTGAGAACTATAGTCTCGAGGAACCTCGCAATGTCTCTGCCAGCCGAGGAATGCTTCTTGAGGACCTTGGTAGAGCACTTATCGGAGCCGCTCGAGTCCCTCTGAGCAGTTTTACTGGGTTTCTCCAGTGCAACCTCGGTGGACTACGAGTTGGTCCATCAGGGTGTCATTTGCTTTTCTTTTACATAGGCACCTTATGAGCTATTGCCACACTTCCTTTAATAATTGACGGTTATCTGTGCAATGAAGAGAGCTGTAGTCTTAGACACGTGGTGAGAGCCTGCTTTTAAATAAGGAAAAAGGACATTTCCAATATATGATCACTACGTTGTTCCAAACTTGGACCAATAAAAGGTTTTTGGGTGATATGCTGGCTCTGTGGGTATTTGTGGATGTCTGCAATTTATTATTTTGATATCTGAGCTACTATGATCCTCATATGATGGCTCGCGATAGGAATACAGATAAAAGCATATAACGCTGTGACATTTAGAACCAATTTATTTTTCTTCTTCTTTCTGTTTTGCAAAAAGCTAGCATCAGCATGCCTACAATACTTAGTTAAGTTATAATTTGCATTCATATTTTGGGTCCAGTGTATTCTATGCCTCCCCCCTCTCCACTAGTGATTACCATTTAGTTTTATTTGCACATATAATTTATAGCACTTTGAAATTTTATGTGTCAGTGTACTAATGGCTTCCCTTGCACTGTGAGAGGTATGCAGCTTTTCCAGAGGTTTCAAGGCAAGTTTCATGCGTCAGTACACTATTGGCTTCCCTTGCACGTGTGAGGTACGTAGCTCTTTCAAAGGTTTGAAGGCTTTAATTTGTGAATGGCTCATAATATGATTTTGTTCTTCTCCCTCCCCCTCCTTTTCCTCTCCCTCTCTCCCCTTTCCTCCCCTCTTCCCCCTCCCTCTCCCTCCTTTTCATAAAATGGTTTTTACAAAAGTGTATTCCCTATATCTGTGATTTCATGTTTTACTGTGTTCCTTTATTTTCTCCAGACATTATTCAAGAGTTGTTTATGCGCATAGTGTGCTATTGTAAGTAACAGCCTCTCTGACCTCACCTTTAAACCATGCTGGCAGGTTTTTGGACTTCCTTCCACTTTTCTTAAAGCGTGGAATACAGCTGGTCTGGGCTTCCAAGATAGTATTTTTCAACAACACCCAAGCTTGATGTAAGTCTTTAACTTTTGCAACTGCTCCTTTTAGTTTTTTCTTAACTATTTTCCTCATTTTATCATAGTCTCCCTTTTGAAAGTTAAAGGGTAGTACTGTGGATTTCCTTACTATCCCCTCCTCCACTAATTAAATCAAACGCGGTCATGCTATGATCACTATTGTCAAGTGGCCCCAACACCCTTATCTCTTGCACCAGATCTGGTGTTCCACTAAGGACTAGGTCCAAAATAGCTTCCCCTTTGGCCGGTTCATGAACCAGCTGCTCCAAGAAGCAGTCATTTATTTCATCTAGGAACTTTATCTCCCTTAGCATGTCCTGCCGTGACAGTGATCCAGTCGATACCGGGGTATTTGAAATCACCCATTATTATTACTGTGTTGTAACTTTTGTTAGCTCCCTTGATTTCTTTGAGCATTTCATCATCCATTTGTTCATTCTGGCCAGGCGGTCGATAGTACACCCCCCACTGCCATCTCCTTCCCCTTTTTACATGGAATTTCAATCCAGAGATTCTACAGCAAATTTTGTTTCCTGCAAAACTTTAATCCTTTCTGACTCAATCCCCTCTCTAACAAAGAGCGCAACCCCTCCACCAATTTGATCAGCTCTATCATTATGATATAGTTTGTACCCAGGTATCACAGTGTCCCACTAGTTGTCCTCCTTCCACCATGTCTCTGAGATTCCATTCATATCTAACCTCTCATTTAGTGCTATATATTCTAACTCTCCCATCTTATTTTTTAGACTTCTAGCGTTTGCATACAAGCATTTTAGAGACTGTATTTTATTCATATTAATCTGGCTATTGATAGGCATGGGTAATTTGGGATTTTTAAGCTCTGTTTACTCCATACTCAAGGGCATTTGGGCTACTTTACTCTTTTTTGGAACCTCTCTGCTTTTGGTAATATCCTTCAAGGATACATTCTTCCGAACCATGCGCTCTTGTGCAACTGTCGGCTTTCCCCTATTATCTAGTTTAAAAGCTGCTCTATCTCCTTTTTAAAGGTTCCATCCCGGTTTAGGTGAAGCCCATCCCTTCGGAAGAGCCCCTCCTTTTCCCAGAATGTTCCCCAATTCCTAACAAATCCAAAACCCTCATCCTTTCATAATCGTCTCATCCATGCATTGAGACTCCGGAGCTCTGCCTGCCTTTTGGGTCCTGCGCGTGGAACGGGAAGCATATCAGAGAACGATACCCTGGAAGTTTTGGATTTCAACTTCCTACCTAAAAGCCTAAATTTAGCCTCCAGAACCTCCCTACCACACTTTCCTATGTCATTGGTACCGACATGTACCAAGACAGCAGACTGCTCCCCAGGACTATCTAAGACTTTTTCTAGCTGGCGCATGAGGTCCGTTACCTTCGCACCAGGCAGGCATGTTACCAGGCGATCCTCACGTCCACCAGCCACCCAGCTATCTACATGACTAATGATCAAATCACCAACTATAACGGCTGTCCTAACCCTTCCCTGATGGGCACATGGCCCTGGAGAAACTTCCTCGGTGCGAGAGGGTTTTACATCACCTGGAGGACAAGTCCTAGTTACAGGATCACTTCCTGTCACACCAGGGTGATGCTCTCCTGTCACGTGACCTCTCTCCTCCATGACAACAGGGATGCTGCCAGACTGGAGGTGGGCTTCAGGCCTATATCCCTGTAGGTCTCATCTATGTACCTCTCTGTCTTTCTTATGTCTTCCAAGTCTGCTACTCTAGCCTCTAGAGAATGGACTCGTTCCCTGAGAGCAAAGAGCTCTTTGCACCTAGTGCACACGTAAGACCTCTCACTAACTGGGAGAAAATCATACATGTGACACTCAATACAAAAGACTGGAAAGCTCCCATCTTGCTGCTGGACTGCTATCTGCATCTTAGTTTTAAGCTTGTGTTTAGATCTTTAAGTTCTTTACTTACTTAGGGTTGCTATGGATACTTATATTAATAAAATTGTACCTAATATGTTTATTATACCTTGTTCACCTGAAGCTTAATTAATCTCAGGTCCTTAGTGTATGACTGATTTGGATAATGAGCTGCACCTTTCCTTTAAGATGTGTAAGTACCTATAAAGCTACGATTATCCCAGGGGTGGGGGTGGGTGTTGGGGAGGGAGGGAGGGAAATAAGACTTATTAAAAGAGGGCTGCTACACAGTACCCTGTCCTGTGCTTCTGAGGTAAGCTGTGACCAACTTCCTGGGTGATTAACAGTCCTTGCTTGGATAGAAGGAGTCTTTCAAAATGGCCTTTTGACCTGCCAACTGGTGTTAACACCTATTGAAAAGGTTTCACAGGTCTCTTGCCCCCTAGGTAGAAGGCCTCTTTGTAAAGGTCTCTAGAAGACTTTATTTGTTGCTCAAAGAATACTGACCCTGTTTTGCCTTTTATGCTAAGTTATATTCTGATTTGATTTAAATTAAAGCTCTTTGCTGCTGCTAGGCTCTGACTTATTATGAAATTTAAACTAGAAGCTTTCTGCTGGGTTCTAAATTTAACAGAAAGCTCTTGTCTGTGTTTTAAATTTAAACTTAAACTGCTGCTACTAGGCCCTGACAGATTTAACAAATACACTGGGTTCACAGATTAATCAGCTTTAATCTAAAGAAGTCCCTTCAGAAAAATTCCCAGAGGTATATACTCACAATTGCAGATCTCTCTCCAGAAGTAGCAGTCCCCTTTTATAGTCCTTCAAGACTCTTTCTAGGGAGATAGTCAGACATATCATCGAGGCTCTGCAAGCTGTTCCAGAAGTGCATACCCAAGAAGGGCTGATAGGACGTTAGCATGGCGTTCTGAAAAAGTATAGTTACTCACCTGTAATGGGGGTTCTCTGGGGACAGCCGGAATCAGTCCTCACATATGGGTGACATTGGTGCCGACAGATCCAATCCTCAGCTTTCAAAGAAAGCCTTTGAGAGCTACATCTTACCTCAGGTGCCATATTCAGTATGACGACATATCTCAATCAAGCATAAAAAGAAAAAAACAACACCTTGGGGAGGAAGGAGGGTTGCGAGGACTGATTCCTGCTGTCCTTGGAGAACACCTTTTACAGGTAAGTAACTATGCTTTCTCAAGCAGGAAGTCAGTCCTCACATATGGGACTCCCAAGCTATAGGCTACCGAACAAACCTGTAAAAGCCACGGGCGACCCAAAAAGCAGACTGTGAAGCATAGTAGGGGGTGCGGATTGGCTGGAAGTCTGACACTGCAGCAGCAGCATCATCGAAGATGCAATCCCCTCTCTGGTAGCCTGGACATCAAAGGTTGGTGGGAAGGAGTTGCACTATTCCCCAAAGAGGTGACGAAGTATGGCCTGGCCGAAGGCACGATCCCTCTGGAAGGTCTCTTTCAAACAGTAGTGTGCAGCAAAGGTGTGCACAGAGGACCAGGTGGCAGCCAAGCAGACATCCAGTAAGGGCACCGAGTGCAGGCTTACTACTGAGGCCACAATGGAATGCACATTGTGAGCCGTGATGCTCCAGAGACAGCACTGCCTGTTGACAGGTGAAGGAAATACAGTCGGCTACCCAGCTTGAGAAGGTGCAGTTGGAGACTGAGAGCCCAGTCCACTGGGGTCAAAAGAGACAAAGAGTTGTGCTAAGCTGCGTCCTCTGGATGTAAAAGGATAACACACTCTTGCAGTCCAACGCGTGTAGGGAGACCTCTGCCCTGGAAAAGTGAGGCCTAGGAAAGAAGGTGGGCAATATCACCTCTTGATTCAAATGGAAGCCAGAGACAACCTTTGGCAAGAACTTAGGGTGTGTCCAAAGGATGACCCTGTTCCTGTGAAACATGGTGTAGGGCACGTGTGCTACCAGCGCCTGCAGCTCGCTCATACGCCTGGCCAAGGTGAGCGCCACCAGGAAGAGAACCTTCCAAGCAAGGAAGGCCCCACTGCTTGTTGATGTAGTACATTGCCACCTGATTGTCCATCTGGATCTGCCCCACCTGTCCTTCCAGATGATCCTGGAAGACCTGTAGGGCATGATAAACTGCTCTGAGTTCCAGCAGGTTGATCTGCGAGGCACTCTCTTCTGGTGACCATGGGCCTTGCGACTGCAGATGATTGCAGTGGGCACCCCAACCCAACTTGGATACGTCCGTTTTAAGGATGCATTGAATTTATTTATTTATTTAACAGGTTTTTTTAATACCACTTTATCATTTCAATCAAAGCGGTTTACATTGTAACTTAAAACTTGGTAAACGTACATTAAACAGGGACATTGATAACTTAGATTTTTTTCTGAGCAATGGAGGGTTAAGTGACTTTCCCAAGGCCACAAGGAGTGCTAGTGGGAATTGAACCCTGGTCTCTTGGTTCCCAAGCAAGAGCTCTAACCACTAGGCTACTGTAAGGGCAGGACGGCCCCGAGGTTGAGGGGTTCCTGCCCCCAGGCCAGAAATCTCACCAGTGTGACTTGAATGCGGTCCTCCAGACTGCCTGAAACCTGTGTCCACTGGGTGCTGAGCATCCACTGAGCCTGCGCATGCAGAGGTAGGCAAGGGGGATTACGTGGAGGGTAGATGCCATGTGCCCCAAGAGGCAGAGCATCTGGCTGGCTGGCACCGCTGAGACACCCAGCACAGCCTTGACAGGGCAGAGAGGGACTGCAACTGATCCAGTGGCAGAAAGGCTCTCGCCTGAATGGAATCCAGTAGGGCGTTGATGAATTCCAAGCACTGAGTGGGCAGTAGGTGAGACTCCAGGAAGTTAACCACAAAGCCTAGGCGCTGGAGTAATCCTATGGTGTGCTGCACCGCATTGCGCACCTCCTCTAGTGAGTCGGCTTGTATGAGCCAGTCGTCCAGGTAGAGGAAGGCAAACACCCCCAGGAGCTGGAGGCGAGCAGCCACGATTGCCAAACATTTCGTGAAAACCCGGGGAGTTGAGGCTAGGCCGAAAGGGAGTACCTTGTACTGATAATGTCATCCGCCGACTATGAAGTGGAGGTACTGACGGTGCTTTGGATGGATCAGGATGTGGATGTAAGCATCTTTGAGATCCAAGGAGCATAGCCAATCTCCCTGCAGGAGGTAAGGCATCAAGGTTCCAAGAGATAACATTTTGAACTTTTCCTTACCAGGAAGCAGTTAAGGTTCCGCATATCCAGGATGGGCCAGAAACCCCCTATCTTCTTGGGGACCAGAAAGTAGCGAGAGTAGAATCCCCAGCCCTGAAGAGGCTTGGGGACAGGCTCTACCGCTTGATCTTCGAGCAAAATCTTGAGTTCCTTTTGTAGAAGCTCCCTGTGCAAGGGGTCCATGGGCAATTCCTCTGGAAAAAAGGGGGGAGGCAGCTGGGCAAAGTGGAGAAGATATCCTTCCTCGACCACCTGCAGCACCCAGGCATCCCGTGGTGATGCTTGGCCACTGCAGAGCGAAGTAGACCACCTGTTCTTCCGTGAACCTTAGGCCTTGTGCCTCCAGAGGGAGGGAGTCTATGCCCAAGGAGTCAAAAGCTTCCCCCCCAGGCTGAGGCTGGAGCCTTTGGCTTATGTGGGCCATGTCCCTGGCTCTTGGCCTGCTGCCCCTGAGAGGGAGCGTGATAGGCCTGAAACTTGGGTAAGTTCCCATAAGCCTTCTTGGTCTTCGGGTGGAAGGGCTTTCCCCCCCCCCCCCCCGAAGTCTTCCTGTGGGACTGTTCAGACACTTTCTTGGACAGCCCGGTTGTCGTCATGAATTCCTTCTCCAGCTCGTTTGCCTTCTCGGTCATGGGCTTACCAAAGAGATTCTCCCCCTGGAACAGGACATAGGCTACCTTGTCCTGAACCTATTGCTCCAAGTTGGAAGACTGTAGCCAGGCAAGGCAGTGGGCACTAATTCCACTGCAGCTATCCGAGCCACTGATTTGAAGCCATCAAAGGCCATCCGAGTTTAAAATTTGCAGCATTCCTTGACCAATGACACTAGGGTCCAGAAACACTCTAGGAGTTCACCTGATAAACCAGCCGAGAACCCAGCAAGTTCCTTCACCAGGTCCCGCAGGTACATTCCCACGTACAGCTGGTATGCTAGGATCCGGGCTGTGAGCATGCAGCCCTGGAAACACTTGCTGCCAAAAGCATCTATAGCGCATACCTCCCTGCCAGGGCATACCGAGGAGTGCTCTTTTGGCTCTTAATGTAACGCATAGCTGACTCCACCACCATGGAGTTATTTGGCAATTATGTTTTCTGGAAGCCAGGGCTCCAGTCAGCCCAATACTGTAAATCAAGTCAACGGTTTATAATCGTCACCGTCACCGGGATCTCCCACATCCCAAATAGTAATCATTCAAGGATGGGAGACCTGGGCACCATCAGTGCCTCCCGAGGAGCCTCATACTGGAGAACCTTGGGAATCTTAGTACGCAGCTCGTCCTTGGGCACTGCCACGAAGGGAAGTACCTGGGACATCTCTTGCACAAACCCCAGGAATGAAAGATCCTACAGAGGTGACCGCTGCTGATAGGACATAACATAACATAAGAACATAAGATATGCCATACTGGGTCAGACCAAGGTCCATCAAGCCCAGTATCCTGTTTCCAACAGTGGCCAATCTAGGTCATACGTACCTAGCAGTTTCCGCAATGCTTGTACTGGGTCAAGCATTGATATCCTGGGTCCCTTTTTAATAATGGTTTATGGACCTTTCCTCCAGGAACTTGTCCAAACCTTTTTTAAACCCAGCTACACTAACAGCCTTTACTACATCCTACAAATTCCAGAGTTTGATTACACGTTGAGTGAAAAAATATTTTCTTTTATTAGTCTTAAATAGTTTACCCTGTAGCTTCATTGCATGTCTCCTAGTCTTTCTATATTCTGATAACGTAAACAATCGATCTACGTTTACCCGTTCCACTCCATTCATTAATTTATAGACTTCTATCTAGTGTGGCAGGGATGGGTCAGAGGGGATGTCCTGGTGGAGGATGATGTCAGGAGCTCTTTGTCTGTCTCCCATGCCGACTCAGAGCTGGAGGAGTCAGCAAGCAACCTGCGGTAATCGGACCAGCTCGGCATCTATGATACCCGGCATCGGAGCTCCAGCTTGGCCGTGCCCGACGCTGCATCGCGCCTTGAGTCCGTCACCGACAGAGTCGACACCGATCGCGCCAGCCTCTCGAGGATAGGTGGAGCAGCCTCTGGGGAGGTCCTGGCTGAAGACGGCCCCATAGCAGGCACCAATGACCTGGAGTGACTGGGAATCAGGCCTTGCTGTGCCTCAATGAACACCGCAAAGCTGCACTCAAGGGCCATCATCCGGGCCTTCATGCCGGGTGGCTCCTCAGAGGCATGTGCTGGCCTCAAGGACATCGAGGTCGGCGTCAGGTCCCTGGTAGGGAAGTCCCTGAAGGTGATAGCATTGGGGCACCTGACTCTATGGATGATAGCTCCCTCTGGGGCTGCTTTGAGCGACACTCCCAGCTATCATACCCGGCGTTGGGTTGAGGACTCTGTGCCCATGTCCCAGAGGTCTTACCCGTGGGCCTGGGTCAGACCTTGACTTTGGTGAAGCCTTCAACGCCCGGGGAAGGTCCTCCTAAGACGAATCCGATGCCCGATGATCCTGGGGCTCCAACTGAGCCACAGTGCACGACACAGAGCCGCCCAATACTGAAGGTAGGGATTCCGCTCCCAATACTGATCCCGAGGCAGATTTATCAAACAGCTCTCCCTGCCGCTTTTTGCATTCCTTCTGGGTCTTAGCCGACATCAGAAGGCAGAGCGGGCAGGAAGACACGTCGTGGTCCACTCCGAGGCATTTAATGCAGGTGTTGTGGCGGTCCGTGTGGGACATAGTGCAGTTGCACTTGCCACACTGCTTAAATTCGCTGGTCAAAGGCATAGCAGGTAAAACGAGCCCCACGAAATTAATCTCCAACGTTTCAACCAGCTAGGTCGTGAGCAAAAAACCCGTGGGCCACAAACTAAAAGAAAAGAAGTACCTGAGCGCAAAACACGATGCCGAGGCAGTGGACTTGGGTGGTGGAAAGGTGAAGGAACAGAAGAAAAAAGCAGAAAATACCAACAATGGGAAAAAAAAATCAACTTTATCCAGGGTGCACAGACAGCACATCTGCTGGCCTCTGCAGAAAAAAGAAGACTAAGGTAAAATGGCACCTTTGGGCAGGAAAGTGACATCACATGCGAGGTGTAGCTCCGAAAGGCTTTCTTTGAAAGCTGGGAATTGGATCCATGCGGACTCCATCGGCACCATCACCCATATGTGAGGATTGACTTCCTGCTTGCTCCCAGAGAAATCCTCCACCCAAAAGAATCAAAGTACAGACCTCACTCCATGTGGGTATCAAAGAGTACGACTTACAGTTCCAGGCTCTTTTGAGAGCCGATTCAATGACTATAAAGTGGTAAGGCAGTTGGAGCTTCTTGAACCCGTGAGCCTTTTGGACTCTATACATAGAGTTGATCTGCTTACTGGAGGCACAAAGAGAGGGGGTCTTCCACATTCTCATCTGTAACTTCTGGGGATGTGGTGCATAGGTATTGTCACCACTTCCTTAGGGGCAATGAAATACTGGAGGATATCCAATTGCTTAGCCCTGGGCCTCTCTCCCTGTTTCTAACTAAAATGGTATGGCCTTAGTTTTCCATGATTTTGTGAGGGGTATGGCTAATTCTTCAGGAAGGGTCTTGCGCTTCTCGTGAAAGGGAGAGAGATCCAAAGGCAACTCTGGAGACCCTCCTCCAAGAGACATTTTGAGTCATATTCAGTTTCTTATGAGTGGTATGAATCTGACTCAGAGTAGTACTCTAAAGAGACATTTCAGTCCCTGCCTGAATGGCTCTGTGTCCTAGGGGAGATAGATCTCCTTCAGGAGCACCTTAGTGGCTATGCATGGATGACTTCAGACAGTTTGAGGAGCGATCATCCCCCATTCCCCCCAATTGACTGGAGAGTGGCATTGGTTAGTCAGATGTCAATAACTAAGCTCTACAAAGCCTCAATGATGATGCCTCTAAAACAAGCAGGCAGTAGATCTCGAGGTCAGAGTAGATGTCTCAACGTGCCATGGTTGAAGCCATTGGTGCTTTAAGTTCACGTACAGTGAAGAGCATTGAAATTCTTCACTCAAGATCCTTCATCAGCTGCTTCTCCAGGGCTGCCATTGCCTAAAGTGAGGGGTCTACATCAGAATCAACTGTGTTTCCTGAATCTGAAAGGAACTATCGGCAAGTTGATCTCAGTCTTGCAGATTCTGACACGGCCCTTCCATCTTCAAGAAGGATAAGCAGTCCTCATATCGAGACTGCTTAGAGGGTCAAGAATGTGAACCCATGGTGCGCTCAGCAACTGCAGCATAGCTTGTTGTCAGTGGTGATGGATGTCCTTGGTCCTCAATGCTGAAGACGAGGAAGATGAATCTTTCTTCTTCTTCTGGGTGGCATCAGTGGGTGAATGATGCCAAGGAGACTTATGGGAGCTTGGCTCCAATTCAGCTCAAATGCCCCTCGATTCTGATGCTCCGCCAGCATCTGATGCAACTCCATGGAGACCAGTGCCAAAAATGAATTAATGCCATTTCTCCAGACCCTGAATTCCTCTTTCTGTCATCTGTAAGCACAAAAACAAGGTAGCGGCCTACGGTCAGACCCCAAACACTACAGGCACCATTTGCCACAGTGTTCATACTACAGTGGGTGCACTTTCTAAACCATTGGCAGGCTTCTGGGACATATTGTCTGGAAACATAGCAGCTGCAAAATCAAATGACTCAATGATAAAAGAAAGGAAAAAATCCTCAATGCGGCTGGACTGCCTGAGACCTAAATGCTATCTATAGCGATAATGTAGAAAAAATCAAGTTAAAATGATTGAAAATCCTAACTAGAGAAGTTAAGGGGACTCTACATGCAGCATGTAACAGCCTGGAGGAGAATGGTGCGGCAATGGCAGGTGGGAAGTCACGAAAATCCTTCTAAAAGCATCTAGAAGGAGCTGAGAAAAGTTGCAAGTGAGGGATCCAGTGGCAATATCACCCATGTGAGCATTTATCCTGTTTGTCTATGGAGAACATACATTTTTTCCACAAAACGTGTCAGCAAGTGACAATGAAAATTACATATTCAGTAAATGATAGGAAAACAACAGTTATTTCAGCATTTTCAAGTATGGTTTGAAAGGTACATTGTCAAAAATTTAAGACAGGAGCCAAGTAAGTGAAATCAGGTGCTGTATGTATGTTGGCTCATGTGCATAAATGGAATTTAAGAAACGTAAATCTACATGCGAGTTCATTACGGACATAAATTTGGCTAAATAGAAAAGAAGTGCTCTGGGTGATACAAATTACACAGAAGCTACATCTTCTAAAAAAATAGCCGTGTATCTGACAGAATAATGCAGTTAACTACACTATTGTTTTTAAAAGGTAAAGTTGTGTGGCTACATTCAGCTTCATGACAAGTCAGTCTTCAAATATAATTTATGTGGATGCCTTGGTTTGAAAATCTGTTAAACATATGCATCTAACTTTAAAGTTAAACTTATTAGTGAGCATTTACACCTTAAGATGCTGCGGGTTTGCTTTAAAAACAATGAATATTAGAAGTTTTTTATACTTCTTCACAGCATTCACACTTCCAGAAAAACAGCTCACTACTATAACCAGATCATCATCATAGTGAAGTTCTATAGCATATTTCATTGCTCCTGGAGACAAAATATTAGCAAGGAATGGATTACTTGTATAAAGCTGCAGTTTTACCATGAGCCTCAGGGTTATGATGCCAAGATTTCACCTTCACCCACTACTGGAAACGATTGTTACACACAATACCGAGATCTTCTTTAACTGAAATTTCATTTATTTTGTCTCTTACCTTAACACACAGACATGACCACGGTACTTTTAGCCAATCAGAATTGTATTCATTTATCCAAATTGGCTTAAAATGTAAAGGAAATGCACAAATATGGCAGTATGGGTACTTGATGTTTATTTTTATATTTACGGGTGGTATCCTAGCGTTTGCCACTCTCTTCATATAATTTTACACCTGGAAGTTGAATTTGAGCCTAAAGTACAGCTGAACATTTTAAGAAAGATAGTTTGCAATCCAAGCAGGCTATCTCCTTTCTTTCCTGTCCGGCTGATCCTCTCCTGGTTAGGAAAATACTGAAAGATCAAGTTCATAAGATGAATCTGGTAAAAACAAGGACTGGATCAGTCTGCATGTCATCGCCCTGTTTCCTTCAGCCCCAAAAAGATGAGTGGGGGAGAAGTAAGGCCAAGTAGTATGCTCATGGCCGACAGTCATGAGAAACTTATGGAGTACTCCACCAGCATCAAGCATCATTGTTTTTGCAATTAGAAATAACAACGTGCTTGTTAAGTGTAAAAGAATAAACACGAGGTGAGAAATATCTGTATAGAAAGAATGTGCCAAACAACAGGAGTTAAAACCCCCCCACCAAAACATGAAGTGCTTCTTAAAATAAATTATGGTGCTCTTTTAAGAAAATGTGATAATGGTTCCCATGGCCTTTAGCACACGCTAATGGCCCATGGTAACTGCTACCATGTACTTAAAGCAGCCAGCATGGGAAACATCCCACACTAACTGCTTTCAGCATGATGGGGCATGGTGGCCGGTGACAATTAGCGTGCAGGATGTTACCGTACACTAGCCATTACAACTGCCAATAGCATGATTGCCCTTAATGCTACTCTAGTGGCAGTACCATGAGACTACTGCTGGGGTAAAGGCCACCATGCTGGAAGTCTCGTCTACTGTGGCACGAGCAGCTCCTGCCCCGAAGCCCACTAGAGACCAGGAATAGCCCTGGTAAGACTTGGGGAGGTGGGTGGTCAGCGGAAGGTCCACGTTAGGATATTGAGTGTGGGAGAGGATTTGTTTGGGTGGAGTCCGAAGGGGGAGTTGTCAGACAGGGGCACAAGAACATCATGGCTACTGCTAGTTGCCTCTTGGGACTGTATTTCCTGCCTTAGCAGGTAGTGTGGGTTCTACCTGCTGAGGCAGACAATGTGGCTCCCCTGCACTAAATGCAGAGATGATGCTCGGCACACCAGTCAGTCAACGTGTGGTAGGTACAAACACTTACCGCACATTGGTAAACAGGCCCCTATATCACATACAGTAACTGATAACATTAATAATGCACTGGTTTCATAAGTTTAAACAAATAAAGTTCTCATCAGTTTTGCAGGGTTTTTGTTTTCCAGATTTGAGGTTGGTTTATTTAACTATTTGTGACAAATCATATCACTGAAGAAGCTCAAGGTGTGGAACAGCAAAATTAAAGATAACTCCATAGGCAATGGTATTGGTTAGGAACTGGTTGGGTGGGAGATGACAAAGGGTAATGGTAAGTGGACTCTGAGGAAAGGGGCATTATCAATGGTGTGCTGCTGGTATCAGTCCTTGATCTGCATCTTTTACATTTTTTTGTAATCAAGATTGGTGAAGGGTTATCAGGAAAAGGTTTCCTTTTTACGGGTGATAACAAATTGGCAACAGCGTGAACACCCTGGAAGGTGTAGAAAACATGAAGAGGGATCTAGCAAAGCCTAAGGCATGGTCTAAAGTGTGGCAGCTAAGATTTAATGCAAAAATATGCAGAGTCGTGTATTTGGGCTGCAAAACTCCAATGGAGAGACATAGTATAGCGAGTAAATTCCTTCTGCTCACCAAAAAACAGAGCATGATTTGTGAGATGACTATCTCATGATCTCAAGGTAGTCAAAGAGGTGATAAGGTGATGGCAAAAGCCAAAAATAAACTTGGATGCATTGGGTGGGTGGGAAGGGTCAGTACAAAAAAGGAAGTGTTAGTGCCTCTGCATAAATCTCTGGTGAGATCTCATTTGGAGTACTGTGTACAATTCTGAAGACTGCATCTTCAAAAGGATATAAACATAATGGGATTGGTCTCAAGGGTGACTACTAAAATGGTCAATGGTCTTCATCATAAAACCAACGGGGAGACATATCAAATATGTATACTTTGGAGAAAAGACAGGAGAGGAGAGATATGAAAGAGACATTGCAATACCTTCAAGATATAAATGTACAGGAAGTGGGCTGCTTCCAATTAAAAGGAAGCTCTGGAATAAGGAGTCACATTAAACGAGTGCAAAACGGGGTAGATTCAGGCGTAACCTAAGCAAATATTTCTTTACAGGAAAGGCAGACACATAGAACAGTGGAAATGGTGGAAATAAGGAGGGTATCTGGATTCAAGAAAGCATGGGGTAAACAAAGGATATCTGAGGGAGAGGAGCCACCCCATTCACACGAACAAATTTATCACACCACGTTAGTAAATACCTTTATGCTATATGTTACCTCAACTGTACTGTCTAAATGTTTACACGTACCCTAATGTTAAATGTAACCCTCCAATTGTGTTGTGACGTGACCACCTTGATTGAAGGAAAAGGTGGCATACAAAGCTGTCTAAATAAATAAATAAAATAAATAGAAGTTGGTGTGGATGGGCAGATTGGATGGGCCATGTGGTCTTTATCTGCAGTCATTTTTTATGTCTGATTCACTGACAGCCCTCAAGAGCTGTACATCAGTCAGTTTTCAGGATACTCCTAATGAATATGCATGAGACAGATTTGCATACACACAACCTCCATCTCATGTATATTGATTAGAGATATGCTTAAATCCCGAACTGTTTTGAGGCCATTAAGGACTGGAAGTGGATACCACTACATGACCTACTTTCTTGAAAAAAGTTTATAACCTAATTGGCACACCACAGCTTCTCTTGGAAATTCTGTTTCTCTGCATGGCCCTTAGGGTGTCTCTGTGGCTAGGCAGGTCTCTTGATGCAGCGTTTGGCAAGCTTTGTTTGTCTAATTCCAGAAAGAAGCTGCGAGAGTCAGAGCCATGCTGCAGTCATCAATCTTCACTTTATCACTGTTGTAAAACTTACTTTTAACCAGCTTTGTGCTAAAGCATTTCAGCCCAATACTGCATTATTATTTACAATCTCTCCCTCTATTCAAATTGCAATCTTGCAGCAAGTCGCTTCATTGGCTCCCTATTCATTTCCGCATCCAATTCAAACTTCTCCTACTGACCTATAAGTGCATTCACTCTGCAGCTCCTCACTGCCTTTCCTCTCTTATCTCTCCCTACACCCTTCCTCGGGAACTCCGCTCTTCTGGCAGATCTCGTCTGTCTGTGCCCTTCTCTTCTACTGCCAACTCCAGACCGCTCCTTTCACCTTGCTGCTCCTTATGCTTGGAACAAACTACCTGAGTCTGTGTATCAGGCTTTTCAATCTCTGGCCCTTTTCAAATCCAGGGTGAAAACTCACCTCTTCCAGGCCACTTTTGGATCCTGATCCGCTTAGTCTCCTACATTTTTCCTTACCATTCCCCTGTCCTGACTAGACTGTACGAGTAAGCTCTGATGAGCAGGGACTGTCTCTTACGTATGTTTGCACAGCACTGTGTATGCCTTGTAACACCATACAAATGATCAGTTGTACTAGGAAAAGTATTTGCAGGTCCTGTTGCGTTTACTCATGGAAAATTCCGCCAACAAAAGAAGTTTACAGAGCTTTGTTTTGTTCAGAATAAATATAAATCATGGTGTAATAATTTATAATGCATTACACAAAGCTTTCAGACGCATAACTTCTAAAAAATGTTTTGTACAGAATTTCCTTATCATAAGGCCTGGGACCCTCCCCTCCCTCCCTTTCCCACCTCACTTGTTATTGCCTCTTCCCTAGGCTTAAAGTTTCCCAGCGTTCTTTCTGTGCCCCACCAGAATCAAAGCCATCCAGTTCTCTCTCCTACGCCAGAAGGCCCTCAGTTCACTCTCTGTCCCCCACTTCATTCTCCATGACATATCAATTTAAAATAATCAGTAATCTAGCATCATAACATATACAAAATACAAATATAAATTAAAGGGCAAAAAGAAAATGCATAACCAAAAAAGATATGCGACAGCCAGTCTATCTAATAAAGCATAACTTCTTAAGGAAAATGCAAGGATGGACAACCCATCCTAAATCACAAAATTAATTTAAGCTGAGACCTTATTCCAGGATTGCAATATGAGTGTGCATCTGCCCAGATTACGGAATAGATTTCCTACACACTAACACCGCCATATGAGTAGTAGATGGGTCCCACTGAATAAAATTTACCACAGATCCTATAACACACATTAATGCATGTTAGCACACGATAATGTGGTAGTTCCTTTGGTAAATCCAGTCATATGTCTTTCAGAACAAAATTTAGAATAGTCCACCCCTGGGCCTGTACTCTATTACAATTCTGGACCCCACAACATGCTCAAGCAGACAATCGGTTTCTTCACATATTAATTTTTTCCATTTTCTCTGCAAACCATTAAAAAGAATCTACTTGTGGAAAAACTGAACTACTATATTCTTTATTCTTGGTTCCCATAGTGTATTTAACTAGGAGGTCAGAGAATTACACAAGCCTTTCCTATCCTGGGTCCAGGGCTGCAGTAATTAATGCTGGAAAAGGACATTCTCCAAGTTAAGCATCTGGGGGGTAATTTTATAAAGGAGTGCCCATATCAAAAGTTTAAAAAAGCACCTATATTAAGTAGACAACATAAGCACCTACATTAATAAAACAGGCTCCTACACTGACCTCTAGTAACACACAAATTCTCTTGCACAAATTTACACATGCTCTGAAGATGTAGTAGAGACGTATGCGTGTTTCTATAGATGTACTTGCATAATTTAAAAGGCATACCTCGTATGTATGTAATGTATGTATTTATAACACACTTATATAACACAAACATGGTTGAAACCATTCAGTGAAGTTGTATGCCAACTCCACCCCCACTCCACCTCAGCTATGCCCTTAGGAATGCCCATGCACAGTATGTCTACTTATATCCACCAATTTAACTGTGCAATTTTATAAAAGTTATTTTCCTCTTGTAAAACATGCTTTATATGTGCTTTATAAAATTACCCCATCTGGTGTTCACCTTTATATTGTACTATGTATTGATACTTACCCTCCCTGTCCGAAGATAGGAGTTATCTTCACATTTTGTTGTATACTATCGCCATTTTTGTTTCTGGCATAATAAATTCCTTCCCATTCCTAAAAAAAAATTGAAATTTCTATATAACAGTTATTTTAAAACACCTCAAACATATATTCTAGCAATCTAAATACTCAAATAGTTTTTTTTTGCATATGTATCACTAGGACGAGGAATTCCAAACAGAGGTAAAGCTAAGTTGTTTACCTGCAACAGGTGTTCTCCAAGGACAGAAGGATATCAATCCTCATACGTGGATTGTGTCATATGATGGAGTCCAAGTCAGCGAAATGCAAGCAAAGCTCTAAGAGCTCTGGATTCACCTCAGTTCTATACAAAGCTGTTAATGGTAGAAGCTAAGTCTTAGAAGAGGTGAATGGATTTTGTATATATTAATCTCCCACTGACCTCAGAAAGAAAACAGGACCTGGGAAGCCCTAGCTACAGATTGCCTTTAACAAAAAGGGAAAATAGAAAACAGTGCCAATGTGCAACAAACATATTTTTGCTGGTAATAAGCCTTTTTTTGAATTTTTCAACTTTTTTTTTTTAAATGATGGCAACCTGGAAATAAGAATGGGATGTGGACGTGTGGACATTCATCCACTTTGCAACCTTGCAAATCTCTTCCATGAAAGCTCACCTCAGGTTGGCCACCAGTCAAAAATTTCCTTTTGCATGGAGGTAGAAGTGGCTGGTCTAGTTGCTTCCATCCACATGCAAATAGGAAGTCTGTATTGGAGGGGAGGAAGCAGTAATAGCACCGCAGCTAGAGGTTTTGGTAAGGGCTGTGGTGAGGTTTTAAGTCATTGCTGCGGCTACTGGTCCCAGAGAGGAGTGGCAGCAATGGGCCACCCTTACACCATTGGAGCTCTAGGCAATCACATAGGTCGCTTAATGGTAACGATAGCCCTGATTCTAGTGGAGTCTTCTAAAAGCAAAAAAGATTTTAGACATATAATTAGGCTGATTCAATGCTCAGGCTTTGAGAGCCAAGGACCTTATGCTGGGATGTCAGAGATTTCATTTCCCCGATTCTGTATTATTAGGACTGGCCTTGCTTGCTGATGGTCATCTCCCACAGGGACGGGAAGCAGACTTTCTTGACTAATAAAGTATTTCCAAATATCATAGTTCTTCAGTCTCTTCTCAATTTTTTTAAAGTCTCTATCACTAGAGGAATCAGAGGATATGCATTCAGAGTCCCTTTTCCAGTCTTGGAAGAAGCCATTTGAGGCTAGTCTGCTGTATGCTCCTAATTCTTGAACAGAACAGAAGATCTTTCTCTTCAGAGGTAACCCACTCACAGAATATCTCGTTTGGTACTTTCTGCCTAGGGACTACTCACATGACTGTAGCATTCAACTCAGTTTATTCACTATGAAGATGTCCTTTTATGCCAGATATGCGACTCTGAAGGTTAACCCATGTGAGGTAGCTCAGTTCCACATCCTGATAATCTTCCATAACAGGAGGTATGATTCTGTTCCTTCCTGCTTGTTCACGCAGAACAAACCTACCCAAATGTCTCCCTTGATTGGGATCATTTTGATGGATAATCTTTCTCTGAGTGCTTTTAGAATATTCCAGGTCACCCTTAACTGTAGAAAGTTTACCCGAAGATGTTTTACCTGAACATCCAAGAGGCCCTAGGGGTGGAGCCCCTCTATATGAGCTCTCCAGTTCCATTTGGATACACCTTTGGTTAAGCAGTCCAAAGAAACACATGCACCCACAAACGTCCAGTGAACCATATAAGGATAGAGGTGACAAGCCATACAGTGGAAGTACAATACGAGCCTTTATTGGAGTGTCGACAGGTCCCACCTTACACAACTGTGTTTCGGCAAAAAGCCTTTGTCAGGGGCATAGAACTTAAAATAAAATATAGGCCATACATCAAAATTTCAAATTAATTAAACATAAAAAGGTAAGATAAAAATTGTAGATGACAATATATACCATAATCAGAATGCCCATAAAAATACATTGTAAAGGAAAAGGATGAGAGAGAACATAATGAAACAGTAAAAATATAAAATAAAAATACTACTACTACTATTACAAAATAGTATCAGGACACAAACAGAGAGGCATATGTAGGGTTGTAAAATCATATTACATTAAGCATAGTTACTCACCTGTAACAGGTGATCTCCGGGAACAGCAGGAATAAGTCTTCACAAATGGGTAAACATCGGTACTGACGGAGCTTGCGCGGGAACGCTCCCCAGCTTCCCAAAAATAAAGCCTTTGGGAGCATGCCCACATGCATGCGCGCTGCCTTCCCGCCTATTCACTTCCCTCACATCAGTTGAGTTTGTAGCTGAGATCGAAGAAGAGAAGCAGACAAATTAGAAAGAGAGAGAGAGAACAACTCCTAGGGAAGGTGGGTGGGTTGTGAAGACTTATTCCTGCTGTTCCCAGAGATCACCTGTTACAGGTGAGTAACTATGCTATCTCCAGGAACAAGCAGGAATGAGTCTTCACATATGGGGACTCCCAAGCTAAAAGATGTCTAGAGGAGGCCCCAGCATGTTGCAAATCTAATGGATGGGCCATGCTTTCTCCCTAGAACCTCAGGCATCCAAAGGGATGGAGGGTAGGAGTTGAACTAAAAAGGGTGCTGTGGAACAGCTTGACTAAACAAGGTATCCGGGGAGGGGCCTTGTGTAGACAAAAACTGTTAGTAAGTGAATGCCAAGTCCCAATTCTTGAAGTGGATCTTACCCGAAGGTATTGCGAAGGTATTCGTTGAGGCTGACATGGGTCTGTTATAAAGAGCTACCATATCATCCTCACAAGGAATTTGTTTACTGTGATAAGTACAGGAAATAAAATTTGCAATACAGGTAGATATAAGAAACCTTAATGGCTAGAATCAACCCCAGAAAAAACTGGGTGAGTTTTATATGAGGTTGGGACTTTGGAGAAAAGCTAAAGCTTCTGTAAGTCCAGAATCTAAAAGAAACTCTTTCCTTGGAGCAGGATAGTGCCCTAGGAAAGAAAGTTTTAAGCTAAAACTGACTGGTGTGGAGGAAAAAGCGAAACTGCCTTTTACAGACAAAGCGGATGGGTTTTTAGAACCCCTCTATCCAGATGAAAAAAATATTGTATTAGGCGGTTTTGCCCCAATTTCTGAAGATCAGTAATGTGTCTTTCATAAGTGATCGCACTTAGAATAAGGACTTACATTAAGAGCTTCAGATGTAACGTAACCAGATTATGATAGTAGATGCAAAAAGTGGTTACAGTAATGAAGGTCTTTCTCTATTTTACCAGAGAAGTTGGTTGTCCATTTAAAAATTGATGGTATGCTTTAACAGCATTAACCTGGACAGTAAACAATATTTCGGAGTCAGATTTTATAAGAGATTCGTATGATAACAAGAAAGGTTAGACCTTCTTGAGAATACTCATTGAGAATCACTTATTAGTGAAAGTGTAAGAATGATATCAAAGGTTTCATGGAAACCAGTAGAATATTCTTACTTGAAGGAAAGGTCTAGGTTTTAAAAGTCTAGTCCTTGAAAAACCAGGTCTTGAGACGTACGTGAAGGAGTGCAGAGGAGATCCCTAATCTTAAGTCAGAGGATCTGGGTCCTTCTATAACTTCAGTGTGGTAGCTGGAAAGAAAGACGCAGTGTAAGGGGAAACCATATTTGCCTCTCTATGAGGGCAGTATGAGTATCATGCGCTCTTTGTTCATTATCAGCTTCAATTATCAGATAAGGACCGACTGCAGTTATCAGGAATGCATCCCTGTTGTAAGAGTTCCACTGAAGAAGTGGAACAACCTAGGGAGTTGTGCAATTCCCTAAGCTTTCACGTTGTCTAGGCCCTGGTTCCCCTCCCTTAAAAGGAAATTTAAGGAAGATGGACAGGATAGGAGAACCAGTCATGTAGAAACATGACTGGGTAGAGCCCATCAGTTGAAGCTTTTCTAACCACCTGGAAGCTACCTACCAGGGGTGAACTCTGACGCTCTTTGGCAAAGGCCCATAGTTGCAGAGCTTTATTGCATAGTTGCGGAGAGCATGTTGTAGGTTGCTTAGGTGAGACCTGGCTGTTTGATTCCCAGTGTGCAACCGAATGTATTCTGTTCAAGCTGAAATATAATTGAAAATGGCTAAGAAAAGAAAAACAGGCTTCTTTACCTGCAATGATAAACTGTCCAAGTGGGTTCTAGACCCTCTCTTGGGCCATTTGTTATTAAGACAGCAGAAAAACCATCAGGTCCTTTAGTCTACAGACAAAATTAAGACTGGTAATACTAAAATTTTGTCTAATAAGCTGTCTTAAAAAAAAGTATTTAAAAGATCAGCTCAAAGATACGCAGGCAGCGTAGATTAAGCAGAAACCCATGTGAGCTGTATGTTGAAGCGAGCTGGTATAATCCACATGGTGGGTTTTTTTGCTTTTCTTAATATAGGGTTTCCTAAGCCTTTTGAGCTGACTGTGCTCTGATGAACAGAATAACCCTGGTAGGGATTCCCAGAATGCTATTGTGCATTTGGTAACAACCGTAATGCAAAAAGAACCCCAAGGGGGAAAACTCTGTATTGGAGAGACTTACTGGAGTAGGAATGGAAGAAATTCCTACAGCTTTAGTGAAAAAGCTCTCCAGTTGAATAATGTTCCCCTTGGAGACTAAATGTCCCAAATGAAAGGGATAGAAAACAATACAGGGTTGAGAGGACCTACAATTTGGTAAGTCCTTGTAGATGAATAGTTAGAGTTCTTTTGCAGTTTAAACAATGAGACATCCTCTTACAGGTAACTGTAAAAAGGTGAAGGATATAGTTCACCTTGTTGCTAAGTTTCCTGCCCCTCTCCCCCTTTTTTTTTTTTAAAACAGGGGGAGCAGAAACTTGCTACCTTTAGAGCATGATTGATCTCAATAGCTCTTGGAGCTAGGAGAGTGGATTTCCTTTGTAATAAGAGATTCATATCCAGAGGTAAAGAGTTGACTCAGTGCGTCACTGCTGTCTCAGTCTGGATGAATCAAATTCAAATGCCTGTTTTGATAAAAAGGCAGGTTTATAGGTTCTGAATTTCATACAGAAAGAAGAAAAGACTAAGCAAATAAAATATCTGAAACCCTGCAGTTACTGGGTCTGCTGAACCTGTTGAGGTTTTGGTTTTCTTAGTCTGGTTTGATGTTGCCCTGTCTGGGAAACATCTGCGTGATGGGTAAAAGATGGATAAAATCTTTTCCCCCTAGGGGAATAAAGTCTTTTAGAAGATCTTTTAATAGCTGAGATAGAGGAAATTTTTGACCGTCCTCTGACAGTAGGCTTATCAGTGTCTAACTGACTTGCTTGAAATAGACAATCCTTGTTGAAGAGATTCTCTCCACAGTACAAGGACTATTTTCCCAGCTTTACTTGTACCCATTTATCCAAGTCTGAAGCTTGGAGCCAGGCAATACGTCGTGCTCCTATGGCTATAGCAGAAGTTCTGCTAATAGACTCAAAGCAGTCCAAGGAAGCACGATTAAGGAATTTAGAGATATTTTGAGCATGTTTGACTAATAATAAATAGTCTGCTCTTTTATGTTCTTGAAGAAAAGGGTTCAAAAGCTTTAAGTTCTTTGTAACCTCTTCAAGAGAGAATCCCATATAGAAAATATATGAGATAATTCTTGCTGAAAACATGGATGCTTGGAAGCATCGACGCCCAAAAGCATCTAAGGTTCTAGACTCACGACCTGGTGGGTAAGAAGAATGCTTTTTTGCACTCTTAATGCGCCTCATTGCTGATTCTACTACTATAGAATGATGAGGAAGTTGAGTCTTTTGAAAACCTGGAGAAGGTGGCACTTTATACATAGTGTCAAGTCTTTGAGAATGTGGGGATACCGTTAAGGGGGTTTCCCACATTCTTAATAATAGATCCTGTAAGATCTGATGTACAGGAAGCATAAACATCTCCTTTGAAGCCCAGGGGTATTGCAGAGTTCCTGAATCCCTTGGTATAGACTCTTTCTGAGGTATGGAAATGGCAAGTAGCTTTGCCATATCAAGCACAAAAGCTTGAAAGGAAATCTCTTCTGAAGGGTACCCTCCAAATTGAGGGGTAAAAGCTGGAACTGGTGAAAGTTCAGTTGTGGTACCCATGGATTCATCCCAGTCATCAGAATCAGAAGACTTGAAAGGATGAAGTACCGGATTTTCTTTAAAAAGATGTCTTCGGTACCGCTCGAGGTCGGTACCGAGCCGAGTCGGTACCGAATCCTCTATGCTTGAGAGCGATTCCAAGCTCGGCATCGGAGGAAGCCAGCCCATCAAAGGAGACATCGACGGTACTGGTAGCGGTGCCAATGTTGATACCGGCACGTGCACTGATGCCGATGGCAATGCCAGTACCAGTAGCGATGCCCATACCGGCATCGACACCGACACCAGCAGACACCGACATGGATGCCAATACCGGCACCGATGCCGACACCGGCATTCGGGAAATGGTCTGTAGCGACTCTAGCTTTATTGAAGTAGCTGAGAGATTCACTAGACCAAGTTCGATGGCGAGGAGTCTTTCATCCATCACCATAGCTGATGCCGGGGTATTGGTACCGCTCGAAGCGGCCAGATCCACCGAGCATGGCACAGGTATGTCCATGGAGGTAAAAACCTCGGGAACAACCTGAAGCCCCGATAATGCTTTGGAGCCCGAAGACTCCCGCTGGGACTGCATTGCCATAATGTCCTCGAGGGCAACGCCAGAGGCATCTCGATGCTTAGAAGCAGATCTACCTCTCGAGGACTGGCTAGTCTTAACAGACTTTTGTTTGGTTACCTGACCCTGGGAGGAAGAAGAAATTCTGGCTGGTGACATCAGGCCTGATATGAACCGGGTATCGAGTTGTACTCGATCTTGAAGAGTTCTTCTAGTTAAACTCCTGCAGGCGAAATACTCCATCGAGTAATGGTCAGGACCTAAACACTTTAGACACCAGTTATGAGTGTCTACTAATTTAGTTGTACTGCCACACTTTGAGCATTTCTTAAGGATAGTGGCTGGCTTTTCCATGAGGAAAGGATAGAGGCCTAGTGGCCAAAATACTTCAGCACTAAGTAGGAATGAAAATTTTCTTTAGTGAAAAAGGAAAATTTTCAGTAAAAAGAAAGAAAAGCACCGGCGGTACCGGTGGGCGTCGAACGAAGGCAGGTGCGACCACAAAAAATAAAAATGAAGAATTTTCCGTGGTGACAAGGATACATCCTGTCGGATTCGCGGAAAACGAAGAACTGATGTGAGGGAAGTGAATAGGCGGGAAGGCAGCGCGCATGCGTGTGGGCATGCTCCCAAAGGCTTTCTTTTTGGGAAACTGGGGAGCGTTACCATGCAGGCTCCGTCGGTACCGACGTTTACCCATATGTGAAGACTCATTCCTGCTTGTTCCTGGAGATTAAAAGTTCTAAAATTTAAGGCATAAAAGATAATGCAAAATATAATTATAGACATATTACAGACAATCTATATCAGGCATGTCCAACAGGTATATCGCAATCTACCTGTAAATCACGGAGGGGTCAGAGGTAGATTGCCAGCCCCACTTGGCTCCATCTCTCCAGCAGCTTGCCCTGTCGCTAGGAGAGAGCTTGTGCCGGCAGGTCGTCTGCCGAGGGTTTGCCGCCGCCGCTGCTGATCCTTTGCCTGTCTTTTTTCCCTGCCTGCGGGAATCTTGCCTGCGGGTGTATTGGGGGTGCTTGTTGTTTTCGTGCCAATAGTTTGTGGGTATCCCAGGGGGCCGCCGCCCGTGCCCCACGATGAGACGCCACAGGCCCGACATCATACCTGGTCTCTTGCCTCTCAGAATCACCCATTCCTGCCCCCACCCTAACATCCCTTAGAAGTGTGTTATATACCGAGCGATATCCATTCGCCCGGGCTTTACCTGAATACACTTACCGTATTAGTTGTGTTGTGTGCTGGTCGTTGGTTGCTTTATAGTTCGCTTTCATTAAACATTTTCGGGCAGACACAACAAAGTGTCAAGAATTTGGTGATTTTGGCGGGCTTTTCCAATTTTGTTTTAACTTGCCTATGCCTTGCCTTCGAATTGGTTCAAACCACTGTGACATTTGCTTGCCTCTGCAATTTTATTTTGTCTAGCCTTTGCGTTGATTCTACACTGCAATTTTATTTCGCCTTGCCTTTGCGTTGATTCTACACCGTGTGCAGAATTTATTAAATCACATGTGGTGGTATTTGAACTTGTGTGGTGGTATTTGATTTTATCTGGTTTGCTGGACAGGTGTTTGAGCTTTTTTGATGATTGTTTGGTGGTATTTGATTGGTGCCAGTATGATGAATTCTTATTTTTACTTTTAGAACTGCATGTGTGGTTTTGGCATCTCCAGTCCTTGTATTGCACATCATCCAGAGGTCTTCAGTTCCTGTTGATCTTTAATACTTTGGGACAGTGACAGTTTTGGACCAGATTCAGCCAGTGTTTATACTAACTTAGCAGATTTGGCCTTCTTACATCCAGCCACCCCAGTATAACGAAGATGAGTGTTCCAAAGAAGAGCAAAACCTACCACTTTCATGATGAATGGGAAATGGACTACTTCTTCATCATGGTGAAAGACAAGTGTTGACTAATTTGTAACGCCCCAGTATCCTTGCCCAAAAAGGGTAATCTGGAACGTCATTATAAGGCTCTGCATAGCAATACGTTTGATGATGATTTTCCACCCAAAAGTGAAATTTGTAAACTGAAGTTCAAAGAACTTAAATCGAAATTGGCTACTCAGCAACAGTTGATGGCGAAGCCAAGGTCACATTCGGTCAATGCAACCATAGCATCCTTCAAGGTGAACAGTTGATGGTGAAGCCAAGGTCACATTCGGTTAATGCAACCATAGCATCCTTCAAGGTCAGCAACCTGATCGCAAAGAAATGCAAACCTTTCACTGAAGGGGAATTTGTAAAAGATTGTTTTCTTGAAGCAGCTGACAATCTTTTTGAAGGATTTAAAAATAAGAAAGAGATCATAGCTGCTATTCAAGATGTACAATTGTCAAGAAACACTGTCGTGCGGCAAATAGAAAAGATGTGTGGAGACACAACTGAACAATTGTTGGAGGATGTTTCAAATTGTGTTGCTTTCTCACTCCAACTGGATGAATCTACAGACATAAAAGACATAGCCCAGTTACTAGTCTTTATCCAGATGGTTTTTGAAGACTTCAGTGTTAAAGAGGAACTACTTGGAATGATTTCTTTAAAAGGGAGAACTATCGGTCAGGAAATATTCAGTTCTTTCCATTCTTTTGTGACAAAGTGTAATCTTCCATTGCATAGACTTGTTTCCATCATTACTGATGGAGCAAGAGCAATGACAGGTGAGGTTAATGGTTTCATAGCCCTCTGTAGACAACATGACGACTTCCCAGATTTCCTTTCTTACCACTGCATCATCCACCAGCAAGTTTTGGCAAGCAAGAGACTCAATACAAAGACTGTCATGGACATCACTTTCAAAATTGTAAATTCAGTTCGTGGAAGATCACTTCAATAAGAATCTTTCGCCCATTTAACAGGGAACTCATCCTGTCGGAGACCCACTCACTCCTCAACAAAACCACGCCCGATCTTGAAGAACTAATCTCCTCCTGGAACTTCAACCTTAATGCCATCTCACAACGCCCTTACTCCAATAACACAGCAAGGATAAAAAGAAGCTCTGCCCCATGGTTCTCTCCTGAGCTGCGATCTTCTCTTACACATCTACGCAGACTTGAGAGACGAGGGCGTCGTTCGCTCTCCATGGAAGATCAGACCGCTTACCAACTCCACCTATCAACGCACCGAGAAGCAATCGCAATTAAAATGAAACAATATCACACAGACACTCTAAAGAGATCCCTGAACAAACCACGGGATCTTTTCAATTTGGTCAAATCTCTTTCGAAGGAACCATCTCCCGATCAACACGATGAGATTCACCCGAAAAAATTCACGGACTACCTGCAATCCAAGATCGTACAGACTGACAAGGTATCAGCAGTCTCGTATCAAGAACCAACCGGCCTAACCCTTCTAAATAAGTTTTCCACACCATCCACTAAATGTATTGAGGATACAATAGTGTCTCTCAATACCTCCACAGCACAGACTGACCCTTGCCCAGCTTTTTGGATTAAGGAGCTACGCAGTGAGTTCAGCCCTTTCATCGCGAACCTGATGAACCTTTCCTTCACAACGGGTTCCTTCCCCACAGCACTCAAACAGACTTCCATTAGGCCGCTATTGAAGAACTCCAAACTAGACCCCCAAAGGGTTGATTCTTATAGGCCAATAGCTAGTATTCCTCTCCTAGCTAAGATAATTGAGAAAGAGGTACAAAGGCAAATTCAAGATCATATAGATTCTGAAGCTCCCCTTGATCATTGCCAACATGGGTTCAGAGAATATCATGGAGTCGAGACCCTCCTCACCATCCTTTTCAACAATATCATCACAGGCATTGACAACATCCGACAAGGATTTGTGCTCATCTTCTTAGACATCGCCGCGGCATTCGACTCGGTGAGTCACGAAATTCTCCTCGGGCGATTGAAAGAGAAGGGCGTCTGCAACACTGCGCTTGAATGGTGCAAGTCCTATCTGGATGGAAGATGGCAATATGTAAAATCCGGATCAGAAGAATCAAAACGCTTCCATCAAAAACAAGGTGTGCCTCAAGGTTCCTCGTTGTCATCTCTCCTGTTCAATATTTACATGCAACCCATCTGCAATATCATTAGATCATTTAGCGTGAACTGTTTGATATATGCTGATGACATACTCCTATACATGCCATTCTCTACAGTTCAAATGAACCTGACACCACTAGTAGATTGTTTCAATGCAGTCTCAGAATGGCTCCAATCCCAAAACCTCCGCATTCAACACAAGAAAACGGAGGTGCTTTTCATCGCGAGAGACCCCAACTTTATTCCTCCGTCCCATGTAAGTGTCAAGGAAGCCGACTTGCAAACTAAAGAAACAATAAAATACCTTGGAGTCACCTTGGACCAACGTCTGGATATGAAATCTCACATAGGCAATATAGTCAAAGCTGTATATTTCAAAATCCGTACGCTCAGGCATCTGAGCTCCCTATTGGACCCAGACGATTTCCGGACTATATACCAGGCGCTAATCCTACCCCATTTTGACTTTGCAAATGCCATCTTACAAGGTCTCCCTCAATCTACACTAAGCCCATTACAGCTGGCTATGAATGCTGCAGCAAGGGTCCTCCACGGAGCCTCCAGAAGTGACCACGTGACTCCTATTCTCAAGCAGCTTCACTGACTCCCTATCCACGGAAGGCTTATCTTTAAAACCTTACTCCTCTCATTCAAGGCCATCAATGGCTTTTCATCTTCCTCACTCACAGAACTCATTCATACAGTGCCCCCCAAAAGATCAAGAAGAGCAACAGCTGTAAACCTGCTAATAACCCCGAAGGCATTGACAAAATGCAACATTACAACGGCAAACAGGGCCTTCAGTCTCTGCGTCCCCAAATGCTGGAATGCTCTACCATCCGACATTCGGGCCATCGTAGACCTATCTAAGTTCAGGAAGGCACTCAAATATCACCTTTTCCTCCAATACTACCCAGTCAGCAACGAAATTTAGGTAACCACACCTAAGAAAGTCGCCATTGTTAGTTCTGAGACAGTGTCAGCACCCCGTCTGCAATTTATGCACATATTTTCCTTATGTTATTGTTGCTTAATCTTGCTCTTTGTAATTATTTCATGTACATAGTTCACCCCTGTTATCCAAGTGTGTACTCCTGTTCTATGTAAAACCAAACAGCTTGTTGTTATGGTCATTTTGTTATAATGTAAACCGCGCTGATATCGAATAGTGCGGTATATAAGAAACTGTAATAAATAAATAAATAAATTTTTGGCAAGCAAGAGACTCAATACAAAGACTGTCATGGACATCACTTTCAAAATTGTAAATTCAGTTCGTGGAAGATCACTTCAAAGACGGCTTTTCAATCTTACTCTTGATGAAGGGGCAGCGGAAATCATTTTGCACACAGATGTAAGGTGGCTAAGTAGGCACACATTTCTGCAAAGATTTCATGATTTGCTGAAGGAAATAAGAAGTGTTCTGAAGGAGAGGGGAGATGACCAAGCAGTTGGAAGATGAGGAGTGGTTATGCGATCTGGCATTTCTTGCTGACTTTATAGGCGAACTAAGTGATATGAACCTTGAACTACAGGGTAAAAACAAATGCATTGGCAAGATGAGTACAGTTTCATCCTACAAGAGCAAATTTGAGCTAATGATGACTGACCTTGCAAACAACACTTTTGATCATTTTCCTAATACACAGGACCATCTGGGACAATATCCAAATTTTGTTTTTCAGAACGAGTAGTATGTGATAGAAATCTGTTCTTTATCCAGGAATTTGAAAATAGATTCTGTGACTTCCAAAAAATGGGAACAGTTGTGGAGTACTTGTCATACCCATTCAAAGTAGATGTGGACATTAAAGAAACTGCAGCTGCTATCAATAAAAATTACTCATTGAACAAGCCATCTCTTGAAAACGAAATATTAACCCTCAAAAATGACATTTTTCTCAAGACCCGTGCTGAGCAAGAATCATTTTGGAAGCTAGTGCCTACAGACAAATTTCCCAACTTCAGAAGATGTAGTGAAGCTGTACACTCCTATTTTGGTTCAACTTATTTGTGTGAATCTGCGTTTTCCCATCTGAAAATGACAGAGTACACAACGTTCCAACATGACAGATGAACATCTCCAGGATTCCCTGAGACTGGCCCTCACGTAATATTCACCCAACTTCAAAAAGCTGGTGGATGAAATGCAGGCTCAGACGTCTCACTAATGAGCAAGAGTGAAATATTAAAGATTGTGCAAGATCAGCCTGGATCAATACTCGACCTAAATTTAACACAAATTACTCAATAACATAGTAACATAGTAAATGACGGCAGATAAAGACCAGCATGGTCCATCCAGTCTGCCCAGCAAGATACGGCAAGAGCAGGTGCACCTGTCGCTCTGTGCAGGCCACCCCTCCCCATGTCTTTGTTTAGGGGTGGACCCACCACTCCATGTAGGACACCCCTATTTGTTCAGAAGTTAGATGGTTCAGTTTATTTAGATTTTAACCTGTTGCTGTAAAGGGATCCGCTGTGCTTGTCCCATGCTGTTTTGAATTCCGTCACCGTGTTTGCCCCACCACTTCCATCGGGAGAGCATTCCAAGCATCCACCACCCCGTCAGTGAAAAAATATTTCCTGACATTGCCTTTCAATAATAAAAGTTAAAGAAAATTATTTTATTATTGTTTTTGCTTAATTTGCTTAACAACTGATCACATCCAAGTAAATGACAAAAGGTTCATTAAAAATGGGGGGAGGAGGGAATCCTCCAACTTTATTGGGTTAAAATTTAATTTGAAACTAATTTGAAACTTAATTTTCATGGTGGTAGATCACCGGCAGTTTTGGCCGGAAAATGTAGATCACGACCTGTTCGAAGTTGGACATGCCTGATCTATATGTTATAGATAATTATAGACATAAAGGACTAAGATACATAAATAAAATACAGACAGAAGGAGGATTAGAATGACCAATAGCAGTACACATTCTGAAAAACAGAAGTAAGGATTTATATTACAAAGAACGTACTTACTCAATGGTAGGAGACACTCATTAGTTGATACAATGAAACTCATGTCTCTATCTTTTATGCCTTACATTTTAGCACTATTTTATTATATAATACGGTTTTACGACCCTACATATGCCTCTCTTATGTTTGTGTCCCATTAGTATTTTGTATTACTATTATTTTTTATATTTTTACTATTCCATTATATACTCTCTTATCTCTTTCCTTTACAATTATTTTTTGGGCATTCTGATTATGGTATATATTGTTATCTATGATTTTTATCTTACCTTTAGTTTTATGTTTAATTATTTTGAAATGTTGATGTATGACCTATGTTTATTTGAGGTTCTATGACCCTTGACGAAGGCTTTTTGTCTAAACATGGTTGTGTAAGGTGGGACCTGTCCAATAAAGGCTCATATTGTACTTCCACTGTGTAGCTTATCACCTTAGATCTTTGGTTAAGACAACTTGAGTCCAAGTAATTTGGAAAGAGATGTTCCTGTCCAGATTTAATTGAATCAGTCACAAGATAGGGAACCCCTGAGCTGCCGAGTGACTCGGATGGCATCTTGCAAGGTCTGAATTTACCTGAATATGCAGGGAGCATAGGATTCCTTAGGACTCTCACATATTCAGACATGTCAATGGGGGTTATGTATACTATTGAAGCTATAAAGCCCAACAGTTGCAGAATATTCCCTGCAGATGTCTTATTTCTTCCATAACAGATACCAAGGTGTTGATCTTGTCTTGTGAAAGAAAGGCTTTCATGTGAGTTATGTCTAGCAGATTTCCTACAAATTCCAATTGAGATGTTATGATCAAGTGGGTTTTGGGGTAATTTCTTATGAATCCTAGCAACGCCAACATTTGGATAGTTGTGGTCACTGGTTTTATGATTCCTGCCTGAAATGAGCTCTTGATCAGCTAATCATATAGACTAGCCAATCATCCACAGTTTACGGCTGCTGTGCTGCTACCATAGCTAGAGATTTTGGAGGTAATTTTATAACAGTACTTGTGTATATAGAACAGTTTTATATATGCATAAGGAGTCTCTTATTAAATTGCTTGGGGGTAAACAGGCAAAAAATTATGTGCTTTTGATGAATAGTGCATACTAGTATGTGCTACATACAGTATATAGGCATTCCTGGGGGCAAAGGGTAGGAGACGTTGGGACAAAAGCATTACTTATGTACGTATTTTATAAGGTACACACATATAAGCTGATCCTTACTGATATGTACCCACAAATTTACACCTGTCTCAGAGCAGATGTAAGTTTGTGTGAAATCTAGGGACCTATTTTATAAAAATACATACATGCCACATGTGTTGTCTTTATCAAACAGTCATACAATAGGCACACTATTTCACTTTTCCATTAAGTGCCCTGCTATAAAATTCCCCCTTTGTGAATACAAATGGTGCTGATGCTAGGCCAAAGAAAAGAACGCAATACTGGAGAAGTTGTTTCCCTATTAAAACCTGAGATACTTTGTATAACTTGAGTGTATCTTCATGTGGGGACAGGCTTCTTCCAAATCCATGGAGCATAGCTCATCTCTTTTCTGTAGAAAAGGGATTAAATTACCAAGAAAACCATCTTGAACTTTTCTTTTATGAGAAATGTGTTCAAGTCTCTTAGGTATAGGATGCTATAGAGATCTCCATCCCACCAATTTCTTTGGGACCAGGAAACACTTGTAAAAACTCTATCTTCTTTCTCCTGATGGAATGGGTTCCAACAATATAGCTTTGTTAAAAGTATATCCTGATGCTGAGTTTGACCATGATGCTCTTGATGGACAATATGATGGTGTTTCCAATAACTATAATCAGTATCCATTCTGAATTATGCTGGGAAACCAAGTATCTGTGGTTATACTGGGCCAATGGTTTATGCAAAACCTTACTTGTTTGGAGAAAGGTTAAGTTCTCTGGAAGACACACCAGAATGCTGGCTATATATGCCTAGACCTGGTTAAAACTCCATAACAAGTTTTGACTGGGGAGCTGGCTTTGGCTTTTGAGCCTCTTCTGTCCATAACAAGAACAAGCTCTCTGTTGACAGGATTGAGGGGAAAGAAGTGTCTCCTTGGCACAACCCACTCAAATATCTCCTTGAAGTGGAGGTCAGATCAGAAGTAGCTGCAGACAGGATCTGAAATATACAGGGTGGCCCCAAAAAAGTGAGAACATCTCGTAGCATATAAGTTATTTAAAAATTCAAAAAGACAGATGTAAACGACTGACAAATTTAAAAATAAAAATATGGCGACCGGAAATTGTCGAAATAAAGACGTTATATAGTTTAAAAAGGTAAATAAGTAAACTATTTAAGCTTTTAATTTACGAGATGTTCTCACTTTTTTTGGGCCACCCTGTATACTATAGCAGTCTTTAATCTGGTTCACCAAATCTTTGACTTTGTCTCTGAAAAGATTATTTCCCTTGCAGGGCACATCAGCAAGCTTTTCCTGCACATCATATCTGTTGAGAAGGGGAATGATGGAGGCCAGAAGTTACTTCCTCATCCGAGCGTCTTTAGATTTGTAAGAGTACATTCAAGATTGATCAGACTCTGTTTCAGAATAATATTAAGTAGGAGAGATGACAGCATAAACCGGACTAGCTGGCAAGGCCTCTGGGTGCGTTCTTTGCATACTGAAGCTTAGACTCCTAAGCACACTAGTGCTTCAGCAAAGATTCTTCTCTTGATACATTAGAGACGGACATCAGGGTGGCTGATACTGATGCCAACACCCTTTGATGCCTCTGCATCAATGCTATGCTTTCTGGTACCACCATGGACTCCAGAATCTGCTAAGTTTCCTTCAATACTTTTGTCTATGTAGATGGTGGCAATGAATTGATCCTTGCCAGATGGTGATTAAGTTCCTCTGGAACCTTCTTGTCCAGTTCCTCATTGAAACATGCTAATGTTGCTGATGCTTGAGCCACAGACATTCTCCTGGATATCTTCAGTTATTAGTGACTGGACCTTGGACTCTTGAAGCTTACTGCATGCCCCAGATATAGAGGAAGATGAGCAGGTCTCTCTCTGGGGATGCTTTATAGGACAGATGGCGGTTGCCTCTCTCTTGTTGTGCATGGAATTATACACTGATGAAGATAAGTGCTTCCTTGCCTTCGCTCAGAGTTCAGCCTCCAAATCCCATTGGCCTATATCGATGGTCAATGTTAAGGGAGGTCCATATGTCCTTGATATTAATGTCCCCAAAGGATGTGCTAGATTTAGTCAAACTGAAGAGCTTTTAGTTCTGCCTTGATGGCCATGGAAACCCCCTAGGCATCCTCTGACAGATAGTACAACTAATGATGTTGCATTTCGGTCCCAGGTATGTCAGGCAAAATAAATGAATATTTGTGACCAATCATCCTACCACACCACCCACATTCTTGAAGACACAGGGAATCTTCTGCTTCTGGGACATAGGTAGAAAAACAGGTATCGTAAAATTAAATGGCTCAGTGGTAAAAGTCTAGATTGATGCTATGCCAAAAATTAAGAAAACTTGAAAAACAAAATCCTAACTAGGGCTTCCTTAAGAGGAAGAGACTGAAAGAGTGGTCCCAATGTCAAACAAAGCTTTTAAAGCAACTTTTATTCAGAGAAAAAAAATCCCACAGAAAAAAAAGATGACCATTGCACACTGCAGAAAGAAGAGAATCAAAGTGGTCTTTTCTGCTGATGCAGATGGAGGAAGTTTTACGCATTCACAGTGTACCACTCAGGAAAGCTCTTAGAGCTTTGTCTTTATTTTGTGGACCTGGGCTACACTGGATGATATTACTCATGTGCAAGGATTATTATCCTGCTTGTCCTTGGAGAATAATTGAAACATTCCATTGACTGGAGAAGCCTCTGAAATATCTGCCACCATATCACACTGACAAGTATCTGGGAAAATCAAGATAAATTGAGCAAATCCGTTTTGGAAAGTTCAGATGAGCATACTGTATACTTTCATAATTAAATTATTTTAGAAACTGATTAGCTTTAGTTTACTTGTAAAAATTTTTTTAAATGTTTGACATTTTTGGTCATAAGCATGTATAAATACATATGTCCTTCCTTCTCACACTGAACTTCATGTTTGTCATACCGCATCTCTTACGGGATACAGATAAAGTAAAAGCAACACAGAAGACCAAATTGTTAATGGTCTGACCATAAGTCCTATTATATAAGATATGGAACTTATGGACCTGATTCACTCAATCTGAAGCCAGAAAAGGAGTCTGGGGTGAACAGTTTCCATGGTCAGATGTATAGTTTAGTCTGTATTATAAAAACAAAGACGTTCACCTCAGTAGGCTAATAGGCCGACTTTTGGGGTCACATTCTCCCTGACTTGCAAAATGTATTATCGGCCTCATTATAATAAGTATGAGGCTCATCATCCCTTTTTGACGTGCAGAGTCTGTTCAAGTGCATATAACATGCCCAGGGCTTGACAGCATGATGCTGTATGGCAAGAAGCCAAAATTGCTTGCTCGCACACAGGGCCAGTTCCCGAGTTGGTTCAAGGTGCTGGCACCCTAGGCAAGCCTTAAGCCTTCCCTGGCTGTCAGAATCTATTGTTTTAGCTTTGCATGTCCTGCTCTTTTCTGCCCACCAGAAGCTGCCACCCTAGGTGACCACCTAGTTTGCCTTGTGGTTTGGCCAGCCCTACACACACATCAATTTCAACCCTATGTCATTTACATACTTTATCAAACACTTATATATCTTGGATACACAGGAATCAATGGAGAGGAAAGAATCAGTCATACATACCTTAAAAAAAAAGATATTACGTTAAAAACAAAGGAACAACCCAGCAATGACTCAAAAAGCTACAAAGCATAACTGTTGGCATGCGAGATCATCATGTATTCCCATATATACAAAGTTTACACATTTTTCACATTTATGCAATGTTTTTTATCCATCACAGAATAATTGTTCAGGAATATACACTAGTAAGGCACTCCTTTCCCTTTCATGTACTATTAATACTGTAATGACCTCAAATCTCATAACAACTTACAAATATCCTAAATATAGAACACAAAAAGCTGTCAAAGGAGCCCTCTCTGTAACACACTACAGTGCCATCTCTGCACCATTTACCCTACAGGCTTCTACACAGAGCATCCCCAGTCATATAACACAGTGAACTCTGCTTTCAAAGCCGCCATTCCTTATGCTATCCCAGACATGGTACATCATCAATTAAAATAATAGGGCAGATCCCACATTCCCAATCATGTGAAATAAAACACTAGATTAGGAGTGGCCAAGAAAAATCATTTATGTACAATGGCATTAACATAAGTGAGTAAAAGAGTTATTAGATAAGGAGTCTCTTATCATGGCGATATCCACATCTCTTGATCTATGTCCACAATGTATGATTCCAAAGTGAAGAAATCACCTGTACCAAAATACTTTATGAGAAATTTTACAAACAGAGGATATACTGGACAGTGACCTACATTGCGTAAGGGAAAACCAATGCATCTGAAAGTTCAAAATACACTTATCCAAAAAATGTAAAGGTAACAGGGTCACTCTTTAGTCACCAGTTTTTCACTAAAGAGAAAAGTCTTCTGGAGCACACTTACTGGCCTGTCCCTATGTTTATGTTTATTAAAATTTGATATCCGGCTCTTCATGACAGTAACAGAGCAGTTCACAACATAAAATTAAAGAAAGCGAAAGGAACTCCATTGCTATAGACAGAACAGAAATACACAGTCACTCACAGGGAGGGTAAAGGAATTTTAGGAAGAGGTCAGGGGGAGGATATGTTAAGCAGTGTGTGTCAGTTGGGGGGGATATGAAAGGTTTTGAGTTGAGATTTCTATTTGAAAAATGATGGTTCCATATGGAGGTCTGGGAGGAGGGGGAGGGGGGAAGGTTATTCCATAGGCTGGGGCTGAGGAAGTAAAATGCAAAGTGACGGGTGGACTCAAGAGATTGGAAGGCAGTAGGGATGATGCGCGGATGAGACAAAGCAGTAAGGAAGAGGGTTTTGAATTTGTTAGGAACTGGGCAACATTCTGGGGAAGGGAGGTGTTTCTCCAAAAGGAAGGGCTCCACCTTAAACGGGGTGGAACCAGGTTGCTGGCAGTAACCTTTAAAAAGGAGATAAAGCAGCTTGAAAACTAGTTAATAGGGGAAAGCCAACAGTCACCCAAGAGTGCATGATCTGGAAGGATACTAACAAAAGAAGGAAGTTAGGGCATCCTGATAGGGAGGTTCCAATAAAGATAAAAGTAGCCCAAGATGTCTTTAAGTACAGGGCAGACAGAGTTGAAAGATTCCAAATTAATTGATTAATTTATTTATTCTTCAGCCGCGCTCCAGGCCCGATTGGCATCAACGAGGGAGAGCGGGAACGTAAGCTCCGCCCCACTCCCCTCCGACAAGGCCAATCGGGCCCGACGGACCCCTGCAGCTCCAGGCACATAAAAGAAGCCTGACTGCAGCACCCCAGCCTCTTCAGCCGCGCTCCAGCCCCAATCGGCATCATTGAGGGAGAGCGGGAAGGTAAGCTCCGCCCCGCTCCCCTCCGACAAGGCCAATCAGACCCTCCTCCAGGTTACTTCCTCCCCAACAACAAGGCGTGCCCGCGCCTGAGGGTCTTGCCAGAGGGCCCTTTGGCATGGCCCTTAGGAGTGGAACCAAAGAACTCAACGTCTGAACTATCAACATAAGACACAACGCTTCCTTAAAAAAAGTAGCTACACGGCGATTAAGTAAGGACTCCTTAGCTCTTAATAACACTGCAATGCTAATTTCTTATAAACTATCCTATCTGCCTAAATCTGCATTACTTTTACTAACATAGCATTGACCTGTGCTAGAAATTGTGCCATTTGCTCAGACCGCATTGCTATTTTGTGCTAGAAACTGTGCTATTTTGCCATAAATTGTACTATCTGCCCAAATTTGCATTACTTTAACCAACATAGCACTGATCTATGCTAGAAATTGTGCCATTTGTTCAGGATTGCATTGCTATTTTGCTATAAATTGTGCTATCTGCCCAAATTGCTTTTACCAACATAGCAGTAACATATACTAGAAATTTCCAGCACATTCACTAGAACATTCACACAGATTTCCTTTCACGCAACCCCCCCCCATAAAGAACCTAAAATGGCCCCCACGAAGATTCAAGCCCTTCCTGTCCCACTCTTCCTAATTACTCTTCTAATACACAACATTTACACTTACAAATCAGACCAAACCCCCTATAATACCATTCCCATTATCCACAACCCATACCGAAACACATTACACTCTCCAACATATATCTACCCACATAACCAAAATCCGCACCAAAATATCCACAGACCCTATCCCAGACTAATCCAAATAAACCATCAACAACCTACTAACAAGACTGCCTCTTCCAACACACCCACCCTAAAAAAACCTCATTCTCATAAACATACGATCCATAAGAAACAAATTACCAATCATTAATGACATGATCAGAGATGAACAACCCAACAATCTTCATCACAGAGACATGGCTCGCACCCACTGACACAATCCTTCTAAATCAACTATACACACAACAATATGACTTATTCAACTGCCACCGGGACGTCAAAAGAGGAGGGGGAGCCCTCATCCTCACAAAAAAAGACCTCCAATATACCCTAACAAGCATAAATAGTATAGATGGTAGGGACATCATCAATATAGAGAATAAAACCCTTGCACTCTGCCTCATCTATAGACCACCATCTGCTGACCACAACAACCTCACCCCTATTCTGGAACTTGTATGCACAGCCTCACAAAGAAAACCACTTATCATACTAGGTGACTTGAAACTCCCGTCACTCAACCCCTCTCACACAATAAACGTCATAGACGCAATGACAGAAATGGGATATGAACAGATCATACATGCCCCCACACACATAAAGGGAAACACCCTGGACCTTGTCTTCCTCCCCACCCCTTTCAATAACCACCAACTCTGCACCCCCCCCCAACCATAACAGAGGTACCTTGGTCAGACCATCACTTAATAACCTTCTATCTCCACACACAAACACACACTATTAACACACCAAGCACTACACCACATCACTCACGCTTTACCCACTTCAATAAAGATGACTTCCTAGACAATGTATTGCCCAAACTTACAACAAACACATCTAACATCAATATAGCCATAAACCAATGGAACTTAACAATCCAAAAAGCAGCCGCCTCTACACAAGTTACACAAAAACAAACACTAAAAAGATCAGAAAAATGGTTTACCAAGGAACTCGCCAAGCTAAAAAAACAACTGAGAAAACAAGAAAAAAAATGGAGAATAACAAAATTGAATGAAAACAAAACCCAATACATGAGCCTACTCAACACATATAAAGATGCAATCACAAAATCAAAAAGAGACTACCATTCTAAAGTAATAAACATGGCCATCAATCGTCCAAGAGAATTATTTACAATTGTAAAATCACTAACAAAAACCCAAAACCCAGAACCAGAACACCCCACAATAAGCGTACAAACACTAGCTGCACACTTTGCTGAGAAACTAAAAAGTAAACCCTCTAACAATAACACAGCAATGCACATAGATCCAAAAACCCCAAACAAATGGATAACTTTTCACATGGTTGATCAAAAACACCTCAAGATCATAACAATGATTAATACCACAACCTCCCCCCTTGACCCATGCCCAGTATCATGGATCAAATCCACCAAAGCTGAACTCGCCACAGACATTCAAAACATAGTTAATCAATCACTCTCACAAGGCATCATGCCTGATGCTCTTAAACTCACCTCCATACATCCCATCCTAAAAAATAATAAATTAGATCCAAAAGACCCAAGCTCATACAGGCCCATAGTCAGTATACCGTTCATTGCTAAAGTAATAGAAAAAAAATCATACAACTCTAACTACAAGATTACACTGACATACACGCACACCTTGATTCACACCAATTCGGATTTCGCCCCTTCCATGGCGTTGAAACCCTACTAATAACACTGATGGAAAACCTCATTAGAGGAACAGGTGACAACAAACAAGGTTTCATCCTCCTTTTCATAGATATAGCCGCCGCATTTGACAATATCAATCATAACACTCTAATTACTAGGCTAGAAAACCTCGGAATAGGAGGCACAGTCCTCAAATGGCTCATCTCATATATTACTCATCAATTGATACGTGTCCAACTAGGCCAAAACACCTCAGAAACATTCTCACAAGGTCAGGGAATCCCTCAAGGCTCGGCCCTCTCAGCTCTCCTTTTTAATCTATACCTACAACCCATCAGAAACATATTTTAAAAGTACAAAAATAACCATTACATTTATGCTGATGACATCATGCTCACTATCCCCATAAACACTAACAACCCCTCATACCACAACCTATCTGAATGTATCAGAGAGGCTAATACCTGGCTAGAAACCAACTACCTCAGTATTAATCTTAAAAAAAAACAGAAGCTATGTTTGTATCAAGAAAAACCGATGCTATCTACCCAAAAACCATCATAATCAACAACACCACTATCCCTGTTAAACAAGAGGTAAAATACCTAGGGATAATATTAGATCACACACTCAGTATGCTCCCTCACATAAAAACAAACAGTAAAAACTGTTTTCTACAAACTAAAGACCATACAACACCTAAGACCCCTCCTCAACACCCATGATTTTAGATCTGTAGTCAATTCACTCATTACCCCCCACTTTGACTATTGTAATAGTCTACTAAATGGCCTACCACTTAAAAATACAAGTATACTCCAAAGAGTCCAACACATCTGCGCCAGGGTAATAACAAAAGCACGTTTAACTGACCACATAACCCCCATTCTACATGAACTACACTGGCTCCCCATAAACAGCCAGATAAAATATAAAATACTCCTGACAACATTCAAACTCCTCAATGACATCTCCCCCTCACACCTATCCACCCTCCTACACTCCCCACCAGAATCTAGAACACGCAGGCAAAATGCAACCCACTCACTCGACATATACAAAACCATCTGCAAGACAAAAAAAAACTACAAGCTCAAGAGCCTTTTCATGTGCTGCCCCTACCCTCTGAAACAAACTTCCACTAACCCTCCACATGACAAAAGACCTTCAGCTATTCAGAAAAGGACTTAAAACACACCTATTCACTGAATATTTTGAAAACCCAACCGAAATCCCTTACACCTCTCACGAACTACTTCCCAACAATCGCAAAAACAAACTACCAACCTCCCGAACCCACAACCCACTAACCCCTCCCCCAACCCCAGAGCTTCGCCCCACCATAACCAAAAGAACAATATAACTCAAAGATTAACACAAGGTTGTTTGTACAATATGTTTATTTGTAAATAGTCAGTACCACAGTTTCATACAAAAGTTGTTTGTAAATAGTTATAACTGACGTTACATGTAAAAGTTGTTCAAGTTGTCCAATTGTTCTCTGTAAACCGCCCTTGATCTCTGGAAGGGGCGGTATAGAAGAAAAGCATAAAGAAATAAAATAAACCAACGGGATGTGGTGATACCTGGGTACAAACTATATCGCAATGACAGAGTAGATAAAATTTGTTTATGGGTTGCACTCTATGTTAGAAAGGGCATTGAGTCACATAGGATAAAAGTGTTGCAGGAAACAAAATACACTGTAAAATCTCTATGGATTCAAATTCCATGTAAAAAGGGGAAGGCGAGGGCAGTGGGGTGTACCACCATTCACCTGGCCAGAATGAACAGATGGATGATGAAATGCTAAGAAATCAGAGGAGCTAACAAAAGTTACAACACAGTAATTAATGGGCAATTTCAATTATTCTGGTATCAACTGGGTCAAGTTTCTAGATGAAATAAATGAATGCTTCTTGGAGCAGCTGATTCATGAACTGACAAGAGGGGAAACTATTTTGATCCTAGTCCTTAGTGGACAGAATCTGGTGCAAGAGATAATGGTGTTGGGGCCACTTGGCAATAGTGACTGCGCCATTTGAAAGTGTAAGCGCGTCGTGAAAGTCCTACAGGAGGGCCAGGAGGACCTCCCCCACCTCCCCTGAAAGGTTGAAAGGGGCCAAGGCTACCCTTTCAGCAGCCAGGCTGTTAGCATCAGAGACCTCAAGTTGGGGTGTAGGAAGGAGCCTTATTTATTTTATTCATTTCAAAGTTTTTCTGAACTGCCCCTTTCTGAGATCAGGGGTGGTTTACAATGAACAGCAGCAACTTTACATCGAACAATTTTATAAATCAGTCAGCATTGAACGGAACTGTTTACATAGGAAACTATTTACAAGAATAGCAGAATTCCAATTTTCATTGTGTAGTAGGTTTGCTCAGTGGAGCCAAGGAGAGTTTAGTGAGGTGCTTGCTGTGTGACATTATTTTCTCCGTAGTGTAGAGTGAACAGTAGTGTTTTTAATTCCTTTCTGAAAGTTTCTAAATCCTTAATGGCACGAATTGAGTCTGGGAGGTCATTCCATAATGAGGGCGCGACAGAGAAGGCTCGGTTACTTGTTACTTGTTTTATTTTGTGAATAATCGGTGGTATTATTTATTTATTTATTTTATTTATTTATTTATTTACATTCTCTTATATACCGCACTATTCGGCATCAGCGCGGTTCACATAGAACAAAAAGTCTCAGTACAATAACATGCATGAGTTTACAGATAACAAGGGAAGGAACTGGGATAACAGGGGAAACTATTTACAGTCTATTTACAGATATAATACTACAGCATGGCTACAAGTTATTAGGAACAGGTGCTAATAATATGTTCAATAAACAAAGCGATTCGTCCTATTTCTGTTATTGAGATACCATGGAACTGAATAGCTGGGAGGAATCACTGAAGTCGATGGGTGTAAATGGCTCAATAAGATGTTTGTTAAAGAGGTGGAATTTGAGGGCTTTCCTGAATTGTGTATTATAAGTGTATTCTGTGAGTGTTCCCTTTTGGATGTTGCATGGGTGATTAATGTTGAAAGGTATGATGGAGCGATATTGTTGGCTAACTTAAATGTTATTAATATTTTGTATCTTATTCTGCTTGTGATTGGTAGCCAGTGTAGACTATATAAGTAAAGGTGTTATATGGTCAGTTAGTCGGGCTTTGCATATGATTCTGGCAGTTACATTCTGGACAAACTGAAGTTGTTTTAAATTCTTTTTGAGTAGACCATAGAGTAGACTATTGCAGAAATCAAAGTGAGGAGTTATTAGCACCTGGACAACTGACCTGAAATCGTGCATATCAAGTAGAGGCCTAAGTTTGAAGTATATGGTTCTTGTTAACTGTTTTATATGTGCAGTCAATGACAGTGATTGATCTAAGACGACACCGAGGTACCTTACTTGTTTTTTCACTGGGAGTATTGTATCTTGTATTTGGAATGTAGTTGGGAGAGTGAATTTCTGGTTTCTTGACATGTAGAGCACTTCAGTTTTTTTTAAGTTAATGCTCATATTATTCGAAGCTAGCCATGCCTGAGCTTCCCGTGATACAGCGTAGTTACTCACCTGTAACAGGTGTTCTCCAGGAGCAGCAGGAATCAGTCCTCACTTATGGGTGACGTCGGCGCCGACGGAGCCCTCGCGGAGCAATTTTCCCCAGCTTTCAAAGAAAGCCTTTGGGAATTGCAGCGCGCATGCGCGGTCGTCTTCCCGCCCGAGGGTGCCATCTTAGCCAGTCAGATGACATAGCTAAAAAAGACAGCATAAAAATTTGCAAAAAAGAACATAAGCAGACGATTGCAACTCCAAGGGGAGGAGGGAGGGTAGTGAGGACTGATTCCTGCTGCTCCTGGAGAACACCTGTTACAGGTGAGTAACTACGCTTTCTCCAGGACCAAGCAGGAAGTCAGTCCTCACTTATGGGACTCCCAAGCTCAAGGCTACCGGAGACCCTAAGCACAAAATGAGCTCCCTCTAGCTCAGCAGCACAGAAGGATAGAATCTTCGCTGAATTATCACCCACCGGTAGCCCACATCCGGGATGGAGGGTAGGAGTTGCTCAGACCTCAAAGAGATTACGGAGGACTGCCTGTCCGAAAGCACTGTCCCTACGGGACTCCCTCTCGAGACAGTAATGGACCGCAAAAGTCTGGCTCGAAGACCAAGTAGCGGCCCGGCAGATGTCTGCCAGCGGAACAGAGCGGAGGTAAGCCACTGACGTGGCCTTTGCCCGAACGCAATGAGCCGTGACTCGACTTTCTAAGGAGAGTCCGGCTGCCCCATAAGCCCAAGAGATACAGTCCGCAACCCAGATGGACAGAGTACGCTTGGAGACCGGGAGCCCCAATTTATTGGGGTCAAAAGACACAAAAAGCTGAGCAGCTTTACGGTGCTCCCGCGTACGGTCAAGGTAGAAGTTCAATGCCCTTCTACAGTCCAGGGTATGGAGGACCGTTTCAGCTCGGCTGGAGTGTGGTCTGGGAAAGAAGGTTGGAAGTACCACCTCCTGATTGATGTGAAAAGGGGAGACCACTTTAGGCAGAAATTTTGGGTGAGTCCGTAGGACTACCCTATTCTTGTAGAACCTAGTGTAAGGGGGATCAGACACGAGGGCCTGCAATTCACTTACGCGCCTAGCGGAAGTGAGGGCTATCAAGAACAGTGTTTTCCAAGACAGAAAACGGAGAGAACAGGTAGCCATAGGTTCAAAAGGCGGACAGGTGATCCGCTGCAAAACCACATTCAGGTCCCAGTCAGGCGCTGGCGGGCGCAGAGGTGGTTTAAGTAGAAGGAGACCTCGGAGAAACCTCGCTACGAGAGGGTCATTGGAGAGAGGTCTGCCGTCCACTGGCACATGATGTGCTGAAAGAGCACTGAGGTGAACTTTGACGGAGTTGGACTTAAGTCCCAGATTAGAGAGGTGCAGCAAGTACTGCAAGATCACCGACACCGGGCAGGAGAAGGGATCCTGAGACTGTTGGGTACACCAGACTGCAAAGCGACGCCATTTAAGGGCGTAGCATTTGCGGGTAGAAGGCCGTCGCGAAGCTAAGACGACCTCCTCCACCTCCGCCGGCAGGAGAAGGGGAGCAAGGACTACCCTCTCAGCAGCCAGGCCATGAGGTTGAGAGACCTGAGGTTGGGGTGCAGAAGGGACCCCTGATCCTGAGTGAGGAGATCCGGTTGTACCCCCAGAGGGATTGGATCCTCCACCGCCAGTTGCAGCAGGAGCGGAAACCACGGCTGCCTGGGCCAGCGAGGGGCCACCAGGATCATGAAGGCTTTGTCTCGGAGAACCTTGAAAAGAGTCCGAGAGACCAGCGGGATGGGAGGGAAAGCGTACAGAAGGCTCCCCGACCACGAGATCAGAAAGGCGTCCGCCGCAACCCGAAGGGGGTGTGGCTGACGAGAGCAGAAGCGAGGAAGCTGCCGGTTGTGAGGACTGGCAAAGAGATCCACCGTGGGGAGACCCCACTTGAGGAAGAGCTTCTGAACTACCAAGGGATCCAGACGCCACTCGTGCGGCTGGAGGACCCTGCTGAGTTTGTCTGCAAGGCAATTTTCTTGGCCCGGGAGATAAACTGCCTTGAGGAGAATGCCGTGACTGACGGCCCAAGAGCAGAGCTTCTGTGCCTCCCGGCAGAGGAGGAAGGAGCCCGTGCCCCCCTGCTTGTTCACGTAGAACATGGCAACTTGATTGTCCGTCTGGACAAGGACGGACTGTTGGGAAGTCAGGTGGGAGAAGGCCTTGAGAGCTAGGCGGATCGCCCTGAGCTCCAGGAAGTTGATCTGCTGAGCAGACTCCCACGTGGTCCAGAGGCCCTGAGTACGTGCCTCTTGGCAATGTGCTCCCCAGCCCAGGAGGGATGCATCGGTGGTCAGCACCCGGGTCGGCTGAGGTGACTGGAAAGGCATTCCGAATATCAGGTTCGGCTGCCGGAGCCACCACCGGAGAGACGAGAGCAGCGGCTCGGAGACGCGCACTAGGTCTGCCAGGCCGCCTGTGGCTTGTCGCCACTGCTGGCGGAGACACCATTGAGCAGACCGCATGTTCAGGCGGGCATTGGGGGTCACATGGACGGTGGAAGCCATATGGCCGAGCAGTCTCAGGAAGCGCCTGGCGGAGACCAGGGGCTGGCTGCGAAAGCGGTCGGCTAGGTCCATGAGCCGTTGAGCCCTGTCGAGCGGTAGGTACGCTCGTGCCCGAGGAGTGTGCAGCCTTGCGCCGATGAACTCGAGATCCTGTGAGGGGAGCAAAGTGGACTTTGCGAAGTTTATGACAAAGCCCAAGTGCTGCAGCAGAGTCACCGTGCGGCACGTGGCGTTGGTGACCTCCTGAGCGGACGCTGCTCTGATGAGCCAGTCGTCGAGGTACGGAAAGACATAGAGGCCGTGAAGCCGGAGATGGGCCGCCACGACCGCGAGACATTTTGTGAAGACTCGCGGTGCGGAGGATAGGCCAAAGGGCAGTACTCTGTACTGGTAATGATTTCCTGCCACCACAAACCTTAGGTATTGGCGGTGGCTTGGGTGGATGAGGATGTGCGTGTAGGCATCCTTTAGATCCAAGGAGCATAGCCAATCTCCCTGCTGGAGGTAGGGCAGAAGGATTCCAAGGGTAAGCATTTTGAACTTCTCCCGCACAAGGAACTTGTTGAGGTTGCGCAAGTCCAGGATGGGTCTGAGGCCCCCTGTTCTCTTTGGTATCAGAAAATACCTTGAATAAAAGCCTTGACCTCTCAGGTGGTGGGGCACCGGTTCCACCGCCTGTTCCTGCAGAAGACCTGCTAACTCCTGAAGGAGCAACTCCCTGTGCAGAGGGGGGCGCGAAGGTTCTCCCGGAAAATAGGAGGGAGGGACCTGATGGAAGTGGAGAAGGTAGCCTTCTCGCACGACCTGAAGTACCCAGGCATCTGCGGTGATGCTGGACCACCTGTGGGCGAAGTGAACCAGCCGGCCTCCGGTGCTGGGAGGAACCAGCGGGGGGGGAGAGGCTATGCTGAGCGAGTCAAAAACCCCCACCCTGCTGAGCAGGGGCTGGTGGTGCAGGCTTGGGGGCTTGCTGCCTACGGGACCCGTTACCCCGTCCCTTGGCCTGCTGGCCCTGTTGGGGAGCAGCAGGGGCCGGATAATGGGGGTACTGTTTGTAGGCAGCCGCCTTCCTCGGGTAAAAGGACTTTTTTCCCGAGCCCTTCTTTTTCTGGGAAGGGGCGGAGGTCTTCCTAGAAAGCCTGGTCCTGGTGAGAGTCTCAGTCTCAATTTGTGCAGCCTTTTCCGCCATGGGCTTGCCAAAGAGGTTTTCGCCTCGGCAGGGGACATCGACCAACTTGTCCTGTACCCAGGGCTCAAGGTCCGACGACTGAAGCCAAGCCTGTCGGCGGGCACCGATGCCGGCTGCGGCCACTCTAGCCGAGGCCTCAAAGCCATCATAGGCTGCTCGGGACATGAACTTTGAGCATTCCCGAATGCCCGTGGACAAGGCTAGGAACCTCCGCAAGGGCTCCTCGGAGAGACCAGCGGAGAATCCGGCTAGCTCTTTAGCCAGATCCCGGAGATACATGCCCATGTAGAGCTGGTAAGTCTGGACACGACATGCGAGCATAGAGCCCTGGAAGCACTTCTTGCCAAGGCCATCCAGGTTACGGGCCTCCCTTCCAGGAGGCACCGAGGAGTGCATCTTCTGGCTCTTAAGACGATGCATGGCCGATTCCACTACCATGGAATGGTGTGGCAGCTGTGCCTTCTGAAAGCCAGGGCTCTTGCGGACCCGATAGATAGAATCGACCCGCTTGCTCAGGACCGGCGAGGAGGCCGGACTCTCCCACATGCGGAAGAGTAGTCGTTCCAGCATAGGAGGAACCGGCACAGTAAAGTGCTCCCTCGCGGGAGAGTCATACTGGAGGGCGTCGAGCTCTTCGGCTCGAGGCTCCTCCTCGGGATCCGCAGGGAAGGCCAAAGCCTTGGCCATATCCCTAACGAAGTCCGAGAACCGGGCATCCTCCGGGGGGGACTGCTTCCGAGGCTCGGACCCCTGTGAGTCCGATGGGACACACCGAGTCCGGAAAGAATCAGGTGACTCTTCCTCCTCAGACTCCCAGACCGACTCCGACGAGGACTCGGTGGGGTCGGCCCGGGCAGGGTGCGGCGCCAGCCGTCCCGACGTCGAGGGAGTCGGCGTCGGCGACCTCGGTCCCGAACGGGAGGCCGAGGGTGACCTCGACCGAGGATCGACTCGAGTTCTCATTGACTCGAGGATCGGCTCGGTCTCCGGGGTCGACTTGGACGTCGACGTCCCGGCGGTCGGGGCAGCGGCGCCAGCGAGGCCAGCGAGCAGTGCCCGCTGCTGGTCCATGAAGGCAGACAGTCTGCTCTCCAAGGCCGTCAACCTGAGTCCGAGCTCAGGTGACCCAGCAGCCCCCGACTCGGGCCCCGACGGCGTCGGGCCCGACGTCGGCTGTCGCGGAGGCGAGTCCAGAAGGACCACAGGACTTACCCGGGCAGGCATCTCCGACTCCAGGCGAGGTCGCTTCGGGATGTGTTCCTTCTCCAAGGACCCGGGGCGGCTGTCGGGGCTATGCGACCTGGCCCTCGCGGAGCCAGGAGCGTCCACCGACGCCGCCCTCGCGGGTTTTTCCTTCCGACGATGGTCCCCGGAGGGAGAACCCCGGTCGGAGGAGCTCCGGCGACGGTCCGAGCTGGAGCCTTTCGACGTGGAGGCCTAAGACGAGGTCCGGGTACGGCTGGGGTCAGCGAAGATTCTCTCACGCTGATGCCGCCGACTCCTCAACGCCTTTGAGGACAGTTTTCTGCAGGGCCCACAGATCAGTTCCTCATGATCCGGGCCCAGGCAGCGGAGGCAAAAGTCGTGTGTGTCGGTTAGTGACATATTTCGGTCACACCGACCACACCGCTTAAACCCACTGGCAGCCATCGGGGGAAAAAGGGCCCCTGCGAGGTCAAAGGACCGGGCTGCCAGGGAAACCGAAAACGAAAGCTGACTAAGTCAGAAAAAACCGAAAAAAGTAAGCGGACTCGAGACCGGCGTCGCGAGTCCGGGCGGGAAAGCGATCGGCGTCGAACCGAAAGGAAAAAGAATAAAATAATGAAGAAAATCGACTTTTTCGCGGGGACAAGACGGGGACGTCTGTAGGGCTCCGCGGAAAAAAGAAGACTGGCTAAGATGGCACCCTCGGGCGGGAAGACGACCGCGCATGCGCGCTGCAATTCCCAAAGGCTTTCTTTGAAAGCTGGGGAAAATTGCTCCGCGAGGGCTCCGTCGGCGCCGACGTCACCCATAAGTGAGGACTGACTTCCTGCTTGGTCCTGGAGAAAGGATGTTATTATACTGTATGTTGGGATGTGTTTAGAGCAGTGGTTCTCAACCTTTTTTGTACCATGACTCCTTTTACCATTGGTCAACTTGTGGTGACCCCCAATGATAAAATCAAATGCGTCTCTCTTCCTTTACCGTTAACGCATTGTCACTGTAATCATTTGTTGAATTATTAATATATTATAGGCCTTTGCAATACGTTTTTATTTATAAAATTTACTTATTTAAACCACAATCACAATAACAAGTAAGAATATTTGATTTAAAAATTATGATGATTTTGTAGTCAAATTACTAATATGAAATAAAATTATTTTTTTCTACCTTTGTTGTCTGACCAATTTATTCTCTGATCATGCTGGTCCCGATCTGAGGCTTCTGCTTTCCTGTCTTCTCTTAGCTCTCTTTCTGTGGTCTATGGTCCATCTGCCATTTCTTATCTCTTCTTTCGTTTTCTTCACTTCTTTCCATCAGCCTATTTCCAGTCCCAGTAACCATCCCCCGTATCAGCCCCTTTCCAGTCCTCACTCTCAGTACCTTCCAATGTCAACTTGCATTCCCATGACTGCCATTGGTGTCCATTCCCTTCCAGTCTGCCTCCTTCCCCACTGAGCAGTCCCTTCTAGTACAATTACCATGGCAGCCCCTCTCAGATCCACTCTCTTCCAGTTCCATTCTCTCATCCCCTGGTATCAGCCCATTTGTAGCCTTAGCCCCCAGTTTTCTTCCAGGGCCAGCAGCTCTATTCTCCCCTCCCCACAATCAGCCCATTCCCAGTCGAAGCCCCCCAATCAGCTCGCTTCCAGTGCTAGTCCCCCCTCAACCCCATTACCAGTGCTAGCCTTCCCTAATCAGCCCAATACCAGTCCTACCTCCCCATCAGCTCATTACCAGTCCTAGCCTCCCCTAATCAGCTCATTTCCAGTGCTAGGCCCTCCTCAACCCCATTACCAGTGCTAGCCTCCCCTAATCAGCTTGCTTCCAGTCCTACCCCCCCATCAGCTCATTACCAGTCCTAACCTCCCCTAATCAGCTCATTTCCAGTGCTAGTCCCTCCTCAACCCCATTACCAGTGCTAGGCTCCCCTAATCAGCCCATTACCAGTCCTACCCCCCACATCAGCCCATTACCAGTCCTAACCTCTCCGATCAGCTCATTTCCAGTGCTAGCCCCCCATCAGCACATTACCAGTCCCAACCTCCCTTGATCAGTCCATTCCCAGTCCTAGCCTTCCCTAATCAACCCATTACCAGTCCTAGCCCCCCCCCATCTGCCCATTATAATCCTAAACTGCACTGTCTCTCCCCTGTCCAGCATTTATTTCCTGTCTGTACAGTATGTCCCCGTCTCTTCCCTTTGTCCATGTCGGCCCCCCTCCTTCCCTCCATCCATCCATGTCAGCCCCCCTCCCGCCCTCCCTCTCTCTATATCAGCCCTCCCCTCCCTCCTTCCCTCCATCCCTGTCAGCTCCTCTCCATGTCAGCCCCCCCTCTGCCCATGTCAGTCCCCCTCCCTCCCTCCATCAATGTCAGTCCCCCTCCCTCCCTCTATCCATTCATGTCAGCCCCCCTGTCCATGTCAGAGACCCCTCCCTCCCTCCATCCATCCCTCCATGTCAGCCCCGTTGCAGGTTCCCTGCCCCCTCCTCCCCTCTCCCTGTCTGCCTGCTGCTGCCCTGCTGTTCTTCTACAGCCGCGGCTCCCTGTCTCTTAGGGAACCCCGGCTATGCCTGTAAAACCATTGCGGAGCCTTCCCGTCTCTCGACGGGCTCCGTGCAGCATTGTCCCGCCTCCAAAGGAAGTGGTAAACAACTTCCTTTAGAGGCGGGACAATGCTGCACGGAGCCCGTCAAGAGACAGGAAGGCTCCGCAATGGTTTTACTGGCACAGCCGCGGTTCCCTAAGAGGCAGGGAGCCGCGGCTGCATTAGAAGGGACTGGGAGGCAGTGAGTTTGCCGCTGCTGAGAAGTGGACGGCAGCGGCAGCAACTTGGGTGCTTTTTTTTTTTTTTTTTTTTTACGGCAGAGTGAGGTGAGGCGAGGCGACCCCTGCTAAATCCTGTGGCGACCCCCATGGGGGTCGCGACCCACAGGTTGAGAACCGCTGGTTTAGGGTATCATGGTATCATCCGCATAGATATGGTAGCTCACTTTGAATTTCTTGAATATTTTGCAGATCATTTGTAAATAGAGATTAAAGAGGAATGCTGAAAGGGCAGATCCCTGAGGTATTCCTTGCTCCTGTTTAAATGTGGAGGAGGTTTCTTGGCCTATTTGAACTTGATGTCTATGGTCGGAGATATAGGATTTGAACCACTGGTAGGTTGTTCCCTTACTTCCGATTTGTTCAAGTCTAGAAAGTAGTGTATTGTGGCTGACATTGTCAAAGGCAGCAGATATGTCTAAGAATATGAGGATGAATGTCTGTTTTATATCGTCCATGCCGCATGTGTGTGTGTCAGAGAACCAGTAGGAGCGAGTCTACGCCATGAAATGGGCTAAATCCAAATTGCTGGTCATCTAGTGGGGTATTAAGATCTATGAAATCCTGAAGTTGAGTTTGTATGACCTTCTCAATTATTTTTGCTACAAATGGTATGCTGGCTATTGGTCTATAGGACACAGGGTCTTGCTTATCAAGTGTTATATTTTTAAAATTGGTCGAATCATGGAATGTTTAAGTTCATTAGGCATGGCTCCTTGTTGTAGGGACTGATTGACAATTTGAAGTATGTGGGGAGCTAGCTCATTCTTTGTTGCCTTGATCCAGGCAACTGGACAGGGGGTCTAGAGGGGAAGTAGTAGTGTTAATTTTAGTAATGATGTTCAATAGTTGTTTTTGATCTATGGGGTGAAAAGTATGCCATGTTTGGTAGTTGCAGGAGGGTTTGGATGTATGCTGGAATCTGTAGTGTCTTTCTTTTCCAGTTTGTCTTCAAAGTGTTTTGCCTGGGTTTGGATGTTTATGTTTATGCCTTCCTCCTGTGACAGCAGCCCCGGGCACTCTCCAGGGGGATAGGGTAGTGTATAAACATGGACAAACAAAGGAGCAGTGGAAATCACGGTTGTCTGGGCCACTGAGGGGCTACTAGTATCAGGGATGCCCTGTCATGTTAAACCTTGAACAAGGTCTTGGCAATCAGCGGCGTGGGCAGGAAGGTATAGAGAAGGCTGTCCATCCACAGGATGAGGAATGCATCCACTGCTACCCAGGATGCTCCAAGAGGTTGATCTGCTGCAGACTCTCAGTCTGTGACCAACTGCCCTGCCCTGAGTACAGAGGCAGTCACAGTGGGCTCCCCAGCCTAAGAGGGAGGTATTCATGGTTAGGACCCTCTGGGGTGCAGGGTTTGGAAGGGCATCCCAGCCAGAAAGTGCTGGGCGGCTTTCCACCAGGCGAGAGATTTGGCCAGCTGGTGGGTCACCACCACCCTTATCCCGCAGTCAGCGTGTGGCCTGGGTCCACTATGAATAGAGGCCCCCACTGAGCCGCCCTCATGTGAAGGCAGGTGTCCTGGGTAACATGAACTGCGGATGCCATGTGACCCAACAGGCGGAGCATGAGGCGGGCGGGCACAGTGGTCAGTGCTACACGGCCGTGGCCAGCACCCTGAGGCAATCAGCCCTGTCCTGAGGGAGAAAGGCTTTGGCCTGAACAGTGTCCAGCCTTGCCCCTATAAACTCTAGACACTGTGTCAGGAGGAGATGGGACTTTGGGTGATTTATCAGGGACCCCAAGTGCTGCAGAATGAGGATGGTGTGCACCATTGCATGTTGCACCTCTGCGACTGTGCAGCCTCTTATAAGCCAGTTGTCCAGGTAGGGGAAAACAAAGACTCTCTGGAGACGAAGGTAGACCGCGACTACCATCAGGCACTTGGTGAATACCCTCGATGCAGAGGCCAGTCCAAAGGGTAGCACCCTGCACTGGCAATGGCTGCCTCCCATCATGAACCTGAGGTATTTTCTGTGGCTGGGATTGATGAGGATGTGTGTACACACATCCTTTAGGTCCAAAGAGCATAGTCAGTCTCCTGGCTGGAGGTATGGCAGCAGTATTTCAAGGGAGATCATTTTAAACTTCTCCTTCAGCAGGAATCTGTTTAAATCCCACAGGTCCAGAACGAGGAAGTACCAGGAGTAGAATCCTTTGCCCCTGAGGTGTGTAGGCACAGGTTCCACCACCCTATCCTTGAGCAGGCCTGCCAAGCTCCTGCAATAATAAGGTCTTGGGAAAGGAGTCCTGGGGGGCTCTCCCAGAAAGAATGGAGAGGGCACCTGTGCCAGGTGGAGAAGGTAACCCTCCCTTACCACCTGCAGTGTCCAGGAGTCTGTGGTAATGGATGGTCACTGGTGGGCATAGAGAACTAGATGCCCCCTGTAGGCTGCTGAGGCCAGAGCTGGTGCCTGGGGTTTAGGAGCCTTAGGCTTACAAGGGCCATGCCCTTGTCCCTTGGCCTGCTGCTCCTGTTAGGGAGCTGGGAAGGCCTGGTACTGAGGGTAGTTTTCATAAGCCTTCCTCTTCTTTGGGTAGGACATTGGTTGGTAAGTGTCAGCAGTCTTCTTGGAGAGCCTGGTCCTTGTCATAAACTTGGACTCCAACTCTGCAACCTCATCAATCATGGGTTTGCCAAAGAGATTTTCTCCCCAGCAAGGAACATCGAACAGCTTGTCCTGAACCCTTTGCTCTAGGTTTTGAATGTAGCCATGCCTGACAACGAGCACCAATGTATGCCACAGCTATTCTAGCCACCGACTCAAAGCAGTCACAGGCTGCCCGAGTCATAAATTTGGAGCACTCTCTGACACACGAGGCCAGGGTTCAGAACTTCTGGAGGGATTCCTCGGAGAGATCAACTGAGAACCTGGCGAGTTCCTTCGCCAGGTCCCTCAAGTACATGCCCATGTACATCTGGTATGTCTGGATTCGGCCAATGAGCATCAAGACCTGGTACCACTTCCTGCCCAGGGCATTCAAGGCACAGGCCTTCCCTACCTGGGGGCACCGAGAAGTGCGTCTTCTGGCTCTTGAGACGATGCATGGCCAACTCCACCACCATGGAGTTGTATGGCAGCTGTGCTTTTTGGAAGCCAGGGCTCCGGCAGACCCAGTACATTGAGTCCAGCTGTCTTCTCACTATGGGCATCAATGTGGGGGTCTCCCACATACAGAGGAGCAGCTGTTCCAGGATCGGGGAACGCGCACCATGAGTGCATCCTTCAATGGGGCCTTGTACTGGAGGATCTTGAGTTTCTTGGTCCGAGGGTTCTCCTGCAACTTGGTGTCAAAAGCTAGTGCCTTGGCCATGTCCCACACGAAGTTGAGGAAAGCCATATCCTCTGGCAGGGACCGATGCCAGGTCTCAGGGGGAGACTGGTCGGAAGGCACATACTAGTGATGATGGGTATCTGGGGATGCCTCATCCTCGGTCTTCCAATCCCTCAGTCCGACTCATAGTTAGTGGAGGTGACAAGGGCGGTCCAGGCTCCAGGGTCAGCTCCCAAGTCAGATGGTCCCTGCCCCCTGGAGGCCCTGCTATTGGAGCGAGTGGCACTCATCAGGGATGACCTCAGTCCCGAGGATCAGGACTAGGAATGGGACCGGTGTCGAAGAACCTCTCGAGGCTGGTGGTACTCAAGGATCGACTCGATGTCTGGGGAATTCCTTGAGGTCGAGGGCCCGGTAGTTGGGAATGGATGACCCAAAAGAACCTGGCATCAGAGCCCGCTGCTGGGCCATGAAGGCAGACAAACTGCGCTCCAAAGCCGCCATCCAGGTCTCGAGGCCAGATGACTCTGCAGCTTTCAGCACAGGCACAGATGCGGGCTCCGTTGAGGGGGGAGTCCTTGACCAGGATGGCCTCGGATGCAGATGATTCCCATCAGGCTATCTTGGTCAGCCACTCCCGTCCTTCCCCTCGGACTCGCGACGGGAGCTGCCGGTCCAGGGCCATTGGGACTTGCCCACTTTCCCAGACTCGTCAGCCGATATTGTCGTCGAGAGTTTCCGGTTCTTCTTGGGTTCTTCTTCCAGTGTGTTCCAAGCTGGAGGACATGCGGCCTTGGGGATCCAAGGCAGGATGGTCTCTCTGGGGTTCTGGAGGTGGACCTGGGATGCGGTGTTGCCGGAGACTGCAGTGCAGAGTCCATCTTGTGAAAGAAGGACTCCCGCTGCTGCTGATGGCTCGATAGATTTGGAGGTCATATTCATGCAGAGAACACAGTCCAAGGAGGTCATGGTCCAGCCCGAGGCACCGGATGCAACAGTCGTGTAGATCAGTGCGTGACATGGTATGGACACATTGGTTGCAGTGCTTAAAACCACTGACAGAGGCCACAGTGGAGAAGATGCCCCCACAAGGTTGAAAGCTTCAGGCCTAGCCAGGGAAAAAAGGGAACGAAGCTGGTTGAGAAACCCTCGAGAAAAAAGAACAAAAATGGACCCAAGATGCAATACTGAGGCAAGCAAGCTCCGGGGCGGGAAAAGTGAACCGGTACACAACCGGAGAATGAAAAATCAAGAGAAAAAACTAACACTTTTCCCAGGGAAAACAGACACACATCCGATGGGCTCCGCGGAAAAAAGGAGACTGAGGCAAGATGGCACCCTTGGGCGGGAAGGGGACCACACATGCATGGTGCATCTCCGAAAGGCTTTCTTTGAAAGCTGGGGAGACGCTACCATGTGGTCTCCGTCAGCACAGACGTCATCCATATGTGAGGACTGACTTCCTGCTTATTCCCAGAGAATGCAAAGAAATGAATGGAGAATAAAACCAAGGATATTATAATGCCTCTGTATCGTTCCATGGTGCAACTGCACCTTGAATATTGTGTGCAGTTCTGGTCACCATATCTTAAAAAGGATATAGCAGAATTAAAAGAGATATAGAGAAGTGTCACTAAAATGGTAAAGGAGATGGAAGGATACTCCTATGAAGTCAGCTTAAAAGGTTAAGGCTGGTCAACTGGGAGATAAGATGGCTGAGGGGAGATATGATAGAGGTCTATAAAATAATGAATGGATGGAATGGGTAAATGTAGATCAGCCGTTTACTCCTTCAAAAAGAAGAAAAACTAGGGGACACACAAAGAAGCTATAATGTGGCCCATTTAAAACAAATCTGAGAAAATATTGTTCACTCAATGTGTAATCAAATTCTGGAATTTGTTACTGGAGGATGTAGTAAAAGCTGTTAATGAAGCTGTGTTTAAAAAAGGTTTAGACAAGTTCCTGGAGGAAAGATCCATAAACCATTATTAAAGAGGACCCGGGAAATCCACTGCTTACCCCGGGGATAAGCACTGTGGAACCTGTATATCTTTTTGGGAATCTGACAGGTACTTGTGGCATGGATTGGCTACTGTTGGAAGCAGGATACTGGGCTTGATGGACCTTGGTCTGACCCAGGATGACATTTCTTATGTTCTTATGCACTATCCAGTGCTACTGTCTGCCAAGGTCCAAGCCACCTGTAAACAACATTGCTTCCTCTCCTGTACTGCTGTCTTTTTCATTAGCAGACTACATATAACAGTACAGGTTATGTATAGGCCATACATGTAAAACAAACCAGTCCTATACACAAAAAGTAATTCATACCAGCATGGGTGTCTAAATTTTTAGTGTAAAATAAAATTTAATAAAAGAAAAACAAGATTTCTTTAAAGCATGGGTCTGTAATCTGCATCTCTTGAACCTCATGTGGTTCATCGAAGACCTAAATGTGTCTGTGTCATGGGGCAATGACTTGCAACAGGACAGGCCAAAGAGTAAAAAGACTGGGGAAGGGGAAGACTGAAAAAGTGTGTGTGACTTCTAAGGATAAAGAAGAGAAAATAGTAGGGGCAAGGAGAGAGAGAGAGAAAAATATATCTTCTGGGATGTGGATTTATAAACAGGGAGAAAGAAAATGTTTGAATATGGGAATTTCAAATGTGTGTAACACATGGGAATGAGGGGAGGGGGACTGAGAAAGAGGAAAAATTGCTGGGGAAAAGGGTAGACAGAGGGACGGAAAAGGGACAGAGTGTAAGTGCTGGCGGGATTGAAAAAGAGGGGTACAGCAGAGGAAGAAGGCAAGAGAACATGAAAGACACAGCGGGAATAAGGGGGAGATTCAGCGAGAGGGTGAAAACAGAGGATGGACGCGGCGAGGAGGCAGCAATTTACATGAATATCCCATCAAAGGGTGAGGAACAAAAGACCACTGTGGATCTGAGATGGATCCCTAAAAAGACAAAAGAATACCAAAAGGATATCTGCATGCATTTTATAGACTACAGAAATGTCTTTGATTGCATAAATCATAAAAAAAATGATTGCATAAATCATAAAAAAAACTCTGGAACACATTTAAAAGCATGGGTATACAACATCACCTGATAGTTCTCATGCACAACCTTTACATGGATCAAGAAGCAACAGTTCTAATAGATCAAGGAGAAACAGAATGGTTTAAAATCTGCAAAGGTGCACAACAAGGCTGCATACTTTCCCCATAGCTGTTCATTTTCTATGTAGAATAAATCATCAGAGAACCAGGACTATATGAAGACAATCAAGGTGTGAAGATTAGTGGAAGGCCTCAACCTTCACTATGCTGATGATACCACATTACTGGCTGAAAGTTAAGATGATTTGAAACATCTGGTTATCAAGATAAAGGAAGGTAGTCTTAAAATGAGCTGGCACCTTAACAAGACAACATAGATCTTGACAACTTGTGAAATCAATAGTTTCATCCTTGAAGGAGACAAAATATAAATGGTAGATAACCTGCTTGGATCAATAATCAATAATGAAACAAGCAGTCAAGAAATATGACGACACACTGCTCTTAGCAGAACAGCTATGATAAGATTTTCAAGTGCAGGGATACATCTCTGCCTACAAAAATTTGACTTGTCCAAGCAATGATATTTTCAATAATGTCATATGGATGCAAAAGTTGGACAGTGAAGAAAAAAACAAAGATTAAAATCGATGCCTTCAAATTATGCTACTGGCAAAGAATACGGAGTATACCATGGACTGCCCAAAGAACAAAACAGTCAATACTAGAGATCAAAACTAAGCTTTTCTTAGAAGCTCAAATGACAAGAATTTGACTTTCATACTTTGGACACATCATGCAAAGAGAAATATCAATAGAGAAAGACATTATGCTTGCAATGCAATATGTGCCTTCGAGTCAATGCTGACTCCTGGCGACCCAGCAGCTCCTGGGGTTTATTGACAGTGTGACCGGAAGTAGATTGCCAAACCTTTCTTCCAAGGCAATGGAGGGTTAAGTGACTTACCAAAGGCCATAAGGAATACCAGTGGGAATCAAACCCTAATCTCTTGGTTACCAAGCCAGCTTAGCAAGGTTGAATGTCAACACAAAAGAGAAAGGTCAGCAATGTGATGGATCAATACAGTAACAGCAGATATGAATGCCACTCTATCATACCAAACACAATTCAGTACAACTATCCACAGGATTTCCATGAGTCAACAATGACTTGATAGCACTTAACAACAACAAACAACATTGCTGCTTTCAAAATATTTTGAACAAGGGCAAAAAAAATCATGAAATTGCTCTTCTGTTTTGAAAGATTGACAGCCTCCATCTTAGAGAAACCACTCAAATACCTGCTTCGCACTGTCACTATACCCCTTCGTAATGGGATTCTTATCTTTGACTGACTAAATTATAGTGTATGCACAAATTAAATTAGCTACACCAGGGGAAGTAGATCCACCAGCTTAATTTATATTAAAAATATTCATTTTGTAAGAAAGAAAGAATTAGGGAGATTCTATTATCTTTCCTATGTATATGCACTTCTTTTATAAAGAATAGATATCATCAGAAATCAATATCTGGCAAATATTTGCAAAAAGAAGAAAAAATTAGATATCATCCATTGTGCTAATACCACACCTTAGTTGACTGAAGACACTTATCTTTCTCTGATTTCTCCTTTTGTGGCACAGCATTAGCTATCAAATATCTGCTGCTGTCCCATTGGGCAGCAGCAGAATGGGACAATGTTAGCAGTGGAGGATCACATTTCTGTGACAACGGCAACAAACACTAGAATTACCTGCGTGGAAGAAAGGCCTGGCAATCTACTTCTGTATCTTGCCATGAACACCCAATGGATATTTACAACAAAACAAATTGCACTATAGTACTGGAAGATGAGACCCCCAGGTTGGAAGGCACTCAAATGACTACTGAGGAGGAGCTGAAGACTTTTCAGAGTAAAGCCAGCATTTATGATGTGGTTGGATCAAATCCCTCGGGACATCTGACTGCTGATGTAGCTGCACATGAAATGAGAGTCAAAAGCTGCAAAGATGTCTTCCATATTGGGACATGGAACGTATGAAGCATGAACCAAGGGAAACTGGAGGTGGTCAAGAATGAAATGGAACATGTACAACTTGATCTGTTGGGTGTCAGCGAACTGAAATGGACTGGGCATCTGATAACATGATCTACTATGCTGGAAATGAAAGACAAAGAAGAAATGGTGTTGCGTTTATAATTAAGAAGAAACTTGCAAGAACTGTAATGAAATACAGTGCAATCAGTGAGCGCTTAATTTTTATTTATCTATGAGGAATGCCCATCAAAAAAACTATAATTCAAGTATATGCCCCAACAACAGCCACAGAAGAGGATGAGGTTGATGAGTTTTACGAACTATTATAAGCTGAAATTGACAGAACATGCAAAAAGGATATCCTAATAGTCATGGGTGACTGGAATACAAAAGTTGGCAACAAAGAAGGCAAAGTGGTTGGAAAATATGAACTTGGCAATAGAAATGAATCTGGAGAAAGACTGATAGAACTCTGCAAGACCAAGGATTTATTCATCTCAAACACCTTCTTCCAACAACACAAGTGGCGACTGTACACATGGACTTCACCCAATGGATTATACAAAAATCAGATTGACTACATCTGTGGAAGTCAACGATTGAAAAACTCTATAACATCAATGAAGACAAAACCTGGAGCGGACTGTGGTACAGATCACCAGCTACTAGTATGCAAACTCAAGCTCAAGTTGAAAAATAGCAAGACAATTATAAATGTAGCAAAATATGACCTTGAGAATATACCATCGGAATTTAAAGACTGCCTGCAAAATCGATTTGCTGCTTTAGATACAAATGACAGAGCTCCAGAAGAGTTATGGGATGACATCAAGAAGGTTGTGTTGGAAGAAAGTCAGAAGTCTCTACAAAAGGTGAAAAAGCAAAAACATCCAAAATTTATGACTGAAGAAACTCTGCAAATTGCCCAGAAACGCAGAGAAGCTAAAGCCAGAGGAGAAAGAGAGGCAATTGCAGAACTCGACAAAGATTTTCAGCATGCTGCAAGACAAGACAAGGAAAAGTACTACAATGATGCATGCAAGGAAATAGAAGCAGAAACTATTAGAGGAATAACATGATCGGCTTTCCTAAAGCTACGAGAGTTAAAGAAAAATTCCAGCCTTGAATTAGAATGTTACAACATGCTCAAGGATCAATGTTGAATGATGCTGAGATCAAGAAAAGATGGAAAGAATATACAGAGTCATTAGATGATAAAGATTAAGTGGACCAAAAGCTGTTTCAATCTGTACCTTATGAACAGGAATCATTGGTGATGAAAGGAAGTCGAAGCAGTATTGAAAGCCTTATCAAAGAACAAAGCGCCGGCATTGATGGTATTCCCATTAAAGTATTACAGCAATCGGATGCAGCTGTTACCATATTTACAATGCTCTGCCAGGAAATTTGGAAGACAACATCATGGCCAACTGACTGGAAAAATCTGTGTTTATACCAATACTGAAGAAAGGTGATCCGACTGATTGTGGAAATTATCGCACGATTGTTCTGATCCCACATGCCAGCAAGATTTTATTCAAGATCATTCAGCAAAGACTGCAACCATACCTGGAATGAGAACTGCATGACGTGCAAGCAGAGTTCAGGAAAGGGCAATGAATGAGAGACATCATTGCGGATGTGAGATGGATCCTTGAAAAGACTAAAGAATACCAAAAGGATATCTATGTGTTTTATCAACTACAGCAAGGCTCTTGAGTCTGTATGCTATGAAAACTCTGGGCCACATTAAGAAGCATGGGTATACCGGAACACCTTATCTTTCTCTTCCACAACCTTTACAGTGATCAAGAAGCAACAGTTCATATGGAACAAGGAGAAACAGAATGGTTTAAAATAAGCAAAGGTGTACGACAAGACTGCATACTTCCCCCCTACCATTCAATTTATATGCAGAACAAATCATCAGAGAAGCAGGACTATATGAAGACAACAGAGGTGTGAAGATTAGTGGAAGACTCATTGAACAACCTTCGCTATGCTGATATCACCACATTACTGGCTGAAAGTGAAGATGACTTGAAATATTTGCTTCTCAAGATCAAGGAACACAGTCTTAAAATAGTCCTGCACCTTAATGTAAAGAAGACAAAGATCCTGACAACTGGCAAAATCAATAAGTTCATCGTTGATGGAGAAAAAATTGAAATAGTTGACAACTTTAACCTATTTGGATCAACAATTGATAAAGAAAAAACAAACAGTCCAGAAATCAGACGATGCATTGCTCTTAGCAGAATGGCTATGAAGGACCTAGACAAGATTCTCAAGAGCAGAGATGTCTCTCTCCATACAAAGATTCAACTTAACATAGTAAATGACGGCAGATAAAGACCAGTATGGTCCATATAGTCTGCCCATGGTATTTTCAATAACATCACGTGGATGCGAAAGTTAGACAGTGAAAAAGATGATGATGTTGTTAAGTGCCGTCGAGTCTGTCTCGACTCCTGGTGGCCCTCTGGATAGTTGACCTAAACTTTGTTCAGTCTTTAGCCAAGTGGCTCATTGTCGATAGAGTGGTATCCATAGCTGCTGGTATTGTATCGATCCATCTCATTGCCGGCATTCCTCTTTTATGATGACCTTTTACCTTGCCAAGCATTATGTCTTTCTCCAATGATCTCTCTTTGCATGATGTGTCCATAGTATGAAAGTTGAAGTCTTGACATCTGAGCTTCTAAGGAAAGCTTAGATTTGACCTCCTCTAGTATTGACTGGTTTGAAAAAGACAGACAGAAAGAAAACTGATGCCTTTGAATTATTATGTTGGCAACGAATACTGTGTATCCCACAGACTGCCTGAAGAACAAACCAGTCCATACTAGAAGAGATCCAACCTAAGCTTTCCTTCGAAGCTCAGATGACAAGACTTCGATTTTCATACTTTGGACACATCATGCAAAGAGAGAGATCATTAGAGAAAGACATCATGTTTGGCGAGGTAGAAGATCACCATAAAAGAAGAAAGCCAACAATGAGATGGATTGATGCAATAACAGCAGCTATGGGTGCCACTTTGTCAGCAATGAGCCGCCTGACTGAAGACCGAACTCAGCTTAAGACAACTATCTAGAGAGTCACCACAAGTCAACACAGACTCAATGGCACTTAACATTAGCTATCAAAACCCCTTGATAAAATTCAGTTACTTACCTTTCCTGATTTTATGCAGGAATTAATAGTATCTAGGAAATCAGAATTTTTTTCACTTATAGGCACTTCTGTTACTTCTTTTCCTATTAATTCGCTATTTTGATAGCCCATTACTGTTTCAAAAGCAGGATTTACATACTGTGGGGAAAAAGGAAAAAAATTGTAATAAAACACTCAAAATTTAAATTAAGTTTGAAGCAACGCTAGTCAGCAAGAGAGAAACCAACTTGCTAAACATTTAGACCCAGAACAGACTGCGTCCATATGTGTAGAAGGACAGATAGACAGACATGGTGAAACTGATCCTTTCTGAGTTCTCAATCACTTCTACAAATGCAGTGATCAGGTCCAAATTCGTGCTACAGATATTACTTAAATGTTATTGTATTTTCTTCATTTATACTGTACCTGTATTATGTGATCTTCACTTGTGATTTCTATGGCTTCTTGACTTTTCTCTAATGCTGTAAATAATGAACTGCAAGCCCTTGGGAAGAGAAAGCAACATCAATGTAAAATATCTGGCTTCCAAATTTCCCAAAATTATAAGGGGGGGGGGCAGAAGAGGAAATTAAAAAGAAACAAGCTTTCAAATAGAAACTAACAAAAGAACTTTAGATCCAACTGTACAAGTGCTTTTTATCTAACTCTCCCCCCCCCACCCCCCAAAAATATATAACTATGATTAGAAAAGTTGGTTTAGTCTGGTCCTAACACCACCACCCTAGGGCAGGGCCATCCTTGGGAGATGAAGGGGCCAATCAGAGCTTTGCAAAGACCTTGCCCTCTAACAACACCTCATTTCTTTGGGCAGTGGTAGAGCAGTAGCTGTAGTTGCCCATCTGGAATAAGTCAGAAGGTAGACTGTCCTCCCCTACACCTGCACTCTTCCATATCTCAAAGGCTGAACTGCCCCAGACCCCTCAGCCCCCCCAGGATTAACCCTGCCCCAGGATACATTCCCCGTTCAGAAAGCACAGTTACTTACCTGTAACAGGTGATCTCTGGGAACAGCAGGAATAAGTCTTCACATATGGGTATCGTCGGTACCAACGGAGCCTGCGCGGGAACGCTCCCCAGCGTCCAATAAGAAAGCTTTTGGGAGCATCCCACAGCGCCTGTGTGCTGCCTTCCCGCCTTTCCCAACCGCCTCTCTCCAGTTCGAGTTTTAAAGCTGAGACAAAGAGAGAGAGAGGGAAAGATAGATAGAGAGATACAACTCCTAGGGGAGGTGGGTGGGTTGTGAAGACTTATTCCTGCTGTTCCCAGAGATCACCTGTTACAGGTAAGTAACTGTGCTATCTCCAGGAACAAGCAGGAATGAGTCTTCACATATGGGGACTCCCTAGCTGCAGATGCCAGGGAGAGACCCCAGAGTTGTGTGTCCCTGAAAAGGGCTCCACCTCCCCCCATGGATCTCTGGCATCCAACCAGGGTAGGTGGGTAGGAGTTGATTAGGAATGGAACAGGTTTTTGAGAACAGCCTGACCAAATGAGGCATCCCGGCGGGAGTCCTTGTCCAAACAGTAATGGGCTGTGAAGGTATGAACCGAGGCCCAGGTGGCCGCTCGACAGATTTGGTCGATGGACACAGAGTTTAGATGAGCCACTGAGGCTGCCATGGCCCTCACATTGTGAGCTGTGACATGGCCTTCCAGAGAAAGGTTCCTACTCTGGTTGGCGAAAGAAATACACTGAGCAATCCAGTTGGACAGTGTTCTCTTAGAAACTGGAAGTCCTAAATGGGAAGGATCAAAAGCAACAAAGAGTTGAGAAGACTTTCTATGTTGCTGTGTTCTTTGTAAGTAAAAGGCGAGAGCTCTTTTACAATCCAAAGTATGAAGATTCCTCTCTGCACTTGATGCATGAGGTCCTGGAAAGACGACAGGTAAGTATACCTCTTGGTTCAGATGAAAAGGCGAGATCACTTTGGGCATAAAGTGTGGATTGGTCCTGAGGACTACCTTATCATGATGGAACCTTGTATAAGGAGGATTAGCCACCAAGGCTTGCAACTCACTGATGCGACGTGCTGAGGTGACTGCAATGAGAAAGATAACCTTCCAAGAAAGAAATTTCAAGGAGGTGGTGGCTAAAGGTTCAAAGGGTGGCTTCATAAGCTGGCTAAGAACCAGATTTAAGTCCCATGCCACTGGAGGTGGTCTAATGGGAGGTTTAGTTAAAAGAAGGCCTCTCATGAATCTTGCTATAAGAGGATGAGAGGAAACAGGCTGTCCATTGAGAGGCTTGAGGGACGCTGCAATAGCACTCAAATGGACTCTTACTGAATTCGTTTTGAGGCCTGCATGGGAAAGATGCAGAAGATACTCTAGTAAAGAATTCAAAGGTATTGAAAGAGGGTTAAGACCCTTCTCTGAACACCAAATGGTAAATCTTTTCCATTTGAAAGCATAGGAATGTCTAGTGGAAGGCTTTCTAGAAGCATGAATAATATCTCTGACTTGCTGAGAGAGTTGGAAAACTTGAAGGTCTAGGCCTTCAGCAACCAGGCCCTGAGATGGAGAGACTGGGGGTTTGGGTGCCACAACGTTCCGTCTTCCTGGGAGAGAAGATCTGGAGCAGAGCCCAACTCCAGGGACGGAGCATGAGAGAGATGCAGAAGTAGAGGGTACCACACTTGGCGTGGCCAATGTGGTGCTATGAGGATCATAGAACCTCGGTCTCTCTGAAGCTTGAACAGTGTTTTGGGAATTAGGGGAATGGGTGGAAAGGCATAAAGGAAGTCTTGACCCCAGTGAAGGAGGAAGGCATCCTTGGCCTGAACTCCCTGACACGGAATCCTGGAACAGAACCGGGGAAGTTTGGCATTCCACGGACTTGCAAATAGGTCTATGTCCGGGGTTCCCCAAATTCGAAAAATCCTGGCTACCTGGTCCCTGTGGAGGGACCATTCGTGTGGAAGCAGAACTCGACTGAGTCTGTCTGCCCAAGAGTTTTGAACGCCTGGAAGATATACTGCCATAAGATGAATCTGATGCTCTCTGGCAAAGGCCCACAGTCGCAAAGCTTCATTGCAAAGCAACAGAGAGCCAGTCCCTCCCTGCTTGTTCACATAGAACATGGCTACTTGGTTGTCCGTGTGGATGAGGACTGTCCTGTAGCTGAGCAGGGAGTGGAACACTCTGAGAGCTAAGAAAATTGTTCTGAGTTCCAAGAGATTGATGTGTAGTGAAGTCTCCTGTGGAGACCAGATGCCCTGGGTGGAGAGATATTGCAGATGAGCTCCCCAACCCATTGGAGAGGCATCTGTTGTAAGGGTTGCTTGGGGAAGTGACTGACTGTTGAAAAGGGGACCCCAGCAACAGGTTTTGAGAGGACTTCCACCACTGGAGAGACCAAAAAAGGCGACTGGAGTTTGCTATTTTGTCTGACAGACAACCTGATGCTTGAGTCCATTGGGTGGACAAAGTCCATTGAGCTGCCCTCATGTGAAGGCGAGCATATGGAACCACATGCACAGTGGATGCCATGTGGCCTAAGAGTTGTAACATTTCTCGAGCAGTTAAAAGAGGCTTTAACTGTATTTGGGAGGCTAACTGCACCAAGCGCAGGCAACGGGCCTGAGGAAAATAGGCCCTTGCAGTTGTGGTATCCAACCAAGCCCCTATAAACTCGAGGGACTGAGTAGGGGTGAGATTGGATTTTGGGATGTTTATTACTAGTCTCAAATACTGAAGGACACGCATTGTGCAGTTTAGACAAGTCTTGGCCTCTGCTTGAGATGGAGCTCGAATGAGCCAGTCGTCCAGATATGGGAAGACGAATATTCCCAGAGTGCGTAGAAATGCAGCTACTACTGCCATGCATTTCGCGAACACCCTTGGTGCAGAGGCCAAACCAAAAGGAAGCACCCTGTATTGGTAGTGCTTTCCTTGAAAAAGGAACCGAAGGAACCTTCTGTGAGTTGGATGGATGAGGACATGGGTGTACGCATCCTTGAGATCTAGAGAACAAAGCCAGTCCTGACTCTGAAGTTATGGAAGCAGAGCACCGAGAGAAATCATCTTGAATTTCTCCTTGAATAGAAATTTGTTCAATTCTCTGAGATCTAAGATGGGTCTGTAGCCCCCTGTTTTCTTTGGAATAAGAAAATAAGGGGAGTAGAACCAAGTGCCTTGTTGAAGAAGAGGTACTTCTTCTATTGCCCCTTGGGCAAGAAGGATGGCAATCTCCTGACCTAAAAGGTTGAGGAGAGATGTTGGAGAATTGAACTGTTTCATCATGGTGTAAGGGGGAAGGTTTAAGAAATGAAGCTTGTACCCTTCCCTTATGATGGAGAGTGTCCATTGCTCTGCTGTGATTTGCTCCCATCTGGGAGCAAAGTAAGTCAACCTTCCTGGGATGGTAAGAGGCTCTGGTCCTTCCAGAGCTAGAAAGGCTAAGTTCTCTAGTTGCAAGTCAAAAGCCCTGAGGAGGCTGAGGCTGCTGGGCCGTGGAAGGTCTAGCTGCCTTTGACTTGGCCTGTTTAGGTGGTTGCTGACGCTTTGCAGAAAAACGACCTGCAGAAGATGCCTGCTGACCATAAGCAGGATAATATCTTCCCTTTTTGGAAAAAGATGTCTTTTTAAACAATCTTTTCTTAACAGGAGCAGAGGTAGACTTTGAAAGTCGATCCAAAGCAGAGTTTTCAGCATCCATCTGAGTGGCCTTTGCTTGCCAATCCTTACCAAAAAGGTTTTCACCTGTACAAGGGAGATTTCCCAATTGATCTTGGACCCAGAGCTCCAAATCATAAGCTTGTAGCCAAGCAATTCTGCGTGCCCCTATGGCAATAGCCGAAGCTCTGCTTACACACTCAAAAGAGTCAAAGGCTGCACGGTTGGAAAATTTGGAGACATCTTGGGCATGTTTGAGCCAAGTGAGAAACTCCTGTCTTTTATCCTCTGAAATGAAAGGGGTTAAAGTCTGCAGATGATCTGTGACTTCTTTTAGAAACATTTCTATATAGAGACTATAGGAATTGATCCTAGCAGCTAGCATAGCAGCTTGGAAAACCCTTCGGCCAAAAGCATCCAGGGTCCTGCATTCACGCCCTGGAGGATTAGATGAGTGTCTTTTTGCACTCTTTATCTTCTTCATGGCAGACTCTACCACAATAGAGTGGTGAGGAAGCTGGGTCTTGTGGAAGCCAGGACAAGGAGGGACACGATACATGGTGTCTAACCTGCGAGAATGAGGAGAGGTGGTGAGAGGTGTCTCCCACATCCTCAACATGAGATCATACAGAATCTCATGAACAGGTAAAGTAGCTGCCTCCTTAGGAGCTTTAGGATATTGTAAAATATCCAACTCCTTGGCTCTGGGTTCTGACTCAGGGGCCACTGTGATAGAGAGGCCCCTAGCCACTTCCCTAATAAAGTCTTGAAAAGACAAGTCTTCCGGAAGAGACATTCTTCGTTTAGGTGAAGAAGACTCCTGAGGAAGAAGTATCGATGCTTCTACAGAACCCTCAGACTCAGAGTCCTCAGAGGAATCAAAGTATCGCCTGTCTGGATGCTCCTGTAAAGCCCGATAACTGTATCGAGTGGGATCGACATCAGGAGTAATCGGTACCGATGAGCATCATAGGACAGGGTACCATTGCAGTCGACACCGAAGCCTATGTCGATGCAATCGGTACCGGTACTGGGAGCGATGCCGGTACCAGCAACGGGGATTGTTGCGGTACCGGAGGCGTCGCAGCCTGTATGAAAGCCGTTAAGGTGCGCTGCATGGTCAGAATCTTCTGATCCATCGACGCCACCAGAGTCTGGATGTCGGTACCAGTGGGAGCCACCGGTACCCCAGAACACAGCAACAGGTGGATCTGTCGAGGCCGAGCCATCGATGTCAACCTGTGACCCCATAGATAATGCTTTGGAAGCCGAAGCTTCCCGCCGGGGTAATTTTGCCGGTGCGGAATCCTCGAGGGCAAGCCCGGAGGCATCTCGATGCTTGGAGGGAGATCTGCCCTTCGAGGACCGGCCAGATTTATGCTTGGTTACCTGAGATCCATGGGAGGAAGAAGAGGCCCTGGAAGACGTCGATGCTACCGAAGCTGCATCAGAGGGAAACAGGGTACTGAGCTTGGCTGCTCGGTTCTGCCGTGCTCTCTTAGACATCATGGTACAGGACATACAATCCATGATGGAATGGTCAGGTCCCAAACACTTTAGACACCAGTCATGGGTGTCGGTGACAGAAATAGTACCGCCACATTTTGTGCATTTTTTAAATCCAGAAGCGGGCTTCTCCATGAGGAAAAAATTTTTAGGCCTAGGGCCCAAAAACTGAAAATGCACAGTAAAGATAAAGTGTTTTTTGTTTTTTTTTTAAAGAAAGAAATAAAGACCGGCGGTACCGGTCCGACGTCGAAGAAGGCAGACGCGACACAAAAGAATAAAGAAAAAATAAAGAACTTCTTCTGCGGTGACAGGAACACGACCTGCTGGCTCCGCGGAAAAGAAGAACTGGAGAGAGGCGGTTGGGAAAGGCGGGAAGGCAGCACGCAGGCGCTGTGGGATGCTCCCAAAAGCTTCCTTATTGGACGCTGGGGAGCGTTCCCGCGCAGGCTCCGTCGGTACCGACGATACCCATATGTGAAGACTCATTCCTGCTTGTTCCTGGAGATTTAAAGTGACAAAATTCAGGAACGAGATTCTGTGAATCAGATATCGTTGCTGTCAATATACGGGAATTGAAATTTTACAGACTGATGAAGAGGAACTCTATTAATGTTGGGTAAGTTGAGAATCTCTGTTGGACACACAGTTGAAAGGCTGAAGATGTTTTATTTATTTATTAATCTTACCCGCTTTTAATCTGTCTTTGTGCACATTAGCTTCTAAAACATTTAACCTATAGCAACCAAATTCTCAGTATCTATATAAAAAGCTATTAACAGCAATAATGTTGTCTTTATACCTTATAGAAATAAAAAAGGGGGAGGGGTGAGACTTCTTCTCATTAAACATACAAATCTATGTCTGGGTGCTCATTATCTCCTGAATCAGTCATCCGATAGCAAAAATATTTTTGGGATAGGGTCACTATTTCTAATTTGCTAGGGCTTTGTTGCAGTTGATCTGTTAATCACTGTTCAAAAGCCCATGTATGCAAGGAGTTTGGGGTATGGAAGGGCATCTCAGCAGCTCCCCTGTAGAAACAATCTCATCATGTAACATTTTGTCACACATTCAGGTCTGATTGGACACGTAAAATAACAACCAGTATGTGCACTGCTATGTGAAGGAACAATTCCGACATCATACACATATATACAGTGATGAAGAGTACACCATATAATGCGCATGGTGAGGAATATGCATGCAGTTATACAGAACCTGAGGGGACCGTCATACAGGGTATAGAGGAAGAGGGTGTTAGCTGGAGAAACAGAGGAAATACACATGCAAGTGATGCCAGGGCAGGGAGGTCAGCAGAGTCTGTTTGCTCCCATCTATTTTGGCAGGCAACTCCACTAGGACAGATATAAAAAGCTACAAACCAAAATAAATGGCATAATAATCATTTTTTTAAATTTGCTTTGACAATGACACAAAGGCAACAAATCTTGCTGGAGTGGGGACACATCCTAGTGGTTAGTTAGAGCAGTGGACAGCTGTTTAATCTAACATTGTTAAGTCTGGAGCCGCTATTCCACAGAGTCATATTTAAAAAGTATTTACTAATGATTTTAATTGGTAAGTTTAATGAACATAAGAAATGGAAAATTCCATCAGATCAAAAGGTCCATTAAGCCCAGTATTCTGTTTCTAACAGTGGTCAATCCAGGTCACCAAGTGCCTGGCAGGATTCCAGAAATGTATTAAAATTCCATTTTGCTTACCCCCAGAGATAAGCCGTTGCTTTCCTACAAGTCTACCTTAATAATGGTTTATGGACTTTTCCTCCAAGAACTTGTTCAATCTTTTTTAAACCCAGCTATGGTAACTGCTTTTACCACATCCTCAGGCAACAAATTGCAGAATTTCATTGTGTGTTGAGTGAAAAACAATATTTTCGCCAATTTATTTTAAATGTGCTATTTATAACCTCATGACATGTTCTCTAGTCTTTGCACTTTTTGAAAGAGTAAACCTTTGATTCACATTTACCTATTTATTTAACCAGTTTTATATACCACCTTTTCCTTCAATCAAAGTGGTTTACACGTAAATAAGTTAAGTCCAATTATGGGGTAGGAGCGAGGAAAGGTATTGGGGAAGGTATGGGTACAGGGGAGGAATAAATATCATGATAATTTACAATTTACAGAAGGAGACATTGCTTGTTGTAGGCAATCACAATCATAGATTGATTTGTAGGCTCTGGGAAGGACCATAGTATTGTACAAATAGTATAGTCTTGAGCATACGCTTGAAATCTTTTATGTCGCTCATGGCTCTCATGCTGTTCCACTCCACTCAGAATTTTATGGACCTCTATCGCATCTTCCCCTCAGTTGTCTTCTCCAAACTGAAAAGCCCTAACCTCTTTAGTCTTTCCTTACAGGAGAATCATTCCTTCTCTGTATCTTTTCTAATTCCACTCTATCGTTTTGAGATGTGGTGACCAGAATTGCACACAGTATTCAAGATGCAGTTGTACTATTAATAATAAAGATGGATTACGATATTCTTTCTTTAATTCTCTATTCCTGTCCTAAGCATTCCTAACATTCAGGCTGCATTTTTTGGACGCTGCCACACACTGAGCAAAAGATTTCAATGAACTGCTCACAATGATGTTCAAACACTTTCAAATATGCCTGCAAAATTTGAAATTTTCTTCAAATATAGAAAATTACCTAAGTTTGAATCGTGCAAGTACCTCTCCAAATTCCAGCTGGATCAGCTCATTGTAACAGGCCATGATATTAGAATTTTCTATATATCTCTAGAATTTCAGAAATAGAAAATGAGTCAGCTGTGTAGCCACACAGTTTGCATTGTTTCATTAAAAAAATAAAACACACAAAATGAGTAATGTATAAATTAAAATGTGTGGAAAGTAACTCTAAATATGGAAAAAAATATAGATAGATATAGATATATTTCCAAACACATTTGTGTATGCGTGCGTGTATAAATATACATCTATAAGTATCTACAGCCACACACACATATAAAGAAAATGAGAAATATGATATACTGCATGATAACCATGCACACCAGTCAAATTTTCAAAGGAGAAAATATAGAAAACAGTACGTTGAAGCAAACAAAAGAAAGAACGGTTTTCTTAATATCAGTAACATCAAAAGAAAACTGTTTTCCTGAAAACTTGTGATGAACACATGTAGTACATCATAACACACCATTTTTCAACAACCTAATAAAATATTTCCATTTGAGACTCACCATTTGTAATGTCAACACTGATTAATACACGTGAAGGCCCATTTTAGATAGGTCATGGTGATTAGATTTAAGACATCCAGGCTGGGATGTGCTCAGTTATCCTATATTTCACGAAAGGCTCTATTGAACATGGAGCCTTTTGTAAAATATGTATAAGGGCACGCAGGACTGCATATGTATTTGCCAGCTCTGTTTTGTGCACAGATTTACACGTGCACAAAACAGAGTAGCTTAAATTCAAAGGTTTTCATGAATATGCGTAAGCACTTATATGTGGAAGACGTGATTATGCAATTTCCCTGTGGGCGTGTCAGTACTTATGCGGGTAATTTTATAAGGAGGCACACACTTTAGCATGACATGCATTTCTACTTTGTGGTATTTTAGTAATCAATGCATGATGTAGCCGCATATGTGAATTAATGACCTCTTATAAAATACCAGTATTAAAGGATGGGCGTAGCCATGACGGTGCAGTGTTTAGGCGGAGCATGAGCAAAGCTCACAAGTATCACGTAGATTACAAAATACTATAATTTATGCGCATTCTGGAAAAAAAAAGGCACGGTCTCTACCACATACCTAGTATTCTGTAAAGACAAGTAGGCGCCTACATGCTTAATAAAAAAGGCTTAACATAGGCACCTTAAAAAACACATTAGCTAGATACCCCTTCATAAAATTACCCTCTGAAATATAGTGGGGCATTTTACAAACCTATATGTGTAAATGCCGAATATTAACTAATTAAGCTGCATTTTTTTCCTAAAAGTTTGAGAGGGAAATTTTAAAAAAGGAGGATTAAGGAGAATTACTCCTTTCTTGCCTCATGGAAAGCCATGGCACTTCTAAAATGTGTCTCTCTCTGAGCTGGTGCAAAAGCAGATGTGGAAATTTTATTCCATAGACACATATTCCCAAGGCAAGATGGGGAATGCACATGTAGATTTTTGACCCACCCAATCCATGCCCAAACCACACACCCCTTGAAATCTCTGCATGATGTGGATCTCTACATGTAAAGAACTGGTTATTTACAAGTGGGGATAGTTTTAAAATGACCTCCTAAGTTTTCTATAAACAAAAAGACGGTTGTCTAATTTTTGGTAAATTTAGTGTCCATATACTGCCAAATTGACACCACCAGAAAGCAACATTCTCAATTGTTTCACACAACAGACAGAGCACAGGCAGCAAGCAACAGAAGCTTCATCCATACTGTCCTGCAAATGTTCCTCAGTCCTGCTCTACGCACATGAAAACTTTGGTCTTTACACCCGTGTAATATTCAGTTTCTAAGCTGAAAATGTGAACCAGATGGCTGGAAAGTGTCATGCTGTGATGGTGCTTTTCAAGCGACAAGCACACTTATCTACAAACTGAACTACCATACTCATTTCACTCAGGTCACTGAATAGTTTTAGATGACTCAGTTTACTACTGACCTGAGTGGTATTTGAACTAGTGAGCTAAAGGAGAAACACTCTGGAAATTCCTGTCTAAGCACCGAGCTTTCCAATCCTCCATCACAACTGGCATTCAAACTAAACAGATTTCACTCTCTCTCTCTCTCGGTCTATATACATATATATATGTGTGTGTACATCTTTTATATATATATATATATGAGACAGAGAGAGCCATACTATATATGGGAACTACAGTCACCTATGAAAATTGTTCTCCAATTTACAACTCAGCTTCTAACCACCAACAAATAAAACTAATGAGATGCAGAATGTATCACCATTAGTATGGAGAGATTTTCCACACCTGCTAATTTCCTTTCCTTAAATCCTGCTAGACCATTCTAGACAAGTGAGTATGTTCCTGGCCAGTAGATCGAGGCAGACCAGAGTAACTTTCAGCAATGTCATCACTTGTATACACATTGATTTAGCATAGACAGAAGTCAGTATGACATTATCAAGGAGAAAGCAAGACTGAAGAACTCAGAAAAAAACTATCAAATCAACAACTTTGTAAAGACTTTTGGCTCTTATCGTACTTGACTCTGCATCAGAAACTTAAAATGCAGTTAAAAAGCAGCAGAGCTCCAAAGCATGAAGGAGTAGTATCCCAGGGCAGGTCCTGGACTGGTCTAGCAGGAGGAGTCAAGGGAAAAAATTAGCAGGTATGGAAAATTTCTCTTTTCTTATTATCCTGCTAGACCAGTCCAGATGAGTGAGGAGGACTCAAGCAGTCAGGATGCAGGATGGAAGGAAGACTATGTTCCAGAGAGAAGTGCTCTAGCTCCCATGTGCAATCTATAGTGCTCTACAAAGGTGCTCAGAGATAACCAAAGACACCAAGGCGGACTACGCCCAGGAGGAAACTTGTGCCCTAGTGAAGTGAGCTCGGACTCCCTCTGGCACATATTTTCCAAACAAAAGTTAGGCTGAACTAATAGCCTCCTTAATCCATCAGTCAATCAGGACTTGACCGCTGCCTGTCCTTTCCTCAGACCACTGAACAGGACAAAGAGATGGTCCAACTGACTGACGGAAGGAATTAGCAAACTCCAGATACTTCACTCCTCGTGTCCAACCTACACAGTTGACAGCTCTCCTTTAATAAGGGCATGATCGCAATCTAATTAAAATGAAAAGACACAACCATGAAAGAAAGGACAGCACAGTCCTCAAAGTCAGAAACTGTAGTTTCCCCAGCACTTTTAGTTTTTAAAAGTCTGATGTTTTGGCACCAATATAAGACAGACAATGCAGATGCCGGTGTTTTTTGAACTTTCAATGTCCCAGAAGTCGTACCCTTGGAGGAGGAGCAAGATATCTGATTTTTTATCAATTTTAAGTTGTTTTAATAACATTACGCAGGTCTAATGGGGACTCAAGTTATCCAAAATGAGGTTAGTTGATGGATCTATAATCTGGTATGATCTTTGCAATTATGGAGACTCTTTAAAACTGCATGAAACATTGTATGTAAAATAGATGCTGATAACTGCTAAGAGCATAGAACCAGCGTTCACATGCTCATAGAATCCTATCAATTAAAATATCCTATACTGGATATTTACTTATTGATGTCCTGGACCTGCAATAAGTTTACAGCTTCACTCCTACTCTTTCAGTTATAGAATATGGTTTGTTCACTTACTGAATTTCATTTGTTTGCTGCTGCTTCTCCTCAGTTCAGAAGCGATTTGGATGTGAGTCAACAACGTTGGTCCTATGAGTTTATTTTATTTATTGATTCATGTGATTGATATATCTATCTATATAGATGTATATAGATATGTTATAAAGTAGTGGCTATTTATTTATTTATTTAGATACATGTTATCAGGCAATTATGTCACATCATATGTATTTGTTTTTTTATCATTTCACAAAATTTATGGTTTTTACATATCTAGTCCTATTTAATAGTGTTTTTAATATTCATGGATAGTGTATTTTATAGCACTGTTTTATATTATTGTTCATTAAGGTTTTTATGTTTTATGGATGGTAAGATATTCATGTTTATATTCTGATTCATGTTATGGATGTGTTTTATGCTTTTTAACATTTATATTTGTGTCTTCAGAGTGCCAAAAAAACTCTGAGGAAGGCATCGCCAAAACACAGCCGTGTCGGGTTTGGGTTTGGCTTTTTATCACCCCCGATTGGTGAATCCTTTAATAAAGCGTGTTTCTGAAATTACCACGCTTTGGACTGGGTTCTTCAGAAAAGGCTCCTCTGCAGGACTCGGGCTGTAGCTCCACACCTGCCTGGCAAATGCAACAGTCACCAGGAATATCACTGTCAGGTTCAAATCCTTGAGGGGTCACATCTGAAGGGGTTCAAAAGGGGGACCTCTCAGCCCATTCAACATCAGCGAAAAACTCCACTGTAGTAAAGTCAGATGCATAGGTGGACAGATCTGCTTTACCACCTTGAGGAAGCGAGACATATGGTATGTCGCTAAGGATCCTCTCTGAACATGTCCCCGGTAGCTTGCAAGGGCCACCACCTGAACCTTGAGAGAGTTCAGAGATAAACCTGGTCCAACTTGACTATATCCATTTTCCTGATATCCAAGGCCTAAGTGGAAAATCACTTCTCTAAGACTCTCTAGAGTCTAGACCCTCATATAGGCAAAGGATGTAAAGGTATTTTTGGCCTTAAGAAGGGTGTCAACTACTGCTCCAGAGTATCCTTTCTTAGACAGCTTATGTCTCTCAGGAGTCAGGCTGTACGGAGAAGGGAACAGGATCCTCCATGATCAGGAGACACTGCCACAGAAAGCCTGGCTCCAGAGATAGCAATAGAGGGGACCCTGCTAACAGGCTCAAGAAATCCTCCTACCATGGCCTGTGTGACCAGTCTGGTGCCACTAGAATAACCGTCCAGGTGGAACCAATTTCTGTGTAAAAGTCTGCTCACCAAGGGCATGGTGGGGAGGGGGGGGGGGAGACATACAGGAGCTACTTCTGAAGAAGGGCATCCTAGCCCACCATCTCTGGATCCTTTCTGTGGCTGAAAAACTTTCAACTTGGCATTTTCCTGGGTGGCCATCAGATTGCATACTGGCGGGCTCCATCTCCACATCCTGAGGTTGAACACACAAGGATTTAGCTCCCACTTGCTAGAAGCCATGGTGTTCCAATTCAAGAAGTCAGCTTGCACACTGTCAGCGCCCACTTTGTGGGTCACTGAAAGAGCTACCAGAGAGCTTTCACCCAACAACAGAACTCCAATACCTCTGTGGCAACCATAGTACTGTGAGTGTCACTTGTTTGTTGATGTCTAACACTGTCATGGCACTGTCCAAAAACACTCTGAACGTTTAGCCCTCCAGGAAGGACAGACACCTCTCAAGAGCCATGCGGACCACCCAGCCCCTAGTCTGTTGATTGACCAGGAAGCTTTCTGAGGGGATCAACGTTGCTCAATAAACTGGCCCAGACAATGCGCCTTCCAGCCAAGTAGCCTGGCATATATGGTGAATATTATCCAATCCCATGCCTCCACAGATATCCCACCCAACAGAGAATGAGTTTATGGCCACCCAAGCTAATTGCCCCATGATCTTCTGGGGAAGAGATGTGCTGTTCAAACAACTGAAAGCAGGGAGACAAGAAATGTTCCTACAGGTGGTACATATCTGCCCTAGCCCAAGGTACCAGTTCCAAGATAGACACCATTGACCCCAGTATCTGTAGTCCTGTAGTCCCAGGCCCTGGGAGCTGCCTGAGAGCAAAATCCTTGAGCTCCAGCAGCAACCTGCTCAACTTTTCCAGGGTGTTCAACACCCTGCCCAAGTGAGTATTGAAGCATGAACCCAGATACTCCAAAGTCCTGGGAGGGCACTAGACTGCTCTTGAGATAGTTGATCACCCATTGCAACTTCTCCAACCACCAGAACACCTGAGTAGTGTCTGCTCCGAACGTCTTCATGGAGTTGGATCATATCAGTCATTCATCCAGGTACGAATGAACCCAGATTCCTTACTTGTGCAGGAAGGCTGCCAACACTACATGAGCTTTGAATCTCCAGGTGACTCTTCCAACAGCTTCTATGGGCAAGTCTCTCCAAGATCTTTCACCAACGTCTCCAGATTCTCCCCAAAGAGCACCTTGCTCAGCCACAGCTTGGGTGAGGCATGGCAGACCAATTCCAAAGCCAAAGCCAAAGCCAAAGCCACCTTCAGACCACCACAGCTACTGCCACAACCATGGACTTAAAATAACTTGATCAAGTTGCATAGGGTAATCGTCACAAATGACGCTCCAGACTCTAATTTCACTATCTCTGGGCTGTCCGGCAATTGCTGGATCCAACATAAGAGCACTCAGGCCACCATGATCGCACTAAGCACTGCCTGAGTACCCAAGGCCAAAGCTGTGAAAGCATTTTTGAGGCAGGTTTCTACTCTCCTACCATGACAGTTTCCTTCAGCATAGTTCCATTTTCCACTGGAATGCTCATGCGTATCGTCACTATCGTAACCAGGGCATCCACCATAGGGATCCAGAAAAGCTGACGGAAAAGAAAACTGTAGGGAAAAAAGAAGCCTCAATTGGTAACTAATCCCTGCATCTGTCAGGCAAGCCAGAGAAACCAGAGAAGGACCTTTCCAGTCACCCACCACAGGCTTGGGAAGGTCCAACTGCCTGAAAGAAATGTTTTTTTAAGCTGCTTTATTCAGACAACAAAGCCAGAGAGCCAAATAAAGAAGAAGGACAAAATTAAACAATAGGAAAAAATAAGCAACACAAGTAGGGGAAGGGGGGTGTTTGTTACCAAGCCCCCTCAATGGCCCCCATGTGGTCCTCCTGTCCGCTCTCTGGCCCACCAGTACTGGAACCTGGAGGTAATGGCACTGGATGCCAAGCAATAGTCTTCTTGCAGCGCCAATAGGCATACCCAACCTCTGAGCAATTGTTGGGCCAAGGTCTCAAAACACACACCTTTCCACCTGCTGGACACAGACAATACTAGCTTCTCTCATTGCTGTACCAGTGTATATACAAGTGATGACATTGCTGGAAGTTGCTCTGGCCTGCCTCTACCTGCTGACTGACGAGCATAATCCACTCGTCTGGACTGGTCTAGCAGGATAAAGAAGTGAGCACCAGTGTGTTTGGCAGCCCAGGTTTCTCTAAACTAACCAGTTCAAAGTGAAAGATCCAGTTAGTATAGGAAACCTTCCCAGAACGCAATGTTTTTTCTGTCTCTGCACCCTTCCTCCCCTCCCGAAAGAAAAGAAATCTAGGCCTCCCATACATAACTACACTCCCAAAGTAGAAATTAGTTTCTAGGTCGCCATTCCCAATCTCCCCCTAAAACTCCAAGCCTCTGCTTGCCCTCTAACCTCCATTTACTGCTGATGTGGTTCATGTATGCACTCTGATGCTAATGTATCTAAGAAAAGAAAAAAGGTTGCAAGATTAGATCCTGGTTCCTCTATCGCTCAAAGTAATTGATATTTCCTGCCTCAAGAAGCCATACCGTATTGAATATGGATTTTGTTTTACAATCACATTATATGAAACTGCAGTATTAAAAAGATTTTGTCAAAGTGTGGGGAAAGACTTCTGAATGGCATCATCTCCCTCAACTACAAAAGTGACACGGTCATAGAGAAACATCACCAAATATTAGGGAAAAGATGGCTGGAACACAGTTGCACATCCTAAACAACCTAAGAATGATTACTCCACACACTTGTCCTCAATTCAGCAAAGAGAATGGTTGCAGGGACTCTTCAACACAAGTCATAAAGACAGGAGGCGACTGGGGAAGAGGAACTCCCATTCTAGTAAATACGAAAATTTGAATACTGACGTGCTGTGTTCATTATTGGTTCAATGATTTGGAAACGGTTGAAGTGTGTGGTGTTATTTACTTAAAACTATTTAAGAGAATAAATGTTGATTAAAAAATTAAAATACTACAATAGTGTACACAGCGTTAGTTTAGTTTCTGTTTTTATTACAGACAATAGGCAACAAAAACAATTGTAGAAACAGCTAAACACTAAGCATATTTTGCAGATAAGTCTTTATTAATATTTATTGCTAGTTTCCCAAATACAAATGCCGTAGAGAATCCCTGCAACCAATCCGATAACTGGGTTGAGGGCCCAGTGAAGTCGAGGTCCCACACAGCGACTTCCATCTTCTAAACCTGTCTTGGACACGCACTCCAATTCATATCTTCTTGAGTAGCCAGAAAGAGTTTCACATCCTGCACGTTTTCTTCAGACTTCATAGGTATGCTCTACAAACAGACAATATGTAAAATACTTGTAACATAGTAACATGGTACACGATGGCAGATAAAGACCAATATGGTCCATCTAGTCTGCCCAGTAAGGTGTAAATTATAAATGTAAAATATAAAGGCAGTGAGGCTTCACTATTAAGCATTTTTATGATCTTGACTGATATGTTGCATTCTTAAGAACAAGTGCCTTCCTCTTTTTACAAAATAGAGGAGCCCACCAGATGACCTTCCAATATGTTCCCAGAAGAATGAAATTTATCAAAAGAGAAATAAAAAGGGTCGTAACCAGAACCAGGATGAAAAGAAGAGATTTATGCTGAAGGACCTGGAGATATGCACTGTATCCTGACGCAGTGCCAGGTCGGTGACTTGTTTGCTTTTTGAATAGATACTTTGAACTATGGACAATTATATGACTTTTGAATTTTGAAGACTTTTTATAGCTACTTTTCACTGTCAAGAGAAATTTATAAAAAAAGAAGTGTTGGTATGAGATCGATGATGAAATCTGAGTGAGTTGGTTACTCTTGCAACCAACAGCTGTAATGAATGACCAATATAAATGATGGAGACTGATGGTCTTTTTTGGATAAATTTCATTTTTTGGGAGCATACTGGTGGGTTCCTCTTGTGACGCATATCAAATAAAGTAAACAGATGTTCCTAAGATTTTACAAAGGGCTCTGTGGAGCATGAAGCCTTTTGCAAAATACGTATAAGGAAGTGCAGGTGTGTATGTGTATTTGCCAGCACATACTGCGGGAGCAGCCATTTTACAATTTCACATGCTCACAAAGAGAGTGGTTTGGACTCGGCAACTTCTATTTATAAGTGCCACCACTTGCACGTGGAAGATGGAAATGATCATAACAGTCCTGTAACTAAATAAATTTGAATTGGAAGCTGGGTTGGTTGGAATCGACCCACAGCTCCGTCCTGTACTTCCTTGGACCTGTCCTCTGGAACTCTTTGTCCCATGACCTTCAGCTAGAACTCTCCTTCCCTAAGTTTAAAACCAAACTGAAAACCTCTCTCTTTCAAAAAGCCTTCGAACGTCCTCCACCTGTCTCCTAACTCCCTCTCTTTGCTGTATTGCCTTCCCTGTATGAAGGTTTGCTTTCCTGTCACCATGGCATTTTTTCCCTTTTCATCACCTTCTATTGTATTATTAATTGTACACTGTCTTGCTATCTAATTTGAAGGTGCTCAATAATAATAAGCTCATAAAATAAACATTTACACATAAAGTTAGAAACAGCTCACAAAATGGCAAAAAATACAAGTAAGCAAAATACTTTTTCTTCTTGTTCAGAATCTGACTGTTTCTCCTTTTTATTTTCCACCTGCTTACCCATCTAATATTTCTGTTCTTCCTAATTCACATGTAATTCTTATCTAGCACTCTCGAAACCATGGATAGCCAAGACTAAATGGTATACTAAATCATTGTTTACTGTATGTATCTGTGTGACAGAATGTGTGTTAATAGTACAATGTGATTGGTAAAGTACAGTCAAACCTCGGTTTTCATGATTAATCCGTTCGAAAAAGTCTGACTAAAACCGAAACGTATGAAAACTGAAGCAATATTTCCCATAAGAAATAATGTAAATCCAATTAATCCGTTCCAGACACCCAAAAATATTCACAAAAAATACATTTTATAGAGAATAACTATATTTTTACATACAGAAAACAATGAGAAATAAATATAAATGACTAATGAAATGGATAAATTAACATTTAACATCACTGAAAGCAAGCTAAGTACAGTACTGTACAGTATGTTAACATCTGGCCTTAGCCACCCCTGACAAGCTGCTGTGCCCAGCTCTCTTCGGAATCACATTGAATTCAGTCCATTAAAATACCTTTACATTATCTGCTCAATGCTTCAGAATGGCAGAAAATCTTAATGATATAGCTTCAGACGTACCCTGCAAGAGAAAGAACTGCCTCCCACATTCATGCAACATCTCCTGCTTACGTTGACAGCTTTTCTTCCCTGCTACCGGGACAAAATCTCAGTCAAAAGACGTTGAAAACCGAAGCAATGCATGAAAACCGGGACAAAATCTCAGTCAGAAAAGACGTTGAAAACCGAAGCGTATGAAAACCGGGGCAAATGAAAACCGAGGTTTGACTGTAACTGGAAAGGGCGCTTTTGAATGAACAATTTCAGTCTCAAATCCAATTCTGAATTTCCTTTTTGAGTCCTTCAAGTACATCAGCAAAGCTTATGGGTCATGAGAAGATGTTACTTCTGCCCCTTCTTTATGCTATACCACCTTGTCTTTTTAAGTTCCAGTATTAAAAAAAACATAAAAATATCTATGCATATTCGGTAAGAAACAATCTACTGGGTTTTTTTATTGTCTGTGACACTCAGGGAAAGACAGGAACATCAGAATCATATGAATAAAGCTTACAGGTAAGCCACAATAGTCTAATCTGTTCCAAGTTAATATTATGTTGTTTTGCGCATATTGTTGAGCACATGGTAGACTTCCCATAATTCAACTCATGTTCTGGGAGTCATGAATAGGGACAGTTTATTTATCTATTTATGTGGTTTGATATACTGATTTATCTGGAATCAAAACGGTTTACATAGAACTAAGAACAATTACATATAACAGTGAACAGGGAACATTGGTAAGAACAAGTGATTATACCGATAACCCTATTTACATATAACCATTTACAGGTAATCATGAATATGTACGGTTGGGTTTGGAATTATATACACAGTGCTCTTGGCTATATACATTTTGGAATGATTTGTTATGATTTAGTTAGTAGCAGAGGTGACTACTCAACTAGGTTGATCATGGGCTGGTTAGAGCTTAATCAGGTTACCGATTCTTCAAAGTATTCTTTAAATAGGAATGTCTTTAGGAGTTTATAGAATGCTTGTGGGTCCGTAGTGGCTCTTATCTTTTCTGGGAGTGAGTTCCACAGTCCAGGTGCATAAAGTGAGAAAGCCCTTGGATGTAGATGTGTTGCATTTCACGTATTCCGATTGTGTAGATAAAGTGTTTTTTTGAGTAGCTTCTCCTTGCTCTGGTTTCTAGTGCAGTTTAAGTATGTAGTAGATTCATTCTGTAGAATTTTGGAAGTGGTGTGTAGGATTTTGAATTTTATCCTGTTGGTTAATAGTAGCCAGTGAAGCTGTTTTAATATTGGTGTGATGTGTTCACGTATTGAGAAATGATTCGTGCAGCTGTGAGCTATGCCGCTTGGAGTCAGTGTGGGACATGTTTTGAAAGTTCAGGTGCGGGTATACCATCGCCTGCAGCATTATGCGAAAATCGTTTACGGATAGGGATGAAGGTGTTGCAGTGTTTTTAGTTTGGTATAGATTGCCCTGGCGGTATTGTTGATGTGAGTAGCTTGTTTAGCTGCTGGTCTAGAGTGATTCCCAGGTATCTCACTTCCTTTAGATCGCCAAGGTAGCATTTTTTACCTTAAGTGTGGCAGGAGTAAATGTGTTGTCCTTGGAGATATATAATACCTCTGTTTTGTTGTAGTTAATGTTTAGTCTGTGTTCAGATAGCCATGAGGTAATCTCATTGAAGCATGTTACTATTTTTTGTCTGGTTAGGTTTGTGCAATGATGATCTAAGTCCCAGCACAAGACCGACAAAGTGGGTTCTCCTCTAATACCGCGACCATTAAGGGATAAAGACATCTTTCTCTACTCTAGATTGAAGACCAGCTGAACAAGGTAACCAATACTCTTAGGTCTTGTGAAATAGTGTCTGCCAGGGTGTGCCTACACACCCTATTGAGAGACTCCAGCAAATATGGGGGTTGTCAGCTTCATAACACACACTTGCTGTCCTGGCTGTATGGAGTCAATGTCTGGTGCACACCAAGAAGCCACAAGAAACCAGAGAAACGTGGGTTTAGAGGAAGTCAGAGAGATGGATAGGAGGGAGACAAGGGAAAGATTTTTTGGATCAGGTCAGATTAGGAGAGTGGCAGACTTGGAGTTGAATCTGGGGAAGGAGTTTGGCAAACATCTGGGAAAACGTGATGGGGTCAGATATGGGGGGGGGGGCATCTGGAAGGTTTAAAGAGAGTGAAAAGGATCCTCCTGTGATTTTCACAGAGTGTCATCTAGCATCAAAGTGATATGATTTTCATCAGACAAATGGTAATGCACATTACCATCTATGCCACCCTCTTTCCCCCTTCCCATCTCTTTGCCTGCATTAATATAAGATTCCACAGCAGGTGTTTAATGTAGGATTTAACATGCAGTGGCTACTTTTGCTATGTGTTAAGTGCTTAATGTGCATTTAAATCTGTATTAAATCCCTAACGCAGCTTAGTAAAAAGGCTTATATGTTGTACCAGTCTGCAGGATCTTTAAGAAGCAAATGAAATGAATTGCGTTTTTGATTGTAATCAATGGCTCTAAAAGTAGGTTTATAGTGATGTTGCTTAATAACTGCTTACCTACAAACTTCTTTCTATATTGGCTTGATCTTGAATTACAGTGATCTTCTGTTTCCAGATCAACTTCCTCTTCCTACTGGATTTCTCCTTCTTATGTTGAAGGCTGTCTTGGGATGTAAAAATTTCCTCGAACTATGATATGTCTTATTTGTTCCAGTTGAAAATGCCCGAAGATCTTCTCTGGTGCAATATGAAATGCTCCTTTTGTGTAATGAATAAATCTAGACTTCCATTTATAGCCCCAAATATTCTCTTAATTATTACTTTGCTAACCAAATATTCTTCATTGATCAATCAGTTCCTGTGCTTTATTCTGTAGTGTGAATCAGAGGGCACACTTAATCAGTATTCACTGTTCCTTGAAACAAGAAATGTGACACTTATTAAAATGTGAACCACAATGGGCACTACTAATTATACTTCACATCAAAAATCCCAACTTAAGGAACAGTTCATTAATCAGATTTTCAACATTTAGTTGAGCAAAGCAGGTAAGATGCATCAGCAGTAGATATATATATATGTACATATAAATAAATAAAAGCGACAATCACAATTCTTGTTTCACGTGGAGGGTAACTTTATAACATGGCAATTAGGTAGGCAAGCTACACAATGACATATTTGCTAACCTGGGGTAAGGTTATGCTGTTAATGTATATTATTGATATTTTTTATGCACCTTAGTGACAAAACCCTTCAAGGGTTTTCTAGGGTAGAAAGGAGCATGTGAGGAGAAAAAGCCATGATATTAACACACATTAGTGTGCAATAACGCAGCGACAGATAACCCAGAATCACTTAAGTGTTTAATGTATTAAAATGCGTATTAACCTCTAGCACACCTTAGCAAATAGGCCTCTATGTTGCATCCATTTTACAAACGCAACATACTGTATGTGCTTATGTGTCTTTATAAAATAGTCTCCCTGAAAGATCTGTAAGGCTGGTAACCCTGTGGCCTGCTCTGAATCAAAAGCCTGAACCAAACAAAATGGATTCCTGCTACAAACGTCTGCTATGTACTAAACCTCAGGCCTGATGACCCAGCAACTGCCTGCCAAGTGTTGTATGTGTGTATACAGAAGACTATTGCTCCTGGCCATGTCTATATGCAGGAGAACCTGCTACTTAGTCTTTTCTCATCACAGACTGCTCTACTGGCCTTCCACATTCACAACAATGTATGAGACTGCATACCATCATCTTCCTCATTTCATCTCTCATAGAAACATAGAAACATGATGGCAGAAAAAGACCACATGGCCTATCTAGTCTGTCCTTCCATATCAACAACTACAACAGTCCACTTTTTACCTTTAGAGATCCTCTGTGTTGGTCCCATGCTTTTTTGAATTCAGTTACTGTCCTCATCTCTACCAACTCCACTGGGAGACTATTCCATGGATCCACTACTCTTTCCGTAAAGAAATATTTCTGCATATCACTCCTGAATCTATCTCCCTTCACCCTCATCCCATGTCCCCTCGTCGCAGAACTTGCTTTCAATTGAAAGAGGCCCTCTCCCTGAACATTTATGCCACGGAGGTATTTAAACATCTCAATCATATCACCTCTATCCTGCCTTTCCTCTAAGGTGTACATATTAAGATCCTTAAGTCTGTCCTCATATGCTTGATAATGAAGCCCACTAATCATTTTAGTAGTCACCCTCTGCACCGACTCCATCCTGTTCACATCCTTTTGAAGGTGCGGTCTCCAGAATTGCACACTATACTCCAAATGAGGTTGCACCAAAGACTTATACAGAGGCATTATTACCTCCTTTTTTCTGCTAGCCATTCCTCTCCGTATGCACCCAAGCATCCTTCTAGCTTTTGCCGTCGCCTTTTCTACCTGTTTAGCTACTTTAAGATCATCAGACACAACCACGCCTAGGTCCCGCTCTTCTTTAGTGGACAAAAGTACTTCACCTCCTATACTGTATTGCTCCCTTGGATTGCTGCAGCCCAAATGCATGACCTTACATTTTTTAACATTAAATCCCAGCTGCCAAATTCTAGACCATTCTTCAAGCTTAGCTAGATCCCTCCTCATTTTATCTACACCTTCCTGGGTGTCTACTCTATTACAGATTTTGGTATCATCTGCAAAGAGGCAAACCTTACCCGACAGCCCTTCCGCTATATCACTAACAAAGATGTTAAAAAGAATCGGACCAAGGACAAATCCCTGGGGCACACCACTGGTAACATCCTTCTCCTCAGAGTGAGCTCCATTTACTTGTACTCTTTGTCGCCTCCCACCCAACCAATTTCTAACCCAAGCAGTAACTTTAGGGTCCATCCCTAGGGTGCTCAGTTTGTTTATAAATCGCCTGTGAGGAACAGTGTCAAAGGCTTTACTGAAATCTAAATACACCACATCTAGAGCTCTCCCTCGGTCCAACTCCCTGGTCACCCAGTCAAAGAAATCAATCAGATTTGTCTGACAAGACCTGCCTCTGGTGAATCCATGCTGCCTCGGAGCCTGTAATCCGCTGGACTCCAGAAACCTCACTATTTTCTCTTTCAGCAGCGTTTCCAATAATTTAATCACCACCGAAGTTAAACTAACCAGCCTGTAGTTTTCAACCACATCCTTACTTCTGCTTTTGTGTAAAGGCACCACATGAGCCTCTCTCCAGTCCTTTGGCACCACTCCCGACTCCAACGAGGCATTGAAAAGGTCAGTCAGTGGAGTTGCTAGAACGTCCCCAAGTTCCCTCAGTATTCTAGGGTGTATCCCATCCGGTCCCATCGCTTTGTCTACTTTAAGTTGAGCTAGTTTCTCACGAACACAGTCTTCTGAAAATTGTTCAAGATGTCCCTCGCTTCTGTTCATATAAAAAAATTCCATTAAAATTCTAGTCCCACATCAGTGACAACACCAACCACTAGCTCTCCCTCCACAGCTAAACACTGAATGTCATAATACAAAACCCTACAAATGGTTTTTTGACATCAGCATCAAGAACTTAAATTGCACCAACACTACCTATGGAAAATCAGCACTGCAAATATTCCATAGCATCAGCAACCCCCAGCTGGAAAAGAGAACAACTACTACAGATTTCTAGAGAGGACCCACATTTTAACAGAATCCCTTATCTCGGCAGCATATGGAAAACACAGACCCATCATCAATTAAAGATTGCAAAACTACAAATGACAAATAAAAATGGAAAACTCCGAAATGAGCAGCACAAAGGAGCAAGGAGATCAGAACACCCTCTCAACGTGGAACAGACTTTATTGGTAACACCCCAACACTAGCAGTGTTTCAGCAACCTCTGCCTTATTCAGGGGGATGTGGTTAAAAACCTCCAACACAAACAAATAACATATTAAGTAAACAATAAGTAAAAGTTTTAAACCATAAATAATAAAAACAATAAATAGAAAGATAAAAACACCAGGAGATTGGAGGTAAAATGAGCAGTGGGAATATCATTAAAAGGCATCAATACTCATGAAGATGACATCTGCTACCATGACTCTATAAGCATTTGTGAACATAAAAAAATTAAAATTAAAACACAGTCTGTATGTGAAATAGTAACAGGAACTTAATTGTTTTTATTTATGGTTTAAAACTTTTACTTATGGTCATGTACCTTTTACTTGCTTTATTTATTGGTTAATTTTAGCATATTGGTATTTAGATATTTAGTTATACTTTTGTTTATGAGATAATGTATACATTGGATCCCTCATATATATGTTTTTAGAGTTTATACTGTTTACTTAATATGTTTTTTTGTTTGTGTTGGAAGATTTAAACACATACCCCCAGAGTCTGGATGTCGGTACCAGTGGGAGCCACCGGTACCCCAGAACATGGCAACAGGTGATCTGTCGAGGCCGAGCCATCGATGTCAACATGTGACCCCATAGATAATGCTTTGGAAACCGGAGCTTCCCACCGGGGTAATTTTGCCGGTGCGGAATCCTCGAGGGCAAGCCCGGAGGCATCTCGATGCTTGGAGGGAGATCTGCCCTTCGAGGACCGGCCAGATTTATGCTTGGTTACCTGAGATCCATGGGAGGAAGAAGAGGCCCTGGAAGACGTCGATGCTACCGAAGCTGCATCAGAGGGAAACAGGGTACTGAGCTTGGCTGCTCGGTTCTGCCGACCTCTCTTAGACATCATGGTACAGGACATACAATCTGTGATGGAATGGTCAGGTCCCAAACACTTTAGACACCAGTCATGGGTGTCGGTGACAGAAATAGTACCGCCACATTTTGTGCATTTTTTAAACCCAGAAGCGGGCTTCTCCATGAGGAAAATATTTTTAGGCCTAGGGCCCAAAAACTGAAAATGCACAGTAGAAATAAAGCGTTTTTTTGGGGGGTTTTTTGAAAGAAAGAAAAGAAAGACCGGCGGTACCGTCCGACATCGAAGAAGGCAGACGCGACACAAAAGAATAAAGAAAAAATAAAGAACTTCTTCTGCGGTGACAGGAACATGACCTGCTGGCTCCGTGGAAAAGAAGAACTGGAGATAGGCGGTTGGGAAAGGCGGGAAGGCAGCATGCAGGCGCTGTGGGATGCTCCCAAAAGCTTTCTTATTGGACGCTGGGGAGCGTTCCCGCGCAGGCTCCGTCGGTACCGACGATACCCCATATGTGAAGACTCATTCCTGCTTGTTCCTGGAGATACTAGCTAAACTTAAAGTAAACAAAGCGATGGGACCGGATGGGATACACCCTAGAATACTGCGGGAACTTGGGAATGTTCTAGCAGCTCCACTGACTGACCTTTTCAATGCCTCGGAGTCAGGAGTGGTGACAAAGGACTGGAGAGAGGCTTATGTGGTCCCTTAACACAAAAGCAGAAGTAAGGATGTGGTTGAAAACTAAAGGCCGTGAGGTGGTGAGTAAATGATTGGAAACGCTGCTGAAAGAGAAAATAGTGAGATTTCTGGATTCCAGCGGATTACAGTATCTGAGGTAGCATGGATTCACCAGAGGCAAATCTTGTCAGACAATTCTGATTGATTTCTTTGACTGGGTTACCAAGGAGTTGGACCGAGGAACAGCCCTAGATGTGGTGTATTTAGATTTCAGTAATGACTTTGACACCGTTCCTCACAGGTAACTTATAAACAAACTGAGCACCCTAGGGATGGACCCTAAAGTTACTGCTTGGGTTGGAAATTGGTTGGGTGGGAGGCGACAAAGGGTACGTGTGAATGGAGCTCATTCTGAGGAGAAGGTGGTTACCAGTGGTGTGCCCCAGGGATCTATCCTTGGTCCAATTCTTTTTAACATCTTTGTTAATGATATAGCGGATGGGTTTTTGGGTAAGGTTTGCTTTTTTGCAGATGATACCAAAATCTGCAATAGAGTAGACACTCAGGAAGGTGTAGATAACAAGGAGGGATCTAGCTAAGCTTGAAGAAGGGTCTAGAATTGGGCAGCTGAGATTTAATGTGAAAAAAATGCAAGGTCATGCATTTGGGCTGCCGCAATCCAAGGGAGCAAAATAGTATAGGGGGGAAGTACTTTTGTCCCCTAAAGACAAAAGTACTTATCAGAATATAGAAAGACTAGGGGACATGCAATGAAGCTATAGGGTAAACTATTTAAGACTAATAAAAGAAAATATTTTTTCACTCAACGTGTAATCAAACTCTGGAATTTGTTACCGGAGGATGTAGTAAAGGCTGTTAGTGTAGCTGGGTTTAAAAAAGGTTTGGACAAGTTCCTGGAGGAAAGGTCCATAAGCCATTATTAAGAAGGGACCCAGGATATCAATGCTTGAACCAATACAAGCATTGTGGAACCTGTGTCCCTTGGGGAAACTGCTAGGTACATATGACCTAGATTGGCCACTGTTGGAAACAGAATACTGGGCTTGATGGACCTTGGTCTGACCCAGTATGGCATATCTTATGTTCTTATGTTCTTAAGAAGAGCGGAACCTAGGTGTGGTTGTGTCTGATGATCTTAAAGTAGTTAAACAGGTAGAAAAGGCGACAGCAAAAGCAAGAAGGATGCTTGGGTGCATATGGAGAGGAATGGCCAGCAGAAGGAAGGAGGTTATAGTGCCTCTGTATAAGTCTTTGATGCAACCTCATTTGGAGTATTGTGTACAATTCTGGATTCCACACCTTCAAAAGGATATTAACAAACTGGAGTCAGTACACAGGGTGGCTACTAAAATGGTTAGTAGTCTTCATTATAAAAGCATATGAGGACAGACTAAGGATCTTAATATGTACACCTTAGAGGAAAGGAGGGATAGAGGTGATATGATTGAGATGTTTAAATACCTCCGAGGCATAAATGCACAGGGGGAGAGCCTCTTTCTATTGAAAGCAAGTTCTGGTACGAGGGGACATGGGATGAGGGTGAAAGGGGATAGATTCAGGAGTGATATGAGGAAATATTTCTTTACGGAAAGAGTAATGGATCTGTGGAATAGTCTCCCAGTGGAGGTGGTAGAGATGAGGACAGTATCTGAATTCAAAGCAGCATGACACAAACACAGAGGATCTCTAAAGGAAAAAAAGAGGACTGTTGTAACATAGTAAAGGACGACAGATAAAGACCAGTATGATCCATCTAGTCTGCCCAGTAAGATGGCAAGAGTAGGTGCACCTGCCGCTCCGTGCAGGCCACCCCTCCCCATGTCTTTGTTTTAGGGGTGAACCCACCGCTCCATGTAGGACACCCCTGTATGTTGAGAAATTAGTTAGTTAAGTTTATTTTGATTTTATCCTGTTGCTGTAAAGAGATCCACTGTGTCTGTCCCATGCCATTTTGAATTCTGTCACTGTATTTGCCTCCAACACTTCCATCGGGAGGGCATCCCAAGCATCCACCACCCTTTCAGTGAAAAAGTATTTCCTGATATTGCCTTTCAATTTATCCCCTTGCAGCTTCATGTTATGCTCCCTAGTTTTACAGCTTCCCCGTCTTTGGAAGTGGTTTGTTTGTTCATTATTTCTCTTTAAGTACTTAAAGTTCTGAATCATATCTCTTCTGTCCCTCCTCTCTTCCAGAGTTGTAGTGGTTGATATGGAAGGACAGACTAGATAGGCCATGTTGTCTTTTTCTGTCATCATGTTTCTATGACCTGCGAGTTCTGTAAGCAGCAGGCTCTGGTGAAGGAGGGGTCGCACCAGCTCTCTGGGAAAGAACCTGGGTGGAATCTGCTGTAGGTGGAGAAGGTATCCTTCCTTGACCACCTGCAGTGTCCATTGGTCCAAGGTGATTGTACCTCATCTGTGGGCAAAGAGCATCAGGCCCCCCCTGTGGACTGGTAAAGGTCTCCTGGGAGTCAAAAGCTCCCACCAGACTGGGTGGGAATTGGGGTATAGGGCTTAGGTGCTTTTGTCTTCCTAGTCCCATACCCTTGCCTTCTGGGGTGAGAAACCTGCTGCTGATGGCCTGAGAAGGGCTGGTATTGGTGACCCTGCCCAAAGGACCCCTTTTTCCTCAGGAAAAGGGGCTTCTTCCCCAATGTTTTTTTTGTGGGTATGGGATGAGGTCTTATTAGAGAGCCTCTGGTGGGTCACAATGTCGGTCTCGATCTCAGTCACTTTGTCAGCCGAACAGGTTCTCCACCATGCAGGGGTCATCAAGCAGCTTGTCTTAGATCCATTGCTCAAGGTTGGAAGATTGTAGCCAGACTTGGCGTCAAGTCCTGATGCCAACCGTGGCTACCCGAGCCGCTGACTCAAGGCAATCAAGCCTGCCCGGGAGAGGAACTTGCAACAGTCCTTGATCCACAAGGTCAGGGCCTGGAACCGTTGGAAGGGTTCCACGACGAGGCCTGCTGCAAAACCCGACAGCTCTTGGGCAAGAGCCTACATGCCTGTGTAAAGCTCATAGGCCTGGATCCGGCTCCTGAGTATCAAGCCTTGGTAGCACTTGTTCCTGAGGGCATTAAGGGCTCTGAGCTCCCTCCAGGGAGGAAACAGAGGAGTAGGTCTTCTGGCTCTTGAGTTTCTACATGGTCGACTTTACGACCATGGAGTTATGTGGGAGCTGGGGGTTTGCAGAACCCTGGGCCTTTCTGGATGCGGTACATGGCATCAAGGCATCGGCTCACCACCGGCACAGATGCCATCGATTCCCACATTCGAAGTAGCAGCCTCTCGAGGATCGGCTACTAGACGATAGCGGAGAGACTGAATGAATTCTTTGCTTCGGTCTTTACTGAGGAAGATGTAGGGATGTTACCTATGACTGAAGTGGTATTTAAAGGTGCGGAAGAATTGAAGGAAATATCGATACATCGGGAAGATGTATTACAACTATTAGATAAACTGAAGAGTAGCAAATCACCTGGGCCGGATGGTATACATCCAAGGGTGTTGAAAGAACTGAAATATGAGATTGCAGACCTGCTATTAGTAATCTGTGAATTTTCATTAAAATCATCTGTAATACCTGAAGATTGGAGGATCGTCAATGTAACACCAATTTTTAAAAGGGTTCCAGGGGTGATCCGGGAAACTACAGACCGGTGAGCCTGATGTCAGTACCGGGAAAAATGGTAGAAACCAATCATAAAGAATAAAATTACTCAGCATGTAGATAGTCATGGCTTAATGGGAGACAGCCAACATGGCTTTAGACAAGGAAGATCTTGTCTTACTAATCTGTTATGATTTTTTTGAAGGTGTGAATAAACAGGTGGACAAAGGTGAGTTGGTTGATATTGTGTATCTGGACTTGCAGAAAGCCTTTGACAAGGTCCCTCATCAGAGACTTTTGGCAAAACTAAAGGGCCATGGGATAGGAGGCAGTGTACTACTGTGGATCAGGAACTGGTTAAAAGATAGAAAGCAGAGGGTAGGGCTAAATGGCCAATTTTCCCAATGAAGAAAGGTGAATAGTGGTGTACCCCAGGGATCTGTGCTGGGTCTGCTGCTTTTTGACATATTCATAAATGACCTGGAAAGTGGAATAACGAGTGAGGTTATCAAATTTGCAGATGACACAAAACTATTTAAAGTTGTTAAAACCCAAGAGGATTGTGGAAAATTGCAAGAGGATCTTGATAAATTGGAAGACTGGGCATCAAAATGGCAGATGAAATTTAATGTGGACAAGTGCAAAGTTATGCACCTAGGGAAGAACAACCCAAACTATGGTTACACGATGCAAGGTTCCACATTAGGACCACCACCCAGGAAAAAGATTTAGGCGTCATTGTGGATAACATGTTAAAACCCTCAGCCCAGTGTGCAGCGGCAGCCAAGAGAGCAAATAGAATGCTAGGTATCATAAGGAAAGTAATGGAAAATAAAAGAAAAGATATTATAATGCCTCTATACCGTTCCATGGTGAGACCGCACCTTGAATATTGTGTGCAATTCTGGTCGCCGTATCTTAAAAAGGATATAGCGTTATTAGAAAAGGTTCAGAGAAGAGCCACCAAAATGGTAAAGGGGATGGAAGGATACTCCTATGAAGAAAGGCTAAAAAGGTTAGGGCTCTTTAACCTGGAAAAGAGACGGCTGAGGGGAGATATGATAGAAGTCTATAAATTAATGAACGGAGTGGAACGGGTAAACGTAGATCGACTGTTTACGTTATCAGAATATAGGAAGACTAGGGGACATGCAATGAAGCTACAGGGTAAACTATTTAAGACTAATAAAAGAAAATATTTTTTCACTCAACGTGTAATCAAACTCTGGAATTTGTTACCAGAGGATGTAGTAAAGGCTGTTAGTGTAGTTGGGTTTAAAAAAGGTTTGGACAAGTTCCTAGAGGAAAGGTCCATAAACCATCATTAAGAAGGGACCCAGGATATCAATGCTTGGCCTAGTACAAGCATTGCAGAACCTGTGTCTTTTGGGGAAACTGCTAGGTACGTATGACCTAGATTGGCCACTGTTGGAAACAGGATACTGGGCTTGATGGACCTTGGTCTGACCCAGTATGGCATGTCTTATGTTCTTATGACTGTGCTTTACTCAAGCCATGGTACTGGTGGCTTGAGTATAGCACAGCCATGGTAGCAAAAGTAAATTCTCCTGCGGCTTTGCTGAACATTCATATAGCCATGGGAGCAAAGCCAATGCTCCTGAGGCAGTGTTAATCAATAGAGCCGGGGAAGCATTAGTCTTTGCTCCCTTGGCTGTATTGATGTTTAATACGGCTGCAGCTGGAGAGGCAGAGGGGCAGGCTGAAAGCGAGCCAGTGAGGTAGGCTTCCTGCGCCCCTATTGTGGTGCGCCCTGAGCCAGTGCCTCACTGGCTCACCTCTTAAGCAGGACCTGGCTGTACCCCTGTCCTCAGGAAAAGTGTCCTTCTTGGTTACTACCATAACAAGAGCTTCTACCTTGAGTAGTTTTAACACCTTTACCTCGATGACCAAGGGGTAATACTTACCAATGGTCCTGCTGACTGGGATATCCACTGCTAGAGCATCTCATCCCACAGATATTAGGCCCAGAATGGCCTGACGGACAGAAAGGGTCTTAGTGGACTTCCAGATGTCCTTATAAAAGAAAGTTCCCAGTGGCAACAACACTGCAAGCTCCTCAATATTCAGAACTCCAATTCCTACACCACCCTGTCCAAGGGCTCTTCCATCCAGAGCCACAGATGTCTGTCTTACCCTGCCAATGGACCATACTCCAATGGCAGAGACTGGGTGGAAAAGCACCAAAAAGGGGGACCCAGTCATCTGAAACTCCCTGTAACGGGGTTTTGCAAAGAACCCTTCCCCTCACCAAAAAAACCCACCTGCTTCAATAAAAGGCTTTGCAAAGCAGGAGCACAAATACAGAGGGGAAAAAAGTGAGTGAAAGGCAGGCTTTATTTTTATTTATTTTTTAAATATGAAGACCATGAGCACTCAATTCAGGGGACAGAAAGTAGTACAAATTGACCTTTGAGCCACATGGAGACAAAATGACCGATTCTCCAACACTTAAGTCTCCACAGACAGAAGGCAGCACCATCAGAAATGATCACCGCAGTAACTATTTTCAGAAATTTCTTAGAACTAGAGGAATGCGCCAGACTCAGATGGGGGACCTCCCCAAGGCACTACCATGGCAGGAACCTCGCAGTCCAGTAATGTCCCTGCTGCTGCACATGATCTGATGGTGGCTCTCAGCAGCTGACAGGCAAAACCTGGTGTCATGTGTCTCCTGCCAGGCAAAACATGGTGTCATATGTCTCCTGCTGACTTGCAAAATGCTGGGCTCTACAGGACAAACTCTTCTCCTGGCTCATTCAAGCACTGCTCCTGGCATGAAAACAAGTGGTTTTCCAGGCCTTCCGAGATGATACCCATGCCGCTCCTGGTGCAATCGACCCACCAACACTTGGACAGCAACAGAGCAAAGTCAGTCCCTTTTGTTAAGCTTCTTAGTTCATCTTGGTAGACAAGTCCCCCCCTCCCCAACAGCATTAATAAAAACCAGCTGTTACTTCCATTCTTTTCCCTTTTTGTGTGTGTGTGTGTACTCTTTATTTAAACAAATAATAGACAGGCCGATGCAGAAAAAGCGTAGTTACTCACCTGTAACAGGTGTTCTCCAAGGACAGCAGGAATCAGTCCTCACATACGGGTGATGTCGGCACTGACTGAGCCCACGCAGAGCATTTCCCCAACTTTCATAGAAAGCCTGTGGGAATGCCACCACGCATGCGTGGTCCCCTTCCCGCCCAAGGGTGCCATCTTACTCAGTCAGGTGCCATAGCTATAGCGCTTCCAAGAAGATGGCAAAAAATATAAAGCAACTTCAAGGGGAGGGTTGCGAGGACTGATTCCTGCTGTCCCTGGAGAACACCTGTTACAGATGAGTAACTACGCTTTCTCCAGGAACAAGCAGGAAGTCCGTCCTCACATATGGAACTCCCCAGCTACAGGCTACTGAGGACCTGTAGGAAAAAGCATGGCATCATTGTGAGCAGTTGCCAGCGAAAGCCAAAGACAGCCAGAGGACCCTGGGTCCATGAATTGCCACGCTCCTGGAAGCCGGAACAAGAAGGGTCGGAGGGCAGGAGTTGCTTAAATCCCAAACAGATTACAGAGTACAACCTGGCTGAAGGCGGCGTCCCGACAGAACTCCCTCTCCAGGCAGTAATGCACTATGAAGGTGTGAGTGGAAGACCAGGTGGCTGCCCGGCAGATGTCTGTGGCATCGAGTGCAGACTAGCAACAGACTTTGCCATTGCTTGGACACTGTGAGCCATGACTGAATGTTCCAGGGGAAACCCGGCCTGGGCAAAGGCGATGCAGTCCACCACCCAGATGGACAAGGTACGCTTGGTGACCACCAGCCCCAAGCGGCTGGGGTTGAAGGAAATGAAGAACTGCCCGGATCTTCGGTGATCTCAAGTCTGCTACAGGTAGAAAAAGAGAGCCCTCTTACAATCCAGGGTGTGGAGAATTGCCGATGCCCAGTCAGCATGGGGCTTTGGGTAGAACGTGGGCAGCACTATCTCTTGACTGAAATGAAAATCCGAGACAACCTTCGGAAGGAACTTGGGGCGAGTCCACAGGACCAACCGGTTCCTATAGAACTCACCTCACAGGGACTGAACTGGAGTGAGGTGGGACTTTGGGTAATTGATGCTCCAGGAGGCGAATGGTGTGGTCCGTGGCCTGCCTGACCTTGGAAGCTGTGTCCCCTGTTATGATCTAGTTTTCTAGATATGAATAGATGAAGGTGCCCTGTAGCTGCAGATGGGCCGCAGCCACTGCCACTGCCAGGCACTTTGTGAAGACCTGCGGGGCGGACGCAAGGCCGAAGAGAAGCACCCTGTACTGGTAATGGTTTCCCTGAACCACGAAGCGAAGGTACTTTCTGTGGTTGGGGAGGATGAGGATCTGAGCGTAGGCATCCTTCAAGTCCAACAAGCATAGCCAATCACCCTGCTGGAGATAGGGCAGTAACATCCAAGGGACAGCACCTTGAACTTCTCCCACACCAGGAACTTGTTAAGATTCCGCAGGTCTAGAATGTGCTGAAAGCTCCCTGTCCGCTTTGGGAAGAGGATGTATCGGGAGTAAAACCCCCATCCTAGGAGGTGCGGTGGGCCTGTTTCTACCGTGCCATCCTCTAGTAGGCCTGCGAGCTCCTGACTCAGGAAGCTCTGTTGCTGGGGAAGCCGACATAGCTCCCCGGTAAAGTATGTAGGGGGGGCCTGGTCAAGATGCAGACCACAGCCCTCCTGAATGACCTGGAGAACCCAGACATTGGTGGAGATGGACTCCCACCTGTGGGAGAAATGGACCAGATGCTCCCTGACAGTCGCCCTGCCAGAGGGGGAGAGGCTATGCCAAGGGCATCAAACCCTGAGACTGGTTGAGCCGGAGCTAGAGGTTGGATTTTGGGGCTCTTCGGCTTCCGAGGGCCATGGACTGTGGACTTGCCCTGGCTGTCCTCAACAGGGGTTGACGTCAGCGAATAGGCTGGGAAGCCCCTGTACAGGAGCCCCTTTCGCTGGAAGAAAGGCTTCTTGCTCTGCTGCTTCTTCCTGGGGAGGAAGGAGGTTTTCCAGGAGAGGCAAGTATGAGTCACGTACTCCGTCTCTATCTCCGCGGCATTGTCCTCCATGAGCTTGCCAAATAGCTGCTCCCCGAAGCAGGGAACGTCCAGCAGCTTCTCCTGGACCTACTGTTCCAGGTCCGAGGACTGGAGCCAAGCCTGCTGGTGGGCTCAGATGCCAGCCACCGTCACCCAGGCAGGAGACTCAAAGCCGTCGTATGCTGATGTCGTATGAGCATACACTGACAGACTTTAAGAGGGCCTGAAAACACCGGAGATGGTCTTCGTCAAGGCCCACTGTGAAGCCTCCAAGCTCCCTAGCGAGATCACTAAGGAACATCCCAATGTATAATTCAACATCCCAATGTATAATTCAACATCCCAATGTATAATTCAAGGACCGCACCGCCCAGCTGAGAGTTGGCTGTCCAATCGGGGCAGCCCCGGGCTCCTGTAAAAGAGCGCGGCTGAATCGGCATCTCCCTGCAGCCCCAGAGCTCTCCCAGGAGGGATTGAGCTCTCTTCAAGGACCGCACCGCCCAGCTGAGAGTTGGCTGTCCAATCGGGGCAGCCCCGGGCTCCTTTAAAAGAGCGCGGCTGAATCGGCATCTCCCTGCAGCCCCAGAGCTCTCCCAGGAGGGATTGAGCTCTCTTCAAGGACCGCACCGCCCAGCTGAGAGTTGGCTGTCCAATCGGGGCAGCCCCGGGCTCCTTTAAAAGAGCGCGGCTGAATCGGCATCTCCCTGCAGCCCCAGAGCTCTCCCAGGAGGGATTGAGCTCTCTTCAAGGACCGCACCGCCCAGCTGAGAGTTGGTTGTCCAATCGGGGCAGCCCCGGGCTCCTTTAAAAGAGCGCGGCTGAATCGGCATCTCCCTGCAGCCCCAGAGCTCTCCCAGGAGGGATTGAGCTCTCTTCAAGGACCGCACCGCCCAGCTGAGAGTTGGCTGTCCAATCGGGGCAGACCCGGGCTCCTTTAAAACAGACCATCTGTAGGCGTGTCTGCGCCGGCGTGCCTGCACCGGAGGGCCTCACCAGAGGGCCCTTTGGCGTGGCCCTTAGGCGGTGGCACAACGGTTGAACACAGAACCGTGAAAACTACAAACTGCAAGTATTTCTGAATGCCATTTGACCTTGTAAGGCTCTGCACAATTACATAACTCCTCTTTTATTACATTCTTACATGCAACGGTGTCATACCCTATTATTGTTGCCAGTAATTCATCCTTACTCAATTGTGTTTAAAGTATCATTACTGTTGGCAGTATTTATTCTATTACTGTGGCCAGTAACTCAGCCCTACCAAATTGTGTTAACTTATTATTACTGTTGGCAGTATTTTACTCCCACTTAGCGGTGTTAAAGTGTTAGAGGGTGCCTGCAAGTCCATGCCCACACAACTGTGTCACACCTCATTACTGTTGTCAGTATTTCACCCTTACCCAAAAAGTGTGTAAATTATTATTACTGTTGCCAGTATATTATTCTATTCTGTTTAGTTCTTTGCTGGATGTTACTTGGTGTCATCTACTGACAATTGTAACATTGTCCCATTATCTGCTGACTGACACATTGCCTCATTGTTTATTCGATGCTGTGCTGTTCCTGTCTTATATGCTGCCACATTGTTCCAAATACCTACTCATAGTCAGACAGTAAGTTTTATACACTGCTGCTAGCTAATACAGTAGTCAATACTGGTCCCACTAATTACCCAGCAACAAACAGCTCACATATTATTTCACAAAGACATCACAAAATGCACCCATTTCTAGCCTTGGCATGTCTACACCTGGCCTCCTGGCTCCCCCTTACATCCCATGCCTTTCACACAAGCACCAACCACATCCCAATACTCCGCAGTGACGGGAAAAGATGGACGGAGAATCACCAACACCCCCCAAGAGAACCCAACGACACACCTTACTCACATCTATTACACATCTCACTTCAACATCTCAAGAAGTCACATTTGGACCGTCAGCAACACCATCATGCCCTGAAATGTGCACTCATCAACGCAAGGTCAATACGTACAAAATGGCCAATAATTACCGATCTGGTCTCGACCCATGATCTTGATATCATCATGGTCACAGAAACCTGGCTATCAGAATGCGACAATGCCATCATCAACCAGTTGTTACCCACAGGTTTCTCAGTCTACACATGCCATCGAACCAATCAGAGAGGAGGAGGAACACTCATCCTGGCCAAAACTTGCCTAGGCTTCCAGATGTGCAACGCAACCAGCACAGTCCACCTGGACTCCCTCACCATAACAAATGACACCTGCACGATCAACCTACTGTACCGAGCACCAACACCATCTTCAGAAGACCTTGCAACGATAATGGGCCTTGCCTGCAACTCAAACAGACCTCGATCCCAGAACTGGATCCTAGGTGATTTCAACCTGCCTACGCTACAGGAATCTCAAGCCTCTGCTTTCCTAGAAGCGTTACAAGAGCTAGGTTACGATCAACTAGTCAATAATCCCACCCACGTCAAGGGAAACAAACTTGACTTGATCTTTGCCCCACAGACAGATAAAGATACCACCCAACCAATGCCACCAACCGTAACTCCTGTACCATGGTCTGACCATAGTCTGCTCCAATTCCAGATACCTATTAAAACACACAATAAAAACTCCAACAAAGCCAACTCTGTCCACGAAACCTCTTTGAAGCGCTTCCGCCCCTTTGATAAAGAAGAGCTTCGAGAGAAGATCCTCCCACTCCTCAACAACATACCACATGACCTAGACAAAATGGTGTCCACCTGGGACGAGAGCCTCAAGACCATCGCATGCATACCAGCCACACATAAAAAAACAACAAAGAAACGAGTGCACGCACCATGGTATACCAAAGACCTCCGAGATTCACTCAAGTGCCTGCGCAGGCTTGAGAGAAGATGGCGTCGGTCTCACTCTACTGAAGCACAAGATACTTACATGGCTCACCTAAGAGCACACCGTGACGAATTATCAAAAAAGCGAAAACAATATCATTCTGACATCTTGAAGCGGTCACTAAACAAGCCCCACGACCTCTTCAATATAGTGAAATCTCTCATAAGAGAACCTCCCGCAGACCAGTCACAGATGCCACACCCTCAGGCATACTCCAACTACTTACAGTCAAAAATGATCCAGACTACTGCATCTGCAACCAACTACCTACAACCTGAAGTGACCCAGGCTGGTGCAACTCCGAGCTCAGCTGAAAACAGCTCTCAACATAACTTGCCCCAACCATCACCGCTATCCAAATTTGAAAAAATATCACGCAGAGAGATTGAAGACATTATCGCTGCTATCAACCCCACTACCGCACCCAATGACCCATGCCCTGCTTTATGGATAAAGGAGTTACGATGTGACTTAAGCCAATATCTGAGCGAAATAATAAACCAATCCCTTACAACCGGATCGTTTCCACAAAGTCTGAAACAAACATCAATCAGACCACTGCTAAAAAATAACAAGATGGACCCAACGAAAGTGGAATCATACAGACCAATTTCAAGTATCCCCATGCTTGCCAAAATAATTGAAAAGTTAGTACAGCGCCAAATCCAACAGCATATTGATACTGAAGCCCCACTCAATCCTGCCCAACATGGGTTCAGAGAAGCGCATGGGGTGGAAACCCTCCTCACCAACCTATTTGATCACCTAGTCTCTGGAACCGACAAAATTCATCAAGGATTCGCCCTCATATTCCTTGACATAGCAGCGGCCTTCGACTCGGTTAGCCACGAGATCCTCATACAACGCCTCAGCGAGAAAGGAATTCAGGGAACAGCCCTAAAGTGGTGCAAGTCATACTTGACTAATAGATGGCAACATGTAAGGTCAGGCTCTACAACCTCGGAACCATTTTTACAAAACCAGGGTGTACCACAGGGCTCGTCACTATCTGCATTGATGTTTAACATCTACATGCAGCCCATATGTGCCCTAGCACGTGCATTCAAGGTCAACTGTCTAGCCTACGCTGACGACATCCTTCTATACATCCCATTCAGGACCAACCAACCAGACCTCTCCCCTGTAACAAGATGTTTTGAGGCAGTAGCAGAATGGTTCAGCACACAAAACATGAGAATCAACTACAACAAAACAGATGTCCTTTTCATCTCAAGGAACCAGGACTTCACCCCTCCACTTTCTTTAAAAATCGGCATCACAGAACTAAAAACCAAACCCACCATCCGCTACCTTGGCGTTACACTGGATCAACAACTGGATCTGAAAACCCACATAAAAAACACAGTAAAAACAGTATATATGAAAATAAGGACCTTAAAACATCTCCGACCGCTACTTGACTTCAGCGACTACCGATCGATCTACCAGGCATTAATATTACCACATTTCGACTATGCCAACGTAATTCTTCACGGTCTCCCTCAAGCAACGCAAGCCCCTCTCCAGCTTGCAATGAACACTGCTGCAAGAGTACTAACAGGGGCCTCACGGAGAGATCACATAACGCCAGTACTGATGAACCTCCATTGGTTACCGGTTCAAGCAAGAACCCTGCATAAAGTTCTAACCTTAACCTTTAAAGCCTTAAACACTTTGACCCCCACAACTATCAGCAAGATGATACATAAGGTACCACCGAACAGAAGCAGAAGACCCATGATGCAAAACACCCTAGAGGTCCCAAAAGTAATGACGACATGCACAAAAGCAACAACAAATAGGGCCTTTACAATCTATGCTCCCAGAGCATGGAATGCTCTCCCCACCTCTATTCGAAACATCACTCACCTAACCCAATTCAGGAAGGCATTAAAGCAGCACCTGTTCACCACATACTACCCTGAATCCAGCCTTAGTAAGCATACTTATTGCCCCTCAGACAATCACTCACCCCAACTAAACAAGCAGACTCAGCATGAAAAAGGATAACCAACCAATCTCTAAGAAGTACCCTCTGAACTAGAATTCAGACTCCCAGTGTAAATAAGATGTAGATATGTTCTGCCTGAAATCAGGTACCAGTGTAATACAATGTTAATAATTACACAATATACATAGTTTTCCCCCCAGTTATTTCCAAGTTGATCTCCCTGTTTATTGTAAATACAACTCAAAGTGCCTGTGTTGTATAGTTGATGTTAAATGTAAACCGCTCTGATCTAAAATAGAGCGGTATAGAAGAACTGTTAAATAAATAAATAAATAAAAATAATTGGTAAACTTGAATGCGGCATGACAACATGGAACCCTAATAAGCCTTACGCCCGAGGGCACGAAACTCTTTGCCCGGGGGGACTGTCGAATGAGTCTTTGGGCTTTTTAGCTTCCGCATGACTGATTTTACTACCATCGTGGTGTGGGGAAGCTGGCCTTTCCAAAATCCCTGGACCACAATCAGGACAGAGGCCGGGGTCTCCCACATGTGGAGGAGGCGGCAGTTCAGAATGGGAGGAACTGGCACAGAGAAAGCCTCCCTTGGAGGAGCTTCGTATTGCAGAATATCAAAGCTCCTCGGCGCGGGGATCCTCCTCCGACTCAGTGGCGTGCACTAGGGCCCGCGCATGTCCTGGATGAACTCCAGGAAGGAGATGTCCTCGGGAGGTGACCGCCGCCTCTGGGTCGGCGGGGAGGGGTCAGAGGGAAGGTCTCAGTGGGACCGAGTCTCCAGGGAGGTTTCTCCGTCAGACTCTCAGTCTTAGTCCATGGAGGACTCGATGTTTATTTATTTATTTATTTTATTTATTTAACAGTTTTTATATACCGCACTATTCATCATCAGTGCGGTTTACATTAAACAACAAATACCTATCAATATAAAACTGACATAGGTTTACAGATAACAGGGAAAGTAAACTGGGTATGAACAGGGGAGAACTATATACAATTAAACAGGTAACATCATGGCTTGGTATTTGCAGAGATGCAGCACTTTCCACATTTTTTAAAACCTTTGTTCTGGGTTGTTGCTATGTGGAAGGGAGTTAAGTGAGTCAGGCGGAAGGCAATTCTAAGGTATGTATGGTAGCTTGAAGTGGAAAGTGAATAAATAGTGCTTAATGGCCTTTCTGAATTGAGTGATGTCCCTAATTGATCTGATGCTGGGAGGGAGTTTGTTCCAGCACTTTGGAGCATACGACACAAAAGCTCTGTTAGTGGTTAGTTGTGTCCATTTTGTGGAGATACTAGGAGTAACTAGTATGTTTTCCGCTACTAGTGTGTTTTCCGCTACTAGTCTCCTGGATCTATTATTTGGTGCATGGGTGAGGAGATTCGAGATCGATGTAGGAGATATTTTATTAATGGCCTTGAATGTGATGAGGAGAGTTTTATATATTATTCTGCAACTTATCGGGAGCCAGTGTAGATCGATTAGTATTGGTGTTATATGATCTCTTTTTGGAGCTCTGGACAAGATGCGGGCTGCCGCGTTCATCGCCAGTTGAAGTGGACTTAGTGTATTCTTGGGTAGGCCATGAAGAACGATATTCACATAGTCGAAGTGAGGTGTGACTATTGCTTGGAAAATTGTACGGAAATCCTTGGTCTCCAGCATTGGTTTCAGGTGGCGAAGTGTTTTTAATTTGTAGTAGATTGTCCTTACAGTGTTCTTTATGTGCTCCTTAAGATTGAGTTGTTGATCGAGTATCACACCGAGGTACTTTATGGTGGCCTTGATTGGGAGTTCTGCGTCTCTTACTATGAGGGTAGGTGGTGGAGAAAATTGCTTGTTTCTTGTGGCTATGAGTACTTCGGTTTTCTTGAAATTTATTCTCATGTTCTGAATGAGGAGCCAGTCAGTTATTGCATTGAAGCAGTTGATTAGTGCCGAGTAGTCAGGATTTGAGACATTGATCGGTGTGAAAATTAGCACGTCATCTGCATATAATAGGCAAGATATACCGAAGTCTCTGGTGATTTGGCAGATTGGCTGCATATATATGTTAAAAAGCAGCGCAGATAAAGAAGAGCCTTGGGGTACTCCTTGTTTCTGTTGGAAGGGTTCAGATGTATTGTTGCCTATACGGACCTGTTGCCATCGATCTTCTAGGTATGATTTGCACCAGTCCCAGGCAAGGTTATGGATGCCTTTTTTGTGGAGTCTAGCTAGCAGAATCTTATGGTCAACTGAGTCAAATGCCGCTGATATGTCCAGAAAAATCATTGCAATGGCTATGTGAATGTTGTCAATCCCGCATATGAGTTTGTTGAATAGCGAAGTCATGAGTGTTTCAGTTCCATGAGCTTCTCGGAATCCGTGTTGGCATGGGTCCAACAGGGCTGCTGTGTCTATGTGCTGTTGGATCTGCCTCTGAGTTTCCTTCTCAAGCATCTTGGCTAGAAAGGGAATACTAGAAATTGGGCGGTAAGACTCTTCCTTCTTTGGGTCCATCTGGTTGTTTTTTAGCAGTGGACGAATTGATGTCTGTTTAAGGGCAGTAGGGAAAACCCTAGTTAGGTAGGAGAGATTTGCGATCTTAGCTATGCAAGGGCTAAGTTCGGCATGTAAGGTTTTGATCCAATGTGCCGGACATGGGTCATTTGGTGCCGTGGTGGTATTTATGGCAGCGATAATGTCTTTGATGTTTTTTCTTGATGGAGGTGAAAATTTATCGAGTGAGGCTTGAGCTTGAGGGAGTTGGGTTAGAACTTGTGATGAAGTTGTATTCGCCTTGACCAATTTGGATTGGATGAAGTTGGCATATAATTGTGGTTGTATGAATTCTTGTTGCGGTGGCGATGGCTCTTTGGTTAGCGTTTTTACTAAATTGAAGAGATCACGTGGTCTGTTTAGTGCTCTGCTGAGAAGATCGGAGTGGAATTCTTTCCTTGTGGCCCAAGTTAGTTCGCGATGAGTTTTCAGGTGAGTAAAATACTCTTCCTGGTCTCGGCTGTTGTGGGTGTGTCTCCACTTTCTTTCTAACTTCCTCAGTTGAAGTAGAGATGTTCGTAGCTCTGGAGAGAACCATGGGGCATTCTGTTTTTTATGTTGGGTGGCTCGAGATGAGCCGGTGACCCATGTCAGATCTCCGAGGCCACAACTTGCCCGAAGCCGGAGGCGCTCACCCCTGAAGATCTTGTGCTCAAGGAACGGGATGGAGATCAAGACCTGTGCCTGGTTCTCGCAGGTCACAATAGCAGCCTGGGGAGTCCTCGAGGTTGAGGTCCCTGCCGTCTCGAGGTGTGTGCCAGCGGGGCCAGGCATCAGCACCTGCTGGGCAGTGAGGAATGCAAAAACGCTGTGTTCCAAGACCAACATTCGGGCCTCCTACTTGAAAGTGGGGCCCTGTGACACCGATGCCAGGGTGACCGGGTCAGGTGAACTTGCCGGGACAACCCTCGGGAGACTGGGTGCCTTCGCCAGAAGCCTCTCTATTGGTTCGAGGTACCTTACTTGGCCGCTCCCTGTCCAACTCCAGAGACGGCCAAGGGGGGGCTGAAAGACCAGGCACGTGACCTCTCACACTTGTCTGGAGCACCTGACAGAGTCCTCGAGGTCATCTTCTTCTTCTGCTCGTGTTCAGGCGACCCCTGGTCAGAGTGCCACCGGGCCCAGGGAGGAGCCTTGGGAGACTCCGGAGTTTGTGCGGCTGAAGAGCGGGAGGCTACCGGGGCTGCCTTACAGAGGAGATCATCCAGCTTCTGCTTACGACTCTGGATGGCCTTGGAGGACATCTTCCTACAAAGGGAGCATAGCCTTGGGTCATGGCCAGCTCCTAGACACCTGAGACAACAGTCATGGGTGTCTGTGAGCGACATGTTCTTGGAACATCTATCACATTTCTTAAAACTAGAGGCCACTGGGGCAAAAAGGACCCCTATGAGGTTGAAGATCCTCGACGCGGCCAGTGATTAAAAAGGGCGTGAAGCACGATAAAAACAAAAAAAGGCAAAAAAGAAAAACTCCGAGATCAGGGTTGAAGCAGAGGTACTTGGGAGGCAGGAAAGGGACCGGCAAAGGCGGGTAGAGCAAAAACCAGTTGGAAACAGAGAAAACGTTTTCCGGGGAAGAGACACACATCTGAAGGGCTCTGCAGAAAAAAGGAGACTGAGTAAGATGGCATCCTTGGGCAGAAAGGGGACCACACATGCTTGGTGGCATTCCCAAAGGCCTTTCTTTGAAAGCTGGGGAAATGCTCCATGCAGGCTCCGTTGGTGCAGACATCACCCATATGTGAGGACTGACTTCCTGCTTGTTCCTGGAGAACCGGCGCTAGACACACGCTGAAGACAACTTCAACGCAGCCCAACAACGTATATTTTTTTTTTTAACGCCGGATGCAGCAAAGATAGGGCATGCAAATGATCCTCATGTTAAGCGTGCATTGAACTAGGAGATCAAGCCAAACACATGCGCAGAAGAAGCCTGCGCTAGTTTGGCTTGCTCTCCAGGCACCGCGTGGCTAATTTTCATAGCAGCCTCAAAAGGATTTTGATGGCATCGGGGACGATTGCAGCATTGGAAAAATCCCCCAATGCCATCAAAATACTGTCGGGGGCTATGCTAGACAATAAAATGATCCCTGGTGGTCTAGTGGCCCCTTTCCCCCCACCCCCCATTAAATAAAGCACAGTTACTTACCTGTAACAGGTGATCTCTGGGAACAGCAGGAATTAGTCTTCACATATGGGTACGTCGGTACCGACGGAGCCTGCACGGGAATGCTGCCCAGCTTTCAATTAGAAAGCTTTGGGCAGCATCCCTCGCGCCTGCGCAGTGACTTCCCGCCTTCTTCTCCACAGCCTCTCTTCAGTTGAGTTTCAGAGCTGAGACAAAGGCGAGGAGAGAAAGAAAAAGGGAAAAAATAAAAAAGATGCAACTCCTAGGGAAGGTGGGAGGGTTGTGAAGACTAATTCCTGCTGTTCCCAGAGATCACCTGTTACAGGTAAGTAACTGTGCTATCTCCAGGAACAAGCAGGAATGAGTCTTCACATATGGGGACTCCCTAGCTGGAGATGCCAGGGGGAGATCCCATAAAAATGCAAGTGCCCGGGTCAGGGGTGCATTTTGTCTCCAGGAATCCCCGGCATCCAATGTGGGATGGAGGGTAGGAGTTGACAATAAAGGAGCTGTGAGGAAAGAAACAGCATAGCCAAGGACTAGGTGTTCTACAGACTACAGGAGTCCTTGGTAGATATGATGAGTAGCATTAAAACACATTTAATGTACACTTAAAATTTGCAGCTTACCTACTGTATTGTAGGAAGTAGAAAGCATGATGGAGTCTACTGGATAAGTAGTGGTGGAATCTTCAAGTTGACCTCTCCGTAGTGAGGATGAAGGTCCAGCCTTGGAGGTAGTAGATGATCCAGGTGTCAACTGGGTAGGAGTAGACGTCTAGTCTTCAATGGAAAGCTTTATGGGAAAAGCTGAAAAGTCCTTTAGGCATCATGAACATCGAGGACTAAAGGAAGAAGACTGACGGAGTTGAAGAACTAGCCCAGTCCTGGCAGGAAAGGGGGAATGGAAAACCCCTATTCCTACGGAAAACAGTTGTGTACTCGAAGATAAAGATGTACACTGTTTTTCCTAGCTGGCGAGAGATAGGAAAAATATTGAAGCTGGATGCTTCAAGGACATAAAGAAAAAATGGAAGATGTTAGCACCAAAGTGGTTGTTGGTGCTGAACAGGTCCTGTATCATAATTTGGTATGGGACATAGGGCAACAATCTGTCTAAAACCTCTAAGAGGTAAATCATGTAGTATAGACAGTAAGGGTGATAGTGAATAAGATTGACCAACCCTTAAGAAGCCCCCCATCAAACACATACATATGAGGAGATATATATATATGTGGCTGGAATAGATATGTATATATTCATAGTTAGATATAGATATAGAAATATACATATGTCCAGATTTGTATATTAGGATATGGGTGGTGAAATATATCAAAGATATATATATATATATATATATATATATATATATATATATAGAGAGAGAGAGAGAGAGAGAGAGAGAGAGAGAGAGAGAGAGAGAGAGAGAGAGATATGATATACCTAGATATATGGAAATTTGTGGGGCATGGTTTAGCGCCACCAGAGAAATGATATAAGTATGTAGACATATATGGAGATGCTACATACAAGACAACAGATTGAGATACATGTCTACCACCCAGCCCCATAATTGTACATGGGGAATGTAAATGAAAAAGAATATGCGTTCTGCAAGAGGGTGAGCCCACTTGGGATATGCATAGAGAATCTATTTTCGTAGGTTGAGGGATGCAGGAAAGCAACCCAGCGAGATAACCATGATGTTCGCGTGAGAACAGATGAAGATATGAATCTGTAGGGAACAAGGCAGGGAGTTCTACAGAACATTGACATGGTAGATGCCTTGGATTTTCACGCAGAAGAACTGCTATCTCGTGTGAACACCCCAGGTTAGAGGGGGTGTGGAGAACCCTCACAGGCATAGGAAGGGTTGAGAAGTTTCTCTCTAATAATAGAGTAACTTCAGAGACAAGGACAATGCTCTATAGCAAAGCCCTCATAGTAGAAAGCTTCTCTGAAGACTGCAGAGAGCATTGTGCAGGAGAGCTATGAGAGAAACTGACTGAAAATCAGTTATGTTGCCATATCCTAGAAAAGGAGATGGTTAGAATAATGCGAGAAAGCCTAACGAGTAGGAGGATCCAAGATAGTTTGGAATCACTACTGAGGCTAGACAAAAAATTTTCAACAAGGGACTGGAACTTAGAAAAGTCCCAGTAATACAATTACTACAACTCCTGCAGGCAGAGCTGTTGATAGAAACAGCAGCGAGAGTGTCCTGTGCTGAATAAAGAAAAACAGACAAGAAAAGAGGGGATATCTCTTCTCACTGTCTGGGGAACGACCAGAGAAGTAGTTCAGTATGGTAGCCCTCAAGTAGTTGGAGGGGACGTACCCATGGGGTAAGTCAACTGAAGGAGAAATGTTCAGTTGGGAAAGAAACTATCAGGTGATAGTTGCAACTGCTCTTCTGGAGAGTAAGAAGAGGAGAAGTGTGTAGTACCTGAACAAAATAATTTTTTGACAGGTTAGTACACTGAAAAAGAAAAGCACAGTGAATAATCTTTTAATATGTAAGTTACAATTCCCGGCCCCTATGGTTGCTGGGAATGTTGAGACTGGCCAGAACTGGAGGACTTCAGACTAGGCTGAGGCGTCCCTTGTTTAGGTACAGCCAAATGATGGGCAGGAGAGGAATGAAACTTTCTTTTCTTAGGAAAAGAAGGTTTGGTAGGACATTTCCTACTATTTGAAGAAGGAGGTGGCTTAGAAGGGGTTCTAGTGGAAGAAGAGTCAGGGGAGCATTGAGCAACCTGACGTAAAGCCTCCTTATTAAAAAGACCTTCTCCTGTACAAGGAGAATGAGCTAGTATAGTTTGTGCCCATTTGCTCAAGTCTGAAGCCTCAAGCCAGGCTCTGCGACGTGCTGCAATGGCAATAGCAGAGGATCTGCTAATGGACTCAAAAGAATCTACAGAAGCACGAGACAGAAACCAGGATATATTCCGGCTGTGATTGATGAGCAAGGTATAATCAGAAGCCTTGGGCTCTGGTAAAAAAGGGGTCAAAAGAGACAATTTCTCTGTGACTTCCTGGAGTGTTAGACTCATGTGAAAAATATAGGAGAGAACTCTGGAAGCCAGCATAGAGTTTTGGAAGGCTTGACGGCCAAAAGCATCAAGTGTTCTTGAAGAACGACCTGGCGGAAAAGAAGAATGCTTCTTCTTGCTCTTAACCTTCCTCAGTGCTGATTCCATTACCAGGGAACGATGAGAAAGTTGAGGTTTTTGGAACCCTGGAGAGGGTGGCACACGATACCTAACCTCAACATCATTAGAAACTTGAGGAAGTCGTAAGGGTGATTTCCATACCCTAAGAAGGAGATCCTGCAGAGCAGGATGTAGAGGAAACTGTATATGTTGCATTTGTGCCGGTGAGCCATGTGTAGGATCACAACCAGGGATAGAAATATTAAGAAAGGTTGCCATATCTAGGAGAAAAGTCTGAAAAGACTGATTTCCTATGGGAAGTATTCCTGGTGAGGCTAAAGAAAGAGCCTGAGTATCAGAGGACGTACAAGGTACTGCAGCAATGCCAGGTATCGGTTCCAAACTAGGCAGCGGTGCAAGAACAGGCAACAACTTTGCTACTGATAAGGGACCAGCAGGTGAAGTAGTCATCGGGAACTGCTGTCGTGGTACCGAGATCATGAGGGAGTTATGGCTAAGATCTTCGGAACTACCTATGGGGAAACGACCGGAGTCGGTTCCGGGACGCGTCGGGACGCAGTCCTCGAGACTCGATATCGACTCAAGACTCGGCATCGAAGAGAGCGAGACTAGCGATGCATGTCTCGACAGTTCCGACGCCAGTGGTAGTATCGGTGATGCCGATACCACTAAGGCAGCCTGGGTGACATCGATCGATACCGACGGTACCGAGGTCCATGTCGATGCCGATGCTAGGGTATCGGAACCGATCGACGTCGGTACCGTCCCGGAGCATGGCTGAGATTGAGGGAAGTCAATGCGGTGCGTATCGATCGGTCGATCCCTGGTGAAGAGTGGAGTACTCGACACCGGTGCTGATGCCGGAGGCTCGGTACCGCTCGAAGCGGATACCACCCCCGCGCATGGCTCAGGTATGTTCTGTGAGGGGTGAGCCCCAGGAACATCCTGAAACCCCTTTAACACTTTGGAGCCCGAAGACTCCCGCAGGGGTAATGCCAATGGATTCTTGAGGGTAAGGCTGGAGCCGTCACCATGCTGGGCATGGGACATACCACTCAAGCATTGACTAGTCTTAACAGACTGTTTTTGGGTTACCTGATCCTGTGAAGTAGAGAAACCGTGTACCCTCACTGCCAAAGAAAAAACGGTATCGAGGGAAACTCTAAATACTGAAGGTTGTCTCACAAAATTATCTCCTGACAAGTCAGGGGAAAAAGGGTCAGGACCCACACAGTTAAGACACCAACTATTGGTGTCTAAAAAGAAACAGGTGTTTTCACAGCGGATGCACTTCTTAGGAAAAGAAGGCTCCATAATGAAAAAGGCCTAGTAGGCCTAAGAGTTAAGGCAAAAAAAACTGAAGAAAAGTTGTACAGATTTTAGCCTAAAAACCACCGGCGGTACCGGTGGTAACGGGAGAAACAGCCGCGACAAGAAAACAAACAAAAAAAAATAATAATAATTAAAGCAATTAAAGAGAAAAGTTTCTGCGGTGACAGGAGGACGTCCTGCCGGCTCTGCGGAAAAACGAAAACTGAAGAGAGGCTGTGGAGAAGGCGGGAAGTCACTGCGCAGGCGCGAGGGATGCTGCCAAAAGCTTTCTAATTGAAAGCTGGGCAGCATTCCCGTGCAGGCTCCGTCGGTACCGACGTACCCATATGTGAAGACTCATTCCTGCTTGTTCCTGGAGATAAAAAGAACCATGTGGTCTTGTGGCCCCTTTTCCCCTACCCCCCCCCCCCCCCCATTAAATTAAAAAAAAAATCTGGTGGTCTAGCAGCCCCTACCTGGTCTTGCGGCCCCCAAATTCACCTTAAGTGGGAGGGATGCCTAGCACTTGCATTGGCCATCTTGCAAAATGGCGGTGTCCGGCCCCACGCGATGTATCCTGGGATGCACCGGATGAGGTCAGACTGCCATATAAGGTAAATTATGCCTTATGTGGCAGTCTAACCTCACCTGGTGCATCCCAGGATGCACTGCTTGGGGCCAGCTACTGACATTTTGCAAGATAGCTAATGCAGAGCAGGAGCGCGTAAGCAGTGCTCTTGCTTAAGGTGAATTTGGGGGCTGCCAGACCAGCAGGTAGGGGCCTCTAGGCCAACAGGTTCTTTTTTTATTTAATGGGAGGTGGGGGGGGGGGAAGGGATCACTAGACCACCAGGGATTCTTTTATTGTCGGGCATGGCCCCCAACAGCATTTTGTTGGCATCGGGGGCCTTTCCAGATGTCACCAAAATACTGTTGGGGGTGGGATCAAGCCGTTGGACCATCAGGAAGCATTTTACATAGTAACATAGTAAATGACGCAGATAAAGACCAGTATGGTCCATCTAGTCTGCCCAGTACGATGCCAAGAGTAGGTACAACAGCTGCTCTGTGCAGTCCCCCCCTCCCCATGTCTTTGTCCAGGGGTGATCCCGCCACTCCATATAGGATACCCCTATTTGTTAAGGAATTAGATGGTTCAGATTATTTTGATATTTTCTTGTTGCTGTAAAGGGATCCACTGTGTCTGTCCCATGCCCTTTTGAACTCCGTCACCGTATTTGCCCCCACCACTTCCATAGAGAAGGCATTCCAAGCATCCACCACCCTTTCAGTGAAAAAGTATTTCCTGACATTGCCTTTCAATTTACCACCTTGTAGCTTTATGTTATGCCCTCTAGTTTTGTAGCTTCTCCGTCTTTGGAAGAGGTTTATTGTCAGGCACGGCCCCTGACAGTATTTTGATGGCATCGGGGGTCTTGCCCAATGCCATCAAAATACCTTCAGGGGTGGGATCGGGGCCGCTGGACCACCAGGGATCATTTTATTGTTGGGCACGGCCCCCGACAGTATTTTCATGGGTTCGGGGGCTTTTCCCAATCCCTGATCATCTGAGGAGGAGATGATCTAGGCATCGGGGAAAACACCCAGTGCCATCAAAATACTGTCAGGGGCACGCGTTAAAGGTTTACTTCTACTCAAACCCTGAAGTAAAAACTTTGGCGCTGTGGCTGGTTGCGAAATCCTCTACGCCTGTCTCTGCATCGGGCATAGCTATGATTTGCATACCAGCCCAGCTGATTATAATCGATTTAATTAATTCAAGTTCATTTAAATACGCATGGAATTAGTTGGGTGCTAGTTTTTCCATCGGCATTTACACCTGTTTCCTGCATTTGCAGGATCGTTAAAAGTGCTTAAATGTGGGGTTAGGGGCTCGTAAAGCCCATGCTAGCTTTCTGTATTGGCCTCAGAGTCAGTAAACATTGTAAACAGAGAGAAAGGATAGGGGGAGGGAAGGGGAAGGGAGGAAAAACCCACAAGTGAAACAAATATTTACCTGTGGTTTGCCCAGCAGGGGAGGGACTTGGACTCCTCAGCTATCCATTGAATGCATCCCTATTCTAGACAGCAGCTGAGACTCTCTCCAGCCACTGCTGCTCAATTGGAAAACTAGCTCCCAACTAGAATCAGGAGTTGCCACCCAGATCATTCCAGAGCTGCATGGATTGCCTTATCACTATCCGCTGGAGACAGAGAATACTGAGGAGCAGATGGCTGCACGACGCCTCTTATAGGCTGAAGCACACAGCACAACCCATGAGTTCTGGACTATTCCAGTGGACGAAAAGCAAACACAATTACACCTGGTCTAAAACAGGTGTGTGTGCAGGTGCCAGTAAGAATCGGTGCATACACCCGCATTTTATAAATTCTGTGTATAATTGCTAATGCCACTCCCGATCTATTCCTTCTCCGTCCCCAGAAACGCTATGCGCATTGCATAAAGGCGGTGCTATGTTTTGGAACACCTACTTTTAGGTAAGTATTCTCCCGGGCAATTTTATAAATACCTGCCTGAAGATGTACTACACGCTCAGGTCCCCTTTAAAAGTAATACTATAATATCCATGTCACTGTGCTCCAGAAATAATTTCCATCCCTGTATATTTCCTTATTCTAAACAGATGCTGCTATGAACATGAGCTATAAATGAATCAATTCTTAGAGAAGTCACTGATTAAATACAAGTCTTTTTTTGCAAGTCCACTGTTTTAAAAACCTATTTCGTTTCTGACGATTTATACCAATAAAGAAAATCAAATTATAAAGTCACTTGATAAAAGTGAGATGTTTATGTTGCATATTTCTGCCTGTGTTTTGATTTTGCATCATGTGCTCCTCTGGTAATCAAAGCACTGCAAAAATGTCTTCACGCTGTAGGGCAGGGAAATACCAACTGTAACTGAATGTAGCCTGCTTTAAACTACTGCTGGCACTTGTATGCGACTGTTCTTTACTTTAAAAGGATAATCTCATAAAGCCCAATGAAGTCAATGTGCGTTTTTCTATATGTATTTCATTCCTATTTTATAAAGTAAAGTGCAAGAGTACTTTAGTTTATAAAACAGGGGTGCAAAAAATGCAATGTGTGTCTGAGTCAATGCTGATTCCTGGCGACCCAGCAGCTCCTGGGTTTTCTTGGCAGTGTCACCGGAAGTAGATTGCCGGGCCTTTCTTCCGAGGCAATGGAGGGTTAAGAGACTTGCCCAAGGCCACAAAAACCCTGGTCTCTTGGTTACCAAGCCAGTGTTCTAACCACTAGGCTACTCCTCCATGCCATAAGTGGCCAAAAATGCCTGTTACTGCTAGGTATAATCACTTATACCAGTCCTATGGCTGGTGCACATTCTTGTGCTTAGATTTCTCAAGAACATATGTAAATTCTAATATTTTATAATTTGTACACTTTGCCCACTTTGATCATACTTGTACACTTTGCCCATGTGCACACCCATAATGAAAGAATGCACCATCGGGCTTATGCACATACGTATAGAATAGTGACCGGCTCAAGTATCTGCACAAATGCTCATTCACAGGCGGAAATTACTGAAATATCATCATTTACTTATGCAGATGGCATGTCACTTTATGCGACTCCTTATAAAATTACTCCCCCCAAGTGGGTAATTTTATAAACTGACAGCTAGTTAATATTCGTTTTCACACACAGACTTTATGCCTGTTTCACAAAATCAAGTATGCGCACATTCAATTATAACATAGAGCACAAGTGCAGCAACACACATTTATGTTAAGGTGCAAATCACTTACACCAACCCCAGTTGCACACAAATTAAAGAATTTTATAATCCATGCCCATAATTGTTTGCAACACCCATGCTCTACCCATCTCCACCTATGTGCAGTATGTACCAAACAGTATGTGCAATGCAAACTACACACTAGTCAACATTTTATTTATTTTTTTTTTTTTGAGTGCCATCAAGTCCTGGGTTTTCTTGGCAGTGTGACCGGAAGTAGATTGCCAGACTTTTACTTCCGAGGCAATGGAAGGTAAAGTGACTTGCCCAAGGTCATAAGGAATGCCAGTGAGAATTGAACACTGATCTCTTGGGTACTAGGCTGTTGCTCTAACCACTAGGCTACTTCTCCACTCTGAGTATTTTATATGAGGCCACTAATGCACATAAATAACTAACATTCTGGAATTTACGCACATAGTCTGCAAAACATCTTAGGGGTAATTTCATAAGGAACCATATAGAGCATTTCTTCCCTGAAAGGATGATAAAGGTATGAACATAGAAATATGACGGCACAAGAAGACCACATGGCCTATCTACAAAGGTGGTGAGATAAAGAAGCAGAACCAGAACTGATGAAAACAAATGGAACAATCATTCAGACATTTTAGATTTAGATAAGAACATGATCAGAATGACACTATTAAAAACATCCATATGCATTCAATTTTTGGACACCTAGAGAAAGATTTATTACAGTGTGATCAGACACATTGACACTTTTAAAAGCCCATTTTATGCAAGCCCTGTTATCAATGGAACCCATTTACTAAGCACATATCTCGCACTAATCTGTGCTGATGTGTTTAACGCATATCAGTAAACCAGACCACATATTTAGTTTAGAAAAAGCAATTGGTGTTCTTTTAGCTTGTGGGTACAGATACCACTTGCAGGCAGAAAACAGACTAGAATCCATGATCCCTTTTCTTTCTACAGCTAGTGTTTCAAATCACCTCCCCTTGGGACAAAAGAACATTTATGAACAAAAGCTATTTATAGCCTCTTTTATAAAAAGGTATCTCACACCTCAAAAAAGTTGAACAGCCAACCTTTATTTGGGGTAGGTGCACTGAATACCTTCAAAGAGTAAGAGGTTAACCCTTTACAACCTGGTAGTTTCCTAAATAAATGTGTCTAGGCTAGAAAGGCACATAGACACATATGCAGCACTCACCCCAGTGTGCCTTTATAAAGTTATTCTCTGAAAGCAAACAATACGGAGCAGCAGTTAAAATTCACACTTTGCTCTTTTACCTGCTGTCTTTACTATGTTAAACCCAAGCAGGTCACAACGTCCCTCCAGCTCTGTCCAACCTCCACCTTTGGGAATACCTAGAAGTATACAGCATAAAAGTACGTGTAGGGCCATACCGAGCCAGAATCGCGCCCTGTGCGACTTGAACATCAGGCACGTGCCCACCCCCCCCCTCCCGCACCTCCATCCAGCCTGCCACTTTCTGCTCTTACCTTGCTACTGCCACCAGCAGCAGGAAAAAAACAGAAAGCGGCTGGATGGAGGTGGAGGAGAGGGCGTGCACCTGATGTGCAAATCGCCGGCATTTTAAGCAGATCTGTCGCTGCCTGCTCAGACGTTGCATCAGAGGAGAGAGGGAGGGACCAGACTTGTTTAAAGTGCAGCGAAAAGGCTTGTGGGACGCATTTCGGCTGGCTGCTGTTGCCCTGTTACTGAGAAGAAAAAGTGGCAGCGGTAGGGCAACAGCAGGCAGCCGAAATGCGTCCCACAAGCCTTTGCGCCCTCTGCTGCTGCACCGCTTGCACAGGGCTACGTACGGTCCTGTGCATGTGCTATGGCTATGCATCTGCAATGCGCATTTTCATGGGTGTATTCACTCAAGTAATATTATAAGTGCCTATTGCTTTTTTTTTAATTTTAGTTTTTTATTTTCATTTTTCAAACTTTACAGACAAATACTGCAACTTTTACAGGCTTATTCATACATCATCACTCGCCTCCTCCTCTCCTTCCAACATTAGACAGGAACTCTAACAAACTCAAACTGCAACCTCTATCCCCCAACCAGCTCATCCCCTTTCCATTAATACACTTCATTATACTTTATGCTCTATATCTTACATCATTCTTATACATTAGCACAATTCTGCCAATCTGTCATCTTACCCTGTATTACTGTATTCATGTATAACGAACATTCTTATCCTAATATCCCTAGCTTATCGTATAGTCCTTCCCCACCTCTCCCTTATTCCCTTCCTCTCCCCCTACCCCCTTCTCCCCCTTCCTCCCTCCCTATTTCTCTCTACCTCCCCTCCCCTCCCACCCTTATTCGCGACCCCCTCCCCTCTAACCCCTCCTTACCACCCTCTTTTTGCCATACTTGCTCCACCCCCTTTCCCCTCCAAAGTTTATACCTTTTCCGCACCTTTTTATGTTACCTGAAGCCTTCCATGCACTTCAATCATACACAAACCCCACAGTTGTTCCAAATTGCTCACTACCTCCCTCATCGGAGGTACCTCCACATTCTTCCACCATCGCAAAAGACTCATACGGGCTGCTATAATTCTGTATCCCATAAACATTTCCCTATCCCCATCCCCCTCCTTCACCCCCTCACTGAGTACAACCATTGCCAGTGTTAGTATTGTCGGCACACCCGTAATCTCCCCATATAGCCTTCCCACCTTCCCCCAATACTCCTGCACCTTTGGGCATTGCCATATCATATGTATTAAATCTACCACTGCCCCACACTTCTTCCAACACTCATCTGGACTATCTGCAAATATTGCCCGGATTCGCACTGGTGTCCAGTACATCCTAACCCTCAACTTCAAACTATTTTCCAGCATTGGAGTTCCCCTGGCCAACTTATAAGTTCTCACGTATATTTCTACCCACCAACTATCATCCCAAGATCCCGGGATATCTTCTTCCCACTGCTGCTGCCACCTCTCCTTCTCCCTCCCCTTCTGTAGGAGCATTTTATAAATTGTAGATATTGCCCCTTTTTGTGACCACTGCTTCTCCATCATCACCTCAAATTGTGTAGGTTTCTGTGCCATATCTAATTTCACCTTCCGTGTGTTCATAGAATACCACACTTGGACATATGCATATTGGTCCTTTTTTTCTAATATTCTTGCTGTAGTTACTCAAATGTTTTAATTCCCCCACCCCACCCCACCCCACCCCCGTCGCAACAGTTGTCCTAGCCTCTCTAACCCTTTCTCACTCCACCCCTTGAGCACCTTAGAGTTCTCTCCCAGCCCCTTATCCCCTACCACACTTATAAATGTATTACATGAGTACTTTCCCCCCCATGAGAAACCCCCTCCATTTTTTCCACACCTGGAACATGAGCTCCCTAAATGGATTATCCTTCCCTTCACTCGCTTTCCGCCCACCCGGGTCCCATATTCTCCTCTCTTTAGATTCTTCCCACCCTGCCTCAATTTGAACCCAACTTAAGCTATCCGCCCCCTCCCGCCATGCTAACAGCGCCCTCAATTGTGCCGCTTCGAAGTATTTCAGCGAGCATGGCACCCCCAACCCCCCTTCTCCCCTCATTTAATACAAGGTCCCCCTTGCAACCTTAGGGCACTTCCCTTCCCAAATAAACTGCATAATCAGATTTTGTAGCGTCCCTATCTCCTTCTTTGTCATCCTACAGGGCAAGGATATAAACAAAAACAACAGACTCGGCAGGACATTCATTTTCACTGCCGCTATTCGGCCTAACCATGACAACCGTAGGCCCCCCCCCCCCCACCTCGCTAAGTCGCCCCTTATGGATTCTTTCAATGCCTGATAGTTCCACTGTTTAATCTTCTCTATGGGTTTCCCCAATTGTATCCCCAAGTACCGAAACTGTTGCTTCACCCATTTAAAATTGAAATGTGACTTTAACCTTTCCTCTAGTCCCCCTTGCAGGTTAAACCCAAGGACTTCTGTTTTACTAGAATTAATTTTATAGCCTGCTACACCACTAAACCCCTTTATAGTTCTCATCAGAACTGGCAAGGTAGTCAATGGCTGCGTTAATGAGAATATCACATCATCTGCAAACAACGCTATTTTCTCCTCCCTCCCTCCTACTACTACCCCTTTCACATCCACTTCCCTCCTGACCAAGTCAGCCAAGGGCTCAATGGCCAACGCAAACAAAAGTGGTGAAAGAGGACACCCCTGCCTAGTCCCCCTCCCCAAAGTGAACTGTTCAGAATATCCTCCATTTATTCGAATCCTCGCCCTCGGGTTCTCATATAAAGCTTTTATCCATGCTATATATTTGTCCCCAAACCTCATCTCCTCCAGTACTTGAAATATATATGGCCATTCGACTTGGTCAAACGCCTTCTCTGCATCCACCATGACCAATACCGCCTGCTCACCATTGCCCTGAAGATGCCATGCAATATTCATCACTTTCCTGATATTATCGCACCCTTGCCTCCCCTTTACAAACCCAGTTTGATCTCTATGTATGATCTTAGGCAAGATCCCCTGAAGCCAATTAGCCAATACCTTAGCAAATATTTTGGCATCTAAATTTATCAATGAAATGGGCCTATACAAGCCACATACCCCCTTGTCTTTACCCGGTTTTGATAGCACTGTGATACCCGCTTCCCCCATCGTCTGAGGAATCTCTTCACCTTCCAGCACCCTGTTAAACACCCGAGTCAAGATTGGGGTAAGTTGATCCACCATCTTCTTATAGAACTGCGCTGCGTACCCATCCAATCCCGGGGACTTTCCCACTTTCATGGACTTTATGGCCGCCATCACCTCCCCCTCATTATTTCCGCCCCTAGTCGTTCCCTATTTTCTGGATCTACCTTACACAACCCACATTCCTGCAAATCTCTCTATCTCCTCCTGCCCCTTTTGTAGCTCACTTTGATATAACTTTTGATAGTATTCCCTAAACACTTGACTAATCTCTTTCGTGTGATGTATCATCTTCCCTTTATTATCCCTAATTCCTTCTATGCCTTTGGGCCCGCATCCTACTTGCCAATATCTTCCCCGCTTTATTTCCTCCTTCAAAGTGTTTTTATTTTAATACACTTAGTATAAACACAATTTCTTGTCTTCTCAGCTTACTGAGCTCTGCTCTTGTTTTTATCAGTTTAGCCATTACCCCATTGTCCTTTGTCCTTTGATGCTGAACCTCCAGCTGCTTTATCTGTCCTAACAGTTCCCTTCCACTCTCTTCTTCTCCCTTTTTACTGTTGCTATGCTTATTAGTTTTCCTCTAATAACTGCCTTTAAACCATCCCAAATGGTTTTCAACAGGACCTCTCCTGTTTCATTGAATATCAGATACTCCTTTATAGCTGCTCTCACCACCCCCACATGCTCGTCATCATCCAACAATGAATCATTTAGCTTCCAGAAATTGAGCCCCTCCTCCCCCTCTCCTATATCAAAAATCACACTAACTGGTGCATGGTCTGTCCAGGTAATTTCCCCTTGTTCTGCCTCCTTTATCTTTGATGCCCATTTGCCACCTCCCCATATCATGTCCAATCTACTATACGAGGGGGTATCCAAAAAAAACAGGAATTATTTTTTAAAAGCTATTTATTTCAAATTCTTTACAAAACAACCTTATCCCCTTCAAAATACTCTCCATTACAACTGATACATTTGTCCCACCGGTGCTTCCACTGTTCGAAACATTTTTTGTAGTCATCTTTAGAAACGGCTGACAGCTCCTCCCTCCTTTTTTTCTTGACTTCTTCAATGTTGTCAAATCGGTGTCCTTTCATGCCCCTTTTCATGCGTGGAAATAAGAAAAAGTCGCACGGAGCCAGGTCAGGCGAGTAAGGTGCGTGGGGCAGCGGAACCATGCCATTTTTAGCCAAAAACTGTCTAACAGAGATGGCTGTGTATGCAGGTGCATTGTCGTGGTGGAAGAAGCAGTCTCCTGTCTGCCACAAATCGGGTCTTTTTTGACGAACACTGTTACGCAATCTTCTTAAAACTTCCAAATAAAAGGTTTGATTGACGGTCTGACCTGGGGGAACAAACTCTGAATGAACTACCCCCTTGGCATCAAAAAAGCAAATCAGCATTGTTTTGATGTTTGATTTGACTTGACAACATTTTTTTGGACGGGGTGACGATGACGTCTTCCATTGGCTTGACAGTTGCTTTGTTTCTGGGTCGTAACCATAGCACCATGACTCATCACCTGTAATGACCTTTGACAGAAAATCTGGATCAGTTTCAAGCTGTTGTTTCAAAACACGACATGTTTCAACTCGATGTTCCTTTTGATTGTCAGTCAGAACCCGAGGAACAAACTTGGCAGCAACCCTTTTCATTCCCAAATCTTCCGTTAAAATTCGCTGAACCGAGCTCCAAGATAACCCACTAATCTCTGACAGTTGATCAATTGTCTGTCGACGGTCTGTGAGCACAAGCTCTCTAATTTTTTCAATATTTTCATTGATTCGGACAGTTGATGGACGCCCAGAACGAGGTTTGTCATCAATCGACATGTCGCCATTTTTAAACCGAGCAAACCACTGGTACACTTGACTTTTTCCCATAGCGTCATCTTGATAAGCTGTTTTCAACATTAAAACAGTTCAGCAGCATTTTTACCGAGTAGAAAACAAAAATTTCACAGGTGCACGTTGTTCACTTAAACTTGTCATCATAAAAAAAGAAACAAGAACAAAACAGCGCTAGCAAAAACAATCACTGCAGATGAACAGAACAAGCCAGGTCGACAACACAGGCGGCACTGAACTGACAATGAGTTGCACTATACAGGCCTAGCGGCAGAAGTGCATACTACACAAGCTCCACCCACGAAAATGTTATTCCTGGTTTTTTTGGGTACCCCCTCGTATGTACCATGCACCTGCGAACAGAATGTGTACCTACGCTTCCCTGGATGTCTAGCCCTCCACAGGTCTATCACCCCTAGTCTCTCCTGCATCCTCTTCATGCTTAATCTATCCTTCTTCCCTCCACTCCCCTGCCCTCCACTATTACCCAACCGTGGGTTGCTAGTTAAGTTAAAATCTCCCCCCAGTATTAACTGAGCATCACCCAATTCCTCCAATTCCTGTGTCATTTTGTCAAATGCTTCTCCATGACCTTCGTTTAGACCATACACACTTATCACCCACACCGCTTCCTCCCCCATTCTCAACTTTATTCCCACCCATCGCCCATCTTTCCCTCTCCTCTCCCCCACTATACAATGTCTAAATGCTTCCCCCACCAATATTCCTACCCCTCCTTTCTGAGGATTCACCCTCTGCCCCGCCAACAGCATCCTAGGATATGATTTTGATTGCCCCAAGTACTCTTGCCCCACTCTTAAATGAGTCTCCTGTATACATATGATGTCTGCATTCACCCGTCTACCTTCCCGCTCCAACAACTGTCTTTTTTGCCACGTCCTTAACCCTTTTACATTAACGGTAGTGACTCCCAATTGCTTAGCGTTCCTGCCACGCCTATGTCCTCGTTCTTCCTTTCCTCTTCCATCTTCTTCTCTCCCCCCCCCAACACTCCTCGTATACCCCTTCTGCCCCTCCTCTTTATCTTCTGTTTCCCCCTCCATCCCCCTCCTCCCCACTCTTAATCTCCCCCACCCCTCCCTTTCCCCCCCCAAGCCCTTCCTCCTTATCCAGGAGTTTTTAGAGTACTGCGTCGACTGCTCCCCCCACCTGCCCCACCTCCCTCCCCTTCTCCGTCCCTCCACCTCCTTCTCCCGCTTCCCCCTATTCCCTCCCCTTCACCTTCATCTCCCCCTATTCAAAAACATCAGATAACTTTTAACAATGCAACCATTCCTATTATATACTTTGTATACACTTCTGTTTCTATACATTACGCTCTGCACAAGTATTTTATCGCTAGTTCCTCATCTTGTCCTTCTCCTCCTCTCCCAACATGTCCATTTGTAGGCACTCTTCTTGTCCTTCTCCTCCTCTCCCAACATGTCCATTTGTAGGCACTCTTCCACCTTATCATGTCATCTCTTAGCTCTTTCTTTGCTTTCTTTACTTCGACTCTTCTTCAGTTCTTGCTGTTCTTCCCCACTAGGACACTTTTCCCCCTCGTTTCCTGTTTTGTCCTTATCCATTCCACTGCTAGTTTTCTCCGCCCTCATCCCAGCTTCTTGCAATGCTGCTTTCGCCTCTTCCACTGTTTGTACTCTCCAAGTTTTCCCTTTTACTATGAAGGACAGCCCAAAAGGATGCAACCACCTGTACTTAATAGCACCAGTTCTCAATGTCTTTGTAACGGGCTGCATGGCTCTCCTTCTCTGCAATGTTCCAATGGACAGGTCTTCATATATAGTTACTGGGTATCCCTGCCAATTCAAGGTCCCCAAGCTCCTTATTTTATTTACAACCCTTTCCTTCATTTTGTATCCAGTAAAACATATAATGATGTCTCTAGGTCTATCGACTCTCACCACTCCCAGTGCTCTGTGTGCTCTGTCCAATGCAATCTCCTCGGGGCCCACATCTCTCTCCGCCCCCCCCCCCCTTTTTAAGTATATCCGAACATATTGAAGCCGCCACTTTCACGCTGTCTTGAAAGTCCTTCTCCTCCGGCACTCCTCTGATCCTCACGTTATTCCTACGAGAAGTATTCTGCAAGTCCTCCAATTTATATTGCATCTCCTTTTGCCATTGCTGTATTTCATGGACTCCCTGTTGTTGCTCTAGACTTTGCAGCCTGTTCTCATGGTTTCCCGCTGTGTGCGTCAGTTCCATTATGTCTTCTTTCAAATTTCCTGTAGGTTCACTGAGCTCTGTTCTGACAGCTTGCACCTCTTTCTTTATTTCAGTGAACCATTCTTTTAGCTCTGCTCTAGAAATGTCCTTAAGGGTTTCCTTTCCTTGTTCCACAGTGCTTCTACTTGTAGACCCCTCAACTGCCTCCATTTGCTCAGCAGTTTTGCTTTTATTCTCCAAGGCATTATGCTCACAGGTGCCCCCCCCCCCACCACACTCTGAAAAGCATATTCTCTCAAGTCCATAGTTTTCCTTCTCGTAGCCATGAAATACTTCTTATCTCGCTCTCCTTCGTCCCCTTCAATCACCACTCCTCAGTGGAAGTTTGGCTTCTAAGTCAATTCCTTTTAGACTCACAGGCACCTGTAGTTCTGCAAGATTATCCTCATTAGTCCTCCCTGCTCTCACGGTTTCATTTTTCACCCCTATTTTGTTTCTTCTACTTCTTCTTTTTGTGTCATCACATTTATTTTACTGCCTACTTTGCTGCTTTTCACCTTCCATGCTCTCCCCACTTCTTTCACCCAAGTACTTTCAGAGCGTTTCAATCTCTGTATTCTTCTCCTGCTCCCTTAGTCCCCTCCTTTGCTCCTGCATGCACTTTTTTTTTTAATGTTGTTTTTGTCTGTGTTATGCTCTTCTTCCTTGGCCCCTCCGTTCCAAATGCCAGCTCACTCATCCATCTGGGTTGCCACGCGGTCGCCGTACGCCATTTTTTTCTGCTGTACCCATCACTATCCTGTATCCTGTGTCCTTTGCTCTCCGTGCTCTCCTGTTCGCCACTCTCACCTCTGCTGTGCATTCACTCTCCTGCTCCACACCGCTCTGATCTTCCTCTCATTTCTTTTTCCTCTCCTGACTTTCTCAGTCAGTTTTACCGGCTCTCTCCGCAACGCCGATCACACGGCTCTCTTCTTTGCTGATCACACTGCTCTCAGACACTGCCGCCCGTTGCCCTTTCTTTCTGCACTCCGTCAGGCCGCGCCGATCTTATTTTCCTCGTCCCCGCTGCTCCCAAGGTTCTCCCCTTCACTTTTACATGTAATTTCCACCGCGTGAGGGTTTTTTCTTTATATTTATGGCAGGGTTTGCCCGGAGCGGTGCCCTCACACCGTCATCGGTCCCGGTGACGTCACTTCCTCTAAGTGCCTATTTCTACATGCATGACCCTGTTTTACATACAATTGGAGGAGTAGCCTAGTGGTTAGAGCGTTGGCTTAGTAACTAACAGACCAGGGTTTGATTCCCACTAGCACTCCTTGTGGTTTTGGGCAAGTCACTTAACCTTCGATTGCCTCGGAAGAAAGGATTGGCAATCTACTTCCAGTCACATTGCCAGGAAAATCCAGGAGCTGCTGGGTCGCCAGAGGTCCGCACCAATTCGAAGGCACACATTGCATTTTGCATAGATTTAAAAAATGACCCCCCTAAGTGAGTCAGATGTCCGGTATCAAAATACTACTTCTAAATGATAAAATAAACCTGCTACTAGACTGAAGTGCATGAGGACAAAATAATGGATATCTAATAAATCGTATCTAAAAATCATTTCAGATGCTTGTAAGCAGATTTTGAGGTCTACTTTTCCATTAAACGATAATTAGAAAATATATATTAAGCCAGATTCAGCAGCAATGCATATGTTACATCCATGTTTAATATGATCATGACAGCAGATTATTTTTAACTATTATATATCGGTGTTTTATTTTAACAATAAAATTATCATCATGGAAGCTAAGCAGGTTTCGGCCTCATTAGTACTTGGATGGGAGACCACCTCGGCATACCAGATACCGAAGGCTTCCTGTGCAGAAGAAAGGCCTGGCAATCTACTTCCAGTTGAGCCTTGCCAAGAAAACTCTGGGGATGGTCACAACATGGACATCTATCCACAGGGTCATCAGGAGTCGACATTGACTCAACAGCACTTATCATCTTTGGGTAAATAATGTTCATCTTTGAAAATCATCTTACAAAGCGAGGTTTTGAAGACAAAATATTCCTAACTTGCTTATATATTTTTGAGACATTTCTTACATAAGTTGTTGAATGAACAAAATTTCATATGAACTAAGGGAACATTTTTAAAAGTAGAAATCTGATTTGACACAATTTTAGGGGAGCAACAGATATTTCACCGAAATCTTTTTACTTTATCTATAAGTAAAATCTAATATACAGGAGGCCAATTCCCCATGCTAAAAATTGCCATTTCCTCAGTACCAGGCCATACTATAAAAAAGGCTGAAGGGGGAGGGGAATTTACCTGTGAAAAGCAGTTTGCAAGCCCACAGTGCATCCTACAGGGTTTCAAAAGGTGACATTTTACTTACCAGTTAATCTTCTTTCCTTGAGTCCTGCTAGACCAGTCCAGACAAGTGAGTTGTGTTCCCCTACCAGCAGATTGGTGGAGACAAAGAACCAATGAAAAGCCCAAATTGCAAAGACATCACTCCTTTGCCTCTATTCGCCCTCAGCCACCAGAGGTCCCTTCAGTATTCATCCCAAAGCATATGGAAGAAACATGGCAAGCCTCACATAACTCAATCGTGGGCAAGAAGAGTAATCAACAATTGAGAACGATGTACAGGAAAGCATAAACAGATGGTTGTTAGTAGAAGATGAACCTGCAGAGCTGAGTATAAGAATCACAGCGGACCCAAGGGTACCAAGCAGAAGAATAGAGCAGAGACAGTTTCAGGGGCGGGCCCTGGACTGGTCTAGCAGGACTCAAGGAAAGGACATTAACTGGTAAGTAAATGTCACCTTCCATATCGCCCTGCTAGACCACTCCAGACAAATAGGATGTACCAAAGTTACACCATCATTGGGTAGGAAGAAGATACAGCAGCTCACAAAAGCCTTGAACCAAAGGCAGTATCTGTTCGTGTGTTGACATCCAAGCAGAAATGCTTGATAAGGTGAAAGTGAGGACAAGGTTGGCTCTGCTACGCCCACAAGACAATTCTGCAGGGGTAGAATAGGCATGCAAACCCTCCGGAATGGCTGATTCTGCAAAAGATATGCCTAGGCAATGGCCTCCTGAATCCAGAGCCCCAAAGTCAACTTGGCCACTATGTCATCCTTGCACAGGCCAGAAAGCACACAAAAAGATGGTTGGACTTATGAAAGGAATCTGTAACCTCCAAGTATCAGAGAAGCACCCTCTGGATATCCACAAAGTGAAGATCCTTATCCTTCCCCCGACCCTGCTCCTTAGAGAAGGGGGGCAGGCAGACCACCTGGCTCATATGAAGGGAGAAAGCACGTCAGGCAAGAAGAAAGGAACATACAAAATGGAAACAGCCTCCTTTACAAAAGGCAGATAAGGATCCTGGCAAGACAGAACCTGCAACTCGGAAATCCACCTTGTAGAATACATTGCAACCAAGAAGACTGTCTTGAGGGTCAATCCTTTAAAGTAGTGCACTTCAATGGCTCAAGGGCACCACCATCAGGGTCCTGAGCACCAAACAGATCCCAGGAAGGCCAACCTGGTGCCACTAGAACAATTTGGCATTCTATACGCTTAATCACATGCCCCACCAGGGGCCATAGAGGAAGCATGTGCTGACTTGGCCAAGGCTGGTTCAGGGCGTCGACACCCTCGGACCCCATTTCTGTGTGGTGACTGAAGAAGTGGCAAACTTAGCACTGGAGCAGTCACCATCAGATCCATTTCAGAGCAACCCCACCACTGCAGAATCAACTGTAATGTCTCCTGACTCAACTCCCACACTCCAGGATCCAGAGAGTGGCGGCTGAGGAAGTCCACTTCCACAATGTCCATCCCAGTAATGTGCAGGGCCGACAAGGCTAGGAGGCTCTTCTCTGTCCAGACAAACAGTCATCTCCAGAGTTACTCCGGCACTCCTCGTGCAGCCTTGCCAATTGACATAAACCACCATTGTGGCACTGTCTGAAAACACTCTAACCTCTAGGCCAGCGATGGCGAACCTATGGCACGCGTGCCAGCTGTGGCACGCGAAGGCCTTGCAGCTGGCACGCGTGAAGGTCCGCAAAAAAAGAAAAAGCGGGCTCTGGCTGCTGCCGCAGACGCGGCAGCATGCAGTGTCCCGCGGGGCCCCCTCCGCCCGCTAAGCCCCTCTGCAAGGGCTTTCAGATTCGCGTCTCTGTTAAGCCCGCAGGGGTTAATGGGAAATTTCCCATCAGCCCCTTTAGACGCGAGGGACTGATGGGAAATTTCCCATTAGCCCCTGCGGGCTTAACAGAGACGCGAGGGAGACGCTGTCTCCCTCGCGAATCTGAAAGCCCTTGCAGCGGGGCTTAGCGGGCGGAGGGGGCCCCGCGGGACACTGCATGCTGCCGCGTCCGCGGCAGCAGCCAGAGCCCGCTTTTTCTGTTTTTAAATTTGCCGGGGGGGGGGGGGGGTTAGGAATGCTAATGGGCAGGGGGGGGGGTTAGGACATCTAATGGGCTGGGGGGGGGTGGACTGCAAATGGGGGGGGGGGGGTTAGGACTGCTAATGGGCTAGGAGGGGGGGTTAGGACTGCTAATGGGCTAGGAGGGGGGGGTTAGGACTGCTAATGGGCTAGGGGGGGTTAGGACTGCTAATGGGCTGTGGGCTGATGGGGGCTGTCTGGAAATGGGGTGATGGGGGGTTAGGACTGCTAATGGGCTGGGGGGGTTTGGACTGCTAATGGGCTGGGGGGGTTAGGACTGCTAATGGGCTAGGAGGGGGGGTTAGGACTGCTAATGGGCTGGGGGGGGGTTAGGACTTCTAATGGGCTGTGGGCTGATGGGGGCTGTCTGGACATGGGGGGATGGGGGGGTAGGACTGGTAATGGGCTATGGGGGGGGTTAGGACTGCTAATGGGCTAGAGAGCGGGGGGTTAGGACTGCTAATGGGCTAGGGGGGGGTTAGGACTGCTAATGGACTGGGGGGGTTAGGACTGCTAATGGGCTAGGGGGGGGGGGTTAGGACTGCTATTGGGCTGGGGGGGGGTTAGGACTGCTAATGGGCTAGGAGGGGGGGTTAGGACTGCTAATGGGCTAGGGGGGGTTAGGACTGCTAATGGGCTGGGGGGGGTTAGGACTGCAAATGTGCTAGGAGGGGGGGGTTAGGACTGCTAATGGGCTAGGGGGGGTTAGGACTGCTAATGGGCTAGGAGGGGGGGTTAGGACTGCTAATGGGCTAGGGGGGGTTAGTACTGCTAATGGGCTGTGGGCTGATGGGGGCTGTCTGGAAATGGGGTGATGGGGGTTAGGACTGGTAATGGGCTATGGGGGGGGTTAGGACTGCTAATGGGCTAGAGAGGGGGGGGTTAGGACTGCTAATGGGCTAGGGGGGGGGTTAGGACTGCTAATGGGCTGATGGGGAGGGGTTAGGACTTGAGGTGGGCTGTTGGGTGGGGTATGGACTGGAAAAGCGCTGATGGGGGGGTTAACACAGGAGGTGTTCTGATGGGGTTAGGACTGGTAATGGGCTATGGGGGGGTTTAGGACTGATAATGGGCTATGGGGGGGCTGGGACAAGAAATGGGCTGATGGGGAGGGGTTAGGACTTGAGGTGGGCTGATGGGGTTAGGACTGGTAATGGACTGTGGGCTGATGGGGGGGTTAGGACTGGCAATGGGCTATGGGGGGCTGACTGGAAGTGGGGGGTTAGGACTGGTAATGGGTTATAGGGGGGGGGGCTTAAACTGAAAATGGGGTGATGGGGGGTTAGGACTGGAAGTGGGTTGATGAGGGGGGGATAGGACTGGTATTGGGTTGGGGGGCTGCTAGGACTGGAAATGGGCTGATGCAGGGACTAGAAGGGAATGGATGCTGGGTGAGGCTGGAACTAGAAGGGAGCTGGTGTTGGGGGAGGATTAGAATGGGATGGGGCTGGGAGAGTAAAATGGAGAGGGGAAAAATATTTTGTGTGGGAGGGATAAAAAATCTACAATTGGCCGGGTATTGGGAGAGTAAGTGGGGATTGAGGATGGAGGGGTAAATTTTGAGTAGATGAAATAGGAATGAGGAAAGAGCCAAAGGAGAAAGATTAGTATGTTAAAGCAGATGTAGAGAGAGAATGGAAAAAAAAAACAAGAAGACAGAAGAAAGGACAAATGGACAGCAGATGGAGAGTTAGCAGAAGACACGAAGAAACCAGAAGAAAGTGGCTGGAACAATTGCAACTGAAAAAAAATGCACAAAAGGTAGAAAAATATCTCTTTATTTTGAATTTATTAACTGGAATATGTCAGCTCTGGGAAATGTGCATCATTAATTTTTGCGCTTTGTTTAGTACAAGAGGAAATTAATATATAGTTTTATTTCTACAGTGTTGTTGTATATTCCAAGTTTGGCTTTTGGGGTTCCCAGTTTAATTATTGTCTTCCTGTTTCTAAATTGTGATTCCTTGTTTGGTGATGGTCTGTTCTGCATGTGTAACTGAGCTGAGGTATTCTGTTTATATAATTCCTATTTGACATTGCCACTTGTTCTTTCCCCAGTAGGTCATGTATTGTTGTTCTCTGAGATGTATTGGTTTAATATTTGCAGTGTTGCCTTTTGATAGGTAGAGTATGGTGCTTTGTGAGTCCTGGTAGTGCTGTTAGGATACGGCGGGTTTGCTATGGGTTCTAAATGGGCAGCGTTTGTAGTAGTTCCTAATGTGCCTGGCGGTTGGTACTGGATTATAGTAATGTAGAAACCTTTTAGTCTTTCTTTATCCATATACTCATTAAGAGGCATGTTTACTAAAAGTTAGTGTATGGTAACATTATGCAAATATTTATGCAAATGAAGCACCTTATGCAAATGGGGCTTTAATTGACGTGCTGGCACTTTGAGGAAATTCTTTGGTTTTGTGCGGCAGTTTGGGCACTCGGGCTCAAAAAGGTTAGCCATCACTGCTCTAGGCTCTCTACCAGTGGTTGGAAATGCAGAAGAGCCAACCTGATAGCCCTTGCCTCGAGGCAGTTGAGGGACCACACCACTTCCCTGTGGATCTAACAGTCCTGTGCTATGCGGTCCTGGCAATGGGCTCCCCAGCCCAAGAGACTGGCATCTATTGTTAGGAGGATCACAGAGAAATCTTCCAGTGGTACGCCCTTCCTCAGAAGACAGGGCTGTTACCATCACTGCAGGCTGAACTTCACCATCAACGAGAGCAGGAGCCTGCCCTCAAACCCTTGAGAACTCAGAGACCACTGAATCAGCAAGGACCATTGGAGTGGTTGCATGTGAGCATGTGCCCGTTGAACCATCTCTATGGTCGCCATCATCAATCCAAGGAGTGAAAGATAATCCCAGGTTCTGTAAACCTGCTGCACACAGAACAATTCCAGGCAATCCAGCAGTCTTTTGACTTTCTCCTCCGGCAGGAAAACTCTGACTAGAGTATTGAAATGTGCTCCCAGAAGCTTCAGGGACTGGAAAGGCAACAGCTGACCCTCTCCTCCCATTGATCACCCAGCCAGCGCCTTCTAAATGGACATCTATCGGGATGCCACCAGAGATGCTTCTGGAAGGGAACAGGTCCATATGAACCAGCCATCCAGATATGGATGGACCCAAATCACTTGGCACCACAGCGCTACAGCCACCACCACCACCACCATGACCATGGAGAACATCCTCAGAGTGGTGGCTAGCCCAAAAGGGAGGATGGTAAACGGATAGAGAGAGCCAAGCACATCAAAAAACACAGATACTATTATTTTTATTTATTTAACATTTTTTATATACTGTCTTTCTACAATTCAAGATGGTTTACATAGAACATAAGGTAACAGTGTTGACACAGCTGTTTTACAGAGAACAATAACTATTTGAATATAACGGTGAAACAAACTCAATGGATAACCTTTTACATATTTACAGAGAGAGGTGATTGGACAAGAGGGACATGGAAGAGGGTGAAGAATAAGGAGGGGGAGGGTAAAGGTGGCGTGAGATCTGGAAATTGGTTTTAGTTAGATTAGGAGAGCTGTGGTTTAGGGGAGCAAGGCAAAGTATTCTTGAAAGAGGAAGGTTTTGAGTCTTTTGCGGAATCCAGAGTGGTCGGAGCATCCTCTTAGGTCTCGTGGGAGGGCGTTCCATGCAGAAGGGGCAAAGAGGGAGAAGGTTCGGTTACATATGGATTGTTTGCTCTTTTTCTTCTGTGAGGGTATGTTTAGGATGTTTGTAGTGTTTGGTATATGTGATCTGGTGCTGTTTGGTTTAGAAAGAAGGGAGAGTAGACAGGGGGCAGAGTCGTTGTGTATTACTTTGTGTATTAGTGTGATGGTTTTAAATTTTATTCTGGCCTGCATAGGGAGCCAGTGGAGGTTCTGGAGGACAGGGGTGATGTGAGTTTGTCTGGATGTGTTGGTTATTAGGCGTGCTATTGTATTCTGAGCCACTTGAAGGGGGTGGATGCCCTGTTTTGGGAGACCATAATATATGAGGTTGCAGTAGTCGACTTGGCAAACGGTTCGGAAAGAGTCAGGATGTAGAGTAAGGGGCGGAGGAGTCTCAGGGCTCTTATTATGGTGTAGATGGCATTCGTTGTTGTTCTTATCTGCTCCTGGAAGATAAGGTTTTGGTCAATTATTAAGTCTAGATGTTTGACTTCATTCTTTACAGAGACAGTGTAATCTCTGAGGATGATGGATGTAAGGGGAACAAAGGATGGGTTGGAGAAGATATGGAGAGCTTCTGTTTTAGTTTTATTAATTATAAGGTTATGCTGGTGGAGCCAGTGTCTTATCTTGGTGAAGCAGTTGCTGATGTTTGTGAAGTTTGGCATTGTAATGTTGAAGGGGGTGAAGAACATTATGTCGTCAGCACATAATTGGTATTGAGTGTTGTGTTCTCAAAAGATTTTGCCTATGGGTTAAAGGAAGATGTTGAAGAGGAGTGCAGATGCTGGAGCCTTGAGGGACTACTTGGGTAGGAATGAAAGGTAGGGAGGTTTTATCACAAATTCATACCTGTTTTCAAGGTAGGAATAGAACCAGTTTAGTGTAGTATCTCTAAGGCCAATGTCATGCAGTCTGTCGAGGAGCTGTTCATGGGGGAGGGAATTTAAAGCAGATGAAATGTCAAGGAAAATTAGTAGCATAGCAGTTGGAGAACATCGAGCGAGTTAGTGTTTGAGAAGAAGTACCCATATGCATACAGTGCTTGAAGTGTTCCCCTGAAGAAGCCGTAAGGCAGAAACGCAGAAAATAGCGTGCCTGACAGCGTCGGGATATGCATTAAGATTTGGAAACCCTTCTTGAAAGCTGAGCACTGCACTTCTGGGATATGAAAGCTGAAATCTCCAAAAGCTAAGCACTAAATTTTTCCATTAAGATGATGAATAATTATAACAGTAGCTGGTTAGTAAAGGTCGTTGATGTTTTAAGGGCTTTTAGTCCATTTTGACGAAGTCTTAAGAAAGTCAACGGCAGCCCGAGTTTCTGAGACCTTACAGCTACTGGTATCATAATATTAAATTTCAAGTCAATGAAAAGGTTTATAATTACTTTCTAGTTGTACTGAAGAGAATTCATTATTATAGTCTTATATTTACTCTGACAGAAGAGACCATTTATATCTTTGAAGGAAAATTAGTAGACAAAATTATGTAGGTGTTTGGCTGTATGATATCACTGAATCTAGAAGGGATGTGATCAGAGTTTCCACACCATGGTTCCCTTTGAAACCATGTTGGAAGGGGTCAAGGGGGTATGGTCATCAATGTAATTCTGCAGTTGAGATTGGACAATCTCTTCGATTATTTTTGCTAGGAGAGGGATACTTGATGTCGGTCTGTAGGAGGCTGGTAAAGTGGGGTTAAGTTTGTTTCCTTTTAGGATGGGGCGAATAGAGCTCCTTTTCAGGGGCACTGGCATAATTCCAGTGCTGAGGGAGGTTTTTACTATAGATCAGATGAAAGGGCTAAGGGTTTCCTTTGTGCTTTTAATCCATGTGACCAGGCATGGATCGAAGGCAGAAGTGGATGTATTGAGGTTTTTGATGACTGAAATTATATTGTCAAGAGATGGGAGGTCAAACTAGTTCCAGGTTGTTACAGAGGTTATGTTAGGGGTAGGGGTATAGGATTCTGAGTGGAGGTTAATTCGAGATGGGGGTGAGGAATATTTAGAGAAGAGGTGGTCTGCTATGGCTTGTGGGGAAATTTTTTCATCCAGCTCCTGTTTTGACGGTTCCTTTAATAGGGATTTGGTGATGGAGAATAGTTCCCTGGGTTTATTTATGGAACGCAAAATTATATTTTCATTGTATTCTCTTTTCCGCCGTAAAGTTTTGGAGCAGTAGGAGTGGAGCTTTTCTATATAGTTAGTATGGCTGGAGGGGTGGGGTCACAGAAGCGATGCCAGTGGCATTCCAACCATCTGAGTTCTTTCTTTAATGCATGTAGTGAAGTAGAAAACCAAGGTGTTTTTATGGTGTTTGTGTAGGGGTAGTCTGGGGGGTGCTTGTGCAGCCACAGTCATGATTTTGTTCCATCCATTAATTTGGGCATCTAAGTTGACTTTGTTGTTGGACAGCATTTCTAGTTGGGGTGTTACCTGATTAAGGAACAAGTTGATATGTAATTGTTTGAATTTACGAGTCTGCGGAGGTGCAGTGGGGTAGGAACCTTTCTGATGGTGAGAGGGAAAAGAGAATAGTATAAGAGAGCGATCTGACCATGGAACGGGGTAGATGGAGTGTGGAATTTGAGTGTTCTCTAGGATATTGTGTAGTATAAAGATCAGGTCTAGCATATTGCCCTTATTGTGAGTTGGAGATTTGAGGATCTAGGAGAAGTCTAAGATTTCCATGGCTTCTAAGCAGGAGGAAGCTTGTTTCTGCGAGGTTGAGGAGAGGTTAAAGTCTCCTAGGATGAAGAGAGGGTGTGTAGCAGTTTGGAGCATGCAGGCTGATTCAAGTATTGTAGAAAGGTCGAGTGTATCATAAGAACATAAGATATGCCATACTGGGTCAGACCAAGGTCCATCAAGCCCAGTATCCTGTTTCCAATAGTGGCCAATGTAGGTCACAAGTTCCACAATGCTTGTATTGGGTCAAGCAGTGGATATTCTGGGTCCACTTTAATAATGATTTATGGACCTTTCCTCCAGGAACTTGTCCAAACCTTTTTTAAACCTGGCTACACTAACAGCTTTTACTACATCCTCCAATAGCAAATTCCAGAGTTTGATTACCCGTTGAGTGAACAAATATTTTCTCTTATTAGTCTTAATTAGGTTACCCTGTAGCTTCACTGCATGTCCCCTAGTCTTTCTATATTTTGATGGCATAAACAATCAATCTACGTTTACCCGTTCCACTCCATTCATTAATTTATAGACCTCTATCATATCTCCCCTCAGCCGTCTCTTTTCCAGGTTGAAGAGCCCTAGCCTTTTTAGCCTCTCTTCATAGGGGTATCCTTCCATCCCTTTTACCATTTTGTTGGCTCTTCTCTGTAACTTTTATAATAATGCTATATCCTTTTTAAGAAACGGCGACCAGTTTGAGGAGCTCTGTATAAGAGGCACAGTAAGAGTGCATTTTTGGAGACTTTCATCGAGTCCATGCCTGGAGTAGAAGCTGATTCAATGGTGGTGAAGTTTAGTTCTTTCTTTGATATTACTGAGACACCACTGCCTCTGCTGGTTGTCCTGTTGCAGTTGTGGATTGCGTGAGTGGGAGGACAAAGTTGGCTTATGAGAACAGAGTCTGTTTCATGGAATCATGGCTCAGTAAGGCAGAGTATATCGAGGTTGTGAGCAATAATTAAGTCTGTAATGAGGGGGGATCTTATTCCTGCCTCAGCATACATTAATCAAGGCACATAATAGAGGGGGATGGTTTGATTTGGACAGTGGGGTAGGAGTGGTAAGGAGGTTGGGGTAATATTTGTAAGTCTACATTTACGGAGGCCTTGATATGAGTGAGGATAGGGCAGGAGTTTGGAATTAATCGATGGTTTGTATATGTGGATTATTGGGATTGGGTTTATTATATTTTGTTTCACTTCTAGTGCATTAGAGAGAAGGGCTGAGATGATGGATAGTACTAGAATGCAAGTACATAAGGATGTATGTCAGGGATTATCGGTCTCCATGTTGGGGGGATGGCAGTGGAAAAAGCCACTGGTGAGTTGTTAGAAGCAGTGAGTTAGGAATGGAGGTGGAAAGAGCCACTGGTGAACTGTTGGAAGCGGTGAGTTAGGAAAGGAAGTAGTAGGAGTTTGGAGGAGACAAAAGTGCTAGGTTTAAGGTTGGGTAGGCAGCCTTTATATTATAGCATTCACAACCTGTTATGACAAGAATTCAGATGGAGGAACTAGCAGAGAATAGGGTTATCAGGTATGAAACGAGTAGACTGAGTTAGGTTCTATGGGTTTTCCCGTACAGATTCAGGGTGTTACATCACTTATCTAACAGAAAAAATACTCTGTAAGCATCAGGGAGTTCTGTACAGCAATGATGCAAATTGATAGATACAATGTAGCGGTATGTTGCAATTCAGTCAACGAGAATAGATTGGCAAGGATATATACAATGTAGCACAGAAAGCATGGGACAGAAGTAGTAGTTATATGAGCTGTGAAGACATTTATTGATTGTGAACTGGGTGAACGTTATAGTAGTGATACTGGGGTTGGGTTACAGTAATAGTATACAGAGAAATGTGGGTTGATGCACATAGTTTGGCTAGGTGCAGACTCTAACGTACCTTATTTTGTTTGGAATTACACGCCTAAGCTCCATGCAGACTCGCCTGGATTGGGATATTTATTTACATTCTCTTATATACCATGCTATTCTGCATCAGTGCGGTTTACATTGAACAAACTGAAATTACATTGAACAGGGCATTATAACTTGGAGATAACTATTTTACAGGGAACATGGGCTATGGAGGGTTAAGTGGCTTGCCCAAGACCACAAGGAGCACCTGTGGGACTAGAAACCCCCGACCTTCCAGCCTGAAGTACCTTGCCCCAACCACTAGGCCACTCCTCCACTCCTATGAAATATGATATGAAATATGCCTCAGCCAGCTCAAGAGAAGCCAAGAATTCCCCTTAGTGCACTGCTTGAGTCATGAAGCGCAAGGTTTCCACATGGACGCGCAGAACGTGCAATTGCTCATTGAACCCCTTGAATTACTTTTTGGACATCACAAAATAGATGGAGTATCTGCCACTGCCCAGCTCATCTTGCAGGATGGGCATCACTGATTTTGGGTGCAACAACTTGTCCATGGTGGTTCACACAGTGGCACTTTTTTTTTTTTTTTAATCACAGACCCACAAGGGAAGATGAAGAAGGCATCCAGAATTGCTCTTTGCATTCCAGGACATAGCTGAGCTGAATGGTATCTAGTAACCAGCGATCCTTGTCAACCCGGGCCCATTCCTGAAAGAAATGGTGAAGCTTGCCTCCAACCAGAGGAACCAGGGAATGAGCCCCCAAACCTTCATTGGCAAGTCCGAGATCCTCCTTTGGAAGGGGCCGAGTCACTGGGCCCACATACTCCATCAAAGGACTGAGAACTATCTCAAGGCCCAGAAGGAGAGAGGCAGAAGGTTTTCCAGGTCAGTAACAATGAGAGTCCCAGAACCTCTGTGAATTCAGCCAGCGCACCCTCGGTGGATGAGCAGAGGCTGCCGAGAAAGGGGCACCAGCCTGCTTCAAAGGCCCCCTAGATCTATCTTCGGTAAGGTGCTAAGATTTTGTCTCACCCAGGTCCTTCACCAGCTTCTCCAAATCGGCTCCAAACAGAAGCTTCCCTTTAAAAAACAGTTAGGCCAAGAGAGCTTTGGAAGATGTGACTGCTGTCTAGTGCTGGAGCTAATCCAATGCTGTGACATCATTGTCAGGACACCATTCCTGGCCGCCAAGCATACCAGGTCATACATGGCATCAGAAAGGAAAGCCGCAGTCGACTCCAAAAGAGAGGCATCATCATCCAGAAGGAGAGACTGAATACACTGGAGCAGGGCTCAAGACGTCAGGCTGGTACATACCACTAGCTGCAGAATAGTAGCCACCATAGCAAACTGGCTCCTCAGCAACAAATCCACCTTACGGTCCAGAAAATCCTTTAAGGCTGATCCGCCTTCCACGGGAATGGTTGTCCATCTGGTAACCGCTGCAACCTGTGTGTCCACCTTGGGAATGTCAAACCACTCAAAGCATTCCTCCTCCAAGAAAACAGAGATCTTCTTATATACCCTCAACCCTTTAAGCATTTTGGCAGGAGAGTCCCACTCTAACTGGATCATATATTTGATCACATCCAGGAATGGGAAGACAGTAGTGGATTTTCACACCCTTTGAAGGAGCGGGTGTACCTTCTGTTCCTGCTCCATACCGGAAACATCTGTCAAATTCAAAGAGGATGAGATCCTGATAATCAATGCCGATGGCTCCTCCTTCTGGGATAGGCGGATCATTCCAGCCTCTGCAGAATCCTCTGAAGGCAAAAGTACTTCTTCATTCACATCAGAGCACAGTATCAAGCCATCTGACTCAGAGTCATAGTTGAAATCTTGGACAGCTTCCAACTGTTCCCCATCTCCAGGAGGGCGTCCCTCACCAGGGATGCTTAGCCAAAGATAATCTAACAGGGCTTCCACTCTCAGCCTGCCCCAGAGGCTGCAAGGTCTGGATTTCTATGGCAGAAGGATCAGGCCTGCTGCAAAAAGGAAAAGAATTCCAAGGACGACAATCTGGAGTCCGGAATCCCTCTTCTCGAGCATGACTCCCCAACGCCAGGGGGCACAGCCACCACAGACCCCTTAGAGGACAATGAGCAGCTCACAGCATGGTCGCCGGATCCTCTGACTGACTGAATATCCTTATCCATAGCACCATCCGTCACCTCCTGCCCTGAGGCAGCCAAGGTCAGACTAACTGTATCCCCCAGCTGGGAGGGGAAAAGTAGGCCCTCCAGAAGCTGCCATGCAAGAAGAGCAGAGTTCAGAATCTGGGGATGAGGCACTTCACTTGCCAAAGGTCAAACAACGTTTTCTGGAAGAAGATATAGAGAGTCTGCAAGTATCACAACAGTGCGCGCTAAGGCTGCGGTGGCCCAAATGCCTACATTAACTGCACTTTAATGGAATGTGCGTTAGGGAAGGAGCACACATTGGAACTGCTTGGGTGGAATGTGCATTAGAACCGTGCCACCACCAGGTGCACAATAGGTAAGCATAATTACTCACCTGTAACAGGTATTCTCCAAGGACAGCAGGAATCAGTTCTCAAATATGGGTGACGTCAGCACTGATAAAGCCCAGCAGAGCATTTCCCCAGCTTTCAAAGAAAGTCTATGGGACATGCTGCCACGCATGTGTGGTCCCCTTCCTGCCCAGGAGGCCATCTTGCTCAGTCAGATGACATAGCTAAGACGGCAGTAAAAGTAAGACAAGGTAGAAAGGCAACTCCCAGGAGAGGAGGGAGGGTTGTGAAGGCCGATTCCTGCTGTCCCTGGAGAAAGAGTAGTTACTCACCTGTAACAGGTGTTCTCCAGGAGCAGCAGGAATCAGTCCTCACATATGGGTGTCATCAGCGCCGATGAAGCCCCAGCGGAGCATTTTCCCAGCTTTCTATGAAAGCCTTTGGGAATACAGGCACGCATGCGTGGTTCCCTTCCCGCCTAAAGGTGCCATCTTACCTCAGTCAAATGACATAGCTAACAACAGCACACAAAAATGAAAAAATAAACTATGTACAACTGCAACTCCAAGGGGAGGAGGGAGGGATGTGAGGACTGATTCCTGCTGCTCCTGGAGAACACCTGTTACAGGTGAGTAACTACTCTTTCTCCAGGACCAAGCAGGAAGTCAGTCCTCACATATGGGTGACTCCCTAGCTCTGGGCTACCGAGGAACCCAGGCTGAACAAGAGTACTCCCTCTAGTCTCAGCAACAAAGAAAGGCTTTTCAAGGACACAACCTCCACCGGTAGCCCAACAGAGGGCAGGAGGGCAGGAGTTGCCTAAACCTCAAAGAGATTCCGGAGTACTGCCTGGCCAAAAGCACTGTCCCTATGGGACTCCCTCTCCAGGCAGTAATGGGCCGCAAATGTCTGGCTTGAAGACCAAGTTGCAGCCCTGCAGATGTCTACCAAGGGCACAGAGCGGAGATGAGCCACTGAGGCAGCCATTGCCCTGACACGATGGGCCGTGACCCTACCCTGCAAAGGAAGGTCAGCCACCTTGTAAGCCCAGGTGATACAGTCAGCCACCCAGATGGACAAGGTACGCTTGGACACAGCCAACCCCAACTTACTGGGGTCAAAGGATACGAAGAGCTGAGTAGCCCTTCCATGCCCCTGCGTGCGGTCAAGGTAGAAGAATAAGGCCCTTCTACAGTCCAGGGTATGCAGGACTGCTTCAGCCTGGCTAGCATGAGGCCTAGGGAAGAATGTTGGAAGAACCACCTCCTGATTGAGGTGGAAAGAGGAGACAACCTTAGGGAGGAACTATGGATGAGTCCTGAGTCCCTGTTCCTATAAATCCTGCTGTAAGGTCTGTCACAGACCAGGGCCTGAAGCTCACTTACTCGCCTAGCCGAGGTAAGGGCTATCAGGAAGAGTGTCTTCCAGGAGAGGAAGCGTAGTGGACAAGTAGCCATCGGCTCAAAAGGTGGGCGAGTCAGTTGCTGCAAGACCACATTCAGCTCCCACTCAGGGGCAGGAGGACGGATGGGAGGCTTGAGCAAAAGCAAGCCCCTGAGAAAGCGGGACACCAAGGGGTGACCAGATAGAGATTGCCCCTCCACCAATGAGTGGTGAGCTGCTAGAGCTGAGAGGTGGACCCGAACAGAATTGGACTTAAGTCCCTGATTGGATAAGTGCAGTAAGTACTGAAGAACTACTGGCACAGTACAGGAGAAAGGATCCTCTGTACGTAGTTGACACCACACAGAAAACCTCTTCCACTTGAGAGCATAGGTTTTCCTAGTGGACTGTTTCCTAGAGGCTAGGAGAACCTCCTCAACTTCCTGAGGTAGGCCCCAGGGAGCCAAAACTATCCTTGCAGCCTCCAGGCCATCAAATTGAGAGCTTTGAGATTGGGGTGCAGAAGGGAACCCTGGTCCTGTGTGAGAAGGTCGGGTTGCAACCCCAGAGGCAGTGGAGGATCTACCGCCAGTTGAAGCAGAAGAGGAAACCAAGGTTGTCTCGGCCACCTGGGAGCTAACAGCAGGACCGAGGCCTTGTCCTGGAGAATCTTGAATAGGGTTCGGGCCACCAAGGGCGTGGGAGGAACGCATAGAGGAGGCCCTGAGACCAAGATATCAGAAAAGTATCCGCTGCTATCTGTAGAGGATGTGGTTGCCTGGAGCAGAACTTTGGCAGTTGCTTGTTCATGGGGCTGGCAAAGAGATCCATCAAAGGGAGACCCCATTTCAGGAAGATCTTCTGAACTACTGAAGGATGCAGCTGCCACTCGTGGGGCTGCAGTATCCTGCTTAACCTGTCCGCCAGGTAGTTGTCCTGGCCTGGAAGGTACACAGCCCTGAGGAGCATGTTGTGCTTGAGGGCAAAAGAACAAAGGTCCTGAGCTTCCCGACAAAGGATCCTGGACCCAGTTCCCCCCTGTTTGTTCACATAAAACATGGCAACCTGGTTGTCTGTCTGAATCAGGACAGACTGGTAAGCCAGGGTAGGAGTGAAAGCTTTGAGTGCTAATCGAATAGCCCTGAGTTTGAGGAGATTGATCTGCTGTGCAGCTTCCCAGGGAGACCAGAGGCCCTGGGTGCACTTGCCCAGACAATGCGCTCCCCAGCCTTGCAGGGAGGCATCTGTTGTGAGCATCACTGTGTAACCTGGAATCTGAAAGGGCACCCCTTTCAGCAGATTGGGTGGGTGTAGCCACCAGTTGAGGGAGTGCAGAAATTGTCTGGACACCCTTATCCTGTCTCTGAGGATGCCTGTGGCCTGTGACCACTGAGTCCGAAGGCACCACTGTGCAGGCCTCATATGGAGCCTGGCATTGGGGGTCACATGTACTGTCGAAGCCATGTGGCCTAAAAGCCTCAGGCAGAGTCTGGCGGAGACCAGGGACCTGCTGAGAAACTGACTTGCCAAGGCCATCAACCTTCAGGCTCTGTTTTCTGGCAAGAATGCCTTTGCCAGGAGAGAGTTTAACCTTGCCCCTATGAACTCCAAGTTCTGGGAAGGGAGCAAAGTGGACTTTGCGAAGTTTATGACAAACCCCAGGCGTTGTAGAAGAGCAATGGTCCTGAGGGTGGCTTGGTTGGCCTCCTGACCTGTCTGACCCCTGATGAGCCAGTCGTCCAGATAGGGGAAGACAAAGATGCCCTGATTTCTCAGGTAGGCCGCCACCACTGCTAAGCACTTTGTAAAGACTCTGGGGGCGGAGGTGAGGCCGAAAGGCAGCACTCTGTACTGATAATGGTTTCCTCCCACGATGAACCTTAGGTACTTTCTGTGGTCTGGATGTACGAGGATGTGAGTGTACGCATCCTTTAGATCTAAGGAGCATAGCCAATCTCCCTGCTGGAGGTAGGGCAGAAGGGTTCCAAGAGTAAGCATCTTGAACTTTTCTTTCACTAGGAACTTGTTGAGGTTCCTGAGGTCCAGAATGGGACGAAGGCCACCGGTCCTTTTGGGCACCAGGAAATACCTGGAGTAGAATCCGTGACCTTGAAAGTGGAGAGGCACAGGCTCCACCGCCCTGTCCACCAACAGACCCTGAAGCTCCTGACGGAGAAGGTCTGTGTGCAGAGGAGGCCTTGGAGGCTCCCCTGGAAAATATGGGGGTGGCAGTTGGTGGACATGGAGGGCATATCCCTTGTGGATTATCTCCAGCACCCAACTGTCCCCGGTGATAAGGGGCCACTGGTGGGCAAAGAGGGCGAGACGACCTCCTGTGCAGGGTTGGGAGAGCAGTGGAGGAGAGGCTATGCTCAAGGAGTCAAAAGCCCCCACCCTGATGAGTGGTAGCAGGGGCATGAGGCTTGGGGGTCCTCTGCCTACGGGGCCCATTACCCTGGCCCTTGGCTTGCTGACCCTGGAGGGCAGCTTGGGCAGCCTGATATTGTGGGTACTGTTTGTAGGCAGTGCCCTTCCTCAGGTAAAAGGGCTTTTTACCCGAGCCCTTCTTTTTATGAGAAGGGGCAGAGGTCTTCCTAGACAGCCTTGTCCGAGTGAGGTGCTCGGTCTCAAGCTGAGCGGCCTTCTCGGTCATGGGCTTGCCAAAAAGGTTTTCACCTCGGCAAGGGACATCGACCAACTTGTCCTGAACCCATGGCTCGAGGTCCAAAGACTGCAGCCATGCCTGGCGTCGAGCCGCGATGCTGGCAGCCGTTACTCGGGCCGAAGCCTCAAAGCCATCGTAGGCGGCGCGGGACATGAACTTCGAGCAGTCCCGAATCCCCGAGGACAAGGACTTAAATCTCTGCAAGGGTTCCCCGGAGAGACCAGCAGAGAACCCGGCCAACTCCTTGGCCAGATCCCACAAGTACATGCCCATGTACAGCTGGTAAGACTGGACATGGGAAGCAAGCATCGAGCCCTGAAAACACCTTCTACCAACGCCATCTAGGTTTCGGGCCTCCCTGCCAGGAAGCACCGCGGAGTGCATCTTCTGACTCTTCAGATGATGCATGGCCGATTCCACAACCATGGAATGGTGTGGTAGCTGTGCCTTTTGAAACCCAGGGCTCTTCCGGAGTCGATAGATGGAATCAACCCGCTTGCTAAGAACCGGCGCCGAGGCCGGTGCCTCCCACATACGGAAGAAGAGCCGTTCCAGCATCGGAGGAACCGGGACAGTAAAGGCCTCCTTCGGAGGAGAGTCATACTGTAGGGCCTAGAGCTCTTCAGCTCGAGGCTCTTCCTCGGGATCCACCAGAATAGCCAAGGCAGTGGCCATATCCCGGACAAACTCCGAGAACCGGGTGTCCTCCGGAGGGGACCTACTCCAGGGTTCAGACTGCGGTGAGTCTGAAGGGACGCACCGAGTCTTAAAGGTATCGGGAGACTCCTCGTCCTCCGTCTTCCAAGCTGACTCGTCCGAGGAAGAGTCAGGGTCCGACCCCGCGGGGCCCTGGAGCACCCACCCCGATGCCGGAAGCACCGGCGTTGACGCCCTCGGTCCTGAACGGGAGGTCGAGGGGGACCGCAACTGAGGTTGACTCCGAGCCACGATGGACTCGAGTATCGGCTCGGCCTCCGGGGTCGACTTGGACGTCGATGTCCCGGTGGTCGGGGCAGATGCGCCAGACAGGCTGGCCATCAGTGCCCGCTGCTGCTTCATGAAGGAAGACATTCTGCTCTCCAAGGCTGTCATCCTGAGACTCAGCTCGGGAGACGCAGCAGCCACCGACTCGGGCCCAAGCGGCGCCGGGCCCGACGTCGGCTCCCTGGGAGGAGAGTCCACGAGGACTACGGGCTTACGTGTCGAGCAGACTCCGGCGCCACACGAGGAACTTTGGGAGGCTTCTCCGGTTCCACAGGCCCGGGGCGATGGTCGGGGGTCTTAGACCTGGCCCTCGAGGAGCCAGGGACCTCTTCCGACGACGCCCTCGCGAGCCGCTTCTTCCTCTTGCATTCCCGGTCGGAGGACCCCCTGTACGAGGAGCTTCGACGGCGCTCGGGATTCGAATCCCGAGATGTCGAGGCCTCAGACAAGGTCCGGGTCCGGCCGGAGGCTGAGTCCAAGAAAAGCCTTTCCTTTTGCTGCTGTCGACTTCGAAGTGCCTTGGAAGACATTTTTCCACAGGCCCCGCACGACTTAGGATCGTGGTCGGGGCCGAGGCACCGAAGGCAGCAGTCATGTGTGTCGGTGAGAGACATTAGTTTCTTACACCGATCACACTTCTTAAAGCCACTGGAAGTCATCGGGGGAAAAAAAAGAGTCCCCGCGAGGTCAAAGGACCGGCCTTCCAGGGAAAAAGAGAAAAAGGGGCGCGAACGCCAGCCACGAAGGGCAAAAACCGAAAAAGAAGAATTGGGCTCGATACCGGTGTACCGAACCCGGCGGGAGAGGAACCGGCGTCGAACCGGTAGAAAAAAAGAGCAAAAAATTGCTAAAAAATCTGATTTTAACCAGGAAAAACGGGACATACGTCCGACGGGCTTCACGGAAAAAAAGAGACTGAGGTAAGATGGCACCTTTAGGCGGGAAGGGAACCGCGCATGCGTGCCTGCATTCCCAAAGGCTTTCATAGAAAGCTGGGGAAATGCTCCGCTGGGGCTTCATCGGCGCCGATGACACCCATATGTGAGGACTGACTTCCTGCTTGGTCCTGGAGAACACCTGTTACAGGTAAGTAACTACGCTTTGTCCTGCCCCCAAAGGAAGTTACATGTAACTCAATATCTTACATGTAACTTCCTCTGGGGATGGGACAAAGCTGCACGGGGTCTTTCACAGACGCGGGAAGGCTCCGCACCGGTTTTGTTTCTGTTTAAAACTGCAGTCACAGCACAGCCGCGGTTCTCTAAGAGGTAGTCCACAGCTGCCTGGAAAAGGAGGGCGAGTTTGCCGCTGCCGGGCTTCAAAAAAAAAAAAAACCCAACAAAAAACCCCCCCGAGGAGACGAGCCGCTGCCGCTGCCGCAGCAGCAGGAAGTGCCCCGCGGCCGCCCCGGCAGAGCCCTCCTGTCTCCCTCAGCGCAGTTTTACAGAGCCATTTAGGGAGATGGGAAACTCTCCCTTCACGGCTCTGTAAGCCGCACTGAGGGAGACAGGAGGGCTCTTCCAGGGCGGCCCCAGGGCACTTCCTGCTGCCGCGGCAGCAGCTTCAGCAGCCAGGTTCTTTTTTTTTTTATTTCCCGGGGGGGGGGGGGGGGTTAGGACTTGTATTGGGCTGATGGGGGAGGTTAGGATTGGTAATGGGCAAGGGGGGGTTCTAGGACTGGAAATGGGCTGATGGGGGGGTTATGACTGGTAAGGGGCTGATGGGGGGGCTAGGACTGGAAATGGGCTGATGGGGGGTTAGGACAAGGTGGGTTGATGGGTGTTTAGAACTGGTAATGGGCTATGGGGGGGCTAGAATTGGAAATGGGCTGATGAGAGGGTTTAGGACTGGTAATGGGCTATGGGGTGGGCTAGGACTGGAAATGGGCTGATGGAGGGGTTTAGGACTGGTAATGGGCTATGGGGGGGCTAGGACTGGAAGTGGGCTGATGGGGGGGATAGGACTGGAAGTGGGTTGATGGGGGATAGGACTGGAAATGGGCTAAGACTGGAAATGGGCTAATGGGGGAGGGGGAGAGTGCTGTTGGCCCTGGAAGAAAACTAGGGGCTCTAGGGCTACAAATGGGTTGATGCGGGAGGATCGTAGAATGGGACTGGAAGGGAGCAGATAATGGGAGGGTCTGCCAGGGGAAGGAGGGGGCATGAAGGGAGCTGACAAGGGGGAAGGAGGGGGCTGGAAAGGAGCTGACACCTGGGATGTACTGAAGGGTGACTGGAAGGGAGCTGACACTTTGGGATGGGAGTGTAAGTGGTTGGGTAATGGGGAGGAGGCTGGAAGGGAGCTAACATGCAAATGGCACTGGAAGGGGGATGGACAGAGGGTAGGGTGACTGGAAGGGAGCTGATTGGGGGGGTGGCACTGAGAGTGGACATGAGCTAATATCTGGGATGGTATTTGGACTAGAAGGGGCTGGACAATGGGGAAGGAGGGGGACTGGAAGGGAATGGACACCAGTTGCAGTCGTGGGAATGCAAGGCAGTTGACATTCGAAGGTACTGGGAGGGACGGACTGGAAAGGGGGCTGATACTGGGGAGGATTACTGGAACTGGAAATGAGCTGATGGAAGGAAGTGAAGAAAACAAAAAAAGAGATAAGAAATGGCAGATGGACCATGGCCCATAGACCACAGAAAGAGAGCTAAGAGAAGACAGGAAAGCAGAAGCCTCAGATCGGGACCAGCATGATCAGAGAATAAAATGGTCAGACAACAAAGGTAGAAAAAATAATTGTATTTAATTTTAGTGATTGGACTTCATGCTATTTTTATATTTTACACAGTACTGGGGAACTGCATCTCTTATTTATCTGATGCTGCACTGCACATGGACTCTGGCTTCTTGGGGTTTCAATTTAAATTTAGTCTACATATTATTATTTTTACTTTAGATTGTGGTTACTTCTTCTGTACTTGGTGAGGGTCGATGTTGCGAGTGTGTGACCGAGTTCAGGTGTTCTGTTAACATGCAGTTTGTACATAAATATCTGTACTGTACTGTAGTAATTTGACTTGTTCAGCTTTTCAGATAGGTGTATGGATGTTCCAGGGCCCACTGTAGTATTTACAGTGATGCTTTTTTTGGATGGGCTCCTTACATGAGTTTTGGAAGTTGGTGCTGGTATGGTATGGTATCGAAGGTTTGTTCTTTGTTGTAGGGTTTTGTATTAGTTCATAATATGCCTGGTACTGGAGAATCGTGGTTGTTGTTGTTAGTGAGATGATCAGAATCAGATTTTCTTTTTTAAATATTGAGTTCTTTGGGTGAATGTCCTGGTTCTGCTCTGCACCTACTGTGGATGCAAAATATATGTTGAAAAAGAAAAAGCAAGAACCATAACACAGTTTATAACAACAAAATAAAAATGAGTTATAATTTAGTTTTATAAACTGTGCTGTTAGTTCTTGCTGTCTTTTAGTTCCTTGGTGTGCAAATGGGACTGTACCTAGCCCTGTGCAAGCGGTGTAGCCGCACAGGGCGGAAAGGCTTGGGAGGTGTATTTCGGCTGTCTGCTGTTGCCCTGCCGCCACTGGCAGGACAATAGCAGGCACCCGAAATGCGCTCCCCAAGCCTTTTCGCAGCACTTTAAGCAGGTCTGGTCCCTCCCTCCTCCAACTCGATGTCAAGGAGGGACAGATCTGCTTAAAGTGCCGGTGCCTTTCAGATCGGGCGCACGCCCCCCTTCTCCTCCCTATACCTCCGTCCAGCGCTGCCTGCTCTTTCCCTGCTGCTGGCGCCTCCGTGAAAAAAAACAGAGAGCAGCAGGGAAAGAGCAGGCAGCGCTGGACAGAGGTATGGGGGGAGAGGGGAGAGGGGGGGCGTGCGCCCAAGCTGCAAGTCTCACAGGGTGTGATTGCAGCTCGATATGGCCCTGTGTGCAAACATCTTGCATTTCCTCCATATAATCCAATCGGCTTTTTGGTCTGGTTCAGTCTCTGATTGGATTTCTGAAAAAGCCCTGCCCCCACTAAGGTGTGGGGGGGCGCCTTTTCATACTTCGCCTCAGGCAGCAGATTGCCTTGAGCCGCCCCTGCTGTTCGCAGATGATATCATCATGAGTGTGACTAGACTGGGCTTTTCTATACCAATAATAATGTGGGAATTAGAAGAATATGGAAGGTTGTTGGGCTTTACTATAAACTGGACAAAATCTGAAATATTGAATTTGTCAATAACAAAGGAAGCGCAGGACATCTTACAAAAGAAATACCCATTTAGATGGGCTGGGGGAGCTATTCGGTATCTCGGGATTAGGAAAAGTAATAAGTTGGAATCCCTGTATGATTTAAACTATCCAAAATTATTTGGGCAAGTTGAAAGCCTGTTGAGTAGGTGGGGGCAAGGATATCTATCTTGGTTTGGACGCATTGCAGCTGTCAAGATGATGCTCTTGCCCCGATTTTTGTTCCTGTTCCAAACGTTGCTGATAATGGTACCACAAAGAAAGTTAATGCAACTGCAAAAACTCATTAATAAATTTATATGGCACAATCGGAATCCTAGGGTGGCCATGTCAGTCTTGCAGACAGCTAAGGGAGAAGGCGGGCTGGGGGTTCCTAATTTTCAAAAATATTATGTGGCAGCACAATTGAAAACGCTATATGACTGGCAAAGAGAAAAGCAGAGACACTTCGTTCAAATGGAAGAAGACTCCGTGAGGGGAGTGGGCTTGGAAAGGATGGTATGGAGGGGGAGTAAAGCACCTGAAAACAAACCCATAAACCCCATCATTGCACATTTATTTATTTATTTATTTAGACAGTTTTGTATACCGCCTTATCCTTCAATCAAAGCGGTCACAACACAATTGGGGGATACATTTAACACATGGGGATATGAGACACATACACTAATACTTACAGGGAACATGGGCAATGGAGGGTTAAGTGGCTTGCCCAAGACCACAAGGAGCATCTGTGGGACTAGAAACCCCAGTCCTTCCGGCCCAAGGTTGCTGTCCTCTAGTGGGATTTGAACCCCCGACCTTCCGGCCTGAAGTACCTTGCCCCAACCACTAGGCTACTCCTCTCCTCTTGAATGTGTGGAAACAGAATAGGAGAGCATTAATACAAGACAAAGGATATATGCAGGGGATGACACTGGAGGCCTGCTTTGAGAAGGGGCAGGGGCCAGGGCTGAGTACCTTGCGAAGGTGGACAAAGTTAGGACTAATGCATATATCTCAGATAGTGGTTAAAGAGGGTATTAGAGAGTTCGAAGGTATTAAAGATTTATATGGGCTATCCAATAATGACTACTATAGCTACATTCAGGTAAGCCATTTTGTGCGACAACAAAGTATGGAAGGATCTATAGAATAATCGGGGGTGGTTTGAGGCCCTTTGCTCAGGACATTTAGGTAAAAAAGGAGCTTTGTCCACGATTTATAAAGGATTAATGGAGGGAGAAAAGGGTAAGCTAGAATTTATGAAGAAATGGGAGGCGGACTTAGGAGTGCAATGAAATGAAGAGGTATGGGATAAGGTTATAGAAACAGTGGCAAGCATATCTATATCCACTCAAATAAAAGAAAATGCATATAAAGTGCTATATCGGTGGTATTGGACACTGATAAGAAAAAGACGAGCAGGACAGGGACAATTGGAACAGTGTTGGAGGGGATGCCAAGAGAGAGGTGATATATTGCATATGTGGTGGAAATGTGAGTGGATCCAAGCATACTGGGAAGAGGTGTTGGAAATAATCTATGGAATGACAGGACATAGATCGCAAAGAAAGCCAGAGGTCTGTCTCTTGCATCAGTTGGAGGCGGATATCTCGAGACGGAAAGAGGAATATTGCATCACTGTATAGTGGCAGCAAGAAGTGAGATAGCAAAATATTGGACAGGGACCTGCCATCCCCAAAGTGAAGGCTTTATTAGAAGAGTGGCGGACATATGTTTGATGCATAGATTTACAGGGCTCCGAAAAGGGAAAGGGGAGCAGAGTGCGGAACAATGCAAGAGAGTATGGAAATGGCTGGAAATTTGGAAAGCTGGAGGGAAAGAAGGATAGAGCACGGTAATAACTGAAATTTGTAAAAAGCAAGGTTAAAGCGCTAAATGGTGAAGCTTGTATATACAGGTATTAAAAAGAGTGCTATGCTGAGATAAGACAGAATGAGCATGATGTTTGGGGGAGTGGTTTTCTTTCAAGATGGCGGCAGACAGTTTGTGAGCAGGAATGCCTAAACGCAAAGGCAAACTTCGGGCTTTTCCTACGGAGCCCATACCTGCTGTTTCTGGTCCAATGGATTGTTTTGTCTGGCTCAATGAGGAGCAAAGAGGGGAAATTCGGAGGGGCTTGGCGGCGCCAGCAGTGGAGGGCTCGGCTGCTTCCGCCCTTGAAATCTCGCTTTCCCCTGAGGATCGCTCACCTCCTGCGGTTCCGGGACTGTTGGTCTGTGCTTCGGAGCATGGTTCCGCAGTGACGCCTGAGCAGGCGTCTCTTGCGATACCGGAGTGGGGCGCTTCGGAGGCAGTTGCCGATGGTCTGAAGACCGAAACTGGGAGCCGGGTAGTAATTCCTGGCGATAAACAACATTTTGAGGTTGATGGTGCCTTTGGCTCGGAGGCCGAGGCTGATAAGTGGAGGGTGGTCTCCGGTGCTGCGGTGCCCGTGAGTTCCCCGGTGATTACGCTTGTTCGTCCAGCTAAGGTAACCCTTGAGAGTATCTGGGAAGCTATAAGTCAACTATCCCAGGTTATGAATCAACAATTAACTCTTTCCTTCTCTAACTTAGCTACAATGGAGAATAATGTTAATGTGTTGACTACTGAGTTTGTGGAAACAAAGAACCAGGTTGGGGCTCTGGATCAGAAACTTTTACAGGTATCTGTTTTAGCTGATTTGTTGATGAAGGATAATATCTTCTTGAAAGGGAAGTTAGAGATGCTGGAAAACGCTACCCGAGCTTCCAACTTGCGGTTGCTGAATTTTCCTGTTATTCCTACGGTAGCTCCGGTGGAACTTTTCAAAAAGTATCTTCAAGAGTCTCTAATGATCCCTACTGAGTTGATGCCTCCGGTTTCGAAGGCATATTATCTGCCTCTTGGTAAAAAGGAGGGGAAGTGTGCAGTTGGGGAGCTACAGATGGATTCGCTGGATGTTTCAGCATTGCTTCGGTCCCCTCCAGATGAAGATATGATGGTTTCCACATTATTGGTGACTTTAGCGCTCTCCTCGGACAGAGACTGGCTTCTTAAAGTATATTTTAAAGAGAAGTAATTTGTTTATGGGGAAAAGGATTTCTATCTTTCCGGATATCTCGAGGGACACCCAGAGAAGGCGTAAAAGCCTTCCTTTTGTTAAAACTCGGGGTTCTTCAGTTAGGTGCTTCTTTCTTACTAAGATTTCCCTGTAAATGTATTGTGCTGCATAATTCCCTTAAATATGTATTCTTTCAGCTTGGAGATTTATCCACCTATATTAGTACTGTTTTTTCTAATGCTCCTCTGTCTTTGCCATCATCTTTTATGCCTTAGAAATTTTCCTATCATGTATGATCTAGGGGGACCTCCTCCCCTAGTGATTTTTTCATTCATTATCTCCCCCATAATGGGGACTACAGATGTTTCACTGAGTGGTATTTGTGCTATATTTTCCTTTGTATGTATTCATGTGTACATCTTTTCTGTACAAGTGTATTGCTTGATTTTGTTGATGGATAATTCAGAAATAGAAAATTTTAAAAAAGACAGAATGAGCATGAAGGGGGAATAGAGAGGGTGGGGAGGGGAGGGGGAAGGGGGGAAGGAGAAGATAGGGCAATAGTGAATGCTGTATTAGCTAGAAGGGGATAATAAATAAGTATGTCTGTAAGACGATGATGGACAATGTACAATGTTGTGTTAAGTAGCTGTATGTACTATTTCCTGAAATATTAATAAAAAGTTAAATGGAAAAAAAAAAAAAAAAAAGACGTTAAGCCCATCTAGTGGAGGGTTTTTGGGAGGCCAATAGGATCTCCTAGACTTCCCCTGGAAGGTTAAAAGGGCCAACACTACCCTTTCAGCAGCCACACTTTTAGAGTTAGGGACCTAGGTTGGGTGTAGAAGGGAGCCCTCCTCCTGGGATAGGAGATCCGGGCCCAGTCCAATGGGACTAGGAGCACCACCGACAGGGAAAGCAATAGGAGGCACCAGGGTTGTCAGGGCATCTGGGTGCGATCGGTATCAATGACTCCCCTTGCTCCGGACTTTGAAGAGGGTCTTGGCAATCAGGGGGGTCGGTGGGAATGCATAGCGTAGGCCCTCCGACCACAAAATCAGGAAGGCATCTGCTGCCACTCTCCCTGGGTGCGGCTGGCACAAACAGAAGCAAGGCAATTGCGCGTTGTTCAGGGAGGCAAACAGGTCCTTCACAGGCCTGCCCCAGCGGTGGAAAAGTTGCTGCATTACCCTGGCGTTCAAGTGCCACGTGTGTGGGCAAAGGACCATGCTCAGCCTGTCTGCTAAGCAGTTGTCCTGACCTGGCAGGTATACTGCTCACAGGACCATGTTTCGCATTGCGAAGGAGAGAAGGGCTACCGCCTCCTGGCAGAGGGACTACGAGCCTGTGTCCCCCTGCTCATTGATGTAAAACATTGCCACCTGGTTGTCAATCTGGATCAGCACAGGTCGGTGCCATAGGTGGTGGCAGAATGCTCACAGGGCCAGGAAGACTGCCCTGAGTTCCAGAAGATTGATTTGCAAGAGCAACTCCTCTTGGGACCAGCTGCATTGTGTGCGGTGGTCCCCGCAATGTGCCCCCCCAGCACAGGAGGGAGGCATCTGTTGTCAGGGTCCTCTATGGTGCGGGTGCCTGGAATGGCATTCCCACCTGGAGGTGGCACAAGTTTTGCTACCAGGTGAGGGACTCCGCCAGCTGGCAGGTGAATCTGACCCTGTCCCGTAGCCTGCCCATGGCTTGAATCCACTGTGAGCGGAGACATCACTGGGCTGCCCACAAATGGAGGTGGGTTAAAGGTGTGACGTGGACCGTTGAGGCCATGTGGCCCAACAGGCAGAGGAGGTGAGCCGGTACCGACCGGTGGCATTGCACCTCTCCTGCTAGTTGCCTGAAGCATTATGTCCTTTCTCTTGGGAGATCGGCCTTGACCTGTAACGTGTCCAACTGAGCCCCTATGAACTCCAGGCTTTGGGTTGGGGCAAGATGGGGTTTGGGGTAGTTGATGACGAACCCCAGGTGCTGCAGTAGGAGGGTTGTACGCTCTGCAGCCTGCCTGACCTCTGAGGCCGTACCGCTTCTGATAAGCCAATCGTCCAGGTAGGGGAAGATGAAAGCCCCTTGTAGGCGCAAGTGGGCAGCTACCACCGCAAAGCACTTGGTAAGGACCCCTGGCAAGGAAGCCAGAACGAAGGGCAGCACCCTGTACTGGTAGTGCCCTCCTCCCACCATGAATCTTAGGTACTGCCTGTGGTACAGATGGATCAGGATGTAGGTATAAGCATCCTTTAGATCCAAGGAGCACAGCCAGTCTCCCTGGTGGAGGTAAGGCAGCAGTGTTCCAAGGAAGAGCATTTTGAACTTCTCACTCACCAGAAACCTGTTCAAGTTTTGCAGGTCTAGTATGGGCCTGAGGCCCCCAGTTCTCTTAGGACAAGGAAGTACCTGGAGTAGATGTCTTTTCCTCACAGGTGCTTGGGAATAGGTTCCAATGCACTGTCCCCAAGTAGGCTTGCGAGTTCTGAGAGCAGCAAGGTCTGGTGAAAGAGAGGTCACACAGGTTCTCCTAGGAATAACTTTGGGGGTACCTGCTGCAGGCGGAGGAGATACTCCTCCTTTACCAGCTGCAGAACCCACTGATCCGAGGTGACCCTGGCCCACCTGTAGGCAAAGAGTGCCAGGCAGCACCCCGTGGGATGGGGAGGGTCTCCCAGGGAGAGGAGGCCCTGCCCCAAGAGTCAAAAGCTCCCCTTGGGTTGGGTGGGAGTTGGGGCCTGGGGCTTCTGGGCTTTCGGCTTCCTGGGTCCATGGCCCTGGCCCTTAAGCTGAGGGTCCTGTTGATGGCCCGAGAAGGGCTGGTAGTGACTTTGGTGGAAGGACCCCTTTTTCCTTGGGAAAAGGGGTCTTTCCCCCCATGGTTTCTTGTGGAGGAGGACTGAGGTCTTCTTGGAGAGCCTCTGCCTAGTCACAACCTCGGCCTCTATCTTGGCCGCCTTGTCGGCTATGGGTTTGCCGAAGATGTTTTCCCCAATACAGGGTATGTTGGGCAATTTTTCGTAGACCCATTGCTCGAGGTCCAAGTTCTCTAGCCAGGCCTGGTGCTGGGTGCCGATGCCTACCACCGCCACTCGGGCTGCTGACTCGAAGCCGTCATCGGCAGCTCGAGAAAGGAACTTAGAGCAGTCCCTGATCCCGGCTGTCAGGGATTGGAACCGCTGGAGTGGTTCCCCGGCAAGTCCATCCGAGAAGCTGGAGAGCTCCTGGATCAGGGCCTTGAGGTACATGCCTATGTACAGTTCATAGGCCTGAATCTGGCACCTGAGCATGGAGCCCTGGTAGAATGAGGACCTGAGACTCTCTGCCCAGGGGGACAGAGGAGTAGTTCTTCTGGCTCTTAAGCTTCTGCATGGTTGACTCTACAACCAGTGAATTATGTGGAAACTGAGTTTTGTTGAACCAGGGGCCCTTCTTGATGCTGTAGATGGCATTGAGGCATTGGCTGACCACCGGCACCAAGGCTGGGGTCTCCCATATCCTGAGGAGCAGCCGTTTGAGGATTGGCTGTAACAGCACTGTGAGAGCCTCTTTGGGTGGGAACTCATAACTGGAATTTTGAGTTCTTTGGTGCGCGGGTCCTCCTCCAACTCTTTCGGAGCCGACAGGGCCTGGGCTATGTTCTGAATGAAGTAGTGGAAGGCCACATCCACTGGGGGAGAATGGTGCTGAGGCGCCAGGTGAGATGGCTCCGAGGGGATGTCTCGGTGCTGACAGGTTTCCGGGGAGGCCTCAATTTCAGTCTCCCACTTGGAGTTGGAGGGTGTCGACGATTCCGAGGCTCTGCGGTCTCATGTCTCGAGGCCGGCCCTGAGGAGCCGTGATCCTCCGGAGCACCTTGGGACCAATTCCCACAAACTGACATGGGAGGACCGGATACCCGAGGAATGGGGCCTGGACCTCGACCAATGCCGCTCGGAGTCTGATTTGACAACCAAGGATTTCTCTGCAGTCAGGGGTCCGGTTTTCGGGGTAGATGATGCGGATGAACTAGCTATCATTGCCTGCTGCAGTGCCAGGATAGCAGAAATATTCTGTTCCAGGGCCGCCATTCTGGTTTCAAGGGCAGAAGGCTCCGCAGCTTTCAGCATGGGCACCGAGGACCTCGGGCCCGACATGGCACTCTTGCGAGTGCGTCCTCAACAAGGACCATGGCCTTGGGGAGCCTCACACTGTCTCCGCTAGCCGAGGATTCCTTCTTAGAGACCTTAGTGGTGTGCTGCTCAGAGTCACCCGAGTCCCTCAGCAGGACTTTACTGGGTTTCACCGGTAGAACCTCAATGGGCTTCAAGAACTTTTTCTTTTTTCTCTCAGAGGAGCCACCACCATGGGATTCCGAGGATGCCCAGACCTCACAGGAAGTGCTGGGCTTGCTGCTCAGTGTTGGGGAACATCCTCTCCTGCATCTGCAACCTTTTCTTGTTGGTTTTCGAAGTCATGGCCCGGCACAGGTCGCAGGTGGTACTATTGCAGTCCAGGCCCAGGCAGTGTAGGCAACAGTCATGCGTGTTTGTAATAGTCAGGGTTTGACTGCAGCGGTCCCCACTGGGGGACATGTTGGGAGACACTCGGCTGGGGTCGACGACACCCGGCCGAAAAAGGCATGAATGCTGGTCAAGGCAAGTCTCGATCAAAAAGATGGGAAGGAGCAGAGAACAGCACTGGAACCGGCACCGGCTCGAGGTGGGAAGAGGAACCGATATGCAACCGGGAAAAAAATTACACTTTTGAGGATGTTTTGGAAGATTTTTTCCAAAGAAACGGGACGGGCGTCCATTGGGCCCAACAGTAAAAAGGAAACTGAGCAAGATGGCACCCCTGGGTGGGAAGGGGACCACGCATGTGTGGCAGCATGTCCCAAAGGCTTTTTTGAAAGCTGTGGAAATGCTCCACATGGGCTCTATCGGCGCCAACATCACCCATATGTGAGGACTGATTTCCTGCCTGTTCCTGAAGAAAAAACATATTAACATATGCAGAAAATGACAAGAAATCCCCACACCAAGCCAACAGTCATTAGCAGTCCACCCTGAATTTTGTCCCAGGAAGATGGAATCAGGAACCTCCAACAAGAACAATGACGCGGTCAAGCCTTGGTACTCACCCCTCAAGAGCCCCGGGCATTACTGTCTGGCTGTGCAGCACTGCATTTAAGATGGCTGGCTGGCAGGCAGATCCCTCTGAAAGCCTTTTGCAAACTTTGGGAGAGAGCAGGAGGGACAGAGGAGGAGGGAGGGGGCGCTGACATTGTGTAAGGCTGCAGCATGCTTCCAGATTCTTCCAACTTTGTTTGTGACTGTTCAACAGGCTGTTATGATAAGAGCATGGAGCTGAACCAATTTTCCCTCCTGCTATTGCAGTCTAGTGGAGCCTCCCACATCGTTCTCAAGTGAGAGTCTCCTTTGCTTCTCAAGGTGGTCATTCACGAGCATTTAATCAATCTTTTCCTCTCAATCCTTAGATTTTCTTCAGAGAGGAGAAAATCCATCCACCATTTGCTAGGGACAAAAATACTGAAATACTGGAGGCTGAGGCGAATAGAGGCATAGGAGTGATATCATTGAAATCTGGGCTTTTCATTGGTTCTTTGTATCCACCAATCTGCTGGTAAGGAAACACAACCCACTTGTCTGGACTGGTATAGCAGAACAATATGGAAGTGCAATTTACTTAAAGATTTTCTCTTATTTAAATACAATGTACTCTTACATACCCTTGTGAAGCCAGCAGAAATAAGCGGCATTATAGATGCTTCATCACGATCACCATGTCTTTAGAAAAATACAAAATGAAATTTAGTCAAATATGCTACTTCTTTATAATGGCAATGTGTATTGTATTTCATTACTTAGAAAATCTAAAATGTACATATTGTTCAAAACTTTGTTTCTTTATATAAAGATGCTTATGAATTGTCTTATAATAAGAAACTTAAAAGAAAAAGGTAAACAATCTTCACATATTTATAGAACACAGTATCAGCATTTCAAATTTTTTTGAACTCCATCAGCAGTAAATATTTCAAGTTTTCTAGAGTCAAATTATTTTTGCCAAAGAGCTCCGATTCCCAAGCTTGTCCTGGGGACCCCCCCCCCCCCCCACCAGTCAGGTTTTCAAGATTTCCATAATGAATATGCATGAGAAATTTGCATTTAATGAAAGTAGTGCATGCTAATTTATTTCATGAATATTCATTGTGGATATCCTAAAAACCCGAGTGGTTGGAAGTCCCCCAGGACAGGTTTGGGAAGAAGTGCCTCAGAGGAAGATGTGAAGGCTTCATAAAGTGGAAACTGCTTACCTTTAACAGGTATTCTCGGATAGCGAGAATCACCACTCATGCAGATGGGTATCGTCATCAGATGGTTCTGACGCGAACACCCGAGAACTCCTCTGGCTATGTACAGCAGTTCCCACATCCCCCACAGCCATATTGTGTGCCTCAGTTCTCCAGAAAGACAGAACACCTGTTACAGATAAGCACTTCACTTTTCTTGAAGACAAAGTGAATTACCCAACCCCACTGATGGAGCTCTCTAGTTAAGGACCATTATCAACAAAAAAAAGAGGGGGGGGGGGGATGAGAGGAATATCACCACCAATGGGGTGGAACGACTATTTTTGAACATTTAAAAAAATGGGAGTTTTTATCCTTTTTAAAGAAAAACAACCCTAGATAAAATAACTGGTTCTGGGGGGGATGGAGTTGGACTCCGGTACTCAAGCAAGCTAGCAAATGGACTGCCCAAGCCTACTGTCACATCAGGATTCCACATTTAAAGAAAAATGTGATGTTAATGTGTGAAAAGAAGACCACATCACAGCACTGCAGTATCTCCTCAACAGAGGTGAACTCCAGATGAGAGACTGATGCCGCCATAGAATGGGACATTACTGGCCTTGACCCACCCTTGCAAAGTCAGATCAGGGTTGGATGGAAATGCAGGAAATACAGACAGCTATTCAATTGAGACTTGCTAAGGTACTTGTAAGCAGGACTCATGAGGGTCTGTAATGGACATCTTTTTGCTGCATTCTGGGAACTTCCTGAAGCTGCAGGATTCCTAAGCTGGAGAAGCGTTTTCCCACGCCAGGCTCCATCAGGGATATCACCCACCCGAGGGGGCTTGCTATCCTTGCTTGCCCTCAGAGAACAAAGCATAATGAAATTTCAAAGCAGCTATGCATAAATGCTCTCCTAAACTATGCAAAATCAAATGGAAAATAATTTGTGAAAGGCAGAAGACCAAAGTTAAAAAATGAGCTTCCAGCTGAGAGCTCATCAGAAACTGCAGAAAAAAACAGGACCTCCAGACAGCAACATTAAAATAAAGAAAACACAAAAGACCATGAAAAGCCTTGTCAAAAACACTAAGAGGAAAGGGAAAATACAACTAAGGTACACTTCTGTATGAAATAAAAGAAATGCTCTGAAGCAAGGCAGCAAATTCTAGCAGTCAGCTGAAAGAAAATGCTTCTGTTGCATTCAAGGGTAAGCAATGACCTAAGGCACGTTGTGCAGCTGCAAGCACGTGGGAACCGCCACAGATTCCCAGGAGGATCTTCAGGCTTTTTCTAGAAAGCTCTAGAAACGTGTTGCATGCTTGTGCTGTCCGATGACATCACTTAGAAGCGTGCCCAGATGATTCACTTTGTCTTCAGAAAATATCTGCCTTATTTTTGTTCCGATAAAGAAAATTAAAATACGATTCTGGGGAAGCTCAACTCCCAACAGACCTCCTCTTTCTTCATTCTGCTGTAGCAGAGTATGATTAGTACATTCAAAGCAAATTTCAATCTATTGCTACAAAAGCTCTACTCTGGGCCCTATCAAGGAGCTGCTCTGAGACTGTCATACTTCCAAGTGAATTCTGCTTGAGCATGATAAACAACTGTAAAGAGCTCTAGAGTATTTGTTTATTCTATCGCTGCAGAGAAAATTGTAGTTTTAATTTACGCAACACATTTATTACTCATATAATCGGCCGTGTGTATACACGTCTATTTTATAAAACGCACACACAAACATACATTACAGCACTGCTTATTGTAAATGAGCTAAACACACACAGGTGCTATGTTCTTGCTATGTATAGCTGAGGTTTCATAAAAGAAGTTAAAAGCATAGAACTGATCGTATGTCACTTCACCCAACCAAGCCTCAACGAGCACTAACTTTAACAGTGGCTAAATGCGGCCTTGCTTTGGAACAACATGGCTATATTTAGCTGCTTTGCCAAGGGGAAATTTCAAATCCAGGGATATAGGCACCTAGCTCTGTGATTAAGTACTTTGATTCCTTTGTAAAACTGTCCAGTCCTTATAAATCCTCACTGAAAAAACTAAGCATAATGACTTTTCAAAGCAGCTATGCATAAACGCTGTCCTAAACAATTAGCAACGTAGCATAATTCTGTGTTCTTCTGCAGGTTATCCATAGCTTTGAACAGAAAAACATTCCTAATTTACCTCCGTGCCACAGCAATAATAACTGTGTTTTCTGAGGGTTTGGTTGCTCTGATGGACCTAGAAAAATAGCACAAGCAACATTATTCAATTAAGATTACACAAACTTCTGACACTTGTCAGCTGTTATCTTTCCATAGCATCAATTAAAAAACGAATTATACACAACTTATTAAATGTTGTTTCTAACCAGTTTTCAGGCATATTTGTCACATAAAATAACCCTACAAGACCCAGAGAAGTGAGCTCACAAAATACTTTTACATAATTAGCACATCAACTGAAAAACTGTGTTGTCACAATATTATATTTCAACAGTATATATGGCAAACTAATATTCATTTATTTAAATGCTTATATGCTCCATATCCTGTATGCACTCCATGGTTTACAAAATTACATAAGATATAAGTCATAATTAAAAAAAAATAATACAACCCCCCCAAAAAAAAAAAACAATAAAGGAACAAAAAAATACAGAAAATAAATAAATAAAACAACAAATCTCACAAACTATAAAATAAAATGACAATGAATAAAATAATCAAGTTTCAGCGTTTCCACTAAATAATCAAAAGCTTTCTGAGAATAAAAAGCCTTCAGCCCTTTAAGATATATCTAATAACCTTGCTGCCAGACCAAGAAAATGCACTGGCCGGAAGAAAGCGGATTCCAAGATAAAGCACCAGCCATTGAAAAAAACTGATTCAAAATCCACTGTCCAAAATAGAGCAGAAAGGATAGTTATTCACCTGGGAACAAGCAGGAAGTCAGTCCTCATATATGGGAACAAGCAGGAAGTAGGTCCTCATCACCAAAAGCCCATAGAGAAAAAAAACACAGTTACCCTCAGGGGAAGCAGTGAGCAGCAGCAATTGAGTCCGCAGGAGCAGAATGCAGTAACACCCGTGTGTCTGAAGGAAACCAACACTCAGTTAGCCTGAACACAGAAGGGCTGGAGGATAGGAGTTGCATAGACCCTGAACATGGCCTGGCCAAAGGCACTGTCTCATCAGACTCCCTCTCCAGGCAATAGTGAGCTACAAAGGTATGGACGGAAGACCAGGTGGCAGCCCGGCAAATGTCCACAGGTTTGCCACAGAAGCCGCCATGGTCCTGACACGGTGCACCATGATCCGGCTGTCCCGCAAAAGTCCCGCCTGCTCATAGGCGAGGGTGATACAGTCCGCCACCCATGTAAATAGTGTATGCTTGGTCATCGCTCCCCCCAGTCTAATGGGATCATACGAGACACAAAGCTGAATGTAGAAGGACAGGGCCCTCTTACAGTCCAAGATGTGGAGGAGAGTCTCTGCCCTACTGGCGTGCAGCCTCGGGAAGGCGATACCAACCTTCGGAAGGAATTTGGGGTGTGTGCAGAGCACAACCCTGTTCTTGTAGAAGCTAGTATAAGGTGCCTCCGCCACCAAGGCCTGGAGCTCGCTGACCCTGCGAGCAGAGGTGAGCGCAACCGGGAACACCACATTCCACAATAGGTATCGCAAGGGGCAGGTAGCCAGGGGCTCAAAAGGTGAGCAAGTAAGCTGTGCTAGTACAACATTGAGGTCCCACTCGGTTGCCAAAGGGCATACTGGGGGTTACGATAAAAGGAGTACCCTCATGAAGCGGGTCACTAATGGTTAAGCTGAGAGGGGTTTGCCATCCACCTGATGGTGATGTGCCGCCAGAGCAATGACGGAGTTTGATTTGAGTCCAGAGTGCAAGAGATGGAGAAGGTACTGCACCGGACACGAGAACAGGCTAATCCCCTGTTTCTGTGCACCAGACTGAAAATCTGTGCCACTTAAAGGCATATGCATTCCTGGTGGAGGACTTATGGGAAGCCAGCAAGATCTCCTCCACTTCCATGGAACCCAGATTGGGATGCAAGAGACAGCCCCCCCCCCCTCCAGCAACAGGAGCCCTGGGGAGCTCTCCAATGGGATGGGAGTCTTCACCGACAACCAGAGGAGGAACGGGAACCATGGCTGCCTGGGCCATCGAGAAACTATCAGGAGCAGTGAGGCCTTGTTGCAGAGGGTCCTGAATAACATTTTGGCAATTAGTGGTGTGCGTGGGAAGGCGAACATGAGACCTTTTCAGACCATGAAATGAGAGGAGCGGTGGGCTTGCCGAGAGCAGAAGCGAGGCAACTGATAGTTGTCCGGACTGGCAAACAGGTCTATCCATGGTTCTCCCCAAAGGTGGAAAAACCGGTTGGCCACTCTGGGGTCTAGATGCCACTCGTGCAGCTGGAGGACCCTGCTTAACTGTCGGCCAGTGTGTTGTCTTGGCCTGGCAGGTACACTGCCTGTAACAGTATGCCCTGTTGGACTGCGTAGGAGCAGAGGGCCATCGTCTTGCTGCATAAGGCATGGGACCCCATGCCCCCCTGCTTGTTCACATAGAACATCGCCACCTGGTTGTATGTTTGGACAAACACTGGTTGACGCCGTAGGCGGAGGCAAAAGGTTCAGAGAGCTAGGTGTATCGCCTGTAATTCCAGAAGGTTGATCTGCTGGTTGCTCTCGCTCTGCGAGCAGCTGTCCTGTGTGCGGAGTTCTTCGCAGTGGGCTCCCCATCCCAGCAGGGAGGTGTCTGTCGTGAGAAACCTTAAGAAGGGGCACGAAGTCTGGAAGGGCATCCCTGCCACGAGGTACTGGGGATTTTGCCATCAGGTCAGGAATTCCGCCAACTGGTGGATCACTACAATTCTGTCATGGAGTCGGCCTGTGGCCTGCATCCACTGGTCCCAAAAGCACCACTGTGCAGCCCTCATGTGGAGGCGGGCATCTGGGGTGACAGGGCCCATGAAGGCCATGTGTCCAAGTAGGCGCAGTAGGAGCCGAGTGGACAGAGAGGGATGGCGTTTTACGGGCAACTTGGTCCCCTGGAGGAAGGAGTTCCTTCACCAGGTCTCCTAGGTACATGCCCATGTACAGCTGGTATGCCTGGATCCAGCGAGCATCGAGCACTGATAGCACTTTATGCCGAGGGTGTCCAGGGTGCGTGCCTCCCTGCCAGGAGGCACTGATGAGTGCATCTTCTGACTCTTCAGGTGACGCATGGCTGACCCCATCACCATGAAGTTGTGCGGCAATTGTGACTTCTGGAAGTCTGGGCTCCAGCGGACTCAATACATCGAGTTGAGCTGCTTGCTTACCATCGGCACTGATGCTGGTGTCTCCCACATATGGAGCCATTTGTCCCTCCACTTCCAGTGTCCCTCCACTTCCATGTATATATATACATATATAAAACTGTATGTAGGTTACGCTGTTCTGTATAATCTCACATTGTTTAGACTGTTTATTCTATATATAATATGATGTTCCTTGTAATATGTTCTGTTTATAATACGACGTTCCTTGTAAAACAAACTTGCTTGTTGTTTGTTGATTGTTGTTCACTGTAAACCGCAACTGAACTTTGGAAGATGCGGTATATAAATGTGTATAAATAAATAAATAAAATTAGCCATTCTAGGATGGGAGGTATGGGCAGCGTAAGCGATTCCCTCGGAGGGGCCTTATATTGGAGGATTTCTAACTTCTCCGTCCAAGGGTCCTCCTCAGATTCTGTCGGGAATGCTAGGGCCTTGGACATGTCCTTGACGATATCAAGGAATGCCATGTCCTCAAGTGAGGATGGAGCTGGGGCTCCGAGGCAGGGGAGTCCAAGGGGATGTCACAGTGGTGATGGGTGTCTGACAACTTCTTGTCCTCCATTTCCCAGTCAGAACAGTCCATCGAGGACTCAAGGAAAAGATGGCTCATAGGATCTGGGGCTGATCCCTGCCTGTGGTCCTCGGAGGCCCCATGGCCGGTGCCAAGTACACTGGCTGGGGAAGATCTCGGCCCTGTGGAAGGGAGCTGAATCGAGACCTTGGCTGAGGATTGACTCGAGGCTGAAGGACCTTGAGGATGGGCTCAGCCTCCAGGGACATCCTTGATGTTGAGGGCCCATTGGTCTGGGCGGAGGAACCAGTGGTACTGGACAACAGTGCCCACTGCTGCTCCATGAAGGCAGACAAGCTGCACTTCAGGGCTGCATTCTAGACTCCAGACCAGAAGGCTCCACAGCCATGGGTGGGTACAGAGGGAATTGGGCCCACCACCGGTTCCCCCGAGAGGGAGTCCTCGACGAGGATGGCATCAGGCGATAGAGGCCAGCCCGCGGTAGAGTCCTTTTGGGGGGCCTTCACAGGTCGCTCCTTCTCCGATCCTTCAGATGAGCGTCTAGGACTTTGGGACCTGGCTTGGGTCTTACCCTGCCCATCTGAGTTGTCCAGGGATGCCACCTTTGAGGCCTTCTTCTTCTTGATTCCCCTCAAAGGAGACCCCCTTTCCAAGGAACCATGGCATCAGTCAGGGTTCATAAGGCTACCCCAGGATTCTGCGGTTTCGGAGGAGGTCTTGGCCTTCGGAAATATCAGGGACTCCGGGAAAAGCTTATTGTGCTGCTGCTGGTGGCTCTTGAGGGCCTTGATGGACATCATCTTACAGAGGCCGCATGCCGTAGGGTTGTGGTCCGGTCCCAGGCAGTGAAGGCAGCAGTCATGTGTGTCTATCTGTCAAGGACATTATTTTGGCACACCGATCACACTTTTTAAAATCACTGGTAGCCATGGGAGAAAAAAGTATCCCAGCGAGGTTGAAGACCCGCGGTGCCACCAGTTGGAAAAAAAGGCGCGAAGGCACCAAGACAGAAAAAAAGACTATGAACCCGAGACTCGGGCTCGGATGGCAGGAAGATGAACAGTGCACTACCAGAGGAGAGTATGAAACTCAGGTCGAAAAAATCAACTTTTTCCAGGGGAAAAGCAGACAGACATCTGAAGGGCTCCACGAAAAAAAGGAAACTGAGCAAGATGGCACCCTTGGTTGGTAAGGGGACCATGCATGCATGGTGGCATCTCCCAAAGGCTTTCTTTGAAAGTTGGGGGGGGATGCTTCCACGAGTGCTCCATCAGCGCCAACATCACGCATATGTGAGGACTGACTTCCTGCTTGTTCCCACAGAAAAACCTATAAAAGCTTAGAGATGGATCAATATTCCAATAGTATGGCGATTATCCATGGCAAACATCAGCAGGATATTCAGCGGCAGTGTCCAGATAGTAGCTGCCGTTGAATATCTGGGCTGAGCAACAATATCTTTATTCAAACATTTGCTATACTGCTTAAATCAAAGGACATACAGCATTGTACAATACAAAAGTCAAATAACTGCTGGGGTAAAGGCAAAAAGGAACGCCAATAATTGATAGGAAAGGACAGAAGAGCAGAGGGAGAAGAGGAAGAAGAGAAAGGAGAAGGGGGAATGAAAGGTATGAAGTCACTGAGGAGGGTGAGGGATATTGAAGGCACATTGGAACAGATGGGTCTTTAGTGCAGATTTGAAGTGAGTAAAAGAGGGCTCAGAACGAAGTTCTAGGGGAAGGGAGTTCCAGAGGGAAGGGGCCAGAAAGAAAGGCAGAAGAACGGGTGCGCTCAAGGTGTGCTTGTGAGAGGGATTTTCAGTCAAATCTATCCAATTGCAACTTAGGCCATCTTTTCATGTGGCCTAAGTTGCTCAGATATGTGCCATCTGAAAATCCGCTCACCAGGTAAGTGTCAGCACTTATCTGCATCGTGCCAACACCATCCTCGCTCCGTCCCCAGACCAACCAGATAGTGTCGGCGCAGTCTGTGGGGATATTCAGCGGCACTATCGAACAGTGCCACTGAATATCATGGTGAGCACCTTTAGCCGACCAGCTTTCAAATGGCCAACCAGCTAAGAGTTCTGAATATCAGCCCCTGATTTTATAAGTAACTTAGGTGTGTATCACAGCGTTTTGCATCTTCAAGGCGACACATATAAAACTGCCTCAGCACATATACACAGAAAAGCCCGTGATATACGTGTAGGCATTCTCAGACAGAGAATCAGTAGTGGACATAGAGTAGCCCTTAGGAATGTATTTCATGCTATAAAATACACACACAGGCACAGATTCCTACTACCACATATACGTATAAAGTTATTCCTACCTCGGAGCGGGTGTAACTTTGCGGGGGAGCTTTCAGTCAAGCTATTTTATAAAGGCACATATGCTGCCCTTATTACTACTTCGAACCCAAAAGAAGTCGGAAGCAATTCTACAAAAAGGTTCAAGAATGTCTGTCTATCTGTGGGCAACATAACAGAATGGGATGAAACTTGGCAAAGGATAAAAACTGGTAAAAAGACACATTGAATTCAAAAAAATGGGACAGATTGGACCCTACGTTCCAGGGCATTAAGCCTCCCTAAAATGGCCCAATGAATTTCTATAGAAGAAGCCGTTCTAGCTTCTGCTCATAGAAACGTACATACAATGAAACACAGCACTTAAGGACTTGCTCCTTTCAAACTGCCTACCCCAATCCCCCCAAATTGTTGTCAGAAACAAAACTATCCCCACAACATTCCCACCAGCCCTCAAACTGTCCCCTTGAAGCCCGCAACTGCCCCATCACCCTCCAAACTACTCCAACATCCAAAATGACCCCTGCAACTGACCCCACCTCCCAAACTTACCCCATGACATGACACCCCTAAAACTGTCCCAATAACTACCTGCCTAATACACTCACAGAGATTGTAAATAATCCTCTAACCTTGATGAGCTGCATTTTGGACCATTCTGATGTATATTTCATTTTCTTTATTGTTAATTCTACAATGAAAAGCAGTGACTGAATCATATAATATTCTTATTGGTTGCTATGTGCACGGCAACTAACATCTGTTGCCATGAGTAGGGCAAACAGGGGGGGGGGGGGGGGGACTCAGGACTCAAAAGGTTAGGACTCTCAACTGTCTAGCTTTTTCAGGATTCAACAGATTTTTGCATTAAATGTCCTGAAGTTACAAGGTAATGTGTCAGAGTTTAAAACCTCTAGCTGCAGTTCTCTACTCCTCCTCACTTTGTGAGTGTGGGAGCCTGCTCTGCCTATTTCCAGTAAGAACCGGCTTTAAGATGTTGCTGCCCACAGCCAAGATCAGACAGCAGAAACCAGAGTACATGTGTGGGAAGACGGGGCAAGGGGTGTCAGAGATCCCAAAGGTTAGAGAACCAAAAGAGGAAGGACCATAATGACACTGTAGAAAGAGTCCAATGGAAATTCCTCCAGACAGCCAGATGCATTCATTCTTGATATGGAACGACATGCCTCACATCATTTGTAGTGTATATTATCATACGCCCTTGTGCAAATGTATATGTTGGAAGGACAAAGAGATAAGAATCGGGCTACAGAAACATTGTTTTTGGCTCAATGTGAGCACAATCACAGTCCCTATAGCGGAACATTGTATACAAATGAGACATGGTTTTGAAATGGAGTGCTATTGATCATACCCCCAATACTGCAGAGAGGGTGATCGTGAGGCAAAGTTAACATAAAAAGAAGGATTTGGGATATTTAATCTGAAGTCTGTGACTCTGAGATGATTAAACTCAAATTTGGAATGGTATTCGCATTGTGAAATTAAAAAAAACAAGTTACACCTTTAAACTTAAGGAAGACATCAATGAAGAGATGAAATAGATGCCGTGGCCATTTTTGTACTGAGCTAACAAGTCCGCCGAACAGAAAGTATCGCTCATAAGCAGCAGGCCAAAAGATGATACGGCTGATATTGGAAATGAAGATTTGTACAACAAAGACAATTGTTCCCTGATGCAGAACTTATAAAGTTTGCAGTTAGTTCAAAACGCAACATTGTGTCACGTCACAGAACAAAGGATTGTTATTGGAAGAAGTGGTTCATTAAAATGATACATGGATATTTAATAAAAAATTAAAAAGAACCAATGTTATGTTAGCTGAAACTGTGTTGGCATTAATAAGTCGATACAGTCAGACAAAAAGTTATTTTTGGACTACAGTGGAGATAGCTTAGTTACTCACCTGTAACAGGTGTTCTCCGGGGATAGCAGGAATCAGTCCTCACATATGGGTGACGTCAGCACTGATGCAGCCCACACAGAAACATCTCCCTAGCTTTCAAAGTAAGCCCAAGGGTGCCATGATAAAATGAGGAAAACAGTTAAGAAAAAACTAAAAGGAGCAGTTGCAAAGGTTAAAGACGTACATCAGGCTTAGCTGTTGTTAAAAAATACTATCTTGGAAGGCCAGACCAGCTGTATTCCACGCTTTAAGAAAAGTGGAAGGAAGTCCAAAAAACTGCCAGCATGGTTTAAAGGTGAGGTCGGAGAGGCTGTTGTTGCCAAAAAAGCATCTTTCAGGAAACGGAAAAAAGAGCCAAACGACGAAACCTGGAAACAACATAAGCACTGGCAAGTCGAATGCAAGGCATTAATAAGGCAGGCAAAGGGAGAATTTGAGAAGAAGCTTGCTGCGGAAGCAAAAACGCGAAGTAAAAACCTTTTCAAGTACATTCGTAGCAAAAAACCTGTGAGAGAGTCAGTTGGTCCATTAGGTGATAAAGGGGTTAAAGGAGCACTAAGAGGCGACAAGGCGATAGCGGAGAGACTGAATGAATTCTTTGCTTCAGTCTTTACTGAGGAAGATGTAGGGATGTTACCCATGACTGAAGTAGTATTTGAAGGTGCGGAAGAATTGAAGGAAATATCGATACAACGGGAAGATGTATTACAACTATTAGATAAACTGAAGAGTAGCAAATCACCTGGGCCGGATGGTATACATCCAAGGGTGTTGAAAGAACTGAAATATGAGATAGCAGACCTGCTATTAGTAATCTGTGAACTATCATTAAAATCATCTCTAATACCTGAAGATTGGAGGATCGCCAATGTAACACCAATTTTTAAAAAGGGTTTCAGGGGTGATCCGGGAAACTACAGAGCGGTGAGCCTGACATCAGTACCGGGAAAAATGGTAGAAACCATCATAAAGAATAAAATTACTTAGCATGTAGATAGTCATGACCTAATGGGAGACAGCCAACATGGCTTTAGACAAGGAAGATCTTGTCTTACTAATCTGTTATGTTTTTTTGAAGGAGTGAATAATCAGGTGGACAAAGGTGAGTCGGTTGATATTGTGTATCTGGACTTTCAGAAAGCCTTTGACAAGGTCCCTCATGAGAGACATTTGGCAAAACTAAAGAGTCATGGGATAGGAGGAAGTGTACTACTGTGGATCAGGAACTGGTTAAAAGATAGAAAGCAGAGGGTAGGGCTAAATGGCCAATTTTCCCAATGGAGAAAGGTGAATAATGGTGTACCCCAGGGATCTGTGCTGGGTCCGCTGCTTTTTGACATATTCATAAATGACCTGGAAAGTGGAATAACGAGTGAGGTTATCAAATTTGCAGATGACACAAAACTATTTAAAGTTGTTAAAACCAAGAGGATTGTGGAAAATTGCAAGAGGATCTTGATAAATTGGAAGACTGGGCATCAAATTGGCAGATGAAATTTAATGTGGACAAGTGCAAGGTTATGCACCTAGGGAAGAACAACCCAAACTATGGTTACACGATGCAAGGTTCCACATTAGGAACCACCACCCAGGAAAAAGATTTAGGCGTCATTGTGGATACCATGTTAAAACCCTCGGCCCAGTGTGCAGCGGCGGCCAAGAGAGCAAATAGAATGCTAGGTATGATAAGGAAAGGAATGGAAAATAAAACAAAAGATATTATAATGCCTCTATATCGTTCCATGGTGAGACCGCACCTTGAATATTGTGTGCAATTCTGGTCGCCGTATCTTAAAAAGGATATAGCGATTTTAGAAAAGGTTCAGAGAAGAGCCACCAAAATGGTAAAGGGGATGGAAGGATACTCCTATGAAGAAAGGCTAAAAAGGTTAGGGCTCTTTAACCTGGAAAAGAGACGGCTGAGGGGAGATATGATAGAAGTCTATAAATTAATGAACGGAGTGGAACAGGTAAACGTAGATCGATTGTTTACCTTATCAGAATATAGAAAGACTAGGGGACATGCAATGAAGCTACAGGGTAAACTATTTAAGACTAATAAAATAAAATATTTTTTCACTCAACGTGTAATCAAACTCTGGAATTTGTTACCGGAGGATGTAGGAAAGGCTGTTAGTGTAGCTGGGTTTAAAAAAGGTTTGGACAAGTTCCTGGAGGAAAGGTCCATAAACCATTATTAAGAAGGGACCCAGGATATCAATGCTTGAACCAATACAAGCATTGTGGAACCTGTGTCCCTTGGGGAAACTACTAGGTACATATGACCTAGATTGGCCACTGTTGGAAACAAAATACTGGGCTTGATGGACCTTGGTCTGACCCAGTATGGCATATCTTATGTTCTTATGTTCACTTGGGACTGAGGAAATACCTGGAGTAGAAGCCTTAGCCCCAAAGATGTCTAGGCACGGTTTCTACCACCTTGTTCTCGAGGAGGCGTGCGAGCTCGGTGAGGAGCAGGGTCTGGTGAAGGAGAGGCCTTAAGAGTTCTCCTGGGAAGAACAAGGGTGGTGTCTGTTGCAGGTGGAGGAGGTAACCCTCCTTGACTACTTGCAGCACCCAGGAATCGGTGGTGATGCTGGACCACCTGTGGGCAAACAGGGCCAAACGCCCTTCTGTGGGTTGCTGAGGCCCTCCTGGGGGAGAGGAGGCCATGTCCAAGGAGTCAAAAACTCCCTCCCAGCTGGGCCAGGACTAGTGCCTAGGCCTTAAGGTTCTTCTGCTTGTGAGGATTGTGCCCTTGTCCCTTGGACTGTTGTCCTTGCTGTGGGGCAGAGGTGGCTTGGTACCAGACATCAGCGCCTGCTGCTGGGCTAGGAGGGCAGAGATACTGCGCTCCAAAGCTGTCATCCTGGTCTCCAATGCTTTGACGCGAGCACTGGTCTTCGGTTCCATCGAGGGGAAGTCCTAAACCAGGATGGCCTTGGCGGTCTGAGGCCAGTTGCCCGATGCTGACGACTCCTTCCGGGGCAGCTTGTGAGGCTGCTCCTGCTCAGACCCCTTGGACTCACGCTGGGGACTGCGGGGTCTGGTGTGGGATTTACCTGCTTTGCCAGACCCCCTCTGAGGCGGCCTTCGAGGTTTTCGAGCTCTTCTTGTATTCCACCTACAGAGATTTTCTCTCAGAGAACCTGCGGTTGTGGGACTCCGAGGCAGCCCGTGTGTCACAGGACACTGAGGTACCCGAGGGGGCCCTGGAGCATGGCGTCGCCAGGGATTCCGGCACAGAGTTGAATTTATGGAAGAACTTCTCCTGCTGCAACTGACAGCTCTTGATGGCCTCTGCGGACATGGACTTTCAGAGGTTGCAGTCCGAGTTGTCATGGTCCAGCCCGAGGCAATGGAGGCAGCAATCATGTAGGTTGGTGAAGGACAAATTTTACTGCACAGATCACATTTTTTTGAAGCCGCTGGAGACCATAGGAAAAATGGGCCCTGCCACCCAGGCAGGGCTCTCAGGCCCACTAGTCAAAAAGGATGCGAAGCACCAGTTGAGGGACACCTCGAGAAAAATCAAGAAACAAGTCTGAAAAGCGACACCGAGGCAAGCTGGCTTAGGGGGCAGGAAGAGGAACCAGTTCACGTACCAGAAAAAAGATAATTTTAAGACAGACACTTTTTCTGGGGAAACAGGACAGACATCCAGAGGACTCCATGGTAAAAAGGAGACTGAGGCAAAATAGCACCCTTGGTGGTGCCCCTCCCACAGGCTTTCTTTGAAAGCTGGGGAGATGCTTTTGCATGAGTTTCATCGGCGCTGACATCACTCATATGAGGACTGGCCTCTTGCTTGTTCCCGGAGAAAAGATCTTTCTAAGTTACTGACAGTGAAATGTTTTTCTATCGGGATCCAGTATTGAACTGTAGTGTAACCACCAGCAGAGACTGTCGGGTCCACGCAGAAACCCTGCATTACAGCCCTGCGCTGAAGCACTGTGCAGTGTTTCCTAACGCATATCTAATGCAGATGTTTCGCTCTCTGATGCTGTAAGCATGCAAATAAATTGTGCATACCAAGTCTGTGCTAAACAAGGAGAGCAAGCCAAGGGCATACGCACATGGATCTGCATTAGCTGCACCTATATCTTGCACATTAAGAAAAAACAAACCTGTATGGCACTTGTGCTGGAATGCTAACTGGTGCGTAAACAGCAATATTATTCTGCGCAGAAATTCCACACAGAATATTGATGTCTATATGTTGATGGCATTCCAGCACACGTGCATAAAATTGCTTCCAGCACATCTCCCCTGCTCAATCTTTTCACCACTTTCTTCAAGAAACCCAGAAAAAGTTACAGGCGCTGTATGCTCAAAAAGGAAAAAAAAAGCAGGCATAAATTCCTCACCAGAGCTGACCACAGACCGATGAGCTAACCCTTTATGCCGCCTCAGACCCTGTGTTAAAATCACAGCATTGAGCCCAGCCTTCTGGCCTTCTGCACACTTGCACTGAATACCTAAATTGCTTTCTATTTAGATTAAACACCTAAAGCAATGCACTGGGTATTCTACTATGCACGGGTGGCAGCTCAAGGCTTTGCACTGCACTGGTAGCTCACACAATTGTGTGCAAAATCCGTGCTCACCTGTGCTCAACCACTAGGCAGACTAGGTAATAACCTAGGGCAGGAGCTTCTTGGGGGCAGCAAAGAACAGTCAAAGCAAAACAGTGGGTCCCATCAGCCACAGAAAGATTACATGGCAGTTTAACGGAATGGTCATTAATGCTTTAAAACAAAAAACACACATAAAACATATTTCCTATGTTCATTGTAATCTGCCTAGGAATTGCGATAGGCGGAATATAAATATTTTTTAGCTAAACTCTGACTCAGTGAATACTTTTACCTGCAGGAAGAATGGGCAATCTGCAAATAGTCCATTTACTATTGAAAATCTCTCTCATCATATATTTACAGAACAAAAGTTGAATATTTAAATATCTGATGTCCAAATGTGCATCTTTATAGGATTGTTCTAGGGATGATGCTGAAATGTTTATGGGGGAGGGGGTGGTGCTAGAGATCTGAAAGCTAATTGCGAGGGGAGCGCAAAGCTGAATGTTTGCCTAAGGCAGCGATGGCGAACCTATGGCACGCGTGCCAGCTGTGGCACGCGAAGGCCTTGCAGCTGGCACGCGGGTAGGTCCGCAAAAAAGAAAAAGCTGGCTCTGGCTGTTGCCGCGGACGCGGCAGCGGCAGAGTGCAGTGTCCCCTCCGCCCGCTAAGCCCCTCTGCAAGGGCTTTCAGATTCGCGAGGGAGAGCGTCTCCCGCGCGTCTCTGTTAAGCCCGCAGGGGCTAATGGGAAAGTTCCCATCAGCCCCTTTAGACGCGAGGGACTGATGGGAAATTTCCCATTAGCCCCAGCGGGCTTAACAGAGTCAAGAGGGAGAAGCGCTCCCGCGCGGCTCTGAAAGCCCTTGCAGAGGGCTTAGCGGGCGGAGGGGGCCCCGCGGGACATTGCATTCTGCCGCTGCCGCGGCAGCGGCAACAGCCAAAGCCAGCTTTTTTTTTTTTTTTTAATATGCCATGGTGGGGGGGGGGGGGGGTGTAGGACTGCTAATGGGCTAGGGGGGGTAGGACTGCTAATGGGCTGGGGGGGTATCGGGTTGGACTGCTCATGGGCTAGGGGGGTTAGGACTGCTAATGGGCTGGGGGGGTGTAGGACTGCTAATGGGCTAGGGGGGTAGGACTGCTAATGGGCTAGGGGGGGTAGCGGGTAGGACTGCTAATGGGCTGGGGGGGGGGTAGGACTGCTAATGGGCTAAGGGGGTAGGACTGCTAATGGGCTGTGGGCTGATGGGGGCTGTCTGGAAATGGGGTGATGGGGGGTAAGGACTGGAAATGGGCTGGGGGGTTAAGACTGGTAATGGGCTGTGGGCTGATGGGGGCTGTGGGGAAATGGGGTGTTGGGGGTTAGGTCTGATAATGGGCTTTGGGGGGGGGCTAGGACAGGAAATGGGCTGATGGGGAGGGTTAGGACTGGATGGGCTGTGGGCTGTTGGGGGGGTTAGGACTAGTAATGGGCTATGGGGGGGTTAAGACTGGTAATGGGCTGTGGGCTGATGGGGGGCTGACTGGAAATGAGGTGATGGGGGGTTAGAACTGCTAATGGGCTATGGGGGGGGGGGTTAGGACTGATAATGGGCTAAGGGGGGGTGTCTAGGACAGGAAATGGACTGATGGGGAGGGGTTAGGACTTGAGGTGGGCTGATGTGTTTAGGACTGGTAATGGGCTGTGGGCTGATGGGGGGGGGTTAGGACTGGCAATGGGCTGTGGGGGGCTGACTGGAAATGGGCTGATGGGGTTAAGACTGGAAGTGGGCTGATGGGGGGTTAGGACTGGTAATGGGCTATGGGGGGGTTAGGACTGATAACGGGCTATGGGGGGGTTAAGACTGGTAATGGGCTTTGGGCTGATGGGGGATGTCTGGAAATGGGGTGCTGGGGGTTAGGACTGGTAATGGTTATAGGGGGGGGGCTTAAACTGAAAATGGGTGAGGGGGTTTAGGACTGGAAGTGGGTTGAGGGGGGGCTAGGACTGGTAATGGGTGGGGGGGTTGCTATGACTGGAAATGGGCTGAGTGGAAGGGGAGGCTTGAACTGCAAATAGCTGATGGGGAGGGAGCTTGGAATGGAAATGGGCTGTGAGGGAAGGGAGCTAGGACTGAAAATGGGCTGATGGAGCAGCTAGGATAGGACTGGAAATGGGCTGTTGGGGGAGCTAAGATTGGAAATGGGCTGTGGTGGGGCTTGAATTGAAATGGACTCATGGAGGGGCTAGAACTGGAAGTAGGCTCATGGGGGGGGACTTGGACTGGAATTGTACTGAGTGGAGGGGAGCTATGATTTGACATGGGCTGATGATGGGCTAGGAAATGACTAGAATGGGATGATGGGGGGCTAGGATTGGAAATGAGCTGATGAAGGGGACTCAGACTGAAAATGGATGGGGGGAGCTAGTAGGACGGAAATGGGTTGATGGGGGGCTAGTAGGACGGGAAATGGGCTGATGCAGGGACTAGAAAGGAATGGATGCTGGGTGAGACTGGAACTAGAAGGGAGCTGATGTTGGGGGAGGATTAGAATGGGATGGGGCTGGGAGAGTAAAATGGAGAGGGGAAAAATATTTTGTGTGGGAGGAATGAAAAATCTACAATTGGCCGGGTATTGGGAGAGTAAGTGGGGATTGAGGATGGAGCGGTAAAATTTGTGTGGATGAAATAGGAATGAGGAAAGAGCAAAAGGAGAAAGATTAGTATGTTAAAGCAGATGTAGAGAGAGAGAATGGAAAAAAAGACTAGAAGAGAGAAGAAAGAACAAATGGACAGCAGACGATGGAGAGTTAGCAGAAAACATGAAGAAACCAGAAGAAAGTGGCTGGAGCAATTGCAACTGAAAAAAAATGCACAAAAGGTAGAAAGATATCTCTTTATTTTGAATTTATTAACTGGAATATGAAACCTCTGGGAAATGTGCATCATTAACATCTGTGCTTTGTTTGGTACAAGAGGAAATTAATTTATAGTTTTATTTCTACAGTGTTGTACATTCCAAGTTTGGCTTTTGGGGTTCCCAGTTTAATTATTGCCTTCCTGTTTCTAAATTGTGATTCCTTGTTTGGTGATGGTCTATGTTCTGCATGTGTACCTGAGCTGAGGTTTAATTGACGTGCTGGCACTTTGAGGAAATTCTTTGGTTTTGTGCGGCAGTTTGGGCACTCGGGCTCAAAAAGGTTAGCCATCACTGGCCTAAGGTGTCTAATATCCTTGCACTGGGTGGTGGGGGAGGAGCATCAAAAGACTGCTCTAGTCTGAAGGTAGGATCTAGCCATTAGGAAGGATCTGGGAAGGCTGGGGGAAGTTCCACTTGGGACAGTTTCTCCAAATGGGTTGGTTTTGCACGTACCATGACAGTCATGAACCTCACTTCTAAACCAGCGTATGTGGAGTATGATCTCAGTCTCCCAAATTTACTGTTACTGCTCAGCATAGTACATGCATCGTGCCAAAGAGCTTCCTTCTGGAGTTCATAAGATATAACGTGTATGGATAGTTTGTCATCTGTTGCTTTTTGCAGTCTCTTATATTTTTCCTCTTTCTTCCTGTGTGGTGCAAGTAAAGTTTCTGCATGCGGTGGTGGTGGTGGAAGGGAAAGAGAGCCCCTCAGAAAATGCCCCAATACATTTCTACTCCACTTAGATTTTGTAGATCTGTGGTATATAACCTTTGCAAATAAAACAGCTGCAACATACATACACTGATGTACTGTATCTTAGCAATTAAGGATCTGCATCTTTCAAACTACCCTCCTCTCTCATCTTCTCTCTTGATCACAGACACGGAGAGAGGCCAACATGAAAATACACACAAACACACATACCAATATACATATAAACACACATGTACAAGCACACATACACACCCAAAACAAAACAGATAAACATACAAAAGAGAAACGCACATATTTTGAAATTTAATTCTATACACTCCACTGCAGTTAATGCACATTACTTTATTGAAAAGGACCCACATATGTGCAAGGCAAAGTACAATTGCACTTTACTTTAGAGAATAGGGGCGTACTGACACATCTGCACTAAAGAAGGTGTAAATGCCTGCTCCTAGATCAGTCAGCATGCACGCAAGTTATACTATGTGCGTAAACCTAGGCAGGTCTATGCTCTGCCCTTATGCACACCCAAACTGAAAGTACGTGAGATGGGACTTAGGAGTGCACTTACAGAATAATGACCACATAAAGCACGTTTATAATTGCCCAGCACACACACGCCAAGGGGTTTGAAAGAATTCCATGAGCCATGCTCTGCAAGCTTTTCCCACTTGTAAAACAAGTGCCACTTATGCACCTATGTAGTTACACCCTCTTATAAAATTACCCTCTTCATATGCAAGCTAAAGACATCCAGAGAGTCTTTTCCAGGGGGCACTCGGTGGTACTGAGTACCCGGCACCTTTTTCACTGCCTGCAAAACTGACCCATGGTCCTCATGCATTAAAAAAAAAAAAACCACAGTCCTGCATACGAGTACCCGTATCCTTTTTACAAGGAAAAACTCTTTAATGCTCAAAAGCATTCCCATGGGTAAAACAGCATTATACCTGCAGAAAATGACTTTTAAAAAACTGTCCACCTGATATGGGGGTTAACTTATGCACATGGAGAATAATATTATGACAGGCCGCCTGTGTATAAAGGAAAAGTAGGCACCTATTTGAAAGCTTTTTTTGTTGTTGTTTAAAAGTTACACTAGGATAAGCAGGTAGAAATTATAGCTAGATTGAAGCTGCAGAAATTTATGTCTGCTCAGCAGTAGGTGTAAAGTTAGCATATAAAGTGCATGAGTAGGCAGGTATTTTATAAAATATGTGCGTAAATTACGAGTCCACCTATGTTCTGTCCCAGAGCACAACTATACAGCTGTGGTCAACATTATCGGCACCTTTGCATTTGTGTACAAAATCTTGAGAAATAAATGGAAATATTCCAACGGTATGCCATCTAATATTTTAATAGCATGTTCAAAGATATACAACAAAAAAAAGATGTCTGTGTAACTTAGATGTAGTAATTTCTGAGAGAAAAACAAAATATGACCTGGGCAGGATTAATGGCACCCTTCACTAATATTTGGTTGCACAACCCTTGGCAGTGATGACAGACTCCAAATGTTTCTTGTAGCCATCTATAAGTTTCGTACCTGTCTGCTGATAGTTTCTCCCACTCTTCAACTACGATTTATTCCAGCTAATGAATGGTTCCAGAATTTTTTTTTTACCAATGGCAGATCTCAGCTCTTTCTAAAGATTTAGTGTGCGGCATATTGTGCAGGTTGAAACCACCACTCCGGATTGTTCCAGGTCATTCTTAAGCTCTTTGGATGTTGCACGCGGTGTTTTTTCAACAGTTTGCCCTAATCTTCGAAGACTTCTTGGATTAATTTTCCTCGTCCCATCACATCCTGGGAACTATAGAGACAGGAATTTCAAGTCTTTGGAGATGGCCTTGTACCCCCTTTGAAGTTTGATGTGTAGATCATGTTTGGTGAGAATGGCTTTTCTGACAGTCTCAGACAGTTCTCTTGTCCTCACCATTGTGAAAATGGAACAGGGAGTGAATGTGACCATAAACAGAGCTATCATTCATTGGTTGATTCAAGTCATGTGAGTACTGACAATTGATCACAGGTACGTCTAATTTCACTGCAATGGGAATGTGGTTCTTCTGTTCAAAATGATTTGAATTGTTTATAAGGGTGCCAATAATCATGTCCTGGCAATGTCCCAGTTTTTATACTATTTCCTTTTTTTAAAATTGATCTTGTTTTGTTTGACACATAAAAGAATCAAATCTGTGTGCATATATAATCCGAAGCCATTTCACTGGCCGCTTTTGTTTTTGAGATATTGGACATTAAGGAATTGAACTGCAAGAGTGTCAATAACAGTGACCACAACTGTAGGTGAGTCACATAAAAGTATGCCCCTTCTCGTCACTGCACATACTTTTACATGATCTACATATGCAACACCTGGGATAATTCAATAAAATCTATTTTCCATGCATAAAAAGGTTTTTACGAATGAAAAGGCTTTATTAAATTACTCCATAGAGCCTGTACATAGATGCGTTATGGGGCTGTGGGGTTTGAATCTATTGCATACTTTTGAAAATGCAAGCATATGCATATGAATTAACTCTGACTATTTCTGTACCAAAGAGCAGGTACAAATGTGTTCATGGTTTTCCATAAGAACATAAGAACATAAGATATGCCATACTGGGTCAGACCAAGGTCCATCAAGCCCAGTATTCTGTTTCCAACAGTGGCCAATCTAGGTCATATGTACCTAGCAGTTTCCCCAAGAGACACAAGTTCCACAATGCTTGTACTGGGTCAAGCATTGATATCTTCGGTCACTTCTTAATACTGGTTTATGGACCTTTCCTCCAGGAACTTGTCCAAACCTTTTTTAAACCCAGCTACACTAACAGCCTTTACTACATCCTCCGGTAACAAATTCCAGAGTTTGATTACATGTTGAGTGAAAAGATTTTCCAAGTACTTTAGCTTTGAAAATCCAGTCAAGTATCAGAAAAGTATGCTCACATTTTTTATGCATATTTGCAGTTATAAAATTATTCCCTTAGTGCATATGCTAAAGTGTGCTATGCCCTAAGGTACCAGTATGCATACTAAATGGGTCCCAGGACACATCAGTGGGTACAAGCTAAATTGCATGCTTAGCCACATGTAGCAATATAGACACATAAAATGGCTCTTGCAAAACGTGCCAGGTGTAAAGTACTGGTCTTTATAAGATAAGCTTTATATTAATGCCTGACAACCCAAGTTTTAAGCAATTTTGCAGCCTTTTCAACTGAGCTGCAAAATTGAATAAAATTGTTTGATTATAACAATTGCTGGTGTGGCTGTGCTTTCCTCCGCTCTACTGTGGACTTTGGTGTTTGACTGCAGAGGTTTCCTGTTTCTCTTCGCCTTTTATATAAATGCCTTCCAACCCACTTAACCTAGGCACCCTGTTATAAAATTGCTCTCTATATGAAAAGAGGATAATCAGACATCTCCCGTTCCCCCAGGTTCTACCATTCAGGGCTGGCCCAACCATCAAACAAACCAGATGGCTGCCTACAGTAGCAGCTTCTGAGGGTGGCAGGGCATAAGGCTTAAGGTTTGCCTAGGGTGCTAACACCTTGAACCAACTCTGGGGCTAGCCCTGACAGCATTTCTTCTTCTCCATATCCCTCCCCCACAGGTGTCCAGCTTGGCCCCCCTTCCCTTCTCCCTTCCATCACCCTACTGTCCTCCTCCCAAGCTATGGCTGAATATAAAGTAAACTCAGTGTCGCAGCGGGCTTTAGATAATGCATCCTTCTCTGTCTTGCTATGTCCTTTACGAGATGGGCAACCAGAGCTGAACACAATGCCACACCCCTAGAAATTAACTTTCACTTAGTTCAGGTAAAATTACACAATTTCTTAGTGCCTATCCCCATACTTAAAGCAGTGCTTTAAAGGCAGAAATAGCTTTTAAAAATGTCCTCCCTACTTCTTGAAGATCTGTTTAATGTTATATAAATCTTCATTATCCTGCTCAGTAAAATCTACTCAGGATATCCTCAATGACCAGTCCTTTCTCGAATGATGTCATGACCAGCTGAAAAATCCTTAAGTGTTGTACAGCGAAAGCAGGGATAGTTAAAACAAAGCTACTGCAACTACTTATTTGTATAACATTACCAGGCATATGCAGCACAGTACACATACAGGTAAGAAATAGTCCCTACTCCATAGAGCTTATAATCTATTCAAGACAAACAAAACAAATAGGGGGCCAGGGTAATTCTGTAAGGGAAATGATAAAAAACAAACAAACCCCACACGGGTGGTTAGACAGGAGAATGGCGGGGGGGGGGGGGGGGGAGGAATCAGGATCCAAAAGCAGCCTCAAAGAGATGCATTTTTAGCTTGGATTTGAATAGAACCAGAGATGGAGTCTAATGTATCAACTCGGGTAGTCTTTGATACAACAAGGTGTAATGAACGGAGTCTGGAGTTTGCAGTACAAGAGAAGGATATAAATAAGAAGAAATTTTCCATACCTGCTAATTTTCTTTCCTTGAATTCTACCAGGCCCGTCCAGAGCAATGTGTTATGCTTCCCAGCCAGCAGATGAAGACAGACCAGATCTATTTTGAGTGATGTCATCACTTGTATATGCTGGTGCAGCATGGACAGAAGCAAGTATGACACTTTCCAAGCAGAAAACAAGACTGAAGAACTCAGAAAAAAAATACTAATCAAAAAACTTTGTACAAAGTTTTGGCTCTCTTATCACACTTGACTTTGCATCAGTCACTGATACTGCAAATGCAGTCAAAGAGGCAGCAGGGCTCCCAAACTTGTATGAGTGGTCTTCTGGGTCTAGTCCTTGGCTGGTTTAATATAATTCAAGGAAAGAAAATTAGCAGGTATGGAAAATTTCTCCTTCTTTATCATCCTGCTAGACCACTCCAGACGAGTGGGACATACTCAAGCAATCAGGACACAGAGGAGGAAGAAGACGCTCCAGACAGAACTGCTCTGCCAAAGGTGTCATTCGCTGCAGCTCCAACATGCACCCTGTACTGCTTCATAGAGGTGCTAAAGCAGACTTTGCCCAGGAGAAGGCTTATGCCCTAGTAGAGTAAACTCGGACTCCATTTAGCATGCATTTCCCACACAGATAGTAGGCTGAACTAATAGCCTCCTTAATCCAACAAGCAATTAAAGACTTGGCCATTGTGGAGGAGTGGCCTAGTGGTTGGGGCAAGTTGCCTCAGGTCAGAAGGTCGGGGGTTCATATCCCACTAGAGGACAGCAACCTTGGGCCGGAAGGACTGGGGTTTCTAGTCCCACAGGTGCTCCTTGTGGTCTTGGGCAAGCCACTTAACCCTTCATTGCCCATGTTCCTTGTACGTACTAGTGTATGTGTCTCATATCCCCTCATGTTAAATGTATCCCCCAATTGTGTTGTGACCACTTTGATTGAAGGATAAGGTGGTTTACAAAACTGTCTAAATAAATAAATTGTTTGCCCTTTCCAAAGATTATTGAATATAACAAAGATGGTCGGATTGACAGAAGAAATTAGTAGGCTCCACATACTTCACCAATGCCCTTCTCACGCCCAACATACATAGCGATGGTTCCTTCCGAAGGCACTCCTTTAAGGAGGACAGGATCACAGTCTGATTAAATAAAAAGAAGGGAGCATTTTCCAGAAAAAGGAAGATACCATCCTCAACAAAAGACATTGTCAAGATGACCAGAAATGGCTCCCAACAGGACACGGGCTGCAGCTCCAACATACATCTAGCAGATGCAACAACCACTGGGAATACCATCTCCAGGGTCAAATCCTTAATAGGCATCATCTGAAGAGGCTCAAAGGCAGGGCCTTTCAGTCCTCCTGCTCACCACCTACATTAAAACATAAGATATGCCATGCTGCATCAGATCAAGGTCCATCAAGCTGCCACTTGAGCCTTGAGAGAGTTCATAGCTAAATTGTAAGGGGGACAAAAACAGCAACTATAACCGCATTCCTGGAATCCAAGGCCTGAGAGGAATGCTACCTCTCAAAGACCTCCAGATCCCCACATAGGCCAAAGATGTAAAGGTTGTCTGGGCCTTAAGAAGGATGTCAACTACCACTCCAGAGTATCCTTTCTTAGGCAACATGCCTCTCAAGGGCCAAGCCATAAGCGAGGGAGGAATAGGATCCTACATGCCCAGGGGACCCTGCCACAGAAGCAATAGAGGGAACCCTCCCAACAGGCTAAAGAGATCTGTATATCATGGCCAGAATCACCAGTTTTCCTCCACTAGAATGATCAAGTCAGGGTGAGCCCAAATCCTGTACAGAAGTCTGCTCAAAGGCCATGGAGGAAAGACATGCGGGAGCCCCTTCTGGGACCATGCCTAAAGAAGGGCATGTAAGCCACAGATCCTTCCTGCAGCTGAAAATTGTCACCTTGACATTCCCCTAGTTGGCCATCAGATTAAACACTGGCAGACTCCACCTCCAAATGAGTAAGTCAAACGGCCCAGAGTTTAGCTCCCACTCATCCAGATCCACAGTGTTCCAACTCAAGAATTCAGCCTACATGTTTCTGATGCCCACTATGTGGGCCGCTGACAGAAGAACTAGATGAGTCTCTGCAGAACAGAGCTCTGCCACCTCCGTGGCCACTCAGTGCTTTGGTGTGCCACCTTGCTATGGTATTGTCTGAGAACACTCTATCCTCCAGGAAGGACTGAAATCTCTGCATTGCCAGGCAGAACACCCTGGCCTCTAGGCTGTTGATCAACCAGGAGGCTTCCTGAAGGAACCAGCACCACTGTACAAACCAACTCAGATAATGCATCCCCCAGCCCAGCAGAATGGCATCCGTAGTGACTATCACCAATCCAGTGCCTCTAGAAGCATTCCATTCCATCACAGTTTGTAGCCACCAGGCCAACTCCTTCTTGATCTTCTGGAGAAGAGGTAGGTGTTGTAAAAAAAAAAAAAACCCTGGAAGCAGGGAGACCAGTGAGTCAGACGTTGTCTCTGCAGGGAGCAAATGCATGCTCTGGCCCAAGGTACCAATTCCAGGGTCAACACCATTGGTCAGAGGAGCTTCAGGTTGTCCCAGGCCCTGGGAGTTTCCTGAAAGCAAAAACCACTGAGCTGCAGCTTGTCCAACCTTTCCGGGTTGAGAAATATCCTACCCAATTGAGTGTTGTAGTGGCACCCAGATACTCCAAGTCCTGGGGAAGAACTAGGCTGTTCTTGCAGTAGTTAAATCACCCATTCCCAGCTTCTCCAACCAACAGATCACCAAGGTCATATCTGCCCTGGACTCCTCCATGGAGTCAAATCAAATGAGCCAGTCATCCAGGTATGGATGAACCCGCATTCTTTGCTTGCACAGGAAGACCAGCAGATACAAAACATGCACACTTACAATATACAGCCATCAGATGAGAGCAAAGTGAACAAGGGGACAAGCCACAAGTCATACGATGACAGATCCAAAATGGGTACATCCTACATGACCATGTTTCAGCATGTGCCTTCCTCAGGGGTATATCTGTAGAAAAAGTTGTGAATCAGTGTATAAAAATCAAATGAACTAGGGAAAGTTCTTAACCCCATTGCTCATGACCATTCATAAAATCTTAGTTAACACCATAGCATATACGAATCCAAAAGGAAGGCCTGCATTACTACCACGACCTTCGGAGAAGGTGCGAAGTGCAATGACCAGGCCAAAAAGCAGGGAATGAAACTGAAAATGGTGGCCCATGATGCAGAAGCGCTGATGTTGCTCCATGAATGGAATATGGAAGTATGCATCAGGAGAATCAAGGTGGTTAGAAAATTCCCTTGCTGGATCAACACTATAACCAATCTAAGGATTTCCATGCGGAAGCGAGGCACTCAAGCTTGGTACCGACTACTGTCAGGTCCAGAATGGATCGGAAGGACCCACCCTTTTGGTATCATTAAATAAATGCAATGCGTCCCCTGCAGAGGGCATAAGTATGATAACCTGTAACTGTAGGAGCTGAAGAGTTTCCTCAACTGCCACAAAACAAGGAGACTCCACAAAGGCATTCCAAAGAGGCTCTGCAAACTCCAGCGTGTACCCCTTTTCAAGGACCTTGAGGACTCACTGGTCTGATGTGATACAGATCCACTCTAGTTGGAGATGTCCCCTGATCACCTGTTCCTCGAAAGGGACCCACAAGACCTCATCATGAGGGTTTACTGGCTCCTAAGGAGGCATCTGCTCAGTCACGGGATTGCTGGGATCTCCAAAAGGACTGGCACTTCTTGGATTTAGGCACATAAGAGGAATAGGCTGTGTCCAAACTCTTTCCAGCCTTTAACCTCCCCCATGCTCCCCATTAAGCCATACTTGAGGAACCCCTGGACACTGTAGGAGTATTTGTCCAGTCTCTCTTTGAGCGAGCCTCTCCAAGGTCTTTTTCAACAGCTTCTCCAGGTCCTCCCCACAGAGCAACCTGCCCTTAAAGGGGAGTTTGCTCAGCTGTAGCTTGAACACAGCATTGGCAGATCAATTCCATAACCAGAGCTATCTTCAGGCCACCACTACCATGGACTTAGAAGAGATCCTGATGAAGTCATATAGGGCAAGAAATGACACTCCAGACTACAATCTTGTTACCTCTGGGTTGCCTGGCAATTGATGGATCCAGCTTAAGAGTGCTTGGGCCACCACTTCCACATAAAGTGCTGCCTGAATACCCAAGGCTGAAGGTCAGCTGTGCAGCGCTGCATGCGTGGCGCTTTACAAGTGCTGAATAGTAGTAGTAGTAGTAAGTCATTTAGGCATTCTTGAGGGTAGCTTCCACCCTTCCATCATGAGCCACTTTCTGTGCAGGGCCACCTTCCACTGGAAAGGTTGTGTGCTTTGTCACCACAGTTACAAGGGAATCTATCATAGGGAACCCAAAAAGCTGTTCCACCTACCCTTGGGGTAGAGGATACAGTTAAACCATGACCTTGGTGCTCCTCAACCCCACTTCTGATATCTCTCAGTCAGAGAACATGAGTTTTTGCAAGGGTTTTGAAAGACAACAAAAGCTGGAGGGTCACTGCAACCCCTCTAGAATATGGTCCACTTGTGAAATCTCCACTGGCGGGTGTGCCATAATATGCAGAGCCATCATGCTAAAAGGAGCAGTTGCAAAGGTTAAAGACTTACATCAAGCTTGGGTGTTACTGAAAAATACTATCTTGGAAGCCCAGACCAGCTGTATTCCACGCTTTAAGAAAAGTGGAAGGAAGTCCAAAAAACTGCCAGCATGGTTTAAAGGTGAGGTCAGAGAGGCTATTGTTGCCAAAAAAGCATCTTTCAGGAAATGGAAAATAGAGTCAAGCGACGAAACCTGGAAACAGCACAAGCACTGGCAAGTCAAATGCAAGGCACTGATAAAGCAGGCAAAGGGAGAATTTGAGAAGAAGCTTGCTGCAGAAGCAAAAACGCGAAATAAAGATTTTTTCAAGTACATTTGTAGCAAAAAACCTGTGAGAGAGTCAGTTGGTCCATTAGATGATAGAGGAGTTAAAGGGGCACTAAGAGGTGACAAGGCGATAGCGGAGAGACTGAATGAATTCTTTGCTTCGATCTTTACTGAGGAAGATGTAGGGATGTTACCCATGACTGAAGTGGTATTTAAAGGTGCAGAAGAATTGAAGGAAATATTGATACATCGGGAAGATGTATTACAACTATTAGATAAACTGAAGAGTAGCAAATCACCTGGGCCGGATGGTATACATCCAAGGGTGTTGAAAGAACTGAAATATGAGATTGCAGACCTGCTATTAGTAATCTGTGAACTATCATTAAAATCATCTCTAATAACTGAAGATTGGAGGATCGCCAATGTAACACCAATTTTTAAAAAGGGTTCCAGGGGTGATCCGGGAAACTACAGACTGGTGAGCCTCACGTCAGTACAGGGAAAAATGGTAGAAACCATCATAAAGAATAAAATTACTCAGCATGTAGATAGTCATGGCCTAATGGGAGACAGCCAACACGGCTTTAGACAAGGAAGATCTTGTCTTACTAATCTGTTATGTTTTTTTGAAAGTGTGAATAAAGAGGTGGACAAAGGTGAGTCGGTTGATATAGTGTACCTGGACTTTCAGAAAGCCTTTGACAAGGTCCCTCATCAGAGACGTTTGGCAAAACTAAAGAGTCATGGGATAGGAGGCAGTGTACTACTGTGGATCAAGAACTGGTTAAAAGAAAAAAAGCAGAGGGTTGGGCTAAATGGCCAATTTTCCCATTGAAGAAAGGTGAATAGTGGTGTACCCCAGGGATCTGTGCTGGGTCCGCTGCTTTTTGACATATTCATAAATGACCTGGAAAGTGGAATAACGAGTGAGGCTATCAAATTTGCAGATGACACAAAACTATTTAAAGTTGTTAAAACCCAAGAGGATTGTGGAAAATTCCAAGAGGATCTTGATAAATTGGAAGACTGGGCATCCAAATGGCAGATTTAATTTAATGTGGACAAGTGCAAAGTTATGTATCTAGGGAAGAACAACCCAAACTATGGTTACACAATGCAAGGTTCCACATTAGGAACCACCACCCAGGAAAAAGATTTAGGCGTCATTGTGGATAGCATGTTAAAACCCTCGGCCCAGTGTGCAGCAGCATCCAAGAGAGCAAATAGAATTCTAGGTATCATAAGGAAAGGAATGGAAAATAAAACAAAAGATATTATAATGCCTCTGTATCGTTCCATGGTGAGACCGCACCTTGAATATTGTGTGCAATTCTGGTCGCCATATCTTAAAAAGGATATAGCATTATTAGAAAAGGTTCAGAGAAGAGCCACCAAAATGGTAAAGGGGATGGAAGGATACTCCTATGAAGAAAGGCTAAAAAGGTTAGGGTTCTTTAACCTGGAAAAAAGAAGGCTGAGGGGAGATATGATGGAAGTCTATAAATTAATGAACGGAGTGGAACTGGTAAACGTAGATCGATTGTTTACGTTATCAGAATATAGAAAGACTAGGGGACATGCAATGAAGCTACAGGGTAAACTATTTAAGACTAATAAAATAATTTTTTTTTCCCTCAACATGTAATCAAACTCTGGAATTTGTTACCGGAGGATGTAGTAAAGGCTGTTAGTGTAGCTGGGTTTAAAAAAGGTTTAGACAAGTTCCTGGAGGAAAGGTCCATAAACCATTATTAAGAAGGGACCCAGGATATCAAGCTTGACCCAGTACAAGCATTGCGGAACCTGTGTCTTTTGGGGAAACTGCTAGGTACGTATGACCTAGATTGGCCACTGTTGGAAACAGGATACTGGGCTTGATGAACCTTCGTCTGACCCAGTATGGCATATCTTATGTTCTTATGTATAAAAGTGAAAAGGTCCTCCCTGTGAAAAAAACGGATCACTGATGAATCCTCTTCCAAATGCCAGTGGAGGTTCCCCTTCCACTGGTGACTAAACCATTATAGATAGAGTCCTCCTTTTCTCCCCAACCTCCTCCCCCCAAACGTGAGGGGAAAGGGCTGGGCTCTCAGAGGAATGGGCAGGAGAAAAAGAAATATGGTGGTGCTTAACCACCTTGCCATCAGAGGGAGAAATGACAGAGAGTCCCAAGTCTCCTATAGGGGAAGTCAGGACTGTAGACCCCTAAGAATGGGACTTCCATGCAGCTACTAGACACTGGAAACTGCCCATGAGCTGTAGCAGGAGCTGTAGCCCATGAGCTGTAGCAGGAGCAAAGTCAGCTGAGAACGGGCCTTGGGGCCCAGAAGAACCTTCAGGAACTTGCCGATTTGAGTCTGCAGTCATCTTTCCACATGCCCCCTTGAGCCAGGAGAGACCATGTAGCCATACAAGATGCCTGAAAGGAGGAGCTTTTTTAAAGCTGCCTTATTCAAGCAACAAAGGGCCAAATAAAGAAACAGGACAACAATTAATAAATAGGGGAAAATATTAACAGAGCATGCAGAAATAGGACAGTGAGTGGGAAGAGGGGCCTGGGTTCAGATTTACCCAGACCCCTATAGGGTTCTCCTTTCTGCTCTCCAGCCCACCAGCACTAGACACAGGGCTTATGTCACCTCAAGGAGAAAATGGGTGTATCCAAGCTCTGTGCAAACATTGGGTCAAGGTCTCAAACTCAGAGGCCAAAAGACTGATCTGGGTCTGGGGAGACAGGCCTATATGCGCTGCTGCACCAGTTCACACACTTTGCCATCTGCTGGAGGCAGACAATAGTGGCTTCTCTCAGTGCTGCACCAGTGCATATACAAGTCATGACATCACTCAAAAGTTGCTCTGGTCTGCCTTCACCTGCTGGCTGAGGAGCATAACACCTTCTTGTTTTGACTGGTCTAGATGGATAAGGAAAAATAAACCGCTTGATGAGCACAATGCCCGAGAAAGGGTGTAGGGAGAGATAAAAGAAGCAAGTCAATGAGGATCTGCAGAGTGAATGCACTTGTAGATCAATAGAAGTCTGAATTGTATGTGGAAATGAATAGGGAGCCAATGAAGTGACCTGAGAAGAGAGGTTACATGAGTGTAACGTTAGTGGCAAAAGATTAGCTGTGCAGCTGAATGGACTGAAGGGAAGTTGATTCAATGGAATCCATTGAGGAGCAGGCTGCAATAGTCTAAAGGGCAGGTAACAAGAGTATGGATAAGGGTCTTGGTAGTGTGTTCAAAAGAGAGGAGACAAATTTTGCTGTTATAGAGAAAAAAAACAATAGGTTGGATATGTGCAGAGAAAGAGAGAGAACAAGTAAAGGTGACCCCAAGGGAAACTGAGGAATGTTTGTGGTAAGCAGATTTCATTAGATATGGAACTAAAGAAGTAGGTAACTTAGGGGGTTTGTCTACTCAGCCGCCTTAGATCGCACTTTGATGCGGTAGTCACCACACTGGGATGCAGCTCACAGCTACACTAAAATGGATAGATACCACACCATTCACAGAAGATGAGGTGTTAGAACAACTTGCTAAACTGAAAGTGGACAAAGCCATGGGACCGGATGGGATACATCCCAGGATACTGAAAGAGCTCAGAGAGGTTCTTGCAGGACTGTTAAAGGATGTCTTCAACAGATCCTTGGAAACAGGAGAGGTTCCTCAGGACTGGAGAATGACTGATGTCGTACCTCAACAGAAAAGTGGACAGGGAAGAAGTGTCAAACTACAGGCCCGTGAGCCTTACCTCGGTGGCGGGAAAAGTAATGGAGGTGCTCCTGAAGAGCGAATAGTGAACTTTCTCAAAACCAACAGGTTGCAAGATCCGAGGCAACATGGTTTTACCAAAGGATGGTCTTGCCAAACAAATCTGATTGAGTTCTTTGACTTGGTGACCAAGGAACTAGATCAGGGGCATACAATGGATGTCATCTACCTGGATTTCAGCAAAGCCTTTGATACTGTTCCTCATAGGAGGCTTGTCAATAAACTCAGTAGCTTGGGGATGGGTCCCAAGATGGTAAACTGGATTAGAAATTGGTTGACTGACAGACAACAGAAGGTGATGGTACATGGAGCTCACTCGGATGAAAGGAAGGTGATTAGCGGGATGCCCCAGGGTTTGGTCCTGGGCCTGGCACTGTTCAATGTATTTGTGAGTGATATTGCTGAAGGACTGAATGGAAAAGTCTGTCTTTTTGCAGATGACAGAAAAATTTGCACCAGGGAGTGGTTAACATGAGGAAAGATCTACAAAAGCTGGAAGAATGGTCTAATACTTGGCAACTACGATTTAATTCAGAAAAATGCAGTGTCATGCAGTTGGGTAGCAGAAATCCAAGGGAAATGTACGCGATAGGGGGCAAGAGGTTGGTGTGCACGGTTCAGGAGAAAGACCTTGATGTGATTATCTCTGATGATCTCAAGGTGGCAAAACAGTGCGACAAGGCGGTGGCAAAAGCCAGGAGGATGTTGGGCTGCATACAAAGAGGGATTACCAGCAGAAAGGAAGAGGTACTTATGCCACTGTACAAGTCACTGGTGAGGCCTCACTTGGAATACTGTGTTCAGTTTTGGAGACCATATCTTGCAAAAGATGTAAAAAGACCGGAAACTGTTCAGAGGAAGGCGACCAAAATGATTTGGAGCCTACGTCAGAAGCCTTATGAGAAGAGACTTGAAGACCTAAATATGTACACTTTGGAGGAGAGGAGGGACATGGGAGATATGATTCAGACCTTTAAATACTTAAAGAGAAATGATGAACAAACAAACCTCTTCCAAAGACGGGGAAGCTGTAAAACTAGAGGGCATAACAGGAAGCTACAAGGTGGTAAATTGAAAGGCAATGTCAGGAAATATTTTTTCACTGAAAGGGTGGTAGATGCTTGGAATGCCCTCCCGATGGAAGCGGTGGGGGCAAACACGGTGACAGAATTCAAAATGGCATGGGACAAACACAGTGGATCCCTTTATAGCAACAGGATAAAAACAAAATAAACTGAAACATATAACTTCTGAACCATTTAACGTCTCAACAAATAGGGGTGTCCTACATGGAGTGGTGGGATCACCCCTAAACAAAGACATGGGGAAGGGTGGCCTGCACCTACTCTTGCCATCTTGCTGGGCAGACTAGATGGATCATGCTGGTCTTTATTTGCCGTCATCTACTATGTTACTATTAAATAAAGCCACCATTTTAAAGCATCCACAATCTGTCTCATTCCCTGCAGACCCAAAGATATGAGCCTGGTTAGTGCAGACTGCAAGGGATTTTGCAAGGCTAAGAAAAATTTGGGGACCCTATGGCAAGTACAGCCAAAGTCCCAAATAAGGAGAATTCCAGCAGCCACTGAAATCCTAACCTGTCTCCACCCAGATAAAGTCTTCTATGACTTTTTCCGTCCTTCCATGAATGACAATTTTGCATACAAAACCCCCTCAAAGATGTCCTCTAATCCTCTGAGAGTGGGAAAGAGCTGGTTTCCCTCCTGTTGGCCATGACGCCTAATACATAATCGAGCCGCTGACTTTAGTTGGCATATTAATGTACATGTAGGGGGATATTCTGTGTGCTAATTGGCCTTTTTGATTTGGGCTAGTTTCTGCCGGGAAACCCAATATATCGACTGAAGTCTGCATTACTACAGCCACTCTGTCATAGTAGTGCTACTGAATTCTGCAGATTGTTAATTTTCTATCTCAGATGTTAAAGCCTGTAATTCCCATTACCATGCTAATTTTAACACTGGTTAGCACACAGACCACTAAATATATGTAGACATACCAAGTCTCATGCAGTAGCATGAGACTTGATCAACGGGAAAGGATCTCATTCTCACATTCCGTGAGTCAGTCCTCTCACAAATCACAGCGCCTCCCCAAAAGCTATGTGAGGACAGGCTCTGAATAGAGCGAGGTTCTGCGGCATAGAAGGTACCTGGAACATTCTGTGCTCCTTGCTTTCTGTCATTAAGAAGCCTGGCACATCCCCGCAGAAGCCTCCCAGGACCATCCAAAACTGAAACTGACCTTTAACTGGACAGAGCTCTGGACAGACAGGGCATAAAGGCTGCAACCCACTATCAGGCTACATTAGATCAGTTGATGGCAGGTAATCAGGACATGTGATGAGAGTGGTGAAAACAAATAGCAATGACCCTCACCCGGAGCTTTGCAAACTGGATCTTCCTGTGCTGCAGCCAGCAAGACTTCTTCCTGGGCCACATGCTTCTTAAACTGCTAACCAAAAGTGAACCACATGGAAAAGATGTTCAGTCTGCAGTTTAAGCAGCTTACGGCCTAGGAGGGAGTGCTGACAGCTGCAGTGGAAAAAGGGCAGCCAGGTCGTCACTCCTGAGGGGGAAGACGGAGGGGAGGAGGGGGCAGAGATGGGTGTGAAGCTGAGTGGGAGGCAGAGTAAAGCATTAACAATTAGGGGGAAGGGAAACATAAGGAGCCACTGGAGGTACAACAGAGGTGAAAGAAAAACACAAGGTGAGGGGGGGGGGGACCTTGAGTCCTTGAGCGTGCAGAAGAGAGACATCTCAGGCCCTAGGGAAAGAGTAGGATCTGAGAGAAGAGGGAGGAGGGCACTTAGATGTTTCCAGATTTAAATACCTGACGAATCTCACTTTTTGGGACGGTAGATTTCACTGTTTTGGAAGGCCTACCCTTGGCACGGTATGTAACAAGTAGCCGCCAAATTTAAAATATGCTTACCTGCACAGTGCTTCTGCATCAAAATACCTGGAATGCCGTTGATCGATAATGATGATTTCATGATGTTTATCCAAAAAGCTTTCTAGTGCAGATTCTGGTGTCCTGGCGATATTACACCTAAATCCTGCTTTTTCACATGCCCAACAGAATCCATTACTCTGGCTGTCTTCTTTGGCAAATACTAAAAGTACCTGGTTCAAAAATACATTAAAATATTTTAATCTCTAAAAACTGCCATTTATCTTGACTAGTTCAATAAAACTATCTGTCCTAAGCTATGTAAACATATTACTGTACCTACTAAGTATTGCATGATAGCAGCTTTATAAAAACACCATCAAATTTACACTACTATTACACATTTATATAGCTTACAGTTTATTTACTTTATATATCACAAATCAAAAATTACAATATCTAAGTGGTTTACAGTATCATAAGAGGAACAACATACCCAAACACTACAAAGGGTGGCAAGGGTGAGGCTGAAGGAATCTACAAGATATAAACCTCACTCTACAGAGAAAGCTGGCCACAATTTATTTATTTAATCTGTTTTATGTACCACCTTATCCTTCAATCAAAGTGGATGGTAACACAACATGGGGTCTACATTCAACAAGAGGGGCGATGACAAGACATACACAAACTATCGGGAGTTGCTTCAGTTCTCACTATGGAATGCATACCGTTTGAAAGTTATATTACTTGTCCATATGAATCTACGAACAGGTGTGTTTTGAGGGATTTGCGGAAGTCCTTGAGGTCATTCTGGACTCTTAATTCTTCGGGGAGGGAGTTCCACAGATCCGGCGCCGAGAGTGAAATAGCCCTTTTGGACGTTGCTTGTTTTGTCCTATGGTAACCAGCGGGAGTGCGGAGTCTTTGCAGTACCTGTGATAATGCGTGCTGCAGTATTCTGAACTAGTTGACGTGGATGGACAATGCGGTCAAGACACACAGATAAAACAAACAAGTTCTTTCATGAACTGATATTTCTAGCTATTGGACATGTTTCAGCGCTCTTGAGTTATTTATTTATTCATGAATGTGTTCTTTCATACCAAGGAGTAGCCTAGTGGTTAGAGCACTGGCTTGGTAACCAAGAGACCTTGGTTCAATTCCCACTAGCACTCCTCGTGGCCTTGGGCTAGTCACTTAATCCTCCATTGCCTTGGAAGAAAGGTCTGGCAATCTACTTCCGGTCACACTGCCAAGAAAACCCAGGAGCTGCAGGGTCACCAGGAGTCAGCACCGACTCTAAGGCATACATTGCATTGCATATCTAATATCAAAGCGTTTTACGTGGAACAAGTAAAAACCTACAAGTAACAGAAAACAGCGAATATGGGCAGTAACTAGAAAATAGCAAACATTATAACTTTCTAACATTGATTAAATATAATCAAGCATACATCATGATAGCAATAGGATTGGGTGTCTTATCGGGACTATGGTAGCTGCGTCATCTAAGGGGAGGCATAACAGGCAAAGGGAAGAAGAGGTTGGGAGGGATGGGGGGATTTTAAACTGTGTAGGTATTTGCTGTAAAGCACACAATCAGGGTCAGTTCAAAGTGTTGGTGCCCTAGGCAAACCTTAAGCCTGCCTCGGCTGTCAGAATCTATTGTTTAGCACCACTATCCTGCTCTTTGCTACCCACCCAGAAGTTACTGCCTAGTTTGCCTAGTGGTTGGGCCAGCCCTGTATGTACTGCATGTAGTAAAGGTACCGTGTGGTGTGTTTTTCACCACAGGTCTCAAGTATCTCACTTTTGCTTTGTTTGCTCTTGATCTGTCATCCTGAGTAGGGAGATAATCTAGTTAGATAAGTATAAGTAGGCAGTTAAGTTTTAAACCTGTCCTGGAAAGACCTCTTGATTCACCCACTGTAGTTTCCCAGCATTGTACTTAAATAAGCAGCAGTTTACTCCCGGATTTTCCTGATGCAGTCTGGAGAAATCATTAGCAAAAAGCACCACACTAAACGGACAGTGCACTGGGCATGCAAAAGAACACTGAATTTTAAACTGCTCCCGAAGTAAAAAGCTAAATTTTAGCATATATTCTTACTTGTCTCAAAATGTTTAACCTTTACTCCAGCTCAGGGCTAGGAGTACATACAGATGCACTGCAGGGACAAAAGGGACACTCCACCTCAGATGAGCTTGTCCAGCAACTATTCCTGGTGGCTCAAATGGGCCCCCAACCCTGCAAAGATATCCTAGGTGGCCCCTTGCCTTCCCATCTCGGACCCCACAACAAATGGGCCCCTTGAAACCCCCCAACCTCACAAAATAAACCCTAGTAGCCCAGGTGGGCCTACAGACCCTCTGACCTTGTGCCCAACATCCCCTTCCCCATTTTTAAGTCAGCAGACAGCTGCAGTTCCCTCTCACACCTGCTTTCCAGCACCATTTTCCAAAATGGCAGCACCTGACTTTCAGCAATGGAAAACACTCCCTTAATTTGACAGATTGACCCCTAGCAGTGTATCCTGATGTGCTGTCAGGTGAGGCTATTCTGAAAGACGGCAACGGTAGGAGAGGTTTGCTGCTGGATACCTCCCCGCACTACAGATGATTGGTCCAAAGGGCTCCAGAAACATGGAGGCTCTATGGTCAAGGGCCTCCCTGTGCTGGGTGCCCTGAACTAGATAGCCTGGGGGCGGGGGGAGCAACAGAAGGATAAAGGGGAGAGGGACCCAGGGCCCCTTTAGGCTACCAGGAAATGTTTGGAGTGGAAAGTCAGTCTGAATTTAAAAAAAAAAAAAAAAAGTTAAATGTCTACCTTCCTGTCACTGCCTAAGACAATCTTTGCTCAGACACTGACCAAAAGGGAGACATTTTACTTGTGATGTAGCAAACCGCTGTAGATTACTGTGGTATTTTGTGCCATTATTTCTGTAGTGCACACTTTTTAACACCGTGGAAGTCTGTATGCCATTAGTTTACTGCATCATGAGCAAAAGGTTTTTTGTTGTTGTTTTTTTTTTAGCATGTGCATTTGATTGTTGTTTGCTGAAACTTAGCGGACTCTTTTAATGCACAGTTTATTACATCGAGCTATGTGGGGAAAGGGAGGGTTCAAAGACAGCAATTTAGTCAGTACATTCTTGAACAGAAATGTAAATAGAATGTCTTCTACGTGTATTTCCCCACCCCCATATGGTGTATTTAATTTTAGTTTGCCGTTTCATAGTGTATGCTATTATAATAAGGAAATATGTGTAGTTGTTAGCGTATTTAACAGTTTTATTTTTATACCACTTTTTCATTTTAGTCAAAGCAGTTTCCATTGGAACTTAAACTTGATAATGTACATTAAACAGGGACATTGATAACTTGGATTATTCTGAGGCAATGGAGGGTTGTGACTTGCTCAAGGCTACAAGGAGTGCTAGTGGGAATCGAACCCTGGTCTCTGGGTTCCCAAGCCAGTGTTCTAACCGCTAGGCCACTACTTCTTGTCATATTTTTCTGAAATACAGGATTTGGAAGACTTTTTAAACACTGGTCTGACAAAATATCTATTCTTGTGCATGATATTATAATAAATCTGCAAAATTTTCTGTTTAGATGATTTCTGCACAACATCCTTCACCAAAACATTTGCAATAATATCTGCAAAAGAGAATGGGGTATTGGTGATAAATCTGTATAAAGTTCGAAGTGGAGGGTTTATGGTCATTTATCATCTGCCAGAGAGGAATCAGGAGATGGAGATTAATGTAATGTTTCAAACGTTAATGGTTGTTGGGGATTTTAACGTAAATGTGAACAATACTTCCTACCCTTAGGCAAGTCATTTTTAACTAATTTGATAGTTCTGTATATGAAACAGATTAGGATTCCTACCCATAGTAAAGGTCGCATTTTGCATCTCGTAGGTGAAGATGAGGGCAGAAGAAAATCTTACAGCTAAGGAACTACCGTGGTCAGTTCATTTCCTTTGATATCTCCAACAGTGTATATTCTAGGGAAAGAGAGAGTGAGGTTAGGTAGGAAGATACCAAACATGAGAGGGAAGGTAGATAAGATTCAACCACAGGAGGTGCTACTAGGGTATTTAAGACTAAGAGGAGGGGGAGAAGGGGAACTGGAAGAATGAGTAGCTCTAAGGAATCAGGGGATGGGGTGGGTGTTTAAATACCCTATTAGCACCTCCTATAGTTGAATCTCATCTATCTTCCCTCTCATCTTTGGTATCTTCCTACCTTACACAGGTAAGCAGGAGGGGGTTGTTCCATTTTTTTGTTAGATTTACTTGTGTTGAAATGTCAGAATCATAGTTTAGAGAGGGAATGGCAGAAGAGTAAAAAGCACGAGATATAAGGGATCCCCATTAATCGCATCTATATTCAGGCAGGGAGGGATATGTCCCAAAAAAATATTTTTCAGCAGATATTTTGGTGGCAGAGTACTCAGTCAGAGATTCATATCATATTGTTTTATTTATTTGTATTTAGCACACACCTCTCTAATAGTAGTTCAAGAAGAGTTATATTCAGGTACAGTAAGTATTTCACTGTTCGCAGAGGGCTTACAATCTAACTTTATGCCTGAGGCAATGGAAGGTTAAGTAATTTGCCTAAGCCAATAAGGAAGGTCAGTGAGATTTGAATAGTGGCTGTCTTGGTTACCAGCCCACTTTTTAAACCTCTGGGCTACTCCTCCACTCCACTGATAGGTTGTGGGAGAGAGAGGAGCAACAGAGGTCTTTGGTGAATTTTTCATCTCTACAGTCTTAAGTTGAGGAAGAACTGGCTAAAGGCGATAAAGAGAGAGAGGTGGAGGAGTAGGGGGTTGGAGGAAGACGAGGCAGTACTAGGCCATTGTCCTTAAGGGAGATCTGGGTCAGTTTCAGAAAGATAAAGTCTGGTGCTAGTTTATTAGATTTCTCTAAACTAGACCTGATAAAGGGCTTGGGGAAAAGTTGTTGAAATTTGAAAGGTATTATTAATTTGTCATTAGAAAAAGCGTGCCGGCCTCATAATCTGAAGGATTCCATTCTGACTCCTATACAGAAGGAAGGAAGGGTTAGATAGGGAGCTCTATGAGAGCTATAAGCCACTAGTTAATTAACAACAGAGTAGTGAATACTCAAGGACAAATTTTAATCATACCTGATCATTTCCTTTTCTTGAATCCTGCGAGGCCAGAGCAGACAAGTGGGTTATGCTCCCTTGCCAGCAGGTTGAGGCAGAATTGAGCATTTTGCAATATCATCAGGAGGTATAATCACTGGTGCAGCACTGAGAGAAACCAGTAAGATACTTAGTAAGGAGTAAGCAAGACTGAAAAACTTAGAGATAACAAGAACAATTAGAAAAAAAACTGGCAACCATTAGAACATATTTGGCTGCCTTACCATAATATAAAGTTGACCAGGCTCTGTAACAGTGTATAGTGCAACAGCTGTAAGACACCCCAACCCGCAGTAAAGTCTTCCAGGGTGGGTCCTTGGCTGGTCTAGCAGGATTCAAGGAGAAAAAATTCTCAAATATGATTATAATTTCTCCTTCCTTATCCTGCTAGACATTCCAGACAAGTGGGATGTACCCAAGCAGTCAGGACACTGGGTGAAAGGAAAATAATGGTCTGGCCAGAACAGCCTTGCTAAAAGTGCCATCAGCACTTGCTCTCACATGTAACCTGTAGCGTTTCAAAAAGGTACTCAAAGAAGACCAGGTAGCCACCTTACAGAAGTCTGCTAGAGACACTGGGGCTGACTTGGCTCTAGTGAGACCTAGTGGAGTGAGTTATGACTTCCTCTGGTACCTGCTTCCTGGTCAGAAGGTATGCTGAAATAATGGCCTCTTTGATCCAGCAGGAAATGGAGGATTTGGCTATTGCCTGTCCTTTCCTTGGACCACTGAAGAGAACAAAAAGATGGTCCAACGAAACAAAAAAGTTGGTCTCTTCCAGGTATCTGGGCAATAGCCTCATCAAATCTAGGATACGCAGAGAGGAATCCAACTTGAGGTCGTCTTCCAAAAAGTAGGGCAGAACTTTTGCCTAATTAAGCTGAAAAGAGGAGATCATCTTCGAAAGGAAAGAGTACCGTTTGCAATGCGACCAAAGCTGCTGAAATAATCAAAAAGAGCTTACAGCAGAACAAGACTTGCAGCTCTGAGACCCAACTGGTGGAGGCAATCACCATCAGAAACGCTGTCTTAAGACTCAAATCTATGAGAGAGGTTTTGTAGATGGGCTTGAAAGGGGGACCTTTCAATGTTTTCTTCACCAATGAGAGGCTCCACCGAGGGACAACCAAATGAAAGGAAGGTAAATCTGCTTAACCTCGTTGAAGAATAGAGTAATATCAGGGAATCTGCTCCTGGTAGCATGCCAAGGCTGCAATCAGTACTTTAAATGAGCTCAGAGCCAAACACTGCTTGTAGAATGCCAGCATGGTTCCGAAGTCCGCTTTCCCAGCTGAGAGGGCCTGAGAAGAATACCATCTCTCAAAGCACCTCCAAACCCTCATGTAGGCTAAGGTTGAGGCCCTATGGGCCCTAAACAAGGTATTCACCATCGCACCAGAGTAGCCTCTCTCAAGTGTCAAGCCATAAGTGAGAAGGGAATGGAGTCCTCCATTATCAGAGGATTCTGCTGAAGGCGGCTCTTTTCCTGTGGGAGCTGGAGCAGAAGTGGAAGCTCTACCAGCAGTCTGATCAGACCCACTTACCACGGCTGCACGGCCAGTCTGGAGTGACCAGAATCACTGCGCCCAGATGAGCTTGAATCCTGAGGAGTAGACATCTCACCAGAGGCCACATGAGGGGCAAAGAAATAGAGAACTCTCTTCTGCAGCCACACTTATAGCAGGGCATCCAAGCATGCTGGTCCCTGTGGTAACTGAAGAAACTCCTCACCTTGACAATGTCCCACATGACCATCAGATCAAGCACTGGGAGACCTCACCTTCACACTATAAGGCTGAACTCATAGGGGCTCAATTCCCATTCTCCGGAATCCACTGTGCTCTGACTCAGAAATTCGGTCTGTCTGTAGAGTGTCAAATCACACCCCCAAATACTCCAACTCCTGAGAAGGACTGAGGTTGCTTTTGGGGTACATCATTATGTGAGGCTCCAACTCTGGCCCTAATCAAATCCAGGTTAAAAACACACCTCTTTGAGGCTGCTTTTGGATTCTGAACCCCAATCCTGTTCACCACTTATGTGTATCTTACCACGCTCTAGTCCCTACTTTTGTAATGTTGTGTATATTGATTAGCTTGTAAGCTCTGATGAGCAGGGACTCTCTTTTACATTTATATGTACAGTCCTGCATATGCCTCGTAGCATTACACAAATAAGAAGTCCCAACTGTTCCAGCCACTGAATCACAAGGGTTATGTCCACTCTCAATTTCTCTTGGGAATCAGACCAGGTCAGTCATACAGGTAAGGGATGAAGCCAGATCCCCTGCTTGTACAGGAATGTTACTACTACCACCACTTCTTTTAAGAAAGTGTGGAGTGCCATAGCTAAGATAAAGGGCAGAGTCCTGAACTGGAAATATCGGACCAGGATGAAGGAGGACCCGCTGATGCTGTTTCTCTGATGGGAATTTGAAAGTAGGCCTCGGCCAGGTCCAGGGAAGTAAAGAATTCCACCAGATGAAGATGCCATGACCAAGCAGATGGTCTTCATTCAAAAATGGGGAACCCTGGGCCTGGCATTGAACACCTTTAAGTCGAGGATGGGCCAAAAGGAGCTGCCTTTCTTAGGCACCATGAAGTAGATGGAATACCGGACCCTAACCTTGGTCTGCGGAAAGCACAAGTATGCAGGGGGCAACTGCAGGGGGCATTGCAAAGTGTCTGTGACTACCACTCACTTGGGTGGGAAGCTGCAAGAAGACTCTATGGCAGTGGTTCTCAACCTTTTTTGTACCGTGACCCCTTTTACCGTTGGTCAACTTGTGGTGACCCCCAATGATAAAATCAAATGCGTCTCTCTTCCTTTACCGTTAACGCATTGTCGCTGTAATCATTTGTTGAATTATTAATATATTATAGGCCTTTGCAATATGTTTTTATTTATAAAATACTTATTTAAATAATCAAAACAACAAGTAACAATATTTGATTTCAAAATTATGATGATTTTGTAGTCAAATCACTAATATGAAATAAAATTATTTTTTTTACCTTTGTTGTCTTACCAATTTATTCTCTGATCATGCTGGTCCCGATCTGAGGCTTCTGCTTTCCTGTCTTCTCTTAGCTCTCTTTCTGTGGTCTATGGTCCATCTGCCAGTTCTTATCTCTTTTGTTTTCTTCACTTCTTTCCATCAGCCTATTTCCAGTCCCAGTAACCCTCCCCAGTATCAGCCCCTTTCCAGTCCTCACTCCCAGTACCTTCCAATGTCAACTTGCATTCCCATGACTGCCACTGGTGTCCATTCCCTTCCAGTCCCCCTCCTTCCCCACTGATCAGTCCCTTCTAGTACAAATACCATGGCAGCCCCTCTCAGATCCACTCCCTTTCAGTTCCATGCTCCCATCCCCTTGTATCAGCCCACTTGTAGCCTTAGCCCCCAGTTTTCTTCCAGGGTCAGCAGCTCTATCCTCCCCTCCCCACAATCAGCCCATTCCCAGTCAAAGCCCCCTAATCAGCTCACTTCTAGTGCTAATCCCCCTCAACCCCATTACCAGTCCTACCCCCCCCCTAATCAGCCCAATACCAGTCCTACCCCCCATCAGCTCATTTCCAGTGCTAGTCCCCCCCTCAACCCCATTACCAGTGCTAGGCTCCCCTAATCAGCCCATTTCCAGTCCTAACCTCACTGATCAGCTCATTTCCAATGCTAGACCCCATCAGTCCATTACCAGTCCTACCCCCCCTTGATAAGTCCATTCCCAGTCCTAGCCTTCCCTAATCAACCCATTACCATTCGTAGCCCCCCCATCTGCCCATTACCAGTGCTAGCACCCCCATCAGCCCATTATAATCCTAACCCGCACTGTCTCTCGCCTCTGTCCAGCATTTATCCCGTCTGTCCAGTATGTCCCCATGTCTCTCCCCTTTGTCCATGCCAGCCTACTCCCTCCATGTCAGCCCCCCTCCCTCCATCCATCCATATCAGCCCCCTCCCTCCCTCCCTCCATGTCAGCCCCCATCCTTCCATCCGTCCATGTCAGCCCCCCTCCCTCCATCCATCCCTCCATGTCAGCCCCCATCCTTCCATCCGTCCATGTCAGCCCCCCTCCCTCCCTCCCTCCCTCCCTGCCCCCATCCCTCCCTCCCTCCCTGTCAGCCCCCTCCCTCCCTCCCTCCCTCCATCCATCCATATCAGCCCCCATCCCTCCCTCCCTCCCTCCCTGTCAGCCCCCTCCCTCCCTCCCTCCCTCAATGTCAGCCCCCATCCTTCCATCCGTCCATGTCATCCCCCCTCCCTCCATCCATCCCTCCCTCCATGTCAGCCCCCATCCTTCCATCCGTCCATGTCAGCCCCCCTCCCTCCCTCCCTCCCTCCCTCCATATCAGCCCCCATCCCTCCCTCCCTCCCTGTCAGCCCCCATCCCTCCCTCCCTCCCTCCATCCATCCATATCAGCCCCCATCCCTCCCTCCCTCCCTCCCTGTCAGCCCCCCTCCCTCCCTCCCTCCCTCCCTGTCAGCCCCCATCCTTCCATCTGTCCATGTCAGCCCCCTCCCTCCATCCATCCATCCATATCAGCCCCCTCCCTCCCTCCCTCCCTCCATGTCAGCCCCATCCTTCCATCTGTCCATGTCAGCCCCCCTCCCTCCCTCCCTCCATGTCAGACCCATCCTTCCATCTTTCCATGTCAGCCCCCTCCCTCCATGTCAGCCCCCATCCTTCCATCTGTCCATGTCCGCCCCCTCCCTCCCTCCCTCCCTCCATCTCAGCCCCCTCCTTCCATCTGTCCATGTCAGCCCCCATCCCTCCATGTCAGCCCCCCTCTGTCGATGTCAGCCGTGTTGCAGGTTGTCTGCCTCCCTTCTAATGCAGCCGCGGCTCTCTGCCTCTTAGGGAACCGCGGCTGTACCTGTAAAATCATTGCGGAGCCCTTCCTGTCTCGATGGGCTCCATGCAGCATTGTCCCGCCTCCAAAGGAAGTTGTTTACCACTTCCTTTGGAGGCGGGACAATGCTGCACGGAGCCCGTCGAGACAGGAAGGGCTCCGCAACGATTTTACAAGTACAGCCGCGGTTCCCTAAGAGGCAGGGAGCCGCGGCTGCAGAAGAAGGCGGTGAGTTTGCCGGAGTTTGCTGCTGCCGAGAAGCGGACTCGGCAGCGGCAGCAACTTGTGCACATCTTAATTTTTTTTTTTAAACTTGGTGGAGGCTAAGCGACCCCCGCTAAATCCTGTGGCGACCCCCGTTGGGGTCGCGACCCACAGGTTGAGAACCGCTGCTCTATGGTGTCTCAGAGAAGCTCTGCAAATTCCAATGCATACTCTTGAACTAGGATCCTAATTAATCTTTGGTCTGAAGTGATCTGGGTTCAATCCGAGAGACAGCGTCAGAGGCAACCCTTACAGCCTGTACTTTGGAAGGAACCCAACTGGATCTCACTGTGAGGACTTGCTGGGGTTGGCTCTTCCTGGATCAAGATCCATAAGGAGAATAGGCTGAGCTAGAGCCTCTGGATGCCCTTGGATGTCTCCAGGCTCCCCGAGACGTTCTTCAAGGTGCTGGGGCAAGCATCCTAAGGCCAATCTTGCAGTAACCTCTGAAGTCAGGGCTTTCACCAATTTTTCTTCTATGAACAGCAGCCTGCCCCGAAAGGGGAGCTTGCTAAGATGCAACTTTGAGACCGTATCTGCTGACCAGTTGTGAAGCTTGAGCCACTATTTAGCCAAAACCACAACTGCTATAGATCTGGAGGACACTGAGCAGATTGTGGCCAACACCTTATACAAACATGGCTCCCAATTTTAGCCTGGCAGTCTCAGGACTGTTCAACATCAGTTGAATCCAGAGCAGAAGTATCTTGGCTACAAGGTCGGCACAAAGGGTTGTCTGGAAGCCCAAAGCTCAGGCCATAAAGGCATCTACCCTCCTATCATGAACCTTTGTAAGCACTGCACTGCCTTCTACTTGAATAGTCGTGCACTTTGTCACTGCCATAACCAGAGCATCTACCAGAGGGAACCCAGTTGATCCAACTTACTCTGAGGCAGAGGATATTTAACCAAGCCATAGCCTTTGTCTCCTTGAGGGTTAACCAGTTCTGCCCCGTGAGCTGCTCCAAGGGCTCTGGCAGTGGGAAAAACCAGGACAGGCGTCTGATACTCTCCAGAATGGGGTCCCCTGAGACAGCAGGGTGGCTGCAGGCTCTTCAAGCCTCAAGGCCAATGTAGCATCCTGGATCAAGCACTGGGAGAACCTCCCAGTGAAAAAGGCGGAACACCAATGAAACCCCACACTCCATGAAGGGGTTTCCCTTTTCTTTTCAGACTCGCCTACAGATACAAAGGGATGATCTTCTGCATCCCAGACAATCTCTGTAGGGGAAAACGTCCAGGGGACCACCTGGGTAAATGGGTGAGACAGGGTGGGGGGGGGGGCATTTAGCTCCTGCAATGGCTGTGGCAGTACCACCCGAGGGCCAGGACTTTCCCCTACATAGGAGTTTGTGGCCCTGGACCCCTGTGAAGGGGATTGCCATGCAGCTTTAAAAAAAAAAAAAAAGACTGAAAATAGCCAAGAAATTGTCTCAATGGCTGCTTCTCTCCACTATCTAAGAGGATCTCTTGAGGCCCTGGGAACTCTAAGGCCTCATAGGCCAATGGCAGCAAAAAAGCTCACCAAAAAAGTGCAGGCCACAAAAAACCCCCACAATTGTGGCAAAGGCATGTACCACAGCGAAAAGAGGATCCTGGGAGTCCCTGCCCCATCAGACCAATCGGAGAAACCAGATATGGGCTTCCTCAAACCCTACACAGCCCAGGGAGGTCCCAGTGTCTAAACAGGTCTGATCAAAGCTTTATGCACCTAAAGAGTTAAATACAGCTAAGAGAATCCTATGATACAACTTAAAAACAGCAAAAAAAAAATCTCTATCTACTATCTATCTATAGATATATAGATATATATATATAGATATATATAGATATAGATATAGATAGATAGATAGATAGATATACACACACACAATATTTTTTTCTAAATCTGAAATAGACTCACAGCAAGAGGGAAGGGAGGCCAGGGCCCAACTTATTGGCCTCTCCTGAGGGGCCTCCTGATCCTCTTCAGCCCACCAAGCACTTGTAACCCACAGAAAACAGCACTGGATCCTGGGCAGCTGTCAGCTCGAGGAGTCAAGGGAGCACCCTCATTCCTAGCTCCATAGGGCCCTATTGGGCTCAATCCTAGGTCACTGCATCACAGTGAGGGCCAGGAAAGCTAGGCCTATCAGCACTGCTGCACCAGTTCACATTGCCTTCAGCAGATGGCAGACAATTACTAGCTTCTTTCAGTGCTGCCCAGTTATTATCAGAGTTGTCAAGTTACCCAGTTCCAGCAGCGAGATTTTTGGGCAATTGTGGTTTTAAAGTTGCATAGCAATACAGTATGATATTTATATTCACTGATTTTACTTATTGAAATCAATGTAGCAGGTCCCATAATGCATCAGAATAAGATTGTCTAAAATCCAAGACTGGGAGAAAATCTCACTCCTGGAACTGGGTAATTTAGCAACTCTGTCTCATAACTCCGGACAACATAATTTAAAGATGCTCTGATCTGCCTCCACCTGCTGGCGAAAGAGCACAACCTACTCATCTGGACTGGTCTAGCAGGATAAGGAAGGGAGCAATTACATTTAAAATCCAAGTCTTCAAAGGGTAATTACGAAAGGAATTTAATATCCATAAACTTTTATTATTGAGGAAAGATAACTCACGAAAATGAAATTGTTTAAGAAGGTTATGAACAGAACAGACATATATTAAGGCTTGCAAGAATATAGAAACTTTCTTTTTCTCATTGACCTTGGTTATAAGAGTCTGAGAAACAGAAAAAAAAACCCCAAACAAACAAAAATGACAGCTCATAAAATTGGCAACGGAAAGAAAAACAGTAGATGAAAAACAAAAGGTATGCAGTAACAGGCATTTAAGCTGCTGTTGTTGTTGTTGTTAAAGTGCTGTCGAGTCTGTGTCAAATCATGGCGACCCTCTGGATAGCTGTCCTAAACTGTGTTCAGTCTTCAGTCAGGCAGCCCATTGTTGACAAAGTGGCACCCATAGCTGATGTTTTTGTATCAATCTCATTGCTGGCTTTCTTCTTTTGCGGTGACCTACCTTGCCAAGCATGATGTCTTTCTCTAGTGATCTCTCTCTTCGCATGATATGGCCAAAGTATGGAAGTCGAAAGCTTCTCATCTGAGCTTCTAAAGAAAGGTTAGGTTTGATCTCCTCTACTACTGACTGGTTTGTTCTTCGGGCAGTCCATCGGATACAGAGTATTCGTTGCCAGCACCATAATTCAAAGACATCAATTTTCTTCCTATCTTTTTCACTGTCCAACTTTCACATCCATATGACATTATTGAAAATACCATGGCTTGAAGGAGTCAAATCTTTGTATGAAGAGAGACATCTCTGCTCTTAGAATCATGTCAAGGTCCATCATAGCCATTCTGCCAAGAGCAATTCATCATCGGATTTCTTGACTGCTTGTTGTTTCTTCATTGATTGATCAACTAGGTTAAAGTTGTACACTATTTCGATTTCTTCTCCATCAACGATGAACTTATTGATTTTGTTGTTGATAAGTCTTCCACCAGTCTTCACACCTCAGTTGTCTTCATACAGTCCTGCTTCTCTGATGATTTGTTCTGCATATAAATTAAACAGTTAGGGGGAAAGTATGCAGCCTTGTCATACACCTTTGCTGATTTTAAACCATGCTGTCTCTCCTTGTTCCGTTTGAACTGTGGCTTCTTGAGCAATGTAAAGGCTGTGCAAGAAAACTATCAGGTGTTCTGGTATGCCCATGCTTCTTAATGTGGCCCAGAGTTTCTCATGGTTTGCACAGTCAAAAGCCTTGCTGTAATCAATAAAACACAGAGATATCCTTTTGGTGTTCTTTAGTCTTTTCAAGGATCCATCTCACATCCGCGTTGATGTCTCTCATTCCTCACCCTTTCCTGAACCCTGCTTGCACTTCAGGCAGTTCTCGTTCCAGGTATGGTAATAGTCTCTGCTGAATAATCTTGAGTAGAATCTTGCTGGCATGTGAGATCAGAGTGATTGTGTGATAATTTCCATAGTCAGTTGGATCACCTTTCTTTAGTATTGGTATAAACACAGATCTGTGCCAGTCAGTTGGCCATGATGTTGTCTTCCAAATTTTCTGGCAGAACCTTGTAAGTATGGTAACAGCTGAATCCAATTGCTGTAATACTTCAATGGAAATGCCATCAATGCCAGGTGCTTTGTTCTTTCATAAGGCTTTCAATGCTGCTTCGACTTCTTTCATCAGCAATGGTTCCTGATCATAAGGTACAGGTTGAAACGGCTGTTGGTCCACTTGATCTTTATCGTATGACGACTCTGCATATTCTTTCCACCTTTTCTTGATCTTCTCAGCCTCATTCAACATGAATCCTTGAGCATCTTGTAACATTCCAGTTTGAGGCTGGAATTTTTTTTAACTCTCGTAGCTTTAGGAAAGCCAATCTTGTTCTTCCTCTAATAGTTTCTGCTTCCTTTTCCTTGCATGCATCACTGTAGTACTTCTCCTTGTCTTGCTACACATTAGAAATCTCTGTTGAATTCTGTGATTGCTTCTCTTTCTCCTCTGGCTTTGGCTTCTCTGCATTTCTGGGCAATTTTCAGAGTTTCTTCGGTCATCCATTTTGGCTATTTTTTTTACCTTTTGTAGAGGCTTCCTTCCAACACAACCTTCTTGAAGTCATCCATAACTTTTCTGGAACTCTGTCATTTGTATCTAAAGCAGCAAATCGATTTTGCAGGCAGTCTTTAAATTCCAGTGGTATATTCTCAAGGTCATATTTTGCTACATTCATGAGTGGCTTGCTCTTTTTCAGCTTTAGCTTGAGTTTAAATACTAGTAGTTGATGATCTGTACCACAGTCAGCTCCAGATTTTGCCTTTGTTGATGTTATAGAGCTTTTCCATCGTTGACTTCCACAGATGTAGTCAATTTGATTTTTGTACAAGCCATTGGGTGAAATCCATGTGTATAGTTTGTGTTGCTGGAAGAAAGTGTTTGAGATGAATATATCATTGATCTTGCAGAATTCTATCAGTTTTTCTCTAGCTTCATTTCTGTTGCCAAGTCCATATTTTCCCAACTACTTTGCCTTCTTTGTCGCCAACGTTTGCGTTCCAGTCACCCATGACTATCAGAATATCCTGTTTGCATGTTCTGTCAATTTCAGCATGAACTTGTTCGCAGAATCATCAACTTCATCCTCTTCTGCAGCTGTTGTTGGGGCATATACTTGAATTATAGTTGTGTTGATGGGCATGCAATGTATTTCATTATAGTTCTTGCAAGTTTCATCTTAATTATAAATGCAACACCATTTCTGCTTTATCTTTCATTTCCAGCATAGACGACCATGTGATCATCAGATGCAAAGTGCCCAATGCCAGTCCATTTCAGTTCGCACACCTCCAACAGATCGAGTTGTACACGTTTCATTTCATTCTTGACCACCTTCAACTTCCCTTGGTTCATGCTTCATAGTTTCCATGTCCCAATATGTAAGACATCTTTGCAGCTTTTTACTCCCACGCGCAGCCACATCAGCAGTCAGACGTCCTGAGGGCCTTAATCCAACCACATCATAAGTGCTGGCTTTACTCTGAAAAGTCTGCAGCTTCTCCCCAGTAGCCAGTTGAGTGCCTTCCAACCTGGGGGTCTCATTTTCCAGAACTATAGTGCAATCTGTTTTGTTATGACTAGTCAATGAGTTTTCGTGGCAAGATATGGAAGAAGATTGCCAGACTTTTCTTCCATGCAGTTTAATTCCAGTGTTGTCGCCATTGTCACAGAAATGTGATCCTCCGCTGCCAACACCGTCCCATTCTGCTTCTGGGTGGTTGTCTTGGTCTGGCACCTCAGCAGACCTGTTCATCTTGGGAGACCCTGCCAGTAGCTAAGCTACTGATAGCTTAGCCCTCAGCATCACTGATGCACACAAGCCTTCACAGCATGACAAGCTCTAAACTAAATGAAAGATTTAAGCTGAGTGCAGGATACATTACAGAATAATTTTTAAATGAAAGTCAGAGGTTTTGCCATCATGCATATATTAAAGGTGATTTTAAAAAATTACCAATTATCCATTTTCAATACATTATCACAAACTTGTGAAACAATGTAATAAACAACAGAACACCATAATAAGGAAAAGGAAAAAAAGATGACAAAGAGAAACAGCCCACAATACAGGAAAATATTTTGGGAACCCAAGAGAAGGAAAAATCACTTCCAACATATACAAATCACTTCCAAGAAGGTAATGCCTTAAGACCAACACCCTAATGACCCCTACAGTGATGTCTGTGGGGAATTTCCAGGAATCGACATCCCTTCTCTAGCTACTAGAAATTACAAAAAAACATTTTTGGCTCAAAAAAGGAAAATGTTTTACTATCACATACTACAATACAAACACAAGGAAAACAAACCACATACTGCAGCCCAAAGACCAAGGCCCTAGAACGCAGGGCCAAGAACCCCTGATGCCGCTTCTGTGTACTTCTAGAGAAAATCAGAAAATATTTGAATAGCAGAGTCAAAAACTCCAGGTTGCGATCTACTTCCAAAGCAAAAATCAATATAAGGGTCCACCGCTGGGTTATAACCTCCAAGGACAACTCCAAAAACTCTGTCAGGTTATCCCCAACATTAGTCTCCTGGACTGAAGATGTCTGTCCTGGGCAAGGGGAAAGGTATTGGACCCTAACTAATGGAGGACGGCTCCCATAGCCCATCCCTAAAACCTCAGTCAAATATTTCTTCACCATCTCAATTCGCGAGATCAATGGAGACTTAGGGAAACTTAACAAATGCAAAGTATTACGTCTGGCCAAGTTCGCCAAGCACTCCATTCGCCTGGCTAAGATAGAACTATCTTTCACCAGAGCGTCCTTCACCAGCTGCAAAGCGTCCATTTTTGACTCGAGGGCATTCATCTTGAGTGTATTCGCCTCCACTGCCTTGGACTATTCCATCACAGCCTGGGCCACCATTCACAAATCCCCACACAACTGACCTGAAACAGCCTGAAGAGAAGAGTTTTTCCCCTGAATGACACCCCACAGTGACTCCAATGTCACCGCCTGTGGAATCTGCACCTCACCAGCTCGACCGGAAGGAAAATCACTCTGCTCCTGGGCGATGTCTTGCAAAGTTCTCTGTATAGTCTCCTTCACCTCCTGAACTCCACTCTCCAGGAGAAGCAGCTGGCACACCTCCCAACTGAAACAAACCTGCAACTCTATCTGATCACAAGTGTCCCAGAACGTCAACAGCAGAATCACTTCCGGGATGGGGAGGTGGTGTACGCTGAATGGGGCTCAGACACTCCCTCACTGCTGCCCATCACTCCTCCTCCAGGCGAGTTGAGGGTAACCAGCGTTGAGGCAGCCGAAGCAACGCCGAAGCTCACCAGCTCTCCGGGAGGTTAGTCCGCCCCTTCCCCTTCCTCTTGCCCATACTCAACTGGCAACTGGTCGCCTCTTCGCTAGCACAGCAGAGTAGAATGAGTGAATCCAACAACACACACCCTCACAGCACCATCTTGGATCGCAGCAGTGATGGTTTTAAGAAAATTAACTAGCAGCAGCATAATGTTTAATTTTTTTTTTTTTACTTTTTGGGAGTAGGGGTGGGAAGATTTTGTGATGGGAGGATATTTGATGGTTGGGGTGGATGGGTAATATGATTGGGATGTTTGTGAGATTCTATTTTGGTGCCGAGGGTGGGTTTGATAGGTTTTGTGGGGGGTTTGTTTTATTGTTCCACACTTTGAACTTGTTAAAATTCATTCATAAATAAAGAAATATAAAATTTACTAACAAAAATGTTATATTCACAAGCGTTTCCTTAAGGGAGTAAGAGTTTATGACCAATTTTAAAATAATTCGTCTAAAATTAGATCAGAATCCATGAAGAAATTATGCACTTTATTTACATTCATTTGTTAGATATATTTTACTATCCTCTATGTTTATATTCCCCAAATGGGGATAAAGTACTTAAAAAGAAAAATGTAGGCAAAGTCAAATACTTTGATTAGTAATAAAGGAATTAATAATGTTCTGTTAATTGCAGTGTAAATATACTAACTTTGGAATTTGGCTTAACAGATTATTTAACTTGGACATGACAGCTAACCACATCCATGTCTGGAAACTGTAACAGGAGGCAATGATCTCCCTAGTTCTAATCAGTTCTGCAGATTGAATATTACAGTCCACATCTAACAGGTTGAAATCGCCCACGATAATCATCTCCCTCTTCAGTCCCACTTTTAGATGTTTTCAACCAGTCCAGTTTCTGTGCCTGTATCAGAGGTCATTTTCTTGTTCCAGTGCAATGTTTCCTCCTATGCCCCCTGCTTTCAGGTTGCTTTGATAATATAGTGACATAGAGCCCGATATTCGAAGGCATTTACATGGTTTACAGACCTGTAAACTGTGTAAAAATGCCACTTAGAGGGATATTCAACAGCATTGACATGGTTAATGCTGCTGAATATCCCCAATTAACGCCGCTACGTGACCCAGTGCTTAGCATCGGGGTGTGCTGTGGGCGTTCTCGGGGTATCAACAGTTGCTTACCAGGCAGCATGCAATATTGCCACTGCCCAGTTATCTACTGCGGCAGCTGCGTGGCAACCCCGGATATTCAATACCAGGGTTACATATGACCCAGGCATTGAATATCCAGAGTTAAGGGTCTGTGGTGACGGCAATGCACCATAGTAGCATATAGCTGTCCCAGTTCAGTATCGGGCCCACAGTATATGACGGCACATAAAGCGTAGCTACTCACCTGTAACAGTTAATCTCTGGGAACAGCAGGAATAAGTCTGTGGGATGCTCCCAAAAGCTTTCCTATTGGACGCTGGGGAGCGTTCCCGCGCAGGCTCCGTCAGTACCAACGATACCTATATGTGAAGACAACATTCCTGCTTGTTCCTGGAGATACAGTAGATTAATATGGTCCATCTTTCCCAGTATGGTGGCTAGAGTAGGTGTGCCCGCCGCTCCATGCAGGTCACCCCTCTCTCTTTGTTGAAGTATAAGAAATAAATTTATCTTGATTTTATACTCTTGCTTTAAAGGGATCCACTATGCTATTTTGAATTCCATCACTATATTTGCTCCACCACCTCCATTGGGAAGGCATTTCAAGCATACACCACCCTTTCAGTGAAAAAGCATTTCCTGACATTGCTTTTCAGTTTACTTCCTTGAAACTTCATTGTATGGCCTCTAGTTTCACAGTTTCCCCTTCTTTGAAAAAGGTTTGTTCATTAATACCCTGTAAGTATTTAAAAGTCTGTATTATATCTCTCCTGTCCTTCTCCTCTATGGTATACATATTTAGGTCTTCACGTCTCTTCTCATACATCTTCTGGTGCAGGTTCCAAATTATTTTGGCCACCCTTCCTCTGAACCATTTCAAGTCTTTTTATATCCTTTGATATGGTCTCCAAAACTGATAACAATACTACAAGTGCGACCTCACCAACGACTTGTACAAGGGCATGAATACCTCCTCCTTTCTGCTGGATATTCCTCTCTGTATGCAACCTAGCATCCTTTTGGCTTTGGCCACCACCTTGTCACATTGTTTTGCCACTTTGAGAGCCTCAGAAACAATCACTCCGAGGTCCTTCTCCTGTCTGTGCACACCTACCTCTCACCCCCTATCGCATACAATTGCTTTGGATTTCTACATTCCATGTGCATCACTCTGCACTTTTTCATATTAAATCTTAACTGCCAAGCATTAGAGCAGAGGTTCCCAACTCCAGTCCTGGAGGGCCAAACACCATTCAGGTTTTCAGGCTGTCCCTAATCAATATGCATGAGATAGATTTGAATACAATGGGGACAGTGCATGTAAATGCATCTCATGCATATTTATTAGGGACAGCCTGAAAACCTGAATGCTATTTGGCTTTTCAGGACTGGAGTTGGGAACCTCTGCATTAGATCAGTTTTCCAGCTTCTGTTGATCTTTCTTCATGTTATCCATTCCCTCAGAGGAGTCCACTCTGTTGCAAATTTTCATGCCATCTGCAAAAAGGCAGACTTTTCCCTTCAGTCCTTCAGCAATATCACTCAAAAATACACTGAACATTGATCCCTGGGGCACACCACTACTCACCTTCCTTTCTTTTGAGTGAGTTCCATTTACCACCACCTTCTGTCGTCTAACTGTGTTAATGCAGTTGAATATTCCATTAATTTTTATTTATTTATTTAACATTTCTTATATACCGCCTTTCATGATATCAAGGCAGTTTACATTGAACAAATTGAAATTACATTGAACAGGGCATTATAACTTGGAGATAACTATTTTACAGGGAACATGGGCAATGGAGGGTTAAGTGGCTTGCCCAAGACCACAAGGAGCACCTGTGGGACTAGAAACCCCAGTCCTTCCAGCCCAAGGTTGCTGTCCTCTAGTGGGATTTGAACCCCCGACTTTTCAGCCTGAGGTACCTTGCCTCAACCACTAGGCCACTCCTAAGTGGCATTTACATAGTTTACAGGTCTGTAAACTGTATAAATATGCTTTAGTCTCGAGTCGGTGTCGACTCCTGGCAATCTTCTGGATAGTTAACCTAAACTTTGTTCAGTCTTCAGCCAAGCGGCTCATTGTTGACAGAGTGGTATCCATAGCTGCTGTTATTGTATCGATCCATCTCATTGCTGGCCTTCCACTTTTATGAGGACCATCTATCTACCTTCCCAAGCATGATGTCTTTCTCCAATGATCTCTCTCTTCGCATGATGTGTCCAAAGTATGAAAGTCAAATTCTTGTCATCTAAGCTTCTAAGGAAAGCATAGGTTTGATCTCCTCTAGTACTGACTGGTTTGTTCTTCGGGCAGTCCATGGTATACACAGTATTCGTCGCCAGCACCATAATTCAAAGGCATCAATTTATATCTATATTTTTTTTTATTTAGAGACCTACTCTTCCTTCCTTCTTTACCTTCCCTGAAGAGATTATGGTAAAGACATATGACGCTCACAGGAGTCACTTGAACATGTCACCGTAATAGAAACAATATCTAGGACAGTCCACTTCTACCATTAGGCATTACAGATCTAGACTTTTATTTTCTAGATTATCTGTCTTTGTACTCACTGTCTTCCTTGCCTTATCTACATGCTGTATAGCCCTGCTGCTCAAGGGTAGTCTTGTCAACCCACACTTTTGTATTATCATCTTCTCTTTTTTTGTTAGGGTTGACAGTTTCAATCAGTTAACTTCCATCCGATACTCCTACCTCTAATCCAAGGCATCCCAAACGTGCCCTGGAGACTACCAGTACCAGTCAGGTTTCCAGAGATACACAATGATTATGCACAAGATAACTTTGCATAAACTGGAAAACGAATGCATACAAATGTATCTAATTCATTATGGATATACTAAAAACCTGACAATGTGGGATCTCCAGGACAAGTTTGGGAAGCTTGTTTTAATTTAAACACCTGTCAATGTAGGACCTCTTTCTTCTCAGAGATAGATATAAGCTGTCAATAGAGTATAGACTTTTATTGTTCAATGTATGGTCCAAGCCCACAATATATCTGAAATGGTATTATTTACAACAAAGTCTTAATCCATGTATTAGATAGGACAGCCTTTCGTTCCCATATCATGTATGGGTCCTCTCTTTTCTCTTGCATATTTTAGATTGTCTCCCCCTTTACAGAATTCAAATATTTGAAATGTAATCAAGGCAAACCACTTTTGTTTTTCAGAGAGGAAATGGTCTAACAAAAGGTAAAAAAAAAAGAAATAAAGGCAATGTATTGAAACCACTCTGTGGGATCCTGCATGCACGGTACTGTGGGTCTCAAATCTGAATACGTACCCCAGCAATAATAAAGCAAATGAATATAAGCAAGTTATATGCAATATCTTGAAGTGATAACTAGTGCAAAAAGGTTTGACTTTTTTTTTTATAGATAAAACACGGTTCTTATCCGATTGCAACATTAGTTTTCATTCATATTTTCAAGTTGTACCTGAAGTTGATCTTGGTGAAGTCTCATAGGGCCAAACTGCACTTCGGTTACTGATGCCTACAAAAAAAAAAACAGGAGAGAAAAACACCATACTATAAAACACATTGAAGAATGTACACAGTATTTGTACATGAGGACAGAAAACTTGCCAGTCCACTCCACCACATTAAAAAAAAAGAGTTTTCATTTAGCCCAGCGTCTCTAGTAAACGAGGAGATGAATTCCTATTCATACCATTTCCCTTCATAAAGGGTCTTGTGTCTCTTAAAATGCAATATTTACTCCATTAATTAAAAGTGACAAGCCTTCTCTGCAGTTCTGTTGCAAGTGCAAATATGAGGTCTATTACTCACACACACAACCAACTGATGTTTTATACTTTAAGTATCGGTGGCCAAACTGCTGTCCCAGCAGGCCTGCACATTTTAAACAGAAATCCTTCAGAAATACATACTGTTAAGAAAAGGAAGGTGTTCAAAATGTTTATCCTTGTGACTAGAAACCAGACTCAAGAATTCATTTTACCACATAAGAAAAGTTAAGAGAAGATACACAGCATATATTTATGTGAAATATTAGTATGCAAGCTGCTGATTTCAGCAGCTGAAATGGAGCAAATAGTTCAAGAGGCAGAGCTGAATACCACACAGTGCTATCGAAGAACACACACACACGCTTACTTTACATCTAAAGTATTTAGTGATTTAAGAGTAAAGAACAGGAAACGGAATTAAAACCTGCTCATGACATGCTTCCCCCTCTTAAGAAAAGCAGACAACTGAGACGTCAATGCCACCACAGAGGGGATTGCAGGCCCAGTAATATATCATTTTAATTCAGTTTTGACTAAGGAGATGCCTTTATCTCTGTATTCTCTGAAGCCTTGAATTGCTGAAGGCTTTAAATATAAAGTTGATATGTTGCACTTATGACTAAACTAATCGTGCGTAAGACTGCAACTTTCCACAGGAAATACAGCCTCCCAGTGGTGGTTATCCTTTTCTCCATATTTTCATCATAAAACAAAAACGTACGTGCGGTACTAAAATTTCTGACTTTTGCAACAGTGACAGCAAGCAAGAAATGATTAGTAGCTTGGTAAAAAAATTACAGCTGTAAGCTTTCCTTTTTATTCTTTCCAACCCAATTGAAGTTGGAAAAAGTATACAAATGTGGTTGAGAATCTCTGTCGGATCATTTTTTTTATCTGGGGGCAAAACAATTTTCTGAAAAAGTAACAGAATGGAATAAAACTTGGCACATGGTGAATAACTGGTGAAAAGACACATCAGTTTGAAAATGGACCACAACAAAACAGGGGTTTAAGAGAAATAAGTTCCCATCCCCCAAAAAAAGGTCCCAATGCATTTCAATGGGAGGAGTAGTTCCAACTTCTGTACCATATAAACTTAGATACAGTGAAACATATCAGTTACAGAATTCTTCCTTTCAAACTCCCTCTGCCTATTCTTTCAGTCCTCTAAACTGCCCCACCCCCCAAGAAATCCTCCCTCCAACTGTCCCACCACCATGCACATTTCCCCCACTACTCCACAAAAAATACTCCCTCGCAACTTCCCTACCAAACCACCAAAATGCCACACCTTGAAAAATATACCCCCACTTAACTGCCTCACTATCCTGCAAGCTACCCCACCCCCAAAACACCTCCACAACTTTCCCACCACACCATAAACTGCCCCACCCCAAACAACTTCCAAGGACTACCCCTCCCCCCTGAAAATTGTCCCGTCCCCCAAAAAATACCCCCTGCAACTGCCCCATCACCCTACCAACTACCTCCTGCAAATAGTCCCTCCCTCCCAAAAAATACTACCCCACTCTAACTGCGCTACCATTCTGCATACTGCTCCTACTTCTAAAAATACTATTTGCAATTGCCCCACTACCCCACAAACTGCTTCCCACCACTTCAGCAACTGACCCCTGCATTTGCCCCCATCCTATCAACTGCCCCTCCCCCAGAAATCACTCCATGCAGCTGCCCCACTAACAAAAACTCCACCCTTGCAACTGTCCCCACTTCCAAAAACTCTCTACCGCAACTCCCCCCACCGATGTGCAGACTACATCCACACCAGAAACTACCTCCCCATATCCGTCCACTCCTCCGAAACTACTTCCCCTGGAAATACCCCACAACCCACAGCCCCCTCTCCCCCCAGACATAACATGTGCCACATACACAGTCCACACAACAGATACACAGAGTGACAGCCATTATGGAAGTGCACCCACTTGTTTTACTAACTTCTAGGAGCAAACATTTGTGGTATTAGTTGATCTACTTTTTTTCTCCCAAAGTCTGAATAGTAAAGGACAAAGAATTTGTTAAAAATTTAGCTCTACAGTAGATTAAAAAAAATATGAAATCAGATCAGTAGAATGCAACTATTTAATATCCACAACTGCATGCCACAAAAGTCCCAGAGAATTTATAAACCAGTTTGGCAATCTTCAAAAAAGTCCAATAACCTTACATTTGAATCACTTCTAATGTTTCTTCCTCCAGGAATAAGAGCCATCTCACCGCTCCCTTCGCTTTTGGATTTCATCTGCAGAGCAGACAACTCCAATATAATCCTCAAGCACACCAAACTCCAAAAGCTATTATAGAAACCAAGGAGACTGTCCGGGATACCAGGCAGAATGCCTTAGCAGACAAGGAAGCCAATCCAATTCTTCAGTAGCAGACTGCTGACCTAGCTTCATGATGGTGTCCTGGTGGACCCTTGATCTCTGCATTTACAGCCAGAAAGACCTCTAGTCTTCATTTATGTTTTGACATCAGGAAAGCAGACCACTCCTTACTCATACCACAAAAAAATTAATGAACGTGGTATGTGAAAATAAAAGGAAAACAAGATACCAATTGTCAGAGCAACTGCAATCATGGCTCACCATATTGTGAGCATTGTACCTCCATCCCGAAATGCATTTCTTTTGAGGAAAAGAAACAGTACACACTATAAACCCCCAGAATATGGACAGTGGTTCAGAAGCAGCAAAGGATTGCAACATGAAGTGTAGAAGGCTGGTCTTTCAAAAGCCCCGAGGTTTCACTGACCTTGCTTCCAATGAAACTGCTATCATTGTAAAGCATATCAGAGTCTTTCCTACACATCCTTGCAAGGCCTGAGGCCTACTCTTTTCTTTTATTTTAGGTTTCTGAAAGATGTTTGACAGTACATTCACAAGTTAATGTACTTGCTTAAGAAAAAAAGAGAACAACTGAAGAACTTCAGCCAAGCATAAAAAAATGAAAATACACAAACAGAAATCTGAAACCTCTACTAGCCTACAACTTTAGGGGGTCTAAATCACAAATCTAGAGACAAATGAAATAAAGAAAAATGACAGGTGAGTTACAAACTGTGTTAAGTGTGAATGTACATGAGACCTCAGGGAGCTGTTATTCAAGGGACTTATAGCTAAGAAAGGCAGCATTGCTGAGAAAATATATCGAAGCTCCTGACATTTGATTAAATATTTGCATGGAAATCTTAGAAAAGATAAGCCTCCAAGTTGGAAGATCATCAGATGCGAGAAAGGGAATTGCTTCCTTCTCTTCTGAGCGGACGTGGCTACATCTGGGAAAATCCTTACTCTATCATTCATAAAGAGTTTCTTTAGAACGAAAATACATTTTTACAATCCAATCTTTATCTGGGCCTAAGGCAACAAGTTATCAAAAGAGTAGAGGAAGGAACTTTGTTATTTCCAGATTGTTTCAAAAAAGTGAGTTAGTTCAAGTCTATCCACAATGACGCATAGCATTTTCCACCAACTCATTTTCTATGGACAGTTCCAGAGTCCTTAACCAAAGAATTCCCAACGTCCTGGGAGACCACTGCTTTCTCCTTTAACTCTTGAACTTTCAGTTTTAAATCAGCAACAAGCACATCCAACGTGTTTATTGAGGGCTGACAGTTCTGATATTTAAGAGATACTATTTAGCTGCCAAGACAGGGATTTTTTTTAAGCAAAACTAAGCTGTCCCATAAAGACTGAAAATGTAAATTCTCAAAGAAGTAGCCTAGTGGTTAGAACACTGGCTTGGTAACCAAGCAACCAGGGTTCGATTCCCACTAGCACTCCTTGTGGCCTTGGGCAAGTCACTTAACCCGCCATTGCCTCTACCTCCGGTCACACTGCCAAGAAAGCCCAGGGGCTTTTGGGTCGCCAGGAGTGAGCGAAGGCACGCATTGCATTTTTGCACCACGGCCAATGTACCCTCCACAGGTTGCACCATTTTTGAAAGGTACTTCTGAATCCACCACTTGAGCAGCCCTCTGTGAAACCTTCATTAGTTCATCCTTTAAGCAAGTTCTATCCGCAGTGCTTTCCTCTCCACTGACAGTGTGCTGTGACTGCCACAGTCTGCTTGTTCGTTTCAGCACTGGCTTGATCCTTCCTGCCTACCCAGGCTGCAGAATGAAAACCGCCTTGATATCATGAAAGGCGGTATATAAGAAATGTTAAATACATAAATCAATCAATCAATCAATCAATCAATCAATCAATCTCCTTTCGGCATCTTGTGGAACTCCATGTGGCCTCACATCGGGGGGGGGGGGGGGGTTGCAGCTCTGAGATGACAGTGACATCAAACACAGCGGAGCAGGGGCCCTCCTGCCATTCCCAGCAAGGAAGTCAGAGGCACAACGGCCACCCCATGCCGAATAACAAAATTGCTCATCGTCCCATGCTGGATCGGTGCCTGCTGCTTGCAGTCAGGTGGGTCTTCCCCTTCCTTATCCTCTACACTCATGAGGTAAAAAGTATTCTTTCAGGAAAAAATCACTGGCAGAGATGCCAAGAAATGTCAACGTGCCGCCATCTTGGTCCTCTCCCGATGCTCACTATTTATGGCATTTCATAAGCATTGTTAATTAAATGAACCAGATGTCTTTCACACTCCTCAATGGTATCCTGCAGGTGGAGGACATCTACTTGTTCCACTTGAAGGGGAAACCCAGTGAATTCAAGGGCTCCTTACAGAACTGAAATCAAGTATTGCATCATGTAGATCTGGTGCAAAGCTAAACAGAATTGGAACAAAGTGTTCTGGTAATGCTTCTGCTTAAAGAGCTCTCGATTAGAGGCTTTGTTCAGGGACACCAAGATGTGGGGTTCTTGATTCCTCAAACCTTTTCAAGGTGGATTTGGATTCTAGGTTTAATAATTGCCTTTGCAAAGCAAAGCTAATGCCAAATTGTTATTTTCCTGTCTCAGAGAGCTTACAATCTAAGAGCTAGATTTACTAACATCTGTTAATACACTAATGTAAATAGACCCCACTGGCAATTATGGAGCCTGTGTTAAATAGCAATTACACTCTGCTACAGAATCTTAGTCTTGGCTGTGTAAACAAGATATGTGAGTCTGTCTTTTAACCAAGAAGAAAGCAGTGTGCATAGGGGTCTCCCATATCTTGCCATGCATCCTAGAAGGTGCCAAGACAAGCACCGAGTACCAAACCAGTATCACTACTAACAGACTTAGTAGTGAAGGGGAGACACCGAGAGGTCAATAGACAACATCTCAAGCAGAATTGCACTTGATGCAGACGCTTGTTGAACGTAGGCCTCTGCAACTCTCCTGGTCTGTTCTGCCTCAAAACTCACCAATGACAATACCGGGGCGGCCTCATAAAAAGAGACCAAGAACTCCAACCTTCTGACTGAACCTCTGGTGACCAACATATTGGCATCTCTGCCATCTGTACTGCATATTCTTTTGAAATTGGCCATCTGAAGCATCCATGTTTACTTTATTTAAAAAAAGCTTACTTCCCTACTAGACCAATATTGCACAAACCATCAGTGCTATTATATGCCCATGCAATTCATGATATATTAGAAAATCCAGAATGCAAATTAAAATTTGAATTGTTTGAACATTTAAACTGCATTTAAAATTTCAGACAAGAAGCCCCTATGGTGAAGCACTGGCTAAAGGGACGCCACACACTGGACGACATTAGTTTCCATCTGTTATGCAGTGGAAGTACTGTATTTCCATGCTATTAACCTTTAGCTTTAATTTCACACTGGATATACCACCCAGGCTGCCATGAACAATGGTGTATTTTCAATTGGCAGATAGAACACGCAATGAGTGTAAATCAGCAAGCAGAATGGCAGGCTTTTTGTTTTTAACCTACCCTGTATGGCTTCAGTCAGACACTTTTGTGTATAGATTTTCTTATTGGCTACAAAAAACTGGGGAAGCTGATGAGAGGCAGCAAACGACAGCTAGTAGTAGACTGGAAGCAGCAACTGAACTGCAAAACCTTTACACGTAAAATAAAGGTGATTCGGCAGCTGTAAAGAAATAGCTACGCCTATCAGCTGAATTACTACTGATGCTTCTTATTAAAAGACAGCTTCCCCCCACCCCCACCTACAAAGGGCCTGCTTACTGAAGTGCTTTAAATTCTTGCACTTACCATGGGTTATATGCAAAAAATAAGATGTGGTAAATGCAAAGCCTATGTGCTGTTGGGGGTGTGGCCTTCATCTGACCATACAGTTCCTGCACAGAGCAGACATTCACTGCATGTTAACTGCATTGCCAAAAGTGCTAAGGCACCAGCAGCAGCACCTTATTTGGCAGCTTGACACTTACTGGTAGTACTACAAAGCTACCACTAGGGGTCAGAGGTGCCATTTATTTTTCTTCAGGCCACTGGGCAAGGCAGGAGTGACTGGGGATTGCTCTTGTTCCCTACCAGACCATTAGGGGAACCCCCTATTGGAGCCAGGGGCTGGGCAGTTTTTTAGAAAGATGTCAGGAGGGATTTCTGTAGCTGCACTGGTCATGGTAGGTGCATCATGGATAGCATGGATGCAATTAATGCCTCCTCTCAAGAAGGTGGTGGTAAATGCACTGATACTAATTGCCCAAGTGGCAGCATGCGATAAAGTATCGTGCTCTAACTGCAATATACAGGCCATGATCCATCCAGCTCCCGTCCCCCTCAGATGACATGCAGTTAGAAGCAAAAGTGTTCCGGATTTAGCGCTGTCTTTAGTAGGCAGGCCCTTAAGTGTCAGAGCTCAATGGTTGAAATAAAATTTACAGCTATAAGGAACAGGGGTTAAGCTTATTGTCTGTAGTATAAAGGTTTTTCATAAAAATTCTCCCATGTCTTATTGGGTGCAACTGACTAGATCAGACATCTGAACACTAAGAGCATATACTGGTGAAAATCATCTAAAAAATAAAGTAAAGAGGAGGCACGGTTCTATTTTACCATTTTCTCCTTGCCTTTATATCCTTTCCCAGATTTTATATGTTTTTTTAAATTCAGAAACATTTTTCACAACTTGGCTGTTTTGAATGTATGAGATATAATTAGCGAATCACTCTCTTAGCATAGCACTCGATGGGCTTATTTTGAAACAGGCTTCCTTAAATAGTGACAGATAATACTGCAACCATGTTCCTACAGAGCCCAAAATTGAGGAAGCAGAGCACTGCATAAAGTTCCAAGATAAAATCCCTCCATGGTTGCTCACAATTTGTATGCTTTTCTTTTTTAAGAAAATTCATAAATGTTACTGGGAAAAGTGTGCTACAAATCTTAAAAATGTTTCTTTGTCAAGGGTGTTCCAGAGTTTTCCTGAGATGGATGTATAAAGGAGAAGTTCCTCAGCCTCATACACACAAATATAAATGGGGTTTTTTTCCATCAGAACTTGTTCAAGTCACACTAAGAATGAGCTGCTAATGCATAAACAAGAATAACTGGAACTCAAACCTGTAAAGCACAGACTATAGTTTCTTATGTAACAAGAGTAAAACGCAAGAAAGATTTCATAATCTTTTTATTCTCCTGAAGAGTAGAAAAGCTCAAATGAACTCTCTCAGAAACTGTGTGTCTAGTACTAGAAAAGAACAGAGAAGTCAGCCTTAGTTCATTAAAGCAACAGTGCCAGGCAGCATCCACAGGTAGAGTTTTGTACAGAATACTGCTGTGCTTCAGATCTGGTACAGGAAGCGCAAGAGCAGATAAGATAATAGCTTTCAGCCTCTTTGAGATGTGGCCAGATCTACAGGGTGGCACGTCCTTCACACCTTATCGTTCTAACCAATGTGTACAAAACCAGAAGAAAACACATTTTCTTCTTTATAGAAGTCTTTTTCAACATTTTCACCCATAAAAACACTATAAATGGATTGGGCTGAGACCATTAAAAAATAAGAAGCACCAATAAAACAGATAGGCAAAAATGATACCTCTTCTTGGCTAAAGAATGTTTTACGATGCAAGTTTTCAGAACTACTGCTTGAGCACGGTAGCCAGTTTTTACTACACGGTGGCGCACACTGTAGTGAATTTGCTTTGATTATTTTCCCCTCCTTCCTCCCCACCCACTGGCATCAGCATCAACATCTCATCTTCCACATTCTTAGCATCATCTACCCCTCCCTCCCCTCCCCCATACACATAGAAATCACCTTCCCTGCACCCTTTTAATAGCTTCTGGTAAGCAAGAGGAATCGCTTGTGTAATTCTCCTTACCTACTGCTGCCCTCTCCCCCCCCCCCCCCTTCTTGTTCTATTACATCAATACCACATTGGACTCCAGTTTCTTGAGACCCTTCATCCCCCACTGTTCTGACTTCAGAGGGGATCAGCAACAGGTAAGGAGCAACGCTCATTAGCACCCCACTGATGTAAGGCCACGATATCAGTGACAGTGATCCACCGACGTCTACCCGTTGCAGGTAGCCACATTTTCAGGCACACCCGAGGATCTCTTGTGGCAAATTTGCCAGGAATCTCCAATTTGAGATGAAATCTCTTTGGTAGAAGTCCAGTAATATTAACCATTGCTTTTTAACTATCAGTTGCATGGCTAACCAGCAGGTAAAAAAACATTTTTAAGAGAACTAGCTCTGAAACATGTTTATTTTTATCAAAACTATAGACCCTAGGAAGTTAGCTGTACAAACAACACGAGTTGATTTTGTCTTGATTTCTAAATAAATAAAATAAATTCTCATATATTATTAATATAAATGCTGCTTTCAGTGCTACTCTAATGGTTAGAGCAGCAGGGTGAGAACAGGGAAGCCAGAGTTCAAATCCTGCTAATGCTTTTTGTGACCTTAGTCAATTTGCTTCTCCCTATATTGCCTCAAGAACAACTTAGGTCCTATATACTAATCAGTGGTAAAGTAGTTCATTTGCATGCTGTATTACCGTGGGTTTCATTAACCTGTACCACAAATTAGTGAATCATACAGTAATTAGGTTTATGCTGCTGCAGGCAGGAACATTGAGTGTTATTGCCATAACAGAGCTTATTAAATAGGACCCTTTAATTGTAAGCACTCTGGGCACAGGAAGAGGAAATTAGGTCCTACCTGCTAATTGATGTCCCTTCAGGAAATCCAGTCCAGTCCCAGCACCTGCGGGTTGCCTCCCCCCTCCAGCAGCTTGGAGACTGAGCATGTCACATCTAAATGACATCGCACCTGGATAAGCAGCTGTTATTTCCCTCCTGCCTCCAGTATCCTAATGACAAAGCAGACTCACAGGAGCAACAAGTAAGAATTACACCTGCCTGAGTAAACCACTCGGCTACTTGACACCATATGAACTGTACGAACTATATGAACTACATTATCCCAATGGAAGTAAATGCTCACCTGTTAGCTGAGGAATGCAGCTTGCCACTCCGGTAGCCAAGCCCTCGAGTTGCCACTGGGTTTCCCTTCTATCATAATTTCTTTTTTTGTTGTTGTTGTTGCCTGAAGGAGTCCTCACACTCTATTCTTCTCTACTTCATTATCCCGAACTATGCCCCCTATGAACTACACCATCTTCTTCAGGTCCGGATTCTGGGACTGGACTGGAGTTCCTCAAGGAGCATCAATTAGCAGGTAGGGCCTAACTTCCCCTTCCTTATCTTCTCTCCAGTCTAGTCCCGGAAACTGTGGGATGTACCATAGCAGTCCTAGTTTTGGGAGGGACTCGCAAGTCCGGCCTGAAGCACCACCGAACCAAAACAGGTGTCCCCCCCATTGAACATACAGCCTGTAATGTTTGACAAAGGAATGCAAAAAGACCACATTGCCGCCTTACTGGCCTCAGCCCAGGATTAAGCCCGAGCTCTGGTCGAATGAGCTCTCAATTCCTGAGGAAGAGTTTGACATCGTAGCAGGTAAGCCAAAGCTATGGCTTCTCTTACCCACCTAGAGATGGAAGCTTTAGACGCTGCCTCTCCTCTCCGCAGGCCACCAAATAACACAGTCCATCTTACGAGGTCCGCATCCTCTGCAGATACTGCTTCAGCGTGCGGCGAACATCCAACCATCACAGAAACGGGTCATCCAATGTCTTCCCCCCCCCCCCCCGGCCCTGGAGAAAACGGACATAGCTACGGACTGATTTACATGAAACGCCAACATCATCTTGGGCAGAAAGGAGGGTACCTGCCTCAAAATAACCTTCTCCTTAGACATAAGCAGAAATGAAGCCCAGCAAAATAGGGCCTGAAGCGCCGAGATTCTCTGCGCTGAGCATATCGCCACTAGAAAAATGGTCTTCAAGGTGAGATCCTTCAAAGAACAGGCCGACAACGGCTCAAATGGAGCCTCCGTTAAGACTGAAAGCATGAGATTCAGATCCCATGGAGGAACAACTGAGTGCACCGGAGGCCGAACCTGCTTCACTGCCCACAGAAAATGCTGAACATCTGGGTGAGCCCTCAAGGAAATCCCCCATATCCTATCTTGGTAACAAAAACTGGCCGCCATCTGCACCCACAGCAAACTACAGGCTAACCCTTTGTCGAGGCCTCTTGTAAAAACCCGAGGACTTCCGGTACTGTGGCCTATAACAAATGACAATCTGCTCTTTCGCACCAGTTCTCAAACACTCTCCATACGCAGGTATGCCAACATGGTAGAACTCCTACGGGACTTCAGCAATGTTGCAATGACCACCCGGAGTAGCCTCGATGTCTCAACCGAGCAGTCTCAAGAGCCATGCCATAAGCAAGAACCGGTCCCACCTGTGGCATCCTGATTGGGCCCTGTACCAACAGATCCTTCCGTGCTGGTAAATGCCAGGGAGAGGCCACTGTCAACCTCACCAGGTCAGCATACCAAGGTCTTCTTGGCCAATCCAGGGCAATCAATAACACTGGATCCTGATGCGCCTCTATCCTCTGTATCACTCTGCCTATAAGAGCCCTGGGTGGAAACACAAAGCAATCCGCTCGTGGGCCACCATTGTACCAGCGCATCGAGTCCCTCCACGCTTTTGTTTTCCGCTGTAGAAGAGATGTCTTTGCCGATTTGAAGGTTACCATGAGATCCATTATTGGTGGTCCCCAATGATGGACTAGCTGGATGAACACCCCTTCATTGAGCATCCATTCTCTGAGGTCGATCCACATTCTGCTGAGATAGTCCACTGCTACATTCTCCTTGCCAAACATGCCCAATCCAACAATGGCTGCACCTCAGCTTCTAGTTGAGCGCTGCTTGTTCCTCCCTGGCGATTGATGTAAGTCACTGCCATGCATTGTCCGCAAACACTCACCGCCTTTCCTTCCAGGATGCACTGAAACTCTGAGTGTACAGAACACTGCCCTCAACTCCAGGTGGTTGATGGCCCCTCTCTCCCCTCTGGGGACCATATTCCTTGCGCTATGTCATTCCCACAGTGCGCCTCCCATCCTGAGAGACTAGCATCCGTGGTGAGAGGAATCCACTGTGGCATCTCCAACGGTATGCACGCCAACAAGTTTGCGGGCTGCAGCCACCATTGGAGAGCCTCCAGGACCTCTTCTGGACATACCAGCCGGCAGGAGAACGGATCCTTCTGTGCCACCCACCTCTGTAGCAGTGCTCTTTGCAATGGCTGCATGTGCGGTTGAGCCCACAGCACCATCTCGATTGCGGCTGCCATGGAACCCAAGAATTGCCAGTAATACCATGCCATGGGAGCTTGCCTGCCGAGGAACTGCCAGACCTGGTTTTGTAACTTTTGAGCCTTGTCCAATGGCAACGATGCCCGAGCAAGCCCAGTCTGGAAACGGGCACCCAGATACTCCAAATCTTGTGATGGCTATAAGCCACATTTACCACCCAGCCGAGGTCTTGTAAAACAGGCAATCACACTCTCTGTGGCGCATTTGCTTTCCGCCCTGGACTTTGCCTGAATGAGCCAGTCATCCAAATACATGTGTACTGGCTATCTCTGATTGGTTTATGCAGATCAGCCTGAGGTCGAGTGAGGTCAAGAACTTCCCTGCCCAAACCGCCATGATGATCGAGCGTAGCGTCTCCAAGTGGAAACGTGGCACTCAGATACCGGTTTACCCAGTTGAGGTCTAAGTTGGTGTGGAAGGAACCCTCTTTCTTCGGTATGACGAAATAAATAGAGTATCTACCACATCCACACTGGTTTGGTGGAATTGGTACCACCACGCGTAGGCCTATGAGTCTCAGCAGCATCTGCCGTACCACTTGTCGTTTCCAGGACACCTTGCATGGGGAGTTGACAAAGGCATCCCAGAGCGGTTATGATCCGAGCCCAGGCATTGTAAAAATCCCTCTGCCTAGGCCTGCCTCGCATCATTGCGTCTTTCTGGGCCTCGAGGAAGCACAGGGGAAGAAACCCCTACTTGTTCCTCTGAAGCCTCGAAAGACCTAAAGGAAAGCACCCTCTCTGATAAGGGATAAACCTGGCTGGGCAAAACCGCCTGAAGTCTCTAAGCTGCCCTCGCCCCTGAGGCAAAGAGTAAATCATTTTTTGTCTTTCCTACGGTAATCTTCCTCCTTTCGTCTCGCCCAGCTCCTTCACCATCTTTTCCAAATCTTCCCCAAAGAGGAGTTTCTCCTAAAGGGAAGCTTACCGAGGCGTGACTTGGATGAAACATCTGTCAACCAATTACGTAGCCAGAAGTAGCGCCTGGCAGCTACTACCGACACTATACCCTTTGATAAACAACAAAAAGGTTATAGAAGGTGTTCGTTAAGTACGCCACCCCTGACAGAAGCTTGGCCACTTCCGGAGATGGGGGTATGGAACCCTCTGAATTTCCCAGGATCTCCTTTGTCCAACGCAGACACGCTCGTCCACAAAGGCCCCGCAGACTGAGGTCTGCAAGGAAAGGGTGTTGATATCAAAGGCCTGCTCATGCAGCATTTCCAACTTCCGATCCTGCACATCCCTGAGTGCGGAAACGCCTTTCACAGGAATTGTAGTCTTCTTTGTGACTGCTGCCACCACTGCATCCATCTTAGGTACAAGCAATAGCTCCCTATCCTTTTCCAGTAATGGGTAACGGTGGGACATAGTTCTCATGCCTCTCAAGAGCAGCCTCTGGAACTTCCCATTCGTCTTGCATCATCTGCTTGACCACTCTGTGCAGAGGAAAAACCCTTTGCGTGGTTTGCACTGCCTGCAAGAGTGGATTCCCCAAAGGCTCCTCCTCCCCAGGAACCTCCATTCTCACATTAAGAGTCTTACAGGAATGTGCAATCACGCTGTCAATTCCTCCCTTCAAAAGACCCTGACAATGCATGCATCCTCCTCTTGAGGGATTTCACCGTCCTCCAGATCCGATTCTGGCTCCTGATCCGCTTCCGCCTCATCCAGCTCCTCTGAATGCAGATATCCCTCTTCTTCCCAGGGATCCTCCTGAACTCTACGCTTACTTGGTCTTGGTTCCTCCTCCATGGGAACCTGTGTTGCAAGTTCAGAAAAAACTGTCTTCTGCACCTTGCTCCTAACTTGTTCTGAGCCTTCCTCCGAATGCTGCCTCATACAAAAGGCCTTATGCATAAGGAGGACAAATTCTGGCGTAAATCCCTGTGAAAGTGAGGTGTTAGGCACCTCCTTTACCCCAGGAGATATGTGGTTCTCTTTTTCGCCTTCGCCTTTCTGGTCTTTGCCCAGACGGCACCTTGTCATCAGTCCCCCTGGCTCCCAGTAGGGCCTTGCAGCCCTTGACCACGCTCAACTGCAGCAGGATGAGCGGAAGAGTCCCCCGCCTCCAGCAGCGCTGCATTTTCCGCCGTTTGTCCTAACGATTCTACTTCCAGAGAAGTGGATTCAGTCCTGCAACCACAGCATGAACCACCGGCCGAGATGGGCTCCTTTCTGGATCCACAGGCTATACAAGCTGTCTTGGGTGGCACACTGTGCACCCTTTCTGGCAATCAGCAGTGGAGGAATGGCTGTCAGCCCTTAAAACTAATCTCCTTTTCTTTTTTCCTTGTTCGTGCTTAGTGGGGTCTTTCCTAGACCCCCAAAACAATAAAAAGCGCAGTTAATCACCCCAGCGTTCAAAGCGCTGAAAAAGCCGTGCTTTAATTGAAAACAAAAAAAATACTCGCATGTGTCTCAAGATGGCCGCGCTTCCCGCATGATGGGAAATGGCCTCTAACCACATGGTTTGAGCAAGGCTCCCTCACACCTGGCCTGCCCAAAACTACCTCCTCACAGGGCTCCTCTAGCTGACCAAATGAATTTAAAGGCCTTACTTTGTCTTGCTTTCTGTTCATATCCGCTGCGGCTCCTGAATGCTCAGCCTGCCCTCCGCGGCTTCAGTGTCAGTATGGCAAAGTGACAGGCTGCATTCCCATTGACAGCTTCTCACCTTTGCAACGGGCTCCAGAGCAGCATCCCCACTGACAAGGCACTCCCAGTACTGCCTGTTTTCAGCCCAGCTTACTTTTTCTTTTTTTTTAAACAAGCATTACCCACATCTATCTGCTTAAAAGGCCTCTCTAAGAATGTAAAGGAAATATACCAGAATTTTGAAAGAAATTTTAAAGAACCTCTACTATTCCTAATTGTCCCTTCAGTGATTCTCTGAATCACAACCCCCAGCTGCCTGGAGACTGAAATACTGGAGAGATGTGACTGCTGCTTATCCAGGTGTGATGTCATTAAGATGTGACATGCTCAGTCTCTAGCTGCTCGAGGTGGGAGACAACCCGCAGGTGCCAGGACTGGATTGGAGGGACAATAAGGAAAATATCCAGCCTTTCTCTGTGTAATTCACTTATAGGTACCAATGAAAAAGCACAAGTTAAATCAAATTTAAAAAGAAGAAAAATGCAGTTTCTCACCTGTAAGTGGTTTCTCCATAGACTGCAGGATAAATCAGGCTCATTATTGGGAAACACTGGTCTGCTGACATGACATGACTCATCTTTCTTGGAATGCCAAAAAACCTGGGAAGTTTTTCTGTCCCACACATGTTATAGGTCACAAGTTGGATCTCATTCTTACACCGACTGATACTCTGTTTGCCCCATCCTGTATCTCACCCCTCTCACTTCCCTGATCGGATCATTTCTGTCTTCTATTTACTCTCCCTCTCATGCAGCCCCTGTCTAGCGCCGCAGCCTACCTCTTCCGAGACCTAAGTGCCATATCACTCCACTCACACTACAGCAGTTCTCTTCTGCTGACTCTCTTCTTCCTTCTGATTTCCCCCTCCTTACCGGTGAATGAACAGGTGGACATCTGGACACCTGCTCTGTCCACAACCCTAGACAGCCTAGCTCCCCTTTGCTCCACTCCATTGCCATGCTCTTCTGTCCACCATCCTTGGTATCACCCAGGCTTGTATCTGCTCCGCACCCATCTTCGTTGTGCTGAGTGGGCCTGGCGCAAGCACCCTACCCTGGATTTGCTCTCCTCATTTCACTTTTGTCAACAGCAATATTGTTCCATGATCCATACTACTCGGAACTAATCACCTCCTCCTCTTCTAACTCCCCCTGGCAGCTATACCATGTTCTCCGGTCCCTTTCAGCATCCACCACCTCCTCCATGCCTTCTACCTTCCCCTCCGCTGTCCCGAATCCAGCTCACTTGGCTTCCTTCTTCTCCAGGAAAATACAGTCCCTCCGCGCTTCCTTCCCCTCCTTGCCCCCCCTCCCCATCTTCCGCCCCCCCATCTTCCTCTCTCCCTTCTAACCCCTCTCCCCCTGCCTTCCCCCATACCTGGCACACCTTTTGATCTGTCACGGCCGCTGAACTTACCAAGGCCATTACCTCCTCACGCAAGACTACCTGCCCACTTGACCTCCTTCCATCCTCCTGGATCCTGGAACCCTCCCTCAAACTGCTGCCATACATTCTGCATATGATCAACTCAAGCCTTTTCTCCGGTCTTTTCCCCACTGTCTGGAAACATGCCCTTATCCGACCCATCCTGAAAAAAACATTGTCAGATCCCACCACCTTAGCTAACTGGCGTCCCATCTCTAACCTCCCCTTCCTCTCAAAAATCTTGGAAAAACTGGTCTTCTTGCAACTCGCCGCTCACTTTGACACCACCCTTTCCCTTCACACCCGTCAATCCGAATTTAGAGCTGGTCACAGCAGCGAAACCATTCTCCTTGCACTTCTGAATGAGGTCCACCAGTCACATGAACGAGGTGACCTCTCCCTGGCTGTCTCCCTGGACTTGTCCTTTGCTTTTGATCTGGTCGGCCTTCACACACTCCTCACCAGTCTTCACGATCTCGGGATTCACGGAACAGTTCACCATTGGTTTCGCTCTTTCCTTTCGTCCCGCATCTTTTCCATCCAGACCGGTTCTGCCATCTCTCTGGTATTTTCCTTTCACTGTGGTGTTCCAAAGGGCTCAGTGCTCGCTCTCCTTCTCTTTAATGTCTCTCTCAGTCCACTTGCCCTTATCATTCAACAATCTGGGATTTCTGGGTACTACTATGCCAACGATATCCTCCTTTTGTACCATACCAGTTCCCTCTCTCCTGATCTTACTCTTCTCAATGCCTGCCTCTCTCACGTCTCCTCATGGCTGAATAACTTTCTCCATCTCATCCCCTCCAAGTCCACGGCCCTCTAGTTCTCCTTCGGAGCCCCCTCTCCTACTCTATCCCCCACACTGTCCACCACCCAAATAGTTCTCGTATCAACTCTTCAATACCTTGGGGTCACGCTGGACTCCTCACTCACCTTCCACCAACATATCTCTCTGCTTATCCGCCGTTCATTCATTTCCCTATGCCAAATTTGCACCGTTCATCCTTTTCTCTCTCCATCTTCCCTTGTTACCCTTGTACTATCACTTATCTCCAGACTTGATTACTGTAACATCGTTCTCGCAGGTTTTCCCCAATATCAACTCCATTGCCTACAACTCATCCAGAAGACTGCAGCCCGTCTACTCACCCACTCCTCCCCGTCTGACCACGTCACTCCCCTGCTTATGCACCTCCATTGGATCCCAATCAAATCCAAGTTCATTTATAAGATACTCATGATCGCCCATAAAGTATTCTACACAGGTGTCCCTCAGAATTTATCAGATCTCATCCATCTTCAGCCTTCCCCTCGCCCCCCTCTAATCTGCTCTCAGGAAAAGTTTTTTCCTCCCCTCCCCTCCCCTGCACAGGCCCATCTCGAATTCACTCGCCACTCTGCGTTCTTTTTCCTAGGCCCAGCACTCTGGAACTCACTGCCACACGCCCTCCGTACTGAAACTTCATTACTCCGGTTCAAGAACATGCTCAAAACCCATCTCTTCCACCTCGCTTTCGAACTCCCTCCCCCTGATTCCTAGGTACCCCTCCTTCCCTTGGTCACGATCCCATTATCCCCTTCCCCCCCTCCCATATGTGATTGGTGCATCTGTCTCTTTCTTCTGTTTGTCTCTGTCTGCAGCTTTTCTGTCTAGACAATGACTTTATTTTCTCACTTCTGGAGGCTCCCCAGCTAGTTGTATTTTCAGGATATCCACTATGAAAAATATTCATGAGAATGATTTGCATGCAGTGGAGGCAGTGTATGCAAATCTACTTCCTACAGAGTCATTGTAGATATCCCGAAAACCCGACTGGCTGGGGAGCCTCCAGGACAGGTTTGGGAACCAATGGCTTAGGCATCAACTCCAGGAAAGACAGAAGGGTCCTCATTTCTGATTTATTCTGTCTAAGCAATGGCACTTTCTCCATCGACAAGCAGGATGAAATCAATCACATTACTGGGGAAAGCATAAAGCGCAGATCTCCAGGAACAAGCAGGAATGTAGTCCTCACATATGGGTATCGTCGGTACCGACGTAGCCTGCGCGGGAACGCTCCCCAGCGTCCAATTAGAATGCTTTTGGGAGCATCCCACAGCGCCTGCGTGCTGCCTTCTCGCCTTTCCCAACTGCCTCTCTCCAGTTCTTCTTTTTCCGTGGAGTCAGCAGGTCGTGTTCCTGTCACCGCAGAAGAATTTTCTTTTTCTTTATTTCTTTTTGTGGTCGCATCTGCCTTCTTCGACGCTCTACTGGTACCGCCGGTCTTTCTTTCCCTATTTCTAAAAAAAAAAAAAAAAAAAAAAAAAAATTTCTATTTTCTTCATGTGCACCCGCCTTTTTGGGCCTTAGGCCCAAAAACTTTCCTTAACATGGAAAAACCTGCCTCAGGTTTTAAAAACTGCACCAAGTGTGGCAGTACCATTTCTGTCACCGACACCCATGAATGGCGTTTAAAATGTTTAGGTCCTGACCACTCCATCACGGATTGTGTGTCCTGTGCCATGATGTCTATAAGAGGTCGGCAGAACCGAGCTGCCAAGCTCAGTACCCTGTTTCTCTCTGATGCGGCTTCGGTGGCATCGACGTCTTCCAGGGCTTCTTCTTCTTCCCGTGGATCTCAGGTAACTAAACATAAATCCAGCCGGTCCTCGAAGAGTAGATCTCCTTCTAAGCATCGATGATGCCTCTGGCGTTGCCCTCGAGAATTCTGCACCGGCAAAATTACCCCAGCGGGAGGCTTCGGCTTGCAAAGCATTATCGGGGTTCCAGGATGTTCTAGATGGCTCAGCCTCGACAGATCTCCTGGTGCCATGCTCTGGGGTACCGGTACCGACTTCCAGGCATTGGCGGCGTCCATGGACCAGAGAATTCTGACCATGGAACGCAGTCTGGCGGCTTTCCTTGCGGCATTGACGCCCTTGGTACTGTGACAGACAACTCCACCGGTACCGGCACTGGCACCGGCATCGGTATCGGCACCGATAGCATCGACATCGACATCGGTGTCTGCTCTGCCGGTACTCTGTCCTCTGATGCCCTCCGGTACCGATTCTCCAGTACCGGTTATTCCCGGTACTGACCTTGGTCGGTACGGGTATTGGGCTCTGCAGGAGCACCCAGACAGACGATACTTTGAGTCCTCAGAAGAATCTGAGGATTCTGAAAGTTCTGTCGATGCAGCAATGCTTCTTCCATAGTAGTCCTCCTACCCTAAACGCAGGATGTCTCCTCCAGAAGACATGTCTTTCCAAGACTTCATCAGAGAGGTGGCTCGGGGCCTGTCCATTACTGTGGCCCCTGAAACAGAGCCAAGAACCAAGGGCCAAGGAGTTGGAAATTTTACAATATCCCAAAACTCCTAAGGAGGCAGCTACCTTACCCATTCATGAGATTCTATATGATCTCATGTTGAGGATGTGGGAAAACCTCTTACCACCTCTCCTCATTCTCGTAGGTTAGATACTATGTATCGTGCCCCTCCTTGTCCTGGGTTCCATAAGACTCAGCTTCCTCACCACTCTATTGTGGTGGAGTCAGCTATGAGAAGAATTAGAAGTGCAAAAAGACATGCCTCTAATCCTCCAGGATGTGAATGCAGAACCCTGGATGCTTTTGGACGTAGAGTCTTTCAAGCTTCCATGCTTGCTGCAAGAATCAGTTCCTATATTCTCTACATGGGAATGTTCCTAAAGGAGGTCACAGATAATTTACAGACTAAGTCCTTTCATTTCTGAGGATAAAAGACAGGACTTTCTCACTTGGGTCAAACATGCCCAAGATGTCTCTAAATTCTCCAACCGTGCAGCCTTTGACTGCTTTGAGTGTATAAACAGAACCTCGGCTATTGCCATAGGTGCACGTAGAATTGCTTGGCTCCAGGCATCTGATTTAGAGCTCTGGGTACAAGATAAATTGGGAAATATCCCTTGTACTGGTGAGAACCTGTTTGGTAAAGATTGGCAGGAAAAAGCCAATGAAATGGATGCTGAAAATTCCACCTTGGATAGATTATCCAAGTCCACTGCTGATCCTGTTAGAAAGAAGTTGTTCAAGAAAACATCTTTTTCTAAAAAGAAAAGATTTTATCCTGCTTATGGTTAGCAGGCATCTTCTGCAGGTCAGTTTTCAAACAAACGTCAGCAACCGCCCAAACAGAAGAAAGAAAAGGCTGCTAGGCCTCCACCGGCCCAGCAACCTCAGCCTCCTCAGGGCCTTTGACGTTCAGCTAGAGAACTTAGCCTTTCTGTTTCTGGAGGGACCAGAACCTTCCACCATTCCAGGAAGGTTATGTCATTTTGCCCCCAGATGGGGGCAAATAACAGCAGAGCATTGGACACTCTCCATCATAAAGGAGGGGTACAAACTTCATTTTTAAAGCATGCCCCCTCACACAACAGTGAAGCAGTTCAATTCTCCGACCTCTCTCATCAACCTGTTAGGTCAAAAGGTTGCCATCCTTCTTGCCCAAGGGGCAACAAAAGAAGTGCCTCTTCATCAACAGGGCACAGGGTTCTATTCCCCTTACTTTCTTATCCCAAAGAAAACAGGGGGATACAGACCTATCTTAGATCTCAGAGAATTGAACAAATTCCTTGTCAAGGAGAAATTCAAGATGACTTCCCTCAGAGCTCTGCTTCCATACCTTCAGAATCAAGATTGGCTTTGTTCTCTAGATCTCAAGGATGCGTACACCCATGTCCTCATCCATCCAACCCACAGAAGGTTCCTTCGGTTCCTTTTTCAAGGAAAGCACTACCAATACAGAGTGCTTCCTTTTGGTCTGGCCTCAGCACCAAGGGTGTTCACGAAATGCATGGCTGTGGTAGCAGCATTTCTCCACACTCTAGGAATATTCGTCTTCCCCTACTTGGACGACTGGCTCATTCAAGCTCCAACACAGTCAGAGGCCAAGACTTCTCTATCCTGCACAATGCGTATCCTTCAGTATTTAGGGCTGGTAACAAACATCCCAAAATCAAGTCTGACTCCCACTCAGTCTTTAGAGTTCATAGGAGCTCTTCTGGATACTACAAGGGCAAGGGCCTATCTTCCCCAGGCCCGTTGCCTTCGCTTGGTGCAGTTAGCTTCTCAGGCAGTGCTGAAGCCTCATCTAACTGCTCGAGAAATGTTGCAGTTGCTGGGCCACATGGCATCCACCGTGCATGTGGTTCCATATGCTCGCCTCCACATGAGGGCAGCTCAGTGGACTTTATCCACCCAATGGACTCAGGCATCAGGGTGTCTGTCAGACAAAATAGCGAACATAAGTCGCCTCATTTTGTCTCTCCAATGGTGGACGTCCACTCAAAACCTGTTGTTGGGGTCCCCCTTTCAACAGCCCTTACCCCAAACAACTCTCACAACAGATGCTTCTCCAAAGGGTTGGGGAGCTCATCTGCAAGACTACTCCAAACCAGGGCACCTGGTCTCCGCAAGAGAGTTGTCTACATATCAATCTCTTGGAACTCAGAGCAATTTTCCTGGCTCTGTGAGTGTTCCACTCCCTGGCTCAGCTACAAGACAGTCCTCATTCATACGGACAATCAAGTAGCCATGTTCTATGTGAACAAGCAGGGGGGAACAGCCCTCTGTCACTTTGCAATGAAGCTTTGCGACTATGGGCCCTCGCCAGAGAGCATCAGATTCATCTGCTGGCAGTATATCTTCCAGGCATTCAAAACTCTTGGGCGGACAGACTCAGTCGAGTTCTGCTTCCACACGAGTGGTCTCTGCATACAGACCAGGTGACCAGGATATTTCAACTTTGGGGAATCCCGGACATAGACCTCTTTGCAAGTCCGTGGAATGCTAAACTTCCCCGGCTCTGTTCCAGAATTCCGGCTCAGGGGGCTCAGGCCAGGGATGCTTTCCTCCTTTACTGGGGTCAAGACTTCCTGTATGCCTTTCCACCCATTCCCCTAATTCCCAAAACCCTGTTCAAGCTTCAGAGAGACAGAGGCCACATGATTCTCATAGCCCCACATTGGCCACGGCAAGTGTGGTACCCTCTGCTTCTACATCTCTCTCAAGCTCCCTCCCTGGAGTTAGGGTCTGCTCCAGATCTCCTATCTCAGGAGAACGGAATGTTATGGCATCCCAATCCCCAGTCTCTGCATCTCAGGGCTTGGTTGCTGAAGGCCTAGATCTCCAAGATCTTAATCTTTCTCAACAAGTGAAAGATGTTCTTTATGCTTCCAGAAAACCTTCCACTAGACGCTCTTATGCTTTCAAGTGGAAAAGGTTTACTATTTGGTGTTCGGAAAAGGGTCTTAACCCCCTTGCGATACCTCTGCAATCTTTGCTGGAGTATCTCCTCCATTTATCTAATGCAGGCCTTAAGACAAATTCAGTAAGAGTCCATTTGAGTGCTATTGCAGCTTCTCTTAAACCTCTAAATGGACAACCTATTTCCTCTCATCCTCTCATAGCAAGATTTATGAGAGGCCTCCTTCTAACTAAGCATCCCATTAGACTACTTCCAGTGGCATGGGACTTGAACCTGGTTCTTGGGCAGCTCATGAAGCCACCTTTTGAACCTTTAGCTACCACCTCCTTGAAATTTCTTTCTTGGAAGGTTATCTTTCTCATTGCAATCACATCAGCACGCCGCATTAGTGAATTGAAAGTGCTAGTAGCTAATCCACCTTATACAAGGTTCCATCATGACAAGGTAGTCCTTAGGACTCATCCACACTTTATGTCTAAGGTGGTCTCGCCTTTTCATCTCAACCAAGAGATCTACCTACCTGTCTTTTTTCCAGGACCTCATGCATCAAATGCAGAGAGGAATCTTCATACCTTGGACTGTAAAAGAGCTCTAGCTTTTTACTTACAAAGAACACAGCAACATAGAAAGTCTTCTCAACTCTTTGTTGCTTTTGATCCTTCTCATTTGGGACTTCCAGTCTCCAAGAGAACACTATCTAACTAGATTGCTCAGTGTATTTCTTTCGCCTATCAGAGTAAGAACCTTTCTCTGGAGGGCCATGTCACAGCTCACAATGTGAGAACCATGACAGCCTCAATGGCTCATCTGAACTCTGTGTCTATTGACGACATCTGTCAAGCAGCCACTTGGGCCTCGGTTCATACCTTCACAGCCCAATACTGCTTGGACAAGGACTCCAGCCGGGATGCCTTGTTTGGTCAGGCTGTTCTCAAACACCTGTTCCATGCCTAATCAACTCCTACCCACCATCCCTGGTAGGATGCCAGAGATCCATGGGGGGAAGTGGAGCCCTTCTCAGGGACACACAACTTCTGGGGTCTCTCTCCCTGGCACCCAAAGCGAGGGAGTCCCCATATGTGATGACTACATTCCTGCTTGTTCCTGGAGATAGCATAGTTACTCACCTGTAACAGGTGATCTCCGGGAACAGCAGGAATTTAGTCCTCACAACCCACCCACCTCCCCTAGGAGTTGTATCTCTCTATCTATCTCTTTCCTTTCCCTCGCTCTCTCTCTTTGTCTCAGCTCTAAAACTCAACTGGAGAGAGGCAGTTGGGAAAGGTGGGAAGGCAGTACGCAGGCGCTGTGGAATGCTCCCAAAAGCATTCTAATTGGATGCTGGGGAGTGTTCCCGCGCAGGCTCCGTCGGTACCGACGATACCCCATATGTTAGGACTAAATTCCTGCTGTTCCCGGAGATCACCTGTTACAGGTGAGTAACTATGCTTCACTCACCTGTAACAGGTGTTCTCCAGAGATAGGGATCTGTTTTGGCACCCCTTCTTTTTAACTTATTTCTCACACCCTTAGCACTCCTGGTTCAGCAGTTTGGGATCTCTGCATACTATTACGCTGATGACCTCCTCCTCCTGTTTCACACCTCTCCCCTCCATCCTGATCTCACCCCACTCAACTCCTGTCTCTCCGCTGTTGCAAACTGGCTCACTACAAATTGCCTTCACCTTAATCTGACAAAGACCCTCGCAATCTGGTTCACCCATGGCAGTCCTCCCCCCTCAATTGCTCCTTCCTTCTCGACTTCTTCAGTCCCACTAGTCACTGACTTTCGCTACCTTGGTGTAATCTTTGATTCTGACCTTTCCTTCCGTAATCACATTTCCCATCTCACAATAACCTCTTTCTTTTTCCTCCGCCAAATACGTTCTATCCGTCCATTTCTCACCCCTGAGGCCCTCACCACTCTCCTTCTTTCTTTGGTGATATCACGCCTCGATTTTTGTAATTCCCTCTTTGCTGGACTCCCCCTTTCACAACTTCATCGGCTTCAACGCATCCAGAATACTGCTGCACGTCTTATTTTCCATTCCTCCCCCCGCGATCATGTTACTCCACTTCTCTCTCATTTACACTGGCTGCCTCTACAATTCCGCATTCGTTACAAAATCCTTATACTGGTTCACCAAGTTTTATATACCCATACCCCCCAATACCTAGCAGATTTACTCCATTTTCACATCCCCACCCGCTCCCTCCGCTCCGTCCACATAAATCGCCTTCACCTCCCCTCTCCATCCCTCGCTCACTTACAGTCCACACGTTCTTCTGCCTTTTTTTTTTATTGGTCCAGCCTACTGGAATTCACTACCCCTTTCCCTCAGGCTAGAACAACATTATCCCACATTCAAAAAAGACTTAAAAACGCACTTTTTTTCTGTTGCTTTTGACCTCCCCCTGCCTCCTACGTAACAAGCCTCTTTCCCTCCCTGCCCTCCCTTTCCTTCCTCACCTGTAGTCTTGTCTATTTAAATGTCTTGGGTGCTTTCCTGTCTTACATTGTAACTTCATTTCTTTTTCTTTTTCTCCGACCTATTGGTCCCTCTGTATAAGGTTCTGCTTTGCTGTACACCGCTATGTTCTAAATGTAATAGCGGTATATCAAGTGCAATAAAACATAAACATAAACATAAACATAGCAGGAATCGGTCCTCACATATGGGTGACTGACACAGACAGAGCCCCCACGGAAGCATCTCCCCAGCTTTCAAAGAAAGTCTTTTGGAGATGCCACCACGCATGCCAAGGGTGCCATCTTATTCAGTCAGATGACATTTATTTATTTAACTGGTTTTATACACCGCCTTTTGGCACATGAAGGCGGTTTACATAGAACAGCAACTTGACGTGGAGTACACAGAACGTGTTATCACAGAGACCTTAACTTAACAGGTAACAAGTGACTATATATACAAGAATAATACTAACAAGTACATGCATGAGAAGCTAACAATCCATGGGCATCAGGGATAGAGCAGGTAGTGATAAGGGAGTCACTAGGACACAGGCGTGGAGTGGAGGAGTGGCCTAGTGGTTGGGGCAAGGTACTTCAGGCCGGAAGGTCGGGGGTTCAAATCCCACTAGAGGACAGCAACCTTGGGCCGGAAGGACTGGGGTTTCTAGTCCCACAGGTGCTCCTTGTGGTCTTGGGCAAGCCACTTAACCCTCCATAGCCCATGTTCCCTGTAAAATAGTTATCTCCAAGTTATAATGCCCTGTTCAATGTAATTTCAGTTTGTTCAATGTAAACCGCACTGATGCAGAATAGCGCGGTATATAAGAGAATGTAAATAAATAAATAATAAATAGGCAGAGGTGTGCCTGATTAATCTGGAGGTACAGAGAGGTGCTCGAGGAACAGATACGTTTTTACTTTCTTACGAAAGTCGTTGAGATCATTTATTGTACGGATGTTGTCTGGTAGGGTGTTCCAGAATCTTGGAGCGAACAGGGAGAATGCCCTATTTGAGGTTCTAGTGTTGTATTTCCTGTTGTCTACAGGGTTGGGGAGGGTAGTTTGATTGCTGCTCCTTCTAGGACGATTCACTGATGGTCATTTTATGAGAGTTTCCAAATACTCTGGGGGAAGTGAAGTAGTGCTTTGAATATAGTAATCAAAATATAGTAATCAGAAACAAGCAGGAAGTCAGTCCTCACATATGGGACTCCCTAGATACAGGCAACTGAGAACCTGTAGAAAAACACGGCCCAGTTGTGAGCAGCCACAGGCGAGTCTGAGGAAAGACTCTAAAGACTCCAGTGTCCAGGGAAAACCATCACTCCAGTAGCCTGAACAAGAAGGGTCGTAGGGCAGGAGTTGCCTAAACCACAAACAGATTACGGAGTACTGCCTGGCCGAAGGCACTGTCCTGTCAGGACTCCCTCTCCAGGCAGTAGTGAGCTGCAAAGGTGCGAAATGAGGACAAAGTAGCGGCCAGGCAGATGTCTGCCATAGGGACAGAGTGTAGGATTGCAGCCGAGGTCGCCATTGCCTTAACACTGTGTACTGTAACCCAGCGCTATGACGAGAGCCCAGCCTGATCGCGGGCGAAGGCGATGCAGTGCGCCACCCAGGTGGACAGAGTCCGCTTGGTAACAGCTTCTCCCAGTTGACTGGGATAATAGGAGACTAAAAGCTTTGAGGCTTTGCGGTTGCATGTAGAAGGACAGGACCCTCTTACAATCCAGAGTATAAAGAATGACCGCCACCTTGTTAGTATGGGGCCATGGGAAGAAGGTGGGGAGCACCAACTCCTGGTTGAGGTGGAAGGCGGATACCACTCGGAAGGAATTTAGAGTGGGTGTAAACATGACCCTAGTCTTGTAGAACCTGGTTTAAGGTGGCCCAGCCACCAAGGTCTGAAGTTTGCTAACACTGCGGGCAAAGTTGAGCAACACCAGGAAGACAACTTCCAGGAAAGATAATGCAAATTGCAGGAAGCCAGAGGTTCAAAAAGAGGCTTGGTGAGCTGCATCAGAACCACGTTGAGGTCCCATTCCATGGGGACGGGTGGATGGGAGGATTAGAAAGCAGAAGGACACGCATAAATCGGTAATGAGGGGCTGTGCATAGAGAGGTTTGCCCTTTATGGAATGAGAGTGCGCCGAGAGCATGCTCAGGTGCACACTGACAGAGTTGGACTTGAGTCCGGTTTGCGAAAGGTGAAGCAAGTACTGCAGCACCATGTGCACCTGGCAAGAGAACGAGTTGACCCGTTGCTCCACACGCCAAACTGAGAATCTGTGCCACTTGAAGGCGTAGGCTCGTCTGGTGGAGTTCTTACAAGAGGCCAGAAGGACTTCCTTCACCTCCCTTGGGAGGTTGAGTGCTAAGGCTACCCATTCAGCAGCCATGCTGTTAGCGACAGGGACCCCAGGTTGGAGTGAAGGAGGAAGTCCTCATCCTAGGGCAGTAGCCCTGGGGCATTCTCCAGAGGGACCAGGAGCTCTGTCGAGAGGCAGAGCAACAGGCGAAACCAAGGCTGCCTACGCCACCATGAGGCCACCAGGATTATGGAGGCCTTATCCAGCAGCCCCTTAAAGAGGAACCGGGCGATCAGTGGTATGGGAGGGAAGGCATGCAGAAGGCGCTCCGACCACGAGATGAGGAAGGCACCTGTCACTATCCGGGACGAATGCGGTTGGGGACAGCAGAAGCGGGACAGCTGAACATTGGTCAGGCTGGCAAAGAGGTCCAGATTTGGGTTCCCCAGAGTCAGAATAGCTACTGCACCACCCTTGTGTCTAGTTGCCATTTGTGCAGCTGGAGAACCCTGCTCAGCCTTTCCGCTAGGGCACTGTCTTGGCCCGAAAGGTATACCGCCCTGATGAGCATTCCCTGACCGAGTGCATACAAGCAGACGGCTACCATCTCCTGACAGAGGCGCTGAGACCCTGTGCCCCCTTGCCTGTTCAGGTAGAACATTGCAACTTAGTTGTCCATTTGGACTAGCACTGACTGGTTCCGCAGGCAGTGGTGGAAGGCCTTGATCGGCAGAAAAATGGCCTTGAGCTCCAGCAGGTTGATTTCTTGCTGGCTCTCCGCTAGGGACCAGTTGCTCTGCATGCGCAGTTCCTCACAGTGGGCACCCCAGTCCAGTAGGGATGCATCCGTGGTGAGGACCCTCTGGGGGGGGTTTGAGGACTAGAAGGCCATGCCCTTCTGCAAGTGCTGTGTGTCCTGCCACCAGTCGAGCGCTCTGTTAGTTGATGGGAAACCTGGAGTGCAGAGTTCTCATGACGTACTCTGTCTCGATCTCGGCCGCCTTGTCCTCCATCTGTTTGCCTTAGAGGTTTTCACCAAGACAGGGGACGTCGAGGAGTTTCTTTTGTACCCACTGCTCAAGGTCCGATGCCTGGAGCCATGCCTGGTATCTGGCACCAATGTCTGCAGTGGCCACCCTCGCGTTAGACTCAAAGCCATCATAGGTGGCTCGAGGCATATATTTCAGGCACTCCCCATTGCAATTTGTGAGGGTTTGGAATCGCAGGAGGTGATCTCCACTGTGACCCGCCAAGAAATCTGAGAGTTCTTTTGCTAGGTTTCGGAGACACATGCCGATGTACAGCTGGTAGGCATGGATTCAGCAACCCAACATCAAGCCCTGGTAGCATTTGCTTCCAAGGGCATAGAGGGCACAGGACTCCCTGCCCGGGGGCACAGAAGAGCAAGTCTTTGGGTTTTTCTGTTGGCGCATGGTCGACTCCACCACCATAGAGATGCGAGAGAGTTGGCCTTCTGAAAGCCGGGGCCCCACTAGACCCAGTACTTGGTGTCGAAGCATCTGCTAACTATTGGCACAGACACCGGTGTCTCCCACATCTGAAGGAGTAGCCCAAGGATGGCAGGGGCAGGGACAGGGACCGTCAGGGCTTCCTTAGGTGGAGCCTTGTACTGGAGGATTTCCAGCTCCTCCATGCAAGGGTCCTTCTCCGACTCCATAGTGAGAGACAAGGCTTTTGCCATGTCTCAGACAAACGCGAAGAACGATGTGTCCTCGGGTGGGGACCGGCGCCATGATCCCAGGGAAACATACGAGGGGAGATCACAGTGCTTACCCATCTCTGGGGAAGCCTTGTCTTCAGACTCCCAGTCTGAGTAGTCAGTAGAGGACTCGAGGCAGAATGGCTCCTGAGGTGTTGGGCTTGGTTCGGATCTTCGGTGACCCACAGCAGATGCTTGGTCAGAGCCACAAGCGCTTGCTGGGGAGGATCTCACTCCCGAGGAATGGGAGCAGGATCAAGACCCTTGCCAAGGACTGGCTTGAGGCTCTTGAGGATCGTCTCGGTGGCCTGGGGAGGTCTCGGTGGCCTGGGGAGGCCTCGATATCAAGGTCCCTGCAGTCTTGGCATGAGCACCAGCGGGGCTGGGCACTGATGCTTGCTGCAAGACAAGGAAGGCAGTAACACTGCATTCTAATGCCATCATCTTGGCTTCACACTCAGGAATTGCAGCCTTTGATGCAGACACCAGTGTGACCGGGTCTTGCATCAGTGAGGAGAGGGAGCCTTTGACGGGACAGGAATCCGTGACCTGCCACCGGAGGCCTCAGCATCTTTTCTGGGCATCTTTGCTGGCCGCTCCTACTCAGACTCCTCCAATACCCTCCGGGGACTGTGGGACCTGGCACGGGATTTGTCGTTTGTATCCGATTCCCAGGATGAAGACCTCGAGGATTTCTTCTTCTTGTGCTCACGTTCCAGAGAACCCTTGTCGGCGTATCCGTGGGCCTGAATGGGTGCTGCGGGAGTTTGATGCGACTCCAAGGATCCATGCAGGAACTTTGAGCGCAAGGCTACCGGGGACATGTGGGCAGAATCTGACCTGTGGAAGATGTCATCTTGCTTCTGCCGACGACTTTGGATGGCCTTAGCGGACATTTTCTTGCACAGGGTGCAAAACTTTGGGTCATCCATGCAGGAACTTTGAGCGCGAGGCTACCAGGGACACCGGAGGCAGCAATCGTGTGTATCAGTTAAGGACATGTTCTTTGCGCACCGATCACACTTTTTGAACTCACTGGCCATTGGGTCAAAAAGGACCCCTGCGAGGTCGAAGACCCTCGATGCGGCCAGTGGTTAGAGAAAGGCGCAAAACCGTGCTAGAAGAAAAACTAAAAAAAACAGTTCCGAGACTCGAAGCCAGGGCAATGGGGCTCAGAGGCGGGAAAGGGACCGGTGCAACTGAAGAAAGAAGGGCAGTTTGATGCACCAAAAAAAAAAATCAACTTTTGTCCAGAGAAAGACGACGGATGTCTGTTGGGCTCCGCAGAAAAAGGGAGACTGAGTAAGATGGCACCCTTGGGCGGGATGGGGACCACACATGCGTGGTGGCACCTTCCAAAGGCTTTCTTTGAAAACTTGGGAGATGTTTCCGCGGGGGCTCCATCGGCACAGACATCACCTATATGTGAGGACTGACTTCCTATTTTGTTCCTGAAAAAATATTTCCAACTTGGTTCAGGGCTTATTTCTCACCTATAAGATGATTCGCCAGCTACACACATATTTAGCCCAGTCTGATCTGGAGAAGATTGTGTGTCTTGGTCTAATGGAGTATTATTAGGGTGACCTCAGAAAGATATCCAGCAGCTGCAGTTAGCTCCAAATATTCTGGCACATTTGGTGGAAGGGTTAACAAAATTTGATCATGTCTCCCCAGTGGTGACACAGTTGCATTGGCTGTCTGTAAAATACCATATCCTATAGATAGTTTTGATGTTGGCCTTTAAAGCCTAGGGCTTAGTGTGGTCCAAAATTAACTCCAGATTAGGATCCATATTATGTCCTGGTTATTGGCTTGAGTTTTCAGGGGAAACATTTGTTGCATATCCCTGAGGTGAAGGAGTATAGATGACTAGACATCGGAAGAAGGCTTCTCTACGAGGGTGCCCCAATTTGGAATGCCCTTCCTAGAAAGCTTCCATAGGAAGGTGGATTTAGCAAGTTTAAGAGGAGATTGAAATTATACCTACTCGTATTACACATATGATTAGATGGAGCAGGATGGATTAGAGGGAGTGGCTGGTGGCACTGTGCTGGTTTGCTTACTATACCATTGGTCTGCTCTCTGTACATTGTAGGGAGCAGTTTTGAATCTATGGTATAAAAGTAAAAATGGACAAATGGATGAATGAATGAATAGATGAGGGCTTAAGTGTGAATTGGTTCTATAATGAAGGGCAGCTGAGGTAGACAATATGGACAGGTTTTACTTACTTATTGTATATAAATTTATATGCCTTTTCACTGGTAGTTCAAAACAAGTTACATTCAGGTACAGTAGGCAACTAGCTATCACCAAACGATCTTGTGATCTAAGTCACCTAATCACTAAGTTGCATTACTGGCAAATAATGTACAGTATTTGCCAGCCCACATGTGTAAATTGGCAACAAAGCAGCTTAATGCAGGGGGGAGGGGGGTTATAATGCATGTTAAAAAAAAATAATAATAATGAGCTACAAAGCAGCTCCTTATCATGCAGGATGAATAAAGCACCATGCATTAAACCTCACAAGCTGCCTTATTTAAAAAGTTAATAAGACCAAGAGGTGTTAGCTTCCCTGCAAAAGCATCAACTCACTAAAGTGTGGGCCAGTGCTCCCAGGAATACTGTCCAAGTACTTACCAACTTTATAAAATTGCCCTCCCCCCCTTCCCTCTAGAAAAAAAAAATTCAAGTCCCCCTCCAATCCCTAATTTTAAAAATTCATGATGGCGCTAGCCACTATAACTCCCCCTCCTTCCTATTCCTAAGTTTGAAACATCAGGGTAGCATCAGTCCTCCCCAGAGAAACTCTGGTATATAGGAGGAGCAGAAGCTCCTACCCTGGGTGTTCCTTTATGCAAAATTGTGATTCGACCTCTACAGTGCGGATTGCCAAATGAGAGGGTGGGCCCCTGAGAAAACAAATGGAAACACTGCCCCCGGTATCAACTGGGAGGCTGCCTGGGATTCTGGGGCTCTTCGACCTCCAGGACAAGATCAAGGAACCTGCTGCTGATGGGGGTGAAAGAGTGAAGGAAAATGTCCTTTGCAGGATAGACAAGTATCTTGGGGAGGCTCACATGCTCACCCTCTTAGGTGGAGGGTGAATCAGAAGTGGATGCAGTAGAGGCGTGCACTCTCCAATAATTTCATTTTGTTTTACCTTTTTTTTTTTTTTAACTAATTTAATTTTTTACATTTATTTTATTATGTGCATAAATTCATTTTCTATCAAATAACTTGAATTTATGTTTGCAAAGATATTTATGTGCATAAATGAAATGAAACTTAAAAATGCACATCTCCAGAATACAGCGTGACTATCTCCAAACTGCAGGGCATAACACTGAGCCCATCCTGGATATCAGCTCCTAGGATTGTAGCTTGCAAGCAGGAATGTCTGCAAGCACAAACTGCAGAATGTCAGTATGGGATGTTCCAAACATGCTTAGATAGCATTCTAAAGTTTTACCACAGATTTTGGAACGATCTCTGAGGCAGGATAACATCAGTGATGTCACCCTAATTTTGTAGGCTCTTATCCTGCTTGTCCTCAGAGAAAGGGGCTGCACATGATTGCCTATCTATAGATTAGCATGTCAACCAACCAGAGTATATGTCCCATTGAGAGGTTTTTTTGCCTTGTTTTCTATAATATATATCAAATAATTCAACTTAGCAAATATAACTGGATGGTGTACAGATATCCTTGTTCACTGCCTTGATGAAGCATCACAGAAGGACTGGTGTCTATGGAAACAAAACTCTCAGGACTTGAATATCCCAATAGATTATTCTCTCCTAATAAACAAGTCATAAGTAAGGAAACATTTACAACTACATGTGTGATATTAGATAACACATTTAGCTAATACAGTGGAATAAGGGACGTGCCAAATAATGCATTACTGTCATTAACAAAACTATTTGGAGATAATTTTATAAAGAATTTTTGCTTGCATATACAGATATATGCAGGTAAAAGGCGGCTTAGGAAAATTACCTCATGCATGAAAATATGTGTAGTGCAAATAAGGTGGGTATTTGCACATGACTTTGGAGTGGGTGTGGTCAAGGAAGGAGTATGGGCAGAGTACGGGCATACTTCAGGTGCCAATCATTATAAAGGTGTAAATGTTCATGGCTTCGATCTCACCAGTGCTTCTGCTACATAAGCAAATGTGTGTCTTTACCAAATAGGCTAAAAACAGGTGCCTATTCACACACAGGTGACCTGTTATAGAATTACCTACCACATGAACTATTTCTGTGCGGTCCAGCACACGGACAGCAGAAAGTGACCGAAACAGTTCGTTCTGACCAAAATGTAGACGTTCAGAATAAAACACTTGGCTTTGCCACATTTAATATTGACATGGCACATTTTATTCAAAACGTTTACGAGTTCTAGTAAATTATTTAAATGAACTGCTTGTCTATCTAGTGCTCAAGGCAAAGTACAAGAAAAATGTTCCCTACATAAATAAAACTCACAACATACAGCAAGATCTAATAATCAATCATTGGTTGCAGTTCCGGATATCCCCAAATCCCACCAGTATGAGATAAGCTAATTACATTCATTTTACTTTATTACTCAAAATCTTGTTGAAACAAAAATGTTTAAAGTTTTCACTTGGACTTGGGGAGGGGGGGGGGGGCGCAGCATATTCAGCAGCAGTGGCAAAGCAGCTGGCCATCAACACTTTAAATTACCCCTGAATATTCAGCGCCAGGGCCATATGTGGCCAGAGGCACTGAACATCTCACTGTTGGATAGCAATTTAGTTATTCGGTCAGTAACAATATTCAGCCACAGACCAGATAGCTAAAGCCAACAAAAATAGCAGCCTTTTTTCCATTTAGCCTAACCTTTATTGCTGTTCCCGCTGCATCCCTAGAAAACCCAACATGTAAATTTATCTATTTTTTTTATATCGCCTTATCTGGGGGATCAAGGTGGTTTACAAGAACATTACAACAATTGTTTACATAGAACTTTGGTAGTTGAACACATTAAACGGTAACCTTAACATAGAGATTAGGTAAGTTATAACTATACTGAACTTATATACATAGCTTGTTGGGGGGATGGGGAAGTAGGGCATGGGGGAGCAAGGAGGTTGGATGAGAGAATTAGGTTATTTAGGCATTGGTGGGTGTCATCTATGTGATGTACTGTTTGTCAAATAATAAGGTGTTGAGCTTTTTGTGGAAGATGGTGAGTTTATGTGTTTCCCTGAGGTCGCTGGGAAGTTTGTTCCATAGGTCTGGTACATAGGTAGAGAAGATCCTGCTACGAGTGTTCTGGTTGATTCGTGTGATGTCCCATAGGTAAATTGAGGAGATTTCTACTGCATTTGCGCCTTGACTTGTTGGTTGTTGGTGCATGAATGAGTGTCTTTAGGTACAATGAGGATTGGTCATGAAGGCTTTTGAACATGTTCATGGACGCTTTATATCTGATTCTGCTGTGAATCGGTGGCCAGTGCAAGTCTTAGTATAGGCTTGATGTGGTCACCATTTCTTGTTCCAGACAGAATGCGTGCCGCAAAAGTTTGCACCATTTGTAATTGACAGAGGGCTTGTTTAGGTAGTCCTTGGTATATACTGTTGCAGTAGTTTAGCAATGGGAAGATCAGAGCGGAAGTCAGAGGCAGTAAGCAGTGGTTGGAGGTTACAGAGTGTTTTTATCTTGTAGTAAATTGCTTTTGTGATTCTGGAGATGTGGGAGGAGAAGGTATGGCATTTATCGATGGTTATGCCTAGGTATTTCACTTCTTGTTTAGTCTCAAGGTCGGTGTCATGTATTTTGATTGTGGTAGGGGAAGCCAGCAATTTATTTCTGGATACATGGAGTGTATCTTATTTCTTGTGATTTAATTGGAGACCATGTTCATATAGCCATTGTATGTCTTGAAAGCATGAGAATATGTTGGTGTGGTCTGGATTGGAGATATCATAGGGCATGAACATCATGATGTCATCGGCATAGATTCAGTAATGAACATTGTGTTTACGGAAGATGGTGCATATAGGTTGAATTACTATATTGAAGAATAATGATGATAGTGTAGAACCCTGTGGAACTTTGTGTTGCGGGTATGGTGCTGATCTAGTTGATCCTACACGCACCTGTTGATGACAGTCTGTCAGGTACGACTGTATTCATTTGAGTGGGGTACCGATGATTCCAATGGACTGTAGTCTGGTGAGTAGGAGATTGTGAGGAATGGAGTCAAATGCTGCAGTAATGTCAAGGAAGATAAGGATGTAAGCCTGGCTGATTTTATCAATGCCTTGTTTTATTGTTTCTTACAGTGAAGTGAGGAGTGTTTCGACTCCATGATGTGGCCTGAAGCCATGTTGATGAGGATCCAGTGGAAAGTGCTTGTCGACGTGATCTTGCAGTTCTTGGAGTACTATGCGTTCAATTATCTTAGAGATGGGAAGGCTGCTGATGGGTCTGTAAGATGCGGGGTGAGCTTTGTCAGCTGCGGTGTTTTTCAGAATGGGTCATATAGAAGCCATTTTTAACTCCTTTGGAAGGAAACCTTGATTAAGTGAACATTGTGCTAGGTGGCAGATGGTTGGAGATAGTTCACTCTTGGCCATTTTAATCCAGCTGACGGGACAGGGATCAAGTGGGGAGGTAGTGATGTTGATACTGCTGATAATATGCTCTATGTTTTCCTCAGAGATGGAGTCGAAGATGTTCCATTAGTTTTTGGAAGGAGCATTGTCTCGTTGAGTGGAAGTTGTGATGTTACTAGGTCCCAGTCTGTCCTGGAAGAAGTCTTCCAGTGCTTGAGGATAAGGGGAGATGTCGAGTTTCTCGTGGTGATGAATTGTGGTTAGTGATTTGACGATGCTAAATAGTTCTTTTGGGCGGTTTAAAGAGGTAAGCAGTACTCTTGTATGGGGATCTTTCTTTGCATTATTTACCATGCTGTGATAGTGTTTTAGCTTCTGCATGAAGCTCACCGTCAGGCTAAAGCGTAGTTACTCACCTGTAACAGGTGTTCTCTAAGGACAGCAGGAATCAGTCCTCACATATGGGTGACGTCTGCACTGATGGAGTCCTCATGGAAACATGTCCCCAGCTTTCAAAGAAAGCCTTTGAGAGATGCCACCACGCATGTGTGGTCCTCTTTCCGCCCAAGGGTGCCATCTTACTCAGTCAGATGACATAGCTAGAGATAACAAGAAGATTGTAAAAATTACAGCAACTCCACAGGGAGGAAGGAGGGTTGTGAGAACTGATTCCCGCTGTCCCTGGAGAACACCTGTTATGGGTGAGTAGCTATGCTTTCTCCAGGAACACGCAAGAAGTCAGTTCTCATATATGGGACTCCCTAGCTACAGGCTACCGAGAACCTATAGGAAACATGGCCCAGCTGTGAACAACCACAAGCGAGTCTGACTAAGGACCCCAGTATCCAGGGAGAACCATCTCTTTGGTAGCCTGAATACAGAAAGATAGGAGGGTAGGAGTTGCCTAGACACCAAAGAGATTACAGAGTACGGCCTGGCCAAAGGTACTGTCCCGTTGGGACTCTCTCCAGGCAGTAGTGAGCTGCAAAGGTGTGGACTGAGGATGTCTGCCATAGGGACAGAATGCAAGCTTGCAACCGAGGTAGCCATAGCCCTGATGCTGTGTGCTATTACCCAGTGCTCCGACGAGAGCTCAGCCTGATCATGGGCGAAGGTGATGCAGTCTAACACCCAGTTGGACAGGGTCCACTTAGTAACAGTCTCCCCCAAGTGACTGGGGTCGTAGGAAAAGAAAAGCTGTGAGGCTTTGCGATGGCCCTGTGTACGTTGCAGGAAGAAGGAAAAGGCCCTCTTACAATCCAGGGTATGGAGAATGGCCACTGCATTGTCGGCATGGGACTATGGGAAGAAGGTGTGAAGCACCACCGCCTGATTGAAGTAAAATGCGGATACCACCTTCGGAAGGAATTTAAGGTGGGTGCGAAGCACGATCCTGTTCTTATAGAATCTAGTGTAGGGTGGCTCAGCCACCAAGGCCTGAAGCTCGCGGACTCTGCATGCAGAGGTGAGCGCCACCAGGAAGACAACTTTTCAGGAGAGATAACGCATATAGCAGGTAGCCAGAGCTCAAAAGGCGGTTTTAAGAGCTGCATCAAGACCACATTGAGGTCCCATTCTGCTGGGGGCAGGCGGATGGGAGGCTTTGAGAGAAGAAGGCCCCACATGAACTGGGTAATGAGACTGAGAAGAAAGAGGTTTCCCCTCCATAGAATGATGAGCCGAAAGCACACTCAGCTGCATCCTGACGGAGTTGGACTTAAGTACCATTTGCAAGAGGTGAAGCAAGTACTGTAGCACCATGTGCACTTGGCAAGAGAACAGGTCAACCCGCTGCTCTACACACCACAGTGAGAATCTGCACAACTTGAAGGCATAGGCCCGTCTCATGGAGTTCTTACAAGAGGCCAGGAGGACTTCCTCCACTTCCCTTGGGAGGTTGAAGGGTGCTAAGGCTACCCGTTCAGCAGCCATGCTGTTAACGTCAGGGACCCAGGTTGGGGTGAAGAAGGGAGCCCTCCTCCTGAATCAGTAGCTCTGGGCGTTCCCCAAAGGGACCAGGAGCTCCATCGAGAGGTGGAGCAACAGGGGAAACAAAGGCTGCCTGGGCCACCGCGGGACCACCAGGATCATGGAAACCTTGTCCCGCAGGCCTTGAAGAAGGTCCGGGCGATTAATGGTGTGGGAAGGAAGGCATACAGAAGGCCCTCCACCCACAAGATGAGGACGGCGTCTGCAGCTACCCGGGATGGGTGCAGCTGGGGACAGCAGAACTGGGACAGCTGAGCATTGATCAGGCTGGTGGCCCAGACACGGGGTGCCCCAGAGTCAGAAGAGCCGTTGTGCCACCCTGGGGTCTAGTCGCCATTTGTGCAGCTGGAGGACCCTGTTCAGTCTGTCCGCTAGGGCAATGTCCTGGCCCGGAAGGTATACCGCCCTGAGGAGCATTCCCTAACTGATCGCATATGAGCAGAGGGCGAACGCATTCCCTCAAGGTAGCCCAAGCCGTTAAAACCAAGTCCAGAGCAGTGTTATGCCTGCTGCCTGCTTTGATTGCCACTGCTGCACCTGTTTTACTGTTTGCTGTGCTTCGCCTGTCTGTGTCTGCTGCCATTACTTGCTCTGCTCTCCTTCCAGGTACCTCCCCTGCTGTTATCATCCAATCAGCTGTCCAAACGCCTAACCAGAAGTGACACGGTCATGTTCCACGCTACCACATTCCCTCAACGTGGCCCAGTCCAATAAAACCAAGTCCAGAGAGGCGTTCTGCCTGCTGCCTGTTTTGATTGCTGCTCCACCTGTTTTGCTGTTTGCTGTGCTTCGCCTGTCTGTGTCTGCTGCCATTACCTGCTCCGCACTGCTCTGCTCTCCCTCCAGGTACTTCCTCTGCTGTTGTCATCCAATCAGCTGTCCAAAAGCCTTACCGGAAGTGATACAGCCACATTCCCTCAAGGTGGCCCAAGTCGTTAAAACCAAGTCTAGAGCAGTGTTCTGAGCCACAGCGGCATGCGCCGCGGGTGCGTGCCCAAGGAGCACAAAGCTCTCCTTGGGCAATTTCCTTGTGATGAACCTGGGGGTAAGTGCAGGGGCATCTCCTTGAGCTCTTTACTAACTGCCACCCCTCTTCAGGTGTCCGGGTCTCCCTCTTCCTAGCCTGCTGCTCTAGGTAAGCCTACTTCTCCACCCATTTGCTCCCTTTCTATTGTTCTGTGCCTTTCGCTCTTACTCACTATGTCCGTTATCCCAGTGCACTGGGTTTGGTGCCAAGCTCCCCTTACCCTAGTGTTGCTGGGGCCCCTTGCAAAGAATCCCACTAACCTTATTCATTCCCTGTCAGCCCTCCGCAATCGCCCAAACCTAGGTTCAGCTTCTCTCTCGTTACTTTCCCTCATGAACCTTGCTCTATTAAACTGCCGTTTCCTACGTTCAAAGTGTATATCCCCATCCATGATCTTGTATTACAGTTTTCCCTTGACTTCTTATTCCTCACTGAGACTTGGCTCCAGGATGGTGAAGAGCCTCTCCTCAACGATTGCCTTCCACAGGGATATTCTGCCTTCTCTACCCCTCGCCATGGCCGGAGCAGTGGCAGGGTAGCAGTTTTATTCCGCTCGGCTCTTCCCACTTCCATTCTGATTAAACTGCTCCATTCCCTTGTCATGACCCATCTAGATTATTGTAATAGCTCCCTAGCAGGCCTTACTCAGTATCAGCTACATAGACTGCAACTCATACAGCACACAGCAGCCTACATTATCACACACACCTCTCGTTCAGACCATATTACACCTCTGCTCATCCGTCTCCATTGGCTCCCTGTGGCCTTCAGAATTCAGTACAAGATCCTCACGTTTGTCCACAAATCAATCCACACTGGGTTCCCGCATTACCTTTCTAATCTTGTTCACCTCCACGCCCCTCAACGCTCACTCAGGACAATACACAACTAATCCTATGCTCCTCCCATCCCCATCTGAAGCACATCTGGAATCTACCTGTAACGCCGCCTTCTTCTTTCTTGGCCCTAAACTCTGGAACTCCCTCCCTCTGAACCTCCATATGGAACCCTTTCACCAGTTTCAAATCAATGTTAATCATTGGCACTCTGTTTCCTTTTCCAAGCAGCGTTTAATTGTTTTGTAAACTGCTCAGATACTTGCGTGTTGAGTATTATATTAAAAATTGAATAAAAGATAAAGATGTTGCACTTCAATGGCTAGAGCCCTCAGGCGACCTGCCCTGCCCAAGGGAAGAAAGGCCCTGGCCTGAAGAGTGTCCAGTAGAGTCCCTATGAACTCCAAGTTCTGTGTTGGTGTGAGGTGGGACTTGGGGTGGTTTATCATGAACCCGAGATACTGTAGGACACTGATGATGCGGGCTAAAAAGGTTAGGGCTCTTTAACCTGGAAAAGAGACGGCTAAGGGGAGATATGATAGAAGTCTATAAATTAATGAACGGAGTGGAACGGGTAAACGTAGATTGATTGTTTACGTTATCAGAATATAGAAAGACTAGGGGACATGCAATGAAGCTACAGGGTAAACTATTTAAGACTAATAAAAGAAAATATTTTTTCACTCAACGTGTAATCAAACTCTGGAATTTTTTACCTGAGGATGTAGTAAAGGCTGTTAGTGTAGCTGGGTTTAAAAAAGGTTTGGACAAGTTCCTGGAGGAAAAGTCCATAAACCATTATTAAGAAGGGACCCAGGATATCAATGCTTGACCCAGTACAAGCATTGTGGAACCTGCATCTTTTGGGGAAACTGCTAGGTACGTATGACCTAGATTGGCCATTGTTGGAAACAGGATACTGGGCTTGATGGACCTTGGTCTGACCCAGTATGGCATATCTTATGTTCTTATGCCATGGCCTCCTTTACGAGCCAGCTGTCCAGGTACGGGAAGACAAAGGTCCCTTGGAGACGGAGGTAGGTGGCCACCACTTCAAGGCATTTGGTGAAGACTTGGTGCAGAGGCTAGGCTGAAGGGTAGTACTCTGTACTGGTATTGGGCACCCCCCGACCATGAACCTTAAGTACTGCCTGTGACTGGGATGAATGAGAATGTGGGTGTAAGTATCCATTAGGTCCAAAAAGCATAATCAATCTCTCTTCTGGAGGTAGGGCAGCAATGTTCCAAGGGAGAGCATCTTGAATTTCTCCCACACCAGGAACTTGTTCAGGTTTTGCAAGTCCACAATGGCGCTTAGGCTCCCTGTTCATTTTGGGACCAGAAAGTATCGGGAGTAGAACCCCCTGCCCCAGAGGTAGTGGGGTACTGACTCCATGGCTCTGTCTGTGAGGAGGCCTGCGAGTTCCTGCAGCAGCAGGGCCTAGTGCAGGGGAGTCTGAGAGGGCTCTCCTGGGCAGAAAGGGGGAGGTGCCTGGTCCAGATGAAGGAGATAGCCTTCCGTGACTACCTGGAGTGCCCAGGAATTGGTGGTGGTGGTGGGCTACCAATGGGCAAAATGTACCAGATGCCCCTGGTAGTCAGCTGTTCCCCCAGGGATGGAGAGTCTATATTCATGGTGGTAAAACCCTGTCCCAGCCTGGGCAGGAACCAGAGTCTGGGGCTTGGGTGGGCCTTGTCTCGCTCTCTTGCCCTGGTGAACTTGCTGTGGGGTCTAGGGGACCTGATATTGGGAGTATCCTCAGTAAGGCTGGCCTTTTTTCCAAAAAGGGGGCCTCTTCCCCGATGGGTTTCTTCTTAGGAAGGGTGGAGGGTCTTGAGAGTGAGTCCTCATGAAGAAATCTGTCTCTATCTCCGCTGCCTTTTCCTCCATTGGTTTGCTGAAGAGATTTTCACAGAGGCAGGGGATATCGAGGAGTTTCTCCTGGACCCACTGCTCGAGGTCCGATACCTGGAGCCAGGCCTGGCATTGAGCGTCGATGCCTATGGTGGCCACCCTCATGTTTGACTCAAAGCCATAGTAGGCAGCACAGGACATGTACTTTGAGCACGCCTTGATGCACTTTGTGAGTGTTTGGAACAACTGGAAGTGATCCCCACAGAGGCCTGCCAAGAAACCTGCAAGTTTCTTTGCCAGGTCCTGGAGGTACATGCTGATATATAGCCAGTAGGCTTGGATTCGGCAACTCAGCATCAAGCCCAGGTAGCATTTGCAGCCGAGGGTGTCAAGGGCATGGGACTCCCTACTTGAGGGCATGGAGTGAGTCAGTCTTCGGGTTCTTTTGCCGGTGCACGGTCGACTCCACCACCATGGAGGTGTGTGGGAGTTGCGACTTCCGGAAGCTGGGGCCCCGCTGGACCCGGTACATGGTGTCGAGGTGTCGGATAACTATGGTACCAATGCCGGTGTCTCCCACATGTGGAGGAGAAGCCACCCTGGGATGGCAGGGACAGGAACTATCAGGGCCTCCTTGGGTGCGGCCTCATATTGAAGAACTTCAAGTTCCTCCGTGCAAAGGTCCTCCTCCGACTCCATGGTGGGAGACAAGACTTTTGCCATGCCTCAGACAAACTCGAGGAATGATGTGTCCTCTGGCAGGGACTGGCACTTTGACACTAGGGGAGACGAGTCCGATGGAAGATCGCAGTGCTTCCCTGTCTCTGAGGTTGCCTCGTCCTCTGACTCCCAGTCGGAGTAGTCAGTCGAGGACTCGACAACCGATGGAGCCTGGAGTGTAGGTCCCAGGGTCGTGGCTTCAGTAACCCATGGCAGTTGCTTGGGCAGAGCCACAAGCACTCATCGGGGAGGATTGGGAGTGAGATAGAGACCTAAGCTGAGGATTGGCTCAAGGCTCCGGGCTCTCGAGGATCATTTTGGCAACCCGGGGAGTCTGAGAGTGAGGTCCCTGTGGTCTCTATGCGCGCACCGGCAGGGCCGGGCATCGACACCTGCTGTGAGGGGAAGAAGGCAGTAACACTGCACTCCAGCACCATCATCCTGGCTGCCCACACAGGAGTTGTAGCCTTCAAAACAGACACAGAGTCACCAGATCCGGCATCAGTGAGGAGAGGGAGTCCTCATTGAGACAGGTCTCAGGGATCCGAGAGCTGTTACCAGAGGCCTCCGCGTCTGTTCATGGAACCTTCACTGGCCGCTCGCGCTCCGACTCCTCGGGTTCTCTCCAAGGACTGTGGGACCTAACACGGGGCTTGATCCGCTTGTCTGAGTTCCAGAATGAGGTCGTCGAGGATTTCTTCTTTTTGTGTTCCCACTCCAGGGAATCCTCGTCAAGAGTGTATGCGGCCCCGATTGGGCACTGCAGGGGCTTTACACGACTCCGAGGACCCATGTGGGGCCTTAGAGCATGAGGCTACCAGTGATACTGGGGCAGAGTCCAACCTGACGGCACTGGATGGTCTTCGCGGACATCTTTTTACACAGGGCGCAAACATCCGGGTCATGATCGGCCCCTAGACACTGGAGGCAGCAATCGTGTGTATCAGTAAGAGACATGTTTTTTTGCGCACCAGTCACATTTTTTAAACCCGCTGGCCACTGGGGCAAAAAGAACCCCAGCAAGGTCGAAGATCCTCGACACGGCCAGCGGACAGAAAAAAGGCGCAAACCACACTGGGGGAAAAAACTTAAAATGGGGCAACGAGCTCAGAGGTGGGAAAGGGACCAGTGCAACCGAAGAAAAGAAAGACAGTTTAATGAACAAATAAATCAACTTTTTCCAGGGAAATAAGATGGACATCTGTTGGATTCCGCAGAAAAAAAGGAGACTGAGTAAGATGACACCCTTGGGCAGGAAGGGGACTATACATGTGTGATGGCATCTCCCAAAGGCTTTCTTTGAAAGCTGGGGAGATGCTTCTGCAAGGGCTCTCTCGGTGCCAATGTCACCCATATGTGAGGACTGACTTCCTGCTTGTTCCTGGAGAAGAAATGATGTTCCTGCCTACTGGGGCATCACAACTGGCTTCATACCCTACTCAAACTGCCAGAGATAGTCTTGACTAGTCACTGAAAATTACAAGATGGGCCAGCAACCCAGGATCCCCAAGGGATTCCTTCCCTAGGTGACCTGACTCCCTAGCCCCTAAAATTTAAGGACCTTGTCCAAGACCACAAAGAGTGTCAATGGGACTTGAATCCTGAATTCCTAGGTTCTTAACCTGCAACTCTAATCACTAGGTTGCTGTAACAGAACCTCCCTGCCTGAAGTCTGCTATCTGCCTCATGTTAGGGGAGACACGCAGTAAGAATTTAAAATGGCCCCACTGCCATTGGAGGGAAACTGTAGCATAAGGCTCCCTCTTCCAGGTCTGCATCACAGGCTCCTCCACGTGATATGGAGGTAGCCAACTACAAAGCTCCGCCTCTGATATGCCTCTTACTCCCCCCTCACCAAAATATGCCTCTTACTCCCCCTCCCCCCAAGCACAACCTGGAATCCACCACAGCAGCCCTCAAGTCCTGACTTACTAGGGAAACTTTCTTCATGGCCATTTTCTGTCAGCCACTGGCTCTCCTCCCTTCGCTGGTGTTCCGTTTTGTTTTTTTAAACAAAACTTCACTTCCAAAGGCAGAGCCATGCAAGTCATGCAAGCTACCCTGTCTAAAGGGAAGGGGTAAGGAGCCATTGGGGGTAGCGAAACAAGTAAAGAGGGTTGGGGGGGAATGGTGGGAAATTGGGAGAGCCATAAACCCTGCAAGGATCTCCTCCTACCCTCGAACAAGGATCCTATGGGTGTCACATCGCCAATTCTGCCAGGCTGTGTGTCAAGGGGAAAAATAGGGGAAGAAAAGGCAACAGAAGTCTGGCCAAGACCTCTACTTACTCCCCTCCCAGCAGTGGCCCTGCAGGGCTCAGGCTGCCACAACTGACAGCTCCTTAGATCTACTAGGGGACTATCCCATTACTCAGTCAGGGAAGGATCCTTAGATCCAGGGCTATACCAAAGGTTGTGTGAGTGGTGCAGCCGCACAAGCACAAGCACAAAAGGGGGCACTGGTATCATCACTGGACTTTCAGGAAGCTCATAAAAGACTGAGTTACTGATCATGGCTGGGTGGAGGGGGTACCAGATTCATTAGTCCCACAGAGCGCATTTCTAACTTGGCACGGTTCTCTTAGCTTGATCCCTGAAAGCTCCTAGCCTGGAAGCTGAAACTCTTTCTAGGGCAGTAGGCTTTATCTTGCACCACCAGGAGCTAGGCCTCACAAATTCCTCCTATGCCCGTCTACATACAACCATTTGCTGGAGGCAGGGAATACTGGCATGTTCCAGGGCTGCACCAGAATTTGTGATGTCATCCATGCTGGTGATGACATCACAAATTCTACATTCTCTGCCTCTATCTGCAGACTGTAACACTTGGTCTGGACTGGTCTAGTCTAGCAGGACAATTAAGAATAACAATATCCTATGTATCTGTTCCACTCTACTCACACTTTTATAAACCTCTACATCTTCACTAAAGAACCCTGACCTGTTTAGCTTTTCTTCATAAGGAAGTCATTCCATTCCCTTTAGAAAATGGTCACCCTTCTCTGTAACTTTTTTTTTTTTTTTTTAGTTCTGCTACAGGTTTATTAAGATGTACTGTAGAAACTAGAACCATACATAGTACTCAAGGCGCAAATTCATCATGTTACTATACAGGCATTATGATATTCTTTGTTTTATTTTCCATTTGTTTCTGAATAATTCTTATAATTCTATTTGCTTTTTTGACCACTGCTGCACATTGATCTGAAAATCTCAAGGTCCTTGTCCTGGGTAATGACTCCCAATATGGAACACATCATTCTATACCTATAGTTAGGATTATTTTTTCCTATGTGCATCACTCTGCACTTATCCACATTAAATGTCATCTTTCATTTAGATGGCCTGTTCTCTATTCTGGCAGTTCCTTAACGCAGTTCCTCAATCTACTTCTGTTATAACTACATTTGGAAGACTTACGTCATCTGCAAATTTGATCACTACATTTATTGCTCCCGTTTCCAGATCATTAATCAATAAGTTAACCACCAGTTCCCTCAGGCACTCCACCCATTTATCTTTCTCCACTGGGAAAACTGATCATGTAGCAACATAGTAACTGATGGCAGATAAAGACTTGCATAGGCCACGTAATCTTCCCAGTAAGGTGACTAGAGTTGTACCTGCTGTGCAGGTTACTCCTCTCTTTGTTTTTTTGTTGTTAGGGATTTTTTTTTTGAGTCCTACTCTTTTCTTCCTATCTTTTAACTAGTTACTAACCCGAAGTGTGACACTGCCTCTAATCCCATGACATATTAATTTCCTAAGGAGTCTCTCATGAAGGACTTTATCAAATGCTTTCGAAAATCCAAGCACACTACACTGACTGGTTCACCTTTATCCAAATGCTTATTCATGCATTCAAAGAATTCTAATAGATTAGTGAGGCACAACCTCCCCTTTGTTAAATCTTTGATGGTGCTGCTATGACCTTATCCTCCCTTACAATAAAAAACAAATCATCCTTTTTTATAGTTTCAGATTATTAAATCCTGCAGAAAGGCTCCCATGCATCAACACCAAACCATATCATATATAACAAATCATAATTTCTAAAGCTGGAAAAAGAATTTCTCCAATCAAAGTTATACACACACTTACTAACAGCAATCTCTCTACAACCTTCTGCCATTCTGGTCTCAAAATGTCTTCTTTCCTAAACTACTGTACAAGAACAATGGTCACTGGGCTCTTTTTTCAGTCTTAGGATAGTGTGTCAAATGCAGCCTTTTCTGTATCATTCTGTCTTGAGACAAGTTATGCAGGTGCTAGTCCTATCGTATCTGGACTACTACAATGTTGTGTAAATGGAACAAGGCCACTTTGCTTAATTCTTTATTTTGGCTAACCCTTTAGGATTAGAAGGATTAATGCCATCTTTAAACATTTAATGACAACCTTTATAGTCTTTAAATGTTTTGTACCAACTTACCTTACCTATCACATTCAGCAGTATGTTCTGGTGTCAACATTACACTGAAGCAGGACTTGCGTCTAATGATACCATCCATAAATGATACCAAGCTTTCATCATCCATGAACCGACTATAACAGGAAAAGCTTCACAATTGTGGAATATGTTGCCAACCGTTCTAAAACTAACTAAATTATCTTATCTCACAAAAACTTGGCTTTTCATGCAGATTTCTGCTATGATCAATGAATGGCCAATTTTGGGGATTGCTTTGGGGCACAGTCTGTTAGAATGGCCATGGAGCAGGACCAACAGAATGTTATTATATATGTTATCATACTGTTTTCTTGGTGTTATTGGATTAGTGAAGCGTGGAAGGGGCTTAGATGGCGGACTTGAGGCTCAATTGATTTTTGTAGTTATGGTTGATTATATTTTCTTTTAATTTCATTTTCTTATGCTATAATCTGTTCAAAACTCGGCTGCGAGGCTAATCTCCCACCAGCCTCGATATGCTCATATAACCCCTCTTCTGAAATCGCTTCTCTGGTTCCCTTTTTGTTTCCGTATCTAGTTCAAACTTCTCCTACTGACCTATAAGTGCACTCATTTTGCTGCTCCTCACTACCTTTTCTCTCTTATCTCTCCCTTCACCCCTGGCATCTTCCTCTGCCTCATCTAGGCTCCATATCTCTGGTGGCTTCAGTACCGGCATACTGCATGAGGCACTGGTCTCAAGGCTGAAGGCAGACTGGGGTATTCAACAGATTTCTTATTTTTAGCAGAGAAACCAGATACATTGGTCAGACAGAAGTAACAGTGTCACATGATCCTTCTGTAGTTGCCATATCATTGGGCCTGCAAACGGCATGGACTTCCGAGTACTTCTGAGCCAAGTTCTGAGATGGACAGCACATGTTGCACAGCAAATGTGAGGAGTCCAGGATTTGTCTTGCTTGCCAACTTTAAAACTGAAGTAGAGCTCATACACTTTCTTAATAAGTTTAGTCATGCTGCGTCTTTGAGGCATAAGCGTATACTCACCACAAATGTAACAATGTATTGTGGTTGTTGCGACATGGACAAGACATTTCTACTGTAACGAATCATCGTTTAGACAAGAAGCTTACATGTAAATGCTATTGTTAAATATACAAACAGCTATCAGCATCATGCATAGCATCTATGTATGAAAGCTGCTTTTATAACCTGCACTGCCAGCGTCCATCCTAACTAAATATGCCCATGCATTCTTGAGCAGTAATATTTCCATTGCATGTTGTAAGCCTGCACTGGGTGCATGCCCAGTGCTGCCTGAACTAAATAAAACAGCTTACTTTCTAGGAAACATATGAGTATACTTAAAATATGCGAGGAAATAACAAAAATAGACAATTGCAAAAAAATGGTGTATGAAAGGAAAATTTCAAGGTGATTTTTGTGATCAGCAACCCAAAATCCATAAGATACATCCAAAAGTGTTCAGGAAGCAAAATCTTCGTTGTCCGATGAAATTTATACATACAAATGTAATGCACCATGCTACATAAATTTATAAAACGTAATATATAGAAAGTATGAGTTGAACTTCAAATGGGGGGAAAAATATCAAATGCAGCTATAAAACTACCCGAAGCCATCCTGTTCTTACTTGCTTTATCTCCATCTCCCCGTTCTAATCGTTGGTCCATCTCATTTAAATAAATTCATACAAATTCTCTCATCAATTTATTGAGTTTTCAAAGTTTTGTATATAAGTGCACACAAAAATCCACAGTGACATACTGATAGTACTTATCTGTTACCACCACCAAAACACCCCTTAATAATTTTCACAAATATGGTTTTCTGATGTTTTTAATAGGACCGAACTGATGGCTTTTAACAGAGTTTAAGGGGCTTACTTTGCCTTACACTTTTTTATATATACAGAGCAACAGGTGACTTTCAATTCCTACATGACTATCTTTCAGTTTTAAGCAGAGGTTAAAAGGTACTTGTGACCCATTCCCTCCAGTCTCCTTGATATCTCTTTTCAGAGTTAGAAATAAAGGCACACTAAGCACAGCTGGAGCACAGGAACCATGAAGTGTTATTATATCAGAAGGTTAAAGGTAACAGCAAAGTACTATGAAAACAGTGAAATATAATGAGTCACCGTATCACCACTCGTTTGTTCTTTGAGCCTATAAACCACCTTCTTTTGTAAATGTCCTACAGATAAAGTCATTGAGGTGGCTTTGAGTTCCAGCCATTGCTCGTATGCAACAGACAGGGCTTTTCTACTCATGCAGTCCTTGGTCACTGTCTGGCATCAGTGGGCTGGTATCCAACATGGCAGGCATATTTGGTACTGTATGTCTGACAGGATGCCCATTAGATCAGGACTCTCATCACTGCAGTACTTGTACTCTCCTTGCTTAGGGATGTGCTGGAGCAGGAAGAATTGCTGCTGTGTGTGTGTTGCCTTGTGAGTTTAGCTACTCACAGATACATATGATTGCGGTAAGAGAGTGTTCCTTCAACGGCCACTATATATGAGCGTGCTGAAACCTTTTGCACACCGATACCCAACCGCTATGATTCGTATGATCTCCGGGCAGATTGGGGGCGCCACAGATATGCAGATGTGCCATATCTTGACTTACAACATTGCTTCTCGTGTCAGGGTTTTTCTGATGCACTGTGTACCACACAGAGCTCAAGTAACTTGCTGGCGATTGGTAAAGATATCTTCAGTCTCCTTAACATCAGGTGCTGCACCGAGCTGCTATCCATGGGTCTTCACCATCCCTTTTGGCTTTCCTGCACAAATTCTCCACTATCTTTACAGAAGATTCGCTCATGGGTGTCACTCAGCAGAAAACTAAACTGCATGCAAGTAAACTGAGGGCCATTATCTGAGATCAATCAATCAGGTTGGCCATAGCGTGCAAACTGTACTTTGCAACACTTCATTGTAGCTTCCACAAACATTCGAACAGTTCAATTTCCCAGAAGTCTGAACAGTGAGCCATTATCAGGAGGAACTCTTTCACAGCAAGGTTAAATACAGTAAGTCTATGCTGACAATCTGCCAAGGCTGCACCGGTATTGTCAGCCCTTCGGGGACAAGGGGAATATAATATATACACATACACATAGTACCTAAATGTTCACCGCTGTGACTTGTAGAAAAGCGGTATATAAGCCTAGCTAAATAAATAAATATGGCGTTGCTTCCTTCTGCTGCTCACGTGCATATTCATTGTGAGCAGTTGTTCTACTTACAAAGTCGTTGATCTTGCCATGAATGGCAGGCCAGTAAAAGGTATCATGGACTAGTTCATAACACAATTCACCACCAATGTGGCTTGAAAATATTTGTGTTAGCATTTCTTGTTGCACCGATTGGATATAAGAATCCTGGACCCTTTGTATAGTGAAGGAGTAGCCTAATGGTTACAGCAGTGGGATAAGAACCAGGGAAGTCAGATTCAAATCCCACTGCCACTCTTTGTGATCTTGGGCAAGTCACTTAATCCACCATTGCACCAGTTACAGACTTAGATTGTAAGCCCCTCTAGGGATAGGAAAACACCTACTGTACCCGAATGTAACTCGTCTTGAACTTCTGAGAAAGGCATGAGCTAAATCCAATCCAACAGCATGCCATATTGTATTCTAATTTCATTTCTAATTTCTGGTCGCCATATCTTAAAAAGGATATAGCGATTTTAGAAAAGGTTCAGAGAAGAGCCACCAAAATGGTAAAGGGGATGGAAGGATACTCCTATGAAGAAAGGCTAAAAAGGTTAGGGCTCTTTAACCTGGAAAAGAGACGGCTGAGGGGAGATATGATAGAAGTCTATAAATTAATGAACGGAGTGGAACGGGTAAACGTAGATCGATTGTTTACCTTATCAGAATATAGAAAGACTAGGGGACATGCAATGAAGCTACAGGGTAAACTATTTAAGACTAATAAAAGAAAATATTTCTTCACAACGTGTAATCAAACTCTGGAATTTGTTACCGGAGGATGTAGTAAAGGCTGTTAGTGTAGCTGGGTTTAAAAAAGGTTTGGACAAGTTCCTGGAGGAAAGGTCCATAAACCATTATTAAGAAGGGACCCAGGATATCAATGCTTGAACCAATACAAGCATTGTGGAACCTGCGTCTTTTGGGGAAACTGCTAGGTACATATGACCTAGATTGGCCACTGTTGGAAACAGAATACTGGGCTTGATGGACCTTGGTCTGACCCAGTATGGCATATCTTATGGATCTTATGATCCCTGAATGACCAGTATTCCCTAATTTCAGCTGTTTCTTCATTCGAGTCTGGCCATCCAATCTTACCTAACAGGATACCAGCAACAAGTAAAAATAGGATCACACTCATCCGTCCTATATGAGCAAACACAAGGAGTTCCACAAGGATCAGCATTATCCTTATTTTTTAACCTCTACATACAACCAATATATTTGCTAATACAATCCTACAATATCTATTACCACATATAGGCAGACAATGTAATGATATATGCACCCTTCTCCACAGATAAACCAGATAACACTGCAGTAATAGATTGTTAAATGCAGTCTCACAATGGCTCACTAAGCACAACCTCAAAGTTAACTACAAGAAGACTCAAATACTGTACAAAGTCAGAGACTTGGCATTTACTGCCCTGTCAACTTTTAAAGTAAGAAACGTAGAATTAAAGGTGAAACGAAGTTCGCTATCTCGGAATCAGCCTTGACCAACATCTAAGCATGCAATCATACATCAACAAAACCACTACAATAGTATACCACAGGATAAGGGCACTTCACTACTTACGTCCACTCCTTGACATCCACAATTTCCACACTGCTTTCCAAGCTATAATTTCTTCACATTTTGATTATTGCAACATTATCTACCAGGGCTTACCAAAATATGCCTTGCAACCACTACAGATGTCACAAAACATTGCTGCCAGTGCCCTACATGGAGCTTCAAGGTCAGAACATATCACACCAATACTAATGCACCTGCATTTGCTACCAATAGCTAGTCGTATAAAATGCAAAGTACTATTGATGATATTTAAAATAATATACACTTTATCTGCAGACTCTTATCAATCATACATATGACACCTGACAATAGAACGAGGCAACAAAGCATACAAAACGCATTCATAATTCCAGCCACAAGAGTAAAAAGCAGTCAAATTGCCTGTCATCGAGCATTTTCATTATATGCACCAAGTCTCTGGAACACACTATCAGAACATATTTGTCTACACACAGACCTCACAAGCTTCTGCAAGGTACTAAAGACCCACTTATTCCAGCAATACTATGAAAACACCACAGTGTCCATAAAAGACCTTGCAGCAACTACCTGTCCAGCATCATATTAGACTTATTCACTGCATGTCACCTCCCCCACTATCAAGGATTAATTTTGTTCCGAGTTAACTCATTATGACTTAACTTTATCCATGTTAACCCTTCCTGTTAAATGTATAACAACTTCTTGTTATTGAATGTTATCTGGAGTGGAGGAGTGGCCTAGTGGTTGGGGCAAGGTACTTCAGGCCGGAAGGTCGGGGGTTCAAATCCCACTAGAGGACAGCAACCTTGGGCCGGAAGGACTGGGGTTTCTAGTCCCACAGGTGCTCCTTGTGGTCTTGGGCAAGCCACTTAACCCTCCATTGCCCATGTTCCCTGTAAAATAGTTATCTCCAAGTTATAATGCCCTGTTCAATGTAATTTCATTTTGTTCAATGTAAACCGCACTGATGCAGAATAGCACGGTATATAAGAGAATGTAAATAAAATAAAATAAATAAATCTGTAAACCACTCTGACTGTAAAATAGAGTGGTATATAAAACCAGTTAAATAAATAAAACTGCAGACTTCAGGCAACATGAAAGGGATCCCCTACCACAGATCTGCATATCATGGTCTCCCTGGCCAGACCAGGGTCACTATAATCATCAGGCTATTGTGATACTGAATCCTATACAGAAGATGGTTCACCAAGGGGAAAAGATACAGTAGCCCTCCAGGGGCACTCTCACAGTAGGGCATCTAAGCTTGCAACCGGGGGAGAGGGGGGTCCTTCCTGAGCTGAAAAATTCCTCCAATTTGGCATTCTCACATGTGGACATTAGGAAGGATATAGGAAAGCACTGAGGCTCAACACACAAAGGCTTAACTTTCACCCACTGGGAAGCACCTTCAACTCAAGAGGTCTGCCTGCGCATTATTGATGCCTGCTCTATAGGTTGCAGATAGGGCCGTCAGATGCTCCTCCACCCAATGACACAGTTCTGCTATCTCAAGAACCATCCTAGAACTTCCAGATTTACCCTGCTTGTTTATGTATTCCATGGCTGTGTTCGAGAAGATATTAATTGTTTCACCCCACCCCCACCCCCTACACCCCAGAAAAGATTGGAACCTCACAAGAGCCAGGCATATATCCCTGGCCTCCCACTGATTGATCAACCAGAAGGCTTCCTGAGAGGAAACAGAGCCCCTGAACAAACTGATCTAAACAGTGGCTCCCAGCCTTTCCGACTAGTATCTAGACATCTCCATCTACAGATTTCAAAACTGCAATCACCATATTTATTTAATTTATTTATTTATTTATTTAACATCTTTTATATACCGCACTATTTATAATCAGCGCGGTTTACATATAACAAGAAAACATCAGATAAGATACATATTATCTGTTTTTTACATGGAACAGGAACAAAACAACTTGTGTAACCAGGATAATTATTTACAATGAATAATAGTCATTGAACTATTTACATATGGACGGCATATTACATGAGAAGAACCTTTTTAGTATGAGAGAGAGGTATGAAGTGTTACTGGGTTAGCATAGGTTACGTGTTAATAACGGGATTGTTGCTATTTGAGTGAGCTTGTGTTACTGTGTTCTCTGGGAAATATTTGATGAAAAGGTGATGCTTCAAGGCCTTTTTAAACTGGGAGAGATCAGTGATGGCCCTAATGTGTGGTGGGAGGGTGTTCCAAAGTTTTGGAGCGCATAAACTGAAGGATCGGTTTACAGTTGCGGAGATGTATCTTAAGGACTCTTTTGGAACCATTAGTCCTTGATCTCTCAGGGGAGAGGATGGTCTAATCACATTGCAGGAAACAGGGAGACCACAGAGACAGCAGATGACTCTGAAAGGGGCACATGTGAGCCCTGGCATGCAGGACTAGTTCCAGGGACAACATCATGGACCCTAAGAGATGGAAGTTGTCCCCTGTCCATCGAGCTAATTGAGCGTAACATGCCCCAAGTTGGCTCTGCAGCTTCAGAGACCACTGGCATAAGGAAAATGTGACCCAAGAGAGTGCTAAACTGAGCACCAAGGTAAGCCAAAGTCTTATGAGTGGATCAGGCTGCTCTTGGGATAGTGGATCACAAACCCAAAATTTCCACCAGCAATATGTCATCCCCAAACTTCTTCAGGGAGTCCAACTAAATCAGCCAGCCAGCCATCCAGGTACAGGTGAACTCAGATCCCCTGTCTGTGCAAAAATGCCACCACCACCACCATGGTCTTCGAGAAGGTATGAGAAGCAGTGGCCAGCCCAAAGGGAATAGTTCAAAACTGGAAATGGCGGCCCAGAACACAGAAGTGAAGAAATCCCTGGTTTACTCCGATATGGAAATAGAGAAGTACCCTTCAACAAGACCCAGGGAAGTGAGAAACTCATCCTACCATACTGACCGATTTGATGGACTAGTAACTCCAGCTTTGCTCTGCGGAGGGCATGGGTAGAATAGCCTCCAACTGCTGGAGACACTGTAGCGTTCCTCTACTGCTGCCTGCTTGAGAAGACTCCACAAAGGCATACCGAAGTGGCTCTGCAAACTCTATGCACAGACAAGCAAACCACCATTGTACCACACACATATGACATTTGCTTTCTGTCTAAAGGTGCCTCATTCAGCCCCTGCTACCATTAACCCTTTATCATCTCTCTTCAAACTCTTCCATACTCCTCAGACATGTAGGAGTTTGCAAATGGAGGAACGTCAATAGAGAATGGAGGCAATGGGGGGAGGGGACACGAGGGCGGTCACAGATTTTGGCCTAACTCCTATACCCAAACAAAAATGGTTAAGGCCTGGTGTAAATACACCCTAACATATGGAGCCGAGCATGAATTTCTTAAACAGTGATTAAAATAAGCAGAAGGCTCAGCTAATGGCTAGTCTCCATGTGTCCTGCGTAAAGGGGCACTAACTTATAGAAGTTACAAAAACTGCAAAGGCTGCTATTGCTTTTAGACACTGAGGATTATGTTGCATTAGTGCTGAAAATAACCAGGTCACTATTTCAATGCTGGCCTTAGCGGTTAAATGTAACGTGTATTCAGCACTGCTATCTGCAGAAGCGGTGGCGCTGAATATATGTAGAGAGCAGTGAGCAGCGATATGCAGCCCTAAATTTATCTAGAGTACCTTTTGCTGTCATAAATTTATTCTGATTGTTATACAGATTGATGGATAGGGCTCTTATCCAGAAAGCAGCTGCCACTATCCGAGTAAATGCCTTTGGATATTGATCCAAATACTTCAGAGGAAAATTTCATAATATATTTTGTCTATAGATATAACTTAGCATGAAATATTGGCAATTTGTATCCTTTCAGCAAGCAAAAGTCATGGTTTCCTGTTGAACACCTCCTTTATTTACTTAGCTATGCAGAGTTAGCCTTACATCCTGTCTACTTGGTGCACCCAGCTGTATGGATCGCCATGCAACACAATTCCTCTAACAAAGTGGCAGAGCTTCTTTCCACAGACCAAAAAACAGGAAATTTGATGACATTGTTCAGTGAGCAGATATTAGTAAGAATAATACTAAGGGTAAATTTCCTAGCAGCAACAAAGAGAGCAAAGCTTCTGGAATCCAGAAATACCAGCTTTATTTTGTGTTTTATCTCCTCTGTAACAAAATTCTGTGTTTCCCAGAGTATATTACTATTTACAATAACTCTGTTTTGCTTCTTGGAAATAAAAATAACTATTTTAAATACTTCTCTAGAATTACAAGGCATGGAAGCAAAAGACTTCAGCCAATCAAATGCGACTAACTGCACATTACCAAATGTTTTGCAGTACTCTGTGACGCAAGGAATAGCCCAAAGCAACACTAAACAATTAAATCAGCAGAAACAAAACAAGGGCAGACACAAAGTCCTTTTCCACAGCTCACGTTAATGAGAAAATAACACAAACGATACAACAAAGAATCTAAGTTTACTATAGTCTCATTCTTTCAATATAGCCAAACTCTCAAAAGGAGTAACACAATTGAAAGACTTTACAGCATGTAAATCTGAGGTAGAGTTTAATAATGGAAATATATATGTAATGCTTCCAAAAAAGTTGATTTAATGGATGCCCAAATAATGAAGCTAAAGTGTAAATATTTCATCTTCACATGTGGATCCTTGACTGGTCCTTGAGGCAGCAGATCATCAATTCAAGGAAGACTAAAAGGTCATTTGTACCACTGCATTTCCACAAATTGGCATAATCTGATTTGTCAAGGACAACTGCAATTAATGGCCATAGAGAAAACATATGCACCTGAGACATCATACATCTGAGATAAAGCAGCTACAACAGAAGTGCACAGAACACAACTTTTCCGTTTGTTTTTGCCTTATATAGGCTCAAGCGAAATACACTTAAAAGCACACTTTTAGCTATCTGTATGCAAATTGCCAGATGTCTAAAAAGCAAGAATGGAGAGCTAGAATATATGGCATTAGTTGTCAATCACCCAGGAAGAGGATCTTATGGTCATTGTGAGCAATACACTGAAATGTTCAGCTCGGCATAGAGCAATACCCCAGAAGACAAAAAGAATATGAACAATTATTCATAAAATAAAGAAGAATATCATATCATCCCTGTATCATTCTATAGTGCGGCTGCACTTGAGTATTGTGAAGAGTACTGATAGCCCATATCAAAAAGACATAGTGGAGTTAGAAATCACACAAAGAAGGGCGTTAAAAATGATAAAGAAATCTTCATCTTGGAAAAGGGACAAATGAGAGGTAATTTGATATAACAGAGCTTCCCAAATCTCTCCGACGGCCCACAGTCTGTCAGGTTTTCAGGTTATCTACAATGAATGTACATGAAATCAATTTACACCCACTGAAAACACAGTATATGCTAATTGATCTAATGTGTATACATTGTAGTTATTCTGAAAAATCCAAATGGCAGTGGGGTCTCCAGAACTGGTTTGGGAAGCCCTGTGGTAGAGATTTATAAAATGAGTATTTTATTTTTATTTAATCGATTTGAAGCTTTTTCAGTAGTAGCTCAAATTATGTTACAGACTTTTACAGCAGGTATCTTCCCTGTCTTTAGAGGGCTTACAATCTGAGGCAATAGATAGTTAAGTGCTAAAGGAATCCGACTGATTTCTTTGAACAGAAAACTAAATCGAGGGCATGCGTTGGATGTGATCTACTTAAGTTTCAGCAAGGTTTTTGACACGGTTCCTCATAGGAAGTTCATGAATAAATTAAGCAGCCTGGAGATGGGTCCCGAGATGGTGAACTGGATCAGAACTTGATCAACTTACAATGAGAGGGTAGCAGTAAATGGAATTCACTAAGAAAGGTAGATGAGTAGTGGAGTTCCTCAAGGACTGGTCCTGAGACAGATTCTGTTCAATGTCTCTGTCATTGATATTGCCAAAGGGTTAAAAAGCTTCTCTCTCTATGAATGGCAAAGATTTGCAATAGAGTGGACACCTCAGAGGGAGTAGACTATGAAAAAAGATCTACAAAAATTAGAAGAATGGACCAATGCTTGGCAGTTAAGATTTAATGCAAAGAACTGCATAATTATGCCCTTGAGATGCAGAAGTCCAAAGGAGCTGCATGCAATAGGGGCAAGAGGCTGATGGGCCCGAACCAGGAAAGGGATCTCAGGGTGATTGTTTCACCACTTTGAGATCCTCAGACACTATGTGACAAAGCAGTAGCCAAAGCCAGAAGGATGCTATGGTGCATATAAAAAGGCATAAACCAGAAGAACAAAGCAGGTGATGATGCCCCTGTACAAGTCATTGGTGAAGCCTTAGAGTACTGTGTTCAGTTTTGGAGGCCATATCTCACTAAGGATATAAAAAGACTTGAAGCATTTCAGAGGAAAGCAATCAAAATGTTATGGGGTCTGCACCAGAAGATATATGAGAAGAGACTTGAAGACCTAAATATGTATACCCTAGAGCAGAGGTACTCAACCCAGTCCTCAGGACACACCAAGTTAGTCAGGTTTTCAGCATAGCCACAATATGCATGAAAAAGATATGTATACAATATAGGCCATGCATGCCAATCTCTCTCATGCATATTTATTGTGATTACTCTAAAAACCTGATGTGTCCCGAGTACGGGTTGAGAAGCACTGCCCTAGAGCAATGGTTCTCAACCCAGTCCTTGGGTCACACCCAACCAGTCAGATTTTCAGGATATCTACATTAATATGCATGAGAAAAATTTGCATGCAAGAGAAGCAAAGAATGCAAATCTCTCTCATGCATGTTCATTGTAAATATCCCGAAAACTCAACTGGCTGGGTATACTCCAAGGACTGAGTTAAGAACCCCTGCCACAGAGGAGAGGATGGACAGTGGAGAAAGGTAAAGGGTATTAATGAACAATAAAAACGTCCTCAAGGATGAATCATTGAATTAGAGGACACAAAATGAAGCCACAAGAAGGCAAGCTTAAAAGCAACATCAGGAAATACTTTTTCATGGAAATGCCTGAAATGCCCTCCCAAATGAAGTGGTAGGGGCAAAAAGAATGATAGAATTCAAAAAGGCATGAAACAGACAGATGACCTCTAATCAGGGAGAGGATAAAATTTTTAAAAAAATAATTCTGCATGGAATGTCAGGGACATTTCTAGCCACCTTAACTGGGTAGGCTAAATGGACCATGCTTAGTCACCATCTCTCATCATTTACTATGTTACTATGTAAGTGACTTACTCAAGGTCTCAAGGAGGGATATGAACCCTAGCATCCCTGATTCTCAGCCTGCTGCTCTAACCACTAGGCTGCTCTTCCAAGATAAAATGTGAAAGGCCCAGAGATCTGTGCCAAGCCCGCTGCTTTTTAACATATTCATAAATGACCTGGAAATGGGCATAACGAGTTAGGTGATCAAATTTGCAGATGACACATAATTATTCAAAGTTGTGAAAAATTACAAGAGGACCTTGATAGATTGGAAGACTGGACGTTCAAATGGCAGATGAAATTTAATGTGGACAAGTACAAGGTTGTACACCTAGGAAAGTAAAATGTCATCTTAAGAACGTAAGAAATGCCATACTGGGTCAGACCAAGGTCCATCAAGCCCAGTATTCTGTTTCCAACACTGGCCGATCCAGATCAAACTACAGTTACACAATGTAAGGTTTCACATTAGGAATCACCACCCAGGAAAAAGATTTAGGTGTCATAATGGATAATATTTTGAAACCCTTCACCCAGCGTGCAGCGGCAGCCAAGAAAGCAAATAGAATGCTAGGAATCATAAGGAAAGGAATGGAGAATAAAACCAAGGTTATTATAATGTTTCTGTATTGTTCCATGTTGCAACCACACCTTAAATATTGTGTGCAATTCTGGTCAGGGTGTAGCGGAACTAGAAATGGTACAGAGAAGAGCCACCAAAATGGTAAAGGGATGGCAAGATACCACTATGAGGAAAGGCTTAAAAAGTTGGAGCTTTTCAACTTGGAAAAGAGACGGCTGAGGGGAGATATGATATAGGTCTGTAAATTAATGAGCAAAACAGGTAAACATAGATCGGTTGTTTACACCATCAAAAAGTAGAAAGGCTAGGAGACATGCAATGAAGCTACAATGTAAGCCATTTAAGACTAAGAGAAAATATTTTTTCATTCAATGCATAATCAAACTCTGGAATTCATTACTGGAGGATGTAAAAACTGTTAGTGTAGCTGGGTTTAAAAAAAGTTTAGAAAAGTTCCTGGAGGAAAAGTCCATAAACCATTATTAAAGAGAACCCAGGAAATCCACGGTTTGCCCTTGGACAAGCATTGTGGAACCTGTGTACCTTTTTAGGAACCTGCCAGGTACTAGTGACCTGGATTGGCCACTGTTGGAAACAGGATACTGGGCTTGATGGACCTTGGTCTGATTCGGTATGGCATTTCTTATGTTCTTAAGGTGACAAGTGAGTTATGTTCCCCTACTAGCAAATTGGTGGAGACAAAGAACCAATGAAAAGCCCAGGTTTCAGTGACATCACTCCTATGCCTCTATTCGTCTCAGCCACCAGAGGTCACTTCAGTAATTGTCCCAAAATATAGGGGAGAAACATGGCAAGCCTCATACATCCTTAGTCGTTGGCAACAAGAGTAATCAACAGTGAGAACAATGTACAGGAAAGCATAAACAGAAAAAGTTTCAGTATTAGATGAACCTGCCAAGCTGAGATTAAAACTCATATCAAAGTCAAGGGTACCACAGCAGAAAAAGAGAGCAAAGAGTTTCAGTGGTGGGCCCTGGACTGGTCTAGCAGGACTCAAGGAAAGGATTTTAACTACTAAGTACAATGTCACCTTCCATATCGACCTGCTAGGCCTGTCCAGACAAGACGGATGTACCAAAGCTACCACACCACTGGGTGGGAAGAAGAGAGAGCAGCTCGCAAAACCCTTGAGCCAAAGGCCATGTCCGCCCACATGTGGCCATCCAAGCAGACATGGTTGGCAAGGGGAAAGTGATGCCCACATTGCTGCCCGACAATGTCTGCAGCTCCACTCAAAACACAAGGATGTTCCTGCTCGGGTAGAATGGGGGCACAAACCATCCAGAAACATCTGATTCTGAAACAAATACACCAAGGCAATGGCCTCCTGAATCCAGCACACCAAAGTCAACTTGGCCACCACGTCATTCTTGTGATGGGCCAAAAAACACCACAAAAAGATGTTCTGACTTTCGAAAGGAATCCGTAACCACCAAGTACCGGAGGAGCACCATCTGGACATCCACAAGGCGAAGATCCTTATCTTTCCCCTGACACTGCTCCTTAGAGAAGAAGGGTTGGAGAAACCACCTAGCTCACATGAAGGGAGAAAGCTTGCTAGGCATGAAGGAAGGCTCAGGCCGAATGGAAACGGCCTCCTTTGAAAAAGACAGATAAGGATCTCGGCAAGACAGAGCCTGCAGCTTGGAAATCCACCCTGCAGAATAAATCGCAACCAAGACGATAGACTTGGGCGTCAAATCCTTTAAGGTACTGTGCTTCAATGACTCAAAAGGCGCTGCCATCAAGGCCCTGAGCACAAGACCCAGATCCCAGGAAGAGATTACAAACCGAAGGGGAAGACGCAGATGCTGAACCCACTGGAGAAGCACGAGACATCTACGTGCAAGGTCAGAGACTTACCAGCCACCGGACCTCGGAAACAGGCCAAAGCTGCCACCTGAACCTTCAGGGAGCTAATAGAAAGGCCCTTCTCTAGGCCATCCTGCAGAAAGGCCAGCAGGGAGGGCACTTTGGCCGCCTCAGAAGCCAATGGCTCAGTGCTCAAAGAGGAACCAGATCCACATGTATACTAGCTTGGGAGATCTCCTCCGAACTCCAAGCAGAGGAGAGACCACTGCTGGAGAGTAACCTTTATGCAGTAGCCGTCTCCTTTCAAGAGCCAAGCCATAAGCGAGAAGGGAGCCAGGTCCTCCAGGACGATCAGTCCCTGCCGCAATAGGTTATAAGGTGGAGGCAAAGAGGCGGCCATTGCAGCAGCTGCATCAGATCTCCAAAGCATGCTCTCATCGGCCAAACTGGCAACACCAGAACAATCCTGCCCAGGTGGCACTCTATACGCCTAACCAGACGCCCCACCTAGGGCCATGGAGAAAACACACACAGCTGGTGCTGGCTTGGCCAAGGATGGGTCAGGGTGTCGATGCCCTCAGACTCCGTCTCCATGTGGCAACCGAAGAAGTGGAAAACTTGGCACCAGAGTGTATCACCATCAGATAAAATTTCAGGGCAACCCCAGCAACGCAGAATCAACTGAAAACGCCTTCTGACTCAACTTCCACTTTCCAGGATCCAGAAAGCCCTGGCTGAGGAAGTCTGCTTCCACAATGTCCATCCTGGCAATGTGCAGAGCCGACAAGTCTTGGAAACTCTTCTCCGACCAGGCAAACAAGAGAGCCATCACTAGAACTACCCTGTCACTCCTCGTGCTGCCTTGCCAATTGACATAAGCCACCGTCGTGGCATTGAATGAAAACATACGAATTGCTTGGCCCTCGAACAAGGGTAGGAAATGCAGAAAAGCCAACCTGATGGCCCTTGCGCCTCAAGGCGGTTGATGGACCAAACTGCTTCCCTGCGGTTCCAATGGCCCTGGACCATATGGTTCTAGCTCCATAGCTCAAGAGATTGGCATTCGTCATTAGGAGGATCCCAGAGAAATCATCCAGTGGCACACTCTTCCTCAGTAGACAGGGCTGCTGCCATCACCGCAGGCCGAACCTTCACCATCAACAGGAGCGGGAGCCTGTGCTCAAACCACTGAGAACTCAGGGACCACCGAAACAGCAAGGACCGCTGCAGTAGCTGCATGTGAGCACGTGACCGTGGAACCATCTCTATGGTTGCTGCCATCTATCCAAGAAGCTGAAGACTCTGTGAGCCTGCTGCGCACAGAACAGTGCCAGGTAATCCAAGTCTTTTGACTTTCTTCTCTGCCAGGAAAACTCTACCCACTAGAGTGTCGAAATGTGTTCCCAGAAACTCCAGGGATTGGGAAGGCAACAGCTGGCCCTTTCTCCGATTGATGGCCTCAGCTAGGCATTCTAAAAGGACATCATTTAGGATGCCATCAGAGACGCTTATGGAAACGAACGGGCCAGGATGAACCAGCCATCTAGATATGAATGGAGACAGATCCCTTAGTGCCACAGCCACCATCACCATGACCATGGAGAACATCCTCAGGTCAGTGGATAGCCTGAAAGGGAGGGTGGTAAACTGATAGCAAGAGCCAAGCACGGCAAGAAATGCAGATACTTTGCTAATCCGCTTGGATCAAGATATGAAATATGCCTTGGCCAGATCCAGAGAAGCCAAGAACTTCCCTCAGTGGACTGCTTAAGTCACGGAGTGCAAGGTTTTCATCCAGAAGTGCAGGGCATGCAAGTGTTCGCTGACCCACTTGAGGTCCAGATTGGACCAGAAGGAACTGTCCTTTTTGGGCACCACGAAATAGATGGAGTATCTACTCCTGCACTGCTCGTCCTGTGGGACGGGCATCACTGCCTTTGGGTGTAACAACTTGTCCAAGGTGGTTTGCAGAGTGGCACCTTTTTTTTTTTTTATTTAAATCGCAGACCCACATGGGGGTATGACGAAGGCATCTGGAATGGGCTTTTTCCATTCCGAGACATAGCCAAGCTGAATGGCATCTAGCACCCAGTGATCCTTGGTAACCCAAGCTCATTCCTAAAAGAAAAGATGCAGCCTGACTCCAACCAGAGAGCTAATCTAACCGTCGGGACATCATCCCTGCCCACCACACATACCAGGTCATACATGGAATCAGAAAAGAAGGCTGTAGCAGCCCCCCAAAAGAGAGGTAGTATCATCCAGTGGAAGAGACTGAATCCACTAGAGCAGGGCTCGAGATGTCAGACTGGTACATACCGCCAGCTGCAGATTAGTAGCTGCCACGGCAAACTGACTCCTCAGCAACGAATCCACCTTATGGTCCAGAAAATCCTTTAAGGCCAATCCAACTGTCCCCCATCTCCAGGGAGGGCACTCCTCACCTGGGATGCTTAGCTACAGGGCCTTCCACTCTCAGACTGCCCGCATGCGACTGCGCCTGGGGGCACCCAGAAGATGCAGGGTCTGAATTTCTATGCCAAAAGGACCAGGCCTTCTGCAAAAGGGTAAAGAATTCCAGGGAGGGCAATCTGGAGTCCGTGAGCTCTCCTCTCAGATTCGACTCCCCAATACCAGGGGGCACCACCATCACAGACCCTCTAGAGCAGTGGTTCTCAACCTTTTTTGTACCGTGACCCCTTTTACCGTTGGTCAACTTGTGGTGACCCCCAATGATAAAATCAAATGCGTCTCTCTTCCTTTACCGTTAACGCATTGTCGCTGTAATCATTTGTTGAATTATTAATATATTATAGGCCTTTGCAATATGTTTTTATTTATAAAATACTTATTTAAATAATCAAAACAACAAGTAACAATATTTGATTTCAAAATTATGATGATTTTGTAGTCAAATCACTAATATGAAATAAAATTATTTTTTCTACCTTTGTTGTCTGACCAATTTATTCTCTGATCATGCTGGTCCCGATCTGAGGCTTCTGCTTTCCTGTCTTCTCTTAGCTCTCTTTCTGTGGTCTATGGTCCATCTGCCAGTTCTTATCTCTTTTGTTTTCTTCACTTCTTTCCATCAGCCTATTTCCAGTCCCAGTAACCCTCCCCAGTATCAGCCCCTTTCCAGTCCTCACTCCCAGTACCTTCCAATGTCAACTTGCATTCCCATGACTGCCACTGGTGTCCATTCCCTTCCAGTCCCCCTCCTTCCCCACTGATCAGTCCCTTCTAGTACAAATACCATGGCAGCCCCTCTCAGATCCACTCCCTTTCAGTTCCATGCTCCCATCCCCTTGTATCAGCCCACTTGTAGCCTTAGCCCCCAGTTTTCTTCCAGGGTCAGCAGCTCTATCCTCCCCTCCCCACAATCAGCCCATTCCCAGTCAAAGCCCCCTAATCAGCTCACTTCTAGTGCTAATCCCCCTCAACCCCATTACCAGTCCTACCCCCCCCCCCCTAATCAGCCCAATACCAGTCCTACCCCCCATCAGCTCATTTCCAGTGCTAGTCCCCCCCTCAACCCCATTACCAGTGCTAGGCTCCCCTAATCAGCCCATTTCCAGTCCTAACCTCACTGATCAGCTCATTTCCAATGCTAGACCCCCATCAGTCCATTACCAGTCCTACCCCCCCCTTGATAAGTCCATTCCCAGTCCTAGCCTTCCCTAATCAACCCATTACCATTCGTAGCCCCCCCATCTGCCCATTACCAGTGCTAGCACCCCCATCAGCCCATTATAATCCTAACCCGCACTGTCTCTCGCCTCTGTCCAGCATCTATCCCGTCTGTCCAGTATGTCCCCATGTCTCTCCCCTTTGTCCATGCCAGCCTACTCCCTCCATGTCAGCCCACCTCCCTCCCTCCATCCATATCAGCCCCCTCCCTCCCTCCCTCCATCCATCCCTCCATGTCAGCCCCCATCCTTCCATCCGGCCATGTCAGCCCCCTCCCTCCATACATCCCTCCATTTCAGACCTCATACTTCCATCCGTCAATGTCAGCCCCCCTCCCTCCCTCCCTCCCTCCATCCATCCATATCAGCCCCCATCCCTCCCTCCCTGTCAGGCCCCTCCCTCCCTCCCTCCCTCCCTCCCTCCATATCAGCCCCCATCCCTCCCTCCCTCCCCTCCTTCCCTCCCTGTCAGCCCCCATCCTTCCATCCGTCCATGTCAGCCCCCCTCCCTCCATCCATCCGTCCATGTCAGCCCCCTCCTTCCATCCGTCCATGTCAGCCCCCCTCCCTCCCTCCCTCCCTCCATCCATCCATATCAGCCCCCATCCCTCCCTCCCTCCCTCCCTGTCAGGCCCCTCCCTCCCTCCCTGTCAGGCCCCTCCCTCCTCCATCCATCCATATCAGCCCCCTCCCTCCCTCCCTTCAGCCCCCATCCTTCCATCCGTCCATGTCAGCCCCCCCCCTCCCTCCCTCCATCCATCCCTCCATGTCAGCCCCCATCCTTCCATCCGTCCATGTCAGCCCCCCTCCCTCCCTCCCTCCCTCCTCCATCCATCCATCCATCCATCCATATCAGACCCCCATCCCTCCCTCCCTCCCTGTCAGCGCTCCCCCCCCCTCCCTCCCTCCCTCCATCCATCCATATCAGCCCCCATCCCTCCCTCCCTCCCTGTCAGCCCCCTCCCTCCCTCCCTCCCTCCCTCCCTCCCTCCATCCATATCAGCCCCCATCCCTCCCTCCCTCCCTCCCTGTCAGGCCCCTCCCTCCCTCCCTGTCAGGCCCCTCCCTCCCTCCATCCATCCATATCAGCCCCCATCCCTCCCTCCCTCCCTCCATCCATCCATATCAGCCCCCCATCCCTCCCTCCCTCCCTGTCAGCCCCCTCCCTCCCTCCCTCCCAGCCCCCTCCCTCCCTCCCTCCCTCCATCCATCCATCCATATCAGCCCCATCCCTCCCTCCCTCCCTCCCTCCCTGTCAGCTCCCTCCCTCCCTGTCAGCCCCCATCCTTCCATCTGTCCATGTCAGCCCCTCCCTCCCTCCATCCATCCATCCATATCAGCCCCCTCCCTCCATGTCAGCCCCAACCTTCCATCAGTCCATGTCAGCCCCCCTCCCTCCCTCCATGTCAGCCCCATCCTTCCATCTGTCCATGTCAGCCCCCTCCATCCATATCAGCCCCCTCCCTCCATGTCAGCCCCCATCCTTCCATCTGTCCATGTCAGCCCCCTCCCTCCATCCCTCCCTCCATGTCAGCCCCATCCGTCCATCTGTCCATGGCAGCCCCCCACCCGCCATGTCAGCCGTGTTGCAGGTTGTCTGCCTCCCTTCTAATGCAGCCGCGGCTCTCTGCCTCTTAGGGAACCGCGGCTGTACCTGTAAAATCATTGCGGAGCCCTTCCTGTCTCGGTGGGCTCCATGCAGCATTGTCCCGCCTCCAAAGGAAGTTGTTTACCACTTCCTTTGGAGGCGGGACAATGCTGCATGGAGCCCGTCGAGACAGGAAGGGCTCCGCAACGATTTTACAAGTACAGCCGCGGTTCCCTAAAAGGCAGGGAGCCGCGGCTGCAGAAGAAGGCGGTGAGTTTGCCTGAGTTTGCTGCTGCCGAGAAGCGGACTCGGCAGCGGCAGCAACTTGTGCACATCTTAATTTTTTTTTTTAAACTTGGTGGAGGCTAAGCGACCCCCGCTAAATCCTGTGGCGACCCCCGTTGGGGTCGCGACCCACAGGTTGAGAACCGCTGCTCTAGAGGATGATGAGCGGCTCATAGCATGGTCTCTAGATCCTCTGGCCAGCTGAATATCCTTACCCATGGTGCCATCCATCACCCATAGTGCCATCCACGGTGCCCTGATACAGGCACAGTCAAACTAACTTAGAAAAATAGAAACACGATGGCAGAAAAAAAACACATGCCTATTTAGTCTGCCCTTCTATATTAACTACAATAGTCCCCCCTTTTTCCTTTAGAGATCTTCTATGTTTGTCCTATGCTTTCTTGAATTCAGATACTGTCCTCATCTCTGCGACCTCTACTGCGAGAACATTCCATGCATCTAATACTCTTTCCATAAAGAAATATTTCTGCATATTACTCCTGTCTATCCCCTTTCACTCTCATCCTATGTCCCCTCATAGCAGAGCTTGCTTTCGATTGAAAGAGGCTCTCCTCTTGTGCATTTTTACCACAGAGGTATTTAAACGCCTCTATCATATCTCCTCCATCCCACCTTTCCTCTAACATATACATATTAAGATCTTTAAGTCTGTCCTCATATGCCTTATAACGAAGAGCACTAACCATTTTAGTAGCCACCCTCTGCACAGACTTCATCCTCTTTATATCCTTTTGAAGGTGTGGTCTCTAGAATTGTACACAATTCTCCAAATGAGGTCGTACTAGAGACTTATACAGAGGCACTATCATCACCTTTTTTTCTGCTGGCCATTCCTCTCCCTATGCATCCAAGCAACCTTCTGGCTTTCACCATTGCCTTTTCTATTTGTTTAACTACCTTAAGATCATCAGAAACAATCACACCCAGATCTCGCTCTTCTTTCATGGACAGAAGTACTTCACCACCTACGCAATACCACTCCTTTGGATTTTTGCAGCCCAGATGCATGAACCTGCATTTTTTAGCATTAAATCCCAGCTGTCAAATTCTTGACCATTCTTCAAGCTTAGCTAGATCCCTTATCTACTCTGTCCTGGGTGTCTACTCTATTGCACGCAGATTTTGGAATCATACGCAAAGAGGCAAACCCTTATCCAACAGTCCTTCCACAATATCACTAAGATGTTAAAAAAAAAATCAGACTAAGGACAGATCCCTGCAGCATACCACTGGTAACATCCTTCTCCTCAGAATGAGCTTCATTTACCTGTACCTTTTGTGCAGGGGTGGGATTCAGCCAGTTCGCACCAGTTCACGCCAACACGTTCCTAAGATTTCCCGAGTTCGATAAACCGGTCACTGTAGGCCATTTTGCACCACATGGCTAATTAGCATCAGGGGCAATTGCAGTATCGGGAAAAGTCCCCAATGCCTTTAAAATACTGTCGGGGGCCACTGCCCCAACAGATAATGAATCCCTGGTGGCCTGGCGGTCTGGAACCTCCCTCCCCCCCCCCCCATCTCCCTTAAAAAGAAAATAGACCTGGTGGCCTAGAGGCCCCCTAATCCTCCCTCTACTTTATCCTCATCAGCTTCTACATATTCCTCCCCTTCACCCTTTAGTCCAATACCACTTTTCAATTCTTCCTCTCGCTAACATAGCTGAAAAATATCTTATCCCTCCATTTTATTGCACTGGCTATTTCTTCTTCTTTTTCTATCTTTGCTCTCCTGACTATTTTCCTAGTTTCTCTAAGTTTTTCCAAATATAGATGCTTGTTTTTATTCTCTCTGTGATCTCTTGTATTTTATGAATGCCATCCTCTTTTTCTTCACCTTCACACCTAGGAGCATTCCCTGACAAAGCACGTAGGAGCAGAGTGTCATCACCTCGCAACAAAGAGTGTGAGATCCCGTGCCTCCTTGCTTATTCACATAGAACGCTACCTGGTTGTCTGCTACAGGCTGGTGGCTCAGATGGTGGTGAAAAGCCTGGAGCTCCAGGAGGTTGATTTGCTGGTTGTCCTCGGCTGGTGAACAGCTGCCCTGGGTGCGAAGTTCCTTGCAATGGGCTCCTCGTCCCATTAGGGTGGTGTCAGTCATGAGGACCCTTTGAGGGCTCGGGACTTGGAAGAGCATCCCCGCCAAGAAGCACTACGGGTCCTGCCACTACGTTAGGGAGTCTGTGAGCTGGTGGGTCACTAAGACTTTGTCTTGGAGCTGACCGGTGGCCTGTGTCCACTGGTCCCGAAGACACCACTGGACCACCCTCATGTGCAGGCGAGCATTGGGGGTGACATGGACTGTGGAGGCCATATGGCTGAGTGGGCAGAGAAGGAGCCAAGTGGAGACCAAGTGACAGTGCTGCATGTCTGCGGCTAATGCTTAGAGATGTCTGCCCAGTCCAGGGGGAGGAAGGCCTTTGCCTGGACCATGTCCAGCTTTGACCTATGAACTCCAGCTCCTGTGTCGGGAGGAGATGGGACTTGGGGTGGTTTATCATGAACCCCAGATGTTGTAGGACATGGATGGTGCAGGCTGTATAGCCTGTGGAGCCTCGGTGGCTATGCTTCCTTCTATGAGCCAGTTGCCCAGGTAAGGGAAGACGAATTCCCCTTGGAGATGGAGGTAAGCGGCCACTACCGCCAGGCACTTGGTGAAGACCTTTGGAGTAGAAGCCAGCCTGAAGGGTAGCACTCTGTATTGATAATGGCCTTCCCCCCCCACCCCCCACCATTGCGTGTAGCTGGAGTGAATGAGGATGTGGGTATAAGCATCCTTCAGATCCAAGGAGCATAGCCAGTCTCCCTGCTGGAGGTAAGGCAGCAGTGTTCTAAGGGAGAGCATCTTGAACTTCTCCCTCACCAGGAACTCATTGAGGTTTCAAAAGTCCAGGATAGGCCTTAGGCCCCCTGTCCTTTTTGGCCCAAGGAAATACCTGGAGTAGAACACCCTTTGCCCCTGAGATGTTGGGGGGCTGGTTCCACCACCTTTTCCTCGAGAAGGCCTGCAAGTTCCTGTAGTAAAATATCCTGGTGAAGGGGAGACCTGGGGGGCTCTCTTGGGAAGAAGGGGGGAGGTGTCTGTGCCAGGTGGAGCTAGCCCTCCGTGACCACCTGGAGTGCCCAGGAATTGGTGGTGATGGTTGGCCACCTGTGGGCATAGAAAATTGGACATCCCCCTGGGGGCTGCTGTCCCTTCCTTGGGGAAGAGAGGCTGTGCCCAAGGAGTCAAATGCTCCCCCCAGGCTGGACCGGAGCCAACGCCTGGGGCTTGGGAGCCTTCTGCTTACATGGGCCATGCTCCTGTCCCTTGGCCTGCTAACCCTGTTGGAGAGGCCTGGAAATGAAGGTAGTTTTTGTAAGCAGCCCCTTTCCTCGGGTAAAAGATCTTTTTCCCTGAGCCCTTCCATTGGGGAAGGGTAGCAGTCTTCTTGGAGAGCCTGATCCTCGTCACGAATTTGGCAGCCTTCTCAGTCATGGGTTTGCTAAAGAGGTTCTCCCCTTGGCATGGAAATTGACCAATTTGTCCTGAACCCTTTGCTCAAGGTTAGAACATTGTAGCCAGGCTTGGCGTTGGGCACCGGTGCCTGCCACAGCTACTCGAGTCACCGACTCAAAACCGTCGTAGGCTCCTTGAGTCAAACTTGGAACACTCCCGGACAGCTTTGAACAGGTTCCTGAACCGCTGCATGGGTTCCTCAGAGAGACCAGCGGAGAACCCGGCAAGTTCTTTCACCAGGTCTCTCAGGTACATACCCATGTACAGCTGGTAGGCCTGGATCCAGCAAATGAGCATTGAGCCCTGGTAGAACTTTCTGCCACCAAAAACCCTTTAAGAGCTCTCAGGCAGACAGCTAGTATTTAAAAGCTGCATAGCATTACCTTGCTTGCAATGGAGACCCTATTAGAAATGCCAGTACTTGCAAGGCACTCAGCTACCTAGCTCTTTTGCAAGCTAATTAAGGATCATTAAACATCTGATGAGATCAATAGCAAAGAGCTAGTTTTGAATGGAAAGCTGGAAATAAATAATGAACAGAGCTTTACCCAACACCTACAAAAAATTCTCCTTTTGCAATACAGCACCAGAAAAATTATTGGCTATAAAAAACGAAGACCAAAATCCCTTTAAGAGCTCTCAGCCAGAGAGCTAGTATTTAAAAGCCACACATTATTACCTTGTTAAGAATGCCACTGTTGTGATACTTTCCTAGCTCTCTATATCTTCTTCCAGGAAACGTTGTTGGACCTGTGGCAAGCATAGTGCCTCATTTCCAGACACTGGATTCTGCTCTTCTTGCATGGCAGCTTCCGAGTTATCCCTGGAGGGCCTGCTTTCCCCTCTTACAAATTTTTCACAATCCTCTTTTAACAACTTTAAAAGTTTTTACTGTGTTCAGTTCTGAAAGCATTTTTAAGAGGGATTCCAAAATGGGGCATGGCATGCAATACAAACTCTGCACAGAATGATGTAACAATTAAACATCATCCCTTTCTATGCTTAGGAGAGAAAGTCCTTTGTGAATTAAATACAAAATAAAAAGAAATTAAAAGTAGGCCCTATGAAGAAGGAACTGTTTTTTTGTGTGTATTGGTGCAAAGTTACATACTTCTAGAAACGCTAAAGAAATAACTAGTTGTGGTAATATTGATTGTCTCACCCACATCTTCAAAGAATTCTAATGAATTTGTAAGGCATAACATACTTCTGCTAAAACCTTACTGAGTCTTCCACATTAAACCATGTTTACCCAGTAACTTTTAGGCCAATATTCAAAGGTACTTGCAAGTTTAGCAGCAGCCGCTAAATGTTTGTTCCCTATCCATGAATTTGCAGTGGCACTGTATGGATAAATGCTGCTGAAAATTCCCTCTTAACTCCCTGGCAAATAGAGTCAGGGCATTTCGCCTAGATATATAGGCGCTGGTGATGTTCAACCACTATCCTTATAACAAGGCCATCTAATTTAGGACACAGCTTCAGATGAATAGTGACCTCTTTGTTCTTAAGAATAGCCTCTACCAGTTTAGGCGGGGCAGATGTCAGGTTTACAGGTTTATATATCCTGCTTGTCAATGGAGAAACTAAATCGGGCACACAAGTGAGTGACCTCATCGCACATCATCAGGATGGGATAGCTTTCCCAGAGATCAGAACTAGGGAGAGAAGTTTCAAGCAGGAGCATATAACAGTTTGGTCAATCTGCTCTATTTTTCTTCTGCCAAATGAGCACAAAAGCAAAGCTCCTATGTGTTGTGAAGAGCATTCTCTTAAGCTTTCCAACATTCTTCATCATCTTCAAAAGATGCAAATTTCCACCTCTGAGCACAATTAGATGGCTTGGCAGTGGGGAAAGCTAATGCTATAGATATAATTATTCCTAAGCCTTTTTCCATTTAGTAATTTCCATTTCTTGTCCTCCTAATTGAAAAAGCTAATGTGATGTGCACACCCAGTGCATGATTTAACACATCTCTGTACTGAGGCACAATTTTCAAAGCCTTGATCCGTCTGGTTTTTTACATCACCTGTTATTGTTTCCACCCCTCCTGATATGCCTCATCTGTTACATACTTTTCTATCATATTTTTTTACAAGTCCTTCCACAGCATTACTAATAAAGATGCTGAAAAGTACCAGCCTGTGCACTGAGCTCTGAAGCACCCTTCTGGTCACGCCTTACCTTTCCTTAAATTCCACCGAGTCACCACTCTGTGAGCTGTTGTTCAATCAGCTTTATCATCCAATTAAACCAGTGTTTTTAAAAGCCCCAGTCAGTTCATCTTCCATTTTCTCGACAGACTGTAAACCCTCTGGGGACAGGGAAACACCTACTGTACCCGAATGGGGATCACAGGTTGCAATGGGCCATAATGGCTGAACACTGCACCAGCAAAGTTTACAAAAGACCGTGAAAAAACTGCACCAAAAGAAGAAGCAGGGCTGTGGCAAAAAGAAAAATCCTGAAAAGGGATTCCCAGCACTTGCTAGGTTGACTAGGAAAACATGAGCAGGTAAGCCCAGGACACCCATGTAGGCCTGAGAGGCACAGTTTCCAAAGAGCAAAAGGCTTAAAAAATATATATATATATATTTTAACAACTTTATTAAAAGCAGCTAGAGGACCAAATATCTCCTACTAAAATCAATGGGAAAGTAAGCATAGCTACTCATCTGTAACAGGTGTTCTCCAGAGACAGCAGGAATCGGTCCTCAAATATGGGTGACATTGGCGCTGATGGAGCTCCTGCAGATGCATCTCCCCAGCTTTCAAAGAAAGTCTTTTGGAGATGCCACCATACATGCGTGGTCCCTGCCCAGCCCAAGGGCTGATTCATTACCACTTTTTAGTTAAGAACTTTTTAATAAGGTCCAAAAGGTTAAGTGGATTCATTCTTAACACATACATAAATACTTAGAAATAAAAAAACAAAATCAAAATAACTTCTAAATGAAAGTATATTTGAGAGCTTGACTCTGTACAGCAGTACTGTGGAGAATACCAGAGCTTCCATTTTGAATCAGAGTCAGCAACAGGGCAGGAGTGACTGGGGATCGCTCCTGTGCCCCCACCACAAGACATTAAGACCAGGCCTGGTAGGTCTGGGAGGGGGAGGATAGTTTCTGCAAGCAAGAAGGCTCTGTTCCAGAGAGTGGGGAGTTTCTTTGGGGGGGGAGGGTGAACCTATTCCAGGAGGTCACTTGACAGGGGAGCTCTGTTGGAGGAGAGGAACTGATAGGGATGGGAGTCTATTTTCAGGGGGATCAGAGGTGGGTATGACTATTAGAAAACCTCCAGTTCCTTTGAGATGGTCCCGGCAGCATCAGGCCATGCACTAGCAGCCCAATACTCCTGGGGAGGTAAAATAATAATACAGCTGGGGAGGTTGAACCCCAGTAGCATGGTGAAATTAGGCCTTACCTGCTAATTGTCTTTCCTTGAGTATCTCTAATCCAGTCCTAACACAGATGGGCAGTCTCGCCTGTCCAGCAACTTGGAGAGTGAGCATGTGAGACTTCTGACCACAGCCTACTTGGGCAGCCGGAAACTCCTCCCAGCCCCCAGTATCCTAGTGACAAAGCAGAGTTAGAAAAAGGAAGAAAAAACACAACATATGCATCCTGCAACACCAGGCTGATCATTAATAAACAAACACTTTGAAAACTAAAACCCAAAGGGTTGGTTTAAAATGGGTGCCCCCGGAGGCCACGATCTCCCTGAAAGGAAAAGGAGGTCCCCATGTGAGCTGGAGTGTCCAAGAACCCGACCTATCCTCTGCTCAGGCACTCCATGATCCAGCCAAGGCAATCTTCTAAATTCCTTGCTATTTTTTTTTTGTTTTTTTTTAAATATAAATGGAATAAACTCACTTACCTCTGTCTCTCCGGACACTCCGCAAGGGCCTACCAGTTGTACTACTTTGAGGTCCGGGATCGCAAACTGAATTACTAGAATCAAAAAACAGGTAGCGGCGGGTCAGGGACTGGACTGGAAATACTCAAGGAAAGACAATTAGCAGGTAAGGCCTAATTTTACCTTCTTTATCGTATCCTCCAGTCCAGTCCCAACATGGATGGGATGTAACACAGAAGTACTAGTCCTGGGAGGGTCTCGCGAGCCCAGCCTGAATCACTGCTGCTCCAAACCTTGCATCCATCACAGCTTGCATGTCCAAGCAATAATGCTTTGCAAAGGTATGTAGAGACGCCTATATTGCAGCTCTGCAGATGTCTTACGGAGGAATCGGACTCGACTCTGCCCAAGACACCGCCTGCTCCCTTGTCGAATGGGCCCGCAGCCCCACCGGAACCACTTTACGCTTGAGCATATAAGCTGAACTGATCGTCTCTCTCACCAAGCAGGAAATGGATGCTTTGAAGGCCGCCTCTCCTTTGCAAGGACCTCAAAAAAAACCAAACAACATATCCATCTTTCTGAACTTTTCCGTGACCTTCAATTAAGACTGGAGAGTGCGACACACATCCAAAAGTCATAGGAGGGGATCCACATGGGGACCTCCCTTCCCTGGAAATACCGGACGGGAAACCGGTTGATTAACTTGGAAGGCCAAGATCACCTTCAGGAGGAAGGATGAAACCGGCCTCAGTACTACCTTTTCCTTAGAAATGGAAAGAAAAGGTTCTTAACAGGATAAGACTTGCAACTCCGAGATCCTTCTGGCCGAACAAATAGCCACCAAGAATACCGCCATTAGAGTCAAATTCTTCAATGTGCACTCTGCCATCGGCTCAAAAGGTGCCACGGTTAATGCCAAAAGTACCAAATTAAGGTCCCAAGCAGGAACTATCGATCTAGACGGAGGGCGAAACTGCTTCACGGCCCGAAGGAAACACACATTTGGATTGGCTGCAAGCGTCTTCCCTTGCACCTTCCCCTGGTAGCACGCCAGGGCTGCCAGCTGCACTCTCAGGGAATTACACGCCAAGCCTTTCTCCAGCCCATCCTAAAGAAAGCCCAGTAAGTCTGGGATGGGGGCCTCTAGGGGTCTCAGTCCCTTGTCTGCACACCAGTTCTCAAAAATCCTCCAGAACCTTATATAAGCCAGGGATGTGGACTGCTTACGTGCCTTCAGCAGGGTAGAAATGACTGCTTGAATAACCCCGCTTGACTAAGCACGCCCTCTCAAGAGCCATGCCGTAAGTGAGAATTCATCCACCTGAGGCATCAGGATCAGTCCCTGTACCAGCAGTTATTTTTGCATGGGAGATGCCAGGGGTCATCCTCTCTCAAGCTTATTAGATCAGTGTACCACGGTCTGCATGGCCAGTCTGGCGCAATTAGAAGGATCATTCCCCTGTGCACCTCGATCCACTGCACCACCCGCCCAATCAGGGCCCATGGTGGGAACACATAAAGCAGACCTATTTCCAGTCACAATTGTACTAAAGCGTCGAGGCCCTCCGACATTCGCTCCCTTCGTCTGCTGTAGAATCGACTTGCCTTTGCGGATGCCAGGGTTGTCATGAGGTCCATGACTGAAGGACCCCAGTGGTGAACCAGTTGTGCAAACACCTCGTCGTTTAATGTCCATTCTCCCGGATCCTCTCAGACTCTGCTAAGGTAGTCGGCCACTACTTTTGATCTTCCGGCCATGTGCACTGCCGACAATGCCTGGTGATTGTCTTCTGCCTCAGCCAGCAAGGGGGCTGCTTTGTCCTCCAGTTGGATGCTGCCTGTGCCCCCTTGCCTGTTGATATACACCACCGTAGCGGCATTGTACGAGAACACTCGCACTGTCTTCCCTTGAAGTAGATCCTTGAAGCTCCGGAGGACCAGGGCTACCACTCTCAACTCCAGTCTGTTTATGGCCCAAGAGGATTCTTCCATCGACCAGCTGTCCTGTGTAACCTGTGCCTGGCAGTTGGCCCCCCAGTCCATCAGGCTAGCATCCGTCTTGAGGGGAATCCACTCCAGTGTCTCCAAGGGCATCCCAGCTAGCAATTTATCGGGTCTCAACCACCGTCTGAGCACCACCTTGACCTTCCTTGGAGAAGGAAACCGCTTTTCCAATGGGTGACGTTGGGCCAACCATCTCCTCAGTAGGGACCTCTGTAGTGGTCTCATATGTGCTCATGCCCAAGACACCAGCTCGATGGTTGCCGCCATTGAGCCCAGGAGTTGAAGGTAATGCCAGGCCATTGGTGCTGGCGTCCATAAGAAGAACCCGAAGTGCAGATGCAGCTTGTTCATTCGCTCTAAGGGTAAGGCCATTTTGCTTTCCTGCGTCCAAAAGTGAGACCCTAGGTAAATCAATTCCTGGGATGGAGTCATGTTGCTCTTGGCTGCGCTGATCACCCAACCAAGGCTCTGAAGGAACTCAATCACTCAAGCTGCGGCCCTCATACTCTCTTCCCTGGATTTTGCCCGTATTAATCGTTGAGGTAAGGGTGTACGAGAATTCCCTCCTTTCGCAGGGCACCGCCGCGACCACCATTACCTTGGTGAATGTTCTGGGAGCCGTAGCTAGGCCGAATGGCAGCGCGGTGAATTGAAAATGTCCCATGGGTACCTCAAATCTTAGGAATCGCTGATGCTCCTGCTGGATTGGGATATGTAGGTAAGCTTCCATGAGATCCAGAGACGCCACAATCACTGACCTTAAGGTTTCCATGTGGAAACGCGGGACCCTGAGGCAGCGATTCACATGTTTGAGATATAGAATGGGCCAAAAGGAGCCTTCCCTTTTGGGGACCATGAAATAGATGGAGTACCAACTTAATTTGACTTGGCTTTACGGCACTTCGGCGACCACTGACAGTTGAACCAACCTCTGCAGAGTGTCCCGCACCACCTGGAGCTTGTGAGACGCTCTGCAAGGCGACCACAGGAAACTTTCTTTGAGCAATCGCGTGAACTCAAGGACAGAGCCCTCCTTGATGACCTCCAAGACCCACTGGCTGGAGGTGATCTGGGTCCAGGCAGAATAGAACCCATGCAGTCCTCCCCCTATGGGGACAGACTCCGCCTGGATCCGCCTTGTTTCACTGTGTTTTCTTGTTGGGGATGGAAGTGGGAGGGGAAAAACCCCTTCCTGCTCCCCAGAAGCCTCGAAAGGATTGACTTCTAGAGGGAAATCTTCCTCTCTAGTATGGAGTAAATCGATTTGACCTGAAACGCCATAAGTCCCGTGTTTGTCCTTGACCTTGTGCTGGTGGACATTCCAGCTTCTGCTGTCCTCTGCGAGTCTTCTGCTCTTAGATTCTCACAAGTCCTTGACCAACTTCTCCAGAGCCTCTCCGAACTAGAGCTTTCCCTTGAACAGGTCTGCTTAGGCATGATTTGGAGGAACAGTCTGCCGACCACTTCCTGAGCCACAAGTATCTGCGTGCAGAGACGACTGCTGCCATGCTCCTGGCTTGGCACCTAATCAGGTCATAGAAGGCATCCGCCAAGTAGGCCACCCCAAACTCCAGCTTGGCCGCTCCAGGGGAGATCTGGTCCCTACTGCTCTGCCTCCTTCTGGAACCCTTGTGCCCAGTGCAGGCAAGCATGTGCCACTACCGCACCACATACAGAGACCTTCAGGTAAGTTGCATTAATATCGAAGGCTTGTTTCAGCAAGGTCTCCAGCTTCCTATCCTAGATAATCCTTCAGGGCCGAACCGCCCTCGACTGGAATGATGGTTTTCTTGGTTACTGTAGAGATTGCCACATCCACCTTGGGGGAGCCCAATAGTTCCTTCTCTTGCCCGGGAAGTGGATAAAGGTGTGCCATCATTTGCGCTCCTCTCATTCCAGCCTCCGGTACCTCCCATTCCTCTAGCCTCATCTGTTTGATGACCCAATGCACTGTAAAAACTGCCTGCGGCTTCCTCAACACCTGGAACAGGGGGTCTTTCCAGAAGCTCCTCCTCCGCTTGCGACCATGGGACCATATTGAGGGTCTTCAGAGAATGCGTGATCTCAGTGCAGCCAATTCCTCTCAACAGAAGACTCGCAGAATCCAGGCCTCTTCCTTTTGTGGAAGCTCATCCTCTTCCAGCTCATCCATTTGTGAGGCTTCCCCCTCATCCTGTGATTCCGGTCTCTCTGACAGCGTTGCTGCTGCGTAGTCCCAGGTCTCAGCTCCACACCTGGCTTTGGCTGCAGGACCTCCTTGTGCACTGATGGAAGCTTTCAACTTAGCCAAGGGCCTCTAACACGTCTCCTGCGTGGACCCTGAACCTGCCAGATGCAAAACATCTTGTGCATAAGAAGCACAAACTCTGGGGAGAAGCCCCTCGCAAAGTCCTCTGTTGGAATATTCTTGGAGGTGGAGGGTCTCGGGGTCTGTGAATCCCGGATCCCTGTCAAGACCCTAGGCTGTTTGGGGGGAGCTCCTGTCCTGCCACTGTGACATGGACCTTCTGCCCCTGGCTGGGGTTCTCCCCCCCCCCCCGCTCCAAGATGCCTGCTCCATCCTACAGGTCATCCTCCATGGACCGTGCTTCCGTCTCACAGCCCCTACAGAAGCCCTCCTCCGACACAGCCCCTCTCCTGGACCCGCATGCTAGGCAAATTGGCCGCAGGCATACTTTGTCTTTGATAGTTTGGGGGTTTTTTGGTCCTCCCAAGGTGAATCCAACTTGCCCCTGCTGCAGCAGAAAAAACAAGGGAAAGGACTCCCCAAAGGACTGTTGCCATGGGAAGGAGAGAACGGAAGGAAAGGCAAAAATCTAAAATTACCTCCTTTCACTTTTTCCGCCTAAACGCCGACGGTGCGAGGCTCCCCCCGTTGGTCCTTCCCTTTCAGAGCAAACCCCGAGGGTCCAAGCTCACCTGTGCTCAACAGAAAAGAAAACTGCCATGTTTTATCAGGGTGCCGCTCAACACACTGCCAGCTTCGGAGGCTGCGCAATCCTTGGATGTGCTGCTGCGTACAACTCAGCCTGTCCCAAGGCTTCGAGCAGTTGCGGCGCTTCCATCCGGATGCCCTGCCTGCTTCAAAAAGACGCATCCCAATCCGCTCCTGCAAGCTTCCATGGGCGCGGCTCTGCCGGAAGGGAAGAGAGAGTCCTCAGAGGACAGCCTCCCCCCAGAGATGGCAGGCTGAATCCCGGCACCTGATTCGGCCCCGAGCCTCCTCTCCTCTGAGCACCTGGCCAAAATAAACCCCAGCTATTGCAACAAAGAAGGGTCCTTAAGCAGGGCTTACCCCCTTCCTTGAGGCACTGGTGTTGCAGGCAGACAGAAAGAAATAAAAAGAAAAGAGCTCTGTTGACAAGGCCAACAGGAGTCCCCCTGCACAGGGAGACACATCTCTCCAGCTGCTTGGAGACTGAATACTGGGGGCTGGGAGGAGCTTCTGGCTGCCCAAGTAGGCTGTGGTCAGAAGTCTGACATGCTCCAAGCTGCTGGACAGGCGAAACTACCCATCCGTGTTGGGAGTGGACTGAAGGATAAAATAAGGAATATTCATTTACTCTGGAGGTTACTAAGCTGCCTTACTGAGCTACCATAGGTTAATGACTCCTGAGGTAAATTAAGTTGCAGTAAAATATGATTAACTACCCTCCTAATTGAGGTTGAGAATTAGTATTTGAAAAGAGCTAAAAAAGTGAAAGAAAATGCATTTATATCCCGCTTTATCTTAAGGTCAAAGCGGGTTACAGAGAACATGAACAAGGTCTAGTGTTAGAACATTACGTTATGGCTTACACTAAACAATGAGGGAAATACATTTTCTAGAGAGATCAACAAAGACTTTTTCTTTTGAAAAGCAGAAACGATTTATGCTTTAAAAATTGATAGTTGGCTAACAAGTACACTGGAGGGGTAGTCTGACCATTTGGCTGTGTATTATGGGTACCCCTGGGAGCCCTACTATGGCCTATTTTATTTAATTTTGATCTGTGTGCATTGGAGAAGCCCATCTAATCAGCTGGGGCAACTACTTTTCTATATGCAGATATTACGGCAATTTTCACAATGAGAGATCCCTTAGATGCTACGTCTTAGCAAATACATATACCACGATAAATCAAGTTTTAAACAGTATATATAATTGGTAACAGGAGAACAGGCTTAAGGAAAACACATAAAAAAACAAGGAGTTTAAAGGGTGGGGGGGGGGGTTAGAAGGCTGATAGGCCTACTAGTGACCCAGAAAGAGTAGTTACTCACCTGTAACAGGTGTTCTCCAGGAGCAGCAGGAATCAGTCCTCAAATATGGGTAACATCGGCGCCAACGGAGCCCCTGTGTGGAGCATTTCCCCAGCTTTCAAAGAAACCCTTTGGGAATGCAGCGCACATGCGCGGTCCCCTTCCCGCCCAAGGGTGCCATCTTGCTCAGTCTGATAACATAGCTAAAAGACAGCAAAAAACAAAATGAAGTATATGACTGCAACTCCAGGGGAGGAGGGAGGGTCGTGAGGACTGATTCCTGCTGCTCCTGGAGAAAGAGTAGTTACTCACCTGTAACAGGTGTTCTCCAGGAGCAGCAGGAATCAGTCCTCACATATGGGTGACGTCGGCGCCGACGGAGCCCTCGCGGAGCATTTCCCCAGCTTTCAAAGAAAGCCTTTGGGAATTACAGCGCGCATGCGCGGTCCCCTTCCCGCCCAAGGGTGCCATCTTGCTCAGTCTGATGACATAGCTAAAAGATAGCAAAAAATTTGCAAAAACGAAATGATAGGACTGCAACTCCAAGGGGAGGAGGGAGGGTTGTGAGGACTGATTCCTGCTGCTCCTGGAGAACACCTGTTACAGGTGAGTAACTACTCTTTCTCCAGGACCAAGCAGGAAGTCAGTCCTCACATATGGGACTCCCTAGCTTAAGGCTACCGGAGACCTCAAGCGGAAAAATGAGTTCCCTCTAGCTCAGTAGCACAGAAGGAAGGAATCTTCTCTGAAAACGCCCCCGACCGGTAGCCCAACACCAGGGCCGGAGGGTAGGAGTTGCCTAAACCTCAAAGAGATTATGGAGGACTGCCTGACCGAAAGCACTGTCCCTGGGGGACTCCCTCTCCAGGCAGTAATGGGCCGCAAAAGTCTGGTTTGAAGACCAAGTAGCGGCCCGGCAGATGTCTGCCAACGGAACAGAGCGGAGATGAGCCACTGACGCAGCCTTCGCTCTTACACGATGAGCCGTGACACGACCCTCCAACGAGAGGCCGGCTGCCCCATAAGCCAAAGCGATACAGTCAGCAACCCATATGAACAAAGTACGCTTGGAGACAGGTAGCCCCAACTTATTGGGGTCAAAAGAAACGAAGAGCTGAACAGCCCTCCTATGCTCCCGCGTACGGTCAAGGTAGAAGGACAAGGCCCTCCTACAGTCCAGGGTATGCAGGACCATTTCAGCCCGGCTGGTGTGCGGCCTGGGAAAGAAGGTCGGAAGAACCACCTCCTGGTTGAGATGAAAAGGAGAAACCACTTTTGGAAGAAACTTAGGGTGAGTCCGTAAGACTACCCTATTCCTGTAGAACCAAGTGTAAGGAGGATCAGACACTAGGGCCTGCAGTTCACTAACGCGCCTAGCAGAGGTAAGGGCTACCAAAAACAAGGTTTTCCAGGAAAGAAAACGAAGAGGGCAGGTAGCCATAGGTTCAAAGGGCGGACAGGTAATCCGCTGCAAGACCACATTCAGATCCCATTCAGGGGCTGGTGGGTGCAAAGGAGGCTTAAGGAGAAGGAGGCCTCGGAGAAAACGAGCCACCAAAGGGTGGTTGGAAAGAGGCCTGCCATCCACCGGTGCGTGATGTGCAGAGAGAGCACTGAGGTGGACCCTGACAGAGTTGGACTTAAGGCCCAGATTGGAGAGGTAAAGCAAATATTGCAAGACCACTTCCACCACACGGAGAATCGACGCCACTTAAGAGCGTTAGACGTCCGGGTGGAGGGCCGCCTGGAGGCCAAGACGACCTCTTCCACCTCCCAAGGCAGCAGGAGGGGAGCAAGGACTACCCTTTCAGCAGCCAGGCCATCAGATGAAGGGACCGGAGGTTGGGGTGCAGGAGAGTCCCCTGATCCTGTGACAGGAGATCGGGTTGAAACCCCAGAGGAAGAGGAGTGTCCACCGCCAGCTGCATCAGAAGCGGGAACCAGGGCTGTCTCGGCCACCGGGGAGCCACTAGGATCATCGAGGCTCTGTCTCTGAGAACCTTGAAGAGCGTCCGAGACACCAGTGGCATGGGAGGAAAGGCATACAAGAGGCCGGTGGACCATGGAATCTGAAAAGCATCTGCCGCTACTCTGAGAGGATGCGGTTGTCGAGAGCAGAATCTGGGAAGTTGCCGGTTCAGAGGACTGGCAAATAGATCCATGGTGGGGAGGCCCCACTTGAGAAAGATCCGTTGAACCACCAACGGATCCAATCTCCACTCGTGTGGTTGGAGGATCCTGCTCAGCTTGTCTGCCAGGTAATTTTCCTGACCTGGGAGATAGACAGCTTTGAGGAGGATGCCGTGGCTGACGGCCCAAGAGCACAGTTTTTGTGCCTCCTGACAGAGAAGGAAGGAGCCTGTGCCTCCTTGTTTATTCACGTAGAACATTGCAACTTGATTGTCCGTCTGGACCAGCACAGACTGGTGAGATGAGAAGTGAGGTGAGAAGTGAGATGAGAAGAAGGCTCTCAGAGCTAGGCGGATGGCTCTGAGCTCCAGGAAGTTTATCTGCTGAGCAGACTCCCAAGGAGTCCAGAGGCCTTGAGTACATGTCCCTTGGCAATGTGCTCCCCAACCCAGGAGAGAAGCATCGGATGTCAGTACCTGAGAAGGCGGAGGAGATTGAAAATCCACTCCCAGCACTAGGTTTGGCAGATGAAGCCACCACCGCAGAGAAGAGACCAGCAGGTCGGATATCTGTACTGAGTCCGCTAGGCTTCCTGTGGTCTGATGCCATTGAGTGCGAAGGCACCACTGAGCAGGACGCATGTTCAGGCGGGCATTGGGGGTTACATGAACCGTGGAAGCCATATGGCCGAGCAGTCTCAGAAATTGCCTGGCAGAGACCAGGGAATTGCTGTGAAAGTGGCTGGCGAGATCCATGAGCCTGTGGGCCCTGTCCAGAGGCAGGAAGGCCCGCGCCTGAAGAGTGTCCAACTTGGCGCCTATGAATTCGAGATTTTGAGAGGGGAGCAAAGTGGACTTTGCGAAGTTTATGACAAATCCCAAGTGCTGGAGTAGAGTCACAGTGCGATGAGTGGCCTGAGTGGCTTCTTGGGAAGACTGGGCTCTGATGAGCCAGTCGTCCAGGTATGGAAACACAAAAAGGCCTTGAAGTCTTAGATAGGCCATCACCATTGCTAGGCATTTGGTGAACACCCTGGGGGCGGAGGACAGGCCGAAGGGCAGTACTCTGTACTGGTAATGATTTCCTCCCACAACAAACCTGAGATATTGTCTGTGGTCTGGATGAATAAGAATGTGAGTATACGCATCCTTTAGATCTAAGGAGCATAGCCAGTCTCCCTGCTGGAGGTAGGGCAGCAGGATTCCAAGGGTAAGCATCTTGAACTTTTCCCTTTACAGGAACTTGTTGAGGTTGCGCAAGTCCAGGATGGGTCTGAGGCCTCCTGTTCTTTTTGGTATCAGAAAGTACCTGGAATAAAACCCGTGACCTCTCAGGTGGTGGGGCACAGGTTCCACAGCCTGTTCATGAAGAAGACTTGCTAACTCCTGAAGGAGTAAGTCCCTGTGCAGAGGGAGTCTTGGAGGCTCCCCTGGAAAGTAGGAGGGAGGTACCTGGTGAAAGTGTAGAAGATAGCCTTTTGAACTATATGAAGCACCCAGGTATCTGAGGTGATGGCTGACCACCTGTGGGCAAAGTGGACCAGCCGGCCTCCTGTGCTGAGAGAAACCAGCGGAGGGGAAGAGGCTATGCTGACGGAGTCAAAAAACCCCACCCTGCTGAGCAGGGGCCGGAGTTGTGGGCTTGGGGGCCTGCTGCCTACAGGACCCATTACCCCGTCCCTTGGCCTGCTGACCCTTTTGGGGAGCTGCTGAGGCCTGATAATGAGGGTAGTGTTTATAGGCAGCCGTCTTCCTCGGGTAAAAGGGCTTTTTCCCCGAGCCCTTCTTCTTCTGAGAAGGGGCAGAGGTTTTTCTGGACAGCCGAGTCCTGGTTAGAGTCTCGGTCTCGATCTGTGCAGCCTTTTCAGCCATGGGCTTGCCAAAGAGGTTTTCACCTTTGCAGGGGACATCGACCAACTTGTCCTGTACCCATGGCTCGAGGTCAGATGACTGAAGCCAAGCCTGTCGGCGGGCACCGATGCTGGCTCCGGCTACCCGAGCCGATGCTTCGAAGCCATCGTAGGCTGCTCAAGAGATAAACTTCGAGCACTCCCGAATACCAGTGGACAAGGCCTGGAACCTCTGCAAAGGTTCCTCGGAGAGACCAGCAGAGAACCCGGCAATCTCCTTTGCCAGGTCCTGGAGATACATGCCCATGTAGAGCTGGTAGGTCTGGACTCGACAAGCAAGCATAGAGCCCTGGAAGCACTTCCTACCGAGGGCATCCAGGTTCTGGGCCTTCCGGCCGGGAGGCACCGAGGACTGCATCTTTTGACTCTTGAGCCGATGCATGGCCGATTCCACCACCATGGAATGGTGCGGTAGTTGTGCCTTTTGGAACCCGAGGCTCTTGCGGACTCGATAAATGGAATCGACCCGCTTGCTTAACACCGGCGCCGATGATGGGCTCTCCCACATGCGGAAGAGAAGTTGCTCCAGCATCGGAGGAACCGGTACAGTAAAGGCCTCCTTCAGGGGAGAGTCATACTGGAGGGCATCGAGCTCTTCGGCTCAAAGCTCCTCCTCAGGATCCGTGGGGAATGCCAAGGCCTTGGACATATCCCGCACGAAGTCCGAGAACCGGGTGTCCTCCGGGGGGGACCGTCTCCGAGGTTCGGACTCTTCGTCCTCCGTCTCCCAGCCCGACTCCTCGGAGGAGGAATCGAGTGGCTCCGGTCGGGCGGGCACCGATGCCCTCCGCCCCGACGCCGAGGCCGGCGTCGACGACCTCGGTCCCGAACGGGAGGCCAAGGGAGACCGTGACCGAGGATCGACTCGAGCTCGCATGGACTCGAGGATCGGCTCGGTCTCCGGGGTCGACTTGGACGTCGACGTCCCGGTGGTCGGGGCAGATGCACCGGCAAGGCCAGCGATCAATGCCCGCTGCTGGTCCATGAAGGCAGCGAAACTGCTCTCCAAGGCCATCAACCTGAGCCCGAGCTCAGGAGACCCAGCAGCCCCCGACTCGGGCCCCGACAGCGTCGGGCCCAACGTCGGCTCCTTCGGAGGCGAGTCCACGAGGACTACAGTACTCACGTGTCCAGGAGACTCCATCTCGAGACGAGGATGTTTCGAAGGCCTCTCCAACTCCGAGGACCCGGGACAGCTATCGGGGCTATGCGACCTCGCCCTCGAGGAACCAGGAGCGTCCACCGACGCCGCCCTCGCGGGTTTCTTCTTCCGATGATGTTCCCAGGCAGGAAACCCCCGCTCAGAGGAACTCCGACGATGCTCAGGACCGGAGTCCCGGGACGTCGAAGACTCTGACGAGGTCCGAGCCCGGCCGGACGCGGAGTCAGAGAAGATTCGTTCTTTTTGATGCTGCCGACTCCTCAACGCTTTTGAGGACATTTTTCCACACGGACCACAGATCATCGGGTCATGATCGGGTCCGAGGCAGCAGAGGCAGCAGTCGTGTGTGTCGGTAAGAGACATAAGTTTCTTACACCGATCACACTTTTTAAACCCACTGGCAGCCATCGGGGGGAAAAAGGGCCCCTGCGAGGTCAAAAGACAGGGCTGCCAGTGAAAAAAGAAAAATGGCACGAACGCTAGTCACGAAGGACAAAAACCGAAAAAATAAAGAACGGACTCGATACCGGCGTATCGGGTCCGGGCGGGAAAAGGATCTGGCGTCGAACCGAGAAAAGAATAGTAAATAAAATCAACTTTTTCAGCGGCGATCACAAACAGCGTCTGTAGGGCTCCGCGGAAAAAAGAAGGCTGAGCAAGAGGGCACCCTTGGGCGGGAAGGGGACCGCGCATGCGCGCTGCAATTCCCAAAGGCTTTCTTTGAAAGCTGGGGAAATTGTTCCGCGAGGGCTCCGTCGGCGCCGACGTCACCCATATGTGAGGACTGACTTCCTGCTTGGTCCTGGAGAACACCTGTTACAGGTGAGTAACTACTCTTTCTCCAGGACCAAGCAGGAAGTCAATCCTCACATATGGGACTCCCCAGCTCTAGGCTACCGGGAACCCAAAGCTGAAAAAATGGCTCCCTCTCGAGCCTCAGCATGCGTGATAAGAATATCCTCTGAGAACGCCCCAGTACGCTAACACAACACAAAGGCCAGAGGGTAGGAGTTGCCTAAACCTCAAAGAGATTACGGAGTACCGCCTGTCCGAAAGCATTGTCCCTTCGGGACTCTCTCTCGAGGCAGTAGTGGGCTGCAAAAGTCTGGCTTGAAGACTAAGTAGCGGCCTGGCAGATGTCTGCCACCGGAACAGAGCGGAGATGAGCTACTGACACGGCTTTCGCCCTGACACAGTGGGCCATGACTCGACCCTGCAAGGGGAGGTCGGCTGCCTTGTACGCCCAGGCAATACAATCTGCTACCCAAGTGGACAACGTACGCTTGGAGACAGGTAACCCCAGTTTATTAGGGTCAAAGGAGACGAAGAGCTGAGTAGCCCTTCGATGCTCCCACGTACGTTCTATGTAAAAAGACAACGCCCTCTTACAGTCCAGGGTATGCAAGACTGTCTCAGCCTGGCTGGAATGCGGCCTGGGAAAGAAGGTCGGAAGGACCACCTCCTGATTAAGGTGTAAAGAGGAGACCACTTTTGGGAGGAACTTGGGATGGGTCCGTAGGACCACCCTGTTCCTATAGAACCGTGTGTACAGTCTATCAGAAACTAGAGCTTGTAGTTCACTCACACGTCTGACCGAGGTAAGAGCTACCAGGAAGAGCGCTTTCCAAGAAAGGAAGCGCAAATGGCAAGTAGCCATCAGCTCAAACGGTGGGCGAGTAAGTTGCTGCAAGACCATGTTCAAATCCCACTCAATCGCTGGTGGATGAACTGGAGGCTTGAGAAGCAGACCTCTGAGGAAGTGGGACACCAATGGATGAACAGAGAGAGACTGTCCCTCCACCGGTGAGTGGTGCACTGATACAGCGCTGAGGTGGACCCGAACAGAGTTAGACTTAAGGCCTAGGTCTGACAGGTGAAGTAGATACTGCAGTACTACTGGCACAAGGCAGCAGAAAGGATCTTCATTGCGCTGAGCACACCATATTGTGAACCTACGCCACTTGAGGGCATAGGACTTTCTGGTGGACTGCCTCCTAGAGGCCAAAACCACCTCTTCAACCTCCTTAGGTAGAAGAAAGGGAGCTAGCATTATCCTTTCAGCAGCCAGTCCATCAGACTGAGGGACCTGAGATTGGGGTGCAGAAGGGAACCCTGTTCTTGAGACAGGAGATCGTGTTGCAACCCCAGAGGGACAGGAGTTTCCACCGCCAACTGTAGCAGAAGTGGAAACCACGGTTGCCTCGACCATCTGGGGGCTACCAGAATCACCGAGGCCTTGTCCCGAAGAATCTTGAACAGAGTTTGGGCCACCAGGGGCGTGGGAGGAAACGCATACAGGAGGCCCATAGACCAAGAGATCAGAAAAGCATCTGCTGCCATTCTCAGAGGATGCGGCTGTCTGGAGCAAAACCTGGGCAGCTGACGGTTTAGTGGACTTGCAAAGAGATCGATGGATGGAAATCCCCATCGTAGAAAGATCTGCTGGACCACCAATGGATTCAACTGCCATTCGTGGGGCTGGAGAATCCTGCTTAGCTTGTCTGCTAAGAAGTTCTCCTGACCAGGCAGATAAACTGCTTTGAGAAACATGCCTTGTTTGACTGAAAAGGAGCAAAAGGCTTGCGCCTCCTGACATAGGAGCCTGAACCCTGTGCCCCCTTGCTTGTTCACATAGAACATTGCTACCTGATTGTCTGTCTGAACTAAGACAGACTGGTGAGAGAGGGCATGAGAAAAAGTCTGTAGAGCCGAGCGGATTGCTCGCAGCTCCAAAAGATTGATCTGCTGTGTGGCCTCCCAAGGAAACCAGAGGAATTGAGTGCACATACCCTGGCAATGTGCACCCCAGCCCTTTAAGGAAGCATCGGTCGTCAGCACCATTGTGTGTGCTGGGGCCTGAAAAGGTATCCCCCTGAGGTGGTTTGGGGGATGCAGCCACCACTGCAAGGAGTCCAAAAGTGGTTTGGACACCTTTACTCTGTCTTGGAGGTCGCCTGTGGCCTGCGTCCACTGAGCTCTGAGGCACCAATGAGCAGCCTGAATGTGCAGACGGGCATTCGGTGTCACATGTACCGTGGATGCCATGTGGCCCAGGAGCCGCAGGAAGTGCCTGGCAGAGACCTGAGAAGTGCTGTGGAACTGGTTGGCCAAGTCCATCAGTCTGTGGGCCCTGTCCTTGGGCAAGTAAGCTCTTGCCTGCAGGGTGTCTAATCTTGCCCCTATAAACTCTAGGTACTGTAAGGGGAGCAAAGTGCACTTTGTGTAGTTGATGACAAAGCCCAGATGCTGAAGAAGAGAGACAGTGTGAAGAGTGGCTTGTCTGGCCTCCTGGAGAGACTGGCCCCTGATGAGCCAGTCGTCCAGGTATGGGATGACAAAAATTCCCTGATTCCTGAGATAGGCCACCATTTGGTGAAAACTCTGGGGGCGGAAGTTAGGCCAAAGGGAAGTACTCTGTACTGAAAATGGTTTCCTCCCACCACAAATCTGAGATATTGTCGGTGGTCTGGATGAATGAGGATGTGAGTATCAGCATCCTTTAAGTCCAAGGAGCATAGCCAGTCTCCCTGCTGGAGGTAGGGCAGCAGTATCCCAAGGGAAGCATCTTGAACTTTTCCCTCTTCAGAAACTTGTTTAGGTTTCGCAAATCTAGGATAGGCCGGAGGCCTCCTGTCCTTTTTGGTACCAGGAAGTACCTGGAGTAGAAGCCTTGCCCTTCCAGGTGGTGAGGCACCAGTTCCACCACCTGTTCCTTTAGAAGACTTGCCAACTCGTGAAGGAGGAGGTTTCTGTGCAGAGGGAGTCTTGGAGGCTCCCCTGGAAAATAGGAGGGGGGGTAGCTGGTGTAAGTGGAGCATGTAGCCCTTTTGGACTATGCTGAGGACCCAGGTATCTTCTGTGATGGTTGGCCACCTGTAGGCGTACAGGGTCAGCCGACCTCCTGTGCTGAGTGGAGCCAGCTGTGGAGAAGAGGCTATGCTGTGGGAGTCAAAATCCCGCTCCCTGCTGTGCAGGAGTCGGAGCTGGCAGCTTGGGGGTCTTCTGCCAACGGAGCCCATGCCCCTGCCCCTTGGCCTGCTGGCCCTGTTGGGGAGCTGGAGAGGCCTGATATTGAGGGTAGGATTTGTAGGCAGCACCCTTCCTCTGGAAAAAGGGCTTCTTTTCCGAGTCCTTCTTTTTCTGAGAAGGGGCAGAAGTCTTCCTGGACAGCCTTGTCCTGGTGAGAGTCTCAGTCTCTATTTCCACAGCCTTTTCAGTCACGGGCTTACCAAAAAGGTTTTCACCTCAGCAGGGGACATCGACCAACTTGTCCTGCACCCATGACTCCAGGTCTGATGACTGCAGCCAGGCCTGACGGCATGCACTGATGCCGGCCGCGGCTACCCAGGCCGAAGCCTCAAAGCCATCATAGGCTGCTGAAGATATAAACTTCGAGCACTCTCGGATCCCTGTCAAGAAAGCCTTATCCCTCTGCAAAGGTTCCTTGGAGAGGCCAGCTGAGAACCCAGCAATTTCCTTTGCCAGGTCCCGTAGGTACATGCCCATGTACAGCTGGTAGGTTTGGACACGGCAAGATAGCATAGAGTCCTGGAAGCACTTTCTACCGAGGGCATCCAGGTTCCGGGCCTCCCGACCGTGGGGTACCGAGGAGTGCATCTTCTGACTCTTCAGGCGGTGCATGGCCGATTCCACAACCATGGAGTTGTGCGGTAGCTGTGCCTTTTGGAATCCAGGGCTCTTACAGACTCGATAAATGGAATCGACCCATTTGCTAAGAACCGGCGCCTCCCACATACGGAAGAGCAGCCGCTCCAGCATTGGAGGAACCAGTACAGTAAAGGCTTCCTTCGGAGGAAAGTCATACTGGAGGGCATCGAGCTCTTCGGCTCGAGGCTCCTCCTCTGCGTTCGCAGGGAAGGCCAAGGCTTTGGCCATGGCCCTCACGAAGTCCGAGAACCGGGTCTCCTCCGGGGGGGGACGGTCTCCGAGGCTCAGACTCCGGTGAATCCGAAGGGACGCACCGGGTCCAGAAGGTGTCCGGGGACTCCTTGTCCTCCGTCTCCCACACTGACTCCTCCAAAGAGGAATCGAGCAGCTCCGGCCGTGTGGGCCTCGGCGCCACGTGCCCCGACGCCAAGGGTATCAGCGTCGATGACCTCGGCCCTGCACGGGAGGTCGAGGGGAACCTTGACCGAGGATCAGCTCGGTCTCCAGGGTCGACTTGGACATCGAGATCCCGATGGTGTTCCATGAAGGCAACCAAGCTGCTCTCCAAGGCCGTCAACCTGAGTCCAAGCTCAGGAGACTCAGCAGCCCCCGACTCGGGCCCCGACGGCATCGGGTCCGACGTCGGCTCCCCTGGAGGAGAGTCCACGAGGATAACTGCACTTGACTCGGGGACTCCGGCTCCACATGAGGTAACTTGGCCGGCCTCTCCGACTCCGAGAGCCCGGGGCGGCAGTCAGGGCTACGCGACCTGGTCCTCGAGGATCCAGGAGCCTCCCCTGACGCCGCCCTCATGAGCTTCTTCCTTCTGTGCTCCCGGGTGGGAGACTCCCTCTCAGAGGAACCCCGATGGCACTCGGGGTCAGACTCCCGAGATATCGAGGCAAGTCCGGGCTCAGCCAGATGCGGAATCAGAGAAAATTCTCTCACGTTGATGCTGACGGCTCTGAAGTGCCTTTGACGACATTTTGCCGCACGGGCCACAGGCCAGCGGGTCATGGTGGGGCCCGAGGCAACTGAGGCAGCAGTCATGTGTGTCGGTGAGAGACACAAGTTTCTTGCACCGATCACAGTTTTTGAACCCGCTGGCAGCCATCGGGGGAAAAAGGGCCCCTGCAAGGTCAAAAGACCGGGCTGCTAGTGAAAACACAAAAAGAGCGCAAACGCTAGTCACAAAGGACAAAAAACGAAAATCAAAACTCTGGACCCGATACCGGTGTACCGAGCCCAGGCGGGAAAGGGAACCGGCATTGAACCGGAACAGAAAAAGCCAAAATAGCCGAAAAAAAATCTACTTTTCCCGGGTGACATGAACTCACGTCCGTTGGGCTCTGTGGAAAAAGAAAGACTGAGCAAGATGGCACCTTTGGGCGGGAAGGGGACCGCGCATGCGCGCTGCATTCCCAAAGGCTTTCTTTGAAAACTGGGTAAATGCTCCGCACTGGGGCTCCGTCGGCGCCGACATCACCCATATGCGAGGACTGACTTCCTGCTTGGTCCTGGAGAACTAGCAGATATTAAGATTCCATCAAGTTGGGATGTTAAATTATTAGCAATGCATATGGACTCCTGTTTAACTATGGAATTACTGCTGAACATGATAGTTAAGAATGTCTTCTTTCACCATAGTAATCAAAAAGGTCCCAACATCAGGTGATGAATAAAATTTAAATGCAAAAGAATCACCCGAAAATGTCCCAAAAAACTTAAACCAATTATTTTTGTCAGAGCGAGCTGGAGAAGGGTAAAACTCGAATCTACCCACTCCAGGCGGCAAAGTCCCTTTTATTAAACATATATGTGAACCCAAAAACAGGTACTTAACTTAGTAGCAAATGTCGGGGCCGAGTCAGGTGCCGGGATTCAGCCTGCCATCTCTGGGGGGAGGCTGTCCTCTGAGGCAGCTGGCAGCACAGACTTTTACACTTGACACAGGGAGCGGATCCCGAATTCATGCTTTATTGCTGCGATGGGTCATGGATTGCGACTCTTCATATGCTACTAAGTACCTGTTTTTGGGTTCACATATATGTTTAATAAAAGGGAGTTTGCCACCTGGAGTGGGTAGATTCAAGTTTTACCCTCCTCCGGCTCGCTCCGACAAAAATAATGGTTTAAGTTCTTTCATCATAGGCAGATACACTATATTCAGGAATTTTTTGACTCTGAATCATCTTAAACAAGTTGTACAAGCTGTAGTCCTTTCCAACTATAAATTTTGCAAAATGTGGCTACAAAGTTAGTTCTGGGTGGGTCCAAATGGAAAGGACAACACTATCTCATTGCTTCAACCTGGCTCCTTGTTCATGCAAGAATTCAATTTAAAATTATTATTATTTTTAAGAATCTACATGGTTAAGCGCCAGAATATGAGTAATTTTCTCTCACTGTATGAGCCACTGCATACTTTATGCTCTGCTGGGAAGTTCAGAGCAGTCTTACTATCTGCTAAATGTTTTTGTTTTGTTTGCAAGAGACAAGAAAAAAAAAGACTTATGGGAATAGGTCCTGTATTTGGAACTCTTCCTTTAGATTTGCACCAGGTAAATTCATATGGTCAATTTAATTGCTCTTTGAAAACACTGTAATTTAAATTGTTTGTACTTGATTAATTGTAGTAATTATCCTAAATGTGTGCTTATGTGTTTAAATTTTTGATCTGTAATCTGCTTTGAACATTTTAGTGTAGCAGCATATAAAAGGGAAATTTTACACACTGCTAATTTCCTTTCCTTGAATCTTGCTAGACCAGTCCAGATAAGTGGGTTATGCTCCCCAGCCAGAAGGTGGAAGCAGACTAGAACAGTTTTCAGAGATGTTATCTCTAGTACATATTCTGGTGCAGCACTGAGAGAAGCCAATATAACAAGTTCCAAGCAAAAGCAAGAATGAAAAACTCAGAATCTCAATAACTCTACCACACCCGACTCTTGCTTCAGGCATGGATACTGATAATGCAGTTAAAAAAGCAACAGGGCTTCCGAACATGTAGGATTAGTCTTCCTAGGGCAGGTCCTAGACTGGTTTAGCAGAATTCAAGGAAAGGAAATTAGTAGGTATATACAATTTTTCATTCCTTATCCTGCTAGACTAGTCCAGATAAGTGGGCAGTCTAAGCAGTCAGGACCTGGAGTGGAAGGAAGACAACGCTCTGGACAGAACTGCTCTGCCAAAGACACTACCCTGCTCTAGATCCCACATGCAACCTGTAGTACTTTACAAAGATATCCAGGAACAACCAGTTAACCACCTTACAGATAACTTCCTGACACACCAAGGTGGACAAAGCTTATGATGAGGTTTGTGCACTAGTGGAATGAGCTCTGACTTGCTCTGGTAGGCTGAACTAATAGCCTTCTTAAGGCAAGGGGGCCACTGAGGACTTGGCCGCCATCTGTCCCTTCCTCGGACTGCTGAAGAGAACAAAGACAATCTGACCCATCGGAAGGAATTAGTACTTTCCAGATAATTCACCAACACCCTCATTATGTCTAACAGAAGCAGCAAAGTGTCTGACCAAAGGTCCTCATCCAAAAAAGAGAATATGTTTATGCAATTTCTTGATATACCACCCAGGCTGAAGGGCATCAGAGGTTTACACACACTAAAAACAAGTACTGGATACACAGATTAAGATGGAAGGGAGAAAGGACAGCATGGTCCTCAGGGAAACAGATGCTGAGAAGATGACCAGAAAGGGCTTCCTAAAGGACAAAGGCTGTAACTCTGATACCTATCTGGCAAAAGCAATAGCTACCAGAAATATCACCTTCAGGATCAAATCCTTGAGGGAGGCCTTCTGAAGGGGCTTGAAAAGGGAACCTTTCAGCACCTTCAACAGAGAAAGCTTCAACTGCGGCACCACTGATCGCATTGGGGGAAAAGATCTGCTTCACCCCCTTGGGATAAATCCAGGCACATGACCTGGGTCACATGTTGAACGAGTTCGGTAGCACACATGGGCCACCACCTGAACCCTGATAGAGATCAGCATTAAACCCTGGTCTAGACCAAACTGCCAGAAGGACAAAATGACCACTATGTCTGTCCTCTTGGCATTCAAGACCTGAGAAGAACACCATCTCTCAAAGACCCTCCCTGAAGCTTTAGAGGCAGGGCTTAGAATCCAAGTACCCTTTCACTTTCTCAGCACTTAACTGGCTACCCAGCTCTCCCATTGGGCCCATGAGGATGCACCAGAATCCATCCAACACTGCAAAGAATGGCCATCTACTATCTGCAGGAGACAGAGAAAAACAGAGGCGCTGTTGGTTACATGGTGCCCTACATAGGACAGGGCTCACATGTCTTTGTTCTCTGTTTCCATCTGCTGGTCAAGGGGCACAATCCATCATTGGGACCGGTCTGATGAATAAGGAAGAGGGAGTTATTCTGTCAGGGTCAGTGGGCATCAAAACCCACACCAAGGGGAGCTAAGCCTGGAGACCTGCAGCAGAACTATGGAGACTGCTGATCTACTAGGAAATCTGAGAATAATTATCCAGTGAATCCAAGGGAGGTAGACACATCACTGAAAACTCCTCCAGCACAAGGTGAAAACTTGTCCAGCACAAGGTGTGTCCTAAATTGAGATGATGATATAAGGAAGTCTATGGGAACATACTTCTGCTGGACAACAGTCTTCTTGGAGTTTGTCACAGGGTAACTATTTGTCTGAGCCCCAACCTTCTTGACCAATGCTAAATTCTACACTACTGTTTCCTCATCATTCCTGAAGAATGTCTGGGCCCAAACTATTACCTCCTAAGCCACGCTCTATGCTGAGGCAACTGCTAATAAGCTCAGCCTCATCTGGCTTTAGCCCCTCCAGGTAGGCTGCCCCTGTCATGTTAGAGTATCCCTCACTAGAACAATTCTTGATACACGTACTATCCACAGTGCCAGAAATGCCATTTTGGATTTTATGCCACAGCAGACAGGAAGGAAACTAGCTCCTTCTTGTGAGAAAAGAATTGTGGGTAATTCAGAACAGATGTGCAGGTGGATGGAGGGATGGTTACAGCCTGAAGCCCAATTTAATATAACCAGGAGACTGGGCATTCCCCCAGGTTAAAAGGGTGCCTAGAGAAGCTCAACTTCACTTGAACAGGGAAGGGAAGGTTTTCTCTTTGCTGGCACACAGGGGAGGTTATGGGATCCAAAAGAGAAGGCTTGGAAACAGAGGCATATATTTGACTCTGGGAGGTGGAAAAAGGTTTAGCAGTTCTAACTGGCCATTTCATTTTGGATCAGTAGACACAATGAATCTGTGTTGCCAAATATGGCGGTATCATTACACTGTCAGCAGCCATGGTAAATGTCACATTCTGCATTTCATTAGTTTGAAATATTAGACATTAAAGCCAGCTGTATCACTGGTATTAAAACCAATAGGTAACAAACGTACATTACTATGCGGGTCTTAATGCTGGCGGGTACACAGGCTCTAAGATGCCAGTTAGTTTATATAGCATATTGAAGAAACGGTTCTTAACTAAGGTGCCTCATAGACTTGGTTCAAGTAGGCATACCTTGGTTTAGAAAATAAATTGACTATATTAGAGTTTGTGTCATTTGATAAACAATTTAGCAAAAATTACCACCACTATTTCTGACAGAGCTTCAAGAATCAAGCCTTAGGAAATGAGTATGCAAACATGCACTCATGAAATTGCATTTTGTAACTTTCATTTTTTTTCAATGCCCAGCTTTCTATTGATAAAACTCACCAAGAAACTCAAGCACAATATTAGAAAATGCATTGTTATCTCAGCTCCAAAGATGTGCTAGGTTATACGCAGTCCAATTTATCAAAAGGAAATAAAGATATCATACTAGACTATATATTTTTGTTGGAACTATCGCCATAAAGATGAGAAAAACATCCTCTTTATATGGGGACGCAACCCCGAAAATTCATCCAAGGGATAAAACCCTTTAGTTGAACACACCGGTGAAGAGGCATAAGCCCACTAAAATAATTCACTTAGCTGTTCAGAAGTTTGTTGTATCAACTGCGAGTTGGCGAACCCCAAAATGATTTGTGTGATTTAACATCCTTCTCTTGATAAGGAGATATCTTCTCTACTCCATCACATCGGGAACTGCCAACAGGGATGCTATGAAGTCACACAGCATTTCCCCCATACTGCTCGCATCCAATCTCGAACCGCTTCACTTGAAACGCAACACAAATATTGTGACCCAACATTGTGTTTCGGATCATAGGGTCTGGAGTTTCTATAACCATATTTTGGACAGTTTGTAAGCGTTTCAGTGAGTACAATGAGGCCATTATACAAAAAATTGCAATAACCCAATCTACTAATTACAAGTGAATGAATTAATTTAAGTAGCATATCCTTCTTCAAGTGAGACCTGATGGAGCAGAGTTTTCTCAAAGCCAGGAAGTAGGATTTGATTGTGGATGTAATCCTTGCATTCAATGAATACTGGGGTTTGAGACTACAGCACAAGATCTTCAGTACTGGAACTAATGGCAAGGGTTTTCTATAGATAGTAGGAACATAACCAGGAGTATCAAAACATCCTGATATCTACACTGCCTAAGTGTTAGTTATGTCTAATTTTAACTGATAGCATTTGCACAGACCTGGTTTCCTACTTGATTTTGCAGTGAAAGTATACATTTTAAATTACCAAGATCCTTTCCATAGTGGGTTAACTGATAGAAAACTTTATTTCTACTTGTTTGTATGTTCTATTGCAAGCCTGCCTCTTCCTAGGGGTGAGTTAATTCACTCAGCAACTGCTGCCTGAGCAGGCAGAAAGCAGTTTGATCCAGTAACTTCCAGCATGGCTTCAAGAGAATCTGCACAGCTAAGCGTTCTTTTGGCAGTTTTTTTTTTTTTATAGATTCTCCTTGCTTATTCATTACCTATTTTATTCTCTTATAATACTACTGAGCTACTGTGGTGTGTTAGGTAGCTGCACAAAAAAAAGAAAAACTACTTTGCATGCCCTCTTTGTTCCTTTTGCAAAGGAGGAGGTTTTTTCCTTGCAAATTTCAATCTGTTCACAGCAGCCTTGATCTACAGCCTAAATTTTGGTTATAAGCTTGGAAAAATGTAGCTTGCCTTGCCTTTTTTAATCAGAAATTTGAGTGTACCCTAAGGTCTACTGGCCTGGGGAACTTAAATTCCCACCCATCTCGCTCCAGAGTTGCATTGCCTATATAGTCTTCAAATCATAGACAGACATCTGTCCTCCAATTAGGTAGAGCACCCACCTTTTTTCCTTGTGCTAAAACTGCTTTATAGCCTTCTTCATCAACATGTTGTGAATTCAATGCAATAGTCGTGGTGCCTTCATTCTAAGAAAAACCATTTGGAGCCTTAGAGCTCTATATGTCTCAAGCTATCTGCTATGCATAAAGAATTGATCCTATTAAGGGAAGAATTAGCTGCAATGAAACACACCTCCCCTAGGGTACAAACTGAAAACAATCCACCACCATTCTCACAAGAATCAAACATCCCAAAGATAAATGGATTACAGGGAGCTCTGGTAGGTTGTGACCTGTAAAAAATGGAGACACCCTCTCCATCAAGAGATATCCCTGCATAATGCCTTCTCTGTCTTGGAAAATGAGAGAGCCCAATTAGTGGGAACTGAAGTGGTAGTAAATGAGATTAACACCCAATCTACCAATAATGCACCAAACATGAACAAAAAAAACAAAATCACAAAACAGGAAACTGTTACTACTTGGAGATTCCATCATCAGAGGGATTAACCTGGGAACACAGTCCAAAGGACAGAAGATGATCAAGTGCCTCCCAGACTCTTCAGTCAGCATGAATACAAATCAGATTGTTAGCACAGTCAATGCAGAAAGTGAGCACTTCAAAACTGACGCAGTTATCCACCTGCATACAAATAATCTGGCTAGAAACAGTACCTTTACAGTACAAAGATACTTCCAGATTGTGGGAGAGAAACTTAAACCCACTGTCAGCACTATAACATTCTCGGGGAGAGAGTCAAGATGCTTGTAAGGAGTCTTTGCTGCAGTCGGGGTGCTTGGGGGTCCACAGACCGTGGAAGGAGAGCCAGTTGGAAGCAGCCCGAAGTGAGGCTCTGACCCGCTTGTTTCATCATTTTCCCTTGGCTGCTGCTTTAAAAGCCGGAATTTTGCCGTGCGGCCATGGGCACATGAACTAAAGGGCATGAGAACAAAGGGATTCACCCCTTTGGTACCATCTGATAGCATCTGGGTGGTACTTTGTGATCGTTGCCTCCTGGAGCTATGCCCAAGGGAGGTGGGAAACGCAAAAAGAAGAGCACATGCCAGGGAAATGCTTCTACACCTTTAGCAATGACTAAAGCAACTGGCCCTATGGATAAGCATATATCCATCCTTCCTCTGGGTGGATTATCATGCTTGCTTTCCTCCTCCCTCTCGGGGGAAGACAACGAACCCCATAGCAAAAACACCACCACCTCAGCCATCAGCTCCCTTGGATCAGATGGGGAGAAGCTCGTCGTTGCTGAAGAGTATGGGTGAGACTGAGCTTCTTCCAGAGGCCTCTGCTTCTGACTGCTTCTATGTCTCAGAAAGTTTGATGCTGGATCTAGTACTCACCAATGGAGACAGCATGTCAAATGTCCAGGTGGGTGCCCACATGAGCAGCAGTGATCATCACACAGTGTGGTTAAGGTAAAAGCCAAGGCAGAGTCCAACCACAGCAAACCCAAAGTCCTAGACTTCAAAAACACTGACCTCAGAAGATCACAAACGGAGGAACACAGAAAAGAATACAGGATTAAAGCTAAAAGAGACAAAGAGAGAAATAAGGATAGCAAAATCAAAGGCAGAAGAAACGATGGCTAAAAATGTGAAGCATGGAGACAAAACCTATTCAGGTATATTCGGGAGAAGAGGAATATCAGAGGTGGAACTGCAAGACTCAAAAGTGCAGAGGACAGATTCGTGGAAAATGACATTGAAAAAGAGAAAATGCTAAACAATTACTTCTGTTCTGTATTTACTAAAAGAAATCCTGGACAAGGACCACATATGATTGACAAATATACAAATAGAAATGGAGTAGATACCACAACATTCACAGAAGATGTTTTTGAACAGCTTGAAAAACTGAAAGTGGACAAGACCATGGGACTGGGTGGTATACATCCCAGGATACTAAAAGAGCTCAGAGAGGTTCTGGCAGAGTCATTAAAGGATGTTATAATAGATACTTGAAGATGGGAGAGGTTCCACAGCATGGTAAAGAGCTGATGTGGTACCTCTTCGCAAAAGTGGTAATAGGGAAGACGTGACAAACTATAGGCAGTTAAGCCTTATTTCAGTGGCAGGAAAAGTAATGGAGGAGCTCCTGAAAGGAAAAATAGTGGACTTTCTAGAAAACAATGAGTTGCATGATCCAAGGCAACATGGTTTTACCAAATGGACAATCATGCCAAACAAATTTGATTGAGTTCTTTGAATGGGTGACCAGAGAACTAGATAAATGGCATGCAATGGAGGTGATCTACCTAGATTTCAGCAAAGCCTTTGATACTGCTCCTCATAGAAGGCTTATCAATAAACTGAACAGCCTGGGAATGGGTCCCAAGGTGGTGAAATGGATAGCATAGTTACTCACCTGTAACAGGTGATCTCCGGGAACAGCAGGAATTTAGTCTTCATATATGGGAGATGTTGGTACCGACTGAGCCCACGCGGGAACACTCCCCAGCATCCAATTGGAAAGCTTTTCGGAGCACTCCACTGTGCCTGCACAAGTGCCTTCCCGCCTTCCCAACTCCTTTTCTTCAGTTGAGTTTGTAGCTGAGAAAGGAGAGAAAAAGAAAACCTACAACTCCTAGGGGAGGAGGATGGGTTGTGAATACTAAATTCCTGCTATTCCCAGAGATCATCTGTTATAGGTAAGTAACTACGCTATCTGCAGGAACAAGCAGGAATGTATGGACAGAAGACCAAGTTTCTGCTTTGCATATCTCGTCAATGGCAACCAAACGTAGGTTTGCCATTGAGGTTCCATGGCACGAATTTCCATGCCCTTCCTGGGAGAGTCCTGGCAAATGAGATGCAGTTTGCTATCTATCTGGAGAGCATGTGTTTAGATACAGGGAGACCCAGGGACTAGGGTCAAAGGAGATGAACAGCTGCGAGGCTTTGCAGTGCTCTCGAGTGGAGACAGAAAGCCAACGCACACTTGCAATCAAGAGTGTGCAGGGTTGCTTCCGCTCGAGATGCATGCAGATTGGGAAAGAAGACTGGAAGGAAAGTTGACTGGTTTAAATGTAAAGGAGACACTGACACAAAGTGTGGGTGAGTCCTAAGAATGACTTTGTCGTGGTGGAATTGCTGCCACCAAAACCTGAAGCTCACTAATGCGTCTAGCTGAAGTGAGAGCAATTAGGAAGATTACCTTCCAAGACAGGAACTTTAATGAGGTCATGGCCAATGGTTCAAAGGGAGGCTTGAGAAGCTGCGCTAGAACTATGTTAAGGTCCCAGGCTACTGGAGGTGGCTTAATGGATGGTTTGGACAGGAGAAGACCTCTCATGAAAAGGGCCACTAGTGGTTGAGAGGAGATTGGCTGTCCATCCAGTAGGTGGTGAGAGGCTGCAATTGCACTGAGGTGTACTCTCACCGGGTTGGTCTTCAGACCCGTCGATGACAGATGGAAGAGATACTGGAGGAGCGACTCCGCTGGAGCTGAAAAGGGATTGAAATCTATAGAGAACAAAGTCAGTCCTGACTCTGGAGGTAGGGAAGAAGTGTCCAGAGGGAGATCATCTTGAACTTTTGTGGACTAGAAACATGTTGAGGTTTCTGAGGTCCAGAATGGGCCTGTACCCTCCCATTTTCTTTGGGATGAGAAAGTATGGAGAGTAGAAGCCCATTCCCTTTGGGATGTGGGGACTTCTATGGCTCCCTGAGACAGAAGAGAGAACACTTCATCTTGTAGGAGAGCAGTGAGTGAGGGTTGCATTTGATATTCCCCTGTAAAAGTGGAGGGGGCAGAGTCTTTAGATGTAGTCTGTACCCTTCCTGGACTATGCTTAGTGTCCACTGCTCTGAAGTGATGAGGTGCCATCTGTAGGCGTAATGACACGGTCTGCTTGCTATATGGAAGGGGTGAGGTTCCTCCAGAGGCAGGGTGGCAATGTTCTCTAGGAAAGAGTCAAAAACCAGGCGCAGACTGTGGCTGCAGAACTGGTTGAAATTTAGCCACCTGTGGCTTCTTTTGTTTAGGAGGCTGCTGCCTCTTCTGTGGGGCCTGATCCTGATACTGAGAAGCAGGAGGACAGGAAGAGAAGAATTTCTCCTTATTGTAGAAAGACTTCTTTGCAGGAGGCTTTTTCCTAGCAGGGTCAACTGTTACTCTGGACAGTCTTTAGAGTAGTGTTCTCTGACTCTAATTGAGAGGCCTTATCTTGGCAGTCTTTTCCAAAGAGGTTTCCCCTGTGCAGGGTATGTTGCCCAGCTTATCTTGAACACACTGTTCAAGATCTGAGGCCTGAAGCCATGCAATTCTAAGGGCCGCAATTCATATGGCTGTGGACCTGCTTGTACATTCAAAGGCATTGAAGGTGGCCCTATTGACAAATTTGGATACATTTTGGCTATGCTTGACTAGCCCTCTTGTCATATACGAGGAGAGGAGCAAAGGCCTCGAGATCACTGGATACCTATTTGAGGAACATTCTCATATAGAGAATATAGAAGTTAATCCTGGCCGAGAACATGGATGCCTGGAAGCATCGCCGCACAAAGGCATCGAGAGTCCTTGATTCCTTACCTGGAGGATTTCAAGAGTGAGTCTTCAAGCTTTTGATTTGGCACATCGCCAATTCAACCACCATGGATTGGTGTGGAAGCTGCACTGAGATGACAACAATAAGGTGAGACTAAGACGAGTCTCCCACATGGAGCATAAGATCATGCAAAATGCAGTGTACTGACAGAGTGGCTGCCTCCTTCGGTCTGTTGGGTATTGGAGGTTATCCAATTCCTCCACCCTTGGCTCCTTTTCCCGATGTTACGGTGAAGAAGAAACCCTTAGGTAGATCTCGAATGAATTCCTGAAAGGACATGTCTTCCGGAGGCGACATGCGCCGCTATTGCAGCAAGAAAGGCTCTGAGGGAAGGTACCGGGGCCTGCAGGAATCGAGTGACTCTGCATCCAAAACATTGGAATCAGAGGACTCTAAGTATCGATGGGCACAGTCCTCAGCCGAAGCTTGATGCTGGTACCAATGCTCCGAAGTATCGGCCTCGGTAAGCTGCCTGGGCTGGATACCGGTATCAGTGATAGACTCAAGAGAGGGCATGGGTGGCAGCAATGTCAATGCCATCTGCATGGGCATACCCCACCACCGGTGTTGATGTTGGAACCGGTACTGATGGGATGGTGCCTGGCGCCAATGGTTTTATAGGTACTGGGGCTTCCAGGAGAGCTGCCAAGCTCAGCTCAATGGCCAATATGTGCTGATCCATCAATGCTGCTGATATTTGGGTATCAGTGGTGGGTACTTGCACCACCACCCCATAGCATGGAATCTTGCTCAGTCAAATGATATAGCTAAAAGACGGCAAAAAATAAAGGATAGTATAGTAGCAACTCCAAGGGGAGGAGGGAGGGTTATGAGGACTGATTCCTGCTGTCCCCGGAGAACACCTGTTACAGGTGAGTAACTACGCTTTCTCTGGGAACAAGCAGGAAGTCAGTCCTCACATATGGGATTCTCCAGCTACAGGCTACCGAAAACCCATAAGGGGAGCCGCAAGCAGCAGCAATTTTAGTCTGTGCACAAAGACCACAGTAGGACCCCCGTGTCCGCTGAAACCAGCATTCCGGTAGCCTGACCACAGAAGGGTTGGAGGGTAGGAGTTGCCTAGACCCCAAAGAGGATACGGAGCACAGCCTGGCCAAAGGCACTGTCCTGTCGGAATTCTCTCTCCAGGCAGTAATGAGCTACGAAGTATGGACTGAAGACCAGGTGGCGGCCCGGCAGATGTCCGCCATCGGAACAGAGTGCAAGTTTGCCACCAAAAGCTCCTCCCGAGATGTCGGGGCCTCAGACGAGGCCCTGGCCTTCGGATGCATCGGGGATTAGGGGGAAGAACTTATCTTGCTGTTGCTGCTGGCAGCTCTTCATGGCCTTGCTGGACATCAGTTTGCAGAGACTGCAGGCCGCCAGAAAGCAGTCATGTGTGTCGGTTAAGGACATTATTTTAGAGCACTGATCACACTTTTTAAAGCCACTGGTAGCCATGGGGGGAAAAAGTACCCCTGCGAGGTCGAAGACTCTCTGGGCTGCCAGCAGGAAAAAGGGCGTGAAGGCGCCAGAAAATAAAAAGAACGAAAACTACAAAAATGAACCAAACTCGACACCGAGGATAGTAGGCGGGAAGAGTACCAGTGCAAGACCAGAGTAGAGATGAAAGGCACAAAAAGCTGAACTTTTTCCGGGGGAAAGTCAGACAGTATCTGAAGGGCTGCATGGAAAAAAGGAGACTGAGCAAGATGGCACCCTTGGGCGGGAAGGGGACATTGCATGCATGGTGGCATCTCCCAAAGGCTTTTCTTTGAAAGCTGGGGAGATGCTTCCATGAGGGCTCCATCGGTTTCGACGTCACCCATATGCGAGGACTGACTTCCTGCTTGTTCCCGGAGAAAACTGTAATACTAGAGGGCATAAAATGAATCTCCAAGGAGTTAAACTTAAAAGCAGACAGACGTACACTTTCTATACAGGCTACTGTGGCAAGTAACTGTGGCATCAGCAGTAACCCAAGTTATAGATATTAAATCTAGCCCTTGCAGGGCCAATCTAATCATTAGACAGAATAGATGGTCACACTGGGGATGGAGGGGGGGGGGGCAAGGAAAAGAGCAGCTGCAGTCAAAGCACAAACAGTAGTTTCTGACAATCACGCTGCCTCAAAGAAAACACATCCACAGAGAGGGTTGGCAGTTTTTAAATAGACCAAATTTACCCAAGTAAGCAGCTTTCAGAAATAGCCTTCATTTATATAAACCTACGTATACATGTGCGTGGATGAGTGGGGGTCTGTGTGACTAGATAGACAGATACACAAAAAAGATCAAGATACAATCACGCATTTTTATAGGATTGTTCTGGGACAGACAGTGTTGGAGTGATCATGGTTGTTGAGTTTAATCTCAAGGGGCTCAAATTTAATTGAAAAGACAGGGGCATGATGACTGCTTAGGGTGCCTAATACACTTGCACCAGTCCTGAGCCTACTGTACTCACCCTGGGAAAATGTACTCATCTTGGGGAGACAGGAAGTCTGACTTTAAGCTAAGGGGCAAATCAAGAACCAGCTCTAACAGTAGATTGATTTCAGTTACAAGATAACGTATAGTCCACAGAAACAATATTTTTGAAGTCTATGTACCCATCTGTATATCTGCGGTTCTGTGGATCATGACAGTTTCCTGGAAACTTTCCTGATTCTTCTAAATAATCCACGGGTGTGTATGGGGACATGGAGCAGGAGAAAAGAGAGTATGGTGACAAACAAGCCTTGCGCAAACCGAGGTGGTAGACAGGTGCAGGGTGGGAAGCCAAGGCAGACCCATGCATCCGTGATGCATTTCTGTGGTCCATGCAAGTGCAATACATTATCAGCAGCTTTATTTTTGCACAAAACTGACAGCACTAATGCTGATCTTGTCAAAAGTCTTGACAGCATGAGTAGCTCAGTTAGCTAGAAGTCGAAAAACACTTAAAGAAAGAGGAGAGGAAAGGGAAGGTGAGAGACTGGAGGCCTTTATTTGATAACTATGATCTCTACCACAGATTTACATAAGAGCTCTGTGATGACTCAAATACATTCCAAGAGCCACAAACTTGCCAGCTTACATTACAAACATTTCCTTATGGCGTAACTGCCTTCTGCTTGGGGTTCTTTTCCTTTTCATTCTTCCTCTCTCTTCAGTTTTGAGAGCACAATACTTCTCTTCAGTGACTGATGAAGAATGATGTACCAGTGAAGTCAATTGTTGGTTTGCTTTTCCAAACTTGAGACATCCATGTATAAAGGGAATTCACAGATAAAGAGCGAGCGAGCACAAGAGAAGGTTGTGGAAGTATAGCAGTAATGGAAAGGTGAAATGTGGTCTTACCTGCTTATCTCCTTTACTTGACTCCTGCTAGATCAGTCCAAACAAGTAGGTTGTCCCTCTCCAGCCAGCAGTTGGAGGCAGAGAACACCAACTTTCAGTGTTGTCATCTCCAGTACAGGAGTGGCGCAGTCCTGGAACTTGCCAGCATACAACTGCCTGAGCTTATGTTAAACACATAGGAAAGCAAACTAAAATACATATGTAATTATACTGGGCTATAATTTATTCAGGAAGGCCAGGGTAAGAAGAAAGGGAGGAGGAGTGACACTATGTGTAAAAAATAATATTAAAGCTACAGAATTGCAGGGCTTATGAGAGGACGAGGAAGTGCTGTGGGTTAAACTGAAAAGGGAGAATGGGGCATCCATTTGCATTACTGTGATATACAGGCCTCCTTCACAGGCAGAAGGGGACAGATTTAATTGAAGACATTCACAGAATTGCTATAAAATACTACTGATAAGTGATTTCAATATGTCATATGTTGATTGGAACACCCCTGCTGTGGTGTCATCTAGAAGCAAGATGATCCTGAATTCTCTACAGGGAGAACTATTTTGGCAACTCGTAACTGGACCTTGTGCTTACAAATGAGGAGAGTGTTTATAGTGGGTGTTCATTTCACATCTAGTGATCACCAGATAGTGTCGTTTTGTATTAGGACAAGGGCTGAGATAGTTTATTGAAAAGTGAGGGGCCTAGACTTTAGGAAAACTAACTTTGTCAAAATGCGAACTGCTGGAAGATATAGACAAGCAGTGGGCAAAACTAAGAGAGGATATTTTAAGGGCGGCAATCCTTTTTGATAGGAAAGGGAGGATACTATGGTTCTCACAGGGCTGGCCCCAGAGTTGTATCAAGGTGTTGGTGCTCTAGGCAAAAAACTTAAGCCATGTCCCCCTGGCTGTCAGAATCTATTGTCTAGCTTTGAATGCCTTGCTCTTTGCTGCCTCCCCCCTCCTCCAAAGATGCCATCCTATATGACCACCTAGTGTGGTTAGGGGTTGCTCCAGCCCTGGATTCTCAAAAGTAGCTGAAAAGGTGAGGAAAAAGAGGGTCTTTCATAAAATATAAGATATCACAGAAAGAGGAAGACAAGCATCAGCATTTGGAAAGCTAAGAGAAGCTGGGAAAGTAGTCAGGAAAGCATAGAAACAAATAAAAAATGGCTAATGCACTAAAATGGGGGGGGGGAACAAAACGTTTTTTAAATATGTTAAGTGAGAGAATGAAGTGCAAAATGTGGTATTGTCAGACAGAAGGATGAAGGGAAGGAATATGTAGAAGTTGATGAGGGTAAAGCAGAATTGTTTAACACATTTTTGTTCTGGGTTCACAGATGGCCAAGAACAAGATCTCAGAAAACACTCATCAACAGCCCAGAGGACATAAACAAACAAATAAAAAACTGGAACACCACCATCTCAAACGCCGCCAGACCTACCACCTCCTACACACGGAAACCACACAAAAATAGACCCAGCTCCACTCCTTGGTACTCTAAGGAAATACGCAATGCAAAGAGAGCACTAAGAAGGCTCGAACGCCGATGAATACATTCCAAATCAAACCCCTTACAGGACTTATACCAGTCAAAACAAGAGGAATATAACAAACTCATCAACCAACACAAGAAGGATTACCACACAAACCTCATCATGAAATCTACCAACAACCCCCACGAACTCTTCAACATAGTAAAGACCCTCACCAACAAACCCCAGAATAGAAATAAATAGCAAATTGATGCACAGATCTTCGCAGACCACCTCAAAACAAAATTCACAGCCCCCGCAAAGGACAACAAAGTAACCAGCAGCAACAAGCCCCCTCATCCCAACCAAAGATGGGACAAATTCAGCATCCCAACCAAGGAACAGATATCAAACATCATCACCACCCTCAACACCAGCACCGTCCCCACCGATCCATGCCCCGTAACATGGATCAAAGCTGCTAAAAAGGAACTGATCCAGGACATCTGCAAAATAACCACAAGCTCTCTCACTACAAAAATACCACCAAGCGCACTCAAACTAGCTACAATACGCCCCATCCCAAAGAAATCCACACTAGCTAAAACTGACCCTGCTGCCTACAGACCCATCTCAAGTCTCCCCCTCCTAGCCCAGATCATCAAAAAAGCAGTCCAGCACCAACTACAGGACCACATCGACACCCACACCCCCTGGACCCAAATCAACACGGCTTCCGACCAAACCATGGGGTAGAAAAGCTACTAATCCAACTCCTAGACAAACTGATCCGGACTATTGATAACATCAAAATGGGAGTCATCCTGATATTCATAGACGTCTCCGCAGCATTTGACACAGTGAGCCACACGACTCTGCCAGTGAGACTACAAGAGATTGGGCTACACGGCACCACCTTGAACTGGTTCACATCATACCTGACTAACAGAAAGCTACAAGTCAAATGCGGCGCAGACACCTCCCAGCCCCTGAAAGCCACCCAGGGCGTCCCACAAGGCTCATCCCTATCCGCCCTGCTATTCAATATATACCTACAACCAATCTGCTCCATCATCAAGAACCACAAGATCCAATACACCATCTACGCAGATGACATAATGATATTCACCCCAATAGACTTGGACACCCCTGACTACTCCAACCTAGCCATTTGTCTCCAGCAAATGACAACCTGGCTCTTAGAAAACAATCTATCCATAAACCATAACAAAACAGAAGCTCTTGTCATATCAAGGAACCCTACCTTCTCAATGACACCCACCATCAAACTAAATGACGTCACAATATCAGTAAAGCCCGAAGTGAGATACCTCGGAGTGACGCTCAACAAAGACCTAAACTTACAGGCCCACATCGCCAGATCCACAAAAAACGCCTACCTCAAAATGAGAACCATCAGACGCCTCAAACCCATCCTCTCTCAGGACCACTTCCGTACAGTCTGTCAAACACTCATCACCCCTACACTCGACTACTGCAACCCAATATACCTAGGGTTACCAAAACAGGCCCTCCGACCACTTCAGATGGCTCAGAACCACTGCCACCCGCATAATAACAGGCCGCTCCGGACAGGACCACATTACTCCTATCCTGTACCACCTCCACTAGCTCCCAATCAGCTCCCGTATACAATACAAAGTTATCCTAAACATATTCAAGATAAGACAGAACATCTCAGCAGACAGCCTGCAACCTCTCAAAGAGGACAGCTGCACCAGACCCAGAAGAAGAACCACCGACCTCATCATCACCCCACGAGCATTCACCAAATCCAGACAGGATACCTCAAGAAGAGCTCTCTGTCCCTGGCGGCACCCTCCCTGTGGAACTCTCTCCCCGACGAGCTGAGATCTGCCACGGACCTCACAGATTTCAGAAAGTTACTAAAAACAAAGCTTTTCATGGATCATTACAAGGACTTTACCTGAACTAAACCCTGCCATAGCCAAACTGAAGCCTTTACGAACTGTATCTAGACTTGTATATAGCCCAATTGTAGATAGCTCAATTATATATAGCCCACTTGTCTCAAATAGCTGTACATAGATCATCTGCACCTAAAGCAATCAAATCACTCACACCCCTCGACCACACTCTCTAAGATGTTTCACACTGCAAGTCGCATACTCTCCCCCCCCCCCAACGATTGTTTGCTGTGATAACCGCTTTGATTTAATGATAAAGCGGTATATTAAATCTGACTAAATAAAATAAATAAACATACAGTATGTGAGGAGGATCATGAATGATTTGCAGAAGACTGCATTCATGAGGAGTTAGCTAAACTAAAAGTAGACCAAGTTATGGGGCCAGATGGGATACATCCGAGAGTATTGAAGGAACTTAAGGAAATTCTTGCAGTTTCACTGTCTGACCTTTTCAATGCTTCTTTAGAGTTAGGCGTGGTCTCAGAAGACTGAGGAAAGATGCATGTGGTCCCTCTACACAAAAGCGGAACCAAGGATGAGGTTGGGAACTATGAGTCTGTTAGCCTGACCTCTGTGGTGAACAAATTAATGGAAACACTGCTAAACAGAGGATTGTGAGGCTTCTGAAATACAATGGATTACGGAACAGAGGCAGCATGGTTTTACAAGAGGCAGGTCTTATCAGACAAATCAGAATAATTTCTTTGATTGAATGACCAGAGAGTTTGACCTAGGGAGAGCGCTAATTGTGGTGTATGTAGATTTCAGTAAAGCCTTTGACACTGTTCTGCACAGGTGACATAAATAAACTGAGCACCCTAGGGATGGACCCTAAAGTGACCAAGTGGATTAGAAACTGGTTGAGTGGGAGGCAACAAAAAAGTACAAGTAAATGGAGCTCATTCTGAAGGGAAGGGCATTATCAGTGTTGTGCCGCAGGGATCTGTTCTTGGTCAGATTCTTTTTAACATTTTTGTAAGCAATACATGTAAGGGCTAGCGGATAAGGTTTGCTTCTTTGCTGATGATACCAAAATCTGTATAGGACAGACACCCAGGAAGGTATAGATAACATGAGGGGGGGGGGGGGCGGGATCTAGTGAAATTTGAAGAATGATTGAGAATTTTGCAGCTGAGATTTAAAGCTAAAAAAATGCAGGGTCATGCATTTGGATTACAAAAATCCAAAGGAGCACTACAGTATGGGGGTGAATTACTTACGTTCGCAAAAGAAGAGTGGGACCTGGGAATGATCATTTCTGATGATTTTACCATGTATTGTTTTTGGTTTGATATTGTCGTCTCATTTTTTATTGTTGTATGCTGTTATTACAAAAAAATATGGGTTTTTTTTTAAATTTTATCACAACTACTATGTTTAAGGATTGTAAAGCGCTCTGACAGCTCATAGTCCAAGGGCAGTATAGCAAATACCAACAAATCAAATCAAATCTTAAGATTGTTAAGAAGGTAAAAAGGGTGACGGCAAAAGCCAGGAAGATGTTTGGGGCATAGAGATTGAAATGGCCAGCAGGAAGGAGGAGGTGGATAGTGCCTCTGTATAAGCTTTTGGTGAGACCTCATTTGGAGTACTGAATTTGTATGCAATTCTCGAGACTACACTTTCAAAAGGATATAAAACAGAATAGAGTTGGAGCAGAGAGTGGCTACCAAATTGGTCAGTGGTCTTCATTATAAGGCACATCACTGGTAATGTTTTTCCCTTCAGGTCTCAATATGTATAAACTTTGGAAGAAAGACGGGAGAGGGGAGATATGATAGAGATATTTAAATACCTCCATGGCATTAAAGCTCAGGAGAGCCTCTTTCAATTGAAAGAAAACTCTGCAATGCGGGGACAGAGGATGAAGGTAAAAGGGGATAGACGCGGGAGTAATTTGAGGAAATATATATATTTTTTTTATCTTTATTTTTTTTACAGAAAGAGCAGTAGATGCATGGAATAGTCTCCCAGTGGAGGTGGTAGAGATGAGGACTGTATATGAATTCAAGAAAGCATGAGACAAACACAGAGGATCTCTAAGGGACAAAAGGGATTGTAAAGTTTTGTAGTTGGTATGGAAGGACCGATTGGACAGGCCACATATCTGCTATCATTTTTCTGCATTTCTATATATGAAAAACTGAACATTTAATGCAAATTTCTCAGACCCTCTGCATAGGCAAACATCTGCCCTTAAATCAAGACACCAAAAGCAAGCAAATTACAACCCTGGACTTCCAGGAAAGGTCCTGGACTGCTCTAACAGGATTCAAAGAAAGGAAATAAACAAGCAAGACCAAAATTTCACCTTCTTCATCATCCTTATAGACTAGGTCAGTCCAGACAAGTGGAGTGTACCAGAATTTCAGGACTCCTGACAGGAGGCAGATAAGGCCCACTCAAGAACTACTTTCCTGAAGGTGCTGTCCTCCCTAATCTGATCACCCAGTCCGTAATGCTTAATCAAGCAATGCGAGAATGACCAAGTTGCCACCCTGAATATTTCCTCTGATGCAACTGCCTTAGACTCTGCCCAGAACTCTCAAAGAATGAGTTCTATGATCTAATGGGACTTCCTTTTGATTTAACAAACATGCTGAGCTGATGGCCTCTTAAGCCAATGGGAAACAGAGGAACTCTGAAGCCTCCTCTCTCTTCTTACAGGATTCATTGAAAAGAACAAAGAGATGGTCCAAACACCAGAAAGTGTAGTTATTTTCAACTATTCAAGTAAAATCTTTCTAATATCCAGGGAATGAAAACCCCTAGAACTTTCCTGGTCCCTTTGGTGAAGGTCAGGAAGCAAACAGCCCAAATTATGTGAAGAGTAGAAATACTTTAGGGCCGTTCGCAGTGAAACAGAATCTGTGGAAATGAAGAGATAAGGGTCCCTACATGAGAGGGCCTACAACTCAGAAATATGTCAGGCCGAACAAATCACTACTAAAATACTGCTTTGTGCTTTATGAAGCACTACAATTTGCATTGAATGTGAGAGCTGGAGTAGATAGTGCCTTTGGCAGAGCAGTTCTGTCCAGAGCATCGTCTTCCTCCCACCCTGGGTACATCCCACTCATCTAGACTGGTCTAGCAGGATGATAAAGAAGGAATATTTTGCATAGTTGATCATTTTTTACCCTTGAATCCTGCTAAACCAGTCAAAGACCTACCCTGGAGAACTATTCCTACAGGTTTGGGAACCCTGCTGATTCTTGATACATGGTCAGTATCAATATCTGCTGCAGAGTTAATTGTGATAAAAGAGTCAAATAGTTATCCCTCTTGATCATTCTAATAGATGGTTGCTGTTTAATAACTTTGGCAGTTTTTCTGAGATCATTTTGCATCCAGTGATCACCAGATGGTGTGGTTCAGTGTTAGGACTAGGGCTGTTAGAATCCATTCAAAGGTGAGGATCTTAGACTTTAGGAAGACTAACTTTGCCAAGATGGGCCAATACCTCAGGGAGTCTTTAGCGGGATGGGAAGAGCTGGGGGATGTAGAAAAACAATGGGCAAAACTGAAAGGCGATGTTTTAAGGGCAACCAACCTTTTTGTTAAAATGGTAAATAAAGGTAAAAGGAAAAGGAGACCACTATGGCTTTCGAAAGAAGTAGCTGAAAAGGTGAAGAAAAAGAGGGAGGCCGTCATGAAATACAAGAGATCACAGAGAGAGGAAGACAGGCATCTATATTTGGAGAAACAGAGAAGCTAGCAAAGTAGTCAGGAAAACAAAGATTCAAAAAGAGGAGGAAATAGCCAATGCAATAAAATGGGAGGATAAGACATTTTTCAGATATGTTAGTGAGAAGAGGAAGGGCAAAAGTGGTATGGTCAGATTCAAGGGTGAAGGGAAGGAATATGTAGAAGCTGATGAGGATAAAGCAGAATTGCTTAACAAATATTTCTATTCTGTGTTCACAGATGAAGAACCAGGAGCAGGACCTCAGAAAACACCCACGAACAGGAACAGAAGCGAGGGACATCTTGAACAATTTTCAGAAGACTGTGTTCGTGAGAAACTAGCACAACTTAAAGTAGACAAAACAATGGGACCAGATGGAATACACCCCAGAATACTGAGAGAACTTGGGGACGTTCTAGCAGCTCCACTGACTAACCTTTTCAATGCCTCGGAGTCGAGAGTGGTGCCAAAGGACTGGAGAAAGGCTCATGTGGTGCCTTTACACAAAAGCGGAAGTAAGGATGTGGTTGAAAACTACAGGCTGGTTAGTTTAACTTCGGAGGTGAGTAAATTATTGGAAACACTGCTGAAAAAGAAAAATAGTGAGGTTTCTGAAGTCCAGCAGATTACAGGATCCGAGGCAGCATGGATTCACCAGAGGCAGGTCTTGTCAGACAAATCTGATTGATTTCTTTGACTGGGTGACCAGAGAGTTGGACCGAGGGAGAGCCCTAGATGTGCTGTATTTAGATTTCAGTAAAGCTTTTGACACTGTTCCTCACAAGCGACTTATAAACCAACTGAGCACCCTAAGGATGGACCTAAAGTTACTGCTTGGGTTAGAAATTGGTTGGGTGGGAGGCGACAAAGAGTACAGGTAAATGGAGCTCACTCTGAGGAGAAGGATGTTACCAGTGGTGTGCCCCAGGGATCTGTCCTTGGTCCGATTCTTTTTAACATCTTTGTTAGTGATATAGCGGAAGGACTGTCGGGTAAGATTTGCCTCTTTGCGGATACCACCAAAATCTGCAATAGAGTAGACACCCAGGAAGGTGTAGATAACATGAGGAGGAATCTAGCTAAGCTTGAAGAATGGTCTAGAATTTGGCAGCTGGGATTTAATGTTAAAAAATGTAAGGTCATGCATTTGGGCTGCAGCAATGCAAGGGAGTAATATAGTATAGGAGGTGAAGTACTTTTGTCCACTAAAGAAGAGCGGAACCTAGGCGTGGTTGTGTCTGATGATCTTAAAGTAGCTAAACAGGTAGAAAAGTCGACGGCAAAAGCTAGAAGGATGCTTGGGTGCATACGGAGAGGAATGGCTAGCAGAAAAAAGGAAGTGATAGTGCCTCTGTATAAGTCTTTGGTGCAACCTCATTTGGAGTATGGTGTGTAATTCTGGAGACCGCACCTTCAAAAGGATATAAACAGGATGGAGTCAGTACAGAGGGTGGCTACTAAAATGGTTAGTGGTCTTCATTATAAAGCATATGAGAACAGACTTAAGGATCTTAATATGTACACCTTAGAGGAAAAGCGGGATAGAGGTGATATGATTGAGATGTTTAAATACCTCCGTGGCATAAATGTACAGGGGGAGAGCCTCTTTTGATTGAAAGCAAGTTCTGCTACGAGGGGACATGGGATGAGGGTGAAGGGGGATAGATTCAGGAGTGCTATACGGAAATATTTCTTTATGGAAAGAGTGGTGGATCCGCGGAATAGTCTCCCAATGGAGGTGGTAGAGATGAGGACAGTATCTGAATTCAAAAAAGCATGGGACAAACACAGAGGATCTCTAAAGGAAAAAAGGGGACTGTTGTAGTTGTTGATATGGAAGGACAGACTAGATAGGCCATGTGGTCTTTTTCTGTCGTCATATTTCTATGTTTCTCCCAATCGCGCTCTCTCTCTCTCTCTGTCCTTGCTAAGGGTGCATGGATTTAGCACATGGCTCCAGGCCACTGGTGCAATGATCAGACATGGGGCAATAAATGGGTCTATTAAAATAGGTGGATAAAATCTGGGTAGTTGTGAATGAAGGCTCACAGTGATTCTGACTGAGCTGGCATTGAAAGGAGGAAATACTCTATAAAGAAAAAAAAAACAAAGGAATTGTCTAGTCAAAGAAGAAACAGCTATCATGATCTGGGCTTACAAAAGCTAGATATGAATTTGCAAAACATAATATAAGCAGTCCTTGCACTCAGTTTTCTTATCTCCCACAGAGCAGACTAGTCAGATGATGGCCTTGACATACCATTTATATCACACAATATTTAACAGTTCTCTACTATACCTTCTTATCTTCATTTGAGAGAATTGCTAAACAAAATACATCAACAAAATATCTTTCTGCTTCCATCACTCAATAGCTTCTAGATGCAAAAAAAAAATAAATTCACAACTTTCGAGTTATATTACCGCATTTTAGGTGGATTTAACATATGCAGCTACTAAGACTGTTGCAAACATTTCTATTAACTGAGTGGAGCAATTTTACATACCTGATCATTTTCTTTCCTTGAATCCTGTTAGACCAGTCCAGATAAATGTGTTATACTACCTTGCTAGCAAGTGGGGCAGACTAGCAACTTTCAGTGATATCATCACTTGGTGTATTCACTAATGCAGCCATGAGAGAAGCCAGTATGAAATTTCCCAAGCAGGAAGCAAGACTGAAAATTTCAAGAAAGTTGTTTCTGAGTCTATCTGTGTTAATAACCAACCATAAATTACAACAAACATTTGAAACAAGTATTTGGCTCTCTTATTATAAAGAGCTATTTGTCGGACACCGAGACTGACAAAGCAATCAAGAGGCAGCAGGGCTTCCAAACCTGTACGAGAAATCTTCCAGAGGGGGTCCTGGACTGGTTTAGCAAGATAGAAGGAAAGAAAATTAATCAGGTATGTAAAATTTCTCCTTCCTTATCATCTTACTAGACCAGTCCAGACGAGTGGGACATATCCAAGTAGTCAGGACCCAGGATGGGTAGAAGCCAACACTTTGGACAGAACTGCCTTGTCAGAGTCATCTGCAGCAGCTCCCCATGCAACCCTGTAATGCTTCACAAAGGTGCTCAGAAACAACCAGATAGCCATAATCCTCTGGAGACCCAATGGCAGACTCCGCCCAAGATGCAACCTGTGCCTTAGTGAAGTTCCAACTCCCTCCAGCACGTGTTTTCCAGGCAAAAGGTATGCTGAACCAATAGCTTTCTTAATCCAGTGGACCAAGGACTGGATCACTGCCTGTCCTTTCCTCAGACAGCTGAAGAGGATAAAGAGATGATCTGAGCAACTGCAGGGATTAATGTCCTCTGAGTATTTGACCAACCCTCCTCATGTCTATCAGATATACAGAGGGGTCCACTAAATATCTTCCTCAGCGAAGGCAGGGACGACGACGAAAGTCTAGTTAAGGTGAAGATGACAACAGCACCACTGGGGAGAAGGACAGCACAGTTCACAAGATGACAAAAGCAATTGAGATGACCAAAAAAGATACTCTGCAGGACAAGGCCTACAGCTCAGATACCTACCTGGCGGACACAGTAGCCACCAGGAAACCACCTTAAGGATCAAATCTTTGAAAGTGGCAGTGCAAATGGGCTCGAAGGGTGGTGCTTTCAGTACCTTCAACACCAGGGAGAGACTCCACACCAAGGGAACACTGGACGTACTAGCGGATAAATCTACTTCACTCCCTTACATTGCCGCCCCCCCCCCCCCCAACCCCCCAACAAGCTGGCTCATGTTTGCACTGATTCAACAGCAGCCCCCTCACCTGTGCTGGTACCACACCTGGCGCTTTTCCTGCATCTGCAATGGTAGCAGCAAGCCTCAAACTTTAAAAAAAAGACCCACAGGATCTTTTGTAACTGTGCTTCAGTGACCAGCCTTCCTAACACAGTCACAAAGACTTACACTTTTTTTCTTTTTCCGTTTTAAAGCTGGGAGCCCATTGCCACTGCTGCAGACAATTCAAAACAGAGACAATGGCAGGGGTAGAGTGAAATGGCTGGAAGGGAAATGTAGGGAAGATGATGGACACAAGGTGGGGGCAGAGAACAGATTCTGAATAGGAAGCGGGGATGACACAGGGCAGATACTGAACACACAAGTGGGGCAGATAAAAAGTGTGTGTGTGTGGTGGGGGGGGGGTGGAAGGCAAATGCAAGATACAGGGTGGAGGGACAGAGAGCAAATATAGGGTGGGTGATATAAGGGGATAGAGAGCAGATGGTGGATACTGAGTGGAGGGTAGATGCTGGATATGGGGTAGACTGTATAGAGGGATGGAGGGCTAGTGTTGGACATGGGGTGGACAGCAGAGGCTGGACACAGGGCTGCAGTCATGAAGGGATATGCTGGGCACAAGGAAGAGGACATATGGGGATGGAGAGCAGACGCTGGACATACTGTAGGGTAAGGTATAGGGCAGAGTATAGACACAGGCTATGCATGGAGGGCAGATTCTGGACAAAGGAGGGACAGGATGGGAAAAACAAGAGAGGTGTGAGATTGGGGAGGAGGGGGAGAAACAAGACAGGACAGGAAAGAAAGAAAGTGATGCTGAACACAGGGAGGGTGGAAGAGAGCGAGAGAAAGGAGAAAGCTAGTTAAAGACGGGAGAATAAGTGACTGGGGAAGGTTAGAGAAATAGGGTGTGAGAGGGCTGTGTTAAAAGGTTGAAAAGTGGTAGGAAGATGCAGTAAAAAAAAGGAGATGGAGAACTGAATGCAAGAAGAAGAAATTAAATCTGAGTTGATAGAAAGAAAAGTAAATGGAAGGGAGCTGCAGGGAAAAGATCAAAGCCAGAGATGGATGTAGGGGAGCAAGTGAAGATGACAAGAGTGGAAAGAAGTGGCAGGTGGATTGCAGACTCTGGAAGAGACAGATAAGAGGACACAGAAACCAGACACCTGGACCAGGGTAATTAGAAAAATAAAATAGCTAGATAACAAAGATTTCATTTTCAGTTTTTGCCCTGGAAGTTGACATATGCCACAGCCATGGCAGTGACAAGGCATCGACCGCTTCACCCAACCTCTCCAGAGCCAGGCAGGTAGCCCTGGCCTCAAAGCAGATTAACAAGTTTCAAGTTTATTAATAGTTTCAGTTAATAATTTCCCCCTTGTTTTATCCAAGTTCTTGTTCCTGTTCTATGTAAAACCAAACAGCTGCTTGTTCTGGTATATTGTTATATTGTAAACCGCGCTGATCTCAAATAGTGCGGTATATAAGAGCCTGCAATAAATAAAAAAAATAAATTAATTAATTAACCAGACAGCCTCCCGAAGGGGTCAGAGCCCCAAACAAGCTCACCTAGATCGTGACCTCCCCGGCCTTTCGGGCTGGCATCTTGTTGTGACTATCCCCCAATCTGGTGCATGCAGAAGCATCCCAATTAATAGATGGCAAGAATGCAACCAACATTAACTGATCCTTGATTTTCTAGAGCAAAGGAAGAATTTAGTCAGGAGAGTGTTGAAGCAAGCACAGAGATACTCCATGACTTGTGAGGGGACAGGCTGCTCTTGGGATAGTCTATCCCCAACCCCAGACTTTCCTGCCATCAAACCACCACTGCTATGTTGTCCCTGGACTACTCCAGGGAGTGTGACAAACAGCCAGCCGTTCAGGTTCAGGTGAACATGGATCCCCTGCCTAAACAGAAACACCACCGCCACAATCATAACCTTAGAGAAGGTGTGAGGTGCTATGGTTAGACCAAAAGCTGAATTCTGAAACAGGAAATAGCAGCTCAGAACACAGAGACGCGCTGTTGTGGCTCCCAGATGGGAACAATGGAATATGCTTCATCAGAAGTGATGGATATGAGAAACTCCTCCTGCTGGACAGACACCAAACTGATTGTCTGCAGGTGGAACTGCGGGACACTGAGCTTGGCATTCCTGCCTTTAGCCCTGGCACAGAGCGGAGAGAAACTCCTTTCTTGAGCACTAGAAATAGATGGAATAGTGTCCCTGACCCTGCTCTGCAGAGGGCACAGGTAGAATAGCCTGCAACTACAGGAGGTGCTGTAGAGTTTCCTCTATTATTGCCTGCTTTAGCTGGGAGCCGCTTTGGAAACTACACAAAGGCATCTGCAAACTCCAGCACATAGCCCTGACTGAGGATCTAGAGGACCCAGTGATCTGACATGATGTGAGGCCATTTTAGGAGCAGCAAATGGAGGCAACCCCCGTCCCCTCAAACAGCAAAATCTAGGAAGGGACTCACCGGCTCTCAATACAGGGGCTTGCAAACTCCTGCAGAGGCAGCCGCTGAGTATGAAAGACACTGAGAGCCCCAAAAGAACTGACCTTTCTTAGGCTTAGGTGCATACAAAGAATGGGCCCAACCCTGATGCTTAATAGTCTGAGGGCATTGCCATGCTCCACACAAGGCACTTCTAACCCCATTGGGCTTATCTTTTGGGAGCTTCCGAGAGCGAGCCTCTTAGGCCTTTCACAAACTTCTTCAGGTCCTCCCCAAAAACAGCTTGCTCCTAAAGGAGAGCCGGTTCGGCAATAGCTTAGAGGCAGCATCAGTTGGCAAACTGCAGAGTCACTATTACCACTGCCATGGACGTAGAGGGGACGCTAATCAAATAATACACAGCATCAGCCACATGCACAGTTCCAGACTAATCTCGCCATCTCTGGGCTAGCAGGAAGCTGCTGGACCCAGCGTGAGGGCGTGGCCACCAAGCCGGCATGAAAGACCATCGAGGACATAAGACAGAAGCCATAAAGGCATTCTTAAGGAGGGCCTCTATTAACCTATCATGAGACTCCTTAAGCACAGCGCCTGCCTTCCACTGTAGGGGGACCTTCACTGCCTGAGGTGCCGCTCTGCTACCAGGCCTCGGCACCAGTACTGTTAAAGGGCTTAACCTACACTGCATCCAAACAGTATCCATGTGGCATCTGTGGGCAGGACTCCTAGGCCAAATTGGAGATCTGGTGACTCTGTTGAGACAGAGCAGGCAGGCTTTGGAAGTCCTCTGCTGGGCCCCAGCGGGATACCCAGAGGAGTCCAGGTAGCGTCCCTCTCTCTCTCAATCTCTCTATATCTGTACTTGGTTTTCCATTCAGTAGTGCCTTGTCCCCTTATCTAGTGTCCTTTATCTTTCCTCCACTTCTGCCTCTTAAATACATTTAAATAAACGAAACAAACGGAAAGACTTATGCTCAGCAAGGTGAGACGGCCTAGCTGTAAAAGAAACTGCGGTACTGTTAGAACCCTGATGACTGGTGTGAGACAGAGAGACAGAAGAGCCTGTCTACCATCTACTGGAGACAGAGAATACAGAGGAGCACATGGCTGCACAGTGCCCTAGATAGGGCAGAGATCACAAGTGTTTAGTCTGTCCATCTGCTGATGGAGGGGCATAACTCATTTGTTTTAGACTGGTCTAGTGGACAAAAGAAATTTAAGCGAATATGCACCTTTAGAGCCCTCAGAAACTCCTAAGATCCAGAGATAATTCCTTGTTGTATCATTGTTCAAATCTTCAAAGTTCTACTCCAGAGTTTGCAGCAACTTGAGATTACACTGCATCAAAGAGATTCACTCTGCTCTGCTTGCTTCTCTGCCTTATTTTCCACCACCTCCATTCTATTAAGTCCCAAGTTAAACTGCTGTTTAATGTCCACAATCTCATCTTTCATCTCTGACATTACCCCTCTATTTAAATAAATCCTTCACTTACAAAGACTCACTCATTAGCAAGTGCAGTGTGGTTTCTGTTTCTTTCACCTCCTTTGCTCCTACCATCTTATGAGGAGATGAGGCTCCTGTTTGGAACATCCACTGTTGCTGTGGTAGATCTGAAAAATCCAGCTTGGTTGGCTTAGTTGTGAATGTGTTGTGTTGTGTTATCTACCTCGTTATCTAGAAGACCTGGGAAAAAGCAGTAGTATTCCAGGTGGATTTGATACTTAATTATGCAGACTGCCTGGAGCTCAGGTATCAAGCAGCCATCTTGGCCTGTGCTCACTAGCATCCTCCCCTCCCCAAAGAACTGGGTATTAATAAGTATAGCCCCCAATTTATTGTGAACGTTCAGGCGTAGATTCATCATCACACACTATAAATTTCTCTAATAAACCTTTTAAATTCTATTGAAATTTTACAACACAATTGCATAAATTTTAGCTATTTTGCATATTAATGTAAATTTATTTCAAATAATAAAAATAATGTGTGAATGAAACGATGGTTCAAGGAAGAGGGGTTTGGATTTGTTAGGACCTGGGGAACATTCTGGGGAAAGGAGAGGCTCTTCCAAAGGGATGGGGCTCCACCTTAAACAGGATGGAACCAGGCTGCTGGCATTAACCTTCAAAAAGATAGAGCAGCTTTTAAACTAGATAATAGGGAAGAGCCAACAGTCGCCCAAGAGCACATGGTTTGGAACAATGTATCCTTGAAGGATACTAGCAAAAGTGTGAAGTTAGGGCATATGAGCAGAGAGGTACCAATAAAGACAAAAGTAGCCCAAATGCCCTTCAGTTCAGAGCAGAGAGAGCTTAAAGATTCCAAGTTATCCCTGCCTACTGATAGCCAGATTAATATGAATAAAATACAGCCTCTAAAATGCTTGTGTGCAAATGCTAAAAGTCTAAAAAATAAGATGGGAGCATTAGAATATATAGCACTAAATGAGAGGTTAGATATGACTGGTATCTCAGAGACATGGTGGAACGACGACAACCAGTGGGACACTGTGATACCTGGGTACAAACTATTTTGTAATGATACAGCAGATCAAATTGGTGGAGGGGTTGCGCTCTATGTTAGAAAGGGCATTGAGTCACAAAGGATTAAAGTATTGCAGGAAACAAAATTCACTGTAGAATCTCTATGGAGTGAAATTCAATGTAAAAAGGGGAAGGTGATGGCAGTGAGGGTGTACTGTCGACCACCAGGCCAGAACAAACAAATGGATGATGAAATGCTCAAAGAAATCAGGGAAGCTAACAAATGTTACAGTACAATAATAATAATGGGTGATTTCAATTACCCCAGTATCGACTGGGTCCGTGTCACAGCAGGACATGCTAGGGAGATAAGGTTTCTAGATGAAATAAATGACTGCTTCTTGGAGCAACTGGTTCATGAACCAACCAGAGGGGAAGCCATTTTGGACCTAGTTCTTAGTGGAACAAAAGATCTGGTGCAAGAGATAAGGGTGTTGGGGCCACTTGGCAATAGTGATCATAGCATGATCGCATTTGATTTAATAAACGGAGGAGGGATGGTAAGGAAATCCACAGTAGTACCTTTTAACTTTCAAAAGGGAGATTATGATAAAATGAGGAAAATAGTTAAGAAAAAACTAAGGGGAGCAGTTCCAAAGGTTAAAGATTTGCATCAAGCATGGGTGTTTAAAAATACTATCTTGGAAGCCCAGATCAGCTGTATTCCACGCTTTAAGAAAAGTGGAAAGAAGTCCAAAAAACTGCCAGCATGGTGAGGTAAGAGAACATAAGAACATAAGAAATGCCATACTGGGTCAGACCGAGGTCCATCAAGCCCAGTATCCTGTTTCCAACAGTGGCCAATCTAGGTCATACGTACCTAGCAGTTTCCCCAAAAGACACAGGTTCTGCAGTGCTTGTACTAGGCCAAGCATTGATATCCTGGGTCCCTTTTTAATAGTGGTTTATGGACCTTTCCTCCAGGAACTTGTCCAAACCTTTTTTAAACCCAGCTATACTAACAGCCCTTACTACATCCTCCGGTAACAGATTCCAGAGTTTGATTACACGTTGAGTGAAGAAATATTTTCTCCTATTTGTCTTAAATAGTTTACCCTGTAGCTTCATTACATGTCCCCTAGTCCTTCTATATTCTGATAGCGTAAACAATTGATCCACGTTTATCCGTTCCACTCCATTCATTAATTTATACACCTCTATCATATCTCCCCTCAGCCGTCTCTTTTCTAGGTTAAAGAGCCCTAACCTTTTTAGCCTCTCTTCATATGAGTAGCCTTCCATCCCCTTCACCAATTTGGTGGCTCTTCTCTGTACTTTTTCTAATAACTCTATGTCCTTTTTAAGATACGGTGACCAGAATTGCACACAATATTCAAGGTGCGGTCGTACCATGGAGCGATACAGAGGCATTATAATATCCTTTGTTTTATTCTCCATCCCTTTCCTTATGATACCTAGCATTCTATTTGCTTTCTTGGCCGCCGCTGCACACTGGGCGGAGGGTTTTAACATGTTATCCACGATGACTCCTAAATCTTTTTCCTGGGTGGTGGTTTCTAATGTGGAGCCTTGCATCGTGTAACTATAGTGTGGGTTGTTCTTTCCTAGGTGCATAACTTTGCACTTGACCACATTAAATTTCATCTGCCATTTGGATGCCCAGTCTTCCAATTTATCCAGATCCTCCTGCAGTTTTCCACAATCCTCTTGGGTTTTAACAACTTTAAACAGTTTTGTGTCATCTGCAAATTTGATAACCTCACTAGTTATTCCCTTTTCCAGGTCATTTATGAATATGTCAAAAAGTAGCGGACCAAGTACAGATCCCTGGGGTACTCCACTATTCACCTTTTTCCATTGGGAATATTGGCCATTTAGCCCTACCCTCTGCTTTCTATCTTTTAACCAGTTCCCGATCCACAATAGTACACTGCCTCCTATCCCATGACTTTTTAGCTTCGCCAAAAGACTCTGATGGGGGACCTTGTCAAAAGCTTTCTGAAAGTCCAGATACACTATATCAACCGACTCACCTTTGTCTACCTGTTTATGCACACCTTCAAAAAAACAGATCAGATTAGTAAGACAAGATCTTCTTTGTCTAAAGCCATGTTGGCTGTCTCCCATTAGGCCATGACTATCTACATGCTGTGTAATTTTGTTCTTTATGATGGTTTCTACCATTTTCCCTGGTACTGACGTCAGGCTCACCGGTCTGTAATTTCCCGGGTCACCCCTGGAACCCTTTTTAAAAATTGGTGTTACGTTGGCGACCCTCCAATCTTCAGGTATTACAGATGATTTTAATGAAAGTTCACAGATTACCAATAACAGGTCTGCAATCTCAAATTTCAGTTCTTTCAACACTCTGGGATGTATACCATCCGGTCCAGGTGATTTGCTACTATTCAGTTTATCAAATAGTTGTAATATATCTTCCCGGTGTAGCGATATTTCTCTCAATTCCTCTGCAGTATCACCTTTAAATACCACTTCAGTCTTGGGTAACATCCCTACATCTTCCTCAGTAAAGACTGAAGCAAAGAATTCATTCAGTCTCTCTGCTATAGCCTTGTCTCCTCTTACTGTCCCTTTTACCCCTCTATCATCTAATGGTCCAATTGACTCTCTCACAGGCCTTTTGCTACGAATGTACTTGAAAAAGTCTTTATTTCGTGTTTTTGCTTCCATAGCAAGTTTCTTCTCAAATTCCCGCTTTGCCTGCCTTATCAATGCTTTGCATTTAACTTGCCAGTGCTTATGCTGTTTCCAGTTTTCATCATTTGGCTCTTTTTTCCATTTCCTGAAGGTTGCTCTTTTGGCAGCAACAGCCTCTCTGACCTCACCTTTAAACCATGCTGGCAGTTTTTTGGACTTTCTTCCACTTTTCTTAATGCGTGGAATACAGCTGGTCTGGGCTTCGAGGATAGTATTTTTAAATAACACCCAAGCTTGCTGTAAGTCTTTAACCTTTGGAACCGCTCCTTTCAGTTTTTTCCGAACTATATTCCTCATTCTATCATAGTCTCCCTTTTGAAAGTTAAAAGGTAGTACTGTGGATTCCTTTACTATCTGTCCTCCACTGATTAAATCAAACATGATCATACTATGATCACTATTGCCAAGTGGTCCCAACACCCTTATTTCTTGCACCAGATCTGGCGTTCCACTAAGGACTAGGTCCAGTATGGCTTCCCTTCTGGTCGGTTCATGAATCAGCTGCTCCAAGAAGCAGTCATTTATTTCATCTAGAAACTTTATCTCTTTAGCTTGTCCTGCTGTGACACTGTCCCAGTCGATACCGGGGTAATTGAAATCACCCATTATTACTACTCTGTTGTGGCTTTTGTTAGCTTCCTTGATTTCTTTGAGCATTTCATCATCCATTTGTTCACTCTGGCCAGGTGGTCGATAGTATACTCCCACTGCCATCACCTTCCCCTTCATAAATGGAATTTCAATCCATAGAGATTCTACAGCAAATTTTGTTCCCTGCAAAACTTTAATCCTTTCTGACTCAATGCCCTCTCTAACATAGAGCGCAACCCCTCCACCAATTTGTTCAGCTCTATCATTATGATATAGTTTGTATCCAGGTATCACAGTGTCCCACTGGTTATCCTCCTTCCACCATGTCTCTGAGAGTGCAATCATATCTAACCTCTCATTTAGTGCTATATATTCTAATTCTCCCATCTTATTGTTTAGACTTCTAGCATTGGCATACAAGCATTTTAGAGACTGTATTTTATTAATATTAATCTGGCTATTGGTAGGCATGGGTAATTGGGAATCCTTATGCTCTGTCTGCTCCTTACTCAAGGGCATTTGGGCTACTATACTCCCTTTTGGAACCTCACTGCTTTTGGTAGTATCCTTCAAGGATACCTTTGTCCGAACCATGCGCTCCTGGGTGACTGTCGGCTTTCCCCTATTTTCTAGTTTAAAAGCTTCTCTATCTCTTTTTTAAAGGTTAATGCCAGCAGTCTGGTCCCATCCTGATTAAGGTGAAGCCCATCCCTTCGGAAGAGCCCCCCCTTTCCCCAGAATGTTCCCCAGTTCCTAACAAATCCAAAACCCTCATCTTTTGCACCATTGTCTCATCCACGCATTGAGACTCCGGAGCTCTGCCTGTCTTTTGGGTCCTGCATGTGGAACAGGAAGCATTTCGGAGAACGCTATCCTGGAAGTTCTGGATTTCAACTTCCTACCTAAAAGCTTAAATTTAGCCTCCAGAACTTCCCTACCACATTTTCCTATGTCATTGGTACCAACATGTACCAAGACAGCAGACTCCCCCCCAGCACTATCTATGATCCTATCTAGGCGGTGCGTGAGATCTGCTACCTTCGCACCAGGCAGGCATGTTACCAGGCGATCCTCATGTCCACCAGCCACCCAGCTATCTACAATCCTAATGATTGAATCACCAACTATAACAGCTGTCCTGACCCTCCCCTCATGGGGACATGGCCCTGGAGAAATGTCCTCGGTGCGAGAGGGTTTTACATCACCTGGAGGACAGGTCCTAGTTACAGGATCACTTCCTGCCACACCAGGGTGATGCTCTCCTGTCACGTGACCTCTCTCCTCCATGGCAACAGGGATGCTGCCAGACTGGAGGTGGGACTTCAGGACTATATCCCTGTAGGTCTCGTCCATGTACTTCTCTGTCTTTCTTATGTCTTCCAGGTCTGCTACTCTAGCCTCTAGAGAACGGACTCGTTCCCTGAGAGCAAAGAGCTCCCTGCACTTAGTGCATATGTAGGACCTCTCACCAACTGGGAGAAAATCATACATGTGACACTCAATGCAAAAGACTGGAGAACCCCCATCTCGTAGAGAGGCTGCTGTTGCCAAAAAAGCATCTTTCAGGAAATGGAAAAGGAGCCCAATGACGAAAACTAGAAACATAAGCATTAGGCAAGTTAGATGCAAGGCATTGATAAGGCAGGCAAAAGAGAGAATTTGAGAAGAAGCTTGCTGTGGAAGCAAAAACGTATAATAAAGACTTTTTCAAGTTCATTCGTAGCATAATCCTGTGACAGAATCAGTTGGACCATTAGATAATAGAGGGGTAAAGGGGGCACTAAGAGGGGACAAGGCCATATTGGAGAGACTGAATGAATTCTTTGCGTCGGTCTTTACTGAGGAAGATGTAGGGATGTTACCCATGACTGAAATGGTATTTACAGTAAAGGTGATGCTGCAGAAGAATTGAAAGAAATATCAATACATCTGGAAGATGTATTACAGCTATTTGATAAACTGAAGAGTAGCAAATCACCTGGACCGGATGGTATACATCAGAGGGTGTTGAAAGAACTGAAATATGAGATTTCAGCCCTACTATTAGTAATCTGTGAACTATCATTAAAATCATCTGCAATACCTGAAGATTGGAGGATGACCAATGTAACGCCAATTTTAAAAAGGGCTCCAGGGGCGATCCGGGAAACTACAGACCAGTGAGCCTAATGTCAGTACCGGGAAAAATGGTAGAAGCCATTATAAAGAACAAAATTACTTAACATGTAGATAGATAGTCATTGCTTAAAGGGAGACAGACAACATGGCTTCAGCCAAGGAAGGTCTTGTCTTACTAATCTGTTATGTTTTTTTTGAAGGTGTGAATAAACAGGTAGAGAAAGGTGAGTCAATTGATATAATGTATATGGATTTTCAGAAAGCCTTTGACAAGGTCCCTCAGAGACTTTTGGAGAAATTAAAGAGTCATGGGATAGGAGGCAGTGTACTATTATGGATCAGAAACTAGTTAAAAGATAGCAGAGAGTAGGGCTAAATGGCCAATTTTCCCATTGGAGAAAGGTGAATAGTGGAGTACCCCAGGGATCTGTGCTGGGTACGCTGCTTTTGAATATATTTGTAAATGACATGGAAATGGGAATAACAAGTGAGGTAATCAAATCTGCAAATGACACAAAACTATTCAAAGTTTTAAAACCCATGGGGATTGTGGAAAATTGCAAAATGACCTGATAAATTGGAATTCTGGGCATCCAAATGGCAGATGAAATTTAATGTGGACAAGTGCAAAGTTATGCACCTAGGAAAGAACAACCCAACCTATGGTTACACGATGCAAGGTTCCACATTAGGAACTACCACCCAGGAAATAGATTTAGGCACCATCGTGAATAACATGTGCAGCGGCAGCCAAGAGAGCAAATAGGATGCTAGGTATCATAAGGAAAGGAATGGAGAATAAAACAAAGAGTATTATAATGCCTTTGTATCGTTCCATGGTGCGACCGCATCTTGAATATTGTGTGCGATTCTGGTCACCGTATCTTAAAAAGGATATAGCATTATTAGAAAAGGTACAGAGAAGAGCCACCAAAATGGTAAAGGGGATGGAAGGATACCCCTGTGAAGAGAGGCTAAAAAGGTTAGGGCTCTTCAACCTGGAAAAGAGACGGCTGAGGGGAAATATGATAAAGATCTATAAATTAATGAATGGAGTGGAATGGGTTAATGTAGATCGATTGTTTATGCCATCAAAATATAGAAAGACTAGGGGACATGCAATGAAGCTATAGGGTAACCTATTTAAAACTAATAAGAGAAAACATTTTTTCACTCAACATGTAATCAAACTCTGGAATTTGTTACTGGAGGATGTAGTAAAAGCTGTTAGTGTAGCCGGGTTTAAAAAAGGTTTGGAGGAGTGGCCTAGTGGTTGGGGCAAGGTACTTCAGGCCGGAAGGTCGGAGGTTCAAATCCCACTAGAGGACAGCAACCTTGGGCCAGAAGGACTGGGGTTTCTAGTCCCACAGGTGCTCCTTGTGGTCTTGGGCAAGCCACTTAACCCTCCATAGCCCATGTTCCCTGTAAAATAGTTTTCTCCAAGTTATAATGCCCTGTTCAATGTAATTTCAGTTTGTTCAATGTAAACCGCACTGATGCAGAATAGCGCGGTATATAAGAGAATGTAAATAAATAAATAAAATAAGTTCCTGGAGGAAAGGTCCATAAACCATTATTAAAGAGGACCCGGGATATCCACTGCTTGATCCAATACAAGCATTGTGGAACCTGTGTCTTTTAGGGAAACTGCTAGGTACTTGGGACCTAGATTGGCAACTGCTGGAAACAACATACTGGGCTTGATGGACCTTGGTCTGACCTAGTATGGCATCTCTTATGTTCTTATAAAAAGGCCAACATTCAGAATATTTATTCTACCCTTCTCCCACTCCTGACCAGCAGCATTTTGGCTGTTCCAGAAGCGCAGCTTTAGTTTAGCAAGATAAATTTAGGTTCATACTCATACTGATACTCATTGTTAACGGGATAAGTCGGGCAGCCTAAACAGTATATGAAGCAGCCAGACTTATCTGATTCAAACTATTCAAATAACTAATCTGGACAGCTTTAACCAAACATGGCCTGCTGAATGATGATGTTGTTGTTAAGTGCCCTCAAGTCTGTGTCAACTCATGGCGACACTCTGGATAGCTGCTCTAAATGGTATTCAGTCAGGCGACTCATTGTTGATAGAACAGCATCCATAGATGCTGTTATTGTATAGGTCCATCTCATTGTGGTCTTCCTCTTCTGCACTGACCTTTAACCTTGCCAAGAATGATGTCTTTCTCCAATGATCTCTCTCTTCACATGATGTGTCCAAAGTATGAAAGTCGAAATCTTGTCATCTGAGCTTCTAAAGAAAGCTTTGGTTTGATCTCCTCTAGTACTGTCTGGTTTGTTCTTCAGGCAGCCCATGGTATATCCAGTGTTCTTCGCCAGCACCATAATTCAAAGGCATCAATTTTCTTCCTGTCTATCTTTCACATCCATAAGATGTTATTGAAAATACCATGGCTTGGACAAGTCGAAACTTTGTATGGAGAGAGACATCTCTGCTCTTGAGATTCTTATGTAGGTCCTTTACAGCCATTCTGCCAAGAGCAATGCGTCATCAGATTTCTTGACTGCTTGCCATTTTCTTATTGATTATTGATCCAAGCAGTTTAAAGTTGTCCATTATTTCAATTTCTTCTCCATCAACAATGAATTTATTGATTTTGCCAGTTGTCAGAATCATTGTCTTCTTTACATTAAAGTGCAGGCCCATTTTAAGACTATGTTCCTTGATCTTGAGAAGCAAATGTTTCAGCCAGTTTTGTGGTATCAGCAGCATAGCGAAGGTTGTTGATGAGTCTTCCACCAATCTTCACATTTCAGTTGTCTTCATACAATCCTACTTCTTTGATGATTTGTTCTGCATATAAATTAAACAGGTAGGGGGAAAGTATGCAGCCTTGTCGTACACCTTTGCTAATTTTAAACTATTCTCTTTCACCTTGTTCCACTCAAACTGTTACTTCTTAAACATAAGAAATGCCATCCTGGGTCAGACCAAGGTCCATCAAGCCCAGTATCCTGCTTCCAACAGTGGCTGATCCAGGTCACAAGTACCTGGCAGGTACTTGATCAATGAATATGTTGTGTAAGAGAATTATTAGGTGTTTGGTATACCCATGCTTCTTAATGTGGCCCAGAGTTTCTCATGGTTTACACTGTCAAAAGCCTTGCTGTAGTCAATAAAATACATATAGTTATCCTTTTGGTATTCTTTTGTCTTTTCAAGGATCCATCTCACATCTGTGATGATGTCTCTTGTTCCTCGCCCTTTCCTGAACCCTGCTTGCACTTTAATACTTATCAAAATCTTGATATGGGGGGCAGGGGGAGCAAAGAGAAAAAGTTAATCTAAGGGAGGCACAAGGTTGAAGGTTCACCTATGTCTAACGACAAACTATTTCAAAACTCATTAAACCGCCTGAGAGAGCTCTTTGACTTAGTCAAAGCCCTAACAAAAGACCCCTCCCAACAAAAAGAAGAAATAAAACTAACCCCACAAATGATGGTTGACCACTTCCAAACCTTGACCTGCCCTCAAAGCAATCACACATGCACTGCAACACTCCACCAAGCCATAATAGCACAAAACCTAAAATCACCTGGGATTCCTTCTCAACCATCACAGTCAAACAACTGAAAAGAGTCATCACAGGCATTAACACTACCATCTCCCCTTGATCCCTGTCCGGTTAACTGGATCAAGGCTGCCAGAATAGAGTTACTCCCTACAGTACTCAAAGTTGCTCAACTATCTTTACACCAGTGGTTCTTAACCCAGTCCTCTGGGACCCCCAAGCCAGTCAGGTTTTCAAGGTATCCACAATGAATATGCACGAGATAGATCTGCATACAATGGAAGCAGTGCATGCGGATCTCTCTCATGCATATTTATTGTGGATACCCTGAAAACCTGACTGGCCTGGGGGTCCCCCTCAGGACTGGGTTGAAAACCACTGCTCTATACAAAGGATATCTACCTCCAAATCTAAAGATGGCTTCCATCCGTCCAGTGAGGAAAGGAACAGGAAATTATGCAAATCAACCAACCTCATAAAGACTTATTGCCAGCCTATCACTCCTGACTAAGGTAACAGAAAAAAATCATACAAATACAGCTGCAGGACCACATCGACTCCCACTTCCCACTCAACCCCCAACAATATGAATTCAGGCCCCTCCATGGAGTCGAATCCCTCATGACTCCTTTAATGGACAACTTAATAAAGGGCTTTGACAAACCCAATAAGAAATTTATCTTGATCTTCCTCGATATCAAGTCAGACTTTGATTCCATTCCACACAACCTGATCATCCATCTCCAAGCACTCGGGCTAAGAGGCACCATGCTAAGCTGGTTCAAAACTTATCTATCGGATTGGCAGCTCCAAGTAAAAATGGGCACCGAAAGATCAACCCCATACACTCATCAGGGAGTCCCTCAAGGATCTGCCCTATCATCCCCCCCCCCTATTCAATATCTTCCTACAGCCTATCTGCTCAATCATACAAGCACACAACATACTTTATCACATATACACAGACAATATAATGATGTATGCTCCCATCACAACAACAAACACAATGCATGCAGATCTATCTCATGCATATTATGGATATCCTGAAAACCTGACTGGCCTGGGGTACCCTAGGACTCGGTTGGGAACCACTGCTCTAGATCAACGTCTCTCCCTAGCCTCCCACATCAGTAACATCACAAGAAGCATCTACTACAAACTCAAAACAGTATAACACCTAAAACCACTTTTGGATTCTCACAACTTAAGCTCAGTCCTTCAAGCACTCATCTTCCCCCATTTTGACTACTGTAACCTCATCTTTCAAGGCCTACTGAAATCTGCAACTCATCCACTTCAACTAGCCCTAAATACTGTGGCACGCATCCTCTGCAACACCCCGAGAGTGGAACACACCACTACTCAGACAGCTACACTGGTTGCCCATTACTGAATGGATCAAATATAAATCCACACTCAGTCTTCAAAGTCACTCATGGCCTGTCCTCCATTCACCTCCAATCCTTAATACAGAAAATACCTGACAATAGAAACAAAAGAGCTGGTTCCCACAACACACTTCACATACCAGCATTAATAACCAAGACCAACGGTACCATATCAAAGAGAGCATTTTCCCTACTTGCACCGACCCTATGGAACTCAATCCCAACCAGCTTACGTGCCACAAAGGACCTAACAGTCGTCAGAAAAAACATAAAAACATTTCTATTTTTGGACCACTTCACTGATGACAAAACAACCACAGAGGACAAAAACGTAACCATCAAAACTTCATCAGAACCATGCCATCCCTGCATTTCCCCCCCCCCCCCCCCTTTAGCCACTTATGTAAATATAAAACTTATAGGTGCTCAACCCCACAGCATCAGTCATATTTTTATAGCTCTGTCCTAATGTTTAATGCTATACATTCTATGCTAACATTCTGGATTCTATGTAAAGCCACGTTAGGTTATGTTGCTTCATGTGAACTGCTTTGACTTTTAGATTTAATGGTATATAAGCACAGTTAAATAAATACCACCCTTGCACTATCTCTGCTTCCACATCTCAAATATGATTTCAAAATAGTATAGAATCTTGCTTCTAGATGGACCCTGTGATGAATTCAGAGAATACTTCTCTCAGTTGATGGTCCATTTATGATCTTGTGACAAAGAAACTGCATTTTTTTAATAATCTCACAGCACTGCAGGTATGTCAATCCACTAACAAATATATCATCCAAAAATGAAAAGGCAGCATGCTCTGTATCCTAGGTTCAATAATCAAAGCAAAAACACTGTAGATGGGCTGAAGTAAGAAAAAACCCTTTATTAATAATGCCGTCACTGAAGACAGTCCTTAATTATGATTGATGACATCTGGCAAATGGAAGATACATAAAGATCCAGAGCTATAAGGGTGTCCCGTGTTCTGACTACTCCCATCAATAAATGAAGGGAGTCCATCCTGCAGTGCTGAACTGCACAGACATGTAAAAGAAAATAAAAATTAAGTCGAGAATGGCACAATAAGGCCCAGATTCGTTTGGCACCAAAGTGGGAAAAAAGTGGAAGAAGAAACTGTTCCCTTCTAGACCCCTCTTCATAAACACTCTTCCTAATATTCCTTCTCCATAACTTCTATTACGTACGAACTCTGTCACTCAGACAAGAACAAACTAACTAACACCTTAATACAAACAGAAAATGATCAGCCTACACATAAGCCCAACCGCTAACCATCACACGTGTTCTATCCACCCACAAATGCACATGTAACATCTAAATGAGTTAGAGTATTGTACATAGTATAGAGTTAACTTGTACATAGTTTTCCCGGTTTATCCCATGTTTAATTTCCTGTTTCATTGTAAACTCAATGTTGCCTGTATGCATTGTAGTATGTTTTTGTTCGATGTACACCGCACTGATTATAATAGCGTGGTATAGAAGAAATGTTAAATAAATAAATAAAATAAATAACATTTTAAGCACAGCCTGTGAAATCTGAGAAGCTGAGCTGTATGTTCTCAGAGCATGGAGGGCTAAATGAGTTCAAAACGCACAACAGTACGATGCTGATCCACAAGTCAGCTTTTCTGTCCCCCAAGCTGGCCAGGTTTGCTGTGGAGGTACTGTTCCCAGTCCCAGATCAGCAGTAAGGTAGAGAGTGTGGGGTACAAGGGGACGGGGCCATTGCTCAAGGATTACTCTTCAGGCTTGATTGTATAACAAGACAGCTATGTGAGAAACCCAAAGAGAAGCCTACTGTAAGGGAGATTTTAGAGTTAGCTCATGCCTTTTTCAAGAGGAGCTCAAGGTGAGTTACACTTATCTGTAGTAGGTATTTTTTCCTATGCCTTGGAGGGCTTGCATTCTAAGTTTGTACCTAAGGCAATGGAGGATTAAGTGACTAGCCTAGATCACAAAAAGCAGCAATGGTATTCAAACTGTGCTTCCCCGATTCTCAGCTCACTATTCTAACCATTAGGCTACTCTTCCACTCCTATTTAAGCCTATTTTATAAAGGCAACAAAGGCACCTATTGTGCTTTTATAAAAATAGGTCCTCAGAACTAGCCCCAGCAGCACCCAAATTTATACCTCCTGTGAAAAATATGTGCATGTACTCACGTATTTTAGAACACACACATACATCGCTAAACTATGCTCCTGGAAACACGTATGGCAGGTGTATTTCTACAGCCACATAATTTTATAAAAGGTATTTTCCATAAGTAAAGAAAACTTATACATGTGGAAAATCCTTTATAAAATTACCCCTTGGAGAACCTGTCTCAGGGCCTATGATTTCAGGGTTCCAAAAAGAGCCTCAGTGTGTGCCCCCAGGCCCAAGACGGTCACTGCAATAACCAGACTGCCAATCTATTTACTAATCTGCATTACCAGCCTATAACTAGAGCTTCTGATTCTAAAGGTTTATAAAGTAAATTTAGGTGTTTATTTTCAAGTTAAATAAATGCTTAGGGAAGGCACCAAGGATCTATATATAATTGATGCTTTCACATGTTAAAAATGTGCCTAAGATTTAATTTTATCTATTTTTCACAGGCCTTTCAATAAATTAAGGGTTGGTATGCACTCACTTTGTCCTATTATGATTCCCACTATATTCAAATCCCTCTTTAGCCCAGCAGTTACGCACTCCCCTCCTCCCTAAATCTTTCAGGATCTGTGCAGTGAAAAAACAGCACCAGGAGGTTTCCCTCCCCACCCCCCACAGAAAAAAAAAAGAAATTAGCTGTATCAAAAAAAACTCGAGCACAGTGAAAGCTTCAAACCAAGATCCAAAGAACTCTCAGTAAATCAAGAGCATCTTCAGGGCCTATGCACAGCCCTATAAGTTACCCTTGGCATCACCAGGCCTATCTTCCAGGAGTCCCTGTGGGCGAGCTACACCAAGGACTTCACCATGTCACCAGGCCCACCACAAAGAGCAGCCAGCTCTTAAGAAGGAATCTTCTCAATCACAGTTTAAAGTCAGCATCCGCCAACTAAGTGCAGACCCAGAGCCGCCATCTGGGCCTCCTCCACCACTATGCACTTGGAAGAGACTCTGACCCAGTCTTAGAAAGGACCAACCACCTAGGATGTCCGCTACCAACCTTACAGCCTCTGGGCTATTCAGCAGAGAATGGATCCAACATTACAGAGCTTGTCTCTGGGCGTGCACACAGCGCTGCCCAAGAACTTAAGGTAGTGGTGGCTATAAAGACATTCTGAAGGAGAGCCTTGACCCTCCAAACCTGAGACTCCGAAAGCATAGCACTTCCCTCCACAGGAATAGTCATGTGCTTTGTCATGATCATGACCAGAGCTTCCACTCCAGGGAGCCCAAATGGATGATCCCACTCTTTCTTGGGCAGGGTGTACAGCTAAGAAATTACTTTAGGACCCCTAGGACCCAGCTTGGGGGTTTCCTCACCAAACCTCTATGTGCTGCTGCACAAGAACAAGTTGATAACCTCATCGAAAAGCAGGCTCTACTACAGGGCAGGGCTGGCACCAGAGTTGGTTCAAGGTGCTGTTACTCTAGGCAAACCTTAAGCCTCTACTGGCTGTCAGAATCTATTATTTAGCTTTGAATGTCTTGTATTTTGCCCTGCGCCCCCCCCCCCCAACAAGCTGATACCCTAGGCAGCAGTCTAGTTTGCCTAATGGTTGGGCTGGTCCTGCTATCAGAGCTGCCATGGCATTCTTAAAGGTAAATAAAAAAATAACAGACCCATCTATGAAATAGGCAAATCATGGAGAACCTAATCTTCCACCAAAAGAATCCCCCCATTCTCCTCAGACTTACATTCCCCCAACCCAGAAGAAAGGATGGGTGAAGTGGGATGACAGAGGTGCTCAAGGGTCCCAGGTCACCAGCAGGGGAGGCAGAGACCTCTGACCTCCATGCAGTGGGCTGCCAAGCAACTAGAAGAGATTGAAAACAGCCTGTGATCTGTTGCTATTGTGCAAGCTGATTGAAAAGGAGGAACCCCAGGACACTGAAGGGTCTCCAGGGTCCAACAGACCTATAGCTAGAGCCATTACACCAAGCTCTACGTCCACCAGGATGAAACAGCTATCTCAAAGGGCAACAGTAGTCACTGGCAGGAAAGAAAAAAGTGAAGGAGCAGCAGGGTCCAAAGAAATGGCCTAGGGCCTTGGGCCCCTCATGGAGTGTCCCAAAACATCAAAAAAGGTGCTCTGGGCATTCCAGCCATTATCAAGGCAAAAAACAGCAGCCACGTTAAAAATCTTGGGGGGGGGAGGGGTCGCAGGCTGCAACGGGGTGATGCAGCTGAAGACTGCAGTGGCAAAGTTTAAAAAAAGACCACAAAACAAACACACACACACACGAAGCAGGGCCATAGCAACAAAGGAGTCCTGAAAACGGAACCCCAAGATCCATCAGGCTGACCAGGAAAACAAGTGCAGGGAAGTCCCAAATTTTATTTATTTTATTTTATTTATTTATTGTTTCTTATATACCGCACTAAATCAGCGCGGTTCACATAAAACAAGGTTGTGCCAGCGGCACTTACATTGAACAGGAATCTTAACTTGGATATCAACTGGGTTTAACTATGTACAACAACAATCAATTGAAACATTATATACAGGATTACTTAATTAACAACGTACATGTATTCGCAGGGGGTGTCAGTTGGTAGGCTGTGAGTAGTGTAAGAGAAAGAGGTAGTGTTTAAGCGCTTTTCTGAATTGTGCTAGGTCCGTTATGGTTCTGATAGTTGCTGGAAGGGCATTCCAGCAACTTGGGGCATAGAATTGAAAGGCTCTATTCCTTGTTTGCTCTGTACATTTAGTTATTTCCTTGGGGATCAGTAGTGTGTTGGTGGTGTGCAATCTCCTTTCTCTATTGGCTGCAACAGGGTGGATCATGTCCTTTAATGCTGGAGGGGCTAACTTATTGATGATCTTGAAAGTGATGATGGTTACCTTGTAGGTTAAGCGGCAGTATATTGGTAACCAGTGTAGGTTCTTGAGGATCGGAGTGATGTGATCATCTCTGGCTGCTCCACTCAGTACACGTGCGGCAGCATTCATCGCTAGCTGTAATGGGTTTAAAGTGTTTTTAGGGAGGCCTTGCAGGATTACATTTGCGTAATCAAAGTGGGGGGTCACCAAGGCCTGAAAAACTGTTCTGAAATCCTCGGGTTGCAGCAATGGACATAGATGACGTAAAGTTCTTATCTTGTGGTAGATTTGTTTGATGGACTTGCTGATGTGAGCTTTGAAATTGAGGTGTTGGTCCAGTGTCACCCCTAGGTAGCGGATGCTGGGTCTTCTTTGGAGTTCTGCGTTCTTTGTTTTTATTGTTGCTGGAGGAGCAAACTTCTGGCTTCTTGTCACAAATAGTACTTCAGTCTTGTTGAAGTTGATCTTGAGATATTGGGATAAGAGCCAGTCAGCTATGGCATCGAAGCAGTTTATCAGCTGTGTAAAATCTGGATCCTCAGTCGAAAATGGGGTATATAGCAAAACACCATCCGCATAGAGCAGGCAGGAGATGTTAAATGAGCGAATTAATTCACAGAGGGGTTGCATATATATATTAAACAGGAGGGCAGATAGGGATGAGCCTTGGGGTACACCCTGTGTTTGTTGGAATGGTTGCGATGTCAAGTTTCCAATCCGCACCTGCTGCCATCTATCGGATAGGTAGGATTTGCACGAAAGCAAGGCCGAATCATTTATTCCCTTGTCTTGTAATCGCACCAGAAGTTTAAGGTGGTTTACAGAGTCGAACGCGGCCACGATGTCAAGGAAAATTAGTGCAAACCCTTTTTTGATAGAGTCAATTCCAGTGATGAGAGTGTTGATGAGTGTGGTAAGGAGAGATTCAACCCCATGGGATTCTCTGAACCCATGCTGGCATGGGTCAAGGAGGGCGTTTGAGTCAATATGATCCTGTATCTGTCGCTGTACCGTCTTCTCAATTATCTTTGCCAACAGCGGGATGCTGGATATGGGTCGATAGGAATCAACCTTCAGGGTATCCAGTTTAGCGTTCTTCAAAAGTGGTTGAATGGACGTCTGCTTGAGTCCTGCAGGGAATTGACCAGTGGAAAAGGAGCAGCTCATGATTTAGGCTATTATTGGGCTGACCTCATGGCGTAGAGATCTTATCCAAAAGGCTGGACAGGGGTCATTCTGGGCGGTGGTGGCACTGGTATTTGCTATAGTGTGCTCAATGCTTTCTTCTAACGGAACTGAAAAGGTGGTGAGTTGCTTAGGTGGGCTCTTAGCAGGACTGGATGGTGTTCCTTTATTAACCTTATTGGATTTGGCTTTATTGTAGTCCGCATAATCCTGGGGAAGTATCGCTGTAGCTTGAGATGGTGATGCCTCCTTCGATAGGGACTTCACGATGTTGAATAGATCGTGTGGCTTGTTCAGGGAGCGGCTTAACAACACTAAGTGATATTCCTTAATTTTGGAGGAAATTAGACCTCGATGGGCTTGCAGGTGTGAGCTATAAAGTGTCAGGTCTGTTTGAGTCTGGGTGCGTCGCCATTTCCTTTCTAGTTTTCTCAATGTTTGCAGAGAAGTCTTGAGTTCCATTGTATACCAGCATGCAGGCGACCTCCTATTTGGTTGACTCTTCATGATATGTGATTTACTTTGGGTAGGCCCCTGTGCACTGGCTTTCAGGTTGCTATTCCAGGAATCCAGCACCTTGTCGATGTTCGGTGATGCAGTATTAATATTGGGGAGGACATTCTTAATAATTTCTTCACTGTCAAAGGCTCTGAAACGTCTGGAGTGTGCTCTTCCTGTATTGATTAGATTTGCAGCCTGTGCTCTCTCTTGTTGGAGGGGAAGCTGGAATGTGATTAAATTGTGGTCTGACCAAGGTATGGGGGAAATGCTTAAATTGAATTTATGGTCTGTCTTGGTCACCAGCCGGGGGCAAAAAATAAGGTCTAGCGTGTTTCCTTTTTGATATGTAGGGGCATCGATTATCTGATCATACTGTAGGTTATGGAGTGCTTCGAGGAAGGCTATGGAATGGGTGGTCTGGAGGGCTGGAAAATTAAAATCACCCAGTATCCAGTTGGGTTTACGTGGGTTTGATGGGTTAGATGCTAGCTCGATTATGGTTGCAAGATCGTCAGTGGATGAGGATGGGGATCTGTATACAAGGTTGATTGTATTGTAATTGTTGGTTATAGTGATAGTGTCTAGGTGGGTTGAACTGTTGGAGCTAAGTGTTTGATAGTGTAGGTCTGTTTTAGCAAGAATGAATGTACCACCCCCCCACCCCTGCGAGTGGTTCTGTGGCATGAGTGAAATGAAAAGTCAGGGGGGGGGTGAGAGTTGGTTGATGAGGATAGAGTCCGAGCTATTGAGCCATGATTCCATCACTAGTAGCATGTCTAGGTTAAGCTCAGAAATGAGTGCAGGGATGGCTGGCCACTTTTTCCGGACAGAGCGTGCGTTTATGAGGGCACATCTTAGGTTGCGTAGGTCTTGTGGCTGCTTAGTTTTCGTGGTGCGTATAAGTGGTATGTGTATTAAGTGAGGGTGTGTTATTTGAGGGCTATCAAGTGGCAGGTGGTGTGTGTTACTGTGCTCTCTCCATCCGTGTCCTCTTATGACCCTGATTGTGTTAATGCTGGCTGCCTCAATGAGGGATTTATTGAAGGCATTACTGAGTAAGTATACTGTGAAAAGGATTATGCTGAGTGAGGGCATTTTAATGGTTTATATGAGAGTCTTAGTGCAGAAGATGGTTGTTTGTGTAGTGTATGTTCTAGTAAAGTCGGCATAGGGAGGTTGTGTGAGACTTCTTGCAAAGGCACTAACTGTTAGTTAGCTGTTGGCAGTATATTATTGCGCGCAGTACAGTACCCTAATACACAATGGCAGTAAGATCATATTGTAACACGAGGTATATCTATTTAAACATATGTCAGCGGTGCGAGGGATTATCTTCAACAGTCCTTAGCTTTCTGAGTGAAATGCCCACACAGACCCAGGAGACTCAGCTGCAAATCAAAATCGTTATTTTTCTTAATTTGGAGCTGCTTTATTTCAATGCAACAACGGACCCAAACAAACCGCCCACTGAAATCAATGGAGGAAAAAATAAACAAGCAAAAATAAAGGAAAAAAAATGTATGCAGATCAAGGACTGCAAGAGGAAAGGGCCAACTTACCAGTCCCCCCTCAGGGGACCTGTGGGGTCCTTCTGCCCCTCTCTCTGGCCCACCAAGCGTTAGAAACCTGTGGGAAACAGCACTGGACACAAGGCAACTGTCAACCTGAGGAGACGGGGGCGTGCCCGAACAACAATGGACCCAATTGGACTCATTCAAAATGACCACGGCACTGTAGCATGGGCCAGGAGAAGCAGGACTATCTGCACTGCTACACCAGTCCAAACACCTTCCCACCATCTGGACGCACACAAATAGTAGCTTCTCTCAGTGCTGCACCAGTAGAAATACTGAGTGATGACATCATTGAAAGTTATTCAATTCTGCCTCCATCTGTTGGAAAGGGAAGATCACCCACAAGTCAGGACTGGCCTAGCAGAATGATAAGGAAGATTACTGTACATATGTATAATAATGAATGGAATGAAAATGGAAGAGAAGGAAAGAGAAAGAAAGAGAAAGATGTGTAGAGTAAAAGGATAGACATTTCACTGCAAACGTTTTGAGGCTTGCATCTAATTTATATATTTATCCTACAAGATTATGGAAGGTTGACAATGTGTTTCATGTTTGAGTAGCCTTTTATAATTCTCCCCCCAGACAAATCAATCTTCTACCGAATCAGTCCACTTCACAAGATATGCTCAGACGTAGTGTCCCTTAAGACAGAAGAACTGTTTTCTCGCACATGGCCTTTTCCACCTTGACTTTTATTCATGCCACCGTCAATGTCATAAGAACAAAGACCTACCACACTTGCCTCCAGAACATTAACAATTTATTAATTCATTTATAACACATTTATATACTGCCTTTTTGGCAGTTATACAAAGCAGTTCACAATACATTTGAATTTCTTTATTTATTGATTTACTAGAAATTGATAACCCACTTTTCTTCCATTTCTTTCTTGATAGCATTTCCTTCATATGGGGCCCCCCATTCTGTCAGATATTTTAATTCATTAATGTTCATGATCTTAGATCTATTTTTGGTTAGATATTCCAGAGCTATTATCCCATAGAATTCTTATTATGAGGAAAAGAGATAGGTTTCTCCAAATTTTGGCATGCTGAATTCCAACAGATCACAAGATGAAGTTGCAGAATTTACTGAACCAGCAGAACATGTGATGTCCTTTATTCTTAATACTTGATGACACTTTCTTGCATTGGGGTAGCAGATCTCAATGTATACTTTGAATACCGGAAGAAAGAAAGCCAAAAAATGCACTAACTGATGTTTTGGGGTTCAGTGGATCAAGCAAAGGGCAGTCAGAGAAGATAAGTTCATAGCAGAAAAATTAAATGAATTATTTGCTTCAGTCTTTACTGAAGAGATGTTGATACCTACATTAGAAATAGTCTTGATGGTGATGATTCAGAAGAATGGACGCAAATCATGGTGAACCTACAAGATGTCACAGAACAAATTAACAAGCTAAAAGAGTGGCAAATCACCCAGACCAGATGGTGTAACATCCTAGGGTTCTGAAAGAACTCGGGAAAAAATACTACAGATCTATTAATAGATATTTGCAACCTATCATTAAATTCAGCCATGGTATTAAGACCGGTGGGTGGCAGTTTTTAAAAAGGGATCTGGGGTATTCAGGAAATTATAGATGAATGAACCTGGCATCGCGATGCCAGGCAAAACAGTAGAGACCATTCTGAAAAACAAAATTACTGATCATCATCAATAAACAGTTTAATGGGTCAGACTCGCAGTGTTTCTCAACCAGGGTGTTGCAACGCCCTGGTGTGTCACAGAGCCAGGGAAAGCAGATCTGTGGCTCCAAAGGTGCAGCAGTGGCAGAAGTAGTAAGCACAGTGGCAGGAGATGAGGCTGCACGAGTCCCAGCATTCTTATAAAGTTTATGTTGAGCTGTGCTTCTTCCCCATGCAGCACGTAGTATATCAGTTCTGGACTTCAAATAAAATCATATTAAGTGCTACTTGCTGAGGCTCACATGACCACGTTTCCACATAGGAAAGGTTGCACTGTTGGTACGGAGAGGAGAGAGCGAGAAGGCAGAAATGCTGGGCTATAAAAGCGGTGAAAGAGAGAAGGAAGATGCCGAGCTACAAGAGTGGGTGGGAGGGTGAGAGAGAGGGAAGATGCCAGGCTGAATGGGTGGGGAAAGGAGAGAGGGGGACAATGCCCAGCTACAAAGATGGGTGGGGTGAAGAAAGAAAGAGAGAGGATCCTGGACTACAAGGGTGGGAGAGTGAAGATGCTGGGCAATGGTTGGAATCATGTGGGAAAGACCATGGGGGGGGGGGTTGTCAAGGAGTTGAATGAAAGCAGAATGATAACTACAAAGAATAGATATGTGGTAACGGGGAGTGGGTGAAAGACAGAAGGGAATACGAGGCCAGAGAAGGATCAAAGTGGGAAATGAGAGAGCTAGGTAGATCGGCTGAGCAGGAGATGAGAGGTAATAGGTACAGTATGTGACAATTAAGGAGACTGAGGACGGGAGGATAAAAAAAAAGGCAGAGGGAGAGATTTGAGAGGACAGAGGCAGAAGAAATAGAGAAAAATAAAAGGGAATGATCAAAATATGTCAGAGACAATTGCACAAAGGGAATGGAGGAAGATGGGAAGCAAGAGGAGAAAAGATAAATCAACTGCAGACACTGTAAAGAAAATTAACAGAGGACAGACGATGAGAAACTTGAGTCCAACATGATTGAAAAATAAAATGCTCGAACAGAAGTAGTAAGTACTACTTTATTTTGAATTTATTAACTGGAATATGTTAGCTTTGGGAAATGCTAACATATTCCAGTTAATAAACTGGCTTTGCATTCTGTTCAGTACAAGGGGAAATGCATTTCTGGTTTTATTTTTGTAGTGTTGCAGTATCTACCGAGTTCGACTACTTGGGGGTCCCAGTTCAAGTTTTGTCTTCATGTTTCTCTTTCTAATTTGTGGTGTCTTGTTCTGATATGGCAAAATGATTAAGGGGAGAGAACTGCTTCCTTCCGGAAAAAGGCTAAAGAGGTTAAGGCTCTTTAGTTTGGAAGAGAGATAACTGAAGGAGAAATAATAGAAGCTTATGAATCATCAGTTGGACAGGTCTGGTAAATCGGATACAGCTGTTTATCCACTCATATGGTACCAAGACTGGGGAACAGGAAGACCAAGATGAAGCTCTGAAGAGGAGAACAGTGCAGTTGCGCTCCATGGGGTATGTTTACAAAGCAACGGTAGCAGCCTCTGCGATATCGGAGCTGCTGCCCAATTCAACATACCCCCATGACTGTGGCTTCCTGGAGAATGGGAAAGTACAAATTGAAGGTATGAGAATCTTCACCACCCCCCTCAATCTCTAATTCCCCTTACTGCAAAGTGATGATTCTGGACTTGTCTCCCGTACACCCACGCAGAGCTCACGGGTTTCTGTTTGGGACTTTGTTATGTTTTGCTGCCCTGTTACCCAGCTTTGGGGTTAGGCCTTTGCTCTCCCTTCTTATATCGGGATGTCTAGTACTAGTTTTAATTTTTTATTTACTTAGAAATGGTGAATAATTTATAGTACTTTTCTCTGTCAAGCAATGCTGGTATGATTTGTTGAAAATGTATAAATAATGATAGCACTTTTAAAACTAATTGGAGAAAGTATTTTTTACCCAACATACAATTAAGCTGTGGAAATTGCTGATGGAATCTATGGTGAAAGCAGTTAACATAGCTGCGTTTAAAAAGGGTTTAGATAAGCTCTGGGAGGAAAGGTTAATAAACCATTATTAGGCAGGGAGGCTTGGGAAAGCCATTACATATCCACTGGTGTAAGTAAAAAAGAAACGACTGATTCTCTGGGATCCTTCCTTGTACTTGTGAGTTGGATTGGCTGCTTTTGGAAAGAGTGAAAAGAGACTTCCTCTTTTTACTTATCCATCAGCTTTCCATCTACATCTTTCACCTTCTTCCTAACCCATTTCCCCCATTCTTATCCTTTCCCTAGTCTTCCCTTTCACTGCCTCTCACTCTTTACTACCTTCTATTTATCCCAGACTCCCTAGTACCCCAGGAATGGAGCTAGGGTTTCTGACACCTCCTGCAACTTATAAATTGGTGCCCCTGCCTACCCCTAAATTCTAGAATCTCATCCTCCTTTTCTACTCCCTCCTTTTGCTGGGCCTGTCGCCACCACTCTACCCTACTACTGTGAGCACCATTTAACTGGGTCTGCATGCGCGGCTCAGACCTCATCAGACTTACTCCTGCCATTTCCTTCCAGAACCATGCAGCTTAAAGCCAATAAGAGCAAAGTCATGCAGAAGTCATGCCCCCCCAAAACGTTGGCTCCTCCTGCCATGCTTGAGGTGTTTACAATATTGTGTCAATCCTGCTATTACCCCATTTCTACCCTCTTTGCTCACATTCTTCCCAACTCTCATCCCCTCACCAGCTTCAGTTCCTCCTATGTAAGTCAACCTCTTTCCCACCTCCAGACCTCGTTACTGTTTCTGATCCCTACCCAGTCACAGAATACCTCCTTTCACTACTTCTAGGAAAGAACCATCCAAACCATGGTTACACAATGCAAGGTTCCACATTAGGAACCATCACCCAGGAAAAAGATTCATGCATCATCATGGATAATATGTTGAAATCCTCCGCCCAGTGTGCTGCGTCAGCCAAGAAAGCAAATAGAATGTTAGGAATCAAAGAAATGAATGGAGAATAAAACCAAGGATATTATAATGCCTCTTTATCGTTCCATGGTGCGACAGCATCTTGAATTTTGTGTGAAGTTCTGGTCGCCATATCTTAAAAAGGATATAGCAGAATTAGAAAAGGCACAGAAAAGAGCCACCAAAATGGTAAAGTGGATAGAAAGATATCCCCCTATGAGGAAAGGCTTAAAAGGTTAGGGCTCTTCAAACTGGAAAAGAGAGAGCTGAAGAGAAATACGATCGAAGTCTATAAATTAATGAATGGAGTAGGACGGGTCAGCACAGAAAGGTTGTTTACGTCATCAAAAAGTAGCAAGACTAAGGGACACGCAATTAACATAGTAACATGACTGCAGAAAAAGACCACATGGCCTATCTAGTCTGCCTTTTAAACAACTGCAATAGTGCCCTTTTTTCCTTTAGAGGATCCTCTGTGTTTGTCCCATATTTTTTTAAATTCAGATACTGTCCTCATCTCTACTACCTCCACTGAGACTATTCCACACATCTACCACTATTTCCTTAAAGAAATATGTCTGCATATTACAGAACATTGTAGCAATGAAGATACAATGTAACCCATTTATGAGTAATAAGAGAAAATATTTTTCCACTCAACACGTAATCAAACTCTGGAATTTGTTACCATAGGATTTAGTAAAAGCTGTTAGTGTAGTTGGGTTTAAAAAAGGTTTGGACATGTTCCTGAAGAAAAGGTCCATAAACCATTATTAAAGAAGACCCGGGCAATCCACTGTTTACCTTGGGACAAGCATTGTGGAACTTATATACCTTTCTGGAAACCTGCCAGGTACTTGTGATCTGGATTGGCCACTGTTGGAAACTGAATACTGGGTTTAATGGATCTTGGTCTGACCCAATATGGCATTTATGTTCTTATGTTCTATTTCCAGCCACCTCTCATTCAGCTCTTTCCCAGCCCCCATGATCTCTCCTCGTGGTTCCAGCATGTCTCGTTCCTCTGTCCTGACCACTCATGCCCATCCAGCATCTCCCCTTTCTTTACCTTTCTTGCAGCTGCCAATGCCGTATTCCCTGACCCCAAGTTCTGAAATGCATCCAAAACATCAAAAACAAAAGTAAGAGCAGGGCCTTTGAGCCCATGCTGGCAACTCAAGACCTACCATGTTTCTGCCCTCTTTGACACAGACTTCCTGTTTCCGATGGCGATATGGCAGGGCCCCAAGCACATGCATGGGTCCAAAGGCACCGAGCTTGCTTTTATTTTTTGACTTACTGGCTGCTCCTTCAGCACCCTCCCCCCTCAGACCAGTGCCTGAGGGTGTCGCAGTTCTTTCCTGTCTCCCATTATCAGTACACTACTGACAAAATTCTAACAAGAACAGAAAGACCCCTAACCGGCTAGAAAGACATTTTTGGAAGTGTCATTTCTGCCAAAGGCGGCGTTAAAAATACTGACTGAAAGGCTCTCCAAACTTTTCCACCTACCATATTCACTCTTATTTTGAACCTGCAAAAAGCTGCAAATAGGAATTATGCCTTAAAATTTGCAGGACGATCTCATATATAACTTTGTACCATGTAGAGGTCTTGTCTGTTGCTGTTCATTTAGAGAGCATTACTGTAGCTTAGGTCTGGTTATATAAATGGGACCTATTTACTAATATCAGACTAATACATTGGCCCTTAGCACAGTTTAGTAAACAAGGCCCTTACAGATCCACTGGTGCATACAATTTGAGCAGAGGTACCTAAACCTTTGCACAAACTAAATATTACAATACTGATGCAATTCAAGCCACAGGAAGGGGCTCGGATTTGAAACATTCATCATTTGTCTTGGCAAAGCATAAAAGGGAAGTGAAAATTGGGGAACAGAAGAACAAGAGGAGGAAGCAGGGCACTAAGCCTGGTAACAGAAAAGACGACCAGTTAGTTAGCAATGTCTGTAATTTAGGACAGAGGGAGTTATGTTAGACAAAGGGGGCGTTTTGTCTGCTTTTATATTAGCTAGCTCCTCAGGGACAGAGTTTTCGGAAAACAGCTTAAACCTCTACCTCACATCCATTCCTATTTGTGTTTGTTTTCAGAGGCCCCATTCCGTCCTTCATCTGTGAACATGGAACAGAAATATGTTATGAGGTTATGCTTTATCCTCGTCAGCCTCTATGTATTCCTCTCCTTCACTTTTAAGTCTCACAATGCGACCTTTACACTTCCCTCCTGTCACTAACACCTACTAAACATTCTTGTCACTAGGTTTTACTGTATGGAGAAATTTTCCATACCTGATCATTTCCTTTCTCTGAATATTAGTACAACAGTTTGGAGGAGGGGATACGCGCGCCGGCCAAAAGGTGGAGGCACACCAGAGCAATTTTCAATGATGTCATCATTTGCATAAGCGGTGGCGCTGCACTGAAAGAAGTCACTTTTGACAATTCCCAAGCAGAAAGCAAGACTGAAAACCCCAGAAAAAGTAATCTGTACAAACCTTTGGCTCTCTTACCATTTGCACTTTGCCAAGAAAGCCCAGGGGCTGGGTCGCGCACACTGCATTTGCCATACTTGACTCTGCATCAGGCACCGAAACCAAAAATGCAGTAAAAGGAAAGCACCTCCGCATTATGAGGTTGAATGCACAAAAGCTTAGCTCCCATTTGCTGGGCCACTTGTAGAACTACCAGGTAAACTGCCACACAATGACAGAGCTCCGCTATCTCTGTAGCCACCCCAGCACTGCAAGTGACGCCTTGCTTGTTCATGTATTCCACTGCTGTGGCACTGTCTGAGAACACTTTGACCACATTGCCCTCCAGGATGGACTGCAACCTCTGCAGAACCAGGCAAAATGCCCTAGCCTCTGCTCTACTCAATGATCAGAAAGCTTCAGGAGGAGACTAGCACCACGAACAAACTGACCCAGACGATGCACCCCCTAGAACAGCAGACTGGCATCCATGGTGACTGTCATCCAATCTGGCGACTCTAGAGGCATTCCATTCAACAGAGGGTGAGTCTGTAGCCGCCAACTCCCCCTTGATCTTCCAAGGAAGAGGTAGACGCTGTTCGACAAACTGAAGAAGGGAGACCAGCGAGTTTGGTGTCCCTGCAGGGGATGCACATGTGCCTTGCCCAAGTTAGCATTCATTCATTTTCATTTCATTAGATATTTTACCTGTTCTTACAGTAATCCCAAAGCAGAATACCAAAAACACATATACATTTAAAAAAAAAACAGATCAATATATTAATAACATCAGTTCCAGGGTCAATGTTATTGACTTCAAGAGCTGCAGGTAGTCCCGGACCCTGGGAGCTGCCTTAGAGCAAAAACCTCTGAGCTGCAGCTTTTCCAACCTTTCAGGGATGCGAAATACCCTGCCCAAGCAAGTGTTGAAGCCCCATCAGAGTCAGAGGCCAGGACTTCCCTATCTCGCACAATGCGTATCCTTAAGTATTAGGGTCTGGTCATAAACATCCCAAAATCCAGTCTAACTCCTACTCAGTCTCCATAAGAACATAACATAAGAACATAAGATATGCTATACTGGGTCAGACCAAGGTCCATCAAGCCCAATATCCTGTTTCCAACAGTGGCCAATCTAGGTCATACGTACCCAGCAGTTTCCCCAAAAGACACAGCTTCCGCAATGCTTGTACTGGGTCAAGCATTGATATCCTGGGTCCCTTCTTAATAATGGTTTATGGATCTTTCCTCCAGGAACTTCTCCAAACCTTTTTTAAACCCAGCTACACTAACAGCCTTTACTACATCCTCTGGTAACAAATTCCAGAGTTTGATTACACGTTGAGTGAAAAAATATTTTCTTTTATTAGTCTTAAATAGTTTACCCTGTAGCTTCATTGCATGTCCCCTCTTTCTATATTCTGATAACGTAAACAATCTATCTACGTTTACCCGTTCCACTCCGTTCATTAAGTTATAGACTTCTATCATATCTCCCCTCAGCCGTCTCTTTTCCAGGTTAAAGAGCCCTAACCTGTTTAGCCTTTCTTCATAGGAGTATCCTTCCATCCCCTTTACCATTTTGGTGGCTCTTCTCTGAACCTTTTCTAATAACGCTATATCCTTTTTAAGATACGGCGACCAGAATTGCACACAATATTCAAGGTGCGGTCTCACCATGGAACGATATAGAGGCATTATAATATCTTTTGTTTTATTTTCCATTCCTTTCCTTATGATACCTAGCATTCTATTTGCTCTCTTGGCTGCCGCTGCACACTGGGCCGAGGGTTTTAACATGTTATCCACAATGACGCCTAAACATTTTTTCTGGGTGGTGGTTCCTAATGTGGAACCTTGCATTGTGTAACCATAGTTTGGGTTGTTCTTCCCTAGGTGCATAACTTTGCACTTATCCACATTAAATTTCATCTGCAATTTTGATGCCCAGACTTCCAATTTATCAAGATCCTCTTGCAATTTTCCACAATCCTCTTGAGTTTTAACAACTTTAAATAGTTTTGTGTCATCTGCAAATTTGATAACCTCACTCGTTATTCCACTTTCCAGGTCATTTATGAATATGTCAAAAAGCAGCGGACCCAGCACAGATCCCTGGGGTACACCACTATTCACCTTTCTCCATTGGGAAAATTGGCCATTTAGCACAACCCTCTGCTTTCTATCTTTTAACTAGTTCCTGATCCACAGTAGTACACTGCCTCCTATCCCATGACTCTTTAGTTTTGCCAAAAGTCTCTGATGAGGGACCTTGTCAAAGGCTTTCTGAAAGTCCAGATACACTATATCAACCGACTCACCTTTGTCCACCTGTTTATTCACACTTTCAAAAAAACATAACAGATTAGTAAGACAAGATCTTCCTTGTCTAAAGCCATGTGGCTGTCTCCCATTAGGCCATGACTATCTACATGCTGAGTAATTTTATTCTTTATGATGGTTTCTACCATTTTTCCCAGTACTGACGTCAGGCTCACCGGTCTGTAGTTTCCCGGATCACCCCTGGAACCCTTTTTAAAAATTGGTGTTACATTGGCGATCCTCCAATCTTCAGGTATTAGAGATGATTTTAATGATAGATCACAGATTACTAATAGCAGGTCAGCAATCTCATATTTCAGTTCTTTCAACACCCTTGGATGTATACCATCTGGCCCAGGTGATTTGCTACTCTTCAGTTTATCTAATAGTTGTAATACATCTTCCCGATGTATCAATATTTCCTTCAATTCTTCTGCACCTTTAAATACCACTTCAGTCAATTATAATATTGTTATAAAACCGATAAGGAAGGTGCATTGGTTATTCAGGATTGTGATACATATATCCAAGAGATCCTACGTCAGGTAAAAGATACCACCTTCTATGTCAGACTGCGTGACGATCCAACCCCCTTTCTTATGAGCAAACTGGACACACTCATTTATATAGGCCAGCAGGGAGAGAGGGAAGGGAAAGAAGAAAAAGGGAGATAGGAATTCACTCTTTTCCTCCAACTCTCTAACAGTATCATATCCAGTTATGCCCACCATCTATATTCTCCCAAAAATACACAAATCTTTAGAATGCCCACCCGGCCGGCCAATTATTTCGGCAATTGGCTCATTATTTGAGCCTGTCTCTAAATTTTTAGATGTATTTTTAAGACCATTCGTACAGCAAGAGCCATCCTATGTGAGGGATTCCTCTCATATGTTACAGCTTCTGACAGAATACAATAGTCCCCAGGAAGGCATCATATCCACACTGGATATCAAGTCTCTTTACACAAAGATCACAAAATATGCAGCTTTGGGTATTTTAGAAGACACTCATTACTCACACCAGACAAGTACAGACCCTCACCCAATTCAATTGGCTACTTTAGCCATGACTCAGAATATTTTGTTTCCAGGAATTATATTATAAATAGATCAAGGGGGCTGCTATGGGGTTTTCCATGATACCCAACATTGCAAACTTGTATGTGGCACATTTTGAGAAGAAAATTTTAACCACTCATCCCTTCCAGGATTATGTATGTATCTGAAAGCGTTATATTGACAACATTTTTTTTAATCTGGAGAGGCACTCAGGATGTTCTTTCAGAATTTTTTAGTTGCCTTAACTCCCTTGACTTAAACTTACAATTTGAATATGAAAATAATTCTGAACAGATTGCATATTTGGATATAGTGATTAAGAACACTAAGGAGTGTTTATTACTACTCTTTATAGAAAGCCAAAAGATAGGAATTCCCTCTTTCATTTTTGCAGTTTTCACAATCTGACTTTAAAAGAGAATTTACCAGTTAGTCAATTTTTAAGAATTAGAAGACTTTGCACAACCAATGAAGAGTATGAAATTCATGCACGAGATATGAAGAAAAGATTTAGGGATCGTGGATATCCCCTTGGATGTATCGAAAAGCCTACACTAAAGCCAAGCTGTCGGAAAGATCCTCTTTACTCCAGGGTCGGTCTCGTTTTTCTTTGACATTTAACTTAACAGTTCAATCAGGATTTCACTTTCTTTGCCCCCCCATATATTTTCTGGGCACGTACTGGTCTGGGTCTATTTTGGTTTATCACTTTGAGTGAATCTTAATTATAATTTAAATTGATTTCCATATTTTTCATTACTTTTAAATTTTCTCCTCTTTTAGGTATTTATTGTTTTATTAGATTTATTCTGTTTTCCTGTCCTGTCTCCCCATCTTCCTTTCCCCCTCCCCCTACAAACCTCCTCCTCTTTCCCCCTCCTTCCTTCTCCCTCTTTCCCTTCCTGCCTCCTCTTTCTCCCCCCCATTTCCCCCTCCCCCTCTCTTTTTCTCTCCATCTCTGTCTCCCTCTTTCTCTCTTTTTCTTCATCCCCTTCCCCCTCTCTCTCCTTTCCCCTTTTCTCTCCTCCTCTCCCTGCTTGTTTTAGAAGAACATTTTTTCCTCTCTCCTGATACTAATATGGGGATTTAATTATATAGTTTAGTTCTATTTGGCAAACATTTTTACCCCCCCCCCCCAGCCCCCTTTTATATTTGCTCTTATGTATCCAGAATGATCACTGCTTTTGGTTTTATCTGCTCTTGATCTTTTATATGTTCTTATTTCTATTTGTATGCATTTTATTTAGGTTGGTGATTACACAATGCTTACAATGTCTGTGATCCCAATTAGAAATATGCATACCTTCTCATCTGTCCTCTGTTTTGTCTCGCCAAATAACACCAGAATTATTGATATTTTTTTAGTGATGCCATAATATCCCCTCTCTTACTAACATTAGGGTTAGTTTTGGGCTGCTGCTTTCATTGGTCTTAAAGTATGGATAAGCACACAAGCACATTATGTTTCCATAACAAGCACTGTGATAGTCTCTTTTGATTTCAAATTAAGCAAGATAGGTAGTTCTATACAGAATGTTATATGGTCTGAATGCGTTCCTCATTTTTTAAATTTTATTCAGTTATTTAGCTTTTGTTATCCCTTGTTTTTTTTATTAGCTTTTGAGACAAGTAAGCAACTCCTTCTCACAGACATGGCACATATCACTTTATATGTACCAACATCAGACAGTGATTGTTTCAAAAACTACGATCAAATATTTTGCACTATTTAAATAGCCCCTATGATAATTGTTCATGGTTTTAACACATAGCACCAATTTCTTTATATTTTCATATGCTCCTGCTGGCCACTATTGACCTTTGGTTCATGATGCAAACAGCCCAATGCTTTCTTGATCCAAGTCATAGCACGGTTACATTTTATAAATCTGTCAGACATGGTACCGAGTTTTATTATTTAGTTCAAAAATTGTTTTTCCGGTCAGAAACACTCAATCCTCTGCCTACACGTCGATATTGGACAGCAATGGTGTTGTGTATTTGTTTTGGACACCACTTTTTTTAAAATAAGTTCAACATTTTTTTAAATACGTTCAAAAATTTTCGCCACAGTCGTTAAGGATTGTTTTTCTCTAACACTTAGTATAAACATTTTTTACTTTTTTTGCATTTGATGGTTATCCTTAACCCTTTGGTTTTAGCGTGACCTCAGCCCAGCAATTTAAATTCCGACAGGCTGAGCAAGCATTCTCTTCATTCACACTACAGCGAGTCTGCACGTTGCGACCTGTCAGGAAAGGCTCCGAATTTACAATTCACATTATAATCTGCAAGTATTTTTTTCATATTTTCCTCCCTTTAGTTGACAGAACTTTTCTGTTTTTGATTTGGATGGTTTGATCATCATCAGTCTACAAGTGATTAGAAGATACAAGTATTTACCGTTCCCCCGCATTGGATATCTTATAAAATGGCTGGCTCTCCCTCTCCTTTTTTGAATGAAACAGTCAGTGCACAGTAGTTTCCCTCAATGCTCTTAGTCCTCCTCATCTCATTCTAGCTTGAGGTTTTATTTATTTATGAATGAGCTTTATGTTAACTTGTGTGTTTATATTAAGTATGGATGGTTCCCTCTGTATCATGTAATTTGTGTATGTCAGCCTCTTAGGCATTACATTTACTTTTATTCTTTTAAACATATGATTTCATATATTGGTTGATAATTTTAAAGGTAATCACGGTATGTTTTAATTGTTTATTCTTTATTTCATATGTCTATCATTATGTTGATTTATTTTATTCAAGCGATATGTTTTATTTATTCATTCATACATACATCTATATACATGTATATATAAGTTTTTGCATGTATATGTTTTATTTATTTGTTTATCTTTGAATTTATACTTTTAATTTTAGTTTTTAATATATTCTTTGAGGCTCGTTTCCCCCTGAAGAAGGCCTAGATGGCCGAAACACATTGGGGTTCAATAAAGTCCTATTTGACCGCCAACATGTGTACCAGCTCCTTTGTTTTCCTAATATTGAAGCTTACCATCTGGTGACCACTGCAAGTCAGATTATCACCCACTACACCACAAACTCTCCCCCTTTATAAGCACTTAGTCCAATATCACCCCCACCCACTTGGGTTGCAGGATCAGTTGCCAGAACAGCTCTCCCTGAGAGAATCCAGGATCTCCCTACTTCTAATATGACATCACAGCAGGAAGGAGAAATTAGACTTACCTGCTAATTATTGTTCCTTAAGGAACTCTAGTCCAGTCCCGGAACCTCTGAGTTTAGTACCTCCTCCAGCAGCTTTGGAGACTGAAACACATCATCGCTTTGATGACACTGGTATAAGAAGGCAAGGACCGCCTCTCCACTCCAGTACCTATTGACAAAGCAGACTCAGCAGAACAACAAATAAGTAGTCAAATTCTTCTTTTTTTTTTCAAAAACAGAACTGTTGAACTTTATACAAAAAGGAATTACTGCATAGGAAGGTTCCCATCTCCCTTCAAGAGAATAGACAACCCCATGGGTCCCCCCCTTTGCGTGCCCATGGACGACGTAATCCTGAAAACGCTCTTCTATCACCACTCTGAACCCCAAGGACTTCAGGCTGTCAAGCCCCTGGACAACACCCCGGGTGGGATCCAGGACTGGACTAGAGTTCCTTAAGGAACAATAATTAGCAGGTAAGTCTAATTTCACCTTCCTTTTCGGCCCTCTAGTCCAGTCCCGGAACCTCTGAGGATGTAACAGAGCAGTAAATATGAACAGGAGGGCCCTGCAAGACCAGCCTGAAGTACTGCTGATCCAAAACGCACATCCCTTGCCGCCTGCACATCTAGCCGATAATGCTTAACAAAAGAATTCAAGGACGGCCAGGTCGCCACCTTACAAATATCCTCTGCCGGCACCAAACTGAATTCTGCCCAAGAAGCCGCTTGTGCTCTCGTTGAATGAGCCCGAAGGCCCTCCGGCACCACCTTACCTTTCAAAACATATGCCAAAGCAATAGTTTCTTGTAACTATCTGGAAATGGAAGATTTAGCTGCAGCCTCTTCCTTCTGCGGACCTCCGAACAATACAAATAACTGCTCCGACTTACGGAAAGACGCTGTCTCGGAGGTACCGTTTGAGTGCCCGACGAACATCTAGAAGTCGTAACCTTCCTCCCATCGACTCCTCCTCGTCTCCCGAGAATACCGGTAACGAAACTACCTGGTTGACATGAAAAACCGAAACCACCTTGGCCAAGAAAGTGGGGACCGGCCGCACCACCACCTTCTGATCTGAGAACGAAAGAAACGGTTCCTTACATGACAAAGCCTGCAACTCCGAGATCCTGCGAGCTGAGCAAATGGCCACTAGAAAAATCATCTTTAACGTCAAATCCTTCAAAGACGCCTTACCTAATGGCTCAAATGGCGCTCTAACCAACGCTTCCAACACCAAATTCAGATCCCACGCAGGAACCGAGCACCTGCAGGGAGGCCGTAAAATCAATACGGCCCATAGAAATCTTTTCACATCCACATGCGCCCCCAACACTTCTTCTTGAATCTTACCTCAGTAACAAGATAGCGCTGCTAGCTGGACTCTCAAAGAACTGGCTGCCAGACCCTTCTCGAACCTGTCTTGCAAAAACGAAAGGATCTGCAAAATAGACAGCGCCGAGGGCCATACCAGCCTGTCCGCACACCATGCCTCAAAGATGCGCCAGACGCGCACATATGCTAATGACGTAGACCTCCATCTCGCCTTCAGCAACGTAGAAATGACAACTGCCGAATAACCTCTGGCTTTCATCCTCGCCCTTTCAAGAGCCAAGCCGTAAGTGAGAATAGACTCACCTGTGGCATGCGTAGCAGTCCCTGCCGCAACAGATCCTCCTGCATCAGGAGCCGCCACGGCCCGTCTACCAACAGACGAACCATATCCGCATACCATGGCCGTCTTGGCCAGTCCGGCACCACCAGAACCAACAGGCCTTGGTGCCACTCTATGCGTTACACTATGTGCCCGATAAGCACCCACGGCGGAAAGACGTAAACGAGATCCTCGACTGGCCAGCTCTGCATCAATGCATCGAGACCCTCCGACATCCTCTTTCTCACCTTCTGCTGTAAAACTGGGCTGCCTTCGCCGACTCGAACGTCGCCAAAAGATCCATAATTGGCGCTCCCCAACGCCTTGCGATTTGGGCAAACACATCCGGATGAAGCACCCACTCTCCTGGATCCACCTTGCGACGACTCAAATAATCTGCCTCGACATTGTCCACTCCTGCCACATGCTGAGCCGACAGAGCCAGCAGATTGAGTTCTGTCCAAGCCAATAGCTGACTCGCCTCTGCTTCTAACACCGCACTGCCCGTGCCGCCCTGCCGATTTATGTAGGCCACTGTGGACGCATTGTCAGACAGTAACCGAACCGCCGACTGCCTCAGACATGACTGGAACTCGAGCAAGGCCAAATACACCGCCCTCATTTCCAATCTGTTGATGGACCACTGCTTCTCCAACTTCGACCAGAGCCCCTGCGCAAACCCGTCCTTTGAAGTGCACTCCCCAGCCCATCAGACTTGCATCCGTCATTAAAGGCCTCCAGGCTGGGGCCTCCAGGGGCATTCCCTTCAAGTTCTCCGGCCGTAACCACCCACGAAGCTCCTGACTCACCCCCGGCAGGCAAATCAACCGCTGCGACAGCGAGTCCGACTGGTGCGACCAATGCTGTAGTAAAGCTCTTTGCAACGATCTCATATGAGCCCTGGCCCACGGCACTACCTCGATCGTGGCTGCCATCGTTTCGAGCACCTGCAGATAGTGCCAAGCTGTGGGAGCCCGCTTGGCCAAGAACCAACCTTCCCCTGCACTGTGTCGAACCGTGCCCCCAGATACTCCAGGGACTGCGATGGAATCAGCTTGCTCTTGAGAAGTTGAGAACCCAACCCAGGCTCTGTAGCAGTTGCACTACACGGGCTGTATATATAGAAATATAGAAAGACTAGGGGTCATGCAATGAAGCTACAGTGTAACCTATTTAAAGACTAATAAGAGAAAATTTTGTTTCACTCAACGTGTAATCAAAATCTGGAATTTGTTACCAGAGGATATAGTAAAAGCTGTTAGTGTAGCTGGGTTTAAAAAAAGTTTGGAGAAGTTCCTGGAGGAAGGTTCCATAAACCATTAAATCTACTGCTTGCCACAACATAAGCATCGTGGAACCTGTGTCCTTTGGGAAAGCTGCTAGATACTTGTGACCTAGATTGGCCACTGTTGGAAACAGGATACTGGGCTTGATGGACCTTGGTCTGACCCAGTATGGCATCTCTTATGTTCTTATGCTGTGGCCTCCTCGCTCTCGACCTGAGACTTCGCCCGAATCAACCAATTGTCCAAATACGGATGCACTAGCACGCCTTCTTTGCGGAGAGCCGCCACCACCACCACCAAGACCTTGGTAAACGTCCATGGTGCCATCACCAGGCCAAAAGGCAAGGCCCGGAATTGAAAATGCCCCAGAGGCACCGCAAACTGAAGAAACTGCTGATGCTCCTGCCGTATGGGAATGTGCAGATAGGCCTCCGTGAGATCCAATGACGTAAGGAACTCTCCCTTCCTGACCGCCACAACCACGGAACATAACGTCTCCATATGGAAATGAGACACTCTGAGACACTGATTCCCTTTTTTAAAATATAGAATGGGCCGGAACGCATCGTCCTTTGGGACCACGAAATAAATCGAGTACCGACCGCACACGTACTGTTCCAAGGTGACGGACACCACTGCTCGGAGCTGCAGCAGCCTTTGAAGCGTGTCCCGAACCACCCGGCACTTGATCTTTGCCCTGCAAGGAGACTGGACAAATGAATCTACCACTGGCCGTTGGAGCTCCAGAGCGTACCCCTCTCAGATGACCTCCAACACCCACTGATCCAACGTTAGCTGGACCCAGGCAGGGTAAAAATCCAGCAGACGCCCCCTTACCGGCTTGCACCCCACCTGAGTCCCCCTCATCTCAATGTGGTTTCTTAAAATTCGAGGACGAGATGGGCACAAAACCTCTACCTGCCCCTCGAAACCCCTGTCCTCGCACTGGGAATCTGCCCCACTGAAACTGGCCAAAGCGGGATGAATAAAACCTTCGAAATTCTCTCTGCAAACCTCTTATTTATTTATTTTATTTATTTACATTCTCTTATATACCGCGCTATTCTGCATCAGTGCGGTTTACATTGAACAAACTGAAATTACATTGAACAGGGCATTATAACTTGGAGATAACTATTTTACAGGGAACATAGGCTATGGAGGGTTACGTGGCTTGCCCAAGACCATAAGGAGCAACTGTGGGACTAGAAACCCCAGTCCTTCCGACCCAAGGTTACTGTCCTCTAGTGGGATTTGAACCCCCGACCTTCCGGCCTGAAGTACCTTGCCCCAACCACTAGGCCACTCCTCCACTCTCTTGGAGCCGGATTAGGGCGGCCTTGTTTTGGCTTATCCTCAGGCAACCGACCCCCTTTAGGCTCTCCTAGATCCTCGACTAACTTGTCCAAATCCTCTCCGAACAAAAGCTTCCCTCTAAAAGGAAGCTTGCTGAGCCGGGCGTTTGAAGAACTGTCTGTCGCCCAGTTACGCAACCACAAATATCGCCGGGCTGCCACCACGGAAGCCATACTCTTTGCCAGCCTCCGGATCAGGTCATAATGAATATCCGCCAAATAGGCGGTTCCGGACTCCAGACGTGACGCCTCATCTACCTGTTCGCCCATCTGATCCCCCTGTAGCCGCTGAGACCAATGAAGATAGGCTCTCGCCACCCACACCCCTGCAATAGAGGCCTGCATGGAAAGAGCGCTTATATCAAAATACTTGCTTCAACAACGTATCGAGCTTCCTATCCTGACCATCCTTAAGGGCTGCCGACCCCTCTACCGGAATCATTTTCTGTGTCGATCTATGGGGAGCGAGAGAGATCCCTATCCTGTTCCGACAGAGGGTAGAGCCGCGCTATCGCCCTAGATCCCCTAAGGGCCGACTCGGGCAAATCCCACTCCTCCTGAATCATGTTCCGAAACACCTTGTGAATGGGAAAAACCCGCTGCGTCGTACGAACGGCTTGTAGCAATGGATCCTCCAATCCCTCATCCGCTGCTGGAACCGCCAATGGCATGTTCGGTGCTTTGAGGGTTTTGGTAATCAACGCTGGCAACTCCTCCCGCCTAAACACCCTGACTACTCTAACCTGCTGTTCCGAATCCGCCAGCTCTCCCTCTTCTAACTCCTCTCCCGGGTCTTCCTTGAGGTCAACGTCCCCAGCCTCCAGATCCTCCGATGGTGTCGTCAGCATATCTACCTCCGCTACCTTACCCCTCTTGACCGGGGTACCATCATCCACTGGACTAAGCAGGCTCCCCCCAGCGCTTCTCTCCCCGAAAGCCAGAAGGCAGGGCAGCCATCCCCAGCTGCACTAAAGAAAAAGCTTGCTGCATTAACAGGAAGAAATCCGGAGGGACCATGGGCGGCCCTGCTGCCTGACCCTGTCCCAGCGGGGCAGACAGTCCTCCTGCCGTAGACGGCCCAGCTACCGGCTCCGAGGGGACAAGGGGCGGAGACAGAACGTCTTCTTGACCCAGGGAAACTAACCCCTGCCCTGTCCCCACCTCTAGTACCTTCTCCATCAACACCGCCTCGTGAGTGCAGCCCCTGCACACCCCGGTATCTGAGAGAGAGCCTCGCCGTGTGCCACACACCAAGCAGTGAGGCCTGGCCGGCATGCTATCCCAGAGAGGAAGGCCCACTCACTTTCAGCCCCAACCGAGGCCCCAACAAGCACAGCCTCTAGCCTTGCTGCCTTGTGGGTTTATTTAACACTTTTTTTTTAAAACTTCAACTGGCTCGCCTCTCTAAGAGTCCCCCTAAACACGGAGCCTCAAGAAACCCTCGGGAGCCTACCTCCGCTCCGCTACAGGCCCCTGAGTGACTGCCCTGACGAGAAAAATTCAAAATGTCTCCTTTTGCGCTTCCAGCGCGAACGCCACATGGTCAGGCCTGTCGCCCCGACCGCCGCAAAAAAACCCCGATCTCGGCCTCCCCCAGTCTCCCGGCTCGTAGCTCTAAGCATAAAAGACCAAAACGAAGACCTACCGCATTCTCCCAATGCTTCGGAGGCCTCAATCCAGCACCGAAGCTCAGCCGAATCGGCAGCTTCAGCTCCGGTGCGGAGAGACGAACTGCAGCGATCCTCTTCACTGACAAGCTGCCGGCTGTGCCTGCCACCTGCTCCTCACCTGTTAACGCGGTATCGGGAGCAGAGAGGCTCTTCTTGCCAAAATTCACCTCCTTTGCTCGTTTGCAGCACCCGGGAGGAGGGGGGGGGAATAGAGGATGGAGGAAGAGAGAGACAACCCTACCTCTGCAGCTCCTTTTCTGCCCTCTACCCCCTGCAATTGCCTAAACAGCTCTATCCCTCAGGAAAAACAAAAATCCAAATTTAAAAGCAGACTCTGCTTATTTGATGCTAAGTGCCCAGACCCCTAGGCTCACCACCCTCTCCAGCTGCTTGGAGACAAACTACTGGAGAGGAGAGGCGGTCCTTGCCTTCTTATACCAGTGTCATCAAAGCGATGACGTGTTTCAGTCTCCAAAGCTGCTGGAGGAGGTACTAAACTCAGAGGTTCCGGGACCGGACTAGAGGGACGAAAAGGAATAGCCCAATTAACATCTGGCAAACTTAAATCTCCCACTGATGTTATCTTCCCCTTTCATAGTAATATTGCAAATGTCTTCAATCAAATCTCTATTTCTTCTGCCTGCAAGGGAGGTGTGTATATCACACACCAATGTAAAAAGATTTTCATAATAAGATATGCCATACTGTGTCAGAAGAAGGGTCCATCAAACCCAGTATCCTGTTTCCAACAGCAGCCAATTCAGGTCACAATTACTTGTCAGGTTTCCAAAAAGGTATACAGATTCCATGCTGCTTGTCCCAGTGATAAGCAATGGATTTCCCTGGTCCTCTTTAATAATGGTTTATGGACTTTTCCTTCAGGAACTTGTCCAAACCTCTCCTAAACCCCACTACACTAACAGCTTTTATTACATCCTCCGCTAACTCATTTCAGAACTTCATTTCTATTCCCTCTTTAAGAGCTAATTTACAGTGCCTCCTCCGTCCCTCATAAGCCCTGTAGATATATAGTTTTAAACAGTATTTTTTACATATAGTGTCACTCCTCTCCCCTTTCTTCCTAACTGGTCTTTCATGAATAGCTTATAGCCTGGTATAACTACATCCCAGTCACAGTCTGTGCACAATGCCTCCATGACTGCCACTATAGCCAAGTCAGTCTCTTCGATTACAGCTTCTAAATCTGAAACTTTATTTCACATACTATGGTCATAAGTATATACAGCTTGTACTTTTTCTCTCTTTGCTATGGTATTTTTTTTAATATTCTATTGACTTGAGGGATTTTATTTACCTGGGAGCTTTGTTCACACATCCCTAGCAACCCTGTTTAAAGCCTACTCCCACTACAATTCTAGGGAACCTGGCAAGAGCCAGGAACAAAAGTGTGAGGGGGGAGGGGCAGCTGTCCTCAGCCTTCGCATATATCCCTTCAAGTAGGCTCTCTTAAGCATGCCTAAGGACAGGTGTAAATAGAATTTTTTTTTTAAATCCACATGTATTCCCCTTGTTTGTTTTGGTTTCTGTTTATTCATGATTGTGTATGTGAATTCTACCCCTGGACATGCTGGAAAAATATGCCCCGAAGCACTGCTTCAGGGACAAAAGACTGCAACCATGGAACAAAAAAAAAAATCACTAAAGGCCGCAGGCTGCATTGGAACATGGTTGAGCACTACAATGGCCATAGGGGGAAAAAGCAAGAAAGAAACCACAGGCTAAGAGCCAAAAACTGCAGCGAGAAAGAAACCCCAAAAAGTGACTCTCAGCACCTGTTTCCAGCCAGGGAAAACAGAGAAGGCTGCCCCTGCAAGCGTAAGAGGCCAGCTGCAAAATACTTTAATTTTCTTTTTTAAATTTGAAGCTGCTTTATTTCAAGTAACCAAAAGAGAGCTAAATACAGCCAACTGAACTCAATGGAAGAATAGAAAACAATTCAGAAAAAATTAGAAAGCTCAGCAAGCAGCTAGAGGACAGAAAGAGGGAAGAGGGAGCTAGCCCCAAACATACCACCCCTCTCAGGGGTCTTCCTGTCCACTCTTCAGCCCACTAGTGCTGGAACCCAAGGGGAATGGTGCTGGACACAGGGCAGCTGTTTTCTCAAGAAGACAGGGGCATATCTGAGCTGCAAGCAACTTTGGGTCTACTGGTCTCAATCACACAGGCCATAGAGACCAGGAGAGACGGGTCTATCTGCTCTGGTGCACCAGTCTAAACACTTTGCCACCTACTGGAGGCAAACCAATACTGGCTTCTCTCAGTGCTGCACCACTTGATATACCAAGTGATGACATCACTGGAAGTTGCTTAAGTCTAAAGTCTGCCTCCATCATCTGCTGGCAAGGGAGTATAATGTACTTGTCTGGACTGGTCTAGCAGGATAAAGAAGCCTCTGCTTACAAGTGGGGATACTTCTAAAATAACCCCTATTTCTAGCTAGAATGGGAGGTCTCCTTTCCCAAATCATAAAGCAAAGTACATAAAATTAAATGAAATCAGACAAACAGTGCTGAAAAAGAAGGACACTGCCACTGCAGTGTTATTTAACATTTAAATGTATGTGCTCTAATAAAGTCACACATAAAATAACAGTCTATATATAGGCCACAGGGCTTGAGTGAGCCAGTTAGCCACCTATGGTGTCCAAGTGACACACAGAATGCACAATATTTTCTCTCATGTAGCCTTATTTTATCTTCCTGTGCTTATCCCTTACATAACATGTTGCATAATTCCGCAGTCAATAAGCATTCTGAAAGCTCAAGGGGAAGACATGGTCATTTATACTAAAACAAGTAGCCACGATGAGCATAATTTACAAAGCACTCTCGTATTGGTTGCACACGGGATCAGTTTTATAAATCCAATCCTATCACTTTTATTATAACCTTAATAACTTTTCTAATGCACAGCACCATAGTGGTTCCATATTCATTTGCATTAGATTTGACTTCACAGAGAAGATATGCATCATTGCTCTGTCCAGGAGTGCTGTAATGACTGCTTTACTCCAGAAAGCAGTCCGCAGTACGTCATGAAAACATGCCATGTGACTTGATTCCAAACAAGCAGACCACTGGGAAAAAAAATGTTGCAATTTAACAACATATGCTAAAAAGCAAATCTAAAGCCTCAGGCAGAAAAATAAAACAAAAAAAATCAGAGTTTTATTGCTGTAGTTCTATTAACACATGAAGGAACATGGTCAAAAGGTTTCACTCAAAGTGCACAACAGTGCTTCATAAATATACAAGCTGTCTCTTCTAATTGCAATGACAGGTCAAGAAAAGAGCTTGATCCCTACTAAATAGTGTAGAATACAACCAATGGAGATACAGAGTTGAATACTGTCAGTGCAGCAACAATGGTGGTGGAGCCAAAGGGTCACTAAGAGGCATGTTTACGAAAGCGCAAAAGCTATTAATGTGGCTATAACGCGGGAAAAGCGCACTGCAGTAACAGATAGCACAAGACAAATGTATGCCACGGGTTAAACAGCACATGTGAATGGGATGTGGGCAGAGAGTGCGTCTGCCACGAGCAGTTCCTGTGCGATAACCGGCATGTTTTACAATCATCACACTTCAATGGGTGGCGTTAACTGCTTTCGCCGTGCCGCCATACCGCAATCTCTGCATTTTTGCCATGTTATCTACTGGGGAAATGCTGTACATGCACCCGACAGCTAACACACAGCTTCTGCAGTTAACGCAGTCCTATTTGCACTAACCCGCTGTGATGGCTGAAAAAGCCTATTACGCTTTAGTAAACATGCCCTTAAGATGAGGAGGTCAGGAGACAAAAACACAAGAAATGGTGCCTGCGTTTAGAGCTCACTAAGAACGAGATATGTGCATTTATTTTAAACATGGAATGTCATTTCACATCATTTTTAACCTAAAATGACAAAAACTCCTTTTCATTTTTTCAGTGTCATCAATATTGCACACTATTGTTCAATACTGTGCACTATTCATAAAGAAAATGCATTATTGAATAGGGCACACGACTGATGACCTTGCCCAAAACAAAAACATTAAAAAACAAAAGCAAATAAAGCAAAAAATCCTGAAAATGACACAGGAAACTAATGGAAAATTTCTGGCTTGCACACCCCTAAGAACAGATAAGAAGGATTGATCAGCGCCGAGTATAAAAGAGGAGAAAATGGAATCAACGCTTTCAAGGCTGTGAAGCTTCCATGGACACTGCTATTGAGATAGTTACTGCAAATGAATCTTGCAGAGGTTATGATTTGAAAGAGTTTTTAAAAAAATCAGTTGTCCTTTTACAGCATTTGTAACAGGATGTGTATAATTAATTCCAGGGATTTTGAGACAGTTGGAATTGGGCCGATATCACTGTGGGAATGCAGCTATAGCCAGGAAAAGAAGCGAAGCATTTTAAAGGGAAATCTATTTTTCTGTTCCAGGGAACTTAAGGACAGAATAAGCAGCCTCTAAATCTAAGAGTTCAATAGCTATTCTAAAATAAAATCTAACTCCTCTACAGAATAATTCAGTTTGTAAAACTATGAAAATAATTTGAGAGTAACCAGGCACAATGACTTTAGCTAATATAAAAGTATTGTGCTGTTAAAATTACTGAAATAAGATACTTCTAAATGTATTCAAATTCTTAACCGTAACTTATAGCAGTTTGCTTCTGTTTATGCTTTCTGACTGCAATATGGTACATGGTGTTAGCCTTAATTATTCAAAGAATTTCTTTAAGGACATTATGAAAAGATTTCAGAAAGTATCAAGCTTGATAGCTACTGTTCACATATAAAGCGTAATAGTGAGTTCACACCATATGACATGATACGTAGCTACTAGATACCCATAACTAATTTTTGCCATTAATGTGCTTTCATGTAAACATAGTAATAGTGTACGGTTATTCCTGTGAAAAACTAAATATTCATCTGACTAATATCCTTATATTTAGGCAGATTATAACCATAAGACCTACAAGTTTGTTCTTGCTACCAAAGTCTGTATGACTTTTAGTTTCTGGAATGAAATGATAGATCATGTCATGTCAAAATTAAAGACAGAAAGGAATAGCAAATGCTTAACTAAGGAAAGAATTACAAAGGAATTAGTATAAATGCTTTTCTTTTAAGAGAAAACAAAAACCCTATGATTGTAAAACATGCTGTAAAGTATCCATTTAACCACCACCCCTGGCAGAACCATCCCTGGCGGCAGGCCCCAATCAGAGCTTTGGTGGGACCCTAAGCTGCTGCACTACCCTGCTTCTGAATATCTAACATCACTTTCCATTCTTCAGGTGCTTCAATAGATTAGACGTTACAGTGGCCCACGTGCAACGGGCCAGATTGAGTGTCTTGCCACACTCATCATATCCCAGAGACCCTCAGCTCTTCAGTATCTCAAAGGCTTGGGCTGAATCACCCCAAGCCTCAGACATCACCACAATGAGCCTGGCCCCTAGTCCCAACCTAGAACTAAGTGAGAGATTATGCAGATGCTATCAAAAATAAAATGCTCTTTGTCTCAATATATATGAATTCCAATTTCAGAAATGGATATATTTGAAGAAATTCCATTGATGTGGGGCAAATTGAGAAACTCTTGAGTGCAAAGGTTAATGATGCAGTTTTATTTTTTTCTCTTTTGTTCATATTGAGCTAAATCCATTTATGTATTTGTTTTATTTTGGGCTAGATCCACAAGTTTTCTAGTTGCTGTAGACTGAATGGTTCATAAGATAATGTCTACACAAATGTATAACCTATTTTCTCAATTACACTCCATTTCTAAAGTTTGGGCATTACTTCTCCAAACTTATGTAAATTGAATCCAGTATTAAATACTGAATGAGGATTGTCTCAAGCAGTAACAGAAAGGGAGAGGAAAAAAAAAACACTCCTCCCCCAGAAGCCCCCCTACCTCCCTGAAAAACACACCTTGGTGGCTCAAGTGGACTTTAAAGGCATCCCAATAAATCTCTGGATGCCCAAATGTGCCCCAAAGCCCTCCCCATCCCCTCTGAAAAAACAAACAAGTGACCCAAGAGGGCTCTACACAATGGATGTCCACACGCTCCAGCCTCTGACACCACTATCTTGCATAATGGCAGTGCCTGACCCTTAGTGAAAGGTTCAGACAGGGGTCAACCTGCCAAATAAGGGAAGCAGCAGGCAAACTCCTAGTGATACATCAGAACATACCACTAAGGGCAGGTGCTGATATTTTGCATGGTAGGAGGCCAGAGGCAGCAGCAAATGGGCATTGATCCTGCCTCTCAACCAAGGTGGAACAGAGAGGGAAATACAGAGAGGGTAGGTATGGGAGCCACTTGGACCATCAGGGGATCAGGACTGTACCAAGCTAGAAATGCATCCCTGTGCGACTAATGAATCTGGTTCCCCCCTCCATCCAGCCATGTTCAGTAACTCACTCTTTTCGAGCTTCCTGAAAGTCCAGTGAGGATATCAGCACCCCCCTTCTGTGCTTGTGCCCTGTGTGCCGGCACCACTCACATAGCCCTTGATACGGCCCTGCCAGGGATCTTTGCCAACTAAAGTCATCTAAAGTGAAGTGCTGTGCTTCTTCAGATGACCATTTTGATCACATGCAAATGTGCTATAGCCTTAAGACAAAGTAAATATTTAGTGCTAAAAAAGGAAGTTAAAAAAAATGTAGTACACTGGCTATTTTTTCTTGGGGTTTTTTGTTGCCTTTTATTTATTCATTTATTTATTTATTTTTTTTACCAGAGAGAACTTTCTGATCTGACCAGTTTGCATGAGTTTAGCGTGCCATCTGTGCAATCCTTTGGCGTAGTAATTTTCTGCCGATTTTGCCACAATAAAACCCTTTACTCTTTTGGGAGCCATGTATGTATGCCCCAGACTATACTGATATATCAACCTGCATTCATGAAATAATGACATGGCTTACTAACAACGATTTAAAAATCAACATTAAAAAATCTGAAGCAATCATCACAAGGGAATCCACATTCACTCCTCCTACTACCATCAACATTTTAAATACACCAATCACTATAAAAGATGAAGTTCGGTAACTTGGAGTGATACTAGACAAACAACTTACTCTTCAGGCACACATTAACAAAACGTCCAAACAGCCTTCTTCAAATTAGCAATGCTCCGAAGACAAAAACCTCTTCTCAATAAAAAACACTTCCGTACAGTATGCAAGGCAATCATCACACCTGTGCTGGACTATTGTAATCTCCTCTTCCAAGGCCTACCCAAACAATCCACTTGACCCCTTCAAATAGTCCATAACACTGCTGCCAGTATTATTGCTGGCACTTCACTACAAGACCATATAACTCCCATACTACATGATCTGCATTGGCTACCAATCTCTTCATGAGCAAAATATAAATCAGCGCTCACCATCTTCAAGATCAAAAACAACATGTCAGCAGGAATACTACAAGAGCTCATCGGAATCAAAGCAAAAAAAAAAGATCGGACAGAAACACCACTAAAACACAATACCAACTCCTAGTTTATTCACAAGAACCTATAAATGCACATCCATGCAGGCTTTCTCGCTTGCTGCCCCTGCTATTTGGAATGCACTACCGGAAAGAGCAGTTACTCACCTGTAACAGGTGTTCTCCAGGAGCAGCAGGAATCAGTACTCACATATGGGCGACGTTGGGGCCGACGGAGCCCTCGTGCGGAGCATTTCCCCAGCTTTCAAGGAAAGCCTTTGGGAATGCAGCGCGCATGCGCGGTCCCCTTCCCGCCCAAGGGTGCCATCTTGCTCAGTCTGATGACATAGCTAAAAGACAGAAAAAAATCCAAATGAATGATATGACTGCAACTCCAGGGAAGGAGGGAGGATTTGTGAGGACAGATTCCTGCTGCTCCTGGAGAACACCTGTTACAGGTGAGTAACTACTCTTTCTCCAAGACCAAGCAGGAAGTCAGTCCTCACATATGGGACTCCCCAGCTCTAGACTACCGGGAACCCTAAGCTGAAAAAATGGCTCCCTCTCAAGAGCCTCAGCATTCGTGATAAGAATATCCTCCGAGAATGTCCCCAAACGGTAGCCCAACACAAGGGCCGGAGGGTAGGAGTTGCCTAAGCCTCAAAGAGATTACGGAGTACCTCCTGTCCGAAAGCACTGTCCCTTCAGGACTCTCTCTCCAGGCAGTAATGGGCTGCAAAGGTCTGGCTTGAAGACCAAGTTGTGGCCTGGCAGAAGTCTGCCAACGGAACAGAGCGGAGATGAGCTACTGATGCAGCTTTCGCCATGACACAGTGGGCCGTGATTCGACCCTGCAAGGGGATGTCAGCTGCCCTATACGCCCAAGCGATACAATCTGCTACCCAAGTGGACAATGTACGCTTGGAGACAGGTAACCCCATCTTATTAGGGTCAAAGGAGACGAAGAGCTGAGTAGCCCTTTGATTCCCCCGCGCACGTTCTATGTAAAAAGACAACGCCCTCTTGCAGTCCAGGGTATGCAAGACTGTTTCAGCTCAGCTGGTATGAGGCCTGGGAAAGAAGGTCAGAAGAACCACCTCCTGGTTGAGGTGGAAAGAGGAGACCACTTTTGGAAGGAACTTGGGATGAGTCCGTAGGACCACCCTGTTCCTATAGAACAGTGTGTACGGTCTATCAGAAACCAGAACTTGCAGTTCACTCACACGTCTGGCCGAGGTAAGAGCCACCAGGAAGAGCGCTTTCCAAGAAAGGAAGCGCAAATGGCAAGTAGCCATCGACTCAAACAGTGGGTGAGTAAGTTGCTGCAAAACCACGTTCAAATCCCACTCAGTCGCCAGTGGACGTACCGGAGGCTTGAGAAGAAGCAGACCTCTGAGGAAGCGGGACACCAAGGGGTGAACCGACGGACTGTCCCTCCACCGGTGAGTGGTGCGCTGATAGAACACTGAGGTGGACCCGAACAGAATTAGACTTGAGGCCTAGGTCTGACAGGTGAAGTAGATACTGCAGTACTACTGGCACAAGGCAAGAGAAAGGATCTTCATTGCGCTGAGAACACCATACCGTAAACCTACGCCACTTGAGGGCATAGGACTTTCTGGTGGACTGCCTCCTAGAAGCCAAGACCACCTCCTTAACTTCCTTAGGTAGAAGTAAGGGAGCTAGCGTATCCTTTCAACAGCCAGGCCATCAGAATGAAGGACCTGAGATTGGGGTACAGAAGGGAACCCTGATCTTAAGACAGGAGATCGTGTTGCAACCCCAGAGGGACAGGAGTTTCCACCGCCAACTGCAGCAGAAGTGGGAACCACGGCTGCCTCGGCCATCTGGGAGCTAACAGAATCACCAAGACCTTGTCCCGGAGAATCTTGAACAGAGTTCTGGCCACCAGGGGCGTGGTAGGAAACGCATACAGGAGGCCCATAGACCAAGATATCAGAAAAGCATCTGCTGCCATCCTCAGGGAATGCGGCTGTCTGGAGCAAAACCTAGGCAACTGACGGTTTTGTGGACTTGCAAAGAGATCGATGGATGGAAGTCCCCAGCAGAGGAAGATCTGCTGGACCACCCATGGATTCAACTGCCATTCGTGAGGCTGGAGAATCCTGCTTTGCTTGTCTGCTAGGAAATTCTCCTGACCAGGGAGATAAACTGCTTTGAGAAACATGCCTTGTTTGACTGCAAAGAGCAAAGGGCCAGCGCCTCCTGACATAGGAGCCTGGACCCCGTGCCCTCTTGTTTGTTCACATAGAACATTGCCACCTGATTGTCCGTCTGAACTAGGATAGACTGGTGAGAGAGGGCATGAGAAAAAGTCTGTAGAGCTAAGCGGATTGCCCGCAGCTCCAAAAGATTGATTTGCTGCGTGGCCTCTCGAGGAGACCAGAAGCCTTGAGTGCACGTGACCTGGCAATGTGCACCCCAGCCCTTTAAGGAAGCATCGGTCATCAGCACCCTTGTGTGTGCTGGAGCCTGAAAAGATACCCCCCTGAGAAGGTTTGGGAGATGTAGCCACCACTTTAAGGAGTCCAAAAGCGGTTTGGACACCTTTACTCTGTCTCGGAGGTCGCCTGTTGCCTGCGTCCACTGAGCTCTGAGGCACCACTGAGCAGACCGCATGTGTAGACGGGCATTCGGAGTCACATGTACCGTGGATGCCATGTGGCCCAGGAGCCGCAGGTAGTGCCTGGCGGACACATGAGACTTGCTTTGGAACTGGTTGGCCAAGACTATCAGTCTGTGGGCCCTGTCTTCAGGCAAGTAAGCTCTTGCCTGAAGGGTGTCTAAGCTTGCCCCTATAAACTCTAGGTTCTGAGAGGGGAGCAAAGTGGACTTTGCGTAGTTTATGACAAAGCCCAGATGCTGAAGAAGAGAGACAGTGCGAAGAGTGGCTTGTCTGGCCTCCTGGAGAGACTGGCCCCTGATGAGCCAGTCGTCCAGGTATGGGAAGACAAAAATTCCCAGATTCCTGAGATAAGCCCCCACCACCACCAGGCATTTGGTGAAAACATTGGGGGCAGAAGTTAGGCCAAAGGGAAGTACCCTGTACTGAAAATGGTTTCCTCCCACCACAAATATGAGATATTGTCTGTGGTCTGGATGAATGAGGATGTGAGTATAAGCATCCTTTAGGTCTAAGGAGCATAGCCAGTCTACCTGCTGGAGGTAGGGCAGTAGTATGCCAAGGGTAAGCATCTTGATCTTTTCCCTCTCCAGAAACTTGTTTAGGTTTTGCAATTCTAGGATAGGCCGGAGGCCTCCTGTCCTTTTTGGTACCAGGAAGTACCTGGAGTAGAAGCCTTGCCCTTTCAGGTGGTGAGGCACCGGTTCCACCGCCTGTTCCTTTAGAAGACTTGCCAACTCCTGAAAGAGGAGGTTCCTGTGTAGAGGGAGTCTTGGAGGCTCCCCTGGATAGTAGGAGGGGGGTAGCCGGTGGAAGTGGAGCCTGTAGCCCTTTTGGACTATGCTCAGTACCTAGGTATCCCCTGTGATGGCTGGCCATCTGGAGGCATACAGGGTCAGCCGACCCCCTGTGCTGAGTGGAGCCACCGGCGGAGGAGAGGCTATGCTGTGGAAGTCAAAACCCAGCTCCCTGCTGTGGAGCCGGAGCTGGCGGCTAGGGGGTTTTCTGCCTACGGGGTCCATGCCCCTGCTCCTGGGCCTGCTGGCCCTGTTGGGGAGCTGGAGAGGCCTGATATTGAGGGTAGGATTTGTAGGCAGCATCCTTCCTCGGGAAAACAGGCTTCTTTCCCCGAGCCCTTCTTTTTCTGAGAAGGGGCAGAGGTCTTCCTGGACAGCCTTGTCCTGGTGAGAGTCTCAGTCTCGATTTCTGCAGACTTTTCAGTCATGGGCTTACCGAATAGGTTGTCACCTCGGCATGGGACAATCGACCAACTTGTCCTGCACCCATGACTCCAGGTTCGATGACTGTAGCCAGGCCTGACGGCATGCACCGATGCCGGCCGTGGCTACCCGGGCCGAAGCCTCGAAGCCTTCATAGGCTGTTCGAGAGATAAACTTCGAGCACTCTCGGATCCCTGTCGACAAGGCTTTGAACCTCTGCAAAGGTTCTTCGAAGAGGCCAGCTGAGAACCTGGCAATCTCCTTTGCCAGGTCCCTCAAGTACATGCCCATATACAGCTGGTAAGTCTGCACACGGCAAGTTAGCATAGAGCCCTGGAAGCACTTTCTACCAAGGGCATCCAGGTTCCGGGCCTCCCTGCCGGAGGGTACCAAGGAGTGCATCTTCTGACTCTTCAGGCGGTGCATGGCCGATTACACAACCATGGAATTGTGCGGTAGCTGCGCCTTTTGGAACCCAGGGCTCTTACGTACTTGATAAATGGAATCCACCCATTTGCTAAGAACCCGCGCCGAGGTCAGTGCCTCCCACATACGGAAGAGCAGCCGTTCCAGCATCGGAGGAACCGGTACAGTAAAGGCATCCTTCGGAGGAAAATCATACTGGAGGGCATCAAGCTCCTCGGCTCGAGGCTCCTCCTCCTCCTCAGCGTCCGCAGGGAAAGCCAAAGCCTTGGCCATGTCCCTCACAAAGTCCGAGAACCGGGTATCCTCCGGGGGGACCTTCTCCGAGGCTCGGACTCCGGGAAGTCCAAAGGGAGGCACCGGGTCTGGAAGGTGTCAGGAGACTCCTCGTCCTCCGTCTTCCACGCCGACTCCTCCGAGGAGGAGTCGAGCGGCTCCGGCCGTGTGGGCCTCGGTGCTATCTGCCCCGACGCCACCAGCATCGATGACCTCGGCCCCGCATGGGAGGTCGAGGGGGACCTGGACAGAGGATCGACTCGAGACTTGATGGACTCGAGGATCGGCTCGGTCTCCGGGGTCGACTTAGACGTCAAGGTCCCAGTGGTTGGGGCAGATGCACCAGTCAGACCGGCGATCAGCACCTGCTGCTGTTCCATGAAGGCAGCCAAGCTGCTCTCCAAGGCCGTCAGCCTGAGTCTAAGCTCAGGAGACTCAGCAACCCCCAACTCGGGCCCCGACGTCAGTTCTCCCGGAGGAGAGTCCACGAGGATAACAGAACTTACGTAACTAGTTTGGACGGCCTCTCCGACTCCGAGAGCCCGGGGTGGCGGTCAGGGCTACGCGACCTGGCCGAGGACCCAGGGGCCTCCACTGACGCCACCCTCACAAGCTTCTTCTTCCTTTTGTGCTCCCGGGTGAGAGACCCACTCTCAGAGGAACCCCGACAGTGCTCGGGGTCAGACTCCCGAGATGTCGAGGCCTCTGACAAAGTCCGGACCCGGCCGGACGCAGACTCTGAAAAAATTCTCTCACATTTGATGCTGACAGCTCCGAAGTGCCTTCGACGACATTTTGCCGCACGGGTCACAGACCAGCGGGTCATGGTCGGGCCCGAGGCATCAGAGGCAGCAGTCATGTGTGTCGGTGAGAGACATAAGTTTCTTGCACTGATCACATTTTTTGAACCCGCTGTCAGCCATCGGGGGAAAAAGGGCCCCTGCAAGGTTAGAAGACCGGGCTGCCAGTGAAAATAACAAAAAAGGTGCGAACGCTAGTCACTAAGGACAAAAACCGAAAAAAGAAATTCCGGACTCGATACCGGTGTACCGAGCCAAGGCGGGAAGGGGAACCAGCGTCGAACCGGAGAAAAAAAAGCGAAAATCTCAGAAAAAAAAATCTACTTTTCCCGGGTGACACAAACTCACGTCCTTTGAGCTCCACGGAAAAGGAAAGACTGAGCAAGATGGCACCCTTGGGCGGGAAGGGGACCGCACATGTGCGCTGCATTCCCAAAGGCTTTCCTTGAAAGCTGGGGAAATGCTCCACACGAGGGCTCCATCGGCGCCGACATCACCCATATGTGAGGACTGACTTCCTACTTGGTCCTGGAGAAAAGCTACGATCCACAACTGATATAAAAGACTTCTGCAAGTTAATCAAGACCACCTTATTCATTGAACATTATAATGAAGACCACCAATCTCAGTAATCTCTACACAGAACCATCTCCATTCCACCTCACAAGCCGACTTACACAAGTCAATATATCTGCACCACTCCCAACTATATACTTTGATATATATAGTTTTGTTTCACAACTCCCACCTAACTATCCCTTTCCCCTGTGAGATTAAATCTTGATGTAGGACGTTACAAGACTGTTTACGTTTTTGAAATGTGATGTTACTCCTTTTACAAAGATCATTCAATTGTAAATAGTATGAAGTTACAAGACTGTTTTAAGTTTTTTGAAATGTGATGTTACTGTTTACAATTGAATATTCTTTGTAAAAGATATTGCTTAAAATTGATGCTCTTTGTAAAAGTTGAAGTTAATTTAAACCGCCTTGATTAAACGAAAAGACGGTATAGAAATACTGTTAAATAAATTAAATAAATAAATACATGTAAATGGATAGCTCAGCTTATTACATCAACTCCTCAGAGCTTCGGAACAGTGCCCGGATGAGATCAAGTCATGTTCTCATTTATTCAGAAGTGCAAAATAAGCAATGTTAGTGTAAGCCTTGCTACACGGCACCGGCAAATGCATAGCTTTTGGAAAAATTTGAACATCTAATTAATCTCAGAGTTTAATATAACACATGTTTTAAAGTCCACCAGTCTGGATTTTATAGAACATTTAGCTCTTGGCCTATGCTTCTCTTGAGATATTTTGCTGCATGTAGAAAATTTGCTGAACACAACACAAGAACATTCAGACCACTAATGATGCCTTCTCACTTGAGACATGTCATGGTGAGTTAAAGATGTCATTCCCATGACTAGGCACCGTTAAACTGGTAAAACAAATTCATAATAAAGATACGTTAAGTAAGAATCTTTGCATTATTTCAATCTTAAGAAAATCTACTACATTCAAATGACAAACTCTACAGCCCGCTCAGTAAGCATGGATGGAAAAACATTCAGGCATGCACACTACTAAACATGAGTTGGCGAGTGCCAGCTAGCTTGAACTACTGGCTATGGCAAATACTTTGGGTCACATCCAATAAAAATAGCTTCCACTGACATGAAATAGGAAAATGTTTTCCTATTGGATACAGTCTATTGAGTGATGTTATTTTAATGTCTTAAAGGTTGCAGCAGGAATCTCCCCTCTACCCTACTATTTCTTTCCCAGATGAAATGAAAAAAAATCTGAATCAAGACCAGTGCATTCCTCCTAGCTAAAAAAGGTGTCAGTACTCATATGCAGGACCCTTTCATTAATACTGGAGGACCATGGGTCAATTTTAGCAGGCAATGAAAAATGTGCCAGTACCACCAAGTACTCCCTCAAAAAGAAGCCCCAAAACAATACCTTTTCTGCACAATGTCTGCTGGAATTCTGTACACAATAATTCAACATTTTGCACTTTGTGATTTTTGTATCACTCAAACACAATACGCCTTTTTATCTTGACAAAGCATGCAGAAGTTTGCAAAATTCAGACCTTTTGTCACAGAAGTTTGAATTTTGTTCACAGAATTCCAGCAGGAGTAATATATTTACATTTGTCTTGCCTCCTATTGTCTTTCTCCCAGCTCTCTTCTGCTCTGCCAGCTGGCCTTAGAAAATACATTCTTATCCATCATAAGGCCTGATGATTCAATACATGCTGAAAGATTTCAAAGGTCAGCTAAGGACACGGGATGGGGATAGGCAAGTCTTCCAACTCACTTTAAGCTGATAAGGTGCTATATTATAAATTATACATACCCTACACTCTCATAACAGTAAAGATGAAGGGCACCAATAGCTGTTTGAAGCCCAGACAGGTGAGCAGAGAGAAAAAAAATTAAAATACATGCCATATAATATGTAATCCTACAAAATACTTTAGTCAGTCTGTCCTTCAAGAGGATTGACAAGGGTTGGATAAGCCATAAAGGCCTCATGGTTGATCCTAAGGAGGGAAACAAACATCTGTCGTTATTGCAATGACCCCTTATGGGCAAACAGGCGATGGCAAGGTAATGAAGACATATGAAATCACCAGTGTGTGGCATCTGGAGGAATAAGAGTCCATGAAAGAAGGAAAAATGGGAGATAGAATTTGTATACAAAAATTATTTAATTTGAGAAAAAGACACCACCGACCACACCACCTTTTTTATTTTTAGTTGCACTTGTTGATTTGAGCAAGACTGAATACAGAGATCTTTAGTCTTCACTACTGCAAAGCTTCATTAGTATCTTACAAAATGATTTTACAAAAATCAGTTTAACAGCCAGCTAGGGGCATGTTTACTAAAGGTTTTAATATGTGTTAAGTGTTCACAGCCTATTTCTATGGGTACAGTGATGCTTAACGTGCATTAATTTCATTGACGTGTGTTAACCATTAGTAAACATGCCCTTTAGTGTGGGCTAATGCTATTAATGTGTGTCATTTTCACAGGACCCCTTTTTATGCAATGGGCTCTGTGTTAAACATTAATGATGTTAGTGTTCACTGTTATTGAATGACTGAATGACACCCCCCCCCCTTTAATGAATTGTTAAGCTTTTCTGAAATACAAGCTCTTACAACATCTTAAAAGATATTGCAAACTGCTTGAAACTATTTTGAAATGCATCAAGAAGAAAGCTAACTGAATAACCGTTATTTAATTTCCTCATAATACCTATATATTAACATATGTATGGGGAAATTTTACTTGATAATTTTCTTTCCTTGAATCCTGCTAGACCAATCCAGATGTGTGAGCTATACTCTCTAGACAGCAGATGGAGATAGACCTTAGCAGCTTTCAGTGATGTCCGTTGCCATTTGATATATACTGTATGCTGGTGCAGTACTGAGAGAAGCCAATATGACACTTCCCAAGCAGTAAACTGAAAAACTCATAATGCATAATGTTAATAACCAACAATTCAACTTTGCAACAAGAACAAATATTTGGCTTTCTTATCAGAATTAACTCTGTGTCAGGCATTAATACCAACAATGTGATCAAAAGGCAGCAGGGCTTCCCAGCCTGCAATAGTAATCTTCCAGGTGAAGGTCTTGGACTGGTCTAGCAGGATTCAAGGAAAAAAATTATCAGGTAAAATTTCTCCTCTTATCATCCTAATAGACCAGTCCAGACAAGTGGGATGTACCAAAGGGGTCAGGACTTCCCTGCCAAAGACGCCATCTGTTCTGGCTCTCATATGCAACCTGTAGCACTTAACAAAAGGAACTCAGACATAACCAGGTAGCTGCCTTGCAGATGTCTTCTGGAGACGCCAAAGCAGACTCTGCCCACGAGCAGCCTGCATCCTAATGGAGCGAGCCTTGACTCCCTCCAACACCCATTTATCAGCCAGAAGGTATGCTGACCCAACAACTTTCTGAATCCAGTGGGCAACAAAGGACTTGGCCACTGCCAGTCCCTTCCTCGGACAGCCAAGGAGATCTAAAAGACAAGCCAACCAGAAGGAGAAATTAGTAATCTCCAGGTATCTGATCAACACCCTCCGCATGTCCATCAGAAGCAACGAGGGATCCTTCTGAAGATCTTCCCCCAAAAAGAAGGGCAGAATGACAGTATGGTGAAGATGGCAGGAGATCAGAACCTATGAGAAAAAGCATGGTACGGTCCGTAGCGAGACAGAAGCCTTTGAGATGACCAAGAAAGGCTCCCTGAAAGTCTAGGCTTGCAGCTCGAACCTTTGTATGTTGGGCATTATAGCCAACCGTAAAAAACACCTTAAGAGTCAAATCGACAAGGCAGACCTCATAAACAGGCTCAAAGGGAGACCCTTTCAGTGCCATCAACATCAAGGAGAAATCGGGGAGTGCTGCCAATGCAAACCCTTGGATGCAACCCCTGTAGCAAGTCAGGGCCACCACCTGAACCTTGAGAGTTCAGGACCAAGCTCTGGCTCAGGCAGGACTGTAAGGAGGACAAAATAGTGGCAATGCCCACCTTCCTGGCCATGGATCGAAAAAACACTATTCTCTGAGACTCTCTAGATTCACACATAAGCTAAGGAATTAGAGGCCCATTCGAGCTTAAGCAAGGTGTCTAATATCACTCCTAAGTAGGCCTCCTTAGAGATTTGCCTCTCAAAAGCTGTCGCAAGTGAAAAGAAACCAGCATTTTCAGCCAATAGATCACCAGGGATCTGTCAACTCTGGGCTTCCTAAGAGTCCAACCAGAAGACCAGGAATTGGAAAAAGCAGATTCCCTGCTTATACATAAATGCCATTAGCACCACCATTACCTTGCAAAAAACATATGGGGAGCCTTGACTACATCAAAGGGAAGGGCCTGGAACTAGAAAGAGCAGCCCAGGACACAGAAGCAGAGAAATTGCTAAAGCTGCTCTCTCATGGGCATGTAACAATACACCTTGGCGAGGTCTAGGATGATGAACTCCCCCTGCCCTGATCAATGCAATCTCAGACTCAATAGTTCTCATATGAGAAGGTGGATTTGGAGTATGAGAACAACTGCTTTTAGGTCCAGAATAAGCCAAACGTAACCTCCCTTCTTGGGCATCACTATATGGGCAGAACAACATCCCTAGCCCCACGACAGAGGGCATGGGAAAGCTAACCTGCTATTGCAGGAGGCATTGTAGAGTGTCTGAACAGCACCCATATGCAGGAAGGTCAAGGTCATCCTATATAAACACTGTCATAATTCAAATATTTCTCCTCACAAATCCCAGACTGGCTGGAACTAGTGAGCTTAGAGTCAGATGACAGGTGTCTTGTAGGTGGCGTTCAATACATCTCAAACCTTAACTAAGAACCCTGAGGACCCACTGGTCTGACATGATATGAGTTCCCTCAGATAGGAACTGCCAGAGCTACACTCCAACCAGCTGAACCTCCAAAAGGACTACCAGAACTCACTGAGAGGGATGGCTTATGATTCCTAGCATTCTATTTGCTTTCTTGGCTGCCTCTGCACACTGGGCAGAGCATTTCAATGTATTATCCACAATGACACCTAAGTCTTTTTCCTGGGTGGTGGTTTCTAATGCGTAACCTTGCATCATGCAACCGTAGTTTGGGTTGTTCTTTCCTAGGTGCATAAAACTTTACATTTGGGCAAATTAAATTTCATGTGTGATTTGGACACCAGTCTTCCAAATTTATCAAGGTCCTTACAAAATTATTCAAAGAGGATTGTGAAAAATTCTGAGTCATATGCAAATTTGATCGCCTCACTTGTTATTCCCATTTCCAGGTCATTTATGAATATGTTAAAAAGCAGCGAGTCCAGCATAGATCCCTGGGGTACTCCACTATTCACCTTTCCCCATTGAGAAAATTGTCCATTTAGCCCTACTCTCTGCTTTCTATCTTGTAACCACTTCCTGATCCACAATACTACACTGCCTCCAATCCCATGACTTTTTTATTCCACCAAGAGCCTCTCATTGGGGACCTTGTCAAAGGCTTTCTGAAAATTAAGATATATTATATTAAGCGACTCACCTTGGTCTATCTGTTTATTCACACCTTCAAAAAAATAACACAGATTAGTAAGACAATACTTTCCTTGGCTAAGTCCATGTTGGCTTTCTTCCATTAAACCATGACTATCTACATGTTCAGTAATTTTGTTCTTTATGATGGTTTCTTCCATTTTTCCTGGTACTGACATCAGGCTTACTGGTCTGTAGTTTCCAGGATCACCCCTGGAACCCTTTTTAAAAATTGGTGTTACATTGGCCATTCTCTAATCTTCAGGTATTACAGATGATTTTAATGATAGTTCACAGATTACTAATAGCAGGTCTGTAATCTCATATTTCAGTTCTTTCAACATCTTCTGATGTATACCATCTGGTCCAGATGATTTACTGCTCTTCAGTTTATCAAAATAATTGAAACACATCGTCCCATTTTATCGATATTTCTTTCAATTCTTCTGATATATCACCCTTATATACCATTTCAGGCATGGGTAGCTTCCCTATATGATCTTCAGTAAAGACCGAAGCAAAGAATCCATTCATTCAGTCTCTCTACTACGGCCTTGTCATCCCTTACTGCCCCTTAAACCCCTCTATCGTCCAATAGTCCATCCAACTCTCTCAGAGGTGCATAGCGAGAAGAATGGCCAGCACATAGGAGAAGGCAATAGTGCCTCTGTATAAGTTTTTGTGAGACCTCATTTGGAGTATTGTGTGCAATTCTGAAAACCACACCTTCAAAAGGATATAAACAGGATGGAGAAGGTGCAGAGGGTGGCTACCAAAATGGTCATATGGTGACAGACTTAAAGATCTCAATAAACATCAACATAAAAAAAAACTGAAGCAATTATCACCAGAGACTCCAAATTCATTCCTCCAAACTGCTATCAACATATCCAATACACCGATTACAATAAAACAGTGTTTCCCAACCCAGTCCTACGGGGCACACCGGCCAGTCAGGTTTTCGGGATATCCCTAATGACTATGCATGAGATATATATGCATTAGAGATAACCTGCCAACCTGACTGGTTTGTGGCCCTCCAGGGCTGGATTTGGAGACCCCTGCCTTACACCTCTGTCATTTAAGATTGTGAGTGGGCAAGGTGCAGATGTCCTAGACATCGAAAGGGTATATAGAATGTGACACATTCCTCCTCGATTCTCACCACCACCAAAATATTGTCTATTAGACAACCTTTTGGTAGTGGTGAGAATCGAGGAGGAATGTGTCACATTCTATATACCCTTTCGATGTTTAGGACATCTGCACCTTGCCCACTCACAATCTTAAATGACAGAGGTGTAAGGCAGGGGTCTCCAAATCCAGCCCTGGAGGGCCAGAAACCAGTCAGGTTGGCAGGATATCTCTAATGCATATATATCGCATGCATAGTCATTAGGGATATCCCGAAAACCTGACTGGCCGGTGTGCCCCGTAGGACTGGGTTGGGAAACACTGCAATAAAAGATGAAGTCAGATACCTAGGAGTGATTCTAGACGAGCAACTCACCCTACAACCACAAATCAACAAGGTATCTAGAACGGCCTTCTTCAAACTCGCAACACTGTGGAGACTAAAACCCCTCCTCAATAAAGAACATTTCTGTACAGTATGCCAAGCAATCATTACACCTCTGCTGGACTACTGTAATATACTACTGCAAGGTCTGCCTAAATTAACCACCCATCCCCTACAATTAGTCCAGAACTCTGCTGCCCGCATTATTAAAAACTGTTAAAAAAAACTGTTAAATAAATAAAATTACAAGCACCTCAATACAAGACCATATAACTTCAATACTACAAGATCTGCACGGGCTACCAATCTCCTCACGCGCAAAATATAAATCAGCGCTTGCCATCTTCAAAATTAAAAACATCTCAGCAGGAATACTACAAGAACTCACTGGAACCAAAACAAGCAAAAGATCAGACAGAAACAGCACCAAGAACAATATACCAACACCTACTATATTCACAAGAACAAACAAATCCACATCCATGCGAGCATTCTCTCTAGCTGCCCCCGCAATCTGGAATGTCCTCCCAGATAATCTAAAAACAACAACAGATATAAAAGAATTCCGGAAGCTACTTAAAACCACCCTATTCATTGAACAATTCAATGAAGACCACCAATCAACCCTAACCACCCCACAAAAAGACTTGTCCCTTTCGGAAGGTGAGACACATCAGACACTATCATCATACCCAGTGCCTTTGCTAAAACAGGAAAAGACACTTCAAGAAGAGCACTATCCCTAGCCGCTCACGCGCTCTGGAACTCACTTCCCGACATCATCAGATCAACAAAAGAACTCAGACGTCTGAAAAATGCTAAAAACTATGCACGTCACGGAACACTATAACAACATCAAAGGAACTATCCAAACAAAATGTAAAAATGTAAATGCAAATGTAAATATGCAAAAAAAAAATGTAAATAGTTCCTATACATAGCTCATACTGTATATAGGTTTACCACACAATCAACCTCCTTACACCACTCACACCTCAATGTTTCACTGCATGCTCACACCCATGCACCCAGCCACTTGATTTGTTTGCGGTGTAATTCACTTTGATTTCAGGATAAAGAGGCATATAAATCCTTTTAAATAAATTATATATATATATATATATATATATATATATATATACACACACACACACACATACATATATACTTTGACAGAAAGGCGGGGGACAGGAGATATGATAAAGATGTTTAAATACCTCCATGAAATAAATGCACAGGAGAGCCTCTTTCAATTGAAAGAAAGCTCTTCTATGGGGGGGGGCATAGGATGAAGGCAAAAGGGGACAGACTCAGAAGTAATATGCAGAAATATTTCTTTACGGAAAGAGTGGTAGATTACTGGAATTGTCTCCCAGTGAAGGTGGTAGAAACCAGGAGAGTATCTGAATTCAAGCAAGCATGGAACAAACAGATCTCTAAAGGAAAAAAAAAAAAAGGGATTATAAATAGATGTTATGGAAGGACAGACTGGATAGGCCATATGGTCTTTTTTGCCATTATATTTCTAATACCATTGCCACCATGGATTTGGAAGAGATTCTAATGGAATCTCTGAGGGTGCTAGCCATCAAGGTGGTCCACTGCCAAGCTTGTAGCCTTCGAGCTGTCCAGCTATGGCCGAGTCCATCATCAGAGGGCTCATCTAAATGCCCACACACAGCATTACTTGACAGCCAAGGTGATGGCTGCAAAGGCATTCTTAAGGAGGCCTTTGACCCTCTGAGCAGAGATTCCTCAAGCGCCGCACTTCCCATGCTTTGTCACAGCCAAGATCAGGGCTTTCACTCTAGAGAGCACCTAAGGTCGATCCAGCTCACCTAGTGCTGAGGGAATGGCCAATACAAGACCTTAGGACCCTTGGGTTCCACACAGGGTTTTTCCTCCCTATATCCCAATGCACTGCTACATAGGATCAGGTAGAGGAATAAAAAAAGCAGGACACCAGAATCCGAGGTCAGGCTCCACTACATGCAGAGCTGCATTGTGTCCTAAAAGGACATAAAGAGAACCCATCAGTGAAAAAAGCAGATCACAGACATCCTAGCCTTTCACCAGGAAAATACCACAACTTCGCTGACTTACCTTGTGGTGAAAAGGATTTTCTCTCAAGTCCCTCAACCAACCCCCACAGGTGATAAGGTTGGCCTCCCAAAGGAACAAATGAGCTCAAGGGTGAAGTGGGAGCCATAACCTCTCGAACTGCCCATGAAAGAGATGCTTGTGGGTCCTGGTTCCCCTGTAAGGAAGGCCTGGGCCTCAGACCCCCAAGGGAAGACTGTCAAGCACCTAGAAGAGACTAAAGATAGTCTGTGAGCTGTGTCAGGAGATGCAGCAAAAGCTAGTTAAAAAATAGAGCCTCCAGAGCTTGTAGCTAGGGCTCCATCTCCACCAGACCCAAGCAGCCATCTCAAAATAGTCACGGTGCCCACCAGCAGGATAAACAAAGTGAAGGCACAGCAGGAGCCATAGAAAAGGCATTGGGTCCCCATGGGGGTCCCAAAATGCCCTAAAACAGCTGCCTCAGGCATTTCAGTCACCATCTGGACAAAAAGCAACAGCTACAGGAAACATTGCTCAGCACTGTGGTGGCAAAGATTAAAACAAACAAAAAAAACCCCACTGAAAAAAGTAGTTAGGATTGTGGCAAAAAGGGAGCCTGAAATGGAATCCTAGCACATGTCAAGTTGACCAGTAAAACCTGTGCAGGGAAGCCCTATACAGGCCTGGGAAGCCCAGCTGCTGAGAAAAGCTTTTTTTTTTTCTATTTACATTTGGAGCTGCTTTATTTGATGGCAGCAAGACAGTCCAATACAGCCCACTGAAAACAATGTGAGAGAAAAATCAGCAGAAAAAAGGCATGCAGATCAAAACAGCAAGGAAGAAAGGAGGGCCTACTCCTCTCCAGCCCACCAAGGGCTAAAAATAGTGAGGAAACTTCGCTGGGCACAGGGTAACTATCAGTTCCAGAAGACAGGGGCATACCTAAGCTCTGAGCAATATTGGACATACAGGTCTCGGTCACACAGATTACAGTGCTGTGATGTGAACCAAGGCAGAGAGGCCTATTTGCACCATTTCCAAACACCATGCCACCTGCTGGAGGCAGACAAATACTGGCTCCTCTCACTGCTGCACCAGCATATATACCGAGTGGTGAAATCACTCAAAGTCTACCTCCACCTGCTAGCAAGGGAGCATAACCTACTTGTCTGGACTGGTCTAGCAGGATAAGAAAACTGTAAATATCATGCTACTCCCAGCATTTGTCTACAGAATGAATGGATGAAAGAACAAAGTACTCTGATAGCGTAATATCGTGTCCTTCCCATGCACCGCCATTGTAAATATGTCCGTTTGAGTGAAAACATAAGGAAATTGCAGCAGTCATGTTGTAATATTCCTAAACCAAAGCAAAACAATTCACACAAAAAAATAACTCAGTGTATGTTAGCTAATTCTAAGAGATTTGCTAGCAAAACCGAATCCTAAGTAGCAGAGGTAGCAGCACTACTTCCTGTCTCTCCACTCCAGCCTCACCTCCCCACCTCCCAACCATGTGATAAGCTTGCTTTTTCCATTTGTTAGACTTTTTTTCCAGATTCATCCCCTTCTACTCCCTTCCTAAGTCCTCTTCCCCCTCTTCTTGCTTTCCTTTGGCTTCTTTTCCCTCTTCTTCATCCTTCCCCCTACCCAGTCTCTTTTTTCATCCTTTTCTCACATTCAGTTAAATACGGGCTGAAGGCAGAGAGCTGTGGTAACAACTAACAACAATTCCTCATGCTTTTTAACTCAGCTTTGGCCCAGGCTGCTGCAAATACGGCTTCCCTTTTACAACAGGATCCTGCGCAGAGTCCCCAGATGAGCAGAATTTTCAAGGACTGTTCATTAAAATAAAACTTGCATGTAATCGACTCAAAGTATATTTCTGATTCAAAGTGAAAGCAAGTCACTCTTTTAAAGTAAGTATTCCTTCAAAAATTACCTTCTGTCAGAGCATTTGTTATTTATTTTTTCTCACTTTAGCTTGCCTTACCAAAAAAAAAAAAAAAAAAGCTGAAGGTCAAACAAATATAAATGCAAAACCTAATAGGAAAACAAGAATAAAAACTTGCAGCAAAGTCAAACATGAAAATCAGTGTTAGCAGAGTCAAACGTCCTCACACTCACTGCATTTGTTTGGTTATTATTGGCTTCAATGGCATCTACTGCATGAACCAATCAGATTCTAACATAAGGTCACTTAAGACATTTCCAAATACAGTTGCTCCCAGAGCGCTGCAAGAGAACCATGTAAAGAATTGTAAAATGAATTAGTAGTAGAACTTGGAACAAACAACAGATATCGTATCACACAGAATGTGCTCCCTTCGTTTACAGCAACGGCATCATTGAAACTCATACACCGGAGGCTTGGAAGTATTGTACAGCTGTGAAACATTTCACCAAATTTGTTCTTTAGAAGAAATCCCATAATGCTATAAAAAGTATTTTTAAAAAGAATAAATAATATACAAGCAAAATGATATGCAGCAGGTCATTGCTTTTCTTAGTCCCTTTTATTACTTTTTAGTATCGTGGGCCAAACCACATCAACTAGGTGCTATTTAGAATAGAACATAATGCATTTCATTAAATAGCCATTAAACATACAGAGAAAATTGAATTTTAACACGCTATCTAAATATCCTTTTCTCAGCAACAGAATTATAAACACTTTCCTTGACAGGAGGATGGACAAATGGGATAACATACTTGGCCTTTGTTTATCTGGCAAGCATTTAATTCTGTACTAAACTCTTGACTTGTCACCGCCATGCTGCAAGAGGGCAGGGCAGTAGTTTTAAACAGTAATGCCTATGTGAGTTCAAAAAGGTGCCTATTTTAAGCCCTGTTTTTACATTTATACATTTTTTGAATATTTTACATTTTATAAAATTTCAAAGGCAAAAAATAGAAAACATATTTAATCTCAAACTTTGGAAATTACACAACAATTGTAGCCCACATCAAGGATGGCGTACCACTTCAAAGTATTTTAACACTAGGATAATTCCACATCCTTAATTTATATTAATGAAAATTACAAAAAGGAAAAAAGGAGCAATAGAGCATCAGCCATTTACAAAGTATGTCAAAACCAGAGATACCAGAACGCCGTTCCCACTGGGGGAGCCAAGCTCATCCCTTGGTCAGCCGAACCCAGCGACACTGCGATCGCCGGCCTTTCCCTCTCTTCCAATTGAGTAGGATCTACATACACAAACTGAGGACCTTGAAATGTTACTAAGCATTTACATGGAAACCACAGAAATAAAGAATCCCCCAAATAGTTAAGACCTTGGGCGTCGCATTCAAAAAATCCTTCCTGCAAAGCTAAGCAGCTCTAGAAACATCAGGAAAAAACATAATTTTATAACAAAGAAACAAGGCATTTTTTTCTGAAAATATACTCTCTATTCTTATAGTTTATCTCCTTCAATGCCAAAGGTCACTACCGGGGTTGCCAGACATGGTATTTCCTCTACTGAGGATTCTGAAAATTTCAACAATTCCAAAGACTCTTTAGATTCTAGACGTAAATTGAGCTTCCCCAGGTGCACCCTCCACCAAACGCTTAGTGGAACCATAAGAATTAACAATCACAATCTGATCATAATTTGGCAAACAGAAAATTTCTTTAAAGTACTTTTGTAAAAGAATAGCAGGAGACAAATAATGAGTTTTTGGAAAATTCAAGAAACGCAAATTCCTATTATGAAAATGGTTTTCCATAACCTCCAACTGTCTATGAACAATTAAGGAATCTTTTATATTACAGGTAGCAACATTTTGCAAAGGGGACGTCTGACCCTCCAATTTACCCACTTGAGATTGAAAGTACTGAATTTGTGATTGATGGCTAACCAACATATTAACAGTTTCCTGGTTAAAATGCCCCCATCAAGCCTGCAGAGAAAGAAAAATAGGAATTCCTACACAAAAGAGTCTGCATCTTCAAAAAGCATCTAGCCCAGCAAATTGCAACCAAGAACACTGTGTTCAAAGACAAATCTTTCAAGTTTGCATGCCTAAGGGGCTCAAAAGCTGGACCTGCCAAGGCATTCAGCACCAAATTAAGGCTGGAATGTGGGACAAATCTGATTGCCCCCCCCCCCCCCACACACACACACACACAAAAAAATCATGAAATATCTAGGTGTGTTACCAGTTAGAGCCCTTTCAGTTAACCCCCTATACCTGATAGAGTCACCATTTGTACTCGGAGAATTTAAGGCCACACCATTTTCAAGCTTTCCTTGCAGAAGGCCAGAATGGAAGGAGCTTCTGTATGCCACACAGACAAACCCAGGTCTCACATCAAGTCTCAAACATCCGCCAGACCTGCACATAGACTAGAGAAATTAAGGTGTTACCTGCCTTTAGAAGCATGGCCACCACCACCGATGAGTGGTGTCATTCCAAGCCTTTCAAGGGCAATGTCATAAGCCAAAAGGGATCCAGGCCCCACATGAAGACAGAGCCTTGGCAAAGCAGACCTGGATCCTGGAGCAACGGAAGTAGATCCTCCCCAATAGCAGGACTGAATCTAAGTTCTTGGCTCCCCATAGGCACAAAATTTAGAAGCACTCATTTTGGTCTGAGGGGAGAGGTGGAGTCTCTGCAGTTTACCCCTCTATACTTTGTTTAGGCTTGTACCTGCCGCTCTGTACAGGTTAGCTCCCTCTATTTTTTTAGTGTAGTGATTATTTAAGTTTGCTTTGATTCAAAAAAATAGAGAGGGATAACCTGCATGGAGCAACAGGAACAACTCTAAACAAAAAGATAGAGGGAGCCAGTCTTCACAGAGAAGCAGATACAACTCTAGCCACCCTTAAAACTGAAAGAAGATTCATGTAGTTTGGTGAGGGAGATGGGGAGACAAGGGAAGAAGGGGCTGCGTGTTTGTGTCAAGAAGAAAGGACTCTTTGTACTTCCTCTGTATTGCAAGAGGCAATTACATAATTAGCACTCTGGCAAGAGGCACCAACTTCAAATGCCTTCTAAATCTTGGCACTGGAGGCAAGTGCCTCTGTTACCTATGCATAAATCCGGGCCTACCCAATAGCAATCTGATCAAATTGGCATACCACAATCAACAAGGCCAGTGTGAAGCTACCAGAATCACCAGGAAAGGACAACCTGCTATTTCGTGTGGCACTCTGCTAATGAGCTGCCAAGCAGAAAAGATGTAGAGTGGATTTTCCTCAAGGCCAAAGTTGAATCATCATATCGACGCCGATGGCCTCTGGCTCCCTTCTGCAACTGAAGAACCAAGCCACCTTGAAGTTCCAGTGAGATTCCATCAAGTTGAAGACCAATGAACCCCAGTGATCCATCAACTGGAACAGTCAATTGACAAAATCTGTTTGCACATTTTCTACCCTGGTAATGTGCGCTGCCGATATGGCTACTAGTTGGTACTCCATCCATTCAAACAGCAAGTTGATCTCCAATGCTACTGTTGAAATACAGGTGCTCCCTACCTGTTGACATTAGCCACTGTTGTTGCACTGTCAGATTGAAATCAGACCACCATTCCTGCTACTATAGGATGAAGTCTCTCTAACACGAGCCAAACGGTTCTGGAATCTAGTGTGTTGATGGATCGAACAGCTTCCTGGCCCCAGCAGTGAGCCCTCCAGCCTGACAGTCTGGTATCAGTAGTGACCACACCTAATGTGGGGTTCTAGGTCCATGACCTTGATCAGGTGATGAGCAGACCACCACTGCCTTCCAGAATGATGCCTGTAGGAGCTGATGAATGTCATGCTCCTGAGATCGAAGGGCTATCTTGCCAGCAGGGCCCACTGTAGAGGCCACATCAGTTTTCTCACCCAGGGAACAAACTCCAGGATCACAGCCATGGACCCTGAAAGTTAAAAGGCTCTTGGAGCTGACAAGGAGCAAAAGGCTTGAAGCTGCAAGAGCAGCTTGCCCATCCTATCCTGGGTTAGAAAAACCTTTGCAACCCGAGTATTGAACCAAGCGCCGGATACTCAAGAGACTGAGAAAAGCCATGAGATTGCTCTTTACATAGTTCAATACCCATCCCAAGACTCTTCAACACCTGAATCTACCTGCAAGTGGCCACTATGGCATCTTCCTTCAAGGCCACCACTACCAAAATGTCCTTCAAAAAATTCTTCAGAGTTATGGCCAAGCCAAAGGGTAGGGATATGAACTGATAGTGTTTGCCAAGAACAGAGAAGCAGAAAAACCTTTAGTGGCACTCTCAGACTGGAATATGGACATACCCTTCAATCAAACTGTGGAAGGAGAGAAGTTAGCCATTCCTTATCATCATGGTAATGAATCATAAGATCTCCATGTAGAACCGCAGAACACAGGACTGACCCCCTTCATGTTCAAAAAAGGCTGGAACCACAAAATGAATGGAACCACCTCCTATTCCTTCCAGGGAACCAAAGCAATGGCTCCCAACTGGTGCAGTCACTGGAGGATTTCAACTACTACTGCCTTCTTTACTGCAACCCTCAGGGAGAATCTATAAAGGCATTGAAAAGGGGATCTGCAAACTCTACTGCATACCCTTGCCGAATCACCTCAAACACCCACTGATCCAAGGTGACACGACTCACTCCAAGTAAAACACTACGAGAGGACCCCCAACCTGCTGAATCTCAGGTTGGGTCTGCCAGAACTCACTGGACACCTTTACCTCCTGCAGGCCACCTCTCATCTTGGGGCTTAAGGACACTTCAGAAGGATTAGTTTTTCTTGAACCTTCCCAACAAGTATGAAGTCTGCCTGCTTGATTTGAAATTATCCCAGTCCAGCAGATATACCCTACCAGTAGATCTCCGTGCAGGAGCCCAAAAGCAGCCTTCAGGCAGCTTCTGATGTCTTGTTTTGACAGAGTCCTAGACCAGCCTCTCAAGGACCTCCCCAAAAAAAGCTTCCTAAGACATACCTTAAAGCTGAACTAACTGACCAACTGCAGAGCCACAGTTCTCTTTGTACCACCACAATAGAGACTACAGTCCTAGAACTAATCTGAACAAAGTCATACAAAGTATCCACCAAAAACACCACTACAGAAGAACATAAGATACGTATGTCATACTTGGTCAGACAAGGGTCTATCAAGCACAGTATCCTGTTTCCAACAGCAGCCAATCCAAGTCACAAGTACCTGTTAGGTTCCCTAAAAGGTATATAGATTACAGGCTGCTTATCCCAGGGGTAAGCAGTGGATTTCCCTAGTCCTTTTTAATAATGGTTCATAGACTTTTCCTCCAGGAACTTGTCCAAGCCTTTTTTTAAACCCAGCTATACTAACAGGGGTTTTTTTGTTTTTTTTAATTTTATTTTTTATTGAACAATTTTAAATACCAACCAAAATATCAACATGTACATCAACGGAGTTTCTCTTTGCCATTATAAAATACACACACCCCATTCCTAAACACGATAAAAGTTATCCAACCAACTTTTCGGTTACCCACCAATCCACTATGATGCAATAGATATTACCATACCCCACACGCCCAATACTCTACCTTCCCAGTCAACCCCCTCCGTCTACACAGAGTCCAGCTCGGAGAAATTAAGCCCCCCCCCCACCCTACCCCCTCCCTTCCCTACTCCCATATCCCCCTCCTATAAGCCCCTTCTTCCCCCTACCCCTCCCCGCCCCCTCCCCCTAAGACACGCCAACGTTTCCCCCACTTCCCCATAAATTTATCCACCCCCTCTCGCCGCGCTGCAGTCAACTTTTCCATCAAAACAATATGTATAATCCTCCCCTTAAATTCCCCTTCCGTTGGCACCTCCAACCTCTTCCATGCTGCCGCCAATTCACATCTAGCAGCACTCAGACAAGCCCGCACCATTGGGCCCCTACCCTCCCCTTGCCCCTCCCTCCACCATGAAAGCAAACAGACCCCTTAATCCCTCTCCACCTCCAATTTCCGTTGCACCCATCCCAGGACCATTTCCCAATACCTTTTAACCTTCCCGCACCCCCACCAAATATGCCAAAAAGTGCCCACCTCCCCACATTCCCTCCAACACCTCACCGAGACCCCTGGAAAAATCTTATGGAGCCTCTCCAGAGTGTAATACCACCGAAACAAATTTTTATACCAGTTTTCTCTAATACTGCTCGCCCAAGGTAGCCCCCTCGCCCGATCCCAAATCTGCTTCCATTCCACCAGTATCACTGCCCCTCCTAACTCCCTCTCCCACTCCTCCATATACCGGAAATTAACCCTGTCAGATTCCCGCACCCTTTTATACCAACCTCGATATCATCCCCTTCGTCCCCAATTTCCCATACCAGAGAGCTTCTAACTCCCGCTCTCCCCCCGCTCTCCTGCAAAAAGTATCTGGCCTGAATATATGGGAACCTGTCCTGATCCTCCAATCCGAACCCTTCCTTAATCTCCTCGAAGGATTTCACCTCCCCCTCTTCCGTTGATTGGTAAACACACTCCAACCCTTTTGCCGTCCACCGATCAAATCGCCCCCCTCCCAACCCGGTTTGAAGGCCCTCCATCCCCTCCACGGCATCATCAACAAAAATTGCCCTGCCTTCCTCCTACCTCCCTTTGCCCGCACCCCATCCCACACCCCCGCCACCAGCTGCATTGCAGGTGAATCCCCCCCCCCCCAACGCTCTACGGTCCTGCCCACCCGCCCACAACCAAGCCTCCAATCTTCCCTCTTTTTACCAGCCCGCGCTCCAAAGCTACCCATGTTTTTTTACCCCCCCCCCCCCCAATCCATGACACAGCACAACTGTGCCACCCGGTAATAATCCTTAATATTGGGCACTCCCAGCCCCCCTTCCGCTTTCGTAGCATACACGACCTCCCTGGCTATCCTCGGTGGCTTCTTGTTCCAAATATATTGAAAGACTTTCCTTTGCACGCTCCTCAGCACCTCCTCCGGCACCCTCACCGGTAACGCCTGAAACAAGTACAGCAACCTTGGTAACACATTCATTTTGACCCCCGCTATCCTTCCTAACCACGAGACCTCCTGCCACATCCACCCATCCAAATCCCACTCCAACTCCCTCATCACTCCCGGATAATTGGCTCGATATATATCCCCATATTTTGCCGGCAATTGTACCCCCAAATAGCTCATCGAATGTTTAACCCACTGCAGAGGGTAGAGGTCTTTCAACTGCTCCTCCGCTCTCGGCGGCACCTTCACCCGCAGCACCTCCGTTTTGTCCAAGTTCATTTTGAAACCCGCTGCCACCCCAAATCTCCCCACCTCTTCCAACACTTCCGGCAGAGACTGCTGTGGCTGACTAAGATATAGAAGGATGTCAACTGCATACAGGGAGATTTTATGGCTTACGCCCCCCCTTTCCAGACCCATAATCTTATCATTAGTCTGAATTTTCTACGCTAACGGTTCCACACTCATCGCAAATAGCAGTGGGGATAAAGGGCACCCCTGCCTCGTTCCCCTCCCAAGACTAAAGTCCCTCGAGTAGCTCTCATTTACTTTTACCCTCACCCTTGGCCCCGCATATAACCCCCTGATCCATTTCCCCAAATTTGCCCCTACCCCCATTTTCCACGTAACCTCCATCAAAAAGTCCCAATTTACCCTGTCAAATGGCTTCTCGGCATCGATGGACATTAAAATAAAATCCTCCTATCCCTGCCTTGCTTCCCATGTCACTCCCACCGCCCTTTTGATGTTATCCGAAGCCTGTCTCCCCGGGATAAACCCTGTCTGGTCATCCTTTATCATCCCCAGCAACCAGGGCGCCAATCTCTCTGCTAGCACCTTTGCCAGGATCTTTACATCCACATTAAGAAGGGAGATGGGCCTGTAAGAACCACACTCCTTCGGGTCTTTCCCGCCCTTCGGCAAGACCGATATCCCCGCCGTTAACATTCCCGCTGTCAGTTCCCCCCCATCCTCCAGCATTCCATTATATACCCGACTCATTATCTCTCCCAACTCCTCCCCAAATACTTTATAGAAGGTGCTCGACAGCCCATCCAACCCCGGCGCTTTTCCCCTTGGCATCCCCTTAATAACCTTAGCCACTTCCTCTCTCATAATTGGTGCTTCCAGCCCTTCCTGCGCCTCCTCCGGCAACTTTTGCAATTCTATCTCTTCTAGGTACCGACGTAACTGCTCCACCCCCATCCCTCCTCTCTCTTGTACAGCTCTTCATAAAACTGCCTAAACCGCTCCCTAATCTCCCCCCTCCCCCTTATCTGGTATATGCGTGAAGCCACAGTCCGCCTCCGCAACCGCTACGCTAATATTCTCCCCGCCCCATTACCAAATTCATAATATCTCTGTTTAACCAGAGACAATTTAAATGCCACCTTCTCCACCTGCAATCCCTGCAGCTTTCCCCTTATCTTCTCCATCACATCTCTATCCCGTTTCCTCCCCGACCTCCGGTACACCACCTCCGCCTCCTTCAAAGCCTTGCCCAACTCCACCTCCCTGCCATATCTCTCCCTCTTCTTCCTTGCCCCCCACATGATAAACTTCCCCCTAATAACCACCTTCAACCCTTCCCAAACCATAACCTCTCTGACCTCCCCATTATCGTTAAGTGCCAGATATTCCTTAATCTGTCCCCGAATATCTTGAACTACCTCAGGGGATTTCAACAGGCCCTCATTGAAGCGCCAGAATTTCAACCCTCCCCGTCTCTGCCCCTTCAGCACTATCTCCACCGCCCTTTGATCTGAACAAGCTATCGGGATTATCCCCCCTTCCCTCACCCCTAGCATCCACTCCTGATCCACCTATAACATATCTATTCTACTCCAGCTGTTATGGGGTACCGAATAATAAGTAAATTCCCGCTTCTGAGGATTCATCACTCTCCATGAGTCCACCAAATTCAGTTGCCTCATCAGCAATTCTAACTCACCTCTATTTCTCCCCCCCCTCCGATCCAACCTGGGTTGCAGCACCACATTAAAGTCCCCTCCTACTACCCACTTCCCCACCCCCAGCCCCCCCAGCAACTTCCTCATCCTCCTTCAAAAACTCACCTGTTTCCCGTTCGGCCCATACACTGACACCAGAATAATCTCCTCCCCTCCCCACTTCCCTGCTATCCCCACCATGCGCCCTTCCCCATCCTCAAAATTACTCTCTGAATCCCACTCCCCCCCTTTATTAAACACTGCCACCCCACCCTTCCTCCCGGTTACAAGAATAATATTGTTCTGCATATTGTGCATTTCTCATCAACCCTACATCCTTCCGGCGCAGGTGTGTTTCCTGCACCAAAACCACATCCCATTCATTCTTCATCGCCTCCCAAAACAGCCGCCGCCTCTTAGTAGGCGAGTTCCCACCCGTAGCATCATTTCTACCTACATACTCCCCCCTCCCTCCCCCTAACCGTGTCCCCCATCCCCCGCTCCCCCCTCACTTCCCATCCCCTCCTAATCCTCTCTTCCGCTCCCTCCTCCCTCCCCGCTCCCACCCTTCCATCCTCCCGTGTGTCTGTCGTGTCCTGCCTCCTTTTCTCACCTCTCCCACCTCCCCCAGCGCCACCTTGCTTACCCCTTGACCCACAAATATATCTTACACTTATACAAAGCCATTCTTTCCCAACCCAACCCCTGCCCTGCAGTAAACATTATACCATATGCCATATACAATGCATCATATACCCGCTCCCCTCTCCCCCATGCCCTAGAAGTCCAGTGTCCATCTGGGCCTAACGCCCTGGGCTCCCTGGCATCTCACGTGCTCACCAGACCACTAGTGGCCTCCTTCAGTCCTTTGCTGTCATGCTCTTCGCTAATCCACGGTCCTCAGATCTCTGTTGTAAATCGCCGTCCCTTTGCTGCAACCCTTTGCCATCGGGAGCCCTCCGGCCTCCGCTCCACCTCTCCTCCAGTATGCGCATCCACACTTCTCTCCAGACCCTTCGGTAGCTGTTCGCAACCCAGCTCCCGCAGCACTGCCCATGCCTTTTCAGCCACTTTCACTTTCCGGGACACCCCATTTACAGTCATTAACAGACCGAAGGGAAACATCCACCAGTATCTCATATTTCTCCCTCGCAGATATGCGGTAACATCTCTCAGCCCCCATCATCTGTCCAGGGTTCCCTTGGACGAGTCATTGAATACTTCCACCTCACTGCTCTCCCAAGCAATCCGGCCAAACTTTCACACTACCCGCAGGATTCGCTCCTTTACCGGGAAGCTACTCATACAGACAACAATGTCTCTGGGCTGCTTGTCTCTCCGCGGTCCCAGGCTGCGGTGCGCCCGCTCCACTCGATCCTGCTCCCTTCCTCCTCTCCTCCCCCCTCCAAGTTTAGCATATGGGTGCATAACTTTTGGACCACCATCACACAATCTTTAAACGCTTCTGTTTCTCCAATCCCTCTAATTCACAGGTTGTTCCGGCGGGCTCGATCCTCAATCTCTTCCAGCTTCTCTGTGATCTCCTCCTGCTGCCTTTGCAATTTGCTCTGCTCCACCGCCATTTCCTGCAGCTCCCCCGTGCATTCCTCCACATGGTCCTCCAGCTCTGCCATGCGGTCCCCCAATCCATTTAAGTCTTGCTGTATGCTCGACAGCAATTCTTTTATTTCTCTCCTCATCTCCACTAGCTCAGCATATAAGTCCTTTTTGAATACCTTCAGCCAGGTACGCATCAGCACCTCCTCAGCTCCTCGCAGCTCTCGCTCCCCTTCCTCCTCTGAGCTCACCATTGCTCCAGTCTCCTCCGCACCACCCGCTTCTCGCTCCTCCATCTCTTCCCTCTGCGCATACGAGGACCAAAACCCCGCTAACTTCTTGCGCGCTGCCAGGGCCATCCTCACTTCAATCTCCTGGCTCTCTACCGGTGCCGGGTTCAGCAACTCCTCCTTGTTTTAGCAGGACACAGATGGAGCCTGGCTATACTGCTGCCATTCGCTCCGTGACGTCACCGGAAGTCTACGCTAACAGTTTTTACTACAGACTCCAGCTGTGCTGCTTCAGGACTCTCCAGAAGCTGCTGAATTCATCAGAGCAGTGAACAGATGACATAATGCGCACATACCATTTCCTGAATCCCCAGCACTGCAAAAACTCAAAAGCTTCCCTTAGGAAGGGCTTCCTCTTTCCTGTCCTGTACATCCTTCAAGGCCAAGTCTCCCTCCACTGGGATAATGATCATCTTTGTCAATGCCATTATGAGAGCATCCACTCTGGGGAAGCAAAAAAAAAAAAATGGGCTCCAAATCTTCTTGTGGCAGCATCAGAGCCGTTCTGTCCACTAAGTGACCTAGGCAGGGAGAATCCTATCCTGGGTTAGCGGTTTTGTGCCACTGCTTTGTTGCTTTCAGCAGGCCCTGTGCTTAGATTCCCCTTTGATGCAACTTACTCTCAAAGGGGAGTCAGACATGGCAGGCCATGTGTGCTAAAGCACAAGGCCTGCTATGGGCAACAAAACGGCAGCTTTCAAAATTCTGCCACCACCCATTTCCCCCCTCCCCCCAAGATGGAATTGACAGCAGTGGAGGGGGCAGCAGTACAGCCGGGGTTTCTGCCTGAAGCAGAAGAAACCCTTGGGCCAGCCCTGAGCAGCAGATAGACAACAGTAATGGGAAGCTCTTTCAGTATAACTTCAGGAGACATTCATTCTGCAAGGTCAAAGCTGACCACGGGGGGTGGGGGGAAGGGGGGAAAGGAGGGGAGCAAAGAGTAGGGCATTCAAAGTTAAACAATAGATTTTGACAGCCAGGTGGGGTGGGGGTAAAGCTTAAGGTTTGCCTAGGACACCAACACCTTGAATCAACTCTGGGACTGGCCCTGTGCAAGGACTATTCATTTACAAGCCTTGTGAAGGGGAAAGGCCTTGCTACGCTCCCCCATAAGCCCTTTACAATAGAGTTGCCATCCACCACTTCCCTAGTTGTCATCTGCAGGGAAAAGACTTGAGAGAAAAAGGATGCCAGTTCCTCCTGACAAAAAAGGCAAATAATTAACGATTCATTCCCTTCTGACAGGGAAAGTTTCCCTACTAAGAGAGAAGGGCTCTCCAGAGAAGACAGCTTTCCCTTGTCCTCCCCAAACGCCTAGTTTTATTCCAAAGATGAGGAAGGAATGGCGCCCCAAACACCTTCTTCATGATTCCTAATATCCACCCTTCCCTCTACCAGTTGCATGGAATGCTGATGCAAAGCTGCCCCGACAGGAGGCCAAGAACCATTGCAAGCCATCTACCAGTTCCTTCACAAAATGCTGGCCCAGGAGGGAAAACTGCCCAACCAGTAAAGATCTCACTGTGCCCACATGTCCAACAAGCCCAAACAGGGATGCTATAACCCTCGTGAGCAATCCCCTGCCACTCCCCTCCCCAACATGTCACACCATGTGAAAGACATGCAGCCAGCAGACAAAATGGTGACAGTTCCTGCCAGAAGGATATCTGGAGGAACCATAGGCATTGCAGCCCCAACCAGCTCACTCTATTCTCTTGTGCAAACTGCCCCACTGCATCTCCATCACACACAAGATAGTAGGAATCGGCTGCACAGTCAATGCGGTGGCTCCCACAAGCACCGCATCACTTACCTATGTCCCATATACCAGCATCTGTCCCAACCCTGGAACTTGCCAACAAAACTTTATTCAGAGGCACTGAAAGAAAAGAAGAAGTGAGGGATTAAGGCGTGGGAGAAAAGGCAAACAGGTGGGGGAAATACGACACAAAAAAGGGCTTCTACTCACTGCTCCCCCAGCAGGTACTCAAAGGGAGCACCACCTCCATAGAAGAACACTGTCCACTACAACTGAGACTCGCTGATCTGAGCCCTGGTCAAGTAGTTGCCCTCTGGCTCAATTAGGAAACAGGCCCTGACGGACCGATCCCTAAGAGCTCATACCAAGGCATAAAAGCTCAGCTATGGGGTCAAAGATCACACTCTGCATCTGGGGAGCTACCACATGAAAGATGATCCTGTTGCACCAATTCAAGCTTCAAACATCTACTGGAAACAGAATACTGGTAGTTCCAGAGATGCGCCACTCCTTATACTGGTGATGACTACAGGAAATGGGTGTTCTCTGCCTCCATCTGCTGGTTGTATGGCACAACCTACTCATCCCGGACTGGTCTGGCAGGATAAGGATTTTTTTTTTTAATGTTCAAATACATAAAAAGTAAAGCAAAAATAAGCATAGATTTCCCCTCAGATGTGCTCCCTAGCAAAAACATCAGAGTCCCTTTTTACTGTTGAGTGATAATGTGAAAAACAGAGATTAGTGGTTTATAAACATTCCCCCAGATTGGGGGTGGGGGGGATTTACAAGGACATGAGGTGAACTAAATTTGTGAGCCCTTATGCTCAGAGTTCTCTCTCTTTCATCTCCAGCTCTGGGAAGATGGTTTGTATCCAAGGTTGGCGTGCCTAGGCCTTCAAATCGTGACAGGTTTCCTCGGATCCTGGTGCATGATGCAGCAGAAGATAATCTTGTGTGGAGTAGTTAGTCCCATGCTCCTCATCTGCAGTGAGAGAGTACCAGGATTCGTGTGCAGTTCCAGCTGGAGTCAAGGGCAAAACTGCCAGAAGGAAATCTGATGAAGAGCTGCTGCTGCGTCAAAAGGGATTGCAGAAATTCACGTCTGCCAAGGGAAGAGAAAGTCTCTTATCAAAGGTCTGCAAGGAGGATTTACAGACACCAACAAGGGAACACAACAGCGTCCCAATTCCCAGAAGAAAGAGAAGTAAAGAAAGAAACCCATAAATTCTGTAGTGTCCACAGAACCTGTTTATTTTGATGTTTCTGGACTGTGACATTGGATGTTTATTTTTGGATTTTGGTATCCTCAATTAAAGGGTATACCACGACCAAGTGCATTAGATGGAGAAATTTACATACCTGATCAGTTTCTTTCATTGAATCCTGTTTCACCAGTCTACACAAGTGGGTTATGCTCCCTTGCCAGCAGATGGAGGCAGACAAGCAACTTTCAGTGATATCATCACTTGGTATATCTACTGGTGCAGCACTGAGAGAAATCAGTATGAAGCTTCCCAAGCAGTAGACAAACTCAAAATCTGATAGAAAACTCAGAAAAACTAGGCAAGTTAACATTATAATAACTATGTACAAATCATTTGGCGCTCTTGACAAATTCAATTCTGCATCAGAGACCAACTGTTCCATGAAGAGGCAGGAGACCTCCCAAATCTGTATAAATAGTCTTCCAGGGTGGGCAGGTCTAGCAGGATTCAAGAAAAGAAAATGATCAGGCATGCAAATTTCTCCTTCCTTATGTTACTAGACCAGTCCAGACATGTGGAATGTACCCAAGCAATCAGGACGCAGGATGGAAGGAAGACTATTCTCTGGACTGGACTGCCCAGCCAAATGCACCATCTGCTGTAGCACAAGCATGCAACTTTTCATGCTTCAAAAAGATGCTCAGAGATGACTTACAGATGTTCTCTGGGGACACCAAAGCAGATTCAGTTCAAAAGGAGGTCTATGTCCTAGTGAAGTGAGCCTTGACTTCCTTCGGCTCGTGCTTCCAAACTCAGAAGATAAGCTAAGCTGATGGCCTGCTTAACCAAGTGGGCAATTGAGGACTTGGCTACTGAGCAGCACAAATATATGGTCTAGCCAAAGGAGGGAATTAGCAATTTCCAGATAAATCATCAATATCCTATGTATATTGAAACAAATTAAAAAATAAAGAGGGTAGTACAACAGTCTGGTTAAGATGAAAGGGTGAAAACACCTTTAGAGGAAAGGATGAATAGTCCCGCAAGGAGATGGATGCTGTCACGATAAAGCTGCCTGCAGGACAAGGCCTGCAATTTTGACATCTACCCAGCATAGGCGATAATAACTAGAAAAACCACCTTGAGGGTCAAATCCTTGAGATGCCTTTCGAATGTGCTCAAAAGAGGGACCTTTCAGAGTCTTCAACACCAGAAGGAGGCTTTACTAAGGAACGACTAGATGTACTAGAGGATGGATCTGCTTCGCTCCTCTGAGGAAGAGGGAAATGTCAGAGTGTACCAACATCAAGGACTTGCCCTGAATTCAACCCAGGAGCATATAAGAGCAACAACCTGAACCTTGAGAGTGTTTAGCACCAATCCTTGGTCCAAGGACAATAGAAGAACAAAACAGTGACCTCATCCACCTTCCTGGCCTGCAGAACCTAAAAGGAACACCACTTTTCAAAGGCCCACCAGACTTTCATGTAGGCCCTCTGAGCAGTGTATTCACTACAGCTCCATAGTAACCCTTTATGAACAGCCTGCTCCTATCAAAGACCAGGCCATAAGTGAGAAAGGAATGGGATCCTCAATCATCAGGGGTCTCTACTGCAGAAGGCCCTTCTCTTGGAATGCAAGACAGGGATTCTGACCAACATGCTCAAGAGATCTGCGTATCATGGCCTGTATGGTCAGTCCAGTGCCACTAGAATCACTAGGCCAGGTGAGATTGAACTCTGTGAAGACAATGGCTCATCAAGGGCCACCCCTGAAGCAGGGCATCAAAGCCCACCTCCCGCAGATCCTTCCTGCAGCTGAAGAAGTTTTACACGTTGGTATTCGCATGGATAGCCATCAAGATGAATGCTGGAAGGCCCCACACCCTCACAATGAGGTTGAATGTGTAAGGGCTTATCTCCCACTCACCAGGATCCACAGAATTCAGACTTAAGAAATTGGCTTGCGTGTTGTCAACGACTGCTAGGTAGGCCACTGACAAAGCAAACAGATGTTTCTCTGACACTACAACTCTTTCATCTTGACAGCTTCTGTGGAACTGTGATTCCCGCCTTGCTTGTTGACGTAAGCTATATGTGTGGCATTGGCCAAAAACATGCAGACTGCTTTTCCCACTAGGAGAGTCAAACCTTCTCCAATGGCAAGCAGATTGCTCTGGCATGAAGCCAAACAAATCGACTAGGAGGCTTCCTGAGGGGACTAGAGGCACTAGGGAAACTCTCAGGCAATGAGCTCCCCCAGCCCTTCAGAACAGCATCTTTGGTAACTATCACCCCCAATCTGGTGCTTCTAGAGGCATCTCATCTAACAAATGGTGAGAGAGCAATCACCAAAATGAAGATCATCTCTTTGATCTCCTGGGGGAGAAGAAGGTGCTGATAGAATAACTGGGAGCTGGGAGCCAATAGATGTTTCTGCAGGGGGTGCATCTGCATCTTAGCACAAGGGACCAGCCCCAGGATCAAAGACATGGATCGTAGGAGTTGCAGGCCATCCTGGAGCTAACCAAGCACAAAACTCCCCAAGTTGCTGCTACTGCAACTTCAGCAACCTCTCCTGCGTGAGACACACTCTTCCCAACAAATATTGAACAGAGCACCCAGATATTCCAAGAGAGTCAAGCTGATCTTGGGGGAATGCAGCACCCAGCCCAGTCATTCCAGCCAGTGAATCACCATGGCAGTGTCTGCACGGAATTGCTCCAAGGAGTCATACTAAATCTACTAGCCACCTAGGTATGGATGAACCCAGATGTCTTGCTTGCGCAGGAATGCTGACACTATCATCTCTTTGAGAAGGTGCAGGTGTCATGGCCAAGCCAAAGGGCAGAGCCAAAAACTGGAAATGGTGGCTCAGGACACAGAAGGGGAGGAACCACTTATGGCATTCCCGTATGCGGATGTGGAAGTATGCTTCGGCAAGCTCCAGGGAGGACAGAAACTTTCCTTGCCGGACTGAAACAATGACCGACCTGATGGTCTCCATACTGAAGTGAGGCACTTGAAGCTTGGCACTGATTGCCTTCAGTTCTAGAATGGGCCAGAAAGAGCCACCATTCTTGGGCGCAAAGCAGATAAAGAAAATAGCCCTGCCTCTGTGCTGCAGAGGACATAGGTGCAATAGCCAACAAACTGATCGCAGTCTGCTTGAGCAGGGAGTTACAGGGAGACTGCAGAAGAGCATCCTGAAAAGGCTCTGTGAACTCCAGTGTATAACCCTGACTGAGGGCCTCTAGGACCCATTGCTCTGAGGCAATATGGATCCATTCCAAGTAAAACAGCAATAGCCCCCCCCCCCCTCCCCAATCAACTGTACCTTGGAAGGGAGCCACCAGATCTCACTGCAGGAACTTACTGGCAAGTTCAAGCCAACATAGGTGTTGCTGCCGAGTCCCAATAGCATTAGAAGCCAAGTACTTCCTAGAAGAGATCTGAAAAAAAAGACTGCGAGCTATTTCAGCAGCTAATGCTCAAATCCTGCTGAGAAAGAACCATGGAGCCCAGGAGCGCCCAAGGGGTTTTGCCAGCTTCAGCATGTGCCCCTCCTGACCACACTCCCCCCTCCATCGATACTATGAAGTCACCCAAAATGGCTGCTGTTCCAAACAGCAAGAAAATCATGGGAGACATGGCAGAGGCATGCAGATCACCATTGGGTCCTAAATACACCAAACAAATAGCTCCAAAGCATCTCCTTCGCACTCGGGATAAACAGAGCCAGCCACAGGACTGACCTGGTAGCCTCTGCACTGCTGCATCAGTACAGACATTATTGCCGCCTGTTGGATGCAGATAATATTGACTTCTCTCAGTGCTGTCCCAGTAGATATACCAAATGATAACATCGCTAAAAGTTGCTCTGGTCTGCTTACACCTGCTGGCTAGGGAGCATAACCCACTTGTCTGGACCGGTTTAGTAGGATATGGACTAGGGAATTATTAATAATGCATGTGCATGTGTTTTCTCTGTGTGCTGTGTATGTACTGTATCCGAGGAGGGTAGTTGACAGTAGTAGGGTACTTCTAGGTTATGCAGTTTTCAGGGGCAGGGGCGAGATGAGAGAAGTTAGTTTTGGAGCGAGGGTAGTTTGCAGAGTAGTGGGGTAGTTGCTGAAGGGGTATTTTTGAGGGTGAGACAATTGTGAGATGCTAGATTTTGGGGCGGGAAGGAGTTTGCAAGGTAGTAAGGCAGGTGTGGGGATACTTTTTATGGGTGGAGCAGTTTGAGGGATGGAAGAACAGATGTGAAGGAGTTAGTTTTCTTTTTAGCAGTAGGGCAGTGGGGGGGGGCAGTTGCATAGGGTAGAGTTTTTTTTCACAGGGGTATTTTGTGGTGCAGTGCAGTAGTTGCAGTGGGGCAGTTTAGACACAGTAGTTTTTTGGGGTGTGGCTGTTGTAGCGGGGTAGTTTTTGGAGACCGTCTAGTTACAGGAGTGGCAAGGTTTTCCCAGTGGGCCATTTTGCAGAGTGGAAGGGTATTTTTTGGATGTGGGGCAGTTGCAGGTTTGTTTTTGTTTTTTTAAATTTTTGGAGATGTAGTGGGGAAGTTGTGGGGATTGAATTTTTGGGAGGTGGAGAAGTTTGCAGGGTGAAGAGGCAATCGTAGGGAGTGTTTTTTTGTGGTGGCAGCATTTTGGGGGGTTGGTAGGACAGTTGCGAGGGAGAATAGATTGGGGTTGGGGGTAGTGTGTGGGGTGCGGATCAACTGTGGGGAGAATTTGGAGGGTTGGTAGAGAATAGGGAGAGGGTGTTTGAAAGGAGCAATTCCCTAACCGCAGTGCTTCACTGTATGTATGCTTCTATGCTACAGAAGCTGCAATGCCTTCTCCCATAGAAATACACTGGGCTAATTTTTTTGGGGTGGGGGGACTAATTTCTCTGGAACCCCCAGAATGATTTGGCCCATTTTCGAATCCAATGAGTCTTTCGACCAGTTTTTCCCACATGTCATGTTTCAGCTCATTCTGTTGAATTTTCAGTTAATTTTGTCCCCAGACAGATAGGTGAACATTTTCAACCCCCTCTCCCCTTTTTTTTATTATTTATTTTTTTTAAAACTCTTATATACCACACCAATTACTAGGCAGTTTACATAAAACATACATAACAAAAATTCAAACTAAAATACATAAACACACCACCATAAAACAAAATCCATAAAATGACAAACATGAGACCATCATCCCACCAGTATGCCTACCTAACCAAGTAAATTGTTAACCTCTTCTTAAAAGCTGCCAAAACTATCACCATAGGAGGACACAAAATCATCATGCCAGCGAGTATGCCTGCCTACACAGATACAATTTTAACCTCATCTTAAAAGTGACCAAATCTGTTACCATTTGTAACTCATAGGGAAGAGAATTCCAATACCTTAGAACACTAAAAGAAAGAGTTAAAAAGTGCAACCTACAATGAGATGGCACCTCTAATAAACACGCAGACTGCAAACATAACACACAAGACAGTCTATATGGCTACTATACAGAAGCAACAGTCACTGGAATCATACAATACAAGGCTTTATGCACCAGCATAATTATTTTATAAATGATACACCATTTAACTGGAAGCCAGTGAAGTTCGCACAAGACTGACAATATATGATCCTATCTATCCACACCCTTAATCACCCTAGCAGCCACATTCTGAATAGTTTGTAAGGTATGGACAATGTAAGCAGGCAAACCACAATATAGACTATTACAATGCAGTCAATTGGGTTAATGGCCGATGCCTGAACCACAACCCTCAGGTTATCTTCAGAGATGTAAGGTTTCAATTTCCTAATCATATTGAGCTTATAAAAGGCAGTTTTAGTAACAGTCCAAACTTGGCACTGCAAGCCTAATCTCGAATCCAAAATGCCCCCCAGATTTCTAACCTTGACACAAATTGGAATAACCCAGTCATTGATTTTTACATCAAGAGGTAAGGAAGGGTTCGAAAGAATAAAATGGGTGTTTTAAACCTAGAGTCCCACCAGAAGAAAATACTGAGAAGTTACCATTCATTGTCCGTTTATGAAATGCCAAGTTGTTACATAATAGTGACACATTCACAGATTTTAGAGGAGGAGAAAGAACCCGAGAGTCTCATTTCAGGCCAGCAATTCAATCCATGACAGTAGGGGATGGATCTGGAAGAATGAACTTGTCAGAGGTCTTGGTATTTAATTATCTCTCATTCATCAATGTCAAAATAATTTATTATGCTTTTAATCTTGTAGTAATAAACTTATTGTATATATATGCCGAGCATATTTTGTTTTTATCTGTCTCTTGCTACATTAGGCTATGGTTATGAAAAGAAATCAAAATTAGTTTGCACCGACTATTGATAAGGACATCTGGAAATACAATCTCAGACAACGCTGATGGCAGCTCAGTTATCGTTAACCACACTGGAGGCAGAAACAGAGGATAAGTAGTAGGGAAGTGGGTAACCAAGCTTAGCCATAGTAGCACAAGGATTCAACCAGCACTGACCATCTCCAAGGTATATATGTCATAACTTGTACAATATCTATGGTTCAATTCTTGGTTTTTGTAACATAATTGTCTGGAAATAAGAGCTGGCTCTACTGTTAGCTTATGCCAGGAATCCGGGAGCATGAAGCAACGCCAAGGAAGGGGAGAACTACAGGTGAAACCATATTCACCGAATACTATGGACACAGACTACCAAAGCCATCAGATACATTTATAACAAAAGAAATCTTTTAGACTTATTCTTTTTGGCAAAGACAGACAAACACTTTTACAAATAAACCAAAGTGATAATAAAAAAAACCATATTACTATGATGTTAATTAAGTGCTTCCCAAACCGTTATCCAATATGGCCTCATTTTAACATTTACAAATTCTTGTGACCCGAGGTGATGATGAAAAGAAAATAGAGGAGCTCCCTCCCCCTCCCCTCCATTCAAAGCATAAAGACAGCAGTGGTGGCAGCAGGAGTCTCCCACTGAGAGACTACAAGCTACCACATAAGATCCAGGGAGAAAAAAAAGCCAAGACAATGTCCGATACCCTCCAAAATGGGGTCCACCGACAGGGCTTGCATAGGAGCAAATTCTGCAAGCTGCATACCGCAGCATTTTGAATAAGTAGAGGAAGATATTCCACCGGGATCAGAGAAGGAAGGATTTTTGCCATCCCAAAGGGGAATGTCTCCGTCTTCCTCAGACTTGCTTCTGAAGAAAGGATTACTCGTCTGCATCCCAAGCAATCCCCACAGGGGACAAGATTGCGTTCCCAGAAAAATGGGCATGCAATAAAGTGCAGCGTGGGCACTTAAACCCCCAACCCATAGGGACAAAAGTCAGCCAAGGGCAGCTAACCCCGGGGTAGCCTGGGCCTTCAGTCCCCTTTGAGGGGGCTGCCAAATAGCTAGCAAGGACTGAGAACAGCCCATGAACTGTCTCAGTAGCTGAAGCACAAGCCAATTGAAAGAAGGGGCTCCAGAGCTGCAAAGTCCCTTCAAAGACCCATGGGCTTGCAGATACAACCACCCCACCATGCCTCCCCCCCACCTCCCCTCCCCTCCCCAAGCAGGGACCATGGCATCATAAAAAAGTTGCAAAACCCACCAGCGGTAAAAAAAATAAAAACAGAAGGGGCACCAGCAAGGCATCGGGCATCAGGCCCTAGGTCCCCTATGAGGGGGTTCCAAACATGCCACAAAATAAAGCCCAAGGCAATTCTATAGCACCCGGGACAAAAAACTGTAGCCATGGGGAAATAAAAAACAACCAAAGGATGCAAGCTGCACTGTGTCATGATTAAGCACAGCAATGGTAAAAAAAAAAAAACCCACACACACACTGGAAAAATTGACACAAAAAAAGAAACCCCAAAAGGGGAATCCCCAACCTATCCCTAGTCCCACAAGGCTCAGCACTCTCCGTCCTGCTCTTCAGTCTATACATACAACCCATCTGCGCCATCATCAAGGACCACAAGATTCAATACACCATATACGCAGACGACATAATAATATTCACCCCAATCAAATTGGACAACCCAGACTACTCCAACCTGGCCAATTGCTTCCAACAAATGGCAACTTGGCTTCAAGAAAACAATCTTTCAATAAACTACAAAAAACTGAAGCTCTATTCATCTCAAGAAACCCAACATTTTCACCCACAACTACCATCAAACTAAATGACATCACAATACCAGTAAAACATGAAGTAAAATACCTGGGAGTGACGCTCGACAAGGACCTTAACCTACAATCCCACAACCACAAAGAGTGCTTACATCAAAATGAGAACTATCAGACGGCTCAAACCCATCCTCGCTCAGGAGCATTTTCGAACAGTCTGTCAAGCCCTCATCATTCCCACACTAGACTACTGTAACCTTATCTATCAGGGGCTACTAAAACAGACTCAGACCTCTACAGCTAGCACAGAACACCGCCGCATGCATCATAACAGATTGCTCAGGACACGACCACATTACTCCCATCCTGTACCACCTGCACTGGCTCCCAATCAGCTCTCGAATCCGCTTCAAAGTACTAATAAACATTTTCAAAATAATACACAACCTCTCAGCTAACAGCCTATAACCACTCATTAAAACCGACCGCAGCATAAGACCAAGAAGAAAAGGAACAGCGGACACCATCAGCCCACAAAAGGAATTCGCCAAAACAAAAACATGACACATCAAGAAGGGCACTTTCCCTGGCAGAGTCTGCCCTATGGAACTCTCTCCCCGACTATCTAAGATCAACCAAAGACCTCAAGGACTTCATAAAGCTGCTTAAAACAACTCTATTTACAGAACATTACAAGGACTTCACCTGAACTGATTCTTATGTGCAGTACCTACAACTCTCTGTAGGTCTTGATCTTAGATCACCTTTGTACATGGCTCTAATCTTGTATATATGTATAATCGCTCGCTTTGTATATAGCTCACCGGTAAAATCTAGCACTCTGCACCCCACATCACTCTTCTTAATCTCCCACTGCATGCTACTGACCACACAATTCTCGATTGTTTGATGTGCTAAACCGCTTTGATTTAATGATAAAGCGGTATACTAAATCCGTCTAAATAAATAAATAAAGCCAGCTGGGGAAACCTGAGAAGAGAGGCCCCACTACCACCTCAGGCCAGAGGGTTTTGTTTTGTTTTGAATTTAGAGCTACTTTATTGCAAGCAGCAGAGCACAAATTTATTTATTTTTATTTATTTACATTCTCTTATATACCGCACTATTTTCCATCAGTGCGGTTTACATGGAACCATTTACATACACATTTCAAACTAGTTGGTCTGTGTTTACAATTAACAGGTATAAGAACTTGGAAAGAAACATGGGTAACTATTTACATCTGCACAGTGCGAACTGCATGAACCTTTTGTATTGACTTAGCTGGTTAGCTAAGTGGTGCTTTCGTCCGGGTAATGCAAGAGGAAGAGGTAATGTTTCAAAGCTTTCCTAAACTGGGATAGCTTGGTGATTGACCGGATGCTAGGTGGGAGGGTGTTCCAGCACTTCGGTGCAGAGAACTTAAAGGCTCTGTTCGATGTTGTCTTGTTGCACTTGGTCATTGCTTTTGGGACTACTAGTTTATTGGTAGCTAGAGATCTTCTAGATCTGTTATAGGGGGTTATCTGTATGAGGTCCGTTAAGGATGATGGGGCGAGCCTATTTATGATTTTGAAGGTTATTATTAAGGTTTTGAATGTGATTCTGCCTTTTATGGGGAGCCAGTGGAGCTGTTTCAGGATGGGTGTCATGTGTTCCCACATGGAGGCACCTTGGAGAACTCTTGCTGCTGAGTTCATTGCAATCTGTAACGGAAGCAGAGTGGATTGCGGGAGTCCATGGAGTATAGCATTTGCATAGTCGAGATGTGGTATGATCAATGCTTGATACACTGTCCGGAAGTCGTCCGGTTCTAGTAGGGATCGTAAGCGTCTGAGTGATCGGATTTTATGGTATACAGCTCTTGCTACATTGCTTATATGAGTCTTCATGTCAAGTCGCTGGTCAAGTGTGACTCCCAGGTATCTGATGGAGGGTTTGGTAAGAGGTTCTGCATCTAGGACTTTCAAGCAGGGTGGTGTGATGAATTTTGGATTCCTTGTGATGAAGAGGACCTCCGTTTTCTTATGTTGTATTCGAAGATTTTGCGTTTGAAGCCAGCTGGATACTGCGTTGAAACAGTCCGTCAGTTTGGAAAGGTCGGGGCTCTCTGTCGAGAATGGCATATATAGGAGAACATCGTCGGCGTATAACAGACAGTTCAATACAGCCCCAGTGAAATCAATGGGGAAAGAAAGGGAGATAGAAAAAATATACAAAGACAAAAATAGCAAGCAATATAAGACAACAAGATGGAAGGGAGGCATGGGCTCCAACTTACCACCCCCCCCCCCCCCCCAAGTACCCCTTGAGGTCCTCCTACCACCCTCCAATGCTGGAACTTATGGAAAACAGTACTGGACTACGTTTTTCCAAATATAGATGCCTGTATTCCTCTCTCTGTGATCTCTTTGTATTTCATGAAGGCCTCCCTCTTTTTCTTCACCTTTTCAGCTACTTCTTTTGAAAACCATAGCAGTCTCCTTTTCCTTTTACCTTTATTTACCATTTTAACAAAAAGGTTGGTTTCCCTTAAAATATCCCCTTTCAGCTTTGCCCACTGTTTTTCTACATCCCCAGCTGTTCCCATCCCGCTAACGAATCCCTGAGGTGTTGGCCCATCTTGACAAAGTTAGTTTTTCTAAAGTCTAAGACCCTCACTTTTGAATGGATTCTAATAGCCCTAATCCTAATACTGAACCACACCATCTGGTGCTCACTGGGTGCAAAATGATCTCCCACTATAACACTTTCACCATCAGTAAGCACCAAGTCCAGTATGGCCCCTTCACGTGTAGGGTCTGTTACCAATTGCCTGAATAGTTCTCCCTGTAGAGAATCCAGATCTCCTTACTTCTAGATGATACTGCAGCAGGCATATTGAAATTCTCTATCAGGAGCACTTCCCCATTCCTAGCAATGCTGCGTATGTCTTCAATTAACTCTCCATCCACCTCTTCCTATTGTGAGGGAGGTCTGTATATCACGCCAATGCAAATAGATTTCTCTTTCCCTCTTTCTAGTTTAACCCACAGTGCCTCCTCTCTCCCTTTTAAGCTCTGAATTCCAACGCTTTAATATTATTTTTTACATATAGTGCCACTCCTCCTTCCCTTCTTCCTACCCTGTCCTTTCTGAATAAATTATAGCATGGTATAGTTACATCCCAGTCATAGTTTTCTGTGAACCATGTTTCTGTAACTGCCACTAAATCCAAGTCAGCCACTCCCATTAAAGCTTCATCATCTGGGATCTTATTTCCCATGCTACAGGCATTTATACATACCGCTTTCCATATGTCGCCCCTCAATCAAAACCCTGCCTCAGGCTTTGGCTGAGGAGCAGGCTGGTGTTTCTAATGCTTTCCCCCAATATGTTTGTGGTTGAGGAGCCCTTTTTGGTTGGGAAGATTGGAACCCAGAAATGTACCTACTCCTACAAGAGTAATAGCTTTTTTTCTGGCCCCCTCCTTGATACCTCCTGTGGAGAAGGCCACTCAGACGTGTGCCTTGAGATATTCCAAAGGATGACATGCTACTTTTCAATGAAGCCAGCCAGCCTTCTCTTCAACCTGTTCTCCAAAGAGAATCACTCAATGGCATGGCACATCAGCAACCTTGTCCTGCACCGATTGTTCCAGGACTGAGGACTGGAGCAAGGCAAGTCTTCAGGGGACAATACCTATAGCAGAAGCTCTCAATACTGTTTCAAAAATATCATAGTTACCTGGACCATGAACTTCGAGCAGTTCTTGCCGTGAGCCACTAGGGAACAATATTGTCCCAATTTCTCTGAAGAGAGATAGCGGGACAGATCTGCAAAGTCACACATGATGTTCTTCAAAAACATGGCCATGTAGAGCTGGAAAGAGGCCATGCGGGCTATGAGCACAAAACTGAAAATATCTTCTCTCAAAAAAGTCCTGTGTCCAAGTCTCCCTCCCAGGGGGTGTCATGGAGTGAATCATGGAACTTCTGAATCTTTTCAGAGTGGATTTGACCACCAAAGAATGGTGCGGAAGCTGGAACTTCTCAGACCCTGGAACCTTCTGAACTCTATACATGGAGTCAAGCCTTCTACGGACTGGAGTTATAGTGAGGGGGGTTCTCCCACAGGCAATGTCACCGCTTTCTTAGAGGCGGAGGAGTACTGAAGGATCTCCAACTCCTCTGCCCTGTGCTCATCTTCAGTCTCAAAGAAAATGGTATCGCCTTGGCCATATCCCTGAAAAAATCTTGAAAGGTCATATCCTCATTAGAGGACTTGCACTACTCATGAGAAGAAGGGTCCAATGAAAGCTCTGAAGACTTGTCCTCAGACAAGTCTTTGAACTCAACAACAACTGCCCAGTCTTCTGAATCTGATTCAGAGAGAAAGTCAAAATACTTCTGAGACTCTGCCTGGATCTCTCCTGACCCTCGGGGATTGGGAGCGATGATGCACTGATGCTCATCTGAATTTCGAAGGTGCATCAAAACCTGAAATGCCAGAGAGCAATATTAGCTAAACAGAAATTGGTATTGGGGCACTTCAATGCCCCGATGTCGATGCCTCTCCTGCAGGCAAGGTGTGCATCGTGGATTGATTGGACGGTTGCCAATGTTGATGCAGCCAACATCGAGGCACCGGCCTGCTGCATAGCCAAGAGTGCCATGATCCATTCCTCGTGAGCCTGTAGAAGGCATGTCTCTATGACTGCCAACTCTGAAGGCTGTGGAGTCTCAGTAGCCTCAACCGATGTATCCAGAATCTTGGTGCTTGGTATGATCACCCTGTGGCACCAAAGATGCAGCCAAATCCTCTCTCATGCTCTGGTGAAGATTGATCGATGGCCGATGCTTCGGGGCACTATGGGTGCTCGTCTCTGAGTGGGCTTGAGAACTACTCGATGTTGATGCACTGTTAGCGTCCAATGCAGCCTTCAAAGCCATTGGAGACTGGTGCCGTCAATGACTGGGATGATGGATCGGACTTACAAGCACCAAAAAGTGATTTGTGCAATTTCTCTTGACTCTTAAGGCCTCTTTTTGTCATCTGCAAAACAAACTATAAAAAGAGGGCTGATGATTGGGTCCCAAGCACTGAAAGCACCAACTGTGTGTATCCGTGGTGGATAAGGCTCTTGAGCACCAGGAACAATTTTTTAACCCGCAGGCTAGTTTATGGGACATATAAAACAGCCACAGTGAAATCAAAATGGCTCAGTCTTCGAAAGGATAGGACCCATGGTTGGAGCACTGGCACCTAAGGGGGCAGAAGTGTCACGGAAAAAGAAAGGAAACTTATAGAAAAAAAGAAGAAATACCGCAACGGGCATGCAAGAGAGAAAAACGGAAGTTTCATGAAGGCGGCAAGGTTCCTGATGAGGGAATAAAATTACCAAGTAGCAGAGATGTCAACAACATGCCCACTGGGCTCCGTGGAAAAACAAGGACTGAGTTAAAATGGCAAAAAGGTGGCAGGTGGGAAGATGACATACGTGCATCGTTTGACCTCCCAAAGGCTTCCATTAGTAGGTGGGGAATATTCCCACATGGACTCCATTATATGACATCACCCACATGTGACAGCTTCATTCCTGCTTGTCCACTAAGAAACTTTAAAATTATAAATAAAAATTGTATAAAAATTACTTGCACTGTTCAATGCACTACTGGAATATTTCCAACTTGTTATACACCTTGGGATTTTGCAGTGTAATAGCTCGGAATAGAGATATTGCTAGAGGCATCTTCAGATGTATAAACAGGGGATATATTCCTTCAAAATCAAAAATATTTGGCTGGACATTCAAATATAAGTGAAACATAATGATGGGCAAGAAATGCAAACCTATCTACCAATTAGGGCCACCTTTTTTTTTTTTTTTAAGAAAAATTACAACAGTAGGAAGGCCACAAGACAGATAATGAAATGCCCAGAAGGGATAAATTTTAATCATACCTGATGATTTCCTTTCCTTGAATCCTGCTTGACTGATCTGCCAAGAGGTGGAGACAAACGAGCATCTTTCAATAATGTCATCAGAAGGTAAAACCACAGGTGGAACACTAAGAGAAGCCAATAATTGTCTACTTCCAACTAATGGCAAAGTGCGTGAGCTGGTGCAGCAGTGCAGACAGGCCTGACTCTCCTGGCCTACACTGCAATACAGTGGCCTGGGATCACTTGTAATTTAAAAGGAGGGGGAAGGACACACCACATAACAAAATGCCCAGAAAAGGCAATTCAGAACACGGGTGAGTTTTGTTTTGTTAATTTTGAAGCCTCTTTAAGATTCTCCTTCTCCTGCCAGCTGTTTGTTTACAACGCATAGGAAGGAGAGAGATGCAGGAGAACGGGACATTCAGAGCGCGGCAGGAGATTTCGCTTTGGACATCACTGGGCTTAAAAGCAAAACAGGAACACACACTAATCCAGCGAGTACAGCTGTTCTGTGGGCTACAAAGCATCAGTACTCCTACAAAGCACATTTTAATAAACAGCCCAATAAGCTAAAAAAAACAAACAACTAAGGCAAAAAAGGAAAGAATATTTAAAAATTCCTTTCAGTTATCAAGACTTGGAATCAGTCCTCTGTCTATTCAATACTTTCAGATGGTTTGCTATAGATGCTTTCATGAGCAGGTTTGTATGTATATACAGCAGGTAAAGTGATACCGCAATTGCATGCTCTGAGTTCTGTCATACTAGTCTCCTGTAGGAATTCCTTCCTGTGCACAGACTATGGAATGTCTTAGGTGTCTGACCCTGTCTATCAGCGTCCTGGAGTAGCAGGGCTAGTGGGGCTTCCCAAGGGCCGCACACCAGAGATAAGGACCGACCCGTAAGCCAAAGAGATGGAAAACACAACTTCATAGGGTGAGGAAGAGGTAAGAGGGTGCACTCCTGCCACCTCCCTTCCCAAAACAAATTAGGTGGAGAGGAGAGTTGATCAAGGCACAGAGTACACTCAGCGCAATGTGGGAAGGCTCCTTTATGGGGCAGCTTCCCCAAAGAAATTTGTATCAACCTTATCATGACCAGCGTGAACCTTGCTAGTAAAATCTCACTGTAGGTTCCTTGCCTGGCCCTTCCACTGGAACTCTGGGGAGGGGGAAAAGGGACATGAGAAGAGCAAAAAATGCCTTTGGGACATTTTTCCACTCAACAGAGATTAATCGGTCCAATCTTGTTGACTATTATACAAAGTATAGTTGCACCATACATATAAACAGGTTCACTCATTCATTTTCAGAACCTGTCTTGGTATAGCAGGGCAGAATGGCACAGTGTTAGTAAAAGTATAGATGTATTTGTTCAAACACTTCCCAACAAAAACAGAGGTCACTGAACAGCAACTAATTATCAGACCGGATAAGTCTCCATTAAACAAGTGTCTAAGCAACTGCAACTGTATTCCCATCAGAGAAAGAAAAGAGAAAACCACCTAAACACTGGCAGTGCTCTACAAAAATTAAACGTATCATGAGAGAGGATTTTTCCACTTGGAGCATCATTCTACTAAACCAACTCTGTCCTTAAATGAAAGGAATGAAATAGGCAAAAATACTGTAACAGTTGCAATTCTGTCCAGAGAATCTAGAACTCAAAAAGGTATGTGTGCTTTCCTCACAAGAAAGCTAGCAAACATTTAAACCATAATAAGAACATAGAGATGCCATACTGGGTCAGACCAAGGTCCATCAAGCCCAGTATCCTGTTTCCAACAGTGGCCAATCTAGGTCAGAAGTACCTAGCAGTTTCCCCAAAAGACACAGGTTCCGCAATGCTTGTATTGGGTCAAGCAGTGCATTTCCCGGGTCCCCTTTAATAATGGTTTATGGACCTTCCCTCCAGGAATTTGTCCAAGCCCTTTTTAAACCCAGCTACACTAACAGCTTTCACTACATCCTCCGGTAACACATTCCAGAGCGTGGAGTGAAAAAATATTTTCTCTTATTAGTCTTATATGGGTTATACTGTAGCTTCATTAGATGTCCACTAGTCTTTCCACATTTTGATGGCATAAATAATTGATCTATGTTTACCCGTTCCATTTACCGACTTCTATCATATCTCCCCTCAGCCATCTCTTTTCCAGGTTGAAGAGCCCTAATCTTTTTAGCTTCTCCTCATAAGGGTATTCTTCCATCCCATTTACCATTTTGGTGACTCTTCTCTGTACCTTTTTTAATTCTGCTATATACTTTTTAAGATATTGTGACGAGAATCGCATACAATATTCGAGGTGCTATGGAACGATACAGAGGCATTATAATATAATTTGTTTTAATCTCCATTCCTTTCCTTATGATACCTAGCATTCTATTTGCTCTCTTGGCCGCCGCTGCACACTGGGCCGAGGGTTTCAACATGTTATCCACAATGACGCCTACATCTTTTTCCTGGGTGGTGGTTCCTAATGTGGAACATTGCATCATGTTGGGTAGTTCTTTCCTAGGTGCATAACTTTGCACTTGTCCACATTAACTTTCATCTGCCTTTTGAATGCCTAGTTTTCTAATTTATTAAGGTCCTCTTGCAAATTTTCACAATCCTCTTGGGTTTTAACAACTTTGAATAATTTTGTGTCATCTGTAAATATGATAACCTTACTCATTATTCCCATTTCCAGGTCATTTATGAATATGTTAAAAGGCAGCGGACCCAGCACAGATCCCTGGGGTACTCCACTATTCACCTTTCTCCATTGGGAACATTGGCCATTTAGCCCTACACTCTGCTTTCTATCTTTTAACCAGTTCCTGTTCCACAATAATACACTGCCTCTTATTCCATGCCTTTTTAATTTCGCCAATAATCTCACATGAGTGACACTGTCAAAGGCTTTCTAAAAATCCAGATACACTACATCAACCGACCTACCTTTGTCTACCTGTTTATTTACACCTTCAAAAAAAATATAACAGATTAGTAAGACAAGACATTCCCTGGCTAAAGCCATGTTGGCTGTCTCCTATTAAACCTTGACTATTTACATGTTTGGCAATTTTGTTCTTAATAATGGTTTCTACCATTTTCCCGGTACTGACATCAGGCTCACCGGTCTGTAGTTTCCCAGATCAGCCCGGAATCCTTTTTAAAATTGGAGGATGGTCCATATAATGCCAATCTTCAGGTATTACTGATGATTTTAATGATAGTTCACAGATTACTAATAGTTCTGTAATTTCATATTTCAGTTCTTTCAACACTCTTGGATGTATACCATCCGGTCCAGGTGATCTGCCGCTCTTCAATTTGTCAAATAGTTGTCAAGTGTTACCATGACTAAAGTGACTATACCAAAATCCCTGATGCAGGCGTTTGCCTCCAGTTGCTAACAAGGGCGCATAGCCTGTTCATTTGGATTGGTCTAGCAGATTTCAAGAAAAGAAAATTGTCAGGTAAAATTTCTCCTTACCGCTACCCATTGAGGTGGAGGCGTGTGAATCTAGAATAACTGCAACATTGATGATTAGCGCATGCTGAGGCCCACGCTAACTGCAATGTGCAACCAATGTATGCTCTCTGCCCCAACCCACCCAGTCCCTTCCCTGTCATGCGCTGTGGTTAGCGTGGGATTTTTACCATGACATTTTTAGCATGCAGTATTCATTACCACAGTCCTGCGCTATTTGTTTATTGTGTACCAAAACCTGCTGTTAGCGCATTTCAGTAAACATTCCCCAAGGGGGCACTACAGCTAGAATAAGTCATAGCCCCTGTAACTCTCACTTAGTCCCAGAATACTAGGCCTCATTATACTTTGCTCCCATCAAATTTCAAAGTCCATTTACAAGAATATTTTAAGAAGGCATTGCACAGAAAAGTAATTTCATTGCTGTTTTTGAGTTGATGTGCTTAAATGCTTGCTTTCCATCCTCCTGCCAATCAGGGATCCTTGATGTGTATCTCAGTCTTTCTTTTTTTACTTCATCAGCTGCTGCTGCCTCTATGCTTTGGACACAAGGAGGGAGGAGGAAGTGGATGGGAAAGGACTGCAAGTCTGCTATATCGTCTTCATGGCACAGTTTGGTTGCTTTCCTTAGGACTTTCTCTAGCCTCTCTCTATCCTTACTGAAATATGGTCTTCAAAACTGAAAGCACTAGACCAGGTGAGGCCAGGAAACATTCACCCTGGCCTCCAGAAAAAGAAAAACCTATTTTGGAAAAACAATTCAAAACAAGCTCTCTCTTGGAGTTCAACACCCAAGCAGCTACTAGGGAAGCCCTACTAGCCAGTTCTTCACTGGGGGTTTGCAGGATCTCTGTCAAATTTATACTGTCCAGGGAACTTATCGTATCAAATGCTCCTTCTTCTGGGTTCTTTTACCCAAGAAAGCATGGAGGACAGAGTTAATCTTCATGGAGCAGCAGGTCCAACCCCAACCACTTTACCAGGCAGAACTTGATAGGCCATTTTGGTCTTATTTGCCTCTGCACTAAGAAAGATTTCCCTCCCACATGACCCAAGTTAGGCCTACCAAGGTGCATTTCTCAGAACAGACTGGGCAGGTAATTTGTAACATTGTCCCATACAAGTATATTCCCCAAAATTCATAGAACTGCAAGGGAGTCACTTAGACTTTAAAAACACCAACTTGGAATCACATTTTTCAATGGCAAATAAACTTGTGAAACTTAAATTTAAAAAATACCTAACATTGCATTTCACAATTTACAGCTGCTCCTAAGTTTGATAACCAGAATCTTGAAATCTGAAGGTATGTATGTCACCTAACAGTATGAACATTTTCAGGATGTTCAACTCGGATTCTCAAAGGCTGCAAACAAGTTGGTTTCAGGATCATGGCAGTTATCTACACACACATTTATGCATTTAGCAGTATATAGCTCATGCCTTTCCATTGTCCTGGGACTCAGGTTAATGGTGTGTTTAAAGTTATTTTGAAACTCTTAGCCCTGAAATCTACCTGATTTTCTATGCATCCTTCCAGCTAGTCTGGTTTAGAAGGTAACCAAAAATATGCCAATTAACCCATAGCCCGAATGTACACAAATATATTGAATGAACATTCATTTACCGTGTGTATTCTGAAAATTGACAGTTTGGAAATAAACCAGAAACCTAGGTGTCGAGACCAGTACACTCTCCATGGGATGAAAGTGGAAGGCTGTCAGTTACTGGATTCCTCCTCTTATAAGTCTTTTTTTCATCTTTAGCACAACATCAAAATCCGACTACTGATCACAAATTTCCAATAGTTTAAGAAAACCGCAATGTGTGGTATATACAGCAGAACTATAGGGGCCAGTTTCAGATCCCTCTTTTTGGTAGGCATCTTGGAAAATTTGGCTTTCAACAAATAATTATTGTATGAAGGTCTAGTCTGGAGATACGCAAACACAGTTAGCAAAGCCATAAAGAAAGAAATCCAGGATCTATAGGAGGGGAAGTCTTCATAATCACGCTATCAACACCGTTCGCTCATGAACTCACTCAAAGGCTTAAGAAGTCACAGACTTAAGCACATGTTTATTAAAAGGTATTAACGCATGTTAAATGCAGACAGCTCCTTTATGTCTATGGGCCCAGTGGCACTTAATACCCGTTAATTTCATTAACGCTTGCTAATCTTTAGTAAATATGGCCCCTTAGTGACGTTTAGTCGCTGCTCTGAACCCTCTACCCCCCCCCCCCCCCAAAATCAAATACTATATACATTCTTCTTTTTGCCGCTCCCATTTTAGTCTAGATGGAGAATGGTTTCGTCATTTACTCCTCTTCCGGTTAAAACTAACAAGCCTAGCTCAATTACATACCATGAAAGGAAAGGTAACAAAGAGGCAGAGGTCCTGCACATGGGTTGGCGGCCTCTTATTGTGCAGTTTTTCTACAGAAGTAAATGGGCTCCATTAAAACAAAAAAAACTGCAAGTGAAAATTTGTTATGGTGCCCAACAGATAAAAACGGCATCGTAAACCAATTTCCATGCTTTCAAACTGCAGTAGCTCATTAATTTGCACAGATTTCTACACCTATCAGACTTCACATGAAAGCTTACTTCGCTTCAGGGCATATTTTGTAAACATTTTCTTTTATCAACAAGTCTCACGCATGAAACACGAAAAGTCCTGAAATGCCAGCATTTTTGCTATCTTTGGGGTATTTTGTACGCTTACATGCAGGTACAGAAACATCTGCAAAAACATTTCCAGTTTAGTGTGTTGTCTTCAAATCCTGCTTTGAAAAAATCACTTGCTGTATTTTTTATAAGAATGAAAAAGCCATGCTAAATCAGGCCAAAGTACATCAAGCCCAGTATCCTGTCTCCGACAGTGGCCAAATCTCTTAAAATCCCATAATGTTAGTTGCCTTGACCATCTACAGCCAACAATAGATTCCGTAGCTCGATTATGCATAGTGTTTAGCAAACTGAAAATACATTTTAGAAAGCTTTTTTTTCATCATTATTTTCATAGAATGTCCTCTGTTTTAGCGTTATCTGAAAGGTTAAAAACAATCGTTCCCTATCCGTTCCTCTTTCAGAAAACTTCTATATATCCCCTTCGCAGTTGTCGTTTCTCCAAGATGAAATACTAATCCGTCTAGCTTCCCCTTCATAAAGGTGCTGCTCTATCTCCTTTATTATTTTTGTTGACTACCTCTGAATCTTTTCTAGTTGCGTTGGATCCTTTTTGAGATGGGGTGATCAGAACTGCACATAATACGCAAGGTATGGTTGCACCACGGATCTATACAAAGGTATACTGATAGCATTATTCAAAGAGTTCGAAAAGCAAATAGAATATTAATCTGTTTTGTTTTCCAGCAGCTACAGCACATTGGGCTGAAAACATCAATGTATTGTCCACGATGACATCAAGATCTTCTTCTTGACATTTTGAACCTGTAGCTGAGATTATTTTTCCATATATGCATCACTTTGCACCTTTGTCCAAATTAAATTTCAACTGCCTTTTAGATGCCCAACCTCCTAGGGGTATCTTTGCTAAACAGCGGTAGCGGCTTCCGTGTGATACTGGAACCTGTAAACGGGGGTGGTGGGTGAGAATGTCCACAGTCTTGGCAAAGGCAAATATTAGTATGACTTGCAAAGGATTGTGGGAAATGTAGTCCATTCATACCAGAATCATCCGTTCACAAATAAATGAGTTGTGCTTGCTCGAGTGTTAAGCAAAGAAAATATATTTTATTTATGGGGTTATTTCTCCCACACAGATATACTTGGTAGCACAAAAGGATACTTGCATTCAGTATTATACTTTGGAAAAACAAATCAGGAACAACAAGTGAACTTCTTAAGCAATCAAACAATAAAGACCTTGATGGGAACAGAAAGGTCTTTCTGTGAGCTCCTGCTAATACCTTTTAGCAGTGCTCCAAAAACAAACACAAAACTCAAAAAGTAATCAAAAACTGTTCTTTTTCAAGGATAACTTCTTGTATTTTCACACACACCCAGAAGTGTCCTTTCAGAGTCCACGTGCAATTATGCAAGGCTTAATTGCTAACAATTAACCAGCTGCAAACCTCTTGGCTGGTTTACTTTCTATACGTGGCTCAAAGCCCATCCAAAAGCTTTCTTGTAAACTTTTCTGGGTAAATAAAAGAACAGGATATATTTCTTTTTGATGGTTGGTGTATTTGTGAAAGTATATTACCACAGAAGCCTAGATAGAGAGCAATCCATGTATTCACTCTGATCATTTAAAATATCTCCTTCTTCTTCCACTATCATAGAATCAATATCATGGACTGGTTCAGGGGAATTTCTTAATGGAGCACTCTCAGGACAATACTTGTTTCCCTGCTGTCTTCCAAGTGAATAGCTAGGGCATAGATCAGTGTTCATACCTGAGCTTCCATTGCTGTTAGAGTCCCTCCCCAGATATCTTGGCCAGTATGTAGTCCAGTTTTTATGTCCAGCCTTCCAATCAAGATCCCTGGACACTGGGTCTCTCTTCACATACCTTCTTGCACTGGTCTTAGGGCCCCTTCCAAATGCAGCCGTCTCCCTCACAGGTGTCGTCCGGGGATTCCTGGCTCTGTTACCCCACTCCTCTGGTTTCCTCCAGTCCAATGGAGTATGCTTGCCTCTGGAATGACTCCCAGCACACGTACTGCAATGGACTCCTTTAGACCTCCAAGATGCTTTTCTCTTCTTTCTTCCACGCTGCTTCTTGCTTTCTCTGTCCTTGAGCTCTGGGTTCCTCTGCTGCCTCTGCTCCTCCTTCTGCTCAAGCTGATTCTGTGTAGAATAGGCTTTACTTTTAACCTGTTTAGAGGGACACTCCACCCTAGCACAGCTCAGCTGTGCTGAATCAAGCCCTGCCCTTGGAGATGAGGGATTGGGGATTACCTCATAGTTCTCCTGATTGAACACACGTTTCCCCACTTCAGCTCTTCTAGTGGCTGTTTGAAACCTGGTGCATTCTGGGACTGGTAGTCTTTTATGGAAACATTCTGTTTTATTATTTCTACCAGCAAAGACAGGTTGCTTGTTCAGAGCCAATTCACCTCTATTACAGCTCCTTCCTGAACTATGATAAGCTTCCTTATCACAAACCGCAGCCCCATTGAAATCAATGGCGCCACGGTTCCAATATTGCACGGAAGCCGCTACCGCCGTTTAGTAAACACACCCCTCAGTCCCACAAAATATTTCCGAGATGAAAGAAATGCAGCTGCTGTGTTAGCCCACGTTAAAGGTTAATAAGTCAAATCTATTAAATGAAACTCGATGGCAGATTGAGATCATATGGCTTTATCCAGTCTGTCTTTCCATACCAATCACTAAGCTCTAAGGGCCCAACTTTCAAAAGTACTTACATAGTAACTGTCCTAGTTAGCCATGTAAATGCCTTAACACGGAATTTTTGAAGGCACATACATGGGTAGTTCCTTCGAAAATTCACTGGTTTGTCCCTTATGCGCCCCAATGCTATGCCGTTAGCATTGGGGCATGTTGGGGGTGTTCCGGGGCGGAGGAAAGGGCTAAGTGGGTAACAGCAATTTTCGATGCTACCCAGTTAGCCCTCGGCACCTTAAAGATAGGCAAGAATTGTCTTTGCCTATCTTTGAGGTGCTGGGGCTAACCAGGTAGCATTGAAAAATCGCATAGATAAACCCGGATGTTCACTCCCATTGCCGCAGAAGTGGAAATCTGGGCTGAGGGTCAGCGGGCAGGCTATGCGCCAACGCGACGCATAGCCTGCCTAAATGAAAATCAGGCTCTACAGTCCCTTTTGTCCCATGCTTTCTTGAATTCAGTAATGTCCTTGTCTCTACTGCCTCCAAATGAGAGACTATACCATGCATCTACCACCCTTTCTGTAAAGAAATGTTTGCACAATACTAAATGTGGTGATTAATTTGGCATCATCCATATCTTTGTGTCATTTACATATTTGATCAAAGTTGTTAAACAGTATTGGTTTTGTGTGCTGTCAAGTCGTTGCCAATTCATGGCGACCCTGTGGATAGTTGTGACTATCTCCTGGGTTTTCTTGGCAAGCTACAATTAGAAGTAAATTGCCAGGCCTTCCTTCTGTGCACTGCAAGATTTGCAGAAAGACCTTAGATACATTTTTTAAAAAAGAGATAAGGCAATACATTCTAGTTCAGGGGTCTCAAACACGCGGCCCGCGGGCCGCATGCGGCCCGCGAGACAACTTTGTGCGGCCCGCGACGGCGGAAAACCAAAAATCCCCCAAAACCCTGGCTTCTGCTGCTGCCGTTGCCGCCGTGGCATTGAAAAACCGCGCGAGAGGGGAATACTCTCGTCGCGGCTTGAAAAGCACGCCGCTGATAGAGCAGAGTCGGATCTCCGGGCAGAGGGAAAGGGGCCGCAGGACAGCTGCTTGAGCAGCAGAAGTCAGTTTTTTTTTTAAATTTGACAATTGATTCTGCTGCTGCCACGGCGGCAACGGCAGCAGCAGAAGCCAGGGTTTTGGGGGTTTTTTTGTTGGCCGGTAATGAGCTATGGAGGGGCTGACTGAACTGGAAGTGGGCTATTGGCAGAGGGGGGGGGTTATGACTGGTAATGGGCGGGGGGGGGGTTATAAAAGGTAAAGGGCGATGGGGGGGGCAAGGAAAGGAAAATGGCAGATGGGGGTTAGGACTGGAAGTGGGCTATTGGCAGGGGGGGTTGTGACTGGTAATGGGCTGGGGGGGGGTTATAACTAGTAATGGGCTATGGTGGGGGCTAGGACTGGAAATGGGCAGATGGGGGTTAGGACTGGAAGTGGGCTATTGGCAGGGGGGGGGTTATGACTGGTAATGGGCTATGGTGGGGGCTAGGACTGAAAATGGGGTGATGGGGGATACGACTGCAAGTGGGCTATGGGGGGGACTAGGACTGGTAATGGGCTATGGGGGGGGTAAGACTGAAAATGGGGTGATGGGGGGGTAAGACTGGAAGTGCGCTATGGGGAGGTTAGGACTGGTTATGGGCTATGGGGGGTCTAGGACTGGTAATGGGCTGGGGGGGTTGCTAGGACTGGAAATGGGCTGAGTGGAAGGGGGGCTTGAACTGCAAATGGCTGATGGGGAGGGGGGCTTGGAATGGAAATGGGCTGTGAGGGGAGGGAGCTAGGATTGGAAATGGGCTGATGGGGGGCTAGGATTGGAAATGGGCTGATGGTGAGGCTAGGATAGGACTGGAAATGGACTGATGCAGGGACTAGAAAGGAGCAGATGCTGGGTGGGGCTGGAACTAGAAGGGAGCTGATGTTGGGGGAGGATTAGAATGGGATGGAGCTGGGAAAGTGAAATGGAGAGGGGAAAAATATTTTGTCTGGAAGAGAAGACAAATCTACAATTGGCCAGGTATTGGGAGAGTAAGTGGGGATTGAGGATGGAGGGGTAAAATTTGAGTGGATGAAATAGGAATGAGGAAAGAGCAAAAGGAGAAAGATTAGTATGTTAAAGCAGATGTAGAGAGAGAGAATGGAAAAAAACTAGAAGAGAGAAGAAAGGACAAATGGACAGCAGACGATGGAGATAGCAGAAGACACGAAGAAACCAGAAGTGGCTGGAGCAATTGCAACTGAAAAAAAATGCACAAAAGGTAGAAAAATATCTCTTTATTTTGAATTTATTAACTGGAATATGTCAGCTCTGGGAAATGTGCATCATTAATGTCTGTGCTTTGGTACAAGAAATTATTTATAGTTTTATTTCTACAGTGCTGAGGTATTCTGTGTAATTCCTATTTGACATTGCTACTTGTTCTCTTTTCCCAGTAGGTCATGTATTGTTCTCTGAAATGTATTGATTTAATATTTGCAGTGTTGCCTTTTGATAGGTAGGGTCTGGTGCTTTGTGAGTCCTGGTAGTGCTGTTATGATACGGGGGGGTTGCTATGGGTTCCAAATGGGCAGTGTTAGTAGTAGTTCCTAATGTGCCTGGCGGTTGGCACTGGATTATAGTAATATAGAAATTTTCTAGTCTTTCTTTATCCATGCACTCATTATGCAACATTATGCAAATATTTATGCAAATGAGGCCCCTTATGCAAATGAGGCCCGTGTCTTATGCGGCCCCCGGGTTACTTTACAAGTCCTCATTCGGCCCTCAAAGCAATTTGAGTTTGAGACCCCTGTTCTAGTTGATCAAATAAAAAGGTATTGCCCTTTTCGGATTGTTTTATTTTTAATTTAAGGTCTTTCTGCAAACTTTGCCGTCCTCTACTTTTTTTAAAAAATAATTTTAATCAAATATGTGGATGCCACCAAATTAATCACCTCACTTATGATAAAGATATCTTTAAAGTAATAGTACCACTGGTCTTTGTAAAAACGCCCTGCCAGATTTAGGGGCTCTTTTACTAAAATGCCACTAACCAGTTGATGTGTGTTTTAGCGTGCAGTAATTGGCTACAGTGAATAGTAATGCATGGTCATGCCAGCTACCAGACACTAAAACGCATGTTGACAATTGCATACTGCTGGGGGCACGTTAAGGGCAGAGTGTGGGCATAGAGAGCACACGGCTGGAAACTTAGGAGCACATTTACTAAAGGCTTTAACGCACGCCCTCATTCATGCATTAAATGCCAGAACACGCTGGTCATGCCCCCAACTGTTACCTTGGAGGATTTAAAGTTACTGTACATTAAAAACCTGTGTTAAGTGCAAAACCTTAACGGGATGTAGTAAAAAGGCCCAGTGGCCTTTTACACAGACAGCCTACTGTTTTCTTACCACATGACCCCCCCAATCATACATCATCCTTCTATCCTCTTGCATGTTTTCTTCCTGCCTGCAGCCATACTATACCATGCAAATATTTTAGCACTTAATCATCAATCAGACAAACGCTCAACTTGTAACAAGAAAGGACCCAGGAAATCCACTGCTTGCCCCAGCACAAGCATTGTGGAAACCTGGGTGTCTCTTTGAGAACCTGTCAGGTACCTGTGGCCTGGATTGGCTACTGCTGGAAACAGGATACTGGACCTTGGCGTGACCCAGTATGGCATTTCTTATGTTCCAGGGCAGTACACAATTACCCTCAAAGCGAAGAGTGAAAAAACCAAATGTGTTCTCTTTTGCCACTCCTTTCAGGGGCGTGGACCACTCATTGTATATCTTATGGGATCGGTCTCATCCTCCAGGGTTTCCAGGTCCTTTCCTGGCTAAAGGCAGTGCAGGAGAAGACTACTGAATATTCTAATTAAGTGAAAGGCGTGCTTTCTCACCTGAGATGTTAGTGCGCTACACCTTCATAAGGAGGGCAGCGGATTCAATTAAGGTGGAATGAAAATCTGGAAAACTATTTTTGGGGTGCAGCAGTAGGTAAATGTTGGCAGCTGTTCTAGTTTCCTAAGCCTGTCTCTTTTACTCTGTCTCTACTGGGAGACTTTCGGTACTGTGTTTTGCTGTTGCTTCTCTCCCTTCCTCCCCCCCCCCCCCCCCGAAACCACTGTTTCCTATGGAGACAAACTGCATATGTATCTGGGAGGATATTTCAAGGGAACTGTAAGCAGGCAGATTTTGGCTTTATGCCCTAACTGTGCTGATGTCACACCACGAGCATATTCCGTATGCTTCCTCTGACTAATTCCAAATGCTGCTGATATCAGCAGCATCACTTTGCATATCCAAAAAGTAATAAGCTTTACATAGATCATGACACAATTAATAGAATATGCGACAAGAGAGCAGCGGCAAACGTAAAACCCCAAGGATGCCAAGATACACTTCTCATTATTCACCTTCAGCTGGAAAAAGATTTCTAGGGAAAAAAAAGAAATCTGGGGCAGTTGCCATATTATTTGACTTTTATTTCAAATTTATGAATGAACTAAGTTCCAAGTGATACCTTCTCATTAAGCTAACTTTATATATTTGTACTTTGCATTCCGGAACTATGCTCCCTGCGTCAGATCAGTGCAGAGCAATGGTGTCCAAACTCTGGATCAGGACCTCAAATGGGGGTCCCATATCAATGGATGGGGGAGGGTCACAGAAAGAGGAGCTGCTTGCCATCTCTCGGGACCTCCGCTGTGAATGTTCACGGACCCTGCCCCCTCCTCCTGGGCGCCTTCCTGTTTGACTGGAAACGGAGGTCTGTGAGCACACTGGCACAGAGGGCCCTAATCTAATGGCTGCTGCTGCCTTTGGCTTTGGTTAAGCAGGGAGAAGAGATAAGTAGATGTCAGGGGAAGGGAATGGAAGCTTTGCTATTTTGTTTTCATCATCTTCTGGGGGTCATATGAATCTTTATGTTTATTTATGTTTATTTTTACATGTTAAAATACTGGATGAAGGTTTGGGAAGCACGGCATAGAGTGAGACGATGTAGGAAGCATACGTAAATCTGGAAAACTAATCACAAAACCACAAAAAGATGGAAGGAATATACAGAGTTTTTATATGATAAAGATCAAGTGGACCAACAGCCGTTTCAACCTGTACCTTATGATCGGGAACCATTGGTGATGAAGAAGTTGAAGCAGCATTGAAAGCCTTATCAAAGAACAAAGCACCAGGCATTGATAGCATTCCCATAGAAGTATGGCAGCAATCTGATGCAGCTGTTACCGTACTTACAAGGCTCTGCCAAGAAATATGGAAGACAACACCATGGCCAACTGACTGGAAAAGATCTGTGTTTATACCAATACTAAAGAAAGGTGATCCAACTGACTGTGGAAATTATCGCACAATCGCTCTGATCCCACATGCCAGCAAGATTCTACTGAAGATTATTCAAAAGAGACTACAACCATACCTGGAACAAGAACTACCTGACGTTCAAGCAGGGTTCAGAAAAGGGCGAGGAATGAGAGACATCACTGCGGATGTGAGATGGATCCTTGAAAAGACTAAAGAATACCAAAAGGATATCTATTTGTGTTTTATCGACTATAGCAAGGCTTTTGACTGTGTAAACCATGAGAAACTCTGGGCCACATTAAGAAGCATGGGTATACCAGAACACCTGATCGTTCTCTTGCGCAATCTGGACATTGATCAAGAAGCAACAGTTCAAACAGAACAAGGAGAAACAGAATGGTTTAAAATAAGCAAAGGTGTAAGACAAGGCTGCATAATTTCCCCTTACCTGTTTAATTTATATGCAAAACAAATCATCAGAGAAGCAGGATTGTATGAAGACAACAGAGGTGTGAAGATTGGTGGGAGACTCATCAACAACCTTCGCTATGCTGATGATACCACATTACTGGCGGAAAGTGAAGATGATCTGAAACATTTGCTTCTCACAATCAAAGAACATAGTCTCAAAATGGGCCTGCACCTTAATGTAAAGAAGACAAAGATCATGACAACTGGCATAATCAACAGGTTCATCATCGAAGGAGAAGAAATTGAAATTGTGAATAACTTTAACCTACTTGGATCAACTATCAATAAAGAAGCAACAAGCAGTCAAGAAATCAGACGACGCATTGCTCTTGGCAGAATGGCTATGAAAGACCTAGATAAGATTCTCAAGAGCAGAGATGTCTCTCTCCATACAAAGATTCGACTTGTTCAAGCCATGGTATTTTCAATAACATCATATGGATGTGAAAGCTGGACAGTGAAAAAGATAGACAGGAAGAAATTGATGCCTTTGAATTATGGTGCTGGCAGCGAATACTGTGTATACCATGGACTGCCCGAAGAACAAACCAGTCTGTACTAGAGGAGATCAAACCTAAGCTTTCTTTAGAAGCTCAGATGACAAGACTTCGACTTTCATACTTTGGACACATCATGCGGAGAGAGAGATCATTAGAGAAAGACATCATGCTTGGCAAGATAGAAGGTCAACACAAAAGAGGAAGGCCAGCAATGAGATGGATCGATACAATAACAGCAGCTTCGGGTACCAGTCTGTCAACAATGAGCCGCCTGACTGAAGACCGAACACAATTTAGGATAGCTATCCAGAGGGTCGCCATGAGTCGACTCCGACTCGACGGCACTTAACAACAACAATAACAATCACAAAACCACTAAGTTAGTACAGCAAAGACAGTGTCACCTACAACTTTCTCAACTTTATTTTTTCTTGGAAAATTTTTTTTTAAGTTCTGACCAGGGGGTAAATCAACTTCATAGTTTTTTTGTTAAAAAAAACGAACGCCCCACTTAATAACAGCAAAAAAAAAAGCTTGTTCATCTTTTTTCACCTTTTCTTCTGTTCAGCTTCTAAAATGCACCCATTTGACTTCTATTGTACAGGAAGGGTCTCAAAAAGCGAGATTATCGTTTACAAGGCATGTGGCAAAATCTGAAACATCCATTTGCCTCTTGCCTGTGCCCCATGAGGACATTTTGAATGGATGAGGCAGAACCACCGTTGGTCCTAACCAGAGGAGCAGACAGTCCCCAAATGGGACCTCAAAAGGCAAATGGCAGGGTATAGGAACAGGAAGTAGAGAAGAAGATAGGTTGGACAATGAAGAGTATGTGGGGGGGGGGGGGGGGAAGAGAGAGACTGCACCAGGGTGTGATAGAGAGCAGAGTAAAAGAGCCAACTGCATGGAGAGTAGATGTGGTTTGCACTCACTAAGGAAGAAATATACTTACCATGTATGCCTGTCGCTCACCTTCCCTTAAAACAAACCACTGGGAGGTGGCACAGCAGTAGGAATATATGGCAAGTAGGTCCTGGACCCATCATGCGAAGAGAGAGATCATTGGAGAAAGACAAGGTTGAAGGTCAGCGTAAAAGAGGAAGGTCAGCAATGAGATGGATCGATACAATAACCGCAGCTATGAGGGCCACTCTGACTGAAGACCGAACACAGTTTAGGACAACTGTCCAGAGGGTCATCATGAGTTCGCACTCAACAAGCCATGGAAGAATATGGTATGAAAAGCTACAGTGACAACGGGACATTCTGCTGCAATTTCTTTTATAGAAGGCCTGCACAAAACCGCTGCAGAATGCTGAGATGCTGAAGGTAGAAACTCGATTACCTTCTCGGAAAGCAAAAACATCCTTTTGCCAAAGAGAGAGAGGGGGAGCAGAGAAACCCCATAAGAATGGAAGCTGCTTCTGCATTTAAAACATGAGATGAAGTGCAGCACTGTACTCTGCTTTCGTTCATTGGGCACAGCTGGTCAACTGTTGTCTGACAAAAGGTCAGCAATGGTGCACGCCGTTCTGTGAACACATCCCAGGTTGCTACACTGCCTTGCTCTTCATTGGCTCTTTACAATGCATTAACTGCAGCGGGACTCCGGTCACACAACACTGCCTGAACAATCAGCACAATGCATTATTTTCCTCAAGTATAGTTTTAAACTAGTTGATATAAACAGTTTTGGCACAAGTTGATCGCTATGGCTGCTAGCGGTAGTCTATATTAGTTCTCTCTTCAGTCCTCCATAAGTAAAGTAAACATCAAGGGTTTTTCTGTTGTTGTGTGCCATGCCACAAGGGTTCTGCTTGTATTTCCTTTTGAGGCTGGAAAACTCCCTCTGGCATGAGTTGGCTCTGGGCACATCCAAGCCCTTTCGCTTTTTTTTTTGTACTAGAATAGTAGAAAGAGTAGAAGAAAACAAGTAATGTCTAAAAACGCTCCAGATTGGTTTACATTTCTTTACCAGATACCCTCACAGTGTGTCACCCCAGAATAGTGCAACACTGGCTTTAGGATTTTACTGACAAAAGGCTGGCAAAGCAGAGTTAAACTTTCAGAAGTTACCAAGTCAAGTTATGGCCCTAGAAATATTGGTCATTTTTCTACCAAAATAATCCCATGCAACCTTTCAACAGCAGCTATGGCATTTCAAAGTCTGCTACTATGTTAGAGGATTTCTGATATACTGTTCAGATTCATATTTGTGAAATTTAGAGTACTTATGTTTTCTCACGGGTTTTCCTGTGATTTAGCAATTACAAATTTGAAAAGGTTCCAACTGTGTAGTTGCATGTACTTTGAACAGCAAACTGTAAAAGGCGCTAGCTATAAACATTTTTAAAGTAACCCCTCTCCCCAGTTTCCTTTTCAGTCATTCACATACCTAAAAATCTGATTTGAGTCAGATAGTTATGTGCTTTTATTTGTGAACATTTAAACTCAGACTAATCATTATTCTTACAGTATACTTCAAATTAATTTCCTCTATTATTTCCTTCACACAAAACTATTAAATCATTTCTATATTTCTGAAAACTGCAGCACTTGCTATTGCCAAAATTTCCCCAAACAGTAAAGAGTACCAGAAAGGTCATTCAAAAGAACACACAACTGCATAAGAGAGAGATTAACTCTTCTGAAATTTTAAGAATACAAGACCTTATTGTCTGTGCAAATATGGACTGGGTCACAATAAAAGGTAAGATATTGGAATTTCTCTCCATATATCTAACAATGGCCTTCTAGCTCAGAGACCTTACCACAAATATTCTTTTCCAAAAGCAGATAGAACTTTCATAGCCAATTTCATCATAGCATACACAGGAAAATACATCTTACCTGATTGTGAATTAATATGTGGAATACCATAACTTTCTTTTTAAAAGAACACTTCAGCTGCAAAGAGACGCCTTCCTTCTTATATGTATTTTAGATATAACTATCTCAACAGCTTAAAGATTTCTACCTAGAAGTTGCACAAATAAAGTATCTAGAAGAGGCCCTTGAAATTTATCTTTCAAAGCTTAAAGTGATTACGATACGTTCATATAAAGGTAAATCATTATCTTGCAATACGGTTTTTATCAATCCCATTTGACAGCTCTAATGAAAAATATGTTTTGCAAATTCTCAGACTTAAAAACGTTTGCAGTCTGTTACACGAACCTTAACACTCAGCTTGGCCTCTCTTTGTGAAATACTACATTTGGTACTTTCCCTATCCGCAATCATATTACCAACACAACTATCAACCTTTTCCTCTTAAAGCTAAAACTAAACCAAACATCACTAATGTAGAAAGTGAGTAATGGGACCGTATGTCTATGCATGAAGTAGGAAAAGTGGTAGGCCCTCTGCTTCAGAAGTTAAAGGAGCCCTTGATCTGCGCTCATTTTTGACAGATCCACTAAGACAGCCCTCTGTTATAGCGCCATAAAATACACTGAACCCTGAACTGGTAAACACTGGCAACAGCCACAAGGATCTTTGACTTGTCGCTTCCAAATAAAAGAGACGTTTCGAGCTGCCTAAGGCTCCTCCATAATTACCAACTAGCAAGCCTCTTAGGCCAATCCCTGCAGAGCAAAGCAGAAAGCCACAAACCCTGGCAAGTTGGACATGCTGCTTTATTTTTGCACCGAGTGCCCCCGTTTTGTTTACCTTAACACTGGATCTGCTGGTCTGGGTCTCTGCCTCCATGTTCTGGCTGTTTTCCTTCTTGTCCCTCTTGGAGGAGTTAGTCCTCACCTTGTAAGGGGCCGTGCTAGCGGATTTAAGGAATAAGCCCGAGACCGGGTTGCCCTGCTGCTGCTGAGCCAGGGCTGGGTTGGTCTGGTGAGGGGAGTTGGAATCCTCGGACTCTTTGCCACTGTGATAAACCACCCGGCTATCGGAGATGTGGATGCTTGGAGCACAGCCCATGCTTTGACGCCACTTCTCCCCCAAATTGCCAGCCTTTCCTTTTTCAGTTTTCCTCGCTCTCGCCGAACCCGATGGCAATTCCGAAACGTTAATAGGTTGTAGATCTTCTCTCCTGGGAGCCCACCAGATCCGAGAGTGTCATCATTTGTCTCTTCCCACGAAATAGGAATTCGTTTCAGGAAATGGGGGATACTTTCTCTCGCAGATGGCAACGAACAGGCCAGCCTTAGAGGAGCTTCAGTGCGGTTTCAGACATTTTGCCATCGTGCCATCTCGTACGTCGCTCCGCGCGCAGCAAATTAAACGTCTTCTGGGGCCGAGCACCGCATTTTCAGAGCGCGAGCCCGAAGCCTCTCCTAGCCCACGGACTGCATGGCATTCACCTTAAAGGCGCACAGGGCGTTCATGCTCGCAGAGGAAAGGCTTTCGTCTTCCGTCCGAGAAGTTGGAGCGCGGGGCGGTGGAAGACTGGAATCCTCCTGCGTTTCTGCCCCTCCACAGCTAGAAAGTGCTGCTCAAGCTCCGTGTCCGATTCATAATCTCAGCCTCCTCCTCCACCCTTTCCTCTTTCTCTCCCCCCTTCTTACACCATCGGCAGCAGCAATTCCGCTTCACACACCCGCTCCAGCTCCTCGCTCCTCATTACAGAATGATACGCACAGCTACGAAAGGGGGGATTCTGTCGTTTTTCGTCGCGCGCAGGTAAATTGTCTCCCGTCCCCCCCTCACGCGGTCAAGCACCACCACCACCCTCCTGCCAAATCTCGATCCTCCAGCCGGACCCCGGCTCCGTTAGCGCCTGCACATTTGAATCCCAGCGACGAGTCGATCGAGCACCTTTCGGCTCGTAAAGCCCAGCAAAGGCGGCGGGAGGAGGAGGTCCGTCTCCAGCAGCTCAAAGGCCTTCCTTGTTCCTTAGCACGGGAGGAAAAGTTGAAGAATGATGCTAGACTTCCACCTCCAAGAAATGAATTAAAATGGCGAGGTTTTACTTCCAAAGCATTTCATCTGATGCTGGCGTAGGGGGGGGGGGAGAAAGCCCTGTCGGGGAAGGACTGATGTTTCACTTCGAGTTACTCTGGGGGGGGATTTCTCTTATGATTGCATGTGTCTCGGAAACAGCGGCACCACCGAAAAAGCTTACGTTTTATTTTTCACCCCCCCGCGAGCTTTACCCTTCCAATTCCTCAGCGCTTGACAGCAGCAGATCCAATAAGAGCACCCGCAAAGCTTGACCTACAGCCTTTACTGACGTAAATGCAAATGAGCTTCCCGTGGCCAATGAAAGGCCGGGCAACCTTTGCAAGGCGTACTCCGCGATTGGAGCGAACTTTAAATCTTTCGGTGTCTTGACTTCGTTGCCTAGATTCCTTGCAAGCTTACAAAGTAGGCTGACGGGGTCATGATGGTTTCACCTTCGTGTTGTAAAATACCTGACAGGTAGAAAAAGCAATCAGCGACATAGACCGGGTCTGTGTTATTGCTGACTACGAGCGCACAACAGGAAGAGCTAAACCCCGGTTCACTCGCTCCTTCTCTTTCCGATTCTTTTTACTACAGAGCAGGCTTCTGCTAATCTTCTACCTTTGCATCTGATTGGCTCTTCTGAGCAAAGCGAGACCAATGAGATAGGGGAAAGGCGGGAGATAGCAGCCATGTGCTTATCCAACTGCTGCTGACATACAGAATGGGAGGTGAAAGCTGGTGGAGAGAGACTAAAGGAAGAAGGGGAAGGAAAACAGCAATAACGTAGCTGCCAAGTTACCCTGTTCCAACAGGGAGGTATTTTTGCAGGTCCTGATTTGAAACTTACATCTTAAAACAGTCTGTTTTTTGTAGTCTTTCAATCTACCAAATGCACCATAAAGAAATCCAAGACCCATAGGCAACATAGACAACTGCCTAGGGCACCACATTTCAAAGGTGCCAAATACTCATGCAATAATGGATCCTGCTCTAACTTACTTTAGGTTCATGTGCTGCTTCCAAGAGGTGCCACTATGGCATGGAGGTCTTTCTCTTTTCCTCTTCTGACCCATTTTTGTGTTTCTGGTCTTGCCTATAGGTGCCAAAATCATAAATTCTATTACTACTACTGAACGTGTGCAGCGCTGCACAAACTGTCCCTGCTCATCAGAGCTTACAATCTAGTCAAGACAAACAATACAGTAGCAGTAGACATGAGATACATCTAAGAATGATAAGGAAACACAAAGGAGATCAGGTGAGTCAAGATCAGAAAGAGGCAGCAATGAGGTGAGTTTTCAGCCTGCGTTTGAAAAAGGCCAGAGAAGGCGCCTGACGTACAGACTCAGGTAGTTTGTTCCAGGCATAAGGGGCAGTAAGGTGAAAGGAACAAAGTCTAGAGTTATCAATAGAAGAGAAGGGCACAGATAGAAGCGATTTGCCAGAAGAGCGGAGTTCCCGAGAAAAGGTATAGGGAGAGATAAGAGAGGAAAGGTAGTGAGGAGCTGCAGAGTGAATGCACTTATAGGTCAGCAGGAGAAGTTTGAACTGGATGCAGAAACGGATAGAGAGCCAATGAAGTGACTTGAGAAGAGGGGTAATATGAGCACGACGAGGCTGGCAGAAGATTAGCCGTGCAGCAGAGTGTTGAGTAGATTGAAGGGGAGAGAGACGATTCAGAGGGAGACTAGCAAGGAGTAGGTTACAATAGTCTAGATGGGAGATGACTAAGGAGTGGATAAATGTCTTAGTAGTGTGTTCAGAAAGGAATGGGCAAAAGTTTTTGATGTAGAGAAAAAAATGTCAGATTTTAGCTATCAGATGGAAGTGTGTGGAGAAGGAGAGAGAAGTCAAAAATGACCCCAAGGATGCTACTACTTTCCTAGCTTCTCTAAGTTTTTCCAAATATTGATGTTTGTCTTACTCTTTCTGTGATCTCTTGTATTTTATGCAGGCCACCCTCTTTTTCTTCACCTTTTCAGCTACGTCTTTTAAGAGCCATAGTGGCCTCCTTTTCCTTTTACATGTATTTACTTTTCTAACAAAAAGGTTTGTTGCCCTTAAAATTTCTCCTGTCAGTTTTGCCCATTGCTTTTCTATATCCCCCAGCTGTTCCCATCCTGTTAATGACTCCTTGAGGTATTGTCCCATCTTGGCAAAGTTAGTTTTCCTAAAGTCTAAGATCCTCACTTTTGAATGGACTTTATCAGCCTTAATCTTTATACACTATCTGATGATCAATGAATGCGAGATGATCTCCCACTATAACACCAGCAACACTTTCCCCATTGGTAAACACCGGATCCAGTATGACTCCTTCAGGTGTGGGTTGTTACCAGTTACTGGAATAGTTCTTCCTGTAGAGAATCCAGGATCTCCTTACTTCTAGATGACACTGCAGCAGGGATGTGCACCTATATTACCTGATGGACTGCATATGCCTTCTATTAAATCTCTGTCCACCACTTCTCCCTGTGAAGGAGATCTGTATATCACACCAATCCAAATGGATTTCCCATTCCCTTTTTCTAGTTTAACTCACAGTGCCTCCTTGCTCCCTTTTAAGCCCTGTAATTCTAAAACTTTGATATTATTTTTTACATATAGTGATACTCTTCCTCCCCTTTTCCTACCCTGTCCTTCCTGAATAAAGTATAGCCCAATTTAATTCAGTTATGTTTTCCATGAACGGTGTCTCTGTAACTGCCACTAAATCCAAATCACTCTCTCCCATTAAAGCCTCAATATCTGGGATCTTATTTCCCATGCTACGGATATCTATGCACACCACTTTCCCGATGTTACCCCTTTTATCCATTTCTACAGAGGGCTTTTACTTACCTGGGGGATTTTTTCACCCATCCTCAAAGAATCTAGTTTAAAGCCCTCTTCAGTAGTTAGTCAGTCTGCTGCAAAAGAGACTGACCCTTCTTGGATAACTGGATGCCTATAATCTGCTAAGGGCATTGGGTTGGTCGAATATAAATATATTGCAAATAAATAAATACATCTTTGTCTTTCATTTAATTTCAAAATGAAACTAAACAAATTCAGAAACTTCCTCTTTCAGTAACAATGACAGCATGCCCCAGTGAGCAGCAGTCAGGAGATTCCCAGCTTTGCAGCACCCTAAAAACTACTGAACATTTATAAACCATAGTCATTGTGGGACTGCGTTTAATAAGAGTTGGCAATATAAATGTATAAGGGAACCCCTATTTTCTCTTACTAGTGCCTGTGTTCCCCATTGAGAAACATATGGGATGTATCATAATAGAGGGACTAAACCATTGCTTGAAGTGCGCCCCTGCAGGAGTGACTAAAACTGAGGCAGTGCAACCAGTAGTTGGTGTGTCCATTAGAAGTTTCCGGGAGTTGGTAGCAGTTTTTGAAGGACCTCCAGAGAGTTAAGGGGGTGAGAGACCAAAAGGTGGCTTTCTCAGCTTCTGGAATTGGAGACTTTAGATAGTTCCAGTCTGCTTCTGCTAGACAAGAAGTCAGACGGGAAGCACCTGTCCTGGATCCCATACACAAGGTGAATCAGTCTCAGGACAAAGAGAGCCCTGCAGAGGAGGCAATGCCTGCTCCCAGTCCTTGATGGAAGGACAGATAGCGCTAGCCCAGGCATAGTGTCCTCTGGAGTCAGTCACTAAGGCAGCAGGGAAAGGTAGGCAGGTGAACTGCAGCCTCCCCCATACCAAGTTGGGTGCTAGAGGAGTACAGGATAGTAGCAACCTAGGCCTGAGATAGGTCACAGGGACCTCCAGACCATCAAGGCAACTAGGAACTGCAGCCTCTCCTGTACCTCGCCAAGTGCTCAAGGACCATGAGGCAGCAGCAATCCAGGCCCAGATGGGTCATGGTGACCTCCAGAGTTGACCACTGAGGCAGTTGGGGAAGGTAGATAGATGACCTTCAATCTCCCCTGTATCTATTCATTTGATTGGTGCACCTTCCATAAAACAGCGACTGTTTCAAAGTTTGCTCAGAGGAACAAAATTGCACAGTTAAAAATTGATTATTAAAAAGATGCAGTAAGCGAAGCTTGATTCTGCTCCATTTAATAAGACCTGTGTAAATAGGGAACTATCTTGACATCTTTGCTACTGGTACTGTTTCTTATGTAGCCTAAAAGCTAGGAAGTCATGAGTCGATATTCAGCCACAGTGATCAGCAATGTTTTCAAACATTAGCCACCACAGGTAAAAGAAATTTGAATATTTAGTACTGGTGTCTAGATTTTGGCCAATGCTAAATATCTGGGTAGTGTGGCCAGAGCTTCCACTATCAATATACTGGTGCTATTCAGCTATAGGGATAGCCTTAGGACAGCTTTCTTGTGGTCCTGAGGGTATTTGGTTAGTTATTCATATACAGTAGTAGTGCTGAATGTCGCTGCTATATGAAGAGTTGTTGCTTCTGCCCCTACTCCACCCATGGACCACCCCTGACATGTTCTTGATAGCGCCAAGGTGATCTGTAGCACTATCCATATAGTGCTACTGAATATCCCAATTAGTGACACTTATCCTAATAGTAGATGCTGCTAAAGGGATAGATGCCAATCAGAATTTTTCTTTCATTGGGGACTGGCCACATAATTGTGAGGGACCCTCTTAGATACTACATGTTATGCCCCACCTCTACCTTATTACCAAGAATAAAACAAGCTATTCTGAGAAATAGCATCAAGATCCTTCTCTCCTAGGTGGAGGAGTGGCCTAGTGGTTGGGGCAAGGTACTTCAGGCCAGAAGGTCGGGGATTCAAATCCCACTAGAGGACAGCAATCTTGGGCTGGAAGGACTGGGGTTTCTAGTCCCACAGGTGCTCCTTGTGGTCTTGGGCAAGCCACTTAACCCTCCATAGCCCATGTTCCCTGTAAAATAGTTATCTCCAAGTTATAATGCCCTGTTCAATGTAATATCAGTTTGTTCAATGTAAACCACACTGATGCAGAATAGCACAGTATATAAGAGAATATAATAAATAAAATCTCTCCACTTTCTATCTTGTTGCCCAGTTCAGAGTAAAAGATGATGCTAGCTAGAGCATCGAAAGCCAAGACCTGTCAGAAAGCTTCCTCCAATCATTATGTCACATCGCCGAACACCATAGGACAGTGCAAATGTTTAGGCACCTCTGGTCAAATGGCGCCCATGAAGAAGGGGGGGAGGGTAATAAAAGCTGTGGTTTGTGCAGGATTTAAACTGGGATGGCTTGGATAGCCTGATCAGTAAATTCACCTGGATTACAAAAAAAACATCAAAACCGCAAGGGAAATGGCCTCAAGGACAGCCTTTGAAATCATGTCTCAGAGGAACTGCATTGGTTGGAAAATTTGTGAAAAGAACTTGCGAGGAAGAAGAAACTGTTCCTTCTAGCTTGCAGGTTGCCCTTCTCCTTGCTATGGAACTTCAGTTCTGACTCTAGCCTTGCATCCCTACTAATAACCTACACTTGGACAAGCCTTACTTGCTTCTTGATTCAACCGAGCCTTAACTGTTTCTAGCAATTCTCCAGTATAATCTGAAATAAAAGCCAAGGCCTGTATCTTCAGGAACCCATGGGAACACACCATAGGGGACGATGACAAATGCATTACTTTTATCTGTAGAACATTTCCACCAGCCCAAATATTATCAAGCTTAAGTTTTCACACAGCAATGAATTTGGCAGAATCAAGGCCATCTAGAACAAGCTGATCTTGGACACAGTAGAAATACATGGGTATATGCTAGCTACAATGCAGTAATTACCATGTCAACCACATTAACATCACACAGGGCATTAAAACAAGCTCATACCTTATGAAGAAACAACAATTACTTTGTGTCTGAAAGGTTTATTGACAGGGAATGTGAAGATAATTTCTCATACACTCCCTCAAAATGTTTTTTGTTAGAAGGGCAATTGATTTATGTGTTCCCTAATGTGCATTTATTATCCAAAAGCTGTTGTTTAGTTCCATGCATAAGTGTTTAAAGAATTAAATCCTTTACAGACGGTCATGCTGTGGCTGCTGACAAATGCCCAGCATATATAAACTTATCTTAGAATTCAAATTCCCTATAACCCTAAGGATTTGCATGGCTTCAGTTTCCCTCCTGTTTTTTTTTTAATATATTATTATATGTAGGGACCCCTGGGATTCATCACTCAAATTTATATCCTTATGAAGCAAGAGTTGCCAACTAATCCAGTTCCAGGAGAGAGATTTTAAGTCATTCCTGGATTTCTGACGAGCTCATTCTGCTGTATTATGGGACCTGCAGCACTGATTCCAATGGGGAAAATCAGGGACTAAAAAATACCACAATGCATTGCAATGCAAATTTAAAAACAGAAATGGCAAAAAATCTCGCTCCTGGAACTGGAGAACCTGGCAACTTTGTATAAAGGAAATATAATGGTAACTTCCGGGCTTGAAGGTACCTCTTTGAGTGAACCTGGAATAGAGGCATCCGAGAGAGGAACAGAGACTTCTATGAAAGAATTTTTAATGAAGAGGAGAGAACAGGAGTTCTCCTCACCTAGTCCAACCCTTGCACCAAAACACAGACAGTGGTACCCTCTAGAATCTGGTATGCAGCCTCCTAAATTTGGCCAGTAATTGTCACTTAGGCCAATGCAGAAAGACCAACATGCCCTTTCCGCAAAGATGACACAACTTATAAGCACAGGTTCCAATAGGCCAAATGCAGGAGATTGAGGTGTGCGTAAACAGCAAAGGAAAAGCAAACACACAGTAATGCCAAGCATATTTAAATTATAAGTAAATGAGTTGCGTGTATTAAAATGACATGCTATTATTGTCTGTGCATGATGCAGAGAACCGCATAGAAGATTATGTAACCAGCCAAAGCGCCAATATCTCTACGCCTGGGTCTGAGGTGGCTTAAATGTCTTGCACATGCCCCTGACAGTATTTTGATGGTATCGGGGGCTTTCCCTGATGCCTGGATCATCTGATGTGAAGTGACAAACTTCCTCTCGGATGATCCATGCATTGGGGAAAGCCCCCAATACCATCAAAATATTGTCAGGGGGCCGGTGTTCCTGACAGAAACCAGATCCCTAGTGGCACAGTGACCCAGATCCCCCCCCCCCCAATTAAAAATAAACCTAGTGACCCAGCGGCCCTGATTTTCCTCCCCCCCTCCACACTCACCCAATTAAAAATAACCCTGGTGGCCCGACAGCTCTGATCCCTCCCCACCCACCCAAATAAAAATAACCCTGGTGGCCAAGTGGCCCTGAATCCCCCTCCCAGTACCTTTACGATGGAGGGGGAGCGTTGCCCATGTACTCCTGCACTGCCATCTTGAAAAATGGTGGAGCCTGGCATCATGTGGGGCCAGATGCCACCATTTTCCAAGAAGACAGTGCAGGAAATAGAGTGTGTGGGCAACACTCCCCCTCCATTGTAAATGTACTGGGGGGGGGGGGGGGGTTTCAGGGCCACTTGGCCACCAAGGTTATTTTTAATTGGGTGGAGTTGAGGTCACCAGAGGTTTGGCTTCTTCGGGGGCACCAGCCCCCCAGCAGTATTTTGATGGCACTGGGGGCTTTCCCCAGTGTCTGCATCATCTGAGGGGAAGTTTGACCTTTCACCTCCGATGATCCAGGCATCAGGGAAAGCCCCTAATGCCATCAAAATACTGTCGGGTGCATATGCAAATTAGCCATGTGGTGCTCCTGTTTCTCTGGGAGAGCATGACAAACTTGCACCGACTTCTGTGTGCATGTGTTTGGCTTGTGCTTCCAGTTTAACGCTACCACTTGCACCAGAGTTTAACACATGGCTAATTTGCGTTCGCACCCCTATCTGCATGCCTGCGCTGACGCCACACGTCATCAGTGCACAGCATAGAGGCGCACAGAGTTATAGCACGTGACGTCACAGCCTGACTCAGGTTGTCTTCCCCTCCCCCTGGGAGTATAAGCACTGTCTCTGGCATTATCAGCCTCCCTGATCCAAGGAACAGAAACCCTAACCTGAGAGTTAAGCACAGGTCCTCTGCCAGTGAGCTACTGGGCCAACCGCTTAAACCTCTTTTGGATACAATTTCTATCATCTTAAAGAGCAGACCAACATGTAATATAGGTGAGCGTGATAAGTAAAATCTATGAAGAATGTCCATTTTTAGTAAATGTTTTTCAGCACATTCCCTGCTCTGTCACTGCTTGAATATTTGCCAAACTTAACACTCTTGTCTTCTTTATAGGAACAATTAGAATTGTTTGTATTAAAGTGTCTATGTTATGGCAAGCAAAATATAGGGGGGAGACATCCCTCTTTAACATAAGATTATTTTAGTGGGTGGATAGGCCTGTCTGTTTGTAGGCTTCGGTCAAAAAGAAAGTGCAATCCCCTAGTAAGCTTTTGAATTATTTTTGCTAAACAAATTTAATTAAGTAGTTTATCCTCTTTAGAAAAATAGTAATTATAATATACTTTATAGCCAGGGCCGGCCCAAGGGTTTCTGCCACCCTAGGCAGAACCACGTGCTGCACCCCCTCTCCCGGCAGGCCACCGTACTGCTGTGCCACCCTCCTACCCCCCCAGCTAACCATGCTGCTATTGCTGCTGCCTTGAGGCTCACTGCGGCATGGAAGGAAGGAATCTCCTTGCCGCCCCCCTTCACGGCACCTATTGTCTCACCTGGGGAAGGAGGACAGCATGGCAATTGCTCCCTTCCTTGCTGCAGCCAGCCTTAAGGCAGCATCACCCGTGCTCACAGTTTGCCTCTCCTGCCCCCCTCCAGGGCGCACACAGTGGCTGTGCTGCATTTGGAAGAAGGGAGGGAGGAATCGGCTGGCATGCTGCCCTTCAGGGTCTGTCGCCCTAAGCGACTGCCTAGTTCTTCTAGTGGATGGGCCAGCCCTGTTTATAGCTTATTAATTTGATATAGCACAAATCAACAGAATTGTCTAAGTGAGTTACAATCAATGAGAGTAAATTAAGAAAATGCAGTAAAATTGCAAACAATTTTCACGATTCAAACTACAATGCAAAGGAGTAAGAATAAAGTACAATACTGCAATAAAAATTACAAGAAATTTTCAGAATTAAAACCATATTGCATTAGTATAACATACTTTATGTCAATTTTCATTTTTAGAAAATTAAATCCACATTTAGAGAGAAGTATATAGATTTAACCTAATCATAGCCCACACACTAAAAATAAAAAATGAATGCATAATTTAAGTTGAAGTTATTATTTAAGGGTGACACCTAGTGATGGGATTCAGGTCCCAGGATCCCAGGATTCTAGAAGGAGCCTTTGGCCCATGGCTCTTGGCACAGGAACTTCAATGGAATCATAGCCACAAGGGCACTGACCTTACCAAAATTTCTCTGCCAGGAAACAAGCTGTCTGCCTGCAGGCAGAAGAGGATGGCCGTGATGGCAGCAGGGCCGGCCCAACCATTAGGCAAACTAGGCTGCCTAGGGCAGCAACTTCTGGAGGGCAGCAAAAGCAGGCCATTCAAAGCTAAACAATAGCTTTTGACAGCTAAAGGAGTTGAAAAGCTTGAGGTCTGCCTAGGGAGGGCTGCAACACTTTGGACCAACTCTAGGGCTGGCCCTGGATAGCGGACTCAAAGCAGGTTGTCTGCTTGTGGTGGGGGGAGGGAGGGCTAGAGGTGAAGTTAGGTTGTAGCTTGGGGCAGAGTTAAGGCAAGGTAGAGACTGGGGCAGAGCTTAGGGCCCCCCCCCCCCCACGAAAAAAACAAATAGGCATTCCGCTGCCCCTGACTGATGTAATCAGACTAATAAGTATGTTTGAAGGAAGGACACAAAATAGGAGTAAAACCTCTAGATAGTTGTGAATGAAGGCTCATGGTGCTAGGTTCCAAGTACTCTAAATTTGATGCTGCTCAGGACTTATTTTGCTGGAAGAGAATCTGGAAGTACTGGATTCAATAGACCCACAATTTTGGTCTGAAAGGGACAGTGATAGTTTAAAAATTATGGGGGGAGGGGGATGGGACAGTGTTGAGGTCTCTCATTTGGCTATAAGGATAAGTGCAGCCTTACTTGCAGTATAAAATGTCTGATTACTCAATTCCTCCAAACAGCTAGGTATACAAGTGCCTATTTTTAGGTACCTGAACCATGATTAACTCACTGGTCTTGTCAAGTAAGAGTGTCTGTGACATTTGAGAGATTAACCTATTCCTTAAAAATCTAAGACCAACATCTCCAACAAAGGAGTTATTTGGATAATGATAATGACACCAGGCTTAATAATGTCGCTCTTTCAGTCTTCTGTCGGTGCAGTTGCGCAACACTAATGACAATATATACCACAGTAGCATAATACAGTAAATGACGGCAGATAAAGACTAATTAGCCCATCCAGTCTGCCCTGGCTGTGACTCTCTGCTCTTTCCACTGCTGTCTTATCACCTCTTTCCTCCACTATGTCATCTGAGTCCGTTGATGAGGCAGTATCTTCCTATCACACTATGCTCTCCTCTGCTCTGGATGCATTGGCTCCTCCCATTCCACGCCCTGTGAGGCGTACTGTACCTCAACCCTGGCTGTTCTCAACAAGCCGCTACCTATGTTCCTGTGTCCGTCCAGCTGAGTGCCTTTGGCTTAAATCACGTACCCTTGCTGACTACCTACAATTCAAATTCACGCTAACCTCTTTCCAGTCAGCCAGAGCACTCGCCAAGCAAGAGTACTCTCTTGCCTCTGACCCTCGCCGTCTCTTTGCTATGCTCAACTCTCTCCTCAAGGTCCCTGCTCCCCCAATCTTCACTTTCTTCCCAGACCTTGGCTTAGCCTTCAGTTCTCCACAGGTTCACCTCCTCTTCCTCTTCAATCCCAAATCCTTCCCTCACCTTCTGTCATACTTTCTTCCTTTTCTGATATCACTGAGAAGGAAACTGCAAATCCTCTCCTCTCCTTCCCTCCAAATTGACTACCTTCCCCTCTGATCCCATCCCCACCCATCTATTAAACTCTGTCTCTTCTGCCATCATCCCTTCCATCTGTCATATCCTTAACCTATCGCTTTCCACTGCAACTGTCCCTATGACCTTCAAACATGCTCTGGTCACATCTCTCAAAAAGCCCTCACAAGACCCCACCTGTCCTTCCAGCTATCAGCCTATCTCTCTCCTCCCCTTTGATTCAAAACTACTTGAATGAGCCGCTGTCATAACTTTCATCCCTCTCAAGTCCTTCTGGATTCACTGCAGTCTGACTTTTGGCCTCTACATTCCACAGAAATTACTCTTACCAAAGTCTCCAGTGACTTGTTCCTCACCAATTCCAGGGACCTTTACTCAATTCTCATACTTCTTGACGTATCTACTGCCTTTGACACTGTTGATCACCACCTTCTCCTCGATACCCTGTCCTCACTTGGATTTAGGAGCTTTGTAGTGTCCTGGTTTTCTTCTCTCTCCCATCACACTTTTAGTATATGTTCTGGTGGATCCTCCTCTACTGTCATCTCACTTTCAGTAGGTGAACCTCAGGGCTCTGTCATGGGACCTCTACATTTCACTCTCTACCATCAGTCTCTTGGCGCACTTATTTCCTTCCATGGTTTTCAGTGCCATCTTTATGCTGACAATTCTCAGATCTACCTCTCTGCATCTGAAAACTCTTCAGGAATCAAGTTCCAGTTCTCTGCCTGCTTATCTGACATTGCTGCCTGGATGTCTCACTGCTGTCTGAAATTCAACATGGCCAAAACTGAGCTCCTTATCTTTCCCCCTAAGCCCATCTCCCCCTTCCTCCCTTCTCTATTTCTATGAATGACACTACACTCCTCCTCGTTCCTTCAGCTCGCAACGTGGGACAAAATCTTTGACTCTACTCTCTTTCTCTGCACACATCCAACAGATAGCTAAAACCTGCCGCTTCTTTCTTTGTAACATCAGCAAAATTCATCCCTTTCTTTCTACTCACACTACTAAGACCCTTCTCCACTCTCTAGTCACCTCCCACCTTGACTATTGTAACCTGCTCATCACTGGTCTCCCTCTGAATCATCTCTCTCCCCTTCAATCTGTTCAACACTCAGCTGCATGGCTTTGACTTACAAGTGCATTCATTCTATGGCTCCTCACTACCTTTCCTCTCTTATCTCACTCTACACCCTTCCTAAGGCAGATCCCTACACACTTATCTCTACACTCCGCTCCTCTGGCAGATCCTTTCTATTTGTGCCACTGCCAACTCCAGACTTCGTCCATTCCACCTTGCTGCTCCATATGTCTGGAACAAACTACCTGAGTCTGTGTGTCTGGCTCCTTCTCTAGCTCTATTCAAATCCAGGCTAAAAATCCACCTCTTTAAAGATGCTTTTGGATCCTGGTGCTCCTCGCTCTCTTGTTCACTACTTATGTGTATTTTATCATACTCTAGTCCTCAGTTTTGCTATGTGCTTTGTCTTGATTATATTGTAAGCTCGGATGTGTCTTACATCTATTTGTATAGCACTGCATATGCCTTGTAGCGCTATAGAAATTATTATTAGTAGTAGTAGATGAGCACATAAATTCTCATTGCTTAAATCAACAGAGCTCTGTCCCCCACAGTCCCTACCCAGCCTCTCAATCATTCTCCTACCATCGCCCCAAGAATGTCCCTCTCTTTCATTCCTTTTACCTGTTATCCTCTACTGCTCCCCTAAAATGGTCATGCAGAGACACGAATAGTGGGGATGGATATCCGGCTTGGAAGTCCAACTCCCGCTATTCACAGGGAGTGGATTCTAAGCCCAGGCTCCCTGCACACACAGAAGACTTGTGCGGGGAGCGCTGGATGGGGGGGAGGGGAGGGTTGGAGGCAGAGAGGGGCCAGAGCAGAGGCGGGCCGATGACCCTGGATGTACAGGGCCTATTCCGGTCATGGTCCTGTACATCCGGTGAGGCCACAATGGACGGGGGATTTATTCCACCTGCAAGGTGGAATAAGTCCCATCGCCAGAGGGAATCAGCCCATGCAGCCCCACCGAAACGGAGGAGAAGCTGCAGGAGGACCCCCACTGCCTGATCCTGGCCATGGCTGCCCCCGCAGAGGGCTGGGAGGTGGGAAACAAAGAGCTGCAGTGGTGGCGGGGTGCCTGTGTTCCTGCTGGGCATCCCGGTACCATGGCAAAGCACTCCAGCAGGAGCATAGGCAGGGATCTACGGGGATGTATTTCAACGTCCCACGCAGTGGAATTGGGGTCTGTCTGGCCCATCTATGAGCCCAATTCTGCACCCACGCGAACGTCTAGCTCCTGTGGATGCAGAATTGGGTACACATTTGGCCCTTCCCATTTTTGGACGGGCCAATGGCCCGAATGTGCCCTGCTTGGAATGGGGCTCCACGTGTTTTTTCACCAGGGCTGACTCCAGAATTGGTTCAAGGTGTTGCTGCCTTAGGCAAACCTTAATCATTAAGTCCCCCCCTGGCTGTCAGAATCTATTGTTTAGATTTGAATGTCTTGCTTTATGTCGTCCCCCAGAAGTTGCTGCCCTAGGCAGTCAACTTGTTTGCCTGATGGTTGCGCCGGCCCTGCTATGCTATATACCGGTTCCAGCATTTTTAAAATCCACCACAGTTTCGGTTGCCACTACCGCCACAGAAGCCCAGGGGCCGATACTGAAAGTGATTAACGTGGTTAGCAGAGTTGCAAACGGCGTTAATCAAGGCAACCGGGATATTCAACGGCACTAATGAGGTTAATGCCACTGAATATCAATGGGGGCTGCCACTGAATGCCCCGACACTAGCTGGCCAGCACTAGGGCATTCTGGGTATGGTTCGGAGGTGACACCCGGGGATAACTGGGCAGTGGCAATATTCAGCCGCTGCCCAGTTATCCCTCAGCAGCAAAAGTTAGGCATCTTAAAGTCTGGCCTAACTTTCGCCACTAAAGCTAACCAGGCCCTGGTACTGAATATCCAAATTTAAAGTTCAGCAGTGAAGACTAGTCGTTTTACATGGGCTAGCTGCTGCCTCTAATCAGCCCTCCTCTAGTATATTTCTTACTTTTGAACCTGACATACTCAAATAAAGAGCATTTTTTAAAAATACCACATTGGTTCTGCATGTGTTTGGATTGCATATTATGAGTCCCTAGCAAGGTTTAACCCTTTCTCCCAGGAACTCACACAGCCACAACCTTGTGGCATTTCACTGACACTGCCTTCTTTACTTATCACTTCCACTGTCACAATCAAAACTAAAAAAAAAAGCCAGGGTGTGCTCTGAAATCTAATTTCAAAGTAGATGGATTTAATTTTCTTTGTACAGGCTATATTAAAATAAACATCCAGGCTGTCCTGTTTTCCAAGAGCAGCTAGGTCACCGAGGGCGCGGAATTCGTCAGTCAGTGCGGACCTGACACGGAGAGGATAAAGCATGAAAACAAGATCTTTATAAGCCTCTTTTTTCTCTCCCCTCTCCCCAACCAACACCATGACTCACAAGAAGACAAGCTATTCCCTTTCCTTCCTGTCACCCTTCTTTCCTTCCTTTCATATCCACCCCATCGGCCCATCCCTTTGAAAGTCACACTTCTTGTTTTTTTCTTTTTTTACAACTATGGAAAATACAGCAGCAGTACAAATATAACTAGAGTCCTTAAAATACCAACTTGCCTGTTCTTTGGCTCTATCTCTCTCCCCCCCCCCCCCCCTTTGGATTTTATTTCTGAATCTTCATTCTGATATTATGATTTTTTGCTTTTTGGCTCTCTGGGGATTTTTTTTCTTTTTTATAAATTTTCCTCTTTAAGTCAGCTCTTTCATTAATCATGGTTTATTATTTATACTTTACATGTGTCACTGTATGGGGTTAAACTTAGGAACAGTACAGCAACACCCCAATGTTCTTACATTCATAACAACAAGGAATTTCAAAGACTTATAGGGACAGAAACAAATGTTCCAAAGATTCTGCTGCTGGTATTAAGTTGCTGTTCCTTCATGAGACCATGTAACACCTCCCTTCCCCTCCTCTCCCCACCCCACCCCCACAAATAATATAGATTCCACTCATTTAGAAATATTTATCATATGACCTATAACTTACTGTACGTTCCCAGTCTGATTCTCACATGCACACTATGGCATTTGCTTTCCTATCACGGGTGATCTCTGAAGGTCGCGGGTGAAGTCACTGGTGAAGCAGCATGGGGAAACGTATTGCACAGCTGCCGGCCTATGCCTGGCAAGTGATAAAAAGAGGTTTTAATATCATTCCCATTGCTGCCAGTCCTTTAACCTTTGCAATCACAAGGATTTAGCTACATCAAAAACCCTTATTTGTAGAAAACAAAATAAGCACCTCATGAGTTACAGCACATGCCACAGATATTAGTAGAGTTTTTCAATACAGTCAAATAAATGTTACCCATATCCTCAGCTAAAACTTGTTTAAGGGTAAAAGCTGAAGTCAGCACACAGGATTATTCCAGATAGTAGCAGAAAAGACAATGGTAATTCAACAAATTCATTAAAAATGATAATAAAAAATTAGATTCAATTAAATGAATTTCCCACTTTATGCTAGCACAATAAAGCAAACAGCAGTGAATGACAAAAACTCAAAGGAAGACTCTTAGATGAATGAAGGAATTTTCAATTGTAAGTTGAAATGATTGCTTCATTTTAATAAAACTCCCATTTTTTCACATGCCCCACTGTCATGCACCATGGAACTTGTCCAGTAAGGACACTGTGGGGCCCTTTTACTTAAGTGTGCTAAGCTGGTTGACGTGCCCACAGTAATTGTTGCTACAGAGGCATGATAATTGCTGTGCGCTAATTCCCATGGTAACTGCAAATTGCATAATGAGGTGGGGAAGGGCAGGGTAGGGGCAAAGAGTGGGCATTGAGAACACATTGTGGTTAGCACAGGGGAACGTGCTGCATGTTGTCAATGTTGCAATTAACGTTAAGTACACTTAACAGCATCCCAATGAGTGGCGTTAAGTGCAGCCATGTTAATTGTGATGCGCGTTAGGTAACGTCTTTGCAGTTGCCACACGTTAGTTTAAGGGCTAAACATGCAGCAAAATCTAACTGCACTTTAATAAAAGGGCCATGGGTTTTAAAGAGGCTCTCTCGTTAAGAACAAAAAAAAATTCTAAGGATGGTTTTGCAGTCTTGGTAAAAGATTGATTTATATTCTGTACTGTTCTGCTGCTGTTAAGGATATTCTTAGGTATATAATGCCTTGTCTTTCACGCTTCTAAATATAGCAGTTTCATTGTTTGTAAGTCTTAGTGATATTGTGCTATTGTTTTTCAGAATCCTTTATTAACACCATTCCGGAGTCTCTATTATGACCTCAACATTAGTGGAAAAGCCCATCAATAAATGACAGGCAACCTAGATAAGGAGGTGTAAACTCAGTCTCCCATTCCCCCTGTCCTTTTCCCCTATTGAACTATCCCCTCCCCCCACCAACATACATATGGAAGGCACCCTATGGAGCTCTCAACTCCTAATATGTCTCCACCAGAAGTTAGTTACTAGTGGGTAGGGCTGGTGCAAGGGTATTGGATGCCCTATATGAATCTTCAGCCATGTGCCCCCTCCCCACTTTTGTCCCCCATTCTCTTTCTTTTTCTACCTCCCCTTCCCTTCCAGTACTAGGAACATTATTCTCTCTCCCTCATCAATAGCTGTCATTAGCATTAGCTCCAGAGTTTCTGTAACTTTCTTTAGCCTGTGATCCTCCATTGGAGACCGGCCTTCACCACCAGAAAGAGTGGCACTTAGCACAGAGTCAGATGCCCATTCATGGGGCCAGTCTTGAGGTATGAACTGCAGAATCCATTGATCTTAGAACTGATGCCACAAGACTGGCCCTACAGTCAGGACACTAAGGTTGTGTTTAGTGCTGCCTGCTGCTGTCCTCCCCCCGAACTGCTAGCCTTTGCTTCCCAAGCTTCTTGAGCTGGGCAGGAGAACGTGCCCAATAAGGAAGAATTGGCAGGTCTGTGGAAGCACTAGGTCAGTCCTGTGGCTGCCGCTCCCAAAACTATGGTACTCTAGATGACTGCCTAGTTTGTCTTGTGCTTCCACTGGTCCTGCTAATGGGGCTGCACGGTTTGTAGTGTATGAAGGTGGGGTGGGGTTAGCAAGTGTACCTTTGAGTAGGGTGGAGATGAATATGTGTGTGTGGGCGGACGGGTGAGATGTGCATGAATTGTTTGGAATGTATATGTGTGAATTTGTGGGGGAGTAGGTGGGGTATATGCATGAGTGGGGGGTGTATATGAATGACTGGAGATATATATATGTGAGTGACTATGTGAAATAGTGTAAGAGAGGCCCACTCTCTTCCCCTTGCACTCTCCAATTTCCCAATGTCTCTCCTTCCCCACTCCCCTTCCTCCCTGCAGCTGTACCACTGTGTCTCTGATGAACCTAGACACACTGTCTCTATTTGGCTGATGGGTGCTGGCCTGTCCAGCACCATGGTTTCCTCTGCTGGCGGGGCCCAGGTTCCTTGCCAGCCAGGTCATTCTGTGATGAACATCTACCTCTGTATCCACACTGCCCACAAGCCAACCAGGGCTTGTGCAAGGTGTTCTAGGCTTACCTTGAACTTTGTATCCCCTTGTAATTAATTTTTAGTCCCCAAGCATCCCACCTTCCCAAGATTTTGATAATTAAACTCAGTCATAATCATTTCAACACCATCCCTCCCAGAACAATCCTATAAAAGCACATATTTGGACATTATACTGTAAATATTCAACTTTGCTTTATAAGTATAAAATCCACGGGTAAAAAGAACATGCAGCCTCTATCCAAATGGGAATACAGTCAAACCTCGGTTTTCATTTGCCCCGGTTTTCATACGCTTCGGTTTTCAACGTCTTTTTTGACTGAGATTTTGTCCCGGTTCTCATACATCGCTTCGGTTTTCAACGTCTTATTTGACTGAGATTTTGTCCCGGTTCTCGTACATTGCCTCGGTTTTCGTAAAGTACAGTACTGTAAATAAATACACCCTCGCGCTGCACACCAGTCTGTATACACTGCCAGAACGCCTGCCCGGTCCCGGCAGCACTGCCCCCCGGACTCACCGATCGCCAGCGTGATGAGAAGCGAAAGCCAGCTGAGCACGTAAATGAAACACATCCTCAAGCCTGGTCAGAGTCAGAGAGGCAAGGATTGCGCAAAGAGGAAGGCCCCGATCTCGTCCTCCGCCTGCCCATTCTCTGGAGCGCCCCCTCAGGCTCGGAGGTAGCAGGTAAGAAAAGCTGTCAACATAAGCAGGAGATGTTGCATGAATGTGGGAGGCAGTTCTTTCTCTTGCAGGGTATGTCTGAAGCTATATCATTAAGATTTTCTGCCATTCTGAAGCATTGAGCAGATAATGTAAAGGTATTTTAATGGACTGAATCCAATGTGATTCCGAAGAGAGCTGGACACAGCAGCTTGTCAGGGGTGGCTAAGGCCAGATGTTGACATACTGGACTGTACAGTACTGTACTTAGCTTGCTTTCAGTGATGTTAAATGTTCATTTATCCGTTTCATTAGTCATTTATATTTATTTCTCATTGTTTTCTGTATGTAAAAATATAGTTATTCTCTATAAAATGTATTTTTTGTGAATATTTTTGGGTGTCTGGAACGGATTAATTGGATTTACATTATTTCTTATGGGAAATATTGCTTCAGTTTTCATACGTTTCGGTTTTAGTCAGACTTTTTCGAACGGATTAATCATGAAAACCGAGGTTTGACTGTAGTTTGAAAATTACCCCTGAGAGAACAATTTTATAAAGTGCGTCCAGTGTAAACATGTTTTTTGGAACCTAAATTAAGGCAATTTTATGAAGACAAGTAAGCACCTACTTATCTTTATAAAATACTAGCCTGAGTAGCAGATTTCCTGCCTACATCACAGGCAGAGATATTTACACCAAACTCCACCCCTGTGCAAGCCTACTGGCAAAGTACACACCATCATGTCAAAGACGTCCTTTTATGCCAATCAGAATTTTATAAGATTTCCATGCATATGACTTTATAAAATTACCTCCTTAATGCTTTAATAGAATGAAGGTGAATCATATTACTTGCTCCATGTGCTCTTCAAATACTCCACAAGCCCATGGATTTTCTAAAATTCTGATATGTGAAGGCATATTCTAGATAGAACGCGTAGCTTGGAATTGAGATATCGAAGTTACGATGTGTGCAGTTCCACCTGTATTTTACAAAAGGCTCTGCCACACATGGAGCTGTCAGGGAACTTAGACAATATTGCAGAAAAAAATTGATTTATTTTGGTCACAGCACTGCTTGAAGTTGGCTGCAAGCAGTTAGAAAAGCACTTCTTTAGGTAACGGGATTTTTGCACCCAGTTTATATATTTGTATACCTACATTTTCAGTTCATCATGTGCACATAGGTTTACACAGGCCGCCTTATGTTACCTTATGAACTGTTCTTCTCTTCCCTAATAGAAGCTTTATAAACTACAAAAAAGGAGGTCTGGGATTGTATATGTATACGCCAATATTGCAGCCTAAGGAGCCGTTTCACAAATTTGCACAGGGAAAAATCAATGATACTGTATTTGTAAGTGCTGGAACCGACTCGTGTATGTGGGCCATTTTACGAACCTATATATGTAAATGCCACATTAACTACAGAGGCTGCTATCTTCATTTATATTTATGTTTATCCAAATTTCATAATATACTGCCTTTCCCAAAGACCAAAGTGATTTACAATAGCGCAAAAATAAGAAAAAGGGAAAGGAACTCCATCATTATATCATAGAGAAAGGAAAGAGAGAACACAAAAAAGCCTAGAATTAAAGATTTATCAAATCAAAGAGACAAACACCTGATGTATCTTCTGCAACCCCCCGGCCCTCCTTCCTTCACCTAAAATCCTCCTGAATTAATTAAGTATATCATATGCCTGCTGAAATCGATGGGTTTTCAGTTGGGCTTTGAATTTTGTATATGAGGTTTCTAATTGGAGTTGAAGGAGGTGCGAGTTCCTAAGCATGGAAACCTGAAAGAAAAATGCTGAGTGGTGGGTGGACTCCAACTGAGCCCTCAAAAGCGGAGGGAGGTGTAGTCTGTTATCATGGAGAGATCATAGGGTGTGCACAGGGGTATGACAAGTAACTAAAGAATGGAGATAAAATGGAAGACTAGTGTACAGGGCTTTATGTGCGAGTGTGAGAAGCTTAAAGTGTACACAACAGAAGACAAGTAGCCAGTGATGTTGTTGTAGAAGTGGGGCAACGTGGTTCGACCTCTTTGCAAAAGACAGAATCAGGCTCATTCCGCTGGCATCTATCTTCCCCGCCAATTGTACGGGGAAGCTAGACAGAGATGGGAAAGGGGAGGATCAGGGGTGGCATTAGGGTGAGCAGTAGGCAGTCACCAGCCCCGGATATACAGGGCTGATTCTAATGTCAGCCCTGTACATCTGGGGCTGGTGACTTGAACGGGAAAGTTATTCCACCTCCGAGGTGGAATAACTTCCCTGGACGTTGGGGATCGACGGGCCTGCGGCTGGGAAAGGGTGGCAGGGGGCAGAGAGCATTCCCCACAGCCTGACCCTGGCCTTAGGAGGCCAAATCGGGGGTCAGGCTGCAGGGAATAAACTGTTCTGGTGGCCAGCATTGCGGCTTTTAAATGGAGCCACGGTGCCATGGCAACTGGATGCCATGTTGCCGCGGCTCCATTTAAAAGCCCTGAGTCAGTTAGTCGGGCAGTACCTGTACATGCAGGCTAGGCTGAATCGCAGTTCTGGCCTGATCGTGATTCTGATCCCGTGGGGCTAGACGTGCCCCACGGGATCAGAATTGCGATGCCCTCTGTACGTCCAGTTCAGACTGGACATACAGAGGGTTCTACATCCGGGACAGAATCAGGCTGTAAGTGAATATCTGTATTCTGTATTAATTGTAAGCATTTAATATCCAAATGTCTGATTTCCATGTATACAACATTGTAATAATCAATGCATGAAATCGCAAAACTTAAAAGAAGAGACGTTAATGAAGGCATGTCTAAAAATGAGTGGTTAGCTCAGCAGTAGTGGAAAGCATAGAAAGATTTTTGGACTGTAGTGCTCACCTGTGGGACAAGTGCCAATGCTGGGTCTAACAGTACCCCGAGGTGTCAGTTAATTGTACTGGGGTGCCATCTATTACTGGTATAATGGGAGGAGCTGGGGAACCTCCAATAAACCATATGACCAGGGTCTTCTGGGATTGAGTTTCAGATGGTTCTGCCAGAGCCAGGAGGATACCACAGTTAATGTTCGATTAATGGGAGACAGGTCGGGGCCCAAAGAATTCACATGGGCTAATTACAGAATATCATCTGCACAATAATATGCAGGTGTATTATGTTCCTGGATCACGGTAGTGAGGGGACTAAGAAAAATGTTAAAAAGCATAAGTGAGAGGACTGATCCCTGCGGGACCCCACATGACAGGGACTTAGATGTGGAAAGAGAGGAGTCTACAGATACCCGAAATGATCTGTCTCTGAGAATCAGCTACAAACCTGCCCAGTAATACCATTTTAGGAGAGGAGAGTTAGTAGTATGATCAAGTCAAAAGCAGATGAAAGATCTAGAGAAATAGCCAATGCGATGTCCCCTTTATCCCAAGCGGCATGGATATCATTTAAAAGGGAAGCTAGCAGTGTTTCTGTGCTGAAATATGGACGAAACCTGTATTGTCTAGGATGAACACAATCTGTATTTTCGATGTGATAGACAGCTGTGAGAAAACTATTTTTTTCTGTAAGTTTAACGAAGTGTGGTAAATTGGAAAGAAGGCAATAATTATTGGGGTCTCTGGGCGATAATGATTTGTTCTTCCAAAATTGGGCATTCAATAGCCTGTTTCCAAAGAACTGGAACGTCACCTGTGGAGAGACTGGAATTTATAATAGATAAAGCAAATGGTATTAAGTTTAAGGAAGGTTCCAGAAACCAGGCAGAGGGGATAGGGTCCAGGGAGCATGCTGTCCTAGAATGATCTTATTTAGAGCCTGCAGAGATACTTCATTAAAATTTGCCCAGGTATGGCAAGGGAGTGGAGAAGTGGAGGATCAGAGCACTGGCTTGGTAACCTAGAGACCAGGGTTTGATTCCCACTAGCACTCCTTGTGGCCCTGGGCAAGTCACTTAACCCTCCATTGCCTTGGGGGAAAGGCCTGGCCTGGTAGACTTCTGGTCATACTGCCAAGAAAACCCAGGAGCTGCTGAGTCACCAGGAATCAGTATTGACTCAAAGGCACACATGGTATTGCATGGCAAGGGATGGATGCCATAGTGAAAACTACTGGAGATACTAGAATCAGATCCCAGAAAGAGCTCTGTAGAACATGAACTTTATCCAAGAAATATTCTGTGAGAACGTCTGGTGAAGGTCCGGTCCAGAATTGGGGAGACAAATAAACAACGGGGGATTAAGGAGGATAATTCCTTTAATCCACCTGTAAAGGGTTCTTGAAATGAATACTTTTTGAAAACCTCAGAGGAGGTGTAAATCCCAAAGTGGACGGTTTTGGTCATACACACGCATTCGTTCTATGAAATGGGGAATGCATGTGTAGCTGTTTGACCCTCGCAGGCCACTCCCTAGCCATGCCGCCATCATGCCCTCTTACAATTTCTACTTAGCAAGGACATCCACATGTAAATTCCTCTCTTTCTAAAATGGCCATTTACATGTGGATGTCCTGATTTCACATATGGAAATTGTGAATAAGGTTCCTAAAATAGCCCACTAAATTAAGGATATTTTATTTTGTTGGAGGTTTAATCCTCCTGCTGTGAGTAGGGCCCACATGGTTTTGTGTCCCCAGTAGGGTTGGGTGCAGGGCGTTCATCCCCTACAGGTGGAAGTTTTATAATAGGACACTTCAAATTTTCGAAAAATGTGCCTTTATTTCATAAAGGCAATATAGGCACCTATATGACCTTTTAGAATAAGCACCTAAAATGGGTGAAAATGCACATTTTCTAAAACGGGCATGTACGTCACAATGTTGCCTCCCCAGCCTCTGCAATGCCTACGTGTAGTGTAAGAACAAGTACACATGATATCGTTGGTACCTGGTTTTAGAAAAGCCCCTTTTGCACATGCAAAAGAGGCTTATATGCAAAGTAATCTTTCTAAAATGACTTCCATATTGCACTTAATTTAATTTAATTCGACATTTATAACCAGCAAGCCAGTCCAAGATGCTGTATAAGAGCAAAACTCAGCTCATGGCTCAGAGCTTATATTTAACCTTAGCTAAAAGGAGGCCAAAATAAACCAGGACCTTGCTGTCACATTAGCATGATGAAAATTATGCATCTTCTGCCCTCCTCAAAATGAATTAGCAAGGCAACATCATGCACATGGATTAATCGTGTGCACTGAAATGACCTATTGCACATTACATAACTGTGAAACTCATTGCAAATGCAATTATTCCTGTTTACTGCTGCTACTACTGAATTTTCTTTGTAAGTAATTAAATCTTGCAAGTCCAATATGTTTACGCCACATTAAAAGCAGCATGTCAAATATTTCTTTTTCAGGCAGTATGAGTTTCAAATCAATCAAATATGTAGTCTAAGTTCTACATGTTTTTTTTTATAGTGGTCTTTACTAAATGATTACAAGTTCCTTTGATACTATACTGTGCCAGGGGTGTGCGCTGAAGGAATTTTTTGTTTTGTTTTTTTATTTTGTGTTTGTTTTGTTTTATTTTATTTTATTTTATTTGCTGTTTGTTTCATTTCATTTCTTTAAAATAAAGCCAACAACAAATGAAGAAAAAACATCCAGAAAACTATACAAAACAAAAGGAAAAACATGTTTGGTCTCTGCTGTTTGGTCACTGCTGTTGCTAATTTAAAAGTTTAAATAAAGCCTCCTTTCCCACTCAAAACTCCCCAGATTCCCCTCTTACCCGTTCAGTGTTGGTGAGCTGAAGTCATCCCTTACCACTCCTGCCTGCTGTTCCTATTTTCCAAAAGGTCAACAGCCAATCTGTGGCCAGCATCATTTTCTCGAATGGCAGATTCTGTGTGGCAGCAATAGAGGATCGCTCCTGCCCAGAGAATACATAAGCAGAGTAACAGCAAAATTTGGCGACTCCTGGGCTTGCTAGAATGGTGATGGGTGGGGGGACAAAGCCTGGTCGCCAGGGGAAAACTAACACAAATGACATGCTTTCTTTCATTTTGAAAATACAAGGTAAATGAAATAAGAAAAATCACTGGCATGTCCTCTTTGGTTTCAAACAACAGCATGCCCCATACTCTCCAATATCTTTTTGTTAAAGAAATGATCTGAAACTCATTTACCTTCATTAATCTTTCTAAGCTATGTCGTATACAACAGGTAATTTGCTAACAGAAAGTTTTCCATTGACTTCCCTATTTAACTTAGCCCATTAGTGTTAAAACAACAAACCAAGTATAATCAGAGGATCAGAATCCAAATCTTTCCTTTGTTAGTTAGGATTCCATTCGCGTTGGACTGTAACAGAAGCCTCGGGGCTATGTTTACAAAGCAGCGGTAGCGGCCTCCGTGCGATATCCCTTGGAATTTTTGGGCATCAGTCTCATCATTACCATGTGCTTCCCTCAGTATAACAGACTGGGAGCATTAATGGTGTCCCAGTTCTCTCTGTACTCACCTTTCCACTTTCCTTCACCCTGTTTCCGAATCTTGGCTATATATTATATCACTGTCCCTCTTTTTTTCTTTTATCATTCCCTCCTGTTCTAAGGGGTTGATGCAATAAGACTGTAATCAGGGTAGGACTAAGGCATAGGCAAACTAAGAACATGCCTAGGGCCAAAAGGTTTAGGAGGGGCCTTCCAAGATCTGCTAATTCAATTGTTCCAAAATCAGATTTTTGTCCCAGTCATTCAGATGTTAGAGAAATGAGTGATGGTGAGGGGAAGGGGGAAACCAGAGTCACTCCTGCTCACAGAGATCTGTCTGTTCTGTCCATCCCCTCTGAACTGTCCTCCCTTTGGCAGAAGGAGTTGGAAAGTACAGAGGTAGACCAGATTCTGATCCCGCGGGACATGCCTATGGCATCAGAATTGTGTCTACGGCCTGGATGTGCTGGTCGGGCCTTGATTCTGATCGGCCTGCTTGCCCAGCCACATACCCAGCTACCTCATCAAGGCTCCTGAATGGAGCCGCAGTGCAATGGGGTCCTGTCCCCATGGCGCCGTTGCTCCATTCAGGAGCCGTGATCCCCAGCCACCAACCAAGCTCTTTTTTCCCCACAGCCCTACTCCCAATCTGGCCTTCCAAGGCCTGGGTCAGGCTATGGGGAACCCACTGAACCCCCTCACCTGTATCCCCAGGTCCCGCACCGTGATCCTCCTCTGTCCAGGGGGACTTATTCCACCTTCAAGGTGGAATAAGCCCCCATCTAGATTCAAGGCCCCAGACATACAGGGCCGACTTCTGAATTGGCCCTGTATGTCCGGGGTCATTGCCCGCTCATGCCCTGCTCATGCTTCACCTCCAGAATGCCCCCTCCCACCCCCCGTCTAGGCCTTTCTGTACAAACCCGCTGTTCATAATGGGGAGGATATTGCTGGGGTCGGCAGGGAGACAAATAGCAGAGGTGGACGTCCCAATGGGACGTCATCTCCGCTATTGACGGGACAGAATGACCCCCATAGTGTGCATTTTAACAACAGAGCTAAAAATTAGCTTTGCTATTGAAGTAGTAAACTAATGATATGCAGAGTTATGATAATAAAAAAAAGTGCAAAAATGGTAGTTAACTTTATTACCACTTTCCAACCCAATAGATATTTGAAAGACATAATACATAAGGGGCCAAGCATATCTGTCTGTCTGGGAGCAAAATAACTCTCTGAAAATTTAATGGAATGGGACCAAATTTGATGTGAGGAATAATGAATGAAAATATATTAAAAAGCAGATTTCATATAGGTCAGTTATCTCCGATGGACACGTTTAAATTGGGTACAGGTTCTATTCTAACCTAATTCCGCATCTGTGGGTGTAGACGTGTCCACTTTTAATGGAATCGGCATGTAGACATGTCAGGTACGGCACATCCAACATACTGCTCAGCTAGCCCATGCACGTATTCAGAGCGAAAGCCATGCATGGGTGCAGGCATGGGCCATAGAGTGAAGTGGAAAATCCCATCCTCATTAATATTATGGGACATGAGTAGGTGTTGAAATGGTTTTGGATGTCCCTGTGGTCACCATATTCTGAATAGCTGCACATTTCCGATTGTGCCTGTCTCCACGGTATACCCATGGATGGCTCTGATTGCCAAACCTCCTCAGTTAAATTTGGCATCTCCGAAGCTGCTAGTCTCACTGACAGTATTTTGCTGACGCAAACTAGACAAATACTAATGATAAATGAATGCTGATGCAAACTAGACTATATACTGGTCTTTTTCATGCCCAGAAAAGTGCTAAGTGATCGCAGTGCACTCATATATTATAAGAGAAAGTAAATATCAACATGTTTATCATGACATGCCTTGCATCAAAAAGTACTTGGCAGTATAAAAATGCTAGTCATTCTTGCATTGGTCATCTCTAAAAACACTCTTTAAAATGCTAAGTATGTATCCTTACCAAGTTCACCAAAAACTCAACTAATTTTGCAATTCTCTAAAGGATGCATAATATTGCTGCGCTACAAAAGTATGCACTTTTGATGACTATGGCCTTTTGGCTATAACATCTGTTTCTGACATATTTGAGTACTGGCAACCTACTTTAGATTGACCATACTGGTCTTTATCTGCCGTCATTTACTATGTTACTATGTTACTTGTGGCTACACCTATCCCATACAATGTCCACTCTCTGTCTTGGCTTATTTCAGTCTGTATACATCTGCTATCTGTGGGGCAGCCCTGTCTGCCTTTATGGCAATACTCCCCTGGTCAGGCCTGTGTGGGCATGGGGGGGGGGTCTGTGTGCCATCATATCAAGTAGCCAGATTCCAGATATATCACCACCCTTGCTGCTTGCATAGATCCTGGACTAGTTAAGATGTAGGCCTCATAGCACAATCTGGGGAATGTATGGCTGCCCTATCACACTGGCACCTGGTGACACTGTGGCCATCTGTAAGGTTCAAGTACTGGGCAGGCATTCATGTTCTCCCTGAATTGCAGATCAGCACACCAAATCTGCCCATGCAATCCTCAAACCACACACCCACACATTTCTACTTGCAGGAACAAATTGTAGAACACAGAAGAAAAGTTTCTAAGTACTGAGCTTATTCCACGTCTCCGGCAGGAATAACAGGCACGTCTACGGGGAAGTTAAAAAACATACCTGGGCCTTTCCAGAATATGTTATACACGTCTCCTTGGCAAACCACGCCCCCATTATGTCCCTCGGCCACAGGCTGAGATCCCCATGCAAGCGCCGTAGATGTCCCTGCATGCCGTGTACCGGAATACGCCTGTAGACGGTTTCACGAGATACACATCTCCTGCACACATGCAAACGGCCTATTTGGGTTCTGGAATAACCCCCATAGAGTTAAAAAAATGGGCCAGATTGGACTTGGGGTTCCAGAGAAATAAGCTCTCCCAAAAATGGCCCAATCCATTTTAATGGGAGAAGCAGTTCCAGCTATTACAGTATAGAAACTTTGATACAGTGAAATATAAAATTTAGAGAATTGCTCCTTTTAAACTGCTTCTCTCTTTCCTCTCTACTCTCCTGGGTACAGACAAACACAGACATAACATACACAGACAGGTGTGGTTCTATCAATAGGCCAACTGAGGCGGTCGCCTCAGGTGGCAGTTTCTAGGGGGCGGCACTGATTTACCTCTCCCTAGAAACTGCCTATGATAGAACTGCTGTCCAGCCGGATTCATCCTTTAAAAACAAACAAAAGCAGCCGCGGGAACATTTCTCTGTTCCTGCGGCTCTGCTTTGAAACTGCTGGGTCGCGTCCATCTTCCTGGAGCCGGTGGGGGGGCGAGGTCATTGCTTCCGTCGCCCTTCCGCGTCTGCTGCTGCTGCTTCCTCCAAAACGAAAGCAGCCGCGGGAACAGAGAAATGTTTAAAAGCAGAGCCGTGGGAACAGAGAAATGTTCCCGCGGTTGCTTTCGTTTTGGAGGAAGCAGCAGCAGCAGAAGCGCAGTGGAAGTGATGACCTCGGCCCCCCCCCCCACCTGCTGGCTCCAGGAAGATGGACACGACCCAGCTGTTTGAAAGCAGAGCCGCGGGAACAGAGAAATGTTCCCGCGGCTGCTTTCGTTTGTTTTTAAAGGATGACTCAGTGAGGGGGGGGAGGGAAGGGAGCAGACAGAGGGGCTTGGAGGGGAGCAGACATGGGGGTAGCTGGTAGGGAGCAGACAGGGGAGAGCTGGAAAGGAGCAGAGCAGACATGGGGGGGGGGTGGGTTCTGGAAGGGAGCTGACACCCGGGGATGGCACTGGAAGGCGGATGGACAGGTGGGATCTGGAAGGGAACTGACATGGGAGGGGGCACTGGGACTGGAAGTTCACTGATACCTGGGATAGTATTTTAACTAGAAGGGGCTGGATGATTTATTTTTATTTATTTATTTATTTATTTAGACAGTTTTGTATACCGCCTTATCCTTCAATCAAAGCGGTCACAACACAATTGGGGGATACATTTAACATGTGGGGATATGAGACACATACACTAATACTTACAGGGAACATGGGCAATGGAGGGTTAAGTGGCTTGCCCAAGACCACAAGGAGCATCTGTGGGACTAGAAACCCCAGTCCTTCCGGCCCAAGGTTGCTGTCCTTTTAGTGGGATTTGAACCCCCGACCTTCCAGCCTGAAGTACCTTGCCCCAACCACTAGGTACCACTAGGTAGAGATGGGGAAGGAGGGGGACTGGAAGAGAATAGACACCAGTGGTGGTACTGGGAAGGCAAGGGGGTTGGATCTAGGAGGGGAGGCTGTAAAGGGGGCTGATACTAGGGAGAGTTACTGGGACTGAAAAAAGGCTGATGGAAGAAAATGAAGAAAGCAAAAGGAGAGACAAGAAATGGCAGATGGACTCTAGACCATAGAAAAAGAGCTAAGAGAAGACAGAAACCTCAGATCGGGACCGGTATGTGTGCATATAACAGTATATTTGGATTTGGAACTGGTAGACCAGTAGTTGATTTACATTTTGAAGCTGTATGATTGTGTTGAAAAATACATAAATAATACATTAAAAAAATCATCAGACAACAAAGGTAGAAAAAATAATTTTATTTTCAATTTAGTGATTGGACTTTGTGCTGTCTATATTTCACACAGTATGGGGAACTGCATCTCTTATCTGGTGTGGCACCACATGCGGAGTCTGGCTTCTTGGGGTTTCATTTTAATTTTTGTCTACATATTTTTATTTTTGCTTTAGGTTGTGGTCACTTATTCTGTACTTGGTGAGGGTCTGTGTTCTGAGTGTGCAACCATGGCCAGGTGTTCTGTTAACATGGAGTTCGTACGTAGGGATCTGTACTGTAGTAATTTGACTTGTTCATCTTTGCAAACAGGTGTATGGATGTTTTGGGGCCCATTACAGTGTTTATAGTGCTGTTTTATTTCTTGGTAGGCCCCTTATTGTATGAGTTTTGGAAGTGTATGCTGGTATGGTATGGTAGATTTGGCCTTGCAGATCTTACTGACTTTAGTAGGGTTTTATATTAGTTCCCAATATGCCTGGTACTGGAGAATGTTGTTGGTGAGATGACCAGAATCAAGTTTTATTTTTTTTTTTTAATATATTGAGTTCTATGGGTGAGTTCTCTGCTCTGCACCCATTGTTGAGGAGGGGGTTCTGTGAATATAAAATGTATGTTCAAAAAGAAAAAGCAAGCACCATAATGCAGTTTATAACAACAAAATACAAATGAATTATAATTTGGAGTTATAAACTGCTGTGGTTCTCGCTCTTTCTTTTAGTTCCTTGGTGTGTGAACATCTTGCATTTGCTCCACATTATCTAACTGACTTTTTGATTTGGTTCTGTCCTTGACTAGAGTTTTGAGAAAGATCCCCACCCGGGGGGTGGGGGGCACCATCTCATCCCTCGCCTCAGGCAGCAGATTGCCTTGAGCCGCCCCTGCACACAGACCCACACACAGAGGGAGTGGAAATAATTCCAGGCACTCCCCCACCCTCCCCCCACCCCGCATAGCTGCCATATCTCTATTCCTGAGGGCTGCCTCTTAGTCATTCAGATATATGTTTCATTTTTTGTCATACATTCTACATGAATCCTATTGACTGAACATCCGAACTGTACAGCTTTCTTAATGGTTGCTCTGTGTACTGACAACTAATACCTGTTTCCATGGGACAGTGGCATCCTGTGTTTAAACAATAAAATTAATCTTTTTAAATCTGTTGACAGTGGCAGCTAATGATTTGATCTATTACCATATTTGATTTTATTATTCTTTCTCAAACAAATAGAAAATTTTGGTACCATGTCATTTAAACTGTCCCCTCCCCTCTCTCTTTGAAGTCAAAAACATTCTACATGGACAAGCAGGATGCGTCAGCCATACCTGGTGACATCATCCAACAGCGCCATGACGGAAGTGCTCTCCTGTATCCCACACCCCTTGGCCCGACCCTATCTGGCTCAGTTTTTGCTTCTACCGCCCAGCCAGAAAGACAGAACACCAGCTCTCCTCAATCCTACCTACAGCTATGAACAAAGAAAAACGTGAGAAGATCAACAAACCAGGGTTGAAGAAATGCCCGAAGTGTTGGATAAAGATGAACTCGCAGATGCCCACATTAGCTGTGTGCACTGCCAGGGAGAAGCTCATCGCGTGGAGAACTGCCCTCACTGTGCCTGCATGTCCCCCAAGGCTCTTTGTTACTGCAGCCACACTCTGCAGGACTTTCTCTCGGGATCCTCAGCGCAGCTTATGGACCTTCTCTCTTCCTCCTCTAGACAGTGGTCCAGCAAAACCAACAAGAAGAGAGCCCCTGGAGCTAAGGACAAGGAGAGGAGCAGCTGTTTGGTCGATGGCAACAAGGCCACAATTCAAATGCCCTCCTCTGTTTCAGCCATGGCATGGGATGCCTCCATCCCCGGCCTGGTGAACTTGCCTTCAACAGACCTGGCATGCATCCCTCCAGTGGTGGCAGTCACAGCAACAGTGAAAACTGCAGACCGCTGAAAAGAATTGGGCCCTCCAGTCTCCCAAGTGCTTCAGGGAATTCCTTCTAATGACACCAACAGTGCACAGCCCTTGACTCCACCCACCATCAACACAATTGGTCAATGCTGCGATGACATCAGCCATTACTGCTCCGATGGGGGCAATCCTTCCCAGCGTGGTGCAATCCCACTTGCCTCAACGAGCAGGACCCAGCACCAGAGCAAAGGAGCTAACCGCTCCATCGGAGGCAGCAGCACAAACAGCAGCTGCAGCAGCAGCAACTACAGTCAGCACTGCAGACACTACAAGAGGCACAGACACAGAAGGGTAAGGAGCCCTTCCACCAGCCCCAGCTCATGTACCTCTGTCACCTCTCTCCTCGGAGACGTTAACGCTGCAATACGGACAGCACTCAACACTGATCTGAGGCCACCCTCTCCATACACAACATGGTGCCTACGTAGAACCTAGCCCATTGGCCACGCCTCTGTATGCAGCCAAGTTGGACCTCCTGGCACGCTTCCTAACACAGCACATGCCTGTGCAAGGACCTCAACAGCCTCAAACCAGGCCAGGCACAGCTGTACCACAAACCTCTACACCATCTCCCAGGATGGCATGAGGAGGGATCTAGCTCAGCTTGAAGAATGGTCTAGAATTTGGCAGCTGGGATTTAATGTTAAAAAATGCAAGGTCATGCATTTGGGCTGCAACAATCCAAGAGAACAATATAGTATAGGGGATGAAGTACTTTTGTCCTCTAAAGAAGAGCGGGACCTAGGCGTGGTTGTGTCAGATGATCTTAAAGTAGCTAAACAGGTAGAAAAGGCAACAGCAAAAGCCAGAAGGATGCTTGGGTGCATACGGAGAGGAATGGCTAGCAGAAAAAAGGAGGTGATGGTGCCTCTCTATAAGTCTTTGGTGCGACGTCATTTGGAGTATTGTGTGCAATTCTGGAGACCACACCTTCAAAAGGATATAAACAGGATGGAGTCAGTACAGAGGGTGGCTACCAAAATGGTTAGTGGTCTTCATTATAAAGCATATGAGGACAGACTTAAGGATCTTAATATGTACACCTTAGAAGAAAGGCGGGATAGAGGTGATATGATTGAGATGTTTAAATATCTCCGTGGCATAAATGCACAGGGGGAGAGCCTCTTTTGACTGAAAGCAAGTTATGCTATGAGGGGACATGGGATGAGGGTGAAAGGGGATAGATTCAGGAATTATACGCGGAAATATTTCTTTACGGAAAGAGTGGTGGATCCTTGGAATAGTCTCCCAATGGAGGTGGTAGAGATGAGGACGATATCTGATTTCAAAAAAGCATGGGACAAACACAGAGGATCTCTAAAGAAAAAAATGGGACTGTTGTAGTTGTTGGTATGGAAGGACAGACTAGATAGGCCATGTGGTCTTTTTCTGTCACCATTTTTCTATGTTTCTATGACTCCCTCCCCAAAGGCTTTGCTCTCTCCCGCCGGTTTCTCCACTGGACACCTTTCCATGGGCAGTTAAGGAGAAGAGACAGCTGCCTTGGGCTCTGTGGCGAGCATCCACCATTCCACCCATGACAGGGAGACCCCATAGGAGCCATCACTGCCACCACCACTGCCGCCTTCGCCTCCAGAGGATCTAACCTATCCGAAGTTCCTTCAGAAGCTGTCCGCTCACCTGACATTGTCCCCAGCAGACACCCCAGACCTTAGCAATGAGGTCCTGGGCTTCCTGAAGTACCTCGATGTGTCCAGGTCAGTGGTTTCCATACCAGTCCACTGATTCCTGCTCAACAACTTTACGCACATCTGGTAGATGCCAGCGTCCGGCCCAGCCACATTTCGAGGACTCGATTCTAAATACCAGGTGCAACCTGCACCAAGGTTTGATAAGACACAGCTGCCTCACCAGTCCATCATAGAGTTCATGCTGAAGGAGGCGACAGGTTCCCACACACACTGCAATCCGCTCCCAGGAAAGGATCACAAGACCTTTGATGGATTCGGGAAAAAGTCCTACCAGGCTAAGATGCTGAGTACAAAAATTGTGGCCCACCAATTCCAGCTAGTGCTGTACCTGAGCACCATACTGGACAGCCTCAAGAATGCAGCGGAGGGCCTAGCACCGGAATCTATGGCCTACTTCTCGCACCTCCTAGGAGACCTTGGAAAATGCAAAAAACACCTCATTTACTCAACCTTCGATGCCTTCGACTTGGCATCCCGGACAGCTACAACAGCCATCGCCTCCAGATACATGGCCTGAGTCCGAGCCTTGGGCCTACGTGAGGACACACACGAACAGCTTGTGGACAGCCCCTGTATGGGAGATAACTTATTCGGGGAAAAGGTCAAGGAAATGGTTAATGATATGATGGAGCGCTTCACCACCCTCCAGACCTTGACCTCCGACAGACTTGAGCGCAGCACCAACTCGCACAAGTCACAGGGATCATATCAATGTAAGCCCTACTCCTCATCAAAACATTACCACCCGTACAGATGGCAGTCACACCAGTCCAAATACCAGTCGTACCAGCCCTACCATCAGAAACCACATCAGAAGGACCACAGGCAGTAGAAGCAGTCTACGATGTCTTCAGGGAAGAGTACCCCATCCTTTTGACATCTCAACCTGCACAGTTTTGCCAATGGGGGGATCGCATCTCCTTCTTCAAAGAAGCTTTGGTGAGTATTACTACCAACAAGTGGGTCTTGAAGATTATCGACAAGGGCTATATGTATTAATTTTATTTAATGTCTTTTTTATATTGTCTGTCTACAAGTCAAGACGGTTTGCAGAAAACAAAATGCATAGAACAGTAAAAAGTTAGATATGTGTGCTTTACATTCAACAAATAAATAAATAACATGGAGAACATTTTCAGGGGTAGATATTAACAAAACAAAAGATGTGGGAGTAGCAATGCTTGAACTATATACATCTGGTTCATCAGAAATCCCTTCCTCTCAGCCGCATCCCGGATCATTTGAGCACCACCAAGACAACGGAGATCCAATCCCTCCTGGTATCTGGCACTATGGAACAAGTGCCACAGGAGGAAAATGGATATAGCTTCTACTCAAGATGCTTCCTCATTCCCAAGAAATCTGAAGGAATGTGCTCCATCCTTGATCAGCATCACTTCAAAAGATTCATCCACAGGTAGCGCTTCCGGATGTATCTCTGGGGTCCATCTTTCCCCTCCTGCAACCGAATGACTGGCTGGCATTGCTGGACCTACAGGATGCCTACACCCACATCCCTATCCCCCGAGTGCACAGGAAGTTCTTGTGTTTCTGCTTTGCGGATCAACACTACCAAAACAAAGTGCTCCCCTTCGGCCTTTTCCAGGCTCCGAGGATATTCACAAAGTGTGTGGCAGTAGCAACTGCTCACCTTTGCAAATCTGGGGTGCGCATCTATCCCTATGTAGACAACTAGCTGATAGCCACCCCCTCCAGTCTGTGGCAGCAGCCAAAGTCGTTTCAGCCAGAACACTCTTACATCTCCTGGGTCACATGACAGCAACACCACAAGTCATCCATCTCACCAGGCATCACATGAGAGGCCTCCAATGGCACCTGTGATGGAACTGGAACCAATGGTCTCAGCCCATGTCCCTCAGAATCCCCATAGACCAGAAAGCACAAGCCTTGTTGGCCTGGTGGATGCACAGGGAGCACTTCACCCAAGGCAGATCCTTCCAGGACCCCAAGCATGATCTCATCAACACCACAGATGCTTCCAAGCTGGGCTGGGGAGCCCTCCTCCTCCATCTTTACACCCAGGGGACTGGATGGTGATGGCGTGCCAACTCCATATCAACCTGCTGGAGCTAAGGGCGATCAGGTATGCCCTTCAGGCCTTTGCAACATGGATCGTCGGCAAGGTGGTATTATTCCAGATTGACAATCAGGTCACCGAGTTCTATGTCAACAAGCAAGGTGGCATGAAGTCCCTTCCCCTTTGCAGGGAGGCGCACAGGATCTGGACCCTCACTCTGTCCAAGAATTGCTACCTCCAAGCAGCCTATCTGCCCAACGAGCACAATCAATTGGTGGACAAGCTCAGCCAACAGCTACAGCCATTATTGTGGTTACAGCAGGCAACCAGTGAAAAATCACAACTATTGAGCTTGGTGCAATGAGCACTGAATAATCACAACCATTGAGCTCGGTGCAATGAGCAGGCATGGAACAGTAGCTGAGACAGTAACAGCAATAATGCAGTGAAGCAAGTGACAACAAGGCAACAACGATAGTGGCAATAGCAAGGACAACAATGTCCGAAAGCTCTATGGACAAGGGATTTCAGAATAAATGTCTCCAGCTTGTGAGTCTCAGAGCAGAGGATCTTGAGCAAGAGGTCTCAGGTAGGGTATAATCAGGGCTGGCCCCAGGGTTTGTTAAGGTTTGGCACTCTAAGCAAACCTTAAGCCTTACATGTGCACCCCCCCCTCCCCCGGATGTTAGAATCTATTGTTTAGCTTTGAATGCCCTGCTCTTTGCTACCCCAGAAGCTGACACCCTAGGTGACCACCTAGTTTGCCTAATGGTTGGGCCAGCCTTGGGTGTAATATCTATTAAACAATGAGCAGAAAAAAAGTTGCAGTACATGAGCTCAGAGGCTCCTTCTACAAAGATCTGATGCAATGAAGGGGTCTGTTCTACAAAATCTTTTGTTGTTGAGTCAAAGGTATCAGAACCATCGGTGACCCTGTGATCTTAATTATTCCACTGCATTAAAAAGACATCTATAACAAAAGAAACTGTAAAAATAGTTCAACACAGATTTTATGATAACATTCTGCATTATATAGGATAGTAGTGCAATTGTTCTGATAGACTACACTAACTTCATAATGTAGGCTGGTTTAGAATAATGGATTCTTCAGTCTGTGGGAATACTATTAAAGAAGTGAATTTTACAGAGTTGAGGTTAAAATGCTTCAAGGACCCATATAAGCTACAAAAACATTCAAATACCTGATCTGAAGGGGAGGTTGAGTTGGGAATGGTAGGAAAGGAAGCTATTGGAAAGGCCAACAGTAGAGAAGGAAAGAGAGAAGGGGGAAAAGGGGAGATGGACAAAAGGATAGAGCAAGGAGACAGGCAAAGAAAATGGGCAAGAAAATGGATATGTCAATCCCCTTACCCCTCGCTCCAGAAAATAAGATTTTAGTCTTCAAAAGGCAGAAACGACTACAGATTTCCTCCTATTTTCCAGGGTAACTCTAGTACCACTAATGGTGCTGAGAAGAAGCCAATCTAGAAGCAAATCCAGAGTGCTGGCAAACAGCAGTAGGGTGGTATTTAGAGAGCTGGAGAAGTGCATTGCAAAAACAGTCATCAGAGCCTACAGGGTAGATCACAGGACTCACTACCTCTTTGTAGCAAGGGGATAACTGAGGCAGTCTCCTCTCATCAGCTCCAGGTCAGAGGAGATCAGGAAAAGCAGAACCTTCTACAAAAAATACATCTTTCAAGATAAATATATTATAATGAAACCTTTAAGCTTGAAAAAAGTGTGCCCTTACACTCACTGACATAGATACTGCAATGTGTATTAGAGGGTAGGAAGAAGGGCTGGCTAGGTGGGGTGCATGTGGAGGGGGAGATGAGGAAGTAATATGAGAAAAGTGGGCATGGGGAAGAGTTGGTGGCAGGGAGAAAGGAGTACTGGATGCCAGTGTGAGTTCAATGTGAAAAATAAATACAGACCTAACTGAAGAAAAATACGTTATGCATAATTGTGATCGATTTACAGTATCTGCTGGTCTTTTAAACACATTTTCCCTTAAGCCTGATCGTAATTCTGGTGGGAACGCTTGAGTGTGCCAAGAAACTCCTTCTTAGCACAATGGTGTACCTGTATGCCACTGCTCTTAAAAGTGCCGGGTGTTTCGCTTTCCCCACATCTTCCTTTTCAACGGGCAGAAAGGAATGCCTAAGCTGCGTTTGCTTTGTACGCTCTGCCAGTCTCCAGACCTCGAACTCCAGAGGATTGTAATAACAGTGGCAAGGCGAAGTCACATGGTATAAGCAGACTTGTTTGCAATTCATCTCCCAAACAAGGTACAGCTTGACCCTGGGTGACTCTGGCTAAAAGGAACAATTATGTAGCTCCAAGCCATGGAGGAAAAGCCCCCGAAGCATAGAAAACAAGCAGGTAGCAAGGAAAAAGAATTTGGGCTATAGGGCAATAAAATTCTCTGCTCCATACCGGGCACATCTTCAGGCCAGGCAGTTTGCTGTATCTAATATTTCTGCCTTTATATTGGCAACATTTTAGGGGTTTTATCAAGCACTTTGGCAGCCAGAAGACTGCTGAGTGGGTTTTAGTGCAGGAACAATGTTATGGCATTGATTTATTGCACAGATAAATTGCTAGAAGGTAGTCACAGGAATATATCAAAATGTGCAGTTATTCTCCCTAATTTCATAGGACAGTGTGCTACAAGGCTGTGGGGATTAACTGTGCCTTGTGTCTGCAGGTCTTTCCCTTCTGATTGACGGCAGCTCAGAGCTGAAATCAAAAGTAAATACTGCATTGGGAAGTGTTTATCTTTGATTCTGGATTTGAACACGTAGGCAGATTAGGTGCTATGTCTGAAAACCCTTGCCCTCCCTCACACTTACTCCATGCAGCTTCAACCATTTGGATTCTTGCATTTCAAACATTGCATTTCTCGTTGCCACTACATTTTCATTACTGGGGGATCCTTGAAGTTTTGCTATATTTTAATTTAAGTTACTATAGGAGCTGCTGGCAAGGCCGGTCGAACCATCAGGCAAACCAGGCTCTCGCCTAGAGTGGCAGCTTTTGGGGGGATGGTGGTGGCAAAGAGCAGGCATTCAAAGCTAAACAATAGATTCTGCCAGCCAGGGGGGGGGGGAGGGGAGGGGTATAAGGCTTACAGTATGCCTAGAACCAACACCTCAAACCAACACTTGATACTGGCTCATAGACACCTTGGGTTTGCATTTTTATGGGCATGAAGCATTTCTTCCCTGACTTCTCAGTTTTTACATGTACAAGAGACATTTTTCCCTGTCTTTGCTTCTCTATTTATGTGCAGAACCTAAGCAATTACTTGCCTGGTTTCACCTTTCTTTTTCAGCTTCTCTCTTAAGTATGAGAATTTACGTTTCCTTTTTGGCTTTGCTGTTATATTTATGCATACAAGCATTTCTTCCTGGGCTCTTTTCAGCATCCAAAAGACATATTTTCTTTTTCTTCCTGGACAAGCAGGATGAGTCAGCCACATCTGGTGATGTCATCCAATGATGCTGTGGACAGAAGTAGTTCTCCCAGAGTTTTCTGAGCATGTGCCAGGTAGCCCTAACTCCTGGGCCTGCCCCTACCTAGCCAGCAAGAATGAAACCTCAGCTCTCCCACAAACACCACAAAACAAAAGAAAAAGCAAGTAGGAAGTAGAGAAGACCAGCATCTAGCAACATGAGCTTCAAACCGGGCTTCAAGATGTGCCCAAAGTGCAGCCGGAAAATGAACAGCACAGACACTCACGATTGTTGCGTTGGTGCTTGGGGGTCAGTCACCACGTGGAGAATTGCCAACACTGTGCCCACATGTCTACACAGGCAAGGAGATCCTACAGCCATGCTCTCCGTGACTATACCGAAGCTCCCACCTCCTCCGATCAGCAGCTCCTGCAAGCCGAGCGCAGCTTCTAGGGAAAGAAGAAAGTGGCACAGAAGCAGCAGGAGACACTGGAAAGGCAACAGCAGCAGTAGCACCTCCAATGACCCTCTTCTTAGAAGACACCACAGTCATAAGGTATGCAAATGGTACAGGTCCCCTGACTCCGACAGCACAGACGCCCCACCCCATGCGACATATGACCACAGCAACCGGACCAAGGGGCACCAGAATCGCATCACAGGGGATGGGCCGTGGTCACCGTCCATCATACTACACCTCCTTGCCTGCTTCCTGGAACAACATGTCCCACTGCTACCACAGACAACCAAGAGAACCGCGGCCATGGACAAGCAGCAAACACCCATATCCCTACTGCCAAGGGAAGAATGGACACCACCACCCCGTCATCATCCTCATCCTTCTCTCTGGGTTTCTTGACAACAGACAGCGAGGGGGTAGAGGCCACCACCCAGGGCTCCACGAGAGGGGACCATCGATCCTTTAGTTCACCGGATGCTGGGTCGGAGCCTTCACCACCACTGTCCCAGCCACCTTCACCACCTGAAGACTTCATGTACCTCAAGTTCCTTTAAAGATTGGTATCACTGCTTTCCCTTATCCTGGCACAGCCCGGATACCAGGAATGAAGTCTTTGGGGGGTCCTGAAGTACCTGGATATTCTGAGAACCTTGGTCACCCTTCCAGTCCACAAACTTCTCCAGGATAACCTCCTTAAGATCTGGCAAAGCCTGTCATTCGGAGACTTGAAGCAAAGTATCAGGTAAGGCTGCACCCAGTTTCAAGAAACTGCAACTTCCACACCAATCTATTGTGGTAGAATTGGCAATGAAGCACACCAAGAAGTTGTACACACACTCCAATGCACTGCCTGGAAGAGACCACAAGCTCCTCGACAAAATGGGAAGGAAAATCTTCCAGAGTATGATGCTGAATGCAAAGATTGCAGTCCACCAGTTCCATCAGATCCTCTTCCAGGATGCCCTGCTAGACGAGTTCAAAGGTGTCATCAACACACTTCCCCCGGAGTCCATGGCAGCTACCACAACAATCATAGTGGATTCGTTCAGCTTTCGATGCATTTGACATTGCAGCCCAGATGCCAGGGATGGCCAATGTGGGCCAGCTCATGGCATGACTCCGAGCTTCTGGACTGGGGGCAACAACCTTTTTGGCGACAAGGTTAAAGACACAGTCAATGGCCTGAAGAATCACTGTACCACCCTCCAAACTCTTGTAGTGGATGGCCTGGATTGCAGGTCCAACCACAGGAAATCCACGACCCATCTACAGAAACCCTACCCCTCCTCTCGGTGCTACAAATCATACCACCGATGGCAGACACAACACTTCAAACAGCAACCGGCCTACTATACTTCCTACCAGCAAAAGACTCACAGGAGGGACCACAAGCAGCAAAAGCAGTCCACTTCCTTGTCCAATAAAAGCATGCCTTCCTTTTGACAAGATGTGCTGCACCAATCCCCCAGTGGGAGGATGGCTCTCAGCTTTCCTGGGCACCTGGGACAAATTGGTCTTGGAAAATATTGCTAGTCGATAGCAGATCAACTGCTCCATACACCCTCAACAGCACACCCGCCCTCACAGCGAAACACGGCAGGATCTGATGCCGGTCATGACCACAGAGCTACTTTTGCTCCTGACGTTGAGTGTTATAGAACCTGTTCCACCAGAAGAGATCAACTATGGATTTTACTCCAGGTACTTTCTGATCCCCAAAAAGTCTGTCAGTGTCCGCCCCATCCTGGACCTCTGCAACTTGAATGTTCATCCGCAGAGAGAAGTTCAAAATGTACTTACTGGGTTCTATTCTCCCACTCATGCAACCCAACTGGATGACATTGCTAAACTTACAGGATGCATACTCTCATGTCCCAATTCACCTGGCCCACAAAAAATATCTATGATGCTGTGTGCTTGGAGAAGACTATCAATACAAGGTGCTCCCCTTCGGGTTCTCCCCTGCCCAAAGGGTCTTCATGATATTCGTTGCTGTGGTGGCGGCTCATCTTCACAAAAAGGGAGTGTATGTCTTCCCCTACCTGGACGACTAGCTCTTCACAGACCTTCATGTTGAGAGGTCAGGGCTTCCATCGACCAGATGACCATGTTGCTATTGTCACTCGGATTTCTGGTGAACTTCCAGAAGTCATACCTTCAACCCACACAGAGTTTGGAGTTCATTGGAGTGGACATTAGAACCACCCAATCCAAAGCATTCCTGCTGTCACAGTGAGTGGAGGCCATCATCTCCCTGATCCAAGAAGTCTCCTTGACCAGCCAAGTCACCACCAGAACTCTGCTACACCTCCTAGGCCACATGGCACCTCCAGCCCCTTGCAAGACTCCACATGCACCATTTGCAGTGGCACCTTCACAAACACTGTCAGCCCCTATCCTACCACATCTCTCTGGGCACAGAAATCCAGGAAGCACTCGCCTGGTGGGCACAGCGGACAACTTCTCGGTTGGCAGACCTCTCCAGCAGTCATGACACCACCTCACTGTCATGACCGATGCCTCCAAGGGAGGCTGGGGCGACCACATGTTATGCTTCTGCACCAAGGGCACCTGGAATGCCTGGGAGCACAACCACCATATCAACTTCCTGGAACTGCAGGCAATCAGGTATGTGTTGAGGGCCTTCCACCACCTGATTCGGGCACAGAACATCTTGGTCCAGATGAACAACCAGGTGGCGATGTTCTATATCAACAAGCAGGGGGGCAAGGTATCCCTCTTCCTCTGCAGGGAAGCACACAAGCTCTGGTCCTCGCTCTCTCCAAACAATGCCTCCTGCAGGCCTCATACCCGCTGAGTGAAAACAACAAGCTAGCAGACTGCCTCAGTCGCCAGCTTGACCCACACGAATGGCCCCTCAACCCCCAAGTTGCGGACCATCTCTTCCGCAAGTGGGAGCACCCACATATCAACCTTTTCGCCAGCGAGATGAACGCTCGTCCTCCCACAGCCTGGTCTCAGATGCATTCACCATATCCTGGAGGAATCTACCACTCCTGTATGCCTTTCCCCCCCCCTACTCTGCTGATCTCCAGGAACATCCAGAAAATCATTCAGGATGGGGTAAGGGTCATCCTCATTGCCCCCTTTTGGCCCAAACAAATGTGATTCCCCTCCCTGAATTGTCTGACACAAGGACCGCCTACCAGACTGCCACAGACATCGGACCTCATCACACAAGACAAGGGCACGACCCTGCACCTCAATCTGCTGACACTCACAGTGATGGCCTGGATATTGAAATGCTGGCCCTATCATCCCTCCACCTCATCATGGAGGTGCAACAGGTCATCTTGGCCACAAGACGGTCCTCCATGAGGAAATCATACAGCCTCAAGTGGAAGTGCTTCACTGCATGGTGCGCCTCTGAGGGGCTCGATTCCTGCTCCTGCTCGATTCCATGAGTCCACCAGTACCTTATCACTCTCATCAACATAGGGCTCAAGATGGCATCACGGCCTACCATGACCCCCTGAACAACACCTCCATCTCCACTCACCTGCTCGTCTCGCAGTTCATGCAGGGCCTGGCCAATCTCAGGCCTACTATAAGACAATCAGCATCACTCTGGGACTTCTGCATCATACTGCACCACCTCACACAGGCTCCTTTTGAACTCATGCTATCAGCACTCCTCAAGTACACCTTGTAGAAAACCCTTTTCCTGATTGCCATAACCTCTGCCAGGCAAGTCAAAGAGCTCCATGCTCTAGGGGCATATCCACCTTACACCCTGCTCCACCAGGATGTGCCACCTCGCGGACTCATGCCAGGTTTGTTCCAAAGATGGCCTCCCCATTCCACATCAACCAGATGACTGATCTGCTGATCTTCTACCCTGAATCTTGCTCGCCCGAGGAACAGCAACTCCACACCTTCGACTGTGTATGCGCTCTGCAGATCTACATCCACAGGACAGAACCCCAGCAACAAGGAGCACAGTTCTTTGTCTCCTTCAACCCCAGCAAGCCAGGGCACCCAGCCAACAAAAGGACCCTGTCGCTTTGGATATCAGACTTCATAGTGTTCTGCTACGCTCAGGTGACATACACACCACAAGCTCAAGGGCATGGCCGCCACACTTGCCAACTTACACTCCATCCCATTGTGGGACATCTGCAGAGTGGCCAACTGGTCATCAGTGCACACCTTCCAGAAGCACTACTGCCTGGTCCAGGGCGCCCTTGCAGGCAGTGCTTTTGGCCGAATGATACTATCCATGGTGGCGCTCCCATGACTTGACCAGCTAGGACTATGTCATGTCCCATGTTATACTGTCATCCCCATGCCACTGCACTGAGTTCCACTGTTATTCCATGCGTTTTTTTTTTACCATGCATTGTTTTCCCTGCCTAACTGATCAATTGCAGATGCTTGTAGCACCGGTCTCTGTTTTTCCATGTGTTGTTTTCCCATAATGTTTATTGATGGATACAGGTGTTTGCAGCACCAGCTGTGGTTGTTGATCATAAGTTAGTTAACTCTGCATTCAATAAAACCTCTTGGCTTCATTTGAGTCATCTGACTGGTTCATCTGCCTCAGCAGGAATGCAGCCAGAGGCCATAGCTATAGAGTCACCAGCACTGTTCCCTCTAAGCTGTGCGCGTGTGCGTGCGCGCGCACACACCTTGCCGAGCGAGCGCACATACTTTATAACAGAGCGCACAAAAATTACGGTTCTGATTCTGATAGAAAACAACACAGACGTCTTAAAATTTAAAAGTTGTTGTATATTTACTGTTTTCACAAGTTCTACAATATTTTCTAGTGCAATCAATGTGGTGTACATACTGTATTCTGACGTGTAGTCAAATTTTAAAGTATATAACTCCGAGTGTCGTTATGTGGCGCACAAAAATTTAACCTTCCTTCAAAAGCTGCACAGCTGATATTTTATGCGCACACAGCCTACAGAAAATTAGAGGGAACATTGGTCACCAGGTATGGCTGACTTATCCTGCTTGTCAACAGAGAAAGTGAGGTTACTTACCTGTAACGGGGGGGGGGGGGGGGGTTCCATGGACAGCAGGATAAATCAGCCACATATCCCTGCCCACCTCCCCTCAGATGAGAATGACCCTGTAACTCCATGATCCAGCCTGGCCTTCAAAGTCATTGCTCTGGGATGTACTGGTCTAAGTAGGGGTGGGCCCGGGAGGTAGGGGCACCTGACATATGCTCAGAAAGGTTTGCTTTTCTGAGCTCTGGGAGATCTACTTCCATCCACAGTGCCATCAGATGACATTACCAGGTATGGCTGACTTATCCTGTTGTCCACAGACAACCCCCGTTACAGGTAAGTAACCTTGCTTTCATCACCACACTGCCTACGTGTGCAAGAGACATGGTATTCCCTCATTTACTGATGCTAGCATGGGGTTATCAGTTAATTTAGTTAATGGCAAGCATAAGAAAAAGTAAATTCTCACCATTATAACTGTGGATCAACTACTCGTGCTGCCGAGACTCTGTTCATTATTCACAACTAGTTTAGTAAGGCAATCAGATACAAGTCGTAATGAAACAGCATTTTCCAAGAACCAGTGAAAGACCAAGTACCACGTATTCTCCTTAAATGCTGAATACATTTGCTATGTATCATTACCTATTGTGTCTTATGACTTAGCATTGTCTTGTTGGCTACCATGTACCAGCTTAGTTAGAAAGTCAAGATTATGCAGTCACTAACTGAGAATCAAAGTCAGAAAGAGAGCTTCATGTTTCTGAAGTGTTTTTCATCATTACGTCTTATAATCTTCAAACTGTTCCTGCTGAGCACTTTTAATGGCAGAAAATTACTTTTAAGGTCTGGGCCCAAGGTAAACTCCAGGATGTTGCTGTGTTGCTAAAAGCTACTTTACAAAAACGAGATGTCTGGGTTTCTTCTACATCTCTGCTGTATGACTTCCAGGTGGTATCTGCTCAGTTTTCCGGTTGGAGTTGGAGTTTAGCAAGCACATCCACTGCTTAGTAAACTGAGCAGAAACAAGACATCAAATCTAAGCATCTCACTTTCACAAATTTCTTTTTAGACAGCTAGTGCTGCTTTAATGCAGAAATTAATCTCAAATAGCATTGGAAAATGCTTGTCTTACACTCTGAATTTGATAGGAAATTGCAAATAATTTTGCTTAAATGATAAATCTGGATTGTGCATCTAGAATGTGTTCCTACATGCACAATCTAAATGTCAAATATGTTTTTCTAACGCTATAATCTCAGATAGTTAGAACTGCTAAAAAAAAAAGTATCTTTTGATAAAACTCGACTCACTGTTTACAACACTGTACCCAGGGCTGGTGCAAGGATATGAGGAGCCCTCAATCCTGCCACACACACCCTGCTTCCACCCCGCCCCCAATGCCACCGCTGCTGATCCTCTCTGGGATCTACAGCAACAGCAATGCAGCGCTTAGCCAAACTCTCCAGAGCCGCGTTGCTCTTCCTGCTCTCTGGGCTCTTGAGCTACAGCCAATTTGTCTCCTTTTCCACCAGTGGAGGATGGAAGTAATGAATGATTACGATTTTGGAGGACTTTTTATGCTTAATCCTTGTTTTTCTTTTTTTACTGTTTTTTCTTTTCTTTCTTATTCCACTTTTATTTCTCCCCCTCCCCCTTGCTTATCTGGTGGTCTAAAGTGAGTGTTAACATGTACTGTATTTTTCTTTGGTATAATAGTACCTTGTCTTGCTGTACTTTCTCCATGTTTATATCACTGATTACTTGTACAAGTGGATATTTCTGAATTATTTAAAATGAATTTTAAAAAATGCGCTGAACATGATGAACCCTAAGGTACACCACTTTCAATACTATACCAATCAGAACCATCATTTTAAACTGAACTCTGCATATGAGCAGTCAAGAAGGATGTAAACCAATCTAATACCACGCCTTCTATTCCAATGGTCCTCAGTCTTGAGAATAAAATGTCCTGGCAAACTGAATTGAATGCAGAAGAAATATCAATGAATATAAATAAATAACCAGACCCTAACACATCCAGCCCCAGAAGAAGGCTATGTTTGAAAGAAGTCAGCAGAATTTCAGGACTGCATCTCCTTTGAAAACCATGTTGCCATTGATCCAAGACTCTATTTTGTTCCAAAAAAATTGTCCAATTGTAAATGCACAACCTATTCAATAAAAAACAGAATGTTCAATACTGTACAATAATTAGAACAAACTAAAGAACCCAAATTCCCTTTTTTCAGGATTGGCAAGATGGCAGATTGCTTAAAACAATCAGGTAAATGTCCTGATTGCTTAAAACCTTCAAAGGTAGGTGATGCTAATAAAGTCCAGGAAGAGGTGTTTTTGAAAGCAGCTTTTACTAATGCCCAATCTATTCGTAATAAGATGATTTTAATTCCAGATCTTTGTCTTTCTTATTCCATTTATATTCTAGGGATATCATAAGCATGGTTGACTGCATCAGATGTAGATTAATACAAGAGATTTGTCCTTTAAATTGTTCTGCCTACAGCATGCACAGACAAACAGGTAGGGGAGGAGGTGTGATGTTTAAATTCAATTGTTATTTACCATATGGACTATTTTATATGCTGGGACATATATACTGTCTTGTCTTCTGTAGCCAAAGAATCTCTCATTTGAATTGATTGAAAATGGTTATAAACTAATCAGCTGGTAAGGGATTTGTAAGAATTGGAAAGGGTGGATCTATTTGTGTTGGAGAAACTGAGCACAAAGAGAAAGCAAAGTTACTTAGCTGTAACAGGAGTTCTCCATCGACAGCAGTATAATGATGGCGCCATACGGAAGTGCTCTCCAGAGCTCAGAAAGGGCAAGCCTTTTTGAGCACATGTAGGTAGCTCAACCCTACGGCCCGCCCCTAGCCAGCCCAGTAAGTCCCCAGCTGAGCCTCTGCGGCTAGCAGACAGGCCATTGATGAGGCCAACCTTGTCCAGGGGAAGTGGGCAAGTTCGTGTGGCTGACTTATCCTGCTGTCCACGGAGAAGTCCTGTTACAGGGACATATCTTTGCTTTCTCCATGGACAAGCAGGATTTGTCAGCCACACGTGGTGCCTCCCTAGCTGCGTGATTGCAAATTGAGATGAAGAGGAAGACCGAAGGCAGGTGAAGGACTTAGCATTATTATTTATTGCATAACTTCACACAACATAACAACTCACAACCACATATCAAAAGGACCGTGGTGGGCAATCGTACAAAAACATAAGAGCTTTACATGACCATAGCCCAGCAACAGCGCGGGGGTAACACAGGCAAGGAAAAACATTATCGGCCAACATGGCCCATGAGTAGCAGGAGCCAACATGGCCCTTGAATAAGTAAACAATTCGATGCAACAAACCACACCATCCACAATGGCCAACATGGCCTACAAAAAACAGTGGCCAACATGGCCCATGAATAAGTCACATAGGTGGAAATGACTGGTCGTGTCTCAGTCATCCTGTGCCTTGCTCAGGTCACATTGTCCGTGCCCTGAGGCAGTCATGGCAAGAACCGCTCGGCTGAAGGAACTGACCGTCTCTGCTTCTAGGTCCAAACAGTAGTACTTCTGGAACGTATGGACAGAAGACCAGATGGCAACTTTGCAGATGTGTGTCAGAGGCACAGAGCAAAGGTTGGCGATGGAAGTAGCTAGCACTCTGAGCTGGTGTGCCCTGACTTTTGTTGGTGTCTGTGCACCTGCCTTGTTGTGGCAGAACACAATACAGTCCGATATCCACTGTGACAGCGTGCACTTTGTGACACGTCAACCCGGCCTATTTGGATCAAAGGACACAAAGAGCTGCATTCCTCGTCTTAGAGGTACAGTTCTGTGGAGATAGGTATGAAGGGCACTGGTGCAGTCCAGGGTCTGGAGTCTCTGCTCCTCTGTAGAGGTATGAGGCTACAGGTAGAAGGTTGGCAGCTCAATGGTCTGGCTATTGTGGAAGGCGGAGGCCACTTTGGGTCTGAACTTAAGGTGTATCTGCAGATTGGTACAGTTGTGGTGGAGCTGCATGTATGGTGGGTGTGCCACAAGGGCCTGAAGTTCACTGATTTGTCTGGCAGATGTGATGGCGATGAGGAAGAGGGTCTTCCAGGAGGCGTGCTTCAGCGATGTGAAGTGCAGGGGCTCAAAGGGTTCCTGTGTCAATTGATGGAGAACAATGTTGAGGTCCCAGTGCGGGACAGGGAGCTGCACTGCGGGCCTTAGGTTGTTCAGGCCTTTCATGAAGCAGGTGATTAAAGGCAGTGTGGCAATGGAGATGTCGCCCATGTGGTCATGGCCAAAAGATACACTCGGATTGACTGTGTCTTGAGGCCGAAGTTGAAGAGGGTAGTGAGGTATTGTAGGACTTTGGGGACCGGGCAAGAGACCAGTTCTGGCTCCTGCATGGAGCACCAAATGCTGAATCTTTTCCAATTAAGTCCATACGATTTCCTTGTGGACAGCTGTCATGCCACTAGGATGACACGCTGGACCTCGGTCAGTATGCAGAGGGAGGAGAGTGTCAGCTGCTCAATCTCCAGGCTGTCAGCACTAGGGCCTGCAGTTTGGGGTGGAGTGCATTTCTGTCATCCTAGGTAAGGAGGTCCGGATGAGGAGAGAGCTGGAATGGGAAATCCCGGGCAAGGAGGTACCGGAGGGGAAACCACATCTGTCGAGGCCAAAAGGGGGCCATGAGGATGATCTGTGCTTTGTCCTGGACTACACTTTGTAGGGTTTTGGAGATCAGCATGGTGGGGGAGAAGGCGTGCACTAGTGACTACTCCCCCCAGAATATGTCAAAGGCATCCATGGCTATGCTCTGAGCTGATGGGCGCTTCGAGCAGAAGAGGTGGTACTTGCTGTTCAGCTCGGTGGTGAAGAGGTCGACCAGTGGCTGAACCCAGCATAGGAAAATGGATTCCGTCACCTCTCTGTCGAGTGTCCACTTGTGGGGGCTCAGCTGGCGACTCAGTCTGTCCACTAGCCCGTTCTGTTCACCGGAAAGGTAGGAGTCTTGTAGCCAGCAACGGTTTGCAAGGGCTTGGGACCAGATCACGAGTGCCTCCTTGCATAGTGGTCATGAGCTGGTGCCTCCTTGCTTGTTGATGTAGAACACGGCTATTTGGTTGTCTGTCTGTGCTAGTATGTATTTGTCAGAGATGTGAGGCTGGAAGGTCTGTAGAGCATACTGGGCCGCTTGGAGCTTCAGGAGGTTGATGTGATGATTTGCCTCCCCTGTTGTCCAGGCTCCCTGGATACGGAGATGTAGCAGGTGGGCTCCCCAACCAGTCTGTGAGGTGTCAGTGGTGATGGTGATATGATGGTGGGGCTGCTGGAAACTTCTGCCTTCCGCGAGGTTCTTCGTGACGGTCCACCAGCACAGGCCCCACTTCATCCATGTGTCCAGCGGGATGCACATGGACAGGGGTTGTGAGTGCTGATTCCAGTGTGAATGAAGGTGCCATTGTAAGTCCCTCATGCGCAGGTGTGCAAGAGGCAGGACTTCAGGTGTTGCTGCCATGTGGCCCAGGAGACGTAGGAGAGTCTGTGCAGTTGCATGCCCCATTGAACAGACATTCGAAGCCAGTGTGGTGATCTTGTCTTCTGCTGGGCGGGGAGGAAGGCCTTGGAGATGTCCATCCCAATGAATTCCAAGCATTGGATGGGAACGAGATGTGACTTCTGAAAGTTCAGCAGGAACCCAAGGGAGGAGAGCAACCTGGTGGTCTTGCAGACTGCTTCCTGTGCCCCTTGCACAGATGGTGAAGATAGGAGCAAATTGTCGAAATTTGGGAAGACGTGGATACCTTGCTTGCGCAGGTGTGCTGCGGCAACAGCTATACAATTTGAGAACACCCCAGGGCTGGGGACAGGCCAAAAAGGAGGATCCAGTACTGATAGTGATTGCCAAGCACCTGGAAGCACAAGTATTTCTTGTGCGTGGGGTGGATAGGAACATGTGTGTAGGTATCCTGCAGGTCCAAGGAGGCTAGCCAGTCCCCTACTTGGATTAGGGGCAGGATAAAACTCAGAGAGTACATTCTGAACTTCTCTTTGAAAATGAATCTGTTCAATTTCTTGAGGTCAAGGATGGGGTGTATCCCGCTGGACTTCTTGGGAATCAGGAAGTACCTGGAGTAGAAACCAGTGTTGGTCTGGTCTGGAGGGACCAGCTCTATCGCCCTCACTGCCAGGAGATGCAGCAGTTCCATCGTCATTTGTAGAACTAAGTGAGGCGGTGTCTCGCTTGTGGGCTGTGAATGCTGACTGGGGGGCAAGAGGGTCCGGATGCGGTACCCCTCCCGTATGATCTGGAGGACCCATTTGTCGGTAGTGATGAGTTCCCATGGGTTCAAAAAGGCTGACAGTCTGCCCCCCCTCCAGCCTGTGATTGTCTAAAAAGAAGGTGCATTCTTCCACGAGGAGGGGGGAGGCTGCTTCTTCTGCTTGTGTTCACTTTGATAGTGCTTTTGCTGGTAGGGGGCAGGGAATGGGTGTTGTTTGTACCCGTGGGGATTGCCATTTGCAGTTCAAGCTGTACTTTCTGGAGGCTGAGTATGGCTAATGGTGGTAATCTCCTTTGTGGGTGCTGGTGTTGCGCTAAAATCTGTCCTCCACCAGAATCTGCAGGGTAGTGCAGTGTTCTCTCATATCATTCACTGTGTCATTGACTTTGTCACCGAACAGGGATTCTCTGTTGCAGGGGGCATCCGCGAAGCGGCTGTGTTTGTCGTCTCATAGTCCCAAAGCCCATAGACATGCCAGGCATCTCATGGAGATGACTGTACCGGTGGTCCAGATGGCAGTGTCGAAGGTGTCAAATGCCATGCCGACCAGATGCTTGCTGCATTCAGCGAGGTCTGTGAATGCGGCCGTGGCCGTCACCTGGGCCTCTTGGGGCAAGGCAGAGATAGTGTTCCTCAAATTTCCCAGCAGGACATCCTGGAAGAGGACGTGTTGGAATTGATGCGCTGGAATTGATGCACCGCAATTCTGGCACTGAGCATGGCACCTTGCAACACCTTCCTTCTCACATCATTTAGGAGTTTTGGATCTTTCCTGGGTGGTGCGTTAGCATGGTTGCATGAAGATTTTGCACACTTCAGGGCAGACGACACCATGATGGATTGGCGTGGTAGTTGTGTTGTAATGAATCCCAGGGCCAGCTGGACCTGGTACTTCGTGTCCAGCTTTCAGGAGCAGGCGTGGCCTGAGGCTGGGGTCTGAAAGCTTTATCTGGGTGTCCAGTAGGCGTTGATGGATTGGCATGGTCACGGCTGTTTTGAGTGCACCTCTGGGCCTTTTTGGTCTTGAGCATCTGAGGGGGTGAGGGCTAACACAGTTGCCACCCTTGGCAGGAATTTCAGGTAAGTGAAGTCCTCAAGGGTGGCTGGGCCTGGGGCAGGTTGGAGCTCGAGGTTCATGACATGAGGGAGTCCCCCGCTGAGTTCTTTGATGCGCTGGAGCCATGTCCCCCCCTCCCCCGCAGAGTCTCTCAGGGCCATTGAGCCCAACACCACCACCTCTTCCTCCTCCTCTTCCTCGCTGTAGTCTGCGCCAGGGATTGGTCAGGGGAAAGGCACACGGTAGCTGGGGAAGCACGTTGATGGTGGTGGGGCAAGCTCATTGATAGATGGTCAGGGTCTGAGTCAGCAGGAGGGGCTGCATGCCCTGCTGAACCCACTGGATTGGCTATGCCCTGATGCTTTCATGCCCCCCCATGGTACTGCAGGGTGCAGGGGCGGAAAGGAGGCTTTGCTGCAAAAGGCATGAAAAGAGCTGCTAGATTGCCTCCTGGTTGGTGATGGGAGCCCCCAGGGCACTGACCTGGTTGCTACCATGCACATTGGCGGGTCTGATGAGTGAGGTGAAAGGGGAGGGGCTGGAGCTTGGGCTCTGTCTTCTCTTCCACTTGCGCCTCCTCCATCAGCTGTCCCTGCTGCGATTGCTTCCGCTGCTGGAATGGTGCCTCTTATGCCTCCTTTCACAGCTGTGATGCTTCCTGAGGCTGATCTGGCTGGTGGAGGTGAAGAATGCTGATTTGGCACGATGGGGGGTCCTTGTTGGTGCGATTGTGCAGGTGGATCATCCCCGAGTCGGCCTGATGATGTCAATTGGGACTCCTGCTGTTACCATGGTGTCATCCAATCCGGGGAAGCTGGGCAGAGCTTGCAGCATGGTGAAGATGGGGTTCAGGGAGAGGTCTTTTTCCTGCTGGCTGAGAATCTCTGTGGTGGCAAGAGGGACCTCCGGAGGGGTAAAACGAACAGCAAGAGGAGCAGCGACAGCAGTCCTTTCAGCTGCATTGGCCTCCACTAGCACACAGCCAGGGATGGAGGCCCCAGGGACACATCACTGGCCGAGGCATGTTTCTTCTCCATGTGGCTGAACGGTTCTTCTGGGAAGCTGGCCAGGAGGAAGTCCTGAAGCATGTAGCCCCTCGATCTCCGGGCCCTTGGAGACATTCGGGAGCAGTGTATGGATTCCTCATGGGTCACCTAGATAAGGTCTTAGATAGTGCTGGGGAGGAGTCTGCTGTCATGATACATGTCGGTACCAATGACATAGGAAAATGTGATAGGGAGGTTCTAGAGGCTAAATTTAGCCTTTTAGGTAGAAAGTTGAAATCCAGAACTTCCAGGATAGTGTTCTCCGAAATGCTTCCCGTTCCATGCGCAGGATCCAAAAGACAGGCAGAGCTATGGAGTCTCAATGCGTGGATGAGACGATGGTGCAAGGATGAGGGTTTTGGATTTGTTAGGAACTGGGGAACATTCTGGGCAAAGGAGGGGCTCTTCCGAAGGGATGCGCTTCACCTTAACCGGGATGGAACCAGGCTGTTGCCATTAACCTTTAAAAAGGAGATAGAGCAGCTTTTAAACTAGATAATAGGGGAAAGCCGACAGTCGCCCAAGAGCACATGGTTCGGAACAATGTATCCTTGAAGGATACTACCAGAAGCAGAGAAGTTTAAAAAAAGAGTAAAGTAGCCCAAATGCCCTTAAGTATGGAGTAGACAGAGCTTAAAGATTCCAAATTGCCCATGTCTACCACTAGCCAGATTAATATCAATAAAATACAGTCTCTAAAATGCTTGTATGCAAATGCTAGAAGTCTAAAAAATAAGATGAGAGAGTTAGAATATATAGCACTAAATGAGAGGTTAATATGATTGGAATCTCAGATACATGGTGGAAGGAGGACAACCAGTGGGACACTGTGATACCTGGGTACAAACTATATCGTAATGATAGAGCTGATCAAATTGGTGGAGGGGTTGCGTTCTATGTTAGAGAGGGCATTCAGTCAGAAAGAATTAAAGTTTTGCAGGAAACAAAATTTGTTGTAGAATCTCTATGGATTGAAATTCCATGTAAAAAGGGGAAAGCGATGGTAGTGGGGGGTGTACTATCAACCACCTGGCCAGAATGAACAAATGGATGATGAAATGCCAAAGAAATCAAGGAAGCTAACAAAAGTTACAGCATAGTAATAATAATGGGTGATTTCAATTACCCCGGTATCGATTGGGTCAGTGTCACGGCAGGACATGCAAGGGCGATAAAGATCCTAGATGAAATAAATGACTGCTTCTTGGAGAAGCTGGTTCATGAAATGACCAGAGGGGAAGCCATATTGGATCTAGTCCTTAGTGGAACACCAGATCTCGTGCAAGAGATAAGGGTGTTGGGGCCACTTGGCAATAGTGATCATAGCATGACCGCGTTTGATTTAATTAGTAGAGGAGGGATGGTAAGGAAATCCACAGTACTACCTTTTAACTTTCGAAAGGGAGACTATCATAAAATGAGGAAAATAGTTAAGAAAAAACTAAAAGGAGCAGTTGCAAAGGTTAAAGATTTACATCAAGCTTGGGTGTTGTTGAAAAATACTATCTTGGAAGCCCAGACCAGCTGTATTCAACGCTTTAAGAAAAGTGGAAGGAAGTCCAAAAAACTGCCAGCATGGTTTAAAGGTGAGGTCAGAGAGGCTGTTGCCAAAAAACCATCTTTCAGGAAATGGAAAAAAGAGCCAAATGACGAAAACTGGAAACAGCACAAGCACTGGCAAGTTAAATGCAAGGCATTGATAAGGCAGGGAAAGGGAGAATTTGAGAAGAAGCTTGCTGCGGAAGCAAAAATGCATAATAAAGACTTTTTCAAGTACATTTGTAGTAGAAAACCTGTGAGAGAGTCAGTAGGTCCATTAGATGATAGAGGGGTTAAAGGGGCACTAAGAGGTGACAAGGCGATAGCGGAAAGACTGAATGAATTCTTTGCTTCGGTCTTTACTGAGGAAAATGTCGGGATGTTACCCATGACTGAAGTGGTATTTAAAGGTGCAGAAGAACTGAAGGAAATATTGATACATCGGGAAGATGTATTACAACTATTTGTTAAACTGAAAAGTAGCAAATCACCTGGACCGGATAATACACATCCAAGGGTGTTGAAAGAACTGAAATATGAGATTGCAGACTTGCTATTGGTAATCTGTGAACTATCATTAAAATCATCTGTAATACCTCAAGATTGGAGGATGGCCAACGTAATGCCAATTTTAAAAAAGGGCTCCAGTGGTGATCTGGGAGACCATAGACCGGTGAGCCTGATGTCAGTACCAGGAAAAATCATAGAAACCATCATAAAGAACAAAATTGCTGAACATGTAGATAGTCATTGCTTAATGGGAGACAGCTAACATGGCTTTAGACAAGCAAGATCTTGTCTTACTAATCTGTTATGTTTCTTTGAAGGTGTGAATAAACAGGTAGACAAAGGTGAGTCGGTTGATATAGTGCATTTGGACTTTCAGAAAGCCTTTGACAAGGTCCCTCATGAGAGACTTTTGGCAAAACTAAAGAGTCATGGGATAGGAGGCAGTGCATCATTGTGGATCAGGAACTGGTTAAAAGATAGAAAGCAGAGGGTAGGGCTAAATGGCCAATTTTCCCAATGGAGAAAGGTGAATAGTGGTGTACCCCAGGGATCTGTTCAGGGTCCGCTGCTTTTTGACATATTCATAAATGACCTGGAAAAGGGAATAACGAGTGAGGTTATCAAATTTGCAGATGACACAAAACTATTTAAAGTTGTTAAAACCCAAGAGGATTGTGGAAAATTGCAAGAGGATCTTGATAAATTGGAAGACTGGGTATCAAAATGGCAGATGAAATTTAATGTGGACAAGTGCAAAGTTATGCACCTAGGGAAGAACAACCCAAACTATGGTTACCACCCAGGAAAAAGATTTAGGTGTCATTGTGGATAACATGTTAAAACCCTCCGTCCAGTTTGCAGCGGCAGCCAAGAGAGCAAATAGAATGCTAGGTATCATAAAGAAAGGAATGGAAAACAAAACAAAGGATATTATAATGCCTCTGTATCGTTCCATGGTGCGACCGCACTTTGAATATTGTGTGCAGTTCTGGTTGCCGTATCTTAAAAAGGATATAGCGTTATTAGAAAAGGTTCAGAGAAGAGGCACCAAAATGGTAAAGGGGATGGAAAGATACCCCTATGAAGAAAGGCTAAAAAGGTTAGGGCTCTTTAACCTGGAAAAGAGACGGCTGAGGGGAGATATGATAGAAGTCTATAAATTAATGAATGGAGTGGAATGGCTAAATGTAGATCGATTGTTTACATTATCAGAATATAGAAAGACTAGGGGACATGCAATGAAGATACAGGGTAAACTATTTAAGACAAATAAGAGAAAATATTTTTTCACTCAACGTGTAATCAAACTCTGGAATTTGTTACCAGAGGATGTAGTAAGAGCTGTTAGTGTAGTTGGGCTTAAAAAAGGTTTGGACAAGTTCCTGGAGGAAAGGTCCATAAACCATTATTAAAAAGGGATCCAGGATATCACTGCTTGACCCAATACAAGCATTGTGGAACGTGTGTCTTTTGGGGAAACTGCTAGGTACGTATGACCTAGATTGACCACTGTTGGAAACAGGATACTGGGCTTGATGGATCTTGGTCTGACCCAGTATGGCATTTCTTATGTTCTTATGTGTGTCGGTGCTGTTCATCATTTTCCCACAATGGGGGCATTTTTTGAAGTACAGTTTCACTGGTTTTGGTATGTTGAGGGAGTATGGCTTCTGTGGAGGGGTTTATTCTTCTTCAATTTGGTTTTCGTTCTTTTTCGGTGGGGGTTTTTGTTTGGTAGTTGAGGAGAGAAGTATTGTCCATCTTGCTGGCAAGGCAGAAGAAGGAAGACTGGGCTGGCTAGGGGTGGGCCGGTGGGTTGGGCTACCTACACATGCTCAGAGAGGGCCCTTCCTGTGCTCTGGAGAGCACTTCAGTATGGCGCTGTCAGAGGACGTTACCAGGTTTGGCTGACGAATCCTGCTTGTCCATGGAGAACTACATTCATATGTTGGGGTAATGTCCTGAAATACAAACAATAACGTGTCAAAATTCTAACGGATTCAAATGGTGTCCTTTTAGGAAAGCCAACGCAACAAGTTTACACATTTGGAAATTCCTTGCTAACACTTATGTTTATTTCAGCCAGACTAAATTGCTGCCAAGTGGAAATGAGATTTAGACGCTGAATGTAGAAGTCATGCCCACTTGCTGATCCAATCCCTCCTTGATCCTGCCCCGATCTCACTTGTCTCTTCAAGTGCAGAGAGTGCAGATTTTACCCCACGCTGTTTAGTAATTTCCACAGGCGGGAGGGTTAGTGCATACTGACCCAAACAATAACTGCTTACTGCCCTTTAGTAAAGTACGTAACTTCTAATTTTGGGTGTATTTAATTAACTACCTCAACCTTCATTAGAAAGCCAACAGAAAATAATTTTATTCTCTTGCTTTCAACACTATTTGGGATAATATACAGGGTGGCCCAAAAAAAGTGAGAACATCTCGTAGCATATAAGTTATTTAAAAATTCAAAAAGACAGATGTAAACGATAGACAAATTAAAAAAAAAGATGGCGACCAGAAATTCTCAAAATAAAGATGTTATATAGCTAAAAAAGGTAAATAAGTAAACTATTTAAGCTTTTAATTTACAGGATGTTCTCACTTTTTTTGGGTCACCCTGTATAACAGTGTAATGGTCAAAGAAAGACTTAGAGAGAGGGAAAACAAAGAAAATATTCCCTTCCTAATTTTTTTTAAATTTCAAAGCAGTAAAATCAGCTACAATGCCTTGTAAAAATCTTCAAATCTGGAGCCAGCTTAACCATTAGATAAAGTAGGCTAGGGTGGCAATTTCTGGGGTGGGGTGGGGGCACAAAGAGCAACTAACGTGAAGGCAGCAATAGATCCTGACAGCCCCAGTATAAGAGCCATCAGCCCATACTTTTACTCTTAAGGAAGATAGGTCATTTTCAAATAGCCTATTTTCCCAGGTAGATAAACTTTGAAAACTGTCCTTATTATGTATCAATGTACAAAACAAAGTTAAATATTTAATATGATGATGCCCAGTTATGTGGTTTTACAGGACTATTCTGTGAGTGGTGGTTTTGGGAAGATCATGATTGTTGAGTTTAATCAAAATCTCAGAAAGGATATTTGGGACCTGACAGTTCCTTGGGTTGTGTTGGTTTGCCTGAGCACCTATAACACAGGTACACTACCAAAAAACTGCCTCCAGTTTTGCAACTGATTCCTATAGATTTTGGGGTGCTGAATCCAGGAGAAATAGCCAAAATGTTCCATCACGTCACTTTTTCTTGCAAAATTAGATTTCTTACCCATATAAGGAATGTTCACATAATTTCTTTTTAGCCGACTGCAGTTTATTTTCTTGGCCCAAAATAGAGGTTCTAATGGTTAACTAACTAGAAACACTCCCTCATGATATTTTAGAGTGTTTTGTATTCATTTTATACATTAACAGGACAATTGGGAGGCGGGGGGCTAAATCCAGTACTCGTGCTGGCGCATGTTCTTTCCTGTTCGCCTCGCCTCGTTCGCTCGCTCAAACACGGTGGTTGCGACATGAACGTTCCTGTCAAATTTCAGTTTCTTGCAAGTTCATTATTACCTTTTGTTTGCTCAGTCGTAATCCAGCTTTATTCCGAAGTGGTTCACTACAGTTGTAGTTTGCAGTGCTGTGTATTTGTGATGGCTCACAGAGCCAGAGGTTGCGTCAACTCTCCGGACAGTTTTTGTTTTATTTGTGGGGAATATACCGTGAAAAAGCGGCAGAGGAACATTTCTGCATTTATTAAAAAAGTATATTTTGCCTATTTCGGTTTGAAGTTAGGCGATCAAGACAAACCGTGGGCTCCTCACAAAGTGTGCAAGACATGTGAGGAAGATCTACGCTTATGGATGAAAGGTAAAAAACAAGCATTTCGTTTCAGAATACCTATGATGTGTGGCGTGAACAAAGAGACCACAGCAGTGACTGCTATTTTTGCTCTTGCATTGTGAAGGGATACAACTTAAAAAATAAGAACGTAATAAGTTACCCCAACCTTCCCTCAGCAATTAGGCCTATGCCTCATAGCAACGAAGTACCTGTGCCTGAACCACCAAAATCTTTGGATCATATTTGTGTGGACGGTTCTGATCATGATGAGACTCATCAGATGGCTTTTCCCGATGAGTCCAGTACTTCCGAGTTTGAAACTGAACCAGATCCGAAACCTGAACTTTTCTCTCAAGCTGAATTGAATGATTTAGTCCGGGATTTAGGACTCCCAAAAGATGCTGCCCAACTGCTAGGTTCTCGGCTTAAACAGAAAAATCTATTGTCACCAGGAACAACTTTTTATTGGAACCGCAACCGCGAGACACAATTTTTGAAGTATTTCAGCAAAGAGGAAGATTTGGTATTTTGCAATGATATATACGGAGTGATGGAAAAGTTTAAACTCAAGTATGATCCTGCTGAATGGCGGCTGTTCATTGATTCGTCAAAAGACAGCATAAAAGGTGTTCTTCTTCATAATGGCAACACATTCGCTTCAGTTCCTATTGCTCACTCTGTTATTCTCCAAGAAAAATACGAGAATTTGGCCCTGATTCTTCAGAAGATTCGTTATGATGAGCATAAGTGGATGATTTGTGGAGACTTTAAAATTCTATCCATGCTATTAGGGCAGCAATCCGGTTTCACCAAATATCCCTGCTTCCTTTGCTTGTGGGATAGCCGGGCCCGCGACCTACACTGGGGGAAAAAAGACTGGCCAATTCGGGAGTATTTGAGACCCGGTGAGAAAAATGTTCTTCATGAGAGCTTGGTACCTCGTGATAAAATTCTATTACCACCTCTCCACATTAAGTTGGGTCTCATTAAGCAATTCATCAAGTCCCTTCCAAAAGATGGTGAGTGCTTTCGGTACCTTTGCTCAAAGTTCCCCCGACTTTCTGAAGCAAAGCTAAAGGAAGGAGTGTTTGTTGGCCCTGATATAAGGAAACTCATTTCAGATGGAGCATTCGCTGAAACGATGTCTGAGAAGGAAAAAGAAGCCTGGGATTCCTTCAAGGATGTTGTTCTCAAATTCTTGGGGAACAGGCGGGATGAGAACTATAAGGATATTGTTGCTAGGATGCTCAGTGCCTTCAAAGAACAAGGCTGTAACATGAGCCTGAAAGTCCATTTCTTGCACTCCCATGTGAACTACTTTCCCGAAAACTTGGGGGCGTACAGTGAAGAACAAGGTGAAAGGTTTCAACAGGACATCAAGGACGCAGAGAGAAGGTACCAAGGAAGATGGAACACCACTATGATGGCTGATTTCTGCTGGTTGCTGCTGCGGGAAACCCCAGATGAAAAATACGCCAAGCAGCGCACCAAGAGAAGCATTCGGGGGAAGAAGAAACGGGCCCACCAGGAGATTGATTGACCCAAGAATGACTTTAAAATCTAAACTGTGTTGACAAATATCGTGTTTTTACTAAACTTTGAAATAAAAATTTGCTAGTTATTACCACAGTGTCGGATCTCATTTATTAGAATTCTATTTTCACACCATCGGGTGTTTGTCTTCATGTATTGCAATGGTGCGGTTTGCGTTTTCTATTCTTACATACATACCTGTACAACATTTTTTGCACATTTCTTTGCTTTGCTTTGTGTCTAACCTCGCTCTTATATGCTCAATGTTTGTGCACATGTATGTGGCTGTTTTAAGTGCAGACAATTTTGCTACCATCACAGTGTGTTTTGTTGACATTACTCTATTCTTATGTGCTGCCTTGTTACAATTTTCTTTATTCTTATTTGAATAACTACTAAACAATTAGTATAAAGAATTCATCCAAGAAACTTTTATCTCGATCGCACTCAATCTGAAATGTTCACCTCAAACTGCTAACCCAATGTAGCAAAAAATCTGTACGTGATGGAACAAATTGGTTACCAGATTTGGATTCAGCGCACCAAAAAACGTAAAAATCAATCGAAACATTAGAGGCAGTTTAAAAAAAAATTTTTTAGTGTACCTGTGTAATCCTTGTACAGCACTATTTATGCATTTTGAATTGTATTTCTTAGACAGCAGGATATGAAAAATGCATAATGGTGTGAAGATATTTGCAAAGCACTGTGTATTGAGATGCTTCCCGCCAGTGAATAGTGTTTTTAATAAAATGCCACACATCATTCAGACTGAAGCAGGGCTGGAAATGATCCTGTGTTGTGCGCTTGGACCATGTAGGTATGCTTTTGATTGTGGCAGAGATGATGAATGCCTGTAGAGCTAGATGGACCTACTCCACTTCTTTGGATCATTACCCCTTTCTCTTCCCTTTGGACCCCAGATGTCAGACAGAACTCTACCCCCTGCTTTTCTGATTGAGATGTAAATGTGGTCAGATTTAGAGATCAAAAGTATATGCTTTAAAAGTTATTTTGCTTCATATTCTCTAGGCTAGCTCACTCCAGAAACAGCTCTCTTGCTGAGGTTCTCTCTCTCAAAAAAGGCCTTCTCCGAAAAGGCCAAGCACAGGGCATCAGGAAGGACAGCACCCAGAATAACCCTTGAAAATATGGGAGGAGGGGGCAGCTCAGAAAAAGAATGCAGACGACAAGTTATCCTGTAAGGCAGAAAGGATGCAAACCTCGCCATATCATGCCAAATTCAGAGAGATTCAATAAACAAAGTTATCTTTAACCTACGCTGGACAGTTTACAATTCTATATATACTCCCTCCTCACGTAGATCTTTGACCATGGCCGGCTTTCATGTCACTACCTTAAAATGATGTTCTTTTATGAACTACAGGGATCATCTGTTAGCTTAAAAGATGTTACAGAGCACAGTGTCTGTGAAAATTGTGGATGAACATATGCTTTGAGGGCATTGGGTTACAAGTGGTTAGTGCAGTGGGCTGAGACCCAAGGAAGTCAGGGTGAATAACCTGATTTGTCATCTTGCTTCCTGTAAACTTGGGCAGATCACTTCATCTCCATTGCTTAATGTACAAACTTAAACTGTAAACCCTCCAGGGCAGGGAAATCTCCTATGGTGCATGAATATAGCTCATCTTGAGCTACTATGGAAAACGTGTGAGCTAAGTTCATGCAATAGTTACTTGTCTTATGCTTGGAATAATTAAATGCAATATCCTAATCCAAACTACAGTTTCTCCATTGACAAGCATGATGCCACACCTGGTGACATCATCCGAAGAAGCCATGGATGGAAGTGCTCTCCCAGAGCACAGCCTGTCTGAGAAGGTGCCCAGATGCCCCTACCCCTCTGGCCTGCCCCTATCTGGCTCAGTTGTGCTTCTTTCACCCAGCCAGAAGGATGAAACACCAGCTCTCCTCATCCATCTACTATCATGAACAAAATAAAACGTGAAAAGACCAACAAACCTGGATTCAAGAAGTGCCTAAAGTGTGGGAAGAAGATGAATTCAATGGAAGCCCATGATTGCAGTGTCTGATGCCTGGGAGAAGCCCACTATGTGGAAGATTGCCCATATTATGCCTACATGATTGCCAGGGCCCACCACTCCCGCAGCCACACTCCACAAAACTTTCTCTCCTCCACAACAGCAGCGAAGTCAGCGGACAGCATTTCCTCCCCCAAATGCCAGCCCAAAGACAGAGGACGAATAAGAGGCCTGAAGAGAGAGGAGAGGACAAGAGCGGTCGTGTGGCTGCCGGTAACATGGCCGATGCACAAACACCATCCCCTGGCCCAGCCATGGCATGGGATGTGCTCCCTGGGACCTCCATCCCCTGCCCGGCAGTAGCAACACCATCTGCAGTGACCGCAGCAGCCTCCCGGCCAGCAGATTGCCAAACAGAATCAGGCCCCAGTACCATACAAGTGCCCCCCATAGGGCTTTCCAATGGTGCCATGGCAATCGCAAACCCAATTGTTCCACCCATCCGTGATGCAATTGGCTGGCACTATGATAACGTCATCCATTGGCATACCAACAGGGGAATCTCTGCACAGTATGGGCTTGTTGGCACTGAGGGAGCCCCCTCGCACCAACAAGCAACACACCCATGGCACTGAACCAGGAGGGACAGCACCAGAATGGACAGCCTCTCCAGCAGCTCCCATGGCAGAGAAAGGAACTACAGAAGGTAAGGCAGGCACAGAAAAATAAGAAACCGCCCAGCTCCAGCCTATACACATCAGATACCTCCCCCCTGGAGATGCTGATGCCATAATAACTTGGCATCGCATATATGGGGCTGCCCCACCATGCATGCTAGTGTGCCAATGCAGAACCCAGTTTCACCAGCCAAGCCTTCACATACGGCCATGCTAGATCTGCTGGCCTACTTACTAGCAACACATGCACCCACACAGGAGCCACAGTGACTGCAGCCCTGCCCTGCCGCATCAGCTTTACTACCTGTGCCCATGCCATCACCCCAGACGCCATCCCCTCAGGTGTCACGTCACCCACCGGCTTCTCCACTGAACCTCTTTCCATGAGCAGTGAAGGGGAGGAAGCAGTCGCTCTGGGCTCCACAGGGAGTTCCTACCACCCCATCACCACTGCCACCACCACTACCACCCTCACCCCCGGAGGACCTGACCTCCCTAAGTTCCTCCAGAAGCTCTCTACCCACCATGCACTATCTCCCATTGACACCCCAGACCCCAGAAATGAGGTCCTGGGCCTGCTGAAATACCTCAACACACTCAAGACTGTGGTTTCCGTACCGGTCCACCAACTTACTCAATAACGTCATGTGGATCTGGCAGACCCCATCATCCAGACCAGCCATGTGCAAGAGATTTGATGCCAAATATCAAGTACAGCTGGCCACATGATTCGACAAAGCACAGCTAGCCCACCAATTCATTGTGGTTGAGTCTGCGCTCAAATAGGTGAAAGGTTCCCCCCCCCCCACACATTCCAACATGCCACCTGGAAAGGATCATAAAATCCTCAATGACTTTGGAAGAAAGTATTGCCGTTTGGTAAGCCTAAGCGCAAAATTCACATCCCACCAATTTCAGCACATCCTATACCAAGACACAGTACTCAATAGCCTCAAGAGCATGGTGGAGGGTTTAAACCTGTAAGCAAAGGCCACCACCTCACCCCCTTCTAGGAAACTTGGGGGAGTGTGGGACGTACCCAATGTGCTCAGCTTTCTATGCCTTTGACTTGGTGGCCCAGACAGCGGCAATGGCCATTGCCTCCAGATGCACTGCCTGGCCCAGAGCCTCCAGCCTATGAGAGGACATCCATGAATGGCTTGCGGATGTCCCCTGCATGGGAGACAACCTCTTTGGAAAGAAAGTCAAGGTGACCATCAATGACATGAAGGAATGCTTCACCATGCTTCAAACCCTGGCCTCAGACAGACTTGAGCGCAACCCCAACAGTCGCAAGTCACAGGGCTCATATCAGCTAAGTCATATTCCTCATCGAAGTGTTACCAGCCATACTACAAGTGGCAATCGCAGTGTTCCAAACACCAGTCATATCAAACATACCATGTCAGAAGGATTACAGACAACAGAAACAGTCAGTGACACCTTCAGAGAAGAGCACCCCATCCTTTTTAATGCCACGGTCTGCGAAGCTCTACCGGTGGGAGGATGTCTCTCTCTCTTCAAGTAGGCATGGTTGAATGCCACCACTGACAAATGGGTTTTAGAAATCATTAGCAAGGATTACTGTATCAGGTTCTCCATGGCACCTCACTGGAAGAACATCCCTATCAGCCGCACTCCAGCCCATTTGCTCACCACCATGACCACGGAGATTCACTCCATCCTGGCGGTCAGGGCCATAGAACAGATGCCATTGGCAGAGATCAGCTGTGGATTCTACCCCAGGTACTTCCTCATACTCAAGAAGTCTGGAGGTGTGCATCCTAATCTCGACGTCCACCGACTCAAAAAATTCACCCACAAGGAGTGGCTCTGCATGTAATCCATCCTGCAGCCCAATGAATGGCTAGCACCACTGAACCTCTAGGACATCTACACCCACATCCCTATCCACTCAGCACACAGAAAGGTCTTGTGCTTCTGCATCATGAATCACCACTATCAGTACAAGGTACTCACCTTCGGCCTCTTGCCGGCCCTGAGGTTCTTCACGAAGTACATTGTGGAAGTGACCACACGCCTCTGAAAGTCCGGGGTTTGTGTTTTTCCCTGCCTGGATGACTGGATCATCACTACTCCCTACAGGCAGGAAGCAGAGAAGTCCATGCAGAACACTGTCTTCCTACTGGCCACACTGAGATTCCTTGTCAACCACAGGAATTCACAGCTCTGGCTGACACAAGCCTTGGATTTCATTGGCGTGGCCCTCTGCACACCACAAGTAAAGGCATTCCTCCCCAAACAGTGAGCGGATGCCATCATCTCCCTGGTGCAGTCAGTGGCAGCCACCAGGGTTGTCTCAGCCAAGACACTACTACAACTCCTGGGCCACATGGCTGCGACTACACAGGTCATCCCTCTCGCCAAGCTAAACATGAGGGGACTACAGTGGCATCTTGATGAAACTGGAACCAACGGTCTCAGCCCCTGTCCTGCAGGGTCAGTATAGATCATAAAGCACATAACTCGCTCGCTTGGTAGAAGCGCAGAGAGCACCTCACCCAAGGCTGGCTCTGCCAGCCTCCCCAGCAAAACCTCATCATCACATGGATACTTCCAAGCTGGACTGGGATGCCATCCTCCTCCATCTCTGCACCCAAGGAACCTGGGCAGTAAAGGAGCGCCAGTTGCACATCAAATTGCTGGAGTTGCAGGCGATCAGGTACACCCTCCAAGCCTTCGTGGCGTGGATCAACAACAAGATAGTGCTAGTCCAGATCAACAATCAGGTTGCCATGTTCTATATCAACAAACAATGGGGCATGGGGTCCCTGCCCCTATGCAGAGAGACCTATAGGATCTGGAGCTTTGCCCTGACAAAAGGTTGCTACCTCCAAGTCACCTAACTGTCCGGCGAGCACAACGAGCTGGCAGACAAACTCAGTCACCAGCTACAGCCACACAAGTGGTCCCTCAACACAGAGGTTGCAAATTCCCTACTCCAGAGATGGAGCCAACCGAAAATTGAGCTCTTCACACACCACTCCAACAGAAAGTGCCCCAAGTTCAGACAGCCGTCAGAGCACAGCACAGCGTTGGACACATTCAACCTACTCTGGGGGAGCCGTCTCCTGTATGCCTACCCTACCACCCCACTCATCTGCAAATAAGCCACAGTCATTCTTATTTCCCCCTACTGGCCAAGGTGGATGTGGTTCCCCTATCTCTGCCACCATGTGGGCAGGCTGCCAGACTGACTGCTGCTGAGGCCAGACCTCATCATCCAGGACAGGGGAGAACGCTCCATCCCAACCTGGCCGCACTTGCACTGACTGCATAGAAATTGAAAGGATGCATCTGTCCACCCTGCACCTCACCACAGACATACAACATTTCATCCTTGCAACTCGAAGGGACTCCACCTGATAATCATACGCCCTGAAATGGAACTGGTCTGACACTTGTTGCACAGCAGTGGGACTGGACCCCCTGTCTATATCTGCAAGGCTGCAACCTGGTCCTTCATACACACCTTCCAGAGACACTACTGTCTAGACCAGCTCGTGCTGGCCAACAGTTCCTTCGGCCGCTCTGTCCTGAAGGCAAGCACCCCGACAGAACAAGGGTCTCTAGGATGGATGGACTCAAACCTGGGGTGACATGGATAAAGATGGGGCGGCAAGCCAACATGCCCTAGCCAGACTTGAAAATCATTGTTGTTATGTTGTTGTTCCTTGATTACTATGGCTTCCGCTTTGTTTCTGTTGTAACTGGTGCCTTGATTGTTCACTGTAATTGGTTCAATGAGTATTCGTTGTAACTGGTTCAATAGTTGTTTGACCTGCTTGTGACTGTCAATAAACTACCTCTACCTCAGCAATCCTTGTCAGTTATCTATCTAGACTGTAGGCTTCATGGCTGGGGAGTCACCAGGGGTGGCTGGTGCATCCTGTTTATCCATGGAGAAAGTGAGGTTACTAACCTGTAATGGGGGTTTCTCCATGGACAGCAGGATAAGTGAGTCACACATTCCCGCCCACCTCCCCTACGGATGAAGAGGGTGGACTTATGCACATCTAACCAGGACATCAAGTTAACAGGGCCTCCTGGCCTACCTAGCTGGGAAAGGTTTCAGCTTGGGACCAACTGAGCCAGGTAGGGGCAGGCCAGGGGGTAGGGGCACCTGGGCATATGCTCAGAAAGGCCTTTCAGAGTTCTGGGAGAGCACTTCCTTCCATGGCACCATCAGATGACATCATCAGGTATGGCTGACTTATCCTGCTGTCCATGGAGAACACCCGTTACAGGTAAGTAACCTTACTTTACCTAATGAATGAGAAATGCAAAATCTCTCCTTTCAGTGAAAAATTAGAACAACTTTGGTGCAATGCAGATCTTCACTAATGTAATCCTATAGCCTGAAGAAAAAGCAATTTTCCTTTAGAAAGCTGACAATGCCTCTAGTATTTGTACTGTATGCAGCAATGCTGCAGGTGTGGCAGGACAGGCCTTTGTTATGACTATCAGCAAGTCTAAGGTGTGCAACCCTAATTTTCCATCTCTAGCAATTCAGGAAAACAGGATTCACTACCAGGCCCAACCTTGAACTGCTACACTGATTTATTGTATGGACTTCCGATACAATAGTGGAAGAAAGATACTTTGTCACACTTTTATGGTTTCATTAGATTTGCGTTTTTTTTTTATAGTTTCTTTGGCCCTAAAATGTTCCTTCCCACCCCCTCCCCTCCCTAGGCTGAGCCCTGAGGCTGAGGTGTGACCTTGCACTGTTGACATGTTCCTTCCTTTGTCCATTATCACAGCATCAGTAATATCACCCAAGCACTTAATTTCAGCGGGGTGCTATCTAGTCAATAATTAAGCTATAACAGACAAAAGAACTAAGCACCTAAGTATAATAGTCCTCATAAATGCTGGATGCATGGTTGGCTTGTCTTGTAGCATTATTACCAGGCTAAGCTGGACAGACGTGGGGTTTACAGTCAAATTGTTTATTTAGCAGAAACTAACACTGTGACCTGTGTGTGGTCACCATGGACCAGTCAGATTTCTCCAGTGGTAATCATTTATTTATTTGTCTATTTATTTCTTTAAGCTATATTAACCAGAATGGTGTACAGCAGGTGTAACCAAATGTGAATTTTAAAGCTATTTCTTATATTTTATATAATACAAATATCAGTGACATTGAAACTGAGGTTGTGATAGTAGATATATACAGCCTATCTGGTATATCTGATTTCATTTCTGATGTAATTCCACAGACCCAGGGTCAACAAATCTCAGGTACAATGGTGATTATTAATTTCCTTGTGGCGCCCTGGATTTCCACACCCCTTTTCTTTCTTGCCATTGCCAAAACAGAAGCTCTGTTTCCTCTCTGTACCATGAGGCTCTCAGTGAGTTTGAATCACATGGTGCAGGAACTCTCAAGAGACCTGTGTAGAATTTCCTGCACCGCACTGCTCAAACTCATTACGGCTGCACAGTGTAGAGAAGAAAGCACAACTCCTGTTGGGTAGCAGCAGCCTTTGGCATGCTGTAAGGTTACTAAGGCTAGCTAGATGGGGAGGCTTGAATCTGGCTGGCTAGCTATATGGGCAATTGCTGGATTTCTGGGTAGTGAGGACTAGCTGGGAGAGGGGTGGAGGAATAAGTACATGGCTATGGGATGGCTGGTTGCTTAGCACAGGTTAGGTGGCAGCTTGACTGGGGGTAGAGGGACTTTGTGGGATAGGGGAGCAGGGCCAGCACTACCATTCGGTGAATTAGGCATTTCCCTCAAGTGCTGGCCTTCCAGGGGTGCCCACTGCTGCTTCTGTTGCCCCTCTCCAGGACCTGCAGTGGTGGCAATGGCTGCAAACGGCCCCGTGGTGCTTACCTTAATACTTCGGTGCCATGGGGCTGTTTGCTTCTGCCTCCTCCGATGCCTGATGCCAATTTCCTGTTTGCAAACAGAAAGTCAGCATCGGGCAGTCCAAGGGGGCAGAAGTGAACAGCCCCATGGCACTGAAGTTGTATGGTAAGCGCCACAGGACTGTTTGTGGCCATTGCCAGCGCTGCAGGTCCCGGAGAGGGGCAACAGTGTTGATGACAATGGGCACCGCAGGGGGGGGGGGGCTTGCCTAGGGTGCCTCATCTCCTTGCGCCGGCTCTGTAGGAGAGTAAGATTGGTTGGAAAGAGCACGAGAGACAGTGATAAGGTGAGAGAGTATGAGAGACTGAGCGATGATAGGGTGGGGAAATGAGGGAGACTGGGTGATAATAGTGGTGTAGCTAGGACTCATTGTTTGGTGGGGTTTGAGGTAGTGCAGCTCTGACATTGTCGTCGGTTTTACTCTCATTCACCTGTGGTGCTACTATTGATGGGTGGACATGGATCCAAAATGAAGGGGCCATGAAAGGGAGGGAGATGAAAGAGAGAGATAGGCAAGAGACTGGATGATGACAGGGTGCGGGATGAGAAAGAGAGGTGGAATGGGGGGAGGGGTGGCTGGATGTGTAGTTCTGACAGCACCCTGAGGTTGTGCATTAAGGGCCTAGATTTACCAAGCTCTTAAACACAGAATGAGAGATTAGCTTTAGTAAAGAAGCTATGGTAGATTTCAGAGGGCATCTCTCTCCCATCCTCTTCCCTCACCCCGCTCTTCAAATTTAGTCAGGACAGAAGAGGGGAAGGGTATGAAAGAGATCTCTGCTACTGTCCCCTACTGTAAGTTTTTGCCCTGGCTCTTAAATTGAAAGAACTTGTGTCAAGTCCTGTCACTTGGCCTCTGGTTTTCCCTTCACTTATTCACAAATGTGAATATCTGTTCTGCTACTGTTATTGTCTCCACCACCCCTGCTGGGAGTCTGTTCTATACATCCACCACTCTTTCCACAAAGAAATATTTTCTCACATTGCTCTGAGTTTACCCTCCTGGAGCTTGACATTATGATATCTGCTTCTTGTGTGTTCTTATACCTTTGGGTATTTGAATACCTCTAGCATAGCTCCCTGAATCTCCTCTTCTCTGAAGTACGCCTATTCAGTATCAGCTCATGCGGCATTGGCATTGACACGGTTTCATTTTGATCCTTCTCTGGATTGCCGCCACCCTTTCCACATCCTTTCAGAGGTATGGCCTCTAGAACGGCACGTAATTTTTGAGGAAAGATCTCATCAAAGACATGTACAGTGGGATTATCACTACTTCAATACTGTACTATTGTAACATGCAAGAAGCCATGCACCACTTTGCTGTTTGCAATCAAGGGTAATAATCAAATAAATAAACGGAACCCTTTTAGCACTTTAAAAAAAATCACTTTTGAATTTTCTTTTTCAGCCTACCTGTGTTTCACATTCAACCCATAGCAACCAAATTTTCAGTTCAGGTACATCTATATAAAAGCTAAAAAATGAAATAATGTTTCCCAGAAAATACATATATCTAGCTCAAAATTGATACATAAACTGACTTTATGGACCTAGTATTAGAAGAAAAATATTCATTGGAATTGCTCTGATATTCTTTTCTTACTTATTTGTACTGGTTATGCCTCTCTCTGTGCACCCTGTCATCCCTCAGGCTCTGGCCACCGTCTTATCATACTCTTTTGCTACCTTGAGATCACCACAAAATGCACTATGGTCAATAACAGAGCTGTAATCTAAATACTGAAAACAACAAACAACTCTACCTTCTAACTCTTAGTAGTAACAAGATTCTCTAAAGAGCAGTATGTATATATAAAAAGATGGGGCAGCGAACCTCAGAACCCTCCACACCTCCCACAGTTTACACAAGGTGAGCTCAGGTGCACATAAAGGGTGAGACACATCAATGGTTCACTGAACCTCCACACATATCTCAAAAAACACACACAGAAGTCATATATAATCCCAACAAACCCCAAAGTTCTCCAGACCCTCAAAGCATATCCTCAGAAATGTAATGTCACAAAACAACATCACAACGTAATGTCACAAAACAGCATCACAATGTAACATAAACATATGTATCATCAAAATTCATATCCATGAGTGTATCAATATGTCATAATATTAAGGATACTCCGAGAACTACGTCTGGACCAAAAAGACTCATGGGTTAAAGACTCCTGGTTTGAATAAAACCAAACCCAGCCCGACGCCCGCTGGAACGTTCCTCCTGCGTTTCGCTATTGCTGCTTCAGGGGAAAAGGCTTCTAAAATAAAAACATACCACAAACATATTTCAATCTCCTACTATAACCCCAGAAAATACCACCTAATAAACCATCAAAAACCACCCAGAACAGTAACCCTTCTACCTCATCATGCTGTAACGAATGGCACCACCAAACCGGTCAGGCTCCAACTGACAAACTCACAGTCACTCCCACATCATTACTTTGAAAGCCAACACTCATCCCACCCTCTTCACTACATCCAATCAAAAAAACCACTCTAAACACAAACTCCCCAATCAACTCCAGAGTTTAGTCCCTCTGGTGTCACAGTGCCCAATAAAAAGATCCACCGCTGTTCTCTATAAAGTAAATATTGATCTCGCGTTCTCCCTCTAGACCCCGCACCAACCTGCTCAATGCAAAAACATTGGAGATCTAAAAATCTATGTCCCCCTGTCAGACAATGATCTACTAGAGGAGCCTCCCACTGTTTGCAATGCAACCGGCTTTTATGTTCTCCAATCCTGACTCGAAACGGACGAATTGTTTTCCCCACATATAAAAGTCGACATGGACAAAAAATTACATACACAGCGTAATCAGAATCGCAAGTGGTCCTAGATCTCAAAAGATATTCTCTACCCTTATAACAGAAGCGATCCGTTTCCCAAACCACCGCACATATAGCACAGCGTCCACATTTAACGTGCCCTGCCTGATCCTCTCTAACCTGACCAATAGGGGGTAACTTAGAGGGACTCAACATCTCTTTAAGATTTAAACCACCTCGCCAAACGCAACGCAAATGCTTAGACTCAAGTCCTGACACTGTGCGCAGCACCCTTGCGTGCCGTCGCACAATGCCTTGTATCAAAGAACTAAATCTAGAATACTGAGAAATTAAATTCATACAATCATCCTCCTGACGTTCCCGCGATCTAGGCAACAACAACCAACTCCTATCGTTGTGCAACGCTCTCTTGTGGGCCTTACGGACAACCTCTTCAGGTCCGTTGAATCTTCTTAAAGGGCTTCCTTTTTCCCAATTTATTCGGTATAGACATAATTGTTCCTCTGTTAGTGATTTTAACATTCAGGCTAGGTCCCTCCGTCAGGATTTTCTTGATCAGGGATATCCTGAAGAGCTTGTGCGGGTGCCGGCCAGGAGAGGGATTCAATCTCACGGGCCCACACTTCGAAAGCAGCATGGCACCCTTATCTTAAAGGCAGGTGCCTTGCTGCGCTGCCTCTAATCCAGGCCAGCGGCTGTCCTCTCCCGGCTGAAGTCTCACGAATCGTGAGACTTCGGCTCAGGAGAGAAGAGCCACAGGCCTGGATTGGAGGTAGCAAGGCAAGTCACCTATCTTTAAGGTAAGCTTGTCACGCTACCCCTAATGTGTGGGCCAGGCAGTTGGAGTGCACTGCACCACAGTGTGCCATGGGAGGGGGGCGCTGGCTGCAAAGGGGTGCCAGCCACAAGGGGGGGCACCAACCCTGGGTACAGAGGGGGCTGTGAATGCCGCTGACAGTACAATAAATAACAACACAATAAACATTTTTAAAGAACCCGGGGGTTGGATATTCAAAAGCATTTACACAGTTGGCAGACCTGCAAACCCCATAAATGCCACTCATCGGGGTATTCAGTGGCACTAATCCAGTTAATAACATAGTAACATTGTATATGACGGCAGATAAAGACCAGTATGGTCCACCTAGTCTGCCCAGCAAGGCAGCAAGAGTAGGTGCCGTTGAATATCCCCAGTTTGCACTGCTAAACACCCTGCCGCTAAGTGCTTAGCATCAGGATGGAGCGAGATCAGCAATATTCAGCTGCTGCCCTGTTAACCCTAACTGGCTAAGTTTAGGACAGCTGAATGGTTATCCTAACTTTAGCCGGTTTTTCAGTCTGAGCAACCCAGATAGTCAATGCAAGGGCCTGGATATGGCCCCGGCATTGAACATCCAGGGTGAATTTAAAGTGGTCTTGGCATGGTGGCTGCTGCTGCTGCTGAAAATCCCCCCACAGACAATAAAAACAAGAAAGCCAAATAATTTACAAGTAAACATAAAATTACACCAGTTTAGACAAGGCAAGGAATGCTTGCTGGTATCCCTAATCGCATTGACCAAATGCTTGTTTAAAAAGGTAAGTGCTGAGGCCTTGCTTAAATTTAGAGAGTGTGATTTCTGTTCTTTGGTAGGGAGGTCTCTGTCCCACAGAAACCTGCCAGCTGAGGAACTCTGAATCTGATTTTCTAAAAGAAGGAACACTAAAAGTAGATTGCCCTCTTGAGAAGGAAGAGATTGATGAGGGACATAAGGCAATAAGAATTTAGATTAATCTGGCACACCTGTATAGTATGCTTTGAATGTTAATCATAGTATTTTAAGTTTTATCCTAAATGATATTGGAAACCAATGTTCAGATTAAATAAATGGGGAAATAAGTTGAAATTATTTTGGGCCATGAAGAAGTTTCAAGAGTGTTTTGCAATAATCTCATTTTAAAAGGTGTCACAGTAACACTGGTCAACAAATTTTTACAAAAGTCATGTTACTGAAATAAAAATAGTCATTTCTTATCAATTTTTATATGCTGAACACGAATATGACAGTGAAATTGCAAAGTTGGCTCTAGTTTTTTTGTAATCTACAAGAATTAATGTTTACATCACAAAATGCATGTCAATAGTAAATATAATAGGCCTTTGTTTAATACCTGTAAAAAACCAAGTCATAGACTACTTCTTAGATTTTTTCGCCTGTCTCTTGTAAAGCTGTTCGGGAGCTTCTCTGGGGAGTGTCCAGCAGTAGTCAGCCAGCATTGTAGTGGACCATTTTCCCTGGTATCTTTGCTCCATCGTTGCGATATCCTGGTGAAAATGTTCGCCCTGTTCATCACTAACCATACCACAGTTGTCAGGAAAGAAATTGAGATGGGAATCAAGGATATGGATCTTTAGAGACATATTGCAGCCAAGTTTCTGATACTTGGTTCCTTGTAGTTTTCTGTCCTAACATTCCCGAGAAAGTCTGTTGACACTAGGCGAAAAGCATTCCATGCTTTTTCGCATCACCCTGCAGCAAGTTGTTGAACCGGTCATCTTTGAAGAGCTCTCGAATCTGAGGACCCACAAAAACTCCCTCTTTAATCTTTGCTTCGCTGAGTCGAGGGAATTTTTCATGCAGGTATCGGAAAGCTGGCGAAGTGCGGAAGTTTTTCATCAAACCTAGTTTGATGTGAAGGGGTGGTAGCAGGATTTTGTGAGCCTCAACCAGAGCTGGGTGCTGGATATTCTTCTCTCCAACTGTTACATTTTGTCTGCGATTCCATTCCTTCCGCAAGTAGTGCCAATCCCTTGCTCGGCTATCCCACTCACATAAGAAACACATGTATTTTATATATCCCTGCTGCAGTCCCATTAAAAGGGCAACTACCTTCAAGTCACCACAGAGGTGCCAGCTGTACTTGTTATAGTTAATGGAAGTCAGTAGATGCTTTAAGTTATCGTATGTCTCTTTAATGTGGACGGCATGCGCTACTGGAATAGATGGAAGATGGTTTCCATTGTTCAAAAGCACAGCCTTCACACTCAGTTTCAAAGAGTCTACAAATAGTCTCCAGTCTTGTGGGTCATGAGTGATTTTTAAGGCATTCATGAGGCTTTCAATATCGGAACAGAATACCAGATTACTTTCCTTTCCGACTGCGTATAGTACACTGCTGACGTCAGATGGCTTCAGCAGCCGTCTGGCAGTAGTATTGCATTGCATCAGAAAATGATGCAATCAACTCTGGATGATGTGTGCATGCTGGTATTATGCAATGTGATGCAATATTACATCATTCAAGGCTTATTTGGGATGTTGTTGATGTCCTACTGGATACATTTACATGGTGAAGCGTCAAAAATGAACTACATGCAATATCTTCAAAACGAGAGTCAATAAAATTTTTTTAATGTTATATTCGTGTTCAGCTCACCAAGATTCTACAGATTAGGGCCTTTTAAAGTCAGTAACAATTTCAATGTTGACCAGTGTAATCGAATCGTGAAATTACATAGTAGTGTGAAGTGATGCCCAAAGATCATATAAGTTCAGGATAAATTTGATAACCCAAATTTGACACAATGATTAAAAGCAAAATCTGGTCACTGATGAAATTTGCAGGTGAAAAGTTAGATCAGAATCCAGCCAAACTCCCAGTATTTTTTAGCAATCAGAATTGATGCATAGTCACACCCGAAACAACGGGAGCCAAAGTTGGTTTAAATTATCTACCTGTACCCCACATTGCCTGAGATTTTGTGGTATTCAGTTTTAATGTGTTATCATACAGCCGCTCGACTATGGCATCTAGGCAAGAGTTTATTGTATTAAGACAGGGACTTGAGGGGTCTATGCTAGCTACCAGTTTTATATCGTCAACAAAATAAAAGCTGTGTATACTAAAGGTCTGGAAAAGAGTAGGAGGAGGACTCATAAAGATATTTAATAAATGGGTAGTACCGAAGCCTGGGGAGCATTAAAGGGATTCTAATGTGGACAAGAATGACTTCAACCACGTCAGCACTGTATCCTTGATCACACAGGAAGCTAACAGAGCAATTAGTACCTGGTAGTCTACCAGGTCAAAGCAGGACCGTATCTAGCCCAGTGCAAGTAGTGCAGCCGCACAAGGCACAAAAATCTGAAAGGGAGCGGATGCTGGGAGGGACAGGGACTGCAGGAGAGCTGATGCTGGGAAGAGCTTGGAGAAGTGAGCTGATGCTGGGAAGAGCTTGGAGAAGTGAGCTGATGCTGGGAGGGATAGGGACTAGAATGGAGCTGATGCTGGGAAGAGCTTGAAGAAGAAGTGAGCTGATGCTGGGAGGGATAGGGACTGGAGGGGAGCTGATGCTGGGAGGGACAGGGACTGGAGGGGAGCTGATGCTGGGAGGGATAGGGACTAGAATGGAGCTTATGCTGGGAAGAGCTTGAAGAAGAAGTGAGCTGATGCTGGGAGGGACAGGGACTGGAGGGGAGCTGATGCTGGGAGTGATAGGGACTGGAGGGGAGCTGATGCTGGGAGGGACAGGGACTGGAGGGGAGCTGATGCTGGGAGGGACAGGGACTGGAGGGGAGCTGATGCTGGGAGGGATAGGGACTAGAATGGAGCTGATGCTGGGAAGAGCTTGGAGAAGAAGTGAGCTGATGCTGGGAGGGACAGGGACTGGAGGGGAGCTGATGCTGGGAGGGATAGGGACTGGAGGGGAGCTGATGCTGGGAAGAGCTTGGAGAAGATATGAGCTGATGCTGGGAGGGACAGGGACTGGAGGGGAGCTGATGCTGGGAAGAGCTTGGAGAAGAAGTGAGCTGATGTTGGGAGGGACAGGGACTGGAGGGGAGCTGATGCTGGGAAGAGCTTGGAGAAGAAGTGAGCTGATGCTGGGAGGGACAGGGACTGGAGGGGAGCTGATGCTGGGAAGAGCTTGGAGAAGAAGTGAGCTGATGCTGGGAGGGACAGGGACTGGAGGGGAGCTGATGCTGGGAAGAGCTTGGAGAAGAAGTGAGCTTATGCTGGGAGGGACTGGGACTCTAAGGAGAGCTGATGCTGGAAGGGACAGGGACTGGAAGGGAGCTGATCCTGGGAAGAACTGGGGCTGGAACGGAGCTGATGCTGGAGAGACCTGGAAGGGGCTGGTGCTGGGGAGCTAAAAGGGGGCAGATGCTGCAATTAGGGTGGAGAAAAAAGCTGGGGCAGTGAGGAAGAGGAGGAGGACAGATATTTTGTGTAAGAGGGAAGAAACAAGGTGGATATAGAGAGAGAGTGTGGAAAAAAATAAGAGACGAGAGAAGAAAGGACAAATGGACAGCAGACAACTGAGAGTTAGCAGAATATATGAAGACAGCAAAAGAGAGAGACTGAAGCAATTGTGACTAAAAATAAAATGCCCAAACAACAAAGGGTAGAGAGAAAATTATTTTGAATTTATTAATTGGAATATGTCAGCTCTGGGAAATGTACATCACTGATGCCTTTGTGTTTGTTCAGTACAAGAGGAAATTAATTGATAGTTTTATTTCTCCATTGTTCTGATGCATTCCAAGTTTGACCTTTGGGGTTCCCAGTTCAATCATTGCCTTCATATTTCTCAACTATGATCCCTTGTTCTGTGTTTGATAATGGTCTGTCTATGTTCTGCATATATGACTGAGCTATGGTATTCTGTTTGTGTAGTTTCTGTGTAGGAGTCCTATTTGTTCTCTTTTCCCAGCAGGAGATGTATTGGTTTTCTATGAGGTATATTGGGTTTATATTTTCAATGCTGCCTTTTTTATATGTAGACTTTGGTGCTGTGTGAATCTTGGTAGTGCTGTTATGATATGGCAGGTTTGCTATGAGCTCTAAATGAGCAGGGTTTTGTAGTACTTCCTAATGTACCTGGCACTGGAGGATGGTAATGTAGAAATAGTGTAGCCTTTCTTTATCCTTACTGTCCATGCAAATTTATTTACAGGTATTAAGACACTCATTAAGAGGTAAATTTACTAAAGTTTAATGCAGCACCTATTTATTTCTATGGGTGTAGTGACATTTAAAGCACATTAATGTTTAGTAAACATGCCCCTAATTCATTGCTGGGACAAAAAAAGAGGTTTGTAAAGAGCTCCTTTGGCATCCTCCTAAAATTTTAGATGGGCTGCAAATACATTTTAAAATTGAATATATGCAAATGAAGCCCAGTGAGTATGGAGGGGGGGGGGGGACGGGACACCAAGTTCTCAAGTTGCATAGGGCGCAGTTAACGCGGCGCTAAGAAGTGCTGTGAGCAGATCACCCTGCAAGCGGGAGCCTTCCCTTCACTAATTGAATCTGTGTGACATCACCTCTCAGCTGTTCGGATCGCCATTTAAACCGCCGTTAACGCGGCGCTAAGAAGTGCTGTGAGCAGATCACCCTGCAAGCGGGAGCCTTCCCTTCACTAATTGAATCTGTGTGACATCACCTCTCAGCTGCTCGGATCGCCATTTAAACCGCCGTTAACGCGGCGCTAAGAAGTGCTGTGAGCAGATCACCCTGCAAGCGGGAGCCTTCCCTTCACTAATTGAATCTGTGTGACATCACCTCTCAGCTGTTCGGATCGCCATTTAAACCGCCGTTAACGCGGCGCTAAGAAGTGCTGTGAGCAGATCACCCTGCAAGCGGGAGCCTTCCCTTCACTAATTGAATCTGTGTGACATCACCTCTCAGCTGTTCGGATCGCCATTTAAACCGCCGTTAACGCGGCGCTAAGAAGTGCTGTGAGCAGATCACCCTGCAAGCGGGAGCCTTCCCTTCACTAATTGAATCTGTGTGACATCACCTCTCAGCTGTTCGGATCGCCATTTAAACCGCCGTTAACGCGGCGCTAAGAAGTGCTGTGAGCAGATCACCCTGCAAGCGGGAGCCTTCCCTTCACTAATTGAATCTGTGTGACATCACCTCTCAGCTGTTCGGATCGCCATTTAAACCGCCGTTAACGCGGCGCTAAGAAGTGCTGTGAGCAGATCACCCTGCAAGCGGGAGCCTTCCCTTCACTAATTGAATCTGTGTGACATCACCTCTCAGCTGTTCGGATCGCCATTTAAACCGCCGTTAACGCGGCGCTAAGAAGTGCTGTGAGCAGATCACCCTGCAAGCGGGAGCCTTCCCTTCACTAATTGAATCTGTGTGACATCACCTCTCAGCTGTTCGGATCGCCATTTAAACCGCCGTTAACGCGGCGCTAAGAAGTGCTGTGAGCAGATCACCCTGCAAGCGGGAGCCTTCCCTTCACTAATTGAATCTGTGTGACATCACCTCTCAGCTGTTCGGATCGCCATTTGAACCGCCGTTAACGCGGCGCTAAGAAGTGCTGTGAGCAGATCACCCTGCAAGCGGGAGCCTTCCCTTCACTAATTGAATCTGTGTGACATCACCTCTCAGCTGTTCGGATCGCCATTTAAACCGCCGTTAACGCGGCGCTAAGAAGTGCTGTGAGCAGATCACCCTGCAAGCGGGAGCCTTCCCTTCACTAATTGAATCTGTGTGACATCACCTCTCAGCTGTTCGGATCGCCATTTAAACCGCCGTTAACGCGGCGCTAAGAAGTGCTGTGAGCAGATCACCCTGCAAGCGGGAGCCTTCCCTTCACTAATTGAATCTGTGTGACATCACCTCTCAGCTGTTCGGATCGCCATTTAAACCGCCGTTAACGCGGCGCTAAGAAGTGCTGTGAGCAGATCACCCTGCAAGCGGGAGCCTTCCCTTCACTAATTGAATCTGTGTGACATCACCTCTCAGCTGTTCGGATCGCCATTTAAACCGCCGTTAACGCGGCGCTAAGAAGTGCTGTGAGCAGATCACCCTGCAAGCGGGAGCCTTCCCTTCACTAATTGAATCTGTGTGACATCACCTCTCAGCTGTTCGGATCGCCATTTAAACCGCCGTTAACGCGGCGCTAAGAAGTGCTGTGAGCAGATCACCCTGCAAGCGGGAGCCTTCCCTTCACTAATTGAATCTGTGTGACATCACCTCTCAGCTGTTCGGATCGCCATTTAAACCGCCGTTAACGCGGCGCGCCCGCGCCTTGCGGGCCCGCGCCTGAGGGCCTCGCAAGAGGGCCCTTTGGCGTGGCCCTTAGGTGGGGCACGTAGGCGTCTCATAGGTAAATGCAAGAGTAAAACAACAGTTTTCAGAAGATAAGGTATTTTCATCTCTCATAATATATCTTTCTAACAAAACAATATGTATCAAACCTTGGTTGTTCCAGTTTGCTGTTGTCTGGTTTACTTTTTACCTACTAACCCCTACTTTCTCCCTTACAATGTACCATTGTGGATTCAGCCAACTTTATATTTCCTTCAGCCACAATGCTCTCAAACATTTTCCCACTACTTTCACTTCTCACGAAAGAACAACACTCAAAAATCTCAAAATTACAAACTTCATTCTAAAAACTCTCAAATTATTTCAATGCCTGTAGAATATATAGATATTGAGCTTATCAATGCTAGATCTGTATGTAACAAAATTCAAACAATAACTGATCTTATTCAGGATCACCATCCAGACATTCTTTGCATAACAGAATCGTGGCTCCATTTAACTGATAATGTGTTAATTAATCAGCTGGTTTCAGACAGTTATATAGCTTACAATTGCCCACGATCTCGTAAGCGTGGAGGAGGAGTGTTAATAATTGCAAAGAAGTTCCTTAATTTCAAAACACATAGCTTTTCAGACACTCCTCAAGGTAACACAATTAGTATTATGAACAAATACATGTCACTTTGCCTTACTTATAGAGCACCAAAAGCACCACCTGAAGAATTAGCTTCAACACTTGAAACTGTTTGTGCCATATCTGCTATTAACAAATCCACAATTTTATTAGGTGACTTTAACCTTAAGTCCACCAACATTAAAGATGCAGAAGCCTTCCTTCAAGCTATGTCCTCTCTTAATTTCTCACAAATAATTGATGTCCCAACACACAGTCACGGCTCTACACCTGATCTGATCTTCGCAAACAACGAACTGATTTCAACAGGCTCATTATCAATTCCTACAGTTATACCAGTACCATGGTCAGACCACTACCTAATTAAAATAAGATTACTTCTACAGAATAATTGGTGCAACAAGCATGATTTTAGCTCTCAAATACAGAGGCGATTCAAAAAATTTGACAAAGATAATTTTTTAAAGGACACATTAGAACATCTTAATTCTGAGTCAAACAATATTGAATCTCAAGTTAGTAACTGGAACAACACTTTATCTAGTGCTGCCACAGCACCCATCAGTACAAAGAATATCCAATACAAAAAGAAACAAAACAAGCCTTGGTTCTCTGCTCACCTTCGAAAATTGAAAAGAAATCTCAGAAAGCTAGAACGGAAATGGCGAAAATTTAAGACAACAGATATACAGAAGTTATATTTAGAAATGCAAAGTCAATATATGGAACATATTAATCATGCTAAAAAGGAATTCCATACAAATATTATTAACACATCATTAAATAAGCCAAGAGAATTATTTGAAATAGTCAAGATACTTACAAAAGAGAAATTAACAGATGAAGATGTACAAATTGATCCACAAAAATTTGCAGAATATATCAAGGAAAAATTTCACTCTATTAAAACAATCATTGACAATACTACAATTTCACAAGTTTCTCAATCTAGAATTTGGGAAAAATTTCACTCTCCTTCAAATGAACAAATTTCTCGCATTATTTCTGCTATTAATACTAGCACCGCTCCCTCAGACCCTTGCCCTGTTTCTTGGGTCAAAGCTTCCAAATCAAGCTTGATACCATACATAAACAATATTGTGATGAATTCTCTTTCCCAAGGTCTTATGCCTACACAACTAAAGCAAGCGACAGTTAGACCTATTCCAAAGAAAACAACTATCGACAAAAATAATCCTGCTGCTTATCGTCCAATTTCAAGTTTACCTTTTCTAGCAAAAATCATAGAAAAAGTAGTCCAACAGCAATTACAAGATCACATTGATAATCATGCACCCCTAGATAATAATCAACATGGTTTCCGTCCTAATCATGGCGTTGAAACTCTTTTGATTTATCTTTTTGATAATATACTCCGTACTATAGATAACAAAAAAAAAGGGATTCTATTGATCTTTGTAGACATTTCATCAGCTTTTGACACAGTTAACCACCAAATTCTCCTTGAGAGACTACGAATAATTGGTATTCATGGTGTTGTTCTCAAATGGTTTCAATCGTACCTTTCTGACAGAGAGATCAGAGTAAAAGTAGGATGTAAGACTTCACAATCTATAAAGGTACTGCAAGGAGTCCCTCAAGGTTCCGCCCTCTCTTCTCTTCTTTTTAATATATACATTCAACCAATTTGTGATATAATAAAAGCCTACAATATACAATACACTATTTATGCAGATGACATTCTAATTTTTATGCCTTTTTCAATTAACAACCCTCTATATTCAAATATCTCTCGTTGTCTAACTGAAATGACAAGATGGTGTAAGAAGAATAATTTTTCAATTAATTACAGCAAAACAGAGGCCCTCATTATTACTCGTAACATGGAATTCATACATCCTCCAAACATTACAGTTGATAACGCAACTATTCCAATTAAAACAGAGGTTAAGTATCTTGGTGTTACTCTAGACAGTGAGTTAAATCTCAAATCGCATATTAATAAAACAATAAAAAATTCGTATTTCAGAATGCGTATTATAAGGAGACTAAAACCACTGCTTTCATATGATCTGTTTCGTACTGTCTGTCAAGCGCTAATAACCCCTTTGCTGGATTTTTGCAATCCAATATTCCTTGGATTAACACTGCAAGCTTTAAAACCTTTGCAATTGGCTCAGAATACTGCAGCACGAATTATTTCTGGATCTTATATTCATGAACATATTACGCCAGTTTTGAAGGATCTTCACTGGCTACCAATCCTAACTCGTATCAAATATAAAACAATTATCAACATCTTTAAAATAAAACATCACATTTCAGCCAATAGTCTTTACTCCCTCATTTTTATTGACCCCAGTTCTCGACCAAGAAGAAAGTGTACATCTCATAGATTAAGTTCTTCAAGTAACTTCAAAAATACACTCAAGGTCACTACAGAGAGAGCATTTTCATTAGCTGCACCAATTTTATGGAACTCTCTTCCAGATGAATTAAGATCATCAACCGAACTCAAAGACTTTCGGAAGCAATTAAAAACTTTGCTTTTTATTGAAAATTATGGGCACATTACTTAATTTTATGATTTACCTACCCACTACAAATAATTATATTAGTGTTTTTGTTATATGTTATTTGAATTTTAAATTTGTAATTAACAAACGTTTATTGTAATGCTTATTGTGTTGTATGACTATATGTTACAATGTTTGTATTTTTCTTCTTCTTACAAGATGTTTTCTTTGTTTTGTACTTTCACCGCCTTGATTTTATGATAAGGCGATATATAAATACAGTTAAATAAATAAATAAATAAATAAATAAATAAATAGCTTGGTACGGCTCTGGGTAAAAGGTACTACTTAAATCCAAGGACATAACTAGTGCACATTTGCCTTGATCTAGGATGCTGTGTATATCATCTAGTAAGGTCCTTCTTTGGTAAGCACTGAACCAAATTATTTTAGCCTGTTTTTTTTTTTAACTTATCATTCTCCTCCACACATTCGTCCTGTTTTCGTGTCAGTCTTAAATCCCACTTTTTCCCTCTCTCCTTTTACTGACATATCTGAAAAAGTCTTGCCCCTCATCTGCTTTAAGTATCTTTTCTTCCACTTGCATCACTGCTGATCTTTGCTTTTAATTTAATCAGTGCTAATCTTTTTCTTTAATTTGTCAGTCATTTCCTTTGAAAACCATGCCGGTCTCCTCTTCCTCTTACTTTTATTTGCAACCTGTTTCTGATGCTTTGAAGGATATGTATTTCAACAGATAGTTGCCTGCCAGAGATAGGAATGGGTGGTAGGCATAAAACATTTAGATCTTCCACTCCCCCTCCACTTCTCCCTATCCTCTGAGAAAACTGTGCTCTATAGTGCATACGTCTGATCACAAGTTCCCCAGACTCATCCTAGATGACCAATCTTTAGCAAAAGGATTTAAGGGATGATTCAGGAATACAGAACAGTTTGACTCTTTGTGATGCTGAATACATCATATAAACGTGGGAATACACAGTAAAATGCGTGCAGAATTTATTTATTTAATATCTTTTCTATGCCGCGCTCTTTAAAATCAGTGCGGTTTACAGGCAAGCAAAAACCCCTCACTGTACATTACAATGAACAAGTGGTGTAGCTTGGGACTAACATGGGTAACGATACGCAGGCTGGGCACTCAGGACACAAATACAGTATTGACCAGAGTTGCTCAGCAACTATTTACAGGCATAGACAGCTATATATATGGCTGGCTATTCAGTAAAGATAAATTAAGAGTCTTAAAGAGCTACTGTTTTACAACACAATGGGATCCACTGAAAACAAACCAAACTATTATTAAAGAAACTCAGATAATTCAGTATACATACTAGTTTCTCTAATAAGCTGTGCCTCAAATGCAATATTGATGGAGCATAATAAATAGAGAAAACATGATGCCCAGGGCAAACTTTCCTAACCCAAGTTTACTGTGTTACAAAGCAGTGATGAACTGCATTTCTTTATATTTATGACTAAACTGTTGAGAGACCATTAAAATCTTCCTTGCTTCCAGTCAATATTCACCCTTGCTAGAACAAACCTTTGCTCATTTCAAATAGATTAGAAGGAACTTCTGGAAACACTCAGCAGATCAGAAAATTTACCCGAAAAGAAGTCATCTATACAACCCTCCCCAGTGACTGTAGGAGATGCCAGTTCAAGCAAGGTGACTGAAAGGATGCTTTCAATGGGATAGACTAAGATCTCAGGAATCATAAAGAAAGGAACGGAGAATAAAATCAAGGATGTTATAATGCCTCTATATCGTTCCATGGTGCGACAGCACCTTGAATATTGTGTGCAATTCTGGTTGCCACATTTTAAAAAGGATATAGCAGAATTAGAAAAGGTATAGAGAAGAGGCATCAAAATGGTAAAGGGGATGGAAGGATACCCCTATGAGAAAAGGCTGAAAAGGTTAGGGCCCTTCAACCTGGAAAAGAGATGACTGAGGGGAGATATGATAGAGGTCTATAAATTAATGAATGGAATGGAACGGGTAAACATAGATTGGTTGTTTACGTCATCAAAATATAGAAAGACTAGGGGACATGCAATGAAGCTATGGTGTAACCTATTTAAGACTAATAAGAGAAACTATTTTCTCACTCAATGCGTAATCAAACTCTAGAAATTTGTTACCAGAGGATGTAGTAAAAGCTGTTAGTGTAGCTGGGTTTAAAAAAGGTTTGGACAAGTTCCTGGAGGAAAGGTCCATAAACCATTAGAGGGAGGAGTGGTCTAGTGGTTAGGACAAGGTACTTCAGGCCAGAGGGCCAGGGGTTCAAGTCCCACCTGTGGACAGCAATCTCAGGCCGGAGGGACTGGGATTTCTAGCCCTGTAGGCACTCCTTGTGGTCTTGGGCAAGCCACTTAACCCTCCATTGCCCATGTTCCCTGTAAGTATTAGTGTATGTGTCTCATATACCCTCATGTTAAATGTATCCCCCAATTGACCGCTTTGACCCAGTGAAAAGCAGGATATAAATACAGCTAAATAATAATAAATAAATTATTAAACAGGACCCGGGATATCTACTGCTTACCCCAGGACAAGCATTGTGGAACTTGTGTACCTTTTTGGGAACCTGACAGGTATTTGTAAGCTGGATTGGCCACTGATAGAAACAGGATACTGGGCTTGAGAGAACCTTGGTCTGATGGCATTTCTTATGTTCTTATGTTATCATCTTATGTAAGATTTCTGTGCATCCAGCGAAGAAGGACATACCTTTTTCACTTTGATTCTTGCTTACTGTTTTTCAAAGAATATATTTTGGAGGAATTATTTAAAACTCAATGTACAAGGTCAAGGTGGGTAGGAGGTTTTTGTTCTTTTATGTTTTCTTGAATTGTATAGTTTTCTATTTGAAAATATTAAATAAATGCTTTCAAAAATGTAGCTATTATTTCTATCCTTAAGGTTTTGTTGTGCACTGAGAACCCAGCCCCTGCAGATCTGCTATGAAAGCAGAGTTTCCTGTACTGAGATACTCAAAACGAATCCATATAATTATAGAGAAAATAAGAACCAGTTGCAAAAAAATGTTTCTTCCGAGGATGTATTGTGCTATACTGTAAAGCTATATACTTGGAGGAAGCACTTCAGCCAAGCCAGCTTTAAGGTGTGATGCAGTGAGGTTTTTCTCCCATTCTGGGTCTATGGCTAGGATGCAGGACTTCATTCCTTGGAGGGTCGCAAATAGGTCATATTTTTAGGATACCTCTAATGAATACAGTATGCATGAAATAGATTTGCATACAATGGACGTGGTATGCATTATTAATCTACATGTGGATCTCTCTCACATGTATTTATTAGGGACATCCTGAAAACTTGACTTGTTTGCTGCCCTCAAGGATTGAACTTGTGCACTCCTGGTCTATGGGAAAAGATCCTTTGAGCCCTAGTATTCACTTTTAGACTTCAAGGGCTGCAAAGAGTTCAGCTTTTCAGGATATCCCTAATAAATATGGATAAAATAGATCCGAATATGATAGAGGTCATATGCATGTAAATCTTTCTCGTGCATATTTATTAGGGATGTCCTGAAAAATCAACCCATTGGTGGCTCTTGAGAACTATCAGTAAATACAACTGCCTTAGAATCATTTAGGTCGAGATGTGCCTCTTTAATAGAAGCCTCCGTTTTGTGACATTCCCACTGAGCAAGTGTAGTAACTTCTCTGAAAGACCCCAACCCATTGCAACTCAGATGTTTAAAAGGGGTAGTGGTGGATAGGAAGAGGAATAGCTCAAGGCCTAAGCTGAAGAAGTGAAAATAGATAAAAAGGCAAAAGGACACATGATGAGGTGCAATATTGTCACTATCTGACTAGTGACTGGTGCGGCCCCTGGAACGTCCATGACATTCCCCGATGCTAAGCGGTTAGCAATGGGGCACGTAGCAGCATTAATCGGGGATATTCAGGGGCACTAACCATGTCAGTATGCTGAATATCCCATTCAGCAGCTTTTACACGGTTTACAGGTCTATAAACCATATAAATGCCTTTGAATATTTGGCCCTTACAGTGCAACAAAGGAAATTTTAAAACAAGTAAATCAACGGTAGCAAGTTTCTCATTACAAATGATATAGGGGCCAATTTTCAAATCAGTCTGTATTCAAACAGCACAGCAGTTAGCCATGGCACGTAAATACTGGTGGGATCCTAAGGGGCAGTATCTGGATCTGAGCTGCAGCTGAATAGCCAGACTAAGCAGTGGTTACCGGATAAATGGTGACGTCCAATTAGTGGTGATTTTCAGCTGTCGCTTATTCAGCTTCCAACTTAGGACAGCTTTTCAAGCAGCTGACCTCCCATTGGCTGGCCAGCTAAGGGCTTTGAATGTAAAGCCCATAGAGTTTCAGAGTCCTTGAACTTGGTGCGCTCCTCTGGGATTATTCTCCTCTTCGTATTTACTTTTTTGGGCTCCTGGACTGGGCACCTTACTCCTCTGCCCCTGCTGATGTTTGTTCTGCATAAAAGCTGCAATCCCCACCCCCACCCCACAAGTCCAGTAACCTGGCACATGGAACAAGCATCACGAGCCAATAGTGAACATAAGAACATAAGATATGCCATACTGGGTCAGACCAAGGTCCATCAAGCCCAGTATCCTGTTTCCAACAGTGGCCAATCTAGGTCATATGTACCTAGCAGTTTCCCCAAGAGACACAAGTTCCACAATGCTTGTACTGGGTCAAGCATTGATATCTTCGGTCACTTCTTAATAATGGTTTATGGACCTTTCCTCCAGGAACTTGTCCAAACCTTTTTTAAACCCAGCTACACTAACAGCCTTTATTACATCCTCCGGTAACAAATTCCAGAGTTTGATTACACATTGAGTGAAAAAATATTTTCTTTTATTAGTCTTAAATAGTTTACCCTGTAGCTTCATTGCATGTCCCCTAGTCTTTCTATATTCTGATAAGGTAAACAATCGATCTACGTTTACCCATTCCACTCCGTTCATTAATTTATAGACTTCTATCATATCTCCCCTCAGCCGTCTCTTTTCCAGGTTAAAGAGCCCTAACCTTTTTAGCCTTTCTTCATAGGAGTATCCTTCCATCCCCTTTACCATTTTGGTGGCTCTTCTCTGAACCTTTTCTAAAATCGCTATATCCTTTTTAAGATACGGCGACCAGAATTGCACACAATATTCAAGGTGCGATCTCACCATGGAACGATATAGAGGCATTATAATATCTTTTGTTTTATTTTCCATTCCTTTCCTTATCATACCTAGCATTCTATTTGCTCTCTTGGCCGCCGCTGCACACTGGGCCGAGGGTTTTAACATGGTATCCACAATGACGCCTAAATCTTTTTCCTGTGTGGTGGTTCCTAATGTGGAACCTTGCATCGTGTAACCATAGTTTGGGTTGTTCTTCCCTAGGTGCATAACCTTGCACTTGTCCACATTAAATTTCATCTGCCATTTTGATGCCCAGTCTTCCAATTTATCAAGATCCTCTTGCAATTTTTCACAATCCTCTTGGGTTTTAACAACTTTAAATAGTTTTGTGTCATCTGCAAATTTGATAACCTCACTCGTTATTCCACTTTCCAGGTCATTTATGAATATGTCAAAAAGCAGCAGACCCAGCACAGATCCCTGGAGTACACCACTATTCACCTTTCTCCATTGGGAAAATTGGCCATTTAGCCCTACCCTCTGCTTTCTATCTTTTAACCAGTTCCTGATCCACAATAGTACATTGCCTCCTATCCCATGACTCTTTAGTTTTGCCAAAAGTCTCTGATGAGGGACCTTGTCAAAGGCTTTCTGAAAGTCCAGATACACAATATCAACCGACTCACCTTTGTCCACCTGTTTATTCACTCCTTCAAAAAAACATAACAGATTAGTAAGACAAGATCTTCCTTGTCTAAAGCCATGTTGGCTGTCTCCCATTAGGTTGTGACTATCTACATGCTGAGTAATTTTATTCTTTATGATGGTTTCTACCATTTTTCCCGGTACTGACGTCAGGCTCACCGGTCTGTAGTTTCCCGGATCACCCCTGGAACCCTTTTTAAAAATTGGTGTTACATTGGCAATCCTCCAATCTTCAGGTATTAGAGATGCACTTCAGGTTTAGACAAAGATCAAATTCTTTTCGATCTCAAAAATATATCACTCTATGGGGGTCATTCCAAACAGCGATTAGCAGGAATATATGTCCAGTTTGGACGTACATCCCCCGTTAATCATTGTTAAGAACATAAGAACATAAGACATGCCATACTGGGTCAGACCGAGGTCCATCAAGCCCAGTATCCTGTTTCCAACAGTGGCCAATCTAGGTCATACGTACCTAGCAATATCCCCAAAAGACACAGGTTCCACAATGCTTGTACTGGGTCAAGCATTGATATCCTGGGTCCCTTTTTAATAGTGGTTTATGGACCTTTCCTCCAGGAACTTGTCCAAACCTTTTTTAAACCCAGCTATACTAACAGCCCTTACTACATCCTCCGGTAACAGATTCCAGAGTTTGATTACACGTTGAGTGAAAAAATATTTTCTCTTATTTGTCTTAGATAGTTTACCCTGTAGCTTCATTACATGTCCCCTAGTCTTTCTACACTCTGATAGCGTAAACAATTGATCCACGTTTATCCGTTCCACTCCATTCATTAATTTATAGACCTCTATCATATCTCCCCTCAGCCGTCTCTTCTCCAGGCTAAAGAGCCCTAACCTTCTTAGCCTCTCTTCATAGGAGTAGCCTTCCATCCCCTTCACCAATTTGGTGGCTCTTCTCTGTACTTTTTCTAATAACGCTATGTCCTTTTTAAGATACGGTGACCAGAGTTGCACACAATATTCAAGGTGCGGTCGTACCATGGAGCGATACAGAGGCATTATAATATCCTTTGTTTTGTTCTCCATCCCTTTCCTTATGATACCTAGCATTCTATTTGCTTTCTTGGCCGCCGCTGCACACTGGGCGGAGGGTTTTAACATGTTATCCACGATGACTCCTAAATCTTTTTCCTGGGTGGTGGTTTCTAATGTGGAGCCTTGCATTGTGTAACTATAGTGTGGGTTGTTCTTTCCTAGGTGCATAACTTTGCACTTGTCCACATTAAATTTCATCTGCCATTTGGATGCCCAGTCTTCCAATTTATCCAGATCCTCCTGCAGTTTTCCACAATCCTCATGGGTTTTAACAACTTTAAACAGTTTTGTGTCATCTGCAAATTTGATAACCTCACTAGTTATTCCCTTTTCCAGGTCATTTATGAATATGTCAAAAAGCAGCGGACCCAGTACAGATCCCTGGGGTACTCCACTATTCACCTTTTTCCATTGGGAATATTGGCCATTTAGCCCTACCCTCTGCTTTCTATCTTTTAACCAGTTCCCGATCCACAATAGTACACTGCCTCCTATCCCATGACTTTTTAGCTTCGCCAAAAGTCTCTGATGGGGGACTTTGTCAAAAGCTTTCTGAAAGTCCAGATACACTATATCAACCGACTCACCTTTCTCTACCTTCAAAAAAACATATCAGATTAGTAAGACAAGATCTTCCTTGTCTAAAGCCATGTTGGCTGTCTCCCATTAGGCCATGACTATCTACATGCTGTGTAATTTTGTTCTTTATGATGGTTTCTACCATTTTCCCTGGTACTGACGTCAGGCTCACCGGTCTGTAATTTCCTGGGTCACCCCTGGAACCCTTTTTAAAAATTGGTGTTACGTTGGCGACCCTCCAATCTTCGGGTATTACAGATGATTTTAATGAAAGTTCACAGATTACCAATAGCAGGTCTGCAATCTCATATTTCAGTTCTTTCAACACTCTGGGATGTATACCATCCGGTCCAGGTGATTTGCTACTATTCAGTTTATCAAATAGTTGTAATATATCTTCCCGGTGTAGCGATATTTCTCTCAATTCCTCTGCAGTATCACCTTTAAATACCACTTTAGTCTTGGGTAACATCCCTACATCTTCCTCAGTAAAGACCGAAGCAAAGAATTCATTCAGTCTCTCTGCTATAGCCTTGTTTCCTCTTACTGCCCCTTTTACCCCTCTATCATCTAATGGTCCAATTGACTCTCTCACAGGCCTTTTGCTACGAATGTACTTGAAAAAGTCTTTATTTCGTGTTTTTGCTTCCGTAGCAAGTTTCTTCTCAAATTCCCGCTTTGCCTGCCTTATCAATGCTTTGCATTTAACTTGCCAGTGCTTGTGCTGTTTCCAGTTTTCATCATTTGACTCTTTTTTCCATTTCCTGAAGGTTGCTTTTTTGGCAGCAACAGCCTCTCTGACCTCACCTTTAAACCATGCTGGCAGTTTTTTGGACTTTCTTACACTTTTCCTAATGCGTGGAATACAGCTGGTCTGGGCTTCGAGGATAGTATTTTTAAATAACACCCAAGCTTGCTGTAAGTCTTTAACCTTTGGAACCGCTCCTTTTAGTTTTTTCCTAACTATATTCCTCATTCTATCATAGTCTCCCTTTTGAAAGTTAAAAGGTAGTACTGTGGATGCCTTTACTATCTGTCCTCCACTAATTAAATCAAACATGATCATACTATGATCACTATTGCCAAGTGGTCCCAACACCCTTATTTCTTGCACCAGATCTGGCGTTCCACTAAGGACTAGGTCCAGTATGGTTTCCCCTCTGGTCGGTTCATGAACCAGCTGCTCCAAGAAGCAATCATTTATTCCATCTAGAAACTTTATCTCTTTAGCTTGTCCTGCTGTGACACTGACCCAGTCGATACCGGGGTAATTGAAATCACCCATTATTACTACTCTGTGGTGACTTTTGTTAGCTTCCTTGATTTCTTTGAGCATTTCATCATCCATTTGTTCATTCTGGCCAGGCGGTCGATAGTATACTCCAACTGCCATCACCTTCCCCTTCATAAATGGAATTTCAATCCATAGAGATTCTACAGCAAATTTTGTTCCCTGCAAAACTTTAATCCTTTCTGACTCCATGCCCTCTCTAACATAGAGCGCAACCCCTCCACCAATTTGATCAGCTCTATCATTACGATATAGTGTGTATCCAGGTATCACAGTGTCCCACTGGTTTTCCTCCTTCCACCATGTCTCTGAGAGTGCAATCATATCTAACCTCTCATTTAGTGCTATATATTCTAACTCTCCCATCTTATTGTTTAGACTTCTAGCATTGGCATACAAGCATTTTAGAGACTGTATTTTACTCATATTAATCTGGCTATTGGTAGGCAGGGGTAATTTGGAATCTTTATGCTCTGTCTGCTCCTTACTCAAGGGCATTTGGGCTACTATACTCCCTTTTGGAACCTCACTGCTTTTGGTAGTATCCTTCAAGGATACCTTTGTCCGAACCATGCACTCCTGGGTGACTGTCGGCTTTCCCCTAATTTCTAGTTTAAAAGCTTCTCTGTCTCTTTTTTAAAGGTTAATGCCAGCAGTCTGGTCCCATCCTGATTAAGGTGAAGCCCATCCCTTCGGAAGAGCCCCCCCTTTCCCCAGAATGTTCCCCAGTTCCTAACAAATCCAAAACCCTCATCCTTGCACCATTGTCTCATCCACGCATTGAGACTCCGGAGCTCTGCCTGTCTTTTGGGTCCTGCACGTGGAACAGGAAGCATTTCGGAGAACGCTATCCTGGAAGTTCTGGATTTCAACTTCCTACCTAAAAGCTTAAATTTAGCCTCCAGAACTTCCCTACCACATTTTCCTATGTCATTGGTACCAACATGTACCAAGACAGCAGACTCCTCCCCAGCACTATCTATGATCCTATCTAGGCGGTGCGTGAGGTCCGCTACCTTCGCACCAGGCAGGCATGTTACCAGGCGATCCTCACGTCCACCAGCCACCCAGCTATCTACATTCCTAATGATTGAATCACCAACTATAACAGCTGTCCTGACCCTCCCCTCATGGGGACATGGCCCTGGAGAAACGTCCTCGGTGCGAGAGGGTTTTACATCACCTGGAGGACAGGTCCTAGTTACAGGATCACTTCCTGCCACACCAGGGTGATGCTCTCCTGTCACGTTACCTCTCTCCTCCATGGCAACAGGGATGCTGCCAGACTGGAGGTGGGACTTCAGGACTATATCCCTGTAGGTCTCGTCCATGTACTTCTCTGTCTTTCTTATGTCTTCCAGGTCTGCTACTCTAGCCTCTAGAGAACAGACTCGTTCCCTGAGAGCAAAGAGTTCTTTGCACTTAGTGCATACGTAAGACCTCTCACCAACTGGGAGAAAATCATACATGTGACACTCAATGCAAAAGACCGGAGAACCCCCATCTCGTTGCTGGACTTCTGTCTGCATCTTAGTTTAAAGCTTGTGTTTAGGTCTTTTAAATTCTGTATATAATAAGGATTGGTGTGGATGCTTATACCAATAAAAGTGTATCTAATACCGCTAATACACTTTGTGTACCTGAAGCTTAAGTAATTAATCTCAGGTCCTCTGTGTATGACTGATTTGGATAACGAGCTGCACCTGAGAGCAGCCCCTTTCCTCTAAGATGTGCAAGTACCTATAAAACTACAATTACCCCAGGGGTGGGTGGGTGCTGGGGAGGGAGGGAGATAAGTCCTATTAAAGAGGGCAGTTACAAGGTACCCTGTCCTGAACCCTCAGCAGGGGGGAAGGGGGTACCACACAAAGCCCAGTTAGTTGAGAGAGGCAAGGTAAGTTATAGCTGAGAAGGCTGAACTAGCACACCACTAAGACAAACAATAAATACTTAAATAAACAGTTAGACAAACAATAAATAATTAATAAACAGCTAGAACTCACAGCAAGGTGTCACAGGAGACAAATATCCACTTCCCTAGCAGAGCACTGTAAAAAGCACTGCTCTTCTCTGATCAGAGAAAAGCAGACTAAAACAGACTATGCACACGTGGAGGAAACAGGAAGAAGGCTACACAATACCTCAGCAGGGGGGGGGGAGGGGGAGGATTCACTCAGGCAGGCTAGGACAGGAAAAAGGTTTAACACACAGCAGGTTCTGGGGAGAGAGATTTAATTTAAAATGAACAGTTAACCTGGCTACCACACAAAGCCCAGTTAGTTGAGAGAGTTAGCCGATTCTGTCCCCTAAGCTCCCCGCACATACAGGGCAGATGTACGGGGAGCTCTGGATGGAGGTAGGAGAGGGCGGCGACAGGGCAAAGAGTGGGCAGTGCAGAGGCAGGCCCATGGCGCCGGACGTACAAGGCCTATCCAGGTCATGGCCCTATACATCCGGCTTGGGGGAGATGGCTGGAGAACTTAGTGGCCTAGTGGTTGGGACAAGGAACTTCAGGCCGGAAGGTCAGGGGTTCAAATCCCACTAGAGGACAGCAACCTTGGGCTGGAAGGACTGGGGTTTCTAGTCCCACAGGTGCTCCTTGTGGTCTTGGGCAAGCCACTTAACCCTCCATAGTCCATGTTCCCTGTAAAATAGTTATCTCCAAGTTATAATGCCCTGTTCAATGTAATTTCAGTTTGTTCAATGTAAACCACACTGATGCAGAATAGCATGGTATATAAGAGAATGTAAATAAATAAATAAATAACTTATTCCACCTTGGAGGTGGAATAAGTCCCCCTGACATTGGCAGCTAGCACTGGAGGAGCCCCCCCCCCCCGAACAAGTTAGCCAAAGGAGGAGAATTCCTGCTGCTGATCCCAGAGGTAGCAGGCCACTCCGGGGGTTGGGTGGTGGGGAAAAGCAATTTCAGTGTATTGCGGGGGATTGGGACTCCTGCATGGTGTTCCAGTGCTATGGCAACAGGATGCTGGGCACCGGGGCTCCAGCAGGAGCATGGGGAGAGTTAGCCAGGGTAAGCAAAGCACCTCAGAGTCATCTGGCCCTTCTAAGTGCTCTGATTCTGCTCCCGCAGGAACATCTAGCTCCTGCGGGTGCAGAATTGGGGCCAAATCCAGGCCGTCCAGATTTTGGACATCCGGATGGCCCGGACGTGCCCCTATCAGAATGGACCTCCACACCTCTCAAGTAGAGATATAAGTTGGGAAATATCTGCTCTCCTCTCCAAAAGGACAAATACCAAAGTAGTTTAGAGACCTATCAAAAAGCATGGGAGGTAGGTCTCACTCATGATTACTAAAGAGCACTAAGGTGTTGCATCTAATGTGCCAATAGCTCCAAAATCACAGCATGTTAAGAGCAACACCACTGCATTAACCCTCAGGGGCGTGGACAGCATTTTTCCAGCAGTTACCATAGTTCTGGTAGATCCTCCTCTACTGCTATTCCTCTCTCAGTCCAGTCTTTACACTGATGACTCTCAGATCTACCTCTCTACACATGATATCTCTCCGGCAATCCAGGCCCGGATCTCTGACATTGCTGCATGGAGTCTCACTGCCATTTGAAACTGAACATGGCCTAAACTGAGCTTCTTATTCTTCCCCCTAAACCCACCTCCCCCCTTTCTCCTTTCTCAATCTCTGTGGATAACACTTTGCTACTCCCTGTTTCCTTGACTTGCAACTTGGGGGTCATCTTTGACTCCTCCCTCTCCTTCTCCACACACATTCAACTAGGGTTGCCAACTGGCCGGTTTTCAGCCGGCCTGGCTGGTTTTTCCATGGCCAGGCCGGCTGCCGGCGCAGAGGCAAAACCGGCCCTTGAAAAGCCGGTGTTTTTGCTCTGGCCGCAATATCGGGAGCGGCCAGAGCAAAAAAACCGGCTTTTCTCCCAACCTGGAGGGCTTCAGAGGGAGCCGGGGAAGCCCGCGCGAGGCCCCGGCTCCCTCTGAACAGCTGCCAGCGTGAAGAGCCTTTTCCTTCACGCTGGCGGCTGTTCCTGTGAAGCTGCGATTGGTGGAAAAGGTTAAAGGCAATGCCTTTAATAGCAAAATAGCAAATAGCAATGCCTTTAATAGCAAATAGCAAATAGCCTTTAATAGCAAATAGCAATGCCTTTAATAGCAAAAACAAAACTTAAGTTCAAGACACAGAACCTCACCGATACACAGCAATGTAACACAATTAGCATCAAGAACAAGAACATTGCAATCTGCCTAACCTACAGAGCACCCCGCGCTCCACCCGACGAACTAGCCTTCACACTCGAAGAAGCCTGTGCCATAACAACAAACAACAAACCAGCACTACTAATAGGAGACTTCAACCTCAAGTCCACCAATACAAAAGATGCAGAGGCCTTCCTTCAAGCAATGACCTCACTTCAATTCACACAGATAATCAATGCACCAACACACAGACTTGGATCATCCCCAGACCTCATCTTCGCATCAAACTACCTAACATCAAGAGACCTAATTTCTACACCCACCATCACCCCAGTACCATGGTCTGACCATTACTTAATCGAGACAAAGCTGCGATCACAAGAGGACCAGACAATCGAAAGAGCGAACATCCCACACACACAAAGACGATTCAAGTCCTTTGACAGGGACGAATTCATACAGGACACAATACAACACTTGAACATTGACACAGAGGACCTGGAGAAACAAGGTTCCAACTGGAACAGCATTTTAGCTTACGCCGCCAAAACATCCAATGGCGGGACCGTGAAACAACACCACAACAAGAGACAAAACAAGCCTTGGTACTCAGCAAAAATACGACAGGAGAAGAGGGAGCTCAGGAAGATTGAACGGAGATGGAGAAAAAACAAAACAACTTCCGACCAACATCTTTACCTAACAAAGCAAAAACAATACAATGAACACATCAACCAATCAAAGAAAGAATTCCACACAAACATGATAAATACTTCCATCAACAAACCCAGAGAACTTTTCGAAATAGTAAAGATCCTCACAAAAGAGCAAGCAACAGAAGGGGAAGTACAAGTTGATCCACAGAAATTCGCCGACCACATCAAAGACAAATTTCACTCCACAGAGCGAACAACACCCAGTGGAACCACCAGAATGAACGTACACCCCAAAACCTGGGGCACATTCTACTCACCCTCAACAGAACAGATATCCCACATCATCTCCACAATCAACACAAGCACTGCTCCTACAGACCCATGCCCAGTGTCATGGGTCAAAGCCACCAAATCAAACTTCATCCCAACCATTCACAAAATGGTACACAACTCACTCACTCAAGGACTCATGCCAAAGCAACTGAAGCTTGCCTCAGTAAGACCAATCACAAAGAAAACAACTCTCGACAAAAAAGATCCAGCAGCATACCGACCAATCTCCAGCATACCCTTCCTTGCAAAAATAATCGAAAAAACGGTCCAACTACAACTTCAGGAACACATCGACAAACACGAAACACTCGACGACAACCAACACGGATTTCGTCCCAACCATGGAGTCGAAACTCTACTGATCTACCTCTTCGACAGCATCATATGAATAATTGACAACACCAGGAATGGAATTATAATGATCTTCATCGACATCTCCTCAGCTTTCGACACAGTTGACCACAATACGCTCCTGGAGAGACTAAAGAACACTGGTATACACGGTATCACATTGAAATGGTTCCACTCGTACCTAACCGAAAGACAGCTACAGGTCAAGGTGGGACACGACACCTCCCGACCCATAAATGTCCAACAAGGAGTACCGCAAGGATCAGCACTCTCAGCACTCCTATTTAACATCTACATCCAACCAATATGCAACATTATGAAAGAGAACAACATTCAATACACAATATACGCAGACGACATCATGATATACACCCCGATATCAATCGACAACCCGGACTTCTCTAAGATAACAGACTGCCTTACCCAAATGACGAGTTGGTGCCAAAACAACAACCTCGCAATAAACTACAACAAGACCAAAGCTTTAATCATCACTCGGAACCAAAGCTTCATATACCCACCAAACATAAAGATACAAAGCACTACGATACCGATAAGATCAGAGGTGAAATACCTTGGGGTTACTCTGGACAATAAACTCAATCTCAAACCACACATAGACAAAACAATCCAAAAAGCCTACTACAAGATGCGAATTGTCAGGAGACTGAAACCACTCCTCGCCCCAGAACACTTCCGTACCATCTGTCAAGCCCTGATAACCCCACTACTGGACTTCTGCAATCCGATATACCTTGGACTACCGAAACAAGCCCTCAAACCACTCCAACTGGCACAAAACACTGCAGCACGAATAATATCCAGAGCTGCAAGACAGGAGCACATCACACCTACCTTAAAGGACTTACACTGGCTTCCAATCAGTGCACGCATCAGATACAAGACTATCATAAACCTATTTAAGATAAAACAGCACACATCAGCCAACAGCCTCCACACGCTCATACAACCAGAAACCAGCACACGTCCTAGAAGAAAACAAACACACAACCGAGTCAGTACCCCAAATGAATACAAGCACACACGCAAGGACACAATAGACAGAGCACTCTCCATGGCTGCTCCAACAATATGGAACAATCTACCGGACGATTTGAGGGCAACTCCAGACCTCAAAGACTTCAGAAAACAGCTGAAAACCATGCTGTTCATAGAGCACTATGGACACATCACATAACCTAAGAGAATGTACAACAGCTCACCATACCCCTAAACACTGTATGTATATAAAATGTGTTTTTAGCACCACTGTAGATAGCCCACTTTGTACATAGCTCAAACAATTCTAGCACACAACTCAGCCCACACACATCTAAGTCTCACCCTCACTGCATGTATAACACACCCACTTTACCTGATTGCTTGCTGTGATACCACCTTGATTATTAAGATAAGGCGGTTTAGAAATACTGTTAAATAAATAAATAAACATCTTTGCGTTTTTGTTTAGTGCAAGAGGAAATTACTTTATAGTTTTATTTCTCCAGTGTTGTACATTTCATGTTTGGATTTTGGGGTTCCCAGTTTAATTATTATATGACCAAGGAAGTTAGCCTACACGTATCCTTGGTAATTTTTGTGGGTGGGGCTGGGGGCGGGGCAGGGGTGGGACTAGGGGCGGAGAATGGGTGGAGCATGGCGAGCCACAGGTGTCGGGTTTTTCTCAGTGAAAAAGTTGGTAACCCTACATTCAACTGATAGGAGTTGTTGCTGAATATCCAGGTTTTAACTATCTGGATACTGTCACTTAATATCCCACTGAGATTTAGGCACCATGGCTGACTGCTATGACATCTGAATATCAGCCATTTTGAAAATCGACGCCAACATTTCTACTGTATGTTAAAACGTTTACTTCACCTTCAGGGATGAAGTAAAGATTCTGTGCAAAGCTGAACATAATAAAGACTGCACTACAATTTAGCGACTGCTGCATCGGATGTAATTCCTTATGCAGCTCATTATCATACATTTCTATGGTCACTGCACTATGATTAGCACACTGCATTTCTTAATACAGATTTTGGGTGAGCTAAAAATCCTTTCTACATTGGGAGTTCTTAGCATACCGAAAAATTGTGCTAAACCTAAAAAACTCCTGCACTGCATTTAGCACAGTTTATCACATTGGCCTGTAAGGTGGTACCTGAAGCAATGGAGAGGGGGGTGACCTGTCCAAGGTCGCAAGATGTGCCGGCAGTTCTCCCGCTGCTTCTAATGCAGTAGGACAAGAATGTTTTCTAGCATAAACCATCTTCTCAAGGTTACACAAGCATGGTGCAGTTGCTCAAATCTCCAAGAGACTATAAGACACAGGCTTGTTTGTTGCAGTGCTTCCTGTCTATTCCCAGTGACGAAGTCACTGGTAGCTTATGAGAAAAGGAGGAAAATAAAACCAGCTGTTTTCTACTCTCTATCTTCGTTTCTGGGTGCTTCTGACTTTAGCAACGAACTTCAGGAGGCAGATAATCGAAGTGAACTTTATGTACAGTATTTGAGCCAAAATTTTGCCTTTCCATGTCTTCCAACCCCTCCCCCCAGGAGTTTTGTTAGTATGCAGTGCAAAAGCCCCTCCTGTAGTGAATGTGGTGGAATTACAAGGGATAAAAGAACTGGCCTGCAGACACACCAGGAGAATGGTCCTGCGGGAAATCTGACTTGCACACAGTTTTCTCATTTATTCTGACAAACCGACGAGAAGCTGTCAAATCCAGCAGCCCCACCACAATTCCAACAGTAACTGAAGGCTTAATTCATTTTTATCTTATTGGGGCAATTTTTGCTGTTGGCTCACATTTGTACAGCCATCAGTTCATATAGCATTAAAGGAATAATTCATATTTACCAAATAATTCACCTAGGAGCCAAAATGTACTCTTTGACAGCTAATGTGAAGTCATACATCTCTGATACATTTGCCAGGAAAGGACAAGTCATTCAGTCTGATTACCAAAAGATGGACACTCAGAATAGGATGTTTTGGCCCCTTGCTGTCCGAATCCTTGTCCTGAATACAGAGCCTTTTGTAAAACACTATAAAGACTTGCAAGGCTGCATGTGGATTCATTGGCACATTCAGTTTTAAAAAGTGGCACGTGGGGTAAAAGAATATCCTGCTCTCCCTCAAAGTTGTGTGGCAGCAACTTTTTAAAATTGTTCCTCATGGCAGAATCAATCCTCTTCTCTCTGACACGCTTCTGAGAACAACAGATGTTCCCCCTATCCTGATAGCCCCTCCAACAGCAGGCCCTCCCTGACATGAAAAAGGCCTCCTTGAATACACCCCCAAAACATCAATACCCTCCAGTGGGCTCCCCAACATGAAAAGGCCCCCCCTTGACATCATAAACTCCCCCCTGTGGCCCCTCCACCCTCCCAATCCCACCTCTGGCACTTCTCTGGGATCTGTAGTTGTCTAGGGAGAGCAGGAGTGATCCCCAGTCACGCCTGTTCCTTGTGGCTCTGTTTTAAGAATGGTGCCTTGATCCTCAGCACAAAATAATCTATTATGCCCTTATCATGTTGCAAATTGATTATCGTAAATCCATCTATACAGGAATTGAAGCAGGTGGCATCAAACATCTTTAGAAAGTCCAGAATACAGCAGAATACAGCAGTTAGAATTCTACTACTACTACTAATCATTTGTATAAAGCTACAAAGCAAGTGGAGGAGTAGCCTAGTGGTTAGAACACTGGCTTGGTAACCAAGCAACCAGGGTTCAAGTCCCACTAGCACTCCTTGTGGCCTTGAGCAAGTCACTTAACCCTCCATTGCCTCAGAAGAAAGGCCTGGCAATCTACTTCCAGTGACACTGCCAAGAAAACCCAGGAGCTTCTGGGTCACCAGGAGTCAGGACTGACTCAAAGGCACACATTGCATTTTACAAAGCATAAGCAGCACTGTACAGAGACATGTAAGAACATAAGAAATGCCATACTGGGCCAGACCAAGATTCATTATGCCCAGTATCCTGTTTCCACCAGTGGCCAATCCAGGTCATAAGTACGTGCCAGGTTCCCAAAAAGGCACACAGGTTCCACAATGCTCATCCCGGGGTAAGCAGTGGATTTCCTGGGTCCTTTTTAATAATGGTTTATGGACCTTTCCTCCAGGAATTTATCCAAACCTTTTTTAACCCCAGCTACACTAACAGCTTTTACTACATCCTCCGGTAACAAATTCCAGAGTTTGATTATGCATTGAGTAAAAAAACGTTTTCTCTTATTAGTCTTAAATGGGTTAAATTGTAGCTTCATTGCGTGTCTTCTAGTCTTTTTCCATTTTCGATGATGTAAACAACTGATCTATGTTTACCCATTCCACTCCATTCATTAATTTATCATATCCCCCCTCAGCCATCAGCCATTTATTTCCAAGTTGAAGAGACCCAACCTTTTAAGCCTCTTCTCATAGGGGTATCCTTCCATCCCCTTTTCCATTTTTGTCACGCGTCTCTGTACCTTTTCTAATTCTGCTATATCCTTTTTAAGATATAACGACCAGAATTGCACACAATATTCAAGATGCAGTGCACCACGGAACGATACAGAGGCATTATAATATCCTTGCTTTTATTTTTTATTCCTTTTCTCATGATTCCTAGCATTCTATTTGCTTTTCTGGCTGACTTTGCACACTTGGTAGAGGGTTCCAATGTAGTATCCACAATGATGCCTAAATCTTTTTTCCTAGGTGGTGGTTCCTAATATGGAACCTTGCATCGTGTTTCCTACATGCATAACTTTGCACTGGTCCACACTTACATTTCAGCTGCCCTTTGGACGTCCAGTCTTCCAATTTATCATGGTCCTCTTACAATTTTTCACATCCTCTTGGGTTTTAACAACTTTGAATAATTTGGTGTCATCTGCAAATTTGATCACCTCACTCTTTATTCCTATTTCCAGGTCATTTATGAATATGTTAAAAAGCAGCGGACCCAGCACAGATCCCTGGGGTACTCCACTATTCACCTTTCTCCACTGAGAAAATTGGCCATTTAGCCCTACCCTCTGCTTTTTATCTTTTAACCTTTTCCTGATCCACAATATTACACTGCCTCCAATCCGATGACTTTTTAATTTGGCCAAGAGTCTCTCAAAAGGGACTTTGTCAAAACTTTCTGAAACTGGATCACCTCTGTCTACCTGTTTATTCAGGCCTTCAAAAAAATTTAACAGATAAGTAAGACAAGACTTTCCTTGGCTAAATTCATGTTGGCTTTCTCTCATTAAACTATGACTATCTACATTTCAGTAATTTTATTCTTTATAATGGCTTCTACCATTTTGCCCGGTACTGACATCAGGCTCACCGGTCTGTAGTTTCTCAGATCACCCCTAAAATCCTTCTTATAAATTGGTGTTATATTGGCCATTCTCCAATTTTCCGGTACACCCGACCATTTTAATGATAGTTTCACAGATTACTAATAATAGGGCTGCAATCTCATATTTCATTTCTTTCAACACCCTTGGATGTATACTATCTAATCCAGGTGATTGGCTAATCTTCAGTTTATCATATAGTTGTAATACATCTTCCCGGTAAGAGATGTAAGAGATGGTCACTGCTCATCAGAACTTATAGTCTAGTCAAGACAGACAACACAACAGCTGGGGCTATGTCTAGGGGAATGGTGAGGAAACACATAGTTGGAAGGCAGGAGACTATATGGATCAAGAGCCAAACAGGATTCTCCTTCATGCCAATAAATTAGATCACGTGACCGTCACTCCATTTTTGTTACAATATCATTGGCTTCCAGCATCCTTCCAGATACAGTTCAACATCCTAGTTCTAGTCCATAAAGCTTTATAACTAACCATTTCTTCATATCCATCATCCTTGTCTGTGTCCTCCGTTCTCTTCACCAGACTCATTTATGCATCACTTAATTTTCCTACGCCAGATTGGAATTAACAAGAGCTGCTCTTTTCTTCTTGATAGCACCCACTCTCTAGAACGCATTCCCTCACTCATTTCATTTAGAAACTTATAAAAAATTCAGAGCAACCTTGAAAATCAATCTGTTCCAACTGGCATTCAAGTGTAGTTGAGCGCTGGCTGGGGTCAGTGGCTGCAGACATCTCTACCTCTACCCTCTTTATTTACTAGTTTCTGACTTTTATTTATTTATTTTTTTTTTATACCGCGCTCTTTAGAATCAGTGCGGTTTACATGTATACTAACAGGTACTTTTTATTCCCTTGTCCCCGAAGGGCTCACAATCTAAGTGTACCTGAAGCAATGGAGGGTTAAGTGGCTTACCCAAGGCCACAAGGAGTGGCCATGGGACTAGAGACCCCAGTCCCGCCGGCCTGAGGTTGCTTGTCCCCATGTGGGAACTGAACCCCCAGCCTTCCGGCATGAGGTAACCTGTCCCAACCACTGAGCCACTCCTCCCTCACTGAAGGTGGTGGATGCTTGGAATGCCCTCCAAATAGAAATGCTGGGGGCAAATACAGTGACAGAATTCAAAATAGCACGAGACAGACACAGTGGATTCCTTTATAGCAACAGGATAGAATCAAAATAACCTTAACTGTTTCTGCTATCTCAACAAATAGGGGTGACCTGCACGGAGCGGTGGGTACACCCCTAAACAAAGGCATGGGGAGCAGTGACCTGCACAGAGCAGTAGGTGCACCTACCTCTTGCCACCTTGCTGGGCAGTGTAGTTGGACCATGATGGTCTATCTGCTGTCATATACTATGTTACTGTGTTCACAAGGAAGGGTGTAACGAGAGATTAACATAGAAGACCCCTAATATGACAACAGGATGAAATCAAAATTTTGATATAAGGATAATGGTCATTTTATTCTATGCTTTATACCGCCTTGAATGCATTTGCATATAGCAGTGTAGAAGAATTTTTAACTAAATAAAATATAGAGCATTTCTGTTTCACACAAGTTAAATGACTTTTGAACATCAAAAATAAGGCATGAAATGTAAGCTGCACGAAGCATCAATTACAACCCTTGCCACTTGACTGAGTAGACTAAATGGGCCACGCTGCTCTTCACCTGACATCACTATGTTACCATGAGAGAAGATAAGACAGGAAATGAGGAGTTGGCAGAGCTGTATGTGGAAGTGGATAGGGAATCAGTGTAATGATTTGAGGAGAGGAGAAAGGATACAAAATTAAGAGAAGCGACTTTCTAGGACAAGGGTTCTCAACCCAGTCCTCGGGACACACCAAGCTGGTAAGGTTATCATATCAACCACAATGAATATGCACAGAGGATCTCTAAAGAAAAAAAGCGGGGACTTTCCTTTCCTTTCTTCTTTCCTTTTTTATACAAATTGGAGTTCTTTTTCTCCTATGTTTTTTTTGTAACTTTTCCTTTATTAGGTTTTCAATATACAAACCAATCACACAATAACCAGGAAATACAGCAGAAACCCAGCAACCCCCAACCACCACCTCCACACAAAAGTAGCCCGCAAACATAACTACAGCAAAGCAGCATCCAACCCCAGATCCAAGCTGAGCACAAGCACTGACAAAGCACCCCAGTACCCCCCCTAAGATTCCATTCCTCCCCGTCAGAGCCATACTCTCACCCTCACCCCCCCCCTTTCATTCAGTCATCCATACTACCCCCTCTACCCGCACCCTGTGCCCTCCCCTCCCTCCTGCCACTTCAATAACCACCCATCATACCCCTTCCACAACTGCCGAACGTGCGGCACCTTGTGCGCCCCATAGGCCGCAATTTCACACATACCCCGTAATCCACTTAATCTCCCCACAATATCCCTCCTAGAGGGGGCAGCCTTATTCTTCCAGCGCAGTAAAATCTCCCCCGCGCTGCAGCAATACAATAACCAATCATCCGCTGCAACCCCCTTTCCCCCTCTCCATCCATTTCATTCAGCAAGACCATGGCGGGAGTCAAGACCACCGGGACCCCCGTCACCTCTCGGATAACCCCCTCCCAGTCCTCCCACATACTCCGCACTATCGGGCAGTCCCACAACAAGTGATACAAATCCCCCCTCCCCTTACATCCCCTCCAGCACTCTCCTGATTCCGCCCTACAGATGGCCCTCAATTTCCACGGGGTCCAATAAATTTGATATCTAATCTTCAAACTACTCTCCAGATAGGCCGTGCCTGGGGCCAACCTCTTAGACCACCCATAAATACCCTGCCATCTCTCCCTATTCCACTCCCCCCCCAAGATCCTCTCCCAGGCCGCTTCTCCCCGGATACCCGCCCCAACCCCCCCCCAGCTTAATCAATTCCCTATAGAATTGGGTAATGGCCCCCCTCCGCACCCCACTCGCCAAGAGTGCCTCAACCACCGTGGGCTCCTGGACTACCTCAGTCTTAACCTCCCGCCGACCTAAAAATGACATAACCTGCAAATAGGCAAAAAACCCTCTACCATCTAACCCAAATTCAGTTTGTATCTCCCCCCAACTCTTAAAATCCCCCCTCGCATGGTGTACCTGTCCCATAAACCGTAAACCCTTCCCCCTCCACTCCCGGAACACCCCCCCTCTTTCCCGGGGGCAAATTCCTGAACCCCCATAATAGACATTCCCCTAGTGTATCTCTTTCCCCCTAGTAACTGATGCCGCAACCGTACCCAGATCTCCTTCGTCAGGGCCCTAAAAGGATTTCCCTCCGTCCCCCTGTCCACCCCCCCTCCCGGATCCCAAATCCATTCAACCAGACTCCCCCCCCTGTCCTAACTCCTGCTCCAGCTGTACCCAGCGGGGAGTCTCCTCTTCCGCCCCCTGCCAACTTAACAGTGCCTGCAACTGAGAAGCTAAATAGTACTTTTCCAACCAGGGAACTCCCATGCCCCCTTCCTTACCCAGTCGAAACATTACCAGCCGCGCCACCCTCGGGCGCTTCCCTGCCCATATAAACTCCATCATGACCCTTTGCGCACGCTTCAAATAATTCCGGGACACTTTACACGGAAGGGAACTAAACAAGAACAAAAACCATGGTAATACATTCATCTTTAGCACTGCTATCCTACCCAACCACATAAGATATAAACCCTTCCACCTTTGCAAATCCCGGCACACGTCATGCAAAAGCCCCCCATAATTAACCCTCGCCAGGCCCTCCAAATTCTTTCCCATCTGGATCCCCAAATATCGATAGTGTTCCCCCACCCACTTAAACGCAAACCCCCATTTCAACCCCTCCTCCAATTCCCTAGTAAGATTAAACCCCAATATCTCAGATTTACTATCATTTATCTTATACCCCGCTACCCTACTATATCTCGCAATCTCCTGCATCAGAATCGGTAAAGTCACCAAGGGCTCACGAAGTGTAAAAATGACATCATCTGCGAATAAAGTAATTTTAACCTCCTGGGAGTTCATTAGAACCCCCTTAATATCTGAGGACCCCCTAATCCGCACAGCCAGCGGCTCAATTACCAAGGCAAAAAGCAGGGGGGACAAGGGGCATCCCTGCTGTGTACCCCTCCCCAAAGCGAACGCCCCCGAGTAACTGCCATTGACCCGCACCCTGGCCTGAGGGGCCGTATACATCGCTTGAACCCATTGCACAAAATTTGGGCCTAACCCCACTTTCTCTAACACACTAAGCATAAAGGGCCATTCCACCCTATCAAACGCTTTTTCTGCATCCACAGTCAGGAAGACGGCCCGCTGCCCCATCCGCTGGACCTCCCAGGTAAGGTTACAGATCTTACGAATATTGTCCCCTCCTTGCCGCCCTGTAATAAACCCGGTTTGGTCCGGATGTATTATCGCAGGCATCACTGTAGCCAATCTATTGGCCAAAACCTTCGCCAAAAGTTTGGCATCCACGTTCAATAATGAGATGGGCCGGTAGGATCCACAGACCATCGGATCTTTTCCCGGCTTAGGGATAAGTGTTATCCCAGCTTCCCACATCGAACGTGGAGTCTCCCCACCTGTTAACACGCCATTAAAGACGGCCACCATCAAAGGCCCTAGCAGGGAACGGAACACCTGATAAAAGCGCCCCGACAGTCCATCTAAACCTGGAGCCTTACCCCTTTTCAACGACCCAATCGCCAAGGCTACTTCCGTCTCCGTTATGGGCCGATCAATCCACTCCATCTCCTCTTTTGACAAGGAAGGTAAGGCACAGTCTTTCAAATACTCAGCACACTGAGCTTTCCCCCCCCCTTGCCTCACTAGTGTACAGTGTTTTATAATATTCCGCGAAGGTTGCTCTAATTTCGTTGTTCCCGTGAACCAACCTCCCCCCTGTACCCCGAATACCCCCAATATTCTTCTGCATCACCTTACTGCGCAACCGCTGGGCCAATCTCCTCCCTACCTTGTTTCCCCCCTCAAACCACCCTTGTTTTAATACCCGTAACTCATACGCTAGGGAACTCGCACGCAATTGTTCCAGTTGCCTCCTCAACTCTTTCAATTTCACGACAGCCCCCCCTCCCTCGCACCCTCCCCTCTAAACGCCGAATATCTTGCAACAGTTGGAGCTCCCGTTCCCCCTGACTCCGACGCTCTTGGGCCGCTTCCTGAATCAGGTGCCCCCTCACCACCGCTTTAAGCCCATCCCACACCATCCCTAACTCCACCGCGCCGTTCATATTGAGATCCTGATAGTCCTTTACCACCTTCCCAATACGCTCAATCACCCCCGGCTCTTCCAGCAAAGCCTCGTTAAGCCGCCAACTTTTTACCCCCTCGTCCACATATCCCAAACTAAACCTTACCCACACAGGCGCATGATCAGTCCACGTAATGGAGCCAACGTCCGCCTCAACGACCCTATTCAGCCAGCCCCCCCCCCCCCGCCCACACCATATCAATCCTACTATACGTACCATGTGGCGCTGAGTAGAAAGTATATTGTTTACACCCCGGGTGTTGACTCCGCCAGACATCCTCCACCCCTAGTCGGTCCTTAAAATGTAACAATTTCACCCGATCCACCCTCCGCCCCAGCCCACTGCCCCCCCCATTATCCACCCGCGGGTTCACTGTCAGATTAAAGTCCCCCCCAATAATAACGGGGGCGTCACTTAAACCACCCAGCTCCCCCTGCATTCTTTCAAAGAATTCCCCCTGTTTTTCATTAGGGCCATAGAGACTCACAATCCACACCTGCTCCCTCCCAATTTGAACTTTAAGCCCCGCTGCCCGACCCCTCTTATCCCGGTATTCACCCACCACCTTATCCACCCAGTCCTCCCCCACCAAAATACCTACCCCCCCCTTTCGAGCTTCTGCCCTCTGCCCGGCCAGCAAAACTCTGGGGTAGCGCTTCGTCTGTAACAGCCTTTCCTGACCCACTTTCAGATGGGTTTCTTGTAGGCATATGAAGTCCGCTCTCAACCTACCCCCCTCGCGCTCCACCATTCGCCGCTTCCTCCAAGTACCCAATCCATGCACATTCATCGTGGCCACTGTCATCTGCTGCTGTCCCACCCTTTTCCCGCAACCTTTCACCTCCCGCCCCCTCCATCCCCCCTCCCCGCCTCGTCCCGTCCCCCCTTCCCCCTGCCCTCTTCCCCCCGTTCCCCATTCCCCCCCTCTACTACCCCCCTCCCCCCCTCCCCCCTCCCCTTCCAAATCCCCCTCCATCCTCCGGAGGTCTCCTACGGAGTAGTGCCCATCAACCAGAGGCAGCCTCCTACCCAACTCCCTCCGCCCCCCATCCAGCATCCTCCCCCATCCAACCCCTCACCTTTCGCACACCCCCTCCCTGCCCGACCCACCCACCCACTCACACCCGTTCGCTCCCACCCCCCTTCCCCCTCCCCCCAACTGCTCCTACAAACACCCCCCCATCACCCCTCGTTCTCCCCCCCTCATAGACAAACAGTTCTCGTCCTACCGAACATATTCATAAAACTATTAGCATGCATAACAAGAACATGACAATCATATAAGAGCAAAAACAAGGAATTAAGGTCCCCAACTCTTCATGTGCACCCATCCATTGCTGTACATTCAGGTTGCTCTCCAGCTACCGCCACCGGACTCCCTCTCCGCTGCTCGCTGTTCCTCCTAAGTCCGTGCATCTCCTCTCCCCCAACACTTCCCTCCGGGTCCTTCGGCAGTCCGCTCCCCAGTCCCGCCATTTTCACAGCTGCCATTGCCTCCGAAACTGTCTGGGCCTTCCAGTTCTTAAGCCCCACAGTGAAGAGGATGCCAAAGGGATACAACCAGCGATAACGGACATTCTCTCTCCTCAGGATAGACGTAACCGGTTGCATGTCGCGTCTCCGCTGCAAAGTTCCTGCAGCTAAGTCCGGATAAATCTGTATTATATAGCCCTGCCATACAAAGTCCCTGCGGTTGCGCATGAGAGTAAGGATCCGCTCCTTGACTTTATAATCCGCCATGCACAACACAATGTCTCTCGGCCGATTGGGTCTACTGGGGCCCAAGGCCCGATGGGCTCTTACCAACTGCAGCCCTCCCTGTGCAATCTCAGTCCCTGAGTCACTTAAAACAGTCTTAAGGATTGCGCACGCCACCTTTTCACTTTCCAAGAACTCTTTCTCTTCGGGCACCCCCCGAATGCGCAAATTGTTCCTTCTGGACCGATTTTCAAGGTCCTCCATTTTCAGCAAAATCATATCCTTCCAAGCCTCCGTTTCTTTAAGCGAGGATTCCACCGCGCTCTGCCGGGTATCCAGCCGGCCCAGCTGTTGCTCATGATCCTCCATGCGATGTCCCAGCTCTCCCATCTCCTCGCGCAGGGCGGCACACAGGTCCCCGACCTCCGTCTTCACTGCCTGCACCTCGGTCTTAAGATCACCAAACCAGCCCCGCAACTCCTCTCTCGTTACATTTTGCACGACCATCTCCGCCAGCGCTGGGGCTTCGCTCCGCTGTCCCTTCCGATCTAGAGCCTCGCCATTTCCCGCGCTTTGCCCCGCCATCTTCTTCTCGGCCGCCGTGGACTTCGCGCTCCCATACGCGAACTCTTTTAAGTCCGCCGTCTTCTTCCTCGTCGCCATAGGGATCGGCAATCTTTCCTCCACCACCTCCTGCTTTGGCTCGTATAACTCAGGCTCGGATAGGGGAACATTTTTTACAATACTGTAGCTGCCCTCCGGAGCTCGCAACCTACGCTGCCATTCCAGTTGATGACGTCACTTCCTCCCCAAGGCTAGCTTTCTCCTATGTTTTAAATATGAAATTTGTAAACCGCTTTGCCAAATTGTTTGGAACGTGGTATATCAAAAATACAAGTGAAGTTAAAAATAATCTTGTGCTACTACTGCTAGAGGTAAGCTGACAGATAAATGCCCTTATTTGGTAGCTTGACCCCTAAACAAAGTACTGTGAGATTACGTAGGGGTCAGGGATAGCATTTTGAACCCAGAATCATATGGAGCAGAAGTAACTGATGACCACTCCTGCTTCCCCTAGACCACCATAGACCCCCAGTAAGAGCAGGAATGGTATCAGATGGTGGGAGGCTTGTCTGCTGGTGGGGGCCTTGATGTCATGGGGGCCTTCTTCATTTTGGTGGCTCATCAGGGAGTCTTGATGTCGGGGGAGATTTGCAGGGGGCCTTCTTCGTGTCAGGAGGGACTGTTCAGGGGGAGTCCTTATTCATGCGGGGGGGGGGGGAACATCATCTGTTGCTGGAGAGTGTCAAGGGGTGTTGCTGTCAGCTGATACACCTGTCCCTTCAAGCTAGCACTTGGTCTATGTCTCAGGGCAGATGTAAAGGCCAAGGTCCAAAATATTTGGTCACCACATGTAAAATGGGGAATACAAGTCCAGATTTTCGGCCTGTCTAAACCATGACCTATCCATACCCAAACCATGCCTCCTTGAAATCTGGATGTGGTATAGATCTTCACATGTAAAATAGTGGCTTTTTAAGATCACTATTTGCACATGACACATGAAGATGCTTCTAAATTAAAGGCCATATGTGCCAATATAACTTTATTTTATTTAGTAGTATTTAGCTCATGCCTTTCCAAGGGTAGTTCAAGGTGAGGAATAATCAGATATAGCAGGTATTTCCCTATCCCCAGAAGGTTTACAATCTAAGTTTGTGTCTGAGGCAATGGAGGGTTAAGTAACTTGCCCAAGGCCACAAGGGGGCCTGATCCAGTGTCGGGGAATCGAGCGGGGAGATCGCTCCTCCCCGATCAGCCCTCCAAGGCCAATCAGGCCCAACGCTTCAATTTAAAACACTCTGCACCCCTTGGCGTGTCCGCACCGACGTGCCCACACCTGAGGGCCTTGCCAGAGGGCCCTTTGGCGTGGCCCTTAGGAGGGGTCCAGAGGCACTATAACTACCACCGAGCTGTTCGATTAGCATTGAATTACACGAATACAGCGGGAAAGAGCAACAACAGCAGCTTACCACCACCATCAAGCCTGATCGGAGACCAACACAGGGAGCGGTTGCAGAAGCTCCTCCCGCTCCCTGCACCGAAGGCCAATCAAGCCTGAAGAAGATCCAGGTTTTATCAGCAAGCACCAAGAGCATGCCTGTGCCTTAGGAGTGCACAAGACCAGACAAGATTCCAAGCTCCCAGAAGATATGACTCCAAACATCCATATCTCTTGATCCTCACACTACAACCTCACACAAGGGACTGAAGACATCCTAAGGGAGTAGAACACTCTTACTATACTGCGCCCCACCTCTACAAAGTGTTCCTCAAGACATATCAAAGATGCACAGCCCCATATCATACAAACAACTCATAGCACTTATCAGCATAGCTGTCACTCTAAGTCGACCCCTCAAAGCTACATACCTCACAATTAATTCCCTGCCAACCCTACTACTACAACCTCCAACTATACAAATCAACCATCTAGGTTGGCAAACCACCTACAAACAAGCATCCAGGAAATCCTCGAGGCTTATAAGACTTCAACCATTCCCACAAACTTCTCCTCACCATCCTCAAACTACCACAAGCACCCCTCTTAAAATTGGTCTGATCAATGCCCGCTCTATTCGCAACAAGATCAACACAATTATAGACCACATTCACTTCAACCAAATAGATATTTTATGCATCACAGAATCATGGCTCAAAGACACAGACCAAGTTATACTAAATCAAATTACCACGCCCACACACTCATCTTACAATTGTCCCCGTGCCCTCAAAAAAGGAGGAGGGGTACTCATCCTGGCCCGAACTGACCTCAGATTCAAGAAAACCAGCTCATCAAGCGCCAAGAACTCTGAGATAATCAATATCGAGAGCAAGACTTTGACCATTTGTCTAACTTACAGATCCCCCAGTTCCAGAGACGAAGACACCTATATAATACTCGAATCTCTATGTGCAGCCAAGTCCCCTCACAAACCACTGATTCTACCAAGAGATCTAAACCTTACCTCAACATCAAATAAAGCAAAATCAGACTTCCATCAAGCTATGAGCTCCCTCCAACTCCACCACATTCCAACGCAACCTACACACTGCTCAGGATCCACCCCAGATCTTATATTCTCAACGAAGAGCCTCATAGAACAAAACAGAATAAGCACCCCCATAGTCACACCTATACCCTGGTCAGACCATCACGCCATAGATCTCAAGATCCAGCTACATCATACACAAGAATCACAAGAGACACCCAACCAAATAAGAAGGTTCAAGAACTTTGACAGAAAAAAATTCCTCGGTGACATAATACATAAGCTCCCCCTGCACTGCACTGATCTTGACAGAACAATTAACATATGGAACACCAGCATTAACAATGCAGCTAGAGCTCCCGAGCGACTTAGTAAGAAGCAAAGAAACAGAAGAAACAATCCCACCCCCTGGTACTCCGAGATAATAAAAATGACCAAAAGAGAGCTACGCAAGAAGGAGAGATAATGGAGGCGAGACCGATCGCATAAAACACAACAGGAATACCAAAGAATGCAACAACACTACAATAACCTTATCAATAACTAAAAAGAGCAAGTCCACACTAACCTTATCCTAAAAGCCAGCAACAGGCCTACAGAACTCTTTGAGATAGTCCGAAACCTCACAAAGGAATCATCACAAAAAGAGGATAACAAGATTCTCCCACAAACATTTGCAGACTTCCTCCTTACAAAAAACAACCCACCTCCAACAACCTCAGAGCCTACCATCACCTCATATGCAGTACAAAGCACAAACCCAACTGGATTACACAAATGGTCGGAGTTCCACATGCCAACCATCAAACAAATAACCCATACAATCTCCGAGCTGAACTCCAGCACAGCCCCATCTGATCCCTGCCCGGTAGCATGGATAAAATCAGCAAAAGAAGAGCTAGCAAAGTTCATACACACAATAATTTGCACATCCCTAACTCAAGGCTATATACCCGCTGCACTCAAAGAAGCCACTATACGACCAATCCCGAAAGCTACTTCACTGGACCCCACAGATCCAGCTGCTTACAGACCAATCTCCAGCCTCCTGTTCATGACCAAAATTATTGAAAAAACGGTACTGAGACAACTACAAGATCACTTAGACACACATGCACCACTGGACCTGCACCAACACAGCTTTCGACCTAATCACAGTGTGGAGACGCTACTCATCTACTTACATGACACCCTTCTCAAAGGAATTGATAATATCAGAGCTGGATTCCTGCTAGTGTTTATTGACATCTCTGCCGCATTTGACACTGTATCGCACAACATCCTCCTGAGAAGACTTACGGACATTGGCCTATGTAACACCACTCATAAATGGTTCCAATCATACCTTAGTGACAGAAAACAGAAAGTCAAAGTAGGAGAACACCTCTCTGCTCCATTTCACACATCACAGGGAGCCCCTCAAGGTTCATCCCTGTCTGCTCTTCTTTTTATCATATACATACAGCCAATTTGCTCAATCTTCAAAAAGCACAAAGTAAAATACGCCATCTATGCTGACAACATCATGGCATACACCCCGATCAACCTAGACTCCCCAGAGTATTCACGCATGACAAATTGCCTCCAAGAAGTATCCACCTGGTTGTCCAATAACAACCTGAACATAAACATGAAAAAAACTGAGGCACTTATCATCACGCGGAATACCTCATCAATCCTCCCTACTTCAATAATTGTGGCAGACTCTACAATCCTTATCAAAGAAGAAGTCAAATATCTCGGAGTAACCCTTGATCGCTATCTAAACCTACAATCACACATCAAGAGAACTATGAAGAATGCTTTTCATAAGCTAGCAACAATTCGAAGACTCAAGCCCCTACTCAACCAGGAACACTTCCGATCAGTCTGTCAAACTATAATAACCCCTTTACTGGAGTATTGCAATGCCATTTTCCAAGGACTACCTAAGCAAACCACAAGACCGCTACAACTAATTCAAAATACTGCCACCAGAATCCTCACTGATTCAAAGAAACATGATCATATAACACCCCTTCTACACCAACTCCATTGGCTACCTATCACTACCTGTGCAAGATACAAGTCTGCTCTCACTGTATTCAAGATAAGAAACAGCATGTCAGTGGGAGCACTTGAGGAAACACTCCGCTATAATCACAATGAGAGGCCTAGGAGACAAAGCACAACAAACACCATCCCTACTCCCTGTGCCTACAAGAAAGCAAACGATTCAACCACCAAGAGAGCATTCTCGCTTGCGGCACCTATGATCTGGAACTCCCTACCTATGAAACTGAGATCCACCACCGACATGAAGGATTTTAGAAAGCAGCTAAAAACCTTCCTCTTTACAGATCATGACAATGAACTCACCTAACCTGAATACAATTGACCCCATCTAACTCTGGAACAGAAAACCCCATTCAACTAACATCATTGTATATATATATTCTTTGTACATAAGTTATGCTTTATTACTTCCATCTGTATGTCTCTCCTCCCCCCCTCCCCATCCCAGCTCCTTCATAAGTTCATAAGTTAATATAACCAAAAGTTCAAAAGTTCTCTGTAAACATGTAAGTTCGATGTAAACCGCTTTGATTTAGTGATAAGGCGGTATATAAAAACTGTTAAATAAACATAAATAAATAAGAAGTGCTAGTGGGATTTGAACCTTGGTCTCTTTTGGTTACAGGCCACTGCTCTAACCACTAGGCCCGCTCCTCCACTTTATAAAATACTTGCACAAGTCCAGCAGCAATAGCGCCTACATTCAAGGCGTGGACGTTAACAGGTGTAAATGTTAGTACATACTTTATGCATGTACATGCATAGTTTATAAAATATGCATTTAAATTCTGTCTCCGCTCATGCTCCACCCAAACTCAACCCCCATGCATGTCTACTCCATGAGTACGCACCGGCTTGCAATGCACATACTTTTAGACATGACCTAATTTTATAAGAACCCACTTAGTACATGCATAAAATGCTGTTTTGGGCACAAAAGTGATTTATAAAATTACCCCCTAAATGCATATAAGTTCTGCAATAGGAAGAAAGGGAAAGGGAATTGGATTTAGTTCACACCTTTTTTTAGAAGTTCAACGTAAGTTATATTCAGGTACAGAGGGTATTTTTCTGTCTCCAGAGGTTTACAATCTAAGTTTGTACCTGAGGCAATGGAGGGTTAAGTGATTTGCCCAGGATTACAAGGAGTCACAGTAGGATTTGATCCCTGGTTCTAGGACCACCACTCTAACCATTAGGCTACTCCTAATGGCTAGAGCAATGGCCTAGAGGTGTGCTGGCAGCCAGGCCAGAAGCTACATAAAGAGCCCTGACGTTCAGCCATATGCATAGGTAAGGCCAGCGAAATGGCAGGTCTGACTTATGCATGTGAGCAAGGACATGGTTGCTGTTCATACATAGATTCAGCATTGCTGTTTAAGCAGTCGGTGTAGCTGAATATACACATAAAGCTATGCACCAGCAATGATATTTACATAAGCATCGGAAAGGGGAAGGCCACATGGGCCTTGGCCCTACCAAAAATCATGGCATGGTAGGCAGCAGGATGCCCGTGGGGATCTCATCCCCTACAGGAGGAAGAGAAGCCGCGATCACTGCAAACACCCTTCCTGACTGCCCACAGGAGATCGATCCCCACAGACAGAACAGGAAGGGTCTTTGCCGCGATTGCGACTTCTCTTCTTTTGCTCGCGGGAGATGGGATCCCTGCGGGCAGTCTGCTGCTTGCCACCGTGATAATGGCAAAGACCCTTCCTGTTTTGCCTGTGGGGATCCGATCTCACGTGGGCAGACAGGAAGGGTCTTTGCCATGATCGTGGCAGGCAGAAGAAGAAGAGAAGCCGTGATCATAGCAAAGACCCTTCCTGTCTGCCCGCAGGAGATCGGATCCCCATAGGCAGAAGAGGAAGGAGATTTGCCCATGGGGAGGAGTTCAAGGCATAGTTAAGGCGTGGCTTGGGCACCCCCAAAGGAAAAGGCCTTCCGCTACCCCTGGGCACTTAACTTTATGCATTATGCAGGCAGGCTCAATCAGGGCCTATGTTTATTTATTTAGCAACTTTTTTATACCATTGTATCTACCAGTCACAGAGGTGTACAGGGAACAATTAGTACAAGTAACATAGGTAATAATGTGAATTAGAATAACAATAGCAAAGGTAAAAATGTGAATTAAAATAATAACTATACAAGTTACAAGTATGCATAGTAAATACAAGTATGCATAGTAAATTGTATGATAACCGGTAAATGAGATTACATATATATATTAGGGAAAAATGAGCTAATGAGAGAGACCTCTGGTTTATGAATGGGAACTTACTCAAGGTCACTGTAGGTGACAGAGGAGAAATCAGACCAGGGTATTCCAACCTATAAACTGATGGGTCAATATTCAGCCCATGCAGTGGGAATTTTTTTAAAGGCAGCAGTAGCATTAAAAAACATATTTATATTTGTCACAGTAATATGTAGAGTCAGTATCACTTAATGACATATTGACTGCTAATTGCCATTGGCCTGATAGTGATGATATTCATCTGCTATCTGTATAACGTTGCACTTTGCATTTTTGCTGTCCTAATTTTAAAGGTAGAGTTAGGTGGAACACCCACATTCTGCCCTCACTTCACCCGGCACTTTCTGGGTAGTACCGGGGCGGTCTGTAACAATTTTCAGCAGTGCTAGCTATATAGTACTGCTGAAAATTCACAGAGAGGAGTTTATACAATAGTTGCTTTTGTATTTGGGAGGGTGGAAGGACTTTACAGCTTAGATTATCCCAATGAGTTTAAAATGCCACGTAGTCGGGTATAAATGTTACTTTTAATAACAAGGTAATACCATTTGCAAATTTTGGCATGCTTATAACTATAAGAACTCACAGTCTTGTTTTCCAAAACCTGAAGGTGATACCTCTTAGAAAACCAGAATTATTCATTAAGGTTTTTTCTAGGGATGTCCATTCATTAGCACACATTCAGCTCATTAGCACCTTAAAAATTAGTGCATGCAAATTATCTGTAATCTATGAATTAATACATGCAAAGTCTATTTCTGCATCTTAAAAAGTTCTAATGCATATTAAACAATTTTCATTAAGAAAAAGGTTTGAAACCGAAAAATCCAAAAATAACCCAAAAAGGAATTTAAATGTTTTGAAACAATCTCAATAACGCTAGATTGTTCCAAACTATTTTTATAGGTTCAGCTCCTTGGCACTTTGGCATATAAGAACCCTGAGCTTGATCTGTGGTCCCCATTTTTGCTCATCAAGCTGGCACAGGATGAGGGCACAGCATTCACAGATCCAGGGAGGAAGATGAAATCCCAGCAATGGTTTAACCGAGGGAAATATGCCCCTGAAAGAATAGAAAGGTCTCCTCCACTACAGATCTGAATCTTCTCAGACGTGAAGGGGGAAGCACCTGGGCTACTGGCCCCAGTCATTGCTCCGGGATTCTCTTCCTCCTTCCAGGTAGCTCGGGTGGTCAGGTACCTCTTCCCTCTACCCTGGACTCCTATAGTACTGGACTTCGTAGATGGATCTTGGGCCCCTCTTTCTTAAGCTTAGATAGATTAGATGGATTATGGGACAACAGGACTCCATACTGATGATCGAGCCGGCCATTATAGAGTCATATAGCCTCTCCTGCTTCCACGAATTTCTTTTAGGAATGAGACTTGTATTCGGGACTGTTTATTAGCCCCTCAAAAATCATAGGAGCAGACACCCCCTGCTCAAGACTGGCAGGCTATCCCATCCTCCATAACTCTGCAAAAAGAGATGGTTCATATTAGGAGGAGGGATTCCAAAATGTTTATGCAATTTTTAAAATAATATCATTCAAGCAACATCAGACTGATCCCAGAATACCATAATAAAAAAGAAAATAAATAAAAGAATTAAACGTAAATACGTTTTTTAGTCTATAACAAAAATTAACACAACTACCTCACATCTGGATCCTTGTCTAGTATCCTGGATAAAGGCAACCAAAGTTGAACTAGCACCTTGTCATGATGCGGGCATTAATAAAGTTGGTTTTAAGAAAAGAAATCCTGTTTTAGAAGAACTAGATGTGCAGTTACCTCCAGGCACAGCTAGAGGGAGCAGGAACGGACATACTGGTCTTAATGAACCTAATCTCACTGATGACCTGCAGCTGAAAGGGAACCAGGAAGTCAGCAGTAACGGTTCACTTTATAAGCCAGAGCAGAATGCTTCTGGACAGCAGTGGAATAAGCAGCAGTGGAAGAGAAGGCAGTGGAATGAGCATATGAAGCAGCAGGAGCTGAGGAAGGAGGAGAAAGAGGAAGAAGGAACTGGAGCTGGACTAGAAGGAGAAACAGCAGAGAAGCCTGGAGGCTATCAAGGACATAAGCCTGATTGCTGTGAAAGAAGCCAAGCTGGAAGCTGGAGGAGAAACAGACCTCACAAGGTGGGAAGCCAGAAAGCCCAAACTGGACCTGCTGTGCAAGGGGAGTTTGGTGGAAGTTGCTCCAAGGTGAGAGGCTCTGCCACGCCTAGTTCCTATACTCTGCCTGTTTGTAACATAGAGAGAAGAAAGCTAAGAACCAGAGAGGGAGGTTCTGACAGAAGCTTATCTCTAGAGGATCATTGCCCAGTTTCACCTATTCAGAGGGAAAAGCATTTTTATAAGCAACGGAAGTTTTTACTCAGTGAGCCCAGGTATGAGGCATTGAACATTAACTGTAATGATTGTACTGCTAAAAGCTATGCTAAAAGAAGGATTCCTCCTAAGGGAAACAAGAGTGCAGACTGGTTCACTAAACTACCGCCAGCCTTAAGAGTCCCTGGTTATGTGAAGCCAAACTCCCAAGGAGTAGATTACCATGCTGAAATAGACAGGGACAGTGGAAGCCCTTGGAATCAGTATAGGGGAGAGGATTTGATGGAAGTGGATTCTCCCAGCACTATTCCCTCACCTTTGCCTGAGGAAATGGAATGTGATTGGTGCACTGCCTATGCTCCAAAGTGTGTATGCTCCACAGAAGAATAAATGAAGTATAATTTGATGTTTATTATACTGAATATTACTTTGAAGAAAACCTGCTTTAAACTGTGAAGTAACAGTTAACTAGCCAGTGAATATTGGTACCTTTTAAAAACAAAGGACTGTTTCTGTTATCTAAAATATCTCTTAGTTGAACTTTGCTTTAAACGGGGAATAAAAGCCTTTATTACCCTACACTTGGACTCTTTGTTCTTTAACAGCGCTACCTAGTGGCGTATAATCTTTGTGTCACCGGCAACCGAGTGACAACCTCTAATACTTGATATTGTTAACCAATCCCTCCTCCAAGGAATAATGTCTGACACCTGAAATCTCTCCGGCAATCCAGGCCCGGATCTCTGCCTGCCTTTCTGAAATTGCTGCTTGGATGTCCAACTGCTACTTGAAATTGAACATGGCCAAAACTGAGCTTCTTATTTTTCCTCCTAAACCCTCCACTCAACCTTCCTCCTTTCTCAGTCTCTGTGGATAATTCTCTACTCCTCTCTGTTACCTCAGCTCCCAATCTTGGGGTCCTTCGACTCCTCTCTCTCCTTCTCCACCACATCCAACAGATAGCTAAAACCTGCCGTTTCTTTCTCTACAACATCACCAAAATTCACCCATTCCTTTCTGAACATACTCCTAAGACACTCCCAACTCTTTAGTCACCTCCCATCTTGACTATTGTAACATACAGTACTTCTTGCTGGTCTCCCTCCGAGTCATCTCTCTCCCCTTCAATCTGTTCAACACTCTGCTGTGCAACTAATCTTCCAACAGCCTCATCATGCTCATATTACCCCTCTTCTCAAGTCACTTCACTGGCTTCCTATTTGTTTCCACATCCAGTTCAAACTTCTCCTGCTGACCTATAAGTGCATTCACTCTGCAGCTCCTCACTACCTTTCCTCTCCTACCTCTCCCTACACCCTTCCTCTGGAACTCCGCTCTTCTGGCAAATCACTTCCATCTGTGCCCTTCTCTTCTATTGCTAATTCTAGACTTCACTCCCTTCACCTTTCTGCTCCTCATGCCTGGAACAATCTATCTGAGTCTGTACGTCAGACTTCATTTCTGGCCCTTTTCATATTGAGGCAGAAAACTCACCTCTTCGTTGCTGCTTTCTGATCTTGATTCACCTAATCTCCTTTGTGCTTCCTTACCATTCCCCCTAGATGTAATCTATATCTACAGCTACTAAGTTGACTGTCTTGATTAGATTGTAGGCTCTGATGAGCAGGGACTGTCTTTTACATGTGCCTGTGCAGTGCTGCATATGTCTTGTGGTGCTATACAAATTTTCAGTAGTAGTAGTAATAGAAAAATGGTATTCTCCTTAGCTTGCATTGCACACAACTCTTCCACTTGATTTTCCAAATTAGCGACTCTCTTGGCTTGTGACCCTTGCTCATAGGAGACCTCAGCAAATGAAGATTTAATGGACGTCCAACCATCTCTCTTGATCCCCACACAAACAATCAAGGAATGATTTAAAGCTGTGATAGCCTCTCATAGTGAATCCATTGTAATAACTGAAGGTTTTTCAATCCTACTGCATTTCAAACCATTCCAGCTCCTTTCCAGAGGGGCTACTTGTGGCATTTTGTCATCAGGAATGGATGTCAAAGGAGAAGGCACACGCTCCTGGGCTTCCCCTACCCAGGCAGCAATCGAGGTGCCCTCTTCACTCCCACTCTCCGGCATGCTTACTGCTACATCGGAAGAGAGCACATCTACATCCGTTGAAACACTTCCGGGACACAGAGGAGGTTGGTGTTGATCAGGGCTCAAACAAACCCCACTACCTCTCAGATCGAGAACCAAAGTTGACTGCCAGTCTGCTGAAGCTGCTGTCTCTCTTTCCACAGAGTGGAGACCACAATCCTTCAGTGTAGTCTGCACCATCACGCCAGGTTCTGCCGAGCCTGAGGGTAGGCTCTTCTGCTTTCACTTCCGTGAAGGCATCTCAAGAGAAAACAAAAGGGTCACCGGCACGACAAAATGCCAAAAGGTAAGAGTTCAGCTCAGCACAGCTGCCTCAGATGCTATCTTGCTCTTTTGTATACTGTGAGGTGCATTATGATGATTCTGCTATATATGTCTAAAGGGATTGTTCTCTTATTATTTGCAAAGAACACATAGTGTAAAAGTATGGACATGACAGACACCAAAGTTTTTCTTCATGTAGACTTAGCTCACCTTCTCCTTGGTAGCTCAAGGTGAATCACATTCATTTACAGTAAGTATTTCCCTGTCTTTTCAGTTCATGCCTCAATAACTTGTTTAGACTATAAGATGCCATCGGCCTCTGCCATTTTTCCTGCTCCAGACTATATTGTACTGCTCCCTTGGGTATCACAATAGGAACTGTGCCTGTCTCATCCTGGTGGTTGACAAACTGCCTTTAGGAGCAAGAAACAACTCCAGGGGGTCTGTTTACTAAGCGGCGCTAGCGACTTCCATGCGAAATCGAAGCCGCAGCCCCATTGAATAAAACGGGGCCTCAGCTCCGATTTCGCACAGAAGCCGCTAGCACCGCTGAGTGAACAGACCCTCAGGTCTTCCTTGGTAGTACCTAGACCTATTAGTGAACTTTAAGTTGCCACTCTTCTGTGCAGAAAATATATACATAGATAGAGATCTAGATAGCTACATATTTCTATTTATTAATAACAGAAAGACAGAAGGGACCATGAGGTAATGACATCACAAGCTTACAAGAAAGAACTGATTTTGTGTAGCTGTGACAGTGCACATGCAGTACTCTGACTAAAGGGGAAAGCTGTTGTGAAGGCAGCACCACAGGAAGCACCATTTACAGAAAAGGTATATTCCAAAATACTCCCTACTGTGCACAGTTCTTAGATCAGCAAATTCTTTCGGTTGGCATGACTCTGGAGAACAAGGAACCTTGTGTATGTGCTTCTCACCAATCACCAGGGTCCTGCCACTCTACAAAGCATGCTATGTTCTCATGTGAAACCAGAACTCTATGTGAACTGAAATGATTTAATATCATCATATTCTGCATGCCGTAGTCATCCAATTACTTATGCATAAAAATGATTTGTGTTTCTTATATTGATTTTCTTTATTTCTATTACTTCAGCTCGGAAAAGAGTGCTGAGAGGAGATAAAATAGATGTTTATAAAATCATGACTAGGGTGGAATGATTAAGCAGGGAACGATTGTTTAACCTTTCAAACAACATTAAAACAAGAGGACCCTCCATTAAACTAACAATCAACAGACTGAAAACAAGGTTCCCCGAGGACTGGGTTGAAAACCTATGATTTACCTTGTCTTTCCTCCACCTTAAACTTAGCATCCATCTCTCTGCCCATCCACCTTCACCTTCCCTTGCATATTCTCTTGCTTCTGCCCTGCCCAGAGTATTTGTCCTTTTCTCCCTTCTCACTCTCCTCCTCTCAGCCCAAGCATCAGACCCATCTCCAAGACCCAGCCCCCTTCTCCCATCTGCTCCCTTGTCAACCTGCAGCCTCTGCATCAGCCCCCTGCCTGCAGCCCCTTCTCTCAGACCCAACATTAGACCTTTTCTCCCACCCCTATTCCTTAGCATCTGCCCTTTCTCCCATCCCCAGCCCCTGTGATAATGCAGAACCCTTCTCCCAGCCCCCACATCAGACACATCTCCAAGCCCCAGCTCCCTTCTCCCACCTGCCCCCTCGTCAACCCTCAGCCTCTGCATCAGCACCCTGCCTCTTCTCCTTCTTCCAGACCCATTGCACCCCTTCTCCCATCACCATTTCTCAGCATCTGCTCTCTCCCACCCCAGCCCCTGTGATAGCGCTGAGCCTCCTGCTCCCACCTACCCCCTTGTCAACCTTCAGCTACATACTGTGTCTGCCCCCTGCCCTCAGCTTCTAGCCCCAGACCCCTTCTCCCAGGCCTAGATTTACACCCCTTCTCCCACCCCCCCCCCCATTCCTTTTCTCCCATCTCCAGTCCATGCATTAGTCCCTAGCCATGTTCTCTCCAGACCCAGCATCAGACTCTCTCTCCCATTCTCACTCATTAGAATCTGTCCCATTTTCCCAGCCCCAGCCCCCATGCCACCCCAGCCCACTTTTCCTGCCCCTGCTATCAGACATGTATCCCAGCTTTATTCTCAAATTTGCTCCCTTCTCTTCACATGCCCAGCACATTAAATAATTTGTAAAGCAGCAGGAACTTCTTTGTTTTACTCTGACGCTCTGCCTGTCCTCTGGTCACCAGAACCATATGGGAGTCAAATTCAGAGAGCAAGTACTTCCTGTTGAGAAACTTGCTCTCTAAGTTTGACTCCTGCATGGCCCCAGCATCCAAAGGATTTTCAGAGAACTGGGGCAAAACAAACAAGCTCCTGCAGTTCTGCGATGTTTAAATGGGATAAGTGGGTTAATGCTGACAAGGTTCAATGGGGCCTGCAGAATTGGGTCCCCGAGTGGTGGTACACGGCACTCTTCCTTGTCAGGTCGATGATACCTATGCATAATCGTGCACTATTGCCCTGCTGAGGACCATCTTGACTGGATTTGCTTTCTAAGGCTGTTTCTTCCCTCTGAAGAAGTCAGCAGTAAAATTCTATTTTATTTTGAAAAAATCAAACTTGAGTGGAGTTAGATTCTTTTGGGTGTGACTGAATTGCTTGAGATCTGGTTTGCTGAGTATAACAGTCAGGGCCCTTGACGTCAGCTTCCCATCCATCCAGCAGTGGCCCCAGTGATATTGGGTGCAAGATAGCCATGTATACCCCTACACAGACCCTATAGTGGTAATGGAAAAAACACCAGAGCGGCACTGATTATAGAGGTGTCATTTCCATGTGAATCAGGAGATCCTCAGGTGTCAAGATACGTAGTCAGAGATTTTTAAAATGTGTAGCAGAACGATATAGAGATTTCCCATCATACTATGAGCCACAGGTCTCCTAAAAAAAGAATTTTAACACACACCTTGCTAGGTTGCCTATATATATTGGGGGTCATTTAAAAAGCCTGAATCGTGATTTGGACATCTGAAAACACGTATGGCAAAGTCCCAATCACAGAGATGTCAACAGAGCAATTTTACACATGACTCATTAGGATGTCTCCACTGCCGGAATATCCAAGTGGGCAGGGGGGCATGTCTGGGATGATGCAATACCCTTGGATATCCTCACCCGATTTCAGGGATGTCTGCGATCCTGTTCAAGTTTAGCCCTGCTCCAGGCACAAATAGGCATGGGAAAGTGCTTGTTTTGGCTGTAAAACATCTGGAGGGCATAGAGAAGACGGCCCTCCGCCATCCCCAGTACTCTCCATAATCACAATGATTGCAAAAGTGGGATTTGAACTCTGGCTTCCCTGGTCCTACTCTAACCATTAGGCTGTTCCTAGATGTCCCTGGTCTGGAATACTATTCTGGGGACATCTATGTAGATGGCCCTGCAGAAGTCCATATCGGGCATGTCCATGTTTGCAAAATTCTGCCTGAACTTGGATGTGTTTTTCAGATGTTCTGGTTTGGATGTCCCGGTTTGCACTTGGATGTCATTTGCAAAATGTGCCTTCACACATCCTATGAACTCCAGAAGGAAGCTCTCTTTGGGACAATGCAAGTATTACAATGAATATTAGCAGTAGATTTGAGAGACTGAGACCGTACTCCACAAATTCTGGCTTAGAAGTGGGGTTCATTCCTGTCATGGAATGTGCAAAACTAACCCATTTGGAGACACTGCACCTGCGAGAAACCCTATAAGAGCTAGTGTAAGCCATGATGGTATATCCCAAGGGCTGAAGATGGTAGGGGTCTTTTTGGAACTGACTACAGACATGGAACGACCATTATAGGCCTTTAGGCATATCTAGCAGCATCAACAGACCCAAATGCTCAAATAGGGCTGAAGTATGGAAGCAAATGGACAGAGTCAATCTCCATCCTTAAACGTGAAGAAACATTTTGATGAGCTAAAGGAATAAGAGAGAAACTACCATCACACTGAGGAGCACAGGAAAAGAAGCAGCAGAATTTACAAAACAAAGGAAAAAAATCTATATAGAATTAGATCATCAACAAGGAAAAGCAATTGTCAAAAGCAGAAATATAGTGGGAAAGGCAGAATTTGTTCAGCAACCACAAGAAGATCAAAACCTGGCTAAAGAGAGGTGAACTTAAACCTAAAGATGTGAGATAATTGCAGCACAGGACAGTGGACTCCAAACAAGATGGTTCACAACCAGTACAGAAAAACTAGTATAAACAGACAAAAGCAGATTTTGTTGCACTGAATTGGAATCGTTCGGTGTGACACTCTGATGTCAGAAAAACTGTATACAGAAAGGCTCCATAAGGTTGCACACTCCCATCAACAGGAAACTACGCACTATAACACTGCTGTGCCAGAAAAACACTGGGATCCTGACCCAGGAGGAACTGTGAAGAATGAAGACGTTGTGATCACCTGGGAGATTCCTATTCCCACTGATAAAAAGCTTCTGCAAGAAAACAGAACCTTGTGGTAAGTGACCAGAGCACAAGAACAGCATTACTAATAGAAGAGTCAGTGCGAAATGGCCATCTGGCACAATGCAAACGTTGATGCAAACATTAGCAGTAACTATGAAAGACTGAGATATCATCCAGCATACCCTGACATAAGGGTGACATTAACCCCTGTCATGGTATGCACAAATTTAAACACACATAAGAAATGGATCCACTTTGAAAATCACTTTTCGTACACACATTTGTTCAGAAAATTAATGAGGTGAGAGAGTCTCACAAAACCGGCACAAACCATCACTGCCAACCACACTATACCAGTCATCGGCTCAACATCCTCTCTGCAGTCATTTGAATAATTAAACTGATGACATTTTGTATGAAAGAATGCTGGATCCTGCCTACCCCTGAACCAGGAAACAAAACACAGTGGCCATGTCAAGGCTGTGGTCAAGCTGCTGAATTTAGAGACGTATTAGAACATTATTCTATGTGTTATGGGGAGAACCTTATTAACATTTATGGTGCAGATGAGGCTTGATTAATATGAAGCCTATATCACAGGGGCATGTCTACTAAAGGTTAACGCGCATTAAGTAAAGTTAATGCACATTAAAAGCTGCTACTGCCCAGTGAAATAAAAAAATCTTTAAAATATATAAAGATGATGTGAAAATGTATAGGAGACATTTTAGGAAGCTATCAGTTTAATTATTGACATGAATGCAGAAAGCACATTGAGTGAGGCTGGCAGTGCTGGTCTGTGCTGCAATGTTCTGAGGCTCTTTCACATCATCAGTAATTTCTTGAAATGATCAGCTCTTAAATATAAACGGGGTCTTATGGTGTAAAAAATGTGATTTTCAAAGTGGTTACTGACCTTAAAAGGCTTTTTCGCTTGAACACATATAAAATTAACCCATTTGCCGACATTACCCTGAAAGAAACCCTATGACATGAAAAGGAAGTACCGTATAGTTATATAATGCTACAGCATTCAGCTGACAAGTTCTTATGAATGAGCAGACTAGATAGGCCCAGGGGTGGCTCAAGGCAATCTGCTGCCCGAGGTGAGGGACTGAACCAAACAAAAAAAAAACGATTAGATAATGCGGAGGAAATGCAAAATGTCTGCACACCAGGGAACTAAAAAGAGCGAGAACCACAGCACAGTTTATAAAACCAAATTATAACTCATTTTTATTTTGTTATGGTTCTTCCTTTCTATTTCTGAACATATATTTTGCATGCACAGAAACCCCCACCTTCAACAACGGGTGTAGAACAGAACTAGGACATTCACCCATAGAACTCAATATCTAAAAAAGAAAAATCTGATTCTGATCATTTCAATAACAACAAACATTCTCCCGGGGCACCCGCAGCAGTGTACCTTCCCTCTAGGAGTGGAGCAGCTCAGTCACACAATCACACAGCTGAGCTGCGCTGGTTTTGGAGGGAGAGTTTGCCGCTTGGTCTTGGGACCCGTGTTGACTTACTTAGATGGCACAGAGAGGTGCAGGTGAGATTGGCGACGCCAGAGGTGCTCAGGGGGAGCAGCACTTGGTCAGCAACTCCTGCGGTGGAACAAACTGTGCAACTGGAAGCATTTACAGACCGTCAGGTAAGTCTGTCTTTCCGGCAAGTTTGGCGCTCAGTACGGACAGACTACAGGGTAAACTATTTAAGACTAATAAAAGAAAATATTTTTTCACTCAACGTGTAATCAAACTCTGGAATTTGTTACCGGAGGATGTAGTAAAGGCTGTTAGTGTAGCTGGGTTTAAAAAAGGTTTGGACAAGTTCCTGGAGGAAAGGTCCATGAACCATTATTAAGAAGGGACCCAGGATATCAATGCTTGACGCAGTACAAGCATTGTGGAACCTGTGTCTTTTGGGGAAACTGCTAGGTATGTATGACCTAGATTGGCCACTGTTGGAAACAGGATACTGGGCTTGATGGACCTTGGTCTGACCCAGTATGGCATTTCTTATGTTGACAGCGCAGAGTCTAGGAAACATTCTGCTAAATATACAAGAGGGGCTCAACAGCACCTCCCACTTCCACAAAAATCAAGAGCGACTTGGCACCCTAACACAGCAATTTCCACCCTCTGAAAAAAAGAGAGGCTCAGCGGCCTCTACACAGCACTTCCCACCCTCTGAAAAGCAAGAGGGACTTTATGACAAACACAACACCTCCTACTCCAGCATAAACCCCAAGAAGGGCTTGGTAACCCCAACATAACTCCTGAAACTGCGCACTGGACCAGGATAGTGGTAATGTAAATATCTAGGGCCCAATTTTCATCTGGGTGATGCTATGCGCCACATCAGTGCATAGCCTGCCCCCCTTCCATCTAACCCAGATTTTCAATGCCAGGATCATCTGCAGCCCCGGCATTGAAAATCCAGGTCTTGCCGCACAACCCAGAAGCCACAGGAGCTAGCTGGGTAGCACCAATTTTCGATGCAACCCGCTTATCCTCTGTGCTTGAAAGATAGGCGAGGAAAAATCGCTGCTCCCCAGTTAGCCCTTTCCTCTATCCCCGCTCTGCCCCGCCCCGGAACACCCCTAACATGCCCCAGTGCTAACCCATAGCATTTGGGCACGCTAGAGACATATCCAGGATTTTTGAAGGGCACTGTCCATGTAGGTGCCTGTCGAAAATCCCGGAGAAGGCATTTACACGGGTAACTAGGGCAGTTACCCATGTAAATGCCTTCAAACATCAGGCCCATATTCCATAAAGGGAAATGCAAGATGCTTGCACGCCAAGGAACTAAAAGAAAAAATGAGAACCACAGCACAGTGTATAACACCAAATTATAACTCATTTTATTTTGTTATAAACTGCATTATGGGTCTCACGTTTCCTTTTTTAATATATGTATTCTGCATCCACAGAAACCTTTCCCTCAATAAAGGGTGCAGAGCAGAAGTAGGACATTCACCCACAGAATTCAATACTTAAAAAAAAAAATCTGATTCTGGTCATCTCACCAACAAATATTCTCCAGTACCAGGCATACTGGGAACGAATATAACACCCTACTAAAGTCACTGAAGTACAAGGCCAAATTTACCATACCATGCCAGCATAAATGTCCAAAATTCATACAAATGGCCTACCCAGAAAAAGCAGCACTATAAATACTGCAGTGGTCCCTAGAATATCCGTATACCTATCTGAAAAGCTGAACAAGTCAAATTACTACAGTACAGATCCCTACTTACAAACTCCATGTTAACACTGGCCTAGTTCACACACTTTTCCACCTCTCCGGCCCTCTGCAAGTGCTCTCCCTGAAGGGATAGAGCGGGCCGGAGCCGGAGCGCCAAGAGACCACCCCTCCAGAGAACATGCCCAATCGGGGCAGCCTGCAAGATTTAAAGCCGGCGCCAATCGGGCGCGCGGCCCTTTTCCACCTCTCCGGCCCTCTGCAAGTGCTCTCCCTGAAGGGATAGAGCGGGCCGGAGCCGGAGCGCCAAGAGACCACCCCTCCAGAGAAACTGCCCAATCGGGGCAGCCTGCAAGATTTAAAGCTGGCGCCAATTGGGCGCGCCCACGCCTGGCGGGCCCGCGCCTGAGGGCCTCGCCAGAGGGCCCTTTGGCTAGGCCCTTAGGCGCGCGCCCGATGCGGACCCGATGCAAGAGCTCAAATACCTCCCCCAGCCAGTAACCGACATCAACAGCTGATCTCAGAAACGGATTGCGCCCGTCCCAGCCTCAGAGTTCTTCATGATTCAATCTACATGAACCAGGAGTAAAAACCACATCCTCTCCACGCATCCTAATGAAGCCAACCCAACCTTTGAACTGCACACAAATCTGTAAGAGACTTTAATTTTTACATATACCTGAACTACTCAACACATACACGCTGATCTGAACGTGTATCTTACTACATATTGTATAACTGAAAATGCCTACATAATATCTAAGCTGCTAGAACTAACATGTAGTAACCAATACAGATACATAACAGATACCTATTGTAACTTTATAACTATTGTAACTTCTCTCTAGAAACGGATACTTAAACTTGCTACCCTTGCCATAGGAATCTAATACAAGTGATTCGGGTCTAGCTTATAGAGTAACCTAATATCAATGATTTCTGAAAAATTACTCCAATCAAACAGACTGTTGCAGAAAGAATCACAGGGCTTGTGTCTAAACTTAATAGCAATGCACGGAAATCGTCTCAGACTTTTCGGCTACCAATTGCTGGGTGCTGATATTTCAAAACAACCAGCGGCGCCTGTTAGCATCAATGACTGATTCCGGCTTATTTTAATTATTGACTCCCTCTCCCGATTATATTCATGAACAATTTCTCAGTCTCTGATGTGAATGAAATAAACACTTAGCTTCACGTTCTTTTTTTCAATTGATTCTGAAACTGATCGTATGGCAACAATATCTTCTTCCTTCCGTCTTCTTCTTCCCAACGCCTCACACACCACGTCGTGACCGCGTTTCTCTCAATGTAATGAGGTTCTTCAGGGGGTAAGCCACTGTCAGCCAAGTATTTAACCAGTGTTGGCCGTCACTCCGCACATGCGCAGCGTTTTTTAGAAGATGACGATCAAGAACTGCCTGGTTTTCAGAGAAAGTTGAAAGTTTGATATATGGAGCTGTGCGGAGTGACGGCCAACACTGGTTAAATACTTGGCTGACAGTGGCTTACCCCCTGAAGAACCTCATTACATTGAGAAACGCGGTCACGACGTGGTGTGTGAGGCGTTGGGAAGAAGAAGACGGAAGGAAGAAGATATTGTTGCCATACGATCAGTTTCAGAATCAATTGAAAAAAAGAACGTGAAGCTAAGTGTTTATTTCATTCACATCAGAGACTGAGAAATTGTTCATGAATATAATCGGGAAAGGGAGTCAATAATTAAAATAAGCCGGAATCAGTCATTGATGCTAACAGGCGCCGCTGGTTGTTTTGAAATATCAGCACCCAGCAATTGGTAGCCGAAAAGTCGGAGACGATTTCCGTGCATTGCTATTAAGTTTAGACACAAGCCCTCTGATTTTTTTCTGCAACAGTCTGTTTGATTGGAGTAATTTTTCAGAAATCATAGGAATCTAATAAGCAAGCATACTGATCAGATCTCACACCAAACTACTTTGCCTAATTAACATCTTCTCAAACATGGCTATTTCATTGCTTACCCTCACCCTAATTTACACACTGACCAGTACTTTTTATGAAGCTACTGCTTTCACACAAGGTTACAACCCTATACCACTACTTATTAACACAAGTAGGAAATATAACTACAACCAATATCAACCACCCCCAAATACCTACCACAAAAGGCAATCGCACTTACTCTATATCTCACTTCAACCAGCAACAACAACTAAACTAAAGGAAAAACAGAATCAACAAACCCTCAAGTGCGCCCTCATCAATGCACGCTCAGCACACAACAAATGGCCAGCTATCACTGACCTATTATCAAATTACAGCTTAGATATCCTAATGGTCACGGAAACATGGTTGACAGACACTGATAATGCCATACTAAATCAAATTACTCCACCCAATTTCTCAATCTTCACATGCAACAGAGAAAATAAAAGAGGAGGGGGTGTCCTCATCCTAACAAAAACTGCTTTACAATACCGAATAAATTTCACCAAAAGCACGCAACACCTAAACATATTAACAATTACCAACAAATTTAACACTATAAACCTTGTTTACAGAGCACCCAGCACCGCCGCAGACGAGTTCTCTGATCTGATCGATCTAGCCTGTAATCCACAAGACCCTTCCAAGGCAAACTGGCTGATGGGAGATTTTAATCTTGCCTCCACTCACCAGGAATTATCGAACACCTTCCTAGAGGCAATGTCCAACCTAGGCTATGAACAAGTCGTAAAGGACCCCACCCATCAAAAAGGCAACCTCCTTGACCTAGTATTCGTTCCAGCAATATATACCAACAAATTAAACCAAATTAAATTATCTGTCACTCCTGTCCCCTGGTCTGATCATAACTTAATAACATTTTGGATACCGATACCACAAACAGACCACCACTTAATCACATGTGAACCTGGAAAGACAACCCGTTTCAAACAACTAGACAGAGAATTGATCACTCAGCAGGTAATCCCAAAGCTGTCTAAGCCATCAAACAACCTTAACGAATTGCTCAACAACTGGAATAACACTCTCTCTCAGTATGCCCAACATCCATGTAATGATGATAAACCTACAACTAATAATTGCTCACCCAAAAAGCAGAAAGCTCCATGGTTCTCATCCATTTTACGATCTTCCTTGCTTCATCTGAGAAAACAAGAGAGAAGATGGAGACGGACCCGCAGTACATCGGACCAAGTGATATACCTGGAGCACCTAAAAAAACATAGAGACTCAACGTGGAAAGAGAAAAAAATATCATACAAAGCTCCTAAACAGATCGCTAAACAAGCCACGTGACCTTCTTGAATTAGTAAAATCGCTGACTACTCAACCACCCCAGCCACAACAAGAGGGTATACAACCTCAGGCATACGCCACCTACATCCAGTCCAAAGCAATAAAAGTAAATACTGCTACACCTCAAGAATCCTTACAGAACCCCTAAATACATTCTCCTCTCACTTATCTCTTTCCCCCATCAATAAAAACTATAGAGGAAACAATTGCCACCATCAACACCACAACGGCTCCAAATGACCCATGCCCAGCACACTGGATCAAATCAATGCGTTCGGAGTTAAGCCCATTCATAGCTGACATCGCAAAGCAATCATTTACAACTGGAACCTTCCCGGATGCCCTAAAGAAAACATCCATCTGTCCTCTGCTAAAAAATAACCAGCTTGATCCGAAAAAAGAAGAATCCTACCGACCAATTTCAAGTATTCCATACCTAGCCAAAATATTAGAGAAGACAACTCAAAGACAAATTCAACAGCATATAGATACGACTTCCCCGTTAGACCCGTGTCAACATGGTTTCAGAGAGGCGCATGGCGTGGAATCCCTACTAACTTCATTAATGAACACACTCACCAACGGGATTGATGACATCAAAAAAGGCTTTGCAATGATCTTCCTTGACATCGCTGCAGTGTTTGATTCAGTAGATCATGAACTACTCCTGATGAGACTCCAAGCAAAGGGAATCCATGATCGTGCATGGGACTGGTGCAAATCCTACCTACAAGGCAGATGGCAACAAGTACGGATTGGCAACAAGATATCAGAACCCTTCCAACAAAGACAGGGAGTGCCACAAGGCTCATTATCGGCACTACTTTTTAACATTTATATGCAACCAATATGTGACATAACTCGCTCATTCGGCATATCCTGTCTCATGTATGCTGATGACGTACTGTTATTCACGCCTGTAACAGTTACATGCCCAGACGTCACAATCTTAATCAAATGCTTCGATGCAATAACGAATTGGCTCCTCACTATGAATCTACGTATAAATTTAAAAAAAACAGAAGTGCTAATTATCACTCGGAACAAAGATTTCTCCCCACCATCAACACTATAAAAGTCAGGGATGCAGAACTTCCGGTAAAATCCAATATACGCTACCTAGGCGTAATATTGGACCAACACTTGGATTTCAAAGATCACATCAAACGCACAGTAAAATCCATATACTTCAAAATCAAAACCCTCCGTCATCTGAAACCTATGATGGAAGCTCCCGACTTCCGAACTGTCTTCCAAACCTTAGTAACTCCACATTTCGACTTTGCTAATATAATACTACATGGCCTCCCAAAAACCACCCTAAACCCGCTACAGATGGCCATGAATGCAGCTGCTCGTGTCCTGTATGGAGCATCAAGGAATGACCACATTACACCCATATTAAAGGAGCTTCATTGGCTACCGATAAGATGCAGAATCCTATATAAGACCTTCATCATTACATTCAAAGCATTCAAAAAGACAGCACCCTCATCTATTGTTGATCTACTCACTCACACCCCCAAAAACAGGGCCAGAAGAACATTTACAGAAAATACTCTAGTGATACCTAGGGAATCCATAAAACTTAAATAATCAACCATTAATAAGAGCATTTATGAGCTACGCACCAAGGTGTTGGAACAATCTCCCTTCTAACATAAGAGCAATCAGGGAGCTCAAGCAGTTTAGAAAAGCCATTAAACACTACTTGTTCCTCTTGTACTTTACACAGCATGAGGATTCACCTCATTACCCACACACTCACCCAGTTATGTCACTTGATAACACATGTTTTACTTAGCTGCAACCCGACTGCTGATCAGTTTTATAATACAATTCATTAACGCATCATCACCTTGTTGAATTCAAACATGCTGTAAACTAACTCTGACAGTAAAACATGTTATATGTATGTATATAGTTTCCCCAGTTAACCCAAGTTTAAAACTCCTGTTTTATGTAACGTAGGATGAATGTTGTCCAAATATTCTGTTCATTGTAAACCGCACTGATGAGAAATAGCGCGGTATATAAGAAATGTTAAATAAATAAAATAAAAATTAATTAATTAATTAAATAACTCGGAACACAGACCCTCACCAAGTACAGAATAAATGACCACGACGTAAAGTAAAAATAAAAATATGTAGACAAAAATTAAAACTGAAAACCAAAAAGCCAAACTTTGCATACGATGTAACACTAGAGATATAAGAGATGCAGTTCCCCATACTGTGTAAAATATAAAAATAGTGCAAAGTCCAATCGCTAAACTGAAAATAAAATTATTTTTTCTATCTTTTGCTGTCTGACCATTTTATTCTCTGATCATACTGGTCCCAATCTGAGGCTTCTGCTTTCCTCTTTCTTCTTTTAGCTTTCTTTCTACAGTCTCTAGTCAATCTGCCATTTTTGTCTCTCCTTTTGTTTTCTTCACTTCCTTCCATCTTGGATATTAATTTTCCTTTCAACTTCCTTCCATTTATTTATTTCTCTCTATCCACCCAGATTTCACTACTCCTTATTATCCAGTTCTCAGTCTCCCTCTTTTTTACGCTACCTGCTGCTTTTCAACCTTTCCGAGCTCTTCTTCCCTGGTCCATTATTCCCCAGTCTTCTGCCCCCCCCCCCTCCCCACTCCCCAAGTCTAATATCTCTCCCTCCATCATCCAATGTCTCTCTCTCTCTCTGGCTCTTTCCCTCCATCCAGTACCGCCACTCTCTCTTTCTTTCTATGTCTGCCTTCTCCCTTCCTATCCCCCCTGCAACCAGCATCTACCCCATCTTCATACCATAAAACCTAAAAACACATCTCTTCCTTTGGTCCTAATGACATTACCTAATGTTATATACTATAACCACCCACTCACCGTTGATTCATGTATAGTTAATGCCAAGTTTACCTCCCCTTGTTCTATGTAAACAAATATCTTGAGATTGTATATTGTTGCTAAATGTAAACTGCTTTGGACTAAAGGCGGCATATAAAAAACGATTAAATAAATAAATAAATACTATCCCCTCTCTATTACTCCCATGTCCAGCATCTCTCCGTGTCTTTCTCAACCTATCTACCCCATGTCCATCTTCTCCCCTTTCTCACCCCCATTCCTGCATCTCCTTCTCCCCTTATTACTCCATGTCCAGCATCTCCCCTTTGTCTCTCTCTGTCCCCCCCCCCCTCCCCAAGTCCAGCACTTTTCCATAGTCTCCCTATAACCCCCTGGCCAACATAATCACTCCATCTCCCCTCCCTGCTTCTCCCTTTGCCCCTTTCCATGACCAGTATCTCTCTTTATCTCCCTAGCCCCCTACCTCAATCTTATCCTTGCTGCCTCTCTATTCCTCCTCCCGCACCCAGGGTCTCCCTTCCGACTCACTGTGCCCATCTACGTCCACCTCCCAATGCCCCTTCATATCTACCCTTTGTATGTACAAGGGGCAGAGCCTGCCTGTGGAGGAGCAGGGGCTGTGCAAGCAGTGATCCCAGAGAGGCCGGGTACAATTGGCCTTGCAGAGCCCCTGCCCGCGGGACATGCTGTTCCCGCAGGCAGGTTCTGATCTCTGGGCTACAGTCGCTGCCTCCAACACCTTTCTGTGCAAGCCATGACTGCGGCCCTGAGAAACCGAGCCTGCCTGCAGGAGCAGACATCAGGAGGATGCCATCGCTGTCTGCCCGCTTCCACTCCCCAGTATGGATGACCTGCGCAGCGCCGGCAGCCTAGTGGAGAGCCTGCCCACAGGCAGAGGCTGTGAGTAGTGAGTGCAGCCTCTCACAGCCTCCTGATCACGGGTCAGACTCTCCACTAGGCCACCAGCTTTCTGCAGGCCATCCTGAATGGGGATTGCGGGTGGGCGGCTAGTAGCAGCACTCTCCTGACATCGGTGCCTCTCTGCTGCGCTTACTCACCTTACTGGGTAGCGCCAGCTCTGGTCCAGTATTTGTCTTCTTGCTTCTCCCCCCCCCCCCCAGTTGTCCAGCATTTTTCTTCCCCTCCCCTCTGTCTAGCATTTATCATACTGATTCCTCCCACCGTTGTCCAGCATTTGTCTTTCTGCTCCCCCTCTGGCGAGCATGTCTTCCTTCTGTTCAGCATTTGTCTAACTGCTTCCAACCCCCCCTATTATCCAGCATATCTTACTGCCCCCTCCCCTGTTGTCCAGTATTTGCCCTCCTGTCCCCCTCCTGTTGTCCAGCATGTCTTTCTGCCCCCTCCCCTGTTGTCCAGCAAGTCTTCCTGCTGTTGTCCAGCATTTGTCCTCCTGCCCCCACTGTTGTCCAACATTTCTTGCCCCCCCCCCTCCTCTTCCTGCCGCCGCTGATGCTTCTTGGAGGCAGGAATATGAAACCGTGGGATTTTCAAGCCTCCATCAGCTTGTAAGCCTCTGCTGGTTCTACCCCCCTCTGACACAAAAAGCATCATCAGAGGGGGCGGGAAATCGGGGCTTTACAAGCATGCTGATCCCACAAGATCCCGTGATTTTGCTTTCTGGATTTTATTTTAAATTTCAAAGTTGATGAAAATAAAATGGAAAGCAAAATTGCAGGCTCTTGTGTCACTGGCATTTTTGTAAAGACCTGATGGGTCCCACCCCCTCTGCTGATGCTTTTTGCATGATAGGGTGCAGAACCAGCAGGGATTTACAAGCTGATGGAGGCTCAAAAATCCCACAGTTTGGAACTACTTTTTTTTTTTAAAGAATGAGGCAGCTCTCAGCTGCTGCCCCAGCGTCCTCAGATCTGGGGCAGTGGCGACGGCAGGGGTAGCGGATTCTGCTACTGCCAAGAAGCGGTAGCAGCTGGCCACTCACATAGTATTTTTTTTTTAACATTTGAAGGCAGAGTGAGGCGGCTGTTTTGGGGACTTTTTGCCGCCTCCAAAACTTTGCCGCCTAAGGCAACCACCTCACTTTGTCCTCATAGAGCCGCCCCTGGATAGGCCGTATGGTCTTTATCTCTCTTCGTTTTCTATATTTATTCATAGGAATACTCATTCAGGTTTAAGGATGGAGACCGACTCTGGTCATTTGCATTTGTATTTCATCACTGTTTTAGTTTTCGAGTCTGGTGATGTTGTTACGTATGCCTTAAGGTCTATAACAGTAACCCTATATGTATAATCTATTTTTATATGACTAAAGTTATCAGATGTCCCCAATTTTCAGGGATTGTCCCCAGTTTTGAAACCCTGTCCCTGACTCCATGGATTATAACTACCTCCTGTCCCCGATTTCAATGGGGACAGAGGCAAAGAACGTTGCTTCTCCTGCCTACTCCTCTAAAGCAGTCTTCTTGATCCTGATAAGAGAAGATGTAAATGTATTTCTTTTCTGAAAAAGAGGGGGAATTTTGGAAATGTACAGAATATTTATCTATATGTATAAAATAAAGTTTTAGCATATATGTATTATGAGTGCTTCTAACTCGAGAAGGGCTGCTACTGTCTTTTGAAATTGCTGACTGCTTCTGAGACTGGTCATTTTGAAATATATGGGGTAATGATACCTGAGGAGGAAGGATCCCTGCCCTGCCCAGGTGTCCCAGATTTGCTCTCCAAAAATCTGGCAACCCTATATAAGGCTCATTCCCCCTTCGGCTCTTCGATGTACAGTCTTGGCATACATCAATTCTTATATATTACCTTGTGGGCAGAGATGAGTTTTCTTGTTCTTAAATCTAATTTTTCAAGATCTTTACAAGGCCAGTCTGTAGTTTCAAAGATGTAGGAGAGCATGGGGATTGCAAGCTGTGAAACTCTATGCTAGGAAATTGAGTTTTACATAAGCTATAGTGCTACACACTTCTAAGAGAATGAATAAGAAAAATATGTTTTCTTTATCATCCTAGAGTTCTGCTCTGAGTATAGCATTTTATTTATGAATGCCCTCCAAACTCCTGGTTAGGAGTTCAGGAAGCCGATTAGAAGAAGGCAGCATCTTGTTGCATTAACACAGCAGTCCTGGGAGGAAGCTTGGCACTAAGCCCTAAAATTACATAGAAAATTACTTTTTACCAGTGAGCTATTTTTCTTCCTATGGGATTTTAGTGCTGTATTTTACCACAGCAGCCCATGGATTTTGTGTTGGCCAGTCTCAGTACCACTTCAAGTACAAATCTGGGACTCCTTCAACTCCTATAGAATGTACTATGTAAAATGCAGCTTTAAAAATACATTTGTTTAAGACTTGTGTTCACCCCCTTTAACGGTCTGATGGAGGTGGCAAGTGGGAGTCCCTAAAATATCATGGATATTATCCTAGGTATTGTATGTACTAATATGGCCAGCTAGCAAAACAATTGTATTCTCTGAAGATTACAATTATTATCCGCTTACTAGTGAATGTGATCGACCTTAATACTCTAGAGAGGAGGGAAATGGGGCATAGTAGAAATAATACAAATGGATCAGGCATTTTTCAATGGAAAACAACTTAACAATACATATTTTGATAGTGCTAGTGATGTATGTAGTGCTGTATAATGGGGATAAGTTCCTACTCCAAAGGATTTACAATTTAAACCCATATAGGGAGGAGTAGCCTAGTGTTTAGAGAAGATAGCTGGAAACCAGGGTTCAAATCCTGCTTAATGCTCCTTGCTTCCCAGAGCAAGTCACACTCTGCCTCACATATAGAACCTCATCTGCTATCATGTATAAATATACATTAATTCAAATTAAACACTATCAGGCTGATGCAGAAAGACTAACATGCCCTTTAGTGCACAGATAATGCAACTTATAAGCACAAGTTCCAACACACCAAATGCAGAAAAGAGATTGACGTACGCGTAAACAGCAAAGGAAAAGTATGCGAACACAGTAACACCAAGTATATTTAAATTATATGCAAATTAGCTGTGCATACTAAAATGGTGTATTAATATTGTCTGCGCCCAATGCAGAGAAATGTATAGAGGATTACATAGCCAGCCAAAGTGCCAATATCTTTACGCATAGTCTGAGGTGGCTTAAACCTCTTGATTATTTCCTCTGCTAATAAATTTCCCTATCTGATAATTCTCAGTGTTATCCCTCTCCTTCTTCTAACTTTACTTGCCCTTTCTACCATTTCTTATGGCTCCACATCATTCTTTGCTCCTTTTTCTGATCCTCCCTAACCTTCTCCCCTCACTCCACTAACCTAATACCCCCTTCTTTCTCACCCTCTCTCCACCCTCCCTATTTTCTCCCCCATCTTCTCCTCCTCCTCTTCCTCAGCTCTTGAACTTCAGCTTCTCCTTCTTCTCAATCATTCCTCCCGTTCCTCTCTAAAACAATTTCATCCCCATTTACGACGTACTGTCTCCTCTCTCCCTCACACTCTTCTTCTCCTTCTCCTTCTGTCCTCTGGTAACATTAATCCCAACCCTGGTCCCCCTTCTCTTCTTTCGCTCCCATATTAGTTCCTCTCTCCACCACCCTAATCTCATCCACATTCATTTCCTTTCCCCCTCCTCTCTCCCCTTCTCGTGTGCTTTATGGAATGCTCATTCCATTTCTAATAAACTTCCCTTTACCCATGACCCCTTTATCTCTCGTGCTTTCCATCTCCTCGCTCTTACTGAAACCTGGCTCCTCCCTGATGACACTTCTTCGGTTGCTGCCCTCTGCCATGGTGGCTTTCAATTTCACTCTCCTTGTCCCAATGACCATAGCGGTGGTTTTGGGTTTCTACTTTCTCCTTCTTGCCAATTTCAACCCCTCCTTTTCCCTCAGTCTCATTCCTTTCCCTCCTTCGAAGTCCATTCCATCCATCTTTTTAATCCCCTACCTCTTCGGATTGCTGTCATCTATAGACCCCCTGACAAGTCCTTTTCTACCTTCCTCACTGATTTTGACTCTTGGCTCTCCTTATTCCTGGATTCTTCTTCCGCCTCCCTTATTCTTGGTGGCTTTAATTTTCATATTGATAACCCTCTGACCCCTTTGCATCCAAGCTCCTTTCCCTTACCTCCTCTTTCAACCTCCAGCTTTTCTGTTCTGCCTCCACTCATCAGTTTGGTCACCGCTTTGACCTTGTTTTCTTCTTTAATTGTTTACCTTCTAATTTCCATACCTCTGCTCTTCCCTTATCTGACCATCACCTGTTAACTTTCACTCTTCATTATTCCCCCTCTCAATCTCCTCCTATCTTTTTAGGAATCGTCATGCTATCGATCCACTGACTCTCTCCACTACTGTCTCCTCTCTTGCACTTTGTCCTCTAAGTCTGTTGATGAAGCCATAGCTTCCCATAATACTGCTATCTCCTCTACTCTGGATACTCTTGCTCCACCCATTCCATGTCCTGTGAGTCGCACCTCACCCCAGCCCTGGTTGTCTTCAACTACCTACTGCCTACATTCCTGTGCCTGCTCAGCTGAGAGCACTTGGCTCAAATCCTGCTCTCTCTGACTTTCTTCACTTTAAATTCAAGCTTTCTTCTTTCCAGTCCACCATTGCACTCACTAAGCATTCTCCATCTGACTAACCATCTTGCCTCTAACCCTCACTGTCTCTTTTCTACTCTCAATTCTCTTCATAAGGCACCTCCACCTCCAATCCCTCCTTCTCTCTCTACCCAAACCCTAGCAGAATATTTCCATGACAAAGTGCATAAGATTACTCTTCAATTCCCAACTAAATTTTCTTCATCCCCTCTTCCTCCTCTCCATTACCAACTTTGCCCCTCAACCTCTATCACTCTCTCATCCTTTTTTAAAATTTCTGTTGAAGAAACCTCTTATCTTCTTTCCTGTTCTCTTGATCCTAACCCATCCATCTCCAATCATCCCTTTCATCTCACATATTCTTAACTTTTCGCTTTCCACTGCAACCTTCCCTGCAGCCTTCAAGCATGCTGTAATCACTCCTCTCCTCAAAAAACCCTCACTTGACTACTTGTCCTTCTAATTATCAACCCATCTCCCTTCTCCCATTCATTTAGAAAATATTTGAATGTGCAGTTTTTCACTGCTATCTTAAATTTCTCTCCTCTCAAGCTTTCCTGGATCCACTCCAATCTGTTTTTTGGCCATTTCATTCTACTGAAATGGCTCCTGCCAAAGTCTCCAGCGATCGGTTCCTCACTAAGTCCAAAGGCCTTCTCAATCTTTCTACTGCTTTCGATACTGTTGACCACCTCCTCTTCGACACTTTATCCTCTCTTGGTTTTAGAGGCCTTGTTGTATCTTGGTTCTTTTCTTATCTCTCCAATTGCTCTTTCAGTGTTTGTTCTGGAAGTTCCTCCTCTAATGCCATCCCTCTCTCAGTTGGTGTATCTCAAGGATCTGTTCTGGGCCCTCTCCTTTTCTCTCTCTATACCCATTCTCCTGGTGCCCTCATCTCTTCCCACGGCTTTCAGTATTATTTTTATGCTGATGACTGTCAAATCTATCTATCTACACCTGACATCTCTCCTTCGCACTAAACTCATATCTCTACTTGCTTATCTGACGTCGCCACCTGGATGTTTCACTGTTGCCTTAAATTGAACATGGCTAAAATTGAACTTCTTATTTTTCCCCCTAAACCCCCCTCCCCCTTCCTCTTTTCTCTGTCACTGTTGACAACACTCTTCTTCTTCCTGTTTCCTTGGCCTGCAACCTTGGGGTCATCTTCGACTCTTCCACACATATTCAACATATAGCTAAAACCTCTTGTTTCTTTCTCTGCAACATTAGCAAAATTCATCCCTTCCTCTCTGATCACACTACTAAGGCTCTTGTCCACTCTTTCATCACCTCCCATCTTGACTATTGCAACCTCCTCCTTACTGATCTCCCTCAGTGCCATCTCCATCCTCTTCAATCTATCCAGAACTCTGCAGCACGGCTAATCTTCCACCAGCCCTGATACACTCATATAACCCCCCTCTTCTAAAATCACTTCACTGGCTCCCCTTCTATTTCCGTATCCAATTCAAACTTCTCCTTCTAACATATAAATGCATTCACTCTACTGCCTCTCATTACCTTTCCTCTCTTCTCTCTCCCTACACCCCTCCTCATGAACTCCGCTCCTCTTCTGGCTTTCTTCTCTCTATGCCCTTTTCGTCTTCTGAAAACTCCAGACTTCGATCTTTTCACCTTGCTGCTCCTTATGCCTGGAACAAACTTCCTCTATCTTTACATCAAGTCTCTTCTCATCTCCTCTTCAAATCCATGCTAAAGGCTTACCTCTTTGAGGCCACATTTGGATCCTAATCCCTTGTTCTCCTTGTGTCTTCTTCCCCATTTGAACCCCCCATTGTTTCTCTTGTATTGTTCTGTCTGTCTTGATTAGACTGTAAGCTCTATGAACAGGGACTGTCTTCTTTATATGTTTGTACAAGCATTGTGTATGCCTTGTAGCACTATATAAATGATTAATAGTAGTAGTAATAGTAGTAGTGCATGTAGGGAAAACAAATCACTGCTGGCCTAGCAGCCATAATCCACCCACCCACCCACTTACTCACTCACTAAACAAAAATCCCTGGTGGCCCAGCAGCCCCGATCCCCTCCCCATCCACCCACTGAATTGAGGCAGCTTCACCTGTGATGAGACTAGGGGGGAAAACCAAATTTCCAATTTTTCAGTGCTGTTGATATTTCCCATGTCATTCCAGATATTACTTCAATATTCAGTGTTCAATAATACGAGTTCTGACAAAGTGCTGAGTTTGCCACACATCAGAAGGATCATGTAGTGATATTCATACATAGTGGCAATTCTAAAAATGATTTCTAATGGTAGTAGGATGAATAAAATATTCTGTTACAACTGAAGAAAAGCAAACAGTAAAATTCCAACAAGGTCAATGGCCATTAGTTATGGAATCGTTTTCTCCATCACACAGTGGAGATAAGTAGGAGGGCATCGGGCAGTCCCGTCAATTCTAGACTATCTATAAGTAGAGTGGAAGCTGATGAAAAATACAGTGGTGCTATAAAATGCATCATTAACAGCTGTGAATTGATTTAGATGCCTGTTTTGTCTGCAAAATGCCATGATCAGTAGAGTCAGAAGAGGCAATTGTTGCTTGGAAATGGAGGCTCTGGTCTTCCTCTGGTCAATCAGGTGAGTATGATCAAAAGAGTTGTTTACTGGGGTAAATGTATAGTAGTTATTTTACCATTCTTTGAATGATGTAGGAGTCATATTATAAGACACACATAAATGGCCACTTACACGTATGGAGACCTATTCCAAACTGTATGTCCCAGACCTCTGTGCATCCGGTCGGAACCAGACGCACAGAGGTAAATGCAATTCTGATCCCGCGGGGCACGTCTAGCCCCCACAGGATCAGAATCGCGTCTAAATCTGTATGTGCAGGCCGGGACCCGATTCTGGTCAGCCTGCATGTACCGACTCCTCCTCGGCTAACTCAGTCAGGCTCCTGAGTGGAGCTATGGCGCCATGGCACTGCAGCTCAATTCAGGAGCCGTGATCTCCGGCCGCTGATGACTTTCTTCATGCCCAGCAGCCCGACCCCCAATCTGACCTCCCATGGGACATCCCGTTGGCCTCCCATTGGGACGTCCATCCCCGCTATTCACCCCTCTTCCATCCTCAGCAAAAGCTTCCCTGTATGAACAAGGAGTTTCTATGGGGAGGCTTAAATGGGGGCAGGGGAGGGCATTGTGAAGGTGGCGTGAGGGCGGGCAGTAGGTGGTCCAAGGCCCTGGACGTACAGGGCTGATTCTGAAGTTGAACCTGTACATTCAGGGCCTCGGAGCTAGATGGGGGATTTATTCCACCTTGGAGGTGGAATAAGTCCCCCTGGACTTCAGGAGTCGTCAGGCCCGGGCAGCAGTACCTTGGAGGTGGAATTAGTCCCCCTGGACTTCGGGAGCACCTTGGAGGTGGAATAAGTCCCTTTGGACTTCAAGGGTCGGCAGGCCCGGGTAGCGGCAGAGAGGTGAGGGGGTTCCTCAAAGCCCGACCTTGGCCATGGAAGGCCAGATTGGGGGTCAGGCTGTGGGGAAAGAAGATTGTGGCTGGCAGCTGGGGATTGCAGCTCCTGAAAGGAGCCATGGTACCATGGCACCGCGGCTCCATTCAGGAGCCTGGCAGGGGTCTGTACATGCAGGCTGATCTGAATCGGGTCTGGGCCTGCACGTGCAGACCAGGACCCGATTCTGATCTCACAGGGCACATCTAGCCCCGCAGGATCAGAATCAGGTCTGCCTCTGTGCAGCCTGATTCCGATCGGATGCACAGGGGCCTGCATGCACTCGTTGGAATGTGTCTCTTTGCAAATATGTTTATTCATGCATGATAAATCCTTGTTTGTGCAGGTTCTTATTGTTACTGATGATTTTTCTCATTGTTCCATGTACTAAACGTTGTTCACATTCCGATCAGCATTTAGTGGGGATGTATGTCCGGTTTGAACGTACATCCCCCGCCAAACGCCTGGGCTCAATGCTGATCCCAAAGCTCCCCTCATGTACAGAGAAGACATGCAGGGAGCTATGGACGGGGGGTGGGAGGCGGTGGACCGGAGATGGAAGGTGGGCAGAGCAGAGGCGGGACAATGACCTCAAACATACAGGGCCAATTCTGGTCACAGCCCTGTACGTTTGGGCAAGAGGAGATAGATGGGTGAATAAGTCCACCTGATGTCAGCGGCTATTGTGACAGCACCCCTCCCAACCAGGTGACATCGGGGGTCAGGCAGTGGGGAAACGGATTTTTGTACTTATACGGCAGATCGGGGCTTCTGCATGCCATTGTGGTGCCATGGCAACAGGACACCACAACACCAAGGCTCCATGTAGGCGCTTCAGCTGGGTTAGATGGGATGGAAGCTGTCCATCCGGCGGCACAGAATCAGGGCACATCCTGCCCATCCAGGCCCTTTGCCCCCGATTCTGCTCCTGCGGGAACATCTCCTGTGAGTGCAAGATCGGGTGCAAATCCAGACCATCCAGATTTTGGATGTCTGGACGGGTCCCGATCAGAATCGGGCCCATTGTTAATTGTAAACCACCTTGGCATATTGATAAGGCTGTATATAAAAACAGTTAAATAAACAATAAATAATGTAGGTGCTCGCTATTCTGAAAGCACGTGTGTCAGAACGATGGCATGTACTTACACTGTGGGCGTGCACAGGAGCAGAGTCTCGGGAGAGCATGGGTGGAGCATAAATTTAAGCACATAAGTTATTAAGTACTATGGGATCAATAACTGGCTAAATCCTGCTCTGCCCAATATTCAGCAGCAGTAATGGTTAGTGCTGCTGAATATCACCACGGACCGCTTTAGAAATGTACGGTTTGTTACAGAGTGGTCTGTGGGCGGAGTTGGGCCAGTCCCAGTGCCTATCTGGTTAGCAGCGGCCAGACATTTTAAAAATGCTGATCACCACCACTGAATAATCGACCCCTAGAATTTAAGGGAATTTTTAAAAAATCTAGGCATTGGCATTTACACCTGCCATAGGGCTGACATGAATGCTTGTGCCTAGTTTATTGCACTTGTTTGACCACTTATACCCCTTTGTTATAAAATAGGAATGAAATATGCACACTTAAACTCGCGTAGATCTAGTGGATCCTTATAAAATTACCCTCCATGTGTTTCTGTGGCCAACAAATTTAACCATAGTCGATGTGGGTTTTTAAAAATGATATATTAGCATATAGAGAAGGGCACAAATAGTTCAGTCCATATGGCTGGAGCATTTTAAGGGAGCTTTGATCTACAGCCTGAACTGAAGACCTCCCTAGGTTCTCTGTCTTGCTTGGATCATCCTTAGCTGCAAGTGCTTCAACATCTTTAAAGATTGCAATATTTGCACCTCTATTTTGGTTTGTCTGATGATAGCTATGTGCTTTCTTGACTTTGTTGCAAAAGAAAGCAAGTGGGGAAAGCATGCGGAACCCAGCTCAAGGTAATTCTTTCTCACCACTCTGAGTGTGTGTGTGTGTGTGTGTGTGTGTGTGTGTGTGTGTGTGTGTGTGCGTGTGCGTGTGCGTGCATGTATCTGTGTTGTCTCTATATCTGTCTATAACTGGGAGAGGAGAAGGGAAGGGTCATCTGAATGGAGCGTTTTCTAAGCAATCTTTTGAATTGGAAAAATAATAAACATGAAACTAACTCTAATAATACATCTAACCATTTGATATTATTATCAACAGATTTTAAAGGCTATATTTCCAGTTTAACTTATTGTAGCAAGGAAATAGATATTGTGCATCTCCACCACTACGAGCTGGTACATTCAGCAGCCAATAGCACACTATAATATTCAGTCTACTACTATCACTGCGACTATTTAACATTTGTATAGCGCTACAAGGAGTATGCTGGGCTGTACATACAGATGTAAGAAACAGTCTCTGTTCATCAGAACTTACAGTCTAATCAAGACTAACATCACCACAAAAACTGGGGACTAGAGTCTAGTAAGATATACATAAGTGGTGAACAAGAGAGTGAGGGGAATCAGTATCCAAAAGCAACCTCAAAGAAGTGGGTTTTTAGCCTGGATTTGAATAGGGCTGGAGAAGAAGCCTGATGTACTGACTCGGGAAGTTTGTCCCAGGCATATGGGGCAGCAAGATGGAATGAGTGGAGTTGGCAGTGGCAGAGAAGGGCACAGATAAGAGGTGTCTGTCAGAGGAGCGAAGTTCCCGAGGAGGGGTATAGGGAGAGATAAAAGGAAAGGTAGTGAGAGCCGCAGAATGAATGCACTTCTAGGTCAGTAGGAGAGGTTTGAACTAGATGCGGAAATGGATAGGGAGCCAGTGACATGACTTGAGAAGAGCATAGCGATACTGGCAGAAGATAAGCCATACAGCTGAGTCCTGAGAGATCATTCAGAGGGAGGCCAGTGAGGAGCAAGTTCAAATAGTCAAGACAGGAGGTGACTAAGTCATTAGATGTTACCACGCATAGCAACTATTAAGAAAGCTATATGGTCTATTCACTGAGAGAGGCGTGGTTATTTTAGAAACCTTATTTACAAATTCCACATGGAAATCCAGAATTTACACTTAGAAATGGCATCTACATGTAAATGGTGATTTTATAAAGGGTTAAATATACATGCGGATCTTCATAATACATAGAAACTGCAAGGGGGCATGTTAAGGCATGGTTATGGTGTGGCTAAGTGGGTCAAAAATCTATGTGTATTCCCCATTTCAGATAGCAAATGCACACGTATGACCAACATTGTCCACATGGGGATTTACAGTTGCTCTGGACATCCAAAAGCCGGCTTAGAGACATCCAAAGCACAGAGATGTCTCCAGAGCCATTTTAGAAGCTGACTCTGGGGACGTCCCCAGCATGAGGGCATCCAAACCTGAATGGGGGTCTGGAAGGGGTGTGGCCACGGCATTCCCAGGAACCTGGAGGTGTGTTTAGGGCAGTCCCAGGGACCGGGATGTCCCCGCCTAATCATTGATGTCCAGTGTCACGTCTAACTCTAGACCTGCTCCAAGGTACGAATAGCGGCTAACAAGCACAATTTCAACAAGAGCAGCAGAGGGATTTGATCCCTGGCTGCCCTTTATCTAGCCAACTACTGTAATCATTAGGCCACCCTAGACATCCAGGTTCTGAAAGACCGTTCTGGGGACATCTAAGTAGATGCCCCCGCAGATGTCCATATTGGGCACGTCCAGGTTTGTCAGATCACATCCAGTTCTAGACATGCCTACATTTCTTTCAGGTGTTCTGGCTTAGACCTCCCAGTTCTAGACATGCCTACATTTCTTTCAGGCATTCTGGCTTAGACCTCCCAGTTCTAGACATGCCTACATTTCTTTCAGGCGTTCTGGCTTAGACCTCCCAGATTGCACTTGAACGGGTCTTCTAAAATTCCCCTCATAAGTTTTTGCAAAATGCTGGTTTTCAGCAGCCATTTACAGGGGGGATTAAGGGTGTTATCCTTAGTGGCCCATTGTTTATTTCCCCCTCCAAAGTGAAATGAATTAAAAATAGTGACCTCTGCAGTTAACTGGGGGCACTTAAACATGTGAAGTGACGTTTTAGAAAGGGCATCCAAGTGCAGTCTGGGACATCCAGGGCAAAACATGCAAGAAAATGCTTGAGACATTTATCAGAATGGGACCAGCAAGGGGGTGGGCAAGTAATTCCACCTTCCACTCCAGCAGTAATGGGGGAAAGGAACCCACGTACCCTACTAAATCCACAGGACTTCCAGACAGTCTTCCAAGCTCTGGTATTCCCACACATAGACTACTTCAATAGCCTTCTACAGGCCTACCAGGCTATATGATCCACCCTCTGCAACTAGCTCAGAACACTGCAGCATGGATACTATATGGCGTCCCCCGAATAACACCACTACTCAAAGACCTTCACTGGCTGCCTATTGTAGTCCACATAAAATACAAGTTCATTCTCACCATTTTCAAAATATACAATCAGCTCTCATCTATATACTTGCAGTCAGTAATACATAAAGTTCCAAACAATAGACCAAGAAGGAAAAACATGCAATCTACTCTCACCATCCCCCCTTCCCACAGGACGAGTAACTAGACAACATCAAACAGAGCCTTCTCACTCTACGCACCACACATATGGAATGAACTCCCCCAAGACATATGTATCTCACAAGATCTCAGCAAATTCTGAAAGAAGATAAAAACTCATCTATTCAGCACAACTCGTTACAGCTCAACGCATTACAGCTCTCACCCAGCCTTATTCATTCATACCCCCCCCCCCCATCATTTACCTAATGATCTTATAGTTGTATGTTCAAATATCAAGTTCAGTACTGTGCATACAAATCTGGTAAAAAAGTTCCTCGTTCTTATCTTTATTTCATTATGTTTTACTGCATTGCTCAATTTAAATCCTAATGTACTGTTCTAACGTTAGGATCATGTCACATGTTCCCTGTAACCCGCTTTGACTTTAAGATAAAGTGTGATATAAAAACAGTAGAATAAATAAATAAGGAGCCAAGTTCCATAAGGTTCCAAATCGTCAACCTGAGGAGTTATGACATCGAGTTCATTTTATTAAATCATTTATACGGTGTTTTGACATGAAGTTAATGCGCCGGTCATGAAAGGAACAGGTTCAGACTGGTGGTATGTAAGCTTGATAAATAAATAAATGAACCTTGCATATCCTGGCAGAAAATCAGCACTGACGCGACTAAAGAATAGCGGTGCAGTACTTTACTGCCGTGTGTCTGAGTGCTGAGAATACATTCTGTGCTCTATAAGGAAATTGTACAACCTATTCATATACCAAAGAGTGACAGATCTTAAATTATCCTCTAATTCAAGAAAGAGAAACTAAGACAAAGGGGCATGTTTCCTAATGTGTGCTACCTGGGTAGTGCGGGGTTAGTGCACGGCATCGGTCGCATTCTATAAATGCCACCCTACCCTTGTAGCATATGTCTGGGTGGCGACTGGGCGGGACAGTGAGTTCTCAACGCAGTGCTGCTGGTGTGGGTGTTTGAAGCTCGTATTGCCTGCGTTCAGTGCAGGTAGCACAGGTGCAACTAATGCCACCTCGATGGGTGGCATGAGTTGCTCCCATGGCACCTTTACCACAGTAACTGCAGGAGGACGGCTGCACCTGCCCCCCTGCACGTATCATGAAGACCCGCACTAATAACATGGCCCGTACCCGCGTTACCAGCACAAGACTTAGGTGCATGTTTTACTAAGCTGGGCAAACAGTTAGCATGGGCTGTTTGTAACTAGGCCCCATGTTATTCAATAGGACCTAGTTACAAATAGTCGGTGTGAACTATTACTATTAGCCCAGCTTAGTAAACATGTCTCATAGTGACTTATGCAGCATCATGGAGCGACTTACGAGCAGGTCCAAAAAGCAGCTATTCTGGTTCCCAGTCTATATTACTATCCAGATGAAGTAATCCCACATGCAGTACTTTTTACAGAGGACAATCAAATGCAACTGCTTCCGAGAGGCTTAGAGATGACAGCATAATTTGGTGTACTTGAAAAATGTACTTTAAGCTCTTTGACAGGACAACTGTGGAGAAAAACAATGGAGGGGCAGCAGAATAAAAGCAAGAAAATATTAGTTACCATGGAGTAACAGCTGACTGGAAGCTGGTTCTCTTGTAATATTTCCACAACTCGTTCGGCTAAGCTACTAATCATTCACAAAACATTCAAAACTGGCACAATGAGGTTTTTTTTTATCTGTATCAGAAGTTAAGGTTTTATACAATACTTGAAAAATAGTCATTGCTTTAGGGATATGCACAGGGCAAACATTTTGACTTTGTCTTTGGTTCATTTGGACTTTCTGCACAATTTTCACTTCATTTCACACAATTTTTCTATAAATATTTTTAACTTGCATTAGAACTTTGTAATGGTCTAGTTTGTAGGTTAACAGGTGTTATATCAATTTAGGAGCATGTTTACTAAAGGTTAATGCAAGTTAACTAAAGGTCAACATGTCCCTTAGTGTGCACTAAGGGGGTCATTTTGGAAGCCCTATTCATGCTTTGGACATGCAAAACAGGAACAGAGACGTCCAAAGCCATTTTAGAAGCTGGGTCTGGGGATGTCCAAGTCCAAATGGGGGGTGGTGGACGTGTTCCCAGGAACTTGGACATTACCGCTTGATTTCAGAAACATCTGAACGTCTAGTGTTGCGTCTATGTGTTGACCTGCTCCAGGCATGAACAGGCATCTGAAAAGTGCTCATTTAGGCTGACAAACATCCAAAAGGCACAGAGGAGTTAGCATTCCATCATCCCCAATACTTTGAACACTGGATGCCCTCTTCCTAGCCCACTACTCTAACCATTCCTAGATGTCCAGGTTCTGAAATACTATTCTGAGGATGTCTATGTACATGCCCCGGCAGACATCCATTTGTGATATCATTCCTGAACTTGGACGTGCCTACTTAATTTTTTTTTAATGTTCTGTCTTTTTTGCACTTGGACATCCTTTCTAAAACTCCTCCCACATGTTTTAAGAACCACTAATAAACCGAATGTGTGTTAATGAATGCACATACCTAGTACAGTTAGAAGGTTGGTCTCTAGTACTCTACACACTACCCTAACTGAGGTAACTTTTCCCTCAAGAACTTTGGTTAACAATATTTACCCCAAATTAACAACTGTTCCATGCGATACTGTTAGAGATTAAGGATTCTTTTTTTTTTTTTTGGAAGGGGTAGGAAGGGAAATGGAGAGACCTGAGAGTTGTCCCTACCCCTTTGGGCTTCCAATTTAGTTAGTAATGCACCTGAAACCCAGTGTAATGAGCCTTTATTCACAACTATGTGAGATTTTCACCCCTCCCAAATCATCTAGCCCAGTCACTGCAGTGATGGCCATTGGACAGTTGCCACTCATGGAGCTTTTTCCAGAATCCTTCAATCACGGGCCTTAGATTTGGTTGCTAGATGTCACCTTTGTGCAGAGACTGGGGGGTCCCTCTCCCCTGGAGGCTGTTGGTACTAAGGATCTGGTGTAGGAACTGAACCCAGGTCATTGGCATGATAATGCCCAGAACTGCCAGTGAGGCACCAGACTGATCTCTTTATAGGTGTGAGTTCTGTGAGTGTGTGAGAGCACCTCCAAAAATGAACAAGCTCTTTTAAAGTGTCCAGGCATAGGTAATTTGTGTTAAATTTAGCAAACTGGCTAATATCTCCGGTGAGGGATTCTTTCATTCACTATTTATCCATGGAGGCATCATGTAATCTAGGGTTAGATTATACTCAGCAGTCATGTCCTATCATGCAGAATGATTATACAGAGAATATGGAGGTTAAGAAACTCTACTCAACGCACTAAGGGGGTAATTCTGCACCACGAATAGCAGGGATGTATGTCCTGTCTGGATGTATATCCCCGCTATTCATCCCTCTGCCAGTTCTGGTGCAAAGGCTCCCTGTACATACAGCAGTGTTGTACGGGGAGACTGTGATGGGGGCGGGAGGAGGTGGTCAGGAGGTGGATCGAGGGCAGGGCACGGGCAAGCTGTGACCCCAGACGCACAGGGCCGATCCTGAGGTTGGCCCTGTACATCGGGACTCGGCCTGTTAGACGAGGGACCTATTCCACTTCAGAGGTGGAATAAGTATCTCTGGATGCGGGGTGAAAGCAGTGGCTGGCGGCGATGGATAGGTGAGGGGTGCTGGAGTATTTCCGTAATCCGACCCTGGCCATGGGAGGCCAGATCATGGGTCAGGCTGCGGGGAAAGGAGATTTTTGGTGGTGGCCAGCGATCGCAGCTCCTGAATGGCTGAGTTAGCCGGGTAGGTGCCAGACATGTGGCCGATCAGAATTGGAGCCCGGCCTGCATGTCCAGGCCAGTAGCTACAATTCTGGTCCTGTGGGCACATCTAGCCCCCATGGGATCAGAATTGGATGCTACAGCTGCACACCCAGATTTTGACTGGCCGTACAGGGGCAGGACATCTGCAACAGTATTGGCCCCTAAGGGATGCACAGTGAATAAAGCTTCGGTTCACTTTCAGATTGTTGTCCTTTCTTAATTTTCATACTTTTTTTTAAATTTGTCTTTTGCAGATTCATGTCCATCATTAAAACTTTATAATGCACAGGAATCAACTGTATGTGTGTAAACTTGCAAGCTAATGTTCATTAAAAGCAATTTTGCATGCTGTTTGTTTTAAGGCACCTTAATGAACCAAGTGTGCATTAGCAAATGGCTATCCCTACAGCACACTATCCTGTTTGCTTTCATATTTACCAGAAAGGGAACCCATGTTTTTCCTACTGCTGCCCTCAAAGAGAAGCTACTCTCCCAGTGGCCAACAGACACTTTTCAAAGCCATTTGCTTGGGAAAATGGTGACTTATCTGCATAAACTGACTGTCTGAAGTTTGCCCTCCCTCAGTCTGTCTAAAAGTATATGCACATTTAGCTGGACCATAAGGAGGTTTTTCTCAAAGGTGTGATTTGGTCAGGGAGGATTATAATACATGTAGATTGCCTTAATCTCCATTGAAATTTCACCCTCAGGAAAAGCATGAGCAAAGTCTATGGGTACTTTGTACTCATGGGCAATTATCAAAGGGAAAGCATTCACACTCATTAGCGTACCTTCAAAATGTTAGTGTGAGCAAAATTGATTTAATGCATGTTGGCCTATGAATTAGCACACGTTAAGTTCCAAAGAGTGTTTAAAACGCTACTAAAACAACTCTATGAAACAAACTGAAAAAACATCCAAAAATCAGGAAGAAAGCCAAGCAAATCAAATGGCCTGTGCACAATGCTAGTATGCATATATGTTCCCTTTGATAGCTTGGTGCTGCTTTGCACATAGGCTGTGAAGCCAAAAATTGCCCCCACTAGCATCTCTGCTCTGTATCTACAATGAGCACATCTCAAAGAACAGTCCTATTGAAAAGTTTATGTAGCCAAGTTACAGAGGCCTTCACAAATTTCAGCAGACTCCAAAAGTCCATGAGTCCATTGATCTTTACCCAAACAATCACCAGTATACTGCAGATTGATCAGCAGAGATATTAAATATAAATAATTACACATATATATGAATAGATATGCTCTAGATAAGAAGTGTTGACTGCTAAAAAAAATGATGTGCAGTCCATATTATTTCCTAGTTGCTACTTAAAAATAAAGAAATCACTCAAAACATACTGTATGCCCGGTTAGGAAAGAGGGCGGGAATAAAATGTAAGATAGACAATGGACGGATGGATTGCTCTACTCTCAAGCTATACCACAATGCAGCCATACTCAATTAAATGGTACTATAAGGTCCCTAAAGTAGCACACTCCATGGAAGCAGAAAATACTTTCAACATATCAGATCCTTTTTCAGAGCCACTGCAAAGCTAATAGGTGAGAAAGAACACTCCCCTAAATATTGTGAACCCCATCCATTAATCAAATGCCTAATCATAACATGGAGAGCAGCTGGGAAAAAAATCCTACTTAATGCTGGAGGGAATGGGAATACTAACCCATGACAACAAACCATTTTTCTAAATGGTTCATGACCTTAATAAACCCTTATTTAAATGTAATCAGTGAACATCAGAGATGAAAAAAGGGCCTGTGTGCAACCTCCTGCTTGGTAATTTTTATGTAGATGCGCTGAAAAGTATCACACCATCACAGAAGCTAGCTCTTTAGATGTTAGAAGTACAGCATAGACCTTACAAAACCATCCTTCAACTCTCCCAAGTACCAATTCATTTATATTAATGCCACAAATTACTTGGCCAAAACACAGGATAGGTAATTTGCTAGAAACAAAATGCTCCTGAAATATGAAATTAATGTCATGTTAGCTGTGACCCCTAACAGTTTTTTTTAATCAGCCTATTGTCGCTACCTTATGCAAATAAATCACATATTTTCATTTTAGAAAAGATGTATCTTTTCTTTCTAATTATTACCATGCTTTGTTCAAATCAGCACTTCAACTTACCTATCCCAAAAGACTGGGTTAGGTTAAAATGTACCCCCAGTATATAGAATAGTAGCTTATAGTAAATCCTGAAATATGGCAAAGGTAACTTTATTAAGAAGGATTTTTTTTTTATTCCTGAGAGTAACAATACTAGAGTTTGGCGTTATATAACATGAAGATCATTTCAATGTGAACAGGTTTCAGTCAAAAGGCTGACCTGCTTTCAGGTGTTCCGTGTTTTTTGTACAATATGCCTAGTTCATGTAACCATCTATAATCACCGCATATACCATAAGAGTCTACTTATTCTCATTCCACGGGAGTTTACACTAACCAGAAACTAAAGTAAAAATGATGTCGGGGTTCAGAAATATTAAAGCTCCATTGAAGACATTTTACCACCAAGAATAAACGTCTTTACTTATAGCAAAGCCTTCCAGTTTCGTACAACATTTCTTAAACAGGATGAGAGGGGAGAGCAAACATGTTGATGGGCCCAAACTGGAAGCATGTCAAATTTAAAATACAGGAAATAACAAGAGCTTTACAGGATGCCAAAGTTACAACTACTACTACCAGTGGTCTTAAAACATTTGCCTTCTAAGCTACATCAGACATCTCTAACTGATGGAAGGATAGTCAACAGGCAAAAGCAGAAACATTTCTTAAGATGTATTAAAAAAGAGATTTGCATATAGCTTTCCATTTATACGTCTATTCACCATTCAGCTCTGCGTTTGGCACCTAACTACAATGACATCTGTGCTCCATAGAAACTGTATTGCGCACAGTAAAGCCATCGTTGTTATTTATAGAAGGTAACGCGTACCTGACAGTCCATCAGAATTCACAAAAATGATACCTGTGCAGCAAACACACACATTTTAAAACCATCTGCAATAGTAGCTAAAGATTTTCAAATTCGTTAACATCAGAAGGACAGACTTCATGTAAGCCCTATGTGCACCTTCGTCACTGATCTGCACTTCAAGAGATTCCATTCAAGGTCTCGGATTGTACCCTGAAGTTCCAAGTAGTTATCACAAGATTCCATTCATCTAAAAAGTACAGAAAGATGTTTTGCTTAAGCAAAATATATTTGTCTCACCTTATGCCAAGGACCATTGCTTGTTTCCAAAGTCTCCGTTGCTTTTGTTTCCATCTTCTCTCAAGCGTTTTGCCGCTTCTACTGCTGCCCCTTCAAAAAGTTCGGATTTTCAGGAGCCAGTAACTAAACAGTCCAAAAAGTGCAAGACCGGACCATCAAAACTCACAGTAAGCCGGGACGCTGGGTCGTTGCAGGAGCAGAAGCCCAGCTTTCATCCTTACTCGCTGGAGCCAAGATTCCAGGTCACAGCAACTTGCTGTTTTTCGCAAGTTTGACTCACGCACGGAGCCGAGCTGACAAGCCTTTGGCGTCGACTTGGCCCCGCTCAGGTCTTCGCTAGAGAGCACAGCTTGTGCTTAAGTGCTGGGAGCTGCCTCCTTCCTTACTGTAAGAGCAGCAGCACCAGCACCAGCGCCCGGGCTCTGAGCAGCTTCGGAGAAACTTGACAAGCCGGTGCTAATTCAATTTTGCAAGCCACGCCCCTCTGCACTGGGAGCTGGTCTCGAGCCTAAGCCCCAGCAGCAAGGTCACTCAGCAACCAAAGCGCTCACGTCACTAAGGCAATAAAGTCAACTTCCATTCAACTTATTACCTGGGTGGGTAAATATTTTTGTTAGATGAAAGCAAGCTACAATTCTTATCTATCCGATAATTTGAAAGCTATAGTATACTTTCATGCAGTGCATACGTAATGCTGCCTTCTTAATCTGAATGCAGTCGTGGTCAATATTGTTGGCACCCTTGCATTTTAGGTATGTTGTGTACAATAGCTTGAGAAATAATGGGAAATATTCCAACTGTATGTCATCATAATATTTTAATAGTATGTTCAAAGGTATACAACAAAAAGAAGATGTCTGTGCAACTTAGACATACTAATTTCTCAGAAAAGAACCCCCCAAAAAAACAAAATATGACCTGGACAGGATTAATGGCACCCTTCACTAATATTTGTTTGCATAGCCCTTGACAGTGATGACAGTCTCCAAACGTTTCTAGTAGCCCTCTATAAGTTTCCTACTTTTGTCTGCTGGTAGTTTCTTCCACTTTTCAACTGCAGTTTGGTCAGCTCATGAATGTTTCCAAAATTCCTTTTACCAATGACAGATTTCAGCTCCTTCCAAAGGTTCTCAATTGGATTGAGATCAGGACTCATTGTTGGCCACTTTAAAATAGTCCATTTCTTCCTTTTTAACCATTCCTTTGTACTTTTGTATGTATGTTTTGGGTTATTGTCCTGCTGGAGGACCCATGAACTTTGACCCAGACCTAGCTTTCTACTACTACTACTAATAATAATAATAATTTGTATAGTGCTACAAGTCATACACAGCACTGTACATATAGATGTAAGACACAGTCCCTGCTCATCAGAGCTTACAATCTAATCAAGATGAACAAGCATCACAAAACTGGGTACTAGAGTAAGGCAAGATATACATAGTAAGCAAGAGAATGAGGAGCATCAGGATCCAAAAACAGCCTCAAAGAGGTGGGTCTTCAGCCTGGACTTGAATAGGGCCAAAGAAGAAACCCCATGCACCAACTCAAGTAGTTTGTTCCAGCATATGGAGCAGCAAGATGGAATGAACAAAGTCTGGAGTTGGCAGTGGCAGAGAAGGGCACAGATAAAAGGGATCTGCCAGAGGAGTGGAGTTCCCAAGGAGGCGTGCAGAGTGAGATAAGAGTGGAAAGGTAGTGAGGAGCCGCAGAACATATGCACTTGTAGGTAAGTAGGAGAAGTTTGAACTGGACGCAGAAACGGATAGGGAGCCAGTGACTTGAGAATTTTCCAATATTACAGAGAAAGAAGTGACAGGTTTTAGCTATCTGTTGGACATGTGCAGAGAAACAGACAGAGATCCAGGTCTGGATTCCTGGCCTCCAGTTCCTGAGACAGCAAATCAGCTCTACAACATTATGGAACCTCCACCGTATTTAACTGTAGGAAGAATGCTTTTTTTTCCCCCCTTATAAGCTTCATTTCTTCATCTGTAAATGCATTGCCAAAGAGCTCAAGTTTGGTTTCATCTGTCCACAGGATTATGGTTTCTCCAGGTGGGTTTGGGTGAAGATCAGGCATGCCTTTTATCTCTGTCTTTGAGCAGTGAGGTCTTCCTTGGCCTTCACCCATGAAGTCCTTCTTTATTTAGTGCACGATGTATAGTGTGGGTTGAAACCACCCCCCCCCCCCCCCCCCCCCCCCCCGATTTCTCAGACTTAAGCTCTTTGGATGTTGTATGTGATGTTTTCCAACAGTTTGCACTAACTTTCAAAAATATTTTGGACTAATTTTTCTCTTCCCATCACGTTCAGGGATGTTCTTGACAGTTCCATGAGCAGTAAACTTCTTAATAGCATTGCAATCTGTAAACACAGGAATCCCAAGGTCTTTGCAGATGGCCTTGTACCCCTTTGAAGTTTGGTGATAAGAGAGCTGACTGAGACCATCAGAAAAGCCATTATCTTCCCCATTGCAAAAATGGAACAAGGAATGAAAGTGGCCATTTTAAACATTAGAACCTCATTCATTGGTTGATTCAAGACAGGGACATCTAATTTTACTGCAATGGGAATGTGATTCTTCTGTTCAAACTGATTTGAATTGTTTATAAGGGCGCCAATAATCATGTCCCAGCAATAATTTTTATACTATTTCCTTTTTAAATTGGTCTTGTTTTATTTGATTCTTTTATGTGTCAAATATGTGTGCATATATAGTCCAAAGCCATTTCACTGGCCACTTTCGTTTAGGAGATATTGGACATTAAGAGGTTGAACTGCAAGGATGCCAATAATGTTGACCACAACTGTACACTGAAGTTGCAATTTGTATGAAGGACATCATTAAAGGAATAAGTGAACTTAGATTTACTGTTTATAATTTGGGGATTTTTTGCAGCTTTTATATAAAAATTTACCTTGATAATGTGCTAATAGTTTCCTGAAGTTGTTTTTATTATTACCATTTTATGTCTATTTCTATTGTGGTGATATTGTAGACCTGTCTCACATTAAGTGCCTACCAATATGACATGATTTATGGTGACATGTACAGACTGCCATGTGCAATCCTAAAGCAAAGGGAGTAGATAAAACATTGTAAACACTGGGTGATGTTTTATTCATGTGGCCCTAAGTACAAATCAATACAGTGTAATACATACCTATTTACACGTCATTATAAGATATCAGCCTTGTATGTAACCAATGGTCCTATTCCTGTTTCTGAATAATTTATTTATAACATTCAAAATATACATATATATACATTAATAAAGAAAAATGCACCTTGTCTTGAGAAATACTTGAAAAAGTAACAAAAATAGGAAAAAGAAAAAATGATAAAATAAAATATATGCTAAGCAGATTCTATTCTAATGTTGCATCGAGGCAAATTCTATAAATCAGACATACAAAAGAAAGAGAACTGCCCTTTAGATCATTAAGGAGTGGCTCCAGCAAGGGAAATAGATCCCAGTCTTAGGGCCTTACATACTACAGTGCAAAGTGACTTTGGAAACTGCACTTTAGGTGAAAAATAGCACAAAGCTTGAAACACTCAGAAAAGCCAAATTTCAGGCATTTTAAGTTATTTTTCATAAAAAGTGTACTTTTGTGAAGTCACTTTACAAAAGTACTTTTTGGAAACCTGACAGGTACTTGTGACCTGGATTGGCCAGTGTTAGAAACAGGATACTGGGCTTGATGGACACTTGGACTGACCCAGTATGGCATTTCTTATGTTAAGTACATTTCTCAGTAATAAATGTTCATGTGAAATCAGATTTGGTATTAGTGAACTGCTGTGATGTAAATGTATGCAAGCAGCTCATTAAGACCAGAAATCACAAAAATGTGGGTGTTTAAAAGGCTTTGTGGCCTCATTTTTGCAAAACAAAACAAAAACATCGCATGTCTGGCAGTGTACTAATCTTTTCAGAACTGCTGATTTTGTGTCATAGTGGCTACAGTTTAAAGGCCCCCCCAGTCTGAATTAGAGGCTCCCGAGCCTCTTCCAAGAGCCATTCTCACCATGACGAGCCAGTTGCTCTCCACAACCCGTCAGCCCTGATGTAGGATCTACAAGGGATTAAAAAGGATCCCTCTGGAATCCCCTGAAGGGGACCTCAAGCCTGTGCTGATCTAATGCCCCTTCACAAACCAGCCTTATGTGGCCCATAACTAACAAAACTTACCCCCAGAAGCCCAACCCCTTAAAATGGCATAAACTGAGGGACTGGTCCCTCCTCCCTGAATCCTAACTCACCCAAGGAGTCCAGGGGATTTGGGGAGCAGATGCAATCACCACTCGCTCCTGCTCCAGTGGCTTCTGCTTTCACAGTGGCTGTCTTCAACCCCTAGGGGTCAGCCTGCCAAATAAGAGAGTGCTCCCTTATTTGGCAGGTTGACTTCTAGCAATAGTATAGATTAACAATACAGAGATATATGCCAGAGAGCTGGATTTCCAACGCAAGCGCCCTTCCCTGTGTGTCCCTCCATTTCCTCATAATTTGATAAACCAGCTCTTTCTTAAAAATCACCGCTATCCCAGCACTATTGATTCTCCCTGGTGAATGGCAGACCTCTGCAGCCCACTTAATTTGTATCTTGCCCATATGGGTTTCTTGAATAAGATATATATCAGAGTGATAGGTAGGCAACTCTTCAAGCACCAGCCTCCTCCTTCGTGGAGTCTGCAGCCCCCTGACATTGAGGGACGTAATTATAATACTCATTTCCATACTTCACCACCTATGGTCTCCCCCAAGCTGGGCCCCCCATCACCCCCTTCCGCACAGAAAGCCCACTTTTCCAGTAACATTATAACACAATAAATATATTCTAGCTTAACTGTCTAATAAACCTGTGGAGGGCACCTGCTAGGAGGTGTCAGGGAGCCTGCACCACCTATGTGGGAGGGACTCTTGCGGACATGCTCGACTGCTCCTCACCTCCCAAGGCGTGGATCGTACCTTGCCTCTACCAGGGCCTCTGTACCTACAGGGCCTCAGCTATTGTTATGTTTACTTCGTGGGGGCTCACTTGACAGTCTATCAGGCAGTCTTCATTCAGTCTGCTGCTATTTAAAGTTACCATTACCAACGTTTGTGGCATTGCTGCTGTCTTTCAGGTACCTCCCATGTGCTCCTCCAGTTGTCCTGCCTACCCTACTGCTATAACTTAAAGGCCACTGCGGCACTGTAATCGCTGCCATCATTACTGCTTGCTCCTACCCTCCCTCTGACTGCTGCCTGTATTGCTGCTACTTAAAGTTGCCATTACCAGTGTTTGTCAAAAAGAAAAAGTGGCAGGTTCCAATAAAGAAAATAACCTTCTTGGTAACAAAATATTTAATGTCGGACATTAAACCCCCAGGCAAGGAAAAAACCTTAACTGGAGACACATGTCCTTTTTAATCATTTGCAGTAAAACATTTAAAACTGCTCAACACACATTATATCGGTTCCTTATCAACTTTTACTTCACTGAAAGCTTGGTGGTGTTCCGTTGTCCCAGGAGCTTTCTGTTTTGATGTGGATTACCAATGCTTGTGCAATTGCTGCTGTCTTTCAGGTACCGCCCGTGTGCTCCTCCGGTTTTCCGCCTACCCAGAAGTGATGACCTTATGACTGTGCTCTCTCACTGCTATAAGTTAAAGGGCATTGCGGCGTTCCTTGGGTGAGCTCCTTGGGGCGGCTCTGGTGGCAGAGGCATATCATGTCTGACTTCTGACTGTAGTGACCTCCCGGACACAGCCTCCTCGTGTAAGTCCACCTTACATCCTTACATTTTCTGTTCCTATTGTCCCTATTCTTAGCCATGGCTCATATTACAGTTCATTGGAACTGGCCCAGGGCTGTTGTCCGGTCACCTGGCATGTAATGTTGCCAATCTATCATTGTGCTTACCCTCCAGGTCCCCTACGCAACTCCCACTGGTCCCGTCCTACCTGTTCCTCAGTCTGGTCCTCTTAAATTGTAGGTCCCTCCAATCAAAAACCTCTCTCATACAGGATTTCTGTGTCCAGCACTCCCTAGATGCTATGTTCCTCACCGAGACTTGGCTCAGGGAAAGGGAGGAGGCACCTCTCCAGCAGTGCTTGCCCCCAAACTTCTTGGCCTTTCACACTCCACGGGGCCGTAGCTATTCTCTATCGTGCCTCTCTTGTACTTACTGAGATATCTGCACCCCTGCACTACCCCGAGTGCTCTCTCTACAGACTGGCCTCCTCTCCTCCCTTGCACCTTCTTTTGGTTTATATCCCACCTTTCCTTCATTCTGACCTTTGGGATGCCTTCCTCATGACATTGACTGAAGTCTCCCTTGCCTTTCCACACCTGCTAGTCTTAGGAGATTTCAACTCACGTCTCTCCCCACCGTTGCACACTTGAGATCGAGCCCTCCTCACGCTCTCTGATGATCTCTCCCACTAGGAATGTGTTAGCATTGCTGCTCTTCTGCTGGACATACGTTGAACCTTATTTTCTCAACAACTGACTTCCCTTGTCTCCCCACCGATATCTCTGCACTGGCCCTTCCGTGGACAAATCATTTCTGTCTGTTTTTCACCTTAAAAGTGCTGGTACTGCATTCTTTCCAATCAGATTCTGTGCGCCCTCCGGTACAGCTGATCTGTTGGATCACTCCTGCTATTTTTGAGGCCTTTCTGTCAGCTGACACTCTTTTTCCTCCTGACTTTGCCACCCTCTCCACGGATTCACAGGCCCAACTTTGGGACACATTACTATTATCGGCCCTGGACAGGCTCGCCCCTAGGGTTCCTGCTCAACATCCTCAACCCTCTCACCATCACCCATGGTATAACCATGGGCTGCATCTGCAACATTCCTATTTCTGCTGTGCAGAACACCTTTAGCGGCAGCATCTTTCCAACTTCACTGGCCCGGTTTCATGCCACATATCACCACTATAGGTCCATGATTAATTCTGCTAAGTCCACGTACTATTCTAATCGTATCTCCTCAGTTTCCAACTCATCCCGTCAGCTTTATATTACCCTCTGTTTGCTGTCTGCTCCTCGCAGTACTGGCTTGCCTGCCCCTCCTCCCACCACTGCCCCTGATCCTGCCACATTGGCAGTTTTCTTCGTTGACAAAATCCAGTCCCTGTGCTTGACTTTCCTGGATTGCCCTACCCCTCTCTTTCCAACCCTCCCATTACCTTCCTGTGATTCCACTGACCCATCTTCCCCCGCTAACACTGAACATATTCATACCTGGACTTCCTTCCATCCCGTTACTATGTCTGAGCTCTCTAAGCTCCTTAGTTCCTTGAGCGGTTTTCGAGGTCATCCACCTTAGCCCAAAGATTTTTATCTGTTCGTACTGATCTGAGTCATCCTTCTTTAATGTAAGTACCTCATCTTCTTGCGGGTTTAGGCATTCAGTCATGGTCAGCTGCCGCAAGGTTCGTTCCGCTTTCACATTCCCCAGCTGTGTTTTTGGAGTTTTCCTGGAGTCTACCTTTGTTGCCATACTTTCCCCCGCCGACAACTTTGATTCTGCAGGAGTTAACGAAATGTTTTACAGCACTTAATCGCAGCAGCCCAGGAGAGCTAGCACCATGCTTCTTCCCCTCAGCCCAGCATCACATGACCCCCCAAGATAGTATTTTTAGACAATGCCCATGTTTGATGTAAATCTTTAACCTTTCAGCAGCTCCTTTTAGTTTTTTCTGAACTGTTTTCCTCATTTTATCATAATCTCCCTTTTGAAAGTTAAGTTTCCTTACTATCCTTCCTCCATTTCTTAAATCAAATGCGATCATGCTATGATTATTGCCAAGATGGCTTCCCCTCTTTTTGGTTCATGAACCTACTGCTCAAAGAAGCAGTCATATATTTCACCTAGAAACATAATCTCCTTAGCATGTCCTGCCATGACACTGATCCAGATGATGCCAGGGTAATTGAAATTACTTATTATTACTGTAATGTAAATATTGTTAGCATCCCTGATTTCCTTGTGCATTTCATCATCCATTTGTTCATTCTGGCCAGGCGGTCAATAGTACACCCCCACTGCCATCGCCTTCCCTTTTTCCATGGGATTTCAATCCATAGATTCTACAGTGTATTTTGTTTCCTGCAAAACTTTATTCCCGTGTGACTCAATGCCCTCTCTAACAGAGTGCAACACCTCCACCAATTTGATCATTGCGATATCATTTGTACCCAGGTATCACAGTGTCCCACTGGTTGTCCTCCTTCCACCATGTCTCTGAGATACCAATCATATCTAACTTCTCATTTAGTATTATATATTCTAACTCTTCCATCTTATTTTTAGACTTCTAGTATTTGCATACAAGCATTTTAGAGGCTATATTTTATTCATATTAATTGATTACTGGTTGGCAGGGGTAACTTGGAATCTTTAAGCTCTGTCTGCTCTGTATTTATGGGCATTTGGGTTACTTTTGTCTTTAATGGAACCTCTCTGTTGATATGCTCTAACTTCAGTCTTTTGCTAGTATCCTTCAAGGATACATGTTCTGCCTTACAATGGCTTGTGCTCTATGGGGCTTGTTTACTAAGCCCTGTGCCGGTAATGCACATTCGGGCTGTGTTACTAGCATGGGCACTCAGTGAAAGCCAAAAGGGAGGTTTGCTTTCATCCCTCTGTGCTTAATACAGGCTCAGGACATGACACCGTGCCAGCCGGCATGTGGACACACTTGGAGCACGATTCTGAAAGGGGCACGTCTGGGCCCTGTGCACGTCCCCAGATAGGACATGCACGCAGAGGCCCGATTCTACAACCTCGGGTAGTCACACACATGGGGTTGTAGAATCGGCATATGGCTGTACCTGGTGAAGCATGTCTAACTGGTGGCCTATTGGCCCGTCTTGTGCCATACGCACATTTAGGCTGTGCACACACTGCCCATGTAGCCCCAGCCACTCCATGCACCTGTAATCCCAAAAAAATCCCCAACCCCATGTCCTGCAGATCACGTGTGAACAAATCCAGGAAGAAGGCCCCCCCTCCCAACATAACTCACACATCAGCATGGCTACCAGGCAGCCCAGCTTCCGTGAGGCAGCAACGAGGCTGCTGGTGACCATAGTCATCAAGCAAGAGGAGACTCTCCTCTCCACCAGGCAGAGGCGGCTAGCCCACACAGCAGCATGCAGGGACTGGGAACATATCAGGATCACCTTCGCCCAGTAAGTACTTCACAACACAGACAGACAAACCTGGAAGCAGAGAGAAGTGGGCAGGCTGGAGCAGCACCCAAGTTGGCACAGAGACAGGCATGCACCAAGGTGGAGAGGAAGGGCAGGGAAAGTCAGGATCTGACCCAGGCAGAAAGCAGGCAGGCTGCACAGTAACATGACAGCACAGCACAGACAAAGCAGCCCAACAGCAGGGGCCCAGGAAACAAGGAAAAACAGGATTCATGCAGGCCCACAGTGAAGGCAAAGGGGGACACAGAGACAGATAGAAGACACACACATAGAGAGAGCATTCCCAGAATGTCTGCCACATCCCCAGGTCATACAGATGCCCCCAAAGGAGGCAAAATAAAAGGGTTCTGTACATGTCCCAAGGCGGGAGGCAAATCCAGGAACCAAGCATTTTGGTTCAGGGCCAGAACCAGCAGGCTACAGCTGTCAGTGCTCCCAGGTCCTAGGGAAAGAGAGATCATGTCCCTGTGCATGAACACCAAATGCAATGACCAGCTGCAGCTATCCCCCTCCCTAGCATGCATGGCAGGGTGACGTGCCACTGAGAGCAGATGGGGTCACGGCACATGATGGGCATGTGCAGAGCACCAGTAGCACTACCCAAATGCTGGCAGGTCTGCGCTCTGATGCGGGTGAATGATGAGGTGTGTCTCTACCCCACAGACGTTTCTGGATCCTGCGTGACACAGAGGCCTACTATGTGTGGTATCGTACAATCTGCCGCATGCGCCCATATGTGATACAGCGTATATGGCAGCAGCTGCAGGAGGAGAAGGGTGAGTAGCTATGCAGATACTCTGTCTGAGCAGCAGGCTGACAGGCCCCCCCCAACACTGAGGTGGGCCAACACATGTAAGAGCAAACACCGCTGTGATATGGACACCACAGAAACAGCATGCCCCCACCCCAGGTTCCCACAACACATAGTCCTGGCCCACACTGCCCCATCCCCTGCAGAGATAGTGGAACACCCTGTGTGTGTGACTGGACCCCCAGCAACCACAGCCATGAAGCTAACCATGACCTCCATCTCCTACAGTAGCAGCACAGCAGGAGAAGGACTCCCTACTCCTGTCCCCAGATGGCTCCACCCCTGCTGCCGTGGAAAATGCTGGCACAATACACCCCTAAGCCCCAGCGGGAGCAGCAGCAGTGCACTGCAAAGCCCCATCCTCCTGTCCAGTCCAGCTGCAGATGAAGAGGAGGACAATGAGGGGTTGGCAGGGGAGCCAGCATTCTCCCTCTCCACCTCTCCTGAAGGGGACAGAGCTGATGGCAGTGGGCGGGGGGGGGGGGGGCTATGTCCCACAGCTTACCCAGGGGATAGTGTGCAGCAGGGCAGTGGTCAGGTCACACAGGAGTCATGCGCAAAAACTCCGGAGACAGGTGGCAACCTCTGGACCCTCATCCTCAAGACCCTGGTGGAGGGGGCATGTGGCATGGCAGGGCAGGCGGCTGGGGAGGCCCCATGGACTGTGTTGGGTGAGGCTGTAGTGACACAGACTGAGGGGCTAGGCAGAGGTGGTGAGGGTGAGGAGTCTGTGTGCATGCAGAGGGAGCAGGTGGAGGCGTGTGTGGCAGGGGGGGCAAAGGAGAGGGCTCAGAGTACATGAAGGGGGAGAATGTGTGTGTGGGGGGGTGATGGTAGGGGGGGGAGGCAGGGTGTGTGGACCGAGGGGAGGCAGGGTGTGGGTATGGTGAGGGTGGGTGGGCAGAGTAGATGGGGAATCTGAGCGGGGGTACAGGGAGGGATATGACAGTGCAGCTGGAGGGGAATGCAGATGGTGAGGAGACAGTGGGGGGCCCAGGAGGCAGTTGAAGGCTCCAAGGACACACCAGCTCTGAGGATGGGTGTGATGTGGTTGTATTTTGCTGCCCCTTGTAAAATGCGTGCAGTTTTTTGTAAAGCTGTCATAGGGGAAGGAGGGTGGATTATGGGAGACCGTGGTAGATGGAGTTGCAGTAGTCGAGGTGTGGAAGGATTAAGGCCTAGATGCAGAGAGAAAGTCTAAGGGTTCGAGGAGAGGGCGGAGACATTGGAGTGTTTTGGCGATGTGGTAGATTGCTTTGGCAGTTTTGTTTACTTGAGTTTTGAAGGAGAGTTGTTGGTCCAGAGTGATGCCGAGATATTTCACTTCAGATTATACTTTTACCTGGGTGTTTAATACTACTACTACTACTGAGCATTTGTATAGCGCTACAAGTCATACGCAGCGCTGCACAGACATGTAAGAGACAGTCCCTGCTCATCAGAGCTTACAATCTAGTCAAGACAAACACAGAAGGTGTAGACAGGGGTAAAACAAGGGGAAAGAAAAAGGAGATCAGGTGAGTCAAGATCCAAAAGCAGCAGCAAAGAGGTGAGTTTTCAGCCTGGATTTGAAGAGGGTTAGAGAAGGTGCCTGGCGTACGGACACAGGTAGTTTATTCCAGGCGTAAGGCGCAGCAAGGTGAAAGGAGCGAAGTCTGGAGTTAACAGTAGAAGAGAAGGGCACAGATAGATGAAGGATGGTGGTGTGAAGCTGCTGTCTCTCATAATGAATAGGGCTTCCGTCTTCATGTAGTTGATTGCCAGGTTGTTATTTGTTAGCCACTGGGATCCTTTCTGTGAAGCATCGTAGGAGGTTTGTGTACGTGGGTTTTTATTTATTTAACAGTTTTTATATAGTCAGGTAACAAAAACGTAACAGCATGGCGCTGCTGTTTTACATAGAACAGAACTTAGTTAAAATTGAACTTTTAAAATGAGAATATGAAGTACCATCAGGTAACTATGTACATATTTACATTATAATAGAAGTCATTGAGCGAGGAATGTTTAAGGGCAGAAGGGGAGGGAAAGGTGCAGTGGCCATAGAGATGGTACGGAGAAGTATTCCGGGAAAAGATGAGTTTTAAGTCTCTTTCTGAAATCAGAATGGTCGGGACAGTTCCATAGTTCAGGCGGAAGAGTGTTCCATATAGAGGGTGCATAGAGTGAGAAGGCCCTGTTACAAGTGGTTTGCTTGTAGGTTTTCCTTAGTGAGGGTATGTTTAACAGGTTTTTGGTGTTTGAGCGGTGCGATCTACTGTTATTGAGGTTGGAAATACTAGAGGATAGGCATGGAGCCGATTCGTTGTGAATGACTTTATGGATAAGAATTAAGACTTTAAATTTGAATCTGGAAAATATAGGGAGCCAATGTAGATCATAGAGGATTGGAGTTATGTGTGTGCGGCTAGTATTATTTGTGATTAAGTGGGCAATTGTATTCTGTGCCATTTGGAGAGGATGAATACTGTTTTTAGGGAGACCATGGTAGATGAGGTTGCAGTAGTCTAGGATAGGTGTAGTGAGGGATTGGCAGACAGTATGAAAGGAATCAGGGCTTAACAGTGGGTCACCTTGTGTTGAATGATCTGTAGAGCATAATGTAGTTAATGTGAGATCTAATGAGATTGCAGAGAGGCTAGAGGTATATGTTGAAGAGGAGTGAAGATAAGGTGAATTCTTGTGGCACACCTTGAGTTTGGTGGTAGGAGGTAGATATGTTGGTTCCTAGTTTGATCAGTTGTTGCCTGTCGGTCAGATAGGATTGGAACCATTGTAGCACAGTGCTTTGGATACCGGTGGATTGTAGTCATTGAAGGAGGATGCGCATGTCTGCAGTAATGGCTACCATACATTAAAAAACACCAGCATGGTTAAAAAAACCCTCCTATAATAACTGCTTAGCATGCGGTGGAGTAGGGACTGGGCAGGTTATGTGCAGAGAGTGGCTGTGGACTGCACATTGCAGTTAGCGCATGGGACAATTTTGCAGTTAATGTAGGTGAACATAACGTCACCTCAAGAGGAGGCTTGAGGTACAGACACGTTAACTGTGAATGAACTTAATGGGAGGTAAAGAACTTTTTTGTGCAGCTTATGTAAGAAATACGCTAGCCATGCTCCTGACAGCATGTGGCCTTTGTACTTACCATGCATTGGGCTTTGCTTATCATACTTTAGTAAAAAGGAGAAGAGGGGTTTTTTTTATGTGTTTTCAGGTATTTTGTGCTATTTTTCACACAAAGTACAGTTTTGCAAAGTCACTTTGCACATTTGTATATAAAGTGCTAAGACTTGGATATATTGTCCTGCTTTTTAAATATTTTTCCCTTACGGGAGTCCTTTCTTTAAGGATATGAAAAGCATTCTGCAAAACAGAAAATGGAAAATAACTGCTGTAGAAACTAGTGATGTCCTCTTCAGTTTTATGTGTTAGTTACTATCAGAATTAAGTTACCGTATCAATTTATAAAATTGTGCATGGTTTAGAAAGTTTTAAATACTAAAGGAGGACTTTATCAAGTTTGGTAAATATTTAAAGTCTCTCATTCCCTGAAGCATTTGATTCGGCAGATTATGCAGTGCAGGGGGGCCCCAAGGAAGAAGGGAGCCCATTCAGTGGCCTAAATTGCGCCCAATCAGCCCCATGTGGGGGGGGGGGGGCAGGCAGGAAGGGGGTCCTCACAGCAGTCATATGGCAACATAGCAAACTTACTTTAACATGTTTGTTGTGCTGCCTCTGCTCTTGTAAGTTTCCAACAGGCTCAACGGCTGATACCTCCCGTGTGGAACTCTCACAATGACAGCCACACCATGAGACTTTGGCCTGGCAAGTAATAGCTGCCAGGCCTGCTGGAGGCAGTATGGCAAACATGTTAAAGTAAGTTTGCTGTCACCCCACGAAGGGGGAGCCACCATGAGGATGCATCGTTGTGACAGTGGTGGGGCCATGCAGTGGGACATGCCACCACAACCACAGTGGCTCTTAGCAAAATTTTGCTAGGGGGCTCCTCAATGGAACTTATGCCACTGAGCCCACTTGCAACTGCTTCCCTTGTGATGGACCCCCTCCTCCCAGCTCTGGGTGCTCTTGCAGAATTGTTACTTGGGGGCCATAATTTGAACTTCTGCCACTGGTGAGATTTAAATATATAAATAAATAATAGAAAAATCTGTCTCTGATCCAGGCTCTGTGCTTTTCCATCTGGGTTTGAACTTTTAGAAAAGGCAGGTAATAGCTGTCTCAGGCTCCTAATGCATGTGACCATGGACCACTCTACATGTTCCTTTCTGTCATGCTGACAGGTAGTCTGCCAACAACCAACGAGCTAGGTAACTTCACCTATGTATGCTCCAGGGTTTACAGGATCAGGTCAATGCTATCTGGTTAGTGGTGGTCATCAAGGCAATGAGGTTATACAAATGGGAAGGTAACAATCTTGCTAGTTTTGGTAGTTGGTTAGATTTATTTATTTATTTGCACTGATTTGGTATACCACTCATAATCAAGACGTTCAAGGAGGCTTGCAATAAGAAGTATATTGTTCCAATAACATAAAAGAAACAGGAAAGGACAAGCAAAGGAAATAAGGGAAAACAATTGGGGGGGGGGGGGGAATTGCACAACAATAGTATACCATTTAAACAGAAGAGAAACAGGGGTTCTATCAGCATAGGAAACATACGTAGAGGAGGAAAATGGAAGCGTCCAAGGTAAAGGAATGAAGAAGGAAGGCATAGCTAAGTGCCATTGAAAGTCTGAGTAAATAGCCAGGTCTTTAGGCCAATTTTAAAGTTTTGGAAGAGGATTCATTATGAAGTTCAATGGGCATAGAATTCTATACTTTAGGACTCAAGGTGTATTATTAAAGTTAAAGGAGACACTCCAGGCAAGATAATGGTGTTTCAAAATAATAATCTTTACCAAATAATTTTTCTTTAGAGTAAATAGTAATTGGCAATAAGTTCTAATTTTGCTTCACAAAATACAGATAGAAGAAAGCAGAATAGGGATTAGCGCCAAACACTTCTGGGACATTCTCCTTACCGTACTTTGGGTTTCCTCTGATTCCCCCAAGGACCCTTCTTGATACCTGGTATCCTGATGCTTGAATCTCTTTGCTGCAAATCCTTTTATCCTGTCCACCTCTGGATTAAGCACCATTGGCGGCTTTATCGATTGTTCCTTTCCAAAACTGCACCCAGCTGGCTGCCTGAGGAGCACTGAATCACTGGAAACCACAAGACCCACCGTAGGAACTCCTGTGCATGGGCCCCTGCATCAATACAGGACATTAGAGTCAGAAAGCATAATTCAACCCTCTTCTGATCCAAAGGCTAAGCCTCTGTTTTCCTGCTGTTTTCGGGTACAAGGGATAGGAGGCCACTACTCCTCCCTAATTTAGAAGTCCTCAGAGAAGCTGCAGACATCAAGCTTGTGGACTCCCTCGTCATGACATCAAGCCTACATTGCCCCCTAGAACTCCCCATCTGACTCTTACTAAGAATGTCTCTAGTGTTGAGTTAGGGGCAATCCCCAATTGCTCCTGCTCCATCAGGTCCCTGGTTCAAAATGGTGCCTCTGACATCCTAGCAGTATTGTCACAGTACTACTTTTATGCTTATGTTTATGTTTATTTAAAACTTTCTATGCCATAGGCCATTCAGCAAATATTTCTGGCTGCAAGTGCTCTCCCCTAGTCATCCCCTGCTGGTCATAGGGCTTCAGCACAAGCCTTTTGGCTGCCAATCCTCTCCCCCAGTTTTATCAACTGGTTACAGGCTCTGCGCAGTCTTCCCTGCAGTTTTTAAAGTCCCAATTCCTTTTCCTATGGCCAAGGCCTTGTTTGAGACTGAAGACCCGCCTGACTCAGGAGCCCCGCGCTCCCGCTTGTCAGTGGAGAAAGGAAGCAAGCTAAAATCTCCTCTCTCTTTGGTTTCACGCGTTTTCCTTGGCCTCAAGACTGGTTTAGTCCTTTAGGGCCCAACCTCCAATGGCCTGAGACTCCTTACGACCGAGGTCTCAGCCTGTTTCTGGAAGGCAGAAACGAAGCAAAAGACAATCTTCCATCTGACTTCTTCCCATTCTCTGAACTCTGTTACCTCATTTAGCTCCTCCTCTGGCATTCCAAAGAAGGACTCAACTAGAAAACGTCTCTCAAGGTAGAGTATTAACTCAGGGCTGGCGCCAAGGATATGAAGTACTGAAGGCAAACCTCATCCCTGGTGCCTCCTGCCTCCATTGCAACCACTGACACCCATCTCCGGGACCTGCAGCAGCAATGACTTGAAACAACATCGCAACCTTTAGCAAAACCTCCAGCGCTAGGTGTTATTCTTGCTTTTGCCCCCTCCGATGCAGACTTCCTTTAGTATGGGGGCAGAAGAAGGAACAGCAGTCAGCGCCAGAGGTTTTGGGAAGTACTGTGGTGCTGTTGAAAGTCCAGGTCCCAGAAAGGGGCAGCAGTAGCAACAATGGGCCACCCTCAGACTGTTGGCACTGTAGGCCTGATGCTAGCACTGCTCCTATATTAACCAAGTGCTGGGGCAGGTAGTTCTCCTGCAGGGTAATCCAAACACGTAATCCATTACTAAAAGATGTATGCATAAGGTTAACTGCTTAAGTTTTAGGGCACCTTATGACCCAGGGTCATCTCACCTGGTGATCTTCAGTGGTACCACCCGGCTAGTACTGCTGAATGTCTCCAGTTGATTCCAGTGTGGTCTGCGGGCAGGGCCTAGGGTGATCCTGGCACCTATCTGGTTAGCGGTGATATTTAGTCACTAAACCACAAAGTTTGGACAGGTCAATGGCTGCTCTATCTTTATGTGGTTTTGCTTTCCGGCCAGCAGCTGAATATCGCTGTTAACTGGATAGCAAAAGTTCTGCCCTGCGAAGCCGATTATCCGGGTTTAGTTAAAAAGGTGCAGCCAGGGGCTTTCAAGACACTAACCACAGCCAATGAATATCAACCCCCAAAGTCATAAACCAGTTATAGGCAATATCTTTCTGTAGGATGAAATATATTTCCGATTAGGAGCTCGTTTTACACTGACTTGATAAAGGAAGCACAAACTCTCAAAAGCGCATTAGTGCAACAGCAAAGTGTTATGTACAACTTACCTTAGTGTTGGTTACCATGTCTGTGTCTCCGTGGACCATATAAACCACCAAACAAATCCCTACGCAATACAGATGCACAATTCAGTTTGCATATTATTGCACTCAGCAATAGCCGGCAAATCATGTTCCATGCATATAACTGGGGTTAGTAGCCTTGGGGCAGTGAGCCTAATCTGTTCTAGTCTTCACCCTGGGCTTGGCAGTAAACTGAAGAAAAAATTTGTGATTGTAACCTCAGAACAAGAATGGGATGGTTAATGCTGCTTTTTTTTTTCATCAATTTTGATTTCAACTGCCTTGGGCCCATGGGTGTGAAAGCTTAAACATTTTGTCCTTTGGAATGCACTTTCTACTCTCTCAGAGCTGCCCTATGTAAAGAACTGATCCTTCAACTTGGTCCTATATTGAGATCACACTCTAATTTTAAGGCAAGCACCCTACCACTTTCACAAGCTGCTTCAGTAGAGGTTAGCTTTCAAAAGCCATTTTCCTGTGCAAATGGATAGTGACGCTGGTGAAAGGGTTATTTGAACATTTCCCACCCTGGATGTGGGTAAAAGTAGGAGTCTAGCTCCATAATGCATGCACTTTACATACAGTCAGCAGGAGCATCCTGAGGCAGGGTTAGGGAGGGATTGCTAGCACGCTAGTAGTTTGTAGTTTCAAAAATACATACGTTGTTTTAGTTAGAATAAATACCCCCCAAAGTAGGTCCTTAGGCAATATTCAAAGCATATACTTCAGTTTCAAATTTGGTGAAAAGAACACAGGTAAAAAGTGCCCCTGGATTCTACCTCAATGTGGGCAGTTTGAAACTTGTCCTTATAACATAATTCATCATCCTCATTAATGTAATTTGTCTATTAAAATCTGAAATTTTATCATATGGCCTGGATTTTCGAAAGGTTTAATCAGCCATTTTAGGGTTAGGAAGCTAAACCTAACCAGTTAAAAAAGTCCCCTCTCTCACTGACTAAATGTAATTGGATAAATGCAAAAGGTGCATAAATGTATCTCGTTAAAAAAAAATAGTGGGGTCACACTAGACTGAGGATGGAACTTTGCTGGTTAGTGCAGATTTTCTGAGCTAGTAATTTAAGTAAATCATTTTTATTAGAATTTACAGACTTGCAAACACAATAATACAACCGCGCCTGTCAAGGACCAACCAAAACATAACAAACATATCCTCTGGGTGCAGACACAGAGCAATACTCAATACAATACAATACAATACAAGCCCCGCGTGCCCACTCCCTCCTCACAATCACTATGAATAGAGCCACATGAAGAATATGATCTACAAACATGTTCAAGGCTCCCCCTCATACCTCACCGCCCCTCCCACCACCCCACACCCCTCAGCCCACCCACAACCCCTTCCTCCAATAGCATTACAACCATAGTGACTCCATGTTTCCCTCCACACTCATCACCCAACTCAACAAGGCACACCTTTCAAGGGGCCCCACACCTTAGTAAACCGTTCCCACGCTCCTCCCGCCAACAACCTAGCCGTATGTTGCTCCATTTCCATCAACTCTCTCATAGTCCGCTCCCACTCGGCTACCCTCGGGGCCGTATCTTTCAACCAGCCCCGTAGTAGGCACAGTTTTACTACAATGAAGCCTTTAGCACAGAGCTGGCGGGCACTGTCCCCAAGGGGTTGCACTCCTTCATAAGATCCAAAAAGGCACCACTCAGGGGCCAACTCTATTCGTGCATGTAGCCAGCCTTCCAACACCCGCCCCACCCCGGACCAAAACCCCTGAACATGAATACAGAACCAAAAGCGGTGAGCAAAGCCTCCTTTGACTACCTTGCAAAGACTGCAAAAATCTGATATCGACAATCCTGCTTTCGCCGCCCAGACATTATGAACATAGGCTCTCCAGAGAAACTTATATTGAATTTCCTGCAACTGAATCGTTTCAGAGAGAAATTTAATTCCTCGGAACGCATCTCGCAGCCGTTCCACCGTGATCTGGGTCATCCCGTCTCTCCTCCACTTCTCAACCAGACCAAGCAGGCAGTGCATCTGGCCCTCAGGATAAAACGCCCTACGCAGAGCCCTAATAGTGATCTTCCCGTCCAAGGATCCAAACAGTGCCAACATCCCCCCTTCCTCCAGCACCCCTGCATGTGTCTTGCGCAACGCAGCCACATAGTGTCGGGCTTGTAAATAAAAATAGAATTTGCGTGGTTCCAAGTGATATCGCCCAAGCAGCGAAGCAAACAAATCCACCGCAGCTCCCCCTGCCATACGGAGATGCCCCACAAACCGAGCACCCTTGGACGCCCAGGCGGTGGCCACCAGGGTCCCCCAGCCAGGCAGAAAAGCCGGGTTTCCCCTCAGTGGGAGACAATCCGACACTCCAGCATCCCCCCCCCCCGACGGTGACAAAGGGCTCCCCACACCTTGCGTAAGCCGATCCAAAATCTCGACTGCTTACAGCCCTTGGGAAGCTGCCATCCACGCACATGGACCACGGACATTCTATGCTGTGGCGCCGCCATCTCGTCGATTATATGTAAGGGGACAACCTCATCTGTCTCCTCCATGAAATCCCACAAAATCCTAGTCCAACACACTAGATTATACCACTGAAGTGACAGTAAGCCAGCTCCTCCCTCCTCTCTGGGCAGCAATAAGGTACGGAGCGCAATTCGCGCCCGCCGCCCTCTCCATAGGAACCGCGACAGATGCCAGCCCAACTGCTCAAGATCGCGGCGCGACAGCCATACCGGGAGATGACGCAGGACATAGGCCCATCGGGGAAACTCCACCATATTAAATAATGCTATCCTTCCATGCAGCGACAGCGGCAACTGCTGCCAAGACTGCAAACGCCGGGCCATCCCCTCCATCAGCAAGGGGACATTCACCTGGTACAATCGATCTGGCCGGTCGGGAAGCTGAATACCGAGGTAGCGAATCTGCCCTTCCGCCCACATCAGGGGGAACCGGCCAGCCCATCGTCGTCGAGAGTACCCACCCACATCGAGCCCTAGAGACTTGGCCATATTAATTTTCAAACCTGAAAAAGTACCAAAATTCTCAATCAGTTGTAAAGCCCGCGGTAAGGCCACCTGCGGGTCCGTGAGGCAAAGCAACATGTCATCCGCAAACGCACTGATCTTAAACTCACCGGCCAGCCAAGGTACCCCCGTCACATCACTCTGGCTCATTAGCTTCACCAAAAGAGGTTCCAAATGTAAAATGAAGAGAAGAGGCGACAGAGGGCACCCTTGGCGAGTCCCTCTCTTCAAGACAAACGGTTCCGAGCGGTCTCCCCCCACCATAATAAACGCCCTCGGCTCTGCATACAAAGCACGTATCCATCCCACAAACTGTCCAGCAAAGCCAAAGCGGTGCAAAGCCTCAAATAAATAACTCCAGGAGACCCGATCGAAGGCCTTCTCAGCGTCCAGGCTCGCCAATAATAGGGGACAGCGTTTTTGGAGGCATCTCTCCATTCTCAGCAGCACCTGCAGAATATTTTTAGCTGCTATCCTTCCGCGTACAAAATCCGCCTGGTAGGGTCCGATCAATCGAGACAGAATCTCCTGCGCTCGCTTGGCCAACACCGCCGCAAGAATCTTCATGTCGGCGTTGATGAGCGAGATAGGTCTATAGGAAGCGGGATCCTCTGAGTCTTTCCCGGCCTTAGGTATCAATGTGATGGAGGCCGTTCGCATATCCCTTGGGAATTGTCCAGTCTCCAACACTTCCGCATAGACCGCCCCCAACCTAGGCACAACCTGCCGCTCCACAATCTTATAAAACTCCATGCCGTACCCGTCGGGTCCCGGCGCCCTATGTAGCTTCCCCTCTTGAATAACCTTCTGAATTTCTGTCCCCGAGATCGGCTGATTCAGCATCTCCCTCTCCTACGGAGTCACCTGTTTCAGAGATACGCCATTCCAAAAGGCCTGCATTTGTTGCTGGTCGTCCCCCTCCGGGGTATAGAGACAACTATAGAATCGCCTAAAGACCTCAGCAATCTCCGCGGGTTCCGTTTGCGGTTTTCCCTGCTCGTCACGGATCCGCACCACCAAATGGCTCCCCTGTCGCCCTCGCGCCAACCTTGCGAGCAACTTCCCAGACCGATTACCAAAACGAAACAGCTGATGCCTATAATACTGCTGATCAAAAATCGCTCGCTCTTGGAGAAGATTATTCACCTGCCTTTGGGTCTCAAGATAGGCCTGATGTGCCCCTCCACTCCTAGGACAACGCAGCGCATCTTGCTTCTTCTCCTGCAACACCTGAGAAAGCTGCACCAACTCAGCATTTACCTTTTTTTGTAACCGAACCACATAAGCCATCACATGCCCACGAACTACCGCCTTCCCAGCCTCCCACAATGTGGTCACCGAAGCAACGCTGCCCTCGTTAAGTTCCAAAAATTCACGCCACTGACCCCGAATATACTCCTGAAAATCCCTCCTGAGCCAGAGGTGGCTGGGAAAGGACCATCTACCCCCCACTCTACGACATCCTGTCCAAGCCATAGTAACCATCGCATGGTCCGACACCACAATGGGACAAATGTCCGTCTTCCGAACTCTCCCAAGATCAACCCGCCGCACCAAAATATAATCTATTCTAGACCACGTCTGGTGCGCACGTGATAAATGGGTATAATACCGTTCACTCCCATGGAGCAGCCGCCAAATATCTATCAAATCGCTGACCTGGCAAAGGTAATTCACTCCTCTAGTAGTCCACCTACCCGTTTTCTCTCCCGAGGAAGACTTATCCAATGCCGGATCATGTGGGCAATTAAAATCGCCTGCAAGAACCAATGGGACATTAGGTAAACCACTTATCTTTCTAGCAATCATCTCAAAGAAAGCATGCGAATACTGATTAGGAGCATAAATGTTACCCAAAATCAACTCCTCGCCATTAAGTTTCACATGCACCCACAGGTAGCGCCCCAGTGGATCCGGTTCCTCACTTACAATTTCTACCATAAGGAGCTTATGAAATAGGAGTGCAACCCCCTTTTTCTGACCCTCAGCCGCCTCTGCTGCACAGACATGCCCCCACCCATTTTTGTTGCAACTTGGCATGCTCTCTAGCACTTAAATGTATTTCCTGGAGAAAAGCCACTTGGGCTCCTGCTCTCTGAAGTGCCTGAAGTGTCTTAGTGCGCTTTATCGGTGTGTTTAAACCCCCAACATTCCAAGATACAAACCTCAAATCAGTACCCATCAACCCCCATTTCCCTGCTGTGAACATACCCAGTTCCAAGACTGCAACCAGTGTACCGAGAGCTGCCCAGCCTCAGCGCTCAGTACCCCTTTCCATCCACACGCCACACAGGTCACTAGATAGGAGCCACTCGACCTCTTCCCGCAAACAGCCAGACTTCTCCCCCTTCCCCCCCAACCCCCCCCCCCCAGATCCCACTTTCATTGCCTGTTTAAACACACCCTCCCCTTTCCCCCCACCTCCCTACCCTACCCCCCCCACCCCTTAAAAAAACCATAAGAGTAAATCCTGGCCCAGCCTGCCAGGCCTGAGACCGACCGCATTACGCTACAGGGCCGTCCTGCCCACAGGTGCTCCCTCCCCTATTCGGGGATGGAGCAAGACTCCCCAAACCATAGTGCAATATGAATCCCGGGGAACCAGTCTGGACCCACCATACACTCTCCAGCCACACTCTTAGTCCCCCCTCCAACCCTCAGCACCTACATTAATACCCCCAGCCATACCGGACCAACTCAACTCCCAGCCCAAGAAGCCCCCTTCCAAACCTAGTGATATTCATATGCCACTATCAATCACCCAGCCACACATTGTATCTTCATCAAACAATCAGCCCCGTTCTCAGGAAACCCCTCCGGGCTGCCCCTTAAAGGGTAATGTAGGTCTGAAACAAACATAAAAGCAACAGTTCACTCTCAGGAAATCGGGTCAGAGCTGGTCCTCCAGCAGCTCCCGGTGAAGATCTCCAGCAGCATGACGATACCAGGCCTCACTCCCTGTGGTGTCCATCAGCGGCATGCTCACTCTGCTGTCCGTTCCGCTCTGCTCCAACTCCGCAAGAAATCTCTTCGCCTCTGCGGCTGTAGCTAGCACACGCTGCTTTCCCTCCTGTTGTACCTTAAGGGTCGCCGGAAAAGCAAGGGTGAAACGGACATGCTTACTGAAAAGCGCTGCGCAGACCGGTGAGAACTCTTTTCGTTTTGCCGCCACTGAAGCAGAATAGTCCTGAAAAATCAGTACCGAGTTGTTATCCAAACACAGGTCTCGCTTCTTGCGAAACGCCTGCAGCAGCTGCCACTTGTGCTGAAAATTGAGGATCTTTGCAATGACTACTCTGGGGCGCTGTCGAAACTCCGTTTTAGGCCCTAGGTGGTGCGCACGTTCCACCTTCATGTGACCCACAAGGTCTGCAAGGCCCAACTCGCGCGGCAACCAGGTCTCCACTAAGTCCGATAACATTGCGTCTGTTTTTGACTCTGGAATGCCCACGAGGCGTATATTATTCCTCCGGGACCGGTTTTCTAAATCGTCGACCTTATCCAGCAGATTGTCCACTTGCTTCTGCAACCGACTCTCCTCTCGTGAGCGTTTGCCCTCCTCTTCTTCGAGTGCCGACACTCTGTGTTCCAATTCCTCTACTCGGTGTGTGCACTCTGTGAGCGCCTCAGTCACCGTTTCTAACTTGTTAAGAATCAAGTCAAATTTAGGTTCAAGCAACCTTGCCACTTCCCGCGCCAGCTCTTCCGGGCCCGAGTCCACGCTCTCACCCCCTGGTGATCGGGGCGCCGCCATACTAGTTGTTGGTCCAGCGGCCGTGGAGGCCCCAGCTCGCGGCACTTTCTCTTTGTCTTTCCGCGCTGGAGGAGGCATTATGCAGCTGACCCTTCAACTCGTGGTAGCAGACAGATATCACCTGTCTCCCCCGGGGTTTTTCGTCCCAATTCACTGGGGTGAGCAGTTAAAAGTTGCCAATTAATCGCAGGACGGTCCCGGAGCGAGCAGAGACACCTCTTACTCGTTCATGCGTCACGTGGTCTCCCTGAACTAGTAATTTAAATTAACTGGTGAATACTGAATGGAAAAACAGCCAGCTTAAATCTAGCTGAGCAAATTCCATCCACCTAGATTTAGGGAAATTTTCAGGCAAAAACCTAGCTGGATAGGTTCAGTTGAAAATATGGCTAAAGATAATAAGATAGCATTATCCTCCCTGTTGAGCAGTTTTTTCAAAAACATGTCCATACGTCTCAAACACCTCTAACTCGCTTCCCTATGGAAACCAGAAGGCTGGAAGATTCTGAGACAATGGAGCAAACTCTCAAGTTCTGGTAAACGAAGAGGGAAAATTAGAAATGTATATGGTAACACTGAATAATCCAGGTAACAAAAAATTATAACTACTTTGATGTTCCTATGCGCCCAATGGTTTTTCTGACTCGATGAACTGGTTACACAACTGGTTATGCAAAAGAGCTTGGCCTAAATGAAGAACAACAACAACTTGAGAATATTATACAGCTGCTACCAGAATGTGTGTGGCTGAACCAAGTAAACCACAGGGCTACAGCGATCTAAACAGCACACAGGTTTAACAATGTAGGTAGACGAGCTGAGAATTTGAAGTAGATATTAAGGTAGGTATGTTAGGTTAGCTTAGGTTGGGTTTGGGGCATAAGTAGATGCTAGAAATCTTCTGGAGTGTGGTAGGCAGGAGTTTAGCAGGTTTGCTTAGCAGTCACGCACATTTAATTACTACTCTACACTGCCTCCCTCTTAAATAATTTAGAGGTGTAGAAACAATTACAGATTTCTGTGGGATATAGCTGAATCTCTCTTAGACCAATTGAAATATTTTGATTTGGTTTGTGTTTTGGTCAGATACATACTGTGCCTGAACATAAACTTGCCTTGCGTTATTAATGAAAAAATGTAAGCCAAATAAATACAAATGATCCTTCCACTTCTTTGGCTTTCCATCTCAAACAGAACTGGCCTCCACTGTCCTATGAGTCTTTGTTGGCAACTACCCAGGACCTTTCTGCAATTCATATTCCCTCTCAATAAACTAACTCCTGTTACTGCAGCGGCAGTCCTCAGCCAAGGCCACAGTCAGAGCCAGCGCTACCATTAGACGAACTAGGAGGCCGCCTAGAGCACTGACCCTCCAAGGCGCTGCAATCCCTCTCTGGCACCTGCAGTGACGGCAATGGCTTGGAAACCACAGCACTTATCTAAATCCGCCAGTGCTGCAGTGCAGTTCCTGCCTTCTCTTATCTGTCACTTCCACCCCCCTCCGATGCAGACTTCCAGTTTACATAAAATAGAAATTTGGAGGGCGGGCAGAAGCAGGACATAATAGAAGGAATAAATTCTGACACAGAGCTGGAGAGTTTAGGTAAGGGCTGAGTTATTGTTTCCAAGCCATTGCCATCACTGCAGGCCCCTGAGAGGGGTGGCAGTAGCGGTAATGGAGGAAGGGAAGCAGCAGGGAGATGGTAGGATGGAGGGCCTGTTTAGGGTGCCTCCAATCCTTGCCCCAGCTCTGGGCACAGACCAATGTTCTCTACAAAATGTGGTAATGCTAATCCTGATTCTGGCCACTAGGTGTCACCACTGAGCAATGGTTGGCATCCTCTCCCCCCCCCCCCACCCCCACCTTTATTTGCATATCTCCAGTCCCAGCTGATCCTGGTTTTGCATATTTCCAGTCCCAGCTGGTCCTTGGAAAGCTATCCCGGGTCCTTCTGCATGGCAATGCACAGCCACAGAGCCACCAGATTAAACCCAAATATTGTGAGAACAAAATAATGCAAAGAACTAATTCTGCAGCTCAAATTTTTCAAAAACAAAAGCTGCAGAGCACACCGAAAGCAAAAGCAGATGATTGTATTGGAGAAGATTTCTTACTTTTGGTCTCTTGTAAGGCTCGAGTGCTTCTTCCGCCTCCTCATTGGATGGTGGTAAGTGCGCCTGCGTTAAGTATGCTTGCGCTTTAGAACTCTGAGGTCCATCTCCCCAAGGTAACCGCAGGGAGTTATACTGGGCATGCCCCCAATAGTTCGTTTGTAGGTCTACTTCACCCCTAAAATCCATTTAAATGCATGTTAATGAAGCAATTAGCTATGCAGCGCAGATGCAGACAAGTGTGTGGAAGATCAAAAGGCTAAGCACAATGCAAACGCAAGGTCTGAGAAGGCATAAGAGGAGCTCATTGTTCTGTGGCCAGTGCCAATGAGGAGTTTATGTTATATGATTTGATGTTATTCTGCACACAACAATTTTGCAATATTATTATTAATGTGCAGAACCGCAGTCCATCATACGGTATGCGCCGATGTTATGTGCAAGAACCTCCAAAGTGCTGAACTGTGTATGGTCCTTGAGTAGCATTTGCATAACATCCGGACATATGACATACCGCTGTTCTGTGCAATAATAATAATATTGCAAAACTGCCATGCGCAGAACAACATCCCATCATATAGCGCTAGTACAGCTACCGCTAGCACAGATCAATGTACCCATGCCGTCCCATGTTAGCACATGATTTTTGTACACAGCCCTTTTGCATTCCTTTTGTTTACAGCAGTCAAGAGATAAGTTTCAGCGTTAACTTTGCATTAGAAAACTGCACTGATCTTTAGTGTATGGCTCAAAGGCAAGGTAACTGCATCAACCTCTTAGTCATTCACTCATACTGAAATAGTTACATATTATACCATTCAGACTTCAAACTTTAGAAGATAATATATGTTGCAAAAACTAAAATTAGAAAGGTTAATTAACTCTCAGCCTTGTCTGGCATGCAGCATAGGGACAGACAGGAGTGAAGGAACATAGTGAATAAGGCAGACTGTGAAGTGCTGGAAACCAGGGTTCAAATCCTGCTTCTCCCAATGATGCACCTTGTGACCTTGGGCAAGTTGCTTAAATCAGATAGAAACCTAAGGCTAGATGTATTCATGCATTATTGTGTTATTTTCTATAGGGCCTATTTACTAATAGCTTGTGTTAAATTTAATTTGCATTAATGCATTAACACAAGTTAATAAATATAAGATTGGAAGCTCTCTGGGGTAGTGAAATATCTACCGTACCTGATTGATGACGCCCCTTGGATTTGGAAGATGAGCGATTAAATTCCAGATATTCAAAGAATTGCTGAGTAGATAAGATAACCAGTTCATAAGTGTCAGAAATGGGGGGGGGGGGGGGGGGGGGGTGGACACCACATGGGCCCTGGCCCCACCAAAAATTCTTAGCATCAGCCCACTTATTCCATCTGCCCAGCACCAATAAGTCCCCTGCAGAGTGGCTGGAGCTTGTTTTTTTTTTTTTTTTTAGCTCCAGCTACTCTGCTGGCTCTGGCTGCCGGCAACCCACAGGAGTTGAAATCAGAGAGCAAGTACTTTCTGTATTATGGAAGAAGTAGTTGGTCTCTGATTTAGACAGCCATGCCGTGACACTGTTCAGAGCTGGCAAAGAGCAGGCAGAGAAGTGGGAATGAAACAAAAATTCCAGCCGCTCTGCAGGGGATTTAGAGGCGCTGGGCAGGTAGGGGAATGGGGCTGGTGCTGCGGATAGGGCTGAGAGACTGTGCCTTCAATCTAGGTATGATTGTTGCAAGATTTGTGCTACTGTGTTTCCCCAAAAATAAGACCGGGTCTTATATTTATTTTTGCTCCAAAAGATGCATTAGGGCTTATTTTCTTTTTCATATACAGCGTGACAGCACAGAATGAGTGGCGTTTCAGCTTGCGCCCGCACAGATGATGGAAGTGGCCCGCAGCACAGCACCGGCACCCGATCGGCATCGGGGAGTGGAGCAGGAGGAAAGCTCCTCCCCGGTCCACCCGCCAAAGCCAATCAGGCCACAACAGCACCATCCTCAAAAGAGCAGAGCTCCCTTGGCGCGAAGGAAGCGACCCGCAGCACAGCACCGGCACCCGATCGGCGTCGGGAGTGGAGCAGGAGAAAAACTCCTCCCCGGTAATCCCCCCCCCCCCCAGGTATGTTTGTCAGACATGATCTGCACTAGGTCTTATTTTCAGGGTAGGGCTTATATTATGGGAATCTCAGAAAAACGTGCTAGGTCTTATTTTCAGGATAGGTCTTATTTTTGGGGAAACACGGTAATAATTTATAAAGACACATAGGAGTAAGTTGCCTAGATAGGTGCTGGCTGAAAATTCCACTAACCAGATAAAGGCAGCACTTACATAAGGGTTACCATACTGGGTGACATCAATGGTCCAGCAAGCCCAATATCCTGTTTCCAACAGTGGCCAATCCAGGTCACAAGTACCTGTAAAGTTCCCAAAAGGGATACAAATTCCATACTGATTGTCCAATGGGTAAGCGATGGATTTCCTCAGTCCTCTTTAATAATGGTTTATGGACCTTTCTTCCAGGAACTCATCCAAACCTCTTTTAAATCCAGTTACACTAACAGCTTTTACTACATCCTCTGGTAACGAATTTCAGAGTTTGATTACGAATTGAGTGAAAAACTATTTTATCTGATTATATGTGCTACAGAGTGGAGGAGTAGCCTAGTGGTTAGAACACTGGCTTGGTAACCAAGCAACAAGGGTTCAATTCCCACTAGCAATCCTTGTGGCCTTGGGCAAGTCACTTAACCCTCCATTGCCTCAGAAGAAAGGCCTGGCAATTTACTTCTGGTGACACTGCCAAGAAAACCCAGGAGCTTCAGGGTCACCAGGCATCAGGACTGAATCAAAGGCACACATTGCATCACATATGTGCTACATTATAGCTTCATTGCATGTCCCCTAGTCTTTCTACTTTTTGATGGAGTATACAACCAATCTACATTTACCTGTTCCACTCCATTCATTATTTTATAGACCTCTTTCATATCTCCCCCTCAGCAGTCTCTTTTTCAAGTAGAAAAGCCCTAACCTTTTAAGTCTTTCTTCACTGGGATATCCTTCCATCCCCTTTAACATTCTGGTCACTCTTCTCTGTACCTTTTCTAATTCTGCTATATCCTTTTTAAGATATTTAACAGGTTTTTTATACTGCTTTATCATTTTAATCAAAGTGGTTTACATTGTAACTTAAACACGGAAGTGTACATTAAACAGAGATGTTGATAACTTGGATTCTTCTGAGGCAATGGAGGGTTAAGGGACTTGCCGAAGGCCACAAGGAGAGCTAATGGGAATTGAAGCCTGGTCTCTAAGTCAGTGCTCTAACCACTAGGCTACTCCTACACTCTGTGATATGGTGACCAGAATTGCATATAGTATTTAAGGAGCGATGAAGCGATACAGAAGCATTATAATATCCTTTGTTCTAGTCTCCATTCCTTTCCTTATGATTCCTAACATTCTATTTGCTTTCTTGGCCATGATCAATTCCCAAAAGGTAGACAGATTCCACACAGCTTCTCCCAGGCATAAGCTGTGGATATCCCCCAATACACTGTAATAATGGGGTTTATGGATCTTTCCTCCAGGAACATGTTTAAACCTTTTTTAAACCCAGCTACACAAATGACTTTTTTTTTTTTTTAAACTTTTATTTTCGTTTTACAACAAACAAAAGTAACAACACACCAAAAGGAACAAATACACACATACAATAAAGAAAGCAACCCCAATTACCCCCCACCCCAATGCTTCTTCTCTAAGCTGATAAGAATCATCATATAAGCGCTTACATACAACAATTATTGTACATCAAACAAACAGAAGTAGAATCTATGATACCGAATGAGCATGTGACAGAGATTAATACAGAATCAAACAGTCAACTGAGAGCATTGAATAGTTTGAACATAATCGTTGAGCGTCTTCTAGCAAGACCAATAGTGAATGGTTTGAACGGAAGAGGCTGACAGACAAGGTATTTGCGCATATTTACAATAAAGACAGATATGATTCACCATTCATTAGAGTTCAAAAGAACTATTTTCCCAATAATGCGTGATTAAGGAAATAGGAAATAGCAATGCCCAGCTTAAAGGCTAAAAGGAAGTAAGCCAATTTAGGAAGAGAGGGGATCCCCGCAGCTGAGCGGACCCCACAATCTTCCAAGAAAGGGGTTCCGGAAAATATAAAATAGAATGAAGACGACCCCAGACCCGACTCCAGTAATACTGTAATGCGGGACAAGCATACTTAACAGGAGTTTAGTAATCAAAGGCCACATGACATGTCCAGCATCAAGTGCTCTGGATGGAATTCCAATTGGCTAACCTATCAGGAGTATATGTCCACTTGGGATAGCAGTACTGAGGAGATAAGAAAAATCTGATCTAGATTGGAAGTGATGGGGGGGGCTGGGAAAAGGTGAGCTCTAAGTCGAAGGGGTGAAGCAGCTTCCAAATATCTACTCACGCAAAATCTTTCATCAGAGCTGGCAGGGTATAGAGACTCTTGGGCGGACCACTCGTTCTAGGCGGCAGTCTATCTATCAAAGGATCAAATACGTGGTGGAAGTCACCGCCGAATAACAGTAACAGGGTCATCCACATTCGGAGCATAAATACAAATACACGTAAGATTACTATCTCCGACCATAGGATATACACAGGCCCAGCTACCCTCCCCATCAGAGCTAGTATCCATTACAGTGGTTGGCAAAGATTTCTCAACCAAGATGGCTACCCCGCACCGCTTGGAAACGGCGAGAGAATAGGCAGCCACCATATAAGGTTTAGCAGTAAGTTTCAGTGGTTCAACGGAAGTGAAATGGGTTTCCTGAAGAAACACTAAATCAGTATGGTCATGATTGAAATAACCAAGGAGGGTCATTCTTTTGATTGGACTATTGATGCCTCTTACGTTCAGTGACAAGAACTTACACAAGGCCATACAACAAAGTCAAACATTCTGAGAAAGAAACATGATGGCGCACCGAGTTGCGCAACGTCCCTCATATCAACTATAAATGACTGTACACACGATATGATAGAAAATAAGCCAATAAAAAATCATGAAGCGCCCTATATAACAGTAGAAGCACCGAAGTGCCTTAGAGAAGAAGCAAAACCCCAAAAATTACTGGCGACCTGATGTCTGCGGGGTGAAACCCCAGAGAAGGCCTAAATTGAAACATATAACCGGTATAGCTGTGCGTGCTCCGAATCCAACCGATGTGCACATCATGGAGGAAAAGGAGACCAAGAAGGTAGATATAAAAGAAAGAATGGTCCAGGCAGTCTCTATTCCAAGCAATGATCACCGCATCGAGCCATTCAAAATGGCGGGCAGTTCCAGCGGAGTCCCTCCGAGTTGTTGACTTAGCGCATCTGGTCTGCCTCTTTAGAATCTAAAAATGTTGCTAGCAGAGCAGGATCTTCGAAGGTTCTAGTTTGGTTATGGAGAGTCACTCTGAGCTTCGCTGGATATAAGAGGCCAAAGCGAGCCTGTAACTGTTGAAGTCTAGGTCGAAAAGCAAGGAGTCCCTTCCGCCGGTCAACTGTGGACTTTGCCAAGTCGGGGAAGAAAGAGACTTTATGATCTTCAAACTGCAGATGTTGAATCACCCTGGCAGCTTTGAAAATTTGCTCAACTTGCTGATACCTCAGTAAACGAAAGATAATGGGCCGGGGGGTCGTCCGATTAAGTGCGATGTTGGTAGGAGCACGATATGCTCGGTCAATTTCCAGATCTCTGCAAAAGGTAATCTTCAGCAAGGAGGGGAGAGTTTTGACCAGAAATTCTCTGATATCTCCTGCTTCCGCCCCCTCTGGTACTCCTATGAGCCTTACATTGTTGCGACGGGCTCGATTATTGCAATCCTCTAACTCTTTTTGAAGATTCTGTATCTGACGCTCAGCCTTGTCCAGGTGCAGCAAGCGCACCGCGTGCGAATCGAGGACCCCCGCCATGTTGTCCAGCCGTAGTGAAAGACCTTCAAGCCGGTCCTGAAGCACACCAAAATCTTCTCGCATGGCTCGGAGCGCTTCTCCGTTGGACTGTACCAGTTCCTTCACACCACGTATTTCTTCCAAGATCTCCTGTTGCATTTCGGGGCTTACCCGAAGTGGAACCATCTTTGGTGGGGAAGATAACTCTGTTTTGGAGCGTTTTCCATGTGAAGAAGAGGGAGACCCGAAGTCCAAGCGCACTGGTTTGTGGGCCGCCATTCCCCCCAAGGCACCCCGGTAAGTTCGGAGTAAAATATTAAGTTTGTGCAGATATTAAGTCAGGATTCTGAGTAGGCCCCTCGGGAGCTTCAGCGCGAAGCGTCTAACCCGCTGGACATCAAGCTCCGCCCCCTACACAAATGACTTTTACTATATCTTCCAGCAATGAATTCCAGCGTTTAATTACACATTGAGCAAAGAATATTTTCTTTGATTAGTCTTAAATGTACTACTTTGTAGCTCCATTGGGTACCTTCTAGTCTTTGTAAACGGATTCGCATTTACTCATTTCACTCTGCTCATTATTTTATAGACCTCTATCATATCTTCCCTTAGCTTTCTCTTCTCCAAGCTGAAGAGTCCTAACCTTTTAAGCCTTTCTTCACAGGGGTATCCTTCCATCTCCTTAATCCTTCCCTGTACCTTTTCTAAATCCACTATATCTTTCTTTAGATGCAGCTACCAGACTGCACACAAAGCTCAAGGGGCAGTCACACCATGGAGTGACATGGTGTTATTGATGATATCCTTGTTTTATTCTCCATTTACTTTTGTTATAATTCCTAGCATTCTATTAGCTTTCCTTGCAACCACTGCACACTGGATAGAGGATGTCAACATATTATCCACGATGATGCTTTTCCTGGGTTGGTGACTCCTAATGTGGAACCTTGCATCGCGTAACTATATGTTTATGTTTATTTAAAACTTGTTATACCGCCCATAACAAATGCTTCTGGGCGGTTTACAATCAAAAATTAAAAGCTGCAGATATTGGATTGCCCAGTCTCCCAATTTCTCAAGATCATCTTGCAATTTTTCACAATCATCTTTGATTTAACAGCTTTGAATAATTTTGTTCAGCTGCAAATTTGATCATCTCACTCGTTGCTTCCATTTCCAGGTCATTTATGAATATGTTAAGAAGCAGTGGGCCCAGCATAGATCCTTGGGGTACTCCAGTATCCACTGGCTCACCTTTATCTACTTGTTTATTCTCTTTTAAAAAATGTGGCAGATCGGTGAGGCAAGACTTTCCTTGACTACATCCATGCTGGTTTTATCCTGTTAAGCCATAACTATCTATATGTTCAGTAATTTTATTCTTTATGATGGTTTCTATCATTTTGCCTGGAACTGACATCAGGCTCACCGGTCTGTTGCTTCCTGGATAACCCCTAAAACCCTTATCGGATAGTTCTAACACCAGCCACACTCTGTCCACAGGCCGTCTATGGAGAAATTAAGCAGCATTTTCCGGATAGAGTGTTGAATATCATGGTCAGCACCCTTATCCAGGCAGCCTCCTGTTGGCCATCCGGCTAAGGGTCCTGAATACCGCCACTATAAATTTAGATGAAAGCCAATACTGCCCTCAAAAACTTATTTTACTAAATGGTTGTCTTTTTGAACTTTTATTGGCACACTATTTTCTTAGTCATTCTAACAGATTACGCATGACCGAGATTGTGCCTGGGCCGCAAAAGCAATCTCCTTTATAATACGCATTTTCTTCCTGATTTAATATTAATAATCATCCAGTTTCTGACTCAGCATATGCAAAGTCCACTGTGTTAGTCAGGGCTGCGACAGTGTTAGAAATGTTCGCCCTTGCTCTGTGATGTCACTGGAGATCCACTCGAAGGAACATTCATTCTCCTGTAGGAAAAAGATCTGTCTGTCTTCTTTGTTTCCTGGTCAGTGACCAACTAGGAGCTTGCCAGCAATTTTCCAGTTACGTGTTCTGTTTTTATTCCCTAATTCCTCCTCTCAGCTCAGACAGCCAGCTGTGGCTCACTGCTTTAGGTTTGGCTATGGATGCAACTCTTCAATAATCACTAATATGGATAAAAGAAACGCAAACAGGAGAGCATCAAAGAGGTCTGTGTACCTATTCTTCAGTTCATGTAGCTCACCTTGCATTGATTTATTCCACATAGTTTTGGAACTGAAGTGGAAAATGCAAATCTAAACAAGGAAAGCAAGTTATGTACTGTTAACATTTCATTGAAAATTGGATTTGTTTTGTTAATTAGCCCATGAGTGTAAATTGCGGAAGCAAAACTTATATAAGTCTGTCAAGAATATGTATACAGTAGACTCTGACGTTACCCACTCCTGTTTCAAATCTTCCACACCCTTTGCTGACGTCTGGCTGATTCAGACTGTCTCTTGTATTAAATGAGGGACAGCCTAAGTTTCTTGATGACATAGCAAAGGGTGTGGAAGAATGCAAAATTGCCAGTAGTTAATAATAGTCCTAGAAGAGCAAACACATGCAAGAGCCCTCCCTCAAGAAATGGCTTGCCACCTCTTTTCCTCGGACCGGGCTTGGAGTAATCTGAACTGCTTCGTCCAGTCATGAACGCCACAGTCCTGCCCTGCTGGCACAACTGCAGAGTTTAATTGCACATCAGCTACTGCTGCTTCAGGGCCGGAGATCCAGGCAGCTCCTCCTGTGAGAATCCTCCGTGGTAGAAGGAAATGATGTGCAATTAAATGCTGCTTCTGCTTCCGGGCCAGGAGTTAAGGACTAGGATCAAGAGGGCTGGCCGCATTCAGCACCAATGTGCCAAGCTGGGGAGAGTAGAAGGATGGTAGGGGGAAGAGCAGAGGGAGGGATGAGGAGGCGTGAGAAAGGGAGAAGATCATTTGAAGGGAGGAGGTGAAAAGGGCAGAGGAGCCCAGGAAGGGAGGGGATGAGAGAGGGCTACAAAAGGGGAAGAGCTTATGGAGCGAGGGAATGACAAAGGGGGAAGAGCATCTGGAGGATGGGGGAAGAACACAGAAAGACAGGGAAAGAGAAGGGAGAAGAGGTGAGGAAGGAGGATGGTCCTTGAAAGAGAGGGAGGGAATGGGGGAAGAATAAAATGAGGAGTAAGAAAGGGGGAAGAGCATTTGAAGAGAGAGGGTGAGAAGGGGGAGGGAGGGAAGGTCAATAAGGTGGAAAAAATGTCTGGAGAGAGAGAAGGATGAGAAGGGAAATAGCTTCTAGAAAAGAAAGGAGTGAGACGTAGGGAAGAGTGTCTCGTGGGAGAAGAAGAACAAGGGAAGAGGGACTGGAGCAGAGGAGGATTTTTATTTCTTTAGAGTTGTTCATACCTAGTCATTGGTCGCTCAAGGCAAGTTAGAATTAAGCACAATAGGTATTTCCCCGCACTTATGTATTAGTGCACATTAATGCATCTAACACAAGTTATTAGCAAATAAACTGTATTGAAAATAATTGGGCTTGCATTAAAGAATATATATTTAATTGCATTTACTCGTTTTAATGCCTTAACCTATTTTAGTTAATACAGCCCTAAGATTTGCACCTGAGGCCGTGAAGAGTGAAATGAAGGATCGTCAACAGGATTTGAAACCCAGCTTACCCGCTCCCCTGTCTGCCGATCTAAGTGAATGATCTGGAGGGCCTGGGAAGAGGGCGAGAGGCAAATGCAAAAGGGCAAGAGACCATGGAGGCAGTGAGAGACACAGAAAAGGGACAGGTCTGTGAAGGAGCGAGAGAGAGGGTAGAAATGGTGCGGGGGAGGAGGTGGAAGGGGAAATTGGGTAAAAGATAAGAGAGAGAGAAAAAGGACTGAATGCCCGAAATGAATGTGGGATAGGGAAGTTGCTGAGCTGGCAATGGAATAAGTGTCAGAGAAAAGTAGACAGAGGCTGGGGATGAGATGAGTTCAGGCAGTAAATATGGGTAATCAGTGAATGGAAAGACTGAGGGGTGAAGGAGACTGGGGAGGGGTGAAAGAGGGAGATGGAGGAGAGCTGGTAGGTGGATGAGAAGTGGAGGGTGAGAGAAGGGGAGAAGAATGGGTGGATAGAGAGAAGAGATAAATAAATAAAGATAGATGTGATTAATGTCTGACATATGTAAGGAATAAAAGAACAGAAGAGGTGAAAGAAGACCTGGAAAACGGAAAGAAGACCTGGAAAAGTACTTGCGAGAAGCTCAATAAGAGAAAGTAGAAAATAAAATCAGAATCAACCAATTAGAAAAATAAAATGCCCTGTTGTGGGCTGCTCAGTTAAAGAAATTGGATAACGTATCTGGTTATTTTTAATTGGAAATTCAGAGACTTAGCTGGATCAGTCTGAAGAACTGAAAATCATTGGTTAAATATAACAGGATACATTTATCTGGTTAACATTAGGATAGTAATAGTGCTGAATATTGGTGTTATCTGGTTAAACAATAACCACACTCCTGGCACATCTCCAATTCCTCTTCCTTTTAACTGGTTATCTTTTAGCTGAACATTGAATCGGGGCAGGAAATTTAAAACTGAAGATTTGTCCATTTAACTCCAGAAGTTAACTAGGCAAATTTTTCAATATCAACATATAATGTTAAGTAAGGGGGTTATTTTCGAAGCTCTATTTATGAGTTGGCTGTCTGAAAATGAGAATTCAGATGTGCAAATCGCAGAGATTTTCCCAAACCCATTTTAGAAACCTGGGTATAGAGGCAGCCCTAGTGTAAGCACATCCATGTAGCACAGGAGGCGTGGCCTGGGCAGAGCAATGGAGATGCATGTCACAGAGCAATTTCCAAACACCACAAGCAAGTCTGACCCTGGTTGTTGAGGCGTCTATTCCTGTATCTGCTCCTGACCAACAATAACTTAAAAAAGGTGCTTGATTCATGGCCGCAAGCATTCCAGGGGAAAGTGCAAAATGTGCTCTCATTGTCACAGTTACTATTTCCTGGCCAAAGAAATCTGAAAGTAGATATATATTGTACTCAAAACATATTACTGGCCCGCTGCCGCACATCTGATTATCTGAAATGACCAGCTGAGATGTGCAAGTCCCATAACATAGTTGTCCCACTTCTGAAATACCCTGGTTGGCACATCCAAGTACCTGTTTTGGAGGCTGCGTATTTTGGGGATGTACACATTTGTGAAATAGCCTATACCCGTGCACATACCTGACCTTGCTATCTGCGCGGGCCCGCCTTCAAAGCCGGATTTCGGCCGGAGATGGAGCGATTTCAGAAGGCACTTATACATGCCTCTCTTACTGCTGCTATTTCCCATGCATTTTTGGACATCGTGCTCTGGACATCCCAGATTCTTCCTAGACATTCCTTCTAAAATCCCACTTCACATGTTGGAGTTGCCGCTATAGAAGGATGGGTGAGTGGGATTTGGCTCGGCACGGCCTACTGAAACTGAGATGACAGGAGATCATGCCAATGCCTTTAAGCCCTCTCTCTGGTCTACCCCAGAATTCCAGCTTTTCTCCTGTCCTTGCAAGCTCTAGAGGTACTTGATTACCACTGTCAGGCCAATGCAGAAAGTGCGCTAGGCTTTGTGGAGAGCTTAGCTTGGTTTTAGCGCACAATTTAGTGTGATACCAGTGCAAGAACAAGTGTTACGCACGAGCTGTGTGCAAAGTCTCAAGCAGACAGCAGCACACAGCACATTTACATCTATGTGAAATGGATGGTAATGAAGCAATTAGCTATGCAGCGCCGATACAGGGAAGTGCGTGGAAGACCAGAAGGCTGAGTTCCACACTGCAGTTTTAATGTGAGGTCTGAGGGCACCTGAATATCCTCCCAGTGGAGGTGGTAGAGACGAGGACCGTATCTGAATTAAAGGCGGTGAAGAATTTATACCCCTTCCTTGAGTGGACAGCACCTGCAACTCTTCTCTTACTTTACTGAAGGTAGTAGTGAAAAAAAGGCAGAGGAGGTTTGCTGGAACAATCTTATGTGCATGTTCTGCAATGCTGTCTGGAGCATAAACATCAATATTATTTGGCGCAGAATAATATCACTGTTTATGAACACTACACAGAACAATATTTCTGGGCATCAGACAGAATTTCAGCACATGCACACTAATGCCAAACTATTTTTTTTTCTGCGCTAGATATACAGAAGGTGTTGCTAAGGCAGCCCCCTGTGCCCATGTGCCTGGTTTGCTTTCCTTGGTTAGTGCAGACCTGTTGCTCACTGCTCATTTGTATGCTATTTGCTCTCGGCATTAAACTTGTGCATTAATTTCTGAAACAAAGTGAAAAAAATATCTAAAAAACAGCCTCAAAATCTGAAAAAGATCCAAAAACAAATTAAAAATTTTCTCATGGACACCCCTATTCTGCCTGTGTCTGTTCTCCCTCTGTCTATGCCTTTGTCTCTCTTTTCTTCCATCTGTATGACTGTTGTAGTGTCTTTCTCTGGTGGAAACGGTGTGTTATATAGAATAAAATTTGAGCCTGTGTAGTTCGCAGTACAAATGTAATCAACAGACACGAAGGCACATTTTACAAATGATGTCCAAGTGCAGCTTGGGATATCCAAGATGCACATCCAAGTTCAGGCATGATTTCAAACATGGATATGCCTGATATGGACACCTGTGGAGCATCTACATAGACATCCCCAGAACAGTATTTCAGACCAATCACATCTAGGAAGAGACTAATGGGCTAGGACCAGGGAAGCCAGGGTTCAAATTCCACTGCTGCAAGCATTATGATAGCTCTCCACAATCTTCTCTACGCCCTCTGGATGTTTTACAGTCAGAATAAGCACTTTCCCCATTTATTAAATTAACAGGTGTTTTAAACTGCTTTATCATTTTAGTCAAAGTGGTTTACATTGTAGCTTAATCTTGATAATGAACAGTAAATAGGGACATTGATAATTGGATTCCTTTGAGGCAATGGAGGGTTAAGTGACTTGCCCAAGGCCACAAGAAGTGCTAGTGGGAATCGAATCCTGGTTCCCAAGCCAGTGCTCTAACCATTAGGCTACTCATCCACTCCAGTGCCTAGTTGGCTTCATGCCTAGGGCAAGTCTAAACTTGGATGGGGTGGCAGACATTCCCAACATTTCTGAAATTGAGCAGGGACATCTAAGTCCATTTACCCTCTCCAGAAATGCTGCTGCCATGTCTCCTGCCCACTTGGCTGTCCTCACACTGGAGACATTTTTAAAAACCATTTGTATAGTGTCTCCAGGGATGTGTCCATGATTTGGACATCTGCATGCATGTTTCAGACATCCAAATCGTGACTGACTTTTACAATTTCTCCCTTAGCATCTGCTTTGTTGCAGGTGTACAGTACACGCAAGTGGTCATTTCGAAATCAAATTCCAGTCCACATTTACCTCTCCGGCCTTCCTGCCCCTCATCCCTTTCCCCACAGTTAAAAGTACATGTACTGTAAAACCTGTTCATATACCTTTAGCCACTGAATGGACAGCAATTTTGAGCGTGTGGATCTGTCAGGGGTAACTGCTTAGTGATCTGGGCAAACTCCTTTGAAAATTGCTCTTATTTTGCTTCGAAACTGTCACCTGAAGCACCAAAGAAAGCTAAATATCATTGTGTGTTGCCTTGATTTGCAAACCAATACAATACCCTAGAAATACTACTTAAAATTCCTCTTTAGGAAGGAATACCTGGATGTCTCGGACTATGACTTCCCCAAACTGTGATGAAATGCCTTCCCACCAATGGAAGATAACAAAGGGTTTGTTTACTAGGGGGAATTAATATGGGAATGAGTGTGCGCTGTTAGTGTGTTTTAACTGATGCATTAAACAGCTAATGCGTAAACTGCAATAAGTGGGTAGGGAATGGGCGGGGAGGCTGTTACCACACATTACCGCTTAACAAGGCAGATCATGCAGTGCACATAGCTACACCTCCAGGGTTAACATACATTACCAAATTCCTGCATGTCATCCCTTCCAAAGAGGTGGCCATGCTCCCATTAGCTAATGCAGAGGTTTTGTAGTAACTGCAAGTTACCGTTTGCTGTTAATGTATGATATCTGCAAAACCTTAGCACACGTTCGTAAGTAAGGCTCTACAGTAAATGAACATTTTCATATGCATTTACATAGGGCCTTATTTAATAAAAACACTTTTCCATACACACAGAATGGGAATAGATCCTTTCGAACAAGATAAGATATGATATGCCATACTGGGTCAGACCAAGGTCCATCAAGCCCAGTAGCCTGTTTCCAACAGTGGCCAATCTAGGCCCATAGTATTCTCTCATCAGGGCAGTAGATGGCGATGTGGGTTAGTGAATTAGCTGGAATTTCCAGACCAGGAAGGGCAAGTCCAAAATCCACTTTTTTTTCATTAGCTTCCTTCTTTCATTTAGTTTAAATTTACTCCAATTATTCGATATGCTTTCTTTTGTAAGAATTGTGTCAAAGCAGTTTACAATTTAAAAAAACGACAGACAAGGGATAACCGACAAGGGAGGAGCACATGGATTTCCTTGCAATGCTGTATAAGGGCTAGGAGGAAAACAAGAGGGTAAGGGAGAAAGCCCAGAAAACCCAGGAGCTTCTGGGTCGCCAGGAGTCAGGACTGGCTCGAAGGCACACATTGCATTTTTTTGCAAGGGAGAAAAAAAGGAATAACACCCTCTGGATGTTTTCTGGCCAAAACGAGCACTTTCCCAGTGTCTATTAATGCCTGGAGCAGGTATTGCCTTAGACGTGCCTCCGGATGTTTAGGATATTTCTGAGCTCAGGCAGTGACGTTCAAGTTCCACCATGGCCCGACTTGGACATCCTCACACTGGGTGGGGGGGGGGGGGAGGGGTGCACAGACGCTGTGTTTAAAATGCCTCTGGAGCTATCTCCATGCTTTAGATGTCTCTATGCCCTTTTTCAGACTTCCAAAGCACGAATAGGGCTTTTAAAATAACCCCCTATATCTTAACTGCCAAGTATTAGACCATTCTTCAGTTTTTGTAGATCTTTCCTCATGTTGTCCACTCTCTCAAAGGAGTCCACTCTGTTGCAAATCTTCATGTCACCTGCAAAAAGTAAACTTTTCCCTTCAATCCTTCAGCAATATCACTCAAAAACATTGATCAGCACTGGTCCCGGGACAAATCCCTGAGGCACTCCACTACTCACCTTCAATTCTTCTGAGTGAATTCCGTTTGCCACCACCTTCTGTCGTTTGTCAGCCAACCACGTTCAGATCCAGTTCACCACTTTGGGACCCATCCCTAGACCGCTCAGCTTATTGATAAGCCTCTTATGAGGAATAATATCAAAGGCTTCCAGCAATTGTTGGTTGGTTTGCTTGTATTTTACGTGGATTTTATTCTGGACTCCTGTTGATGTATGAGTTAATATGATTACGTTTTGCAAGTTTATTATAATGCTTCTGCTGGGAGTAACCTGACCATCTTGGACATTCAAATATGGGACACTCAATCCACCTGTGAGGTGGAATAAACAGCGCGTCCCTACGGGCCCGGGAGAATGTACAGGACCATGATCCAGGAGGGGGGGGGGGGGGTGAAAATCACCGGGTCGGTGATGCCTTTGAGGTGGAATAAGCAGCACATCCCCTTTGACCTGGCAGGATGTATAGGGCTGTGAACTGAATCTGCCCTGTATATCCTGCCGGGCTGGCACACCTCTACTTTCCCCTGATCCTGTCCCCTCCTGCCCCCGCCAGATCTACCCATCCTGATGCTCAGTCACCTACATATCTAAATCCTTGTTTATATCAGGTTTGGAGCCACATATTAAAGTGGGTTATGCGATGCAACCTCTCTCCCCCCTTATCATGAACAGGTAGAACTTCTGAGAATGTTATAGTGCTGACAATGGGCTTAGGTTTCTCTCCCAAAATCTGGAAATCTCTTTGTACTGTAGAGGTACTGCTCTAGCCAGGTTATTTGTACCCAAGTGGATAACATCAATTTTAGAGTGCTTACTTTCTGCTTTGACCATATGTACTACCAGTTTGGTTTCTGTTCCTGCTGGCTGAAGATCCTGGGAGGCATTTGACCATCTTTATCCCTTGGACTGTGTTCCCAAGTTAATCCCTCTGATGATGGAGTCTCCAAGTAGTAACAGTTTCCTGTTTTGAGATTTTTTTGTTCATGTTTGGGGCATTACCACTACTTTGGGTGATACCCTTATCATTTACCAAGGCAGAGAAGGCATTATGTTAAGGTATCTCGTGATGGAGTGGGTGTCTCTTTGTTACAGATTGCAACCTACTAGAGCCCTCTGGGATGCTTGAATCTTTGTGGAAGTGGATTATTTTCAACTTGTACTCTGGGAGAGGATTGCTTCATTGCAACTAATTCTTCCCTTAATTTTATTTATTCATATAACAGGTTTTTTATACAGCTTTATAATTTTAGTCAAAGTGGTTTATAGTGTAACTTAAACTTGGTAATGTACATTAAACAGGGACATTGATAACCTGGATTCTTCTGAGACAATGGAGTTTTAAGTGACTTACCCAAGATCACAAGGAGTGCTGCTGGGAATCAAACCCTAGTCTCTTGGTTCACCAAGCCAGTGCTCTAACCATTAGGCTACTTCTCCACTCCTAATAGATTCAGTTCTTTATTCATAGCAGATAGCTTAAGACATATAGGACAAGCTCTAAGGCTCTAAATGATTCTTCTTAGATTTAAGGCACGACGGCTATTTCATTGAATACATGACATGTTGATTGAGGATGTAATATAGTGGTTTTAGCAAGAGGAGAAAAGGTGGGCCTTCCAAGGCTGATGGGGGGGGGGGGGTTAGGATTGGTAATGGGTGGTTAGGACTGGAAGTGGGCTGATGGGGGGTTGCTAGGACTGGAAATGGGCTGAATGGAAGGGGGGGGGGCTTGAACTGCAAATAGCTGATGGGGAGGGGGGCTTGGACTGGAAATTGGCTGTGAGGGGAAGGAGCTAGGACTGGAAATGGGCTGAGTGGAGGGAGCTAGGACAGGAAATGGGCTGATGGAGGGGCTAGGATAGGACTAGAAATGGGCTGTTGGGGGAGTGCTAGGATTGGAAATGGGCTGTGGTGGGGGCTTGGATTGAAATGGAGGGGCTAGAACTGGAAGTAGGCTCATGGGGGCTTGGATTGGAAATGGGTTGAGTGGAGGGGAGCTTGGATTTGACATGGGCTGATGGTGGGGCTTGGAAAGGACTAGAAATGGGCTGATGAGGGGGGCTGTGATTGGAAATGAGCTGATGCAGGGACTCAGATAGGACTGGAAATGGGCTGATGGTGGGGCTAGGATAGGATTGGAAATGGGCTGATGCAGGGACTAGAAGGGAGCGGATGCTGGGTGGGGCTGGGACTAGAAGGGAGCTGATGTTGGGGGAGGATTAGAATGGGATGGGGCTGGGAGAGTGAAATGGAGAGGGGAAAATATTTTGTGTGGGAGGGAAGAAAAATCTACAATTGGCCGGGTATTGGGAGAGTAAGTGGGGATTGAGGATGGAGGGGTAAAATATGAGTGGATGAAAAAGGAATGAGGAAAGAGTAAAAGGAGAAAGATTAGTATGTTAAAGCAAATGTAGAGAGAATGGAAAAACAAACCTAGAAGAGAGAAGAAAGAACAAATGGACAGCAGACGATGGAGAGTTAGCAGAAGACACGAAGAAACCAGAAGAAAGTTGCTGGAGCAATTGCAACTGAAAAAAAATGCACAAAAAGATAGAAAAATATCTCTTTATTTTGAATTTATTAACTGGCTTATGTTAGCTCTGGGAAATGTGCAGCCTTAACGTCTGCGCTTTGTTTAGTACAAGAGGAAATTAATTTATAGTTTTATTTCTACAGTGTGGTTGTACATTCCAAGTTTGGCTTTTGGGGTTCCCAGTTTAATTATTGTCTTCTTGTTTCTAAATTGTGATTCCTGGTTTGGTGATGGTCTATGTTCTGCATGTGTAACTGAGCTGAGGTATTCTGTTTATGTAATTCCTATTTGACATTGCCACTTGTTCTCTTTCCCCAGTAGGTCATGTATTGTTATCCTCTGAAATGTATTGGTTTAAATATTTGCAGTGTTGCCTTTTGATAGGTAGAGTATGGTGCTTTGTGAGTCCTGGTAGTGCTGTTAGGATACGGTGGGTTTGCTATGGGTTCTAAATGGTCAGTGTTTGTAGTAGTTCCTAATGTGCCTGGCGGTTGGCACAAAATTATAGTAATATAGAAATCTTTTAGTCTTTCTTTATCCATACACTCATTAAGAGGCACGTTTACTAAAAGTTAGTGTATGGTAACAGTATGCAAATATTTATGCAAATGAGGCACCTTATGCAAATGTGGCCCCACACCGAGTCTCCGCACATGGCCCCGCACCCCCCTTGTGCCACCCCTGGTTACAGCTATGGCCATTTAAGGAAGAATCCTGTTGAAGGACCATCGTTTTTGCCAGCTGAAAATCCCTGATGCAGAAAAACAAGTGAAACCTCTTTCAAAACATAGCACTATGTCAGAGGGAACTTTCTGAGAGAAGTGTTTTTATGCGAACTATGAAGTTAATATAAAATATGAAAAATAGGAAAAGAATTGAATGTGTAAAATAATGTGAAATGAGATTAAATGTGGACATTCGAAAAATAGAAAAAGGACCTATGATGGAATAAACAGTGCACTAGTTGGACTTTGAGTGATATTGTGCCTTACTTTTGACGATCCGCATAAGATATATATTGCTATAATTTGAGCTCTCCTATATGTGTAGTTTGCACAATTATCTGAGCTCCAAGATATAGATCTTTTCATTGAAAGTATCTGTATAACTTATTCATGCAAGTCTGACTCGGAAATAGCAGGCGTATCTTTATATGCTTAGCTTATCTGAATAAAGTTACACTGGCATATTCGGTGCTCACAGTTAAATGAATACCTCTGCTGAAAGTGCACATAAAGATATACAGATAATTTATTTATATAAAACTTTATACAGTTTCCATACAACTGGGTATTGTCCCACTCTTTCTAATCTAAAATGGCCTTTACATTCCGCTATTTCTGGAAGTTCATAGAATCTGACACATACAAAGTAGCATTTTACCCACAGATGTTGGTTTTATTTATTACGAAGCCTCTTGGTGGGTTAAAGAAGGCAGATTTGGCGATTCACTTTTTTTTTTTTTTACAGCCCTGAAAGAAGTCAGCATTGGGGGCTAGAGCAACTTGAGGGTAATTTTATAATGCCCACAGCGATAACGCACATTAGTATGTGTGTATTTCAGGCCTATTTTAGGAAGTGAAGTGCACATGTGCTTTCTAAAATAGCGGCATACGTACTGCAAAAATGTGCCTATGGCAGGTATAAATGCTTGAATCTAGATTTTGCAGTAACGTGTGAAAGTTAAGCTATTTTATAATTTATGTGTGTAAATTTTCACATCACCCAGACTCTGCCCCATGCATGTCCACACTGAATCTACAAATGATTGGTGTTACACACATACTTACAGAACAGTGACTGGCCAAAATATGTGCGTAAGTCCTTGAAAATAGTGATTTACATGCATAAATGGAGTGTATCATTAAAATCATCTGTAATACCTGAAGATTGGAGGATGGCTAATGTAACGCCAGTTTTTAAAAAGGGTTCCAGGGGTGATCTGGGAAAATACAGACCAGTGAGCCTGATGTCAGTACCGAGAAAAATGGTAGAAACCATTATTAACAAAATTTCTGAACATGTAGATAGTCATGGCTTAATGGGAGACAGCCAACATGCCTTTAGCCAAGGAAGGTCTTATATTATACCTTCGAAAAAATATAACAGATTAGTAAATAAATAGGTAGACAAAGGTGTGTCTGTCGATGTACTGTATCTGGATTTTCAAAAAGCCTTTGACAAGGTCCCTCATGAGAGACTCTTGGAGAAATTAAAACATCATGGGATAGGAGGCAGTGTACTATTGTGGATCAGGAATTGGTTAAAAGATAAAAAGCAGAGGGTAGGGCTAAATGGCCAATTTTCACAATGGAGAAAGGTGAATAGTGGAGTACCCCAGGGATCTGTGCTGGGTCCGCTGCAGTTTAACATATTCGTAAATGACCTGGAAATGGGAATAATGAGCAACCGCACCTTGAATATTGTGTGCAATTCTGGTCGCCGTATCTTAAAAAAGATATAGCATTATTAGAAAAGTTACAGAGAAGAGCCTCCAAAATAATAAAGGGGATGGAAGGATACCCCTATGAGGAGAGACTAAAAAAGGTTAGGGCTCTTCAACCTGGAAAAGAGACGGCTGAGGGTAAATGTGATAGAGGCCAACACATTAATGAATGGAGTGGAACAGGTAAACGTAGATCGATTGTTTACGCCATCAAAATACAGAAAGACTAGGGGACATGCAATGAAGCTACAGCATAACCTTTTTAATAAATAAGAGAAAATATTTTTTCACTCAACGCATAATCAAACTCTGGAATTCGTTACTGGAGGATGTAGTAAAAGCTGTTAGTGTAGCTGGGTTTAAAAAAGGTTTTGACAAGTTCCTGGAGGAAAGGTCCATAAACCATTATTAAAAGGGGACCTGGGAATCCACTGCTTGTCCCGATACAAGCATTGTGGATCCTGTCTCTTCTGGGGAAACTGCTACGTACTTGTAACCTAGATTGGCCACTGTTGGAAACAGGATACTGGGCTTGTGACCCAGTATGGCATATCTTAATGTTCTTGGCTTTCAGCAGCTCTCTTTATGTGACATCACATTGTGACAATGATGACAATCCAGCATCAGGCCATCAGCTTTATCATAATGTGACATCATAAAAGTATTTGCATAAGCCTTCCTGAATGATGTGGCCACGATGGAAGCCAGTATCAGGAGCCAGCAGCATCCACATAGCAGTGATGTTCAGCTGCTAACCAGAGAGAATAACAAAAACGCCCAGAGTGCTATGTAGATTGGCTAAGTTATACAGATTGTTATCCGGATAGTGGAAAAGAAAGTAAACAGTAATGTGGCAGGTGAAGGCCTGTGATCCACAGTGTCTGACATAAACAGACAGGCCTAACTAGCTTGACCTGTAAATGAAGCCTGTGAAGAGGCCCATAGGAATTACACATCCCCCAACATGCTGCTATTGTAAAATTAGAACTCAGTAAAAGTATTGGATTAGCTTAGACAAGCAGAACTGAAAGTTGGAAAAATACAGAAAAATATGTTTAAAAGCCACTGATAAGAGAATACAGCTGTAAGGGATTTAATTAAAACTGCTGACAGAAAGGTTACAGAGCCCTGCTTCCCCGCACGTACTAACTAGCCCAATGGCCTTGGAAATAGGAAAGTAACAAGTTGGTGAACTGGCCATTGTAATTGGGACTAGAAGGGGGGTGAGCAGGTGCTGAGCCCACTCAAAGAACATAATTGGATAATCATATCAGTACCGGGACCAATAGAGGAGGTACGGGAGGTTACCAGGACCAATGAAATGTTTTCCTATACCTAGAATGGAGCAAAAGTCTATAAAAGTTGTTGTATTGCCAGAGAAACATTGCTCAGCCATTTTGAATTTGATCTTGCTTGAGACTTGTGCACAAATAAATGATTTGGACCTTCTGAACAGACTCCTGGTATCATTGGTTTGTCTGCGCTCTGCTGCTACATATTCTTGGTGCATTGGCCGGGAAGGTGTGGTATTAGAGGGTATATAGGGCAATATACCACGACTTTCCGCCTCTACAGGTTTGGTCCTGCCGGGATCGCGCCCTTCCGACGGGGGCTCGCTCCCTGGCGCCACCGGTCCCTTGCATCGGAGGGAGCTGGCCAGACCTCGGCGGGTGCCGGGCCCGGCTGGAGCCAACACCTCGAACCCGAGTGAGGGGAGTACGAGGTCCAACTCATGCGCTTGCTTGGGAACTTTGAGGACCGGATCCGGTGAGTAAAGTTATGATTTGTTATGTCTAGACAGATAAGAAAGAGCAGTGCTGCCATTTGAATATTGAACTTGGGACTTGGAAATTGGTAAGAGAGCTCCCAAAGACGGGCCGATTAACCCCGCATGGGTATTCGCAGGGCGAAACCCCCGTCTTCTTGTATTTTGGAATTTGAACAAGACTAGTCAGAATAGATAGAAATGAATGCATTCTGGGATACGTTGCTAGCATGATTGTGTGAATGAAGTGTGAATGAGAGGTCTGGCAGCATGGACCAAGCGAAGGCGGACCCCTGAGTAACGCAGTTCCTGACCGGGCGACCGCGTTCAGGTCATAAAAAGGGGGAAGCGATTGTCGTCTTGTCTTGTTATTCGTTTTCCCTATATGTTTCTAGGGCCGTGAGGACCCCTTACCCACGGTCCGCCCTCCTTTTCCCTTTTGTCTGTTGTTGCGCGGACACATCGAAATGGGAGGGGCGGGGTCTACTAGGAACACTCCATTAGAATGTATGATCGCACATTTTAAAGAAGGATATTCTGGAGACTATGGTATTAAAATGACTGCAGCCCGTTTACAGATTTTGTGTACTAGGGAGTGGCCCGATCTAGACCCTACCTGGCCCCGAGAGGGAACCTTTAATGTAGGACTTATTCAGTTAGTGCACCCTAGAGTGCGAATAGCGCACCCCGATCAGTACCCCTATATAGATTCCTGGTTAAGTATTTGTGAAGATCCGCCCCCTTGGGCAAAGCGCTGTTATGAAGAACAGTGCAGAATAATGTTAGCAAAGACAGATTATAGTCAGAAAATAGAACAGCCTAGAAAGAAAGGGAAAGGTGAAAAGTCCAGGAAGAAACCCATCCTGGTAGATCCTGATTCCCCAGAAGTGATCACCTGACAGCCCCAAACCCAGCGCCCAGTGAGAGTAGCCCCACGTCCTGCCCCAGAGCCCCGGGGACAGCAGGAACGGGACCCAACCCCTGAGTCATTACCCAAAGAGCAGGTAGATGAGCTCCCTTTAATTGAAGAAGATGATTCTACCGAGACAGAAAAAGGAGAATCAGATACAGAAATAGAGAAGGAAGAAGCTGAAAATTCCCCGAGTGATACTGACAGTGCAAAAGTGGCTGCCAGTGTTAGCTCGCCAGTGAAAAGTAAATCTAAAGTAAAGCACGAAGAAAAGAAGAAAATAACCCCTGACAGGAAAGTTACGAGAATATCTCTCAGATCCCAAAAGACATCTACTGCCAAGATGATGCCTTTACGGCAAGTCCCGGGAATACCCATAAGAAATGAAGATAATGAGGTGGTGGCGGGACCCCTAAATTATGTGTATGTCCCCTTCTCTACCACTGATTTGTTAAATTGGAGGACACATTATGCCTCCTATACCAATAAGCCCCAAGAGCTTACAGAATTAGTGAATACTATTATGGAAACCCACCAACCAACATGGGCAGATTGCCGCCAGGTCCTGTCCACCTTATTCACTACAGAGGAGCGGACACAAATTAGAAAAGCAGCTATAGACTGGCTGGCAGATAACCCAGTAGCTCCAGGAGAAAGGGGGGAGGAAAGAATAGATAATCGGGAAGCGGCCCAAAGAGAATTCCAGAATGAAGACCCCCGATGGGATCCAAATACAGAAAGAGGAGCTAGAGCCCTAGCCCGTTTTCGCCAAGGCTTTATACAAGGCCTGAAAAGGGGGGGCCAGAAAGCTATGAATCTTTCCAAAGTTACTGAAGTTACCCAAGGCATAGATGAGAGCCCAGCAGTGTTTTATGAAAGATTAACTGAAGCATATAGAATGTATACTCCCTATGATCCCGATGCACCAGGAAGTTTATGCATGGTGAATTCTGCTTTTGTAAATCAGTCTCAACCAGACATTAGACGTAAATTACAGAAATTAGAAGGGTTTGCGGGCATGAATGCAACTCAGTTATTGGAAGTCGCTCATAAAGTGTATGTGAATCGTGATAATGAAAGGCAGAGAGAATGTGATCGAAAGATGAAGCAGAAAGCGGATTTTTTGGCTGCGGCCATAGTTGAACAGAAAAGGGGAGGTATCCCTAGTCGACGGAGCAGAGGAAGGGGGCGGGGCTGAGGCGGAGGCCGGCCCCAGCTAGGCATAAACCAATGCGCCTACTGCAGGGAGGAAGGACATTGGAGAGATGCATGCCCGCAACTCGAAGACGCCCATCAAGACGACGAAAACAATCATCAATGGAGAGAAGAAAGACGAGGCCGTCCCCGAAACCGCGGAGGAGCCAATCGAGAGCAATACCAGCGAGAAAGAGGAGAAGCCATACAAGCATTGGCTACGACAGCCCATGATGAAGATGACGTGGATTAGGACAGACCGGGCTCCGAATTTGCTTTAGGTCTCCAGGAGCCTATGGTCGGAATACAAATAGGAGACCAAGTTATGAACTTTATGGTTGATACTGGAGCAGAACATTCAGTAGTAGACAAGAAGATAGCCCCATTTTCTACAAAAGCAGTCACCATTGTAGGAGCAACTGGTGCCAAAGCTACAAAATCTTTTCTTCAGAATCGCATATGCAGTCTAGGAGGACAGCAAATAACTCATCAATTCCTTTATATGCCTGAATGTCCAGTGCCACTACTGGGACGAGATATGTTAGCCAAGCTACAAGCCCAAATATCCTTTACTGAAAGAGGAGAAATGCAAATGACAGTAAATTCTCAAGCCAAACCAGCAGGAATAATGCTGCTTACAGTTCCCCGAGAAGAAGAATGGAGATATTACAGTGATGAATCTGCCCAAGACACCTATTTTGAACAAACTTTGAAAAGCATTGATGCACCACCTGGAGTATGGGCAGAAGGCAGTCCTCCAGGCCTAGCCAAACATATAGCTCCAATAATTGTAACTCTCAAGCCTAGTGCTACACCAGTACATGTCAAGCAGTACCCTCTCCCAAGAGCTGCAATTGAAGGCATCCACCGCCACTTGCAAAGATTACTAGAACATGGCCTACTAAAAGTATGTCAATCCCCATGGAACACTCCACTTCTGCCAGTGAAAAAGCCTGGAACAGATGACTACCGCCCAGTGCAAGATCTAAGAAGAGTGAATGAAGCAGTTGAGACTATACATCCAGTTGTACCCAATCCTTACACTCTTCTAGGACTGATACCTGCTGAAGCTACCCACTTCACTGTACTAGATTTAAAAGATGCATTCTTTTGCATAAGATTAGCCCCCATAAGTCAGATATTATTTGCATTTGAATGGCAGGACCCTATCTCTGGAAGAGGGGGCCAACTTACTTGGACACGATTACCCCAAGGATTCAAGAATTCGCCTACCATCTTTAGTGCTGCACTGAATCAAGACCTTTCAAGCTATCCAGTGGCCCCGGGGAAGAGAGTGCTTCTCCAATACATGGACGATCTGCTGATAGCTGCTGTATCAGAAAGTGAATGTATACAAGCCACCAAAGACCTCTTGCAGTTACTAGATGAAGCTGGATACAAAGTTTCCAGAGCAAAAGCACAACTATGCCAAAAAGAAGTGAAATACTTGGGCTTTCATATAACCAAAGGAAGCTGAAAATTAGGCAGAGAGAGAAAAAAAGCAGTATGCAGAATTCCAACCCCAACTACCAGAAAGCAAGTTAGAGCCTTTCTGGGAGCGGCAGGATATTGCCGAATCTGGATTCCCAACTTTGCCCAAATCGCCAAACCACTGTATGAAGCCACAAAAGGAGAAGAAAAGTCGCCACTGGAGTGGGGACCTGAGCAGGATACAGCCTTCAAGATGTTAAAGGAAGAATTGATGTCATCACCAGCCCTTGGACTACCAGATGTTCACAAGCCTTTCCACTTGTTTGTACATGAAGCACAAGGAAATGCCTTAGGCATGTTGACTCAGAAATTGGGAAATTGGGAGCGACCTGTAGCATACCTATCGAAACAATTGGACACTGTGGCCAAAGGATGGCCACCTTGCTTGAGAGCAGTTGCAGCTACAGCATTGTTAGTGAGTGAAGCAGATAAGCTCACACTGGGACAGAATCTACGAGTCACTGTGCCACATGCAGTCCTTGCCCTTATGGAACAGAAAGCAAATCATTGGCTCACCAATTCCCGAATGTTGAAATATCAGAGCATGTTATGTGAAAACCCACAGATACAACTGGAAGTGAGCCATGCCTTGAATCCAGCCACATTGATGCCTATTAGTGAAGAACTCCCAGAACATGACTGTATAGAAGTCATGGACACTGTATTCTCAAGCCGACCTGACCTGACAGATGTGCCCATAGACAATCCTGACCAAGTTTATTACGTAGATGGAAGCAGTCTCATCATCAATGGACGACGCTGTGCCGGATATGCAGTAGTCACCCAACATGAAGTCGTTGAGTCATCAGCTCTAGCCTCAGGTACATCAGCCCAGAAAGCAGAATTGATAGCACTTACTCGAGCACTACTGTTAGGTGCAAAACTTGTGCTAAATGTATATACAGACTCTAAATATGCCTTCACTACCCTACATGCCCATGGAGCTCTCTATAAAGAACGAGGGCTCATCACGTCCGGAGGAAAATCAGTCAAGTATGGCCCCGAGATACTGATGTTACTTGATGCAGTATGGGCCCCAACTCGTGTAGCTGTCATGCATTGCAGAGGACACCAAGCAGGAAAAGGAGAAATTGCTCGAGGAAATAGGTTTGCAGATGCCTCAGCACGACAAGCAGCTATGACAGGACAAATTACACCACAAGCCATGCCAATGCAGGCAGCATTGTTTCCAGTACCCTTGAACTTATGGACACCACGATATACCACCAAAGAATTAGATTACTACTGTAACAAGGAAGATGGAGTACTGAAAGATGGGTGGATTGAGCTGCCACCAGCAGAGGGCAGTCAACCCCCAGGACGAATAGTAATTCCCGAATTGTTAGGTCCAGCCTTTGTCAAAGCTTTCCACGAAGCCACCCACTATGGAAAAAGTGCTATGGAAAAAGCACTCAGACCACATTTCTGCATTACCATGTTAGCGGCCCTATCAGCTTCAGTGGCACGCCAGTGTCTAATTTGTGCCAAAAATAATGCCAAGCAAGGTCCCACACCAGCACCCCGAGTTCAGTCAGGAGGTGTAACACCCATGCACCACCTGCAAATTGATTTTACTGAAATGCCAAAAGCCAATGGATATCACTACCTATTAGTATTAGTTTGTACTTTCTCTAGGTGGGTAGAAGCCTTCCCAACCAGAACTGAAAAAGCTCGAGAAGTCACCAAAGTTTTACTGAGAGAGATTGTCCCTAGATTTGGAATTCCAGCAGTAATAGAGTCAGACAATGGGCCCTCATTTGTTTCTCAGATTACTCAACAGTTAGCAAAAGCTTTGCAGATACAATGGAAGCTTCACACTGCATACAGACCCCAGAGTTCAGGGAAAGTTGAACGAATGAATCGTACCTTAAAAGCCCAAATGTCTAAGCTTTGTCAGGAGACACGCCTGAAGTGGCCCCAAGTGCTCCCAATAGCTTTACTCAGAATACGCTCAGCTCCTGTGAAGTCAACAGGATTTTCCCCTTTTGAAGTTCTGTATGGTAAACCCCCACCAATAGTGCAGGGAATTAAAGGAAGTCTAGCCCAAATTGGTTCAGAAATAACCAGGCAAGAACTCCTAGCTCTTAGTTTTGTTCTGCAGACTCTCCATGCGTGGATCCAAGACCAGTTGCCTATCAACTTGACGGAACCCTTGCATCCCTACCAGCCTGGTACCTCGGTGTGGATCAAAGATTGGAAGAAGACACCGTTGGAACCCCATTGGAAGGGACCATACACCGTCATCCTGTTTACCCCAACTGCAGTAAAGGTAGCAGAGATCGATTCCTGGATCCACCACAGCAGAGTCAAGCCCACAGCTGATCCAGAACCTGAGCAGTGGACAGCAGAACAGCATCCTGATGCACCTTTGCGAGTTACTCTGAGACGGCAACCAGCAGCTTAGACACTTTGTCACAGTGCCCTGCAGTAGCCAAGTCTTTCGAAGAGGATTGCTGTTTTCCATACAGCAAGAGTTTGTTTCAACGAAGCTCATGTGTGTGATTTTACACACTGCTTTGATGCTACATTGATTGACCATATTTCAGAAGCCAACTGAAATTGATAAGTTGGTTAATGTGTGATGGACAACTTGAGGATCTTCAATCAACACTCAGCACCCGTTGAATTGCTTCATTAGCAAATGGGACGAAGAAAAGAACGTCGTGATCAAGATTTTCAAGCTGAGGATTCAGAAGAACTCCAATCAACATGTATCTTTATCTTTGCTTTGCCCTGGTTGCCTGTTTTGGAGGCTTTGAACTGACTCATGCCTTACCTCCATGCACTGCTTGCATTACTTCTACTCGAACTGGACTGAAAGTAACTCAGACTTTGATTTATCACTCTTACTATTCCTGCACTGGTAAAGTGACTCGGTGTGTTTATAACACCACTGAACTGAATGTCTGTACCAAGGGTAAATCTAAAATATGCTTTCAGAATCCATCCTATTACACCTTGGAAATGCGATGGAAAGATGCAGATGGACCTTTGATCAATGCCACACGCCCACTCACAGATCCTAGTCAACCTGCTGTTTTATCTTTTGATGCTTGTGAAGTAATCAACAGAGATAGCCGTTCTAAGTGTGGTAGTTGGGAAAAATCATACACATGGAATGACAAATATATGTGTCCAGAAGGGACCATTGGATGGGGAGCATGCACAGGAAAGAAAGTCTCAGCTGATGTATATAGTACAGCCCGAGAGTCAGATTACTTCTGCCCAAGATGGGAATGTGTCTTCTATGCCACCTGGGTTGGTACAAGAGAGAATGTTAACAAAGATAATCGCATAGCTGCATTGCGGAGGCCATATGTCAAAGGTATAGACAAATGCAAGAAAAACGCTTGCAATTCCTTAGAGTTGGTTATTCGGAGACCCGAATATTGGAAACAAGGATCCCGATTTGGTATACGAATTGCAGGGACTGGATCAGATCCAGGAACCATAGTATATATAAGATTAAATATCCAGGCCCATAAATCATCCAAGTACCAAATCCATGACACATTCTATGAAGCCATGCATGTAAATAAGTTTGAAATTCCCCATCCCTCCCAGAACTTATTTTTAGAATTAGCTGGAGCAGTAGTATCCAGTCTAAATATTTCAGATTGTTACTTTTGTGGGGGAAGACAAATGGGCGACCAATGGCCATGGGAAGCCCAAGAATTAAATTACTCAATGACTTACAATCAAACTGAACTACATAAGACTACCAGCGAATGGGTGTTAGCGCACTCAATAGTTGGACGTCTTTGCTATGCACGAACTGGACCCCAGTTCAAACAACAAGTGGGACAGCTGGTCTGTCTTAGCCAGAAGTTCTATAATGACACTACCAAAAAGACGTCTTGGTGGTCAGGAATTAAAGAACCTGAACCACCTAACCCATTAGCTAGATTTCCTGAGCTTTCTCATTTATGGACAAATCTTGCCAAGCCTCATGCCTGGCAAGCCCCACCTGGCCTATATTGGATCTGTGGAAACAGAGCATATGCCCGACTCCCTACACACTGGGGAGGGCGTGTGTCTTAGGGACCATCAGACCTTCTTTCTTTCTTCTAAATACGGAACATGGAGAACAATTAGGATACCCAGTATACACAACTAATCACAGACATAAAAGAGCACTGAGACAGAAGAGAGCACCCCTCCAGGTAGGCAAGTGGGAGAAGTGGCAGGGTGATGATTGGCCACCAGAAAGGATCATTGAATATTATGGGCCTGCCACCTGGAATGATGATGGTATGTGGGGCTAACAAACCCCAGTCTATATGATTAATCGTATTATTCGCTTACAAGCAGTAGTTGAAATAATAACCAATGAAACTAGCCAAGCTCTTACACTTTTAGCTAGACAAAGTACTCAGATGCGCACTGCTATATATCAGAACCGCTTAGCACTTGATTATTTGTTAGCAGCTGAAGGAGGAGTATGTGGTAAGCTGAATTTAACTAATTGTTGTTTAAAAATAGATGATAAAGGTCAAGTAGTTGAAGAAATTGCTGAAACTATGCGAAAGCAAGCTTATGTGCCAGTACAAACTTGGCATTCACTATAGTTTCCTAACTGGTTTGCTAACCTTTTCTCATGGCTAGGAGGACTTAAAACTTTCCTTATACTAGTACTAATAATTATTGCTGTCATTTTACTGTTACCATGTATAATCCCATGTTGTATGCGTTCTATTCATAGTGCTATTGAAAGTACAGTAGAGCGGAAGACCGCAACTAAGATTATGGCCTTATACCAACCTAAACCTCCTGCATATAGTCGGAGACCTCTGACCATGATATAACCATTTTAAGTGATTTAATTCTCACACCTTATTAAGTATTAGGGTGAGATTAATCAAAGGGGGGAATGTGGCAGGTGAAGGCCTGTGATCCACAGTGTCTGACATAAACAGACAGGCCTAACTAGCTTGACCTGTAAATGAAGCCTGTGAAGAGGCCCATAGGAATTACACATCCCCCAACATGCTGCTATTGTAGAATTAGAACTCAGTAAAAGTATTGGATTAGCTTAGACAAGCAGAACTGAAAGTTGGAAAAATACAGAAAAATATGTTTAAAAGCCACTGATAAGAGAATACAGCTGTAAGGGATTTAATTAAAACTGCTGACAGAAAGGTTACAGAGCCCTGCTTCCCCGCACGTACTAACTAGCCCAATGGCCTTGGAAATAGGAAAGTAACAAGTTGGTGAACTGGCCATTGTAATTGGGACTAGAAGGGGGGTGAGCAGGTGCTGAGCCCACTCAAAGAACATAATTGGATAATCATATCAGTACCGGGACCAATAGAGGAGGTACGGGAGGTACGGGAGGTTACCGGGACCAATGAAATGTTTTCCTATACCTAGAATGGAGCAAAAGTCTATAAAAGTTGTTGTATTGCCAGAGAACATTGCTCAGCCATTTTGAATTTGATCTTGCTTGAGACTTGTGCACAAATAAATGATTTGGACCTTCTGAACAGACTCCTGGTATCATTGGTTTGTCTGCGCTCTGCTGCTACAGTAATGGATTTCAAAGAAAAATAAACAAAAACTATATGACATACCAAAATGTGGGAGGAGTAGACTAATGGTTAGAGTACTGGCTTGATAACCACGAGTAGTTGTTAAGTGCCGACGATTGGTTGTGACCAGTATTCAATTCCAGCTAGCCTTGGCCTTGGGCAAGTCACTTAACCCTCCATTGCCTGAGAAGAAAGGTCTGGCAACCTACTTCCGGTCACACTGCCAAGAAAACCCAGGAACTGCTGGGTCACCAGGAGTAAGCATTGACTTGAAGGCACACATTGTATCTTGTTGTAGTTAAAATAGTGAATCATCCAATCCTTAATTGGAGGTCATTACTGGCTCTCCAACTCTTGTGGGTCAAAAAAGCGTAGTTATTCACCTGTAACAGGTGATCTCCGGGAACAGCAGGAATTTAGTCCTCACATATGGGTATCATCGGTACCGACAGAGCCTGCGCGAGAACGCTCCCCAGCGTCCAATAGGAACGCTTTTGGGAGCATCCCTCAGCACATGCGCGCTGCCTTCCCAACTGTCCCTCTTCAGTTAAGTTTGTAGCTGAGTGAAAGGATAGAGGGAGAGAGGAAAGAGACAAAGAGGTAGAGAGACAACTCCTAGGGGAGGTGGGTGGGTTGTGAAGACTAAATTCCTGCTGTTCCCAGAGATCACCTGTTACAGGTGAGTAACTATGCTATCTCCAGGAACAAGCAGGAATGTAGTCCTCACATATGGGGACTCCCTAGCTGAAGATGCCAGGGAGATATCCCCAGGAAGGTGCCACCCTAGAAGGTGGGAATCCTTCCTCCTATGGATCTCTGGCATCCCACCAGGGTTGGTGGGTAGGAGTTGGTTTAGGTTTGAAAGAGATTTTGAAGAACAGCTTGGCCAAAGAAGGCATCCCAATGGGAGGCTTTATCCAGGCAGTAGTGGGCTGTGAAGGTGTGTACCGAAGCCCAGGTGGCTGTTCGACAAATGTCATCGATAGACACAGAGTGGAGATGAGCCATAGAAGCTGCCACGGCTCTCACATTATGAGCTGTGACAGGGTCCTGAAGAGGAAGAACCTTACTCTCATAAGCAAAGGATATGCATTGGGTAATCCATTTAGATAAAGTTCTTTTGGAGACTGGAAGTCCCAAATGACTAGGGCAGCGATGGCGAACCTATGGCACGCGTGCCAGCTGTGGCACGCGAAGGCCTTGCAGCTGGCACGCGTGAAGGTCCGCAAAAAAAGAAAAAGCGGGCTCTGGCTGCTGCCGCGGACGCGGCAGCATGCAGTGTCCCGCGGGGCCCCCTCCGCCCGCTAAGCCCCTCTGCAAGGGCTTTCAGATTCGCGAGGGAGACAGCGTCTCCCTCGCGTCTCTGTTAAGCCCGCAGGGTTAATGGGAAATTTCCCATCAGCCCCTCGAGGGACTGATGGGAAATTTCCCATTAGCCCCTGCGGGCTTAACAGAGACGCGAGGGAGACGCTGTCTCCCTCGCGAATATGAAAGCCCATGCAGAGGGGCTTAGCGGGCGGAGGGGGCCCCGCGGGACACTGCAATCTGCCGCGTCCGCGGCAGCAGCCAGAGCCCGCTTTTTGGGTTTTTAAATTTGCGGGGGGGGGGGGGGGGGGGGTTAGGACTGCAAATGGGCAAGGAGGGGGGGGGGTTAGGAATGCAAATGGGCGAGGGGGGGTTAGGACTGCTAATGGGCTGTGGGCTGATGGGGGCTGTCTGGAAATGGGGTGATGGGGGGTTAGGACTGCTAATGGGCTGGGGGGGGTTTGGACTGCTAATGGGCTGGGGGGGGTTAGGACTGCTAATGGGCTAGGAGGGGGGGTTAGGACTGCTAATGGGCTAGGGGGGGTTAGGACTGCTAATGGGCTGTGGGCTGATGGGGCTGTCTGGAAATGGGGTGATGGGGGGTTAGGACTGGTAATGGGCTATGGGGGGTGGGGATAGCACTGCTAATGTGAAAGATAGGGCTGCTGTAAGGACTGCTAATGGGCTGGGGGGGTTAGGACTGCTAATGGGCTGGGGGGGGGTTAGGAATGCTAATGGGCTGGGGGGGGGTTAGGACTGCTAATGGGCTAGGAGGGGGGGTAGGACTGCTAATGGGCTAGGAGGGGGGGGTTAGGACTGCTAATGGGCTAGGGGGGGTAAGGACTGCTAATGGGCTGTGGGCTTATGGGGGCTGTCTGGAAATGGGGTGAGGGGGGGTTAGGACTGCTAATGGGCAGGGGGGGGGGTTAGGACTGCTAATGGGCTGGGGGGGTTTGGACTGCTAATGGGCTGGGGGGGTTAGGACTGCTAATGGGCTAGGAGGGGGGGGGGGGTTAGGACTGCTATTGGGCTAGGGGGGGTTAGGACTGCTAATGGGCTGTGGGCTGATGGGGGCTGTCTGGAAATGGGGTGATAGGGGGTTAGGACTGGTAATGGGCTATGGGGGGGGTTAGGACTGCTAATGGGCTAGCGAGGGGGGGGGTTAGGACTGCTAATGGGCTAGGGGGGGGTTAGGACTGCTAATGGGCTGGGGGGGTTAGGACTGCTAATGGGCTAGGAGGGGGGGGTTAGGACTGCTAATGGGCTAGGGGGGGTTAGGACTGCTAATGGGCTGGGGGGGGGGTTAGGACTGCAAATGGGGTCGGAGGGGGGGGTAGGACTGCTAATGGGCTAGGAGGGGGGGTTAGGACTGCTAATGGGCTAGGGGGGGTTAGGACTGCTAATGGGCTGTGGGCTGATGGGGGCTGTCTGGAAATGGGGTGATGGGGGGTTAGGACTGCTAATGGGCAGGGGGGGGGTTAGGACTGCTAATGGGCTGGGGGGGGTTTGGACTGCTAATGGGCTGGGGGGGTTAGGACTGCTAATGGGCAAGGAGTGGGGGGGTTAGGACTGCTATTGGGCTAGGGGGGGTTAGGACTGCTAATGGGCTGTGGGCTGATGGGGGCTGTCTGGAAATGGGGTGATAGGGGGTTAGGACTGGTAATGGGCTATGGGGGGGGGTTAGGACTGCTAATGGGCTAGAGATGGGGGGGGGGGGGTTAGGACTGCTAATGGGCTAGGGGGGGGGTTAGGACTGCTAATGGGCTAGGAGGGGGGGGTTAGGACTGCTAATGGGCTAGGGGGGTTAGGACTGCTAATGGGCTGGGGGGGGTTAGGACTGCTAATGGGCTAGGAGGGGGGGGTTAGGACTGCTAATGGGCTAGGGGGGGGTTAGGACTGCTAATGGGCGAGGAGGGGGGGTTAGGACTGCTAATGGGCTAGGGGGGGTAACGACAGAGAAAGGGCTGTGGGCAGATGGGGGCTGTCTGGAAATGGGGTGATGGGGGTTAGGACTGGTAATGGGCTATGGGGGGGTTAGGACTGCTAATGGGCTAGAGAGGGGGGGTTAGGACTGCTAATGGGCTGGGGGGGGTTAGGACTGCTAATGGGCTGTTGGGTGGGGTTAGGACTGGAAATGGGCTGATGGGGGCTAAACACTGGAGGTGGTCTGATGGGGTTAGGACTGGTAATGGGCTATGGGGGGGTTTAGGACTGATAATGGGCTATGGGGGGGCTGGGACAAGAAATGGGCTGATGGGGAGGGGTTAGGACTTGAGGTGGGCTGATGGGGTTAGGACTGGTAATGGATTGTGGGCTGATGGGGGGGTTAGGACTGGCAATGGGCTATGGGGGGCTGACTGGAAGTGGGGGGTTAGGACTGGTAATGGGTTAGGGGGGGGGCTTAAACTGAAAATGGGGTGATGGGGGGTTAGGACTGGAAGTGGGTTGATGAGGGGGGGATAGGACTGGTATTGGGTTGGGGGGCTGCTAGGACTGGAAATGGGCTGATGCAGGGACTAGAAGGGAATGGATGCTGGGTGAGGCTGGAACTAGAAGGGAGCTGGTGTTGGGGGAGGATTAGAATGGGATGGGGCTGGGAGAGTAAAATGGAGAGGGGAAAAATATTTTGTGTGGGAGGGATAAAAAATCAACAATTGGCCGGGTATTGGGAGAGTAAGTGGGGATTGAGGATGGAGGGGTAAATTTTGAGTAGATGAAATAGGAATGAGGAAAGAGCCAAAGGAGAAAGATTAGTATGTTAAAGCAGATGTAGAGAGAGAATGGAAAAAAAAAAACAAGAAGACAGAAGAAAGGACAAATGGACAGCAGATGGAGAGTTAGCAGAAGACACGAAGAAACCAGAAGAAAGTGGCTGGAACAACTGCAACTGAAAAAAAATGCACAAAAGGTAGAAAAATATCTCTTTATTTTGAATTTATTAACTGGAATATGTCAGCTCTGGGAAATGTGCATCATTAATTTTTGCGCTTTGTTTAGTACAAGAGGAAATTAATATATAGTTTTATTTCTACAGTGTTGTTGTATATTCCAAGTTTGGCTTTTGGGGTTCCCAGTTTAATTATTGTCTTCCTGTTTCTAAATTGTGATTCCTTGTTTGGTGATGGTCTGTTCTGCATGTGTAACTGAGCTGAGGTATTCTGTTTATATAATTCCTATTTGACATTGCCACTTGTTCTTTCCCCAGTAGGTCATGTATTGTTGTTCTCTGAGATGTATTGGTTTAATATTTGCAGTGTTGCCTTTTGATAGGTAGAGTATGGTGCTTTGTGAGTCCTGGTAGTGCTGTTAGGATACGGCGGGTTTGCTATGGGTTCTAAATGGGCAGCGTTTGTAGTAGTTCCTAATGTGCCTGGCGGTTGGTACTGGATTATAGTAATGTAGAAACCTTTTAGTCTTTCTTTATCCATATATACTCATTAAGAGGCATGTTTACTAAAAGTTAGTGTATGGTAACATTATGCAAATATTTATGCAAATGAAGCACCTTATGCAAATGGGGCTTTAATTGACGTGCTGGCACTTTGAGGAAATTCTTTGGTTTTGTGCGGCAGTTTGGGCACTCGGGCTCAAAAAGGTTAGCCATCACTGGACTAGGGTCAAAAGCTATAAAAAGTTGTGAGGACTTTCTATGTTGCTGTGTTCTTTGTATGTAAAAGGCTAAGGCCCTTTTACAATCCAAAGTATGAAGGTTTCTTTCTGCATTAGAGGCGTGAGGCCTCTGAAAAAATACAGGAAGATAAATTGATTGATTTAAATGAAAAGGCGAAACCACCTTTGGCATAAAGTGTGGGTGAGTTCGAAGAACAACCTTATCATGATGAAACCTAGTATAAGGAGGATCAGCCACTAAAGCTTGCAATCCACTAATGCGACGGGCAGAGGTGATTGCAATTAGGAAGATGACCTTCCAGGTCAAAAACTTTAGGGCTGTAGTGGCTAAAGGCTCAAAAGGCGGCTTCATGAGCTGCCCGAGAACTAGATTTAGATCCCATGCCACCGGTGATAGCTTGATGGGAGGTTTAGTTAATAAAAGGCCTCTCATAAATCTTGATAGGAGTGGATGAGAGGAAATTGATTGTCCATTCAGAGGCTTATAAGAAGCTGCAATTGCACTAAGATGGACTCTTACCGAATTGGTCTTTAGACCAGAATTCGATAAATGAAGGAGATACTCTAGTATCAATTCTAAGGGTATAACCAGGGGGTTTAATCCCTTCTTGGAGCACCATATAGTAAAATGTTTCCACTTGAAGGCATAAGATCTTCTTGTGGAAAGTTTCCTAGAAGCCTGAAGGATATCTTTTACTTGTTGGGACAGGTTGAAATCTTGGAGGTCTAAGCCTTCAGCAACCAGACCGTGAGGTGCAGGGACTGGGGATTCGGGTGCCTTAGCGTCCTGTTCTCCTGGGAAAGGAGATCTGGAGCATGCCCTAACTCCAGAGGTGCCGCTTGAGAGAGATGTAGAAGCAGGGAATACCACGTCTGGCGTGGCCATCGTGGTGCTATGAGAATCATGCGACCCCTGTCTCTCTGAAGCTTGAAGAGTGTTTTTGGGATGAGGGGAATGGGTGGGAAGGCATAAAGGAAGTCCTGACCCCAGTGAAGGAGGAATGCATCCCTTGCCTGACAGTTGTGAGCCGGAATCCTGGAACAGAACCCTGGAAGTTTGGCATTCAGTGGACTTGCAAAGAGGTCTAAGTCTGGAGTGCCCCAGAGATGAAATATCTTTGTCACCTGGTCTAGGTGGAGGGACCACTCGTGAGGCAGCAGTACTCGACTGGGTTTGTCTGCCCAAAGGTTTTGAATGCCTGGAAGATATACCACTAGAAGGTGAATTTGATGCTGTCTGGCGAGGGCCCACAGTCGTAAAGCTTCGTTGCATAATGACAGAGAGCCTGTTCCGCCCTGCTTGTTCACATAGAATAGGGCTACCTGATTGTCCGTCTGGACTAGGACTGTCTTGCAGCTGAGCTGGGCATGGAATACTCGAAGAGCTAAATAGATTGCTCTTAATTCTAGGAGGTTTATGTGCAAACCAACCTCCTGTGGAGTCCGGGTGCCCTGGGTAGACAGATGATTCAGGTGTGCTCCCCAACCCACCTGTGATGCATCTGTTGTTAGGGTGGCCTGAAAGAGGGGTTGATGGAAAGGAGACCCCACTGTCAGATTTTCTAGTGATTGCCACCATTGGAGAGACAAAATTAGCCGTTGAGAGATTATTATTTTATCTGACGAATGACCCGTGGCCTGTGTCCACTGTGTGGAGAGGGTCCACTGAGCTGCTCGCATGTGGAGGCGAGCATATGGGACTACATGAACTGTGGATGCCATATGTCCCAGTAACTGCAGTAGCTCTCGAGCAGTGAGGGAGGATTTGCCTGCTGCTTGAGAAAACTAGTTGCATTATGCGAAGACACCGGGCTTGTGGAAGGAAAGCCCTTGCCTGTCTGGTCTGTCTAGACAGGCTCCTATGAATTCTAGGCATTGTGAAGGAACTAGTTGAGATTTTGGGAAGTTTATTACCAATCCCAAGTATTGGAGGATTCGCATTGTATGGGACAGTGCAGTGCTGGCCTCTGCAACTGTAGGGGCTCGAATGAGCCAGTCATCTAAGTAAGGGAAGACAAAAATCCCCAGGGTTTGTAGAAATGCAGCTACTACTGCCATGCATTTCCTGAATACTCTTGGTGCTGAAGCCAGACCAAAGGGAAGAACCCTGTACTGGAAATGTCTTCCCCTGAAAAGGAAACGTAAGAATTTCCTGTGATCTGGATGGATGAGAATGTGAGTGTATGCATCCTTTAAGTCTAGAGAGCAAAGCCATTTCTGGCTTTGAAGGTATGGCAGAAGAGTTCCTAGAGAAATCATTTTGAACTTCTCTGGAAACAAATATTTGTTCAATTCTCTGAGGTCTAGAATGGGTCTGTGTCCTCCTGTTTTCTTTGGAATAAGAAAATAGGGGGAGTAGAACCCTGCACCCCATTGAAGAATGGGCACTTCCTCTATTGCCCCTTGGGCAAGAAGTGTGGAGACCTCGTGATCTAGCAGATTGTCTGCAGAAGTTTGTGAGTTGAATTGCTTTAGAATTGTAGGAGGGGGCATGCTGTGAAAATGAAGCTTGTACCCCTCTCCTACAATGGACAAAGTCCAATCTTCTGCTGTTATCTGATGCCATATGTTAACAAAGTGGCATAACCTGCCCGGAATATTGGGGGGTTGGGGCCCCCTCAGAGGCAGGGAGGCAAAGCTCTCTAAGAAGGAGTCAAAGCCCTTGAGGGGGCTGAACCTGGAGAGCTGGTTGGGCTCTCGGGCCTTTTGGCTTCTTTTGTTGTCTACTTTGTCCCTTTTGGGCAATCTGACCTGGAGTTTGACTCTGCTGGGTATAGGAAGGATAAAATTTCCTCTTTTTGCTAAAAGAGGGTTTTTTATAAGGTTTCCATTTGGCTGGAGTGGCTGTAGACTTTGACAATCTATTGTGGCCACGCCCCGTCCGCCTAGGCGGTTGCCTAGTGGGGAGCGCTGGACATCACTCTTCTTTTGTGTAGTTGTGGGTTTGCTTTGTAGGCAATTCGAGTGGAAGAGGATCACAGGACAATTTGTTAATTTAAATTGCTTTTTATTTCTTTCTTTCTGGAACCAACTTTGGCAAAATGACCTTGCTGAGGCAAATGACCTTGACAAGGCAAACAATATTGCAAACTGAAAATACAGGATATTTTCTCCTTTAAACCTCTCAGCAATATTCTTCAAGTAGTTACTTCACTCTTGATACTCTTTTTAGCTTCTTCCATTTACAAAGCAGTGTAACACTTTTAACGCACAGTTTTCCAAAAACTTCTGTAAGACAGTTTTTGACCTTTAACTCTCAGCTGCTGCAGATTAGGATATCTCTCCTGTGCTGCCTCCTGGTTTAAAACTGCTAGCCCTGTTAACCTGGCTTCTTCAGAGATACAATTGGCTGCTTTTAAACAATGAGGTTCTTGTGACTTCTTGTCTGCTTTTCACCTTGGCACACAATAACACCAGCACAGATTATCTTCTTAACCTGTTACCCACAGCTTCTTATAAAAGCATTAAACATGGCTTATACAAATCCCACACTCCATGGATTCTGCAGAGGATATTGGAGAGTCTGAGTACAGCTCTATTTCCATTTCTTCTGGGGTGCTATAACACTCAGGGCTTGGGGCACGTTCTGGAACGCTATGCTTTACTTCTTTTAAAAGCTTAAGAAGTTTCCCCCATTTTAACTTCTGGCTTCCCCTTTTTACCGGGTCAAAAGCTCTTGCCCTTCTTCCTCTTAGCCACTCCTGTTCAGGACACACACAAGTTGCTTTACTGGCAGAAACCCTCTTTTCAACTGGTTTTCTGTACTGCCTAATCAGACTCAGGACTTGAGCTGTTACTTTCAGAATCAGTCATATACTCCTGACGTCTTCCCCAGCTCCACTCATGCCCACAATCTTTGCACTTGCCTTGGGAGTTATGGCTGGTCCCCTTTGAACTTCCAGGCCCTACAGCCTTATACTGCTGTTTCTTCCCTTGGTTCCTCTGGACTCTTGGCCTCTCCTCCTGGCTCTTAGCATGCAGTTTTCCTAGAGCACGTCCTGTTTGTTCTGCAACTTTCCTTCCTCTTTCTGTTTCTGCTTCTGTTCCTGTATCTGTTGCCTCTCTCCTCTCACTTCCTGAGTGACGCAGCTTAAATATCCTGCAGCTTGTTTCCTTCTCTGGCCCCACCCCCTCTCTGCCTGCACGAGCCCTAGAAGCTGGGTGTGGCTTCAAGCTATCCCTATTAGTGTGTGTTCTAGCTTCTTTCTCTGCCTGGGAGCTATGCTGTAGTGAGCCCTTCCCCCGCTAATGAGAAAAAAACTCTTTTTTTTCAGTTTTAAAAGGCGCAGCTACCTGCGCATCACCACACTATCTAAGGTAGAATTGTCAGCATCTAACTCGTTAGCCTTTTCCTGCCAGTTCTTGCCGAAGAGATTCTCTCCCGTGCAAGGAATGTTGCCTAACTTGTCCTGTACCCAAGTCTCTAAGTCTGATGCCTGTAGCCAGGCAATCCATCGTGCACCAATGGCAATAGCAGAGGTTCTGCTGATGCATTCGAAGCAGTCAAAGGCTGCACAATTAACAAACTTGGAGACATCCTGAGCATGTTTAAGTAGAGCAAAAAAATCTTGTCTCTTGTCATCTGGGAGAAATGGGCTCATAAGTTCCAAGTCTCCTGTGACTTCCTTGAGGAACATTCCCATATATAGGATATATGAACTGATCCTAGCTGAAAGCATGGAAGCTTGAAAAGTTCTGTGCCCAAAAGCATCCAGAGTCCTGCATTCACGACCTGGAGGATTGGATGCATGCCTCTTTGCACTTTCATCCTACGCATGGCTGATTCCACTACCATTGAATGGTATGGCAGCTGGGTTTTCTGAAATCCAGGACATGGCAGAACTCGATACATAGTATCCAGTCTCCTAGAGTGAGGAGAAGTAGTCAGAGGTGTCTCCCACATTCTGAGCATCAAATTATGCAGAATTTCATGGATAGGCAGAGTGGCTGCCTCCTTAGGAGCTTTAGGATATTGGAGAATTTCCAATTCCTTTGCTCTGGGTTCCTCCTCAGGAGCTACTGTGATTGAAAGACCTTTGACCATATCACGGATGAAATCCTGAAATGACATGCCCTCTGGAGGTGACATTCTGCGTTGGGGAGAAGAGGGATCTTCTCGGAGAAACCCTCTAGTGCCAGAAGAATTGTCAGAGTCTTCGGAATCGGAGGAATCAAAGTATTCCTGACCCCGATGCTCCTGCAAAGCACGATCTCAGTACCGATTGAAGTCGGTACCGAGCTGACCCGGTACCGCTTTGTCAATTCCCGCCAGAGATGGCATGGGAAGAGTTCCCACTGGGGCCGGTACTGTTATCATCGGTGTCAGTACCGGTGACTGTACCGGTGTCGGTGTCGATGTCAGTACTGGTGCCTGTGGGCCCACCGGAACTGCAGCTGAAAGAAGAGCTGCGATGCTGCACTCGATAGCGAGGAACCTCTGGTCTATCGACGCTGCCGATGCTTGGGTGTCGGTACCGGTAAGGACGGCTGGAACCCCTGAGCATGGCACAGGTAGTTCTTGCGAGGTCGAGGCCTCGAACATCCTGAAGCCCCATCGATGCTTTGGAAGCCGAAGCCTCCCGCCGGGGCTGTTTTGCTGGTGTGGTTCCCTCAAGGGCAATGCCAATGGCCTCTCGATGCTTAGCAGGAGAGCTACCCTTTGAGGACCGTCTTTTATGTTTAGTTACCTGAGATCCATGGGAGGAAGAAGAGGCCCTTGACGAAGTTGATGCAATGGATCTGGCATCTGAAGAAAAGAGGGTACCGAGCTTTGCAGCCCGGTTCTGTCTTCCTCTTTTAGTCATCTCCATACAGAAGAGATATTCAGTTGGAGAATGTTCAGGTCCTAAACATTTCAGACACCAATCATGGGTGTCAGTGACGGAAATGGTACCGCCACACTTAGTACATTTTTTAAAACCACTAGTTGGCTTTTCCATGTTTCAGGAAGATGGGGCCTAGTGCCCAAAATGGCGCCTAGCACCAAAGAGAAAAGTTTCTGAAAAGAAACAGTCTAAAATCTAAGTTTTTTTTTTTTTTTAAAGAAAAGAAAAGAACGGGCGGTACCGGTAGGCGTCGTGTGGTAGGCAAACGTGACCACAAGAAAAGAAATTTAAAGATGGAATTTTCTGCGGTGACAGGGAATAGATCCTGTCGGCTCCGCGGAAAACGAAGAACTGAAGAGGGACAGTTGGAAAGGCGGGAAGGTAGCGCGCATGTGCTGAGGGATGCTCCCAAAAGCGTTCCTATTGGACGCTGGGGAGCGTTCCTGCGCAAGCTCCATCGGTACCGACGATACCCATATGTGAGGACTACATTCCTGCTTCTTCCTGGAGATAGAGATTAGCATGCCAGTGAAAGATCGTTTTATTTTGAACCGAGTATTTGGGGAAAAAAGCAGCTCCTGTTACAGTTACCCTTAGCTTAACAGCTAGAAAACGTTTGAAACTCACATCAGGGAAAGGCAACATTTTGTGCGAGAAATGTTTTCCCTGTTTAGGAGAAGAATAAATGTAATATCCATTTTCTGTCAGTCCAGTACAAGCATCACAAGTAAGGTGACAGTATGCAGAGATGCGGGTAATAACTCTGCCAAAAGATCCCAAGGATTGGAGATGTTTATCCTCTATACTTGCTTCTCTTTTCCGAGACAAATAGCCTCCAGGAGATTAAGCAGAATCCTTTCCTTATGATTAAGCAGCATTTCTTCATAATAACTCTGAGTCAGGGAAATTAATTAAGTGCAAACTGTTAGTTCTTATTTATTTCAAATACGTGTTATTCAGCCATTGTAGTTTGCAAAACTGCATCATAACTGTGACATTAAACCAGACCAGACAAATAGAACAGGTACAAAATGCCAGGGACGAAAACAAAGAGAAAGAAAGTTACAGTGGGAAAATATAACATAACTAGAAATTACAAAATCCAAGAAGACACAAAGGAAGGAAGTAATCCTAAATCAAGCCCCAGCCATTTAGGACTGACCACAGAAAAAACCCCCCACCATGGTCTTCACCTAAAAAAGGCCAGGCAGAGTAAGCAGGTTTTTACCCTCCAGACCTTGTACAGCTCCGTCTTCAGCGGCGCAGCTACGACCTTTTGGAACACTCTACCTTTAAAAGTACACATGGAGACCTCATGTAAAAAAAATTAAAGTGCGTGTTAAAAACGTTTTTTTTAATCAAGCATTAGCTAGATTTCTTGTTGTAGTATAAGTGCTGAATGTTGTACATTCCTTTACTGTTCAACATTGTAAGAGTCTGTATCATTAACCTTTTCCCTTTCGCATTCCAGAGTTATATGTAACTTTGCCATTTGGAATATGTTTTATACACCTCTACCTATTTTCTATATAAGGTCATTTCTATCTCTGTGTTTTGTTTGTGAATGCAATAAACTGGTTTATTGTACACTGCCATGACGTACCTGGTCAAATAGCAGTTTACCAAATTTCATCAACTGAATCAATGTCCCTGTCTTGAACTTAGAGTAGGAGGTCTTCACTCTGAAATCAGCAGGGAGGAAATTCCAAAGAGCTGGAGGAAGAAAAGAAAAAGAAAAGTGGATAAGTAACTTGAAACCTAATCCTTGAAAATAAAGGAAACACCAAATGACTAGACTGGGAAGATTTTAAGTGACAAGCAAGATTAGAACATAAGAAATGCCATAATGGGTCAGACCAAGGTCCATCAAGCCCAGATTCCTGTTTCCAACAGTGGCCGATCCACATCATAACTACTTGGATTTCCCGGGTCCTCTTTAAAAATGGTTTGACCTTTTCCTCCAGGAACTTGTCCAAATCTTTTTTAAAACCAGTTACACTAACAGCTTTTACTACATTATCTGGTAACGAATTTCAGAGTTTCATTACGCGTTGAGTGAAAAAATATTTTCTCTTATTAGTCCTAAACGGGTTACACTATAGCTTCATTGCATATCCCCTAGTCTTTCTACTTTTTTTTTTTTTTTTTAAGCATTTATAGTGAAAATACACCAAATTAGAAAAGGAAAATAGTACAATACATACTGCATACAAAGTGCTAGGAAACATGATACAATATAAAGTCCAGGTCTTTCTACTTTTTGATGGTGCAAACAAATCGATCTACATTTACCCATTCCACACCATTCATTAATTTATAGGCCTCTATAACAACACTCCGCAGCCATTTCTTATACAGGATGAAGAGCCCTAACCTTTTAAGCCTCTCCTCATAGAGGTATCCTTCTATCCCCTTCACCATTTTGGTGGCTCTTCTCTGTACCTTTTCTAATTCTGCTATATCCTTTTTAAGATATGGCAACCAGAACTGCACACAATATTCAAGGTGCGGTTGCACCATGGAACGATACAGAGGCATTATAATATTCTTTGTTTTATTCTCCACTACTTTCCTTATGGTTCCTAGCATTCTATTAGTCTTCTTGGTCACCGATGCACAATGGGTGGAGAGTTTCAGCATGTTATCCACAATGTTGCCTAAATCGTTTTCCTGAGTTGTGGAACCTTGCATCATGTAACCATAGTTTGGGTTGTTCTTTCCTAGGTGCATAACTTTGCACTGGTCCACATTAAATTTCATCTGTGACTTGAACGTTCATTCTTCCAATTTATGAAGATCCTCTTGCAATTTTTCACAATCCTCTTGGGTTTTAGCAACTTTGAATAATTGTGTGTCATCTACAAATTTGATTACCTCATTCATTATTCCTATTTCCAGGTCATTTATGAATATGTTAAAAAGCAGTGGACCCATCACAGATCCCTGGGGTATTATACTATTCACCTTTCTCCATTGGGAAAATTGGCCATTTAGTCCTACCCTCTGCTTTCTATCGTTTAACCAGTTCCTGATCCACAATACTACACTGCCTCCTATCCCATGACTTTTTAACTTTGTCAATAGTCTCTCATGAAGGACCTTGTCAAAGGCTTTCTGAAAATCCATATACACGATATTGACTGGCTCACCTTTGTCTACCTGTTTATTCACACTTTCAAAAAAACATATATAACAGAGTAGTAAGACAAGGCCTTTCTTGGCTAAAGTCATGTTGGCTATCTACATGTTCAGTAATTTTGTTATTTATAATGGTTTCTACCATTTTGCTAGTACTGATGTCAAGCCGACTGGTCTGTGGTTTCCCAGATCACCCCTGGAACCCTTTTTAAAAAACTGGCATTACATTGGCCATTCGCCAATCTTCAGATATTACAGATGATTTTAATGACAGTTCACAGATTACTAATAGTACATAAGAACATAAGATATGCCATACTGGGTCAGACCAAGGTCCAACAAGCCCAGCATTGCCTTTAACCTCTCCCGGCTTTCGTGGCTTCATATATACAGCCGCCAGCGCCTCGCGCGGGCTTCCCCAGCTCCCTCTGCAGCCGTCCACATTGTGCAATAATGGAGTTCACGCAGGGCCCCCTGAAGCGCGGGCCCCTGTGCGAACAACATTATCGAACAATGGACAGGCCAGCCCTGGCTATGGCCTTGTCCCCTCTTAGTGCCCCTTTTACCCTTCTATCATCTAATGGTCCAAATCACTCTCTCACAGGTTTTTTGCTACAAATGTACTTGAAAAGGTTTTTATTATACATGTTTGTTTCCACAGCAAGCTTTTTTTTCAGATTCTCTTTCCTGCCTTATCAGTGTCATGCATCTATCCGGCCAATGCTTATGTTGTTTCCAGTTTTCATCATTTGACTCCTTTTTCCATTTCCTGAAATATGCTTTTTTAGCTACAACAACCTCTTTGACCTCACCTTTAAACCATGCTGGCAGTTTCTGGACTACCTTCTACTTTTTCTTAAAGTGTGGTTAAAAGGATGAAGGGAGATTCCAAATATGATGGAGAAGCAGTATAAAAAAAATAAGAAAGTATAAGAATTTTGAATTCTGTCTGAGCAACGACAGAGAGCCAGTGTTGTTTTATGAGCAGCGGAGTAAGATGGTCAAACCTTTTAGCATTATATAGTAGGTTTACTGTAGTATTTTGAAGTAAAGATGATGCATATTGGAAACACATAACCCAAATAACAGAGAATAACAATAATCTACGAGGGTCATTTTTAAAGTAAGAACCGATTGCGCATCGTGTCCGCGCGATCTGTCAAGTGACGTCCGTTCAAGGTCAGCCACTCTTGGCCAGTCTCTCACTACGCCGCCATTACGTTTCACGTCTCTGCCAGTGTTGGTTGTATGGTTATACTGCTTCGTTTGTCGCCATGATTGTGAAGTGCGCTCGGTTATCCGTTTTTAATGCAAAACAAGTTCATCCAGCATTTTCGGCACCCATCTCGCACACATTTTTTTGTAGTGCAGTTTGTCAGTAACAATGTGATAAACTACTGATCTTGAAACTTGTGGAAATGTCTGATGCAGCTCGTCTATAGTGAAGCACCTGTTTTGGCGAATTTCCTCATCAACTTCTTGTGTCAGGTCTTCATTCATGACAGTAGGCCGTCCAGATCGTTCTTCATCATGAACATTTGTCCTTCCTTCCTTAAACATCATTGAACATCATTCATTACACCTTCCCCATACACTTCAACAAGCTGCCAGTGAATTTCAGCTGGACGAACTTGTTTTGCATTTAAAAAGCAGATAACCGAGCGCACTTCACAATCGGAGGGATTACTGATTGACATGGCGACAAACGAAGCAGTCTAACCATACAACCAACACTGGCAGAGACGTGAAACGTAATGGCGGCGTAGTGAGAGACTGGCCAAGAGTGGCTGACCTTGAACGGACGTCACTTGACAGATCGCACGGACACGATGCGCAATCGGTTCTTACTTTAAAAATGACCCTCGTATAAGGTTAATTGTTAAAGCATGAATTAAGATTTTACTGCACCATCCTGTGTTTCAATCTTTCTTTTACCTAGAGGGAGGTAAAACTTCCCCAGAGAAGATTTTTGCATTTAGCCACGACAGTGGGATTAATGAGAAAAGCCATAAAATGTTATATCCACAGAATATAAATTGTAATATGTTCTCTGTATTTTCTCACAAAGAAACCCTCTGTTCTTAGCCAACAGAATTATTTTCTGTAACACTGTGGTATACTGCGGCTGAGCACTGATACAAGATTCTACAGCCAGTAGGAGGTTTAAAGACTACATATTTTATTTTCAGGAAACTGTCCTGGCCCTTCTTGGGTCTGCAATACATGTAGGGCTACATACACACTGTTGCTCCAGCCTTTCCTCAGCTGTAACAGTTCCTTAATTAGCAGCATTGGTCCGCAGGGTGAGAGAACACTGTTCCAGCACAGACAGTTCTCAGGTAAGAAAACAAACTGCTTCTTCCCTAAAGTTCCTTTACTCTGGGGCATAACTCAGTAGTACTCTTTCAGTCTTTAGCAGCAGGGCAGTATATTCACAAATAAAGTAAACAGCATCTCTCTACAGCACAAGAGTCCTTCAGCTGGGTAGAAGTCTAGCGGTTAGGCTGAATACACAGCAGCAAACGTAAACCACAGTTCCTACCTTCTCAGAAGTAAATCACTTTCAATGATAACTGGTCACTGCATAGTCCAGAAAACCCCAGCTCCTCTCTCTCCCTCCAGGTCCCTTGCTTCCTGGGATAAAGCCTGGAGCCAGGCCACACCCTTCCTAGGCATTCTCCAGCTTTTCTCCTTAAAGGGACAGGGGTTTATGTTCTTACCAGAGCATACCTCACCTGTTCTACACTTGGCTGGGGAGTTTCCCTGCAGGGATGGGGAGTTTTTATATACTCCATCACATACCCTACCCCTCAGCTCAACTCTAGGCAGTTGAGCATCTGGCATCCCCAGACCCTCCATGCAGGACAAGAAGTCTGCATTTAGGTGCGCCTTGCTAGCTCTGTGTCGGATCACATACTGAAAGGGTTGGAGGCTGAGAAACCAGCGCATGATTTGTCCATTGGTTTCCTTCTTCTGTGCCAACCACTTAAGGGGCTGGTGATCCATAACCAACATAAAAGGCAGCCTAGCAAGTAGTAGTGAAAAGTCTCAAGAGCCCACTTGACTGCTAGGGCCTCCTTCTCAATGGTGGTATAATGCTGTTCCAGGGGAAGCAATTTTTGGCTAATAAAAGTCACTGGATGCTCCTCATCTATCTCTCTCCTGGGCTAAGAGGGCCCCAAAACTGGTAGCTGAAGCATCTGCCTGTACAACAAATGGCAGTGTGAAGTCCAGACTGACCAGGACCAGTTCAGAAACAAGGCTGCCCTCAAGTTCCGGAATGCCTTCTCCAATTCTGCTGTCCAGCTGATCTTTCCCGGGACTTTCTTTTGGAGGAGCCATGTCAATGGTTCCACTATTTCTGCTATGTTTGGAATGAATCGGCGGTAATAGTCGATCATCCCCAAAAAGGCCCACACATGTTACTTTATCGTAGGAGCTGGCATCTGGGAAATAACCTCTACCTTTTAAAGTTGCGGTGCACCTGGCCATTTCCCACTGAATATGCCAGATATTGGGCCTCCCGTCCTCCCAGGAAACATTTTTTTGGGTTGGCCATCAAACCAGTCTTCCTCAGACTTGTTAACACAGCTTGTACATGTGACAGGTGGGTCTTCCAGTTGCGACTATAAATCATAATATCATCTAAGTAGGCTGCCGCATACCCCCATGGGGTCTCAACAGCTAATCGACTAGGTGTTGGAACGTAGTGGGAGCCCTATGCAGTCCAAAAGATAGCACTGTGAACTGGAATAGCCCTTGGGGTGTAGATAATGCAGTCTTCTCCTTGGCCGGAGGAGTTAGGGGAATCTGCCAATACCCCTTTGTTAGGTACAATGTTGAAATAAACAGAGCTGCCCCTAGACTTTTGATAAGGTCATCCACTCTAGGCATGGGGTAAGCATCCTACCTGGAAACTGAATTCACCTTCCTGAAGTCGATACAAAACTGGATGTTCCCATCTGGCTTAGGCACCAGTACAATGGGGGATGGCCAGTTGATTTGCAACTCTTCTATGCCTTCCAATTTAGGCATGTCCTCTACTTCCTTTGTCACAGCCTGTCTTTATGCTTCTGGAAGCTGATAGGGCCATTGGCGCACCGTCACCCCAGGATCTGTGACAATGTCATGGTAGGCAAGATGGGTACACCCTGGAACATTGGAGAACACATATTTATTCCATTGAACTAGATCAACTTTCTGGGCCTTTGACAGGTGTTCCCCGTATGACATCTGGTCCAGTTCAGAATGTGGTTGCACCTCAGGCCCAAACTCCTCTCCTTGGAACATCACAGCCAGGGCAGGAGTCCACTTCTTCAGCAGATTCACATGGTAGATTGAGAGTTTCTTCCTTTTATCCGGCTATGCAGTCTTGTAGTTGACAGGTCCCATCTGTTCCACCACCTCATAGGGACCCTGCCATTTACAGAAAAGTTTACTCTCCGATGAGTCCCCAGGTTGAAAAGTCCACTGAACTGCCTTTCGATTATAGGCATGGGCCTGGACCCCCTGAGCTTTTTCCAGGTGCTGTCTCGCTGTTTCTCCCATTTTCTTTAGGCGCTCCTGCATCCGAAGTACGTAGTCTACTATATTCTGGCCAGGACTGGATTCTTCTTCCCAGGTCTCTCGAAATATCTGTAAGATTCCCCGGAGTTGTCGCTCATACAGCAACTCAAAAGGGGAAAAAAATCAGTCGAACTTTGGGGTACTTCTCTGATGGCAAACCAAAGATAGGAGAGTAAGAGATCCCAGTCCTTTCCCTCTTTGTTCACAAATTTCTTTAGTATCTTTTTCAATCTTTTGTTAAAAGGTTCAACCAGTCCGTCAGTTTGTGGGTGACACACCAATGTCTGCAAGGTATTGATCTTCAAGAAGGTGTATATTTGCTTTATTATGTGGGAAACAAATGGCGTCCCTTGATCTGTGAGGATTTCCGCCAGTATCTACACCCGAGAGAAAAGTTCCCAATGTGCATTGGCCAATGTTGTGGTCTTAATATTCCGTATGGCTACCGCATCCGGGTACTGCGTAGCATAGTACATCACCACCAGGATATATTTCTGGTCCTGGGGTGTGTGCTGCAATGGTCCCACCAAATCCATCGCAGTCCTTTCAAATGGGTCTCAACAACAGGCATCAGCACTAGAAGGACAGGTCTAACCTTAGCCGGACTATGCCACTGGCAGGTGGGACAGAACTGGGCTAAAATGAGCTCTTGAGTTTTCTCTACCCCTAGGTGCCCACCCAACAGATGATTATTGGCAAAGTCCATTACCTGTTTTTGGTACAGTTGGGGGACTACCAACTGCTCTACCACTTCTCCCTCTATTACCCTCCTGGCAACCCTATATAATAGATCTTGTCACATCACGAAATAGGGAAAATTTCTTCGGGAAGGATCCATGTTATCTACCAGGGCCCTGTTTACCTCGTAAGCCTGGTCCCAGGCATTCCTAAGGGTGTTGTCATCTCTTTGGGCCCTTTTAAACTGGCTTGGACTCTTTACTCCCCCTCCCCCACCCAGGTAGACTGTCCTTAGACCCAGGTTCCCCCAGTTGGGGGGTGGGCTGCTCTCAGGAATCATCTGGGGAGTTGTCAGGGGAATCTTCTGTCTCAGAACCCTCTTCTATCACTGTGCCCAGGTTCAAGTTATGACAGGCCTTCTCCACCCAGTGCTGTCTGCAAGACTTGGGAGTTTTGGGGTCCTTTACAAACAAATCTAGGTCTCTTAAGTGGAAGAGTTCTGGAAAGTCCTCTTCAGCCCCCTCTTCGGAGTTGCTCTTTCCCCGGTTCCAGATGTCTTTAAAGTTTGGGAAATCTCAGCATAAAATCACTGGATAAGCCAGCTAGGGTTTGACCACCACCTCAAGACACTCCCTCCCCCCGGGGATTTTTAATTCAACATACGCTGTTGGATATGACTGTTGATCTCCATGATCTCCAAGGTCACGATCTGCTCATAATTGATCTGATGACTGGTCGTGGTGTCCCACCTGAGTCCACCAGGGCCTGCAGACAAGTGTCTCCTAGTTCTACAGTTATCAAAAACATCCCCCCCCCTCCACTAGGAATGCTTCCACAAAATTGCATTCATGGGAGGTCATCATGTTTATATCCATTGGTTCCCCCATCGCCATGGGGCATTCACGGGCATAGTGGCCCCTGCCTCCACACTTGAAGTAAGTCAAATAGCCACTTGTGGATCCTTGGGAGGTTGAGGATCATGGAGGCCTTGGTACAAGGGCCCTCAAAGGTGCAGATTTTCCTCTCTGGTCCCCTTGAGCTATGGCTGACCTTGTTTCCTTCACCTTGGGTGCCTCTGTTATAGGCTGAGTTTCCTAAAATCCTTCTGCAATGTCCACAGCACGTTTCAGGGTTAACTTAGAGAATTGGCGTGCCCACTGTCTTATGGAGGGGGGGGGGTCAAGCCCTCTAGAAACTGTTCCAACAAAACCATCTTGGCCACCTCCGCTCCGGTCTTCTCCTATGGTTGTAACCAACTCCTGGCAATCTCTTTCAATCTACAGAAGAAGTTCTGGGGATTTCTTTTAGGGCCCAGAGCTCCTTTTCTGAACCATTGTCAGTAAGCCTCTGGTGTGCACCCAACTCGCTTCAGTATGGCAGTCTTTACTATGGCATAGGAGGCTCGAACCTCAGGGTTAGCTTCCTGGAAGGCGGCTTGACTGCTTCCAGTCAGCAAGTTTCCAAGATATGTGGTCCATATTGTCTCCGGTTACCCTCCTAGCCAAGCTGTCTGCTCAAAGTTTACTAGGAAGTGATCTGGATCCTCACCCTCCACCATTTTAGGCAGGAGTGGTACCAGAGGGAGGGGCTGCCATTCTTGAAGTCCCTGGGATACTTGTGCTAGTGATGCCTGCTGTATTTCCATGGACTTTTGTAGTACTTGTTGCTGCGATACTTGGGCTTGAAAAATGTCCTGTAGTAGTAGTAGTAGTTGTTGTTGCTGTCCTTCCAATAGAGCACGTTGCAGCTGCTGCTGTCCCTCCACTAGGGCACATTGCAGCAGCTGCTGTTGCTGCCCCTCCACTAGAGCCTGGATCAGTCTCTCTATTTTGGTTTAATTAGTCTTTCCAACCCAATCTGAGTTGGAAACAAAACTTCTGCCTGTCCGGCTTCTACCTAAACTGAGCCTCCTTCTCTAACTGCAGTAGGGCTAACCCCTTTAGCCGAGAAAAAAAACGTTCTTTTCTTCTTCCTTGTATTGTGGAGAGAACTGAACCCAAGAGGTACATGGGGTTTCTTCTGTCCCTTGGTTAAGAAGGATCTCACCACTGCCACCATATGTGATATACTGTGGCTGAGCACCGATACAAGATTCTACAGCCAGTAGGAGATTTAAAGAAAATACACTTTATTTTCAGGATAAACACCCAAGCAAACTTTGTTGGCCCTTCTTGGGCCTGTAATACATGTAAGGTTACAGACACACTGTTGTTCCAGACTTTCCTTAGCTGTAACAGTTCCTCAATTAGTCTTAGCAGCATTGGTCGGCTGGGTGAGAGAACACTGTTCCAGCACAGACAGTTCTCAGGTAAGAAAACAAACTGCTTCTTCCCTAAAGTTCCTTCACTCTGGGGCATAACTCAGTAGTACTCTTTCAGTCTTTAGAAGTAGGGCAGCATATTCCCCAATAAAGTAAACAGCAGCTCTCTATAGCACAAGAGTCCTTCAGCAGGGTAGAAGTCTAGCAGTCAGGCTGAATACACAGCAGCAAACTTAAACCACAGTTCCCACCTTCTCAGCAGTAAATCACTTTCAAAGATAACTAGTCATCGCTTATTCCAGAAACCCCCAGCTCCTCTCTCTCCCTCCAGGTCCCTTGCTTCCTGGGATAAAACCTGGAGCCAGGCCACACCCTTCCCAGGCATTCTCCAGCTTTTCCCCTTAAAGCAGTGGTTCTTAACCTGGGTTCGATCGAACCCTAGAGGTTCGGTGAGTCAGTCTCAGGGGTTCGGCGGAGGTCAAGACACAAGACACGCACCCGACTCATATGATTTGTGATGACACGCCCCGTTTGGCCATCATTGGCTGCAGGTGATCACGCTACATTGCTTGGCCAATCTGTGCTGCAGGGAATTTGGTGCACTCAGTAGTCGACTTGTGACTGTCGTGATGGTATGTCGTGTGATTTCTTTCTTAATATTTTAATCCATACTAACTATGTCGAGCAAAAATAGAAAGTGGTCAGACGAATATGTACAACATGGATTCGCATATATAACAGAACGTGATGGGAGTCAGCGTCCTATCTGCATGATTTGCAATGCCAAGTTAAGCAATTCTAGTCTACTACCGGCAAAACTAAAGGAACACTTCCTTAACCTGCATGGAGATGGGGAATACAAGAGCACAACGCTTGCTGAATTCAAGGTGAAGAGAGCCAGATTCGATGAAAAGGCTACTCTGCCTGCTCTCGGCTTTGTACCCATCAACAAACCGATCCTCACAGCATCGTACGAAGTTGCTTACCTGATCGCAAAGCAGGGCAAACCACACACCATTGATGAAACACTCATAAAACCAGCTGTGTTGAAGATGGCGAATCCGATGCTGGGAAAAGCGGCCGAAGTTAAATTATCCCAAATTCCTCTTTCAAATGACACCATCAGCGACAGAATAGAGGACATGAGCAAAGACATCTTGGCTCAAGTAGTTGCAGATCTGATTTCAAGCCCGGCAAAATTCAGCCTCCAACTCGACGAGACCACAGACGTTTCTAATCTAAGTCAGGTTGCTGTATTTGTGCGCTATGTGAAAGACGACATGATAAAGGAAGATTTTTTATTTTGTAAGCCTCTTACAACAACAACTAAGGCAGCCGATGTGAAGAAACTTGTGGATGACTTCTTCAGAGACAACAATCGTTCATGGGATATGGTTTCTGCGTTTGTATGGACGGAGCTCCAGTCATGTTGGGAAGAAAGTCTGGTTTTGGTGCGCTAGTGAAAGCCGATGCACCATACATCATTGTTACGCATTGTATTCTGCACAGGCATGCGTTGGCAACAAATACCTTGCCTCCAGAAATGACAGAAGTATTAAAAATTGTAGTGGAATGTGTGAACTATGTGCGAAATAGTGCACTGAGGCACCGCATCTTCAGTGAGCTGTGTAAAGAAATGGGCTCTGAATTCGAGGTACTTCTGTACCACTCTAACGTTCGGTGGTTATCCCGGGGACAGGTGCTGAATCGTGTTTTTGCCATGCGTGTGGAATTAGCCCTGTTTTTGCAAGAGCACCAACATCGTCATGCAGATTGCTTCAAAACTTCTAAGTTCATTCTCATTTTAGCATACATGGCTGATATATTCGCATCTCTCAATCATCTCAATCAGCAGATGCAGGGTGGTGGAGTCAACATCATCGAAGCGGAAGAAAACCTGAAGGCTTTTCAAAAAAAGCTACCGTTATGGAAACGACGAACAGAGAACGATAACTTCACAAACTTTCCCCTGCTGGACGACTGTGTAAGTAAGATCGAAGATGTGTCTGGAATCAGAGACATTTCTGTACCCACGGAACTGAAACAAGCAATTGCCATGCACTTAGATGAGCTTGCAAAGTCTCTCGACGGATACTTCCCTACAAGAGAGTCATATCCAGCATGGGTGAGACAGCCGTTCATGTTTGGTGTTGAGACAGCAGATGTCAATGATGAATACCTCGACGAAATCATTGAAAATCAGCAGAGCCAGGTTCAACAGCAACTCTTCAGAACAACAACACTCTCAACATTTTGGTGTCGACAAATGGTAACGTATCCTGTTATTGCTAGGAAAGTCCTGGAAATTTTTATACCATTTGTTACAACATATCTTTGCGAGCAATCCTTTTCGAGGATGCTGGACATAAAAACGAAGAAAAGGAACAGACTTTGCTGTGAAAATGACATGAGAGTGGCACTTGCCAAGGTGAAGCCACGCATTTCTGAACTGGTCTCTCAAAGGCAACAGCAGAAGTCACACTGATTTGCAGTAAATATTCATTATTATTGTAGCGGTGTAGCCTGATGGAAATTAGGTGATGGGTGTGTGTTAAAATGTTAAAAATAATAAATAGCATAAATACAATAAGTTCATTATTGGAATACATAAGGTTAAAAATTAAAACCATTTCAGTGTAGTAGTATTAAAAAAGGTCATGTCTTTATGAAAGGTTATGTATGTAATTTGTTGTGAGTTCATGCATTGTATTGGTTTTGTTCTTTGAACACAGTGATGTTAATGCACGATTTATTTTGTGAACCAGTAAAACATATACCTATGTCTTGAATTTGAAAAAAAATCATATTTTATTTTTCAATAAAGAAGGGTTCGGTGAATGTGCATATGAAACTGGTGGGGTTCAGTACCTCCAACAAGGTTAAGAACCACTGCCTTAAAGGGATAGGGGTTTAAGTTCTTACCAGAGTATATCTCACCTGTTCTACACTTGGCTGGGGAGTTTCCTTGTGAGGGATGGGGAGTATTTTTATTTATTTATATTCTCTTATATACTGTGCTATTCTGCATCAGTGCAGTTTACATTGAACAAACTGAAATTACATTGAACAGGGCATTATAACTTGGAGATAACTATTTTACAGGGAACATGGGCTATGGAGGGTTAAGTGGCTTGCCCAAGACCACAAGGAGCACCTGTGGGACTAGAAACCCCAGTCCTTCTGGCCCAAGGTTGCTGTCCTCCAGTGGGATTTGAACCCCCGACCTTCTGGCCTGAAGTACTTTGCCCCAACCACTAGGTCACTCCTCCACTCCACCCATACTCATTTTTATACTCCATCACAAACACCCTGAGGTTAATGCATGGTAAGAGTTTCCACTACCCCTTAATTTCTATGGGCCACTGCAGCATATAACACATGTTAACATTTAGTAAGCATACTCCCCTGCGTCCTATTCAAGTATTAGACAAATCTGAATGTTGACAAATGAGTAATGAGTGAAAGACTTATGCCAGTTAAAAATGGAGCGCACTTGCCATCCCCCTCTCCCTAATCCTCATTTTCCTGCACACATCAGGGCCCACATTGTCCATGAAAAGATCACAAAAGCCAAATAAACAAATAAATTGAAAGATCTAGAGATGCAGTCAGAAGAAATCTTGAGTCTGATAAATGTACTCCACCCATACCCACTGCCAAAACGTCTAATTAAAAACATTGAATTAAATTAAATACTCAGATCCTATATAGGTAGATACGCCTTTGTGTCAGGCTTTTCACATGACCTTTCTAACTTGCTTTACCTTATATTCATAGCCTGCGCATTAGATTCTTCATTTTTCATAGTGATTGACATATTACTGGTCCAAAGGCGCCATCTTGTGCTTCCTGACAAAATAGCCTATGCACACTGAAAAAGAGAATGAAGGTTAGAAAAACGTATTTTATAAATTACCGCAAGTCTATGGTTTTGATGTTTCTGAGATTAATGATCAACATCTTTTCTTGTAAATTAAGAAGTGAGTTATTTATTTTATAATCTAAAACAACCAAAAAATCTGTAATAGCAGGTTCTCTCTGAAATGACTTTAGCCGGAGCCGGCAATCGAACATTGGGTTCCAGCTGGGCAGTACGAGCTGAAACAAAGTGGTTAGCACCAGGGCATATAGCGGCACTGAGAGGCCATATTCAGTGGCACAGATCAGCTATGTGCTGCTGAATATCCCACTCATCAGGAGTAACGCAGTTAGCATGTCTACTAACCGCGTTACTTCCTTTGAAAGTGTCACCCTGTATGTTTAGTGCAGTCATGAGCACTTATCCTGATAGTGGTGATGTTCAATCAGTTTTCTAGATTGTTGCTGTTGTTGTTAAGTGCCATTATTTATTTTATTTATTTACATTCTCTTATATACCACGCTATTCTGCATCAGTGCGGTTGATGTCCTCTCCATGTCACTCCTCCATTGAGTTGATGTCATCTCTTGGTGACCCTGTGGATGGTTGTCTGGGTTGTGACTATTGCCTGGATTACCTTGGTGAGATGTGACTGGAAGTAGATTATTTATTATTTATTTATTTTATTTATTTATTTATTTACATTCTCTTATATACCGCGCTATTCTGCATCAGTGCGGTTTACATTGAACAAACTGAAATTACATTGAACAGGGCATTATAACTTGGAGATAACTATTTTACAGGGAACATGGGCTATGGAGGGTTAAGTGGCTTGCCCAAGACCACAAGGAGCACCTGTGGGACTAGAAACCCCAGTCCTTCCGGCCCAAGGTTACTGTCCTCTAGTGGGATTTGAACCCCCGACCTTCCGGCCTGAAGTACCTTGCCCCAACCATTAAGCCACTCCTCCAGATTGCCAGGCGTTTCTTCCACACAGTAAACCTACAGCAGCTGGTATTCCAAAGCGGTCTCCCATCCAAGTACTAACCAGGACTGGACTTGCTTAGCTTCCAAGATCGGGCTCACTCAGGGTGATGTGGGCATAATGTTAGCTAGATAGTGGACCGAATAGCACTGCTGTTTGGATAAGTGCCAGGACTGCCTACACGCTATGAATAGTGCTATGGCAATCAGTATGATTCTTAGAGGCACTATCCGGATAGTGCTGCTAAAAACTGCCAAATAGATCTGTTCAGCAGCACATCTGCATATAGACGGTAACGATGAACAATTGTGAGTTTTAAAAATATCTGTAAGAAATCATGGGAGTTTGTCAAAACACTTAGGGGCCCTTTTACTAAAGTGTGCTAGGCAGTTATCATGCAATTTGACGTGCATTAACTGAACATTCAGGCCCATGGTAATGGTTAGCATGGGAGCATGACATATAACGCATGTTGATTTTTGCATTGCCAATTGCGTATTAGGTGTTGAATGGATACGGGGCAGAGAGTGGGCATGATGAGTACATCGCAGTTTGAACAGGGGGACATATTGCGTGCTGTCAACGTTGCAATTAGCGCAGGTGTATTTAACTTCACCTCAATAGATAAGAGCACCCATGGTAATAGCGCCGTTCATGTTAACTGGCAGGAATATGCTGGCCACACCCCTGATGATTACCATGGAGGCGTTGCACGTAATGCACTTTAATTTTTGTGCTAAAAGCACATTAAATACAAAAACCTAACACACTTTAGTAAGCATTAAGTCAACGGCTGATGGCTTAATATCCTGTTAGGCTGTAGGAGTACCACTTGCCAAGGTAAACAGGGCCGGTGCTGGGGTTCCTGGCACCCCCTGCAATCTATAGATTGGTGCCCCCTTCCTCATTATTATTAGTTCATCTCAATGTGTGGCGTTAGTTGCGCCTGCAGCATTTTGCCACGTTGAAGAGTGGTAACTGCAGGGGGATGTACCTGCCTTTCTGAAGTTAGCCTACAGCCCCATGCTGGTAACGTGGCCCACAAGAGTTACTAGCATGGAGCTTAGGAAACGTGCTGCTAAATGTGCCAAATAAGAGGGGCTCAATAGCACCAACGCTCACTTCTCAAAATACAACATTTTCCACTTTCACCAAACAAGAGATGCTCAGTGGCCTCAACATATCATTTCCCACCTTTACAACAAGAGGGGCTTTGTGACCCCAACACAACCCCTCCCACTCCAACATAAACACCAAAAGGGGCTTGACAACTCCAACATAACTCCTGAAACTACGCACTGGACCAGCAAGGTGTTAATGTAAATATATATGCTGCAGAAAACAAAGGACAGGCAAGATGCTCGCACACCAAGAAACTAAAAGAAAAAGCGAGAACCACAGCACAGTTTATAACATCAAATTATAAAATTATAACTCGTCTTGTTCTGCTGCTATAAACTGTGTTATGGTTCTTGCTTTTTCTTTTTGAACAAATATTCTGCATCCACAGAAGCCCCTCCCTTGAAAATGGTGCAAAGCAGAACTAGGACATTCACTCATAGAACTCAGTATACTGTATTAAAAAAAATTCTGATTCTGGTCATCTCAGCAATGACAAGATAAACATTCTCTTGTAACAAGCATATTGTGAACTAATATAAACCCCACAAAAGTCACTGAGGATCTACAAAGCAAATCTACCATACCATAGCAGCACCATCTTCCAAAACTCATACAACAAGGAGCCTACACAAAAAAAAGCATCACTATAAATACTGCAGTGGGACCTAAAACATCCATACACCTATTTGGAAAGCTGAACAAGTCAAATTACTGCAGTACAGATCCCTATGTACAAACTGCACGGGCCGGATATTCAAAGGCATTTATACGGTTTACAGACCCGTAAACCATATAAATGCCACTTAGAGGGATATTCGGCAGCACCAACACGGTTAGTGCCACTGAACATCCCCAAGTAACGCTGGCACACGCCCTGATGCTAAAGGACGTTCTGGGGCAGAGCCCATTGCTAACCGGGCAGTGGCAATATTGAACCACTGCCCAGTTAGCGACCCGTGGGTAAAGATAGGCACGAAAAAGCTGGTCTATCTTTACCCCTGGGAGCTAACTGGGTAAAGGCTCAATATCGCTGCTGTCTGGTCAGCTTTCGCGCCACGTGGCAGACCAAGATAGTCACTGCTGGTGGCTGGATATGGCCCCAGCATTCAATATCCAGGGTTAGGTTCAGCAGCAATGGCTATGCACAGTAGAAGCACATAGCAAGCCACTGCTACACATCGGGCCCCATGTTAACAGAACATCTGATCTCGATTACACACTCAGAACACAGACCCTCACTAAGTACAGAATAAGTACTAAACCTAAAACACAGCCTAAAATAAAAATAAATATGTAGAGCAAATTAAACTAAAATCCCAAGAAGCCAGGCTCTGCATGCAGTGCAACACCAGAGACACAGAGATGCAGTTCCCCATACTGCGCAAATTATAACCATAGCACAATGTGCAACACCAGAGACACAGAGATGCAGTTCCCCATACTGCGCAAATTATAACCATAGCACAATGTGCAACACCAGAGACACAGAGATGCAGTTCCCCATACTGCGCAAATTATAACCATAGCACAATGTCCAACACCAGAGACACAGAGATGCAGTTCCCCATACTGCGCAAATTATAACCATAGCACAATGTGCAACACCAGAGACACAGAGATGCATTTCCCCATACTGCGCAAATTATAACCATAGCACAATGTCCAACACCAGAGACACAGAGATGCAGTTCCCCATACTGCGCAAATTATAACCATAGCACAATGTCCAACACCAGAGACACAGAGATGCAGTTCCCCATACTGCGCAAATTATAACCATAGCACAATGTCCAACACCAGAGACACAGAGATGCATTTCCCCATACTGCGCAAATTATAACCATAGCACAATGTCCAACACCAGAGACACAGAGATGCAGTTCCCCATACTGCGCAAATTATAACCATAGCACAAGGTCCAACACCAGAGACACAGAGATGCAGTTCCCCATACTGCGCAAATTATAACCATAGCACAATGTCCAACACCAGAGACACAGAGATGCAGTTCCCCATACTGCGCAAATTATAACCATAGCACAATGTCCAACACCAGAGACACAGAGATGCAGTTCCCCATACTGCGCAAATTATAACCATAGCACAATGTCCAACACCAGAGACACAGAGATGCAGTTCCCCATACTGCGCAAATTATAACCATAGCACAATGTCCAACACCAGAGACACAGAGATGCAGTTCCCCATACTGCGCAAATTATAACCATAGCACAATGTCCAACACCAGAGACACAGAGATGCAGTTCCCCATACTGCGCAAATTATAACCATAGCACAATGTCCAACACCAGAGACACAGAGATGCAGTTCCCCATACTGCGCAAATTATAACCATAGCACAATGTCCAACACCAGAGACACAGAGATGCAGTTCCCCATACTGCGCAAATTATAACCATAGCACAATGTCCAACACCAGAGACACAGAGATGCAGTTCCCCATACTGCGCAAATTATAACCATAGCACAATGTCCAACACCAGAGACACAGAGATGCAGTTCCCCATACTGCGCAAATTATAACCATAGCACAATGTCCAACACCAGAGACACAGAGATGCAGTTCCCCATACTGCGCAAATTATAACCATAGCACAATGTGCAACACCAGAGACACAGAGATGCAGTTCCCCATACTGCGCAAATTATAACCATAGCACAATGTGCAACACCAGAGACACAGAGATGCAGTTCCCCATACTGCGCAAATTATAACCATAGCACAATGTGCAACACCAGAGACACAGAGATGCAGTTCCCCATACTGCGCAAATTATAACCATAGCACAATGTCCAACACCAGAGACACAGAGATGCAGTTCCCCATACTGCGCAAATTATAACCATAGCACAATGTGCAACACCAGAGACACAGAGATGCAGTTCCCCATACTGCGCAAATTATAACCATAGCACAATGTCCAACACCAGAGACACAGAGATGCAGTTCCCCATACTGCGCAAATTATAACCATAGCACAATGTCCAACACCAGAGACACAGAGATGCAGTTCCCCATACTGCGCAAATTATAACCATAGCACAATGTCCAACACCAGAGACACAGAGATGCAGTTCCCCATACTGCGCAAATTATAACCATAGCACAATGTCCAACACCAGAGACACAGAGATGCAGTTCCCCATACTGCGCAAATTATAACCATAGCACAATGTCCAACACCAGAGACACAGAGATGCAGTTCCCCATACTGCGCAAATTATAACCATAGCACAATGTCCAACACCAGAGACACAGAGATGCAGTTCCCCATACTGCGCAAATTATAACCATAGCACAATGTCCAACACCAGAGACACAGAGATGCAGTTCCCCATACTGCGCAAATTATAACCATAGCACAATGTCCAACACCAGAGACACAGAGATGCAGTTCCCCATACTGCGCAAATTATAACCATAGCACAATGTCCAACACCAGAGACACACAGAGATGCAGTTCCCCATACTGCGCAAATTATAACCATAGCACAATGTCCAACACCAGAGACACAGAGATGCAGTTCCCCATACTGCGCAAATTATAACCATAGCACAATGTCCAACACCAGAGACACAGAGATGCAGTTCCCCATACTGCGCAAATTATAACCATAGCACAATGTCCAACACCAGAGACACAGAGATGCAGTTCCCCATACTGCGCAAATTATAACCATAGCACAATGTCCAACACCAGAGACACAGAGATGCAGTTCCCCATACTGCGCAAATTATAACCATAGCACAATGTCCAACACCAGAGACACAGAGATGCAGTTCCCCATACTGCGCAAATTATAACCATAGCACAATGTCCAACACCAGAGACACAGAGATGCAGTTCCCCATACTGCGCAAATTATAACCATAGCACAATGTCCAACACCAGAGACACAGAGATGCAGTTCCCCATACTGCGCAAATTATAACCATAGCACAATGTCCAGCACCAGAGACACAGAGATGCAGTTCCCCATACTGCGCAAATTATAACCATAGCACAATGTCCAACACCAGAGACACAGAGATGCAGTTCCCCATACTGCGCAAATTATAACCATAGCACAATGTCCAACACCAGAGACACAGAGATGCAGTTCCCCATACTGCGCAAATTATAACCATAGCACAATGTCCAACACCAGAGACACAGAGATGCAGTTCCCCATACTGCGCAAATTATAACCATAGCACAATGTCCAACACCAGAGACACAGAGATGCAGTTCCCCATACTGCGCAAATTATAACCATAGCACAATGTCCAACACCAGAGACACAGAGATGCATTTCCCCATACTGCGCAAATTATAACCATAGCACAATGTCCAACACCAGAGACACAGAGATGCAGTTCCCCATACTGCGCAAATTATAACCATAGCACAATGTCCAACACCAGAGACACAGAGATGCAGTTCCCCATACTGCGCAAATTATAACCATAGCACAATGTCCAACACCAGAGACACAGAGATGCAGTTCCCCATACTGCGCAAATTATAACCATAGCACAATGTCCAACACCAGAGACACAGAGATGCAGTTCCCCATACTGCGCAAATTATAACCATAGCACAATGTCCAACACCAGAGACACAGAGATGCAGTTCCCCATACTGCGCAAATTATAACCATAGCACAATGTCCAACACCAGAGACACAGAGATGCAGTTCCCCATACTGCGCAAATTATAACCATAGCACAATGTGCAACACCAGAGACACAGAGATGCAGTTCCCCATACTGCGCAAATTATAACCATAGCACAATGTCCAACACCAGAGACACAGAGATGCATTTCCCCATACTGCGCAAATTATAACCATAGCACAATGTCCAACACCAGAGACACAGAGATGCAGTTCCCCATACTGCGCAAATTATAACCATAGCACAATGTCCAACACCAGAGACACAGAGATGCAGTTCCCCATACTGCGCAAATTATAACCATAGCACAATGTCCAACACCAGAGACACAGAGATGCAGTTCCCCATACTGCGCAAATTATAACCATAGCACAATGTCCAACACCAGAGACACAGAGATGCAGTTCCCCATACTGCGCAAATTATAACCATAGCACAATGTCCAACACCAGAGACACAGAGATGCAGTTCCCCATACTGCGCAAATTATAACCATAGCACAATGTCCAACACCAGAGACACAGAGATGCAGTTCCCCATACTGCGCAAATTATAACCATAGCACAATGTCCAACACCAGAGACACAGAGATGCAGTTCCCCATACTGCGCAAATTATAACCATAGCACAATGTCCAACACCAGAGACACAGAGATGCAGTTCCCCATACTGCGCAAATTATAACCATAGCACAATGTCCAACACCAGAGACACAGAGATGCAGTTCCCCATACTGCGCAAATTATAACCATAGCACAATGTCCAACACCAGAGACACAGAGATGCAGTTCCCCATACTGCGCAAATTATAACCATAGCACAATGTCCAACACCAGAGACACAGAGATGCAGTTCCCCATACTGCGCAAATTATAACCATAGCACAATGTCCAACACCAGAGACACAGAGATGCAGTTCCCCATACTGCGCAAATTATAACCATAGCACAATGTCCAACACCAGAGACACAGAGATGCAGTTCCCCATACTGCGCAAATTATAACCATAGCACAATGTCCAACACCAGAGACACAGAGATGCAGTTCCCCATACTGCGCAAATTATAACCATAGCACAATGTCCAACACCAGAGACACAGAGATGCAGTTCCCCATACTGCGCAAATTATAACCATAGCACAATGTCCAACACCAGAGACACAGAGATGCAGTTCCCCATACTGCGCAAATTATAACCATAGCACAATGTCCAACACCAGAGACACAGAGATGCAGTTCCCCATACTGCGCAAATTATAACCATAGCACAATGTCCAACACCAGAGACACAGAGATGCAGTTCCCCATACTGCGCAAATTATAACCATAGCACAATGTCCAACACCAGAGACACAGAGATGCAGTTCCCCATACTGCGCAAATTATAACCATAGCACAATGTCCAACACCAGAGACACAGAGATGCAGTTCCCCATACTGCGCAAATTATAACCATAGCACAATGTCCAACACCAGAGACACAGAGATGCAGTTCCCCATACTGCGCAAATTATAACCATAGCACAATGTCCAACACCAGAGACACAGAGATGCAGTTCCCCATACTGCGCAAATTATAACCATAGCACAATGTCCAACACCAGAGACACAGAGATGCAGTTCCCCATACTGCGCAAATTATAACCATAGCACAATGTCCAACACCAGAGACACAGAGATGCAGTTCCCCATACTGCGCAAATTATAACCATATCACAATGTCCAACACCAGAGACACAGAGATGCAGTTCCCCATACTGCGCAAATTATAACCATAACACAATGTCCAACACCAGAGACACAGAGATGCAGTTCCCCATACTGCGCAAATTATAACCATAACACAATGTCCAACACCAGAGACACAGAGATGCAGTTCCCCATACTGCGCAAATTATAACCATAGCACAATGTCCAACACCAGAGACACAGAGATGCAGTTCCCCATACTGCGCAAATTATAACCATAGCACAATGTCCAACACCAGAGACACAGAGATGCAGTTCCCCATACTGCGCAAATTATAACCATAGCACAATGTCCAACACCAGAGACACAGAGATGCAGTTCCCCATACTGCGCAAATTATAACCATAGCACAATGTCCAACACCAGAGACACAGAGATGCAGTTCCCCATACTGCGCAAATTATAACCATAGCACAATGTCCAACACCAGAGACACAGAGATGCAGTTCCCCATACTGCGCAAATTATAACCATAGCACAATGTCCAACACCAGAGACACAGAGATGCAGTTCCCCATACTGCGCAAATTATAACCATAGCACAATGTCCAACACCAGAGACACAGAGATGCAGTTCCCCATACTGCGCAAATTATAACCATAGCACAATGTCCAACACCAGAGACACAGAGATGCAGTTCCCCATACTGCGCAAATTATAACCATAGCACAATGTCCAACACCAGAGACACAGAGATGCAGTTCCCCATACTGCGCAAATTATAACCATAGCACAATGTCCAACACCAGAGACACAGAGATGCAGTTCCCCATACTGCGCAAATTATAACCATAGCACAATGTCCAACACCAGAGACACAGAGATGCAGTTCCCCATACTGCGCAAATTATAACCATAGCACAATGTCCAACACCAGAGACACAGAGATGCAGTTCCCCATACTGCGCAAATTATAACCATAGCACAATGTCCAACACCAGAGACACAGAGATGCATTTCCCCATACTGCGCAAATTATAACCATAGCACAATGTCCAACACCAGAGACACAGAGATGCAGTTCCCCATACTGCGCAAATTATAACCATAGCACAATGTCCAACACCAGAGACACAGAGATGCAGTTCCCCATACTGCGCAAATTATAACCATAGCACAATGTCCAACACCAGAGACACAGAGATGCAGTTCCCCATACTGCGCAAATTATAACCATAGCACAATGTCCAACACCAGAGACACAGAGATGCAGTTCCCCATACTGCGCAAATTATAACCATAGCACAATGTCCAACACCAGAGACACAGAGATGCAGTTCCCCATACTGCGCAAATTATAACCATAGCACAATGTCCAACACCAGAGACACAGAGATGCAGTTCCCCATACTGCGCAAATTATAACCATAGCACAATGTCCAACACCAGAGACACAGAGATGCAGTTCCCCATACTGCGCAAATTATAACCATAGCACAATGTCCAACACCAGAGACACAGAGATGCAGTTCCCCATACTGCGCAAATTATAACCATAGCACAATGTCCAACACCAGAGACACAGAGATGCAGTTCCCCATACTGCGCAAATTATAACCATAGCACAATGTCCAACACCAGAGACACAGAGATGCAGTTCCCCATACTGCGCAAATTATAACCATAGCACAATGTCCAACACCAGAGACACAGAGATGCAGTTCCCCATACTGCGCAAATTATAACCATAGCACAATGTCCAACACCAGAGACACAGAGATGCAGTTCCCCATACTGCGCAAATTATAACCATAGCACAATGTCCAACACCAGAGACACAGAGATGCAGTTCCCCATACTGCGCAAATTATAACCATAGCACAATGTCCAACACCAGAGACACAGAGATGCAGTTCCCCATACTGCGCAAATTATAACCATAGCACAATGTCCAACACCAGAGACACAGAGATGCAGTTCCCCATACTGCGCAAATTATAACCATAGCACAATGTCCAACACCAGAGACACAGAGATGCAGTTCCCCATACTGCGCAAATTATAACCATAGCACAATGTCCAACACCAGAGACACAGAGATGCAGTTCCCCATACTGCGCAAATTATAACCATAGCACAATGTCCAACACCAGAGACACAGAGATGCAGTTCCCCATACTGCGCAAATTATAACCATAGCACAATGTCCAACACCAGAGACACAGAGATGCAGTTCCCCATACTGCGCAAATTATAACCATAGCACAATGTCCAACACCAGAGACACAGAGATGCAGTTCCCCATACTGCGCAAATTATAACCATAGCACAATGTCCAACACCAGAGACACAGAGATGCAGTTCCCCATACTGCGCAAATTATAACCATAGCACAATGTCCAACACCAGAGACACAGAGATGCAGTTCCCCATACTGCGCAAATTATAACCATAGCACAATGTCCAACACCAGAGACACAGAGATGCAGTTCCCCATACTGCGCAAATTATAACCATAGCACAATGTCCAACACCAGAGACACAGAGATGCAGTTCCCCATACTGCGCAAATTATAACCATAGCACAATGTCCAACACCAGAGACACAGAGATGCAGTTCCCCATACTGCGCAAATTATAACCATAGCACAATGTCCAACACCAGAGACACAGAGATGCAGTTCCCCATACTGCGCAAATTATAACCATAGCACAATGTCCAACACCAGAGACACAGAGATGCAGTTCCCCATACTGCGCAAATTATAACCATAGCACAATGTCCAACACCAGAGACACAGAGATGCAGTTCCCCATACTGCGCAAATTATAACCATAGCACAATGTCCAACACCAGAGACACAGAGATGCAGTTCCCCATACTGCGCAAATTATAACCATAGCACAATGTCCAACACCAGAGACACAGAGATGCAGTTCCCCATACTGCGCAAATTATAACCATAGCACAATGTCCAACACCAGAGACACAGAGATGCAGTTCCCCATACTGCGCAAATTATAACCATAGCACAATGTCCAACACCAGAGACACAGAGATGCAGTTCCCCATACTGCGCAAATTATAACCATAGCACAATGTCCAACACCAGAGACACAGAGATGCAGTTCCCCATACTGCGCAAATTATAACCATAGCACAATGTCCAACACCAGAGACACAGAGATGCAGTTCCCCATACTGCGCAAATTATAACCATAGCACAATGTCCAACACCAGAGACACAGAGATGCAGTTCCCCATACTGCGCAAATTATAACCATAGCACAATGTCCAACACCAGAGACACAGAGATGCAGTTCCCCATACTGCGCAAATTATAACCATAGCACAATGTCCAACACCAGAGACACAGAGATGCAGTTCCCCATACTGCGCAAATTATAACCATAGCACAATGTCCAACACCAGAGACACAGAGATGCAGTTCCCCATACTGCGCAAATTATAACCATAGCACAATGTCCAACACCAGAGACACAGAGATGCAGTTCCCCATACTGCGCAAATTATAACCATAGCACAATGTCCAACACCAGAGACACAGAGATGCAGTTCCCCATACTGCGCAAATTATAACCATAGCACAATGTCCAACACCAGAGACACAGAGATGCAGTTCCCCATACTGCGCAAATTATAACCATAGCACAATGTCCAACACCAGAGACACAGAGATGCAGTTCCCCATACTGCGCAAATTATAACCATAGCACAATGTCCAACACCAGAGACACAGAGATGCAGTTCCCCATACTGCGCAAATTATAACCATAGCACAATGTCCAACACCAGAGACACAGAGATGCAGTTCCCCATACTGCGCAAATTATAACCATAGCACAATGTCCAACACCAGAGACACAGACAGAGATGCAGTTCCCCATACTGCGCAAATTATAACCATAGCACAATGTCCAACACCAGAGACACAGAGATGCAGTTCCCCATACTGCGCAAATTATAACCATAGCACAATGTCCAACACCAGAGACACAGAGATGCAGTTCCCCATACTGCGCAAATTATAACCATAGCACAATGTCCAACACCAGAGACACAGAGATGCAGTTCCCCATACTGCGCAAATTATAACCATAGCACAATGTCCAACACCAGAGACACAGAGATGCAGTTCCCCATACTGCGCAAATTATAACCATAGCACAATGTCCAACACCAGAGACACAGAGATGCAGTTCCCCATACTGCGCAAATTATAACCATAGCACAATGTCCAACACCAGAGACACAGAGATGCAGTTCCCCATACTGCGCAAATTATAACCATAGCACAATGTCCAACACCAGAGACACAGAGATGCAGTTCCCCATACTGCGCAAATTATAACCATAGCACAATGTCCAACACCAGAGACACAGAGATGCAGTTCCCCATACTGCGCAAATTATAACCATAGCACAATGTGCAACACCAGAGACACAGAGATGCAGTTCCCCATACTGCGCAAATTATAACCATAGCACAATGTCCAACACCAGAGACACAGAGATGCAGTTCCCCATACTGCGCAAATTATAACCATAGCACAATGTCCAACACCAGAGACACAGAGATGCAGTTCCCCATACTGCGCAAATTATAACCATAGCACAATGTCCAACACCAGAGACACAGAGATGCAGTTCCCCATACTGCGCAAATTATAACCATAGCACAATGTCCAACACCAGAGACACAGAGATGCAGTTCCCCATACTGCGCAAATTATAACCATAGCACAATGTCCAACACCAGAGACACAGAGATGCATTTCCCCATACTGCGCAAATTATAACCATAGCACAATGTCCAACACCAGAGACACAGAGATGCAGTTCCCCATACTGCGCAAATTATAACCATAGCACAATGTCCAACACCAGAGACACAGAGATGCAGTTCCCCATACTGCGCAAATTATAACCATAGCACAATGTCCAACACCAGAGACACAGAGATGCAGTTCCCCATACTGCGCAAATTATAACCATAGCACAATGTCCAACACCAGAGACACAGAGATGCAGTTCCCCATACTGCGCAAATTATAACCATAGCACAATGTCCAACACCAGAGACACAGAGATGCAGTTCCCCATACTGCGCAAATTATAACCATAGCACAATGTCCAACACCAGAGACACAGAGATGCAGTTCCCCATACTGCGCAAATTATAACCATAGCACAATGTCCAACACCAGAGACACAGAGATGCAGTTCCCCATACTGCGCAAATTATAACCATAGCACAATGTCCAACACCAGAGACACAGAGATGCAGTTCCCCATACTGCGCAAATTATAACCATAGCACAATGTCCAACACCAGAGACACAGAGATGCAGTTCCCCATACTGCGCAAATTATAACCATAGCACAATGTCCAACACCAGAGACACAGAGATGCAGTTCCCCATACTGCGCAAATTATAACCATAGCACAATGTCCAACACCAGAGACACAGAGATGCAGTTCCCCATACTGCGCAAATTATAACCATAGCACAATGTCCAACACCAGAGACACAGAGATGCAGTTCCCCATACTGCGCAAATTATAACCATAGCACAATGTCCAACACCAGAGACACAGAGATGCAGTTCCCCATACTGCGCAAATTATAACCATAGCACAATGTCCAACACCAGAGACACAGAGATGCAGTTCCCCATACTGCGCAAATTATAACCATAGCACAATGTCCAACACCAGAGACACAGAGATGCAGTTCCCCATACTGCGCAAATTATAACCATAGCACAATGTCCAACACCAGAGACAGAGATGCAGTTCCCCATACTGCGCAAATTATAACCATAGCACAATGTCCAACACCAGAGACACAGAGATGCAGTTCCCCATACTGCGCAAATTATAACCATAGCACAATGTCCAACACCAGAGACACAGAGATGCAGTTCCCCATACTGCGCAAATTATAACCATAGCACAATGTCCAACACCAGAGACACAGAGATGCAGTTCCCCATACTGCGCAAATTATAACCATAGCACAATGTCCAACACCAGAGACACAGAGATGCAGTTCCCCATACTGCGCAAATTATAACCATAGCACAATGTCCAACACCAGAGACACAGAGATGCAGTTCCCCATACTGCGCAAATTATAACCATAGCACAATGTCCAACACCAGAGACACAGAGATGCAGTTCCCCATACTGCGCAAATTATAACCATAGCACAATGTCCAACACCAGAGACACAGAGATGCAGTTCCCCATACTGCGCAAATTATAACCATAGCACAATGTCCAACACCAGAGACACAGAGATGCAGTTCCCCATACTGCGCAAATTATAACCATAGCACAATGTCCAACACCAGAGACACAGAGATGCAGTTCCCCATACTGCGCAAATTATAACCATAGCACAATGTCCAACACCAGAGACACAGAGATGCAGTTCCCCATACTGCGCAAATTATAACCATAGCACAATGTCCAACACCAGAGACACAGAGATGCAGTTCCCCATACTGCGCAAATTATAACCATAGCACAATGTCCAACACCAGAGACACAGAGATGCAGTTCCCCATACTGCGCAAATTATAACCATAGCACAATGTCCAACACCAGAGACACAGAGATGCAGTTCCCCATACTGCGCAAATTATAACCATAGCACAATGTCCAACACCAGAGACACAGAGATGCAGTTCCCCATACTGCGCAAATTATAACCATAGCACAATGTCCAACACCAGAGACACAGAGATGCAGTTCCCCATACTGCGCAAATTATAACCATAGCACAATGTCCAACACCAGAGACACAGAGATGCAGTTCCCCATACTGCGCAAATTATAACCATAGCACAATGTCCAACACCAGAGACACAGAGATGCAGTTCCCCATACTGCGCAAATTATAACCATAGCACAATGTCCAACACCAGAGACACAGAGATGCAGTTCCCCATACTGCGCAAATTATAACCATAGCACAATGTCCAACACCAGAGACACAGAGATGCAGTTCCCCATACTGCGCAAATTATAACCATAGCACAATGTCCAACACCAGAGACACAGAGATGCAGTTCCCCATACTGCGCAAATTATAACCATAGCACAATGTCCAACACCAGAGACACAGAGATGCAGTTCCCCATACTGCGCAAATTATAACCATAGCACAATGTCCAACACCAGAGACACAGAGATGCAGTTCCCCATACTGCGCAAATTATAACCATAGCACAATGTCCAACACCAGAGACACAGAGATGCAGTTCCCCATACTGCGCAAATTATAACCATAGCACAATGTCCAACACCAGAGACACAGAGATGCAGTTCCCCATACTGCGCAAATTATAACCATAGCACAATGTCCAACACCAGAGACACAGAGATGCAGTTCCCCATACTGCGCAAATTATAACCATAGCACAATGTCCAACACCAGAGACACAGAGATGCAGTTCCCCATACTGCGCAAATTATAACCATAGCACAATGTCCAACACCAGAGACACAGAGATGCAGTTCCCCATACTGCGCAAATTATAACCATAGCACAATGTCCAACACCAGAGACACAGAGATGCAGTTCCCCATACTGCGCAAATTATAACCATAGCACAATGTCCAACACCAGAGACACAGAGATGCAGTTCCCCATACTGCGCAAATTATAACCATAGCACAATGTCCAACACCAGAGACACAGAGATGCAGTTCCCCATACTGCGCAAATTATAACCATAGCACAATGTCCAACACCAGAGACACAGAGATGCAGTTCCCCATACTGCGCAAATTATAACCATAGCACAATGTCCAACACCAGAGACACAGAGATGCAGTTCCCCATACTGCGCAAATTATAACCATAGCACAATGTCCAACACCAGAGACACAGAGATGCAGTTCCCCATACTGCGCAAATTATAACCATAGCACAATGTCCAACACCAGAGACACAGAGATGCAGTTCCCCATACTGCGCAAATTATAACCATAGCACAATGTCCAACACCAGAGACACAGAGATGCAGTTCCCCATACTGCGCAAATTATAACCATAGCACAATGTCCAACACCAGAGACACAGAGATGCAGTTCCCCATACTGCGCAAATTATAACCATAGCACAATGTCCAACACCAGAGACACAGAGATGCAGTTCCCCATACTGCGCAAATTATAACCATAGCACAATGTCCAACACCAGAGACACAGAGATGCAGTTCCCCATACTGCGCAAATTATAACCATAGCACAATGTCCAACACCAGAGACACAGAGATGCAGTTCCCCATACTGCGCAAATTATAACCATAGCACAATGTCCAACACCAGAGACACAGAGATGCAGTTCCCCATACTGCGCAAATTATAACCATAGCACAATGTCCAACACCAGAGACACAGAGATGCAGTTCCCCATACTGCGCAAATTATAACCATAGCACAATGTCCAACACCAGAGACACAGAGATGCAGTTCCCCATACTGCGCAAATTATAACCATAGCACAATGTCCAACACCAGAGACACAGAGATGCAGTTCCCCATACTGCGCAAATTATAACCATAGCACAATGTCCAACACCAGAGACACAGAGATGCAGTTCCCCATACTGCGCAAATTATAACCATAGCACAATGTCCAACACCAGAGACACAGAGATGCAGTTCCCCATACTGCGCAAATTATAACCATAGCACAATGTCCAACACCAGAGACACAGAGATGCAGTTCCCCATACTGCGCAAATTATAACCATAGCACAATGTCCAACACCAGAGACACAGAGATGCAGTTCCCCATACTGCGCAAATTATAACCATAGCACAATGTCCAACACCAGAGACACAGAGATGCAGTTCCCCATACTGCGCAAATTATAACCATAGCACAATGTCCAACACCAGAGACACAGAGATGCAGTTCCCCATACTGCGCAAATTATAACCATAGCACAATGTCCAACACCAGAGACACAGAGATGCAGTTCCCCATACTGCGCAAATTATAACCATAGCACAATGTCCAACACCAGAGACACAGAGATGCAGTTCCCCATACTGCGCAAATTATAACCATAGCACAATGTCCAACACCAGAGACACAGAGATGCAGTTCCCCATACTGCGCAAATTATAACCATAGCACAATGTCCAACACCAGAGACACAGAGATGCAGTTCCCCATACTGCGCAAATTATAACCATAGCACAATGTCCAACACCAGAGACACAGAGATGCAGTTCCCCATACTGCGCAAATTATAACCATAGCACAATGTCCAACACCAGAGACACAGAGATGCAGTTCCCCATACTGCGCAAATTATAACCATAGCACAATGTCCAACACCAGAGACACAGAGATGCAGTTCCCCATACTGCGCAAATTATAACCATAGCACAATGTCCAACACCAGAGACACAGAGATGCAGTTCCCCATACTGCGCAAATTATAACCATAGCACAATGTCCAACACCAGAGACACAGAGATGCAGTTCCCCATACTGCGCAAATTATAACCATAGCACAATGTCCAACACCAGAGACACAGAGATGCAGTTCCCCATACTGCGCAAATTATAACCATAGCACAATGTCCAACACCAGAGACACAGAGATGCAGTTCCCCATACTGCGCAAATTATAACCATAGCACAATGTCCAACACCAGAGACACAGAGATGCAGTTCCCCATACTGCGCAAATTATAACCATAGCACAATGTCCAACACCAGAGACACAGAGATGCAGTTCCCCATACTGCGCAAATTATAACCATAGCACAATGTCCAACACCAGAGACACAGAGATGCAGTTCCCCATACTGCGCAAATTATAACCATAGCACAATGTCCAACACCAGAGACACAGAGATGCAGTTCCCCATACTGCGCAAATTATAACCATAGCACAATGTCCAACACCAGAGACACAGAGATGCAGTTCCCCATACTGCGCAAATTATAACCATAGCACAATGTCCAACACCAGAGACACAGAGATGCAGTTCCCCATACTGCGCAAATTATAACCATAGCACAATGTCCAACACCAGAGACACAGAGATGCAGTTCCCCATACTGCGCAAATTATAACCATAGCACAATGTCCAACACCAGAGACACAGAGATGCAGTTCCCCATACTGCGCAAATTATAACCATAGCACAATGTCCAACACCAGAGACACAGAGATGCATTTCCCCATACTGCGCAAATTATAACCATAGCACAATGTCCAACACCAGAGACACAGAGATGCAGTTCCCCATACTGCGCAAATTATAACCATAGCACAATGTCCAACACCAGAGACACAGAGATGCAGTTCCCCATACTGCGCAAATTATAACCATAGCACAATGTCCAACACCAGAGACACAGAGATGCAGTTCCCCATACTGCGCAAATTATAACCATAGCACAATGTCCAACACCAGAGACACAGAGATGCAGTTCCCCATACTGCGCAAATTATAACCATAGCACAATGTCCAACACCAGAGACACAGAGATGCAGTTCCCCATACTGCGCAAATTATAACCATAGCACAATGTCCAACACCAGAGACACAGAGATGCAGTTCCCCATACTGCGCAAATTATAACCATAGCACAATGTCCAACACCAGAGACACAGAGATGCAGTTCCCCATACTGCGCAAATTATAACCATAGCACAATGTCCAACACCAGAGACACAGAGATGCAGTTCCCCATACTGCGCAAATTATAACCATAGCACAATGTCCAACACCAGAGACACAGAGATGCAGTTCCCCATACTGCGCAAATTATAACCATAGCACAATGTCCAACACCAGAGACACAGAGATGCAGTTCCCCATACTGCGCAAATTATAACCATAGCACAATGTCCAACACCAGAGACACAGAGATGCATTTCCCCATACTGCGCAAATTATAACCATAGCACAATGTGCAACACCAGAGACACAGAGATGCAGTTCCCCATACTGCGCAAATTATAACCATAGCACAATGTCCAACACCAGAGACACAGAGATGCAGTTCCCCATACTGCGCAAATTATAACCATAGCACAATGTCCAACACCAGAGACACAGAGATGCAGTTCCCCATACTGCGCAAATTATAACCATAGCACAATGTCCAACACCAGAGACACAGAGATGCAGTTCCCCATACTGCGCAAATTATAACCATAGCACAATGTCCAACACCAGAGACACAGAGATGCAGTTCCCCATACTGCGCAAATTATAACCATAGCACAATGTCCAACACCAGAGACACAGAGATGCAGTTCCCCATACTGCGCAAATTATAACCATAGCACAATGTCCAACACCAGAGACACAGAGATGCAGTTCCCCATACTGCGCAAATTATAACCATAGCACAATGTCCAACACCAGAGACACAGAGATGCAGTTCCCCATACTGCGCAAATTATAACCATAGCACAATGTGCAACACCAGAGACACAGAGATGCAGTTCCCCATACTGCGCAAATTATAACCATAGCACAATGTGCAACACCAGAGACACAGAGATGCAGTTCCCCATACTGCGCAAATTATAACCATAGCACAATGTGCAACACCAGAGACACAGAGATGCAGTTCCCCATACTGCGCAAATTATAACCATAGCACAATGTGCAACACCAGAGACACAGAGATGCAGTTCCCCATACTGCGCAAATTATAACCATAGCACAATGTCCAACACCAGAGACACAGAGATGCATTTCCCCATACTGCGCAAATTATAACCATAGCACAATGTCCAACACCAGAGACACAGAGATGCAGTTCCCCATACTGCGCAAATTATAACCATAGCACAATGTCCAACACCAGAGACACAGAGATGCAGTTCCCCATACTGCGCAAATTATAACCATAGCACAATGTCCAACACCAGAGACACAGAGATGCAGTTCCCCATACTGCGCAAATTATAACCATAGCACAATGTCCAACACCAGAGACACAGAGATGCAGTTCCCCATACTGCGCAAATTATAACCATAGCACAATGTCCAACACCAGAGACACAGAGATGCAGTTCCCCATACTGCGCAAATTATAACCATAGCACAATGTCCAACACCAGAGACACAGAGATGCAGTTCCCCATACTGCGCAAATTATAACCATAGCACAATGTCCAACACCAGAGAAACAGAGATGCATTTCCCCATACTGCGCAAATTATAACCATAGCACAATGTCCAACACCAGAGACACAGAGATGCATTTCCCCATACTGCGCAAATTATAACCATAGCACAATGTCCAACACCAGAGACACAGAGATGCAGTTCCCCATACTGCGCAAATTATAACCATAGCACAATGTCCAACACCAGAGACACAGAGATGCAGTTCCCCATACTGCGCAAATTATAACCATAGCACAATGTCCAACACCAGAGACACAGAGATGCAGTTCCCCATACTGCGCAAATTATAACCATAGCACAATGTCCAACACCAGAGACACAGAGATGCATTTCCCCACACTGCGCAAATTATAACCATAGCACAATGTCCAACACCAGAGAATCAGAGATGCAGTTCCCCATACTGCGCAAATTATAACCATAGCACAATGTCCAACACCAGAGACACAGAGATGCATTTCCCCATACTGCGCAAATTATAACCATAGCACAATGTCCAACACCAGAGACACAGAGATGCATTTCCCCATACTGCGCAAATTATAACCATAGCACAATGTACAACCCCATAGACACAGAGATGCAGTTCCCCATACTGCGCAAATTATAACCATAGCACAATGTACAACACCAGAGACACAGAGATGCATTTCCCCATACTGCGCAAATTATAACCATAGCACAATGTCCAACACCAGAGACACAGAGATGCAGTTCCCCATACTGCGCAAATTATAACCATAGCACAATGTCCAACACCAGAGAAACAGAGATGCAGTTCCCCATACTGCGCAAATTATAACCATAGCACAATGTCCAACACCAGAGACACAGAGATGCAGTTCCCCATACTGCGCAAATTATAACCATAGCACAATGTCCAACACCAGAGACACAGAGATGCAGTTCCCCATACTGCTCAAATTATAACCATAGCACAATGTGCAACACCAGAGACACAGAGATGCATTTCCCCATACTGCGCAAATTATAACCATAGCACAATGTGCAACACCAGAGACACAGAGATGCAGTTCCCCATACTGCGCAAATTATAACCATAGCACAATGTGCAACACCAGAGACACAGAGATACATTTCCCCATACTGCGCAAATTATAACCATAGCACAATGTGCAACACCAGAGACACAGAGATGCAGTTCCCCATACTGCACAAATTATAACCATAGCACAATGTGCAACACCAGAGACACAGAGATGCAGTTCCCCATACTGCGCAAATTATAACCATAGCACAATGTCCAACACCAGAGACACAGAGATGCAGTTCCCCATACTGTGCAAATTATAACCATAGCACAATGTCCAACACCAGAGACACAGAGATGCATTTCCCCATACTGCGCAAATTATAACCATAGCACAATGTCCAACACCAGAGACACAGAGATGCAGTTCCCCATACTGCGCAAATTATAACCATAGCACAATGTCCAACACCAGAGACACAGAGATGCAGTTCCCCATACTGCGCAAATTATAACCATAGCACAATGTGCAACACCAGAGACACAGAGATGCATTTCCCCATACTGCGCAAATTATAACCATAGCACAATGTCCAACACCAGAGACACAGAGATGCATTTCCCCATACTGCGCAAATTATAACCATAGCACAATGTCCAACACCAGAGACACAGAGATGCAGTTCCCCTTACTGCGCAAATTATAACCATAGCACAATGTCCAACACCAGACACAGAGATGCAGTTCCCCTTACTGCGCAAATTATAACCATAGCACAATGTCCAACCCCAGAGACACAGAGATGCAGTTCCCCATACTGTGCAAATTATAACCATAGCACAATGTCCAACACCAGAGAAACAGAAATGCATTTCCCCATACTGTGCAAATTATAACCATAGCACAATGTGCAACACCAGAGACACAGAGATGCATTTCCCCATACTGTGCAAATTATAACCATAGCACAATGTGCAACACCAGAGACACAGAGATGCATTTCCCCATACTGCGCAAATTATAACCATAGCACAATGTGCAACACCAGAGACACAGAGATGCATTTCCCCATACCTCGCAAATTATAACCATAGCACAATGTGCAACACCAGATACACAGAGATGCATTTCCCCATACTGTGCAAATTATAACCATAGCACAATGTCCAACACCAGAGACACAGAGATGCATTTCCCCATACTGCACAAATTATAACCATAGCACAATGTCCAACACCAGAGACAGAGATGCATTTCCCCATACTGCGCAAATTATAACCATAGCACAATGTCCAACACCAGAGACACAGAGATGCAGTTCCCCATACTGCGCAAATTATAACCATAGCACAATGTGCAACACCAGAGACACAGAGATGCAGTTCCCCATACTGCGCAAATTATAACCATAGCACAATGTGCAACTCCAGAGACACAGAGATGCATTTCCCCATACTGCGCAAATTATAACCATAGCACAATGTGCAACACCAGAGACACAGAGATGCAGTTCCCCATACTGCGCAAATTATAACCATAGCACAATGTCCAACACCAGAGACACAGAGATGCAGTTCCCCATACTGCGCAAATTATAACCATAGCACAATGTGCAACACCAGAGACACAGAGATGCAGTTCCCCATACTGCGCAAATTATAACCATAGCACAATGTGCAACACCAGAGACACAGAGATGCAGTTCCCCATACTGCGCAAATTATAACCATAGCACAATGTGCAACACCAGAGACACAGAGATGCAGTTCCCCATACTGCGCAAATTATAACCATAGCACAATGTGCAACACCAGAGACACAGAGATGCAGTTCCCCATACTGCGCAAATTATAACCATAGCACAATGTGCAACACCAGAGACACAGAGATGCAGTTCCCCATACTGCGCAAATTATAACCATAGCACAATGTGCAACACCAGAGACACAGAGATGCAGTTCCCCATACTGCGCAAATTATAACCATAGCACAATGTCCAACACCAGAGACACAGAGATGCAGTTCCCCATACTGCGCAAATTATAACCATAGCACAATGTCCAACACCAGAGACACAGAGATGCAGTTCCCCATACTGCGCAAATTATAACCATAGCACAATGTGCAACACCAGAGACACAGAGATGCAGTTCCCCATACTGCGCAAATTATAACCATAGCACAATGTCCAACACCAGAGACACAGAGATGCAGTTCCCCATACTGCGCAAATTATAACCATAGCACAATGTGCAACACCAGAGACACAGAGATGCAGTTCCCCATACTGCGCAAATTATAACCATAGCACAATGTCCAACACCAGAGACACAGAGATGCATTTCCCCATACTGCGCAAATTATAACCATAGCACAATGTGCAACACCAGAGACACAGAGATGCAGTTCCCCATACTGCGCAAATTATAACCATAGCACAATGTGCAACACCACAGACACAGAGATGCATTTCCCCATACTGCGCAAATTATAACCATAGCACAATGTCCAACACCAGAGACACAGAGATGCAGTTCCCCATACTGCGCAAATTATAACCATAGCACAATGTCCAACACCAGAGACACAGAGATGCAGTTCCCCATACTGCGCAAATTATAACCATAGCACAACATCCAACACCAGAGACACAGAGATGCATTTCCCCATACTGCGCAAATTATAACCATAGCACAATGTCCAACACCAGAGACACAGAGATGCAGTTCCCCATACTGCGCAAATTATAACCATAGCACAATGTGCAACACCTCAGACACAGAGATGCATTTCTCCATACTGCGCAAATTATAACCATAGCACAATGTCCAACACCAGAGACACAGAGATGCAGTTCCCCATACTGCGCAAATTATAACCATAGCACAATGTCCAACACCAGAGACACAGAGATGCAGTTCCCCATACTGCGCAAATTATAACCATAGCACAATGTCCAATCACTAAATTGAAAATAACATTTTTTTTACTTTTGTTGTCTGACCATTTTATTCTCTGATAGTGCTGGTCCCAATCTGAAGTTTCTGCTTTCCTCTTTCTCTTAGCTCTCTTTCTACAATCTCTAGCCCATCTACCATTTGTTGCCTTCTCTTTTGTTTTCTTCACTTCCTTCCATCTTGAATAGTGATGTTTTCCTTTCAGCTTTCTTCTATTTATTTTTTTTTCTCTGTCCACTCAGATTTCACTATTCCTTCTTACTATCCAGTCCTCAATCCCCCTCTTTTTTATTCCATCTAACTACCAGTTTTCAACAACTACAACTACTACAACTGAGCATTTTTATAGCGCTACAAGATGTACACAGTGCTGCACAGACACATGTGAGAGACGGTCCCTGCTCATTAGTCAAGACAGACAACAGAGTAGTTGTAGACATGGGACACATCTATGAGGAATGGTAAGGAAACACAAAGGATACCAGGCGAGTCAAGATCCAAAAGAGGCAGTGAGGAGGTGAGTTATCAGCCTGGATTTGAAAAGGGCCAGAGAAGACACCTGTTGTACAGACTTAGGTAGTTTGTTCCAGGCACTTGGCCAGACGTTAAAGAGCCTTTGAGCCTGCCACAGAAGTGGTTGAATATCAAGTAGAATGGAGAGCAGGGCTGCTGAGACATCCACGGCTGGAGCAGCGGTGACTCTCCTTCCTTCGGATGGGCCTTTGAGTCTGGATCAGACTTTTCCTTTTTCCTTTATGTTATTTACATCCTGTGGTTATTTCATTGACCTCGATCTGGCCAACTATATCATCTTTGGGTAAAGTAATGGAACAACAAACTAATAAATTAGTTTCTCAAGTGTTGGCTAATTCTGTGTCAGTACATACAGCTATTACTGAACTCACAGAGGTAAAAGAGTCTGTGAAGACTTTACAATTGGATGTACAGACTCATGAAAATTAATAATCACTGTGGGTTAAGGATTTGGCTGTGGTGAAAGTGAAAGCTGAGGTTCTGGAAAATCTAGTTTGCTCTCCTAATCTTCGTTTGGTGAACTTCCCTCATTCTCCTTTGCAAGGGATTTGTTGAAGCGTTACATGATTGAGACTTTGGGGATAATTAATGATTCTTTGCCACCATTATCTAAAGTATACTATGTTTCTCCCAGGAGGAAAGGTTCAGCTGGTAATCAGCAGACTTTTCCTCCTGAGTTGCAACAGATAGACATACTGACTGTGTCCGAGATACTTGAATCTTCAGATTCCGAGTCTGTTGTGCCAGCCACAATGTTAATTTCTTTTGCGTTACCAACTGATCGGGAGTGGTTCTTTAATTTATATTTCCGCAAATGTTTCATACCCTTTAGGGATTCAGGTACGAGACTCAAAAAAGGTGCAAGAGTTTCTGCTATTTAAACTAGCTGTGGCCCAACTGGGGAGGGGGCAATTTTTCTTGAAGTTTCCCTGTAAATGTCTTATTAAATTACAGTTTGAAAGTTTTGTTTTCTTTAACCCCCTCAATTGGGGGCCTTTGTCAACTCTCAGGATTTAGCTATATAGCTTAAAATATTGCAGTGATATGATTAGGGTCATAAGAACATAAGACATAAGAACATAAGATATGCCATACTGGGTCAGACCAAGGTCCATCAAGCCCAGTATCCTGTTTCCAACAGTGGCCAATCTAGGTCATACATAGCTAGCAGGTGCCCCAAAAGACACAGGTTCTGCAATGCTTGTACTGGGTCATCAAGCATTGATATCCTGGATCCCTTCTTAATAATGGTTTATGGACCTTTCCTCCAAGAACTTGTCCAAACCTTTTTTAAACCCAGCTACACTAACAGCCTTTACTACATCCTCCGGTAACAAATTCCAGAGTTTGATTACACGTTGAGTGAAAAAATATTTTCTTTTATTAGTTTTAAATAGCTTACCCTGTAGCTTCATTGCATGTCCCCTAGTCTTTCTATATTCTGATAACGTAAACAATCGATCTACGTTTACCCGTTCCACTCCGTTCATTAATTTATAGCCTTCTATCATATCTCCCCTAAGCCGTCTCTTTTCCAGGTTAAAGAGCCCTAACCTTTTTAGCCTTTCTTCATAGGAGTATCCTTCCATCCCCTTTACCATTTTGGTGGCTCTTCTCTGAACCTTTTCTAATAACTCTATATCCTTTTTAAGATACGGTGACCAGAATTGCACACAGTATTCAAGGTGCGGTCTCACCATGGAACGATATAGAGGCATTATAATATCTTTTGTTTTATTTTCCATTCCTTTCCTTATGATACCTAGCATTCTATTTGCTCTCTTGGCTGCCGCTGCACACTGGGCCAAGGGTTTTAACATGTTATCCACAATGACGCCTAAATCTTTTTCCTGGGTGGTGGTTCCTAATGTGGAACCTTGCATTGTGTAACCATAGTTTGGGTTGTTCTTCCCTAGGTGCATAACTTTGCATTTGTCCACATTAAATTTCATCTGCCATTTTGATGCCCAGTCTTCTAATTTATCAAGATCCTCTTGCAATTTTCCACAATCCTCTTGGGTTTTAACAACTTTAAATAGTTTTGTGTCATCTGCAAATTTGATAACCTCACTCATTATTCCACTTTCCAGGTCATTTATGAATATGTCAAAAAGCAGCGGACCCAGCACAGATCGCTGGGGTACACCACTATTCACCTTTCTCCATTGGGAAAATTGGCCATTTAGCCCAACCCTTTGCTTTCTATCTTTTAACCAGTTCTTGATCCACAGTAGTATACTGCCTCCTATCCCATGACTCTTTAGTTTTGCCAAAAGTCTCTGATGAGGGACCTTGTCAAAGGCTTTCTGAAAGTCCAGATACACTATATCAACTGACTCACCTTTGTCCACCTGTTTATTCACACTTTCAAAAAAACATAACAGATTAGTAAGACAAGATCTTCCTTGTCTAAAGCCATGTTGGCTGTCTCCCATTAGGCCATGACTATCTACATGCTGAGTAATTTTATTCTTTATGATGGTTTCTACCATTTTTCCCGGTACTGACGTGAGGCTCACCGGTCTGTAGTTTCCTGGATCACCCCTGGAACCCTTTTTAAAAATTGGTGTTACATTGGCAATCCTCCAATCTTCAGGTATTAGAGATGATTTTAATGATAGTTCACAGATTACTAATAGCGGGTCTGCAATCTCATATTTCAGTTCTTTCTACACCCTTGGATGTATACCATCCGGCCCAGGTGATTTGCTACTCTTCAGTTTATCTAATAGTTGTAATACATCTTCCCGATGTATCGATATTTCCTTCAATTCTTCTGCACCTTTAAATACCACTTCAGTTATGGGTAACATCCCTACATCTTCCTCAGTAAAGACCGAAGCAAAGAATTTATTCAGTCTCTCCGCTATCGCCTTGTCGCCTCTTAGTGCCCCTTTAACTCCTCTATCATCTAATGGACCAACTGACTCTCTCACAGGTTTTTTGCTACGAATGTACTTGAAAAAATCTTTATTTCGCGTTTTTGCTTCCACAGCAAGCTTCTTCTCAAATTCTCCCTTTGCCTGCTTTATCAATGCCTTGCATTTGACTTGCCAGTGCTTGTGCTGTTTCCAGGTTTCGTCGTTTGGCTCTTTTTTCCATTTCCTGAAAGATGCTTTTTTGGCAACAACAGCCTCTCTGACCTCCCCTTTAAACCATGCTTGCAGTTTTTTGGACTTCCTTCCACTTTTCTTAAAGCATGGAATACAGCTGGTCTGGGCTGCCAAGATAGTATTTTTCAACAACACCCAAGCTTGATGTAAGTCTTTAACCTTTGCAACTGCTCCTTTTAGTTTTTTCTTAACTATTTTCCTCATTTTATCATAGTCTCCCTTTCGAAAGTTAAAAGGTAGTACTGTGGATTTCCGTACTATCCCTCCTCCACTAATTAAATCAAAGGCGATCATGCTATGATCACTATTGCCAAGTGGCCCCAACACCCTTATCTCTTGCATGAGATCTGGTGTTCCACTAAGGACTAGGTCTAATATGGCTTCCCCTCTGGTCGGTTCATGAACCAGCTGCTCCAAGAAGCAGTCATTTATGTCATCTAGGAACTTTATCTCCCTAGCATGTCCTGCCATGACACTGACCCAGTCGATACCGGGGTAATTGAAATCACCCATTATTATTACTGCGCTGTAACTTTTGTTAGCTTCCTTGATTTCTTTGAGCATTTCATCATCCATTTGTTCATTCTGGCCCGGTGGTCGATAGTACACCCCCACTGCCATTGCCTTCCCCTTTTTACATGGAATTTCAATCCATAGAGATTCTACAGCAAATTTTGTTTCCTGCAAAACTTTAATCCTTTCTGACTAAATGCCCTCTCTAACATAGAGCGCAACCCCTCCACCAATTTGATCAGCTCTATCATTACGATATAGTTTTTACCCAGGTATCACAGTGTCCCACTGGTTGTCCTTCTTCCACCATGTCTCTGATATTCCAATCATATCTAACCTCTCATTTAGTGCTATATATTCTAACTCTCCCATCTTATTCTTTAGACTTCTAGCATTTGCATACAAGCATTTTAGAGAATGTATTTTATTCATATTAATTTGGCTATTGGTAGACATGGGTATTTTGGGATCTTTAAGCTCTGTCTGCTCCATACTCGAGGGCATTTGGGCTACTTTACTGTTTTTTGGAACCTTTCTGCTTTTGGTAGTATCCTTCAAGGATACATTCTTTCGAACCATCCGCTCTTTGGCGACTGTCGGCTTTCCCCTATTATCTAGTTTAAAAGCTGCTCTATCTCCTTTTTAAAGGTTAATGCCAGCAGCCTGGTTCCATCCCGGTTAAGGTGAAGCCCATCCCTTCGGAAGAGCCCCTCCTTTCCCCAGAATGTTCCCCAGTTCCTAACAAATCCAAAACCCTCATCTCTGCACCATTGTCTCATCCACGCATTGAGACTCCGGAGCTCTGCCTGCCTTTTGGGTCCTGCGTGTGGAATGGGAAGCATTTCAGAGAACGCTACCATGGAAGTTCTGGATTTCCACTTCCTACCTAAAAGCCTAAATTTAGCCTCCAGAACCTCCCTACCACATTTTCCTATGTCATTGGTACCGACATGTACCAAGACAGCAGACTCCTCCCCAGCACTATCTAAGACCTTATCTAGGTGGCGTGTGAGGTCCGCTACCTTCGCACCAGGCAGGCATGTTACCAGGCGATCCTCACGTCCACCAGCCACCCAGCTATCTACATGCCTAATGATCGAATCACCAACTATAACGGCTGTCCTAACCCTTCCCTCATGGGCACATTGCCCTGGAGAAACTTCCTCGGTGTGAGATGGCTTTACATCACCTGGAGGACAGGTCCTAGTTACAGGATCACTTCCTGCCACACCAGGGTGATGCTCTCCTGTCACGTGACCTCTCTCCTCCATGGCAACAGGGATGCTGCCAGACTGGAGGTGGGACTTCAGGACTATATCCCTGTAGGTCTCGTCTATGATTAGGCAGTATGTGTGTTTTATTTATGTCTTTGGGGTTATATAATTTCATCATTTTGGATCCTCATGTTGTTGGGCTAGTGAGTTTAGGACATTTAATGTACTATTTCCTTTTTGCTGTACTGTATTTCTGTTTTTCTGTAGTTGGATTATTGTTTTGTCCTGCCCTTTTCCTTTTACATGTGTTATGCTTGTTTTTTTTGTTGTAAACATCATAAATATTAAAAAAAGGGATTGAGCCCCATGTACCAAAAAGATTTAGGGAGAAAGGAAATAAAGGCCTTTTTGTCCTTTGTTCTTCTTCCATGAGAGTGGCCAGAGCTCATGGAGTGAGCTACTGAAGTCCAGTGGAATGTGGTCATAGGGCCAGGAGGCCTTAGGCTCAGATGAAGATAAACATATTTCTCCATGGACAGGCAGGATAGAATCAGCCCCACACATGGGGGGGGGGGGGGGAGGAACGCCATCCTCACAGAGCCAAGCTGGACTACTCTCCAAAGTCCAGAAGAGTCTCAAAAAGCTGTTTCCATAGGACCTTGAAATACTCAGTGAGTCTGAAGAAAGGACTCTGCTACTACAGGAGCCCATTCTGTCCAGCATATTGAAAAGGAAGAAGAGTTTGCTTCAAAGAAAAATATTCACCAGGTTCATTCCAGCTTGTTTCTAATGCACTGCTTGATTGTTTGCTACTTTTTCTACTGAACAGCGTTTTTATTTTTGCCTACAGTTCAGTAAAGAGTTTGACTCAGTGAGATCTGTCTGTGTCTGGATGTACTTGGTTTGAATGGAAAATGGCAATGAGTGAAGAGAGTGACCTTATAAGCCTTTCTTCCCCCTCCCACCTTCATCCTGGTTCCCACATGGCCCTAGAGCTGAAACAGGAATTCAGCCACCTTTTATTCACATTGTGCCCTGGACTCTTGGAAAAAGAGGTAGTCGGACGTTAGAGCTACAATATTTCTAACATCTAGGAAATGTAGACATTCACTGCCAATTGCAAGATATCTGTGAGCACAAGACACACATTCTGATATGAAACTGAAATGTCTGTTAATTATTTTTCACTTTTCTATATTCTGCATTGTATAATTAGGGCTGCCAAGTTTTTGAAAGAGAAAAACCAGTCATCTGTGGCTAGTCAAGCTCCACTCATGCCCACCCCTGTCCCGCCTCCACCCCACCCTTTTTCCACCCCATGTCCCAAAAACATTGCAGAGAGGGCAATGTGCAGACTGAACAAGCAAGTGAGCACAAAACAAAAAGAGAACTATACAAACAAAAATTAAACTGAAACCCCAAAAAGCCAAACTCTGCATGCATCAGATAAATAAGAGATGCAGTTCCCCATACTGGGTAAAATATAAAGGTCTTACAGAGTGGAGGAGTAGCCTAATGGTCAAGAACACTGGCTTGGGAACCCAGAGACCAGGGTTCAATTCCCACTAGCACTCCTTGTGGCCTTGGGCAAGTCACTTAACCCTCCATTACCTCAGAAAAATCCAAGTTATCAATGTCCCTGTTTAATGTACATTTACCAAGTTTAAGTTTCAATGTAAACCACTTTGATCCTCAAATTTTCTTAGGAATAATAAAGCTACACAGAGGTTCAAGTGTGTTTTAAATTCAAAAAGAGCAAGTTTATTAGCATAAAAAATGTGCCCCCTATCCAACAGTAAATAGCATGTTCACAAGTAATAAAAAAAGGAATTTCCAGCTTAGCTGAGTCTTCAAAGGTAATGAAACCTTTCAAAGAACCAACAAAGATAATGCTTCACATGACCTTTTGAGACGTCCTAGGCCTCTTTTCATGTGAAATCATTAAAAGCTCCTGGTCCTTTAAAATGTATCACAGCCGACAAAGACTGGATTTCTCCAGGACCGTTACAGCTGCTACAGCCCTGCACTAATATTTCTGTAAATCGTGTACTATGCGCAGTAGAGAGTAAGAAGCTGTTTCTGAATAAGAATCCATCAGTGTCCAAAGTGTGAGGACACGCTTTGCAAAGCCACAGGGCTGCTCTTCCGTGGGTATTCTAAAATGGATTATTTTTAAAACCCTCAGTGGTGTAAACCATACAAGTGATTGTGTAAATGTTCCCTTTTAATACAAAACAATCTGACATTTAGAGGGCAACTTTATAACAGGGCGTCATGGGTAAACACTTGTGTAGGCACTATTTTATAAAGACAAGTAGGTGTCTTTCGAAAATTCTAGCGTAAGTGGCTTAAGGTGCGCCTACATTGCAGGGGTGAGCATTTACACCAATTCTAGAGCTAGTATAAATGTCCAAGCCAATAATTTTATAGCTCACATATAAATGTGAGTATTTCATAATCTATGCATGTATGTGCATCCACTGTGTCCAAACCGCACCTACTGGCACACCTACAGACAAAGTACATACCATCATGTGAACATGCGGTCTTTTACAATGGTCGCATGTTATGAGAGGCCACATATGTCTGTACATGACTAAAAGACCACCAGCGTAGGTGCGCACCTTACTGCTTAAAGTACACACCCCCTTATAAAACTCACCCCTTTAAGTGTTCTTTATAACAAGTAAGAAAATCAAGTTATATCCTTGAGGGAATATTATGAAATTAATTTCTGAATCCCCGCTTACAGCTTTTAGCAAATACAAAACAGGCTCACATACAGAAACAGAGAACTCTGCTGCAGTATACAGTCAGATTTGTTTTTGTTTTATAAAATATAAAGATAAGTGAAAACTACATGAGTCCTGATATAAAAAATGTTAAATAAACAAGGGTTTAATAGTCTGAGCTGCCTTTTTGATAGGACATTAGATAGAGGTAGATGAAGAATGTAAGCAATTAAACTATGGTCTTTCAACCACAAAACAGCCTTGAAATTCTGTGTGATGTCAAATGAAGACAAGTTGAAGACAGTTCTAGGGAAATAAAGGGAATCCTTCAAAAAGTCAGCCTCAGGACCTTCGGCAATGATGTCCAAGCTCTTTAAAGTTGACTGCATAGCCTGCCTAAGATGAATAGAGGGGTAAGAACCAAATGTTCAAAATCACTACAAGAAGATCATTGTTGAGGCAACAGCTTCTGCGGATTTTTCGATGAAAGCCACTGGTTCTCCTCCAAGTTGATCCACGCAAGCTGAATCACACTGGCTCATCCAGCCACGCCTAGTCAAAGTAGGACTGCAGGGTGCCGCGGCGACGGACATCACAGGTCCAACAATGGAAGCCTCCTCCCAAAGAATTGGCATGGCGAATACTCACTTTCACAGTAGAAATACCTGCGGGCAATGAAAAGGTTTTCATGAGCCTTGAAACATATTTAAAAGTGAGATGTAGGCACAAAAAAACCCCAAGTTCAATCCCAGCACCCAAAAGGAAAGCGCATCTAGTCTAAACATGAAAACTGTTCTGATCTGTGCTTTTGGACCACAAGAAAGTTTTGTCAGTTAATTGAACTGTAAATATGATGAGAGCTGAAGAGTCCAGGATAGGGAGGACTTTTAAAGCCATTCACCTAGATGAAAGAAAGGATTTACCCCAGTAAACTTGCCTGTCTTAAAATTGTCCTCAGAGCAGCTATAAAGTATATGTATTGCAGGGTTCACGACATGTTTACTTCCAGCCAGTCCGGGATTACTTCCTATGCTACCAACTTCTGATAGGCTGGAATTATACTCTCAAATTAATTTTTGAGGACGTAAATTTCAATAAAATTAATTTGAGGGTGTAATTTCAGTAAATTTTGGATGTTGATTGCTACAAGTGGTATTTATTTACCGAAAGATCCTTGAAGAAGTGAAACTTCTGATAGGTATCAGAGCCTTTCCTTCACTGCCACGCCTTAATCGAGGCTGGTGCCTCTCTCTCCCCCAAGACTCGGTCTTGGAACAGCCACAGCATTAAATACATTTCAAAGACTTGGCACAGGGTCTGCACACCCTTGCTCTCTGGATAGCCTCGACTATGGTGCTCCATCCCTCCTCTCACACAAGGGCCTGTCCAAAGTGTGAGGACTTGCAGGCTCTGTGCTGAATCTTGGAAATGCATGTGCTGTTACCACTGCCCCAAGACTGATGGGAAGGCAAGAGGGGATGCTGGGAGAGGCAGGATCAGGGAGGGGGTTGAGCAAAGCACCTCTTCCTCCCCCCCCCAGGGGCGGCCCAAGGGGGGTGCGGAGACTCGGTGTGGGGCCTCATTTGCATAAGGGGTCTCATTTGCATAAATATTTGCATAATGTTACCATACACTAACGTTTAGTAAACATGCCTCTTAATGAATGTATGGATAAAGAAAGACTAAAAGATTTCTACATTACTATAATCCAGTGCCAACCGCCAGGCACATTAGGAACTACTACAGACACTGCCCATTTAGAACCCATAGCAAACCCGCCATATCCTAACAGCACTACCAGGACTCACAAAGCACCATACCCTACCTATCAAAAGGCAACACTGCAAATATTAAACCAATACATTTCAGAGAATAACAATACATGACCTACTGGGGAAAGGGAACAAGTGGAAATGTCAAATAGGAATTACATAAACAGAATACCTCAGCTCAGTTACACATCACTGATTACAAAATCAGTTAGCCAGACTCCAAAGGATACAAAACACCGCTGCTCGCCTAATCACCTCTTCCACTACTCGCGATCGCGTCACTCCTTTACTTTTTCAACTTCACTGGTTGCCTGTTTCTTTTCGTCCACAATACAAAATGTTGATTCTGCTACACAAGGTTTTCCATACTGGCATTCCCTCATATCTAGCTGACTTACTTTCCTTTCACACTCCCAGGTACATCCCACGCTCTTTTCATCTCAATCGTCTCTCTCTTCCCCCTCCCTCTCGCGCTCACCTACAGTCCACCCGCCTCTCTGCCTTTTATTTTGCTGGTCCCGCTCTCTGGAATTCCCTTCCTTCCACCCTCCGTCTTGAACCACTCCACACCACTTTCAAGCACAATCTAAAAACTCACTTGTTCTCCCTAGCGTTTGATGTTCCTTCTCCCTTTGTTTGATGTCCTTCTCTGTCTGTATTTAATACCCTTCTTCCGTTTTGTTGACTCCCAGTTGTCTTCTCTCTCTTTCTTTCTGTCCTTTATAATTTTATAGCCTATATCTGATGTTTCAGTATAATTTTATTTACCTTTTTTTTTTTTTTTTGTAAATTTTATATTTATTATTATTGTATATTTCCTTTTTACCCTCCAGCTTCGTCTGGATTTTATGTGACTTATTTTTATTGTACACCGCCTTGATTATACTTGAAAGGCGGTTTTTATCAAGTTTAATAAACAATAAACAATAAACAACATGCAGAACACAGACCATCACCAAACAAGGAATCACAGTTTATTTATTTATTTATTTATTTATTTATTTATTTAACAGCTTTTATATACCGCACTTTTGACATCAGCGCGGTTTACATTTTAACAAGTTTTGTACTTAAAACATAAAAACAAATGTTAAGTTTACAGAGAACAGGGAATAAAAACATGGATAACAGGGATTAACAATTAACAGTTTAGAAACAGGGAGACAATTAAACTGGGAACCCCAAAAGCCAAACTTTGAATGTACAACAACACTGTAGAAATAAAACTATAAATTAATTTCCTCTTGTACTAAACAAAGCGCAGACGTTAATAATGCACATTTCCCAGAGCTGATATATTCCAGTTAATAAATTCAAAATAAAGAGATATCTTTCTACCTTTTGTGCATTTTTTTTCAGTTGCAATTGCTCCAGCCACTTTCTTCTGGTTTCTTTGTGTCTTCTGCTAATTCTCCATCGTCTGCTGTCCTTTTGTCCTTTCTTCTCTCTTCTAATTTTTTTCCATTCTCTCTCTACATCTGCTTTAACATACTAATCTTTCTCCTTTTGCTCTTTCCTCATTCCTATTTCATCCACTCAAATTTTACACCTCCATCTTCAATCCCCACTTACTCTCCCAATACCTAGCCAATTGTAGATTTTTCTTCCATCCCACACAAAATATTTTTTCCCTCTCCATTTCACTCTCCCAGCTCCATCCCATTCTAATCTCCCCCAATATCAGCTCCCTTCTAGTTCCAGCCCCACCCAGTATCCACTCCCTTCTAGTCCCTGCATCAGCCCATTTCCAGTCCTAGCCCCCCCATCAGCCCATTTCCAGTCCTAGCTCCCCCATCCATTTCCAGTCCTATCCAAGTCCCTCCATCAGCTCATTTCCAATACCAGCCTCCCATCAGCCCATTTCTAATCCTTTCTTAGCCCCACCATCAGCCCATGTCAAATCCTAGCTCCCCTCCACTCAGCCCATTTCCAATCCAAGCCCCCCATGCACCTACTTCCAGTTCTAGCCCCTCCATAAGTCCATTTCAATCCAAGCCCCCACCACAGCCCATTTCCAATCTTAGCTCCCCCAACACCCAATTCCCAGTCCTATCCTAGCCCCCTCCATCAGCCCATTTCCTGTCCTAGTACCCTCCCCTCACAACCCATTTCCATTCCAAGCCCCCCTCCCCATCAGCTATTTGCAGTTCAAGCCCCCCTTCCACTCAGCCCATTTCCATTCCAAGCCCCCCTCCCCATCAGCTATTTGCAGTTCAAGCCCCCCTTCCCCTCAGCCCATTTCCATTCCAAGCCCCGGTCCCCATCAGCTATTTGCAGTTCAAGCCTTCCCTGCCACTCAGCCCATTTCCAGTTCTAGGAGCCCCCCAACCCATTACCAGTCCTAGCCCCCCCCCATAGCCTATTACCAGTCCTAAGTCCCCATCAGCCCACTCTCAGTCCTAATCCCATCAGCCCATTTCCAGTCCTAACCCCCCATCACCCAATTTTCAGTTTAAGCCCCCCATAGCCCATTACCAGTCCTAACCCCCATCAGCCCACTTCCAGTCCTAACCCCATCAGCCCATTTCCAGTCCTAATCCCCATCAGCCAATTTTCAGTTTAAGCCCCCCCATAGCCCATTACGATTCCTAACCCCCCATCAGCTCACTTCCAGTCCTAACCCCATCAGCCCATTTCCAGTCTTAGCCCCCCCAGTCCATTACCAGTCCTAACCCCCCATCACCCCATTTCCAGACTTAGCTCCCCATAGCCCATTACCAGTCCTAACCCCCTATCAGCCCTCTTCCAGTCCTAACCCCATTAGCCCATTTCCAGTCCTAACTCCCACCCCAACAGCCCAGGAAAATGTTTTTAAAAAAAGCTGTCTGCTGCCGCTGCCGCCGCCGTCGTTGTGGCGGCAACGGCAGAATCAAATATCCTGCGGGGCCCCCCACTGCCCGACAGAGCCTGCCCTCCCTGCATTAGCTCCGTCTCCACAGTCGCACCGGCTTTCAGAGTGAGAAAGGAGAGTTTCTCCTTCGCGGCTCTGTTAAGCCCACGGGGGCTGATGGGAAAGTCCCATCAGCCCCTGCGGGCTTAACAGAGCCACGAAAGGGAAACTAGTCTCCATTCGCAAGCATCTCTTGCTCCCTCTCCCTGTGGGTGCCAAGAAAGGAAGTCCAGTCATGCTTCTTGCTACATTAAAATGGGGCCTTCCTCTGAGCATGTTGAGGTGGAGCGTTTCAAAAGTATGTGTGCTCTTCTTTTCCCTTACCGACTGACTGCACAGATGATCAGGTGCAGATTATGCAGATGGTTTCAACACATGTACTTTACCTGCATTTTCAAAGGTACATGATCTTGCTTTGAAAATTCAGTAAAGGAAGTGAAGACCAGGCTGCTCCAGTTTGGAGAAACGCTGGCTGACTGGCTCTGCTTTCTTGCCAGAAGGGGCTCTTGGCTGAGCTGCAGTAGGGATGTGAGACAGACGGGCACAGGCTGTGGCAGCTTTTGTGCTTCTTGAGGAGGCGGAGCTTTGTCCACAATTGTAAGATGAATTTTTGTACATGCAAAAAGTCCGAAAAACCCTAGTTTTACATTCGACTCCATGTAGTGCTGTATTGCAAAGCATAGTTATTCAAAATAACAATGGACTTCATATTTTTCATAACATGATCATAAATATATTTAAAAACAGCGCCAATTATTCAGACAGGGTAAAGAATAAAATATCCATGGTGAACAGATAAGTAATAGCCATCTTGGAAGACATGCGGAGGGTAATTATGTAACCCCCCCACCACCGCGTAGTTAATACACGTCCCCACACACACATGCTTCACTTTATAAAACAGCTGCATACCGATGTGTCATTCTCTAGGTGTGTTAATTACACCTGCCCAGAGTAGGCGTAGCTGGCTGTGCCTAGATAGCTACAGGGATGCATGAACATCGCAGTATTCTATAACATATATGTTTCCTTTGAGGCTACGCCTACACTCCATTTATGCTGTACCTCCATGCATGCCCCAATTCGGATCGAAACACAGGGCACTTCCACGCGCGCTTACAGAATCCCGCCCAGCTAAATCATGTGCGGATGTATCCACGCGTGCATGCAAATCCAGGTAAATATGGACTTGCACACATAGGGCCCGATGCTGTCCTGGATGTAGATACCCTCTGTGCGTCCGGTCTGAACCAGACGCACAGAGGGAATCACGATTCTGATCCCATGGGGCACGTCTAGCCCTGCAGGATCAGAATTGTGAACAGTCTTGCACATGCAGGCTGGGACAGCGATTCTGTCTGGCCTGCACATGCAGGACGGCACTCGGCTAACTCATTCAGGGTTTTTAAACAGAGCCATGGTGACATGGCGTATGTTGCTATGGCACTGTGGCTCCATTTAAAGGCCGCGATGCCGGCTGCCAAGGAAAAGGGTTTATTTCCTGCAGCCCAACCTCCTATCTGGCCTCCTAGGGCCAGAGTCGAGCTGCGGGAAATAAACCCTGCCCCCCCTTCCCCATCCGCGTCCCGGCAGCAGAAAAAACATACTGACATTTCGCCGGCCCCAGACGTACAGGGCTGACATTAGAATCGGCCCTGTACGTCTGGGGCTGGCAACTGCCCACTGCCCGTCCACTCTCAGCCCCTGTGCTGCCCATTCCCCGCCCACGTCTAACTTCCCCGCACAACCGGCGGGGAAGTTATTCTGGGGTAGGTGAAGTCACGAATAGTGGGGATGAACGTCCCATCGGGCCATCCATCCCCGCTATTCGTGGCTCAGAATAACCCCCATAGGCACTATGAATCTTTCCACAGCTCCCTTATAAAATCTGCCCCAAAATGTTTACCTCATGCTACAAGAAAGGACCAAAGCTCAGATCCCTATTCTTTTAAGAGAGATGGGAATTTAGATGTCTATGCTTAATAGCTCACACCACAGAATAACATTTATGTATGACACACTCCACAATAAGTATAAATTATGATAAACATAAAACATTTAGAGGTATGGCTATTAAGCCAGGCTAAATGGTTAACAAGCATTGTGGAACCTGTGTCCCTTGGGGAAACTGCTAGGTACATATGACCTAGATTGGCCACTGTTGGAAACAGAATACTGGGCTTGATGGACCTTGGTCTGACCCAGTATGGCATATCTTATGTTCTTATTGCAACTAGGTCCTATGTAGTTGCAGATAACCCAGGTTAACTGTTAACTCGGCTTAGCAGATATACCCCTTAGTGTGATGCTCTGGGCAGTGTCACTGTTTCTATATCAATTTGCCACTAGAAGGAGCTCTAGAGGATATAGGAGAGTTCTGAATGAAAGCGAGTTTATGGGAATGATGGGAGTTGTAGTCCTTAGGAGTCTAGAACTGACAGAAAATTAGATTATAGTGGGGCCAATTAGTCTTGGAGTAGGTTTGCCAACTGGCTCCAGATTGTCCCAACAGGCTTGATTCAGTCTTGGGTTTACCTCTTTGCATGGAGGGACTCATAGTCTTGCTTTTCTTATACAGTGCAATAGAAAAATCAGAACTACCTATACCTGCATATAATGAGGTAAACTCAGGACTGGATCAAGCTTGTCGGATGCATATGGAGCCAGTTGGCAACCCTTTCTGGGAGATATAATGGTTTATTTCATTTTTTATACCGTCTTTTGAAGGCACACAATATAAAATTGAAAGTGTGAAAGAAACTCCATTCATAATAGGAAGAGAAGTGGAAGAAGCAAGATGGCATCACAAAATTAGTGTCATGTCACATCTAGTATAACATCAGAGTATAGGAATACTAAGATATTCAAACAATCAGAATATCCAGATATTCAAATCAAAGCACCCAGATGGAGGGGAGAACAGCTGGCCCTCCTGCTTATCGGAGATGTCAAAGGTCCGCCTGAAGAGTTGGGGCTTCAGATCGACCTTAAATCACTTGTAGGTTGGTTCAAAGTGAAGCTGTAGACTACTCCAACAGAACAGGAGCTATGAAGAAAGAGGCAGTGTCTTGCCCTGCAGGGTGGAGGAAGATGTAGCGATTGCGATGTATGGAGCGTTAAGAGTGGGGTGGGTGAGAGAGAGTGATCAAAGCAGAAAGGTAATCCAAGTGGAGAACATTATATGTAAATATTAAGATCTTGTACTGAATCCATGCTGTAACAGGGAGCCAATGGTGATGAATTAGCAATGGTGTCACGTGATCGTATTTCCATGCGTATGACAAAAATCCGAATAGTGGTATTTTGTATTGACTGTAAACATTTGAGTTCATAACCAGGTGGACCAGCATATAGGGTGTTTCAATAGTCCATGCATGAGATGACTAGGCTCAATGGTTCAGTCGTCTGGGCAGATGGGTCAAAGAAAGATCAGATTGTGCAAAAACACCACATAGTGTTAAAGAAAGCCTTAACTGCAGCACTAATTTATTAAATGAAAGATAGATCAGCATCTAAGATTATGTACAGGTATCTAAAATGCAGGTGTCAATGCAATTAAGGAACCCTGTAGAATAGGGGTGATATTGGGAGCTGCCAGTCCCCACGGCCCCCATCAGGCATGAAGCTGTAGTCCTCTTAGGGTTTAATTAAAGACAGTTATCTACTTCTGGTGACACTGCCAAGAAAACCCAGGAGCTTCTGGGTCGCCAGGAGTCTGGACTGACTCGAAGGCACACATTGCATTGCATTGCATCATGGAGCCAGTTGGCAACCACAGTAAGATAACAGTTCATAGTATGTAGATCCGGGTTAGTAGTGTCAGTATAGGTGATGGGAAAAATATCATCGGCATAAACAAATGAAGCAATTCTGGTCTTCTGGATGAGAGTTAACAGTGGGTTCAAGAATATATTAAAGAGCAAAGGAGCAAGAACGGAGCCCTGGGATACTCCTCACATAAGTGGTTTTGCTTTGGAAGACTCCTCACCCACACGGTCCATAAATGAGTGATTTGAAAGGAAAGATTGGAAGCAGGGGAGCCCTTGATCATGAAAACCAATGTCATGATCATGAAAAACAATGTTTCTAGTCCCACAGGTGCTCCTTGTGGTCTTGGGCAAGCCACTTAACCCTCCATAGCCCATGTTCCCTGTAAAATAGTTATTTCCAAGTTATAATGCCCTGTTCAATGTAAGTTCAGTTTGTTCAATGTAAACCGCACTGATGCAGAATAGCGTGGTATATAAGAGAATATAAATAAATAAATAAATAAAGATGGGACAAGAGAAGGTCATGATTAACTAGGTCAAAGGCACAAAAGAGATCCAAAGATATAACCAGAGCCATTTTTTGACAGTCTAGTGAACTGTGAACCTCGCTGAGGAGCGGTGTTATAATAGTTTCTCTTCTATGTCTGGGGCAGAAACCTGATTGATGGGAATGATGTGTGTGAATGTGTTCAATATGATTAGTAAGCTGAGGAGAGAAAACCAAACGTTCAGTTAAATTAGAGAGAGCTTGGTAGTAAGATGAATTTAAGGGATGTAAGTTAGGCTTCCTTAAAATTGGTTGAATTAGGGTTTTCTTTCAAGAATCTAGCATTTGACAAAAACGAAGCCTATGATTGACTATCATACAAGAGATGGGCAATAAGTCCGGAGAGTGTTCTTGACTGCAGCTCAGAGCATAGATGAAGACAATTAAGCACCGAGGGCGAAGTAGACGTCTGCTGGTAAAAAGAAGAAAATCTCAGACTGTTTATAGTAAGGCAGAAAAGCCTAGAGAAGAAAAGCAGAATGAACAGCAAAGCATGACAGTTTTAGGGGAGGGGGGGGTGGGGAAGGAATACAGAGGTGAAATGTTGGCTTTGTTGTCAGAACCTGAAATGAGGTAGGAACCTAAATGCTGATAGAGACTGTGAATTAAGGAATTAAGGTGATGTCAAGGTTTTGGACAGTGACAGAAGAGTAATATCTTTGTTTTATGAAGGGTTTTAACTAGAATTGAAAGGGAGGAGTTTGGGTGGAGTGCAGGCAAAGTCACGATGTACACGTATATTTTATAAAATACTTGTCTACACACATACTTTATGGGCTAATATATATAGCTGTTGCCGAACAAGTGTACATATTTGTGGCTGCAATCTAGCCACTATTTCTGCCAGATTTCTAAATCTATTTTATAAAGGCACATATGCATCTATGGGGGGTTATTTTAGAACATTCCCACATCTAAAAAGCATTATTTACATGTGCGGATTGCTTCACACATGTATATGAGTTTTCAGACGTGGGAATGCTCACCATGTCGAAATCCCCTGGGGGGAGTGATGGGGATGGGGAGGTGGAGTAGTCTAAGCAGGCCTACAATGAAGACGTGGATCTCCCATTTCATATCGGGAATCCACATCTTACTGCAAATATTTGGATGTCAGCATTTACACCAGCCCTTAGGCAAAATAAGTGCCTGCTAACAGGGGCAGCTGTGAATGGCAGGTTGGGACCCCCATATCAGTGCCCCGATCATGGTTTCCCAACCCCGTTATGACTCTAGATACTATCCCCTCCCTACCCCCACAGCACAATGACCAAGTTGTCCCCCCAGCAGAAGGTCCAATCTAACATGCCCCCTCCCCCCCCTCTGAACAGAAGGCTCGATCCGACAGCTGTGCATTTGGCTTTGAATTTCCTGGACAGCAGAAAAGCTACAATTGTGACTACCCTTATTTGTAATTTTTATGATCTTTATGGTTTAATGCCCCTGGTGCTGGTGATTTCTGCCAAAATACGGCTATGTTGGACTTACTAAAGGATATTATTTATAAACTGTGGGAGTCCTCCCTACCCCTGCTGTGTCTTTCACAGTGTTGTTTTTTATGAGGGCGTCCCCTTCTTCGTTTTTTTGCATTTATTCTTTCTTGGATATAGATGCACACAAATAAACCTACTTTCTCTAGAATAATTTTACAAAGGCACACAGGTGCTTATATTGCATATATAATATAGACATAATCTGATTGGATTATTAAATTACCCTCAAAGGGGACCAAGATCATACTCCACATACCCTAGCTTAGAAGTGAGGTTCACGACTGCCATAGTATGCACAAAACTAACCCATTTGGAGAAACTATCCCGAGTGAATTTTCACAGTGTCACAATGCAGCCAAAGCCTGTTGGTACTTTGAGTCTGCAGACTTTTAACCAATACTGAAAAAGAAACAGTCCGCATGTTCTTTGTAACTTGCTATGGATGCAAAGAACATGCAGACAACTGTACTTGCTCTTACTGCAGGTATTTTTTCCCTGGAAAAACAGCATGCATAAATTTGAATATGTGTGCTTTTCCTCCCCCAACCTAAACCTCCTCTCAATGTGACTAATAGAACACATGTGGAGGGTACAGGGCTGGCCCCACAATTGGTTCAAGGTGTTGGTGCCCTAGGCAAACTTTAATCTTTATACTTCCGTGGCTGTCAAAATCTATTGTTTAGCTGTGAATGCCCTACTCTTTGCCGTACCACCCCCCCTCCCCTCCCCCCCAAATTTGCCCTCTTAGGTGACTGCTTGGCTTGCCTAATGGTTGGGCCAGCCCTAGGAGAGTAATTCTATAACACTGCATGCAGGCAACACATGTTGCTGTGCGCTGATTGGTGGCCTATTCTATAAAGTAAAGCACATGTGGGCTTTACGTTATAGAACAGGGGTGTATGGAAATGCCTTAACCTAGCTGCCTTAGTTACACCTGTTCTAGAGCAGACGTAGCAACCCACACCTAGGCTGCTGTAGCGACACACATAAGTCATGATATTCTATACAGCCCCCACCTGCGCAAACTCTGCCCCCTCTCCCCCCCTCTGTGTATACCCCAGCTGAAAGTACACGTGATGGGACTTATATTTGCACTTACAGAACTGTGGCACATTGTACCCGTTCACGAGCATAGGTCCTTTAAAATAGGGACTTATGTGCATTTCGTATGTGCACTGTCCTGCAAGCCCTATATAAAGTTAGCCCCATTGGGGGGCTAATAGCTGTTAGCTGTTTTGGAGGAGGGCATTTTTAGACAGTCAATTAACACAAGGAAAATATTTTTTTATCCATGTAAACAGCTTTGAAGATTGTCCTTTTAAGGAATTCAAATTCATCTATCAAAACATGTACAAACACTGCAAGAACTTTTTATCAGAAACAGACTCCATGGTTCACTTATTGCGCCAGCTGCTTGCTGGTTGCAATTTGATTCTAAGCAACACATACCTAAGTTTTCAAACATTTTCTGAATTGAGAATTCATTGGCATCCACCATCACACGCTTTTCATCCAGCATTAGGACGTTCATGGACAGCCATTTGGATGACATCCACAGTGGATGCTCTAAACAGAGGAAGAGGAAGCAGCCAATGTCACACTCAGCACTGTCTATGATCCTGCTTGTACTTAGAAACGATTCAGGCTTACAAACAGAATACAATGGTACAGAGATATACAGTACAGAGACATAAAGAGGTGTACAAAAGTATATGAAAGTGTCAGAAAGTGTACGGAAGTATATGAAGGTGTTAGGAAGTGTAAGGGAAGTACATAGAGGCAATGACATTCAAAGCCACATGGGCACCTGGGATGGATGCCCCCTGTGGCCGATGCCCCCCTTGTGGCACCGGGTGCCACCCCTCGCTGGGCCCACATGGCAGAGCCAATGCGGCAAACTTAACTTAAAAGCCATGGGCGGCTTACTCCACTGCCTCTGCTTTAGGCCTGGCGGCTGTTCTCTCCCAAGCCAAAGTCTCACAATTTGCAAGACTTCGGACAGGAGAGAACATGGCAAGCCACCCACAGCTACACTGGCTCTAACTTATGGGCCCGACAGGAGTACACTACTCTCCTAGCCAGCACCCACCGCCCTGCCCTTGGTACGCCACTATATAGAGGCATATAGACATGTATGAAAGGGTATGGATGTATAAGAATGCATACCATCTGGGATTAGTGGTGTTGGAGGAGTAACTACAGTCCAGCCTGCCTTCTTGAACAGGTCGATCTGAAAGACATTTGATGTAAAACATGGTTAGGTATAGCCTTATTAAAACACATATTCACAGATTTCTTCAGTAGATTTCAAACTTAAGTAATTCTAGCCTAAACCCAAGTTTTACTTGAGATTACAACCCAACAGAGCAAACGCTCTAAACTGAGTCTTGACCTACAAGTTCCAAGTCCAGGGGAGACCTCCTCTGCATTATAAATTCTCCAGGGAGCAGAACCTCAGAGCAATTAAGTCCCTGTCTTCAGGTTACAGAGACATCTCCACCCCAGCACATACCTTCAAATAATATGGTTTATGGTTTTATTTGACTTGATATACCGCCTTTATAATCAAAAGCAAAGCGGTTTACAAAACAAACATAAAAATTAAACAAATTTCATGGACTATTATTGAGATACACCATACAGCTAAGGTACACAAGGGGTGAAACAAAGAAAAAGGACTTCCAAATGTAAGGGGAAAAACATACAAAGGAAAAATGAGGAAATGGGAATTTATTTATTTATTTATTTATTTAACTGCATTTATATACCGCTTTTCACCGGGTCAAAGCGGTGTAACATATAACATGGGGGGGGGGATAGTATTTTATAGGGTGGGGCCATCACCAGGGACAACAATTAGTGATTTTGGGTGGACATAGACATGTACACTTCTGCTGGGTCTAGGTATTAGATCGTGTGGATAGGGTGGAAGTTCTGATCAAAGGTGCTCACGGAATAGGATTGTTTTCAGCTGTTTCTTGAATGATGTGATGTCATCGTTGTTTCTAATGTGGTTTGGTAGAGAGTTCCAGAGGGATGGGGCATAGGGTTCGAAGGCTCTGTTGCAGGTCCGTTGTGTGGATTTGGTTCTTTTGTGGGGGGACGACAATGGAGTTATTGGAGGATTGTCTGGTTGATCTGTTGTGAGATGGGCGAGGGCAGAAGGTGGTGGAGTGAGGTGTTCTGCGTTTGGTGGATAGTCTTGTGGATGAGTAGGATCGCTTTGTACTTTACTCTTGCTGGAATTGGCAGGAAGTGGAGGTCTCTTAGGATTGGGGTGATGTGATCCCGTTTTTTCGCATTCTGAATAACCCTTGCTGTGGTATTTAAGGCAGTTCGGAGGGGGATGGTGTGTGAGGCGGGTAATCCATGGTAGATTATGTTGCAGAATTCCAGGCCGTAGCTCACCACACCGACCCTTCATCTTGCTGGAATATCAAAGGTGCATTCCAATAGGAATGTCTTCAAGTCTGTTTTGAATGATTTGTTAGTGGAAGCAAGATGCACATGGGAAGGGAGAGTATTCCAAACCAAAGGAGCAACAAAGAAAAATGCGGAGTATTAAGATGACTCTAATGAGCCTTGGAGGGAGGTGGAATGGAGAGGCAATGGCAGCGAGACAGAGAAGGCATAGGAACACGTGACAAAGCAAGTGCAATGCATTAGAAAACACATCAATTTATTTTCATGCCTTGTAGGGCTCCTTTGTGTTTCATCTTTCACTGTAACCTCCAGAGCTCTTCTCTCTAGCTCCGAATCACACTACAAAATTCGCCTCTTTGAGACTGCTTTTGGATCCTGATCCCCTTAGTCTTCTGTTCACCGCCTATGTGTTTCCTTACCATGCTCCTAGATCAGTGGTTCTCAACTTAGCCCTTTGGACACACCTAGCCAGTCAGATTTTCAGGATAACCACAATGAATATGCATGAGATAGATCTGCATGCATTGCCTTCATTGTATGTAGACATCTCTCATGCATATTCATTGTGGCTATCCTGAAAAGCTGACTGGATAGGTGTGTCCCAAGGATTGCGTTGAGTACCCCTGCCCCAGGGCCGGCCCGTCCATTGAGCAAGAATGTTCTTTGCACAGGGCCCCGCGTTTCAGGGGGCCCCGCGCAAAGAACATTCTGCTTTTTTTTTTTTTATTATATTAAAAAAAAAAAAAGCTGGCTCTGGCTGCTGCCGCGGCCTCCGCAGCAAAATGGAGTGTCCCGCGGGGCCCCCTCTCCTCGCTGAGCCTCTCTGCAAGGGCTTTCAGATTCGCGAAGGGAGAGTGTCTCCCTCGCGTCTCTGTTAAGCCCGCAGGGGCTAATGGGAAATTTCCCATCTGCCCCTTTAGACGCGAGGGGCTGATGGGAAATTTCCCATTAGCCCCTGCGGGCTTAACAGAGACGCGAGGGAGACACTCTCCCTTCGCGATTCTGAAAGCCCTTGCAGAGAGGCTCAGCGAGGAGAGGGGGCCCCGCGGGACACTCAATTCTGCTGCTACCGCGGCGGCAGCGGCAGCAGCCAGAGCCAGGTTTTTTTTTAAGTTTTAAATTTGCCATAAGCCGGTAAGGGGGAGGGGTGTTAAGACTGGTGCTGGGCTGGGCTGGGCTGTGGGGGTGTTGAGACTGGTGCTGGGCTGGGCTGGGCTGGGTTGGGGGGGTGTTAAGACTAGTAATGGGCTGGGGGGGCTAGGACTGGTAATGGGCTGAAGGAGGGGGGGTAAGGACTGGTAATGGGCTTGGGGGGGCTAGGACTGGAAATGGGCTGCGGGGAGCTAGGACAGATAATGGGCTAGGGGGGGCTAGGACTGGTAATGGGCTGTGGGCTGATGGGGGCTGTCTGGAAATGGGGTGATGGGGGGGTTAGGACGGGAAATGGGCTAGGGGGGGTTAAGACAGGTAATGGGCTGTGGGCATATGGGGGCTGTATGGAAAAAGGGTGATGGGGGTTAGGACTGGTAATGGGCTATGGGGGGGTTAAGACTGATAATGGGCTATGGGGGGGGGGCTAGGACAGGAAATGGGCTGATGGGGAGGGGTTAGGACTGGTAATGGGCTGTGAGCTGTTGGGGGGGTTAGGACTGGTAATGGGCTATGGGGGGGTTAAGACTGGTAATGGGCTGTGGGCTGATGGGGGCTGTCTAGAAATGGGGTGATGGGGAGTTAGGGCTGGTAATGGCTGGGGGGGGGGGTTAAGACTGGTAATGGGCTGTGGGCTGATGGGGGCTGTCTGGAAATGGGGTGATGGGGGGTTAGGACTGGTAATGGGCTATGGGGGGATTAGGACTGATAATGGGCTTTGGGGGGGCTAGGACAGGACATGGGCTGATGGGGAGGGGTTAGGACTTGAGGTGGGCTGATGTGGTTAGGACTGGTAATGGGCTGTGGGCTGATGGGGGGGGGGGTTAGGACTGGCAGTGGGCTATGGGGGGCTGACTGGAGATGGGCTGATGGGGTTAAGACTGGAAGTGGGCTGATGGGGGGTTAGGACTGGTAATGGGTTATAGGGGGGGCTTAAACTGAAAATGGGGTGATGAGGGGTTAGGACTGGAAGTGGGTTGATGGGGGGCTAGGACTGGTACTGGAAATGGGCTGTTGGGGGGAGCTAAGATTGGAAATGGGCTGTGGTGGGGGCTTGAATTGAAATGGACTCATGGAGGGGCTAGAACTGGAAGTAGGCTCATGGGAGGGCTTGGACTGGAATTGGGCTGAGTGGAGGGGAGCTAGGATTTGACATGGGCTGATGGTGGGGCTAGGAAATGACTAGAAATGGGCTGATGGGGGGCTAGGATTGGAAATGAGCTGATGAAGGGACTCAGACTGAAAATGGATGGGGGAGCTAGGACCGGAAATGGGTTGATGGGGGGTAGGACTGGAAATGGGCTGATGCAGGGACTAGAAGGGAATGGATGCTGGGTGAGACTGGAACTAGAAGGGAGCTGATGTTGGGGGAGGATTAGAATGGGATGGGGCTGGGAGAGTAAAATGGAGAGGGGAAAAATATTTTGTGTGGGAGGGATGAAAAATCTACAATTGGCCGGTTATTGGGAGAGTAAGTGGGGATTGAGGATGGAGGGGTAAAATTTGTGTGGATGAAATAGGAATGAGGAAAGAGCAAAAGGAGAAAGATTAGTATGTTAAAGCAGATGTAGAGAGAGAGAATGGAAAAAAAAAACTAGAAGAGAGAAGAAAGAACAAATGGACAGCAGACGATGGAGAGTTAGCAGAAAACATGAAGAAACCAGAAGAAAGTGGCTGGAGCAATTGCAACTGAAAAAAAATGCACAAAAGGTAGAAAGATATCTCTTTATTTTGAATTTATTAACTGGAATATGAAAGCTCTGGGAAATGTGCATCATTAACGTCTGCGCTTTGTTTGGTACAAGAGGAAATTAATTTATAGTTTTATTTCTACAGTGTTGTTGTACATTCCAAGTTTGGCTTTTGGGGTTCCCAGTTTAATTATTGCCTTCCTGTTTCTAAATTGTGATTCCTTGTTTGATGATGGTCTATGTTCTGCATGTGTAACTGAGCTGAGGTATTCTGTTTATGTAATTCCTATTTGACATTGCCACTTGTTCTCTTTCCCCAGTATTCTCTGAAATGTATTGGTTTAATATTTGCAGTGTTGCCTTTTGATAGGTAGGGTATGGTGCTTTGTGAGTCCTGGTAATGCTGTCAGGATATGGCGGGTTTGCTATGGGTTCTAAATGGGCAGTGTTTGTAGTAGTTCCTAATGTGCCTGGCGGTTGGCACTGGATTATAGTAATGTAGAAATCTTTTAGTCTTTCTTTATCCATACACTCATTAAGAGACATGTTTACTAAAAGATAGTATATGGTAACATTATGCAAATATTTATGCAAATAAGGCCACTTATGCAAATGAGGCCCCGCACCGAGTCTCCGCACATGGCCCCGCACCCCCCTTGGGCCGCCCCTGCCCTGCCCTAGATTTATCCTAGTCCCTAGCTGTTGTGTTGTCTTTCTTGACTAGACTGCAAGCTCTGATGAGTAAGGACTCTCTCTTACATGTCTCTATACCACGCTGTGTACATCTTATAGTGCTACACAAATAAGTAGCAATAGTAGTAGTAGTTATAATACTGCCTCCTCCTTCCCAGAGATGTTCATAGACAAGAAATATTTGGTTAGTGTTTGTTTTTTTGATGAATTTTTCAGATTTGTGGATGTTTTTTGGTTAGTTTCACACAGTCATTTTAATAGGGTGTTTTTAGTGCATGTTAAATTGATTTAACATGCACTAAAAATTAATTAAGGTGCCCCAGTCAGTTAGGAGCATGTTTACTATAGATCACACTGGTAGCATGCATTTGGACTGCAAAACCTGCACAGATGCCTGCACCAACTTCAAGGGGCAGGTGCATCAATTCCCCTTGCGAACATGTGGCACCATGTAAGCCGGCATGTGGGTACACTTATTGCCACCCACTGAAGTGCACCCACACTAACAAAAACAATCATGGTTAGTGTGTGTCCGTGCTAACCATGATGCGCCTTCAATGCCTCTATTCTACCCCAACTCACGTTGTCTCTGCCCAATCATGCACTAACCTACTAGCAGGGGCACTGCACTAAATTTTAGCACAACGTGCTTACTACAAGATGTACCTCATGCTAGCAGTTAACACAGTTTAGTAAATATACCTCTTAGTGTGCTTAAATCAATTTAACGTGCAATAAATTTTTTAAGGCACACTAATAAACTGAATGCTCACTAGTGAAGGGATACCACTCCTTCCCTTCACAGTCTCATTCCCAGTGTAAGCACTGGCACATCCCATTAAACCGCTGCATATCTGCTGCACAAGGAGCATTTGCATAATGGGAAAGCTCTAAATCAAATCTTCTACATATCTGATACAGTAAGACCTTCAGGGACTTAGATTAGTTAGCTATATTGAGGAGGGAAGCAAATATCTCAGCAGGGCTAGCACTACTATGGCATTTCCAGTGGTAATGAGCATTTCCTGTTTCTCATAAGAAACAGGAAAAGCTTACTACCACCTTTAGAAATGCTGTGGTCCAGCAGCTTATAAGATAGCAGAGCTGCGGGAGCAGAGAAGTGTTCTCACGGCCTCTGTCAAGCAGCGAATCAGTGAGGCGTGGCATTAACGGCAGCAGATACAGGAGGGAAGGAAGGGGCTGTAAGGGAGCTAACACAAGGGGGGAGGGGAAGGGACCTGAAAAGAGGGGAAGGAAATGGCTGTAAGGGAGATGACATGGGGGGAAGTTGGGGCTTCGAAGGGAGCTGACAAGGGGAGGAGGGGAAGGAGGGGGCTGGAAGGAAGCTGACACATGGGGATGGGACTTGAAGGTGGCTGGGTAATGGGGGGAGAGGCTGGAAGGGAGCTGAGGGACTGGAAAGTGGCTGGGTAATGGGGGAGGGGGCTGGAAGGGAGCTGACACCTGGGGATGGCACTGGAAGGGGGATGGACAGAGGGGAAAGTGACTGGAAGGGAGCTGACATGCGGGGGGGCACTGGGAGTGGAAGTAAGCTGAAACCTGGGATGGTATTTGGACTAGAAGGGGTTGGACAGTGGGGAAGGAGGGAGGACTGAAAGGGAATGGACACCAGTGGCGATGCTGGGAATGCAAGGGAGTTGACATTCTAAGGTACTGGGAGGGGAGGATTGGAAAGGAGGCTGTCACTGGGGAGGATTACTGGGACTGAAAATAGGCTGAGGGAGGTACTGGGGCGTGAAGGGTGATGATGCTCAGGCTAGACAGGAAATGGGTTTATGCTGGGGTGAACTGGAAAAGAACTGGAACTGGAAGGGAACTGATGCTGGTATATGCTGGGTCAGGTGGGGAGGTAGGGAAAAGAGGCAGAAACTAGGGGAATGAAAAGAGAGAGGGGGAAGATACAGTGTGTGTTGGGGGGGGGAAGAAATACCACTGCTGAGTGTCGACTGACTCAACGGAGCAGAGGCAGGGAGGTCGGGCTGGCGCAGGCCTGGGACTGTGAAACAGGCAGGCCTGGACAGTTCACTCTGCCTCAGCATAATAGATGGAGGGAAAGAGAGACACTAGATGCAGGACCGGCCCAAGGGTTTCTGCCGCCCTAGGCAGAAACCCTGGCCTTGCTACTCCCCCCAGCTGCTGCCGCCCCCCCCCCCCCCACCTGCTGCTGATTCCGTCTTGAGAGAGGGAGGTGGGCAGCGGTAGTATTTCAAATAGGGGCTGCAAAAAGCCGCTTTTATAAATTCTGCTGTTGCTGCTGCTTGTCTCCCTCCCTAAATGGAATCAGTGGAAGCTGGGTGGGGGGTGGCATAGCCAGTCATGTGTGCCACTTCTGCTGCCCAACTGGGCCAGCTGCCCTAGGTGGCTGCATAGCTCGCCTAGTGGACGGGCCAGCCTTGACTAGATGGGGGGTGAGAGATGATGGACATAGAGGGGGAGAGAGAGTGAGCAAAAGACTGGGGAATAATGGACCAGGGAAGAAGAGCTGGGAAATGGGAGGACTGGGGTGAAGGTTGGAAAGTAGTAGGTAGATGGCTAAAAAAGAACGAGATAGTAAGGAGTAGTGAAATGTGGGTGGACAGAGAGAGAGAGAGAGAAATAAATGGAAGAAAGCTGAAAGGAAAAAAATCAATATCCAAGATGGAAGGAAGTGAAGAAAACAAAAGGAGAAACAAGAAATGGCAGATGGACTATAGATCATAAAAAGAGAGCTAAAGCAGAAGCCTTAGATCGGGACCTGCATGATCAGAGAATAAAATGGTCAGACAACAAAGGTAGAAAAATTAATTATATTTTCAATTTAGTGATTGGACTTTGCGCTATCTTTATATTTTACACAGTATGGGAAACTGCATCACTTTTTTATCTAGCGTTGCACCACATGCAGAGTCTCACTTCTTGGGATTTCCTTGTAATTTTTGTCTACATATTTTTATTTTTACTTTAGTTTGTAGTCACTTATTCTACATTTGGTGAGGGTCTGTGTTCTGTGTTGGTGACAGAGGCCAGGTGTTTTGTTAACATGGAGTTTGTACATAGGGATCTATATTGCAGTAATATGATATGTTCAGCTTTTCAAATAGGTATATGGATGTTCTAGGGCCCGTTGCAGTATTTATAATGCTGCTTTTTTCTGGGTAAGCCATTAGTTGTATGAGTTTTGTAAGTTTATGCTGGTATAGTATGGTAGATAGTAGGGTTCCATCTTAGCTCCACTCATCTTCTCTCTCTATACCCAATCCCTTGGCACCCTTATCTCTTCCCATGGCTTTCACTATCATCTCTATGCCAATGACTCTCAAATCTATCTTTCTGCACCTGTTATCTCTCCTGATATCCAGTCTAAGATCTCACTCTGCCTCTCTGACATTGCTGCCTGGATGTCCCATCGCCGCTTAAAACTAAACATGGCCAAAACTGAGCTTCTTATCTTTCCCCCGAATGCTTCCCCTCCTCTTTCCCCTTTCTCTCTCTCTGTTGATAACTCTGTACTACTCCCTGTTTCTTCAGCATGTAACCTTGGTGTTATCTTCGATTCCTCTCTCTCTTTCTCTTCACATATCCAGCTCATTGCTAAAACTTGTCGTTTCTTTCTATACAATATTTCCAAAATTCGCCCCTTCCTCTCTGTTGACACCACTAAATTGATTGTCTACCCCTTAATCACCTCCCGTTTTGATTATTGTAACGTTCTCCTTGCCAGCCTCCCTGCAAGCCACCTCTTTCCTCTTCAGTCAATTCAACACTCTGCTGCTCGACTCATTTTCCGCCAGTCTCATTTTTCCCACATCACTCCTCTCCTCATGCCGCTTCATTGGCTTCCCATCCGTCTCCATATCCAATTTAAACTTCTCCTCCTGACCTATAAATGTATTCACTCTTCTGCCCCCCAGTACCTTTCATCTCTCATCTCTCCTTACACCCCCTCTCAGTTGCTTCGCTCTTCTAACAGTCTTCGCTTATCTGTGCCCTTTATTCGTACTACCAATTCCAGACTTCACTCCTTCCAACTGGCAGCACCCTTTGCTTGGAATAGTCTTCCTATCTCTGTGCGCTAGGCATCCTCCCTGGCCATTTTCAAGTCCAGACTAAAATCCCACCTCTTCACTATTGTTTCCGTTCCTGTCTTACCCTATCTTGATCTCTCTATCAACATTTGCTTACTTTGTCCTGTAAATTTTTGTTATTTGTATTATGTAACTTATTTTTTTTCTGTCTTATTAGATTGTGAGCTCTGATGAGCAGGGATTGTCTTTCTTCTATGTTTGTACAACGCTTCGTATGTTGTGGCGCTTTATAAGTCTTTAATAATAATTTATTTAGCTGTATTAATAAAATTTATTTAGCTGCAATAATAATAATAATAGATTTGGCCTTGCAGATCTTTGGTGACTTTTGTAGGGTTTTATATTAGTTCACAATATGTCTGGTACTGGAGAATGTTTATGATGTTAGTGAGGTAACCAGAATTAGATTTTTTTTTTGGACTGTCACAGCCTGTTTGTATGATGCTAAGTATTTACTGCTAAGTAGTTATTTTTATTCTGGCTATGTATTTGCCCTTTCACTGCAATTTTCTTACAACATTGGATCTGAAGGAGAAATACTAGCATCATGTGAAAAGAGTTCACAAAAGGGTTTTGGGAAAAAGGAGGGTGGGGTGTAACCAACATTAGTAATAATGAGGGAGAGGGCGCCGATTTATACGTTGCAAGGGGGTGCCAGAAACCCTAGCACTGGCCCTGCATTTCAGTATTGGATGAGATTGCCTCATGGAAATTAAAAGGTAATCCTTAAAAAGAAATCTCCCCCTGATTAAATGACCATTTCAAAATTAAGAAAGCCTCCTATAGGAAGCTTGAATAAAACTGGAGAATTTCAAAATGTTCAGCGCATAGATCAGAAGGGAAATCTTGTATTCAAGAATGCAAACAAAATTGAAGAGTTGTGAAAAAGAACTATTTTGCTAACCAAATTGCACAGGCCAAAAATGGATCAAGAGAATCATTTAAAATTGTTAAGAGACTGTTGAGATCCTTAGAAGTTAGAGTTAGGCCTCTACAAGAGGTTCCTGCTACTGATGCTTTGGCCCCTTTATTGATTCCAAATATAGAAAATGTAGAGCTTCAGTTCTGGTTGAGTTTCATCTTGGAGAAAGATGTGAAACTGTCATTGATAGGATTATGCTGTATGGGAATTCTGAGTCTGATATAGGGGAGAGGGGAGTATTGAGGAATTGTACTGATTTTAAACCAATCACCTTTTTTGGAGGGTAAGACATCTGTAACCAAATTCAGTAAGAGGTTTTGTGCTTTGGACTCCTGTTCTCTACCCTATTCAGAAATTAACCCAACTCAAAAGTGCATTGGTTTATACAATTTATTCATCTGACTTTGTTGGGGGCTAGATGTCTGATTGAAATGTGGAAAATAATGCTTTCCCCAGGGTAAGAAGACCATCTATGGATCTAGGAGAATTAAGCAGTTGTGGACCTATTGCCAGCATTCCATTCTTGGCCAAATAATTGGAGGCCATTATGGTGGCAGAATTATAACATTTTCTAGATTATTATAATTTCCTGGATCCTAATCAATCAGCGTTTAGGAAGCAGTTCAGCATGCAAACAGTTTTGATTGCCCTTTTGGAAGAATTAAGGCCAATTCTGGTTAAGGGTGGTGAAAATCTGTTTATGTAGCTTGATTTGTAGAAACAAATGGGTATACTCAGTGCCTTGTATTTTTTCTCAGCCTGCAAAATGCATTTTTGCCCCAGGTCAGAAAAATATTCAGTTATGTCTCACAAAGATTTACCTTTGTTCATGATGTTTTGCACTCCTCTGACTTTCTTAAAGTAAGAGATTCTTGCAGCTATAGCAAAAATCCTTAACAAACTAGACCCTTAATTTGGAGACTGCTTTGAAGTGAGGACTTTCAGTTATTTATGACTTGTGATCACCATACCTGATGACAAGGACGATCTGGATTGGACAGCACAAGGCCAGGCCCGATAATATTAAAGGTGGCATCAATGTGCATTGGGTTAGGGTCTTTAAAAGAGATTATGTGCACTCTATAATCTGGAGCTAAATGTCTGCGCATCCACTCAATGCCCAGATAGTTGGTAACCTGAAAAACAAACCAAAAATTACCACTGAAGAGCTTATTTCCATATAAAGCAACATCACACAAGATACTTGGAGATGGGACTGTTCTTACAAAATGACCAGTTAACTTCTACATCACACAATTTAATGCACTGTTTTAAAACAATTCTGCCATCAGACCAATTTAAATACTGTCTTTAGGGCCCAGTCACTAGGCAGACTAGGTGTTGACCTAGGGTGGAGCCAAAGGAAAAAAAATCAAAGCCAGACTTCCGCAATAGAACAGCTAGCGTAACAAAGGAGCGGAAGGAGCCCATGACATTTTGGCTTGGATTTGGGCTCTACCACTAAATATGTTTCTTGTTCATGGTCTCCTTCTGCTCCTTTGTCATGCTAGTTCACCTAGGGTAGCACACTTTGAGGGGTGACAGTGGTAGGCCAGGTAAAGTTGCGGGTGACCCTTTGAACATTCACATGCTGCTACCTGCTCTACCTCCACTGGAGCCAACTCAGCCCTGCCTAAAAGCAGCACATCGCAGTGGTGGGCCTTTGAACACTCACATGTATGCTTAATGCCTACCGCATCTGCATCCTCTGACATTCACTGTCAAAGGGGATGGGATATGCAAGCTTTAAGTGAGCATGGCTGGTCAAAGGCCCACTGCCTCGCTCTGCTGCTTTTAGGCAGGGCTCTGAAGAGGGGTAGAGCAGGCAGCAGTGTTGGAAGCAGTAAGAGTGGAAGGTAAGAGAGGTGAAATGCTGGAGACCTCGGGGGAGGGGGGGAAAGATAAATGGAGATGCTGAAAAGTTGTGTGTGGGGGGGGGGGGAAAGAGGTGAGAAGAGGAGATGCTGGACACCTGTGGTGGTGGTGGGGGAAGGAGAGAAATACTGAACACCTGGGGAGGCAAGGTAAGAAGAGAGATGCCGGAGACCTGGAGAGGGGGGTTGGGAAGGGGAGATGCTGGACTACGGGATGGGTGGGGCAGGCAAAGGCGCATAGCCAAATGTTTGCCTAGAGCGTCAGATACTCTTGAGTTGACCCTGACCATGTTGCAACTGTATTAAGTCAGGTTCTAATGCTATTCTCTGCAATATATGAATTTTTGGCTTGGTTTTGGGTAACGTTTGCCAAAGAAATATCAGAAGACTACTTTAGAGAAAAGGATGCACCCTGCTAATTGGGTTTCAGAATATACATTATTAATATGCATGAGATCAATCTGCAAATACTCCAAGCCCCATTGTATGCAAACTGATCTCATTCATATTCATTGTGCATACCCTGAAAAGCCAGTGGCAGGGCATGTCCCAAAGACTGAGTTGATAGCCCCTGAGAGAAGCATGTTTTTTCTTACCTGGCTTCTTTGTGCAAAGATGTCTCTCCCAGCTCTTATGAAGTCGGCAGCATCAAAGCAAGGTTCAAATTCAGTAGTGACAAATTTTCCCTGAGCGGCCAGTTTATGTCTGTCTTCCACAGTACGGATCGGGTAGTCCTAGAGAGAATATGGGGGGCAGGGGGTTATGAACAACATAGTTAAGCAATATGGGACAAAACAGTTTTTTTTAAAAAATGGAATGGTCACTAAAGTTGTTTAAAGCTTTAGGCAGGAAATGTCACAGCCAAAAGATGGCAACTGTCTTACTGTCATTGGAATGTGGTCACTTCACATCCAATGGTTACATCATGGATCTCAATGTATCCACACTGCTGACCTATTCTATGCAATGTGTTTAAGCATTTATTTACTTTAAAAGTACTTATATACTGCAATAAAAGTACTTCTATAGTGCATACGGTGGTGGTTACCATATACCATGTATATTCAACCATGATAACCATATGTGTATCGATGCTAAATAACATAGCATAGCATAGTATATGATGGCAGCTACAGACCGGTATGGTCCATCTAAATATATGTATTAGTTTAATGTGGTGGCCGCTGAAAATTGGCCCATAGATAACTATTTCCACTTTTTCATTCTGCTACCAATGAATGATATTTTGAGCAGAGTTTGAAGTCATCTTCACAGGAACTGTCAGACTGTTAAAGATTTGGTACCACACAACATTCCAAGCTGTGCTAGTCTATAGCCATAAACAGATCACCTCAAAATTTTCTAACTAGGTATGAGGTGCAGTTAGGAGGAGGTTGTTTGCCACAGGAAGGGTTTTCATCTCTAGATTGCATGCTAATTCTTACTTTTAAACAATGGTGATATTTTTTACAGGACCAACAAACAAAAGTGTTGTAGGACCTGCGATTTCAAGACATCATAGACCTTGCCTTCGCACCTAAGGTTTTCTCCAGAGCTAATGTGATTATCGGAACTTCTCTACAATAATGGTGTAAGAACACTTCAAAGAGAAAAGCGGTGGGAGAGGGGTGAAATCTTTTCTAAAATTTATTTTCTTCGGAACCTGGCTTTAGAAAAAAAGACCTCAAAACCCAGAATTACAAAATACTTTGAATCTGCCTAAAAATTCTTTAAAAACTCTCCTGCTGGAAAGTTCAACACTGATAAACCAGGGGAAACAAGGATGTTTGGCCTATGGCTTAAGGAGTGAGGTATGAGGCAGGAGTATCATGAGTTCAAATACTGATCTGCCACAGGGGCAAGCTGATTTATTAAAGATGGGCCAGTGCAAAAAACACATCAGATTTATGAAAAAAAAAGGCCATTATTTCCAAACACTGCCCCAAAAATGATGATAAATAAGCCCAGGGCTTTCATGAGAGGTGAACATGCAAGGTGACTGATACATGAAATGAAATGGGTTCCAAGCTCTGGGTCTTCCAGGCTGCCCTACAGTCAGTCTGAATCTACGAGCAATTAAGTCTAACAGGAGGGAACGCCCAAAGCAACCTTTGGACTGGGTGCTGTTTCATCCTGAATGAGACCTTATCTCGGTTAGATTAGATTACAGGCATGTCACTTGGAGAACAATTTTATAACAGGCCATCTAACGTATATATGGAATATTTGCAGAAATAAAGCGAGTTTTCAAAGAGGAAGTAAGGGTGTTCCCTGCGAAAAGTACATGCACACTTTGACACTTGATATTTAGTGTGCACACATTTTCAGCTTATTACAGTATATGAACGTACAAGCTTATGTTATAAAGTATGACTATAAACAGGACTTCTGATCCTAGGAGTTTATTGTTTGGCATATTAGAGGTTTATTATTTTTGAGGCATGTACTGTAGGTGTCTTCCCAGGGTCCAAAAAAATAGGCATTTATCAGTGTATCTGCATCCTGAAAAAAAATGTGGCTTTTTAAGTGGATTCCCGATGGATTTCATTCAGTGACCTAAAACAATTTTCCAGCACCAGCTCTTCTCCTCCAAGCCCCGGCAATAGCATCAGCCTCACCCCTCCTTCTCTAAACCCCAGCCCCAGCATCAGCCTTCCCAGCTCTAGCCCCCCTCTTCCTGCCTTCCAGAGTGGGGGTGGGAGCTTCTCTTTAGGCTGCTTTGTCCAGCTCCTCTTCTAGCACTGAAGGAGGATTTATAATGCTAGAACGGCCTGTTCTTGTGTTTTAAATCTTACCTGGCTTCTTTGTGCAAAAATGTCTCTCCCGGCTCTCATGAAATTCTTGTTTTAAATCAGCTCACAATGCCAGCAGAAGAGCTGTGCAATGCATCACAGAGCAGTAGGAGCAAACTCCTAAGCTCCCAGGGCTGCAAAGATGCACCGGCAGCAGTGGCCAACTTCAGTGACATCATGCAGTTGCAATGGCAGCAGCTAGATGATGCTATCAGATGACATCAGAGGAGGGTGAGTTTTGGGGGTTTTCAATTATAACTGGAAACATCAATTTCCCCATTGGAGAGTGGGGGCTTTATTGTGGTTACACAGGAACTGAAAATCAGAAGCTTACAGTTATAAGGCTAATCCTTTCTCAACCCAACTTGGCCCTGGGAAGGTATCTGCTCAGTTCAGATAAACTTAAATGTGTATATATATATATATATATATATATCTTTATTTATCTTTATCTTTATTCATACATTTGATAGACAGCCCAAGCAAAATCATCAGGGCAGTTTACAACAGGATAACATAATCACTGCAAGTCAGAAAGTGGAAGGAACGCCATTGGTAGGCAGGACAGGAAAGAGGTTACATAGCAGAGAGAAAAGCACTTAGGGAGAGAAAAGGGGGAGGAAGTAGTCAAATCAGGACTGTGGGAGAGGTAGGTCAAAAACAACATGAAAGAGGTGAGTTTTTAAAAGGGCCCTGGAGCTCTGAAAGGAGAGTTCTGAGCACAATGTGGGAGGGAGGGACTTCCAGAGGGCGGGACCTAGGAAGAAAAAGGCAGATAGGCTGTGTGTGCATACGTTTATATGCATATCAGAAAGGAGATTTTATAAACACCTAGCTCTGCACATAAAACACTGTTTTATCCATGGAAATGACTTTTATAATTGGCCCCTTGCTCACCCTCTGCCTCGGTTTATATCCAGCTATGATAGGTAATTATAACACTCTTCCTGCTTCCTTTGGGATCTATCATACAGATCAAACATCAAAATGCTTGGCCGTCAGACTTTCTACACCAGATGTGGCTGCATGTTTTTGACAAACTGTAATTGGGATATTGCATGGATGAAAGAAACTAGGAAGATGCAGGAACAAGATTTTTAAAAAGCAGGTACCTGATCGTAGAGTTCATTGGACATTGTGGGCTTGGGTGCAGTTGTCCACTTTGCACCTCGGCGAAAATACTCCTTTATGAGTGGCCGGTAAGCTCTATATTCAAAGAATCGAGCACGCCAAGCCATTGGAGCCTCGATGATTTCATTCCCAACCACCAGCAGAATATCCCTGGGCATGGCAGCATACAATCCTGATTCCAAGGAAAGCAGGAATTTAACAAACATTGATAATGATTAGGGTTTGCAACAGACATTCCAACCCACATACGAAGCTTGCAACCAACACAATCTGTCAGAGACAGCACTTTGTAAGTAATAAACCTTTATACACAGCTGCTCAGTTGAACCTTAATTAGTGCTAAAACCAGAGTTGCTCATGGTATAGGAGGCACTGAGGCAGCTATCACATTGTCATTCTTGATAGGATGAATGCCCATCCTGCCCTACCAGTTGCAGCTCGTATGCAGTTTATACAGGAAAGCTGTGGTACCACCACGTGCAGAGTGATCATATGCTCTTCCAAGAATAATTATTTTCCACTACCAGTTGCTCTAAGCTTAAATCGATGCAGCCACTTCACTTAGACACTTTACTGGCATTCAGGGCCGGGCCATGAGCTGGGCAAGTGGAAAGGGAGCTGATATCATTGCTGGGTTTTCAGGAGGTTCAAAAAGAGTGAGTTACTGCCTGCAGCTGGGTTGGAGGGGGGGGGGGGGGAGGGCACCAGATTTGTTAGTCACACAGTCCGCACTTCTAGCTTGGTACGGTCCTGCCAATTCATATCAATTGTTTTCAGTTGTTACGTTTTTTAGGAAAGACTTAAGGAAGGGAGATGTGTTAAGTTATCTCCTGTGATTTTAGACTTTGTGGAATCACACAAAAGGGAAAATTTTAAGTGGAAAGAATCAAAATCTAACATGGAGACCATGGGGGCTAGTTACTAAGATGCATTACTAATAGTTACTGATACTGCATTTTACCACAGTTTAATTTACAGTGGCAATCGCTAACCTGTGGTAATTCAGTACCACAGGTTGGTAATTCCTGAAATCAATGAATAACACAACTTACATTCAGTCTCACAAGCTGCATTATTTTTCCATCCTGGGAGCATCAGTCACCAACACATGGCCTGATGCTTCAGGGGGCCACCTTAAAGGGCTGGGGGGTTTCTAATATGCCATTCCCTCATTCCCATGCCAATACAGACTCCCTGATCAGACCCTCTCCAACAGACACCCCTCCTCCTCCTACCCACCAGAGACTCCTCACCTCCCCTTGAATAGGCACTCCATTATCACCCCTAGTTCTAACCCTTTCTGGACCTAAGAAGTCTATTCTTGGTGTCAAGTAGGATGGAGGCACAAGAGTGATCCTCATTTCGCTCCTGCCCCTAAAGCTGCTGTTTTCTAAATGGTGACGACTGACCTCTAGAGGTAACCTCACGATGCTACCACTAAGGGTCAAGATGCCAAATAAGGGTGCATGCTCTCTGTTTGGCAGCTTGACCTCTAGCGTTGAGTGCAAGTATTAGAAAACCTCCAGCCTCCAGGAACATCAGGCTGTGCGTTAGTGACCCAAAGCTCTCAGAGAGGAAGAGTAATGCCAGCTCAATGCTAGCATTACTTTTTCATAACACAGGTTGTGAAGTTCAATAGAAACTGTGTTCTGTGATTTTCATGCATTTGCATGCTTTACATTTCAGTATTAACAGGCATTCATTAAGGTAAAATAATGCATGATTTTACCATTATTTTGCAGATACTGTGCATTATTCCTAAACACACTTTAGGAACTACCCCCTCATATGCCCTAATCATTCTTTCAGAATTATCCTAGTTAGTGCTATAATGTGTTTTATTCCTCACCTGTTTTAATTTAGCAAACGCCCATTTAGGTTGAATGCATTTATTTCACTCCTGAAATAATTATTTTTGTATCTTGACTTCACTGAATAAAGGCATGCTTAAATTTAGGTTTAATTCCAGGGGTTACTTGCAGTCAATTAATATTAATAGTTTGCAATAATACGCATGTAAAAATTCTATTTCTCCCTAAAAGAACTACTGTGGAGTCTATAACAGATTGTCATGTGACTTTTCTTCAGTTGTTATGGCTAGTTGTTTTGCATATGAATTTCAGTCTTTCTCTGAGCCAAGGCAAATAAAATAACATTTTGGTTTAAAAGGAGGCAATTATTTTTGTATTCTTTGTCCTTATTTTGCCTTTTAGTATAATTTAATAATGCTTAATTTCAGAAATTAAGTCTTCTTAATTATCTTGATTTCCCACTTATTAGTAGTTTTTCTCATTCTCTGCATAATAACTTGACTTCTTAGGGTATTATATTTACTTTGAATTTTGTTATTTAGCTGATTAGAAAAAGAACCAAAGTGTATTAGTTTAACTCAAAGCTCAGAGTACATTGTGACATCACACCTAAGAATGTGAATTGACAGCACAGAGAATGTTGAGAACAATAGAGAGGATACTAGAAAATCAACCACAGACACTGGCTAAATTGACAAAGAAAAAGATGAATATATCTAAGAAGAAACCAAGAGCTAGATTTACTAATGAGCACAACTATGTTAGCACGCGCCAATGCACATTAATGTGTGTTATTTACCCCAGGTCCGATTTTTAGCAATGAGACTTTTATTTATTAATAATACACATTAATGGCAAACAACATCACACACTTTAATAAATCTAGTCCCAAGTTATCACCTGAAGAATCTGTATTATCTTGACAAACAGTTCAGGAGTCAAATTAGATTAAACATAAGTTCACTTGGGTCACAATCAGCTTACCTGAAGACTCAAAATCAGGCGTGTTATACCTTATTGACCAGTCGATCGTTTCAGGTCTCCTAACAATTACTCCCTCCATTTTCAGAATATTACACATTTCCTCAATTTCAGCAACTGCCTTCTTTAAATGTTCCTTGGGGAAACTTTGGCCTCCATATTTCTGATAAAATGGCCAATATTTGTCATATGTGTTTGCCTAAAAGAGAAGTAGATAGATCAATGGCATACAACATATCGAAGGACCTTTAGGACATCTACTGAAAAATTACAACTTTGATTTATCTTACACTAGTTTAAACGGTCGCCATAGCTGTGTCCCATCTTTGCCAATCAGGAGGGGGCAGGGCAAACCTCTAGCCTTTGGTCCCTCCCCTGAGATTTTGATAAAGTCAACAGTCATGATCATTTGAACACCAATAGTCCTGTAAAAATGCATAACTGGTCATCATACTTTTCAATATTAAACTTTGCTTTGTGTGTATGTGTGTGTCCGCTCTTACCAGGTAAAAGAATATGCTGATGGCTCTTTGAGTTCATATGGCTGTCAGGATCTAGCTACTACTCTTTGCTGCCCTCCCAGAAGCTGCCACCATAGGCAACTGCCTCGTCTAGGCTAATGGTTAGGCCAGCCGTGGGTAGGGAGCTGCTATGGAAGGAACGTCTGTCTCTCTGCCATCTATCCCTCACACCCAATCGATTTCATCTTGCAGGAAATAAGCTGCCAGGTATAACATTTCAGTTTAAAAGATTTAGATCATCAAATTTCTGGTTGCTGAATGAAGTCACACAAAAGGCATCTGTGGCTGTATCAGTCCTTTAATTAAATTCCTCTCTCCCTCCATCTCAGAAAAACTCATGGACTTGTCAGCTTTTCACATTTCATCAGTTGTCAAATATGGTCATGCACATGAACCTCTAGTTGAGCTGGTAACATAGTTTCTCTTTCTAAATCCATTGAGCTTATTTTCTGTGCATATTCCATAATCTGTGCCTAAGGTTCTTTCCCCTTTCCTGTTAGCAAGCCTGCAGAATATGCACTGCAATAGAAAAGGACAATTGAGGGGAAGAAGAGTGAGACGGCTTATATACTTCTTGAAACAGTCTCTGTGTCCCAGTGGAACCTCAAGCTACATGCTGTATGTGTGCAGCATGCCTAATCTACTGTCCTTTCCCAAGAAGTGTGCACAACAGCTGCTTCGTGTCATTCCCCTAGTCAGCAAATAGATAACCAGTGATGTCATGCATCCAGTTTTCCTTCTCTACGAGGTGATCAGATTACTGACTGTGCAGAGCCAAAAGTCACTCCTCTCTTCCTAAAAGACGTTCTATGCATTACATTATATCACTACCTGATACACATCATGTAATTATTCAATCACAATAGCTTTGTATATTTCATGAGAGAAAGATTGAAAGTGGCAATTGAAATGGCATGATAGATTGGGGATGTGCTATTATTTTAGGACCATAAGAAAGCCTCACTGATGTTTGTTATATTATTTTGTGTTTCTTCTATACCGCTCTTACAAATAATAATCTCTTCAGTGTGGTTTGCAACTAAACATCACAACCCATAAACATGTAATGCTCCCATTCCCCCCATTAACACAACCCATCTGAAACATCAAAAAACGAATGAAATATTGTCATGTTAACATGTACTAAAGTGTTTTAGCTTATGTTATTCCTAACATTTAGAAAAGTATATATAATTTTGAAATATAGTACGTGCTGAAAGGAAATGAATAATAAATGGGAAAATTAAATGGTAAACATCACAAAACTGAAATGACAACTTTTTCCATGCCCAAGTCCACAAGATATAAAAAAGTTAGTGAAGTAAGCAATGCCTTATGTATATGGTGCACTTAAATTCTTCTATAACATACATATCTAGACTAGCTTCCTAATTTATTAAGCTTTCCTCACCTAACGAATGGAAGAAAAGGCTTAGGGTCTGGTTTACTAAAGCACGCTACCCAGGTAGCATGGGGTTAGTGTGCATTTTTGGCACCACAATGCAAATTAGCACAGGCCTCTGCACTAAAATATCCATGTTATCGGGGCAGCATGCATCTGCATGGCACCTGAGCGGGGCATGGGCATGGGCATGGGCATGGGCATCCCCCCCCCCACGGTGCCACTAGCATGGCCTTGAACACCTGGTGCTTGGCGGGGAGCAACTACTGCCAGCGCAATGGGTTGTGATACTTGCTAAATTCAGGGGGATGGTTGTCCCTGCCCCACCCACCCTGCATCTAGTATAGTGCCCCATGTTAGTAATGTGGCCTCTTAGTGAATCAGGCTCTATGAGACTCACTATTTTTGGTTGTACAGCTATGATTCATCTCATGGAGACTACCCACCACAACAGTACTAGCATCTCAAACAGCTACTAGTGGTATTGTAGCAGGATTTGTGTTCTTTGCTTTATTGTCAGACCACTAACAAGTTGCACATTTCTGTGGGATAAGTCACAAATGGCTGTGGGCCTATGAAGAAATTTAGAGAACCCAGAGGGCACATCTGGGGGGCATCACAGACTGACCACAAGACTCTGCAATTGTTAAGTTTGCACTATTTTACATTGCATTGTAAATCAAAAAATATCCCCACCAAGTACATTGTGGTTACTTAAATATTTTACCAGTTCATCAGGTATTATCTATTTCTCCTTAAAAGAACTACTGTGGAGTCATGCCTTATTTTAGAAACTTGCACATGCCCAAAATGGACAGCAGTGGCAAGGTCACATAGATATCCCCACGACAACATTTTAGGATGGGGACATCTATCCCATGCATGCAGCATACACGTCTCTGCTTGCTATTTTGCAAGAAAAGATGTGCGTTGGCGTTCCATCTAGAAAACAAGGGTCCCCATTTCCCTTCAGTTTTCTTTATAGTCATGAAAAATATTAGGGATATCAAAGTACCTTCTTCTCTACTTCCTCCAACATGGGTATAGTATGACTGCTTCATTTGGGGGGGCAAAGGGTGAGGCAACATATTTGTATATTCATTATGGTTATCTTAAAAAATAATACTAGATGAATAGGAAGTCAGTAAAACAAACAGGCTTACACATTGTGAGGTATGAGCTGGGGTCCCCAAGATACTCAAAGCAGGAGCAGAGGCTCTCATTCAGGGTTTTGTCCAAAAAAGGGAAAACAGCATACTGTATTCCCAGGCTATATAATTGAAATGCAGCAAAAATTGTAGCTGTTTAGTTATTTAACCTGTCTCTCTAAGATTAAAAAACTACTGACACTTGTAAATATATATTCTGCAGAAATCAAAGGAGTTGTAAGGTGCTCTTACACCAAGGAACAAGAAGAAAAAGAGAACCACAGCACAGTTTCTAACAATAATAATTTATTTTATTTTGGTGTTAGAAACTGTGCTGTGGTTCTGTCTTTCTCTTTTTGAACATTTATCTCTATAACATCAACAAAATCCACCCATTCCTTTCTGAACACACTACTAAGACACTTATGCACTCTTTAGTCACCTCCCGTCTTAACTATTGTAACATATTCCTTGCTGGTCTCCCTCTGAATCATCTATCTCCCCTTCAATCTGTTCAACACTTTGCTGCATGGCTAATCTTCCACCAGCCTCATCATGCTCATATTACCCCTCTTCTCAAGTCACTTCATTGGCTCTCTATCCATTTCCGCATCCAGTTCAAACTTCTCCTGCTGACCTATAAGTGCATTCACTCTGCAGCTCCTCACTGCCTTTCCTCTCTTATCTCTCACTACACCCTTCCTCAGGAACTCCACTCTTCTGGCAAATCACTTCTATCTGTGCCCTTCTTTTCTATTGCTAACTCCAGACTGCTCCTTTCACCTTGCTGCTCCTTATGCCTTGAACAAACTACTTTAGTCTGTATGTCAGGCGCCTTCTCTGGCCCTTTTCAAATCTAGGCTGAAAACTCACCTCTTAGCTGCCTCTTTTGGGAGTTTGATTCACCTGGTCTCCTTTGCGTTGCTTTACCATTCCCCCTAGATGTGTCCCATGTCTACAGTTACTGTGTTGTCTGTCTTGACTAGATTGTAAGCTCTGATGATCAGGGACCATCTTTTACACGTATCTGTGCAGCGCTGTGTATGTCTTGTAGCACTATACAAATGCTCAGTAGTAGTAGTAGTAGTAATTTTGTGTTCAACAAAACCCCTCCTCCAAAAGTAAGTACGGAGCAGAACTAGGGCATTTCACAATAGAACAAAACATACAAGGAAAAAAATCTAATTCCAGTGTCATCTCATTAACAGCCTCTCCAGTACATGGCAGATTGTGAACTAACACAAAACCCTACAAAAATCATTGAAGACCTATAATGAAATCTACCATACCACAGAGAAACCAGCTTCTAAAATTAACGCAATAAGGAGCCTACCCAGCATCATAAATATTGCAGTGGGCCTTAGAACATCCTTTCACCTATTCAGAAAACTGAACAAACCAGATTACTACAGATCCTACAAGAAACTCCATGCTAACAGAACACTTGGTCTCAGTCATGCTGGCAAAACACACTGAGACCCCACCAAGTACAGAATAGATTATAATAAACTTGAAGCAGAAATATGTTGATAAAATTAAATTGAATTCCCAACAAGCCAGACTCTGCATGCAGTATAACACAAGAAATAGAGAAGGAAAATGACACTTTACCTCACCTTTCCTGAACAGTAACATTAGATACACACTCCTCTCTGATCCCACATGCAGGCGGTGCAGCTTCTCCCTATTGTCTTCACCTTCTGTTGATCTCAGTGCCACTTGCTCAGAGATGGCCATGCTGCTGATTAGATATAGTGCTGGCTCTCCCCATAGCCTATCTCTGAACAAGAATCACCAGGATCAAAGGAGATGACAGACCATGGGGAAAGGCAGTGTTGACTGCATGTAGGATCAGAAAGAACTGTGCCTCATGCTACTACTCAGCAAACGTAAAAGCAGCAGCTAGCAGACAGGAACACATGGTGATGGGACTTTATTTGTGTGGATTTAGGAGCCAGGCCAAAATTTTAAAAGTCAGTGCTTTTTCTTCTCTCAGCAGCGGCAAGCAACGGCAGACAGCTGAAATGCACCCCTTAAGCCTTCTCACGGCACGCTAAGCAGGTCTGGTCCCTCCCTCCTCTGACGTGGCGTAAGAGCAGGGAGGGACAGATCTGCTTAGCGCGTCGGCGACTTGCACATTGGGTGCACCTCTTCTCTCCTGCCCCATCCAGAAAGTAGCTAGATGGAGGTGCGGGAGGAGGGGGCGCACGATGTGCAAGTCACACAGGGCACAATTCACGCTCGGTACAGCCCTGCTGTAGGATATAGTAAAAGCTGATAATGTAGCTAGGTTTAAAAAAGGTTTGGACAAGTTCCTGGAGGAAAGGTCCATAAACTATTATTAAAGAGGACCCAGGAAATCCACTGCTTACCACAGGACAAGCATTGTGGAATATATGTACAGGTAACCTGACAGGTAATTGGGACCTGGATTGGCCACTATTGGAAATAGCACACTGGGCTTGATGAACCTTGGTCTGACCCAGTATGGCATATCTTATGTTCTTATGTGTTGCAACAGAGGTGTGCCTGTCTGTGCATGGGAGGAGATGTGGTTGGTGCCCTTGTGTGGGTAGGATGCAAAGCATCTGTGTGTGTGTGTGTGTGTGCCTGTATGTGATTGTGTGGTACGAAGGTGAGGTGCCTGTGTGTGTATGGTGCAGAGGTGAGGTGCCCCTGTGTGTGTGTGTGTTCATGTCTGTCATGTGGAAGAAGAGTGCCTATGTGTGTTTATGTCTGTTGTGCGAAGATGGGATGCCTGTGTGTGTGTTTGTGTGTGTGTGTGTGTGTGTGTGTATGTAGTGCAGACCTGAGGTGCCCATATGTGTGTATTTGTGTGTGCATGTCTGCTGTGCTGAGGTAGAGTGCCTGTGTGTGTGTGAGTTTGTCATGAGGAGATGAGGTGCCTGTGTGTGTGCATGTCATGCAGATGTGGGGTGCCTGTGTGTGTGATGTGGGGGTGGAGAGGGGGTGCTTGTGTGTGTTCTGGTGGCAACACCGTGCACTCTTCCCTCCCCCTCCAACCCCTCTCCTGCTGGCTCCCCTCCTGTGTTATTCTTCCAGACCCTTCTCCTTTCACCAAACCCTCCCTCTAGTGCTCCCATCCCCTGCCCTAAAATTCCTCCATCCTCCTTTTTTAAATAGGCCCCTTGTCCCTTTAAATTGTCTCTGGGTTCTCTATCTCACTTGAACTCCTCCCCCCCTCCCACCCCAACCTATTGTGCTGGGCCTCCCTCTTCTTTTCTGCCTGCGGGGGATGGGATTCCCATGGGTAGACTGCTTGTCTCTGGTCTGCCCCTTCTCTTCTGTCCACAGGGGATCCCATCTCCCGCAGGCAGATAGAAGGGGATTTTGCTGCAATCACCTTCTCTTCTGCCTGCGGGAGATCTGATCTCCTGCTGGCAGATAGAAGGAGCCTTTGCCACAGTCCCCTTCTCTTCTTCCGCAGGCATTGCCCCACCTAATGAGTTGCCTTGACGATGGCCACGAAGCTTGTCTGCCTATGGAGATCTGATTGTCTGCGGGCAGAAGAGAAGGGAATGGCCACGATGGCAGCAAAATACCCTTCTGCATGCCGGCGGGAGATCGGATCCCTGTGGGCAGACAAGCGTCATGGCCATTGTAAGGGCAACCCATTTGGCGGGGCAATGCCCCCCTCATCCCCCCAAACTATGCCCATGTCCTCTAGGTATTTTGGTGGCAGAACAAGAGCTTTTCTGATGCCTATTTGTGCCTTGGAGCAGGAATAGACATGGATGGTACCACTGGTGGGTTTAGACATGCTTGCCATTTCTGAAACTGGGTGCGCACGTTTATCTTTTCCAGAATGCCCTGGACATGCCCACGCTGCACCCCCATTTGACATGGACATGATTGCCCCGGAGATGTCCATATATCTGGCTTTCTAAAATGGCTCCTAGGATGTCTTAATGATTTGCACATCTGAAGGTCTGTTTTCAGATGTCCAAATCATGAACAGAGCTTCTAAAATGACCACCATGAGGGGAATTTTAGAAGATCCATCCAAGTGTAATCTGGGATGACTAAGCCAGAACACTTGAAAAAATGCAGGCACGTCAAGGTGCAAATGTGATTTCATAAACCTGGGCATGCCCAATAGGTATCCCCAGAGCCATATTTCAGAACGCAGACATCTAGGATAGTTAGAGTAGTAGTAGGGCAGTCGAAATTGTGCTGATTACTGGGGGTGAGAGAGTGCATTCTTCTCTACACCTTTTGGATGTTTTTCAGCTAAAACTAGCACTTTTCAGATATTTGTGCCCCGGAGCTGGTCTAAAGTTAGACGTGATGGCAGACGTCCCTACAGCCAGCTTCTCAAATAGCTCTGGAGACAATCTCAGTGCTTTGGACATCTCTATGCCCATTTCAGACATCCATCTATATAGACACCTATTTTCAGACATTTCAATTTAAGAACATAAGATATGCCATACTGGGTCAGACCAAGGTCCATCAAGCCCAGTATCCTGTTTCCAACAGTGGCCAATCTAGGTCATACATACCTAGCAGTTTCCCCAAAAGACACAATGCTTGTATTGACTCAAGCATTGATATCCTGGGTCCCTTTTAATAATGGTTTATGGACCTTTCCTCCAGGAACTTGTCCAAACCTTTTTTAAACCCAGCTACACTAACAGCCTTTACTACATCCTCCGGTAACAAATTCCAGAGTTTGATTACATGTTGAGTGAAAAAATATTTTCTCTTATTTGTCTTGAATAGTTTACCCTGTAGCTTTATTGCATGTCCCCTAGTTTTCTTATATTCTGATGACGTAAACAATCAATCTACGTTTACACATTCCACTCCGTTCATTAATTTATAGACTTCTATCATATCTCCCCTCAGCTGTCTCTTTTCCAGGTTAAAGAGCCCTAACCTTTTTAGCCTTTCTTCATAGGGGTATCCTTCCATCCCCTTTACCAATTTTGGTGGCTCTTCTCTGAACCTTTTCTAATAACTATGCTTGGGACGTCCTACTGCAAATTGGCCCTGGGGAGTTTTTTTTTATTAAAGACAAATTTGTCCTTCTGGAGTAGCAATACTTTAATGGTTAGTATAGCAGGCTACAAACTAAAGAACTCTAGTTTCAAATCTCACTTCCCCAGTGATGCTGTTTGTGACCTTGGGCAATTCACTTAATCTTCCATTGCCTCAGGTACAAATTTAGGACTGGATTTACTAAAATGCGCTAACATGCGTGAATGCACATTATTTATTATGGGCCCTATTTTATACAATAGTACCTACTTATTGTTAACAGCATGCTTTAGTGAATCTAGGCCTCAGATTGTAAGTTGCTTGGGGAGGGGAACTACTTGCTTATTTTACCCGAATATAACTCTTCTTTAGCTCAGATTTGGAAAAACAACTAACTAATTCTAAAATCCAAAGAAATAGAAAATTTGGAGCACAAACCTGCCTGCTTGGACCTGTCTTGAGGTTAATATTAAAATGAAACCACACCTGCACAGGTTAATTGGAAACTCATCTAAATGTAATATGCCTTAATGTGGATTTGTAAATTCATTTTCAACCTTTGCACTGACATGAGTAAGTTCTAACTGTAATGCACCCTGTACACCTAGCAATGCTATGCAAATGAAAAGAAACAAACCCTTGATGCATTTCACCCAGTGACAAACAGCTCTATGAAAAGGGAGGTGACCAGTGGCTAGACCACGACAGTGCCCCATAGACAGAATGGTATCTTCGCATCAAATGACATTATCAAAGGAAAATGGTAATGCAATATTACCTTAACCTCCACAGAGAAAGGCGGAACATAGGCATTTTCAGCTCTCCCTACAATTACTTCCTCCAGTGGGTCCCATTCATTGTATGAGCAGACAGGGTGGTCCTTGGTAAGAGGATCAGTAACTTTATCATCAGCAAAACAGGTTTTCTGAGAGGCTGCCGTTGCTGCCTGGGTGCTTTGGAAAGTTCGCTGCACCCATCCTGTGAACCCTTTAGCCAGCTAATTGAGAAAAATGAAATACGTCATCTACTACAGAAATATCTCAGTGAATCATACTTTTAAGATGTTGATATTCAAGACATATTTTACAGAAGGGTTTGAAAAAAGGACTGTGCTTAACTAAGCATCTGTTTCATTGAGGAATAATTATCAAAAACTCAATTTGTTTCAAGGTGTTGGTGACCTAGGCAAATCTTAAGCTTTACACACACACACACACACACACAATCCGATTGTGAAAATCTGTTGTTTAGTTTTGTATGCCCTGCTCTTTGCCACTACTGAAAAGTTGCTACCATAGGCAACCGCCTAGTTTGCCAAATGATTGGCCGTAGATATAAGACTTGCTGGATTTCATCTTATTATTCTCCCATTTTCAATAATTCTGAGCGCAAAAATCACTTTTGCAAGTGATAAGATGGGGTTTTCTTGTGTCTGCATAGAAGTGTAGATTTCAGGTGCCCTAGAATCTCCTCTGCACATAAAGCAACTTGATTATTAGGCTTTGGGTTTTGTGGTGACTTTTCTGCCATCTAAAAGGCTTATATAATAACTGTGCTACTAGGGAGGAGCTGGGAAGCCCATTCCATATAGTCTACTCTGTAATTTTGTAGACAGTGATCTCTTTTCGCAGGACCAACACGTCCTGTGAAAACAGCACATGGAGATCGGAATTAAGGAGGTGAGGTCACCAAGTACACAATTCTGGCATATTTTAGAAAAGGCTCTACTGTGGAGCCTATTCTAAAAGAATGCAGGAGTGCACGTGCCTTTGACGATATTTGGAGCCGGAGGACTCATTTTGCAAATATACATGTGGGCAAAATCAATGATGGAAACTTGTCAACTCCCATGTAGTAGCTGCCGGCACTTTGACGTTATGATGGCCATTTTGCAAATGTCCACCTATAAATGTTGCCAATTACTACAGATGCCACTATCATTATCTAATTTCAATTTGGAGAGGGAAATAAACAACAGGAGATTGAGGAGGATAGTCCCCTTAGTTTCTTCAGTAAAGGTCTAGTCAGAACGAGCAGCTATGAATCCCGATGTGGACAATTGCAGACATACAGGTGCATTCCCTATGGGGGTCATTCTGAGCAGCACTTAGCAGGGATTTATGTCCGCTTTGGACGTACATCCCCACTAAATGCCTGTGCCGGATTCCCTGCCCAGAGCTTTCTGCACGTACAGAGGAGATGTGCAGGGCGCTCTGGATGAGGGCGGGAGGAGGAGAAGCATAGGTGAGGCAGAGGCAGGACCCTGACCTTGGACGTACAGGGCCGATTCCAGTCGTGGCCCTGTACATCCGGGGTCCTAAGGCTTGATGGGGAGCTTATTCCACCTCTGAGGTGGAATACGTTTCCTCGATGGAGGAGTGTGGCACCGGTGGACCCTGTTGAAGAATGCAGCCACAGTAGGAGGTGCCCTCCGTCCAATCCCAGCCTGGTGGTGGGGAAAGGCAGGTTAGTGCAGTGGCAGGAAAGCAGGGCCTCTGCATGACATCCTGGTACTATACCATGGCACTGGGGCTCCATGCAGATGCTGCGGGCGGGTTCGACGGGGAGTAGGCAGGACATCTGGGCCCTCGGTATTGGGGCATGGCCTGCCCATCCAGGCCCTCTGCACCTGATTCTGCTCCTGCGTGAACTCCCATGGGTGCAGAATTAGATGCAGATCCGGCCCGTCCAGGTTTTGGATGTCCAGATGGGCCAGACATGCCCCGTTCTAAATTGGCCTCCACATGAAATGGGGAATACACAAGTAGATTTTTGACCTGCACAGGCCACTCCCTAAACTATAAGGAATCAGATGCCAGCACAGTACAAATAAACAACTCATTAGGCAGAAGAGGGGAGAAGTTTAATTAGGACATGTGGAGGCCAATTCCATTCTGGGCGTCCCCCGCCTGTCCATGCGGTCAGAATCGGGATGTGCCCTGGTTGCACCTGATTCTGATTCCACAGAGCTAAATGTGCCTGAGGGATCAGAATCAGGTCCACTGGCCCGGATGTGCAGGCCGTTCTCCAATTCTGGCAGCCCGGACGTTCAGTTACATCCCTGGCTAGCTCATCCAGGCTCCTGCATGGAACCACAGTGCCATGGTGTCATGTTGCCATGGCACTGTAGCTCCATGCAGGAGCTATGATCCATGGCAGATCCTGACTTCACTCTTTTCCTGCCACCTGAGCACCGATCAGCCCTGCCATGGACAGAGTCAGGCCTTGGGGATCCCCCTGCACCCCCTCACCTTGGTTTTCAGGCCCCAGCTATCCATCATCCCCCATGCAAATGGCTGACCCCAGACATACAGGGCCAACCTCGGAATTGGCCCTGTACATCTGGGGTCATGTCCCCGCCCAAAGCCCACCCTCTCTTTATTTATTTATTTTATTTATTTATTTATTTAACAATCTCTTATATACCGCAGCTTCCTAAGATCAGCTGCGGTTCACAAATAACAACAGGCAACAAATCATGGATTTGTTTTACATATAACGTCATATAACTATAACCAATGTACAGTAAACAGAAATGTTGAACAGATAGCACTGAACATCTCTTCACCTCCAGACCGCCCCTCCCACCCAGGAACAGAGCTCCTGCACAAACCTGATCTATGTGTGGGCAGCTCTGTGTACAGGATCACACACCAGGCGTTTAGCAGGTCTGGATGTCCGGATCGGACACTGTACAGAATCGACCCCATAGACACACAAAGAGGCATGTTTACAAAAGCATATTACCTGGTCATGTTGGGTTCAGCACATGGTTGGAGTACCATGCTAAAAAGTATCAGAGGACGGCATTCCAAAAACCCCATACTACCTTAGTGGCACACATTGGGAATGCAAATGGGCAGGATAGGCGTGCTCCTGTTGAGGTGCAGCTAGTGTGGGCCTTTGCAGCCCCTGCTACCTGTGCTCAGTGCAAGTAATGCGAGTGCAACTAACACCATCTCAGTAGGTGGCATTAGCTGCACCCATAGACATTTTGCCATGACGAAAGGTGGTAACTGCAGGAGGACGGTTGTAACTACCCCCCCTGCAGTTAGTTTGAAGCCCCATATGTTCTTAGTGAACATGTCCCAAAGGCATCAGGGAAAATAAAAGTATGCATATACTTTCACTTTAAAAATCTGTGCACATTTCCATGAACAAAGAGGGAAGGAGTAGGGTAGAGGGTAGGAGGGTAAAGTATAAATAAGAACTACCTTGTATATATGTATGTTTATAAGGACCTGTCCTCCCACACACTGCTTTGCACGTTGGAAATTTGTATGTTGGAAATGAGTTTGTGGATGATTTGTTAATGTTGGACATGTTTCTAATAAAAATGTTTTGGAAACTAAAATTCAGTACCAAGCCTTTGGTGAAAAGTAGAGATAAGCACAGCCAAAGTTTGGTCTGAACATATTCAAAATGAATTTTTCCTGAATTTTGGGCATTTTTCATGTTTATTTCATGTATCTGTTCTATACATGTATATTGTGGGTCATGTTTACTAAATTGTGCTACCAGGGTAGCACAGAGTTACCACATTGTATTCACGCTGTGCTAAAAAATAGCACAGGGCATCCATGCTAAAACCACCGCATGACCCTGGTAGTATGTGTTGGGGTGGGGACTAGGTGAGATGGGGGCTTAGTAAACATTCCCCATATGCACACTAGAACTTTTTTAAGCATGCAGATTGACTGAAGTGTTAATTCATAGGCATATGAGTGCACAAGCCATTTGTACACATTTTAAAATTTTAGATGCCCAGATAAAATGAATGCACGTTCACAAATGCCCACCTCGCTAAGATGCAATACTGCATCATATTTTAAGTTAATAATTATATTGTACATAAATTGATTTTACTCATGGTGCCCAGTGATAATGCCAAAACAGTGAGGGACATTTTATGCTTTAAAGGAGATCAATATCATATATTTTAATATTATAGAGCATGTCATGATGTGTTCCCTCTAAAACACTATCAAAAATACATTTATATTATATCTTTGCATAGAGGGAAAAAATGCTTTCTGGTAGCTGAGCAGACTGACTTGTGCTGGACTGCACATACCAGGATGCCTGCAGAAAGCTGACCTAAGCCCCTCGGGCAGTAAGCAGGCAACTGGAAGCTTCAAGGATATGCTGATTACTATTGTGAAAAGTAAACCTTTGAGCTGCAATGTTGGTGCATAGCGAGGTCATCTCTGCCCTTGTAAATCCCAAACCAATTGTTTTAGATACCAAGGGCACTGCTTCAGATTGCACTATCAGTGATCCATGGAGGTTCATTTGCAAAATCCAAATGCTGTTTTTACACTGTAAACAAACTGATGGTGAATTTCCCAGATGTGAGGTAAACCAGTCAAGCACTGCTTGGCTTTGGCGGCTAAGCACTATTTTATTTGTCTTCACTGTGATCAGATTTTTTCAAGGGTTACTAGGCACGTTTGGTTGCCTATGAAACAGTGTCGGGTCCCAGAGATAAATGTGCACTGCACTGACCTAGCAAGAAGAAGCTGGGCTCAGAATTAGCGGGGATGGCAAGGGTCAAATTGGTGCTGGCACTGGTGAAGATCAGGACTGCACATGTGATCCATAGGGCTATGCAACAACTAGTATCTGAGGACTTCTGCAAAACGTGGGCCAAGAGGCTCAGCTAGTCCCACTTAGGCAGTACCAGGAGGAGTGGAGGGAGGAAATTCTATTGCTGATACCAAGTTAGATTTTTAATTTCTTTATTTTGCTATGAAGTGAGCAGATAAGGGCATCCTAATCTAGGTGTTTTTAACGTGCTGCTATGTTTACAGAACAGTGGATCCCTAAAATATATTTCTCATACTTCTCAAAGGAAAACAGAAAGGAACTGAAATGCTGGCAAACAAATTCCTTTTCTTAAGTTCAATGATTTTTGCTGTGTACACAGGATTTGCAGGACAGTGACAATCAATGCAGAGTGAAGCAGCTAGTCCCACTGGGCCCTAGAAATACCCAGTGTCCAAGAAAGAGACAGCCAAGAATAAAAAAGCAGAGAAAGATGCAGATACAAACCATGGATCCAATGTAATGAACTGCTTCAGCTCCCCGGCTACCTCCTCTCACACACCTCACCCGCAGCATGTTGCTCAGATCTGCTTGGGGAAGGAATGTTCTCGCTAGCGGCTTCGCAGAGCCCACAGCCCTTATCACTGACTAGACTGGAAAGTGGTAAACCAGTCCATGAGAGGAAAGAGCTTTATATGGGCTCTCCAGCCTCTGTCATTGGTTGCTGCAGTGAACAGGTGGTGATACAGGCAGAGCTAAAGGTCACAAATTCCCAGATTAGAAAGTATCCCTTCCAAGAAATACAACACTTCTTTTCCTTTTTAGATACAGCCTCTCAGACAGTGGGTGTCCAATCTGAACTGCAGGATACAGAATCGATCTCTTAATTCAGGGAGCTAAATGAACAGAACTGGGTGGGGCATTAGTTTGTAAATATAAAACTCTTCACGGCATGTTATACAATTTTGTCCTTATTTCCCGGAATCTGCAACTTGCTGTAATTTGCATTGCTTGCTTTGTTTTCCTATTTATTCTCGACCTTTTCAAAGTTATCATGACCAGTTAGTCTGCCTTAGTGTCTGTTGGACTTTCCAGAGATTTTCTCTGGCCTTGCAGCTGTTAAACCACCTTGCCCTTGGGACTGCTCCCACCCAACATTGCTTGCTTGCCGGATATTCCCTTGTACTTTGCAAGCACCGAGTGTAAAGGTTAGTTAGGGACTATCTTTGGTTCACGTGACTCAGAAAAAATGTGAATTTTTATCTATTTTAATAATCCCTCAGATGGAACTATATACCTTCAGGGACTGTCATTTTGAACTAGTTTTTTTTAATCTTGCTATAATCTGCTCTTACCTGACGAAGAAGGAAATAGTTGCAAAATGCTAGTCACAAATGTATTTTGTTCATCCAGTACCAATGTTTCACCTACAGCTTTCCTGATACTAAACTTACAATAGATAATATTAACCATACAACTGCTATTCATTTTCAGTCTGGTCAGTAATAGTTAAGAAAGGTGAAATGCTAGCCCTTAGCTGTTCTTACTGTCAGCATCTACAGCATGTACCAGGGAGGTCACTAACCCATCCGGTGAAACCACAAATCAAAGAACAGGGCAACAGAAGAAAATCAAACAGCCCTAGAATAGTCTCAGGAATGCACAAGGAATCAGAGCATAGTGCTGCCTTCTCGGATTGACTTTCAGGGGGCAATTCTTTTAAAAAGGAATTTGCCTGGGTAATTAAACCTCAGGGCCATCAGAAGAGATGGGTGAGGTGACGAAAGGCCAAAAAGATGCCAGCATGCCTCCTAGCCTGGTGCCAGAGCTTCCCCCACTGTAATAACAGGGGCAGAACTATCTCCAGCGCCGTCCTTCCCACTCGGACAATCATGTCATTGGAGTGGGGCCCCTGAAAGGCCATAGCATGGGAAAGGTCAGGGCCGGCCCATCCACTAGGCAGTCACCTAGAGTGGAGACACTGGTGGATGGCACAGCGATCTCTGCCACAGCTTCAGCGCCGTGGCAGGTCCTAACGTACCCATGCATGTGCATACAGTCATGGTCTGCCACTCCTGCTCCCTCCAACAGGAAGATGGAGGGGTCGGGAGAGGCAGGTCATGAATGCATGCAAATGCTTGGGTGCTGATGCAGCGGCTGTGCTGTTGCTTCTGGGAAGGGAGGGATCACTATATCACCCCCTCCTCCCCGGGGTGAGAAGATCGATGCAGGAGGGGTAGCTCAGCATGGCATGAGGGGCCTGCCTGGGTGGCAGAAACCCTTCGTCTGGTCCTGGGAAGGGAAACGTCTTTCCTACAGTCACCCACGGTGCTGTTTCACTCTGCAATGTTCCTATTAAGCAGCTATCTTAGTAAATTTGCTGGGCTGAAAATTCCTTTCCCTTCAGAGGTCAAACATATACACAGACTTTGGGCATGACACAAAAGGGTGGGAAGATAAAGTACACATGGGGATATCATTTTGCAATCCTTATGGGTATGTACCAAGTATTCTTTGCTTTAGTAGTAAAGCAGGTACAAAGTCCACAGGCCCAAACACTGGCCTAGATTCCATGGGGAGTCGCCCTTTGAAAATTAGCTTGTAGGATGATGCCTGCGGCTTTCTGAATTACCTTAGAAGATGCATCTCCCATATTTAATTAATTTAATTATTTATACAAAATGATACAAGGCAGAGAACATAGTACAGGAACAATATTTAAAATAATCTAACATTGTGGTGATCCCCATTATATAAAAAAACAAATCATAAACCATAAAAATGACTCTAACCAACTAAGCTGCCTTGATACTCTGCTAAATTATCCAACCCAATCACCTGAAATAAACATTAGACAAACAATGGAGACGACTGGTCAAAAAGTCCTGAAATAAACATTAAGAGGCACATTCTAATATGTGTGTCCTGGCCTCTGTGCGTCCAGTCTGAACCGGACGCATAGAGATAGACTTGATTCTGATCCCACGGAGCACATCTAGCCCCCATGGGATCAGAATCGTGTCTAGGGTCAGTACGTGCAGACTGGTCCCTATTCCGATCGGCCTGCATGTACTGAGCCAAGCCCGGCTACCTCAATCAAGCTCCTGAATGGAGCCGCGGTGCATCGTGTCTGGTTGCTATGCACTGCGGCTCCATTCAGGAGCTGCGATCTCCTGCCACGATCATTCTGTCCTTTCCCCACAGCCCAACCCCGATCTGGCCTCCTATGGTCAGGGTCGGGCTGCGGGGAATCTCCTGCACCCTTCACCTTTTGTTCCCGGCCATGCCTCCCATCCCCCAAAGTCTAGGGGGACTTATTCCACATCTGAGGTGGAATAAGTCCCCTGTCCAGTCTACCGGCCCCGGACGTACAGGACCGACTTCAGAATCAGCCCTGTACGTCCAGGGTTGAGGACTGCCCACTGCCCGCCCTAACTCCATCTCCGCACCGCCCCCTCCCACCCCCATCTAAGCCTCCTAGTACAAACTCCTTGTTTGTATGGGGAGGCTTAGTCGGGGATGGAAAGGGGGAAAAATAGTAGGACATCCATCCCCACTATTCGCAGGACAGAATAGACCCCCTAAGAGGGTTATTTTAAAAAACTTATTTAGGATTTCCACATATAAATTTGATCACTTACATATGCAAATCACATCCGTGTGTAAAAGGCTATTTTAGAAAGGACCTATATATTTTTTGTACACTAAATATAAAAAGAAAAGTATCTTACATAGTGGTGTGTTGGGGTGTGGCCAGGACTGTTCCAAAATCTGCACTTGTATCTCCAATTTCATATAGGAGATACATGTGTAAGACTAAAATTGTCCATATCCAGATTTATACCCGCTCTTTGATATGGATAGGAAAAAAAAGTGTTCCTTTTCTTTTTTCCTTTACAGAAGGGATTAAGGGGATATCCCCTTTCAACCCCAATGTTTACTTCCTTCTCTTAATCACAACGAGAGATAGAGGCCTCTGTACTTAATTAGTGGCATCTATATGTTTAGATTTGCAAAATGGCAACATTTACAAGTGCCAGAGACATGTTAGGTTGCTGGGTTTCAGACGTTGATTTTTCCCATGTGTATCTTTGGGAAATGACTCCTCCCACTGCACATGGATGCCATTCCCATGTGTTCTTGCACTTCCTTCTTTACTATAAAACGCACGTCCATGATGAGGGGCAGATGTCGATTTTACTTTAGACTTACACATTCCCACCCTCTTCTCTAAAACTGACACAGATTTGCAGACGTTTTCACTTGGACATCGCTGCAACCACATAAAGGCCTTTCTAAAATATGCCTTTAAACAAACATAGGAAATGATTGTTCAAAAAGTGAAGTTTTTAACTGGCGACAGAAAGTCAGATAACATTCTGCAATTGAGGGGCAGCTCATCCAAGTGCCAGTTTTCTAAAAGCACTTAATTTTCAGTCAAGCAAGCCAAGAATGGTACATTTGTGTAATATTACAGCCATTCATCATATCATGCACAATTATCCTTCTCAGTTGCTCACTAAGCAGGATTAAGTATTGCGTAAGTATGGTATGAGAAGTAGACAGATCTCACAGTGCTTTCTGGACTAATATAAGGCCTCCAATTAAAGTAATACTTACGGACACATACACATGCATGGATTTGGAATGATTTGTCAGTTTGACCCTACTGAAAATGGCCTGTCCCTTCGTAAATTTGACCCTAATTGGTACATGAGCACAAGCGTTTTGTTTTGTTTACATAAACTTGAAAATTGCTGAAAATAATCACAGCTTCCAAAACAATGATGCTAATGATTACTCAACTCTCTCAGCTATGACTAATTTTTCATGAGCTGCCACAGAACCAGAACTGGTCCTAGAAACAGTTCCATGAAAAAAACCATGAAAGGTGAAAAGGGGGAAAAGTGCTGATCAGGAAACAGGAGACAGAGCGACCAGTCTCATTGAAAAAGTGACATCATCGACTGTGTGTAAATGTTCTATGGTACCCGATGTATTATGCATGCACAACAAAGCACATCTCTGACTTTTTGGGGGTAATTTTAAGACTGCCTCTATTGCTGCAAAATCTGAAGGTACTTTTCACTAGGCATGTGCATTTGTGAATGCACATTCATTCTGTTTGGGTGCCTAAAATTTTAAGGTGAGCGCAAATCACTTGTACATGCATATGCCTGCAAATTAACGCACATGCGGTCAATTTTCATGCTTGATAATGTTCTAGTGTGTATATAATGTGCACTTAAAGAACAAATATGTGACAAAATTCTCTCAAAACTTGGGAAAAATTCATTTTAAATATGCACAAACCAAATTTTACTTTTGGCCACATACGAGGTCTGCCCAAAAAGAAACCAAACTTGCTAAAGAGGGCGCCAGTGAGCCAACACACCAGACTCACTATAATGGTGATGTGTTGTGGTGACCTTGAGCTATAGCCTCATACTTGCTTGATCACGCCACGTGAATTAGTTATGGACTACATGCAACAGTGAACTCATCTCGTGCATTTTGCTTTTTTTTTTGCAAGTTGAAATATGAAGAATCTTGAAGAGCAATGCATTTGCGTGAAATTCTATGTGAAATTGACTTTTACCAAGACTTTTCAAATGTTGCAGCAAGTTTACGGAGAGGATTGTTTAAGCCGCAAACAATGTTATGAATGATACATATGTTTCAAATCAGGCAAAATGTCTACCGAAGACAATCCCAAAATTGGATGGCCTTCCATATCAAAGGACAATGATCATGTTAAGAAAGTGTGTGCTTTGATTCTTGAAAATCATCGCCTAACAATCCGTGAAGTTGCTGAAGAGAAAGTTCAGGAAAGTTTATGTTACACAATTGTGACTGAAAAACTTCAGATGCATTGTGTTGCTGCACAATTTGTCCCACGTCTCTGGACAGATGAGCAAAAAGTGAGCCGTGTCACAATAGTCATCGCTCCTTATCTGTGAATTTTTGGCGAAGCACAAGATGTCTCTAGTCCTGCAGCCTCCCTACTCTCCAGATGTGTCCCGAAGTTGAAATCCACTCTGAAAGGTTGCCTATTATGACAAGTTTCAGAAATGGCAAAAGGCACATGAGACAAGTTCAGTCTACTGCATGTAGTCCATAACTAATTCACGTGGCGCGATCAAGCATGTGGGAGGCTAAAGCTAAAGGTCACCACTACACATCACGATTATCGCGAGTCTGTGGTGTTGGCTCGCTGGCGCCCTCTTTAGCAAGTTTGGTTTCTTTCTGGACAGACCTCATATACGTCTGCTTTCTACCTGAAGACAGCACTGATTTGCAAAGTGAAAGTACATGCATACTTTTATTTATCCTGATGCCTTTATCTTACTCATCTTGTCTATCTATTTATTTATTTTATTTTATTTGAACAGTTTTTCTATACTGCCCCTTCCAACAAATGTTTTGTTTCTTCTGTTGCCTAATAAGATATTTTTTGTGAGCATCAAATCTACTGTATGTTCTATGAAAGTTCTACCATGTTGCCTATTACACTGCATCATTTGTATTCTGCTGATATAGTATCATATTTCTGTTATCTGACTGTGCTACTGTGCTGTTTTATGTGAATATTACTGACAATATTTCAATTAACTGCTCTTACTTGCATTTAATGTGCGTGTCTCCAAGTTTACCACAGTGCTCTAATTGTGTATTGTGCTGCCATTTGTTTATTTTACTATTCTTATGCTGTTTTGAACACCTTCTTCCAGCAACACAAGCGGCGACTGTACACATGGACTTCACCCAATGGATTGTATAAAAATCAAATTGACTACATCTGTGGAAGTCAACGATGGAAAAGCTCTATAACATCAACAAAGACAAAACCTGGAGCTGACTGTGGTACAGATCATCAACTACTAGTACGCAAACTCAAGCTAAAGCTGAAAAAGAGCAAACCACTCATGAATGCAGCAAAATATGACCTTGAGAATATACCACTGGAATTTAAAGACTGCCTGCAAAATTGATTTGCTGCTTTAGATACAAATGATAGAGTTCCAGAAGAGTTATGGAATGACATCAAGAAGGTTGTGTTGGAAGAAAGCGAGAAGTCTCTACAAAAGGTAAAAAAGAAAAAACGGCCAAAATGGATGACGGAAGAAACTGAAAATTGCCCAGAAACGCAGAGAAGCTAAAGCCAGAGAAGAAAGAAAGACAATCACAGAACTCAACAGAGATTTCCAACGTGCAGCAAGACAGGACAAGGAAAAGTACTACAATGACGCATGCAAGGAAATAGAAGCAGAAACTATTAGAGGAAGAACAAGATCAGCTTTCCTAAAGCTACGAGAGTTAAAGAAAAAGTTCCAGCCTCGAATTGGAATGTTACAAGATGCTCAAGGTTCTATGTTGAATGATGCTGAGAAGATCAAGAAAAGATGGAAGGAATATACAGAGTTTTTATATGATAAAGATCAAGTGGACCAACAGCCGTTTCAACCTGTACCTTATGATCTGGAACCATTGGTGATGAAAGAAGAAGTTGAAGCAGCATTGAAAGCCTTATCAAAGAACAAAGCACCAGGCATTGATTGCATTCCCATAGAAGTATTACAGCAATCTGATGCAGCTGTTACCATACTTACAAGGCTCTGCCAAGAAATATGGAAGACAGCATCATGGCCAACTGACTGGAAAAGATCTGTGTTTATACCAATACTAAAGAAAGGTGATCCAACTGACTGTGGAAATTATCGCACAATCGCTCTGATCCCACATGCCAGCAAGATTCTACTGAAGATTATTCAAAAGAGACTACAATCATATCTGGAACAAGAACTACCTGAAGTGCAAGCAGGGTTCAGAAAAGGGCGAGGAACGAGAGACATCATTGCGGATGTGAGATGGATCCTTGAAAACACTAAAGAATACCAAAAGGATATCTATTTGTGCTTTATCGACTATAGCAAAGCTTTTGACTGTGTAAACCATGAGAAACTCTGGGCCACATTAAGAAGCATGAGTATACCAGAACACCTGATCGTTCTCTTGCACAATCTGTACATTGATCAAGAAGCAACAATTCGAACAGAACAAGGAGAAACAGAATGGTTTAAAATAAGCAAAGGTGTAAGACAAGGCTGCATACTTTCCCCCTACCTGTTTAATTTATATGCAGAACAAATCATCAGAGAAGCAGGATTGTATGAAGACAACAGAGGTGTGAAGATTGGTGGAAGACTCATCAACAACCTTCGCTATGCTGATGATACCACATTACTGGAGGAAAGTGAAGATGATCTGAAACATCTGTTTCTCACAATCAAAGAACATAGTCTCAAAATGGGCCTGCACCTTAATGTAAAGAAGACAAAGATCATGACAACTGGCATAATCAACAGGTTCATCGTCGAAGGAGAAGAAATTGAAATCGTGAATAACTTTAACCTACTTGGATCAACTATCAATAAAGAAGCAACAAGCAGTCAAGAAATCAGAAGACGCATTGCTCTTGGCAGAATGACTATGAAAGACCTAGATAAGATTCTCAAGAGCAGAGATGTCTCTCTCCATACAAAGATTCGACTTGTTCAAGCCATGGTATTTTCAATAACATCATATGGATGTGAAAGCTGGACAGTGAAAAAGATAGACAGGAAGAAAATTGATGCCTTTGAATTATGGTGCTGGCGGCGAATACTGTGTATACCATGGACTGCCCGAAGAACAAACCAGTCTGTACTAGAGGAGATCAAACCTAAGCTTTCTTTAGAAGCTCAGATGACAAGACTTCGACTTTCATACTTTGGACACATCATGCGGAGAGAGAGATCATTAGAGAAAGACATCATGCTTGGCAAGATAGAAGGTCAACGCAAAAGAGGAAGGCCAGCAATGAGATGGATCGATACAATAACAGCAGCTACGGGTACCAGTCTGTCAACAATAAGCCGTCTGACTGAAGACCGAACACAATTTAGGATAGCTATTCAGAGGGTCGCCATGAGTCGACTCCGACTCGACTGCACTTAACAACATGCTGTTTCTACAATGTAAGTTGTTTTTATGTCAAGTTATACCTGTTGTACACTGCCTTTGGAAATCGACTGGCACAGTGTTCTATAACAATTAGGCAACACTCGGGCTTTTCAGGGGGTATGGCTACAGAGTTGTTTTCAGCTCCCAATTAGCTTTGCAATAGGAGCTGAGGTCAGACATGATGTCAGACGCCATTTCTTTAAAAAAGTAGCTACTTATGATTTTGCAGCCTTGATGGTGACCCCGCTTTTGCCCAACTTTCATGGAGGACTCACCACCTGACCAGGGCCCTAGAAATGTGTTTGGACCTGAAACGCAGTATTGCGCCATGGATTTGGATTTATGAATGAAAGTTTGAGGGAGTGATTTTGAGCGACTGCACCATCATTTCAGAATGTTTTTACTGCAATAAATGATTAAAATGGACATTTCATTGTAGGGGTTAATTCCTCACTTTGATAAGTCTGACAAAAAAATATTTTTATGATAATTTGGAGTCTACTCTATTTTGGGCCATTCTTGTTTTACCATGTCAGCTAACTGGGTAGCAGCAATATTGCACCGCTGACTGGTTACGATCCATGGCTAAAACTAGGGCAGCTTTTGGCTCGCCTAGTTTTGGCCGCAGATGCTAACCTGGTAGTGTTGCAATATCACCGCTATCTGGTCAGGCTCTGCTGTAGTTTCCTCTGTGTGCCAAACTCAGATATTCAACGCTGTCACCGCAGCATTGAATATCCAGGGTTAGGGGTCAGTGGGCAGTAGTGGCACATAGCCTGCCCAGATAAATATCAGGCCCATAGTGTCTGCCTCAATTTACAGATTGTTTCTGGATATGCAGTCCAAAGAACGTCAGTTTCACCAATCTCAGAATAAATAGACATGAAATACAAGGTACAACATGCATCTGGGTTTAATAATCCTCATTGGGCTCTTCAGTCTGCAGAGTCAGCTATGAGGAAGGCAAAAAGGTCAAGGGATTTCTTGAATACAGCACTAGAACAAATATCCAGACACTAGATCAAATAGGCAGTAAGCAGCCCACTAAATATATGATACAATACAGACTACTGCCAGAAAAAAGACAGACTACTTGTTAAGCATTGCCAGGTAACCCAAAAGAAAAAAATCCTGTCTCAGATATCAAAGATACAAGAGACTGGAAAACACCTCAATCTACTTATGACAAGTCTGAGACATCTCAGGAATGAGCTACTCTGATTGTAGCATGTAGATTAGTATGACTGTGGGCTTCTGGACTTAGAGGACGTTCAATAGAAATTGGGAGATAAGCTTATCCTGCATGCATTGCGTTTCAGAGAAAAGATGAAAAACTGTGTATACTACGAGTTAAGGACCATGTACCAACCCTGCTAACCTTATCTGCAGCCATCGCAATTATGGAAAAACTGTCTACTTTCAAGAGGTTTCCAATATTTACAATATAAAAGACAATATGCTTTTCTTATGAAGCATTATACTCTTTTCTTTCTTTACAGGCAACAGAACGCTGCTCCACAGCTTCCTAGACAATGTCAAAGAGACAGCAGCAGAAGTAATCATCAACTTTTTTGACTCCAAACTTGACCACAGCCACATTTCCCAATCCACACCCCCTTCCCCTGCCAGTAAGAGGCCAACTGTAGTACCTCTTCCACAAATGAATTCTGCATGCCACAGACTCGTGGGTGCTCAGCATAATCAGAAAAGGCTGCCGTCTCATGTTCCAGACCTTCCCTCTACACATTCTCACACATCGTCCAACCCAAACTCCACATTCAGGATTGTTGTAACATGAAGTATAAAACTCATTGAGCGTACAAGCAAGAGCCTCTGTGCCCTCTAGAACAAAGCAAGGGATTTTTCTCTCAGTGTTACCTCATCCCCCAAAAAACTGGGGGATTGTAGCCCCAACACTATCACCACTCGCACCGAATCCTGCATTCCAGTATCTAAAATAGATCCCCCTCTTCTTGGTTCCTGAACCAGCTGCTCCATGAAGCAGTTATTTATTCAAGGCCAGCCCATCTACTAGACAAACTAGGCAGTTGCTAAGGGCAGCAGACTCTGGTGTGTTGCATAGCAGTCTCCCCTAACTCCGGCTTCAGAGCCGAGCCTTAAAATGCCCATGCGTGTGAAGTCACAGCCTGCCGCTCCTGCCTATTCCAACAGGAAGTTGCATCAGAAGGGGCCGGAGTGGCAGGCCATAAGTGCGCACATGCACGCGTGCACTTTAAGGCCCACAGTGGTGCTGAAGCGGCTGTTTAGCTGATGCTTCAAAGGGTAGATCGCCATTCTGCCCCCTCCCCCAGGTGAGTAGATGGATGCTGGGGAGGGGTGACTTGGCGAGCCAGGTCACATTGCAGGCATGGAGGGGGGAGGCACAGAGGACCTGCCTAAGGCAGCAGAAATCCTTGGGCTGGCCCTGCAATTATTTCATCTAGGAACCTTACCTCCCTAACATGTCCTGACGTGATGTGTCTAATCAATATTGGGGTAATTGAAATCACCCATCATAGTGTTAGCGAATTTAATTGCTTCCCTAATTTCTGTTAACATTTTGTCATGTCTGTTCTTTCTGGCCAGGCAGACAATAGTATACTCCCATCACTATTCCTCCTAAATTTAGGAATATAGAGAAATTTTAAGAAAAGCTGTAGGGGCTCAGCCCTAGTAAATTTGCAGAGGCCAGTTTAGCAGCATAGCTCTCAAAGTCAGGAGCATAAATCCTTTGAATATTGGGCCCATTTTTTCTTTAAATTTGCAACCTGTTTAGCAGTTGACAGAAATAATTTGCAATCTTTCTACTCTATCTCTTCTTTACTTAAAGATACCTGGGCTACCTTTACCTTTATTGGACCCTCTATATCACGATGCCCTAACTTCCCTGTCTACCTGGTGCAAAGGTACTGGGCGTTATAGGCCACCTAGATAATCTACCTAGATAAAAAACAATGTCCCTGTTTAATGTATATTACCAAGTTTAAGTTACAATGTAAACCGCTTTGACTGAAATGATAAAGTGGTATAAAAAAACCCTGCTAAATAAATAAATAAGATTTTAGACAGTGCTGGGGAGGAGCAAGCTGTCTTGGTACATGACATAGGAAGCACCCCTATGCAAACAGGAAGTCTATAACAGAAGGGGCAGAAGTGGCTTGTTAAAGCAAGCACCAACATCAGCGCAATGTTGGAGGCTTCGGGTAAGCCCTGCATTGCTTTTTAATGGCATTGTTGCCACCGCAGGTCTTGGAGAGAGGCAGCAGTGGCTGCAGCGGGAGCAGGGGTGAGAGCAGAGGGGGGAGCGGCAGGATTGAGAGTTTAACTTGGATGCCTTATATCCTTTGACACAGTCTTCATTGAAAAAGTCAATCCCTATCAACATATAAAGTCTTCTATAAGCAATTTTTTAATATCATTGTAGGGATAACCCCTATCCAATAGTTTCTTGGATAGGTCATGAGACTGATTCTTGAACTTACTAACATCTGAATAAATCCATCAGAATCTCAAAAACTAAGGAAAGGGTAAACTATTCTTTAAGACAGAGGGATTGGCTATTCTTACAATCCAGGACAGTGTTTCTATCAGTTGGTTTATGGAACATCTTAGTGTCAAAACCATTTGCTGTTCTTCATCCAACACATCTAAAAGTGTTATCTGTGTGTCTTCTATCAATAAGGAAAATTGAATATGACTTTCACGGGTACAATCATTCCATAGATGGATTAATAAGATATCAGTATTCCTTTCTATAAAATGACTATATCATCAATGTAATATTTCCAAACAACTGGATAATTTTGAAAAGGGAAGTTGTTCAACAAGCTTTCCTCATGATCAGCCATGTACTGTACAAGTTAGTTAAAGAAGATGCCATAGCAGCCTCTCATTGCTGTTCCAAAGATCTATTCATAATATTGATATTCAAACCTAAAAAAATTATTGACCAATGTGAAACAATGGCCAGCACTGATTTTTTCTTTTGCGTACTTTCTTGAAAGATTTTGTCTTTGGTGATCTAGTGTTGTGAAGGCACATTTTAGAAAGGACATCCAGGTGCAATCAGGGGTTTCCAGGTAAAAACATTTCAAAAAATGTCAGGTATGTCCAAGTTCAGGCACGATTTCAGAAACGTGGACATATCCGATATGGATATCATTGGGGATGGCAACATAGACATTCTCACAATGGTATTCCAGATAGGGGACTCATCTCAGCCAGCCAACCAACTAGTATGGCAGCCACAAAACATGTTTTCCCATTTCCTATCATTCATCTTTATGATTGTGGAAAGTCCTGGGGATAGTGAAGTGACACCTCTAGATGTTTTTCGGACATCCAAAGCACAAATAGAGCTTCTAAAAATAACCCCTATGGAAGCATCTACAAGATAAATGATTAAAATTTTGGGGCAGAAGGATTGAAATGATGGTTGTGCACATCTTTAAATTTTGAACTTCATTAAATTAAGGAGGTTTTTCAGATGAATGATTGAGACATATACAGCCTAGATATTTTTAAAATTAGCACCAAAAAATCTAGCCAGCCTGAATTATAATTTTTTTAGGTTGTTTTTCAGTGAGATCTTTTCTGTTTTTCATTGAGGTCTTTTCCTCCTGTTTTTGGTTACCTAGCACTTTTAGGAAACGTGGAAGGAAGGCCAAAAACTGCCAACATGGTTTAAAGGCAAGGTCAGAGAGGCTGTTGTTGCCAAAAAAACATCTTTCAGGAAATGGAAAAAGAAGCCAAATAACAAACACAGGAAACAACATAAGCATTGCTAATTAGATGCAAGGCATTGATAAGGCAGGCGAATAGAGAATTTGAAAAGAAGCTTGCCGTGGAAGTAAAAATGCACAATGCAAACTTTTTCAAGTACATTCGTAGCAAAAACCTGTGAGAGAGTCAGTTGTACCATTGGATAAAAGAGGAGTAAGTGAGAAGAAAGGGCACTAAGTGAGAAGAAGGCCATAGCGGAGAGACTGAATGAATTCTTTGCTTCAGTCTTTACTGAAGATGATGTAGGGAAGTTACCCTTGCCTGAAATGGTAATTAAAGGTGATGTATCAGAAGAATTGAAAGAAACATCGATAAACCGGGAAGATGTATTGCAACTATTTAATAAACTGAAGAGTAGCAAATCACCTGGATTGGATGGTATACATCCAAGGGTATTGAAAGAATTGAAATATGAGATTGCAGACCTACTATTATGAGTAGTAATCTATGAACCATCATTAAAGTCATCTGTAGTACTGGAAGATTGGAGGATGGCCAATGTATCACCAATTTTTAAAAAGGGTTCCAGGGATGATCTGGGAAACTATAGTCCTGTGAGCCTGATATCAGTACTGGGCAAAATGGTAGAAACCATTATAAAAAATACAATTTCTGAACATATAGAGAGTCATGGTTTAATGGGAGAAAGCCAACATGGATTTAGCCAAGGAAAGTCTTGCCTTACTAATCAATTATATTTTTTGAAGGTGTGAATAAACAGGTAGACAAAGGTGAGCCAGTTGATATGGAGCCTGAACCAGGAAAGGCCGTCCAGATGTCCCAGAACAGGATGGGCACCGTTGTACCCGATTCTGCACCGTGGGAGCTAGATGCTCCCGTGGATGCAGGATCTGACAATGGGATGACCCGGTGTGACCCTGAAGCAGCCGCAGGGTCATCCTGGAGGCAGCACTGCTAAGCCTCCCTGCTCCCACTGGTTCACCGATGGCCCGACTCCCCCCAGCCTAGTTCTCCTGCTGCCCAAACCTCAGTGGGTCTGCCGGGATTTGGATCAGGCGGCGGGGCAGTACCTTCAGGCTCCTTTGCATTGGGAGGGGGGCTACCAGACTGGAGCACACAGGCACCCAGTGCTTATTCCACCTCCGAGATGGAATAAGCTGTGCATTCCCTTGGTGCTTCCCGGATATACAGAGTCATGACTTCAATCGGCCCTGTACATCTGGATGCCTGACCTGCCCATGCTCTGCCCCCATGCCAGCTCCATCCTGCTCTTCCTGCACAGCAGCTCTGTGCATATGGGGAGAGGGGCTGCCGGAAGTCGGGCAGGACAGCAAGCAGGGCTGCACGTCCCACCAGAAATAGGAATAATGAGTGAGAGGATCAGATTTGCAGATGACACAAAATAATTCAAAAATGTTATAACGAAAAAGGATTGTGAAAAATTGCAAGATAATCTTGATAACTTGGAAGACTGGACAAACAAATGTCAGAAGAAATTTAATATGGACAAGTTCAAAGTTATGCACCTAGGAAAGAACAACCCAAACTATGGTTACATGATGTAAGGTACCACACCTTAGAAACCGGCACCCAGGAAAAAGGTTTAGGCGTCACTGGGATAATGCGTTGAAACCCTCTGTCCAATGTGCACTGGCAGCCAAGAAAGCAAATAGAATACTAGGAATCATAAGGAAAAGAATGGAGAATAAAACAAAGAATATTCCAATGCCTCTGTATCGTTTCATGATACGACCGCATCTTGAATATTGTGTGCAGTTCTGGTCGCCTTATCCTAAAAGGGATATAACAGAATTAGAAAAGTTACAGAGAAGAGTGACAAAATAGTAAAGGGGATGGAAGGATACCCCTATGAGGAGAGGCTTAAAAGGTTGGGGCTTTTCAACTTGGAAAAGAGACAGCTGAGGGGGTATATAATAGACGTCTATAAATTAATGAATGGAGTGGAACGGGTAAACATAAATCAGTTGTTTGCACCATCAAAAAGTAGAAAGACGAGAGGACATGCAATGAAGCTACAATGCAACCCATTTAAGACTAATAAGAGAAAATATTTTTTCACTCAACGCGTTTTCAAACTCTGGAATTCATTACCGGAGGATGTAGTAAAAGCTGTTAGTGTAGCTAGGTTTAAAAAAGATTTGGACAAGTTCCTGGAGGAAAAGTCCATAAACCATTATTAAAGAGGACCCGGGAAATCTACTGCTTGCCCCAATACAAGCATTGCGGAACCTATGTGCCTTTTTGGGAACCTACCAGGTATTTGTGACCTGGATTGGCCACTGTTGTAAACAGGATACTGGACTTGATGGACCATGATCTGACCCAGTATGGCATATCTTATGTTTTTATGAAATTTGGTTGGAAGTTTTTTGTTTGTGATTTTTTTCACACTTTCACTGTTTTTGACAATAGTACATATATAACTCATATTGTGTGTCATGGTAATGACAGCAAAACCAATCATCTATCACCTTTTTGCACTAGTCAGAAGTGACTACTGAATATAGCGTCTTGTTTACTAACCAGAATGTTTGGTTTGATGAGTTTATAAGGGAGCTTATAAAGTTAATTATTCAATATAATTTTAGATAAAAGATGGAGCAAGCAGAAGAAGTAAGTCAAACATTCAATTCAAGATTACATTGTAAAGATGAAGGGGTGTAACGTGTCTAACTTTATCAGTAACATGCAATTACATTTTCAATATGGTCAATCAATGTTTACATTTCAGATTTAATAAAATTGCTTAACTGTAAAAGATGTTCTTCAGAGACAGCAGGATACAATCAATGTCAGGAATGGAAATTTGGTTGTGGCACACTATGAGTTTGCATTAACAACACACGCTTCTCAATTATAATGGAGAATAAAGTCAGTCAGAGAACAGAGCACTGAGTGTCAGCATAAGCTGCTCTATTCATTTATATGTTTTACTCTCATTCCATCCATATCTCATGGTTCTACTGTAATTTCATACCAGGTCTTGTGATAGCTATTTAAAGACAAACAATTTCTTAGACTTCTTGATATCCATTCTAGACACTGATAGAGTTACAGTCAAATGGGATTTGATTTAGCATGCTGAATGTAGTGAAGTAGAGCTCCTTTCCTCTCTCTCTAGCCTGCTAATAAACTGATTGCTACCAAGACTCTCAGATTATTTGACTGATCTACATGCACTGTTTTATGTTTCCCAATTGTAATGTGAATTTTGCTTGATGTATTCTGTAACAAAAAAATGTGTGTGTAAATAAAATTCAGGAGCAGCAGTGTTACAGAACCATGGTACTAATCATTGACTGATCCTATATCGACTAGAATTAACAATTTACTTCGCTTTAATCACATTTCCTACTGAAGCTCATTGAAGAAAATAAATAGATTATTTTTACAGAAACCAGAATTAGAGGTCGATGCAGAAATCCTGCGCTACAGTACAGTGCTAAAGCTCTAGATCAGGGTTTCCTAACGTAAGTTTATCGCTGACTTTTTGTGTAGTGATACTTTAAGCAAACAGTATGCAAATCAGTTGTGCAAAAAAAGTCTGTGCTAAACAAGGAGAGCAAGCCAGACACAAGTGCACAGGGATCTGCATTAATTATGGCACCTTTGCACATGCTGGTTTGCTTTAAAAAAAGTCATGTGAGATGAATTTTGACACTTTACTGCAAATGATCAGACCACCCAATCCTGGTCCCCCTCCCGATCCCTCCCCCCCCCCCCCGCCGAACCAAGAAAATAATCTGATGGCCTAATGGCCCCTACCCCTACCTTAAAAAGTCAGGGCAGGAGTGAGGCCAACACTCTACTGTCGCCACATGTCATCTTGAAAAATGTCAGTGCTTGGCCCCTCATAGTGCATTCTGGGACGTATCCTCAGGATGCACCTGGGGTGTGTGTAGGGGGGGGAAGGGTGTATCATTCTGCCATATAAAGCAATTCTTGCCCTATATGGCAGACAGACCCTGCCGGCTTCATCCCAGCGTGCTACCATCGTGCATGTCCTTTCGTATTTAAAAGTATGATGTTCAAATATGCATTTTCTCCATTAACAAGCAGGAAGTCAGTCCTGACATATGGGTGACGTCGGCGCTGACGAAGCTCACGCAGAGCATTTCCCGAGCTTTCAAAGAAAGCCTTTGGGACATGCTACCATGAATGCGTGGTCCTCTTCCCACCCAAGGTTGCCATCTTGCTCAGTCTCCTTTTTTCCGCAGAGCCCAATGGACGTATGTCCTGTTTCCCAGGAAACATTCCTTAAAAGTTATCCTCTTAGTTGAGTTTTTCCCAGTTTGTGTACTGGTTTCTCTTCCTGCCTCGAATCAGCACCGTCCCTGGCGCTGTTCTCAGTTCCCTTTCTCTTTTTTCATCGAGGCTTGCCTCGACCGGCGTTAGCGCCCTTTTTTGCCCGGGGGTATCGACCCCTTCTGGGTCTGATCCACCATGTTTCTCGGTGGCTTTAAAAAGTGTGATCATTGCAGTCAAATTATGTCTGTCACAGACACCCACAATTGCTGCTTGCACTGCCTCAGCCCAGACCACGACAGTACCTCCTGCGACCTGTGTCAGGCCATAATCCATCGGACCAACAAGAAAAGGTCGAAATTGAAGGAGAAGATGTTCCCGTGGTCCGGCTCAGCCCCGTATTCCCCAACGCTGAGCCCAAAGCCAAGCACCTCCCGTGAGGCCCAGGTGTCTTTGGAGTCCCGCAGCGGCTCCTCCGGAAACATGCTGGACCCTGGCAAGAAAAAGAAAAAATCCTGAAAGCCAGTCGAGTTTCTACAGGGGAAACCTGGTAAGGTCCCGTGGCGGGACTCGGATGATTCCGAGCAGCGCCCTCCTAAGGTCTCTAGGAAGGAGTCCTCAGCCGGCAGTAACCGCATGAGGCTCCCCGAGGCCATGGCCCTTGTTGAGGACATGCTTGCCAGAGCACCAGGGCTGGTGCCAGGCCCGAAACCCTTGGTGCCCATGCCGAAAGCTGCGGAGCCTTCTGCCATTGAGGCCAGAATGGCGGACCTGGAACAGAGTATCTCTGCCATCCTGACCATGCAGCAGGAGATGATGTCAGGTTCCTTCGCATCATCTGTCCCGATAACTGGTCCCCTGACTGCGGGGCATCCCTGGTTATTGAGCCGGTCCCCGAGTGCTATCAGCCTTGGGCTAGTCTTTGGCACCGATCGAGGTCCCGGTCCCGATCCTCAGTTGTCCGATCTTCACCGGCTACTTTCTGGGAGTCTGACCCAAGACTGACCGGGGGATCCTGGTTCTCTGACACAGTCCTCGCAGCACAAGAGCGCCAAGCCTCGGACTCCTCGATGCCCTCAGAAGACAGAGACTAATGTTGAGGCCTCCCCCAAGACCTCTCAACACTGAGACATCCCCTTGGAGCCGTCTGCCCCGGAACTCCAGCGCCATTCTCCACCTAAGGACGTGGCATTCCACGACTTCATCTGGGATATGGCCCAAGCCCTCTCGGTCCCGACCGAGTCCGAGGAGGACCCGCGCACCGAAGAACTGGAGGTCCTCCAGTATGAGTCTCCGCCAAAGGAGGCTCTGTCAGTGCCGGTGCAACCTATCCTCAAGTGACTGCTCCTACAAATGAGGGAGACTCTAGCCTCGGTGCCAGTGGTCAGCCATTGTCTTGATGCCATCTACTGCATCAAGGGGAGTCCAGGCTTCCAGAAAGCCCAACTACCCCACAATTCCATGGTGGTGGAGTCTTTGATGCTGAAACTCAAGAGTCAGAAGACTTATTCATCTGTACCCCCGGGTAGAGAGGCCAGAGCCCTCGATGCCCTGGAGTGCAAGTGCTTCCAGGGATCCCTGCTGGGCTGACGGATACAAACCTATGAGCTCTACATAGGGGTGTATCTTAAGAATCTTATTCAGGAGCTCATGGGCTTCTCAGCAGGGCTCACTGGGGAACCCCTGCAATGGTTCCAGACCTTGGTGGCCACCATCCGGGACTGCTCTAAGTTCCTGTCCCGGGCTGCCTACGATGGGTTTGAGGTTGCAACCTGGGCTGCAGCTGCAGGCATTGGTACTCGGTGCCAAGCCTGGCTGCAAACCTCGGACCTTGAGCAATGGGTCCAGGAAAAGCTGCTGGATGTCCCCTGTACCAGGGAGAACCTGTTTGGGAAACCTATAGCCGACAAGGTGGCCAAGATTGAGGCCGAAGAGGTGACTAGACATAGGCTCTCAAAGAAGACCTTTACCCTTCCCCGTAAGAAAACCTGGGGGGAAAAGGCCAACTTTCTCAAGGAAGAAGGGCCCTTTCCATCAAAGTTGCCACTACCAAGCCTTCCAAAGCCAGCAGCAGCATGGATCACAGCCCAAGGGCTGCAGACACCAACTCCAGCTCAACCTGGAGGGAACTTTTGACTCCCAGGGCGAGGCCTCCCTTCCCCTGGGAGACCTTCACCAGCCCACAGGGTGCCGCTTGGCACTCTTTGCCCACAAGTGGCCCAAGGTCACCTCGGACCAGTGGGCGCTCTGGGTGGTGAAGGAGGGTTACCACCTCCAGTCCCAGCTGCCAGCTCCAGGGCATTTTTCGGGAGAGCCAGTGCGACTTCTCCTTTACCAAGCCCTCTTGCTCTCAGAGCTAGCAGGTCTACTAAGGGACATGGCAGTAAAGCCTGTTGCCAAGCACCTCTGGGGCAAGGGCTTCTACTCAAGGTAATTTCTTGTCCCCAACAGAACCGGGGGTCTCAGGCCCATCCTGGACCTCTGAGACCTGAACAAGTTCCTGATCAGGGAGAAGTTCAAAATGCTCTCCCTTGGGACACTGCTGCCCTACCTCCACCAGGGAGAATGACTTTGCTCCTTGGACCTAAAGGACGCCTGCACTCACATCCTGGTCCACCCATCTCACAGGCAATACCGGAGATTCATGGTTGAGGGAGGCCACTACCAATATAGGGTACTTCCCTTTGGCCTGGCCTCCTTGCCAAGAGTGTTCACAAAGTATCTAGCAGTGGTAGCCGCTCATCTGCACCTACTTGGATGACTGGCTCATCAGAAGCGGCACAGCCGCAGAGGCCAGTCAGGGCACAGAACATACCATCCTCATCCTGCAGCACCTGGGATTCATCATCAACTACCCCAAATCACATCTCTTTCCGGTGCAAGACCTAGAGTTCATCGGTGCTCAGATGGACACAGTGCGGGCCAGAGCATTCCTCCCTCAGGACAGGGCAGAATGCCTCAAACAGCTGGCAGGGGAGGTCCAACACTGCAGAATGGTGCCAGCTCGCCTTCTCCTCCGCCTGCTGGGACACATGGCCTCCACAGTCCATGTCACACCCCTAGCCCGCCTGCACATGAAGACAGCCCAGTGGTGCCTGCGTTCTCAGTGGACTCAAGCCACGGGCCAACTCCAGGACAGGGTCAGGGTATCCCGCCAGCTGGCAAGATCCCTCGACTGGTGTCAAAACCTGGGCCTCCTCCAGGCAGGAATGCCCTTCCAGGCGCCCCCATCGCAGTGTACGCTGACAACAGATGCCTCTGTCCAGGGCTGGGGAGTTCACTGCGGAGTTCACTGCACTCAGGGTTGCTGGTCCAGGGAGGAGTCTCTGTTACAGATCAACCTCCTCGAACTCCAGGCAGTATTCCTTGCCATACATGCATTCTACTCCCTCTTGTGGAACAGACCTGTGATCCAGACAGACAACCAGGTCACAATGTTCTATATAAACAAGCAGGGGGGTATGGGCTCGTACTCCCTCTGCCAGGAGGCTGTAGCCTTCCTCTGCTTTGCAGTGCGCAATGGCATGCTTCTGTGAGCAGTTTACCTCCCGGGCCAGGAAAACTATCTGGCAGACAGACTCAGCAGAGTCCTGCACCCTCACGAGTGGCATCTCGACCCTGCAGTGGCGAAGAAGCTCTTCCACCTTTGGGGCGGGCCCGAGATGGACCTCTTTGCATCTCCTAACAACGTGCAGCTGGCTCGCTTCTGCTCCAGGCAGCCACACCCACAGAGGGTAGTGGCAGACGCATTCCTGATCTCATGGTCCGAGGGACTGCTGTATGCATTCCCACTGACTCCCCTAGTCGCCAAGACTCTGTTCAAAATTCAGACCGAGAGGGCATCGGTGATACTGATCACCACCAGGTGGCCCAGGCAACCCTGGTTCCCACTACTGCTCTTGCTGGCGGCGACACTCCCATTACCCCTGGGTCAAGCCCTGACTCAGGAGGAGGGCTCCCTTCTGCACTCCAATGTAGGGCCATTGACTCTAACCGCCTGGCTGCTGAGAGGGTAGCCTTGGCCCCGCTCAATCTACCACAAGAGGTTGAGGAAATCCTGCTAGCCTCCTGGAAGCCCTCCACAAGGAGGGCTTATGCCTTTAAATGGTGCAGGTTTGCTCTGTGGTGCGCAGATAGGAAGGAGAACCTGTTCTCCTGCCATGTCCAGCTGGTACTCCAGTACCTAGTGCATCTGTCATGTGCAGGGTTGAAATCTAGCTCAGTCCGGGTGCATCTGAGTGCCATAGCCACTTACCACCACCCAGTGGGTGGAAAGCCCTTATCTAGCCAGCCCCTAGTTTCCCATTTCCTACAGGGCCTTCTGCTTTCCAAGTCCCCCTGTCCACCATCCAGCAGCAGAATGGGACCTCAACGTGGTGCTCTCCCAGCTGAATAGGCCACCGTTCGAGCCATTGGCTACTTGCCACCTCATATACCTATCCTGGAAGGTGGCCTTCCTGGTGGACCTGACTTCAGCTCACAGAGTCAGCGAGCTTCAAGTGCTGGTGGTGGACTCCCCATACACCACGTTCTTCAAGAACAGGGTGGTGCTTCATACTCACCCTAAGTTCCTCCCAAAGGTGGTATCCCCATTTCACCTCACCCAGGAGGTGGTACTCCCCGCCTTCTACCCATGGTCTCATGCCAGCAAGGAGGAGCTCGTACTCCACACACTGGACTGTAAACGGGCTCTGTCCTTCTATCTGCACCAGACCCAGAACCACCGCAAAGCACCTCAGCTTTTCATGTCCTATGACGCCCAGCAGACTGGGGCTCCTTGTACCCTATCCTCTTGGGTGGCAGACTACATCACCCTTGCTTATGAGTGGGTGGGCCTCTCCCTGGAGCACTGGATCACATCGCATCACGTGAGAGCAATGGCCACATCAGTGGCCCACCTCTGTTCTGTGCCAGTGACAGAAATTTGCAGAGCTGCCACTTGGTCATCCATTCACACGTTTGCAGCACACTACTACCTGGAAAGTGAATCCCGCAGGGACAGTGCCTTTGGTCAGGCAGTGCTGCGTAATATTCTTAGAGTGTAGGCAACTCCTATCCTCTGTGTTCAGGCTACCGGAGTAATAGTTTTGCTGGATGCTAGGATCTTGCAGAGTCTCTCAGCGGGGACTCATCTTCTGCAACTCACGGCCACCCAACTGGTCGCCATTGGTACTGTCGTGGTTCAGTCCTTGGCAGCCTGGAGCTAGGGAGTCCCATATGTGAGGACTAACTTCCTGCTTGTTCCTAGAGAAATCTTAGTTACTCATCTGTAACAGGTGTTCTTCGGGAACAGCAGGAATCAGTCTTCACAACCCTCCCTCCTCCCCTTGGAGTTGCCGTCCTTTTGTTTTTTGCCTGACTGTCATCTTAGCTATGTCATCTGACTGAGCAAGATGGCACCCTTGGGTGGGAAGGGGACAACATATACATGGTAGCATTCCTAAAGGCTTTCTTTGAAAGCTGGGGACATGCTCTGCATGGGCTCCGTCGGCGCCGACATCACCCATATGTGAGGACTGATTCCTGCTGTTCCCGGAGACCATCTGTTAAAGGTGAGTAACTATGCCTTTTCAGAATTGTTATGGGAGAGGTGCTACTTCAATGATCATGACTAGAGTTTAATTATCAAAATCTCAGGGGAGTGGGGGGAAGGCTGACGGTTCACATAGGGCACCCAATGCCCTTGCACCGACCCTGTTTTCTCATATTACATTGTACACAGCAAATACATATCACTGTATATTATGTATTACTGTGTTTAGCAAGTACACAAATTAAAGTATGCTAGAGTCACACTCCAGTGGTCACCTTTCCTAACCCTGCCAATGAACGCAGATTATTTCTGGCTTGGGGATGGGTGAAGAAAGCCCCCAGGTAAGTGAAAGCCCCCAGGTAGGTGAAACATTAAATACCTTTATGGAAATGGGTAACAGGGGTAACATATGGAAAGCAGTGTGTATTAATGCCCGTAGCATGAGAAATAAGATCCCTGAAGTTGAAGCTTTGGTGGGAGTGGCTGACTTGGATTTAGTGGCAGTTACAGAAACATGGTTCACAGAAAACCATGACTGGGATGTAACTATACCTGGCTATACTTTATTCAGAAAGGACAGGGTAGGAAGAAGGGGAGGAGGAGTGGCACTATATGTAAAAACTACTATTAAAGCTTTGGAATTACAGAGCTTAAAAGGGAGAGAGGAGGCATTGTGGGTTAAACTAGAAAGAGGGAAAGAGAAATCTATTTGCATTGGTGTGATATACAGACCTCCCTCACAAGAGGAAGAGGTGGACAGAGAGTTAATTGAAGACATGCACAGCATTGCTAGGAAAGGGGAAGTGCTACTGATAGGAGATTTCAATATGCCAGATGTTGATTGGCACATTCCTGCTGCAGTATCATCTAGAAGTAAGGAGATCCTGGATTCTCTACAGGGAGAACTATTCAGGCAATTGGTAACAGACCCCACACGTGAAGGGGCCATACTGGACTTGGTGCTTACCAATGGTGAAAGTGTTTCTGATGTTGTAGTGGGAGATCATTTTGCATCCAGTGATCACCAGATGGTGTGGTTCAGTATTAGGACTAGGGCTGTTAGAATCCATTCCAAGGTGAGGATCTTAGACTTTAGGAAGACTAACTTTGTGAAGATGGGCCAATACCTCAGGGAGTCGTTAGTGGGATGGGAACAGCTGGGGGATGTAGAAAAACAGTGGGCAAAACTGAAAGGGGGTATTTTAAAGGCAACCAACCTTTTTGTTAAAATGGTAAATAAAGGCAAAAGGAACAGGAGACTGCTATGGTTTTCGAAGGAAGTAGCTGAAAAAGTGAAGAAAAAGAGGGCGGCCTTCATGAAATACAAGAGATCACAGAGAGAGGAAGACAGGCATCTGTATTTGGAAAAACTTAGAGAAGCTAGCAAAGTAGTCAAGAAGGCAAAGATTCAAAAGGAGGAGGAAATAGCCAATGCAATAAAATGGGGGGATAAGACATTTTTCAGATATATTAGTGAGAAGAGGAAGGGCAAAAGTGGTATTGTCAGACTCAAGGGTGCAGGGGGGAATATGTAGAAGCTGATAAGGATAAAGCGGAATTGCTTAACAAATATTTTTGTTCTGTGTTCACAGATGAACAACCAGGAGCAGGACCTCAGAAAACACCCACAAATAAGAACAGAAGCGAGGGACATCTTGAACAATTTTCAGAAGACTGTGTTCGTGAGAAACTAGCTCAACTTAAAGTAGACAAAGCGATGGGACCAGATGGGATACACCCTAGAATACTGAGGGAACTTGGGGACGTTCTAGCAAGTCCACTGACTGACCTTTTCAATGCCTCATTGGAGTCGGGAGTGGTGCCAAAGGACTGGAGAGAGGCTCATGTGGTGCCTTTACACAAAAGCGGAAGTAAGGATGTGGTTGAAAACTACAGGCCGGTTAGTTTAACTTCGGTGGTGAGTAAATTATTGGAAACGCTGCTGAAAGAGAAAATAGTGAGGTTTCTGGAGTCCAGCGGATTACAGGATCTGAGGCAGCATGGATTCACCAGAGGCAGGTCTTGTCAGACAAATCTGATTGATTTCTTTGACTGGGTGACCAGGGAGTTGGACCGAGGGAGAGCTCTAGATGTGGTGTATTTAGATTTCAGTAAAGCCTTTGACACTGTTCCTCACAGGCGACTTATAAACAAACTGAGCACCCTAGGGATGGACCCTAAAGTTACTGCTTGGGTTAGAAATTGGTTGGGTGGGAGGCGACAAAGAGTACAAGTAAATGGAGCTCACTATGAGGAGAAGGATGTTACCAGTGGTGTGCCCCAGGGATCGGTCCTTGGTCCGATTCTTTTTAACATCTTTGTTAGTGATATAGCGGAAGGGCTGTCGGGTAAGGTTTGCCTCTTTGCGGATGATACCAAAATCTGCAATAGAGTAGACACCCAGGAAGGTGTAGATAACATGAGGAGGGATCTAGCTAAGCTTGAAGAATGGTCTAGAATTTGGCAGCTGGGATTTAATGTTAAAAAATGTAAGGACATGCATTTGGGCTGCAGCAATCCAAGGGAGCAATACAGTATAGGAGGTGAAGTACTTTTGTGCACTAAAGAAGAGCGGGACCTAGGTTGTGTCTGATGATCTTAAAGTAGCTAAACAGGTAGAAAAGGCGACGGCAAAAGCTAGAAGGATGCTTGGGTGCATACGGAGAGGAATGGCTAGCAGAAAAAAGGAGGTGATAATGCCTCTGTATAAGTCTTTGGTGCGACCTCATTTGGAGTATGGTGTGCAATTCTGGAGACCGCACCTTCAAATGGATGTGAACAGGATGGAGTCGGTGCAGAGGGTTGCTACTAAAATGATTAATGGGCTTCATTATAAAGCATATGAGGACAGACTTAAGGATCTTAATATGTACACCTTAGAGGAAAGGCGGGATAGAGGTGATATGATTGAGATGCTTAAATACCTCCGTGGCATAAATGTTCAGGGAGAGAGCCTCTTTCAATTGAAAACAAGTTCTGCTACAAGGGGACATGGGATGAGGGTGAAGGGAGATAGATTCAGGAGTGATATGCGGAAATATTTCTTTACAGAAAGAGTAGTGGATCCATGGAATAGTCTCCCAGTGGAGGTGGTAGAGATGAGGACAGTAACTGAATTCAAAAAAGCATGGGACCAACACAGAGGCTCTCTAAAGGTAAAAAGTGGACTTTTGTAGTTGTTGTTATGGAAGGACAGACTAGATAGGCCATGTGGTCTTTTTCTGTCATCATGTTTCTATGTTTCTTTCCTCCAGGTTAGAGTAGATTTTATGTAGAAACCATGCCAGTGTGTAATTTGTTACCAGTCTTTTCACTGAGTGGGCTCATGTTTGAACTTGGATATAGTTGACAGTGTCAGTTCTTAAAATAACCAATAAATCTAAGCTGAACAAATTATGTTATACTTACAAAAATTATTTTTATATTCTTAAAATTGATATTGCCTAGAAAAAAACCTTTCTAATTTAAGGTGACTTTTGTGCAGCTTTCAAAACTACAGCTAAAAAAACAGCTTAGAAAGAATTTTTTTGTCCCCTTCTCATATCTTGAGTTCCATACTGCAATGTTAACTGCAATCTCTGCTTTCCAACTTCTTAATTAACAATAGCTGCTTCAAGCTGTGATGATAGGCCTCTCAGAAAATGGAAGATATTGAATACAAATATTTATGCCCCAAAATCTAGTCAGTTTGTATGAATGGATAAAGGCCCTTATTCAATAAAGATTTTCTTCATAGGCAAAAACAAAGGGGGAAAAAATCTTTTGAATAAGGCTCGTAGTGTCTTGTCTGTGCAGTAGATGGCAGTAAAATACTTCCCTTCTCTTCTGAATACATAGATAGTGGTTCACCTAATATGAGAAAAGGTTCGGTACCATGGTTGTTCTGGATTTATTTATTTATGCTTATATACCACTTTTCACCAGGTCAAAGCGGTTTACAGATACATGCTAACAGGCACTTTTTATTCCCTTGTCCCTGAAGGGCTCACAATCTAATTGCACCTGAGGCAATGGAGGGTTAAGTGGCTTGCCCAAGTCCACAAGGAATGGCTTATGGGACTAGAGACCCCAGTCGCTCCGGCCTGAGGTTACGTGGGACTTGAACCCCTGGCCCTCCAGCCTGGCCCAACCACCAAGCCATTCACTGATAAATGTAGTTCACCTGTATGTACAGAAGAAACAGAGAGACAAGGACTCTTTTTTTTTTATTACAGTACTATAACAATAATGACTCCTTTTCTCCAGAAGTAAGGGGGAGGAAGAGAAACCCCTCAGGAATTTCTGCTTTAATTATGTATCAGGCCTCAGAGATTAAGCAGTCTCTGCTAGCATGGGTAATTTGAGGTAGCCTTGCAAGAAGAACAAAGTGAGAGTGATTTGACTGCCATGTCCCTAAAGGAATGGACCCGGGAGGAGTCTGCTTTCTTAAACTGGCCTCCATCTATGCCTACAGGGTATGCTTCTGGAGATTTTTGGTGATACAATTATGATGCAGCATTCCTTATAAAGCCTAGGGAGGATACTCTTATCTTTTTGGAGGTCTCCGCCCTTCCGGCAAACAGGTGTATTTCAGAACTAAATTGCTTTTCTTTTACACTCAAGCTCTATTATTACTGACAATAACCCTTTCTCTTTTTTTTGCCTTACCAAATTTTCCAGGTACCTAAACAGTGAGATTAGCTGCTTCATATTTGACACTTTTTATCACCTTTCTTGTCTCTAATCGTCTTTCTTTTCTCCTTACAGAACACTAATACACAGTAACCCTATCATTTAAGTGTTTGCCTATCATCATTTTTTTATTCAAGATTACAATTAACTGTGAACACACATTCTTTCCCAGGGCCAGCCCATCCACTAAGTAAATCTAAGCGGTTACCTAGGACGGCAGACCTCCTTGAGTGGCGTGCCACCCTCTCGTGCTGAGCCATGGCCTCGTGCCAATCCGGCGGCAGGGTCGGCTTGGCAGCAGGCCATGTGCTTCGACGCATGCGGCCTGCCACTTCTGACCCCTCTGAAGTTGTGTTGGAGGGGTCAGAAGTGGCAGGCCATGTGTGCCAAAACACATAACCTGCTGCCGCTGCCAAGCTGCTCCAACTCTGCTACAAGATTTAGCGACAGCAAAGCTCAGCACGGGGATAAGGGGGGAGGGTGGTGTTTGGGGGGGGGGGGCGCTACATGCCAGGGCTTCTGCCTAGGACAGCAGAAACTCTTGGGCCAGCTCTGGTCTTTCCCTTAAATCCCTTTGTCTTTGTTTCCAGATTCTGCAATTGGGATTCTCCTTTGTGCAGGAAAATGTTTAAAAACACTTTCACTGATGACACTTCGTTTTTCTAATTTTAACTCTGTGTTGTATGCATTTTTTTTTCATTTTATTTATTTATAGCTTTTTAAAAATCTTATCCAGTGCACATTTCTGAGTGGTGTAGAATAAACATATGCAATAATTTGCAAAAAATACCAGACAACAAATGATCAAAATGTCATGAAATACAATCATTGTGGAGGGCAATTTTATAAGGCGTAACTAGGTGAATATGCTTGTTTACACACGCCAATCATACCTGCTTTATAAAGTCAAGTATACGTGCTTTATAGAATGTAGGGGTGTATGTAGTGGGAAACGTGCCAAATCTAGGTGCAATCACCTACACCAGCCATAGGGCTGCTATAAATACCCATGCCTAGATAGCTCAAGAACGGGCATAAATTACAGTATTTTATAATTTGCATGCAGAAATTTGTGCTTTGCCCATACTCTGCCCACACTCCACCCATGTGCACCCTCTTACTATGAGTATGCGCCATCGGTCTTACTAGATAGGCCATGTGGTCTTTTTCTGTCATCATATTTCTATGTTTCTACGTGTGTACTTATGGAACAGTGACTGGCTAAAGTATGTGGGGAAAGGCCAATTAATGCATGAAAGTCACTCAAAATATGTGAATTTTATGTAATTCCTTTTAAACTTATCACTAAAAACCTGAATAAGCCTAACTCATTATGCAACAAATTCTATAAACGTGAAGCAAATACAGAGAAAGTCCTAATACATGTAACTTGTTTACATACTCAGGATCTGAAATCATGAAACAATTCTTACCTTAGTCCAATAAAAAAGTATCACCTTATTTTCTTTTTTGTTTCTCTTTTTATTTAATTACCATTAAAGTGGACTAGACATAGAAACATGATGGCAGAAAAAGACCACATGGCCTATCTAGTCTGTCCTTCCATATCAGCTAAAATAGTCGCCTATTTTCTTTTAGAAATCTTTTGTATTTGCCCCATGCTTTTTTGAATTCAGATACTGTCCTCGCCTCTACTACCTCCACTGGGAGACTATTTCACACATCTACCACTCTTTCCTTAAAGAAAAATTTCTGCATATTACTCCTGAGTCTATCCCCTTTCACCCTCATCTTATGTCTCCTCGTACCAGAGCTTGCTTTCATTCGAAAGAGGCTCTTCTCTTGTACATTTATGCCATGGAGGTATTTAAATGTCTCTATCATATCACCTCTATCCCGCCTTTCCTCTAAAGTGTACATATAAAGATCTTTAAATCTGTCCTCATATGTTTTATAACGAAGACCACTAGTAACCATCCTCTACACAGACTCCATCCTGTTTATCTCCTTTTGAAGGTGCGGTCTCCAGAATTCATACAATACTACAAATGAGATTGCCCCAGAGACTTATACAGAGGCACTATCACCTCCTTTTTTCTGTTGGCCATTCCTCTCCCAATGCACCCAAACATCCTTCTGGCTTTCGCCATTGCCTTTTCTACCTGTTTAGCCACTTTAAGATCATCAGAAACCATCATGCCCAGGCCCTGCTCTTCTTTTAATGGACAGAAGTACTTCACCCCCTACTCTATACCACTCCCTTGATTTTTGCAGCCCAAATGCATGACCCTGCTGTTGCATAGTCGATATGGACACACCAGGACCAGTTCTCTCAGCACCAGGACCTCCCTCACCATGTTCTCCTCCATCCCGCCAGGGGTGTGACAGTCTTCCACACCCTGTGTCCTCATCCCTCGGCCTTAGGTCCATGGGTGCTACTACGCTAACATTCTGCACCCATTGCCAACTGTTGCTTTGGACCAGAGGTGTCTCTCCCCTTTCCCTGGCCAGTTCCCTAACCTGCCATTGTGGGCCCACCACTGCCCCAGTTACCCACTCATACCTTACCCCACATGGTATGGGTCTGGTCCTCCATCTTGCTAGTCTTCAGTAGGGGCATCTCGCTACACTTCATTCTGCCCATCTCTCGACCCTTCCCTCTGGTCATTGCTTTGCTGCACATGGGCACTTCTGAATGCCACAAATCACTGCAGGGGCTGCTCTTCCCCGTACACGTCATTTCCTCCCCGTCTGCTTCAGTTGACATTGCTAGCTGCTCCCCCAGGACTGGGCCTGGCTCTATGTTCATGCTTCTCTCTGTCAGGCCTCCCTGGCCGGAACCGCAGCACCTGACCATGTGTTGCATACCTATACTGCCTCACTCTGCAAATTGCCCAATTTGCCCACTGCTTGGACCTCATCTTGGTCCCTACAACATGTGGCCCCTCCTGCCTGGGATGTGTATCCAGGGTCAGGAATTCTGCCTCTGTCTCTGCGCCTTCTCACATCTCTGTGTGTGGCACATGTCTGTTCTGCATTCCTCAGCTCATGTTCCCTGGCTCCCTTACTCATTCCTACACTGAACGTGCACCTTGGCTTGGCTCTGTCTGTTCTACGTCTGTTGTGCGGTCTGGCATGTCAGGGCTGCCTCACTGTGTTTTGTACGGTGCTGTATCTGCCATTTGCCAATTTCCACACATTTCATGGTGTTTGTCATGTCAGGAAACACGCTGGCACAGTTGAGGTTGGGGCTCAGGATGGCGCATGTCTCAGCTACAGCAAGGTCTGGCTCCTCTGCACCATGGTGCAGGGGTTGCACACTGGGCTGTTGGCGTGTTCATGTGTGTCATCCATTCACATTTCCATTCCTATGCAGGTATGTGATAGCACTTCACAATGGACAGTGTGGGACAGTCCAGTTCGATCTGCTGAGATCCCATGTTGTGCCTGGTGTTGGTGTGACAGCCACCCACCCTTCCTTCTGCATCTTCTACAACATGAGAGGCACCTGCTAACCTACATCAGTCTACCCGTTCACAGGGATACATCCACGCCTGCTGATCACAGCATCCCTCCATCCACTACTAGGAACCTCATTGTGGACACCACTCCCAACTCTTACCAATGCACCCTGTCTGTGTGGACTCTTACTGTGTCAACACCTGTGATCATGTGTCTTCTTGTGGGACTGATTGCACAGGGTTGGTGTCTCCACACTCTCTATGGCATCCACCTACCACTGTGCCTCAGCATGGGGGGGGGGCAGGCCTAGCCACTGTGCCACCCCGTCATGTGTGGGAACATATCTGGGATGGGTATTGGGGCATGACTACTGTTCAGACACTGTACATGTGCACTTGCCTTGCTCCCGCTGCAGCTGCTGCCTGAGTCACATCGGCCTCGTACACATTGGCCTCGTACACTGGATCGTCCTGTACCAGACCCAGGGTGGTACAGTAGGCCTCAGTATTACTTATGATGTGAAAGCATCTGTGGATATGAAGTCTGGATAACTCCATGAGTGCATATGATTTCCACTCCCCATTCACATCATAGAGCTGCCTGCTGTCATTCATATGTCCAGAGTTGCCTGAGGTATTGTTATGGCCTACACCCACTGGGACATGTCTTCAGTTATACCGAGGAACATCTCAACAATTTACTACAGAAACCACCATTAGTAGATGATGAAACAGAAGAAATTAGCCATATGGATTGATGGATTGACCTCATATGTACAAAGAAGGCTGTGATCCTCTATGAATTACACTATCCAGGACTTCTGCAATACTGTAGAATAAAACAGATTCCTAGAGCTCTTAGGATTTCAAAAGAACCCACCATGTTTCAAGATGATAAGAGTTTTACCAACAGAAGGTGTGCGATACTAAACAAATGCTCATTAGATATCATGGTTTTATTTGCAAAAACTTCTAAAAAGAATGCAGAATTCTTGAAAGTAGATGTTGAAAGTAAAATGGAAGTCCTTAAGAAGGAAGACAAATTGTTTTGATAAATTGTTGAATGATTACAATAAAAAGTTAGATGAGTATCGGAAGGAAATAAAGAAAGGAAAATTAGAGAAATAGAATTGTGACAACATGGATTATAAAAATGGGAACATAAGAACATAAGAAATGCCATACTGGGTCAGACCAAGGTCCATCAAGCCCAATATCCTGTTTCCAACTGTGGCCAATCCAGGTCACAAGTACCTAGCAGGTTCCCAAAATGACACACAGGTTCCACAATGCTTATATTGGGGCAAGCAGTGGATTTCCCCAGTCCTCTTTAATAATGGTTTATGGACCTTTCCTCCAGGAACTTGTCCAAATCTTTAAACCCAGCTATACTAACAGCTTTTACTACATCCTCCGGTAACGATGTCCTGAGTTTGATTTCATGTTGAGTGAAAACAATTTTTTCTCTTATTAGTCTTAAATAGGTTACCCTGTAGCTTGTGATAAGGAAGCTTATCATAGCTCAGGTAGGAGCTATAGAAAAGATGATGTGACTCTGAACAAGCAACCTGTCAGTTCTGGTAGAAGCAAGAAAACAGAGTTTTCACATAAAAGACTACCAGTCCCAGAATGCACCAGGTTTCCAGCAGCCATGAGAGGGGCTGAAGTGAGAGAATGTAGGTGCAATCAAGAGAGCTATGAGGTAATCCCTAAGCACTCATCTCAAAGGGCAGGGCCTGATTCAACACAGCTGCGCTGTGTTAGGGAGCAGCACACATTAGAACAGGATAAGAGTAGAGCTTATTCTTCAGGAAACAGTTTCAGCTACAGAGGGAGGAAGAGATACAGAGACAGCAACGGCTACAAGCACCAGTATCACCTGGAGAAACAGAAGCCAAGCCAAGCAGATAGAGAGAGAAGGAAACTCTCTGGAAGGAAGAGAAGAAAGGCCATTGGAAGGTCTGGGAGATTCCAAGGCAGTACTCATACTGGGAGGTATTCCAAAAGCCAGCAGAGTCCATTGGACTGGATTCAGCCAGAGGAATGGAGTGGCAGAGATAGGAATCACCAGTGGCTACCTGGAAGAGAGAAGACTGCATGTGGAAGGGACTTTCAGACCAAGGCCAGAAGGTATGTGAGAGGAGATCCAGTGTCCAGGGATCAAGATTGGAAGGCTGGACATCAGAATTGGATTACATATTGGCCAGGCTTTACAGAGAGGAATAATGATAGCAGGAGAGGCTCAGGTATGAACACTGATCCAGACCCTATCTATAATAGAGAATGGCAGCAAGGGAATAAGCATTCTCATGATAGTGCCTTAATGAAAGACTCGTCTGTGCCATTGTATGATAGTGACCATATGCTGATTGATACAGCAGATGAAAATACAGTTTACATCTAAATGCTATTGCTAGCTTTCTGTGAGCAAACACATCAGCCATCACAAAGAAACCTAACTTTGTTCTTTATTTCCACTGCAAACAGCTCTTAAAGCAGGATTTGGGCTCACACAGTAGCAGCCAGCCAGCTAAAGGCTTTCAGCTGGTCCATTGATAGTAATTAGGGCTGCACCTGATTGTGTTTGTGAGCAAGGGAGAATCACTGCTGAGATCGGCGTGGAAAATAAGCAGAAGTTAACCTAACCAGCAAAGTTTATTCTTTACTTTGTGTCTTTGTATTTGGTAATTATTTGCTAAGAAAACATTAGCTAATTGCCTGACAAGCTGAAGGTTGTTTTCTGGTTTACTTTGTGACTTTTTGTTATCCATTTAAACACTGCAAGCAAGTAACCTCATTTATATGGCTATCAAGCATACTTGTGCTGGGTGAATTAAACCCCATCAGTAAAAGAAGTATTTTATTGATCTTACCACTTGGTTTCACAACTCAAATTATTGTCATCAGCTGTGTTTTGGGAGTGAATGAACTACAATACCCACAATACCTTGCAAGAATCATATGAATATATGCATCGTCAAGATTGTGTAAGTTCTCACCCTAGGCAGCCGTCTGACAAGCTTCATTGCATATCTCCTATTCTTTCTATATTTTGATGGCGTAAACAATCAATCTACGTTTACCCGTTCCACTCCATTCATTAATTTATAGACCTCTATCATATCTCCCCTCAGTCATCTCTTTTCCAGGTTGAAAAGCCCTAACCTTTTAAGCCTCTCCTCATAGGGGTATCCTTCCATCTCCTTTACCATTTTGGTGGCTCTTCTCTGTACCTTTTCTAATAACGTTATATATCCTTTTTAAGATACGGCGACCAGATAGTGCCTGGGCTGTCAGAGGAAATATTCAGCATCAATACCTGGATAGTGCCAAAGCCATCAGAGGAAATATTCAGCAGTGTTATCTGGATAGTGCCATGACTGTCAGAGGAAATATTCAGCAGCGCTCTCCACATTGTGCCGAAGCTCTCAGAGGAAATATTCAACAACGCTATCTGGATAGTGCCGAGGTTGTCAGAGGAAAGATTCAGCAGCGCTGTCCGGATAGTGCCAAGGTTGTCAGAGGAAATATTCAGCAACGCTATCTGGATAGTGCCATTGACACTCTGGCTGACCAGCAAGTGCTGCTAACCTGATAAGTGCTTTTATATATTGGCTCATTTCTTTTTTATTTCATTGTTGCCAATTTCTGTTATTAAGAAATTAGAAAACCCTCTTTTAACAGTGGAAGAGTATTAATTCAGATTTTTATGACAATTCTAGTGGAAAATGATTTGAAGATGAATATGTTCCTTATCTGCATCTGAAATATTTAAACTTTTTTTCCTGACTTGCTTTCCTTGCAGATTTGTGCCACTTTGGGGACAACTGGGGTCTGTGCCTTTGACTGCCTCACCGAGCTAGGACCTGTCTGTAAGCATTGTTTGTTCTTATACTGGTGATTACCTGTTCAATGTAAATTTCTAAAAGTTGCAATGTTCTATGTAAACCACTTTCAACGAAAGAAAGGAGATATACGAAACTTGTTAAATAAATAAAAATAAATTAAAAGGGAAAAATATAAATAAAAAAATAAAAATAAGGGGCCCTTTTTTCTAAAGGGTGCTAAGGTCTTGCACCTAACGCACTAAAAGCGCTGAAATGTTGTTATGTTAGATGAAACATCACCATTTTAACTGCCCGGGTTGCGGAAAGCATTTCCCTGGCAGTTAATGTGGAGCATTTCCTCTTAATGTGCGCCGCTTAGCACAGGTGCACTTAACCCTAACTCTGGAAGTGGTGTTAGGGGAACCCACGCTAAACATATAGGATGCAGCTAGCATGTGGTGTTTACCCCGAGCTCACCAAGCTCACTCACATCCCTAATGCAGGTTGCACAGTTAATATGGGAATCAACCCGCACTAAGCATGGTAATGTGTGTCCAAGGCATGCTTTAATGCACGCCAGACACACACTTCCAGCTAGCGCCCTTTAGTAGAACACCCCCAATGTCTTGAGATTTTTGGTGGAATCATGAACAGAGGTAAGAAAAAGATAAGCAGAGGCATTTTTAAAATTCATTAACATGTGCGACGCCTCCGCTTGGGCCCAAGAGCTTACAAGCTGGAAACGGCCTTATGTGTCCTCCTTTGAATAAAGTTCCCTTTGTTGTCCCCAGGGTATTCTGGGACTTGTAGTACTTTTACTCTCAAAGGACAAATGTAGTTGTGAGTCGGTGGTTGTAAGGCAGCAAGAAAATTTATTGTGGGGATTTCCAGGGCATTCAAGTTCAATACACAAACAAGGCAAAATGATACATCTCCAACATAAAGAATAAATCAGGATAGTGAGAATGACGTAACAAAACCTTTTCCACTGTTCAGCTGTTCTGCTTCTCTCACACACTCACACCAAGGACTGCCTCGTGTGGTCAGTTAACAGCAACACAGGTAAACTTATAACAGCTGTGGTTTTCTTTTGAAAGCAAACTTCTTCACAGCACTGCTTCTTAACTTCAGCAAGTAATTAAACTTGGTGAAACATAGAATTAGCTTTCCTCAGCTCAAAGCAGGAACTGCCCTTATTTCCTATATGGTTTCACTGACTCTCAGTTCCATTCAACACTGCAGAATCTTCTCTTAAAGATAATGAACAGTCCATTGGAATGGGATCACATTCACAATTAGGCAAACAAGAATCTACTCGCATTCGTTCTATAGCACCAGGACAAACAGTATCTCTCTCAGGATTATAAGCTTTCTCAAACTTTCTCTCCTTCAAGAACTCCTGGAATTGGCTCCACAGCAATTCAGCTTGTACAGGCACCTTTGTATTAGGGGAGTGAACCTTTTCCTCAGAAAGCAGCTTTCTTAATGCTTCTAGCTTTAGAGTTTCAAAGGCTGTGCTTTTATCAGGGCTATAGCTTTTCTCATAAAAACTCTCTACCCACTTCTTAACAGTAGACGGTGAGGACTCAGCTTCCTGGCCTTTAGAAATGGCAAACTGTCTCTCTGCTGAATTATCAGTAATGAAACTGCTGGCTTTACTTTGGGGATGTTTCCTCAGACAAACGCTGATTTCTTTCCTCCTGGGTTCCTCCAGGCTCTGAAATACAGCCTCCTTATGTCTTTCTCCAGTCCCTCTTAGGCAGCTGCTTTCCTGGGAGATTTCCTGTGGCTTTCTCCTCCAGCTAAGCACAGCTTCACCTTCTCTCTCTCCTCCATCACCTCTCCAACTCCAACAGCTGTTTCTGTTCCTTTCTCCACATCCACCACGACGTCCTCCTGTACCTCTTGTACTCCTTGTATCTCCCGTACTTGTTCCTCTTGTGTCTCCTCAAGTCTCTCCGGTTCTACTTTTGCTCTGCTCGTGGTTTTAAACACCGTTGCCTGCTGGGCATTCCCTGTTCTCTGCACCTGTGTGACCAATCATCAGGGAAGCTTGTCTCCACCCCTGAGCTAGGGCATGGCCTGACCTTAGCAGGGCGCTGACCTTTTTTCTGATCTGGCTTGTAATTCCCCTGCATGTGTGCACTGTCATTCACTTCAAAGGGGAAACTAGGATTTTCTTCAAGTTCCATGTCTTCCTGAGAACTTTCATCACTACACATGATATGATAAAGAATTTTATTTCTTCTTCTTTTTAGCCCTCTTTCCTATCTATTTCTTCTTTTGAAGGACAGATGTTATATGGGCAGAGTCTATTATTGCTTTATTACTTTATTATTATGTGTCCTTGTGGTTTTTAGGTATTCATCACATTTTATGTAAACTTTTGGGTTGCTGTAATTGAGAAAACATTAATAATGATTTAAAAAAAAGAAAAGAGGAATGTTTATTAAAATGCGCTAAGACAATGTAGGTCATTCTGAGACATGAATAAGCCCCCTGTAGGTGCTGTGGAGGCATGCATGTGGAAAAACATCTACAAACCTATTCCGCAACCTACGGACTTGCATGTACATGGTGCTAGGAGTGAACAGAACATGCACAAGAGGGGTGAGGATGGGGCGTGCACAGCCATGAGGATGTAGAAAGTGTATTCATGAAAGACCCATGTACAACTGAGGTGATTCCCAAACACGTCGTTAGACCTGCTGAAATGAGGTATAAGGTAAAGACACAGAAAACATCCAGACCAACACATCACCACAGCCCACACTGATGAATGTAAGTGACAACTATGGCCCGACCCTGGGTATCTGCAGTCATGTGAAACACCAGAGACAAGCAGGCAGAACGGAATGCCAAGGTGATAGATGTAAGATGTGGAAAGAGACAACAGGACACACATAGACAGATACGTGGTTGAGGAGCAAGGGGGCAAATACCAGCCATGCAGCCAGATATGCCATGTGTGCACACAGCTTGGCCAGGCCACACCAACACAGCCCGTGTCAGCAACATGTGACAGCATATGTAGGTACCATGTCTATGTGTTATGGGCAATGCACCCAGTGTGGAAGACAAATGTGGGCCACAGAGTGAGTGCTGGAGATGGGCATGGTGGCATGCAGTAGTGGCACCTACACAGGGCATGTCCCAGAGTGAGGTCCCACATGACTGATAGGGAAATGTTGTGGCAAGCAGCCTCAGGGGAATGCCCTGGAACACTACTGCCCCTGGTGTTGCAATGCAGCAACTGTATCCAGAGCTTACAGATGCTAGATGAATGCAGCTGCTCCCAACCACCATATATGTAGCGATGGTTGGTGTGACTGGACAAAACAAGGCATGGAGGACAGGCAGGCACACAGCAAAGCAGGTCACCATTGGCAAGAATCCATAGCCTGCATGTGCCTATGCCCACAGCCACCAATGTTCCCAGGGAAGCAGACACAGAAAGTGACCAAGAGCAAAGTCTGCAATGTATGCTGCAGGCAGCAAAGGGAGCCCCCAGGAGGCAATGCCAATGTCTGCTGAGCACACATATGCAGGATGCATCGAATCCAGCCTAAGCTCAAGGAACTGGAAACATGACAGTATATACAGATATAATAGTGTACAAGCCTGGGCCTGGACATGAACGTGCGGTGCAACATGCATGCCGAACATGGATCATGATAGGCATGTGGCCAGCTGATGAACCAGCACAGAGCTGCCCCCATCCACAGGCATGTCCACAGTGTGGCCAGTACATAAGGCATCCTAGCACTGTAGCAGGGGCAACGAATGTAGTAGACTAGGAGAGAAGCACCTACAGACTGCAGAGGTGTGGCAATGCTGAAGAGGAGCACGTTCATAGGCATGCAGTGGCAGAGAATATCATGGGAACCCAGTCCAGAGCGTGATTAAAAAAGATTTTATTTAATAAATTCTTGCTGCCAACCCTAAATTCTTGCTGCCAACCCGACACAGGCCGTGTTTCGCTCCCTTCGTCAGGGGTTGATCTGGCAGATACAGCTTAAAAACATAAAACATATAAATCAATCGGCAATAATAAAAACCAAAATTATCAGGTAAAGAACAGATAATATCATAAACATAAAAATAAAAATAAAAGCATAGAATAATATAATATATAATATAATGATGAACGCATTGAACAAAAAAATAGTAAAATCAATAAATAAATAAATAAAACCAGTAATACACAAATTACATTCTAAAACAATAAGAAATTATTAAAAATTATAAAATAATTTTTGTATAAATCAGACTATAGAGGAAGAAGAAGTATGGAAACGTGACAAACAACTGTAAAACATAAATACCTCTGCATAAAATGTAAGGACTAGTTCGTCTTTGTCCTTATGTTTATGAAGGTCCAGCTAAAAGTAAAATTGATATGAACACATCACATCTATTTATCACACTAAAATGAAAATGAACATAAACAAGACAAACTTTCATGAATAATTAAGATGACCATAAGGAAAATTAAAAAGGAGCATTAAAAAGTGGAGCAAGGAGGAGACAGGAGCGTCTGGTGAATATGAAGGCAAGGATTTGTGATAAAAAAATATTTCTTTTAAAAAAATCTTTACTTAAAAATCATCCATTAGTAGAAGGATTCTCATGCATATTATATATAACTACTAGTGCATTCGCTAGAAAGGTGACTCTTCACTAAGTATTGAACCCATCATAAAAAATAGGAATAGGAGAAACATACCCTTATTTGAGCTGTGACATAAATTGTCTGACTTGATGTACTTTACACCTAGAACCGGCAAAGGCACTCCACGTACCTAAGAGCAGACCAAAGTAAACTATTCATATATAGTGGGAGGAATACCGCGACCTTGGTAAGTTCATAGATCCACCATGACAGTGCAAAGGCAGCCAGCAACAGAAAGCCAGATGACCAACAGAACCGAGGGGCTAACAGAACAGGCCCCCAGCAATGCAACACAATGGGCCCCCAAGCATAAACACATGCCAGTCAGGGTGATGGAGAGCGCAGGATGCAAGTTGCAAGCACAGGGGCCATTGCGAGACTGCACATGCCCGTCCAGACACAATACTTTGGCCCTGCGGAAATGCCAGTACCCATTGCTGTGGGGACTGACACCAAGCAAGGCACGCCTGCCACCGCCAACCTGTGCCCTGGGTGTGGTGCTGGCCAACCCTGATCCAAGTGTGCTGCTGGCAGTGTGGGCTTTAGCTGCCCGCAGCCACACACATCACAGAATGGTTATGTAGCACAATGGCAAAAGCACTGCCTTGGAACCTGATAGACTTGGGTTCAAATCCCTCCAGCACCCAATGTGGGCATATGTAATCCACACCACCACACAGTTCCCAGAAATAACAGAAATAATATATGACCTGTGCCAGGCAGACAAGGCATGAAGAGGTGCCAAATGTTGGCATCCAAACATGCCCTGGACCCACCCACCCAGCACTGAGGCCAGAACCAGTGAGGAAGCATCCCCAGGGCAGGCATGTACTTTTATGGGGGCAGATGTGTTGGCAATGAGAACCTTGTGGGAGGAGGGTGGGGCACAATGTACGTGTGGCCCCCTAGGGACAGGCAGACCCGGCAGGTGATGAGGATGGGAAAAGCCCCCTGCAGTGGGCAGCAGAGGTCACACAGAGGATCACAGACCAGCAGACAGATGCTACATACCCCTAGAACTGAGGTCATTCTAGGGCTGGCAGACATGGAACAAGGAAGGTGTGAGCCCTGCAGCACCCCATGAATGGATGATGTTGTGAGGCACCCCTGTGGATGCAACCCCCAAGGCATCCTCGCCAGGCTGCTGTTGTGAGGATGGGGAGGGAGCCAGGAACTCCAAGTTGATGCGACCCTGCCCATCAGGTCGCTGCTGCTGCCACTGCCTTCATCACCATTGGGGGAATGCAGTTATGGCACAAAGAGAGCAGAGAGCTCTTGCTGATCCAACAGGAAACAGTGAGGCAAGAGATTGGATGAACACAGGTGCCTTTATTGGTGGTCCCCTACGCGTTATGGCCGAAGCCTTCCTCAGGGGGATACACTTAAAAAACAAGCAATATATGTAAAAATAACAATAAACATAGATAAACACATTAAAATAATTTAAAATAAATTAAAATAAATAAAACTAAGGCAAACCAGGCATGCAACATATATTAAACATCAATATAAATACCATATTGTGAACATAAAATATAAATAAATGGTTATTCTAATCGAATAAAACCTTAAACAAGAAATAAAAACAAAAACAAAAACAACAAATAAATATATAATATAAATATGTAAATTTAAAACAATATAAATAATGATGAATGAATTAAGTGAAATCATAAAATCACCATGGATCAATAAACCAAAAAACTAAAAAACTAAAAACACAGGGCAGATAGTGGACACTGTTTAAAAACTAATGAAGATAGTATAAGGGAAGTACTCACAAGGCACTGCTGGAGAAAGGGTTCAGTTTGGCCTATGAACTGATACCTATTATAATGCTGACATTAAAAAACAGTAGATAAACACACATGTAAAATAAAAGAAAAATTCTAATAACAATATTGATAATAATAATAAAATGTTAATAATAAAGAACAACCATTGAGGATGAAATGAAGGAAATCTGAACAGAATCTCTCTGAAAAAATGAACTTATGTCTAAGAAATCAAAGTATAAACTATGTATAATTTAAAAAACCATATATTATTAAAAAAATAAATAATAATACCTGTACTTGATCAATCGTGATGAAACAACGCTGTATGTTAAAAACAAACTTTAATTAATGATGTAGTGCCAGACTATAAGATGAATAAAACATACTAATCAAATTGTAGATATTAATAATAGTGAATTGTCATCCAAACGTTTCTAAAGTATTCCTGAATCCAGTAGCAGAGATCCTCCTAAACTTTACTTGTGTAAAGAATACGTGCAGAAAGGTACGTTTAAAATTTAGTGTGAACTAATTGTACTAAAATGTTGATCGTCCACGAGACCGGGACAGGATGCCAGTAGACCCGTGATTTCGTGGGAATGCGATATTGCAAAAGAAATAATTAGAAAAAGACATTTAAAAAAACGCTAAAACTGCGCGCCAAAAATATATTTGCATATTATTTCAACTAGTAAAAAAACAGTCCAGAATGCATAAAAATAGAACTCACTGATATATATATAAACATGTGGCTCTACAACGGTCAGATGCAAACCAGCGTGCGCTTGCTGAGGATGCAAAATATAGACAAACTTTTGGGACCTCGCGTTAGAACCTCCACATCTAACATACAGCAAGGCCGCGGGTCCCGTCCGCGTGGCCGCTACTAACCGGGGGGGTGGCGGGCCGTTCGCCCCGCCCCCTCTCGGTTGCGGCGGCGCGCGGCTGTTACTGCCCGCGCGGCCGGGCGCCTCATTGGCTCCCCGTGGCGTTTTAAACGCCCGGGAGCCAATGGGAGGCTGGGCCGCGGCAGCAGGGGGGGGGGGAGGAGTAAGTGACGCGGGGACCCAGCTCTGCATCGGCAGTTGCTGGGTCCAGGCTGGAGGCTCCTGTTGTGGCTGGCTGCGCCGGATTCTGCTTGCTGTGGAGGGCCTGTGGCTGCTGCGGGAAGCAGCACGTGCTACGGCGCTGTCTTCGGCGCTCCGGGAAGCAGCGATTCGGCGTCGGGGGACTCGGAGGCTCGTGGCTCTCCAGGCAAGTTCTTTTGCGACAGTGGTCTAGCCTGGTGGTTATAGCGCTGCCTTAGGAGTCAGGAGTCCAGGGTTCAATCCCCTCTAGCACTCCTCGTGGCCTTAGGCAAGTCTCTTAACTTAAAAAAAAAAAAAAAAAAATTCTCTGCTCCTTGCCTCCAGCCTATTATTGGCCATGGCTGGCGGGGGCAAAAAGGGGGGTGCCAGTAAGCGCCACGGGACTGGGAAGGCCAAGCCTGCTGGTCCGGGGAGAGGAGAGCCTGTCTCTGCGGGGCGCATGGCTCTTCTTAGCAGAGGGACAAGGGGCAGGGCTCCGAGCCGTGGTCCGACGTCCGACCAGGGGTCTATCCCGGTCCGCAGGCAGGCAAGTAAGGGGGTTTCGGCTGGTCGGGCAGCTGGGGGCCGGCGAGGCCGGTCACCTGCCCCGGCTAGAGGTGCTTGGGGGCGGGGAGTGGCCCCTGATGGCCCGGGGGGGGCTAATGGTCCCAGGGGGGGGAGCGAAGGGGTGGCTCCTCCGTCGGACAACGTGGGTATGGACGCTGCGAGTCCGGGGGGTCCATCTGCTCCCGCTGGGGCGGCCTATTCCCCTGCCTGGGCGCATTGGCAGGGCGGGGGTCAAGGCCCTTCCCGTGCGGATTGGCTAGGGGCGTGGCAGCCGCCTTGGCCAGGGGTGGGTTCGCCTTCGCCTTTCCCTGTTTTTTCTCCGCAGGTTTCGCCCGGCTGGCACTACTGGGGGCAACCGTGTGGGGTTCCTGCTGGACAGACGGACGGTGGGAGGGCGAGCACCAGTGGAGGCCCCGCGTCTTCGGGACGTGGAGGAGGAGCGGCAGCCTCATCGTTGACAACACCGGAGACGGGTGCGTCTTCTGCGGTGGCAGCACCGGCGGCAGGTGAGTTGGCAGCTGGGGAAAGGGCTGGGGAGGGGGGTAAGAAGCGAGCGACCAAGCGCAAGCGGGGTTCCGGTCGCCGGCGGCGGCGTTCGGGGTCCTCCTCTTCTTCCTCTTCGGAGTCTTCGTCCGACTCGGTGTCAGACGACTTGGCCGGGAGTCCGGGGGCCACTGGCGGGGAGGTCGGCGTGGGACAGGTGGGTTCGGGGGTCGGGGTGGGGCAGGTGGGTTCGGTGCCTTCGGTGGCGTTTTTCTCTGAGTTATGGGAAGGGGTACCGAAGAAGCTGCGGAAAAAGATTGTAAAACGTCGTTACGTAGATATTTTCCGCTTACTCGAGGGTCGTAAACGGTCGGGGGATAGCCGACGGAAGCGTAAGGAGGATGAGAAGGCGGGTAGGGTCAAGAGAGTGGCTCGGAATGTCGTTAATTGGACTCGGTCTTTCTTGAGGTTGGCGAGTGTATGGGGTCATTCCCATCCAGAGCAGTACGGTTTGCTGTTGGCTTACGCGGACTCTATACTGGAGGCCTCACAGACTCATGACGGTTGGGCTTGGCTCAACTATGATGAGAAATTCCGTGATAAGATGGAGGAGAATCGCCTATTGTCGTGGGGAACCCAGGATATTAATCTTTGGCTAACGCAGATGGCCATCAGACCGGGCGGGGGAAGTATGGGTGGGCAAAGAAGTGGAGTCGCCACCCCTGCGCGGGCGGATCGGCCCTTTCGATCGGGCGTGCCCCCTGTTTTGCAGAGAACTCCAGGGGGGGGAGGAGCGGGGGACCTGTGCTGGCGCTTCAACAAGTCTTCCTGCCCCTTTCCGGATTGCAAATTCCGGCACGCCTGCTCCGTCTGTAATGGGGGTCATTCAGCTCTCAAGTGTGTCAGGAAGAATGGCGGGAGCGGGTCAGCCCCCGGCCACAAGTAACGGGGACGTCTGGAGCTTGGCCCCCACCCCGGTTGCGATCGCGGTGTTAGGCCCCTGGCTTAAGAAGTATCCGAAGCGACAGGTCAGCAGTCTTTTGGAATTTGGGTTCAGGGAGGGGTTTCCCATACTGGTGGTGGACTGTGTAGGGGTACACAAGGCGAGGAATTCGCCTTCGGTCCGGCGCTTCGCGCAGCTGGTACGTGATAAGTTGGCTACTGAGCTGGCATTAGGTAGGGTGGCGGGTCCTTTCACAGAGCCCCCTTTTGCAGAATTCGTGGTTTCTCCGCTGGGTATCATTCCGAAGAAGGAGCCGGGGAAGTATCGCCTGATACATAATCTCTCGTTTCCGATTGGTTCCTCAGTGAATGATCACATTCCTAAAGTTTTGTGTGCGGTACGGTATGCATCCTTTGATGAGGCCGTGGAGCTGGTACGAGCCTGTGGGCCGGGGTGCTTGATGTCCAAAGTGGATATTGAATCTGCCTTCCGTTTATTGCCAGTGCACCCTTCTGCTTTCTATTTGTTGGGGTTTTGCTTCGAAGGGCAATTTTACTTCGATAAATGCATGCCTATGGGCTGTTCGATTTCCTGTGCGTATTTCGAACAGTTTAGCTCCTTTTTGCACTGGGCATTCGTGGACTGGGTGGGATGCGGTTCGGTAGTGCATTATTTAGATGACTTCCTCTTCGTGGGGCCAGCGCAGTCAGGGCAGTGCAAGGCTTTGTTGGAGGGTTTTGTCCAGTTGGCCCAAGTGTGGGGTGTTCCCTTAGCATCCGAAAAGACGGCGGGTCCGGCGACTACACTTACCTTTCTGGGGGTGGAGTTGGATTCTGTGGCGTTGGTGGCTCGCTTGCCGCAAGAGAAAGTGGCGAGTCTGCGGGTGTTGGTCGCCAATGCGCTGGGCTCTTGTAAGCTAACGCTGCGGGAGATGCAGTCTTTAGTGGGGTCCCTGAATTTTGCGTGTCGGGTGATCCCGATGGGGCGGGTATTCTTGCGCCGATTGTCCGCTGCTACTTCGGGCGTCTCTAGGCCGCATCATCGAATCCGGCTGTCCGGCAGCTTGCGGGCAGACCTGCGGATTTGGGACGATTTTCTTCGTGACTTCAATGGTACCACGGTGCTGAGAGACCCGGAGGTGACTTCTGCGGATTTGCAGTTGTATACGGATGCAGCGGGGAGTTCGGGTTTGGGGATTTATTTTGGGGGCGCATGGTGTGCGGAAGGCTGGCCTCCATCCTGGCGAGCGGTGGGGCTTACGAAGAATATTACCTTCCTCGAGTTGTTTCCCATTTTGGTGGTACTGTCGTTGTGGCCGGATAGACTCCGCAATCGCAGAGTACGCTGGTGGTGCGACAACGAGGCGGTAGTTTCGGTGATTAATAACTATTCCCCAAGATGTCAGCCGGTAGCTGACCTGATGCGGCAGGTGGTGTTTTCATGCTTGCGGTTGAATTTAGTAATTAAGGCTCGTCATATCCCTGGGAGTCATAACCAGATTGCTGATGCTCTTTCCCGTTTCAAGTGGGCGCTGTTTCGGACCTTGGCCCCAGATGCGGACGACGTGGGATCGGCGGTCCCGGAGCATTTATGGCGGATTGGCCTCCAGGAATGATCGAGCTGTTGCGGAAGTCTGTATCCTCAGCGACATGGGTCACGTATCAACGTGGCTACTGCAGTGTGGTGTCCTTCTTGCTACTCCATGGATGGCGGCCCGGGCTGGCCTCGGATTTGCTGATGGGTCAGTATGTGGCGGCGGCTAAAGAACAGGGCTTCTCTCGGGCCACTACCCGACGGAACGTAGCAGGCTTCGCCTTTTTCGCACGGGCTTTCGGGTGGGGGTGGGCGGGAGGGGGATTTCTAACGCGTACGTTGTTGCGGGGTTGGGAGCGGTCCAGTCCCTCGCCCGGGGATTGGCGGCGTCCTATTACGCATGACCTACTGTGTCGGTTGTGCGGGGCTTTGCCGCAAGTTGTGTCCTCCTGCTATGAAGGGGTGCTTTTTCGGGCCGTTTTTTCGTTAGCCTTTTTCGGCGCATTTCGGGTGGGCGAGCTGGTTTCGGAGTCGGGGCGGCTTCACAATGGGAGGGCGGTGCAAGTGCGTCACGTGCACTTGATCGGGAGTAGGGTTTCGTATCCGCCTTGCCCGTTCTAAGACGGATCAGGCGGGTAGGGGTGTGTGGGTGGACTTGGCAGCAGTTCAGGGTTCCCCCTCGTGTCCGGTCGCGTTACTGCAGGCGTACTTACGCCTTCGTCCGGAGGTGGATGGTAGCCTTTTTATCCATCTGGACGGGCGGGTTCTTACGCGCTTCCAATTTACCGCAGTGCTGCGCCTGGCTTTACGACAGATAGGTGAGGAACCTGGTGCCTTTGCCCCTCATTCCTTCCGGATCGGAGCGGCAACCAGTGCAGCGGTGGCTGGGCTGCCCGATCAGGAGATACGGCGCATTGGGCGTTGGCGGTCGGGAGCCTTCCAGAGCTACGTGCGTTTGTAGGGGAGTGGGTGGGGGGGGGGCATTAACGGGGCTGTTCTTTGTCTTTCAGGTGTGGGGCAGCGATGCTGTTGGATTTTGGGCCACTCCTTTGTCTTCTGGGCGGGTCGGCGAGCAGCGATGCGCCCAGTGGGGCTGAATTTGGGACTTCCTGAGCGGGCGGTGACGATCACATGGCTGGGCGAACGCGGACTCCGGTGGATCCAACTCCTGCCTTTGCTTCGGCACCTCCAGCGTTCCCGAGGCACCCCAGATGTGTTACTGCTCCACTTGGGTGGCAACGATCTCGCTTCATGGACCTGCCGGCAGTTGATTCGAGCAGCTATCAAGGACTTTGGGGTGGTGTTGGGGATGTTTCCGGATGTACTATTGCTATGGTCGGATATCATTCCAAGGCCGTCCTGTAGGGCTCAGCGACGGTGGTCACGGGGTGTGACCAAAATTAACCGTCAAATTGGCCGGTGGGTGGGACAGCAAGGGGGCTGTCAAATTTTTCACCCTTGGGTGGACGTGGACTGCCCGGGCCTCTATGGGCCGGATGGGGTGCACTTGTCCCCGATAGGGCTAGATTTACTGCTGAACGATTGGCAGGAGGCCTTGGAAGGTATGCCTTTGGGGGCGAGGGCTGGTCGCAGCTTACCTTTGGGGGGCGGCTCTGGTCGTGGCTGACCTGAGCCGGTGGCGGGATCCCGGAGGTTTCCGGGGTCCGGAGCCGGTGGCAAGCATGAGGGCGGGGGTGGGGTACCCCCGACCCGGTTAATCCCTCAGGCTTTTGCTAATAGCATGGCGAAGCCGGAAGAGGGAGGGAGTGGAAAATGTCGGGCCTGTGCCCGGGGGAAGCGGATGCGGCGTCACCTTGCTACTAACACGGCGGGTGAGAGCTCGCTCTGCTTGGGGGGGGGGGGTTAAAAATATGTTGATGTTGGATTATGTGTGTTTAAAAGGTTATTAAAGCTGCGACCAGTTTAAGTCCCAACTTGTTGTCATGTGTTTGTTTTGAATTGCTCTCTTGGGGGAAGGAAAGTGGGGGTGGGGCTTGGGGAGGGGCGAGAGGCGTCGTCCGCCTTACCCGGTTACAGCAAGGCCGCGGGTCCCGTCCGCGTGGCCGCTACTAACCGGGGGGGGTGGCGGGCCGTTCGCCCCGCCCCCTCTCGGTTGCGGCGGCGCGCGGCTGTTACTGCCCGCGCGGCCGGGCGCCTCATTGGCTCCCCGTGGCGTTTTTAAACGCCCGGGAGCCACTGGGAGGCTGGGCCGCGGCAGCAGGGGGGGGGGAGGAGTAAGTGACGCGGGGACCCAGCTCTGCATCGGCAGTTGCTGGGTCCAGGCTGGAGGCTCCTGTTGTCCCGCCCGCCCACCCAGGCTGGGGGAGGCTTTGGGGGGGGTGTTTGGGTTGTTGCAGCTGGAGGGGGGGCTTTGGCGGGATCCCGGAGGTTTCCGGGGTCCGGAGCCGGTGGCAAGCATGAGGGCGGGGGTGGGGTACCCCCGACCCGGTTAATCCCTCAGGCTTTTGCTAATAGCATGGCGAAGCCGGAAGAGGGAGGGAGTGGAAAATGTCGGGCCTGTGCCCGGGGGAAGCGGATGCGGCGTCACCTTGCTACTAACACGGCGGGTGAGAGCTCGCTCTGCTTGGGGGGGGGGGGGGGTTAAAAATATGTTGATGTTGGATTATGTGTGTTTAAAAGGTTATTAAAGCTGCGACCAGTTTAAGTCCCAACTTGTTGTCATGTGTTTGTTTTGAATTGCTCTCTTGGGGGAAGGAAAGTGGGGGTGGGGCTTGGGGAGGGGCGAGAGGCGTCGTCCGCCTTACCCGGTTACTGTGTGAGCGAGCAAACAAAACTGGGAAGCAAAGTACAAACTGTGTCAGACCAGACTCATGTAATCAATCAAATAAGACAACTAATGCGTCGCTGCAAAGGCTTACCTTACAAATCGTAAGGTATGTTAGATGTGGAGGTTCTAACGCGAGGTCCCAAAAGTTTGTCTATATTTTGCATCCTCAGCAAGCGCACGCTGGTTTGCATCTGACCGTTGTAGAGCCACATGTTTATATATATCAGTGAGTTCTATTTTTATGCATTCTGGACTGTTTTTTTACTAGTTGAAATAATATGCAAATATATTTTTGGCGCGCAGTTTTAGCGTTTTTTTAAATGTCTTTTTCTAATTATTTCTTTTGCAATATCGCATTCCCACGAAATCACGGGTCTACTGGCATCCTGTCCCGGTCTCGTGGACGATCAACATTTTAGTACAATTAGTTCACACTAAATTTTAAACGTACCTTTCTGCACGTATTCTTTACACAAGTAAAGTTTAGGAGGATCTCTGCTACTGGATTCAGGAATACTTTAGAAACGTTTGGATGACAATTCACTATTATTAATATCTACAATTTGATTAGTATGTTTTATTCATCTTATAGTCTGGCACTACATCATTAATTAAAGTTTGTTTTTAACATACAGCGTTGTTTCATCACGATTGATCAAGTACAGGTATTATTATTTATTTTTTTAATAATATATGGTTTTTTAAATTATACATAGTTTATACTTTGATTTCTTAGACATAAGTTCATTTTTTCAGAGAGATTCTGTTCAGATTTCCTTCATTTCATCCTCAATGGTTGTTCTTTATTAACATTTTATTATTATTATCAATATTGTTATTAGAATTTTTCTTTTATTTTACATGTGTGTTTATCTACTGTTTTTTTAATGTCAGCATTATAATAGGTATCAGTTCATAGGCCAAACTGAACCCTTTCTCCAGCAGTGCCTTGTGAGTACTTCCCTTATACTATCTTCATTAGTTTTTAAACAGTGTCCACTATCTGCCCTGTGTTTTTAGTTTTTTAGTTTTTTGGTTTATTGATCCATGGTGATTTTATGATTTCACTTAATTCATTCATCATTATTTATATTGTTTTAAATTTACATATTTATATTATATATTTATTTGTTGTTTTTGTTTTTATTTCTTGTTTAAGGTTTTATTCGATTAGAATAACCATTTATTTATATTTTATGTTCACAATATGGTATTTATATTGATGTTTAATATATGTTGCATGCCTGGTTTGCCTTTTATTTATTTTAATTTATTTTAAATTATTTTAATGTGTTTATCTATGTTTATTGTTGTTTTTACATATATTGCTTGTTTTTTAAGGGAATGCAGTTATCCCACACACTAGGTATGCTCCCCCTTGCCTGAGGCATCATCCCCAGATATGGGTGGTTGAGCATGTTCCTCCATGTGTGGGCTACCAGCAGGAACACTTGTGAGGACACAGACAGCACAGGTTGGTCAAACATGTCACCTGTTACCACAGACAACACAGAGGTGGCCCTGTGGCAGCCATGTTGTTGGCAAAGATAGCCACATGGTTACAGCAGTACAGTCTATGCAGGCTGGCACATACTCAAATCACCTGGGCAGGTCCCAGCTGCACACAGTAGTATGTGTCTAGACACCCCCACTGGTGTGCCCTGCCACCAGAACTGTGACCGATTGCCTTGCAGACAGGTGGCTGTGTACCTGCTGCACAGACCACCAACAGTGCAGACACATACACAGGGTGTGTGCCAGGCAGTGGCCTCATGATATGTAACACTAGGCTGGTGGGGGTGGTGAATGAGTACACGCAGGCACATGTACAAAGTGGAAGGGGGGGACACCAGGGTGTAGGATCATGACCCACAGGTCACCCCCATACTTTGCTCTTGGGAGGACTGTGATGTGTTGAGCGGGCCAACTCCCTCTGCCGTGGCTGGTTTTATGGTCTCCAGCTGCTCTCCCTGGCCATCCAGGCCCACATGCTGTGCCTTCCTGAGGGTGTCTCACTGCACCTGCTGCCACTTTGTCTTCACATCCTCAATGTTCCAGTTGCAGTGGTAGACCACGTTGGCCTGATGGCACACATCCAGCCATTGGCACTGCTTTTCATAGGCCCCCACCCTTGTGAATTTCTCCCTTGTGAATGCTTTACCATCCAACATTGGCAGCCACTGAAGGATCCCCTCCAGCAAGAGGGTCACCTCACCCTCAGAAAACTTGGACTTCCTGCTAGCCACCTTTGGTGCCAACATCCTGTAACTATACAAGAGAACATGCAAAATGGACACCACACAAAATGGACACCAGGCAAATGCGCAAAATGGACACCAACAGAGACGGGCATGTATATGAGTAAGTGCCATCTATGTCACTCCTTGGATATACCCACACATGGGCATGCATATGCACACAAAGAGATGGGGCCACGTAGGGCTCACTCATGAGAACAGCAACCATGGCCCCGGAGAGGCCTGCACACACGGTTGTGGGGCGGTGGGAAGAACATCAGCAGACTATACAAGAGAACATGCAAAATGGACACCACACAAAATGGACACCAGGCAAATGCGCAAAATGGACACCAACAGAGACGGGCATGTATATGAGTCAGTGCCATCTATGTCACTCCTTGGATACACCCACACATGGGCATGCATATGCACACAGAGATGGGGCCACGTAGGGCTCACTCATGAGAACAGCAACCATTGCCCCGGAGAGGCCTGCACACATGGCCACGGTTGTGGGGCAGTGGGAAGAACATCAGCAGACAGGGTCTGTTGGTGTTCCTGTCTATCAGCAATGGGTACCCAGGTCTGTGACTGGGTAACATGATGCTGGTACACACATGTGATGAGGGGCACCACTGATGGTGCAGAACTGACATTTGCAGACCTTTTTGATGTCACGCATGTGCATGCACATTGCGGGGTGCATGCACATTGCAAGATGCACGCATATGTGCATGCATGCTCACGGCAATTTATGCATGAATGGGTGTGTGCCTGTCATGACAGGCACTGTGTTTGTGTTTGGTTCACCACTATCCCATGGGGACCCACAGACAACCTTGAGAATGTGTGCGATGGGAGGGCACCATTGGGCAGCCAGCTGGTCGGAGGACAGCATGGAGGATATCTATGGATGGTACGTGATGACCCCACTGCAGTATGCTGACCATAATAGGGAGGAGGCAGCCTCACGTAGGTGTCCTGAGGCAGAGGGTCAGATACATGGACCTGACCAGTGAGGTCCATTTTGCCCTGTTCTACTTTGACAGGGCTGCAATATATGACCTGTGCCAGCAGCTGGGACCACACCTTGGAAGTACCACACATAGGAGGAATCCAGTACCTGTATATCTGAAGGTCACAACTGCACTGGCCTTTCTTGCAACTGGGTCATTTCAGACTGTATTATCTGCTTCTGGAGAACTCAGTCAGGCTGCTGTCTCCAGGTGCCTATCGCAGTTCCTGTGTGCCTATCTGCAGAGCATGTCACAGAACATATCCCTTCATCATACACAGCAGCAGCAGCACCAGATCATGCAGGACTTCTATGATGTGGAGGCATTTCCATCAGTGCTCGGTGTGGAGGATGGCACACACATGGCTCTCCAGCCCCCGCTTTGCAATGAGGCTGCCTACGAAACTGCAGATCCTACGTGAAAATGCAGGTAGTATGTAATGCACATGGGGAGATCACAGATGTTGTTGTCAAATACCCAAGCTCCTGCCATGACTCCTACATCTTGAGCCAGTCTGGTATCCATGCCCACTTTACGAGGACCAAATCACAGGAGGCTGCTACCTTGTGAGCTGATGCAGAAACAACCCAGACCAGGGACACACTGTGCACAACATGTGGGGACATGCACAGGGTGGGTGGGGAGGGCTAACAGTCCATGCAGCTCAGGAGAGACATGTATACTGTGCAGTGGATGGCCTGGTAAGGGGGTGTGAACAGATTGGGCCATGTGTATGGAGCCCTTGGGATATATCCAGCCCTGCCCAGAGTGACACTGGGGCACACCACTGCCACCATGAGGGTGGCAGCTGCAGCCTGCATCATAGTGAGGTATTGCTAACCAGATTGTGTCCATCGGAGTGTCTGCTGGTCAGCCTTCTCTGTGCATCCATGTGAGGCTGGCAAGAGGGTACACATGGATGCATGTATGTAGGACAGGCCCCCACACTGGCATAGCCATGCTGCTGGTCCTCAAACCCACCCCATGAGGCACTGTCAGATGGGGGCACACAGGCAGCAATGAACCAAGGGGGATGGGGGATCTGGCTGGCATGTCACACATCCACCCAGACACCACAGCCCCCACAACAGCTGGTGCCCCTGCTGCCTGTGGGCATGCCCATGCATAAGCGTGGTCCCAGGGCACACATATACCATCCTGCAGCCTTGGGAGCAGCCCACTGGCTGTCACAGCTGTACATATACAAAAACAGGGATCCACAACCCCTGCCACATGGGGTACTCATGCCCTCACCAATGAACCTCACCACACAACTATGTGATGTCATGTTTCCCATTGCACAAATGGCTGCTGACAACCATAGTGAAGCTCAGCAGCCCGGCACAGCTGTGGTACAATTGTGCCCACAGGACTACCAGGCACGTGATAGGGTGGAAAAACACTTTATTCAATCAAAACTATAGCCAACCCGACACAGGCCGTGTTTCATGAACCTTCGTCAGGGGTTGATCAGACTAAACACTAAAACATAAAAACATAAAAATGAAATAAAAGCATAATGATAAACCAATATGTAAGAACAGATGACTTAATAATAGATCTATACGTAAGTACAATAAAAACATAAATATCATAAATAGTTAAAAGATACTTACGAAAAACCAAATAGGATCAATAAAAGGGATAATAAGTGCAACTGGAACCCAATAAATAATAAAACTACTCATAATCAAATAATAAATAATAAATACTATAACAAAATGAAACCACCAAACATATCAGTTAAATACATAAAAATGAATAATTAAAACAGTAAAAAGGAGGGATTGCAGACAAGCATATCATACAATAATTATAATTATCCCAGCATTATAAAGAAAGAAATAGAACGCAGCAGGAGCGAAGGAAACAACACAAGGACCCAAAGGATATGGTAGTAGTATATAATTTCTAAATTATCATATCTCTATCTACCACTCAAGAGACTATCACATATTGGAATTCGACCTAATCTACTTGTGGAAAATTGAAAATAACCCATTTCAAAATGTACCACTTCAAAAAGGGGGGGAGAAGTAAGGACATTAGTCTTAAAGTTAAATTATAAAATGTGTAGCTGTGTTGCACAAATATCTCAAAGGACCAATGACTTCAGTCTCCCAACTCCACACCATATGTGATCAAAAAAAGATTCCAAATATCTAATAGTAAAACGCCTACCGTCATGGCTTCAAAAGCATTGTAAAAACCGAAAGCAGAATGAAAATCAGCAAACTATATTCTCCGTAAGACTTTCCCAGGTTCATCCATCCGACTACACATAAGAAATTCCATATTAATGATTTTTCTAACTGCGAAACATATAATGTCATCTATGTGATTCAATGTCCTTGCAGCCTACTATATGTTGGCAAAACTATTCGTAGCATCAAGACCAGTAGCCCTGATTTATACATCCGTTCTTTTATCTACATATTTATTTATTTATTTTTATATATATATATAAATTGTCTCCTTCCTCTTTTTCTGCATATAGTAGAGACTGTCTTTGTTATAGTCCCAACTGTTTTTTTAATTGCACGGGCTACGTATAAAGGTGTACAAGTACTTCCGTTCTCATTTTTTTATGTATACATAGATGATCAATTGTCTCCTTTTTCTCTTTTCGTATAGAGTAGAGACATGGTTCAATCCCCGTTTCAGATCCATTTGTCTTTAGCTGTATGGGCTACATACAAAGGTGCATAAATACTGATGTATTTCGCTGATATAATTTATTAGACAGATTTTTGGTTCCTGTTACGATATGTTATTTTCTACTCTCACAATCTTCCACAATCTATGGACAATGTTCTAATTAGCCCGCCTTTGTTTACAGGCTTCCTTTTGTAAGGTTTATGATGTACCATTAAAACTGAAAAAACCTCCACATTACAACTTGAAAGCTGAAATTGTAACTAAATAGTGACATGCAAATGTCTCAGCATGGTTATACACTCTTCAAAAGCAATATTTCTTTAGAGACGTATTTTGTAGCAAGTAAAGGTCTCAGTTCTAATAGGAAGCCAATAGACTCAACTAAACGTCTAGTGGACTTATATCCTTATTCACATCAATGACCTTTTGCAGAAGAGTGTAAATCAAAATTCGTTCAAAAATTATTAATGAATAAAGTGCTTAACTTTCAGGAAAATTGAGCTTGCATTGTCCCGACGCTGAGAGACGCGCCACTTTATGCGTTTCACCCTTGTGTAGGTTTCGTCAGGGGAACTTCATGAAGCACTAAAACAGATGAAAAACATGTTCATAGGTTACCAGCTTTCAGCAATACTTCATAAGAAAGCAACGAACACTATAAGAAGACCCATAACTCATTAGAATACTGCACCTCAAACCCAAAAAGTCCATTCTTATTCAAAGACGGTGTTTGTGAGAATCGTTGAAACTCCGCGCATGCGAAGTACTTATATAGAACACATGTGATCATGTCATCCTATCAGCTGTAAGTCACAGACACACCTCCCATTCAACTCTGGCATTAAGCCCTTCAGGGATTATAGATTGTAATTTAAAGATCCAGCGTTGTTCATTAAAGAGCAGGGTCTGATCAAGAGACTTACCACCGTAAGCTGTTTGAATCTGCATAATGCAAAAACATCGTAAATCAGAAAATTGATGATGGTGTTGAAGACAATGGTCTACCATTGGCGCCTCTCTCCGTTGGCATTTAAGTTTGCTTTTATGTTCTAGCATGCGCGTTCTGAACATGCGATTAGTCTTCCCAACATACAACAGCGCGCAGGGGCACCGAACCGCATATACCACCTGTGTGGAGGTGCAAGAAGTAGCATCTCGCAATTTGTAAGTTGTACCGTGATAGTCAAACTCAGTCAGTTCTTGCGTAACTTCACAGATGGTGCAGGCCCCACATCTCCGATGTCCTGCAAGTAGAGGTATTTCTGATGTCTGTTCCCTTCTCAAAACCGTCGGGCATAAGATCTCCTTCAAATTCTGTTGTCTGGTCCAGACACAGCGAACCTGGTATTGCTCTAAACCCGGGATGCTATTGAGAACATTCTTGTGACGTTTGAGGCTACGTTGCAGGTAATGACTATAGGGAGAAAAGGATGTGATCAGATTGATATGCCGCTCATCAAAAGCCCGGTTATGAACCAAAGGCGGGCGGAGCATCAGATCCCGATTACTATATAATGCTCTTTTGTAAGCCGAGGTAATGACCTTATCTGGGTAACCTCTCTGTTGAAACTGATCTTTCAAAATTTTAGCTTGTGTTTTGAAATCCCGTATATTAGAGCAATTTCGCCGATACCGGAAAAATTGTGACACTGGCAAGCTATTCCGCAAAGACAGAGGATGTGCACTAGAATAGTGCAAAAGGGTATTTTTAGCTGTCGATTTGCGATGAACAGAGGTATTCCATCCGGCTGGGGTCTTCTGAATAGACACGTCCAAAAAAGTAACTTCCTGAGCATTATAAGTAAGAGTGAATTGAATATTGTTCTCTCTCTCATTAAGCCACTTAAAAAAAGATTGCAACTGCATCTCAGATCCACTCCAAAGAACAAAAATGTCGTCGATAAATCTTTTCCAGAGTTTTATTGAATCTTTGAAAGGGGAAACCGCTAACCATTTTTTCTCGAACCATTGCATGTAAAGGTTCGTGATGGAAGGCGCACAGGTGGCGCCCATCGCCACCCCTGTGAGTTGATGATAAAGCTCTCGATCAAAAAGAAAAAAATTATGGTTCAGGATAAGTCCAGTGAATGCTGATAAAAGATCCAATTGTGCACAAGACAAATCACCCCTCTCTTCCAATGCTTCCATTACTATTGTTCGAGCAGATGATTGCGGAATAACTGTATAAAGTGAAGTGATGTCTAGTGTCACTAGAATCAAATCAGGTAGCGTAACCAACTGTTGATGATCTTCCAGGATACACAAAAAATGAGTGGTATCTTTAATAAACGCTGGTATGGAAGACATTAGAGGTCGTAAAAAGGAGTCGAGGTACACAGACAACGGTTCCAATACTGATTTACGTGTGGAAACAATTGGACGTCCTGGTGGGTTAATGAGATTTTTATGAACTTTGGGAACCAAATAAAATTTGGCTAACGTTGGATTCGGTGAATTTAAATATATGTGTTCTTTTTTAGAGATAAGACGTGTCGCAAGTGCTGCATCAGTTAGAGCTTTTATTTGTTGTTGCAGACATGGGGTTGGGTCAATCTGCAGGACTTCATAAACTCCCATATCTGTAAGTTGACGAAAAGCCTCTGTATAATACTGATCACGACTTAATATCACTATTCCTCCACCTTTATCAGCGCATCGTATAACAATATCTGGTCGAGATCGCAATGTCCGAAGCACATTCCTCTCAGTCTGACTAAGTACGTATTTAATACTAGAATGGGCAGATTCTACTCGCTGCATATCCTGTAAGACCAGAGCACGAAAAAGTGACAAGGAAGGATGTAAGGGACCCGGAGGCATCCAATTAGACTTCAACAATAGCGGAGCTCGAGTGTTGGTATCCAAAGGTTGATCGGACGAAAGGTGATCATAATTATGAAAAAACATTTTAAGATTAAGTTTGCGAATCAGTTGTTCAAGATCCAATCGGAACTGAAACGCATCAAAGCGAACATGGGGAACAAAGGATAAGCCTTTCTCTAAAAGAAGAAGTTCAGATGGTATATCAATCCCAGAAATATTAAAAACTAAGGAACCTGTGCGCCTTCCATCGCGAACCTTTACATGCAATGGTTCGAGAAAAAATGGTTAGCGGTTTCCCCTTTCAAAGATTCAATAAAACTCTGGAAAAGATTTATTGACGACATTTTTGTTCTTTGGAGTGGATCTGAGATGCAGTTGCAATCTTTTTTAAGTGGCTTAATGAGAGAGAACAATATTCAATTCACTCTTACTTATAATGCTCAGGAAGTTACTTTTTTGGACGTGTCTATTCAGAAGACCCCAGCCGGATGGAATACCTCTGTTCATCGCAAATCGACAGCTAAAAATACCCTTTTGCACTATTCTAGTGCACATCCTCTGTCTTTGCGGAATAGCTTGCCAGTGTCACAATTTTTCCGGTATCGGCGAAATTGCTCTAATATACGGGATTTCAAAACACAAGCTAAAATTTTGAAAGATCAGTTTCAACAGAGAGGTTACCCAGATAAGGTCATTACCTCGGCTTACAAAAGAGCATTATATAGTAATCGGGATCTGATGCTCCGCCCGCCTTTGGTTCATAACCGGGCTTTTGATGAGCGGCATATCAATCTGATCACATCCTTTTCTCCCTATAGTCATTACCTGCAACGTAGCCTCAAACGTCACAAGAATGTTCTCAATAGCATCCCGGGTTTAGAGCAATACCAGGTTCGCTGTGTCTGGACCAGACAACAGAATTTGAAGGAGATCTTATGCCCGACGGTTTTGAGAAGGGAACAGACATCAGAAATACCTCTACTTGCAGGACATCGGAGATGTGGGGCCTGCACCATCTGTGAAGTTACGCAAGAACTGACTGAGTTTGACTATCACGGTACAACTTACAAATTGCGAGATGCTACTTCTTGCACCTCCACACAGGTGGTATATGCGGTTCGGTGCCCCTGCGCGCTGTTGTATGTTGGGAAGACTAATCGCATGTTCAGAACGCGCATGCTAGAACATAAAAGCAAACTTAAATGCCAACGGAGAGAGGCGCCAATGGTAGACCATTGTCTTCAACACCATCATCAATTTTCTGATTTACGATGTTTTTGCATTATGCAGATTCAAACAGCTTACGGTGGTAAGTCTCTTGATCAGACCCTGCTCTTTAATGAACAACGCTGGATCTTTAAATTACAATCTATAATCCCTGAAGGGCTTAATGCCAGAGTTGAATGGGAGGTGTGTCTGTGACTTACAGCTGATAGGATGACATGATCACATGTGTTCTATATAAGTACTTCGCATGCGCGGAGTTTCAACGATTCTCACAAACACCGTCTTTGAATAAGAATGGACTTTTTGGGTTTGAGGTGCAGTATTCTAATGAGTTATGGGTCTTCTTATAGTGTTCGTTGCTTTCTTATGAAGTATTGCTGAAAGCTGGTAACCTATGAACATGTTTTTCATCTGTTTTAGTGCTTCATGAAGTTCCCCTGACGAAACCTACACAAGGGTGAAACGCATAAAGTGGCGCGTCTGTCAGCGTCGGGACAATGCAAGCTCAATTTTCCTGAAAGTTAAGCACTTTATTCATTAATAATTTTTGAACGAATTTTGATTTACACTCTTCTGCAAAAGGTCATTGATGTGAATAAGGATAAGTCCACTAGACGTTTAGTTGAGTCTATTGGCTTCCTATTAGAACTGAGACCTTTACTTGCTACAAAATACGTCTCTAAAGAAATATTGCTTTTGAAGAGTGTATAACCATGCTGAGACATTTGCATGTCACTATTTAGTTACAATTTCAGCTTTCAAGTTGTAATGTGGAGGTTTTTTCAGTTTTAATGGTATATCCCTCCAGCAAAAAAAGACCACTACGTCAGGTTTATGATGTAGTCATTCTGCATGACTATTTAGCCCACTATATCGGCACTTCTTATATTGTAAACTCACTTGAATGAATTCCCGTGGACTGCATTAGGAAGATATAACTCCGCCCCCTTTGTTTCCCGCGAGCTGGCTCTAGTTCTATATGCGCATGAGCCGGCGTTCACAACCCTGGAAGACTTTTCAGAGAGCAGATGATGAAGATCCCTTTACATGCATTTCCTTCTTTGTTTGGCATTAGCGCCACGGAGGTATGGCTTTTTGATGCAAGTCTGATTTCTTTTTGCCAGACGTTTTTTACTGATTAGAGATTATGTATGGTTAAAGAGTCTAGAATGCATTTATTAATTTCTCCTGACAGTGACCTGGGAAAGTCTTACGGAGAATATAGTTTGCTGATTTTCATTCTGCTTTCTGTTTTTACAATGCTTTTGAAGCCATGACGGTAGGCGTTTTACTATTAGATATTTGGAATCTTTTTTTGATCACATATGGTGTGGAGTTGGGAGACTGAAGTCATCGGTCCTTTGAGATATTTGTGCAACACAGCTACACATTTTATAATTTAACTTTAAGACTAATGTCGTTACTTCTCCCCCCCCCCCTCCCTTTTGAAGTGGTACATTTTGAAATGGGTTATTTTCAATTTTCCACAAGTAGATTAGGTCCAATTCCAATATGTGATAGTCTCTTGAGTGGTAGATAGAGATATGATAATTTAGAAATTATATACTACTACCATATCCTTTGGTTCCTTGTGTTGTTTCCTTCGCTCCTGCTGCGTTCTATTTCTTTCTTTATAATGCTGGGATATCCAACATATTGAGTATCTCTATACCATTTTAAGTTAATTTGTGCAAATGACCGTTGTCTGCTATGCCCTTGTGCTCCATAGTAATAATTATTGTATGATATGCTTGTCTGCAATCCCTCCTTTTTACTGTTTTAATTATTCATTTTTATGTATTTAACTGATATGTTTGGTGGTTTCATTTTGTTATAGTATTTATTATTTATTATTTGATTATGAGTAGTTTTATTATTTATTAGGTTCCAGTTGCACTTATTATCCCTTTTATTGATCCTATTTGGTTTTTCGTAAGTATCTTTTAACTATTTATGATATTTATGTTTTTACTGTACTTACGTATGGATTTATTATTAAGTCATCTGTTCTTACATATTGGTTTATCATTATGCTTTTATTTCATTTTTATGTTTTAGTGTTTAGCCTGATCAACCCCTGATGAAGGTTCACGAAACACGGCCTGTGTCGGATTGGCTATAGTTTTGATTGAATAACGTGTTTTTCTACTCTATCACGTTTTTGGACTGTGTGTTTGACAGATACGTGAGTTTTTGCCTACCTTGTGGTACAATCACAGGACTACCAGGGACATGACTGAGCAGACCTTTGGGCAGCTGAAATGTCTATTCTGATGCCTCAATCATTCAGGGGGAGGGGGCTGCTCTACAGCCCTGTAAAGGTGTGCCAGATATTTGTGGTATGCTGCATGCTCCACAATTTTGTGCAGCAGCACCGGCTGCCACTGCCAGCAAGGCTGGAGATAGGGATGGGGATGAGCCTGAAACTGCCACGGATGTGCCCTAGGATGCAGAATTCAGGTGGGGGTTGACTGCATGGGATGCCCTCATCCAGGCCCACTTCACATGACTGCCTGTGGTCTGCATTACCAGCCTGTACTGACCCATGGGACCACCAGTACTTGGGAAAGGGCAGGGGTGTGTGCATCTGGGGCCCCAGGGCAGTGCATGGCTCTACCTGTTGGGCAGGCCTAGGGTGGAAGGTCCATGCCTCAGCGCAACATGGACATAGCCGCACAGGGTTATGGGTAGAAATAGGGTACAGCTGTGGCCTGATGGAAGGTGCAATGTCTCTGAGTCCAAGGATTGTGGGTTTGGGTCTCATGGCCAGGTGTGTGTGACACACCCCCATGTCCTGCAATACATATCCTGCCCATCCAGCCTTTCACACATGTCTATCACTGGGTGTTTCCTTTTGCTGTTCGCCACATTGTCGCCACTGCACTGTGGGCTAGTGGGCCAATGGCAGGAGATGTTGGGGCATGGTGTGGCACCACCAAGGCGTACAACAGCCACGGCTGCACTTGGGCACTCACTGCACTCATTCTACATGCCAATAGTAGGGGTGCCACCTGATGTGGGGACGCCACCATTGCACCACACGTGCCTTATGATATGGGGTGCCAGGGCAGCCCTGCTATGCTGTGCATGCACAGGACATCCCCCAGCAGCACCACATGGCCTCCGTCCACACCACAGAGTGGAAACACCTCTACTCACCCTGATAAATATTCTGATTCAAGGCCTGCAGTGCATCAGCTAAGGCTGCCTATTAACCCTCTTAGACATCTCTTCAACCTTTGACACTGTACACCACCACATCCTCTCACAATGTCTCCGAACAATGGATTTCAAGGAACAATATGGCTCACATCCTGCCCCACATACAGACATCATCAAATATTGATCAGACAGAACACCTCCACCCCATACAAACAAGAGGGTCCCCCAGGGATCCACCCGATCCACCCTCTCCGCACTCCTATTCTTCCTCTGTTTTCATCCACTCTGCACAATCATTGTATCATATAACCTAGACATCCACATCTTCGCTGACAATATCATAATCTATGGATCAATCAACACAATCCGATCCTCACGTATCTGCCCACCAGGAATGTTTCACTGAAATTACCAACCGGCTAACAGACATGTATCAAATCAACAACAGCAACATGGAGGTCCCCGCTACATTACAACAGACACCATCTTTGTTCCTCCCCCCTTCAATAGCATTGAACAACACAATTAACACGTAGACTGAGGTCAGGTACCTTGAATTCACCTTTGCTCAGCACCTCATGTTCAAAGCCCACATTCACAAGACCACCCGGACAATATACTACAATATGAAGACACTGCAATTTTTCCAGATGTCCATACTGTGCTACAGACCTCCGTAATACCCCACCCAGATTGTTGCATTGCCATCTACCAAGGCCTATCACAATCCACACTCCTGCTATTGCAGGCAGCTATCCACACACTAGCACAGACCCTACAAGCAGCAACAAGACATGATCACATCACACCTATTCTCAAGCAGCTCCACTGGATTCTACCACAAAGCCGATTTAAATTCAGAACTATCAGGCTAACTCATAGTGCGATCTACAATAACCACGCCACGCACTACATCAGACCTCACAACTACAACAACCACAAAGATCTGGATGGACCTCTATGATGCACACCCTCATCAATCCCCACATCAGAAGCAACTACAACCAGCAAGCACGTAGGCGAGCCTCCAACTGTACGCACCCTCTCTATGGGACATTCTACCGGACCAGCTCAGACACACCATAGACCTCAAAACCTTCACATAACATCTGAGGACACATCTCTCCACAGATCATTTCCACCATATCACATGACCCCCTCCCCCCCAAAGGGACATTGAACTCTAGCTACCTTCATAATAGTATCCCAAAAATCAACTTTCAGGTAGAAACATACTGCATGTATCTACAGGCAAATGAAAGGGATGGTTGTTGCTAAAAGTCAGGCAGAACTGTAGGGGGACTTTCGGATTCTATTTCTTTATTTTTTTCAGAAACTCAATTCATGAAAACCTGCCCAAGTCCCCCCAGCCATGTTGACGTGTGTAAAGGAAATGCTCAGTGGCAGGTGTTCTTCATTCCAACAGGTGCCAGTGAAGGGCTCTGGCTTCACATTGATGCTGCATATGCTGGAACGGCCTTCCTGTGCCCTGAATTCCGATCCTTTTTGGATGGGGTTGAATTTGCAGACTCTCTTACCTTCAATCCTTCCAAGTGGATGATGGTTCACTTTGACTGTACTGCCTTTTGGTGAGTAGGGAGAGATGGTACATCCTGTACAGGATGCCAAGTGAAGTCTTTCTGACAAAGAAATGTGTACTTTTAATTTTAATAGGGTCAAAGATAAGTACAAACTACAGCAAACCTTCAGCGTCAGCCCTCTCTACCTCAGGCATGCTAATTCGGAGTCTGCCACAGATTTTATGGTAAGTGTTTGTATAGATACCACCTCCCTGTCTCCTTTTCCTGAAACATTTACTGCAGATGATTACATAGCCCCTTTTCCTAATGAGCTAATGAGTTTGGGCTTCTTTTTGCTAGCTTAGAATTTTTTGGGCCTACAAGTTTCCTTCTGTTCCTTTATTCTTGTAAGGGAATTAGAACTGGAGCTGGGAAATGACACATGAACCTTTGTTCAAAACTATTCTGGTATTTTATTCCTATTTTATGAGCTTCTCCACCTCCTATTTATGCTAGCCATTGGAGTGATGGCCCTCTATCATGTTCTCTCTGGAACATGCAACTTTGTTTCTTAAGTAGGGATGTTCATGTAAAAACTTTCTGGTTTAGTTTTGCATTACTCTCAGATGTTTTGGCAGATTATTGGATATTGTTCAGTTTGTTTCAAAAATCAAAGTGTGTAAACTTTGATTACTAAACATAAAATATTTTAACATATGTAAATCAATTTCTACTTATTAATTCAGAAATGTCATGCATATAAATCATTTTAAGGGCCCTTTCACTAAAGTGCAGTATCTGCACCTACCACACCTTAACTGGTAAAGTTAAGTGCAAACCCTGTGCCATAAATGCAGAGCCCTTGCCCAGCATCTGCCCTGCCTATACTGTACAGCGTTCCATGCTGAGTCCCAGCGCCAAAGGGTAAAACTAGACTTTGAGGCTGCATTGGCCTCCTCCCTAGCCACAAACCAACCAACTGGCCAACCTGCCGTCACTGATTCCACCCCCCCCCCTCCATGGCTCATATATCCTCCCCCCCTTCAGAACCACCCCATCCCAGATAGCAACTTAACATGTGAAGCCTTCCACAAAGACTCCCCAACCCCGATCAGGCCCCACAACATGCTTCCAATCTGGACTCCCCTCCCACCCCACCAAGCTCTCCCAGATCTTACCCTGGGGCTTCTTAGTAGTCTCAGTTCTTAATTGGACAGAAGTGGCTTCGGCAACCCTCAAAATTACTCTGCTAACCTCTAACGATAGCATCAGTGAGGGTTGGAAGCCTCTTTGGGAGGCTTGATTTGGGGAGATGGGTCTTAGAGAAAGGCTTTTCATGTTGGGTTGATGTTAGGGGCAGGGGTGATTCTGAAAGAGGGATACTTGAGTCAGACAGGGGGCGAGGGCTCTGATTGGTGGAGGGTGGGATTTGGAGGAGAAGAGGGGCAATGACTCAAAATGGCTGTGATGCTGATGGTGCAACTGCACATAGCGACCTCTTGAGGTGGTGTTAAGTGCAGCCGCCATTCGGCATACCCACTTTCTGCCCCAATCCCACCCTGGAGCCCTAAGAGCAGTTCAGATTTTACCAGGCTGGCTGCTCTTAGCATGTGGTAGTGGTTACTGCAGGTGTTAGTATGCACTATATACCCTTCAGTAAGTATTGCAATATTTTAGTAAAAGGACCCCTTAGTGTGTGCTCTTTCCACAAATAACATTTCCAAACTGGAAAGTGAACACACATTCTGATCACTGAATCTGGCTATTGTATTCCACTGCTGAGGGATGGTACAGTGATCCCTTCCCACGGGGACCGTGAAAAGCACCTATGTCGAATATCCAGTCCCAGGTGGCCATGGGAACAGAATTCTTGTTATGGTTATGGTTATTTATTTGATATACCGCCCTTCTTTGAAAATCAGAGCGGTTTACAAAATACAAAGGTTCAGAGTGGGCACAAGGCCAGAAAATTGAAAAGAAATTACAACTTGTGACAGGACAGTGGAAGTGAGTAGATAAACAAGATATAGAGGACAGAGTAAGAGTTATACTTAGGAGGACAGGATCAGACAAAAGGGGAAGGAAGGTCAAAGGCTAAGGAGAAAAGGTGGGTTTTAAGGTTCTTCTTGAAAGTGATATGATGGGGTTCTAGCCTGAGGGAGGAAGGTCGTGAGTTCCAGAGTGTGGGGTCAATGAAAAAGAATGCAGAGGAGCGTATAGATTGGAGGTGGGCATAAGAGGGGGAGGGGAGGTGAAGGCGGTTTACGTGGAATGAACGGGGGGTGTGCCTGGGAGTATGGAATGTGATAAGATCTGCCAAATATTGTGGGGTGCTGGTATGGAGAACTTGATGGACTAGAACAAGTATTTTGAAGTGAGTGCCAAAAGTAAAGGGCAACCAGTGAAGGTGAATAAGAAGAGGTGTAACGTGATCCCGCTGTGTTGTGTGTGTGTGATATGTCAAGCGGCAGTGTTCTCAATTTGTTGTAGTCTAAGTGACTGTGACTGAGGAAGACCAGTGAGGATGGAATTGGAAAAGTCAACACGGAACATGACCAATGACAGCAGGAGAGTGGTGAGAGCGGGTGGGGTAAGAAAAGGACGGGTTGCACGGATCTGGCGGAGGAAGAAAAAAGAGGTTTTGGTGATATGTGAAATGTGTGCCCGGAAAGAAAGATTGGAATCGAAAAGAACACCTGAGTATCGAAAGGAAGAGACCAGGGGTATAGGTGTTCCGGAGAATGAGGGGGCCATTGGAGCGCAAGGACTACCATGGGTGAACCAAATAGCAATGGTTTTTGTTAGGTTAAGATGTAGACAGTTAGAAGTAAGCCAATCCGTAACAGCTGAGAGACAAGAGTTAAGAATGGTGAGGTCAGGATGAAGAGGAGAGGTGTGGTGAAGAAGGACTAGGTCAACTTCGTAGTAGAAGGCGGAAATCCCAAATTGTTGTATTAAGAGGGCAAGTGGTGCTAGGAAGAGATTAAAGAGGAGGGGTGCTAGAACAGAGCCATGGGGGACCCCACAGAGCAGTGGAAAAGGATCAGAGGTTGGAGTAGTGCTGGAAGGGGAAAGAACTGTGCAGGACCGAGAGGAGAGGAAAGAGTGAACCCATCTATAAACTGTGCTGCAGAGACCAGCCTCACATAGGCGGAGGAGGAGAAGGTAGTGGTCCACTAGGTTGAAGGCTGCAGATAGGCCTGGAAATCAAAAAAAGGTCTCTCTGCATGAAAATACATGCCACTGAGTAACATGCATATCCCTAACTTTGGAATTCTTATTATTTTGTGGTATCCCACAGTTACCTTATATGAAATAAAAAAAATCTTAAACAATTGTTTTGAAATTTGCGGAATATTCCACATTCTTACTGTAGGCTTTGCCAAAACTGTAACCACAATTTTTAGAAAAGCATCCAAGTGGACAATAATGTTTCTGACATACACGTCTGATGTGCGCTTGCAGCTTTTTCACCTCAAAGGACCAAATATATGCTACCCTCCGAGCCATTGCAAGGGGTGGGCAAGATGGGTGCCCACCTAGAAAGCCATGCTGCTGTCAGCACAAGAGGTGGGGGTATGTCCTCTGCAACCATTCTGAACAGCAGATTAGCTGCACCATCCCAGCTGGCTGTTTCCAGTATCAGTCCTGACTGCATGTTCCCATGTACTTCTTATTACTGATATTTTTATGCCCTTTTTTTCAGCACTGGCAAATTCCACTGAGCCGCAGATTTCGCTCACTGAAGCTTTGGTTCGTGATTCGGTCCTTTGGGGTGAAAAAGCTGCAGGCACACATCAGACGTGTATGTCAGAAACATTATTGTCCACTTGGATGCTTTTCTAAAAATTGTGGTTTGGCTCTATCCAATGCAAATTTGGTAAAACGGTTAGAATACACAAGAGAGTTCCCTCTCTGGTACAGACTGATTCCTTAGGCCTGCTCTCAACTGATTTCAAGTACTGCAAGGACCACTGACAGCAGGGCCGATGTAAGGAATTTTACAAACCTGGACAGGTTCAAAATTTAATGCTTCCATCTCCCCTGGATCATTATTCTAGCTGCCCGCTCTACATACCCTCTTGCACCTCCCACCTCACCCTTCTCCCCAAACTACACGCTGATGCTGGTCCTTGATTCCAGCACCTCTTCCCTAGGTGTAGGGAAGCCAATGAGTGTTTGCAGTCCTGAGAGTCCCACCATCCTACCTCAAGCAAGAGAAGGTAGGACTGCCTTCTCTGAAACAAAAAAAAAATAGAATTAAAGCAAAGCAAACAATAGTAGAAGAATCAGGAGAAAACTTCTCATCCGCTGCAGCTGTCCAGGCATGTGCAGGGATGTCTCAGCTACAGGTGTAGCGAGGCGACATACACCACAGAAGACAATAGAAAGTTGCAATAGCTTTTATTACATCTGTAGGTCCACCCTTCACGGGCCATGCTTCAGCAACAGGCTTCGACAGGGGTGCAGGGACCTTTAACTGACAAAAATAAAATAAAAGGGTTTAAGCGCTGTTTTTATGATTTACATTTTAACTTAACGCCGGTTTTTTATTTAGTTCCTAATCCATGTATTTCTCTTTTGAAGTATTATTATTCTTTTGTTTTAATGTTATTTATTATCCGAGTGCAAGCTATAAAGTCAAGGGCCCCTATTCATCTCTCTGTACTCAGATATCTAGCACGGACTCTTTGGGTCATGCCCTATTGTAAGCACTGGGCATTCATTTAAATAGAAATGTGTGCATCAGTGGTGCTCTTTGAAAAATTATATTGTAATTTGTTTCTTGGTGTTATGTGAACTACTGTGTGATGTAAGTTATTAGATACATATTATTAATGAGGAACAATATTTAGAAACACTTTTGAGCAATTATGTAACATTCTATTTAATGGACTGAATGCCTGTAATTTTACAACAGTAAGATAATTGATAGACTACTCAAACAGTAATTTTCCTACTGTCTACAAAGCTTCAAAATCTACAGACACCTTTTACTCATGGACTTTCACTTTGATCATTGCCAAAGCACCTGCTTGTTTATAACCAAAGCGTAACACTGTTGGCTCATTCTTCAGGGGGACTGAAACGTTTAGTGGCCACTGTATGTGAATGCTCAATGGCCCTAGATAGATAGTGCTGGAAGGTTTAGAGGGAAGATTTAGTGACATTATCTGGATAGTTCCAGGGGAGTGGGGTCATTCTGCCTAACTATACGCAAAGCAGCAAATTCAGCCAATACGGATACAATTTTATAAGGAGCCACATAACATTACGCGCCATTGATGCACATATGTCATGTATTTTTAATGACCTATGCGCATGGATGGGTCTGGAGAAGTGTACTTTAGCCGGTTGCTAGTTTGTAAGTACACACGTCAAGCTGATAGTACATACTTTCAGTGTGGGCATGTACAGCTGCAGAACAAAATCTACATACAAAAGTTATAAAATACCGGAATTTACATATATTCTTTAAAAATGTAGATGCAGATTAAACATAGTTTTTTAGACCTATTTGATAAAGAACAGTAGGCACAAGATAGGTGCATTCTGGGTTATAACATTTCCCTCTACATGTGTAGCTAAGCGGTTTCATTTAGGCCAGCAAAAATTAAAACAGCGATATACACAGAGCAGCTGAATATCTGCACGTATATTCAGTGCTAGAACTTATCTATTTAGTGGTGCTGAATATATGTATTTTTTTTAAAAGCTGCAGCCCATGTTTAAAAAAAAAAACAATGCTCGCCACTGGGTTTGAATGTTGGCCTGTGTATCTCTCATGCAGGATTCTCCCTGAGGGGGAATCAGGAGATTCTGCTGGGCCTCCCAGTGATACCAAATAGCTCTTAATCACTTCAGTCAAACTCAGGACATGGTATATGTAGTTCTAGTTCCAGATTCTTGACTTGTCCAACTTACAAGCAGACAATAAAATGTTTTTACAGTGTCAGCAAACACACCACATCATATGTCTTCCTTTTAGCCTTTGATTAGTCTGGAGAGGCATACTTCCCTGGGTTGCCAATTGTTTTATGATGTTCAGTGGGAGGCCAAGGGATCTAATGAGTATGGGGGAAGTATTACTATCCTCATTCAGATACCTCTTATTCTGATGGTGATCCTGGGGTAGTGATACTCACAACGTCTGATGACCATTTACAGATAGCTGCTTTTCCTGATCTGCCAAACCTTCTGGTACGTTTCTCTCTTCCTCCTCTCCAACTGATTGAGAAGATATGCCCAACGAGTTAATATCCAGCATAGTCTGTACCACAGGAAAAATCCTCCTGCCTTTACCTTTCAGCCTCAGGAAAAGTCATAGCGGACTATTTTCTCATGGGTCTCTGAATACCCCGCACTGCAGGCCCCTGGGTTTACTAGTCCTTGCTCAGTAGCTCGCTCTTAATATCACACTTTTTTCATATGCAAAGACTGCCATCTACTGGCTGGAACTGATAGTTTCTCCTTGCAATAGATACCTCACTAGATTTAATCCTAAAGCAGAGACAGACACATTTACTGTGTCTGTCTGCTCAGTGATACTCCATTTTTCATGAACACCCACTCCAGTTTCTGGGTTATGCACTCTTTGCAAAAACAAACATACACATGTTGTTGCAATCCCCACCCTAATCTGCCCCTGGGAGCACCTTTTGTTAATGTAGGTGAAAGCAGGTACTTTGTGGACCCACGTGCATACCTTTACCTGCACAGAGTGAGAAATTTTCAAATAATGCAATGATTTATCAATGGAAATTGGTTATCTGTGGAAATGACTTAGAAAATTGCCCTCTTAAAGCTTATTCAACCTATGAGGGGGGGGGGGGGATTGTCAGTGTGCTGCTAATGCAGCTAGCCATCAGTATCCATTTTCAAAATCACTGTGTATCTACGTTTGTATGACTTTCCATTATTTTGCAATTTGACAAAATCAGTATATAACATTTTGACTTAATTAATTGCAGGGTACTGAAATGTCTAAGTACTTAGAATCTTTGGTAAGAAGCAATCACCTCTTTGAAATTTCTGCCAAGAGACATCTAAACCGCGCTGATGACGAAGAGTGCGGTATATAAAAGATGTTAAATAATAAATAAATAAATAAATCTGGGACTGGTTGTCTTTCGCTTAAAGGTAAACAGATAATCATTGATTTATGCACTCAGTTTGCAAGATGGAAATCAGAAACATTGCATGAGAGAGGAATAGATACTGCAAACCAGGATTGGTGAAAGGATAGGAGGTGCCCTAAGAGAACCCTCACTCTTGCTGCCCCCACTCCCACCACCCCATCCTCACTGCCAGCTGCCATCTCTGGGGCTTGAGTGGTAATAATGGGCCTGATATTGAGTTATGATGGTTATGTGCCTATGAACTTTAACCCCAGATATTCAATATGGGCCATATCCAGCCACCGGGTTTGCTGCACAGCTGCACATGGCACAGAAGCTAACCGTGCAGCGGTGATATTCAACTGCTGCCCAGTTAGCTTTGGCAGCAAAGTTAGGACAGCTTTTGCTGTGTCTTAACTTTCACTGCTGAGGAATAACCAGGCAGTGGCTGAATATCAGCACTGCACAGTTATCCCCGGTACTGCCCCCCAGAACACCCCGACATACCCCATTGCTAAGTGGTTAGCATCGGGGTGTATAGTGGCATTGCTCTGGGGTATTCAGTGGCACTCACCATGTTAGTGCCGCTGAATATCCCGCTTAGCGGCATTTACACAGTTTACAACTCTGTAAATCATGTAAATGCCTGCAGTATTGGGCCCAATCACATTAAACAGCAGTACAGTACTTACTGAATGACTGAAACACCCCTATGAAACAGCAAATCTGCCTCAGAGGCAGTGGAAGTGGCTGCTCAAAGCACTTTTAATTTATTCTTTGTCAAATTTTACAAATATAAACAAGGCAAAGCTTGTACAGAAAAAGGAAACTCTAAGAGAATTACAAAGAAAACTATCAAAAAGTATACCTTGGGAGGGGGTGTGAAAAGATGGCGATAGGACGCTCCGTATTGTGAAGCAGCTCCTCTTTGGTTATCTTCGTGCCGAGTCATTTCCCGCCTGCTGGTATGGGGTGGAGGAAGTGAAAACAGGCTGTGGATCCTCCCGGGAAGGGCATGCTGTGTTCCTCGGCTCAACGGACCTTGGGGGAGTGTGGTTTCCGTAACGGAGTAGAAGCTGTGTCTTCGGCGGTGCCGGTGGCTGAGACGTCGGTGCTGAGCGCTTCGGGGGTTTGGCTTTCGCCGGAGATGCAAACTCCCCCCCCCTCTACCGCGACCCGGAGGTTTTGGTGTACCAGACGCTGGCTCCTTTACAGGCTTGCCGTCGAGCACTCCGAAGGAGGGGTCCTCGGGAGGAGCGTCGGTTACTGGTTCTTCCCCTGTGATGTTGGAGCAGCGGCGGAATACAACGGAAGCTGGTGTGGTGTTAGAGGTACCAGCTGAGGATGCCGTGCAGGGAGAAGACCTTTCCGGGCGGCTTGTGCTGGTTAAACCTGCGGTAATAACTCTAGAGATGCTATGGGATGGCCTGGCTTCACTCACTTCCTCTCTGCAGATGATCTTTGGCAATGTGAAAATGGATTTACTTGGGGTTAAGTCTATGTATGGGACTCTCTCTAATGATCAGTCTAGCCAGGTGGAGAGACTGTCTAAGCTTGAGCGGGATGTGGGGCATTTGCAGGAAGTTGTGAATGCCCAGGTTGTGGATAGGAATGTGTCCGCCAGAAAAATGGAATATTTGGAAAACCAGGTTAGACGTTGTAACCTTCGTTTTCTAAATTTTCCACGGCCACCCTTACTCTCTCCATTGGAGATGGTTAGGAAGTATTTCGGGGAGGTGCTTAAACTCCCCCAGGACCAGTTTCCACCTCTGGTTCGGGCACAGTACCTGTCTGCTGGGATGAGGGGGGGTGACCCCAATTCCCCTACTGCTCGAGCTGAGAAGGGTGACCTGACTGGGTTCTTAGAGTCCTCCCTAGAGGTCATCACTGACAAGTCAACTCTGCAGGTTACCCTGGCGTTGGAATCAGATACATTTTTTATACTTCGGTTGTACTTTAAGAATATCAATGAGGAATTCCTAGGCTCTAAAGTTCGAGTGTTTCCTGATTTTTCAAGAGTTACGCAGATGAGAAGGAAAAGTCTTTTGGCTTTTCGCCCTAGAGTTGTGGCTCTAGGAGCAACTTTTCTCCTGAAATTTCCTGCAAAATGTTTTGTGGTTTATAAGCAAAAAGCGTATGTTTTCTTTGAAACTAGGCAGCTCAATGAGTTCTTAATAGCTAGGGAGGAAATTGTGGTAGAGGTCTCCAAGACATCCCATCCGGCTGACATTTAAGCCTGCTCATGTTCGCCTGTTTAAAAATTGCTGTGATGTAGATTTTGCATTAAGAGTTTTTTCCTAATACACCCTGTTATTTCCTTTTGTATTGGGGTCTAAATAATATGGATGACATGATTTTTGATGTTTCTTTGATATATTAGTTTGCCTTTGTCGGTATTTGTTTATTGATCATGTCACAATCCATTGTTTCTTTTTTCATTCATGTTATTTACCTGGATGTTGTAATTCATATAAAATTCATAAATAAAACATTAAAAAAAAGCATACCTTGTAGTCCACATAAAGCAAGCGGTATAGTGTGAATACTATTCAGGAAGGAGGATCAAACCTGAACACTCCAAGGAACATTGTATGAAAAAGGAAAGCAGACGGCTGCAGAGAATCCCGAGGCACATTACATTAGCACGTTTCACCCCACATGGTCAGCTGCATTAGATGATACCCATAACCTAGCGTTAAGAAAGGCAAGCAAGTCACTTGGTTGGAAAAAGATATATCTAACAGATTTATACAAGATTAAGCATTTACAGGGAAATCGTTGGAGAAATACAGCTCCCAGTTCTGTCACCCCTGGTTTAAGTATGAGAAATTGCTCACGGCGTTTTTGTGTCTTCCATGCAGAAACAGAGAAGCCACAAAGCCTAACAGATTTTTTCTTAAAATACATCTTAAGTATCCAGTCTCTGTCAGCCACTACAGCACATGAAACCAGTAAAGTTGTGGGCTTATAAAACTCACGTCCCGATACATCCAATATATCACAGCCATTCAACACTTCTATGTTGGCATCAGGTAGTGAACTGATTGGCTCTTTTTTAGCCATAGGTAAATAGTAAGCTTTCGTTATTGGTGGTATAAGGTCTGAGGGAATCAACAAAGCTTCCAAAAGACATTTCTTAAACATCTCCAATGCAGAGACTCCAGATGTTCTGGGAAATTCAGGACTCGCAGGTTAACAGCATGAACAGATTTCTCCAAAGTTTTTAGCTTGCGTCTTAAAGAGATATTATCCTTCATCAGAGCTAAATTTGTATCAGAAACTGTAGCTAACTGGCAACCATGATCTTCAACCTTTTGCTTTAAATTACGTGCAGTACTTACACATGCAGCCAAACTCTCAGAATTCTTTTTGTACTCTTGCGGAGATATTTTGTCTGGAAACAACTTCCGATAAGTAAGTTATGGCTTCCCAAACAGTTTCAAGGGTAATTTTTTTAGGCTGTACAGAAGACCAAGAACACAAGGTTGTTGACACAGACAGGGTAGCTCCAGGTGGCTGTTTACCAATGCCAGGGTCACTGGCCATTGGTTCTCCTGCCGCAGCCACTTCTCCTGGGGAAACCCCAGCTGAGCCAGACTTCCTCCCACCCCTGAGCCAATGAGTCCCCTTGAACTGGGCCTAATACATCGTTGAAATCCGATGAAGCAAGCTTAGACTCAGTAGATGAAAGGAGGAGCACCCAGGCATGGTAGCGGCGTCCATGCATTAGGAGACAGCGAGATATCCAGCTCGGTAAGCTGCGGTAGCTCCTCCTTGCTAACCACAGTCAAGCCTGAGCGTGTCCCCTCAATCGCAGTCTCGGATATCCCCACAAAACTGTTCATAGGACCGGAGAGCACAGGCTGGAGTGCCAAGGGGTAGGTTGTCACCTTTCCTTTGCATTTTGGCATCAAGCGGAACGGGGCTTGGACTCAAACAGCCATCTTGAAACCGCACCCCCATCCTCCTGTGTTGCTGTTTTAATGTCATTGCCGCCGCTGCAGGTCCTGGAGAGATGCAGCAGTGGCGTCAATGGGCCACTCTTAAAACGTTGGCGCTCTAGGCGACCACCTAATGAGTTGCACTGGCTCTGCAGCTTGCTTTAGACCTGCAGGCCCACTGCTGATCTCTTCACAATACAGGATGCAGCAGCTTATGGCCTCATAACGCTCTTGCACACCAACAGCAACTGCAGGGAGGGACATGATGTCAGATGCCAAAAGGAAATTCTGTTACAAGACTGGTGGCTAGTGTGACAGTGAGGGGCCCACCTAAGTTGAAGTCCTGGAGCACTTTTCCTGATTCCTTTCCCCCAAGGAAGGATCTGGTCTTGGCAATGGTGCTAACTTCTTTACAAGCTTCAAACATGAGGCAAAATGATCTTTTTTCTTTCTGTGTTCTTTATGCACGAAAATAGGGTCCGAACTCTTTGACAGAACAGGTCTTAAACGAATTGACGAGATCTGGCAGGATGTTCCTCATTCCAGCAATGGTCTATGATAAATTCATCATTCGCTTCACTGTGACTTCCCAGTTTACAACCAAAGATGACATACTGCGCGACTGGAACATCATTCTGCAAACCGCCACCAGAGTCCTCAGCCAGCACTGCATACCAAAGCCTACTGATGGTACTGCTTCTCATGCACACAGTCCCAAAATAATATCAAATAATGAGATCTGGAAATGTCACACAGAGGTAAGCAAGGACAAAATGTCTGTCAGAAAGATAACAGAGCAACCTAAAAAGGAAGTAGTTAGTCCCAAGGATTGGGCCACACAAAACACTGGAAACAAAGTGGATCCATTTGATGATGGATATCTGGAAGAGGTCCCTATGGTCAGCAAAAGCAAACAATCTTCTTTCAAATACAGGGACTTAGCTGTTCAAGAGAGGAAAAAGACAGGCCGCTCTCTCATTTGCAACAGTGAGCCAGTGAATGGCCTTAAGGAACTAGCCATCCAGAAATTAGCCACTGATGATGATTTTGGTGAGAATGAGTCTCACGGTAATGAAAATATCATCTCCAAACTTCCTGAAAAGGTAATGATACTTGAAAAAAATGCCTTCAGAAAACTAATTAAGTTCTACAGTGTCCCCAGCTTCCCAGAATGCAGCATTCAGTGTGGCCTTCAGCTGCCCTGCTGTCCTTTGCAAGCCATTGTTTAATTCATGTTACCAGAATAGTTTTCGATTTGGAGCCAGCTTTCAAAGGGAGACAGTATCTAAACTCAATTAAAATTTATTCTTACATAAGTGTTGTCTCAAAATGATTCATATGTATATACTGTGCTTATAAAATATATTTTTCCAAGTGTTATCTACTTGTTTTGAATAAAAGGGCATAGTTCCCATGATGGTCTACTTGGATACCTAGAAATAAGGACCACCAAACAAGTTGTATGTGATATCTTGTACAGGAGTAACTTGATGTCTTTGTGACTAGCCTTCAAGAGCTCTGCATTTTCAAGCAGACCCCTGCCCTTCTACTTTTACAAGTTATAGATTCTGTGGCTGATATACTAGAGACTTTAATTGTACTTTATAGAACTGCTCTCATGAGGGCAACCAGAGTAAAAAAAGTGGACAAGACGGTATCACTTTAGAGGTCATATGGCAGTTATTTCAATGCGTGAAGATCTTTGAGCAAGAATACCAATTGCACCCTTTTCAATTCTCAATTATTACAAAAGTTTTGAATGCCTGGAAGATATACCACCAGAAGGTGAATTTGATGCTCTCTGGCGAGGGCCATTCTTCAACGGCGTACAGGGTTCTACGTCCCCTATTTTCTTATTCCAAAGAAAACAGGAGGACACAGACCCATTCTAGACCTCAGAGAATTGAACAAATATCTGTTTCGAGAGAAGTTCAAAATGATTTCTCATTCAAAACCTTTGGGCAGACAAACTCAGTCGAGTACTGCTGCCTCACGAGTGGTCCCTCCACCTAGACCAGGTGGCGAAGATATTTCATCTCTGAGGCACTTCAGACATAGACCTCTTTGCAAGTCCACTGAATGCCAAACTTCTCCAGTTCTGTTCCAGGATTCCGGCTCACAATTGTCAGGCAAGGGATGCCTTCCTCCTTCTCTGGGGTCAGGACTTCCTTTATGCCTTCCCACCCATTCCCCTCATTCCCAAAACACTCTTCAAGCTTCAGAGAGACAGGGGTCGCATGATTCTCATAACGCCACGATGGCCACGCCAAACGTGGTATTCCCTGCTTCTGCATCTCTCTCAAGCGGCACCTCGGGAGTTAGGGCATGCTCCAGATCTCCTTTCCCAGGAGGACGGGACTCTATGGCACCCGAATCCCCAGTCCCTGCACCTCAAGGCCTGGTTGCTGAAGGCTTAGACCTCCAAGATTTCAACCTGTCCCAACAGGTAAAAGATATCCTTCAGGCTTCTAGGAAACGTTCCACAAGAAGATCTTATGCCTTCAAGTGGAAACGTTTTACTATATGGTGCTCGAAGAAGGGATTAAACCCCCTGGTTATACCCTTAGAATCGATCCTAGAGTATCTCCTTCAATTATTGAATTCAGTAGTGGGCTGTGAAGGTGTGTACCGAAGCGCAGGTGGCTGCTCAACAAATGTCATTGATAGACACAGAGTGGAGATTAGCCATAGAAGCTGCCATGGCTCTCACATAATGAGCTGTGACATGGTCCTGAAGAGGAAGACCCTTACTCTCATAAGCAAAGGATATGCATTGGGCAATCCATTTAGATAAAGTTCTTTTGGAGACTGGAAGTCCCAAATGACTAGGGTCAAAAGCTATAAAAAGTTGTGAGGACTTTCTATGTTGCTGTGTTCTTTGTATGTAAAAGGCTAAGGCCCTTTTATAATCCAAAGTATGAAGGTTTCTTTCTGCATTAGAGGAGTGAGGCCTTGGAAAAAATACAGGAAGATAAATTGATTGATTTTAAATGAAAAGGCGAAACCACCTTTGGCATATGTGAGGACTACATTCCTGCTTGTTCCTGGAGATTATCAATTACACTCTTTTCAATTCTCAATTATTACAATTCAGATTTCGGCCGTGCCAAACCTAGACAGTAGTAACACACACTAAGAGCAAACCCATCTCTCTCAGGACACCATGAAAGGCAGCAACAAAGTCAACCACCGGCCAGTCACTGCATGTCCTCTGGCAAAAGCTTTTCGAGAGGGGCCCACAGACCTCTCTTACCTGCTGGGTGTGGGGTGGTTTGCTCTGGGATTTCCTGAAGTCACCGTGTCCTTCGTAACCATGCACTCTCGGCACTCACTCACTTCCTGCTCTTTGCTTCTCCGCTCTCTAACGCCATTAGCAACCTCGAACCCATTCCCCACAGCCACTGACAATCAGAAAAGAGCAGCTGCCACGCCTGACAGACACAGCAAGGGAAAATAAAGTTTAAAAAGAAATTCTGAGAGCGAGCACAAAGAGCATTATTTACAAATACTACCTGTCGTTGCTTCAATTGGCCTAAAGTTCATCAAACTTCAGATTAGTGCAAAACTAGTTTTTGTGATTTCAATGGTGAGTGAAGGAGGTTTAGACTCACCTTAATCTTCCAACTAAAATACCAAGCTATCATAATGGTACTTTGATGGGAATTTTATTTTGAATGGAGGCAGTGAGGGGTGGGGTGGGATGGGGAGTGGAAGGGTTGAGATCTTTAAGTCTGTTCCCATATTCCTTATGCCGAAGTCCACTGACCATTTTGTAGCCCCCCTCTGCACTGACTCCATCCTGTTTATATCCTTTTGAAGGTGTGGTCTGCAGAATTGCACACTACATTCCAAAAGACATCTCACTAAGGTCTTTATACAGAGGTATTATCACCTCCTTCTTCCTGCTGGCCATTCCCCTCCCTATGCACCCAAGCAACTTTCTAGCTTTTACTGTCACCTTTTCTACCTGTTTAGCCACCTTAAGATCATGTGGTGATCATCAGAAACAATCATGCCCAGGTCCCATTCTTCTTTTATGGACAGAAGTACCTCACCCCCTATACTATACTCTCCCTTGGATTTTCGCAGCCCAAATACATGACCCTGCATTTTTTTAACTGCCAAATTCTCAACCATTTTTCCAGCTTAGTTAGATCCCTCCTCATGTTACCTACTTCTTCCTGGGTGTCTACTCTATTACAGATTTTGGTATCACATGCAAAGAGGCAAACCTTTTCTGACAATCCTTCCGTGATATCACTAACAAAAATGTTTAAAAGAATCAGACCAGGGACTGCGGCACATCACTGATTACATCCTTCTCCTCAGAGTAAGCTCCATTTACCTGCACCCCTTGTCTCCTCCCACTCAACCAATTTCTAACCCAGTCAGTCACTTTAGGGCCTATTCCTAGGATGCTCAAATTTATTTAAGTCGTCTGTGTGGAACGGTGTCAAAGGCTTTACTGAAATCTAAGTACACCACATCTGGGGCTCTCCCTTGGTCCAACTCTCTTGTCAAACAGTCATAGTAATTAATCATGTTTGTCTGACAAGACCTGTCCCTATTAAAACCATGCTGCCTCTGATCCTGCAATCCATTGGACTCCAGAAACCTCATTTACATTAATTTACTCACCATAGAGGTCAGACTAACTGACCTGTAGTTCTCAACCTCATCCTTAGTTCCATTTTTTTCTGAAGGGACTACATATGCCTTTCTCCAGTCCTCTGGACCACTCTCGACTCTAAAGAAGCATTCCGGCCCCATCGCTTAGTCTACTTTTAGTTTAGCTAGTTCCTCATGAACACAGTCTTCTGAAAATTATTCAAGATCCCCTTCACTACTGTTCCTATTTGTGGATGTTTTCTGAGGTCCTGTCCCTAGCCCTTCATCTGTGCACACAGAACAAAAGTATTTGTTAAGCAATTTAGCTTTATCCTCATCAGATTCTACATATTCCTCCCTTTCACCTCTGAGTCTGACAATACCACTTTTGCACTTCCTCCTCTTACTAATGTAGTCAGTAGGCTTCAAAATAAAAGTTGCTTTTTTTTTTAAAGAAAAGAACTTTAAGTATTGTAATTTCCCTTATTTGCTGGGGCTGTTCTGCAGTTTGATTTCTGGCAGTAGTAGATAAAAATACTCTTGCTGACGGCAAAAATAGATAGTTGGCCAATGAGGTGTCAGCAAGGAAACTGGCCAATGAGGAGACAGTAAAGGAACTGGCCAATAGGGCACTAGAAAGTCTAGGAAGTGAGTCAGATTAGGCTGGAGAGGCTGAACCTGGCCAATAAGAGATCAGAGGTAGGATAAAAGCTATACTGGCTAATCAGAGGACAGAATTAAGATGGATGGATGGATAAAGTTAGCCAATAAGAGATCTCTGACACTGTAGATATATATATATAGATAGATAGATAGATATAGTGATGAAGCTGACACTACTGAAGCTATGGAGTTAGGAGAAAACTCCGTTTCTTTTAAAGAAACATTTACAGAAAACACAGTTACCAAGAAGTGCAGCTAGAGGGAGTAGGCATGAGGCTGCAGAAGGTAGGCTGACACACCCAGAGTGTAATGATGCAATAGCTAATCAAACACACCTGAGTAGAGGGCCAGAAAGCTCACTAGAGAAACGGCTTTATAAGCAGTGCTCGGTCAGGAGAATAGAGAGAGGACCACCAATACAGGGAGGACCACCAATAGAGAGATGACCACAGGAGCAGAGAGGACCACAAATACAGAGAGCAACAGAAACCCCTGCTACTAAGGAGAGAGAAAGGGGAAAGCTCCAACTACGGAAGGAAAGGCAGTTAAGTTTGCAGTCCTTACAAGGAAGGGACAACTTCCAGGAAGGACAAGCCCATGCTGAAAAGCTCCAGAAAGAAGTCTCCAGGGAAGACAGTGTAAGCAGGAGAGTGCCTGGTAGAGGGAATACCAGCAACGCATGTCTCAGAGAACAAAGGTACATTCACACCTCCTTTCCTGAATGTGTGCCAGGTCCTAGAAAGGCTTGTAATCCAGAGAGCCATAGATATGAGAAACAAAGCTGGGGAAAGCTTTGGAAACCTGTGCAGAAGGTCCTAGATAAAAGCCATATTAATTGTTTGCCAGACCAGGTCCAGCCAGGCTGGAAAGTCTTGGAGAGAACTACTGAAGTACAACCAGTTTTGCCTAGGGAAAGCTCAGGCTTAGCAGACACCATATCTGAGCAAGAGGATATGCAAACAGACCTTGTAGAACCAGAACCATTGCTACCTGAATATCCTATGGACTGTACTCTCTGTGCTCTAAAATATCACTGCTTTGTTGAGCTGAAAAGAAGAAGTTTTTGTGTTTATTTAACCTGTTTATATTGAAAAATCCTGCTTGAATGGAAAAGACTGTGAAGCTCTTATAACAGTTTTGGACTTTGTAAATACTTTGGTAGAAACCCTGAATCAAGGTGAATTCTGTTGTCTTCTTGGAGAACCTTAGCGCATCAAGGGAATAAAACCTTATATTTAACCCAGCACAAGGCTCACACAACTATTCTTTATAAAGAAGGGAACTACAAAGAACATAATGCACCTGGTCTAAGTTAGAGTTCCCGGCTTCAACAAACAATAAATGTCCACCCTGACCCTTCAGCACACTGCCACCGGGAGGGGCTGTGACAATATGTATATACACACACAGGGTGGCCCAAAGAAGTGAGAACATCACGTAGCATATGTTATTTAAAAATTCAAAAAGACAGATGTAAACGATTGACAAATTTAAAAAAAAAAAAAGATGGCAACCGGAAATTGTCGAAATAAAGACATTATATAGCTAAAAAAGGTAAATAAGTAAAGTATTTAAGCTTTTAATTTATGAGATGTTCTCACTCTTTTGGACCACCGTATGTATGTGTGTGTGTATATGTGTATATATATATATATATATATATATATATATATATATATATATATATATATATATATACACACAAAAGCCTGTCTAAAAGGGACAGTAAGAATTTCTGTTTAAAGTTGAAACAGCAGCGAAAATAAAAGTCAAAAATGAAAAGTTTTAAAAGCAGAATTCAGGTGCAGGAAGTATGCTCTCCTCAAATATGTTTTTTAGTTTGGGATAAGAATAAATAGTTTAGTGGTAGATTGCTGTGTTTTCCCCTTGGGGTTGGGATTAATAGACCTCTAAGGAGCAAAAAGCAGAGGTTTAGCTTATAAGTAAGTTAGTAATAATTAATATGTATATCTAAGCTATAAAAATGTAATGTATTTGAAGAAAATAGTGCTATATAAAGTTAAGTAGTACCGGTCTCATAGAGGACCATTATAAGATGTGAAGGCAGTGTAGGGATCCCTTGAGGAAGTTCTTAGTCCTTTTATTTTAGGCGGGAAAATCTAGCTGTGATGCATTAAGGTGCAAATTTGATTTGGGTCTTTAAAGACAGAAAATTCCTTCATAGGAAATTTATTTAAGTACTGTTTTACTGTGGAAAAAAATATTTTTAAGAGGAATCTCTGTAGTTGAGTATCCCTTTAAAGCTGGAGAACTGGGAACTATTTAAACCTTAACTGTGAAAGAGGACCCTGGCTGCTTTTTTAGAATGGTGATTTCTAGGCAAAATAACCGACTGTGAAAAACAACTGACAGTTTTTTTCTTGGGGCAAAGAGAGAAAATAAACAACTGTAATACATGGCTCCAGACCTGGTGCAAACAAGAAGGATTTAGATATATAGGCGACTGGGGAAACAGATGGATCAACAAGAGACTCTATTGTGCTGACGGACTACATCTCTCCATCACAGAGAAAAGGATCCTAAGTGAAAAAGGCCTTTAAACTAGGGAAAGGGGGTGACGGATGGAGAAGGACAAGTTCAGTATGTCACTCCCAACAAAAGCAAAACAACATTGGAAACAGCCACACTTTTGAACTATATATATCATTGGCAAGCGGGAAGGGGAGTGTAGGACAAAATCCATGCAAAACGCAGGCAAGCCAGTCAACAAATGCTGGAAAGCAATGTAAATACTGCAGTGGGCCCTGGAATATCCAACACCTATTTGAAAAGCTAAACTATTCAGTTTACTACAGTACAGATCCCTATGTACAAACTCCATGTTAACAGAATACCTGGTCTTGGTCACACACTCATAACACAGACCCTCACCAAGTACAGAATAAGTGACCATAACCTAAAAATAAACAAAGATGGGGAAGCTGTAAAACTAGAGGGCATAACATGAAGCTGTAAGGGGGTAAACTGAAAGACAATGTCAGGAAATACTTTTTCACTGAAAGGGTGCTGGATGCTTGGAATGCCCTCCCGATAGAAGTGGTGGGGGTAAATACAGTGACAGAATTCAAAATGGCATGGGACAGACACAGTTGATCCCTTTGTAGCAACAGGATAAAATCAAAATAAACATAACTATTTCTTATACCTTAACAAGGAATGGAGTGGCCTAGTGGTTAGAGCAACTGCCTAGTACCCAGAAGATCAAGGGTTCAATTCTCACTGGACACCTTGGGCAAGTCACTTTATCCTCCATTGCCTCAGAAGAAAAGGCTGGCACTCTACTTCTGGTGATACATTGTCAAGAAAACCCAGAGGCAGCTGGGTCAGCACTGACTTGATGGTACTAAAAAAATATATATATCTTAACAAATAGAGAGACCCTCTAATCAAAGGTGGGATGAGCAGCAGGTACACCTACTCTTGCCACCTTGCTGGGTAGACTAGATGGACCATACTGGTCTTTATCTGTCATCATATACTATGTTACTATGAGAAAAGGCTGTGGGGAAGCAGGCAAATTTATGTTTGTGGGAATGATTGAAAGCTACCAAAACGGGTGGATCCTAAGAACAGAATAAACAATTAATTTATTAAAGGTCTGAAGTAAACTTGATCTATTTTGGTGTATGGCAAAGAATGTTTTACGAAACTGAGTACTTCAGATTTTAATATAAAACCGGCTGTTTATCTCTGATAAGTTTCAGGGAGATTAATCTGTAATGGTGATCTGCTTTTGCCACTAACCGGTGTGAATAAGTTGAGTGGTGTTAAGAATACAGGAGTTCTTTGAAAAGAAGAGTGTTAAAATATTCCTCAGCTAAGAGAGAGATCTCCTCAAGAGACATCTTCTCCAAACCAAGTAGGGAAAAGAAACGTGGTCATTTTCCCTGTTATTAAGTGAAATTGTTTGACTTGGAGGACTAAAATTTGGAAGAAGAAAAGCTAAGAAGTGATTGGGGTCTGCTGAATTCAGTTAAAGCCTGATTCTTTTCAGGAGTTTAGAGTGGCTGAGCAGTCAAAGGAAATTGACTGCAGAGTTTTAAAAGAAGGAAAAGTAATCTGATTCCTTGATTTAGTGGATCCTTGATGTTGTGATAGACTTTTTAAAAGTTTAATGTTATAGTACTTTGACAGTCTGTTCCAAAGTTGATAACTGGATGATAGGAGGGAATGAGAAGAGTAAAGGAAGCTAGAGAATAATTAGGTAGGGTTAATTATCTTTTATTTTGAATAGATAAGGACAGTGTAAGATGAGGAGTTAGGGTTTTCTTTTACTGAGTTTTTATAGTTAGGTAGCGGGTGCTGAGTTGCTCATCCAGGACAACAGGAACCAGACAGACAAACCAGAGGATCACAGGAACAGCAGAAACATCTCTTGAGGATCCAGGATTCAAAACCAGGAACGAAGAGGACTCACAAACCAGGCCCCAATGGAAATAATTGGAATTTTCAAGGTACTGCAGTATCACACGTACAAAACCTACACACAGATTTGAACTCAAATAACTAAACCATAGCACACACTAAGAAAAGAAAGTTTGGAACTCTTACTTGCTAAAAAGGGAGTGTAACTTATAAGAAGTTTTATAACGCAGAGAAAGACAGTGTTTAATGTGACTTCCCTAAGTGGACAAGTATAGTTCTTAGGAAAAGGTGTTTTATTGTGAAAGAAAATTGGAGAATGTATTATTTACACTTTATGTATGTATTTATATTGAAATTTTAAATACACAAAAGCTTTAATTCAAGAAAATATTGCATGCCTTGTTTCTTCTGGTGATTAAGAATTGAAGTTTTTGTGAAGCCCTCCATTGACACAGGGTAGCATTGTTAATCCTTCTTAAGTTTATTTTCCCCATATTATTCTTACTACGTCATTGTAGAAGAAACATAAGGCGAGGTTAGTATACTTCCTGATAGCCCTCCCCTGTGGGGACATTTCAGACTCGAGCAACCCTTGGCCTGAAGACTACACTGGTAACATCAGTAGGAGTCTGTCTTTATTTAAATAATATAAGTGACATCATCTCTCCCCCCTCCAGTTGGCTGGTGGCTACACTAACATATCTGAAAAATGTCTTGTCCCCCCATTTTATTGCATTGGCTATTTTTCTTCTATTTTTATCTTTTCCTGACTACTTTACTAGTTTCTCTAAGTTTTTTAAAATAATGATGCTTGTCTTCCTCTTTCTGTGATCTCTTGTATTTTATGACGGCCAACCTCTTCATCTTTTCAGCTACTTCTTTCGAAAACCATAGTGGCCTACCTTTTTTCTTTTACATTTATTTACTTTACTGACAAAAGTTTGTTGCTCTTAAAATATTCCCATTCAGTTTTGCCCATTGCTTTTCCATATCCCCCAGATCTTCCCATCCCGCTAACGATTCCTTGAAATATTGTCCCATCTTGGCAAAAGTTTTCCTAAAGTCTAGGATCCTTACTTTTGGGAATGGACTTTATCAGCCTTAGTCCTAATACTGAACCACACCAGTTGGTGATCACTGGATGCAAGATGATCATTCACTTTAGCATCAGAAACACTTCCCCATTCATAAGCACCAGGTCCAGTATGGCCCCTTCAGGTATGCATTCTGTTACCAGTTGCTGGAATAATTCTTCCTGTAGAAAATCCAGGATCTCCTTTCTTCTAGCTGACATGTCCCATGATCACCTATTTTGATCAAAGTGGTTCAGTACTTAATCGTTCTCTGCACCAGAAACCTTTATTAAAACAAAATGAACACGATAAGGAAAGAATAATGTTATGAAAATTTTAAATAAAGACGTACTCTTTTGAAGTCCTCCCATTCCCTAGCTTTTCTCCTCTGGCCTATTATTCCCCAGTCTGGAAGGATTTTTTTGGAAAGAATTTCGTTAAAGACTGTCAGTAGCGTAGGGGCGAACAGATCCGGGAATAACTTATAAAGTTCCGCCGGCAAAAAATCTGGACCTGCCGCCTTAGCCGATTTGAGGTTCTTCATCACTTGTTGAACCTCTGGCAGTGTAAACAGACGATCTAATTGTTCCTTACCCTCCACAGACAGCTGAGGGAGAGAGGCCTCTTTCAACCACCTAGAAATATCAGTGTGAGTTGCCGACGACTCACTAGCATATAGCTACTCATAAAAAGCAGCGAAGGTGGATGCTATATCACGAGATGTATATAACAGCTGACCTTGCGGGGATTTGATAGCATCCACCCTATGATGCTGCCGCCTTAGTTGCCACATCAATAGCTTGCCGGTTTTATTTCCCTGTTCATAATATCGCTGCTTAGTGCGCAAGAATAGTGAGGCCACTCGATCGGTCTCCAGCGCTGCTAATTCTCCCCTACGCCGAGTCAACAAATTCCACACCTTCTCTCCCCCCCCCTTTCCTGTGTTTACTTTCCAGCTCTGCAATCTCTTTCCTCAGATCCTCTTGTTGGGCTACCAAACATTTCTTAAAAGCGCTAGATAGGGAAATGAGATGACCCCGCAAAACCGCCTTCCCCGCATCCCAACCGCTCTAGAAATCTCCGATGAGTCATAAAATTTTAAATATTCTGACCATCTTTTGCGAACTTCAAAGGCAAACTCTGGCTTAAGTAAGAGCCCACGTGGTAGGGACCACCTCTGAACTGGGGTGTCAGCCACCCCCAAGGTGAGACCAATAGAGATAATTGCATGGTCAGACGGACCCATGGTCCCGATAGTAGCTTGGTTCAACCAGGGGATCCCTGTTTTTGACAAAAACCACATGTCAATCCGAGAATGGCACCGGTGTGCCTGTGAGTAAAAAGTATAATCCCTTTCCAAAGTATGTAATTGCCGCCATACATCACATAAATCAAATTGTGAAGCCCATTCCACCAATAATTTCCCCAAGGTGTTTCCAAGGGTTCGACTCCCCGAGCGGTCTAACTCCAAACAGACGCAGTTGAAGTCCCCTCCAAGTATCAATGGCCCTTGACTATATTCTGTATGGCCTTTGAAAGATCGATCAGTGAACTACCCACTACTGCCGGAGGAAGATACACATTGACAAGAGTTAACATAATTCCGTGGATAGAACCTATCAGGATCAAGAAACGACCCTCCGGATCAGCAACTTTATTGATCAGCTGAAAAGGGCACGTAGAGGAAAACAAAATAGCGACACCCCGTTTCTGGGTAGAATAGTTAGCGAGGTGTATTTGTGGGAACCTACCTTTTGGCCATCAAAATGATCCTGCCTAGAAAATGATCCTGCCTAGAAAAATGAGTTTCTTGAAGGAAGATTATCTCAGCCTTCTCTCTACACAGCTGATCCAACACCCTTCGGCGTTTGCACGGATTATTTAATCTGTGCACATTCCAAGAAATAGCTTTAACCATTCTCAACTATAGAGAAAAACCACTTAAAAACTTAGCTGTATCTCCTTCCCTCCACTCCCAAATCCTTGGACTGTAATTTGCCTTCCTTTAAAAAAACAAAACTAACTAAACTTCCTTCACTTTGTATTCAAAAATAAAGAACGATTCGAGTACTCAGCAGATATGGGCTAATGCGCTGGTCAGAAGAACTCCCCCCAACTCCCCCTACCCACTCCCACCCAACCTCCCCCCCAACAATCCTATGTTTGCAGGAAGTAGACCAATCCGGTAAATGTCGCAATAATGGTGACACCTCTAGTGTCCCCAGGGAAAGCATCTAAAAGAAGTGTGTGAAATATGACCTCCCCTCCTCCACCCCACCTATATTCTGGCAACATCTATATAGAAAAAAAAGAAAAGGAAAACCCCATTTGAGATGCATTCCTGCAACATAGTGTGCTGCTTACTCGCACTTTCACCCAACCTCCCACCACACCCCACTGCTCCCCCTTCACCACCGAACTCCCCCCACCCTACTTTCCTCCTCCTGCTCCCATGGTATATCTACTAAGCTTAAACTAGAACTCTGAAGACCAGCCTATTCAACCTCACATTAGGCAAAGAGAAATGAACCCATCCCCGGACACACATTACCACCAGGCAAATGACAATCACAATAATATCATGTAGGGGCAGAAGTGTCCATCTCTCTTTGTGAGTTGGGGTCAGTATCTGAGTTAGAGGACTGCCAGGATCTAGGAACCTTGCGCCTCTTTGGTACAGACATCTCCCACTCTCCATTCGTGCTTCTGTGACGTGTAGGTCGCTCTCCATGTTGAATCAGATCCAGGAACTCCATCGCCGCCAAGAGGTCCATAATCTTTTGAGGACAGTTTATTCCAGTCAAAGAGTAAAGCAAAAGGGAAGCCCCATCTATAGGAAATTGCCTGTTTCTTCAGTGCTTGGGTTAAGGGCTTGAAGCTCCGTTGACGTTCTAGGGTATACTGAGAAAGGTCTTGGTAAATTTGAAGCTCTTGTCCTTGAAAGACCACCGAGCGCTTGTCCCTGAGACTTCTTAGTAATGTAGTTTTATCTTCAAAGAAGCTGAAACAAATTATAACCATCCGAGGCTGTGTGTTGGAAGCCCTTCGGGTCCCAAGAGATCGATGCGCTCTTTCCAGCTGCACTGGTTTCGGAGCATTTGGCACACAGAAGGCATAGAATTCTTGGACTAGAGCTATATCATCCTCTGAACCTCCCTTTTGCTCTGGAAGGCCGAATATTCTTATGTTATTACGTCTTTGCCTATTCTCAAGTTCATCTTGTCTTTCTTTTAAATCTCTCGTAAGTTGATCTAATTTCACAATTTTAGTCTGGAGGGCCACTGAGTCCATTTGTTCCCCGATATTTATCTCAGTCTGCGTTACTCTGTCGTCCAGTGATTTTAAATCGGTTCGGATATCACTCACCGCTTTGGTAAAGCCCTGGCGGAAAAGCTTGAGCTCTTGTAAGATTTCCAGAAAGTCAGCTTTTGTGACTGGTGCCTGCGGACCGGAGGTGTTGACTTTAGAGGCAGACATACCCTCTGCAGGAGGTGAAGATTGTATATTGGGAAGGGTCTGAAGCCCTAGCAAACTTGGAGAGGGAAGCAGTGTAAGATTTTGCAGTGGCCATATTTCACAGGCAGTTTCTGGGTCTCCGTCCTAGGCGCTCTCAAACCCTGAGGTCACCACCGTGATCAAATCAGACTGTCTCACCGCTACAAGAAGTTGACCAAGCTTCGCTGCCACCAAATAGCAGTAGTGGCTAGAGCAGCTGCTCTCTTTAGCACTTTCAATGAGAATGTCTTCGGTCAATCCCAGAGGGCGCGTGGAATAACCATAAGAGGGCCAAGTTTGTGTTTTCTTCTCAGGTTAGAGTGACCTGTAGGGAATTTACTCCTGCACCAACTGCCTTTAGACCGCAGTGTCTTGCCTGTCCGAGATCTGAGAAGGACACCAACACAGAGCTGTCCTCAGCTCCTCTAGGGGACACCCGGATTCAGCTCGCGGACGCACCTTATGAGGCTGAAATTGATGAAGGCAACTGTAGAGTTCTGCTGCTTTTGAAGCAGTACTGGCTAGAAACACAAGAGGGGGCTCCAGGGTAAAGCATCAGCAATATAGATAGAAGAGGGGCACTCACTGCTATATTCGACTTTCACAAACCTCTTCGCCCCAAACAGCAACTTGCAATAGCAGCGGAGAAGGATTTGATGCTCCGGTGATGATTCTGAGTCCCGGCGCGAAGATCGGGGAATTTCTACTCACTCTGGCAGCACAGAGATTTGCAGCTGGGCCTTCTCAAATTACGGTGGCCATTTTAATTTCATGGTATGCGTGCCACCGATGTGTTCCACGGATCGGTGGCCATTTTGAGGGGGGAGCTAGCATCAGATTGCACACAGCATCAGGATCTCGGGCTGACGTCATCACACCCTTGCATTCCACGAAGAGCACCAAAAACAGCTTTCCTGCCACTGCTGGGATCCTCTTCTGCATTCCACCCTGGATTTTCCTCAGGCATGTCTTTAATGGCGATGGCACTTCTTTATGGGCGATTGCAGAGACGCTAAAAGCGAGCCTTAAGAAGCGCGTAGAACCTCCGTAGTTCGCTGCATGTATATCGCACACATACCGGGTGGCGTCCGATATAAATTCTTAAACCCAGATTACAGTATTAAGGTTATAGCACTCACAGTGGCCTTAGACGAGCATGTAAGGTAGTCCCTTAGGCAAATCAACTGAAAAAAAGAATTTCTTCATTATCTTCAGAATGGGTAGCCAGCAGCTTTACTACCGCTGAGATTCAGCTAGTAATATGTGCCAATCATGGATTGAGGGTACCTCCGGCAGGTCCACAAACGGAGAGCAGGAATTTTAGATGATCTGGAAGGAGGCTGAGAAATCAGAGTATAGCTTCTTACATAGTTAGCACTGCTTAGAGGAGCATTTTTATGCCAGAATTGCATGTCTAGAACATAAATTCCAGGTAATTGGAGGGAGTAGGTGAGGAGCTTCAGGGAATTGTGGCCATCTTGGCTGGGCTCACAAGCGCCCCCCGGAGCATTTTCAATTCAGGGCACTTACTTTTGACCTGGTTACCGCGCTGCAAAGTTCACCAAAGTTATGGTAGTGGTGGCGGCGGTGGCGCTACGCAATAGGGGTGTAACAGGATACCCTTATCTTGATGACTGGCTCATCCGAGCGAAGTCAGAGGACGAGGCTGCCTTGGCCATATGGCGGGTAGTTCAATTTCTCCAGGAATTGGGCTGGGTGGTCAACTTGGCCAAGAGCTAAATGCAACCAGTCCAGCACCTTGTCTACCTGGACGTGCAGTTCGACACGCAAATGAGAATAGTCTCACTTCCTCTAGAGACCGTATGGAAGTTGCAGGCACAACTGCGTCATTTCTTACAGAGGAAGGCACCAGCAGCTTGGTATTATCTGCTGCTGCTCAGCTCAATTGCAGTGGCGCTAGACTTGGTGCCATGGGCGTAGGCTCACATGCGGCCCCTGCAGCAGGCCCTGCTTTCCAGGTTGTTGCCGCAGTTCCCATCTGCTATCTCTGAGCTTGGAGTGCTCGGAGAATGTGCGGGCAAGCCTGAAATGGTGGCTGCAGGAGGATCATCTGACAGCAGAGATGCCATTGCTGACCCTGCAGTGGATCTTGATGACAACAGATGCCAGCCTGTCCAGATGGGGGGTGCATTGTCTGTCACAGGTAGCACAGGGTGAGTGGACACAGGAGCAATCCTTATGGTCTATCAACCATCTGGAAATGAGAGGTTTTTTTAGCCATGCAGGTCTTTCATCCCCTGATAAGTTCAAAGGGCACTGCGGATTTGCTTTGTCAATGCAACCACAGTGGCATACATCAATAGGCAGGGACACAGGGGCACTGCCTCTCTGTTAGAGGAGAGTCAGAAGTTGATGCTGTGGGTGGAGCAGAATTTGGAGGACCTGTCTGCAGCCCATGTAGCAGGCAAGGAGAATGTTCAGGTGGATTTTCTCAGTCAGCACCGGTTAGATTTGGGCCAGCGGGAGCTGAACATGGCGGTGTTTCATGAGCTTTCGGCGCTTTGGGGGGTTCCAGTCATGAACCTCATGGCCACACAGAACAATGCCAAGGCAAGTCATTTTTACAGCAGGCGCAGGGAGCGCATTTCAGAGGCTTCGATGCGCTGGCACAAGAGTGGCCGATGGAGGGGCTGCTGTATGTATTCCCCCGTGACCGCTGATCAGGAGGCTCTGAGGCGGATAGAGACACACAGTGGTCTCGTGTTGCTTATTGCACCGGATTGGCTGCAGAGGCCGTGGTATGCGGATCTATGATGGCTACTAGTGAAGCCTCCTTGGAGGCATCCAGACAGGATCAATCTTCTTTCCCAGGGTCCGATCCTCATGCCTCTCAGGTGGATCGGTTCTTGCTTATGGCTTGGCTCTTGAAAGGGCACGCTTGAGACAGCGAGTTCTCCTCGTCAGTAATAACGACATTGTTGCACTCATGGAAATGCTCCATCACATTGGCGTACATTCAGGTCTGGTGAGTGTTTGAGCACATGTTCGGAGCGCACTGTCAGTCCTCTGAGGAGCACAATACCAGAGATTCTGCTTTTCCTACAGTGCAGGCTAGAGAAGGGCTTGTTTCTTGAGACTTTGAAAGTGCAGGTCACAGCTCTCTCATGTTATCGAGGGCAAGTTTAAGGTCGTTCTTTGGGCACACACCCAGATTCATCCGCTTCCTTTGGGCGGTATGGCTGGTGCAGCCTCCTCGGAGACCTGCAGTCCCTCCCTGGAACCTCAATCTAGTGTTGTCAGGGTTGACGGCACCACCGTTTGAGCCCTTGGCTAGGGCATCCTTGAAGGATCTGACCTTGAAGACAATATGCTTAGTTGCACTATGTTTGGCGTGCTGCGTTTCAGAACGTCTGGCTGTGTCCTGCAGGGAGCCTTTTTTTCTTATCACAAAGGAGAAAGTGATGTTACAGCTGGTCCCTTCCTTTCTCCCCAAAGTGGTGTCCCCTTTTCATCTGAATCAGACTGCATCCTTGCCAGCCTTTCTGATTTTAAGTGGCTCAGAAGAGGATAGGCAATTAGATCTGTTGGATGTCTGCAGAGTGATTCGGAGGTACTTGAAAGTGATGGAAGCTTTACGCTGTTTGGATAGGATTTGTGTTTTTCGGAGGCCCCGGAAGGGGCAGGCAGCGGACAAGACATCAGTTGCCCGATGGGTGAAACAGGCCATCTGCATGGCCTATTTAAACTGGGGAAAGGTGCCCCCGGAGGGTCTTCGGGCACATTCGACCAGAGCACAGGCTACTTCCTGAGTGGAAAAGAAATTGATACCGCCAGTAGAGATTTGCAAGGCAGCTACTTCGTCTTCGCTTCATACATTTACTCATCATTATCGGCACGATGTACACACAGCGGGGGATGCAGTTTTGGGGCTGCCATCTTGCAGGTGGGGCTCGCATGTCCCTCCCAGTGATGAGTACTGCTTTGATACATCCCTTATGTACCTGGACTGGCCTGGAGGGACGAATAGGAAGGAGAAATTAGACCTTACCTGCTAATTGTCTTTCCTTGAGTTCCCTCCAGGCCAGTCCAGGGCCCTCCCTGGGATTTCGGCAGTAGAGAGCCGAGGCGACCTCCGAGTAGGGGCTTTCAGTTAGAGTAACGGGTAGTGCTTATGGGAGAAGAGGTATAGCTGACACACTGGAGTGTTCCCGTTGGTAGGGAATTTTCCCTAAGTCATAGCAGTTTCCGTGTACATAGTTTTGGCGTTCTTTTTGGTTCAAGTTGGGTACAGTCTCTCATATCTATTCAGTGCTCTAGGGCACGACCAGGAGGGAAGTGAGCGTTGCTTCTCTCAAAAGGATTAGCACAGTGAGTTGGAAGCTGCTTGGTCAACAGTAGACTGGAGTGTAGAGCGGAAGGAGGAGCTCTTGAGCTGGGCTGCGAGAAATCTGACATGCTCAGTTCTCAGCTGCTGAAGGACGGAGACAACCCTTCTGTACCTGGACTGGCCTGGAGGGAACTCAAGGAAAGACAATTAGCAGGTAAGGTTTACTTTCTCCATATCTGCCCCCTCTCCCTTTTCATTCCCCCAGTTTTTGCCTCTTTTCTCCACCTGACCCAGCATATACCAGCATCAGTTCCCTTCCAGTTCCAGCTCCTTTCCAGTTCCTCCTAGCATAAACCCATTTCCTGTCCAGCCTCAGCATCAGCACCCTTCAAGTCCCAGTACTTCCCTCAGAATCTGCCTATTTCCAGTCCAAGTAACCTTCCCCAGTGTCATCCCCCTTTCCAGTCCTACCCTCCCAGCACCTTACAATAGCAACCACCTTGCATTCCCAGCCCTGCCACTAGGGTCCATTCCCTTCAAGTCCCCCTCCTTCCCCACTGTCCAGCACCTTTGAATCCAAATATCATCCCAGGTATCAGCTCACTTTCGTCTCTGTGTCATCCCCCCCCCCATGTCAGCTCCCTTCCAGTCAGTCTCCCCTTTGTCAGCTCCCTTTCAGCCCCCCCATTTCCCAGCCACTTTCCAGTCCCATCCCCAGGTGTCAGCTCTCTTCCAGCCCCCTCCAGCCCCCTCCTGTCAGCTCCTTTCCAGCCCCCACTTCCTCCCATGTCAGTTTCCTTCCAGCCCCCTCATTCCCTTCTTTTCAACTCACTTCTGCCCCCCCCCCCCATGTTAGCTCCCTTCAAGCCCCTTCCTTCTCTCCTGTATCTGCTGCCATCGGCACATCTCCTCACTAATTTGCCGCTTCCAGATCATCCTGCTAGACCAGTCCAGACTAATGGGTTATTTTCCCCTGCCAGCAGATGGGAGACAGAGAAAAAGTAAATCTATGCCATGACATCACTATTGGCATAAAACCTAGCACAGCTAGAGGGAACCTTGAATATTTTCTCTGTTTCAGCAGATGGTTCATTCTTCCAGAAAGGCCTACAGAGGCTTATAGCTCCTGCCCAGTCTATGTCTGGGTGCAGTGTAGCTCGGCCACTTTAGATCTGAGGGGGTGTATGAGATACCCTTTTCTGGTTGATTGTTACTTTGGGGTTAGCTCCTGGCTAGGAGAGCCAGTGTAGCTTGGTAGGGGCGTTTGATCACAAGGATCCTTCTGAGGAGACCTTAACTGTATTTTGGCCTTTTCTTTCTTCCTTTACTTTTCTTTCTTTAAACAAAAAAAAAAAAGTATAAAAGGTGTGAGAGTCTTCTGCATAGCTCCATGTAGCTCCTTAGCATGTAGCTGATCGGGGTTTCCTCCCTGCACCTCTCATCACCGTCCCCGCTCCCCTGTGCTCCCAGGGGACTGCAGCACTGAGGATGCAGTGGATCGCCGCCTTTTCCAGTGGACAACTACAGAGGATCGCCGCCTGAACTTCACCACCGGCAAAAAGGGGCCACTGTACCTAACTGTGAGTGTTTGCTGTGATCCTGCCTTTCCCACCTGATGTCCCCGGCCTGTGCAGGCCATGTACCATTTTTCCTTCCTTAAGGCCTACAGTTCCTGGTCAATTTGAAACTGATTTCAGTGCAGCTTGGCCTGCTGAGACCCTGAGGGAGTATATAAGATACCCCTCTTGTGGTTCTGTCCTTCCTGGGGCAAGCTGCTGTCTATGAGAGCCAGTGTAACTCTGTGGTGTGTTAGGATCAGTGACTATCTTGTTGTCCTGATGTCTCAGCTGCAATAAGTGACAACGGTTCCCTTGTTGATCGTCTCTGCACCACATGCACAGCCATCCTGGGGGAGAATCCGTGTTAGTGGTTCTGACTCCCAATGCAGTTAAGACTTCATTGCCGCCTTCCACATCAGGGATTATCTGTGCTCTTCTCCAGGCAGACCTGCTGTTCCTGTGATGCCAAATTGCACCTGGGACCAGCTACTGTGGCACCATGGGACCGGCTCCTGTGGCTGACATAGTCTTTTCTCCCTCTCTTTCCACAGTCTCAGCGCTTCCAGTCACAGCAGTCACAAGTGTTTCAGCCACAGCGACTGTTGGACCCTGCAGCGGCAGATTTTTTGCCCATCTTCCAACATGTTTGTGGGCTATGGAAGGGGGGAGGTCAAGGCTTTGTTTCCTCTTGGCTGGGCCCATCTTCCACCGCTCCTCCAATAGTCCTTGTGGGCGGTTCCCGCAAATGATCGATAGGGCATTATTGGAGTCCCTTATTGGAGCGAGGCAGAATTTTTCAGCAATGATGTTTCCTATGATGACTCTGGTTCAGCTGCCTCAAACACGGAGGAGGGGGAACTTTTTCAGGGGGAGGGCCATAGCGACTCTCGTGTGTTGCATCTCTGTTACCAAGAGGAGATTTCCCCCCCCCCATGTCTAGACTGCCACTGAAATGCACACTCTAGCATTCTCTAGACTAGCCCCGACTCCCTCCACTTCCGATTATGGGGCCTTCCAGAGCCTTTATTTTCCCACTGGAGCTTCTCCTGATGTACCCCTCAAGAAGGTACAGCGATTGGGTCACATTTATGCCTTGTCACCGACAGTCTTGGAAAGTAGTTGCATTTTTCTAGGATCGACGTCTTGATCACGGTGGACACCAGCATACCACCATTCCCATAGAAGTGGAGCTGCCCTTCAGGACCTGCAGGGCCGGAAGGTGGAAGGACTCCTTCAGATAGCTGCCTCTTCGTCCTCTCTAGCCCTTCAGGTGACAATGTGGGGCGGCGCCTGTACACGTGTCCTCCTCCACTGGGTTCAGCTCCTTCCTGAGGATGAGCATTTGGCCCAACTTGAATATCTGGTGGCCTTCTAGGTGGATGCTTTTTATGATCTCTTACACCTATCTGCGTGTGGGAGTCACAGTGGCAACACTGGCTCACCAAGGGCTATGGCTCAGAAACTGTTGGCGGATGTCGCATCTAAGAGACACTTAGCCAAATTGCCTTTTAGAGACAGGCTCCTGTTTGGCGAGCTCTTGGGAAAGTTAGTCAAGGACCTCAGAGAGGTCAAACCCCAATGGCTGCCGAAGGATATACCCAAGGGTTCCTCCAAGCACTCTTCTTCTTTGTCATCAGGGGCGTCATCTTCGCTACCGAAGTTCCTCGATTCTTGTCAGTATCAATAGAATAAGCAGACCTCCTTCTCTTCTGGAACAGGATCCAAATCCCAGTCCTTTCAAGGAGGATGCCGGGCCTATTCGCAGACTTATGTGGTGGGAAAGCCCTCTTCCTTTTGCCTCTCCCATAATTTAATCGTGAATGGGCCCCTCTGACGAATGATCACTGTGTGCTCAACATTATAAGACAGAGATATGTTTTAGAGTGCCTTCAAAAGGGTCAACTGCAGTTTGAGAGTTCCATGGTTCTGCATGGAAACGCTGCAGTCTGTTACCTAGGTGATCCAGAAGGATGAGTCCTTGCCTCCTTGGATTTGGCAGAGGTCTGTGTTCACATTCCTATCCAGGAGGACTAGCAGCGCATTCTCCAGTTTATGATTTTATTCTCTCACTACCAGTTTTGTACAATGCTTTTCAGCCTGGTCATCGCCCTTTGGACTTTCTCCAAGGTGATTGTGGTAGATGTGGCAAGACTGAGGCTTGAGGGCGTCTGCATGCTCCCCTACCTGGATGATTGGCTTATCCAGGCCAAGTCTCGGCAGGAAGCCATTCAGGCGCTGCATTGTGTGATCCATCTCCTCGTGATGCCATCTCAGACCTGAACTTTCTTGAGGCCCATTTTGACACCTGCGTAGGCAAAGTCTTCCTTTATGGGGAGTGCAGAGCCGTTCCATGACCAACCGGAATTTTTTTGGGAACTGCACTCCTACGACTTGGGGGCTACCTTCTGCTTTTGGGAGCTATGGCTGCAACCCTAGAGCTGGTGTCCTCGGCACAAGAACACATGCATCCTCTACAGCAGGCTTTGTTGATGCCTATACTCGCAGGACTATAGAGTCCAACTCCTGCTTCTTCTCTCGTATCAAAGAAAAGTAAAATTACCAAAGTGACAAAACAAGGCTCTCAAAATTAAATGTTTATCAGCACAGCCTCCTCTGACAACATATTGAGGGAATGCCCCTCAAAACACCAACCTGGGTGCTCCTCACCACCAATGTTAAGTCTTTCCAGTTGTGGAGTTCACTATCTTGACCAGACCGCACATGGTCAGTGGTCTCCGGTGGAAGCAAAATGGGCCATCCATCGCCTAGAGGTCAAGACCATCCATCTGGCATTGCTGCACTTAAGCATGGGAGTGCTGTGCTAGTCCTCTCGGTCAAAGCAAACATGGTCGGTTATGTCAATAGCGAGGGCGGAATGAAGTGCCTGGGATTAGCTCGGGAAATGTCTCTACTGTTACCCTGTGTGGAACTGTACCTCCAAGTGCTTAAGTAGTAGTAGTACAGCCCAGCACATCATGGGCGAGGACAGTTGGGAAGTGGATTTCCTCAGCCATCACATCCTCGATCCCAGGGATTGGGAACTAGCTTCATGGAACATTCAACTGGCTAGTGGATCAGTTGGACCTCCCAGGGGTGGACTGGATGGTGATGTCAGCCAATACCAAGGTCTCCTCCTTTTTCAGCCATTGTTCGGAGCCCAAGTCCAAGAGGGTGGACATACTGGGCCAGCCCTTGTTCCCAGATTACCTGCCCTGTGTCCCCCACCCCATGGGCCATGATACCCAGAGTCCTTTGGAGCATCGAAGGTCACCTGAGTCTGGTGATCCTGGTCCACCAGACTGGCCTCATCAGTCATGGTACATGAATATTGTCTGTCTGCTCACCTCCCAGTCCTGTGCCTCGGGGACAGGAGGGGCATACTACAGCAGGGTTGCCTAAAGCGTAAGTGCTATTCCCTGTTGAAGACCAGGCAGTTCTCCACCTCATTGTCTTATGCCTGGGTCTGGTATCTCTTCGAGAACTGGTGTCATCGATGTTGCCTTTCCTCATAGGGGTCCTGATCCCCTCAATTCTAGTCCTTCCTTCAAGAGGGGGTTGAGAAGGCTTTGTTGCGCTTGATCAGGCTGAGGTAGCAGCATTTTTCTGTTTTCACAGTCCGGTGGCGGGCCATGTGCTGGCAGTGCACCGGGATGTGAGCCGCTTTCTCCATTGGTTTCAGACTCTTTGTCCACTAGTAGACCCCATAGTCCCACCATGAGATTTGACGCCCATTCTCAGAGCACTCATGTGTCCCCCATTGAACCACTCAGGCAGGCTGTCCCTGAAAATGGTGTTCTTGGTAGCTATCACTTCGACACAGTGGATTTCGGAATTGCAGATGCTTTCCAGCCGCAACTCCTTATGGACATTCTTAGCCAAAGGGGTGACCTTTTGTCCGGTTCTCCCCTTCTTGCCCAAAGTGCTCTCTCTCTTTCATGTCATTCTGGTACTGTTCTTGCTGGCCTTTTCACCAGATCAATGCACCAGACAGCCAAGAGCTTGCATTTTGTGGATTTCCGTCGTGCACTCTTGCGGTACTTGAAAGTGACAAATCACTTTTGTCTTTCCAATCACTTCGTTGCCCTTTTTCACCAGACACTGAAAGGGACAAGTGGCGTCTACAGTGACCCTAGCTCACTGGATCAAGGACACTATCACCTCAGCCCACCTGGTGCAGGGTAGGCCTGTTTCCTCAGTGTAGGCCTGTTTCTCCAGGCCTCAAGAATCATTTGACTCGGGCCCAGGCAGCTTCCTGGGTGGAGTCATCTCGTGTGTCACCCCTGAACAATTTCAGGACGGCTACTTGGTCCTCCGTGGTTCCTTCGTATGGCACTACTGTCTAGATGTGAATGTCCAAGTGGCCGTGCAGTTTGGCTGGAGTGTTCTTCCACTGCACTTTCTTCCCACCCTGGGATGGAGTAGCTTTGGTACATCCCATTAGTCTGGACTGGTCTAGCAGGAAGATCTGGAATGAGAAATTTTACTTACTGTTAATTTCCTTTCCTGGAATCCTGCTAGACCAGTCCAGGACCCGCCCCATTCAACCTTGTGCCTTGGACTGCAACCTTCTGTATATTTGTCCCTTCGGACAATGCAGAGATTATATATAGTTGTTCTCGTTGAAGAGTTCCTTGGGAAAATTTGACTATCTTCCATTGTTTGTTATGAAATTACTGAGGGCTCCTTCTAGCTGTGCTAGGTTTTATGCTAGTGGTGATGTCACACCATAGTTTTACTTTCTTTTCTCTGTCTCCCATCTCTGCTGGCAGGGGGAAATAACGCATTAGTCTGGATTAGTCTAGCAGGATTCCAGGAAAGGAAATTAACGGTGAGTAAAATTTCTCCTTGAGTGAGCCTCAGGAACACTTCTCTGCTCCCGCAGCTTTGCTATCTTATAAACTGCTGGACTGCGGCATTTCTAAAGGTGGCAATAAGCATTTCCTGTTTCTAACAAGAAACAGGAAATGCTCATTACCGCTGAAAATGATGAAGGCCTAATAGTTCCCCATGCAGGAGTTCTGCCTTCCAACCAGACTGTCACAGGTTCAAAACTGGGCTTTGGCTAAGAAAAAGTAGCCATATGTCTGCAACTCCAATTATTGAGTCTTGAAGAACTACAAAAAGACACTGATACTTTTGAAGAGAGATCTGTAATAGTGAGTATATACTTCTGGGAATTTTTCTGAAGGGAATTCTTTGGATTAAAGCTGATTAATCTGTGAACCTAGTGTAATTGTTAAATCAGTCAGGGCCTAGTAGCAGCAGTTTAAGTTTAAATTTAAAACACAGAAGAGATCTTTTTGGTTAAATTTAGAACCCAGCAGAGAGCTTCTAGTTTACATTTCATACTAAGTCAGAGCCTAACAGCAGCAGCAAAGAGCTTTAATTTAAATCAAATCAGAATATAACTTTAGCATAAAAGGCAAAATAAGGTCAGTATTATTTGAGCAATAAATATTCTAGAGACCTTTACAAAGAGGCCTTCCACCTAGGGGGCAAGAGATCTGTGAAACTTTTTAAATAGGCGTTAAAGCCAGGTGGCAGGTCAAAAGGCCATTTTGAAAGACTCCTTCTATCAAAGCAAGGACTGTTAATCACCCAGGAAGTTGGTCACAGCTTACATTAGAAGCACAGCACAGGACAGGGTACTGTGTTGCAGCCCTCTTTTAATAAGTCTTATTTCCCTCCCTCCCCAACACCCACCCACCCACCCCTGGGATAATCATAGCTTTGTAGGTGCTTACACATCTTAAAGGAAAGGAGCTGGTCTCAGATGCAGCTCTTTATCCAAATCAGTCATACATTAAGGAACTGAGATTAATTAAGCTTCAGGTGAACAAGGTATATTAAACAAATTAGATACACTTTTATTAGTATAAGTATCCACATCAACCCTTAGTAAGTAAAGAATTTAAAGATCTAAACACAAGCTTAAAACTAAGATGCAGACAGCAGTCCAGCAGCGAGATGGGGGATTTCCAGTCTTTTTGCATTGAGTGTTACATGTATGATTTTCTTCCAGGTGGTGAGAGGTCTTACATGTGCACTAGGTGCAAGGAGCTCTTTGCTCTCAGGGAACGAGTCTGTTCTCAAGAGGCTAGAGTAGCAGACTTGGAAGACAAAGACAGAGAGGTACAAAAATGAGATCTACAGGGATATAGTCCTGATGTCCCACCTCCAGTCTGGCAGTATCCCTGTTGCCATGGAGGAGAGAGGTCACGTGACAGGAGAGCATCATGCTGGTGTGGCAGGAAGTGATCCTGTAACTAGGACCTGTCCTCCAGGTGATATAAAACCCTCTTGCACCAAGGATGTTTCTCCAGGGCCATGTGCCCGTGAGGGAAGGGTTAGGACAGCCGTTATAGTTGGTGATTCAATCATTAGGCATGTAAATAGCTGGGTGGATGGTGGACGTGAGGATTGCCTGGTAACATGCCTGCCTGGTGTGAAGGTAGCGGACTTCACGCGCCACCTAAACAAGGTTTTAGATAGTGCTGGGGAGGAGTCTGCTGTCTTGGTACATGTCGATACCAATGACATAGGAAAATGTGGTAGGGAGGATCTGGAGGCTAAATTTAGGCTTTTAGGTAGGAAGTTGAAATCCAGAACTTCCAAGGTAGCGTTCTCCATTCCTTGCTTTGCATTCCTTGCGCAGGACCCAAAAGGCAGGCAGAGCTCCAGAGTCTCAATGCGTGGATGAGACGATGGTGCAAGAATTAGGGTTTTGGATTTGTTAGGAACTGGGGAACATTCTGGGGAAAGGAGGGATGGGCTTCACCTTAACCGGGATGGAACCAGGCTGCTGGCATTAACCTTTAAAAAAGAGAGAGCAGCTTTTAAACTAGATTATAGGGGAAAGCCGACAGTCGCCCAAGAGCGCATGGTTCGGAAGAATGTATCCTTGAAAGATACTACCAAAAGCAGAGAGGTTCCAGAAAAGAGTAAAGTAGCCCAAATTCCCTCGAGTATGGAGCAGACGGAGCTTAAAGATTCCAATTTACCCATGCCTACCAATAGCCAGATTAATATGAATAAAATACAGTCTCTAAAATGCTTGTATACAAATGCTAGAAGTCTAAAATATAAGAGGGGAGAGTTAGAATATATAGCACTAAATGAGAGGTTAGATATGATTGGAATCTCAGAGACATGGTGGAAGGAGGACAACCAGTGGAACACTGTGATACCTGGGTACAAACTATATCGTAATGACAGAGCTGATCAAATTGGTGGAGGGGTTGCTCTCTATGTTAGAGAGGGCATTGAGTCACAAAGGATTAAAGTTTTGCAGGAAACAAAATTTGCCGTAGAATCTCTATGGATTGAAATTCCACGTAAAAAGGGGAAGGCGATGGCAGTGGGGGTATACTATTGACCACCTGGCCAGAATGAACAAATGGATGATGAAATGTTCAAAGAAATCAGGGAAGCTAACAGAAATTACAGCACAGTAATAATAATGGGGAATTTCAATTATCCCGGTATTGACTGGGTCAGTGTCACAGCAAGACATGCTAGGGAGATAAAGTATGATTTTAGATGGAATAAATGAATGCTTCTTGAAGCAGCTGGTTCATGAACCAACCAGAGGGGAAGCCATTTTGGTACTAGTCTTTAGTGGAACACCAGTTCCGATGCAAGAGATAAGGATGTTGGGGCTACTTGGCAATAGTGATCATAGCATGATCACATTTGACTTAATTAATGGAGGAGGGATGGTAAGGAAATCCACAGAACTACCTTTTAACTTTCGAAAGGGAGACTATGATAAAATGAGGAAAATAGTTAAGAAAAAACTAAAAGGAGCAGTTGCAAAGGTTAAAGACTTACATCAAGCTTGGGTGTTGTTTAAAAATACTATTTTGGAAGCCCAGACCAGCTGTATTCCACGCTTTAAGAGGAAGTCCATCCAAAAAACTTCCAGCATGGTTTAAAGGTGAGGTCAGAGAGGCTGTTGCCAAAAAAGCAACTTTCAGGAAATGGAAAAAAGAGCCCAATGATGAAAACTGGAAACAGCACAAGCACTGGCATGTTAAATGCAGGGCATTGTTAAAGCAGGCAAAGGGAGAATTTGAGAAGAAGCTTGCTGCAGAAGCAAAAACGCGTAATAAGACTTTTTCAAGTATATTCGTAGCAAAAAACCTGTGAGAGTCAGTTGATCCATTAGATGATAGAGGGTTTAAAGGAGCACTAAGAGGCAACATGGCGATAGCGGAGAGACTGAATGAATTCTTTGCTTCGGTCTTTATTGAGGAAGATGTAGGAATGTTACTCATGACTGAAGTAGTATTTAAAGGTGTGGAAGAATTGAAGGAAATATTGATACATTGGGAAGATGTATTACAACTATTTGATAAATTGAATAGTAGCATATCACCTGGATCGGATGATATACATCCAAGGGTATTGAAAGAACTGAAATATGAGATTGCAGACTTGCTATTAGTTCACAGATTACTATCATTAAAATCATCTGTAATACCTGAAGATTGGAGGATGGCCAACGTAATGCCAATTTTTAAAAAGGGTTCCAGGGGTGATCTGGGAAACTACAGACTAGTGAGCCTGACGTCAGTACCGGGAAAAATGGTAGAAACCATCATAAAGAACAAAATTGCTGAACATGTAGATAGTCATGGATTAATGGGAGACGGCCAACATGGCTTTGGACAAGGAAGATCTTGTCTTACTAATCTGTTATGTTTTTTTGAAGGTGTGAATAAACAGGTAGACAAAGGTGAGTCGGTTGATACAGTGTATCTGGACTTTCAGAAAGCCTTTGACAAGGTCCCTCATCAGAGACTCTTGGCAAAACTAAAGAGTCATGGGATAGGAGCCAGTGTACTATTGTGGATCAGGAACTGGTTAAAAGATAGAAAGCAGAGGGTAGGGCTAAACGGACAGTTTTCCCAATGGAGAAAGGTGAATAGTGGTGTACCCCAGGGATCTGTGCTCGGAAGGCTGCTTTTTGACATATTCATAAATGACCTGGAAAAGGGAATAACGAGTGAGGTTATCAAATTTGCAAATGACACAAAACTATTTAAAGTTGTTAAAACCCATGTGGAAAATTGCAAGAGGATCTTGATAAACTGGAAGACTGGGCCTCAAAATGGCAGATGAAATTTAATGTGAACAAGTGAAAAGTTATGCACCTAGGGAAGAACAACCCAAACTATGGTTACACGATGCAAGGTTCCACATTAGGAACCACCACCCAGGAAAAAAGATTTAGGTGTCATTGTGGATAACATGTTAAAACCCTTTGCCCAGTGTGCAGCGGTGGCCAAGAGAGCAAATAGAATGCTAGGTATCATAAGGAAAGGAATGGAAAATAAAACAAAGGATATTATAATGCCTTTGTATCGTTCTATGGTGCGACCACACCTTGAATATTGTGTGCAATTCTAGTCGCCGTATCTTAAAAAGGATATAGCGTTATTAGAAAAGGTTCAGAGAAGAGCCACCAAAATGGTAAAGGGGATGGAAGGATATCCCTATGAAGAAAGGCTAAGAAGGTTAGGGCTCTTTAACCTGGAAAAGAGACGGCTGAGGGGAGATATGATAGAAGTCTATAAATTAATGAACGGAGCGGAACGGGTAAACGTAGATCGATTGTTTACGTTATCAGAATATAGAAAGACTAGGGGACATGCAATGAAGCTACAGGGTAAACTATTTAAGACAAATAAGAGAAAATATTTTTTCACTCAACATGTAATCAAACTCTGGAAAATGTTACCGGAGGATGTAGTAAAGGCTGTTAGTGTAGCTGGGTTTTTTAAAAGGTTTGGACAATTTCCTGGAGGAAAGGTCCATAAAACATATTAAAAAGGGATCCAGGATATCAATGCTTGACCCAGTACAAGCATTGTGGAACTTGTGTCTTTTTGGAAAACTGCTAGGTACGTATGACCTAGATTGGCCACTGTTGGAAAGAGGATACTGGGCTTGATGGGCCTTGGTCTGACCCAGTATGGCATTTTTTATGTTCTTATGCTGCAGTCCAGCAGTTTATAAGATGGCAGAGCTGCGGGAGCACAGAAGTGTTCCTGCGGCTCTCTCAAGCGGAGAATCAGTGAAGGGAGTGGCTGGCTAGCAACGGCGCCCTCTGTGATGCTTACCCGGCTTACTGGGTAGCGCCAGCCCTGTGTGGAGGAGATTACTGTTATTGATAAGATGTCGCAACCCATCATCAATTCCCTCCTGCTCACAGAGCAATTTCAACGTAGCCACTGGTTCACTATACTCTTCAAGAGAACGTCCACCTGGTATTCTTTTAGCTAGGAACGTTTTGTAATTCCTTTATATAATATCTCCTCGTCTTAGAAGGGGGATCCATTTGTAGCTGTTCTTTCTCCTCCTGATCTCTGTTCCCCTTCCCCCTGCAAGTGTAAAGCAACAAATCCTCCTCCTGCTTTTCCAATTCCCGTAGTGCACCCCTCCCCTCATACTCAGGCGGAGGCGCAGTGGGAGATGGAAGAGCAGGGTACAGTTTTTGAAATTGGCAACTTTCTTTTCCATATCTCAGGTTTCTTATCCAAAGAATTTTTGCACCCCAGCCAAGGCAGACACCTTGTCCCTCTTGGCACCCTCTGAGTACTAACTGAAATATTGGGACCACTGGGTATCCCTTTCTTTTCCTTTTTCTTGCCTCTAAAATTTTGTGCAAATGAATACACACACCAAGATTAAACAAGCCAATGTCTGGGAATTGGAGAGAGAGATCATCCCTGATGATATGGTTCTGGGCTGTAGTTTTTATATATGTAATTTGTTGCTTGACATTGCTAAGTACTAGTAAAGTTAATTAGACCTGAAAAGGGAGGAAAAAAATAACTTCCTAAGTAGTTCACTGGTATCTCTGTCACAGGGGTTTGTGACTCCTCCAGATAGACTGCAATTTCTTCCCTGCATGGAAAAATCCCTTTGCAAAACCTGGTCTAGATACTAAATGCGTCAGCAGATCCGTATGCCCTGAAAGGCAAAACATCCTGCTACCCACAACCTAAAATGTGTCAGCAGACCTACACGCTCTGAAAAGCAGCACGCTTTGCTACACGCTAACTGGGACACGTCAGAAGTCTCGTGTGCTCTGAAAAGTGCCACATCCTGCTGCCTGCAAACGAGTAGGGATCAATTTGCTTCACCTTGTTCTAGATGAAAGTTTTATATATGTGAAATCAGTCTGTGGTCAGGGCAAAACCGCAATTCCTCTTTCTTTTACGTTGTAGTCTCAGTACTACAGCAGATACAGCACAAAAATTCACAAATAGGATGTCACTGGGAAATCTCCCTCCAGTTCCCAATCCCTTTAACTTTAGACCCAAAGGCTTTCTCAATAAATTTCAACAACCAAATCATACGATCTTCTAGTTTGCTTTCTATCATAACACTCTATGCAATACACAATAAAGATAAGTAGAACAAGATATACCCCAAAGCAGAGTCAAAACAGGTACATCGCAGCAAACGTGAATAGCAGTTTTTATCAGTAGGAAAGGGCAGGATCAAAAGCCATGCACAAAATGACAGTTATACCTCTCAAGTCTTTTGCTCCGAATGCAGAGGCAGGATGCAAGCAGGATGTTAGAGAACACTTTTTGGCTTTGATCCTAGGAGACAAACAGGGCAAGACAAACACCAAACATTAACCCCTTAAATAAAGGCTCAAACCAACTTCCATAAAAATTTGGACCGGAACGCGAAGCCTCCATCCTGAACTCAACCAGAGATCTGAGGGAGCCTCTCATATTTTAATTCTTCCCTTGTTCTTCCAGGCTGCTTCAGTACTCAAGCAAGAACCTCCTCTCAGCCCGTCAGCAGCAGTGAGTTCAGGGGATTGTATTTGCGCTGCCGGTTTACTCCACCAACTTGTGAAAATTTTAAATAAAGAAGTACTCTTTAGATAATTGGAATGAGCCTTTATTATATAAATTGCACAATTGAGAGAGTTGACTGACGTGCAGGAATTCTAGCACGATATACAACTCTCTAACTAGTATTGATCAGGCACATCTTTTATAAGCCAAAAAGCAGAACTTCACAAGACTGAAACTTAAGATTACAGAAAGACAGAAGCTGAGACTGCAGAATTAAAAAGCAGGTGCTACATCCTGATAATTTCTCATCTACTTTAGAAATATATTGTTAACCGCAATGTTCCTCTTTCTGACTACCAAGATCCCTGCCCTTATCCCTATTGGTCATTGATAGAGCTTTTGCCACATTTCCCTGACCAAGCAAACTGTTATCTCTCTTGACTGATGTTTAACCTCTTGTGCTCCCTTTTCTTATCCTCAGCAAGGTCCATCATGGTCTAACAGACATGTTCCTTTCCATTTAGCTCTTCCTCTAACAGGTTTATGCAATGCCTGCAGTTACTTGAAGCTTCTAACAGTAATCAGCGCTTAACAATTTAAAAGAGATCTGATAAAGCAAGCTCCTAACAATTTTATTCCATAGTGATGACACCCTATGAATACGAGTCCCGAGTAGAGCACTAGCAGTAACTTCAGAGATTGAGAACTCACCCAACACACTCGGGCTTATGACTGTGGTTCCTTCCTATCAAAATAGATCAATTTTGAGAAACTACCTTATAAAAGGATTTTAGAAGAAAAATACAGAATCTGGTGATTATTTATTTGTTAAATGCTGTTGAGTTGATGCCGACTTCAGGCGCACCTGTGGATAGCTGTGTATGTTATGGCTACCTCTTGGGTATATTGATTCCATGTTGCTGGTCCCAAGGAGAAGCAGTAGAATTCCCCGATCCTCTCTAATAATAGCTTATGGCCATTTCCTCCAGGAACTCATCCAAACCTCTTTAAACCCAGCTACACTTACAGTTTTTACTATGTCCTCTGGTAGGCCCTGACCTCACTCTCTTGTACCTTATAGACCTCCTGTTACCTAAGACACCTGCAAGTGGGTGGGGCCATAGCAGGGTCTGTGCAGCTATAGGCTCTGTGCTGAATTTCTCTGACGTTCTCTGGCACTCCAGGCACATGACACCTGGGCAGGTCCTTAATTTGAGCCCATCCTCACTCCCACTAGCAGTTTCAGAATTTCAATTATTGCAGGTTCAAATTTATTTAACAAAAATCCCATGTTTTAAAAATTTGTATTTTGTCTTGAAGATGTTTAAAAAAAAATAAAGAGATGAGGAACGCAATTTGTAAACTACGTATATTTTCTGCTTTTTGGAGTGAATTTGCTTAGTAAACCTGCTCTTACATTAAGACTGTATACAGTGACAAGCTTCAAGAAACCCACTGGAACCAATTTGTGCAGTGGTTGGTTTTACATTATGCTTTTGGGATATCAAAACAAAAACACTTCCAGCAGGTTACAGAAGACAACATTGTAGCTAAGAGACTTCACTGAATTCCCATTTAACAAATGCAGCGTGAAGATGAGCAATCTACAGTACAGTGAGCAAGTCTATTAAAAAAAAGTAAGTAGATTTATGCAGGATATTCATGGGACTAGAAAAAGTCTTTCAACCAAGATCAGTGTGGGGGAGGTGGGGAGAAGGTCCGGGAGGGGAAGGGGGGATTTTGTTTTTGAGCAGGGATAGGTGGTGAGGTTGGATTATTATTATTATTTTTTTTTACAAAGAATTGGGGTAGGGATTGTTCTGGGGAGGGTGCTGTTTTTTTAAGGGATCAGGTGTGGGGGACTATTTAACATTCATGAACCTCATTAAAAGATAAGAAAGCCTGAGTTAGGGTCTGTTATCTTTGTATTGCTGCTACTGAGAAAGTGATATTTCTGGTTGTAACAATGCATAAAATATTTGCCATGAGATACCTAACCAGCACTAGTGAAGTACTGTGAGATAGAGAATACTGGAAAAATGCACTGCTTTACTGCAGGTTTGCAAATAGGGTCCTTAGACTGATAAGGCGTCTAGGGACAGGGGATACCTTCTGTACGCAAATGTAATTTGTCTTGATCTACCAATGAAAAGGTGTCAGCTGATCCCTTCTGTTCTATAGAATTAATAGGTCTTCCATTTATACTCACATTTTCCATCTTGGACTTGGTTACACCTCTTACAGATATGTAGGTACAACATGATCTTGGATTTCATCTGCTCAATCACACTGGGCTAAACGTAGCACACAGACCCAGTACTGGCATCCACATGGCTACATCACCATGCCCAGTACATTACAGCAGATTATTAATCACATAATTATATAAAATAATGCTTCACAGTGCTGGTTGCCTATTTTAATTCAAAATAAAATTATCTTTTTATAAGTACAATTACAAATATGAGTGATCAGCTACATTTATACAAGTCAGAATTGCTACTGTGATCCTGAAGATGACAATGGAATAGTTGGAACAGTGATTAGAGATGTTTTCATAGTTTTAGTTTCTTTTCTTGTATGACATTATAAATTGTCTGCGTCATAGGCACATATAACTTTTCTTTTTCATCCAGGAAGTAGAGCGAATCTTGGATCACAGCTGGGTCAAACCCCTCCTTCACCAGGTTTACTTTACGCTGCTTGAAAGTGCCAGTAACCTCAATCTCATCCTAAAAATAAAACCTCAAGATTAACATGAAGAAGAAAATGCTGACAGTTCTGTATTCAAAGGGGCTTATACGTTTAGCAGTTGTTGCTAAAAGTACAACCCCCCCCCCTAGCCATGAATGTTCAATTAGTAATGTAAATAAAAACGGAATGTTCAATGGCAGTGTACAGATAAAGGCATATTTTAGACAGTACGTGGAGATCAGAATTGAGGTGCCAAGGTCGGGACGTACTCCGTTACAAATGACTCTGCTAAATGTGGAGCTACTTTTAAAATACATCGAAGGAGGACATACACCGATCTCCATGTGCAGCAGGAGACAATCACTTTACAAAGTTACACATGGGTAATCCTGACAACGTTCACATGTAAATGCCAGCATCTGATAACTTACACATGGAGCTGCTGCTACTTAACTACAGAGGGCGCTCTATTTAACTCATTTCAATTTGGAAGTGGAGCTAAACTAGTGGGGGATTGAGGAGAACACTTAATTCCTCCTGTAAAGGGCTGGCCAAAATGCACACTTTTTAAAAACTTACATATGCCAGAGAGCAGGTGTAAACTCTGTGGAGGACATTTTTCGGCTTACAGGTGTAGATTTATGTCCCACCCAGACCATGCCCCTTGCAGGTCCCCTCAAAACATCCACGTACTAAGGACATCCATGTGCAAAGTGGGCGTTTTACATGTTGATGTGATTTTTATGGAATAATGCATGCTTTTTTGTCTCTTACGGTGCAGTATAGGGCAAAAACATGTGCTATTTTACCCTAACCCCAAAATTTGCACTACACGGCAATGCACCATGCAGTAAAGAATGATGAGATGCAAAGCATGTAAAAAACCTTATTAATCAAAGCTGCTCACCGGTTAAACCCTTTTGAACATCTCTCCCTCCTCCTCCCCCATGTATTTACAGTAGTTTACTGCCAGCAGGATATGAGGCTCGCTCCCTGTCTAGGAGGCAAACGGAGAGGGGGACATGGTTATGATTTTTAGATTTGCACTAGGTTTTAAACTGGTAGAAATTAAGATGAAGGGTGAGTTTGAAGTTTTATTGCTGATAGCAGGCCATGATACCCATTTAATAATGTATTGCTTTACTCTCCTTTAAGGAGGGAGGGACTTGCCTTAAGAGTATTTTAGAATTACTGGTAGATGTTTCTTTAAAGTAACAAGAAATCATTGTTTTGGGGGGTTTTAATATTTATGGGATGCCGTGAGTCAACATCGACTTGACAACACTTCACCACAACAATGTTTATCTGGAGGGCACAAAGAATTCATTTACTAAGGAGTTTTATGTTTTTGTAAATCTGTGGACTGGGTCTTGTTAACCGATTTACTCATACATAGTAAGGAGAATAAGTTAGATATGGTTATAACTTCTTAATTTGTTTCTGCTGCCGTATAAAGTGAATAAGATGCAATCTATCCCATTCATGTGGATTGGCTATTATCTAATTTTATTTGATTTAGAGGGTGCGATGTATAGTAGTCAGGAGGCTAATGATGATAGTAGATGCCAATATCGACAAACTATTACTCCAAAACATTTTCAGTGATTTTGTGGAAAGCAAATTAGTGGTCTTTGGAAAATTACTCAATGTAATATTGTTGTCCACAATGCATTTAAGGAATTGGTTTCTTGTAAAATGAAGCAGCAGAGAAATAAATTTATATTTTGTTTTTCAAGAGAAGCCAAACAACTACATTTGGAAGCATGTCACCTGAAACATAGGTGGTGAAAATCGAAAGATCAATCTATTAAGGATCTGTGGAGGGGGAAGTTTGTTCTGTACAGGAGACTTGGTAAAGTTGAAAAAAGATTTCTATACGGAGAACACTATTAAGGTTAAGGATTCCACAAAGGAACTTTTTGTAGTCATGATGACATTATCTGAGAGTTTAATAAAAGGGAAAACTGGTCAGGAGGTGCAATCATCTTCTGGTGATTTGGCACAGTTCTTTTTGTGAAGATGTAGCTACTATTCAAAAAGATCTTGAGGCTGGAGGAAAAGTTCAAGAAGATATAGCGACCCTTTTTTGACAGGAGCTTGACAGTATTATAATAGTGAAAAGAAACAGCAAAAAAACGTGGTTCATAGAGTGGACTTTGAAAGAAAATACTTTTCCTGAAGAAGAACTTGCAAAAAGTTGAGAAGTTCGAAACCTCCACAGTGTTGGAGAGTTTTGTGAGTCCCTTCTGTGAATGTGGAATGAATTGAACTCTGCTGTTTTGCTGTTATTCAAAGAACATAAGGAGTAAATGAATGACATTTAAAACAATTTGTGCTGATACTGATGTGTCAAATATTGCTTTGTGGTTTAAAAGTTTTAAACATATTCAATAAAGTAAACAAGACTGGATGATTACTGGCTATTGCTAAGCTAGTATCTTCAATAAGGAAAGTCTGACAAAAACATTTTTTGGGAGTGCTTATTTTCAGTAAATTTAAGATGATATCTGTAAGAGGATATAGGATCAATGGAGGTTGGATTCCATGAATTCATTATTCCAGACGATGACCAATTTGAAAAGCTGGTATGTCGATTTGCAAAAGGTAGAAGTCCAGTTGACCATATCCAGCTCAACTTCTTTATTCTCTAGCATGAAATAGTTTTGCTTTCTTGAACGATATAATAACTCATTCCTTATGGATAGGAGAATTTCCAGAATAATTAAAGCTAGCAATAGTGCAACCATTATTGAAGAAACCTGCTTTTCTGCTTAATAGTGCAAATATTTAATTGATCAGATTCCAATCTACCTGTGGTGAAAACTTATTGAAACATGCATCTCTGTTCAGATGCAGGATTACTTAGAGGAAATTAAGGCTTTAGATGAGATTCAGTCAGATTTTCGACCAACATATAGTAAGGAAACCGTACTGATGTGATTATTAGATGATATGTTAAGATGAGGATGGAGACTGTATGTATATTTGGCATTATTGGATTTATCCTCTATCTTTAAAGACCATTGGTCACGAGATTTTGTTAGCTAGATTAGGAGTGACTGGAGCATTTAATCAGGCTCTGAAATGGTTTGAATCATGTCTGACAGTCAACTTTCTCCAGAACTGGCTGGAGCCTCCCCAATAGGCGCAATCACTTATGAGAAATGTGCCTAAAAGCCTGGTATAGATTGCAGTTAGTAAGACAACTCAAGACATATTTTCATTCACAGGATTATTGAACAGTCCAGCCCAGTTGACAGTTTTAAGCCTCCTGGACTATTGCAACACAATCTATTTTGGATTACTCAAGCATTTACAAAAAAAGACTTCAGCGAGTACAGAATTTAGCAACAAAGGTTATTACATTTAGCACCTATAAGGGATAGGGTGACTTCTCTATTGTATAAATTGCACTGGTTACCTCTGGAAATGCAAATCAGATTTAAGGTATTGTTTTTAACGTTTAGGGCCTTGCAGGGAATTGGGCAGAAATATTTAGCAGAAAGAGTAAGTATTGTCTGACTAAAAGATTAAAACTATAGCTCATGCCCCAACTCTGCTGGCTAGCACCACTATCCAGATAAGGCAAAACTCTGATTCCATAGCGTCCCTCCAGTACAGTCCATACTATTGGGTTTTCACCCCCATTCAGCAGATTGGAGACTGAGAATTCCAAGCTTTAGTGATGTCATTCCATAAAAGGCAAAAAACACAAGCCCGTATAGGTTCGAACACATGAATAGATTAAACAAGCAAAAAGGAACCTAAGTGTACCACCTAATTTATAATTTTAAATGCATTTAAAACAACGTAATTCAATCTGCAGTCCAATCGACTCGAGTTTTGCCTGTTTCTGCCTTGAATATATTGGCGAAACTTGAGTCGACTGGACTGCAAATTGAGTGCTTCCCGATTTTTCAGCATGTGAACCCTGGAGCTCTGCGTTTGTTCCTGTTGGGCATTTCCACTTTCAGTTAAGTTGTGTTAAATTCATTTAAAATTATAAATTAGGTGGTGGCCTTTGATTGATAGTGCAGTGTGTTGAGTTGTGTGGTATTTATTTTATTTATTTATTTACATTCTCTTATATACCGTGCTATTCTGCATCAGTGCAGTTTACATTGAACAAACTGAAATTACATTGAACAGGGCATTATAACTTGGAGATAACTATTTTACAGGGAACATGGGCTATGGAGGGTTAAGTGGCTTGCCCAAGACCACAAGGAGCACCTGTGGGACTAGAAACCCCAGTCCTTCCGGCCCAAGGTTGCGGTCCTCTAGTGGGATTTGAACCCCTGACCTTCCGGCCTGAAGTACCTTGCCCCAACCACTAGGCCACTCCTCCTCCACTTTATTTGCACAAGTGCAGACCCACTTCCCCCGATGACTGAGGTCTGCGCAAAACAGGTTTGGCTTTATGCTGTTTGCCCCTGCTTTTTGCCTTTTTTCTCCTAAGTATGAGGGTGGCCTTTTTGCACACTTAGATTCCTTTTTGCTTGTTTAATTTATTCCATAAAAGGAACACATTGCTATCACCTATCCAGTATTTTCAGTCTCCAAGCAGGAACGGGATGAGCCTTGCATAGCTAGGCTCCTTGTTTGAGAATTCCAGACAATTAAAAAGATAAAAATAAATAAATAAGAATAGATTACTACTAATGTCTGCAGGTTTTTACCTGGAGCCTTATCCTGCTGTCAATCACAGTGGAGAGGTCTGCCCCAGAGCTGTGTGTGAAGTTTATAGATATCCTCAAGGTTCACAGGAGGCAGCTGAGGGGACAGGACTTCTGGATTGGTGTTTACTTTTGATTTCTCTTTGCTCTGTCAGATCGTTGTTTAACCCTGAAATTGGCAGCACTCATAATCCTAGTAAGTTAAAGACTATTTAATAGAGAATGCCATTAAAGTCAGTTTGTGCAGCGTGTGGGCTCAGGAGGGGCTGTTTGTCAGATTTTGTCTGGTCTTGGATCTAAAATATGTAAATCAGGTTTTAAAGATACCTCATTTTCATATGGAGACATTACAGTCAATAATGGCAGCAGTACAAAAGGGAGAGTTTCTAACAGCCTTAGATCTTTCAGAAGCTTATCTCCATATCCTAATTTGCAAAGAACATCAGTGTTATCTTCAAATGTGCAGTGCCAATGGGCCATTAGCAATGTCAAGCACTGCCATTTGGTTTGGCAACAGTGCCAAAAACCTTCACAAAGATTATGGTAGTTGTAGTGAGGCAGCCATGAGGTATAGCTGTAGGTAGCCCTTCCCCCAAGCCATGCGGCAAGCCATGAGGCTCTGATCAGCCTGACCCTTCCCCCGCAAGCCATGAGGTAATCAGCCTGCTAAGAAAAAGGCATTGAGATTTCAGTAGGCACCCTTCCCCCACTCCAGGTCTGAGCACAGTATCCCCTAGCCCAGAAACCAACAGACCAGAGCATACCGGTTTGGACAGGTCACCCAGGTACCTCCCCAGGGGCTGCTGATTGGTGGGCAGGAAATACCTGTGGCAAATGGGATTGTAGAATGAGTTTAAAACTGTACTGTATATAAGGCATTGTAGGCCGTCCCTCGGGGTTCAGACCTTTTTGTTGGAGGGTACCGGCTCTCTGTCTGATCCTGTGTGCACATTGTGACGCTGCAGCAGTACCTGAAGCCATGGAAATAAATACTGACCCGGTGGCAAGACCTGGTATTGCAGGAAGAGGCAGTAAAATTCCTTCCCAGCACAGATCACAAGGGAACAATCAGTCAGATCAGCCTAACCCGGGGGAAGGGAGGAGCGAGGTCACTGATTGGGCGCACCCTGCTAGGAGGCGGGCTTCCCAGGACAGACGTACCCTGTATAACAGGAAGAAGGAAAATGAAAGCAGAGGCAGAGGAGGAAGGAGGAGAAACAGAGACCGAGAGAGCAGCAAAGACAGAGAAAGCCAGAAGGCAGCTGGAAAAGCAACAGAGGCGTATGGGGAGAAGAGTTGGAATGAAAATCCCAAGGAGAAAGAACCAGAGGACAAGCTGGTTAGAGAAACAGAACTGGTTGAGAAGCCAGCCAAAGGAACCACAGAGGGGAGCATTTACCAAACCAGGATACAGATACCAGAGAGGCTCAGTGCAGCAGGAAACCTTCCAGGACTCAGAGGAGGGCGTGGCACAGAGAGACCCAGGTGGGAAGCCTAACGGTTTGGAACCAGAAGCTCAGCCGTGGAAATACTGGCAGCCGGTTGAAGAATCTCCCTGCATTCCTCATCAAGGTACTTTTAACTGCAATAAGAGTTTTTATGACAAGCCAAACTGTGTTATTGGTAGTTCTGAAACCCAGGGAAAGCCTAGGATCTATCCAGACAGTTGGCTACAGCCAGAACCTCCAGCAATTAAACCTTGTGTCTCTTTTAAAACTCCTGAAGAAAGCAGTAAAAAAGCTAGCCTTAGAAATACTGCAGATATCTTTACCAGAGATATTTACCAGAGGATTTTAGAAGCATCCAAAGGGGAATTGCCAAAGGAAAACCCTCTGCCTGCCTATGATGTAAGATTTCCAGCACTTGCTGATAGAGACAAGTGGGGGAAGGGTAATTACAGCACCGTGCCTAAAGAGAGTGTGTGTAACGGTAGAATAGCTGTGAATGAAGCAAAGCCTCCCAGTCTCTGTATACCACAAGGAGAAGCAGTTTCCTCACCTGCTCCTCACAGCCAGCAAGCTCAAGTATTATTAAGAGGGCTTCACGCTTTCTTAGAAAAGCATCTTGTTCCTGAGCAGACAGTGTCAAGCCCAAACCCACAAGCAACGCTGTTAAATCCTTTGCCTATGTTAGACCAGCCCATGGACTGCTCGACCTGCCTCATAGACAAGGTTTAAAGGGAAGCAAGAGCTTGTGTAGTGATCTGCTATAAGAAGTGCTATAGTACATGTTTGGAGTGCATGAACCCAGGAGCTTATGTGGATAAGAAAATAAGCTGAATGTTTTCACTCAATTGTACTGCATGAACTTTATAATTTCCTGTTTGTAGCTGGATAAAATATAAGACCCACATGCCAGGAATGTGGCTGTCTTGAATATAAGTTTAAGTTGGACATTATTGAAGAAGCAGTTTCTTTTCAACTTTCTGTTTGGCTATAAAATATTATCCTTCAAAACCTGTACAAAGTCCTATCTTTGGAGCGGGAGAAATAAACCCTAATAAAGAAATAAATTTTCTCTATTCGTGCCTTGCCTGTTCACTCGGTCACCCACAACTACAAGATGACCTCCAGGCTAGCCCTACCTTAAACCCTCAAGGTCAAGGTACGGGCACTAGGGGCGCTACAACATTAAAGATCCTGTTTGCATTCCAGCCTGTCTGAGAGTTTTCCTTCTGTGGGTGAGTGATTGAATAAGAGCTTTGCACAGCGTTTGCTATAACATTTTGGTGCATTGGCCAGGAAAAATTTAAAAGAAAAGCCTCTCTCTCATCGCACCCACAGTGGGAAGACTACTGCTTTTTGCAGGATCAGGGCCTCTACCGGTCAGGGACCGACCCCTCCAGGTGATTAACGATCCTTGGCGCCACGGGGCCCCTTTGTGCTACGAAGGACTCTTTGACTTGTCTGGTCAGTTGGTCCCTGCGGCTGAATCCCCGATTGAAAACCGGCTGGATAGACTGGCATCCAAACTACCTGTCTGATCAGAGCTCTGGTGAGTACTGCTACGTTCTGTACTCCGTCTGTAATTCCTAGTAAATTCTAGGAACCTGTAGCGGCCTGATCACCCGCACGAACGGTCCTAGTAGGGACCCCGGGGGGGGGTTTCTGAAGCCATCGTTCGTCCAGTTTTGAGCAATTAATTTTGCTAGAAATCAGAGCAATTAATTTTGCTAAATCAGAGCAATTAATTTTGCTACCTTGGGCCCCTTAAAAGGTATTTAAAGTGCAGCGCTGCCAAAGATATTGAAGAAAAATTGCCTAGGATATTAGTATTACCACTCTTAAGAATCTTTTAAAAGCGCTGCCGAAAACTTCTAAAAGTAACCAACATATAGCACTTGATAAGTTAAACATACCTGAGATAAAGAATAGATTGCTGCTTCTCTTCTTTCCTTTCTGCTTGTGGGGAGTTTTTCTGAAGCGTGACTGCAAGGAGAGAGTTCTCTAACATGCTCCCCTTGTGCTCCGATGTGAATTTCTGTCTCCCCATGTGCTCCGATGTGAATTTCTGTCTCCCCATGTGCTCCGGTGTAAATTTCTGCTCCCCCCATGCTGCCGCTGTGTTAATTTCTGTTCCCCGATGTTAATTCATGCTCCCCTTGTGCTCCGATGTGAATTTCTGTCTCCCCATGTGCTCCGATGTGAATTTCTGTCTCCCCTTGTGCTCCGGTGTAAATTTCTGCTCCCCCCATGCTGCCGCTGTGTTAATTTCTGTTCCCCGATGTTAATTCATGCTCCCCTTGTGCTCCGATGTGAATTTCTGTCTCCCCATGTGCTCCGATGTGAATTTCTGTCTCCCCTTGTGCTCCGGTGTAAATTTCTGCTCCCCCCATGCTGCCGCTGTGTTAATTTCTGTTCCCCGATGTTAATTCATGCTCCCCTTGTGCTCCGATGTGAATTTCTGTCTCCCCATGTGCTCCGATGTGAATTTCTGTCTCCCCCTTGCTGCCGCTGTTAATGTCCGCTCCCCCTTGCTGCCGCTGTTAATGTCCGCTCCCCCATGCTGCCGCTGCTAATGTCCGCTCCCCCTTGCTGCCGCTGTTAATGTCCGCTCCCCCATGCTGCCCGCTGTTCCCGTGCCTGATATCTGTGCTGCCCCGATGTCTATCCTTGTTTTCCCTTTGGACCCAGAGTCAGCAGAGACAGAGTCATTAAAGGAGAAAACCTGGCCTCATCTGTGAGTGGAGAGCTGAAATCCGGTGTAGAACGCACGTGGAGGCAGCCATCTTGAAAAGACCACGTGTAAGCTACACTGCAATATACTTAAAGCGACTCTGGAGCTCCATCTAGTGGACATTAGCTGTAATTACTACCATTCCCTGTGTTTTAAGTGATCCTGGAGCTCCATCTGGTGGACATTGTAAGAATAGCTAGCATATATATATATATATATATATATATATATATATATATATATATATATATACAGTCAAACCTCGGTTTTCATTTGCCCGGTTTTCATACGCTTCGGTTTTCAACGTCTTTTCTGACTGAGATTTTGTCCCGGTTTTCATGCATTGCTTCGGTTTTCAACGTCTTTTGACTGAGATTTTGTCCCGGTAGCAGGGAAGAAAAGCTGTCAACGTAAGCAGGAGATGTTGCATGAATGTGGGAGGCAGTTCTTTCTCTTGCAGGGTACGTCTGAAGCTATATCATTAAGATTTTCTGCCATTCTGAAGCATTGAGCAGATGATGTAAAGGTATTTTAATGGACTGAATTCAATGTGATTCCGAAGAGAGCTGGGCACAGCAGCTTGTCAGGGGTGGCTAAGGCCAGATGTTAACATACTGTACTGTACAGTACTGTACTTAGCTTGCTTTCAGTGATGTTAAATGTTCATTTATCCATTTCATTAGTCATTTATATTTATTTCTCATTGTTTTCTGTATGTAAAAATATAGTTATTCTCTATAAAATGTATTTTTTGTGAATATTTTTGGGTGTCTGGAACGGATTAATTGGATTTACATTATTTCTTATGGGAAATATTGCTTCAGTTTTCATACGTTTCGGTTTTAGTCAGACTTTTTCGAACGGATTAATCATGAAAACCGAGGTTTGACTGTATATCTTAACTCTTATCTAAACCAAATCTGACTATATATTTTGTAAATTGCCAAGACCTATATTGTAAGTTGTATTATTTGTCCTGTATTAAGAATAGATAGGGTCCGTATTGTAAATTGTATTACTTTTCCTGAATTAAGACTAGATAGAATCTTTATTGTAAATTGCATTTTTTTATTGTAAATTGCATTTTTTCTGAATTGAGATTAGGGTAAGAGATCTGATCCACATTGCATACTGTATTTAGTTATTGAACTAGAATTAGAGCATGGGGTCGGGAAAGTCAAAAGAAAAAACGCCCCTACAGTGCATGCTTCACAATTTTAAATCTAGGTTTAGAGAAGATTATGGGGTACCTCTCTCCGCCTCCAGATTATCTTTTCTATGTGAGAGGGAATGGCCAGCCTTGGTTAAGTTGTGGCCTCCCCAGGGGTCCACAGACCTGTCCACTGTGTCTTTGCTCCATCAAATTGTTGCAAAAGAGCGCCCTGACCAGTTCCCTTATATTGATTCATGGCTGGCCATATGCCAGCTCAGACCAAGATGGTTCCAGCGCTGTCACGAGGATCAGTGTAGAATAATGTTGGCGGCCAGTGGTCGCCAAAAGGGATGGACACCCGCCTCTATCTACCAGGGGTGGGACTCTCCAGACATTCCTCCACGCCCTCTCCCTCTGCTTCAACCTCATGTCCCATCTGCAGCACGGCAGAGTCCGCCCCTAGCTGAAGAATCAGGAAGACCTACTCTTGGGATGGGTGATGCCAGATTTAGGGAAGATCCTACGGATTCCAGCCCCTCATCTTCAGACTCCCCTCCCACTCCTGGTACCACCTCTAGTGCCACCATCTCCTCCCCTGAGAGCACACAGGCTGAGCTTGAATCGTCCACCCCGAGGGCCTACCACCTGCAGTCGCATGATCTCCAAATGCCATTACGACAAGTACAGGGGCTCCCGTACCTTGGTGCTGCTGGGCGTGTGACACTGCTATCTCCACTACGGACCTGTTGAACTGGAAAACCCATTATGCTTCCTATACTGAAAAGCCCCAAGAACTGACAGACCCTATGACCAGTAGTATACAAACACACCAGCCTGCCTGGTCGAACACTAGACAACTGCTTCCTACTTTGTTCAGCACAAAAGAACGAGGGCGAGGGCGAGGCCGCGGATACGGGGGGCCGAGGTTTCCCCTAGCCCCCAATCAATGTGCCTACTGCAAAGAGGAGGGACATTGGAAGAATGAATGTCCAAATCGTAACACAAGACAAGGGAGGTGGCCGGGATCCAGATGGAGCAGACCATCCCGAGAACTCAGAGCTGCCCACCACTGAGATGTGTGAAGGAGACCCTATCTGGATCAGTGTGTCACATTGAAAACGGGCCAGGGTGTCTGCCTAGGAGAATGGGAGGTTTAAATTTTGAGAGAGACAGAACTTGAACTTCAGAGAAAGGTGAAGCACACTGCGAGGTCCTGGGGAACTGCTGAGAGGCAGGAAAAAGAACTGTTGGACTGACTGGGGGGGTTTTGGGGGCTTCTGTGAACGATTGTATTGTTATCCTTTTAATATTGTTTTCTTAGAAAGTAACGGAAATCTACAAGCCATTTCGGCTTCAGCAACTGCAATACCCACACCAGCTCAAGATTTTGCTGTACTATTCTCAGAGCTTTCTTTATCACATTATTAAGCACTGCTGCTTTTGACATACTTTCATGTTATGTGTTTTCAATATTATTGACCAGCTGCAAGAAAATGATATTACAATGTATGTTGTCTCTAGGGAACAGTACCAGAAGCTGCTTTTCTGATGACCCCTATCTGTCTCAATATCTGTCTCAAATGGTTGCTTGTCCATTGCCCGTAGTGGGATTACCTTTCCCCCATAAACAAGAAAGAAAAAAGAAAAATTGGGACTGAAGGGAAATTGGCTGATAGGTATGTCTAGTATGGCTGCATCCTTGCCTGAGGCTGTAATACATTATGATGGCACGGAAAAAGCATGTGGGCTAAGAAAATGAGTACCCAGAGCCCAGCACAACAAGAGTAAAGCCAGGGGAACCATACTCTGAACAGAAGTGCACAGAGAATGGACCTAGCTAAGAAACAGGTCAGGCCTGAAAGTGCACAGAAAATGGACCCAGCACAAGAAAGGCATGCCAGGCCTGAACAGGTTAAACAGGCCAAACAAAGCTGGTGATACAAAGTACTCATATGCCCTGAAGATTACAGTGCCAGTGATTAATGAAGCAAAGGGAATGGCAGGGTGCAGCCAGAATGACTCAACACTAGCAAGAATAAAAGCCATTAATATGCTGATAAGGGTGGATCCCAGGGAAAGAACCTTTGCCCCAAAGGAAAGAAGCCTCTGCAGACTTTTTGCACACGGCCCTCCTTTGTCCCAAAGGAAAAGAGGCCTCTGCAGGCCCTGCAACCTTTTACAGTCAGAACAGCAACTTTTGCACACGGAACAAAAAACTTTTGTGCAGGAGTTGCTACAGAGGGTATAGGGTATGTGTTGTTTTAAACTCACTAATGCAAGTGTCTCTATTGAACACTCTATCCAAGACCTAAGTGATCTAGTTATCTGCCCATGGGTCCTGGGTGGTTTGTGAATTGGTTCACTTGGCTAGGGGGACTAAAAAATCCCAGTGGTAGGGGTTCCTTTTATTTACTGCTATGTGCCATTCTGCCATGTTTTATCCCCATTCTTTACCGCTTCATGACCACCACCCTTGATACCCTGGTAGAACGCAAGGTGGTTACCATTGTCATGGCTCTGTCCCAAATACACCCCTCTGCGGCTTGCCTCTAGTAATACAGCCCTCAACCGCCTCTAGCGGTTGAGGTCTCACTTAAAAAGGGGGGAATGAGGCAGCCATGAGGTATAGCTGTAGGTAGCCCTTCCCCCAAGCCATGCGGCAAGCCATGAGGCTCTGATCAGCCTGACCCTTCCCCCGCAAGCCATGAGGTAATCAGCCTGCTAAGAAAAAGGCATTGAGATTTCAGTAGGCACCCTTCCCCCCACTCCAGGTCTGAGCACAGTATCCCCTAGCCCAGAAACCAACAGACCAGAGCATACCGGTTTGGACAGGTCACCCAGGTACCTCCCCAGGGGCTGCTGATTGGTGGGCAGGAAATACCTGTGGCAAATGGGATTGTAGAATGAGTTTAAAACTGTACTGTATATAAGGTATTGTAGGCCGTCCCTCGGGGTTCAGACCTTTTTGTTGGAGGGTACCGGCTCTCTGTCTGATCCTGTGTGCACATTAAAGATCCTGTTTGCATTCCAGCCTGTCTGAGAGTTTTCCTTCTGTGGGTGAGTGATTGAATAAGAGCTTTGCACAGCGTTTGCTATAACAGTAGCAGTAGCTTTGCGCCAGGAAGGGGCGCTAGTTCATCCCTATCTGGACAATTGGTTAATATGAGCGAAAACGATGGAGGAGAGCAAAGTGGCAACCAAGAAAGTGAGCGATCTTTTACAACATCTTGATTGCGTCATCAATGAGGCCAAAAGTCAGACCACTCCATCTCAATCCTTAATACATCTAGGGGCAAGATTCGACACAAGGCAAGGAATGGTATATTTGACACACGAGAGTATGTTCAAGACTCAGTCACACATTTGTATATTTTTGCAAAACAAAGCTCTAATAGCATGGTCGTATCTTCAGATACTGGGGTTTATGTCGGCAACATTAGATTTGGTACCATGGGCACGAGTACATATGCGGCCACTTCAAAGATCATTATTGACTCAGAGTCCACAAATGATGCCGTTAAGTCGCAGACTTGTTTGTCCTGGAGAAGCAAGAATCAGTCTAAAGTGGTGGCTTCACAAAGAGAAGCTGATAGCAGGCATGCCATTAGAAACCCCAACCAAGTAGCAAAAATCCTCAAAGAGCCAAATAACCTATCAATAACAGAAGAACTCTAAACAAGGCAGATTGGGTCAACAAAAACAAAACAACAAAAAACCAAAAAGAAAACTAAAAAGAAAAGTGAGACAGAAATCACCGTGGGAGTGAATGGCATAGAGGAAAAAAGGGGGGGAAAGGACCTCAGTATTCCTCCGTACAACCTCGGAAAGAAGAGTCTCACAAGGGGGTACATGACCCAAACAAAATGGAAAGACTCACTTTACATCAAGGGTCCAGACCCAACCCCCCCCCCCCAAAAAAAACCTCTGTAATGCACATACAAAACTCCGACTGGTGCCACGGTCGTTGAGCGCTTTTGTTTTTGCTCTTTTTTTAGTGTGGGGCTTCCCTCTGATGTCATGGGGTTTCTTTTTTTTATAGCGCATGCTTTCCCCTCTCTTTTGGCGTCTTTTTGTTGTTTCTGCGACGCCATGACACAGCACAGCTCTTCGTTCCGTTTCTGCAACGTTTTCCAGTAAGCTTCTGGACTTGATCATTTGTAAGAGTGTTTTTTTTCCTGTTTTTTTCATGTTTTTCTGTGAGACGGATTTTGTGCTTTTTCATTTGCAGATCAGCAAGTTTCTGAGATTTGGTTGTTTATCGACTGCAGCTCCCTGAAGAAGCCGCGAGGCGAAACACTGTGTCGGGGCTCAGGTCGGAGCTCGTTCCTGTTTTTTCCCTGCTTCGACTTCAGATAAGCTCTAGTTTTTCTCTTGCTGCTGGTTTGCTTTTGGCTGATTGCTGAGTTTTTCCGCACCAGTCGGAGTTTTGTATGTGCATTACAGAGGTTTTTTTTTTGGGGGGGGGGGTGTTTGGGTTTGGACCCTTGATGTAAAGTGAGTCTTTCCATTTTGTTTGGGTCGTGTACCCCCTTGTGAGAGAGACTCTTCCTTCCGAGGTTGTACGGAGGAATACTGAGGTCCTTTCCCCCCCTTTTTTCCTCTATGCCATTCACTCCCACGGTGATTTCTGTCTCACTTTTCTTTTTAGTTTTCTTTTTGGTTTTTTGTTGTTTTGTTTTTGTTGACCCAGTCTGCCTTGTTTAGAGTTCTTCTGTTATTGATAGATTAGAAACACCAAAACAGACAATGGTTATAATAACAGATGCCAGTCTGAAAGGTTGGGGAGCTCATTGCCAAGGGCAGATAGCTCAAGGAGAATGGAGCAAGGAACAGAATTTGTGATCAGTCAACCAGTTGGAGATGAGAGGTTTTTCTAGCACCGAAGGCTTTTCAAATAAGTCTCAAAGGAAAGGCTGTAAGAGTGTTCTCGGACAATGCAACATACATCAATCGAGAAGGAGCATACATCAATCGAGAAGGAGGCACAGGCAGTCTAGTACTGTCCAGAGAGATAGTGCCTTTACTAAATTGGGCAGAATGTCATCTGATGACCATTTCAACAGCTCATGTACCAGGAGTTGAAAACGTGGAAGCGGACTTTTTGAGTCAAAATGGTCTGGAGCTAGGAGAGTGGTCTCTAGAGGAGACAGTCTTTCAAGAGATCATTCACAGATGGGGAATTCCAGTAATAGACTTGATGGCAACGCTAAAGAATGAAAAATACCCAAGGTTCTTCAGTCAAAGAACAGAAAGAATGTCCAAAGGAATAGAGATGCTCTGACACAACCTTGGATGAAGAATGCAGATCTCATTATGCTGGTGCAAACAAAACCATGGAGACCTCCATTAATAGGAAATCTTCTATCACAAGGCCTAGTGAGTATGCATCAAGTAGATCAGTTCTTGCTTACGGCTTGGCTCTTAAAAGGGCTCAGTTAGTAAAGCAGGGTTATTCGGCAGCAATGATTGCAACACTCTTAAAATCCTGTAAACGATCTACATCCTTAGCATATTTAAGAGTTTGGTGTATTTTTGAACACAGGAGTAATGAGAACAAAATAAAGCTACTATTCCAGATATTTTTTCTTTCTTACAAGTAGGATAAAGGTCTTGCACTGAAGGTGCAAGTGGCAGCATTATCATACTATAAAGGTAAGGTTCAAGGTCTTCTTTTAGCATCACATCCAGATTTTATTTTTATTTATATTCTCTTATATACTGCGCTATTCTGCATCAGTGTGGTTTACATTGAACAAACTGAAATTACATTGAACAGGGCATTATAACTTGGAGATAACCCTCCATAGCCCATGTTCCCTGTAAAATAGTTAAGTGGCTTGCCCAAGACCACAAGGAGCACCTGTGGGACTAGAAACCTCAGTCCTTCCGGCCCAAGGTTGCTGTCCTCTAGTGGGATTTGAACCCCCGACCTTCCGGCCTGAAGTACCTTGCCCCAACCACTAGGCCACTCCTCCACTCCACAGATGTTGTATGTTTCATAAAGGCATTAAGCGCAAATTAAATCACAAATACATTCAATGGTTCCATCTTGTGATCTAAATCTAGTGCTCACAGTGCTGACAGAATCGCCATTTGAACCTTGGAAGGAGGCAACTTTAAAAGTTTTGACATTAAAGGTCGTATACTTAGTTGCAATCAGGATAATTTAGAGCCGCGAATAGCGGGGATGGACGTCCCGTTGTACGGGGAGGTTAGATGGGGGTGTGAAAGGGGCGGTTGCGGGGGTGGAGTTAGGGCGGGCAATGAGCTGTCTACGGCCCCGGACATACAGGGCCAATTCCAATGTCGGCCCTGTATGTCCAAGGCTGGCTGACTGAACAGGGAACTTATTCCACCTCTGAGGTGGAATAAGTTCCTCTAGACAGTTGATTATGGCTGGCCTGAGGCGCATCAAAGGTGGGAGGGGATGCAGCACCAACCCTGGCCTTGGGAGGCAAGATCGGGGGTTGGGCTGCGGGGAATGCAAAAAGTGGTCAGCAACCAGGGATCGCAGGTGCCATGGCAACCGGAGGCCATGGCGCCGCGGCTCCATTCAGGAGCCCTGACTGAATTAGCTGCGTGGAGGCTTGTACGTGCAGGCCGACCGAGATTGGGGTCCTGGCCTGCGCATACAGGCCTAGACGTGATTCTGATCCCGCGGGGTTAGATGTGCCCTGCGGGATCAGAATACTGTCTAACTCTGTGCGTCTGCTTTCAACTGTGTATCAGAGTTGCAAACATTAAGAACCGTTTCTTTTGATATCAAAGGAAAACGTTGTTCTGTGTACACTACCATCTTTTTTGCCTAAGGTTGTGTCACCATTTCATATTAATCAGCTAATTGTTTTGCCCAGTTTTCAAGCAACAAATAATCCTCAATTACGAAGTTTGGATATGCGTTTAGTGATTCACCATTACCTGAAGCATACAAAGACATTCTGAAGATCAGAACATTTAGCTATGCTTTACGGAGTACAGTGTAAAGGAGAAGTGACTTCAAAGGCAACAATTACGCGCTGGTTGAAAGAGACAATAGAGTCTGCTTATTTATTGCTCAAAAAGACCATACCTAAGGGCTTAAAGTTACATTTTACTAGGGTTCAGGCAACTTTATAGGCAGAATCTAGCCTGATGCGACTAGCAGACATTTATAAGGCGGCAACATGGTTTATTTTACATGCCTTTACAAAACATTACCATTTAAATGTTCAGCCAGAAGCAGAAGCTCAGTTTGGAGCACATGTCCTACAGGCTGGACTTTTAGGACCCATCCATTCACATAAGTACTGCTCTGGTACATCCAAACAGGGCTGGCCCGTCCATTGAGCAAGAATGTTTTTTGCATAGGGCCCCGCACAAAAAAACATTCTACATAAGCCCAAATAGATAAAAAAAAAAAAAAGCAAACTGGCTGCTGCTACAGCTGCTGCTGCCGCAGTGGCAGCGGCAGAATCAAGCGTCCCGCCGTGGGGCCCCCCTGCCCAGCAAAGCCTTCTTGCAGCATCAGTTCTGGAGTCCCAAAGCACAGGCTTTCAGAGCCGCGAAGGGAGAGCTTCTCTGACCTCTCGCGGCTCTGTTAAGCCTGCCGGGGCTGATGGGAAATCCCATCAGCCCCGGCAGGATTAACAGAGCCGCGCGAGAAAGAGAAACTCTCGCGGCTCTGAAAGCCCGCGCTTTGGGACTCCGTCCGGCGCTGATGCTGCAAGGAGGCTTTGCTGGGCAGGGGGGGACCCTGCGGCGGGACGCTTGATTCTGCCGCTGCCACAGCTGGTTTGCTTTTTTTTTATCTATTTGGGCTGATGGGGGGAGGGGGGGTTAGGCTGGTAATGGGCTATGGGGGGGCAAAGACTGGAAGTGCGCTGATGGGGGGTTTAGGACTGGTAATGGGCTATGGGGGGGGCTTAGGACTGGAAATGGGCTGATGGGGGGTTAGGACTGGTAGTGGGCTTATGGGGGGGCTAGGACTGGTAATAGGCTGGGGGGGGTTGCTAGGACTGGAAATGGTCTGAGTGGAAGGAGGGCTTGAACTGCAAATAGCTGATGGGGACGGGGGCTTGGAATGGAAATGGGCTGAGTGGAAGGGGGGCTTGAACTGCAAATTGGCTGTGAGGGGAGGGAGCTAAGACTGGAAAAGGGCTGAGTGGGGGGGGGATAGGACAGGAAATGGGCTGATGTAGGGGCTAGGATAGGACTGGAAATGGGCTTTTGGGGGTTCTAAAATTGGAAATAGGCTGTGGTGGGGGCTTGGATTGAAATGGACTCATGGAGGGGCTAGAACTGGAAGTAGGCTCATGGGGGGATTGGATTGGAAATGGGCTGAGTGGAGGGGAGCTAGGATTTGACATGGGCTGATGGTGGGGCCTATGGGCTGATGGTGGGGCCTAGCATCAGCAAAGTACTTTTAGTTTAAATTTAAAACACAGAAGAGAGCTTTCTGGTTAAATTTAGAACCCAGCAGAGAGCTTGTAGTTTAAATTTCATACGTTAGAGCCTAGCAGCAGCAAAGAGATATAATTTAAAATGTAAAATCAAATAAGAATATAGCTTACCTCAGCAGCACAGGACAGGGTACTGTGTAGCAGCCCTCTTTTAATAAGTGTGGCGGTGGGGGTGTACTATCGACCGCCTGGCCAGAATGAACAAATGGATGATGAAATGCTCAAAGAAATCAGGGAAGCTAACAAAAGATACGACGGGAAAAGAGGGAGCTCAGGAAGATTGAACGGAGATGGAGAAAAAACAAAACAACAGCCGACCAACATCTTTACCTAACAAAACAAAAACAATACAACGAACTCATCAACCAATCAAAGAGGGAATTCCACACAAACATGATAAATACTTCCATCAACAAACCCAGAGAGCTTTTCGAAATAGTCAAGATCCTCACAAAAGAGCAAACAACAGAAGGGGAAGTACAAGTTGATCCACAGGAATTTGCCGACCACATCAAAGACAAATTTCACTCCACAGAGCGCACAACACCCAGTGGGAACACCAGGACAGATGTATACACCAAAACCTGGGGCACCTTCTACTCACCCTCAACAGAGCAGATATCCCACATCATCTCTACAATCAACACAAGCACTGCTCCTACAGACCCATGCCCAGTGTCATGGGTAAAAGCCACCAAATCAAACTTCATCCACACCATACATAAAATAGTACACAACTCACTCACTCAAGGACTCATGCCAAAGCAACTAAAGCTTGCCTCAGTAAGACCAATCACAAAGAAAACAACTCTAGACAAAAAAGATCCAGCAGCATACCGTCCAATCTCCAGCATACCCTTCCTGGCAAAAATCATCGAAAAAACGGTTCAACTACAACTCCAGGAACACATCGACAAACATGAAACACTCGACGACAACCAACACGGCTTTCGTCCCAACCATGGAGTCGAAACGCTACTGATCTACCTCTTCGACAGCATCCTAAGAATAATTGACAACACCAGGAATGGAATCATAATGATCTTCATCGACATCTCCTCAGCCTTCGACACAGTGGACCACAACACGCTCCTGGAAAGACTAAAGAGCACTGGTATACACGGTATCACATTGAAATGGTTCCACTCATACCTAGCCGAAAGACAGCTACAAGTCAAGGTGGGACACAACACCTCCCGACCCATAAATGTCTGTCAAGGAGTACCTCAAGGATCAGCACTCTCAGCACTCCTATTTAACATTTACATCCAACCAATCTGCAACATCATGAAAGAGAACAACATTCAATACACAATATATGCAGACGACATCATGATATACACCCCAATATCAATCGACAACCCGGACTTCTCTAAGATAACAGACTGCCTTACCCAAATGACGAGTTGGTGCCAAAACAACAACCTCGCAATAAACTACAACAAGACCGAAGCTTTAATCATCACTCGGAACCAAAGCTTCATACACCCGCCAAATATCAAGATACAAAACACTACTATACCAATAAGATCAGAAGTGAGATACCTCGGAGTTACTCTGGACAATAAACTAAACCTCAAGCCACACATAGACAAAACAATCCAAAAAGTCTACTACAAGATGCGAATCATCAGGAGACTGAAACCACTCCTCGCCCCAGAACACTTTCGTACCGTCTGTCAAGCACTGATAACCCCACTACTGGACTTCTGCAATCCGATATACCTTGGACTACCGAAACAAGCCCTCAAACCACTCCAGCTAGCACAAAACACTGCAGCACGAATAATATCCGGTACTGCAAGACAGGAGCACATCACACCTACCTTAAAGGACTTACACTGGCTCCAAATCGGTGCACGCATCAGATACAAAACTATCATAAACCTATTTAAGATAAATCAGCACACATCAGCCAACAGCCTGCACACCCTCATACAACCAGACACCAGCACACGTCCTAGAAGAAAACAAACACACAACCGAGTCAGCACCCCAAGTGAATTCAAACACACACGCAAGGACACAACAGACAGAGCACTCTCCATGGCTGCTCCAACAATATGGAACAAACTACCGGACGATTTGAGGGCAACTACAGACCTCAAGGACTTTAGAAAACAGCTAAAAACCATGCTGTTCATAGAACACTATGGACACATCACATAACCTCAGAGAATGTATAGCAGCACATGACACCGCCTAAAAACTGCATGTAAAAAAAATGATTTTTGCACCACTGTATATAGCCCACATTGTACATAGCTCAAACCACTCTAGCACACAATACAACACACAATGTACATAGCTCAAACCAATCTAGCACACAATACAACACACACTCAACTAAATTTCACCCTCACTGCATGTTTAACACACTCACGTTACCCGATTGTTTGCTGTGATACCACCTTGATTAATAAGATAAGGCGGTTTAGAAATACTGTTAAATAAATAAATAAAAGTTATAGCACAGTAATAATAATGGGTGATTTCAATTACCCCAGTATCGACTGGGTCAGTGTCATGGCAGGACATGCTAGGGAGATAAAGTTCCTAGATGACATAAATGACTGCTTCTTGGAGCAGCTGGTTCATGAACCGACCAGAGGGGAAGCCATATTAGACCTAGTCCTTAGTGGAACACCAGATCTAGTGCAAGAGATAAGGGTGTTGGGGCCACTTGGCAATAGTGATCATAGCATGATCACCTTTGATTTAATTAGTGGAGGAGGGATAGTAAGGAAATCCATAGTACTACCTTTTAGCTTTTGAAAGGGAGACTATGATAAAATGAGGAAAATAGTTAAGAAACAACTAAAAGGAGCAGTTGCAAAGGTTAAAGACTTACATCAAGCTTGGGTGTTGTTGAAAAATACTATCTTGGAAGCCCAGACCAGCTGTATTCCACACTTTAAGAAAAGTGGAAGGAAGTCCAAAAAACTTCCAGCATGGTTTAAAGGGGAGGTCAGAAAGGCTGTTGCCAAAAAAGCATCTTTCAGGAAATGGAAAAAAGAGCCAAACGACAAAACCTGGAAACAACCCAAGCACTGGCAAGTCAAATGCAAGGCATTGATAAAGCAGGCAAAGGGAGAATTTGAGAAGAAGCTTGCTGCGGAAGAAAAAATGCGAAATAAAGATTTTTTCAAGTACATTCGTAGCAAAAAACCTGTGAGTCAGTCAGTTGGTCCATTAGATGATAGAGGAGTTAAAGGGGCACTAAGAGGCGACAAGGCGATAGCGGAGAGACTGAATGAATTCTTTGCTTCGGTCTTTACTGAGGAAGATGTAGGGATGTTACCCATGACTGAAGTGGTATTTAAAGGTGCGGAAGAATTGAAGGAAATATCGATACATCGGGAAGATGTATTACAACTATCAGATAAACTGAAGAGTAGCAAATCACCTGGGCCGGATGGTATACATCCGAGGGTGTTGAAAGAATTGAAATATGAGATTGCAAACCTGCTATTAGTAATCTGTGAATTTTCATTAAAATCATCTGTAATACCTGAGGATTGGAGGAGCCAATGTAACGTCAATTTTTAAAAAGGGTTCCAGGGGTGATCCGGGAAACTACAGACCGGTGAGCCTGACATCAGTACCGGGAAAAATGGTAGAAACCATCATAAAGAATAAAATTACTCAGCATGTAGATAGTCATGACCTAATGGGAGACAGCCAACATGGCTTTAGACAAGGAAGATCTTGTCTTACTAATCTGTTATGTTTTTTTGAAGGAGTGAATAAACAGGTGGACAAAGGTGAGTCGGTTGATATTGTGTATCTGGACTTTCAGAAAGCCTTTGACAAGGTCCCTCATGAGAGACTTTTGGCAAAACTAAAGAGTCATGGGATAGGAGGCAGTGTACTACTGTGGATCACGAACTGGTTAAAAGATAGAAAGCAGAGGGTAGGGCTAAATGGCCAATTTTCCCAATGGAGAAAGGTGAATAGTGGTGTACCCCAGGGATCTGTGCTGGGTCCGCTGCTTTTTGACATATTCATAAATGACCTGGAAAGTGGAATAACGAGTGAGGTTATCAAATTTGCTGATGACACAAAACTATTTAGAGTTGTTAAAACCCAGGAGGATTGTGGAAAATTGCAAGAGGATCTTGATAAATTGGAAGACTGGGCATCAAAATGGCAGATGAAATTTAATGTGGAGAAGTGCAAGGTTATGCACCTAGGGAAGAACAACCCAAACTATGGTTACACGATGCAAGGTTCCACATTAGGTACCACCACCCAGGAAAAAGATTTAGGCGTCATTGTGGATAGCATGTTAAAACTCTCGGCCCAGTGTGCAGCGGCAGCCAAGAGAGCAAATAGAATGCTAGGTATCATAAGGAAAGGAATGGAAAATAAAACAAAAGATATTATAATGCCTCTATATCGTTCCATGGTGAGACCGCACCTTGAATATTGTGTGCAATTCTGGTCACCGTACCTTAAAAAGGATATAGCGTTATTAGAAAAGGTTCAGAGAAGAGCCACCAAAATGGTAAAGGGGATGGAAGGATACTCCTATGAAGAAAGGCTAAAAAGGTTAGGGCTCTTTAACCTGGAAAAGAGATGGCTGAGGGGAGATATGATGGAAGTCTATAAATTAATGAATGGAGTGGAACGGGTAAACGTAGATCGATTGTTTACGTTATCAGAATATAGAAAGACTAGGGGACATGCAATGAAGCTACAGGGTAAACTATTTAAAACCAATAAAAGAAAATATTTCTTCACTCAACGTGTTATCAAACTCTGGAATTTGTTACTGGAGGATGTAGTAAAGGCTGTTAGTGTAACTGGGTTTAAAAATGGTTTGGACAAGTTCCTGGAGGAAAGGTCCATAAACCATTATTAAGAAGGGACCCAGGATATCAATGCTTGACCCAGTACAAGCACTGCAGAACCTGTGTCTTTTGGGGAAACTGCTAGGTACGTATGACCTAGATTGGCCACTGTTGGAAACAGGATCCTGGGCTTGATGGACCTTGGTCTGATCGAGTATGGTATATCTTATGTTCTTATATTCTTATGAAAGGACTAGAAATGGGCTGATGGGAGCTGGGATTGGAAATGAGCTGATTGAGGGACTCGGATAGGACTGGAAATGGATGGGGGAGCTAGGACTGGAAATAGGCTGATGGTGGGGCTAGGATAGCGCTGGAAATGGGCTTATGGGGGGCTAGGACTGGAAATGGGCTGATGCGGGGACTAGAAGGGAGCGGATGCTGGGTGGGGCTGGAACTAGAAGGGAGCTGGATGTGGGGGGAGGATTAGAATGTGATGGAGCTGGGAGAGTGAAATGGAAAGGGGAAACAATATTTTGTGTGGGAGGGAAGACAAATCTGCAATTGGCCGGATATTGGGAGAGTAAGTGGGGATTGAGGATGGAGGTGTAAAATTTGAGTGGATGAAATAGGAATGAGGAAAGAGCAAAAGGAGAAAGGTTAGTATGTTAAAGCAGATGTAGAAAGAGAATGGAAAAAAACTAGAAGAGAGAAGAAAGAACAAATGGACAGCAGACGATGGAGAGTTAGCAGAAGACACAAAGAAACCAGAAGAAAGTGGCTGGAGCAATTGCAACTGAAAAAAAATGCACAAAAGGTAGAAAAATATCTCTTTATTTTGAATTTATTAACTGGAATATGTCAGCTCTGGGAAATGTGCATCATTAACATCTGCGCTTTGTTTAGTACAAGAGGAAATTAATTTATAGTTTTATTTCTACAATGTTGTTGTACATTCCAAGTTTGGCTTTTGGGGTTCCCAGTTTAATTAGTGTCTTCCTATTTCTAAATTGTGATTCCTTGTTTGGTGATGGTCTATGTTCTGCATGTATAATTGAGCTGAAGTATTCTGTTTATGTAATTCCTATTTGACATTGCCACTTGTTCTCTTTCCCCAGTAGGTCATGTATTGTTATTCTCTGAAATGTATTGGTTTAATATTTGCAGTGTTTCCTTTTGATAGGTAGGGTATGGTGCTTTGTGAGTCCTGGTAGTGCCGTTAGGATACGGCGGGTTTGCTATGGGTTCTAAATGGGAAGTGTTTGTAGTAGTTCCTAATGTGCCTGGCGGTTGGCACTGGAATATAGTAATGTAGAAATATTTTAGTCTTTCTTTATCTGTACACTCATTAAGAGGCATGTTTACTAAAAGTTAGTGTATGGTAACATTATGCAAACATTTATGCAAATGAGGCCCTTATGCAAATGAGGCCCCGCACCGAGTCTCCGCACATGGCCCCACACCCCCCTTGGGCCGCCCTTGCATCCCAATAGTATGGACTGTACTGGAGGGACACTATGGAAGGAGAAATTAGATCTTACCTGCTAATTTGCTTTCCTTTAGTCCCTCTAGTATAGTCCATAACCTTCCCATTTGAAACAGTTATTGTATATTCATATTAGATTGTTTAATTGTTTTCATTAGTATTAAGAGTTTTGAAGAAAAGTAAATAGAGTTGTTACGTAGATTAATTAGTTTATTATACGTCTATGAGGTTTTTGCTTTGACAGTGGCATACTGGCTAGTTCAGGGGTGGGCAATTCCAGTCCTGGAGGGCCACAGACCAGCCAGGTTTTCATGATGTCCCTAATGAATATTCATGAGATCTATTTGCATCCACTGCCTTCCATTGTATGGAAATAGGTCCATGAATATTCATTAGGGCCATCATGAAAACCTGACTGGTCTGCGGCCCTCCAGGACCGGAATTGCCCACCCCTGGGCTAGGTGATAGCAATGTGTTTCTTCTATGGAATGACATCACGAAGGCTTGGAATTCTCAGCCTCTAATCTGCTGGAAGGGGGTGAAAACCCAATAATATGGACTGTACTGGAGGGACTAAAGGAAAGCAAATTAGTAGGTAAGATCTAGTTTCTCCATTTCCTATTTGTTGTTTATTTCAAGAGTAACTAATAGTGGATTAAAAGTATACGAGTGAACTTTGGGAGTCAACTCCAGGATTATATCTCAGCTCAAACATAAACTAGCCCCAGTTACTCCTGGTTAGTTCCATAATATGAAAAGAAAAGGAAACACTGTAGATATTGGAGAAATGAACTGAAGAGTAGACAAATTTTGTGTGTAAAAGCTGTGTTCATGAAATGAAAACTACATCCATCCATGCAGTGGGGTAAAAACCAGGCCTGAATCAAATGCCCTAAAGAGAAATGGAGCCAACCAATAGCTCGTATATGAAAATACTAATATGAAAATAAAAATAAGACAAAGGGGAATCAAGTACAGACATTACAAAACGTGAAAGATTTCTGATATTGCTCAAAACCCAGGTAATCGCCAAGGTTTTAGGTAGGATCCGGAGAACTATAAAAGATCGTCAGCTCTTTGTTCAGGCAGAAGGAGAAGCTCTAAAAGATTCCTTACCTGGATTCGTATAAAGCGAGGTCTGGCATAATTTGGCAGGAAGTCTACAACATGCTTGTACATCCGTTCCCCATCAAATTCTTTTCCGTCCTTTAGTCGAATGGTTGCCATGCCAATCCTACCCTCATGATCTACAAGAAATGTTCAAAGGGAAAACAGTAAACAAATGAAATGTATTTTGTTGCAAAAAAAACCCTAATTACATTTTTAAATAAAATGTCAGCTTCTGGGGGTAGCCACGTCACATCAGCTTTGAAAATCTCACCCACGTTTGCACAGTGCAGATGCTGTTTAACAGCATTCCAATGGCCTATCTTCTATTACACCAAGGAGGGTCTCTGAATTCTCTCCTTTCCCCATTTCTGTCAACCTTCTGCTTGTGAATATCCCGAGAGCTCAAGGTCTGCCTCTCCTTACAGTGTTTCATGCAACACCACGTTCTTTTAGGTCTCTTTATCCATCAACCTTACATTTCTGCTCTGCAGTAAATCAAGGTGCTAGCTGCTGTCTTTAAAGTTTTCAACCAAACAGTCATGCTTCAACACCAATGGTCCCTCCAGTCAAGTCCCGACCTCTGGATAGTGCACCTCTTCCAGCAGCTTGGAGACTATGTCCTCTTTTTGATGACACCCGTACTAATACAGCTGGCACTGCCCACCAGCCTCCAGTATGCTCAGTCTCCGAACAGCTGGAGGAGATAGTGAGCCAGATCTGGACTCACTGGAGGAGCAAATAAGGAAGAGATTAGCTGGTTTTCTAAATTTAGTTTTCCTTTAATTTGGATTTCTTTTGTTGTTAAAAAAAAAAAAAGAAGAGGAGTAAAAACAAAACTGCCTGGCTGCCGGAGAATTCTCCTGAGGAGGACCCCCCCCCCACCCCAGAGTCCAGGGGGTGTTGGAAGTCTTGATGGTGTCCTGGTTTTTTTTGGCAGCTCCCAAACCCATTACCAGGTGAGGAGGCACCCCTAAGGCACTGAGCAGGAGCGTGTTCCTGGGCCCTCCTCGTTGCCAAAGCCGCTGAGCATGAGGACTGCAGGGCTGTGTCCAGCATCGGGCGAGCAGCGGAGACGCCCCGTGGAGCCAGTACATCTGAGGTAAAGCTTCAGGGAATGGCACATTCTCTGCCCAGGACATCCAGAAGGGGAAGGGAGCTGCAGCATGTAGTTTTCTTTTGGCCGGCAGATCCGGCAGGTGGGGTGAGGCCTCGTGCAGTGTGGCCATCATTTTGCAGCTGCACAGGAATGGCAGCAGATGCAATTTTCTCTCCCCTTCGCTCTCGGTTGCATTTTCCCGCCCAAGCCTGCCTGGCTTTCTTTACCCTAGGGAGAGTCCTCCCAGGGTAGAAATTATTCCCGTTTCCCCCCTCTCCCCCCCCTTTTTGTTTGACTGCTGTATTTTCAAAAACAAAAAAAAAGAGTTCAAACAGAAAGGCAAAAGGGGAGAGACACATAGAACACACTGATCAAGTCTCCATTGACTGGCTGTAATCCTCTGTGTTAGAGGCTGGTCTGGTGGGCTCTCCCGGGGGGGGGGCGGGGAGGTGGCTCTCCCTGTGCAGGCAGGGGGTGCGGAGAATAGATGTGGCATCCATGCCGACGGGGAGCAGTGTCAGACGTGGAGGTTTGCTGCGGCTGCGCTTTCGAAGCCGCATCCATGGAGCAGGCTTTGCAGGACAAGTCCAGTCAGGAAACGGCTCTTTTTTTCTCCGGGGAGGCTCAGAACTTAGGGGAGTCTCCGCCTCCACCACTGGAAGCTGCCACCCACTCCACAGCAGCTTCTGGACCCTCCACGCCTCGTGACCTGGGGGAAGGAGGGGTCCCGGGGATGTTTTCTCCGGAGTTTGTCCTCTTGCTGCATCAAGCCTTTTGTTTGCATCAGCAAGGGGTAGCAGGTGGTCCCTCGGTGCTGGAGTGCGGGACCAAATGGGCAGCAAGCACCAAGGGGAGCAAGCCAGGAGTGGTGCTAGCAAAGCGGGCCAGGCCCTTGGAAGAGTGGCCAGAGCAGTCTCCTTTATCCAAAGGGCTGGAAGTGGAGGACCTGAATATGGAACTGGACTTGGAGGCTGAAGAGCTTGAAGAAGGTGAGATCCTGGAACTGGAGGACCAGGCTCGGATTTTTAGGTTGTTTCCCCGAGAAGAATTTCCTGCCCTTATCAAGGAATCCCTCATATCAAGGAATCCCTCAAGGCCCTCAAAATGCCGGTCAGCTTCCCAGCTGGAGGACCCTCTTCTCCAAAAGGTGTGAAAGGTCTTTCCTGTACATATGGTAATTATACAAATGATCCAGGATGAACAGGACCTGCCAGGGGCCGGTCTCAAGGGCATGAAGACCTGCCGGAACAGGGTGAGCTGTTTTGGTTCCCTCAGGTAGATGCGGTGGGTTTCAGTCTTCATGAAAAAGACGACCATCCCAGTGGAGGAGAGCGCGGCACTAAAGGATGGGCAGGACAGGAAGTTGGACACTTTGTTGAAGCAGGCCTCTGATGTCAATGCCTTATTCCTGCAGATGGCCATTTTTGGGGCCTGGGTCGCAAGGGCCTGCCTGCGCTGGTCACAGCGCCTCCAACAGCCAGGGGAATCGCCAGCAGACCAGTCCGGGGAGGTAGCCAAGTTGGAATCGGAAGCGGCTTACCTTGTCGACATTCATTATGATCTTATTCGAGGCCTCTCTAAGAGCATAGCTTCAGTTGTGGCCGCATGTCGCTACTTGTGGCTATGAAACTGGGCAGTGGATAGCTCCTCCAAGTCCCGTCTGAGCAAGCTCCCCTTTAAGGGAAAGCTGCTTTTCGTTGAGGACCTAGACAAATTAGTCAAGGACTTGGGCAAGTCCAAGAGGGGATGACTGCTTGAAGATAAACAAAAACAGAACCACAATCCATCTGCATCTCGGGATTTCAGGCGTTTTCATTCCTCATGCCTTGGCTCTTTCCACAGGGTAAGGTTTTCCTCCAGAGGGCAGGGGATTTGAGGGTTTTGGGGAGCTGGCAGAGGTTTTGCCACCTCCTCGTCCTCGGGACTCAAGAAACCCCAGTGAAGCGAGGGGGGACCCGGCAGCGGTTCAGCCCATGGGAGGTTGGCTGCGGGAGTTTTACCCTGCCTGGGCCCAGATGACGTCTGACCAGTTGGTCCTAGAGATCATCCACGAAGGGTGTGCCCTCAAGCTGGCACGGCCGATGTGGGACACCTTCATTCAGTCCCCCTGCAAAACGCACAGCAAGGCGGAAGCGGTAATGGACACTTTGTCTTGGCTGCTTGTCGATATTCCATTTACTTCATGGTGCCCAAAAAAGGATGGGTCATTCTGCCTAAACTAGATCTCAAGTGGGTGAACTGCTCTCTTCAGGTTTCCCACTTCCACATGGAAATGCTGAGGTCGGTGATCGTCTTTGTAAGAAGCAGGCAGTTTTTGACGTCTCTAGACATCATGGAGGCATATCTGCACATCCCCATTCGGCCAGAGCACCAGCATTTCCTCCGGTTTGCGGTCCCGATGGGACATTTCCAGTTTCGGGCCTTGCTGTTTGGCCTGGCTATGGTGCTGCATACCTTCATCGAGGTTATGGTGGTAGTAGCAGCAGCGCTCTGCAAAGAGGTGGCACTGGTGTTCCTGTACCTTGATGACTGGCTGATATGGGTAAAGACCAGAGACGAGAGCATGCAGGTGATGTCCTGGGTGCTGCAGTTTCTGGAGAGGCTCAGCTGGGTGGTCAACGTAGCCAAGAGCACCTGGTTCCATTGCAGGAACTGGAATATTTAGGAGCATGCTTCGACATCTGGTTGGGGAGAGTCTTTTTACCGGAGCATCGAGCCAAGAGCCTGTGGCTCTTGGTGCTTTGGTTCCTGAAGCAGCCGCTTCTGATGGCTTGGCATTATCTGCAGGTCCTGGGAACCATGCAGCCACTCTAGAGGTGGTGCCATGGGCAAGGGCACATATGCACCCTCTGCAGAGGGAATTGCTCTGTCGGTGTTGCACCAGATGCACACTCTGACCCAAAGGCTCCCCTGCCCGCGTGAGGTCTGAATGGCTCTCGGTTGGTGGCTTTGCCCGGGGAACCTGGAAGCAGGCATGCCCCTTGAACCATCCTAGTGGGTCCCACTGATGACCGACACCAGCCTGTTAGGCTGGGGAGCCCATTCCAAGGGTCGCTTTGCTCAGGGGGGCTGTGGAGTGCCGGAGGCCAGCTGGTCGATCAACCGGTTGGAGATGCGAGCAGTAGCTCTGGAGCTCCACAGTTTCAAGCCCTGGCTGCAAGGGAAAAGTGGTCAGGGTCTTTTTGGAAAACATGACCACGGTGGCCTACATTAACCATCAGGGAGGCATGGGAAGCACGTCCTTGGAAGCGGAGGCAGATTTACTGTTCAGATGGGCTGAAGGTCACCTCCAGGTGCTGTCAGTGGTGCATGTAGCGGGGGTTGACAATGGGACAGCAGATTACCTCAGCCAGGTACAGGTAGACCCTGGGGAGTAGTTGTTGAATCAGGTTGTGCGCAGATGGGGTGCACCGGTCATGGACCTGATGGCAACATTCAAGATTGCCAAAGCATGCCGTTTCTTCAGCATAAGGCAAGGAAGAATGTTCAAAGGGCTCGACACTTTAGTGCAGCTGTGGCCTGCGGAGGTCCTGCTATATGTTTTCCCTCCATGGGCCCTCATAGGCCGGGTCATTCAGCGGATCAAGTCACACAAGAGGTGGGTCATCCTGATTGCCCTGGACTGGCCTCAACACCCGTGGTACACTGACCTAGCACAGCTCTTGGTGGATCAGCCGTGGCGCCTTCCATCTCGGGAGGATCTCCAGGTGCAGGGTCTGGTGTGCATGCCCCAGATGGATCTGTTCTCACTTATGGCCTGGCTCTTGAAAGGGTGCATTTGAGAAAGAAGGGTTACTCTGCTCTGGTGATCACAACCCTGTTGAAGGCAAGGAGGAGAAGATCTACATTTTTGGCTTACATCCAAATATGGCAGATCTTGAGTCGTGAAGGACTACAAAAGAGTCATGAAGGACTACAAAAGGGGACTGCTACGTCTGGAGAGAGATCTGCAATAGTGAGTATATACTTCTGGGACTTTTTCTAAAGGGAATTCTTTGGATTACAGCTGATTAATCTGTGAACCCAGTGTATCTGTTAAACCAGTCAGGGCCTAGTAGCAGCAGTTTAAGTTTAAATTTAAAACACAGAAGAGAGCTTTCTGGTTAAATTTAGAACCCAGCAGAGAGCTTGTAGTTTAAATTTCATACTAAGTCAGAGCCTAGCAGAAGCAAATAGCTTTAATTTAAATCAAATCAGAATATAACTTAGCATAAAAGGCAAAACAGGGTCAGTATTCTTTGAGCACTAAATAAATTCTTCTACAGACCTTTACAAAGAGGCCTTCTACCTAGGGGGAAGAGACCTGTGAAACATTTTATCCAAATCAGTCATACATTAAGGACCTGTGATTAATTAAGCTTCAGGTGAACAATGTATATTAAACGTATTAGGTACACTTTTATTAGCATAAGTATCCACAGCAACCCTTAGTAAAGAGCTTAAAGATATAAACACAAGCTTAAAACTAAGATTCAGATAGCAGTCCAGCAGTGAGATGGGGGTTTTCCAGTCTTTTGCATTGAGTGTCACATGTATGATTATCCCAGGGTTGGGTGGGTGTGGGGAGGGAAAGCGTACTTGCTCACCTGTAACAGGTGATCTCCGGGAACAGCAGGAATTTAGTCCTCTCATATGGGTATCGTCGGCACCGACGGAGCCCGCGTAGGAACGCTCCCCAGCGTCCACTAGGAACGCTTTTGGGAGCATCCCTCAGCATATGCACGCTGCCTTCCCGCCTTTCCAACTGTCCCTCTTCAGTTAAGTTTGTAGCTGAGTGAAAGGACAGAGGGAGAGAGGAAAGAGACAAAGAGAGAGAGAGACAACTCCTAGGGGAGGTGGGTGGGTTGTGAGGACTAAATTCCTGCTATTCCCGGAGATCACCTGTTACAGGTGAGTAACTACGCTATCTCCAGGAACAAGCAGGAATGTAGTCCTCACATATGGGGACTCCCTAGCTGAAGATGCCAGGGAGATAACCCCAGGAAGGTGCCACCGTCGAAGGTGAGAATCCTTCCTCCCATGGATCTCTGGCATCCCATCAGGGTTGGTGGGTAGGAGTTGGTTTAAGTTTGAAAGATATTTTGAAGAACAGCTTGGCCAAAGGCGGCATCCCGACGGGAGGCTTTATCTAGGCAGTAGTGGGCTGTGAAGGTGTGTACCAAAGCCCAGGTGGCTCCTCGACAAATGTCATCGATAGACACAGAGTGGAGATTAGCCATAGAAGCTGCCATGGCTCTCACACTGTGAGCTGTGACATGGTCCTGAAGAGGAAGACCCTTACTCTCATAAGTAAAGGATATGCATTGGCAATCCATTTAGATAAAGTTCTTTTGGAGACTGGAAGTCCCAAATGACTAGGGTCAAAAGCTACAAAAGGTTGCGAGGACTTTCTATGTTACTGTGTTCTTTGAATGTAAAAGGCTAAGGCCCTTTTACAATCCAAAGTATGAAGGTTTCTTTCTGCATTAGAGGCGTGAGGCCTCGGGAAAAATACAGGAAGATAAATTGATTGGTTTAAATGAAAAGGCGAAACCACCTTTGGCATAAAGTGTGGGTGAGTTCGAAGAACAACCTTATCATGATGAAATCTAGTATAAGGAGGATCAGCCACTAAAGCTTGCAATTCACTAATGTGACTGGCAGAGGTGATTGCAATCAGGAAGATGACCTTCCAAGTCAAAAACGTAAGGGCTATAGTAGCTAAAGGTTCAAAAGGCGGCTTCATGAGCTGCCCGAGAACTAGATTTAGATCCCATGCTACTGGTGGTGGCTTGATGGGAGGTTTAGTTAATAAAAAGCCTCTCATAAATCTTGATAGGAGTGGATGAGAGGAAATTGGTTGTCCATTTAGAGGCTTATAAGAAGCTGCAATTGCACTAAGATGGACTCTTACCGAATTGGTCTTTAAGCCAGAATTTGATAAGTGAAGGAGATACTCTAGTATCGATACTAAGGGTATGACCAGGGTTCTTGGAGCACCATATAGTAAAACGTTTCCACTTGAAGGCATAAGATCTTCTTGTGGAAAGTTTCCTAGAAGCCTGAAGGATATCTTTTACCTGCTGGGACAGGTTGAAATCCTGGAGGTCTAAGCCTTCAACAACCAGGCACTGCAGGGTCTGGGGATTTGGGTGCCATAGCATCCCGTTCTCCTGGGAAAGGAGATCTGGAGCATGCCCTAACACCAGAGGTGGTGCTTGAGAGAGATGCAGAAGCAGGGAATACCACGTTTGGCGTGGCCATCGTGGTGCTATGAGAATTATGTGACCCCTGTCTCTCTGAAGTTTGAAGAGTGTCTTGGGGATGAGGGAATGGTTGGGAAGGCATAGAGGAAGTCCTGACCCCAGTGAAGGAGGAAGGCATCCCTTGCCTGACAGTTGTGCGCCAGAATCCTGGAACAGAACCGGGGAAGTTTGGCATTCAGTGGACTTGCAAAGAGGTCTATGTCTGGAGTGCCCCAGAGATGAAATATCTTTGCCACCTGGTCTAGGTGGAGTGACCACTCGTGAGATAGCAGTACTTGACTGAGTTTGTCTGCCCAAAGGTTTTGAATGCCTGGAAGATATACTACTAGAAGGTGAATTTGATGTTCTCTGGCAAGGGCCCATAGTCGTAAAGCTTCGTTGCATAATGACAGAGAGCCTGTCCCGCCCTGCTTGTTCACACAGAATATGGCTACCTGATTGTCCGTCTGGACTAGGACTGTCTTGTAGCTGAGCTGGGCGTGGAACACTCGAAGAGCCAAATAAATTGCTCTTAACTCCAGGAGGTTTATGTGTAAACCAACCTCCTGTGGAGTCCAGGTGGCCTGGGTAGAGAGATGATTCAGGTGTGCTCCCCAACCCACCTGTGATGCATCTGTTGTTAGGTTGGCCTGAAAGAGGGGTTGATGGAAAGGAGACCCTACTGTCAGATTTTCTAATGATTGCCACCATTGGAGGGACAAAATTAGTCATTGAGAGATTGTTATTTTGTCCGACAAATGACCCGTGGCCTGTGTCCACTGTGTGGAGAGGGTCCACTGAGCTGCTCGCATGTAGAGGTGAGCATATGGGACTACATGAACTGTGGATGCCATGTGTCCCAGTAACTGCAGTAGCTCCCGAGCAGTGAGGGAGGATTTGCCCGCTGCTTGGGAAGCTAACTGCATTATGCGAAGACACCGGGGTTGTGGAAGGAAAGCCCTTGCCTGTCTGGTATCCAGACAGGCTCCTATGAATTCTAGGCATTGGGAAGGAACTAGTTGAGATTTCGGGAAGTTTATTACCAATCCCAAGTATTGGAGGATTCGCATTGTATGAGACAGTGGAGTGCTGGCCTCTGTTACTGTGGAGGCTCGGATGAGCCAGTCATCTAAGTAAGGGAAGACAAAAATCCCCAGGGTTCGTAGAAATGCAGCTACTACTCCCATGCATTTCGTGAATACCCTTGGTGCTGAAGCCAGACCAAAAGGAAGAACCCTGTATTGGAAATGCCTTCCCTTGAAAAGGAAACATAAACATTTCCTGTGATCTGGATGGATAAGAATGTGAGTGTATGCATCCTTTAAGTCTAGAGAGCAAAGCCAGTCCTGGCTTTGAAGGTATGGCAGAAGAGTTCCCAGAGAAATCATTTTGAATTTCTCTCGAAACAGATATTTGTTCAATTCTCTGAGGTCTAGAATGGGTCTGTGTCCTCCTGTTTTCTTTGGAATAAGAAAATAGGGGGAGTAGAACCCTGCACCCTGTTGAAGAATGGGTACTTCCTCTATTGCCCCTTGGGCAAGAAGTGTGGAGACCTCGTGATCTAGAAGATTGTCTGCAGAGGTTTGTGAATTGAACTGCTTTAGAACTGTAGGAGGGGGTAAGCTGTGAAAATGAAGTTTGTACCCCTCCCCTACAATGGACAAAGTCCAATCTTCTGCTGTTATCTGATGCCATCTGACAAAGTGGCATAACCTGCCGGGAATACTGGGGGGTTGAGGATCCCTCAGAGGCAGGAAGGCAAAGCTCTCTAGGAAGGAGTCAAAGCCCTTGAGGGGGCTGAACCTGGAAAGCTGGTTGACTCTCAGGCCTTTTGGTTTCTTTTGTTGTCTAGTTTGTCTCTTTTGGGAAACCTGACCTGGAGCTTGAGTTTGATGGGTATAGGAAGGATAAAACTTCCTCTTTTTGCTAAAAGAGGGTTTTTTATAAGGCTTTCTTTTGGCTGGAGTGGCTGTAGACTTTGACAATCTATCTAAGGTAGAATTGTCAGCATTTAACTCGTTAGCCTTCTCCTGCCAGTTCTTGCCGAAGAGATTCTCTCCCATGCAAAGAATGTTGCCTAACTTGTCCTGTACCCAAGTCTCCAAGTCTGATGCCTGTAGACAGGCAATTCGTCGTGCGCCAATGGCAATAGCAGAAGTTCTGCTGATGCATTCGAAGCAGTCAAAGGCTGCACGATTGACAAACTTGGAGACATCCTGAGCATGCTTAACCAGAGTAAGAAAGTCTTGTCTCTTATCTGGGAGAAATGGGCTCATAAGTTCCAAGTCTCCTGTGATTTCTTTGAGGAACATTCCCATATATAGGATATATGAGCTGACCCTAGCTGAAAACATGGAAGCTTGAAAGGTTCTGCGTCCAAAAGCATCCAGAGTCCTGCATTCACGACCTGGAGGATTGGATGCATGTCTTTTAGCACTTTTCATCCTACGCATGGCTGACTCCACTACCATTGAATGGTGTGGCAGCTGAGTCTTCTGAAATCCAGGACATGGTGGGACTCGATACATAGTATCAAATCTCCTAGAGTGAGGAGAAGTAGTCAGAGGTGTCTCCCACATTCTGAGCATCAAATTATGCAGAATTTCATGGATAGGCAGAGTAGCTGCCTCCTTAGGAGCTTTAGGATATTGGAGGATTTCCAATTCCTTTGCACTGGGTTCCTCTTCAGGAGCTACTGTGATTGAAAGACCTTTAGCCATATCACAGATGAAATCCTGAAATGACATGTCCTCTGGAGGAGACATTATGCGTTGGGGAGAAGAGGGATCTTCTAAGAGAAAACCTCTAGTGCCAGCAGAATTGTCAGAGTCTTCGGAATCGGAGGAATTGAAGTATTCCTGACCCTGATGCTCCTGCAAAGCACGATCCCGGTAACGATCGAAGTCGGTACCGAGGTGACCCGGTACCACTTTATCCACTCCAGCCAGAGGTGGAATGGGAAGGGTTACCATCGGGGCCGGTACCATCAGTACCGGCATCGTCGGTGTCGGTACCGGTGTCTGTACCGGTGTTGGTACTGGCATCGGTGTCGATGTCGGCACCGGTGCCCTTGGGACCACCAGTACTGCAGCTGAGAGAAGAGCTGCGATATTGCATTCAATAGCAAGAAATCTCTGGTCTATTGACACTGCCGATGCCTGGGTGTCGGTACCGGTAAGAACAGCTGGAACCCCTAAGCATGGCACAGGTAGTTCTTGCGAGGTTGAGGCCTCGAACATCCTGAAGCCCCATCGACGCTTTGGAAGCTGAAGCCTCCCACCGGGGCTGTTTTGCCAGTGTGGTTCCCTCAAGGGCAAAGCCAATGGCCTCTCGATGCTTAGCAGGAGAGCTACCCTTTGAGGACCGGCTTTTGTGTTTAGTTACCTGAGATCCAAGGGAGGAAGAAGAGGCCCTTGACGATGTCGATGCAATGGATCTGGCATCTGAAGAAAAGAGGGTACCGAGCTTTGCAGCCCGGTTTTGTCTTCCTCTTTTAGTCATCCCCATGCAGGAGAGACATTCAGTTGGAGAATGATCAGGTCCTAAACATTTTAGACACCAATCATGGGTGTCTGTGGCGGTACCATTTCCGTCACTCTTAGTACATTTTTTAAAACCACTAGTTGGCTTTTCCATGATTTTGGAAAAATGGGGCCTAATGCCCAAAATGGCGCCTAGCACTGAAAAGAAACACTGAAAGTCTAGGGTTTGTTTGGTTTTTTTTTTAGGAAAAGAAAAGAAAAGAACAGGCGGTACCGGTAGGCGTCGTGCAGTAGGGCAGACGTGACCACAAAAAAGAATTTTAAAGATGGAATTTTCTGCGGTGACAGGGAATAGGTCCTGTTGGCTCCGCGGAAAACAAAGAACTGAAGAGGGACAGTTGGAAAGGCGGGAAGGCAGCGCGCATGTGCTGAGGGATGCTCCCAAAAGCGTTCCTATTGGACGCTGGGGTGCATTCCCACGCGGGCTCCGTTGGTGCCGACGATACCCATATGTGAGGACTACATTCCTGCTTGTTCCTGGAGATATAACACTTATTAAAAGATGGCTGCTACACAGTACCCTGCTCTGTGCTTCTAAGGTAAGCTGTGACCAACTTCCTGGGTGATTAACAGTCCTTGCTTGGATAGAAGGAGTTTTTCAAAATGGCCTTTTGACCTGCCATCTGGCGTTAACATCTATTGAAAAAGGTGTTAACGCCAGGTGGCAGGTGGGTCAGTGTCACGGCAGGACATGCTAGGGAGATAAAGTTCCTAGATGACATAAATGACTGCTTCTTGGAGCAGCTGGTTCATGAACTGACCAGAGGGAAGCCATATTTTTATTTTATTTTATTTATTTAACACTTCTTTTATACTGTGCTATTTCTCATCAGTGCGGTTTACATTGAACATTAAACACTTGGACATACATTTTGTCCTACATTTACATAAAACAGGGATATAACATGGAATTAACTGGGGAAACTATATACATATGAGAATTTAGTATCAAACAAAATAGGGTTATAACATGGAGTTAACTGAGAAACTATATACATATGAGAATTTAGCTTAAAGAATATCGGGTTGAATCAAACAGGTTTTACAATCAGGGTCAAATTGCAGCATTTTTTACTCTGCTGGTGAAGAATAGTTAAAGTGCAGTAATATTATACTGGATTATGGACTGATTGCAGATCTGGTATGCCTTTGTTCTCAAGTGACATAGTTGGGTGAGTGTCGGGGGGGAGATCATCTGTCTGTGTAAAGTGTAAGAGGAACAGGTGATGTTTAAGGGCCTTTCTAAATTGCATGAGGTCTCTGATTGCCCTTATGCTAGAAGGGAGTTCGTTCCAACACCTGGGGGCATGGTTTGCAAATGCTCTGTTGATGGTTGACTGGTTACATTTTATGGATTCGCTTGGTATCACTAGAGTATTTTCCGTAAGTGCTCTTCTGGATCTGTTGTTGGGGGTGTGAATGAGCAGATCGACAATTGAGGGTGATATTTTATTGAATGCCTTGAAGGTAATGAGGAGAGTCTTATAAAGGATTCTGGATCTTATTGGGAGCCAGTGAAGCTCTTTTAATATAGGTAAAATGTGATCCCTCATGGATGCTCCGCACAGGACACGCGCCGCTGCGTTCATGGCCATCTGTAGTGGATTCAGGGTGTTTTTTGGGAGACCTTGTAGTATTATATTCGCATAATCAAAGTGAGGTGTCACTAAGGCTTGGAAAACAGTTCGGAAGTCTTCAGTTTCCATCATGGGTCTGAGGTGGCGGAGGGTTTTGATTTTGAAGTAAATAGATTTTACTGTGCGTTTGATATGATCTTTGAAGTCCAAGTGTTGGTCTAATATCACCCCTAGATAGCGTATGTTGGATTTGACCGGAAGTTCTGCATCTCTGACTTTATATTGGACCTTGTCCTTAGTGGAACACCAGATCTGGTGCAAGAGATAAAGGTGTTGGGGCCACTTGGCAATAGTAATCATAGCATGATCGCGTTTGATTTAATTAGTGGAGGAGGAATGGTAAGGAAATCCACAGTACTACCTTTAACTTTCGAAAGGGAGACTATGATAAAATGAGGAAAATAGTTAAGAAAAAACTAAAAGGAGCAGTTGCAAAGGTTAAAGACTTACATCAAGCTTGGGTGGTATTTAAAAAAATACTAGCTTGGAAGCCCAGATCAGCTGTATTCCACACTTTAAGAAAAGTGGAAGGAAGTCCAAAAAACTGCCAGCATGGTTTAAAGGTGAGGTCTGAGAAGCTGTTACCAAAAAAGCATCTTTCAGGAAATGGAAAAAAAGAGCCAAATGACGTAAAACTGGAAACAGCACAAGCACTGGTAAGTTAAATGCAAGGCACTGATAAGGCAGGCAAAGGGAGAATTTGAGAAGAAGCTTGCTGCAGAAGCAAAAACGCGTAATAAAGACTTTTTCAAGTACATTCGTAGCAAAAAACCTGTGAGAGTCAGTTGGTCCATTTGATGATAGAGGGGTTAAAGGGGCACTAAGAGGCGACAAGGCGATAGCGGAGAGACTGAATGAATTCTTTGTTTCGGTCTTTACTGAGGAAGATGTAGGGATGTTACCCATGACTAAAGTGGTATTTAAAGGTGAGGAAGAATTGAAGGAAATATCGATACATCGGGAAGATGTATTACAACTATTTGATAAACTGAAGAGTGGCAAATCACCTGGACCGGATGGTATACATCAAAGGGTGTCAAAAGAACTGAAATATGAGATTGCAGACCTGCTATTAGTAATCTGTGAACTATCATTAAAATCATCTGTAATACCTGAAGATTGGAGGATGGCCAACATAACGCCAATTTTTAAAAAGGGTTCCAGGGGTGATCCGGGAAACTACAGACTGGTCAGCCTGATGTCAGTACCGGGAAAAATGGTAGAAACCATCATAAAGAAGAAAATTGCTGAACATGTAGATAGTCATGGCTTAATGGGAGACAGCCAACATGGCTTTAGACAAGGAAGATTTTGTCTTACTAATCTGTTGTTTTTTTGAAGATGTGAATAAACAGGTAGACAAAGATGAGTCGACTGATATAGTGTATTTGGACTTTCAGAAAGCCTTTGACAAGGTCCCTCATCAGAGACTTTTGGCATAACTAAAGAGTCATGGGATAGGAGGCAATGTACTATTGTGGATCAGGAACTGGTTAAAAGATAGAAAACAGAGGGTAGGGCTAAATGGTCAATTTTCCCAATAGAGAAAGGTGAATAGTGATGTACCCCAGAGATCTGTGCTGGATCTGCTGCTTTTTGCCATATTCATAAATGACCCAGAAAAGGGAATAACGAGTGAGGTTATCAAATTTGCAGATGACACAAAACTATTTAAAGTTGTTAAAACCCATGACGATTGTGGAAAATTGCAAGAGGATCTTGATAAATTGGAAGACTGGGCATCAAAATGGCAGATGAAATTTACTGTGGACAAGTGCAAAGTTATGCACCTAGGGAAGAACAACCCAAACTTTGGTTACACGATGCAAGGTTCCACATTAGGAACCACCAACCAGGAAAAAGATTTAGGCATCATTGTGGATAACATGTTAAAACCCTCCGCCCAGTGTTCAGCGGCGGCCAAGAGAGCAAATAGAATGCTAGGTATCATAAGGAAAGGAATGGAAAATAAAACTAAGGATATTATAATGCCTCCATATCATTCCATGGTGAGACCACACCTTGAACATTGTGTGCAATTCTGGTCGCCGTATCTTAAAAAGGATATAGCATTATTAGAAAAGGTTCAGAGAAGAACCACCAAAATGTTAAAGGGGATGGAAGGATACCCCTATGAAGAAAGGCTAAAAAGGTTAGGGCTCTTTAACCTACATAAGAGCATAAGATATGCAATACTGGGTCGGACCAAGGTCCATCAAGCCCAGTATCCCGTTTCCAACAGTGGCCAATCTAGGTCATACGTACCTAGCAGTTTCCCCAAAAGACACAGGTTTCACCTGGAAAAGAGACAGCTGAGGGGAGATATGATAGAAGTCTATAAATTAATGAACGGAGTGGAACGGGTATACGTAGATCGATTGTTTATGTCATCAGTATATAGAAAGACTACGGGACATGCAATGAAACTACAGGGTAAACTATTCAAGACAAATAAGAGAAAATATTTTTTCACTCAGCGTGTAATCAAACTCTGGAATTTCTAACCGGAGGATGTAGTAAAAGCTGTTAGTGTAACTGGGTTTAAAAAAAAGTTTGGACAAGTTCCTGGAGGAAAGATCCATAAACCATTATTAAAAAGGGACCCAGGATATCACTGCTTGACCCAATAGAAGCATTGTGGAAACTGTCTTTTGGGGAAACTGCTAGGTACTGTCATGCAGCGAGGGCTGATGAGAGCCCAGGTGAGAGAAAAGAAGGTGTTTTTCACAGAGAAAAAGACTTGCAATATTCCCAGGAACCAGCTAGAGGGAGCAAGAGTGTCTTCAGGGAGACTGAAGAGCCACACCCAGCTGGTCACGAGGAAATGCCAACCAGCTTCCAATCCTCTAGAGCAGGAGGGCTTCATAAGGGGAGTGTGGAAGACTGGAAGAGAGGAAGGAGAAGAGGCAGAAGGAGTACCGGCAGCCTCGGAGATAGAAGCACCAGCAGAAACAGCAGCCCAAGCAGAAGCAAGGGGAGAATCACTGGCAGCACCGAGAGAGAGAGGTGGAAGTGGAAACCTGACTACTCTAGTGCTAGAGGATTCCCAGGAGGGAGAGGTGATTCCTCAGGAGCTGAGGAAGGACCTAAGGAGGTGTCAGCTCAAGCCAAACCGAGAGCTGTTTGCCCTCAGAGGCAAAAGCCCTGCTGTAACTGCAACCTTAAGCCAAACAAGAATCAGCTGGAGAAGCCAAGCCACACTGAGTCAGAAAGCCAGAAACTGGGCTTGTACAGAGGCAGACCTTCACCAGGAGAAGGAAGTCAAAGGCTACAGGGTAAGCCTAACCGTCATAGAAAAGGATTTCACCAAGCTGCTGCCTGGGAAAGGCAGGCAGTGGAAGAAAGCCGTTTACTGGAGGATTGCTGCCATACAAGGTATGAGAAATGTATGCCTAATAAGAAAGTTGTGAATATTAAAAGCTATGATAAAGCTGCTATAAAGCCTCTAAGGAGAGAGGGTACTTTAAAGCCTAACACAGCAAGTGGCCGACACCCTAGGCTAGGCCAAGGGCATTGGAAGCTGCTTCAGAAAATATACAAAACCCCTGAATGTGTTTTACAAGAAACCAGGGATATAGAATCAGAGCTTTCAGATACGGAACTGGCAGGAGATTTATCTGACCACGAGATGGACTGTACACTTTGCATTTCTGAAAGTTTAGAGTCACTGCCAGACTTGTGATTGGGTGAATTGCCAGCAGAGCATTCTTTATTTGTTTGAGCACCTCCATTCCTGTGACGTATAACAGTTTTTGCTTTGAACCCTGAGTTTGTTTTCTACCTGAGTTAAGGACATTTGCTTTAAAGTTGTAACCCACTATTTAGAACCACTGTGAAAAAGGGAAATAAAAGCCTTATTAATTCCCACCACTCAGCTTGATTGTTTCATTGAAGATTGGAGCTAAAGCAACTACAAGGACCAAGAGCCATTTGGACCTTTAGAAGACTCTCCAATCTTAACCTTATATTTTTGTGTCCCACCTGCCCTGGCGTCCACTGGCCACCAGGGAAGTGTTGCTGGCAGTACATATGACCTAGATTGGCCACTATTGGAAACAGGATACTGGGCTTGATGGACCTTGGTCTGACCCAGTATGGCATATCTTATGTTCTTATCTTTGAGGCCTGGTGCAAACATAGATAGGTACAATGTACAACTGCCTCCATTCCAGACATCCTAGCGTTCTTGTAGGCTGGCTTCGATAAGGGCCTAGTGGCCAGCTCCTTGTGGGTACAAGTGGCGGTAATTGCTTGTTACCAGGGCAAAGTTCAGAAGGTGCCACTGGGAACGCATCCAGATATAGTGTGTTTCCTGAAGGTGGTAGCCCAACTTCCTTCTCCACAGAAGATGGTGGTTCCTCCGTGGGATCTTAACTTGGTTTTAGCAATGCTGATTAGAGAGCCCTTTGAGCCTTTGGGCAGGGCTTCACTGAAGGATTTAATTCTCAAGATGGTATTTCTGGTTGCTATTTGCTCCACACGCAGGATTTTGGAACTGCAAGCCTTATCGTGCCAGGAGCCATTCCTCGTGTTCTCTAGGGAGAAGGTAGTTCTTCGGCCAGTACCTTCATTCCTGCCTAAGGTGGTGTCAGTATTTCATGTAAATCAATCAGTTTCCCTCCCGGTCCTGCGGGGGTCTGGGGTGATGATGACAACCCTCTGTCACTCTTGTTAGATGTTCGAAGAGTCCTCAAGCATTATTTGAATGAGAAAGCGCCCTTCCATAAGTTGGATCGCCTGTTTGTGCTGTTTGGGGGTCCACGCAGAGGTGTGGCGGCGGCCAAGACCTCTATTTCCAGATGGATACGTGAAGAAATTGCTTCGGCCTACATCTTGAAGGAATATCAGGTTGTGAGAGGTTTGCGGGCGTATTCTATGAGGGCTCATGGGCCGAGTATAGCTTGGTGCCACCAATAGAGATTTATTAGGCGGTAACCTGGTCTTTGCTTCATACTTTTGCTAAGCATTATCGCCTGGATCTTCAGGCAGCTCAGGATGCCTGTTTTGGTTCAGCAGTGCTTCAGGCCAGTGTGGCAGGTTCCCCCCATTAAGTTAACTGCTCTATTACATCCCAGAGGTCGGGACTGGACTGGAGGGATGATAAGGGAAATTAAATTAGACTTACCTGCTAATTGTTGTTCCTTGAAGAACTCTAGTCCAGTCCCAGATTTCACCCGGGTTCTGGGGCTGGCAATTGGCACAGTTTGTTTTCCAGTGTTCTGGGAAATGCGAGTACCATGGAATCAAAGTCCCGGGGTTTTCGGCACTTGGGGCAGACCGGGAGAGCTGCCGGTCTATTGCTCCGAGCTCAGCGTTGTTGTCCTGGGATTTCTTCAAGTAAGCCTCCTCTCCTGGGGGGAGAAGCGTTCTTCTTTGGGTGGGGGGGGGGGGGGGCGTTAGTTTATGTAAGTGTAGAATTGCTAATGTCTGTTTAACTACTTATTTGTTGCTCCTGTGAGTCTGCTTTGTCAATAGATTAGTGGAGGCTGGTGTGCGGTACCAGCTGTATTAGTACTGGTGTCATCAAAAGGATGACATGCTCAGTCTCCAAGCTGATGGAAGAGGCACACTACCCAGAGGTCGGTACTGGACTGGAGTTCCTCAAGGAACAACAATTAGCAGGTAAGTCTAATTTCATTTTTTTCTCCCCTGCAATGACTGAGGAACTTGTGATAGTAAGAAATTCTTTAGCCATCTTACAGGTCAATATTCAGCCACCGTGATCAGTGCTTTTTTTTTTTTTTTTTTTAATGCTGGCCATGTCGTTAAATGCAATACATGCATTCAGTATCACTACCAGATAGCAGGTGGCGCTGAATATGCATATACGATGGTTCGCACTGTAGTTATGGAGGCAGTGTGATAGTGGAGGAAAACCAGGGTTCAGATCCCACTGCTGCTCCTTGTGATCTTGGATACATCTTTTAACCCTCCATTGGCTGATGTACAAACTTAGATTGTAAGCCTTGCGAAGACAGGAAAATACCTGTTGTGCTTGAATGGAATTCACCTTTAACTTCTGAGAAAAGGCCTGAGCTAAATTAAATCCCTTTTCAGTCTACTACCTGGATAAGTTAGGACAGTTTTTTTGCTATCCGGATAAACTGTTCAGATAAAAGGCTGTCATAAGTGATCCAAATGATTTATCTGGATAGCGGATGAAATTCAGTGACAGCAGTTATCCTAGGTTTATTTGAATAATTGGCCAAATATTGCTGGTATCTGGATAATGCCCAGATCATCCATGTTCACTCACACCGCCCCCCTCCCCCCCCCCCCCCCCCACAGCACTACATAGATAGTGCTGGGGAAATCAGTAATCATTTTTAGCGGCACTTATGCAGATAACAGGTGCTGCTCTCTGGATAATTACTTTTAAATATCAGACCCTAGTGTTTATGAAATACTTCCACTGAATGAAGGATTCTACCATGAACAAAGAACATGGCTTATGCTCCTAAGCAGAGGTAGAGCGTGAAATACTAAGTTACCATAATTTCCCCTTCTGTGCTTTGGGAGGGGATAAAGAATTGTTACTTTGCTGAGTTGATCATGATTACAACAATCTGAATCCTAAGTAGCTGATTGCCCTAAAAACTGGGGAGAGGGTGAATCATTTTTGAGTGATTTAAAAAAGAACACAGAAAAGGCTTTCATACGGTATCTCCTGGGAAACCTTTGATAAAGCAGGCCTATAGAGTGCTACAAAAACACATCTGGTACTGCAAACATTCATAACAATTTTTACTGACAAAACCGTTCGACTGTTCAGTTTTAGTCTCAAAAGACTATCCTGTCACTAGCTGACCCCTAGTGGTCACTACTAGAATATACTCAATACTTGGAAAGTAAATAAACATGAGATTGTTAACGCGAATCTCTAACACCCTGTTCAACCCCAACATAATAAGTGAAAATTGCTATAATAATTACAAATTGCTTCAGCCAACCTTTTCACAGGATGCTCAAGGCAACTTACACAGCTTAAGCATGTGATTTGCCATAAAAGATGAAAGAAACTCTGCAGCAAAATAAATTACATTTCTTAAGAATGTGCTTCTAGAAGCTTTGCTTGAAGATAGTAACTAAAACTTTTCATTGTGACATATCACATGTACAATGTCGTCATTCCAATTCATTATTGCATAACACTGGGGTCATTATTCAGAAAGGCAAAATTAGACCTACCTGCTAATTGCTTTCCTTGAGTCCCTCCAGGCCAGTCCAGTACGTATGGGTTTTCTCCACCCACCAGCAAATGAGGACTGACTATGACAGAATTCTAATGTCACCTTACAAGAGTTCCCCCTTCAGCTCCAGAATCCAGTCTCCCACTGACAAAGCAGAGTTCCAAAAAAAAAAAAACCCCACCGTTGCCCAACAGAACACTGAAAACATTAAATAGCAAAAATTACATTAAATTGCAGAAGATTCCTTCTTAGTAAAACTGAGACCCACCACCTGAAGTACATAGGGAAGAAACGTCAACAACATGCTGACCAAAACTATATACATCACATGGCCACTGACTAACCCTAGGAGAAACCCAAGCAAAGGAACTCCAGTTGTGCTGTATCTGTGAACATGGCCAAGTCGCTTAATAGGACTTTGGATACCAGAATCTGCACCTAGGTCAACTGACTTGCCCTAGCACTGGAGTTGTGCTACCAAGAAACATCGATAAACCGGGCAGGTCCTGGACTGGCCTGGAAGGACTCAAGGAAAGACAATTAGCAGGTAAGATCTAATTTTGCCTTCCTAATCGTCCCTTCAGGCCAGTGCAGCACATATGGGACGTTCCAGAGCAGTACCTAAGAATGGGCAGGACCGGCACCCATTCTTAGGCCCCGAAATGTGCATCGCACATAGCTTGTACATCCAGACAATAATGCCAAGTAAACGTATGCTACAACGACCACGTTGCCATCCTGCAAATATTTGCCAGTGGCACCAGACTGTACTCCGCCCAGGAAGCTACCTGTGATCTGGTAGAATGAACTCTAAGCCCCACTGGAACCACTTGGCCCCGATTCAGGTAAGCGACTGAGATGGTCTGCTTGACGCAGTGCACAATGGAGGCTTTAGAGGCTGCCTCTCCTCTATGAGGGCCACCAAACAACAGAAATAAGTGGTCTGACTTGCGGAAGGACTCTGTCCACTTGAGATAGCACCGCAACACCCTCCTCAGTTCCAGTAGGTGCAGTTGATGTTCCTCTGCCGACTCACCCCGGCTGAAAAAAACACCGGTAAGGAAACCTCCTGATTTAAATGAAATCAAGATACCACTTTTGGCAGGAAGGAGGGCACTGGACGCAACACTACCTTCTCGGATGATAAATGCAAAAAAGGTCTTCTGCAAGAGGGGACCGAACAAATTGCTACCAGAAACACCGCCTTTAGAGTAAGGTCCTTCAGTGAAGCTCTCAAGAGTGGTTCAAATGGTGCCCACATCAGAGCAGCCAACAGTACAGGATGGCCCAAAAAAAGTGAGAACATCTCATAAATTAAAAGCTTAAATAGTTTACTTATTTACCTTTTTTAGCTATATAACATCTTTATTTCGACAATTTCCGGTCGCCATCTTTTTTTTTTTTAATTTGTCAACCGTTTACATCTATCTTTTTGAATTTTTAAATAACTTATATGCTACGAGATGTTCTCAGTTTTTTTGGGCCACCCTGTATATTAAGGTCCCAAGGAGGCACTACCATCCAGAAAGGGGGTCAAACCTGTTTCACTGCCTTAAGGAACCAAATTACATCCAGATGGGCCACCAAAGACTGCCCCTGCAGTGTTTCTCTGTAACAAGAAAGGGAAGCCAGCTGGACCTTCAAGGAATTGAGAGCCAAGCCCTTCTCCAGGCCATGCTGTAAGAAAAACAAGATGTCTGGAAGAGAACTCGAGAATGGATGAATGCCCCTCGACGAACACCAAACATACACCAGACTCACGTGTAAGCCAAGGATGCTGAATTTTTCTTTGCCTTCAACATGGTAGAAATGACTGCCGGGCATAACCTCTCCACCTCAAGTGCGCACGCTCAAGAGCCAAGCCATAAGCGAGAATCGATCCACCTGCGGCATTAGTATAAGCCCCTGTGACTGCAGGTTGATTCTGTGGGCAGCTGCCATGGCTAGTCGATCAGAAGGCAAATGAGGTCCACATACCAGGGCCTCTGTGGCCAGTCCCATGGCAGAAAGACATAACAGCAGACCCTCCAATGACCAAGCCTCTGCCAGAGTGTCAAGATCTTCTGACATATGCTCCCTGCACTGACTGTTAAACTGGCTCGCCTTGGCATTGATTAGGGAAGCCATAAGGTCCATCATTGGTTCTTTCCAGCAGACTGATCTCGTGATAGACTGCCTCACTCAGCTCCCATTGTCCTGGATCCAAGTGATGCTAGCTGAAGAAATCCGCTTGCACGCTGTCTTTTCCTGCTATGTGTGTTGTAGATTGAGCTGTCAGATGCCTCTCTGCCCACTGCAGGAGGGGATGAATCTCCTCCACCAGGGTCACACTGCCCATGCCCTCCTGCCTGTTGATATACGCCACTGTGGTTGCATTGTCTGAGCAGACCCTCATTGCTTTCCAGACAAGCAAGGGTTGGCAGCACTGTAGGGCCAGAAAGACCGCTCGACCAAGCACTTTTCTGTGGGGACCACAAGCCCTGTGTAACCTGTGATAGTCAATAAGCACCCCACCTGGTGAGGCTGGCATCCATCGTTACGAGGATCCATTGCGGATGTTCCAACGGAACTCTGGCTGTGAGGTGCTCGGTCTGCTTCCACCAGACTAGACTCCTTCTGACCTCTGCCGGACACTGTAATCTTCGAGACAAGGGATGATGCTTTGGGGATCAGCGCGAGAGGAGTGCTTGCTGTAGAAGTCTCATGTGGGCCCTGGCCAATGGCACGAGGTTCAGGGCTGCCACCATCGACCCCCAACAACTGGAGATAGTGCCATGCTGTTGGCTCCTGAATGTCCAGAAACCTCTGCACCTGTCCCTGAATCTTTTGTACCCTGTACCCCGGAAGTGACACTACCCCCTTTCCGTATGTCGAACAACGTTCCAAGGTAGACCAGGCTTTTGACCGGCTTCAGCTTGCTTTGGGCTGAGTTGACCACCTCATCCCAGCTCTTGCAGAAAATCCACCACCCGCAGTGTGGAAGAGAGACTCTTGGTTGCCAATTTTGCTCTGATGAGCCAGATGTCCAGACAGGGATGCACCAGAATGCCCTCTTGATGCAGGGCCGCCGCCACCACCACCATGACCTTGGTAAAGGTACAGGGGCTGTCAACAGACCAAAAGGCAGGGCCCAGAACTGAAAATGTCCCATAGGCATAGCAAAATGTAGGAAATGCTGATGCTTCAGCCGGATAGGAATATGCAGATAGGCTTCCGTGAGATTGAGGGCAGACAGAAATTCACCCTGGCACACCACCACCACAATGACCTATCATAAGGTTTCCATGCGAAAATGCAGAACCCTGAGGGCTAAGTTGACCTGTTTGAGGTTGAGGATAGGTCAAAAAGTTCCCTCTTTCTTGGGCACCACAAAATAGATGGAGTATCGACCTAATCCACATTGGTCTTGTGTTACTGAGACCACCGCTTTGAAATGCAACAATTGCTTCAACATCTCCTTGACCCGTGCTTTCTCCAGAGCCTTGCAGGGTGACTGGACGAAAGCATCAGCAAGGGGCCATGCAAACTCCAGCATGTATCCTTCCCGCATTATCTCCAGTACCCACTGGTCAGTTATGATACCGGCCCAGAGGGAATAAAACCATTGTAACTAACCGCCGACTGCAACCATTTCTGCCTAGGCTGTCCTGACATCGAGTTCTCTTGGCGGAGACTTGCAGGGCTGAGTATTAACCCTGACTTGAACCCCTATAGCCCTGAAAGGGTTTCCCCTGGCTACCATAATGCTCTCTTTGGTTTAGAGCGAATGGCTGGCCCGAAACCTCTGGAAATCCTAAGGCTGACCCCGTGACGGAGCCCCCTGTTTCAAGCTCTTTGGATGATCTTCCGGTAAGTGGCCTCCTTTTGAATCGTCTAGGTCTTTGATCAACTTATCCAGCGCCTCTCCAAACAGCAACTTACCTCTGAAAGGGAATTTACCGAGCCTGGACTTTGAAGAGGCATCTGCTGACCAATTGAGCAGTCACAGAAAACGGCAGGCTGCAACAATCGAGGCCATGGTCTTGGTGTGGGTCCTTGTCTAAGTCGTAGAAGGCATCTGCCAAGTATGCTGAAGCCAACTCCAGCTTTGCGCCCTCCAATGCTGCCTATCCCTGCAGATCATGTGGCGCTAACCCCTGAATCCAGCGGATTGAAGCTCTAGACACATAAGCCCCGCAGATAGCGGCGCACAGTATCAAGGCACTGGTATCAAAAGCCTGCTTCAGAAGCAACTCTAGCTGGAGATCCTTGAGGGCAGTGCCACCCTCCTCCAGAATGTTGGTCTTCTTTGTTACTGCTGAGACCACAGCATCCACCTCTGGCATGCGCAGGAGGTCTCTCTTCTCCTGCGGTATAGGGTATAAGCAGCCAATCGTCCTGCTACCTGTAGCGTAGCCTCAGGAAACCGCCATTCTGAATCAATGATCTTTCTGATGACCCTATGGACTGGAAAGCACACCTGGGACCCCTTGCAACCCTGAAGCAAAGGATCTTCCATGGGTTCATTCACCAACGTAAGTGGGGGCACAATAATTAATGCTGCCAAAGAATGTTTAATGAGAGACGACAATTCCTCCCTGTGAAACATCCTAACTACATTTGGATCTTCTCCTGAAGGAATTTCACCCTCCTCTAAAGCTGTGCCTCCAAGTTCATCACAGAGGTCCGAGAGACCCTTTCCGAGCTCCTCCGAAGTCTGGGATTGCGAAGAGTCCTGAGCCAGGAAAGTATCAGGATCCTCTCTAGCTCTCTTAACCGGAGGAGTTCTATTTTCAGGTTCACCCTCCTGCAAGGAATCCAAGGCCGAGATCTGAGATGTTTTGTCCCCTGACAGCACAGTTTGCTTGCATTTGAAACAGTAAGCCTTATGCAAGGCTTAAATGAAATCTGGTGAAAAAAAGGCTCCAATACCTCAAGAACATGTGTTTTAGGCTCTGGAGAAGCTAATGTGTGTTTCCTGCTTTATGCTTTTCCTCTTGCCTTGCTTTCCTAAGTGAGGCAGTGAAATGGCTGCTGGAGTAGAACAGCTGCGCTTCCCGCCAAAACCACTGCCTCCTCCAGATGTCCCGAATTGACCGCTGGAACCAGTCAGAAACCGTGGCAGGAGGTTCAAATAGACCTTTATTGATCCACGGATAAGATGCGCCAAACCCAACACAGGCCGTGTTTCGTACACCACTTCCTCAGGGGTTATAGGCTCACTACAAATATACATACACATGAAAACAACAGCAAAAAGAAATTGTTGTGTAAACATGGATACCAAAAGACATATCATATTATACCACATTAAAAAATATATCATATTATACCACATTAAAAATTATATATATATACAACTAAGATAATCCATTAAAAAAATTTTTGAAAATAAACTGAGTATAAAAATGTACAACTAAAACACTTTAATAATGAACCAATAATAAATAACTTAAAAAATTAAAAATTAAAAAAACATAAAAAAACTCATAATGCGATAACTCACTTGCTAAAACTAAAAAACAACATCAAGAGTATCTATAATGATGTTAATAATAACGATAATAACAATGAAATATAATAAAGAAAGGTGGGTCAACTATATATATATGTTCATAAATCCACTTGACTATAACCACAAAAACAAAAATAAAAGGAGAAAAAGGAGAAACGGAGGAGGAGGAGGACTCAAAAAACATAAATTGTTAGTGCCAATGTCCAAAATAAATTAAAACATAATGAATAAAATTAAAATGTAAAAATATTAATTTAATAAAATTAAATAATTTGAGAAAATTTTTTATAATAAATATATTAAAAATAAAAATAAAATATATATGGATGTACTTACATTTATATATAAAAAAAATATATATAAAATATAAATAAAAATTACACACATACAATGTATAATAAAATTATACTATAAAAACTTTAAAAGCGAATTACACAAATAGAAAATTTAAAAACATAATAAATAAATAAATAATGATACGACCTACCACTGCACCAAACTAAATTCAGAGAAACCTTTTGTAGAGCAGAGGCACGGATAGCACCGGCCTCTGGTGCACGATGCAATTATGATCGTGTGTGAAAAAACTAAACAAATAAACAAATAAGTAAAATCAATAAATAATTTAAACATTGGCAAAGACAATATAAATGAAATTAAATTAAATTTATCTTTCAAAGGAATCATAAACTAAAGAGCATCATAGAACGGGGAGAGCCCAGTATCCAACTAACTAGATTGTGTTCAACCAATTTGGTGCTATAATACAAAACTACGTGCTCTGCTGTCGTTAGAGAGACTGATGGTTGTGATGCGAAAAATGTAAAATGTGTCCTAATGAAATGATATTATTAATGCCTTAAATAAAAAACAAAAATGTTTGGTGGTTTTACCAAAACTGATTATTTAAAACGTGCAAACTGCCGTAGGTAAGTAGCCAACACTTTAAAATTCAAACACGGGGCGCGGGAGATATATAGGTGGGGGATGAGAAAAAATTTTTCTCTCGTATTCTATGTATTAAAGACTAACCTATAGTAATATTATTGGCACTAAAAATGCTACTAATGGAATACATGTTGGAGAATAACTTTTGCCGTGAAGAGTGCAGGATCGTGACAACAACGGCGGAGTACAGTGAAAACAAAAACTTTCATGCAATGCTGAAATGTTTTAGCGTAGAAAAATGTTAAACCCGCTCTATCTAATAAAGGTCATTGTTCTTGTGACAGGATTATATATAAAAGTGAGAACCCTGTGTACCGAAAAACATTAAAGAGATGGGTCGCCATCCACTGAAGGCACAATGATGGATGTGAATGAAAGCGTGTGCTTGCCCCGTGTCTCCGTTGTTTTGAGGGAAGCCGTGCCAGTCAAAAAACTAATAACTTGCCCCTGTCACCTATAAAAATATCGCATATGATAAGTTGTCCCACCTAAGGAATCGCCATAAGACAGACGCCGAGTACTGATATCGTTGTTAAAACTACACGTATATACTTCTTTTAAAACGCCATTTCTGGCGGGAAAACCGGAGGCATTCAATCCTGGACAGTCACCATGTTGGGAGTACTGTTAAAAAAGTTTACTGCAACAAATAGCGTACTAGTCTCTTATACCCGTTATTTTTAGGGGACAAATTAAAAACAATAATACATTAACAATTGTAAAACACCCCTATAGCCCTTGAAGACATACCGCATATAATCGGTTATCCAAACCTGAAGTACACTCGTAACCATCATGAAACCAGGCACCTCGCACTGATTATAGCCTTACAGTCAGACTGCACATGCGTGCTTCTTTTAAAGCGCTATTTTTGGCGGGAAAAAAAGGCTTTTAAAACTCAACTTGTCAGCTCTTTGTTATATAAAAGATTTGCACTGCCCAAAGGAAATTTTGAAAAAATGGGGGATGACATATAAATAAAATTATAAACGATAATATTAAGAACCCCTAAAAAGACAAAAAATGAACCTAAATAATTAATTGATTAAAATATGAAACCTATTAACACATAAAGTAGACATATTCAAAAATAAATAAATAATCAATAATTCCAATTCTGAGTGTAATAATAATAAATAATACTTAAAAAACATTTTGTTAAAAAAATATATATTTAAAACAAAAATTTGTTAAATTAAACAAAAATTTGTTCTAAGTTACGGATTCATTGGACGTTGGAGGTATATCAAGAACAGCATATTAAAAAAAAAAATAATAAATAATAATTATAAAAAATTGTTATAAAAAATTATAAAAAATTGTAAAAAAAGGGGGGAATAAAAACACACCTAACCCGACTACAAAAACACTGATAAATCTTGATCCATGTTTAATCCATGTGGTACCATGGAATTTAACAAGAAAATGTATTTTTGTTCTAACCTTGCTGTAGTTTTGACTAAATCTCCCCCTCTCCAGTTCAATTGTATTTTTTTCAAAACAAAGAATTTTATGTCAGCCAAAGTATGTCCCATATCTAGCCAATGCTGTACAATGGGTTTGTCGATTAATTTTCTTCGTACGCAACTTTTGTGTTCCACTATACGTGTCCGTATGCAACGGTTGGTCCTGCCTACGTAAAGTTTACCACAAGGGCACTGTATCACATATATTACATTTGCTGTTGCGCAATTCGAAAAATCATTAATGTGAAACTTTTTATGAGTATCTGGATGCATAAAAAAACCCCTTACGGGCAAAACATTAAGACATACCGAACAGTGACCACACTGAAATTGGCCCTTAAATTTGGATAATCTCTTACGTTCGGTAAAAGCTGACGGGACCAACAAATTCTTAAGGTTAACATTCCTTTTGTGGGCAACAATGAGAGAGGTGTCATGAAAACCAGGGAGCGACTGGATAAGGTGCCATTCTTTTTTGAGAATGTGTACTATCCTCCGCGATTGTAGAGAATATAACAGGGGGCAAACTATTGTGGATTGTTGGTTGACCTTTCGTGTTTGAAGTAAATTGTCACGCGGCTCTCTTCGTGCTCTCGTGTAGGCAGCTTCAATGCAACGGGATGGATATTGTCGTGTTTTAAAACCGCTGGGACAGATCTTGTGCATGCCGTTCAAAATCTTGTGCAGTGGAGCATACTCTTTTGACTCGGAGAAATTGCCCTACAGGTAAATTGGTCTTAAGAGAGGGATTGTGAAAACTTGTATAATGGAGGAATTGGTTTTTGTCTGTGGGTTTTCTATACAATGATGTGGTGAGCAGGCCTTCATTTTTTTGAACAAGGAGGTCTAGGAATGAAATCCGTGAGGGATCATATGTGAGCTGGAACCTAAGATTGTTATCTAGGCTATTAATCCAACCATTGAACTCTGAAAGCAAATTAAACGAGCCCTTCCACAGGATGAAAATATCGTCAATGTACCTGATCCAGAGTAGTACCTCATTCATAAATGGGTGTTGCCTCAAGAAGTCTTTCTCAAACTGATACATGTAGAGATTGGCAATATCAGGAGCCATGGAGGACCCCATGGCTACCCCCTTTATCTGCTGATAAAAGAGATCCCGAAAACAGAAGTAATTTTTGCACATTGCAAGTTCCGCAAGTGTTAAAAGAAAACTAGTAGGAATACGTTTGTGATCTTGTCTGACTGTTAAAAAGTCCTCAATAACCTTTAAGGCCCCATCTTGTGGGATATTCGTGTACAATGATTCCACGTCTAGTGTGACCAAAAGCACGTCATCTCCCAAACCACTAAAGGTAGAGAAAATCTCTATAGCGTGAGAGGAATCACGTATATATGACTCCATTTGCATAACAAAGGGCCGCAGAATGACATCAATTAACTGTGAGAGTGGTTCCAGGAGAGAACCTATCGCAGACACAATAGGTCTGCCAGGAGGTTTTTCTAAAGATTTATGTATTTTCGGGATAATGTATATTGTGGGGATTACCGGTTTATCCACTATGAGAAACTCTTTTTCTTTTTTGGTGATGTGCCCTATTTCATATGCGTTGAGAACCAAATTGTCAATATAGCGCTTAAGTACCTCTGTGGGATCACTATCTAACCTCTGATAGAACTTTCTATCACTGAGTTGTCGATTAACCTCTTCCACGTACATATCTTTATCCAAGACCACTATGGCGCCTCCCTTATCAGCCGGTTTTATAATTATAGTGGAATTTTCTTGTAAGGATTTGATGGCTCGCTTTTCGCCTACTGTTAGGTTGTGGTATGGTAACTTGCCATTCTCATCTATTGCTTCTATTTGTTGCAAAACAATAAGTTCAAAAGCTTCAATAAGAGGGTCTGTCTGGGGGGGTGGCACCCATTTCGATTTTTTAGTAATGACAGATATATCTGCAGAGGGTGTTGTTTGAGTGCTAAAAAAATGCTGAATGCGTATTTTCCTAAAACATTTATATAAATCCACACGTGTTTCAAAGGGGTCATATCGTTTAGTGGGGACAAATGATAAACCCTTATTTAAAACTGATATTTCATCCGTTGACAATTGGTATTTTGAAATATTAACCACTATGTCATCTGTCAAAAATCTCTCTCGTATGAATAGTCCCCTTATTGAAGCTTCAAAACAATACGTTCAAAAGCTTCAATAAGGGGACTATTCATACGAGAGAGATTTTTGACAGATGACATAGTGGTTAATATTTCAAAATACCAATTGTCAACGGATGAAATATCAGTTTTAAATAAGGGTTTATCATTTGTCCCCACTAAACGATATGACCCCTTTGAAACACGTGTGGATTTATATAAATTTTTTAGGAAAATACGCATTCAGCATTTTTTTAGCACTCAAACAACACCCTCTGCAGATATATCTGTCATTACTAAAAAATCGAAATGGGTGCCACCCCCCCAGACAGACCCTCTTATTGAAGCTTTTGAACTTATTGTTTTGCAACAAATAGAAGCAATAGATGAGAATGGCAAGTTACCATACCACAACCTAACAGTAGGCGAAAAGCGAGCCATCAAATCCTTACAAGAAAATTCCACTATAATTATAAAACCGGCTGATAAGGGAGGCGCCATAGTGGTCTTGGATAAAGATATGTACGTGGAAGAGGTTAATCGACAACTCAGTGATAGAAAGTTCTATCAGAGGTTAGATAGTGATCCCACAGAGGTACTTAAGCGCTATATTGACAATTTGGTTCTCAACGCATATGAAATAGGGCACATCACCAAAAAAGAAAAAGAGTTTCTCATAGTGGATAAACCGGTAATCCCCACAATATACATTATCCCGAAAATACATAAATCTTTAGAAAAACCTCCTGGCAGACCTATTGTGTCTGCGATAGGTTCTCTCCTGGAACCACTCTCACAGTTAATTGATGTCATTCTGCGGCCCTTTGTTATGCAAATGGAGTCATATATACGTGATTCCTCTCACGCTATAGAGATTTTCTCTACCTTTAGTGGTTTGGGAGATGACGTGCTTTTGGTCACACTAGACGTGGAATCATTGTACACGAATATCCCACAAGATGGGGCCTTAAAGGTTATTGAGGACTTTTTAACAGTCAGACAAGATCACAAACGTATTCCTACTAGTTTTCTTTTAACACTTGCGGAACTTGCAATGTGCAAAAATTACTTCTGTTTTCGGGATCTCTTTTATCAGCAGATAAAGGGGGTAGCCATGGGGTCCTCCATGGCTCCTGATATTGCCAATCTCTACATGTATCAGTTTGAGAAAGACTTCTTGAGGCAACACCCATTTATGAATGAGGTACTACTCTGGATCAGGTACATTGACGATATTTTCATCCTGTGGAAGGGCTCGTTTAATTTGCTTTCAGAGTTCAATGGTTGGATTAATAGCCTAGATAACAATCTTAGGTTCCAGCTCACATATGATCCCTCACGGATTTCATTCCTAGACCTCCTTGTTCAAAAAATGAAGGCCTGCTCACCACATCATTGTATAGAAAACCCACAGACAAAAACCAATTCCTCCATTATACAAGTTTTCACAATCCCTCTCTTAAGACCAATTTACCTGTAGGGCAATTTCTCCGAGTCAAAAGAGTATGCTCCACTGCACAAGATTTTGAACGGCATGCACAAGATCTGTCCCAGCGGTTTAAAACACGACAATATCCATCCCGTTGCATTGAAGCTGCCTACACGAGAGCACGAAGAGAGCCGCGTGACAATTTACTTCAAACACGAAAGGTCAACCAACAATCCACAATAGTTTGCCCCCTGTTATATTCTCTACAATCGCGGAGGATAGTACACATTCTCAAAAAAGAATGGCACCTTATCCAGTCGCTCCCTGGTTTTCATGACACCTCTCTCATTGTTGCCCACAAAAGGAATGTTAACCTTAAGAATTTGTTGGTCCCGTCAGCTTTTACCGAACGTAAGAGATTATCCAAATTTAAGGGCCAATTTCAGTGTGGTCACTGTTCGGTATGTCTTAATGTTTTGCCCGTAAGGGGTTTTTTTTATGCATCCAGATACTCATAAAAAGTTTCACATTAATGATTTTTCGAATTGCGCAACAGCAAATGTAATATATGTGATACAGTGCCCTTGTGGTAAACTTTACGTAGGCAGGACCAACCGTTGCATACGGACACGTATAGTGGAACACAAAAGTTGCGTACGAAGAAAATTAATCGACAAACCCATTGTACAGCATTGGCTAGATATGGGACATACTTTGGCTGACATAAAATTCTTTGTTTTGAAAAAAATACAATTGAACTGGAGAGGGGGAGATTTAGTCAAAACTACAGCAAGGTTAGAACAAAAATACATTTTCTTGTTAAATTCCATGGTACCACATGGATTAAACATGGATCAAGATTTATCAGTGTTTTTGTAGTCGGGTTAGGTGTGTTTTTATTCCCCCCTTTTTTTACAATTTTTTATAATTTTTTATAACAATTTTTTATAATTATTATTTATTATTTTTTATTTTTTAATATGCTGTTCTTGATATACCTCCAACGTCCAATGAATCCGTAACTTAGAACAAATTTTTGTTTAATTTAACAAATTTTTGTTTTAAATATATATTTTTTTAACAAAATGTTTTTTAAGTATTATTTATTATTATTACACTCAGAATTGGAATTATTGATTATTTATTTATTTTTGAATATGTCTACTTTATGTGTTAATAGGTTTCATATTTTAATCAATTAATTATTTAGGTTCATTTTTTGTCTTTTTAGGGGTTCTTAATATTATCGTTTATAATTTTATTTATATGTCATCCCCCATTTTTTCAAAAATTTCCTTTGGGCAGTGCAAATCTTTTATATAACAAAGAGCTGACAAGTTGAGTTTTAAAAGCCTTTTTTTCCCGCCAAAAATAGCGCTTTAAAAGAAGCACGCATGTGCAGTCTGACTGTAAGGCTATAATCAGTGCGAGGTGCCTGGTTTCATGATGGTTACGAGTGTACTTCAGGTTTGGATAACCGATTATATGCGGTATGTCTTCAAGGGCTATAGGGGTGTTTTACAATTGTTAATGTATTATTGTTTTTAATTTGTCCCCTAAAAATAACGGGTATAAGAGACTAGTACGCTATTTGTTGCAGTAAACTTTTTTAACAGTACTCCCAACATGGTGACTGTCCAGGATTGAATGCCTCCGGTTTTCACGCCAGAAATGGCGTTTTAAAAGAAGTATATACGTGTAGTTTTAACAACGATATCAGTACTCGGCGTCTGTCTTATGGCGATTCCTTAGGTGGGACAACTTATCATATGCGATATTTTTATAGGTGACAGGGGCAAGTTATTAGTTTTTTGACTGGCACGGCTTCCCTCAAAACAACGGAGACACGGGGCAAGCACACGCTTTCATTCACATCCATCATTGTGCCTTCAGTGGATGGCGACCCATCTCTTTAATGTTTTTCGGTACACAGGGTTCTCACTTTTATATATAATCCTGTCACAAGAACAATGACCTTTATTAGATAGAGCGGGTTTAACATTTTTCTACGCTAAAACATTTCAGCATTGCATGAAAGTTTTTGTTTTCACTGTACTCCACCGTTGTTGTCACGATCCTGCACTCTTCACGGCAAAAGTTATTCTCCAACATGTATTCCATTAGTAGCATTTTTAGTGCCAATAATATTACTATAGGTTAGTCTTTAATACATAGAATACGAGAGAAAATTTTTTTCTCATCCCCCACCTATATATCTCCCTCCCCCCTTTTTTGAATTTTAAAGTGTTGGCTACTTACCTACGGCAGTTTGCACGTTTTAAATAATCAGTTTTGGTAAAACCACCAAACATTTTTGTTTTTTATTTAAGGCATTAATAATATCATTTCATTAGGACACATTTTACATTTTTCGCATCACAACCATCAGTCTCTCTTACGACAGCAGAGCACGTAGTTTTGTATTATAGCACCAAATTGGTTGAACACAATCTAGTTAGTTGGATACTGGGCTCTCCCCGTTCTATGATGCTCTTTAGTTTATGATTCCTTTGAAAGATAAATTTAATTTAATTTCATTTATATTGTCTTTGCCAATGTTTAAATTATTTATTGATTTTACTTATTTGTTTATTTGTTTAGTTTTTTCACACACGATCATAATTGCATCGTGCACCAGAGGCCGGTGCTATCCGTGCCTCTGCTCTACAAAAGGTTTCTCTGAATTTAGTTTGGTGCAGTGGTAGGTCGTATCATTATTTATTTATTTATTATGTTTTTAAATTTTCTATTTGTGTAATTCGCTTTTAAAGTTTTTTATAGTATAATTTTATTATACATTGTATGTGTGTAATTTTTATTTATATTTTATATATATTTTTTATATATATAAATGTAAGTACATCCATATATATTTTATTTTTATTTTTAATATATTTATTATAAAAATTTTTCTCAAATTATTTAATTTTATTAAATTAATATTTTTACATTTTAATTTTATTCATTATGTTTTAATTTATTTTGGACATTGGCACTAACAATTTATGTTTTTTGAGTCCTCCTCCTCCTCCGTTTCTCCTTTTTCTCCTTTTATTTTTGTTTTTGTGGTTATAGTCAAGTGGATTTATGAACATATATATATAGTTGACCCACCTTTCTTTATTATATTTCATTGTTATTATCGTTATTATTAACATCATTATAGATACTCTTGATGTTGTTTTTTAGTTTTAGCAAGTGAGTTATCGCATTATGAGTTTTTTAATGTTTTTTTAATTTTTAATTTTTTAAGTTATTTATTATTGGTTCATTATTAAAGTGTTTTAGTTGTACATTTTTATACTCAGTTTATTTTCAAAAATTTTTTTAATGGATTATCTTAGTTGTATATATATAATTTTTAATGTGGTATAATATGATATATTTTTTAATGTGGTATAATATGATATGTCTTTTGGTATCCATGTTTACACAACAATTTCTTTTTGCTGTTGTTTTCATGTGTATGTATATTTGTAGTGAGCCTATAACCCCTGAGGAAGTGGTGTACGAAACACGGCCTGTGTTGGGTTTGGCGCATCTTATCCGTGGATCAATAAAGGTCTATTTGAACCTCCTGCCACGGTTTCTGACTGTTTCCGAATTGACCGCTGGCCTCTCCCTGTGCTCGGGCATGACCGTGCTGCTGCAATTAGTCCTCCCTATGCATGACTAATTCCCCCGCTTCTGAATGGCATGACTGGCAATAAGGAGGAGTCAAGAACTACGCCGATGCCAAAGACTGCATCGGGGAACTGTGCGTTCCGAGGTGAGTGAAGGATGAGCCGGGCCAAGAAACCCCAGTGCAGAGAGGAGGACATGGTGGACAGACTGCCCCACAACAACTCACCAACAAGAAAACACCCCACCTGCAGTCCAGGGAACACGCAAACAGAAGCTGGCAAACAAGGTTCCTCGGAAGGAAAAACAACTTTATTGAGGGTCTGCCCAACACGTGTTTCGGCCAAACTGGCCTTCTTCAGGGGACTATGACCACTAGGGACATAAAAATACATGTCATTGCCTTTAACCTCTCCTGGCACCCTCGGAAGCCATCCGTTGTGCGATAATGGAGTTTGCGTGGGGCCCCCTGAAGCATGGTACCCTGTGCGAACAACATTATCACTCAATGGACGGCCCTGACTACACACAATATTCAAGATGCCACCTGGAGTGCTATAGAGGCATTATAAAATCCTAGGCTTTATTCTCCATTCCTTTCCTTTGATTCCTAGCATTCTATTTGCTTCCTTGACTGCCGCTGCATACTAGGCAGAGAATTTCAACACATTATCCAGGATGATGTCTAGATCTCTTTCCTGTATGGAACCTAATGTGGAACCTTGCATTGTGTAACTAACTGTAGTTTGGATTGTGCTTCCCTAAGTGCATAACTTTGCATATGTCCACATTAAATTTTATCTGCCATTAGAACGCCCAGTCCATCTCTCACCTGTTTGATATACTAGCTTCCCATGCATCTAGTGTTTTTTTAAAGATAACCACAATGAATATGCAAATGATATGTAAATATGCAAATGAATATGCAAACATGTCACCGTCACCGTCACCCCCCCCCCATGACGTTGTTAAACTATGCCCATAGAATGAGAACGCCTTTAAACCCACTGAAATGCACATTCCCACACCCTGACAACTCCACACCCCACCATACATCTTGCAGCTCACAAACAAACTGACATATTCCTCCAGATACTGCACAACCTCATAAACCACCCCTCCCCCTTACTCCACACATTTTCCGTACGCCAGCTCACATATTATACATCCCCCAGACACATACCAAAGCTCTCCCTATGGCCACACTAATATACACTGCATCCCTCACACACATAAACAAGTCATAGACCACCAGTGACCCAGATACTTCCTGCTCTCCACTCACATAGCTCCTGCCACCCTAATGAAACACAACTTGTCCCTCCACAAACATGGCCAAGTGTGCAGACAGAAGTGTAAATGATGCATTGTGCCACACTGTAAGAAAGTCCTTTTATAAAGTCCTGCCTAATTAATAGAATAACATAGTACATGACGGCAGATAAAGACCAGTATGGTCTATCTAGTCTGCCCAGGAAGGTGGCTAGAGTAGGCGTACCCATTGCTCCGTGTGTGTCATCCTCCTCTATGCCTTTGTTTAGGGATGTACCCACTGCTCCGTGCAGGTATGCCCTCTCTATTTGAAGTATAAGAAATAATTAAGTTTATTTTGATTTTATCCTCTTGCTATAAAGGGATCCAATGTGTCTGTCCCATGCCCTTTCTACCGGAGGATGTAGTAAAGGCTGTTAGTGTAGCAGGGTTTAAAAAAGGTTTGGACAAGTTCCTGGAGGAAAGGTCCATAAACCATTATTAAGAAGGGACCCAGGATATCAATGCTTGACCCAGTACAAGCATTGCAGAACCTGTGTCTTTTGGGGAAACTGCTAGGTACGTATGACCTAGATTGGCCACTGTTGGAAACAGGATACTGGGCTTGATGGACCTTAGTCTGACCCAGTATGGCATATCTAATGAATTCCTTCACTGTATTTTCCCCCACCACCTCCACTGGGAGAGTATTATAGGCATCCACCACCCTCTCAGCGAAAAAATATTTTCTGATGCTACTTTTAAGTTTACCGCCTTGCAGCTTCATTTTATGCCTTCTAGTTTTACGGCTTCCCCATCTTTGAGAAAGGTTTGTTCGTTCATTAATGGCTTTTAAGTATTTAAACATCTGTATTATATCTCCCCTGTCCCTCCTCTCCTCTAGGGTACACATAAGAACATAAGATATGCCATAGTGGGTCAGACCAAGGTCCATCAAGCCGAGTATCCTGTTTCCAACAGTGGCCAATCTAGGTCATACGTACCTAGCAGTTTCCCCAAAAGACACAGGTTCCACAATGCTTGTACTGGGTCAAGCATTGATATCCTGGGTCCCTTCTTAATAATGGTTTATGGACCTTTCCTCCAGGAACTTGTCCAAACCTTTTTTAAACCCAGCTACACTAACAATCTTTACTACATCCTCCCGTAACAAATTCCAGAGTTTGATTACACGTTGAGTGAAAAAACATTTTCTTTTATTAGTCTTAAATAGTTTACCCTGTAGCTTCATTGCATGTCCCCTAGTCTTTCTATATTCTGATAAGGTAAACAATCGATCTACGTTTACCCGTTCCACTTTGTTCATTAATTTGTAGACTTCTATCATATCTCCCCTCAGTCGTCTCTTTTCCAGGTTAAAGAGCCCTAATCCTTTTAGCCTTTCTTCATAGGAGTATTCTTCCATACCCTTTACCATTTTGGTGGCTCTTCTCTGAACCTTTTCTAATAACGCTATATCCTTTTTAAGATACGGAGACCAGAATTGCACACAATATTCAAGGTGCGGTCTCACCATGGAACGATATAGAGGCATTATAATATCTTTTGTTTTATTTTCCATTACTTTCCTTATGATACCTAGCATTCTATTTGCTTTCTTGGCCGCCACTGCACACTGGGCCGAGGGTTTTAACATGTTATCCACAATGACGCCTAAATCTTTTTCCTGGGTGGTGGTTCCTAATGTGGAACCTTGCATCGTGTAACCATAGTTTGGGTTGTTCTTCCCTGGGTGCATAACTTTGCACTTGTCCACATTAAATTTCATCTGCCATTTGAAACTTGACATATTTAGGTCTTCAAGTCTCTTCTCATATGTCTTCTGGCGCAGGCTCCAAATCATTTTGGTTACCTTCCTCTGAACAGTTTCAAGTTTTTTAATATCCTTTGTGAGATGTGGTCTCCAAAACTGAACACAATACTCAAAGTGAGGCCTCACCAATGACTTAAGGGGCATTAATACCTTTTCCTTTCTGCTGGTTATCTCTCTCTGTATGCAACCCAGCATCCTTCTGGCTTTGGTCACCGCCTTGTTGCATTGTTTCTCCACCTTAAGATCCTCAGAAACAATCACTCCGAGGTCCTTCTCTTGGTCCGTGCACACCAACCTCTCATCCCATATCGCATACATTTCCCTTGGATTTCTGCATCCCAAGTGCATGACTCTTAATTACCAAGCATTAGACCAGCTTTTGTAGATATTTCCTCATGCTGTCTACTCCCTCAGAGGAGTCCACTCTTGCAAATTTTTGTGTCATCTGCAAAAAGGCAGACTTTTCCCTTCAGTCCTTCAGCAGTATCACTCACAAATACGTTGAATAGTACCAATCCCAGGATCGATCTCTGGGGCATAACACTACTCACTTTCCTTTCTTCTGAGCGGGTTCCATTTACCACCTCCTTCTGTTTGTCACTCAACCAAGTTCTGATCTAGTTCACCACCTTGGGACCCAACTCCAGGCTGCTCAGTTTATTGATAAGCCTCTCATGAGGAACAGTATCACAGGTTTTGCTGAAATCTAGGTAGATCACATCCATTGCATGCCCTTGATCTAGTTCTCTGGGTATCCAGTCAAAGAACTCAATCAAATTTGTTTGGCATAATCATCCTTTGCTAAAACCATGTTGTCTCAGATCTTGAACCTACTGATGGTGATGTTGCACACATTGCTTTCTAACTCCCAAGCTGAGGGGCCTGACATTATCTGGTAGCCTTTACAGCAGGTACTGTGATTTGCACATGCAGTTATTCCAAACAAATCTCATCTTACCATTATGATACACATCCAAGAAAGGCCTTGTGGTCTAAGTTACTGATTCAAATTTCCTTGTGATCCAGTGTAGAATCAATACTTTATTATATGTGTGGGGTGTGTGTATGTAGTGGTGGTGGTGGTCAAAAAAAAATTGGATTAGTTTGTGTTTAAAACACATTTTTTCCAATTTTTGGACATTTTTTCTTTTTATCTATTTGTTTTTTAGGCACACATTGTAAGTGCGCTAGAACGTCTTTAAGCTCGCAAATTAATCATGCACATGTACAAGCGATTTGCACACACTGAATGCATGCTCACAAATGCATAGTGTTGGCAGTGTGGAAAAGGACGATTTGGTTTGTGGGTTTTGCATGGGGCTGTCGGCATGTGTAAGAAGGTGTGGGTGCACTTGACTGCTATTCGCTCCTGTCCTCAAGAGTCAACAATGGCTCAACTAATGAATATGTAGAAGAGATTTTTGCATGCCTACTATCTTGATGGTATGTAAATTTTTCTCATGCATTTTCAATAGGGATAATCTGTAAACCTGACTCATTGGCAGCCCTTCAGGACTGGGAGTGAATACCACTAGTGTGTGGAAAGGTGTAGAAATACATATGTTTGTGTGGGGAGGGATGGGATGGATAGAGGATATGGGTGGGGTCTGTGTATATGTGGTAGGTTTAAAGAACATAAGAATATAAGATATGCCACACTGGGTCAGACCAAGGGTCCATCAAGCCCAGTATTCTGTTTCCAACAGCAGCCAATCCAGATCACAAGTACCCGTCAGGTTCCCAAAAAGATTCCATGTTGCTTATCCCAGGGGTAAGCAGGGGTTTCCCTGGTCCTCTTTAATAATAGTTTATGGATTTTTCCTCCAGGAACATGTCCAAACCTTTTTTAAACCCAGCTACACTAGCTGTTGTTATTACATCCTCCTGTATTGAATTCCAGAGTTTGATTGCATGTTGGGTGAAAAAAAATATTTTCTCCTATTAGTCTTAAATGGGATATATTATAGCTTCATTGTGTGTCCTCTAGTCTTTCTACTTTTGGAAGCACTAAACAACCGATATAAGTTTACCCGTTCTACTCCATTCATTATTTTATAGACCTCTATCATATCTCCCCCTCAGCCGTCTTTTTGCCAAGTTGAAGCGCCCTAACCTTTTAAGCCTTTCTTCATAGGGATATCTCTCCATCCCCTTTACCATTTTGTGGCTCTTCTCTGTAGCTTTTTTTTTAGTTCTGCTATATCCTTTTTAAGATATGGTGACCAGAACTGCACAAAATATTCAAGATTCAGTCGCATCATGGAACGATAGAGAGGCATTATAATAAGATCATAAGATATGCCATACTGCATCATAAATGAAAAAATATTTTCTCAGATTACTCTTAAATGGGCATTATTGTAGCTTCATTACACATACCCTAGTCTTTTTACTTTTTGAAGGAGTAAAAAACCGATCTACGTTTACCTGTTGCGTTCATTATTTTATAGACCTCTTATCATATCTCCCCTTTGCCGTCTCTTTCCAAGTTGATGAGTAGGAGGAACTTATTTTTTGTGTAGCTTCTCTTTCCATGCAGGCCCGTGTCACCGGTATCTGGATCTCAGAAGAGGTAAGGGGCAGGGGCTGAGACCACCATGCCTGCAACCACTAGAGGTGTCTCCCTTGCCCCACAGCTTTCCATTCCCTGCACTGGCCATGTATTGGAGCTTCTGTTGCTTGCTTTTTGCTTCTTTTTTTGTGTTTAAATTTGATATTAATCCACAAATCCAACAGAAAACAATGTTCAAATTACAATGCAACTTTCTTTGTCAACTACATAAGAAATTCCACTAATTGTGCATTTTTTTATACATTTTGTTGTATATGTTCAACTTTCTTTGTTGGGATAACATCATCAATCTATGTTTGTACAATTGTAATAACCTTCTGTTTAAATAGTCAGCATTGAGTCAACAGAACAATAGCGTATATTCTGTCTAATACATAGCAGGATCTTTGTAGTATCTCAATTTTTCTTTTTGTTTCCCACCTCTCCCTTTCCTCCTCCCCCCCCCCCCCAATTCCTCACCTTCTCTCACGATATTATGTACAGTCGGTTGTGTAGTAAGTGTTCTATATAGTAGAGTGGTGAGAAAGGAGAGAGGGCAGACCACTTTAACACTTTTGGACAGAACGGATCTAGACACTCATTTGTGCATCGTAGTTGTACTTTGTATCTCCTCCGTCCTTAATTCTTTAACCATTTTGAGCACTCCCTCTTTCTCCCACTCTCTCCCATTCTTAACATATCCTTGTTGCTCCCCCCTACCCCCTCTTCCCCCTGCAGGCCGTACCGCTACATGGTCTATTCTTACTGCCAAGAACTCTGATATCCTATTTCCTCTGTTCAGCATGTTTTAGGGTTAGAGCATGGGCTTGTTATTCCTGTCCTCCTTCTATCGATCTAGTGGGCAATGGTTTAGTACTTGACTTCTTAGTCGGGCGGATAATGTTTGAATATATGGCTCCCACACTTTTAAAAAACATTCCCATGGTCAGGTTTGCCCCCTTGATTGTTCCCATTCATATAACATGAACTGATGTAAGGTTGCTTTCCACAGTCGTATTGACGGTCCTTCCGGAAGCAGCCATGTGTTTAAGATGCTTTTACGTGCTATTAACATTGAGAGGCATATCCATCTAGTTTCCACTCCCCATCATCATGCGTTTCCATTCCCTTTCTGTTCAAGATCCAAAATTGCCCCTCGGGGATTCAAAAGTACTGGGGTCTTCATGACTTGGCTTATCTACTTACTTAAGTGCCTCCAGAACTTCGTTATTACCAGGCATTTCCAGAACATATGATCTAACATTTCTTTAGGTGCACTACATTGAAGGCAATTTGGAGATTTCATAATTCCAGCTCTATATGCCCTGGAAGTGGCAAAGTGGAGCCTTCTTAGTATGTGGAATTGTGTCTCTCTGAGGTTAGCATTTGTTGTTAATTCAGGGGTCTTGGCTAATGCGTAGAGGATCTCAGCCTCCTCGAGTGGTGTGTCTAAATCCGCTTTCCACTGGCCTGCTATACCAGTTAAATCAAGCAATGATTCTAAATCTGATAGATTTTTTTGTATGTCTGAAATACGGACTTGACACTCTCTCCCAGCCATTAACACTTCTTCTATTCGAGATATACATAATGCGATGTTTTATTGCCTCTCATATTATAGAGAATCCTCTTGTCGTATAATCTCTTTTTTTCTGTTTCTCAACAAATCGTTTTATTGTATTAGCAGTTTCCTTGACAGTGGTGCAACAAATAAATTGTTTTATCAACCAGGTATTGCTTTTACCTCATTGCTATTTTTATTTTACATGGTCATTATAATTTGCTTAAATCTGAGCAGGGCATAATTTCTTGCCTATCAGTTGGTCTGCAATTTGCTTGCTTGTCAGTCTTGCATTCTTGCTTCACACACACTGTTTTGAATAAGAACAGTCAGTTCTTTATGTTTTAATAGTATTGTTTATATAGATATTATGAAATGCATGTTATGATCACTTTCCATGTTTTGATTTCATGTTTACATGTTTTTATTTATGCTGTTTTTAATTTATTACTGTTCATTTATTTATTTAATTATATTTGATTTATTGATTCATTTATTTATTGATTGACAGTATATGTATTTGTATTATTCATTAATATTGTTTTTTGTCTCTTTGAGACTTTGTTTCCCCCTGAAGAAGGTCTGTGGGCCTAAACGCATAGGGGTGTTTGGTTGGTTACAATAAAGGAAATTGTTGGGTTCCCAAAAGGCACACAGGTTCCACAATGCTTATCCCGGGGCAAGCAGTGGATTTTCCGGGTCCTCTTTAATAATGGTTTATGGACCTTTCCTCCAGGAACTTGTCCAAACCTTTTTGAAACCCAGCTACACTAACAGTCCTCACGACATCCTCCAGTAACAAATTCCAGAGTATGATTTCACGTTAAGTGAAAATATATTTTCTCTTAATAGTCTTAAATGGGTTACATGGTAGCTTCATTGCATGTCCCCTAGTCTTTCTACTTTTTGATGGCGTAGACAATTGATCTATATTTACCCATTCTACTCCATTCATTAATTTATAGACCTGTATCATATCTCCCTTCAGCTGTCTCTTTTTTCCAAGTTGAAAAGCCATAACCTTTTAAGTCTTTCCTCATAGGGGTATCCTTCAATCCCCTTTATTATTTTGATAGTTCTTTTCTGTGCCTTTTCTAATTCCGTTATATCTTTTTAAAGATATGGCAACCAGAAATGCATACAACATTCAAGGTGCGGTCGCACCATGGAATGATACAGAGGCATTGTAATATCCTTTGTTTTATTCTCCATTCCTTTCCTTTTGATTCCTACTGTAGCATTCTATTTGCATTCTTGGCCGCTGCTGCACACTGGGCAGAGGGTTTCAATGTATTATACACTATGACACCTAAATCTTTTACCTGGGTGGTGGTTTCTAAGGTGGAACCTTGCATCATGTACCAAAGTTTGGGTTTTTCTTTCCTAGGTGCATAACTTTGCACTTGTCCACATTAAATTTCATCTGCCATTTGAACATCCAGTCTTCCAATTTATCAAGATCCTCCTGCAGATTTTCACAATCCTCTTGTGTTTTAATAACGTTGAATATTTTTGTGTCTTCTGCAAATTTCATCACCTCATTCGTTCTTCCCATTTCCAGGTCATTTATGAATATGTTAAAAAACAGCGAACCCAGCACAGATCCCTGGGGTACTCCACTATTCACCTTTCTGCATTGGAAAAATTGACCATTTAGCCCTACCCTCTCCTTTCTCTCTTTTAACCAGTTCCTGATCCACAATAGTACACTGCCTCTTATCCCATGGACTTTTTAATTTTGCCAAAAGTCTCTGATGAGGGACGTTGTCAAAGGCTTTCTGAAAGTCTATATCAACCGACTCACCTTTGTCTACCTGTTTATTCACACCTTCAAAAAAGCATAGTTACTCACCTGTAACAGGTGATCTCCGGGAACAGCAGGAATTTAGTCCTCACAAATGGGTATCGTCGGTACCGACGGAGCCTGCACGGGAACGCTCCCCAGCGTCCAATTAGAAAGCTTTTGGGAGCATCCCACAGCGCCTGCATGCTGCCTTCCCGCCTTTCCCAACTGCCTCTCTCCAGTTGAGTTTTAAAGCTGCGAGAGAGGGAAAGGGAAAGAGATAGATAGAGAGATACAACTCCTAGGGGAAGTGGGTGGGTTGTGAGGACTAAATTCCTGCTGTTCCCGGAGATCACCTGTTACAGGTGAGTAACTATGCTATCTCCAGGAACAAGCAGGAATGTAGTCATCACATATGGGGACTCCCTAGCTTTAGATGCCAGGGAGAGACCTCAGAAGTTGTGTGCCCCTGAGAAGGGCTCCACTTCCCCCCATGGATCTCTGGCATCCTACCAGGGATTGAGGGTAGGAGTTGATTAGGTATGGAACAGGTGTTGGAGAACAGCCTGACCAAACAAGGCATCCCGGCGGGTGTCCTTGTCCAAGCAGTAATGGGCTGTGAAGGTATGAACCGAGGCCCAGCTGGCTGCTCGACAGATGTCGTCGATAGACACAGAGTGCAGATGAGCCATTGAAGCTGCCATGGCTCTCACATTGTGAGCTGTGACATGGCCCTCCAGAGGAATATTCTTACTCTGATAGGCAAAGGAAATACACTGAGCAATCCAGTTAGATAGTGTTCTCTTGGAGACTGGAAGTCCCAAATGAGAAGGATCAAAAGCAACAAAGAGCTGAGAGGACTTTCTATGTTGCTGTGTTCTTTGTAAGTAAAAGGCTAAAGCTCTTTTACAGTCCAAAGTATGAAGGTTCCTTTCTGCATTTGATGCATGAGGCCTTGGAAAGAACACAGGTACGTAGACCGCTTGGTTAAGATGAAAAGGCGAGACCACCTTTGGCATAAAGCGTGGATGAGTCCTAAGGACTACCTTGTAATGATGGAACCTTGTATAAGGTGGATCAGCTACTAGTGCTTGCAACTCACTGATGCGACGCGCTGATGTGATTGCAATGAGAAAGATAACCTTCCAAGAAAGGAATTTCAAGGAGGTAGTAGCTAAGGGTTCGAAAGGTGGCTTCATGAGCTGACCAAATTTAAGCCCATGCTACAGGAGGTGGCTTAATGGGAGGCTTAGTTAGCAGAAGGCCTCTCATAAATCTTGCTATAAGAGGATGGGAGAAAATAGGTTGTCCATTTATAGGCTTGAAGGAAGCTGCAATAGCACTCAAATGGACCCTCACTGAGTTAGTCTTAAGTCCTGTATTGGATAAATGAAGGAAGTACTCCAGTAATGATTCCAGAGGTATGGCAATGGGGTTAAGACCCTTCTGCGAACACCATATGGTAAATCTTTTCCACTTGAAAGCATAAGAGCGTCTTGTGGAAGGCTTCCTGGAAGCATAAAGGATATCCTTTATTTGCTGAGGGAGGTTAAGATCATGGAGATCTAGGCCTTCAGCAACCAAGCCCTCAGATGCAGAGACTGGGGATTGGGATGCCATAACATCACATCCTCCTGAGATAGGAGATCTGGAGCAGACCCTAACTCCAAGGAGGGAGCTTGAGAGAGATGCAGAAGCAGAGGGTACTACACTTGCCATGGCCAATGTGGAGCTATGAGGATCATACGGTCTCTGTCTCTCTGAAGCTTGAACAGGGTTTTGGAAATTAGGGGAATGGGTGGAAAGGCATACAGGAAGTCTTGACCCCAGTAAAGGAGGAAAGCAACCCTGGCCTGAGCCCCCTGAGCCGGAATTCTGGAACAGAACTGGGGAGGTTTGGCATTCCACGGACTTGCAAAGAGGTCTATGTCCGGGGTTCCCCAATTTTGAAAAATCTTGGCCACCTGGTCTGCATGCAGAGACCACTCGTGTGGAAGCAGAACTTGACTGAGTCTGTCTGCCCAAGAGTTCTGTATATAGCTAAAATCAATACTCTGATAATACTATCATGAAAGTGCGACTATATTTGCGGAACAAGAGTTTTGTATGCCTGGAAGATATACTGCCAGGAGATGAATCTGATGCTCTCTGGTGAGGGCCCATAGTCGCAAAGCTTTGTTACAAAGCGACAGAGAGCCTGTTCCCCCCTGCTTGTTCACGTAGAACATGGCTACTTGATTGTCCGTATGAATGAGGACTGTCTTGTAGCTGAGCAGGGTGTGGAACACTCGAAGAGCAAGGAAGATTGCTCTGAGCTCCAAGAGATTGATGTGTAGATGAGTCTCCTGTGGAGACCAGGTGCCTTGGGTGGAGAGGTCTTGCAGATGAGCTCCCCAACCCATCGGAGAAGCATCTGTTGTGAGAGTTGCTTGGGGTAAGGGTTGTTGAAAAGGGGACCCCAGCAACAGATTTTGAGGGGACTTCCACCACTGGAGGGACAAAATAAGGTGACTTGTGTTTGCTATTTTGTCTGACAAGCATCCTGATGCCTGGGTCCATTGAGTGGATAAAGTCCACTGGGCTGCCCTCATATGGAGGCGAGCATAAGGAACCACATGCACAGTAGATGCCATGTGGCCTAGTAGTTGTAGCAATTCTCGGGCAGTGAGATGAGACTTTAGCACTGCTTGAGAAGCTTACTGCACCATATGAAGGCAACGGCCCTGGGAGAGATAGGCCTTTGCCTTTCTGGTATCCAGCAAAGCTCCTATGAACTCTAAAGACTGAGTGGGAGATAGACTGGAATTTGGGATGTTTATTACCAGACCCAAATACTGAAGGATACACATTGTGCAGGATAGAGAAGTCCTGGCCTCTGACTCTGATGGGGCTCGAATGAGCCAGTCGTCTAAGTAGGGGAAGACGAATATCCCTAGAGTGTGGAGAAATGCTGCTACCACAGCCATGCATTTCATGAACACCCTTGGTGCTGAGGCCAGGCCAAAAGGAAGCACCCTGTATTGGTAGTACTTTCCTTGAAAAAGGAACCGAAGGAACCTTCTGTGAGTTGGATGGATGAGAACATGGGTGTACGCATCCTAGAGATCTAGAGAACAAAGCCAATCCTGACTCTGAAGGTATGGCAGCAGAGTTCCGAGAGAAATCATCTTGAATTTCTCTTTGACTAGGAATTTGTTCAATTCTCTGAGGTCCAAGATAGGTCTGTATCCCCCTGTTTTCTCAGGGATAAGGAAATAGGGGGAGTAAAACCCTGTACCCTGCTGATAGATGGGTACTTCTTCTATTGCCCCTTGGGCAAGAAGCATAGTGACCTCCTGACCTAACAGGTTGATGAGAGAGGTCGGAGAATTGAACTGCCTTATCATTGTGGAAGGGAGCATGCTCGAAAAATGAAGCTTGTACCCCTCTTTTATGATGGAGAGTGTCCAATGCTCTGCTGTTATCTGCTCCCATCTGGGGGCAAAGTGACACAACCTTCCTGGAATGGTGGAAGGCTCTGGTCCAATGAGAGCCAGGAAGGCTAAGTTCTCTAGTTGAAAGTCAAAGGCCTTGTGGAGGCTGAGACTGCTGGGATGGCTGAGGCTTAGCAGTCTTTGCTTTTCTTTGTTTGGGAGGTTGCTGACCTTTCCTGACAAGCTGACCTGCAGAACGTCCCTGCTGAGAATAAGCAGGATAATATCTTTTCTTTTTAGAAAAGAATGGTTTCTTGAAAGATTTCTTTCTAGCGGGATCAGCTGTGGACTTGGATAATCTATCCAAGGTGGAGTTGTCAGCATCCAACTCATTGGCCTTTTCCTGCCAATCTTTACCAAACAGGTTCTCACCAGTACAAGGGATATTTCCCAGTTTGTCTGTACCCAGAGCTCCAGATCAGATGCCTGGAGACAAGCAATTCTACGTGCACCTATGGCAATGGCAGAGGTTCTGTTTATGCACTCAAAACAGTCAAAAGCTGCACGGTTGACAAATTTAGAAACATCTTGGGCATGTTTGACCAATGTGAGAAAATCCTGCCTTCTATCCTCAGGAAGAAGAGGATTCAAAGCCTCTAAATCACCTGTAACTTCCTTCAGGAACATTCCCATGTATAGACTATAGGAACTGATCCTGGCAGAAAGCATGGAAGCTTGGAAGACACGACGTCCAAAAGCATCCAAAGTTCTGCATTCACGTCCTGGAGGATTAGAGGCATGCCTCTTTGCACTCTTGATCCTTCTCATAGCTGATTCCACTACAATAGAGTGGTGAGGAAGCTGAGTTTTTTGGAAACCAGGACAAGGAGGGACTCGATACAGAGTATCCAGTCTACGAGAATGAGGAGAGGTGGTAAGAGGTGTCTCCCACATTCTTAACATGAGATCATGCAAGATCTCATGGATGGGCAAGGTAGCTGCCTCCTTAGGAGTTTTGGGATATTGTAAAATTTCCAACTCCTTTGCTCTGGGCTCTGTTTCAGGGACCACAGTAATGGACAGACCCCGAGCCACCTCCCTGATAAAATCCTGAAAGGAATCCTCTGGAGGAGACATCCTGTGCTTAGGGGAGGAGGGCTCCTCTGGGAGAAGCATTCCTGCATCGACAGAACTGTCAGAATCCTCAGATTCTTCTGAGGACTCGAAGTACCGTCTGTCCGGATGCTCTTGAAGAGCCCGATACCCGTACCGGCCAAAGCCAAAGCCTCCTGCTGGGGCAATTTTGCCGGTGCAGAATCCTCAAGGGCAACGCCAGAGGCATCTCTATGCTTAGAAGGAGATCTACCCTTTGAGGACCGGCTGGACTTATGTTTAGTTACCTGAGATCCATGGGAGGAAGACGAAGCCCTGGAAGACGTCGATGCCACCGAAGCTGCATCAGAGGGAAACACGGTACTGAGCTTGGCAGCTTGGTTTTGTTGACCCCTCTTGGATATCATGGCACAGGCCATACATTTCGAGATGGAACGGTCAGGACCTAAACATTTCAGACACCACTCATGGGTGTCGGTGACGGAGATGGTACCGCCACACTTGATGCACTTTTTAAAACCCGAAGAGGGTTTTTCCATTGTGGAAAAAATCTTGGGCCTAAGGCCCAAAATGGCGCGTGCACCTGGAAAAAATGGGAAAAAGTACTAAGAAATTTTTTTTTAAGAAAAGAAAGAAAGAAAGAAAAACCGGCAGTACCGGTAAAGCGTCGAGGAAGGCAGACGCGACCACAAAAATGAAGGAAAATTTTCTGCGGTGACAGGAACACGACCTGCTGGCTCCGCGGAAAACGAAGAACTGGAGAGAGGCAGTTGGGAAAGGTGGGAAAGCAGCACGCAGGCACTGTGGGATGCTCCCAAAAGCTTTCTAATTGGATGCTGGGGAGCGTTCCCATGCAGGCTCCGTCGGTACCGACGATACCCATATGTGATGACTACATTCCTGCTTGTTCCTGGAGATAAACATAACAGATTAGTAAGACAAGGCTTTCCTTGGCTAAATCCATGTTGGCTGTCTCCTATTAAACTATGACTATCTACATGTTTAGTAATTTTTATTCTTTATAATGGTTTCTACTATTTTGCCTGGTATTGACGTCATGCTTACCGGTCTGTATTTTCCCAGATCACACCTGGAACCCTTTTTAAAAATGTAAAGAACGATATTTAAAAGAAGCCCCATTATTATCAATGGGGCCCATTTACTAATGGGCGATATTTAAACACAGTCAAGTGTTTTCTTTTAAATGCTGGTGGCAGCACTGACATATTTTAAATAAACAAACAAACAAACCAACCTGTTAAATAAATAATAAATAAATAATTTTACATATATGTATGTCAGCGCCACTTTACATAGGAAGAATGCACTGAATATACGTATGTAAGTGGTGAGAATCACTGCTACATGGACAGTGGTGATATTCAGTCCACTTTCCCTATAGCTGCATGGATGGTGCCGCTGAAAATAATTAGAGACCTCCTCAATACTATCCGGATAGTGCCAGGGCAATCTGACGGCAGGGGTGTGGTTATTCTTCCTACCTATATAGAGAGCAGAGATTGGATAATTTATCCACATAGCTATAGGGATAGCGGACTGAATATTGCTGCTCTGCACATAGGTAGGCAAAGCGCCCCCACTCGACTCTCGCTCCGCCTTAGCATTCTACAGATAGTGTTGGGGGTGGTCATAATAATTAGGGGCACCATCCAGACAGTGCTGCTGAAACATGATAGATAGGGCACATCTCCGAATAGCAGCAGCTGCTGTCCAGATAATTGTCTTTGAATATTGATCCACAGGCGCATAACTCACAATAATATCTATTGACACATAAGTAAATGAGAATCTACATTTATACCTGAAGCAATGAAGGATGATGCAACTTGCCCAAGGTCACAAGGAATGACAGTGGACCAAATGAATTTGAACCATGGTTCTTTTTGTTCTCAGCCTACTTCTTCCAACATTAGGCCTCAGCCTGCTGCTCTGACCATTAGGTTATTCCTCCACTTTAGGTGTGTGTGCAGCAATGCGTGTTGGGTATAGGAGTGTGTTGTGATGCTATGTGGAAGAGTCACTGTGTGTGTGTGGTGGGCAGACGTATAGGCATGAAGAAAAATGTGTGTGGGGTGTGTGTTTGGTTTGCGGGTTCATGTGTCCCAGGGAGGTGTGAGTATGGTAGGTATGGATCTGTGTAGGGGGAGGGGAGTATGGGGTGTATGTGTAGTTTTTGAAGTATGAGGAAGGTGGCTTTGAAGGTGCATTTTTTGCCTCTCTCTGTCGCTCTGTGCCAAAATGCTGAAACGGGGGGGGGGGGAGGGGGGGAGGAGGGGAAATTTTTGGAATGTAGTATTTGTCATCTTTCTGCAGCTTCTAATTTCCCATAGAAAGTAATGGAGATTTCTCCAAAAATACTAATCTCTAGCTTTTTAACTCATCTGAGATATTCACATTTTCTTCCTGCATGCCAGACTTGTTGAATTTCTCTCCCTTTACTGAAGAGTTATCACAGCCCCTGGTTTTATGGCGTCTGCAAATTCTGAAGCATTTATTCATAAATCTGAATATATTTGCATATTAAATTATACACTTCAAAATATTACCAAAATTTCATTTTCTGGCATTTCTTATATTCCTAATATATTTATTTGGTCCTTTTTAGGGGACAGGGATTTTGATGATTTGTATTGGGAAGGGAAGAGGGGAATCACAAATAAGAGAAGGGATATGGGGGATGGAAAGGGGGAGGGTATCTCAGAGAAGGAATATCAAGAGGTGTAGGCAGAGGACAGTGGGGGTGTCAGGGAATGGGAGAATAGGGGTAATCAGAACAGAGGAGGGGAAGAGGAGAGCATGGGATTCTGGTTCAGGAGAGGGAGGAACAATCTCTTTACACTGCACAGTCCCCCCATCCTTTCACTCAAACCTGAGTCCCTCTTATCCCCTTGCTGTTGCCACTTACCATCTCCCATCCCCATTCAAACCCCACAGTACCATCTCTAGACTCCTCTATCCCTACTTCACACCTCGAATGCCCTGACTCGCTCTATCTACCTTCCTGTATCCTCTCTCTGTTCCCTCATCCTCCCACACTCCTTTCGATCCCTCTCTTCCTACATTTCCCCTTTAATCCCCATCACTCATTCGCCTTCCTCCCTCTACACAACCCATAGTCCCTATGTATCCCTCACTCAGTCCCACATGCTCTCTGATCCCTTAAACTCACCGCTCACATTCCTTCCAGTTGTCTCACTTCTGGTCAGGTACTTTCTCCTCATATCCTCCATCATGGTGCCATAGGCAAACCTTCAGCCATGCACTCCCCTCAAGCATAATCTCTCTCCACCACAGAGTTCTTTCCCAACACGATGCTTCTTTCTCAGCGGCATGCTGTAAGGCCATCTCCAATGAGAAGAGACTTTTCCCGTTTCTTGAACTGAATCGGGCCACAACACACCAAGAGCAACGCTGTGGGAGAGGGATCCCATGGAAAGTAGTTCTTTGTTCCATGGTGGTCGCGGCCTGTGACACTTCTGCAGACGGAAGATGGGCTCCTCACCATCAGGCAGCTCTCCTCTTCGATGCAGTCACGTCCTCAAGCTGGGCATAAGGCCCCTGCCAGCATGCAGATCTGCTCCATGCAGCAATCATGGACTCTGTCTCTTCCTTTGCCAACGGGAGATGGGGGTCTCTGCCATCATGCAGCTCTGCTCTATGCAATGATCGTAGCCTCTGGGTCTTCCTTTGCCGGCAGGAGATAGGGACCCCATCAGCAGTTTGAGTGCTGCTTGCCTCTCTGTATTTGGGCAAGACTGGGACCCAGGAGATAGGGAAAGGTAGTCTTGAAGTCTTGGCAGTTGGATTCCCTCGCAAATGTTCGCCACCCTAGGTGACTGTCTAGTTCGCCAAGTGATGGGGCCAGCTGTGCCTTCTGCCCTCAATTCCCCCACCTTGTATTCTCCTCACTTATCCCTCTCCCAAAGTCCCCTCACTCACTCTCTGTTCCCCAAGCACCCCCTGCACGCTCTCTCACCACTGCTGCTGCCTTCCTGAAACACACTGGGCTGTGTTCTTCTATCCTATTTGAGGCCTGATTTGTACTTGTGTACAGGCAGGAAAGAAGGAAGATACAGCCCAATGTGTTCAACTGCCACTGTCCTCCTCCCAGTCCCTACATGGTGTAGGAGAAAAAACTGACTTTGCTGCAGCTTGGCTAGGTCCATGGCAAAAGCTGAAATTTGCAGCCTGAACCAAGTCCATGGAATTGCAATAACCCCGGAGTCCTGGACAGATAACCATGGATTCCTTTTACATAATTTTATCCATATGTTGGAAAATATATAAAGGACTTTTCCTTATTTTATGCCTATGGAAAAAGTTTTACTGAATAAGTCTCCTTGGTATCTGCATTTACAGGGAAACTACAAGGCTCTTAAGTCTTGTGCCTCCTGCTCTGGTCGATGTACAGCTCTATCATCAGTGACCTCACTCCTTATCCTAAAACAGTATAAAATATAAGGAATAATGAGCCCAGTATTCAAAAAGACTTATGCGGTTGACTCCAACACAGACCCCATAAAGCTTTATTGTTTTATATTTTCAATGGTTGTAAGCATAATCTTATGTGTAGAAAATGTCATCATGGGTTATACCTATAAAAGGTAAGCATATATGGCAGGCAGTTTGGGGAAAAATTCAGCCAACTGGAGAGTTATTTTATAGCAGCCACCTAGGATGGGATGCAAGGAGGCCCCTATTTTATAAAGGCACATAGGTGCCCATGTGTCTGTAGAACAGACCAGCACCAAAACATCCAAAATGGTAGCTAAAATGTGGCTGTGTACATTTACATTGACTTGGGAGATGGTGGACACGTATCCTGCTGAAATATGCATGTAGGTGTGTTTTTTATAATCTATATTTAGCAGCGGCTGGCCGTCGTCGCTTTAAATTAAGCCCAGATATTCAGTGCCGGACCACATCCAGCCATCGACACTGAATACCTGATTTGCCAGGACTGCACTTTTGCAATCTGTTGAATGGCAATATTCAGCCTTTCACCTGCCCTAACTTTAAGCATTTTAGATAACCAGTTAGCTGAATATCACTGCTGACCGGCTAGCTCGTGGTGCTGCTCCCGCTCTGGACCCAGAATACCCCATCACTAACTGATTAGTGACGAGGCACTGAACTATGTTAGTAGGGGTATTCAGTGGCACTAATCATGTTAGTGCCTCTGAATAGCCCCTTGAGAAGACTTTGTGGGGTTTGCAAGTGTAAAATAATCGCAGCTCCTCTGACTATGCCCCTCCTATGTGTTTACTTTGTGACGCTGCCTGCACTCCATCCAAATTCTTCCCCCAAATACTTGTACACGATCCAGATGTATGTGTATCTGTTTACTTGTCATTGTGTGTGCTTGTACGCATGGGGTAATTTCATAAAAGGCATTTACATGTGAAAAATCCTTTAGAAAACTACCCCCTAACTAGAGAAGTTATCCATTTAAGTCATCTGTTCATTTATAGCTCACGCCTTTCCAATGAAAGTTCAAGGCAAGCGACATGCACATACAGAAGTTGGGCCAGCAAATAGCCGGCCCACTGGATATGTGGATATTCAGTTGTAAATGTTTAGCGTTGCTGAACTCGTAAAGCAAGCACAGTCTGCAGCGCCTTATCCGGTCGCAATTGTTGATGAAAACTGGGTATAATATTTTTACCTAGATAAAAAAAATAGATCCGAAAGACCAAAAGAGCAGACAGCAGAGTCAAACAGAAAACCCTTTGGCACTCTCAGAGTTCAACAGACGAGCTAAACATTCAAAGAGCTTAACATTGCTGTCTTACAGTACAGTCATTCAATGCTCACAAGAACAATTTTAGCCAATATAGAACCCTTGGGGTCTGACTGGTTTTAAAGAAGAAAGGCCTCTTTCCACATATTTTAAGGTCTGAAACAGTCAACAGCAGTCTTTCCTTTTTCTGGATTATAACAACAAATATTTAACCAAAGCTGTTTTTATGTAACTGAATGACTTTCGGGAATTTGTCCCATGGCTGCTCTGTTTATCATTAACTTAAAGACAGACAAAAACAAAGGCACACTAAAGGGATATACGCTTTATACTGGTTTATTTCTTCAGAGATTTTAATAAGGGGGCGTTTAATACCATTCATATTAAGTAAATCCCCTGAGCTCAGGTGTTCACCTGGAAACTGAGCAGTACTTGAAGACCTAACAAAAGCTGCAGAATGGACTAGAGATCCTTACTGAACAGGGATGTAAGAAACGGTATTCGATATGACCAAATCTCAGTAAACTTCACAGCAACCCAAGATCAGCTGGGGAAAATAACACCATGTGCAAATGCTAACCTGGATCAGCAGAAGAACCTGACGGGCCTTCTGGTTGCCTTGTCTAGCCTCAGCAAGATATTACTCTAAAATAAATGATGATGATATACAGAATGATGATAAATAAAAAATAAAAATATCAAATATTTCAATTATAGGGGCCTTTTTACTAAGCTTTACTAACCGTTTAACGTGTTATAGCGTGCAGTAGCTGGCCACAGTGAACGCTAATACAAGGGCTTGCCAGCTACCAAGCACTAAAATGCACGTTAACTGGGTGACTCAAGACGAGAACAACAGGGATATTAGACGAGACCTACAGGGATATAGTCCTGAAGTCCACCTCCAGTCTGGCAGCATCCCTGTTGCCATTGAAGAGAGAGGTCACGTGACAGGAGAGCATCACCCTGGTGTGGCAGGAAGTGATCCTGTACCTAGGACTTGTCCTCCAGGTGATGTAAAACCCTTTCGCACCGAGGAAGTTTCTCCAGGACCATGTGCCCATGAGGGAAGGGTGAGGACAGCCGTTATAGTTGGTGATTCGATCATTAGGCATGTAGATAACTGGGTGGCTGGTGGACATGAGGATCGCCTGGTAACATGCATGCCTGGTGCAAAGGTAGTGGACCTCACGCGCCACCTAGACAAGGTCTTAGATAGTGCTGGGGAGGAGTCTGCTGTCTTGGTACATATCGGTACAAATGACCTAGGAAAATGTGGTAGGAAGGTTCTGGAGGCTAAATTTAGACTTTTAGGTAGGAAGTTGAAATCCAGAACTTAAAGGGTAGTATTCTCTGAAATGCTTCCCGTTCCACACGCAGGACCCAAAAGGAAGGAAGAGCTCCGTAATCTCAATGCGTGCATAAGACGGTCTGAGGATGAGGGTTTTGGATTTGTTAGGAAATGGGGAACATTCTGGGGAAAGGAGGGGCTCTTCCGAAGGGAGGATGGGCTTCACCTTAACCGGGATGGAACCAGGCTGCTGGCATTAACCTTTAAAAAGTTGATAGAGCAGCTTTTAAACTAGATAAAAGAGGAGAGCTGACAGTTTCTGAAGAGCGCATAGTTCGGGACAATGTATCCTTGAAGGATACTACCAAAAGAATGAAGTTAGGGCATATCAGCAAAGAGGTTCCAATAAAGACAAAAGCAGCCCAAATGCCCTTGAATACGGAGCAGACAGAGCTTAAAGATTCCAAATTACCCCTGCCTACCAAAAGCCAGACCAATATGAATAAAATACAGTCTCTAAAATGCTTGTATGCAAATGCTAGAAGTCTAAAAAATAAGATGGGAGTGTTAGAATATATAGCACTAAATGAGAGGTTTGAGATGATTGGTATCTCAGAGACATGGTGGAAAGAGGACAGCCAGTGGGACACTGTGATACCTGGGTACAAACTATATCGTAATGACAAAGCTGATCAAATTGGTGGAGGAGTTACAATCTATGTTAGAGAGGGCATTGAGTCACAAAAGATTAAAGTTTTGCAGGAAACAAAATTTACTGTAGAATCTCTATGGATTGAAATTCCATGTAAAAAGGGGACGGCAATGGCAGAGGGGGTATACTATCGACCGCAAAGCCAGAATGAACAAATGGATGATGAAATGTTCAAAGAAATCAGGGAAGCTAACAAAAATTACAGCACAGTAATAATAATGGGGGATTTCAATTACCCTGGTATTGACTGGGTCAGTGTCACAAGAAGACATGCTAGGGGGATAAAGTTTCTAGATGAAATAAATGACTGCTTCTTGGAGCAGCTGTTTCATGAACTGACCAGAGAGGAAGCCATTTTGGACCTAGTCCTTAGTGGAACATCAGATCTGGTGCAAGAGATAAGGATATTGGGGCCACTTGGCAATAGTGATCATAGCATGATCGTGTTTGATTTAATACATGGAGGAGGGATGGTAAGGAAATCCACAGTACTACCTTTTAACTTCTGAAAGAGAGACTATGATAAAATGAGTAAACTAGTTAAGAAAAAACTAAAAGGGGCAGTTGGAAAGGTTAAAGACTTACATGAAGCTTGGGTGTTTAAAAATACTATTTTGGAAGCCCAGACCAGCTGCATTCCACGCTTTAAGAAAAGTGGAAGGAAGTCCAAAAACTGCCAGCATGGTTTAAAGGTGAGGTCAGAGAGGCAGTTGTTGCCAAAAAAGCATCTTTCAGGAAATGGAAAAAAGAGCCGAATTACGAAAACTGGAAGGCACGCAAAGAGAGAATTTGAGAAGAAGCAGCTTACTGTGGAAGCAAAAACGTGCAATAAAGACTTTTTCAAGTACATTAGTAGCAAAAAACATGTGAGATTCAGTTGGACCATTAGATGACAGAGGGATAAAAGTGGCACTAAGAAGGGAGAAGGCCATAGCGGAGAGACTGAATGAATTCTTTGCTTCGGTCTTTACTAAGGAAGATGTAGGGATATTAACCATGACTGAAGTGGTATTTAAAGGTGATACTGCAGAAGAATTGAAAGAAATATTGATATACCGGGAAGATGTATTACAACTATTTAAAAAAACTGAAGAGTAGTAAATCACCTAGACCGTATGGTATACATCCAAGGATGTTGAAAGAAGTGAAATATGAGATTTCAGACCTGCTATTAGTTATCTGTGAACTATCCTTAAAATCATCTGTAATACCTGAAGATTGGAGGATGGGCAATGTAACGCCAATTTTTAAAAAGGGTTCCAGGGGTGATCCGGGAAACTACAGACCAATGAGCCTGACATCAGTACTGGGCAAAATTGTAGAAACCATCATAAAGAATAAAATTACTAAACATGTAGATAGTCATGGCTTAATGGGAGACAGTCAACAAGGCTTTAGATAGGGAAGATCTTGTCTTACTAATCTGTTATGTTTTTTTGAAGGTGTGAATGAACAGGTAGACAAAGGTGAGTCGGTTGATATACTGTATCTGGACTTTCAGAAAGCCTTTGACAAGGTCCCTCATCAGAGACTTTTGGCAAAACTTAAAAGTCATGGGATAGGAAGCAGTGTGAATTAGGAACTGGTTAAAAGATAGAAAACAGAGGGCAGGGCTAAATGGCCAATTTTCCTAATGGAGAAAGGTGACTACTGGAGTACCCCAGGGATCTGTGCTGGGTCCGCTGCTTTTTGACATATTAATAAATGGTCAGGAAAAGGAATAACGAGGTTATCAAATTTGCAGATGACACAAAACTATTTAAAATTGTTAAAACCCATGAGGATTGTGGAAAATTGCAAGAGAATCTTGATAAATTGGAAGACTGGGCATCCAAATGGCAGATGAAATTTAATGTGGACAAGTGCAAAGTTATGACCTGGGAAAGAACCCAAATTATGGTTACACGATGCAAGGTTCCACATTGGGAAGCACCACCCAGGAAAAGGATTTAGGCGTCATCATGGATAACATGTTAAAACCCTCCGCCCAGTGTGCAGTGGTGGCCAAGAGAGCAGGGAGAATGCTAGGTATCATAAGGAAAGGAATGGAAAATAAAACAAAGGATATTATAATGCCTCTATCGTTCCATGCTACAACCACACCTTGAATATTGTGTGCAATTCTGGTTGCCGTATTTTAAAAAGGATATAGCGTTATTAGAAAAGGTACCGAGAAGAGCTACCAAAATGATAAAGGGGATGGAAGGATACTCCTATGAAGAGAAGCTAAAAAGGTTAGGGCTCTTCAACCTGGAAAAGAGATGACTGATGGGAGATATGATAGAGGTCTATAAATTAATGAATGGAATGGAACGGGTAAAGGTAGATTGATTGTTTACGTCATCAGAATATAGAAAGACTAGGAGACATGCAATGAAGCAACAGGAAAGCACAGAACCACGTGCTACAATAGGCCCAGTCAGAAAACGTGGACAGCGAATGGAAGGATATTCTTTATTAGCAGTAAAAGCCTATGGCCCGACACAGGCCGTGTTTCGTTGCCTTCTTCAGGGGCAGGCTACATAAATAAACAATAACAATAATTAAGTTTGCTACACCATATCATTAAACATAAAGAGTGTGTTATACCTAAGGATGATTGTAAAAGCTTAATATCATAAATAAATAAATACCATATATAAGACATGTAAAACAACAATAAAAAGTCATAATAAATAAATAAATGATTAATCAATTAAAAGATCAGCAACAGCACAATAAGATGCACATCTTGTAACAAGCAAAAAATCATCAATGATAAAAACAAAGAGACAAATAAATAGATAAATAATGAGCTGAATCGTCAAAAACTATTTTAAGTGTTTCCACATCTCAAAGGTTATGACAAGCTGACATGGTGTTAGAACATATAAATAAATCAATGATAATAATGTTAAAAATAAACATAAATAAATAAAACAAACATTGCATACCTTTATAAACAGTATTATGCCTCCATGGTGCTCTACTCACTATCAGGGACACGGAGAAAATACCATATGGATAAGTGTATCATCATGTAACTTTTGATTATTTACTATACCAGGTATTCAGATGAGAATCAGTGGGATCGAAAGTTTGTTACCTGTGAGCACGACGATATTCGTCCAGAGTAAAATCTCCAACGGTCGGCAGTGACCCAACGCTAAAGGAAGGAAGACACGGGACTTCATCATTGCAAATATCATCCGATCCTAATTAACCCCATGGTCTTTCAAATTGTGGAGGTAGTAGCAACGCAAAAAGAAACCCAGTTTACAAACTTGATATGTATCGGAGACTATTGACTTGTTGGCCACTATTCCTGATACATCCCAATCTTACAAACCCATGCTAGTCAAGCGGTAACAACAAAAAAGCTGCCGGCATCTATATCGTGACTAAAATGTCCGCAGTGTGTAAAACAGATGTTATATGAGTGAAATAGAAGATCATGTCACCGCTCATTTGTTCTTATTTGACACCTCATGCTGTTTGTGTGTGAAAAAGTGCTGCGGGGGTACGCAATATGATATAAACAAATAACAAAATCCCTCAGTTATAATTATTAACAGATTGGACAAATCTTTGAACTGTAAGCTCAACGTTATTCATCCAAAACATTAGCTGCAAAAGACGCCGACGACTCAACATAAATTGTGAAAGCGGGACTACACCATAGCACCTAACTATTACATCTCTAGAGCATAATTTAATTGTTATTATAAATCCATGTGGTAGTAATTTCTCAGTACAATGTTCAATCTCAAAATACACAACTTAGTATGTATCCCGTGTTTTCATTGAAACTTTTCAACGGTGACTTACTTATAAGTTGCTATTCAATTGAACGCCTCAGTCAACCAGCTCCCTGCCGATCGTGCAGTTGCAAAAGTAAAAATGCCGGCGTCTGCGTACTGAATCAAGATATTGCCCGCGAAATGAGATGACGTTACATGGGGTAGAACGGCTCTCTGCACCACTTATTTGTTCTTAACAACGCAAGCCTCAGAAGTGTAAGGTTGCAATACAAGAGACAAAAACTAACCCTAGAAAGGGTTACCTTAGATATAAACTATTAATGTATAAATCTAACTTATATCATAAAACATTAGCCAAAAAGTACTCAGTACGGCATATCTTATGTTCTTAAGGGGGGTGCGTGGTCATGTATGGAGACTCATTGCAGGGCCTCATTCGCATAAACATGTTTAGTTTAGTAAACATGCCTCTTAATGAGTGTATGGATAAAGAAAGATTACCAGATTTCTACATTACTATACCCCAGTGCCAACCGCCAGGCACGTTAGGAAATACTACAAACACTGCCCATTTAGAATCCATAGCAAACCACCTTATCATAACAGCACTACCAGGACTCACAAAGCACCAAACCCTACCTAACAAAAGGCAACACTGCAAATATTAAACCAATACATCTCACAGAATACCAATACATCTCCTACTGGGGAAAGAGATTAAATGGCACTTTCAAATAGAAACTACATAAACAGAGTACCTCAGCTCGGTTACAAATGCAGAACATAGACCATCACCAATGAAAGAACAAGGGATCACAATTTAGAAATAGGAAGACAATAATTAAACTGGGAACCCCAAAAGCCAAACTTGGAATATACAACAACACTGGAGAAATAAAACTATAAATTAATTTCCTCTTGTGCTAAACAAAATGCAAAGACGTTAACGATTCACATTTCCCAGAGCTGACATATTCCAGTTAATAAATTAAAAATATTTGTCTACCTTTTGTTGTTTGTGCATTTTATTTTTCAGTTGCAATTGTTCCAGTCACTTTCTTCTGGTTTCCTTGTGTCTTCTGCTAACTCTCCATTGTCTACTGTTCATTTGTTCTTTCTTCTCTCTTCTAGTTTTTTTCCATTCTCTCTCTACATCTGTTTTAGCATACTGATCTTTCCCCTTTTGCTCTTTCCTCCATTTCTTTCTTTATTCCTTTTTCATCCACTCAAATTTCACCCCTCCAACCTCAATCCCCTCTTACTCTCCCAATACCCGGCCAATCTTAGATTTTTCTTCCCTCCCACATAAAATATCTTTCCGGTCCAAGCCCCCCCCCCCCCCCTTCACTCAGCACATTTCCAGTCCTATCCTAGCTCCCCATCAGCCCATTTCCAGTCTTAGCTCCCCTATCAGCTACATCCAGTCCTATTCTAGCCCCCCATCAGTCCATTTCCAGTCCTAGCCCCCCCATCAGCTATTTCCAGTCCTATCCTAGCCCCCCATTAGACATTTCCAGTCCTAGCCCCCATCAAACATTTTCAGTCCTATCCTAGTCCCCCATCAGTCCATTTCAAGTCCAAGCCCTCCACCAGCCCATTTCCAGTCCTAGCTCCCCTATCAGCTATTTTTAGTCCTATCCTAACCCTCCCCCCATCAATCTATTTCCAGTCCAAGCATCCCCATCAGCCCATTTCCAATCCTAGCCCCCAATCAGACATTTCCAGTCCTATCCTAGCCCCCCATCAGTCCATTTCTAATTTACTTTCCTTGAATAACTCCATTCCAGTCCCGACAAGTGGAATTTTCCCCCCTGCCAGCAACTGGAGGCTGAGTATGCTCAAACCTTTTGTGATGTCACCCTACCAAAAATAGCACAGCTACCCCTAAGGAAACAACAAAAAGAGCCCTTCTATGTAATCCTTTTTTTTTTGTATCCCAAAAGTAAGTATTGCCCAGCTGCCGATGTACCTGGCAAATACCTTATACAAGACTTTTTTTTAAAATTTCTGTCATTGAGTGTCTGGGAGCTGTCACCCAAACTGACCGCAGACAAACTTGCCAAGTCAAGCCAGGCAGCACTGAGTACTCCTAGAGAATGTCCGGAGCTCCCCCGAGGAAGCCCCAAATCAAACACTAAACACCACATAGCCTGAGGTCAGAAATTGCTAACCTATATCCTTCCCTGGGCTTAACTGCCAGAACCAAGAATAACAGGGCGAATCTGGGACTGGAATGGAATTATTCAAGGAAAGCAAATTAGCAGATAAGTCTAATTTCATCTTCCTTAGCATCCCTCCGGCTCAATCCCAACAAGCTCCATTAATGCTGGGAGGGATACGTGAGCCCAGCCTGAATGACCGAAGCCCCAAAGTGTGCATCTCTGGGGGCCTGGACATCCAGATGATAGTGCCTACGTTGCTGCCCGGCATTGTTCAATCGGAGGCATGAGCGAACACTGCACACAAAGCTGCTTGTGCCTATGTCGAATGTGCCTTAAGCCCCTGCAGAGCCTCCCTGTGCTTGAGCAGGTAAGCGCCTCTTTGATCCACCATGCCACTGATGATTTGGAGGCCGCTTCTCCACCTTTGAGCCCCCCAAAGAGAACAAACAACTGATCTAACCTTCAAAACGAAGCCATGCAGTTTCTAAAGACAGAGAGCCCGTTGCACGTCCAGCAAGTGCAACTGCCTGTCCTCCTCCGTTTCTCCCCTAGCGAACACTGGAAGAGAGATCGACTGATTTTTTATTTATTTAAACTTTTTATATACCGTCTTTCTACAATTCAAGACGGTTTACACGAAACAAAACTTGTAACAGTGTGAGATACAACTGTTGCACAGAGAACAAGAACTTGGTATGTTGGTAACATTCAATGTTGGTAACATTCAACAATCAACAATTTTCAATTTATCAATTTAAGAGTAATGCCAGAGTTGGCAAATATGTACAACAGAAAGGAAGGGGGGGGGGGACAAGGGTTAAGAGTGAGTTGTTGGAAGAGGAGGGCAGGGAGTTGCTTGTGAGGAGGGGATTTGATTAATTGTATGGGGTGGGTCAGAAGCACCTGATGTGGATGAAGAATGAGTGAACTAAGTTACACTAGATCTTTGGTGGCATGGACGAGATGTGTTAAGGAATTCATGGAAGAGGAATGTTTTGAGCTTTTTTCGGAACTCTGAGTGATCAGAACAGCCTCGCAAGTCAGGTGAGAGGGCGTTCAATTCTGTGGGGGCAAAGAGGGAGAATGCGCGGTTGCAGGTGGGTTGCTTTTTATTTTTTGGGTTGGGATATTGAGGAGGTTTGTGGAGTTGGGTCTACGTAGTCTGTTGCTATTTGGTCTGGAGAGTTGGGAGAGAAGACAGGGTGCAGATTCATTGTTTATGACTTTGTGTATCAGTGTGAGAGCTTTAAATTTTATTCTGGCTAAGACAGGGAGCCAGTGGAGGTGTTGAAGGACAGAGGTAATGTGGGCTTGCCTGGGTGTTCTGTTGATTAGACGTGCTGTGGTGTTTTGGGTCATTTGGAGAGGGTGAAGGCTTTGCTTCGGAAGTCCGTGGTATATGAGGTTACAATAGTCGAGGGTGGGAGTAGTTAAGGCTTGGCAGACAGTTCAGAAAGAGTCTGGGCTTAGTAAAGGGCGGAGGTTCTTCAGAGTTCTGATTTTGCTGTATATAGATTTGGTTGTTCCTTGTATTTGTTCATGAAAGGTGAGGTTCTGGTCGAGTATTATACCAAGATATTTAACTTCGCTCTTTACACTGATGGGAGTAGTCGTCGAGGTCTAGTGATGGTGGAGGGGAGTAAGATGCATCAGAGAAGAGGTGCAAAACTTTGGTTTTGGCTTGGTTAATGTAGAGATTGTGTTAATGGAGCCATTGTCTGACCTTAGTAAGGCATTTGCTGATATTAGTGAAATTGGGTGCTGCAATGTTAAAGGAGATGAAGAACATGTCGTCCGCATAGAGTTGGTATTGGATCCTGGAAGATTTTGCATATAGGTTGGAGAAAGATGTTGAAAAGGAGTACAGATAAGCTGGAGCCTTGTGGCATGCCTTGTTGTTATATGAATGGTTGGGAGGTCTTTTCACCAATTCTCACCTGTTGAGTCCTGTGGTCAAGATAGGAGTGGAACCATTTAAGGATGGTATCTCTAAGACCGATGTCATGCAGTCTGTCAAGTAGCTGGTCATGTGGAAGGGAATCAAAAGTGGAGGATATATTGAGGAAGATTAGCAGCAGTCTTGGGTAGGTGTTTGTGTGTAGGTAATAACTGAGACTAGTAGGGATGTAAGCAAGGTTTCGACTCCATGGTTTTGTTTAAAACCATGTTGGAAGGGGTCGAGTGAAGTTCTTTAGCTGGTTTTGTACAATCTTTTCTGGTATCTTTGCAAGGAGGGGGATACTTGAAATTGGTCTGCAAGACGTAGAGGTGGTGGGGTCTAGCTTGTTTCCCTTTAAGATAGGTTGAATTGAGCTCTTCTTCGGAGGGGTTGGCATAATGGGCTCTCATCCTCATCCCTAGCAGAGCTGACACTGACTATACCCTCCAATAGGTCCAGAAGATCGATAACAGTCAATACACTGACAGTACCAAAATCAATAACCCAATGCACCCAGTCAACAGCTAGCAGGGCCTTCAAATTTTGTGCATCCAGATGCTGGAACACCCTACCGCCCCGCATCCGAGCAATCCCAGACCTAGCCCAGTTTAGGAAGGCCGTGAAGCATCATCTCTTCCTCCTGTACTATCCGGTAGACAGTGCGATAACAGCCTATCCACTATCTAGCCAGGGAAGTTTTAAGTAAACTGTACCTTGCAAAACAGCCATGACTAAGACTAATGATGTAAAGCCTACTATGTTGCATATATGTAAATAGTTACCCCAAGTTATCCAAGTTTTAATACCTGTTTATTGTAAACACAGATCACCCAAAGAAATGTGTAAACTTCTATGTTCAATGTAAACCGCACTGATACTGAATAGCGCGGTATATAAGAGACTGTAAATAAATAAATAAATAATAATCCCAGTGGAGAGGGAGGATTGCATTATGGATAAAATATAGGGGCTAAGTTGTTCATTAGCACTCTTTATCCATGCAACAGGGCAGGGATCTGGGGCTGAGCTACATGCATTTAGATTTTTGATGGTTGTAACTATGTTGGGAAAGAGCGGTATAGAAATAATTGTTAAATAAATAAATAAATAAAATAAAATGTTATGAAGAGATGGTGGATCGAATTCAGCCGAGGTTGCTTGAGGAGTAATATTGAGAGCTAAGTGATCAGAGTGGTGGATTAATAGTGGCTGGGTTGGGAGGTATTTAGAACAAAGGTGGTTGGCTATAATCTGTGGGGCTATTTTGTCAACAGGCAACTGCTTGTTTGGTTCACTTAGGAGAGATTTTGTGATGGAAAACAATTCCCTGGGTTTGTTTACAGAGCGCATGATGATGTTTTCATGGTATCTTTCTTATGTCTTAGTGTTTCTTTACAATAAGCGCTCTGCATTTCTGAATAAGTGGCATGGATGGAGGGATCTCTAGAAAGTCTCCAGTTGCATTCCAATCATCTTAGTTCCTTCTTTAGATCATGTAGAGATGTGGAGAACCAAGGGGCTCTTTTGCACTGTTTGTTACAAGGCAGTTTGGGTGGGGTTTGGCTGCAGAAGCCATGATTTTATTCCATCCTTCAATCTGAGAGGTAAGGTTGGGGTTACTATTTTTGAGGAGATCTAGTTGGGGCATAACTTGTTTAAGGAACAATGAAAAAGCTGAATCCACATTTGGAAGGAAGGACGGTACCAGACGAAGCACCACCTTTTTCCAGGGAAAATGACAGAAAAGACTCCGACAAGACAACACTTGGAGTTCCAAGATCCAACTCGCAGAACAAATCGCCACCAAGAAGATGACCTTCAGCAAGAAATCTTTTAAAGTCGCCCCCCCGAAGTGATATAAAGGGCGGACCCATCAAAGAGGAAAGTACCAAACTGAGGTCCCACGTTGGAACGAGTTCCCATCGTGGAGGCCATAACTGCTTCACAGTGCAAAGGAAATGCAGCACATCTGAGTGAGTTGCCAGGGATTTCCCCTGTACCTGACCCCAGGAGCAAGCGAGGACTGCCGCCTGCACTCACAGAGAACCGATGGCCAGACCCTTATCCAACCCTGCTTGAAGGAATGAAAGAATCTCTGACAAGGGAGTCCCCAAAGGGCAGATTCCCCTAGTCTCACACCGATTTTCAAACCACCACCAAATCTCATGTAGGCCAAAGAGGTCAAGTGCATCCTAGCTCGCAATAGTGCGGCAATGATCTGCAGCGAGTAACCCCTCTTTTTCAAGTGAGCCCGCTCAAGAGCCAAGCCATAAGCGAGAATCGATCCATTTGCAGCACTGAAATTGGACCATGCATTAACACATTGCGCCTCGCTGACAAACTCCAGGGATCGTCCACCGGCAACAGAGTGAGATCTGCATACCACGGCCAGCATGGCCAAACCGGGGCAATGAGGATCACCAGCCCCTTGTGGTGCTCAATGTACTATAGCAGTCACCCGATCACAGCCCGCGGTGGGAACACATATAGAAGCACCTGTGTTAACCACGGCAGTACCAACGTTTCTCCAGGAATAAGCAGGAAGTCAGTCTTCACGTATGGATGATGTCGATGCCAACGTAGCCCACACGGAGCATTTCCCCAGCTTTCAAAGAATGCCTTTGGGACATTCTATCACGCATGCGTGATCCCCTTCCCATTCAAGGGTGCCCACTTGCTCAATCTCCTTTTTTTCGCAGAGCCCAATAGATGCCTGTCCTGTTTCCCTGGAAAAATCCTTCAAACTTCCTCAAAAGAGGTTTCTTAACCAGGATGGAACTAGGCTGCTGGCATTAACCTTTAAAAAGGATATAGAGCAGCTTTTAAACTAGATAATAGGGGAGAGCCGATAGTCGCCCAAGAGAGCATGGTTCGGAACAATGTATCCTTGAAGGATACTATCAAAAGAATGAAGTTAGGGCATATCAATAGAGAGGTTCCAAAAAAGACAAAAGTAGCCCAAATGCCCTTGAGTACGGAGCAGACAGAGCTTAAAGATTCCAAATTACCTCTGCCTACCGATAGCCAGATTAATATGAATAAAATACAGTTTCTAAAATGCTTGTATGCAAATGCTAGAAGTCTAAAAAATAAGATGGGAAAGTTAGAATATACATTATAGCACTAAATGAGAAGTTAAATATGACTGGTATCTCAGAAACATAGTGGAAGGAGGACAACCAGTGGGACACTGTGATACTTGGGTACAAACTATATCGTAATGATAGAGCTGATCAAATTGGTGGAGGGGTTGCCCTTTATGTTAGAGAGGGCATTGAGTCACAAAAGATTAAAGTTTTGCAGGAAACAAAATTTTCTGTAGAATCTCTATGGATTGAAATTCCATGTAAAAAGGGAAAGGCGATGGCAGTAGGGGTGTACTATCGACTGCCTGGCCAGAATGAACAAATGGATGATGAAATGCTCAAATAAATCAGGGAAGCTAACAAAAGTTACAGCACAGTAATAATAATGGGGGATTTCAATTACCCGGGTATTGACTGGGTCAGTGTCAAAGCAAGACATGCTAGGGAGATAAAGTTTCTAGATGAAATAAATGACTGCTTCATGGAGCAGCTGGTTCATGAACCAACCAGAGAGGAAGTCATTTTGCACCTAGTCCTTAGTGGAACACCAGATCTGGTGCAAGAGATAAGGGTATTGGGGCCACTTGGCAATAGTGATCATAGCATGATTGCGTTTGATTTAATTAATGGAGGAGGGATGGTAAGGAAATCCACAGTACTACCTTTTAACTTTCGAAAGGGAGGCTATCACAAAATGAGGAAAATAGTTAAGAAAAAACTAAAAAGAGCAGTTGCAAAGGTTAAAGACTTACATCAAGCTTGGATGTTGTTTAAAAATACTATTTTGGAAGCCCAGACCAGCTGTATTCCATGCTTTAAGAAAAGTGGAAGTCCAAAAAACTGCCAGCATGGTTTAAAGGTGAGGTCAGAGAGGCTGTTGTTGCCAAAAAAGCATCTTTCAGGAAATGGAAAAAAGAGTTAAATGACAAAAACTGGAAACAACACAGGCACTGGCAAGTTAAATGCAAGGCATTGATAAGGCAGGCAAATAGAAAATTTGACAAGAAACTTGCTGTGGAAGCAAAAATGCTTCTCTTATATTCTTTCCCTATTGTGTACTAGTTCCTCTTCTTGCCTCGAGCCGGCACCGGTCTCAGAATTGTTCTCGGCTCCTTCCGCTTCTTCGATTGAGTCTTGCCTCAACTGGCGCTCACACTTTCTTTTGCCCAGGGTCGTCCATCCTAGCCGGGTGTCCCCTACCATGTCCCCCTAAATCCAGCCACTAGGTGTTGCTGTTGTGAGATGACTGGGATTCCCTTTCCCAGGAGCTGAGGAGAAATTACACTTTCCATTAATATCTACTACTACTACTGAGCATTTGTAAAGCGCTACCAGTCGTACGCAGCGCTGCACAGACATGTAAGAGACAGTCCCTGCCCATTAGAGCTTACAATCTAGTCAAGACAAAACCACAAAACAAAACACAGAAGGTGTAAGCAGGGATAAACTAGGGGAGAGAAAAGGAGATCAGGTGAGTCAAGATCCAAAAGCAGCAGCAAAGAGGTGAGCTTTCAACTTGGATTTCAAGAGGGTTAGAGAGGGTGCCTGGCATACCAACACAGGTAGTTTGCTCCAGGTGTAAGGTGCAGCAAGGTGAAAGGAGCGAAGTCTGGAGTTAGCAGTAGAAGAGAAGGGCATAGATAGAAGTAGTTTGCCAGAAGAGTGGAGTTCCCGAGGGGGGTTGTAAGGAGAGATAAGAGAAGAAAGATACTGAGGAGCTGCAGAGTGAATGTAATTATAGGTCAGCAGGAGAGGTTTGAACTGGATGCGGAAACGGATGGGGAGCCAATTAAGTGACTTGAGAAGAGGAGTAATATGGGCATGACGAGGCTGGTGGAAGATTAGTCGCACAGCAGAGTGTTGAACAGATTGAAGGGGAGAGAGGTGATTCAAAGGGAGACCAGCAAGGAGTTGGTTACAGTAGTCAAGATGGGAGGTGATTAAGGAGTGGATAAGAGTTTTAGTGGTGTGTTCAGAAAGGAAAGGGCAGATTTTGCTAATATTATAGAGAAAGAAACAACGGGTCTTAGCTACAAGCTGGATATGTGTGGAGAAAGAGAGAGAGGAGTCAGGCAACCCCCAGATTGCGGGCCGAGGGAACACGAAGGAGTACAGGGTTATCCACAGAGACTGTGAAAGGAGGAAGAGGAGGGGAGGTTTTAAGTGGAAAGATGAGAAGTTCAGACTTCGCCATGTTCAATTTCAAGTGGCGGTGAGACATCCAGGCAGCAATGTCAGAAAGGCAGGCAGAGATCCGGGTCTGGATTGCCAGAGAGGTTTCAGGCGTAGAGAGGTAAATCTGTGAGTCATTGGCATACAGATGGTACTGAAAGCCATGGGAAGAGATAAGCACACCATGGGACTGGGTATAGAGAGGGAAAAGGAGCAGACGCAAGACAGATCCTTGGGGTACACCAACTGGGAGTGGGGTAGGAGAAGAGGAGGAGCCACCAGAACACACACACTGAAAGAGTGACGGGAGAGATAGGAGGAGAACCAGGATAGTACAGAGCCACTAAAACCAAGTGAGGACAGGGTATCGAGGAGAAGGTTGTGGTCAACAGTGTCAAAAGCAGCAGATAGGTCGAGAAGGATGAGGACAGAGTAAAGGCCCTTGTGTTTTGCAGGAACAAGTCACTGGAGACTTTGGCAAGAGCCATTTCAGTAGAATGTAGAGGATGAAAGCCAGACTGTAAGGGATCCAGGAGGGAATGAGAGGAGAGGAAGTCGAGGCAGCGGCGGTGAACCGCATGATCCAGTAGTTTAGAAATGAAGGGAAGGAGAGAGATGGGTCAACAGTTAGAAGGACAGGTGGGATCAAGTGAGGGTTTCTTGAGGAGAGGTGTGACTACAGCATGCTTGAAGTCAGCAGGGACTGCTGCGGTGGAGAGCGATAGGTTGAGAATATGAGAGATGGAAGGGACAACGGTGGAGGAAATGGGGCTTAGGAGACGGATGGGGATAGGATCAGAGGAGCAGGTGGTGAGTTTGGAGGAAAAAAGAAGGTGTGCAGTTTCCTCTTCAGAGATCACAGGAAAGGAAGAGAGGGTAGCAGAGGTGGGGGGGGGGAGAGTTGGGGTGGAGAGGGGGAGGAAGGGAAGTAGCTGACTTTATGGGGACTTGGAGGGTGTTCTTGTGGATTCTGTCATGGAAATAGTCAGCTAGGGTTTGGACAGAAAGGGAGAGAGGGATCAGAGGTGGAGGCACTTTGAGCTGAGAGTAGTGAAGAGATGGCGAGGATCAGAGGCAAGGGAGTTAGTCAGATGGACATAGTAGTCTTGTTTGGCAATAGCTATGGCTGACTGGAAGGAGACAAGCATGAATTTGTAGTGTAGAAAGTCTGCAGGGGAGTGGTATTTGAGCCAAGCATGCTCAGTAGAACGGGCACAGGAATGGAGATAGTGGGTAGTGGGTGAAATCTAGGTCTGGGGTGTAGAATGTCTCACAGGGCGTGGGATGGGCGGAGCAAGGGCATCCAGAGCCGAGGAGAGTGCAACATTATAGGAAGTTACTGCCTCGTCAACAGACTTGGATGACATAGTGGAAGAAAGTGATGAAGAAATAGTGGAAGAGAGAGCCAAGGTATCAATAGCATGAAGATTTCTAAATAGGTTGGAGGAGACAGGACGAGGCGGAGGTGGTGGGTGATGAATATTAAAGCTTAAAAGGTGATGGTCGGATAAGGGAAGAACTGAGCTATAGAAGTTCGAGGATAAGCAACTAGAGAAGAATATCAGGTCCAGGCAGTGGCCATGCTGGTGAGTGGGGGCAGTGGAACAAAGTTGGAGGTCAAACGAGGAGATAAGGGAGAGGAGCTTTAAAGCATAAGGATCAGAGGGGTTATCGACATGAATGATAAAATCCCTAAGAATAAGAGTGGGGGAAGAGGAATCCAGAAAGAAGGAAAGCCATGAGTCAAAGTCAGTGAGGAAGGTAGAAGTAGACTTGTCAGGAGGTCAATAAATAACAGCTACCCAGAGAGGAAGTGGAGTGAAAAGGCGAATGGAGTGGACTTCAAAAGAGAGAAAGGAGTGAGACTGAGGCAGCAGGAGGGGTTGGAATTGGCAAGAGGGAGAAAGTAGAAGCCCAACACCACCACCACCACGGCCAGTGGGACAAGCGTGTGGGAGAACTGATAGCCCCCGTGGCAGAGAGCAGCAGTGGATGCGGTATCATCTGGGAGGAGCCAGGTCTCAGTTAGGGCAAGAAGATGTAGAGATAAAGAGATCATGAGTAAAAGCCGGTTTATTAGAGACAGAGTGTGCATTCCACAAGGCACATGAGAAAGGGAGAGTGGAAGGGGAAAGGAGAGGGATCTGGATAAGATTAGACAAGTTGCGTGAAAATCTCTTCTTAGAGTGATACAGAAATCTAGGGGGGCCAGGGTTGGGGGTTGATATCTCCGGATGAGAGAAGGAGTAGCAGCAGAATACGGGGTAGAGAGGAGACAGTACGGCGGAAACGAGGGTGAGGTTGCCTTAGAGAGGGGATGGTTGAATGAGAGGGAGAAAGCGATGAAGCTCAAGAGCTGATGATTGGTTAGAAGACAGAGTGGAGGGGGAAGTGAGGATGGTAAAGGGGGGATAGGGAGGGAAGGAATGAGGGTGCTGGTAGAAGGGGAAACAATTAGGGAGTATGAAGAAAAAGAGGACAATGTGATGTGGAGCCATAGAGGAGGAAAAGGAAGGGGCTATGCAGCGTATGTTATCTTACAAGCAATGAGGTAGCACTGGATTCTACACGCTATGCAGCATATGTTATATTACAAGCAATGAGGTAGCAGTGGATTCTACACGCCATGCAGCATATGTTATATTACAAGCAATGAGGTAGCAATGGAGTGGAATGGTGGATGCTTACTTCATGTAGTTATCACATAAGGCTTTTGGTTCTGTTTCCTCGGGGCCTGACTCTTTCGTGGATTCGCCTGTGTGGGGTGGAAGCATCTTCGTTGCAGTACCCCGCCTAAGGGCCATGCCAAAGGGCCCTCTGGTGAGGCCCTCAGGTACGGGACTGCCAGACGCGGGCGCACCTTTCCTGGAGTCCTGCTAAACCAGCACAGACTAGTGGGTTATTTTCCCTTGACAGCAGACAGGAGCCAGAGAAAAGAAAGCAAAACTATGCAATGAAATCACCACTAAATCAATATGTAACAAAGAGGAGGCCTCTAAAAAGACAAACCCTGAAGACCAAGAAAGAAATCAAGGCATTCCAACACTTATAAGAAGCCTCAGATCAGGGCTAACAGCTGTGCTCACCACGGTGTAAGCCAGCTTATGTTAGTGAATCCCCTCAACATTCATCGGCTTCAATGGTGTGGTAAACTCTTTTTACAATCTTTAAATGCATTTAAATAAATTGAAAAAACCTCCACCAACACTTAACTTAAAGCAAAATCCCATATAACTCCAGACTCCTAGGAATGCCGCCAAACAGCAATAAACTGTGCAGTCGACTCGAGTTTCGACCACTTCTAAACGGGCTGTGAAATCACTACTGGCATAAAACCTAGCATAGCTAGAGGAAGCCCTCAGTATTTTTGTAACAAGCAATGGAAGGTAATCAATTCCTCCCAAGGAACCCCTCAATGAAGACAACTACATATAATCTCTGCATGATCCGAAGGGAAAAATATACAAAAGGTTGCAGTCCAAGGCACAAGGTTGAATGGGTGGGTCCTGGACTGGTCTATCAAGACTCCCAGGAAAGGAAATTAACGTAAGTAAAATTTCTCTTTCCAGATCTTCCTGCTAGACCAGTCCAGATATGTGGGAATGTACCAAAGCTACTCCATCCCAAGGCGAGAAGAAAGTGCAGCGGAAGAACACCTGAGCCAAAGCACGTGGCCACTTTGATATGCATGTCTAGCCAGCAGTGCCATGCGAAGGAGCCAAGGAGGACCAAGTTGCTACCCTGCAGTTATTCAAGAGCGATGCACAACTTGTCTCTGTCCAGGAAGCTGCCTTGGCCTGAGTCAAATGAGCCTTGAGGCCTGGGAAAAAGTGCCTACTCTGCATCAGGTGGGCTGAGGCGATAGTGTCCTTGATCCAGAGACCTAGGGTCACCATAGACACCACTTGTCCCTTCCAGGGTCCAGCAAAAAGGACAAAGAAGTGATTGGAAAGACGAAATAGTTAGACGCTTTCAAGTACTGCAAGAGTGCATGACGGACATCCACAAAAAGCAAGCTCTTGTCTGGTCTGGGGCATTGGTCTGGCGAAAAGACTGGCAAGAACATCACTCGATTGATGTAAAAGAGAGAGAGCTCTTTGGGAAAGAAGGAGGGAACCGGGCAAAAGGTCACCCCCTTTTGCCAAGAATGTCAATAAGGGATTGCGGCAGGAAAGCACCTCCAATTCTGAAATCTACTGTGGGACTATGGGATATACTAGTGAACGAAGGGTCCGAACCCCATGGAGAAAGTGGCTCACATCTCAGTGCACCCTCAGTACATAGTTCACCACCAGACTATGAAAACAGGAAAGTGCTGCTACCTACACCCTGATCCAGCTCGACAAACCTTTCTCAACTCCCTCTTGACAGAAGGCTAGAATTGAGGGGATTAAGAACCCCCATGGGGAAAGGCGACATCGATGACACCAGTTTTTGAAGAGAAACCAGACCCAGGCATAAGACAATGAAGTGCAGCGCTGCCTGGTCTTCAACAGGGAATAGCCCTTACACCTTAGATGACCCTGCCATTGTAAGCCCCTCCTGTCCCTAAGGCACAGGGGCTGGGAGGCGAGGAGACAGATGATGTGTGCATACCACGGCCAATGAAGCCAGTCTGGGACCACCAGGATCACCACAGAGGTGACCCTTGATCCTCCATAGGACTCTGGGAATCATGGCCCATGGGCCAGGACACACAGAGCAAGTGATCCAGGGGTCAGGGCTGGACCAATACATCCACCCTCTTGGACTTAGGCTCCAAACAATGGCTGAAAAGGAGGGGACCTTGGCATTGGCTGCCATCACCATCCAGTCCTCCCTCAGAAGACCCTACTGATCCACTATCCGATTGAATGCCCATGAGGCAAGTTCCCAATCCCTGGGACTGAGGAGGTGACGGCTGAGGAAATCCACTTCCCAATTGTCCTTGCCCGTGATGTGCTGGGCTGTACTACTACTATTATTTAAGTGCTTGGAGGTGAAGTTCTGTGCAGAGGAACAGTAGAGATATTTTCTGAGCTAATCCCAGGCACTTCATTCCACCCTGGCTATTGACATAACCCACTGTGGTTGCTTTGCCCGAGAGGACTCACTCAGCGCTCCCATGGAGCAGCTTGCTTAAGTGCAGCAATGCCAGATGGATGGTCCTGGCCTCTAGGCGATGGATGGCCCATTTTTCTTCCACAGGAAACCACTGACCTTGTGCAGTCTGGCCCAAGACTGTGAACTCCCCAACTGGCGAGACTGACATCGGTGATGAGGAGCACCCGTGCTGGTGTTTCAAGGGGCATCCCCCTCAACGTGTCGGGGGAAGCCCACCAGAGGAGGCTGTGTCGCTATGAGAGAAAAAGCAGGAAGTGAACTTCATAGTCCTGCGAGCACAGGAACCACAGAATCAGCAAGGTCCACTGTAGAGGACACATGGGTGCTTGTGCCCAGGGCACCAGCTCCAGGGGTTCAGCCATAGTTCCTAAAAGCTGAAGGTAGCCCAAAGTTGTGGGAGTGGAGTTCCCAAAAATGTCCCGAGGTTGGTCGTGGAACTTGGCCCAGCGTTCCCCACGTGGGTGTCAAAATGAGCCTCAAGAAAGTTCAGGTTCTGAGACAGCATCAGGCAGCTGTCGCTGCTGTTGATGACCCAGTCCAGCCGCTTGTGCTGAGACATACTGAGGGCTCCCTCTAGCTGTGCTAGGTTTTATGTCACAGTATAGTTTTGTTTTCTTTTATCTGTTTCCAGTCTGCTAACAAGGGGAAATAACCCACCAGTCCGGACTAGTCTAGCAGGAAGATCTGGAATGCTTCTTATGCAGCTTCCTCAGCCTCGACTGGCCCAGGGAGCAGATGACCTGACTCAGGAATTCAATCCAAGTTCTCCACAAGGCAGCATTGAGCCAGTGGACTGGCAGGCATTCGCCTAGTGCTCAAGAGAACAGAGTTTGATTCCCACTGGCACTCCTTGTAACTGTGGGCAAGTCACTTTGCCAGGCCTTTTCCTCTGAGGCAAAGGAGGGTAATCTACTTCTAGTCATATCTTGCCAAGAAAACCTAGGGGCTGCTGGGTTGTAGGGAGTCAGCACTGACTTGGCGGCACTTAAAAAATAATATTCCTGGACAGCAAACTTAAAAAAAACATCCTCACTTTTTATATACACATCCACAGAGAAAAATGCCAAAATGGAGAACAGAAGAGCCAGAGTCAGCCTTTTCTGGCAAATAACGTCCCAGTACATAGCCACTATGGGGCTAATTTTATCAAGGATTTTTCACACATATATACCGGTATAAATACCTCTTATAAAATTACCTCATGCATAAAAATACGTGTGGTGACAAGAAGGTATGTACTTTTAGGAAACTCAGATGTTGATGTGCTCAGGGTTGGGGCAGCGTGCACGTGAAGTCACAAAGTACACATGTAAGTTATAAAATATGTACCTATGTGCTATAAATGTATGCTGCTGAATTTTAGCCGCGAACTGTGTGGGTTGTTTTGGGCAATTTTCAAAGGCACCCATTGGGCGTCTATATATATTCTTAAAATAGGCTTATAAGAGTGTCTACTTTGACCCCTAATCTAGGTGACCTGTTATAAAATTACCCTCCACAGGATTAATTTTCTAATGACGCATATGCATAAATAGTAAGTGCATATTTTTGTACGTGCAAGCTTTGCAAACTTTCAAAATGATACTATGAACATACTTCTGAATTGAAAATTGCGCCAGGGAATTTGTGCACTTACATTTACACATGCTGTTTACCACACAGAAAGTTTCCAAGTTCATTTATACAGAGATGGCTGAATTCTCAAAAGTACATGCACAAAGGCAAAGCCCTTCCGAGGCCTGTCCCCAGTAATGCTTATGCTCAGTCTGGCTAAAGTTACGGTTGCACAGGCTGTACGCATATGACATTAGGTGCATATCGAGCACACAGTTTTATATAAGCTTATTTCTATGTGTAAAGCACTGCTCCACCTACAGAAGTGCTTTGGAAAATTGCCCTCGAAAGGGTCATCTTTAGATCTAAAGAAGGCTACCAACACAATGAATGAGATGTAGAAGAGGGAAGATGCCAAACAAGTGATGTGTATATATGAAATTTGCTTATTGCTTCCTTATTGCTCTGTCAACAACCTACATGATCATGTTTCAGCTATTGCAGGGGTTCCCAAATCTCCACTCTATGCAAATCTTTCTCGTGCATATTCATTGTGGATATCCGGAAAACCGGATTGGCTGGAGAGGCCCCAGGACAGGTTTAGGAACCCCTGAGCTATTGCCTTCTTCAGGGATGTGTATTGAAAATGGGACAGGAATGGGAAACATAGAAGCAAATCAATATCTTCCAAACAGTCATCAAATGCAGTAAATCAGTGTGTCAAAGCTGAAGAAAGCAATATGCCAAAACACGAAGGTGCAGGATGTTGACAGAACAATAAAGAGGCGATAAATGAATTTTCATATATCCATGTCACTAGTTTGGCATCGTCCTTCTTTTACACCTCGCTCTTTTGTGTTAGCATCTCCTTTGCGAGTGTGAGCATCTCCTTGGATAATCTAAAGAAAGCTGCTTTAGGCTCTGCAGCTGTCAGACCATCTAATGCTTTTTCATACCTGGCACAAGCACTCCATATACATTAACTTCTTGGACAAAGTCCACCAGTCCTAGAACATCTGCAACTTCTGTTGTGGCTACATTTTCTCCCTTCCATCTGCAAGATAAAACCCGAGAAAAAATATTAACACCACAATACCTCTTGACTCACGACAAAGAAGCCTCAGTCCCTGACCCATCTCAGTTTTTCAAAGAAAGATTTTCTGTCCTGTTATTTTGAACCTCAAGTTTATTCCATCAATTTCCAACCTAGGTATTGACAATCAAAATACAAGAATGTTTATTATTTCAGGAAACCCTGTCAGGAATTTATATGGTGCTTCAGTATGATTGCCCTCTTCTTCTGAGTTATTCTGGATTGAGCCTATAGCTCAGAAGCACTGGCATAAAGATCGACCTGATCGGTGGCACGTTCTTCATGCGGATGAGAACAAGAACTTCGGAGAGACCTTGCCCATTGTCTCCTATATACTCAGTCTGCTGGCTTTCAGTTTGAAAAAGAAAGCTAGACAACAGACCCACAAGCAGTAAACTAGTAACCTTACTGAGTGGGCAGGAGGGGAAACTGGGAGGTATTTATTGCAATATACATGACTCTTCTTATTTTATTTGCTTTTTAATCAGGCTAAATTTCTGGGTTTGTTTTGGTGGGCAGAAATATACAGTATTAGGAAGGAAATCAGTAAAAAATGAACAACACTTTTTAAAAATGTCAGAATTTTTTTGGTAACAGTCTATTTAGACTGAAAACAAAGGAACTTATAATAAAATTGGAATAAAGTCAGTGAAACATCTCTGCTGACATAAGGATGGGGCAGCAATGAAACAGCATCCTGGCTTAATTTGGTCAGTTAAGTCCTATCTCCTCCTCAGCATGCTGTCCATGGTGGAAGACAGAATTCTACACAAAGGGGGTCATTTTATGGGAACTGAGTGAATAGAACAGTGTTTTGTAGGCTCAAGAGAGCACTTGTAAAATTGTCTGGGGTGTATACGCATAAATGTAGGCACACAGAGATCATACAGAGACATTCCCAGGGCTGGAGTGGGAACAGGATAAGCGCTTATGTAAATTTTATAAAACTAGTGTATATGCCAGATTCTTACCAACACATACAGACACATAGGGGCCCTCTTAGTAAAGCGTATTGTGGTTTTGCACCTAACACATCAGTAGTGCGCAAACAAGGGTGCGTTAGATGCGTTAGGTGCCTACTTGTCTTTATAAAATACTAGTGTAGGTATTCTAACAAGTGCCTACATTGCAGGTGTAAATGCTCACATCTATATTTTCAAATACATATGTAAATTAATGTTTCTCCTGGAACAAGCAGGAAGTCAGTCCTCACTTATGGGCGACGTCGGCAGCGATGGAGCCCGTGCAGAGCAATTCCCCAGCTTTCAAAGAAAGCCTTTGTGATTGCTGCCACACATGCGTGGTCCTCTTCCCGCCCAAAGGTGCCATCTTGCTCAGTCTCCCTTTTTCTGCAGAGTCCTTTGGACGCACGTCCTCGTCCCTTGGAAAAAGTGTTTCGTTTTCGGCCTCTGGCCTGTGTTTTTTCCAGTAGCACCAGTCCTCTACCCGTCCTTCCCCTGCTTTCTTTTTCCCTTGAGATAGGGGACGTCCTTTTGTGTGATAATTTTTCTTTTGCAAGCTTTGCACCCTTTTTTCCGTCAACTGCTGGCCGCAAAGGTCTTCGACTTTGCGGGGGCCCTTTTTGCCCCAGTGGCCACCGGTTTTAAAAAATGCGACACATGCTCCAAAAGCATGTCGCTCACGGATACCATGACTGCTGTCTTCAGTGTCTTGGGGCCGACCATGACCTGGAGCTCTGCTCTCTTTGCAAGAAAATTTCCTCCAAAGACCTGCTAAGGCGTAAGCAGAAGTCCGATGACATTTTCCAGAAGGTAGTCCTGGAATCCCTGGTGGCACCCTCGGTTGCCCCTCTGCTGGTGGAATCCTCCACTTTGGCCCCGCATTCTTGGCAGCATTCTGATCAGGAGTCCCCTGAAGTGGAGAGGCATTAGAAGATGACCTCGAAGTTGCTGTCAGGGGCTCCAGACAAGCGTGAGCGCTCCCACGCTTGTTGCTCAGCCCCCCCCCCCCCCCGGCGTTCCCGAGAGATGGACAAGGAGCGGACTTGAAAGGTACCTTGTACAGACATGGAGGCCTCCGGCGATGGTGCCCGGTGTCCTGAGGGTCATCCCGGTGAGGACCCCCCTCTCCTCATCCAAGCCAGACCCTGTAACTCTGGTGTCGGCATCGCAGGGACCCACGTCCATGTGGGCGTCCCAAATGCTGGCACTAGAGCGCAGTGTTTCTGCCTTCTTAGATGCCCAGCATGGCTGGCCCGCACCTTGAGATCGAGGTTCCCTTGCGAGGGACACCCAAACCTGCCCTGGAAACCCCCGAGAGCCATGGGGCTCGTGAGGGTCCTCGGCGTCGGTCTCGCCTTCCCTTTGCTCGGTTGCGAGATCCTCCAAGGCCTCTGGCTCCAAGCGGGCCTCGGCCTCTGGATGGGGTGATCAGCCCGAGTCAGACTCCTTCTCGGACCTCTTGGGCTGGGAGTCAGACGGAGATACCTCCCTGGAGACCTGTGCCCACAGGGACCTCCCTTCGGACCCATCCCCACCCGCCTCTCAGTGGTGTTTGCCACCCGAGGACACATTCTTTCTAGTGTTTGTGTGGGACATGGCACGGGCCCTCAGCCTGGCTACGAAGGCTGAAGAGGAGCCGCGAGCTGAGGAGCTTGACATCTTAGCGTATGAGTCCCCGCCTCAGAAGTTTCTTACTGTTCCAGTTCCTCCCATTTTGTCCAGGCTGCTTGTCCGCATGTGAGAGACACCTGCTTCGGTCCCCATTGTGAGCAAGCACCTCGATGCCATGTACAGGGTCCAACATAGCCCAGGGTTCCAGAAGATCCAGCTTCTACACCCCTCCATAGTAGTGGAATCGGCAATGTGGAAGAAAAAGAGCCCGAACTCACACTCTTCGGTCACCCTGGCAGGGAGTAGAGAGCCCTCGACGCTCTGGGGCATAAAGCCTATCAGGGGTCCATGCTCACATGCCATATCCAGGCATAGCAGTTGTATATGTTCCTGCGTGACCTCACCAAGGAGCTCGGTGGATTCTCCACAGTTCTCAGGGGTGAACCCCTTCTCAGTTTCCAAAACCTCCTGAGGTCTGTACCTCTCCCATGCTGCATATGATGGATTTGAATCCTCCGCTCAAGTGGCGGCAGCCGGCATCGGGGCCCGACGCCATGTGTGGCCCCAGTCCTCGGACTTGGAGCAGTGGGTCCAGGAGAAGCTCCTGGACGTCCCCTGCCTTAGTGAGCAACTGCTTGGTAAGCCCATGGAGGATAAGGCCGCTGAGATAGAAACGGAGTTCATGACTTGGACCCGCCTCTCGTGTAAGACTCCTCTCTCCTGCAGAAGAAGCAGCAAACCAAGAAGCCGTTCTTCCAAAGAAAGGGGCTCCCCTACCAAGGTTACCCACCCTTCTCACCCACCCCTGCGCCGGCTTCCAGCACACAGGGGAAGGGAGGAGCGCAGGGTCACCGCAAGCCTAAAGAGTCCAAGGCCCAACCACCGGCACCACCTCAACTTGCTCAGGGCTTTTGACGCTGATGGCATAGCCTCTCGCCCTCCGGCAGCACTCCTGCTGGAGGGGGACACCTGTCCCTCTTTGCCCCACAGTGGGTGTTGATTACGTCTAACTCCTGGGTCCTCCAATTAGTCCGAGATGGATATCGTCTTCATCTGGTCAGGCTCCCTCCTCCTTTCTCCCCAGCAGAGCCTACTCGGCTCCCTTCGCACCAGACTTACTTGCAGCGGGAACTGTCCAAGCTCCTCGCCCAGCAGGTGGTCGAGAGGGGACCGCTGCACCTTCAAGGTCATGGGTTTTACTCCTGCTACTTCCTCGTTCCGAAAAAGACAGGGGGCCTATGCCCCATCCTTGACCTCAGGAACCTAAACAAGTTTCTGGTGCAGGAGAAGTTCAAAATGCTATCACGTGGCATCCTACTGCCCTTCCTTCAGCAGGGCGATTGCCTATGCTCCTTGGACCTCAAGGACATTTATGCCCACATCCTAGTCCACCCCCAGCACAGGCAGCAGGGCATACCCGTCTTCCCCTACCTCAACGACTGGATCGTCAAGGGGACCTTGGCCGGCAAAGCCCGCCTGGCAGCATCCTTCTCCTCGAATGCCTCAGTTTCTTGGTCAACTACCCCAAGTCCCACCTCGAATCGGTGTAGACCCTGGAGTTCATCAGCGCATGCTTCGACACAGAGCGAGCGACCGCCTTCCTGCACATGGACCGTGCAGACCGCCTCCGAAACCTGGTGGCCCAGGTCCGAAACAGGGCTTGGATTACGGCAATGGCCATGCTGCGCCTCCTAGGACACATGGCCTCCACCATCCATGTGGTCCCACATGCACATGCGCGCAGCCCAGTGGTGCCTCAGGGCGCAATGGAACCAGGCCTCCGGCCACCTCAGAGACCCTATCTGGGTCTCACGCAGTCTCCACAACTCCCTGTTTTGGTGGCGGAACCCACAAAGCCTCCATCGGGGAATGCCCTTCTAGACCCCACAGCACGAGCTTGTCCTGATGACGGATGCATCCCTGCTGGGTTGGGGAGCCCACTGGGGTGCATTGTGCACCCAGGGGCAGTGGTCACCTGAAGAGTCTCAGCAGCAGATCAACCTGCTCAAGCTTCGGGTGGTATGGTAGGCCCTGAGGGCCTTCAAGGGCCGTCTGAGGGGGAAGTCGGTGGTAGTGCAGACTGATAACCGGGTAGCCATGTTCTACATAAACAAGGAGGGTGAACAGGATCCCGCCTCCTCTGTCGAGAGGCAATCCTCCTTTGCGTTTCGCCGGGGATGATCCTCCCAGCAGTCTACCTCACAGGCCAGGAGAATGTCCTCGTGGACAAACTCAGTAGGATACTCCGCCCTCATGAGTGGCACCTGGATCCGGAGGTCATCGGCCTCTTGTTCCTTCGGTGGGGGACCCCATCCATGGATCTGTTCGCCAGCCCAGTGAACGTACAGCTTCCCCGCTTCTGCGGCCGAGTTCCGCACGTGAGCAGGTGGTCCCGGATGTGTTCCTCTTAAGCTGGACCTCCGGTCTTCTTTACACTTTCCCTCCCACTCCTCTCATTGCGAGGACCCTCCACAAGATTCAGCGGGAACGTGCTTCAGTGATCCTCGTGGCTCCTTGTGGCCTCGACAGCCTTGGTTCCCACTTCTGCTCTGGCTCTCGTCCGAGCCTCCAGTCCTCCTAGGCTGTGCGCCTCAGATCTGTTAACGCAGGAGGAGGGTTGGGTGCTCCACCCGAACCTAGCCTCGCTGTCCCTCACAGCCTGGTGGCTGAATGGGTTTCCTTAGCCCCGCTGCACCTCCCGGAGGTCGAGGAGGTTCTCCTTGCGTCGAGGAAGGACTCGACGAGACAGGCATATGCCTTTACGTGGCAACGCTTCTCGGTCTAGTGCTCTGAGCTCCAGATTGACCAGTTCTCCTGCTCTACCTGGTGGGTTTTTCAGTATCTCCTCCACCTCTCGAAAGCAGGGTTGAAATCCAACTCGGTCAGGGTAACCTGAGTGCTATTTCAGTGAACCACCTCCCCCTCTCGGGGCAGCCCTTGGTCTGCCGCTTCATGCAAGGCCTCTTGCTTTCCAAGCCTCCCATCCAGCCTCCCCCAGCGGAGTGGGACCTCAATGTGGTGCTTATGCAGCTTACATGATCACCCTTTGAGCCGATAGCGATGTGCTCACTTCAGCACCTCTTCTGGAAGGTGGTCTTCCTGGTGGCTTTGACTTCAGCTCCCTGAGTCAGCGAAATTCAGGCCCTCATGGCTGAGGCTCCATACACCAGGTTCTATGGGAACAGGGTGGTCCTCCGTACACATCCTAAGATCCTATTGAAGGTGGTCTTGGACTTTCATCTCAATCAGGAAATAGTCTTACCGACCTTCTTCTCGAGACCGCATGCCGACCAGGCATCAGCGGTGCTGCATACACTCGAATGCAAGAGGGCTCTCGCCTTCTATCTGCAGCGTACCCAGGTTCATCGGGATTTCCTGGCCTGGAGTGACCAACAATAAGCAGACCCATTACACACAGGATGAGGGTCATTCTGCCCCGCTATTTGCAGGGACCGTATGCCAGTGATAGAGCTCCCTGCATGTACAGCGGCTTTGTGTGGGGAGTTCTGGGTGGGAGAGGGAGGACCGGAGGAGGATTGTGGGTGAGGAGCACAACTTGGATGTACAGGACCAATTCAGTTCACGGCCCTGTATGTCCAGGGAGGCTAGGCTGGACGTGGGACTTATTCCTCCTCAGAGGTGGAATAAGTCCCATGGGCCAAGGCGATTGGGGCACGCAGAACACGGTAAGTGGCAGAGGGGCTGCAGTAAAGGTCCCGCTGCCCAATCCTGGCCCTAGCTATCCCTGCTGAGGGCCAGGCAGTGGAGAAAGGCGAGCGGGAGGGTATCGGGCCTAGCGGTGCTCCTGCATGGCATCCTTGTTCCATGGTGATGAGATGCCATAGCAGCAGGGCTCCAGCAGGAGCATGGGGAAGGCTAGTTGGGTAGGTAGAAGGACATCCCGCACATCTGTAACTCTGGGAATGTATAGCTCCCGCGGTTGCAGAATCGGGTGGAAATCCAGCCCATCCAGATTTTGGACATCCGGACGTGCCCCAATCAGAATTGGCCTCCAAGCGTTTTATATGTCGCCTTAACTTGGGAAGATTTTTTAACAGTAGTTGAAATATGCACATCTAGTTTTAGCAATGAATGTAAAAGTATCTCTAAAATCCTGACTTGAGATTGTCGACTACATGAGATCCTACCAATTACAGGAAGGGTCATTTCTGGTTTTTTTCCCATCCATAAAATCTCAGTCTTGCTCAAACTGAGTTTTAATTTGTTTTTCATCATCCATCTAGAAATTGCACCGAGCCTACTGACGCTACACAGTTTTCTCCCAGTGAAAGATGAAATTAGACTTACCTGCTAATTGTAGTTCCTGGAGTGTAGACAGTCTAGTCCCGGACCTCTGGGTTGTCCAACTCATCTAGCAGCTTGGAGACTGAGGAACTCCTTCTTTTGTGATGTCACTGGTATAATCATCCGGGAGCCTCCTCCTGACACCAGTTCCCTATTGACAAAGTAGACTCACTGGAGCAACAAGTAAGAATTAGATGCAAACAAAAAGGTAATGCTAGACAACAGTGTGAACCATAATGCTAAAACGAGGGGAGACCCCCTCCTCAACTGGACTTTAAACTTGCAGAGGCACCCCCCAGCTGCTCTGAAGGAAGGAAGGATGTCCCTGCCACTGAAAAGCTATACCCCCAGGATAGCCAACCCCCACCCCACGCCGCCGCAGTCCCCCAAAAACAGACACCTCTTACCTGTGCACTAGGAGGACTTCAGGCTGCAATACCCCTAAAGGCAAAAACCGGGGAGGGACACGGGACTAGACTGTCTACACTCCAGGAACTACAATTAGCAGGTAAGTCTAATTTCATCTTCCTGATCGTGTATCCAGTCTAGTCCTGGACCTCTGGGTTAATACCAGAGCAGTGAAGCAAGATTCAAACACGGGAGGGAACGGACAGGCCAGCCTGAAGTACTGCTGAGCCAAAAACGCTTTCCTCCGCCGACTGCACATCCAGGCGGTAGTGTTTAACAAACGAATTCAAGGACAACCACGTCGCCGCCTTACAAATGTCCACCGGCAAAACCAGCCGAACCTCTGCCCAAGAGGCCGCCTGCGCCCTAGTGGAGTGGGCCCTAAGCCCTTCTGGCACCGGCCTACCCTTCAAGACATACGCCGATGCAATGGCTTCCTTAATCCACCGTGAAATTGTGGGTTTCGACGCCGCTTTCCCCTTTCATGGCCCCGCGAAAAGCACAAAAAGCCTATCCGACTTGCGAAAGACGGCTGTTCGTCGAAGATACTTCTTTAGCGCCCAACGGACATCCAATAGATGCAATTTCCGCGCCGCTGGATCCCCCACGCAGTCTCTGAAGACAGGCAAGGAAATTTCTTGGTTCATATGGAACGCCGAAACGACTTTTGGCAAGAAGGCTGGCACCGGCCGCAGGACCACCTTCGCCGTCTCAAGAGAGAGATTGGGCTCGCGGCAGCCGAGCGCTTGCAGCTCTGACACTCTTCTCACCGAGCAAACTGCCACGAGAAACACCACCTTTAAGGTGAGGTCCTTGAGGGATGCTCTAGCTAGGGGTTCGAAGGGCTCCCGTTCCAATGCTTCCAGCATGAACGGCAGTCGCCAATTCGGAACGACCGGCCTAAAGGGCGGCCTGAGTAGGGATACCACTCTCAAAAAACGCTGGACATCCCCCTGGCTTCCAAGCATCTGACCAGCTACCTTACCTCTATAACAAGCCAAGGCCGCGACCTGAACCCTAAGCGACGTGGCCGCTAAACCCTTCTCGAAGCCATCTTGAAGAAACTGCAGAATCTGGGGAATGGGGGCTTTTAACGGCTCGCACCCCTTACCGGAACACCAGGCCTCGAACACTCGCCAAATGTGAACATAGGCCAGCGAAGTGGATCTCCTCCTGGCTCGTAACAAAGTGGAGATCACCCCCGCTGAATATCCCCGTGAGGTCAGCCGTGCCCTTTCAATAGCTAAGCCGTAAGCGAGAATCGATCCACGTGGGGCATGAACAGGGGCCCCTGAGACAGAAGATCTGCCCGAGGAGGAAGTCGCCAGGGCTTTGCGATCAACAATCTTACCAGATCCCCGTACCAAGGACGCCTGGGCCAGTCTGGAGCGATGAGAATGACCTGACCTCTGTATCGTTCTTTCCTCTGGAGAACCCTGCCGATCAACACCCACGGCGGGAAGACATACAGCAGCTGACCCGCCGGCCAGCTTTGGATGAGCGCATCCAGACCCTCTGACATTCTCTCTTTCCGTCTGCTGTAGAAGCGGCCTACCTTTGCCGAAGCGAACGTGGCCATGAGGTCCATGACCGGCACCCCCCATCGGCAGACCAACATCGCAAACACCTCTGGATGCAACACCCATTCCCCGGGATCCACCTGCACCCTGCTGAGAAAACTGGCTTCCACATTCTCCACTCCTGCCACGTGCGCTGCCGATAGATCCAAGAGATTCACTTCGACCCAAGCGAACAGGGCTTCGGCTTCTGACTCCAGCGCGACGCTGCTGGTTCCCCCTTGTCTGTTGACGTAGGCTACCGCCGTCACATTGTCAGAAAATACCCGGACTGCTGTTCCTCTGAGAAGTGTCTGAAACTCCTGCAGGCTAAGGCAACCGCCCTGAGCTCCAACCGGTTGATTGGCTATGTCCGCTCCTGAGCATTCCACTGACCCTGCGAGAAACTGCCCTGACAGTGAGCTCCCCAGCCCCACAGGCTGGCGTCCGTAGTCAGGGGTATCCAGTCCGGTGTCTCTAACCTTTTCCCGGTCTGCAGAGATTCGGGAAGCAGCCACCACTGTAGGGCTTGACGCGTCTCCTCCGAGCAGGGAAGCCTCTGCGACAACGGGTCCTGCTGATGAGACCAGCGGCGAAGTAGCGCCCTTTACAGGGGTCTCATGTGGGCACGTGCCCACGGAACCGTTTCTATCGCCGCCGCCATGGTACCCAACAGCTGTAGGTAGCGCCAGGCCAAAGGCCTCCTGGTCAATAGAAATCTCTGGACCAGCTTCCGCAGGTCTCGCACCCTCTGCTCAGTCAGAAATACTAATCCGCTGACCGTGTCGAACCGTGCTCCCAAGTACTCCAGGTACTGAGTGGGAACTAGGCGACTCTTTGCCCGATTGACCACCCACCCGAGACTTTCCAGGAAGGACACCACTCTGGTCGTCGCTCGTTCGCTCTCGTCTCTGGACTTTGCTCGGATCAACCAATCGTCTAGGTAAGGATGCATGAGTATGCCTTCTTTCCGTAATGCTGCCGCCACCACCACCATCACTTTGGTGAAAGTCCGAGGCGCGGTTGCCAGGCCAAAAGGCAATGCTCGAAACTGATAATGTCCGAACGGTACCGCGAATCTGAGGAACTTGTGATGATCTGGCCTTATCAGAATGTGTAGATACGCCTCCGACAAATCGAGGGACGTCAGATAATCGCCTCTCTGCACGGCCACGATCACTGACCGCAGAGTCTCCATGTGGAAATGCGACACCCGGAGGCACCTGTTCACCCCTTTGAGGTCTAGAATAGGGCGAAAACGATGAAGTAAATGGAGTACCGACCGGAGTCGTACTGGTCTTGCGGCACCGGCACTATCGCCTTGAGATCGAGCAGCCTTTCTACTGTCTTCCGGAGAGCCTCGCATTTGGGGAGAGACCGTCTGGGAGACAGAATGAACGCGTTGCGCACTGGCCTTAAGAGTTCCAGTGCATAGCCCTCTCGGATGACTTCCAGCACCCACTGATCTGAAGTTATTTGGACCCAGGCAGAATAAAATTCCTGCAGCCATCCCCCCACGGGCAGGCACGGCATCTGGGTCCCCCTGATCTCATTGGGGCTTTCTGGAGTTAAGGGACACTGCGGAGGAGGGCCTGAAGCCCCTTCCTGCTCCCCGAAACCCCCAGGACCCCTGGCTCCGGGGAGGGAACCGAACTCTCTGACCTGTGTTGAATCTTGGGGAACAAAAACGCCAAAAATCCCGCTGTTGTCCTCGTCCCCCAGGAGATGGGCGCCCCTGTTTAGGTTTGTCCTCTGGCAATCTGCCACCCTTGGATTCGCCCAGGTCCTTAACCAGTTTTTCCAAATCTTCCCCAAACAAGAGTCGGCCTTTAAATGGAAGCTTACTGAGTCTAGTCTTAGAGGAGCTATCTGCCGCCCAGTTGCGCAACCACAGGTAGTTCCGCGCTGCCACCGCAGAAGCCATGCTCTTCGACAAGCCCCTCATAAGATCATAATGGATATCCGCTAAATAGGCCGCGCCGGACTCCAACTTAGCCGCTTCATCAAGGCGGTCACTCTCCTGTCCTGCAACCTTTTGTGACCAGCGCAGACAGGCTCTAGCCACCCAGGCCCCACAAATGGCCGCCTGCAGCGAAAGAGCATTCACCTCAAATACCTGTTTCAGCAGCACATCCAACTTCCTGTCTTGTGTATCCTTGAGAACCGCACTACCTTCTACGGGAATGGTGGTCTTCTTCGTCACTGTGGAGACGGCCGCGTCCACTTTGGGCGGTTTAAACATCTCTTTATCTTGGTCCACCAAAGGATACAGACTCCTCATCACTCTGGCTCCTTTCAGAAGAGCCTCTGGAAGGTTCCATTCTTCTTGGATCATTTCCTGAAACACTCTGTGGACCGGGAACGCTTTTTGGCCTTTCCGGAAAACCTGTAATAAGGGATCCTCCAGCGTCCCATCTGCTGTCGCCCCCGCTACCGGCATATTCAGCACCTTCAGCGACTCCACTATGAGTGCCGAAAGCTCCTCTCTCCTGAAGACCCGCACTACTCTAGGCTGGTCTTCCTTCTCGGAGAGCTCACCTTCTTCTAGTTCCTCCTCTAGCTCCACACTATGACTTTCGTCATCCGACAGAGGCCCCTCAGAGGCCAGAGACTGTGCCCCGAGAGATCCCTCCACGCTAGGCTTCTTAACTTTCTCGGGGGCCTCATCCCTCTGAAGTGGTGCCGCGAGTCTCTTCACTCCCCCGGAGCTCGCGGCCCTTGGGTTTTGTTGGCTACTGCCTGTCACCGCTTGCTGCAGGAGACTCACAAATTCTTGTGAGAAAATGGACGTCAGACTCAAGGGCCAGGAGGTCTGCGAAGGAGGAGGAACCGGAGCGGAAGAGGGCCCGGCCACTGGTTCCTCCTGTACCAGATCCAAAACTGGTGCTATCGCTGCCCCTGCTTCACCCGGGCATTCTCCTTTCTCCTCCTGTGCCTGATCCAGAGAGGCCTCTCTCACGCAGGCCTTACAAACCCCTGAGTTTGGGCTTGTTTTGACTCCACAGACCACACACTGTAATTTGGCGGGCATCTCTGCTGAAGCTATCTCCAGTCTCGGCACCCCCGTGAGGGGACTTAAAGTTGAATTCTTCCGCTTCAAAACGGCCTGTTCCGCTACGGACAAACATCCGTTAAAAGGAACCGCGGCGTTTAAGGCCTCCCCACGAGAGGCTTCCCGCCGGCACCGCAAACGCAGAGGACTGCACAGTGACGCGGCCTAACTGCGCCGCCACCACGAGGCTTGCCGCCAGAAACTTTCGCGCTCAAACACACTGCCGCCACCCCCCGCCCGGTCTGCTTACCTTATATTGGACCCCGAGTGTGGCTGGTACCCCAAATTCAGTTGACGTGCTGGTCGGCGGGCCTACAAATAAAGGAGATCAGCCGTAGAACCGCAGGAGCTGCCTACCGTGAATGGCCGGGATCCCGGACTGAGGAAATTCTCCTGGTCGCGGCCAACGCCGATGAGCGTGCACAGTACCACAGCAGGCAAGACTTCTGACAAGGTGCTGGCAACGCTCCGATCCGGTCTTAGGCTTGTCTAATAAAATACCGGAGCTCTACTCCTCTACCCCCACAAGGGTTACTCTTTCGTGCCCCGGTCAGCTCAGGGAACCTAATGGCCACACGAGAGAGGGAGAGAGAGAGGGGGGTGGGGTACAATTGAAGGAAGGCTTCCTGCAATTTAAAGGCACAGTCCTTCCAAGGGCAGTCTCTTTCCAGTGTAAAATCTAACTTTTTTCCCCATTTAGATCTACAAAATTTTTGGATAAATCCTAATTGTTCCTCCTGTGAGCCCGGACCTCCAGGCTCACCATCCATCCAGCTGCTTGGAGACTGAGGTAACTGGTGTCAGGAGGAGGCTCACGGATGATTATACCAGTGACATCACAAAAGAAGGAGTTCCTCAGTCTCCAAGCTGCTAGATGAGATGGACAACCCAGAGGTCCGGGACTAGACTGGATACACGATCAGGAACAGAGATTTAGATGTCATCTGCATACAAATGTAATTTCAACCTGATCATATGTCCCAGAAGCTTTATATAATATTAGATAACAGCCAGGGTTTTGGCATACAGTCACTCAGCTGTACAGTTTGTATTCTCCCCAACAGGAATGACTATTCCTTCAATACCTAAGTCACATGCGCTCTCCAGCAAAATCTTCGTGATTGATTATATCAAACAGTGGAGAGAGATCATCAAATGGACTCAGTAAGAATGGCCCCATCTGATCTAAAGGGGCAACTTTCAAAAAATATGAATACCTGCAAAATGTGTAGTTTCCCTGCCTAGAGGAAATGTTGCCACAGAGATCTGCACTTGCTTTTATATGGATACTTTTACCTTTCACAAGGCACAAAATAACATTTTTTTCCGTAATCCCACCCTGAAAATATTTCTAAAGAATGCAGGTAAAAGTAGGTGCATTGGTGATCATTTTAGAAGTCTTAGACACGATTTAGATGTCTGGAAATGTGCATTCGGATATCCAGAACACAGAGACATCCCTTGAGCCATTTTAAAAACCAAGCAGAGAGAGGTGCCCAGCTCGCCGCCTCTAGATATGGTGGTGGGCAGGGCAGAGGTATGTTCAGGGAGGTCCGCCAAACTTACACATGGACACTTGAATTCAGAACTGTCAAGCACATCACCCCTTCTGCAGGGCAGGACTAGGCAATGGAAAAGTGCTTGTTCTGACGGAAAAACATCCAGAGGATAAGGAGAAGATAGTACGCTAATATCCCCATAATGATTCACAGTCCAAATGATTATTGCCAGGTAAATAGAACACATACCTCACGTGCCTGCCATCACGAAAATGTATATAATTTTACAGTCTAATTATAATTATACTGTATATGTCAATCTTTTCCTAAATTAATCATTTGTAACTGTTTGACTATCATACCATCTACATTGTTATACTGTAATTCTTACTAATGTTATAATGTATTGGTTGTGTTGTTCATTGTAAACCGCTTTGATGATGTGAAAGGTGGCACAGTAAACCTTTAAATAAACAAATAAATGTTTGTAGTTGTTGCCATTTGACCTTGCAGAATGACTGGCTGGGACACATTCTCGGGTAAGCATTCCATTGCAGGGACGTCTATGTAGACACCCCTGTGGATGTCCACATTGGGCACATACAGGTGTCTAAAATCATCCCTGGACTTGCAAGTGCCTGCCTTATGCTGGGGATATTTTGATCGGGACATCCCAGAGTGCTTCTAAATGTCCTTTCAAATATGTGCCTTTTTGTGTTATGATATTAATACTTTATCCTCAAGGATGGTGGGCAATTTTCAGACAGTCAGTTTATGTGAATATTACTTTTGAAACTTGCCCTCTAATTGCATAGTCCACTGTCGATCACTGCTACCAATACCATTTCAGGGCTACTGCTAATTCAGAAGCCTGACTGACAGAAATTCAGGCAGTTAGAGCATTCTAAAAACTACTACTGTATGTGTTAAATGATGTTACCTAACAAGGGTACGTTGAACACAGGTCTACACAGGGAGACTTCTTTTGTTAAATGGGGTGGATTAGTGTTTGCTTAAGGCTAGTTGGCATGGTGCCTTCAACTCAGTAAAGCATTAATAACTGGATTAACTAGTTATGAAATTCTCATTTTGACTCTTTCCTGGTCAAGATGGCTACGGATCCAAAGAGCATGAAGTAGCCTGTATTTCAGTCAGAGTACTTTTCACTTGATCCTTTCCAACTAATTGGAAGCTGTATCTGCTTCTTGGCAGAGGTCTATTGGGAGAGAATTGCAATGGAGTGGGAAGAATGCTACATAACTCTTGACATAATAGAAACATAGAAACATGACAACAGAAAAAGATCACATGGCCTATCTAGTCTGCCCTTCCATATCAACCACTACAACAGTCCCCTTTTTACCTTTAGAGATCCTCTGTGTTTGTCCCATGCTTCTTTGGATTCAGATACTGTCCTCATCTCTACCACCTTCACTGGGAGACTATTCCACGGATCCACTACTCTTTCCATAAAGAAATATTTCCACCTCCTTTCTTCTGCTGGTCATTCCTCTCCCTATGCACCCAAGCATCCTTCTAGCTTTTGCTGTCATACTTTCTACCTGTTTAGCTACTTTAAGTAGTATTTCACCCCCTATACTATATCACTCCCTTGGATTGCTGCAGCCCAAATGCATGACCTTGCATTTTTTAACATTAAATCTCAGAGTGGGAGGCGATAAAGCATACAAGTAAATGGAGCTCACTCTGAGGAGGAGGAGGTTACTAGTGGTGTGCCCCAGGGATCTGTCCTTGGTCCGATTCTTTTTAACATCATAAGAACATAAGATATGCCATACTGGGTCAGACCAAGGTCGATCAAGCCCAGTATTCTGTTTCCAACAGTGGCCAATCTAGGTCATATGTACCTAGCAGTTACCCCAAGGGACACAGGTTCCACAATGCTTGTATTGGTTCAAGCATTGATATCCTGGGTCCCTTCTTAATAATGGTTTATGGACCTTTCCTCCAGGAACTTGTCCAAACCTTTTTTAAACCCAGCTACACTAACAGCCTTTACTACATCCTCCGGTAACAAATTCCAGAGTTTGATTACACGTTGAGTGAAAAAATATTTTCTCTTATTAGTCTTAAATAGTTTACCCTGTAGCTTCATTGCATGTCCCCTAGTCTTTCTATATTCTGATAAGGTAAACAATCGATCTACGTATACCCGTTCCACTCCATTCATTAATTTATAGACTTTTATCATATTTCCCCTCAGCCATCTCTTTTCCAGGTTAAAGAGCCCTAACCTTTTTAGCCTTTCTTCATAGGAGTATCCTTCCATCCCCTTTACCATTTTGGTGGCTCTTCTCTGAACCTTTTCTAAAATCGCTATATCCTTTTTAAGATACGGCGACCAGAATTGCACACAATATTCAAGGTGCGGTCTCACCATGGAACGATATAGAGGCATTATAATATCTTTTGTTTTGTTTTCCATTCCCTTCCTTATCATACCTAGCATTCTATTTGCTCTCTTGGCCGCTGCTGCACACTGGGCCGAGGGTTTTAACATGGTATCCACAATGACGCCTAAATCTTTTTCCTGGGTGGTGGTTCCTAATGTGGAACCTTGCAACGTGTAACCATAGTTTGGGTTGTTCTTCCCTAGGTGCATAACCTTGCACTTGTCCACATTAAATTTCATCTGCCATTTTGATGCCCAGTCTTCCAATTTATCAAGATCCTCTTGCAATTTTCCACAATCCTCTTGGGTTTTAACAACTTTAAATAGTTTTGTGTCATCTGCAAATTTGATAACCTCACTCATTATTCCACTTTCCAGGTCATTTATGAATATGTTAAAAAGCAGCGGACCCAGCACCGATTCCTGGGGTACACCACTATTCTCCTTTCTCCATTGGGAAAATTGGCCATTTAGCCCTACCCTCTGCTTTCTAACTTTTAACGAGTTCCTGATCCACAATAGTACACTGCCTCCTATCCCATGACTTTTTAGTTTTGCCAAAAGTCTCTGATGAGGGACCTTGTCAAAGGCTTTCTGAAAGTCCAGATACACAATATCAACTGACTCACCTTTGTCCACCTGATTATTCACGCCTTCAAAAAAACATAACAGATTAGTAAGACAAGATCTTCCTTGTCTAAAGCCATGTTGGCTGTCTCCCATTAGGTCATTCTGCTGGATACAATTGCGCTCAATATAACAGAAGTAAGATAATAATACCACTATTTCAACAAAAGTGATGCTTATAATGTCTTAACTAATAGTTATGGAAAACCCTGGGAGGTCTCAGACTTATGGTAGCAACTATCCCTGTGGCTGAAATTCCAGTTTAAGGGAAAGGTTGTTTTAACGACTTTGAGAGCCATCTGTTGGGGGATGTTAGTATATAAAGAAACTATGCCTGATACCTATTTGGTTACTATGGACATAGTTTCTTTATATACTAACATCCCCCAACAGATGGCTCTCAAAGTCGTTAAAACAACCCTGTTGACCAGAGGTGATCTTTCTGATATAATGATAGAATTTCTTATGAAAATTGCCACATTGGCTATATCTGAAAATTATTTTTCGTTCGAGGGTCAACTATTCAAACAGAAGGCGGGAGTGGCGATGGGAGCCACATGCGCCCCCTCGGTGGCAAATTTTTACATGGCAGGATTTGAAGAGCACTAGTTGAACAATTCCCCGTATCTTTCCAACATAAAAAGTTGGAAAAGATATATTGATGATATATTCCTACTTTGGCAGGGACCAGTCACTGAGCTGTTTTCTTTTTTTCAGTGGATTAACCAACTTGATGACAATATAAAATTTACTCATACTTATCATCAAACTTTCATAACTTACTTGGACGTGCAGGTTACGAGGGGTAGTGACCAGTGGCATACTTCAATATATAGAAAACCCTCCGATAGAAATACATTGTTACACTATAAGAGTGCTCACCCAATAGCATTAAAAGAGGGACTTCCATTTTCACAGTTCCTACGACTACGTAGGAACTGTTCTAGCGATCATGACTTTAAGAAACATGCACAACAGCTGAAATGTAACTTTTTGCAGAGGGGGTATCCAAAACGGGTAGTCAAACAAGCATATTATCGAGCATTATATAATAATCGGACACTACTGCTCACACCTCGTCCTCGAGGGTCCGAGGATAGACATAATACCATCAATTTAATAACCAAATTTTCTCCTTTGAGTCGAGACATAGAGCGTAGCATACAAAGGCATAAGAATGTCCTGTCTACCCTTTCAGGCTTTGAGGAGATGCAACTTAGATGCGTTTGGCAACGTCATCGCAATTTAAAAGAATATGTAAGTCCTGCAATTTTACCATCCACGGAGGGGGATAGCAAGGAAAAAGGACATAAACCCTGCGGTGCGTGTGACGTCTGTTCCATCACTTTAGAGATGACCATATTTCAATATCGTCACATTAACCACATTATTTCTTCAAACACCACATGTGATTCTACAAGGGTAGTTTACGTGATACGCTGCCCCTGCGACCTCTTATATATAGGTAAAACTTTAAGAACATTTAGGATTCGTATGCGAGAGCATCGCAGTAGAATCCGCTGTAGAACAGTGGCAGCCCCCATAGTACAACATTGCCTTGATTTTGGACATAGTTTTGAGCAACTATCATGTTTCTGTATTGAGCAGATAGTAAGAGGTACAGCAGGCCGGACATTAGATCAAGTTCTCACACAGCGGGAACAACGCTGGATTTATGAGCAGGATACAGTAATACCACATGGTTTGAATGCCATGGTAGAATGGTCGGCATGTCTTTAATTATGAGTTGATCTATAGTATTTAGTAACTTTCAACATTCCATAGCCCAATAGGGAGGTTTTTAATGAGAATATTACATAACACATTTGGCGCTGAGCTTCATCTAGTGACACTCAGTAGTGTTGGCTGAATAGGTAGGCTTAAATTGAAACATAATATATTATAAAAGTTTTTGAAAAAAAGGGGGAGCGGTTGGAATGACCAATCACAACAAGGATTAACAACTTAGGATACGACAGGATAGAAGATAATAAAACTATAGGACACAACTAGGAGACTTATAGTTTAGTTTCGAGTAGATGTTCTCCACCATTAAGAATTAACCATTCATGTCTTTAGACGGAGAAAAACATGACGTCATCACGTAGTTCCCTTTAAAACCTCTTGCATGAAACTTGACCGCATGCGTGGCGTTTTTTGCTTTCACCTTGTTGAATAGAAGTTAAAGAGAAGAGCGATTTGGAAGCTGTATACACAACGCGGGCAGCAGTTTGTGAGTAATGGGAGATTCGGCTCTGAGTTAGCAAATATTTTGTTTTTAGTAATTAGTTTTAAACGTAGGATAATAGTTTTAGATTAAGACACGGTGCTTTGTATATATTCCTTAGGATTTACACCCCACCCCCTGAAGAACTGCATTAGGAGAAACGCTCAGAAGCGCTGAGGGGAGGCGTCGGGAACGGGGCTGATTTGAACACTTGAATCAACTATAGTTTACCAGCGGCAGAGTTATTTCAACGAAGACAACTGAATGATTGAATTTTTTGCTTTTTAAGATCAATATGCCGAAGATTTTAGATAAAATATAATCAGTTGCCTTCTTCACTATTACCGCATACCACTGTGGAGGTCGTTGATGCTAACTAGCAAACCTTTCCCTTAAACTGGCATTTCAGCCACAGGGATAGTTGCTACCATAAGTCTGAGACCTCCCAGGGTTTTCCATAACTATTAGTTAAGACATTATAAGCATCACTTTTATTGAAATAGTGGTATTATTATCTTACTTCTGTTATATTGAGCGCAATTGTATCCAGCAGAGTGTTTTGGCGTTCTACAGTTGACCACTTGATACGTGTAAACACGATCCCATTAGGTCATGACTATCTACATGCTGAGTAATTTTATTCTTTATGATGGTTTCTACCATTTTTCCCGGTACTGATGTCAGGCTCACCGGTCTGTAGTTTCCCAGAACACCCCTGGAACCCTTTTTAAAAATTGGTGTTACATTGGCGATCCTCCAATCTTCAGGTATTAGAGATGATTTTAATGATAGTTCACAGATTACTAATAGCAGGTCTGCAATCTCATATTTCAGTTCTTTCAACACCCTTGGATGTATACCATCCGGCCCAGGTGATTTGCTACTCTTCAGTTTATCTAATAGTTGTAAGACATCTTCCCGATGTATCGATATTTCCTTCAATTCTTCCGCACCTTTAAATACCACTTCAGTCATGGGTAACATCCCTACATCTTCCTCAGTAAAGACCGAAGCAAAGAATTCATTCAATCTCTCCGCTATCGCCTTGTCGCCTCTTAGTGCTCCTTTAACCCCTTTATCATCTAATGGACCAACTGACTCTCTCACAGGTTTTTTGCTACGAATGTACTTGAAAAGGTCTTTACTACTTCGCGTTTTTGCTTCCGCAGCAAGCTTCTTCTCAAATTCTCCCTTTGCCTGCCTTATCAATGCCTTGCATTTGACTTGCCAGTGCTTGTGCTGTATCCAGGTTTCGTCGTTTGGCTCTTTTTTCCATTTCCTGAAAGATGCTTTTTTGGCAACAACAGCCTCTCTGACCTCACCTTTAAACCATGCTGGCAGTTTTTTGGACTGCCTTCCACTTTTCTTAAAGCGTGGAATACAGCTGGTCTGGGCTTCCAAGATAGTATTTTTCAACAGCCAAGCCTGATGTACGTCTTTAACCTTTGCAACTGCTCCTTTTAGTTTTTTCTTAACTGTTTTCCTCATTTTATCATAGTTTCCCTTTCAAAAGCTAAAAGGTAGTACTGTAGATTTCCGTACTATCTCTCCTCCACTAATTAAATCAAAGGCGATCATGCTATGATCACTATTGCCAAGTGGCCCCAACAACCTTATCTCTTGCACTAGATCTGGTGTTCCACTAAGGACTAGGTCTAATATGGCTTCCCCTCTGGTCGGTTCATGAACCAGCTGCTCCAAGAAGCAGTCATTTATTTCATCTAGGAACTTTATCTCCCTAGCATGTCCTGCAGTGACACTGACCCAGTCGATACCGGGGTAGTTGAAATCACCCATTATTATTACTGCGCTGTAACGTTTGTTAGCTTCCTTGATTTCTTTGAGCATTTCATCATCCATTTGGTCATTCTGGCCAGGCGCTCGATAGTACACCCCCACTGCCATTGCCTTCCCCCTTTTACATGGAATTTCAATCCATATAGATTCTACAGCAGATTTTGTTTCCTGCAAAACTTTAATCCTTTCTGACTCAATGCCCTCTCTAATATAGAGAGCAACCCCTCCACCAATTTGATCAGCTCTATCATTTCGATATAGTTTGTACCCAGGTATCACAGTGTCCCACTGGTTGTCCTCCTTCCACCATGTCTCTGATATTCCAATCATATCTAACTTTCATTTAGTGCTATATATTCTAACTCTCCCATCTTATTTTTTAGACTTCTAGCATTTGCATGCAAGCATTTTAGAGAATGTATTTTATTCATATTAATTTGGCTATTGTTAGAAATGGGTAATTTGGGATCTTTAAGTTCTGTCTGCTCCATACTTGAGGGCATTTGGGCTACTTTACTCTTTTGTGGAACCTCTCTGCTTTTGGTAGTATCCTTCAAAGATACATTCTTCCGAAACATCCGCTCTTGGGCGACTGTCGGCTTTCCCCTAATATCTAGTTTAAAAGCTGCTCTATCTCCTTTTAAAGGTTAATGCCAGCAGCCTGGTTCCATCCCGGTTAAGGTGAAGCCCATCCCTTTGGAAGAGCCCCTCCTTTCCCCTGAATGTTCCCCAGTTCCTAACAAATCCAAAACCCTCATCTCTGCACCATTGTCTCATCCACGCATTGAGACTCCGGAGCTCTGCCTGCCTTTTGGGTCCTGCGTGTGGAACAGGAAGCATTTCGGAGAATTCTACCCTGGAAGTTTTGGATTTCAACTTCCTACCTAAAAGCCTAAATTTAGCCTCCAGAACCTCCCTACCACATTTTCCTATGTCATTGGTACTGACATGTACCAAGACAGCAGACTCCTCCCCAGCACTATCTAAGACCTTATCTAGGTGGCGCGTGAGGTCCGCTACCTTCGCACCAGGCAGGCATGTTACCAGGCGATCCTCACGTCCACCAGCCACCCAGCTATCTACATGCCTAATGATCGAATCACCAACTATAACGGCTGTCCTAACCCTTCCCTCATGGGCACATGGCCCTGGAGAAACGTCCTCAGTGCGAGAGGGTTTTACATCACCTGGAGGACAGGTTCTAGTTACAGGATCACTTCCTGCCACACCAGAGTGATGCTCTCCTGTCACGTGACCTCTCTTCTCCATGGCAACAGGGATGCTGCCAGACTGGAGGTGAGACTTCAGGACTATATCCCTGTAGGTCTCGTCTATGTACCTCTCTGTCTGTCTTATGCTTTCCAAGTCTGCTACTTTAGCCTCTAGAGAACGGACTCGTTCCCTGAGAGCAAAGAGCTCCTTGCACCTAGTGCACACGTAAGACTTCTCACCAACTGGGAGAAAATCATACATGTGACACTCAATGCAAAAGACTGGAAAGCCCCCATCCCGCTGCTGGGCTGCTGTCTGCATCTTAGTTTTAAGTTTGTGTTTAGATCTAAGTTCTTTACTTACTAAGGGTTGCTATGGATATTTATACTAATAAAACTGTACCTAATACGTGTAATATACCTTGTTCACCTGAAGCTTAACTAATCTCAGGTCCTTAGTGTATGACTGATTTGGGTAATGAGCTTCACCTGAGAGCACCTCCTGTCTTTTAAGATGTGTAAGTACCTATAAAGCTACGATTATCCCAGGGGTGGGTGGGTAGGTGTGGGGAGGGAGGGAGGGAAATAACACTTATTAAAAGAGGGCTGCTACACAGTACCCTGTCTTGTGCTGCTGAGGTAAGCTATATTCTGATTTGATTTAGATTATAGCTCTTAGCTGCTGCTAGGCTCTAAATTCTTATGAAATTTAAACTACAAGCTCTCTGCTGGGTTCTACATTTAACCAGAAAGCTCTCTTCTGTGTTTTAAATTTAAGCTAAAAGTACTTTGCTGATGCTAGGCCCTGAGTGACTATTCAATTTAGACTACAAGCTCTCTGCTGGGTTCCAAATGTAAGCAGAAAGCTCTCTTCTGTGTTTTAAATTTAAACTAAAAGTACTTTGCTGTTACTAGGCCCTGAGTGACTATTAAATGTAAACTACAAGCTCTCTGCTGGGTTCCAAATGTAACCAGAAAGCTCTCTTCTGTGTTTTAAATTTAAACTAAAAGTACTTTGCTGTTACTAGGCCCTGAGTGACTATTAAATTTAAACTACAAGCTCTCTGCTGGGTATGAAATGTAACCAGAAAGTTCTCCTCTGTGTTTTAAATTTAAACTTAAACTGCTGCTACTAGGCCCTGACTGATTTAACAAAAAATAGTGGGTTCACAGATTAATTAGCTTTAATACAAAGAATTCCTTTTAGAAAATTACCAGAAGTATATACTCACAGTTGCAGATCCCTCTCCAGAAGTAACAGTTTTCTAGTCCTTCAAGACAGAGGATCACAGAGCTCTGGTTGAGCTATTTATGCCTGTGCTGCTGAGGTAAGCTGTGACCAATTTCCTGGGTAATTAACAGTCCTTGCTTGGACAGGAGGAGTCTTTCAAAATGGCCTTTTGATCTGCCACCTAGTGTTAACACCTATTGAAAAATTTCACAGGTCTCTTGCCCCCTAGGTAGAAGGCCTCTTTGTAAAGGTCTCTAGAAGACTTTATTTGTTGCTCAAAGAGTACAGACCCTGTTCTGCCTTTTGTGCTAAGCTAATTTCTGATTTGATTTAAATTATAGCTCTTAGCTGCTGCAAGGCTCTAACGTCTTATGAAATTTAAACTACAAGCTCTCTGCAATAGCCAAATTAATATGAGTAAAATACATTCTCTAAAATGCTTGTATGCAAATGCTAGAAGTCTAAAAAATAAGATGGGAGAGTTAGAATATATAGCACTAAATGAAAGGTTAGATATGATTGGAATATCAGAGACATGGTGGAAGGAGGACAACCAGTGGGACACTGTGATACCTGGGTACAAACTATATCGAAATGATAGAGCTGATCAAATTTGTGGAGGGGTTGCTCTCTATGTTAGAGAGGGCATTGAGTCAGAAAGGATTAAAGTTTTGCAGGAAACAAAATCTGCTGTAGAATCTATATGGATTGAAATTCCATGTAAAAGGGGGAAGGCAATGGCAGTGGGGGTGTACTATCGAGCGCCTTGCCAGAATGACCAAATGGATGATGAAATGCTCAAAGAAATCAAGGAAGCTAACAAACGTTACAGCGCAGTAATAATAATGGGTGATTTCAACTACCCCGGTATCGACTGGGTCAGTGTCACGTCAGGACATGCTAGGGAGATAAAGTTCCTAGATGAAATAAATGACTGCTTCTTGGAGCAGCTGGTTCATGAACCGACCAGAGGGGAAGCCATATTAGACCTAGTCCTTAGTGGAACACCAGATCTAGTGCAAGAGATAAGGTTGTTGGGGCCACTTGGCAATAGTGATCATAGCATGATCGCCTTTGATTTAATTAGTGGAGGAGGGATAGTAAGGAAATCCACAGTACTACCTTTTAGCTTTCGAAAGGGAAACTATGATAAAATGAGGAAAACAGTTAAGAAAAAACTAAAAGGAGCAGTTGCAAAGGTTAAAGACGTACATCAGGCTTGGCTGTTGAAAAATACTATCTTGGAAGCCCAGACCAGCTGTATTCCACGCTTTAAGAAAAGTGGAAGGCAGTCCAAAAAACTGCCAGCATGGTTTAAAGGTGAGGTCAGAGAGGCTGTTGTTGCCAAAAAAGCATCTTTCAGGAAATGGAAAAAAAGAGCCAAAAGACGAAACCTGGAAACAGCACAAGCACTGGCAAGTCAAATGCAAGGCATTGATAAGGCAGGCAAAGGGAGAATTTGAGAAGAAGCTTGCTGCGGAAGCAAAAACGCGAAGTAAAGACCTTTTCAAGTACATTCGTAGCAAAAAACCTGTGAGAGAGTCAGTTGGTCCATTAGATGATAAAGGGGTTAAAGGAGCACTAAGAGGCGACAAGGCGATAGCGGAGAGATTGAATGAATTCTTTGCTTCGGTCTTTACTGAGGAAGATGTAGGGATGTTACCCATGACTGAAGTGGTATTTAAATGTGTGGAAGAATTGAAGGAAATATCGATACATCGGGAAGATGTATTACAACTATTAGATAAACTGAAGAGTAGCAAATCACCTGGGCCGGATGGTATACATCCAAGGGTGTTGAAAGAACTGAAATACGAGATTGCAGACCTGCTATTAGTAATCTGTGAACTATCATTAAAATCATCTCTAATACCTGAAGATTGGAGGATCGCCAATGTAACACCAATTTTTAAAAAGGGTTCCAGGGGTGATCCGGGAAACTACAGACCGGTGAGCCTGACATCAGTACCGGGAAAAATGGTAGAAACCATCATAAAGAATAAAATTACTCAGCATGTAGATAGTCATGACCTAATGGGAGACAGCCAACATGGCTTTAGACAAGGAAGATCTTGTCTTACTAATCTGTTATGTTTTTTTGAAGGAGTGAATAATCAGGTGGACAAAGGTGAGTCGATTGATTCTGTGTATCTGGACTTTCAGAAAGCCTTTGACAAGGTCCCTCATCAGAGACGTTTGGCAAAACTAAAGAGTCATGGGTTAGGAGGCAGTGTACTATTGTGGATCAGGAACTGGTTAAAAGATAGAAAGCAGAGGGTAGGGCTAAATGGCCAATTTTCCCAATGGAGAAAGGTGAATACTGGTGTACCCCAGGGATCTGTGCTGGGTCCGCTGCTTTTTGACATATTCATAAATGACCTGGAAAGTGGAATAACGAGTGAGGTTATCAAATTTGCAGATGACACAAAACTATTTAAAGTTGTTAAAACCCAAGAGGATTGTGGAAAATTGCAAGAGGATCTTGATAAATTGGAAGACTGGGCATCAAAATGGCAGATGAAATTTAATGTGGACAAGTGCAAGGTTATGCACCTAGGGAAGAACAACCCAAACTATGGTTACACGTTGCAAGGTTCCACATTAGGAACCACCACCCAGGAAAAAGATTTAGGCGTCATTGTGGATACCATGTTAAAACCCTCGGCCCAGTGTGCAGCAGCGGCCAAGAGAGCAAATAGAATGCTAGGTATGATAAGGAAAGGAATGGAAAATAAAACAAAAGATATTATAATGCCTCTATATCGTTCCATGGTGAGACCGCACCTTGAATATTGCGTGCAATTCTGGTCGCCGTATCTTAAAAAGGATATAGCGATTTTAGAAAAGGTTCAGAGAAGAGCCACCAAAATGTTAAAGGGGATGGAAGGATACTCCTATGAAGAAAGGCTAAAAAGGTTGGGGCTCTTTAACCTGGAAAAGAGACGGCTGAGGGGAGATATGATAGAAGTCTATAAATTAATGAACGGAGTGGAACGGGTAAACGTAGATCGATTGTTTACCTTATCAGAATATAGAAAGACTAGGGGACATGCAATGAAGCTACAGGGTAAACTATTTAAGACTAATAAAAGAAAATATTTTTTCACTCAACGTGTAATCAAACTCTGGAATTTGATACCGGAGGATGTAGTAAAGGCTGTTAGTGTAGCTGGGTTTAAAAAAGGTTTGGACAAGTTCCTGGAGGAAAGGTCCATAAACCATTATTAAGAAGGGACCCAGGATATCAATGCTTGAACCAATACAAGCATTGTGGAACCTGTGTCCCTTGGGGAAACTGCTAGGTACATATGACCTTGATTGGCCACTGTTGGAAACAGAATATTGGGCTTGATGGACCTTGGTCTGACCCAGTATGGCATATCTTATGTTCTTATGGCAGTGTTCATAGGTTCAGTTCCTCATTGTTCCCTCCTCTCATGCCTGTCCTACTCAAATAGTGTGCATGCCTGTAGAGGTCATATATTTGCAGATCTGTGCTTCCAGCCCATAATACCCTCGCCACAATTGCCAACATTCCCTCGGTCCGTCTATCTGTGTCTGTCAGCTGTGTAGAGTCCTGTCTACCAGTGCAGGCTGCCACCCCATGTCATGCCCTGCTACCCTTTCCTGCATTGCGCCTCTTCATGCTTGCCTCACCTGTGCCTGATCTGCAAGGCACCACCACTCCTCTGTCCACCCATCATTGTAACTATCCTGCCACCTCCGCCTCCACTGGGGGACATGTATTCCCATCGTCTGCCACCAACTGTTTTTCCAGTACTTTACATTGCCAACACCCTGTGCTATCGTACAGCTGCCCCACCATGTTTGTCATCAGTACTAGCAGGCACATGGGATGCCCGCAGATATGGCAGGTCCAGCGGCTTCCACTTCTCCCTCCTTCACTCACCTGTTCATTGCCTTTCCTGAGTGCTCTTTCTAGTGTTAGGGCTACATCTGTCTCTGTTCCGCACAGGTCATGCATGTTATCCTGAGGCACCTTGCAGCCCTTATGGCACACTAACCTAGAACACCATAACCTTGTTAGGCCACCTTAACCTATGGTTCCGTAGCCCAGGGTGCCTTCTGCGGTGCCTTGTCCAAGGGTGCCTAATATGGCGCTTAGCCTAGGAGGCCCTATAGGGCGCCTTATGAGGCACCTTACAGGGCACCTTACATGGCACCTTACTGGGCACCTTGTAAGACACCTTGCAAGGCACCCCGTAAGGCGCCTTACAGGGTGCCTTACAAGGTGCCTTGTAATGCTCGTTAGTCTAAGGTGCCTTGTAACGCACGTTAGCTGCTACAGCTTGCTGTAACGATGCAATGCCCACACCTTTATATGGGCATCTGCACCTTTACCGCAGAACCTAACGCGAATGACATTACCGCAGTTTAGTAAACATACCCCTAAGTGTCCTCTGTATTAAGTGCATGTCTAAAATCACCCAGAGATTTCACATGCAGTTTCAGGGGAATGATAACACCATCCAGGCACAGCCGTGTGCTAGACTTCCAAGTGTCTGACCTGCAAACTCACAAAGCCTCAACTCTTACTCCAACTTACATTCTCTAAAGTGCAGATCACTTAAGAGAAAGTCCCTGCTCCATGAACCTTACTTTCTACTCGTATATAGGGGCTATTCGTGCTCCCTTCCGCTGGCATCTAGCTTCCCTGCCAGTTATACAGGGAAGCTAGACGGGGGCGAGAAAGAGGAGGATCGGGGGTGGCGCTAGGGTGGTCACTGGCCCCAGATTGGGCAAGCCACTTAACCCTCCATTACCCATGTTCCCTGTAAAATAGTTATCTCCAAGTTATAATGCCCTGTTCAATGTAATTTCAGTTCGTTCAATGTAAACCGCCTTGATATCACGAAAGGCGGAATATAAGAAATGTTAAATAAGTAAAATAAGTCTGCATCAAAGGTGGGCAGAAGCGACAGGTCAGAGTGCAGGAGCCATGATGCAGTGTTGGAGAGTTCAGGTAAGCTCTGTGTTGCAGTTTCAATGCCACTGCTGCAACTGTAGGTCCAGGAATGGGGCAATGGGGGTGGGGAGCATTGAGGAGCAGTAGGGGAGGGGCAGCAGGACAGAGAGCTTGTCTGGGACGCCTCTAATCCTTGTACTGGCCCTGGCCTTAAGGGTACAGGGCCAAGGTTATTGATAGAATGAAAATGTCATTCACAAAGAGAGAAAAAGAGGGGAAGAGGATTTGGGGAAAGTGGGAAAGTTCCATTTTGGCCAGTTTAAGTTTAAAGAGGCAATGGGACATGATCGATAGCGATGTCAGACTGAGATTTAGGACTGCATTCCAGGTGAAATGTCTGGCATAGAAAGCATAAATAAGGTAGTGAAAGCCATGGGGGTAAATCAGGGAGTCAAGGGAACAAATGCAGAGAGAAAACAGAAGTGGATCTAAAGACAGAGCTTAGCTTGAGACACACTGCCTGCTAACAGAACAACAGAGGAGAAAGAACCACTAGACAACATACTAAAAATGTTGTTGGATAAGATAAGAAGAAAACCAAGATAGAGCAGAGTCCATAAATCCAGTTGCAGATAGTGTGTCAAGGAGCAGATGACGATCAACATACCAAAAGCACTGCACAGGTCGAGGAGGATGAAGACAGAGTAAAGGTTCTTGGCCCTGGCCAGGAAGAAGCCTCAGTTTGTATCCATAGCAGCAGTGATAGGCGTGTTCTCATTTTGTTTGTTATATGCTACAGCGAGATCTCTCTTGGGAGCATTGTTAACTGCTCCTGGGATTGATTTACAGGCCAGTGATTCCATTAAATGCTTTAACAAATCCCATCACGTCAAATCCAACAGTTTGCCTGTTCCTTTCCTTAATGCTGTCTGTTTCTAAAAGACCATAATTTTAATGAAACCCGAAGCTGAGATCCCTAATTTCAACAACATAGATCAATTTCTTGTATTAACTGGCAAATTAAAATAACAGCTGGTTAATACCACAATTCACTTAGAGTTTGATTTATCCAGAATCTTTTTGATCTGTGGAAGGAAGGCAAAGAGTGGAAAAAAATCCCACAGTCCCTAGGACACCTTATCTTCTGGATGTTTCTAAGCTCTAATCTGTAGGTAAAATGCCCTGGTGATTCTCTAGCTGCAACCATTATGGAGATTAGTCAGGCAGTGAGGTACAATATAAGTTCTCACATGAAATCAAATTCCATGATAAAAGAAGAGGGGACCTTCCATTGCAGTGTTGAAGATTGCAGCAATGTGTTGTGGAGATCCCAGAACTTGTGACATAGGAAGAGAGGTTCCTGCTATTTTGTCATGGCAAAGACTGTAGCACTGTGCCACAAGGAACCCAAACCCTACAGCAAAAGAAGAGGGGGCCTGCTGTTACTATGGCAAAATTGTGGCAATGTGTTGTGGGGAGCATAAACTCTGGGGCACAAAAAGATGGGGTCCACGGTTGCTGTGGCCAAGAATGGAGCAGTATGCTGGCTGGGACAGATTCCTAGAGAAAAGGAAAAAGTGATATTTGAGGAAGAGGGAGAAAAGGGTGAGTGAATGCAATTGGGAGGGAATGCAAAGGGTAGAAGCAGGGGCGGATCTACTATGAAACTAATGAAGCTTAAGCTTCAGAGCCCCTAATCCTGGAGGGGCCTCAGAAGTGACTTTAGTCCACATTGCTTAAAAATTTGGGGTCTACTGTAACATAGTATGTGGAGTGGAGTAGCCGCCTAGTGGTTCGACCAACCTCCTAGTACCCAGAATATCAAGGGTTCAATTCCCACTGGCACTCCTTGTGACTTTGGGCAAGTCACTTTACCCTCCATTACCTTGGAAGAAAAGGCTGGCAATCTACTTCCGGTGATACATTGCCAAGAAAACCCAGAGGTAGCTGGGTTGCTATAAGTCAACACTGACTTGATGGCACTAAAAAAAACAAACATAGTAAATGACAGCAGATAAAGACCAGCATGGTCCATCCAGTCTGAGAAGTTAGATGGTTCCGTTTATTTTGTTTTTATCCTGTTGCTGTAAAGGGATCTGCCGTGCTTGTCCCATGCTGTTTTGAATTCCGTCACCGTGTTTGCCCCCACCACTTCCATCGGGAGAGCATTCCAAGCATCCACCACCCTTTCAGTGAAAAAATATTTCCTGACATTGCCTTTCAATTTACCACCTTGCAGCTTCAAGTTATGCCCTCTAGTTTTGCAGCTTCCCCGTCTTTGGAAGAGGTTTGTTTGTTCATAGTTCCTCTTTAAGTATTTAAAGGTCTGAATCATATCTCCCCTATCCCTCCTCTCCTCCAAAGTGTACATAGTTAGGTCTTCAAGTCTCTTCTCATAAGGTTTCTTACGCAGGCTCCAAATCATTTTGGTCGCCTTCCTCTGAACAGTTTCCAGTCTTTTTACATCTTTTGCAAGATATGGTCTCCAAAACTGAATACAGTATTCCAAGTGAGGCCTCACCAGCAACCTGTACAGTGGCATAAGTACCTCTTCCTTTCTGATGGTAATCCCTCTTTGTATGCAGCCCAACATCCTCCTGGCTTTTGCCACCGCCTTGTCGCACTGTTCTGTCACCTTGAGATCATCAGAGATAATCACACCAAGGTCTTTCTCCTGAACCATGCACACCAACCTCTCGTCCCCTATTGCGTACATTTCCCTTGGATTTCTGCTACACAACTACGTGACACTTTTTCGCATTAAATCGTAATTGCCAAACATTAGACCATTCTTCCAGCTTTTGTAGATCTTTCCTCATGTTATCCACTCCCTCGAGGGAGTCCTCTCTGTTGCAAATTTTTCTGTCATCTGCAGAAAGACAGACCCTTCCATTCTGTCCTTCAGCAATATCACTCACAAATACATTGAACAGTGCCGGGCCCAGGACTGAACCCTGGGGCACCCCGCTAATCACCTTCCTTTCATCCGAGTGAGCTCCATGTTCCATCACCTTCTGTCGTCTGTCAGTCAACCAATTTCTAATCCAGTTTACCATCTTGGGACCCATCCCCAAGCTACTGAGTTTATTGACAAGCCTCCTATGAGGAACAGTATCAAAGGCTTTGCTGAAATCCAGGTAGATGACATCTATCGCATGCCCCTGATCTAGTTCCTTGGTCACCCAGTCAAAGAACTCAATCAGATTTGTTTGGCAAGACCGTCCTTCAGTAAAACCATGTTGCCTTGGATCTTGCAACCTGTTGGTTTTGAGAAAGTTCACTATTCGCTCTTTCAGGAGCGCCTCCATTACTTTTCCTGCCACCGAGGTAAGGCTCACAGGTCTGTAGTTTGACACTTCTTCCCTATCCCTACTTTTGTGTAGAGTACGACATCAGCCATTCTCCAGACCTGAGGAACCTCTCTTGTTTCCAAGGATCTGTTGAATACATCCTTTAACGGCCCTGCAAGAACCTCTCTGAGCTCTTTCAGTATCCTGGGATGTATCCCATCTGGTCCCATGGCTTTGTCCACTTTCAGTTTAGCAAGTTGTTCCAACACCTCATCTTCTGTGAATGGTGTGGTATCTACTTCATTCCCAATTTTATATTTGGGAGTCACAGCTGGTCCATCTCCAGGATTTTCTTTAGTAAAAACAGAGCAGAAGTATTTGTTTAGCAATTTCGCTTTTTCTATGCCACTTTCCACGAGACCTTTCCCAGCACTTCTGAGTCCTGCAATTCCAACTCTGATCTTCTTCCTTTCCCGAATATACCTGAAGAAAGTTTTGTCGCCACCCTTAACATCTTTAGCCATTTTTTCCTCTGCCTTTCATTTTGCTATCCTTATTTCTCTTTTTGTCTCTTTGAGTTTGATCCTGTATTCATTTCTGTGTTCTTCTGTTTGCAAGCTTTTGAATTTTGCGAAAGCTGTGTTTTTTGCCTTTATTTGAGCAGCCACTTCTTTGGAAAACCAAATAGGTTTCCTTCTCCTCTTGTTTTTATTTACTTTTTTTACATATTTATTTGTTGCCCCTTTTATTACCACTTTTAGTTTAGCCCATTGGAATTCCACTTCCTTATCTCCTTCCACCCTGTCATCTCCTCCTTTAGGTACTCGGCCATTTTATTGAAGTCAGTGTTTTGAAGTTTAGGACTTTGAGCTTGCTATGTTTGGCCTGTACCTTGGCTTTTATCTCAAACCACACCGTGTGATGATCGTTGTTGCTCACAGGGGCACTCACGCAGACATTCGACATGCTATCACCGTTGGTGAGCACTAAATCCAGCGTTGAGCTTTGCCTGGTTGGTTCCATGACCATTTGTCTAAGTGATGCATCTTGGAGAGCATCTACAATTTTTTTGCTTCTTTCCAGATGTGCAGAAGGAGTTATGCAATCCACATCAGGTAGATTAAAGTCACCCAAAATGATCGCTTCCCCCTCTGTGGCTATCTTGGCAATATCTATACTCAATTTGTTATCTATCTCTTCAATTTGAGTCAGAGGTCTGTAGACTACAGCAGTATGGATGACAGTGCCATCTCCTCTTTTCAACGCAATCCAAAGCGCTTCTTCTTTTCCCCATGTCCCCTGCATTTCAGTAGCTTTAATATTGCTTTTGACATACAAGGCTACTCCTCCTCCTTTTCCATATTCTCTGTCTCTTCTGAATAGATTATAGCCAGCTATAGCTATATCCCAATCATGCAATTCATTAAACCATGTTTCTGTAATGGCCACAATGTCCAAATCCATTTCCACCATTAGGATTTCCAGGTCCGGAACTTTGTTGGCTAAGCTTCAAGCATTTGTGCTCATTGCTTTCCAGCATTTACCTGGCTTGTGTGTATTTTGCATTGATTTTGTTCTGCCCACATCTTCCCACTTATTTTTGATGTGTGGTTTAAAAGTGTGGCTGTTTCTGATGTTATTCTGCTTTTGCAGGGGGTGGCGTGCAGGTCTTGACCTTCCACATCTGTCACCCCCTTTTCCTAGTTTAGATACATATCCACATACTGCCTGAATTTTTCCCTTAAGATTATTTTCCCTGCGACAGAGAGATGTAGACCATCAGCACAATATAGTCTTGTTGGTCCATTTGTTTCCCCAGTCGCCAATAAATCTGAATCCTTCTTGTTTGCACCAGGTCTGGAGCCATGTATTAAAGCTGTTAATGCGATGCAGCCTTTTTGTCCCCTTACCAAGAACAGGCAGAACCTCTGAGAATGCAACAGTGTCAACAATGGGCTTGAGTTTCCCTCCCAGAGATTGGAAGTCCTTTTGGACTGTAGAGGCACTGTTTCTAGCCAGGTCATTTGTGCCCAAGTGGATAACATCAAGTTTGGAGTGTTCACTTTTTGCGCTAAGTACTTCAAAAACTTGGTTTGTATTCCTGCTGGCTGTCGAGCCTGGTAGGAACATGACTATCTTCTCTCCTTTGAACTGTGTTCCCAAGTCGGTGCCTCTGATGATGGAATCTCCAAGTAGTAGTAGTTTTCTGTTTGGTGAGGTTTTCTTCATATTTGGTGCTTGAGCAGGAGATTGGGCATTGTCTGACTCATTTAAGGGCCCTTCAGTTTCATTGGATTGAGCATCCTCATGAGAAGGGGTTTTTAAAAAATAATATTAATAATATAGTGCAATTCAATACAAAATAATAGTTAAAATAAAAATTAAACGTTATTAAAGTATCATGTAGGCTAGCTGTAAACGAAAAAATGTTCTGAGATGTAGTGGTTACATTTTTTAAAAAATTGTGGTGATCTGTTGTGGAAGAACCTCATTGAAGAAGATAACAGTGGCTACCCATACCTCATTGCTGGTTGCGAAGGGGCCCCCCTAACAGTTCAGGCTTCAAGGCCCCAAAAATGTTGGTCCGGCACTGGGTAGAAGTGGGGGGAGAGTGCAAGGGGGAGGAAAAGGAGGAAACAACATGTGAGGGGGAAGAAGAAGAAAAAGAATATTCCAAAGAACACCTCCCCACCCCAACACTTTGGCATCTCCATACCCCACCATATTCCCCCAAACAATCCAATATCCTCAAAACTCTCCTCCACAGATCACAACCCCACACACCTATATACACTCCAACCCGCACTTTACCAACCCAGCCATAATGACATCTACCCAACCCTACACAAACACCAACTCTTCTCAGCATCTTATATATTTCCCACACACCCATCCAATATTCACAAATATTGTGTAAACACACACACGTACACCATACCATTCACAGACAAACATATTTCAAATGCACAAACCCAAGCTCACCTTGATATGTTCCTTGTGCATAATGCACCTTATGAACTTCAATAATTATTTCTCTTTGGCACAATGCAATGTTGAAATGAGCATTAGCAGTTACTCAGAGACTGGCATAGGAGTCAGGTTCATTACTGCCATGGAATGCACAAAACTAACCAATTTGGAGACATTACCCCATATACTCCCCCCCCCCCCACTCACTGACCCAATCCCTGGCACTCTATTGAATCATACTTTGCCATGTCTGTCACCACAATATCCTTCACACATACTTGACAGAGTGCAAACTGAGAAACGAAAACACATTTGTGTCATAAATTTATATTTTTCTTGTACTTTTACTTTGCTTCCTATGGAGTTGGGATATAAAAAAAGGTTTTGAGCACATTTAAGTGACACTATGGTGAGTGGAGTGTGGGGAAGGGTATTTGGCTTCTTGCTTTTAATCCAAGCTGACATCACAGAGGAAGGTGGTCTTTCTTTGACCAATTCCAGCTGTCGGTTGAAATTAGCAGGTTACAAGATCCCAGCAACCAACCAGGATGATGCTTGTGACCAGATACCATCCAATGAGGCTATAGGGATCTTGGTGGCCAGATGTTCTGACAACAGCCTTACTAGTTTTGGTAGCTCTTTAGACTGTTACAACTCTTGATGGTAAGTCACAGTGGTGAGAAGAAGTCTGGATGTTGGATTAAGTATGGGAACTTGTAGGCTTAACTACCCAGGAAAATAGAAAACTAATGAAGAAGAGAACAGAAACTATTGTTAGTAGAGTGGATATGAAAGACTGAACAGGCTACATGGGCCAATCAATTCTTATCTTCTGGCTTCTACTCCATAGCTATGGTGATATGAGGAGAGCAACTCTGTATATCTGAAAACAGATAAAGTGGCTCATGGATACTGCAATGTAACCAAATAACGGGAAGATGCATTAGTTCTAAAATGACACAAACAAGGAACTGTTTTGTTTCATGTCATTTGCAAAATGAAATGCAAGGAAAACATGAATGAAATTTGTTTCATTTAATTTTCCCATTTAGTGTAAGATAAAACCATGTTCAGGGTAATTCTATAAACTCCTGTGCAGTTAACATGGGTTTCCATGTGTTTATGTGGGGCCTATCCTATAAGGTAAAATACAAGGATATTTTACTTTATAGAATAGGTGCATAAGTGCTGAGATACAAGCACCAGATCTAGGCACAGCAAATTACACCAACCTTAGACCTGGTGTAAATGCCTGCGACTGGGTTTGTAAAGAAGGCGCATGAGTTATAGGATTTTATAACTGACACACAAACTTAGGCCTTGCCCGAGCTCTGCCACTGTGCCCATCCAAACTGAAAGTATGCACGATGGAACATATGTGTATGCATACAGAATAGCGTCTGCCTAAAGCGCAAGTGCCCATTTACATGTGTAAGTCATTAAGAATACGGACTTATGCACACAAATAGCGCCCTTTATAGAACCAGTCCCTGAATGTGCACTAAGGGGCCTATTAGATGTTTAACATGGGTTTTAATGTGCGATAACAGTGTGGCACTACATTAACTATTAGTGTGTGCTAACTACCATGTTATGTGCTTACTTTCAATGTGGGCCTGCACTGGAGCATTGTGTCCAGTTCTGGAGGTCTGCACCTCCAGAAGAGTTATGTGCGGATGATGCAGGTTCTGTACCAAAAGTCCTATGTCTAGACTAGACATTGCAAATTATTCCCCAGATATTTTATTGAATATGGACCTCAAAATGTATAAGCATGCTACTCTACGAACCGGAAGGTGTCTCCCACTCTGTCATGGAAGTAAATGAAATTGTCGTGGTCAATCATTAAGAGATCCCCCGAGTTGAAGTACAGATCTCCTTTCTGGAAGACATCGCTCAGCTTCTTCTTTTCTGTCTGACTTGGGTCTCCTGCATAACCAGTGAATGGAGACAACACTGCAATTCTGGCAACCAACAGTCCTGCTTCACCTACAAAGAAACAAACACTAATTTTATACCACTTGTAGTAAATAAAGAATATTTTACACATACGTGATTCTTTGAAGCTCATAGGAATCACGTTCCACTTTCTGGAGCTGGACTATAATATCTGCCTTACACTTGTGTATGAAGTAATATAGAAATCTAGAGAGTGATGGCAGATAAGGTTCAGGCGGTTTATCCATTCTTCCCATCCATATAAACTACTAAGCCCTATAATTCCTTCCTCTACCTTAGAGATTCTCTATGCTTGTCCCAAGCTTTCTTCAATTCAGATATAGTCCTCGTCTCCACCACCTTCGCTGGGAGGCTGTTCCATGCATCTACCACCCTTTCTGTAATGCAATATTTCCTTAGATTATTCCTGGGTCTAACCCCCTTTCACCTTCATCCTATGCGCCCTCGTTCCAGAACTCCTTTTCAATTGAAAGAGGCTCACTTCCTGTGCTGTTCTTTAATAATACATTTGGTGCAACTGGGCTCCATGTATCCTGTGCCACAAACTCCACGATTATGGAACTAGATGGTAGTTTTTGGCTATAGTATCATAAAGATGTTCAACCTTAAAAGGCACAAGTGTACCAAAACAGGTTTATATTACAAGATTATATGTTTTTTCTTAAGTCTACATTGATGCCCATTGAGGTTCACATTCTAGTTCTACATAAAGGACTCTATTTTCTTTGCCAATGACGCCCTTCTGTTTGACATTCACAACCCTGGTGTGTACCAAGTTCCTGCTGGTAAAAAGCTTGCACAATTTGTGGCAAAACAAGTAGAATGAGCAATCATTGCTTTTGCCTCTCTGAAAATGTGAAAATACACTGCCAAAGTCTCTTTGATCAATTTTCAGGCCCTGCTATCCGGATATGTGCTAGCCAGAGTGATATTAAATTATACTATCTGGGCAGTGCTGCTGAATATTCGCTCTGACTGCTTTGTGCTATCTGGACAGTGCCAGGGCGGTCTGAGGGAAGAGTGGGGGCAGTCTCTTAATTTATCTGTAGAAGAACTATTTTCTGTGCCACTACACAGTGTTAGGTGCAAAGAGGCACTTCAAGGCAATCCCAGGCTTCTGTCAATAGAGAGAGCTCCTGTGATGTGCAAAAGAACCCATCCGGGCAGTTCCCTGTTCATATCGCTAGGGGGAGCTCCTGTGATCTGCATAGGCATTGGTGGCTGAAGGTTTCAGCCATGAGCAACAATGGAAGTAGAGCTCAAGGAAAGGAAGCAAGAAGGATAACAGTACTCCATAGTCTCTGAAAGGAAGCGGGGGAGGAGCAGCCTGCAGGTAAGCCTGCTTTGGAACATTTAAAAGTGCATGGAAGCATAATTCATTGTACCTTTTGTCCATTGAGTTAAGAAGTCTGAAAGAAAGACCTGTAATTGGCTGGAGACAAGGATGGCTCTATAATGAGGCTGAGTGAGGCGATAGCCTCAGGTGGCAACTTTTTGGGGGCGGCAAAAATTGCCCCCAAAAAGACCGCCTCACTCAGCCTTCAAAATAAAAAAAAAATAAAACAGCAACTCCAGCTGCAGAAGACACTGCTGCTGCAGCGGCGGCGGCGGCAGAATGAAGTGCCCCGCAGCCAGGGGCCCCCCTGCATCCCTGGAGAGCCATGCCAGCGTTACCCCAACACGCTGGATGAGCTTTGCAGAGCCACGCGAAGGGAGATTGTTTCCCTTCCCCACAGCTCTGTAAAAGCTGAGCCCGCCGGCGTTGATGGGAAACAAGAAATGCCTGTTTCCCATCAATGCTGGAGGGCTCAGCTTTAACAAAGCCGTGGGAAAGGGAAACACTCTCCCTTTGTGTGGCTCTGCAATGCTAAGCTGGCGCGGAAGGGAAACACTGGGCTCTTCCGAGAGGCAGGGGGGCCTAGCCGCAGGGCACTTCATTCTGCCGCTGCCACTGCTGCAGCAGCAGCAGCGACTTCTGCAGCTGGGTTTGGGTTTTTCTTCAATTTCCCTGGGCTGGGGGGGGGGGCTAGAACTGGAAATAGGCCGGATGTGGGGGGGTCAGGACTGGAAGTGGGCTGAAGGGGTGGGTTAGGACTGGTAATGGGCTATGGTGGTGGGCTAGGACTGGAAATGGGCTGATGGGGGGTTAGGAGTGGGCTGATGGGGGGTTAGGACTGGTAAGGGGCTGATGGGTGGGGCAAGAACTGGAAATGGGCTGATCAGGAGGGGGTTAGGACTGGTAATGGGCTATCATGGGGGGGGGCTAGGACTGGAAATGGACTGATGGGGGGTTAGGACTGGTAATGTGCTATGGGGGGTTAGAACTGGAAATGGGCTGATTGGGAGGGGGGCTAGGACTGGAAATTGGCTGATGGGGAGGGCTAGGATGAAATGGGCTGATGGGGAGGGTTAGGACTGGTAATGGGTTGATGGGGGGTTAGAACTGGAAATGGGCTGATGGGGGGTTAGAACATGAAATGTGCTGATCAGGAGGGGGGCTAGGACGTGTAATGGGCTATCGGGGGGCTAGGACTGTTAGAAGGAAATGGGCTGATGGGGGTTTAGAACTGTAAATGGGCTGATCGGGAAGGGGGCTAGGACTGGTAATGGGCTGATTGGTGGGTTTAGGCCTGGAAATGGGCTGATTAGGGGGGGCTAGGACTGGAAATGGGCTGATAGAACTGGAAATGGGCTTATCAGGAGGGGGGCTAGGACTGGTAATGGGCTGATTGGTGGGTTTAGACCTGGTAGTGGGCTGATTAGGGGGGGCTAGGAAGGAAATGGGCTGATTGAGGGGCTAGGACTGGAAATGGGCTGATGGGGGGTTAAGAATGGAAATAGGCTTATTGCAAGGGGGTTAGAACTGGAAATGGGCTTATTGGGAGGAGGGGCTAGGACTGGTAATGGGCTGATTGGTGGGGTTAGGCCTGGAAATGGGCTGATTAGGGGGGGGGGCTAGGACTGGAAATGGACTTATTGGGGAGTTAGGACATTTAATGGGCTGATTGGGGGGCTAGGACTGGAGTGAGCTGATTTAGGGGAATAGGACTGGAAATGGGCTGGGACTGGAAATGGGCTAATGGGGGAGGGGAGGAGAGTGCTTCTGGCCCTGGAAGAAAACTAGGGGATAGGGCTACAAATGGTCTGATGTAGGGGGATGGTAGAATAGGACTGGAAGGAATGGATACTGAGAGGGTCTGCCAGGGGAAGGAGGGGGCTGGAAAGGAACTGACACCTAGGATGTACTGAAGGGGGACTGGAAGGGAGATGACACTTGGGGATGGGAGTGGTAGGTGGCTGGGTAATAGGGAGAAGGCTGGAAGGGAGCTGACAAGTGAATGGCACTGGAAGGGAGATGGACAGAGGGTAGGGTGACTGGAAGGGAGTGGACTGGAGGGTGGCACAGAGTGGACCTGAGCTGATACCTGGGATGGTATGTGGACTAGAAGGGGCTGGACATTGGGGTAGGAGGGGGACTGTAAGGGAATGGACACCAGTGGCAGTTGTGGGAATGCAAGGCAGTTGACATTGGAAGGTACTGGGAGGGGAGGACTGGAATGGGGGCTGATACTGGGGAGGGTTACTGGAACTGGAAATGGGCTGATGGAAGGAAGCAAAGAAAACAAAAGAAGAGATAAGAAATGGCATATGGACCATGAACCATAGACCACAGAAAGAGAGCTAAGAGAAGACAGGAAAGCAGAAGCCTCAGATCGGGACCAGCATGATCAGAGAATAAAATGTTCAGACAACAAAGATAGAAAAAATAATTTTATTTAGTGATGGGACTTTGTGCTATTTTTATATTTTACACAGTACTGGGGAACTGCATCTCTTATTTATGTGATGTTGCACTGCATGTGGGCTCTGGTTTCTTGGGGTTTCAGTTTAAATTTAGTCTACATATTATTTTTACTTTAGATTGTAGTTACTTATTCTGTACTTGGTGAGGGTCGATGTTGCGAGTGTTTGACTGAGGTCAGGTTTTCTGTTAACATGGAGCTTGTACATAAAGATCTATACTGTACTGTAGTAATTTGACTTGTTCAGCTTTTCAAATAGGTGTATGGATGTTTCAGAGCCCATTGTAGTACTTACAGTGATGCTTTTTTTGGATGGGCTCCTTATGTGAGTTTTGGAAGTTTGTGCTGATATGGTAGGTTTGCTCTTTGTTGTAGGGTTTTGTATTAGTTCACAATATGCCTGGTACTGGAGAATAGTGGTTGTTGTTGTTAGTGAGATGATCAGAATCAGATTTTTTTTTTAAATATTGAGTTCTGTGGGTGAATGTCCTGGTTCTGCTCTGCACCTACTGTGGATGCAAAATATATGTTGAAAAATAAAAAGCAAGAACCATAACGCAGTTTATAACAACAAAATAAAAATGAGTTATAATTTAGTTTTATAAACTGTGCTGTTGGTTCTTGCTGTCTTTTGGTTCCTTGGTGTGCAAACAGGACCGTACCTAGCCCTGTGCAAGTGGTGCAGCTGCACAGGACGCAAAGGCTTGGGGGCGCCTTTCGGCTGTCTGCTGTTGCCCTGCCGCCACTGGCAGAACAATAGCAGGAAGCCGAAATGTACCCCAAGCCTTTTCACAGCACTTTAAGCAGGTCTGGTCCCTCCCTCCTCTGACGCGATATCAGAGCAGGGAGGGACAGATCTGCTTAAAGCCGGCGCCTTTCAGATCGGGCGCATGTCCCCCTCCTCCTCCCCATACCTCCGTCCAGCGCTGCCTGCTCTTTCCCTGCTGCTGGCGCCGCTGTGAAAAAAACAGAGGGTGTCAGCAGCAGGGAAAGAGCAGGCAGCACTGGACTGAGGTATGGGGGGGGAGAGGGGGGCGTGCGCCCAAGCTGCAAGTCGCACAGGGTACGATTGCAGCTCGATATGGCCCTGTGTGCAAACATCTTGCATTTCCTCCATATAATTTAATCGGCTTTTTGGTTTGGTTCAGTCTCTGATTGGATTTCTGAAAAAGCCCTACCCCCTCTAAGGTGGTGGTGGTGGGGGGGTGCCATCTCATTCTTCGCCTCAGGCAGCAGATTGCCTTGAGCCGCCCCTGGATGGAGAATGATACAGATTTTCACTCGCACCATGGTAGAGATAAAGAAACATAGTAAATGACGGCAGATAAAGACCAGTATGGTCCATCTAGTCTGCCCAGTAAGATGGCAGGAGTAGGTACACCTGCCACTCTGTGCAGGCAACCCCTCCCCATGTCTTTGTTTAAGGGTAAACCCACCGCTCCATGTAGGACACCCCTATTTTTTGAGAAATTAGATGGTTCAGTTTATTTTGATTTTATCCTGTTGCTGTAAAGGGATCCACTGTGTCTGCAACAGGATAAAATCAAAATAAAATTGTATTATAGCACTGCACTAAGGGATTTAAACAAATAAACTACACCAACACCCTTAGATTCATAATTCCATTAATTATACTTAAATTTATCACACTCCCACATTTTTAATTCAAGCCTAAAATTTCTTATGTAAGACTAAACCTCTTTTATGGGAGAAAGAGAGACCTCAGATCAATACATTACCTCCCACTATGTGGCAAAACAAATCACCATAGGGGATTAAAGCTTCATCCATCACCGGTCCCAAAAAACTCCCTTATATAAATACCAATTTATCTCACAATCACACTTAGGAGTGGAGGAGTAGCCTAGTGGTTAGAACACCGGTTTGGTAACCAAGCAACCAGGGTTCGATTTCCACTAGCACTCCTTGTGGCCTTGGGCAAGTCACTTAACCCTCCATTGCCTCGGAAGAAAGGCCTGGCAATCTACTTCCGGTGTGTATTACTAATTAAAGATTTATTTGGGTTTTTGGATCAGCAAAGAATATTGTACTTTACTTTGCAAAGAAATTGAACTCTTGAGCCATTCTGTATGTGAGAAATCATGCTGGATCAACCTGCTAGCCCAGAGATCAAAGCTTGGGGTTACTTTAGGTCGAGAAGTGATAGTGTAACAAAGCTTGGGGTTACTTTAGGTCAAAATCTCTGGGCAAGCAGGCAGTTTTAACCAGACAGAACTGAATGAATGACTCATAGACAATTGACACCCTACAATAGTAGACCACGGGTACAGCATTAACCCTAGCCAATCCTGATTTGAGCATGCTGCATGTTAACCTATGGATTGTAATGGCATGCAGCAAGCACGACATTAGTTAGGTATTTAACAGGGGGACTTTCAGCAGGAAAATGGGACTGCAACTGATATACGAGGCAGACGTGTCTCTGTAGTTTCCCGGATTTCCTCTAAGTGATCGCTGAACAGTCCCCCGACCAGGAGTGAGCTATAATATCCGGTGAAGTATTAATGCTTAACTTTTATTCCAAAAGGACTTAATTTAATAAAACTCATATTGTATTTACTAAAGTGTCTATGCCTAATCTGTGAGCTAGTGAATGAGGGTTAACTTGTATTTTCCAGAGTGTCTATGCATAGTCTGTGAGCTAGTGAGTGACAGGATTAACTCATATTGTATTTTCCAGAGTGCTTATGCCTAGTCTGTGAGCTAGTGAGTGACAGGGTTAAAGGAAGTGTAAAATTTGGCAATACACGGTGACACTGCCAAGAAAACCCAGGAGCTTCTGGGTCGCCAGGAGTCAGGACTGACTTGAAGGCACACATTGCATTGCACACAGAAAAAGTACTTTTTTTGTATCATTCTTTTTATGTATATGTTTATATTTATTTTATACTTAATATACTGCCCAACACCACAAGTATCTGGGCGGTTTACAATAAGACTATAAAATTTAAAAATTAAAAAATGCTGCAGAAAAGAAAAAGAAAAGGAACACCATAAATTCAAGGAAACAGGACAGAAAATAACAGAAAAGAGAAAAGACAAAGGAGAGAGAGAGAACAACAGGGAGAATAAGGGGAAGAGACTCTGATTGGTAGGGACAAAGGACAATACATCAACGTGGAGGTGGGGAAAGGGGGGAGAGTGAGGGGGGAGGTCATAAGCAAGACAGAAAAAGGTGGGTTTTTAATTTAGCTTTGAATGCAATAAAAGCCTGTTCCAAACGGAGGGCATGGGCGAGCGAGTTCCAGAGCTTCGGGCCAAGGAAGTAAAAAGCTGAGGAACGAGTGGACTCCAGGTGGGCGAGGGAAGGGGAAGGAAGTGACATGCGATTGGCATGAATGGAGCGCAGAGTTCGGAGGGGGGGGTGTAAAGATGAACCTGGTCAGCAAGATAGAGGGGAATGCCTGTGTGAATTGATTTATGAACAAACATAAGAAACTTGAATTGAATCCAGAAAGAAATAGGGAGTCAGTGCAAGCGTAGAAGCAGGGGAGTGACGTGATAAAAGCGAGAGGCATGGGTGAGAATATGGGCGGTAGTGTTCTGGATACGTTGAAGACGAGACAGTTGTGACTGGGGAAGGCCGGCTAAAATGACATTACAATAGTCAAGACGAGACACCACAAGAGAAAGGAACAGAGTAGACAAGGAGGAAAAAGAGAGAAAAGGGCGAACTGCGCGGAGCTGCTTCAAGGTGAGGAAGGAACGCTGAACAACAGAGGAAATGTGGGTTTTGAAAGAAAGGGATGAGTCAAGAGTAACACCAAGGTACTGGAGTGAAGAAATCATGGGGATAGGTACGGAAGAAAATAAAAGAGTGAGGGAAGGAGAGGAAGAGTGCCCAAGAGTGAACCAGATAGCAGAGGTTTTGGCGAGATTAATGTGAAGGAAGTTAGAGGAGAGCCAGAAAGCCACAGAGGACAGACAGGTATTAAAGGGGGTGATATCAGGGTTTGAAGAATCTGTGTGGTACAAAAGAAAGATGTCATCAGCATGATAATAGGCTGAAATACCATGCTATTGGACCAGTAGAGTGAGGGGGCAAGAAAGATATTCAAGAGGTGTGAGGGCAGAACCCTGTGGGATGCCACAAGGAAGTGGAGTGGGGGGAGAGGAAGAAGACCCAGAAAGAACCGAGAAGGAACGACAGGAGAGAAAAGAGCGGAACCAGTGAAGAACCGAGCCAGCAAGACCAGCTTCCCTAAGACAAGCCAAAAGAGTGTAGTGATCAACCAAATCGAAAGCAGCAGACAGATCAAGAGAGACAGCGAGAAAAATAGACCCACGATCATGTGCCGCATGCAATTCATTAAGAAGAGAGAGAAGAAAGAGTAGTTACTCACCTGTAACAGGTGTTCTCCAGGAGCAGCAGGAATCAGTCCTCACATATGGGTGACATCGACGTCGATGGAGCCCTTGAGGAGCATTTCCCCAGCTTTCCATGAAAGCCTTTGGGAATGCAGGCACGCATGCGTGGTTCCCTTCCCGCCTAAAGGTGCCGTCTTGCTCAGTCAAAAGACATAGCTAAAAACAGCACACAAAAACGTAAAAATAAACTATATACAACTGCAACTCCCAGGGGAGGAGGGAGGGTTGTGAGGACTGATTCCTGCTGCTTCTGGAGAACACCTGTTACAGGTGAGTAACTACTCTTTCTCCGGGACCAAGCAGGAAGTCAGTCCTGACATATGGGTGACTCCCTAGCTCTGGGCTACCAAGGAACCCAGGCTGAACAAGAGAACTCCCTCTAGTCCCAGCATCAAAGAAAGGCTTTTCACTGACAGAACCTCCACCGGTAGCCCAACGGAGGGCTGGAGGGCAGGAGTTGCCTAAACCTCAAAGAGATTCTGGAGTACTGCCTGGCCAAAAGCACTGTCCCTACGGGACTCCCTCTCCAGACAGTAATGGGCCGTAAAAGTCTGGCTTGAGGACCAAGTTGCAGCCCTGCAGATGTCTACCAACGGTACAGAGCGGAGGTGAGCCACTGAGGCAGCCATTGCCCTGACACGATGGGCTGTGACCCGACCCTGCAAAGGAAGGTCAGCCGCCCTGTAAGCCCAGGTGAAACAGTCAGCCACCCAGGTGGACAAGGTATGCTTGGACACAGCTAACCCCAAATTATTAGGGTCAAAAGATATGAAGAGCTGAGTAGCCCTTCTATGCCCCTGCATACGGTCAAGTTAGAAGGATAAGGCCCTCCTACAGTCCAGGGTATGCAGAACTGCTTCAGCCTGGCTTGCATGAGGTCTAGGGAAGAATGTTGGAAGAACCACCTCTTGGTTAGGGTGGAAGGAGGAGACAACTTTAGGGAGGAACTTTGGATGAGTCCTAAGGACTACCCTGTTCCTATAGAAGCGGGTGTAAGGCCTGTCACAGACCAGAGCCTGAAGCTCACTCACTCGCCTGGCCGAGGTTAGGGCTATCAAGAAGAGTGTCTTCCAGGACAGGAAGCACAGGGGGCAAGTAGCCATCGGCTCAAAAGGTGGGCGAGTCAGTTGCTGCAAGACCACATTCAACTCCCACTCAGGAGCAGGACGACGGATTGGAGGCTTGAGCAAAAGCAAGCTTCTGAGAAAGCGGGACACCAAGGGATGAACCGACAGAGAATGTCCTTCCACTAGTGAGTGGTGAGCTGCCAGAGCTGAGAGGTGGACTCGAACAGAATTGGATTATGTCCCTGATTTGATAAGTGCAGTAAGTACTGAAGCACTACTGGTACAGTACAGGAGAAGGGATCCTCTGTACGTAGCTGACACCACACAGAAAACCTTTTCCATTTGAGAGCATAGGTTTTCCTAGTGGACTGTTTCCTAGAGGCTAGGACAACCTCCTCAACTTCCTGAGGTAGGCCCCAGGGAGCTAAAACTACCCTTGCAGCCTCCAGGCCATCAAATTGAGAGCTTTGAGATTGGGGTGCAGAAGGGAACCCTGATCCTGAGAGAGAAGGTCGGGTTGCAACCCCAGAAGCAGTGGGGGATCCACTGCCAGCTGAAGCAGAAGTGGAAACCAAGGCTGTCTTGGCCACCTGGGAGCTACCAGCAGGACCGAGGCCTTGTCCTGAAGAATCTTGAACAGGGTTCGGGCCACCAAGGGCGTGGGAGGAAATGCATACAGGAGGCCCTGAGACCATGGGATCAGAAAAGCATCTGCCGCCATCCGCATAGGATGCGGTTGTCTGGAGCAGAACTTTGGCAGCTGTTTGTTCAGTGGACTGGCAAACAGATCTATGGATGGAAGTCCCCATTTCAGGAAAATCCTCTGAACCACCAAAGGATGGAGCTGCCACTCGTGGGGCTGCAGAATCCTGCTCAACCTGTCGGCCAGGTAGTTTTCCTGGCCAGGGAGGTACACAGCCTTGAGGAGCATGTTGTGCCTGAGGGCAAACAAGCAAAGGTCCTGTGCTTCCTGACAAAGGAGCCTGGACCCAGTTCTGCCCTGCTTGTTCACATAAAACATGGCTACCTGGTTGTCTGTTTGAACTAGGACAGACTGATGAGCCAGGGTTGGAGAGAAAGTCTTGAGGGCTAACCGAATAGCCCTGAGTTCCAGTAGATTGATTTGCTGTGCGGCTTCCCAGGGAGACCACAGGCCCTGGGTGCACTTGCCTAGACAATGAACTCCCCAGCCCTGCAGGGAGGCATCCGTGGTCAACACCACTGTGAACCGAGGAATCTGAAAAGGTACCCCTTGCAGCAGATTGGGTGGGTGCAGCCAACATCTGAGGGAGTTCAGAAATTGTCTGGACACCCTTATCCTGTCTCTGAGGCTGCCTGTGGCCTGTGACCACTGAATCCGAAGGCACCACTGTGCAGGCCGCATATGGAGCTTGGCATTGGGGGTCACATGTACTGTCGAAGCCATGTGGCCAAGAAGCCTCAGGCAGAGTCTGGCGGAGATCAGTGACCTGCTGAGAAACTGGTTTGCTAAGTTTATCAGTCTTTGGGCTCTGTCTGCTGGCAAGAATGCCTTTGCCAGCAGAGAGTCCAACCTCGCCCCTATGAACTCCAAGTTCTGGCAGGGGAGCAAAGTGGACTTTGCGAAGTTTATTACAAACCCCAAGCTTTGAAGAAGAGGAATAGTTCTGAGGGTGGCCTGTCGGGCCTCCTGGCACATCTGACCTCTTATGAGCCAGTCGTCCAGATAGGGGAAGACAAAAATTCCCTGATTTCTTAGGTAGGCCGCCACCACTGCCAGGCATTTGGTAAAGACCCTGGGAGCGGAGGTGAGGCCAAAAGGCAGTACTCTGTACTGATAATGGTTTCCTCCCACAATGAACCTGAGGTACTTTCTGTGGTCTGGATGAATGAGGATGTGAGTGTACGCATCCTTTAGATCTAAGGAGCATAGCCAATCTCCCTACTGGAGGTAGGGCAGAAGTGTTCCAAGAGTAAGCATCTTGAACTTTTTCTTCTCGAGGAATTTGTTGAGATTTCTGAGGTCTAGAATAGGCCGAAGGCCACCGGTTCTTTTGGGTACCAGGAAATACCTGGAGTAGAACCCTTGACCCTGTAAGTGGGGAGGCACAGGCTCCACTGCCCTGTCCACCAACAGACCTTGGAGCTCCTGAAGGAGAAGATCTGTGTGCAGGGGAGGCCTTGGAGGTTCCCCTGGAAAGTATGGAGGAGGCAGCTGTTGGAAGTGTAGCAGATAGCCCTGGTGGACTATGCTTAACACCCAACTGTCTCCTGTGATGAGTGGCCACTTGTGGGCAAACAGGGCGAGGCGACCTCCTGTGCAGGGTTGGGAGAGCAGGGATGGAAAGGCTATGCCTAAGGAGTCAAAAAACCCCACCCTGCTGAGTGGGAGCAGGGGCTGGAGGCTTGGGAGTCCTCTGCCTACGGGGCCCATTACCCTGCCCCTTGGCTTGCTGACCCTGAGGGGCAGCTTGGGCGGCCTGGTACTGTGGGTACTGTTTGTAGGCAGTGCCCTTCCTCGGGTAAAAGGGCTTTTTACCCGAGCCCTTCTTTTTGTGAGAAGGGGCAGAAGTCTTCCTAGACAGCCTTGTCCTCGTGAGGTGCTCAGTTTCAAGCTGTGCGGCCTTCTCGGTCATGGGCTTGCCAAAAAGGTTCTCACCTCGGCAAGGGACATCGACCAACTTGTCCTGAACCCATGGCTCGAGGTCCGATGACTGCAGCCATGCCTGGCGTCGAGCCATGATGCCGGCTGCCGCAACACGGGCCGAAGCCTCGAAGCCATCGTAGGCAGCACGGGACATAAACTTGGAGCATTCCCAGATCCCCGAGGACAAGGACTTGAACCTCTACAAGGGTTCCCCGGAGAGACCAGCAGAGAACCCGGCCAGCTCCTTGGCCAGGTCTCGCAAGTACATGCCCATGTACAGCTGGTAAGACTGGACACGGCAAGCAAGCATCGAGCCCTGGAAGCACTTTCTACCAAAACCATCCAGGTTCCGGGCCTCCTTGCCAGGGGGCACCGCGGAGTGCATCTTCTGACTTTTCAGGCGATGCATGGTCGATTCCACCACCATGGAATGGTGTGGTAGCTGCGCCTTTTGAAAGCCAGGGCTCTTCGGAGTCGATAGATAGAATCGATCCGCTTGCTTAGAACCGGCGCCGAGGCCGGTGCCTCCCACATCCGGAAGAGGAGCAGTTCCAGCATCGGAGGAACCGGAATAGTAAAGGCCTCCTTCGGAGGAGAGTCATACTGTAGGGCCTCGAGCTCCTCGGCTCGAGGCTCCTCCTCAGGATCCGCAGGGATAGCCAACGCCGTGGCCATATCCCGGACAAACTCCGAGAACCGGGTATCCTCCGGAGGGGATCTACTCTGGTGTTCAGACTGCGGTGAGTCTGATGGGACGCACCAAGTCCTGAAGGTGTCGGGGGACTCCTCGTCCTCTGTCTCCCAGGCGGACTCGTCCGATGAGGAATTAGGGTCCGACCTCGCGGGGCCTGTGAGCACCCGCCCCGACGCCGAAGGCACCGGCATCGACGCCCTCGGTCCCGAACGGGAGGTCGAGGGAGACTGCGACCGAGGTCGACCTCGAGCCTTCATGGTCTTGAGTATCGGCTCGGTCTCCGGGGTCGACTTCGATGTCGATGTCCCGGTGGTCGGGGCAGATGCACCAGACAGGCTGGCCATCAGTGCCCGCTGCTGTTCCATGAAGGCAGACAGTCTGCTCTCCAAGGCTGTCAGTCTGAGACCCAGCTCAAGAGACTCAGCAGCCCCCGACTCGGGCCCGGCGACTTCGGCTCTCTGGGAGGAGAGTCCACGAGGACTACAGGACTTACGTGTCCAGCAGACTCTGGCTCCACTCGAGGTACTTTGGGAAGCTTCTCCTGTTCCACGGGCCCGTGGCGACGGTCGGGGGTCTGAGACCTAGCTCTCGAGGAGCCAGGGACCTCTTCCGACGCCGCCCTCGCGAGCCACTTCTTCCTCTTTCGCTCCCGGTCGGTGGACCTCCTGTCCGAGGAGCCCCGACGGTGCTCGGGATCCGATTCCCGAGATGTCGAGGCCTCAGACGAGGTCCGGGCCCGGCCAGAGGCCGAGTCAGAAAAAAGCCTTTCCTTTTGGTGCTGACAACTTCGAAGCACCTTGGAAGACATTTTTCCACATGGTCCACAGATCTTAGGAGTGTGGTCAGGACCGAGGCACCAAAGGCAGCAGTCATGTGTGTCGGTGAGAGACATTAGCTTCTTACACCGATCACACTTTTTGAATCCACTGGAAGCCATCAGGGAAAAAAGAGTCCCCGCGAGGTCAAAGGACCGGCCTTCCAGGGAAAAAGAAAAAAAGGGCGCGAATGCCAGCCACGAAGGGCAAAAACCAAAAAAAGAAGATCGGGCTCGATACTGGTGTACTGAACCCGGCGGGAGGGGAACAGGCGTCGAACCGGAGAAAAAATAGTGAAGGAATCGCGAAAAAATCAAACTATTTTCCGGGATGACTAGGACACACGTCCGGTGGGCTTCACGGAAAAAGAGAGACTGAGCAAGATGGCACCTTTAGGCGGGAAGGGAACCGCGCATGCGTGCCTGCATTCCCAAAGGCTTTCATGGAAAGCTGGGGAAATGCTCCGCAAGGGCTCCATCGACGTTGTGTCACCCATATGTGAGGACTGACTTCCTGCTTGGTCCTGGAGAACAGATTCTGTGCTGTGGCCGGGATGAAAACCAGATTGGCGGGGGTGAAGGATAAGTGAGGCCTCAAGGTGAGAAGAAAGTTGAGAGAAAACTAATTTTTCTAAGAGTTTAGAAAGAAAGGGAAGATTAGAAATAGGGCGCCAGTTAGAAAGAGAAGAAGGGTCAAGGGAGCTGTTCTTTAACCACACATAAAATAGTTCTATCACTCTTCTAAAGAAACTTATATTTCATTTTACTTCTCCAACACACCATCAAGGAATTCTACCACTAAATTCTGTAAAAAACACAGAATATCAGAAGCAAATCGCCATTCTTTTAAGACCATAAAGCACAAATTTCTACTTATATTCTAGGCTGCAACGCCGTGCACCTTCAACAGTCTCTTAACTCCTTGACATGCCACCGTCTGAACTTCAATATTTATATAAGGGAGTTTTTTGAGACCGGTGATGCATGAAGCTTTAATCCCCTATGGTGATTTGTTTCGCCACATAGTGGGAGGTAATGTATTGATCTGAGGTCTCTTTCTCCCATAAAAGAGGTTTAGTCTTATATAAAAAATTTTAGGCTTGAATTAAAAATGTGGGAGTGTGATAAGTTTAAGTATAATTAATGGAATTGTAAGTCTAAGGATGTTGGTGTGGTTTATTTGTTAGAGATATATTATTACCATTTCTGAAGTTCTCACTGGTATTATAACCTGCATAAGTCTATCTTATTGTTCTGTTAAAGTGCTTTGTTTTGGGTTAAACTGGAGGAATAAAAGTTTGTTACCTGTGTGTACTGTTTGGAACTCCAGTTTGTGCTGTATGTAAAAAGGACTTGCTGTCAAATAAAGGAAGGCTCCAGGGAGATCATTCCCCACAAGTGTTCACAGCGCCCCCTAGCTGTGACAGTGTGGGTGTGTGCCAAAGGAGCGTGCACCTTGGACGAGTTCTTTGGGGTGGCTCCGATAGCGTCAGTGGCCTATCGTACCTCAGTCAAACAACAGAACACAACTGTGAGTACCTACCCATCCCACACCAGCTGATTGTACCAGGTAAGACTTTACTGTTGTTTCCTTCTACATATCTTCTACTCTTGATAATGTCTGCTATCACAGTTCATTGGGGCTGGCGCCCCTTGCCACCTTTAGCACCATCCCCAGGTCAACTGGCACGAATCTCTGCCAATCTCCTGCCCTCTCACCACTCCTGTTTCTCAATCCAAACCCTTGGCAGCTTCATCCTATCTTTTTCTTAGCTTGGTACTCTTAAACTGTAGATCCCTCTGATCTAAAGCCCCTCTTATCCAGGACCTACTTGTCTCACAGAAGCCTGGCTTCGAGAAAGAAAGGAGGCCTTGCTCCACCGGTGCCTTCTCTCAGGCTACTCAGCATTTCACACATCCCCTTCGTGCTGAACCGGAGGTGTTGTGGCCATCCTCTATTGCTCCTCTCTTTCCCTCACTGAAGTCCATGCCCCATCCCGCTACCTGGAGTCTCTCCTGCTCCATCTAGAGACCACCCCGCTGATTCACTTTCTACTAATATATGCCCTACCTTCCCTCCATCCAGAACTATAGAATGCTCTTCTCTTTTCAATGTCAGAAGCATCCCTCTCCTTCCCCCATCTATTGATCCTTGGGGATTTTAACTCTCATTATGGCTCCCCATCTCGTTCTCTAGACTAAGTGCTCCTTACCCTCCTTGATTTATTTTATTTTTATTTATTTTATTGTTCTTATATACCGCACTCTTAATAATCAGCGAGGTTTACATACAATGATACTGTGCCAAATAGGCACTTACAACGAAACAGGAGATTAAACTCAGAATTCAACTAGGGGAACTATGTACAATATTAACAGATTATCTACAATATGTATCTACAGTATGTACATCCTTTGAAAGTATTTCATGTGTTCCTTGTTGTGTGCATGATAGGTGGTGTTGGGTTGGAGGGTTGAGAGTAGTGTAGGAGAAAGATGTGGTGTTTTAGCGCCTTTCTGAATTGGGTCAGATCTGTTATGGCTCTGATGGACGCTGGGAGAGCATTCCAGCAGCTGGGGGCATAGAACTTGAAGGCTCTGTTCTTTGTTGTTTTATTGCATTTTGTTATATCGCTGGCGATCTGTAGAGTATTGGCTGTGCAGGTTCTCCTTTCTCTGTTTGCTGACATGGGGTGAACAAGGTCCATTAAGGCTGTAAGGGCTATTTTGTTGATGACCTTGAAGGTTATGATGCTTGATCCTTGATGATCTATCTCTGATGATCCTTGATGATCTATCGATCCTTGATGATCTATCTCTCCACCAACATGTCAGCTGTGCTACCCATACTGCAGGTCATACTCTGGACCTTATTCTTACTCACTCAGCTCGCCATTTGCCCTTCTTGCCATCTCAGCTCTCCCTCTTTCCTGGACAGACCATTCTTGCTTGCTTTTCTCTCTGTCATCACCAACTCCTCCCCCCATCTCTAGTATGGATCTCCCCTCAGCTCACCCCCCACTCAATTGTCATGTCAGATCACTCTGTCCATACTTTAGGAATTCCCCTCAGCTGATACTCTTTTTCCTTCCAACTCTGCCTCCCTTCCAATAGATGTACAGGCTCAGACCTGTAATACCTCATTATCTGCTGCACTAGAAAAGTTGACACCAAAGGTCTTGGTCCCGCTTTCTCGCCCCTCCCCCCCTCATCACCCCTGGTACCATCCTGGTCTTAACCTTCAACAAACTTATTTCCATCATGTAGAGCTGGCATAGATGCCCCTCGCCAGATTCACTTGCCACTTTTTGTCTCAATTACCGCCTTTATCGAGATATGATCCATTCTGCCAAATTACCTTATTTAACCTTATCACTTCCTCTTCAAACTTCTCTCAACAGCTCTACTTGACTCTCTGCTCCCTTTCTGCACCTCATTCCTCTTCTCCATCTGCGTTTACCTCTGTTACCCTGGACCCCAGTGTTCTCGCCACCTTCTTCTCTGAGAAAGTTTGTGCTTTATGCATCACCTTTCCCTCCTTTCCCCCCTCTCTCCATCCCTCCCTTCTTCCCCCATTTCCCCTCCCTGCTTGCAGTCTCTTCCAGGCTCCTCTCTGATGCACACTTGGAGCTCCTTCCGTCCTGTTACCACCACTGAACTCTCCAAGACCCTCAGCTCGTTCCACAAGACTACCTGTCCTTCAGACCATGTTCCCTCCCACTGGATGTCAGAATCCTCCCTTGCTCTTCTTCCGAATCTGCTCTGCATGGTTAATTCAAGCCTCTCCTCTGGTTCTTTCCCAACTGTTTGTAAACATGCGATCGTTCATCCCATCTTGAAGAAGCCCTTCCTGGACCCTTCTGTTCCTGCACATTGGCGTCCCATTTCTAACCTCCCCTTCCTGTCAAAGATCTTGGAGAAAGTGGTCTTCTCACAGCTATTTTCTCACTTTGACTCTACCTCTGCTCTACATCCCCGCCAATCAGGGCTCAGAACTGGTCAAAGTACGGAAACCATTCTCCTCTCCCTTCTGAATGAACTTCATCTGGCCCATGAACAGGGTGACTTCTCTCTCACAGTATCTCTAGTTCTCTCATCATCACTCGACCTTGTTGATCATTCCATACTTCTCTCTCGTCTACACGGCTATGGGGTACTCAGGACTGTGCACCAGTGGTTTAAGTCGTTTCTCTCCCTCCGCTCCTTCTCTGTTCAAGCTGGTCCCTCCACCTCCCTCACTGCTCCTCTCCCATGTGGGGTCCCCCAGGGTTCTGTACTAGCACCCTTCTCTTTAATCTTTTTCTTGCCCCCTCACCTTAGTCATCCAGCAGTCTGGGTTAGCGGCATATTGTTATGCTGATGACATTATTTTGCTATTCCATACTAGTCCTCTCCTCCCTGATCTTACCCCCTGAACTCCTGCCTTGCCTGCATTTCCGTGTGGCTGTCCTCTAATTACCTGTACCTCAACCCTTCCAAATCAGCCACCATATGGTTCACCTTTGGTGCCCCTTGCCCTTCAGTAGCTGTGCGGCTAATCTTCCGCCAGCCTTGTCATGCCCATATTATCCCTCTTCTCTAGTCACTTCACTGGCTCCCTATCCGTTTCCACATCCATTTCAAACTTCTCCTGCTGACCTATAAGTTCATTCACTCTTCAGCTCCTCACTACCTTTCTTCTCTTATCTCTCCTTACGGGAGTTCCCATCGGCAAATCGCTTCTATCTGTGCCCTTCTCTTCTATTGCTAACTCCAGACTTCACTCCTTTCACCTTGCTGCCAAGGAGTCTAACCATTACTGCTACATCAGAGAAAGAACCCCGAACAAAGGAGTTGGACATTCTCCAATACCCTACAGCTCCTAAAGAGGCGACTACTCTGCCTAATTTATTTATTTATTTTATTTATTATACCGCGCTCTTTAGAATCGGTGCAGTTTACATGTATACTAACAGGTACTTTTTATTCCCTTGTCCCCGAAGGGCTCACAATCTAAGTGTACCTGAGGCAATGGAGGGTTAAGTGGCTTGCCCAAGGCCACAAGGAGTGGCCATGGGACTAGAGACCCCAGTCCCTCCGGCCTGAAGTTGCTTGTCCCCATGCGGGAATTGAACCCCCGGCCTTCTGGCCTGAGGTAACCTGTCCCAACCACTGAGCCACTCCTCCCTAATGACCATATACTCCAGGATCTTATGCTCCAGATGTGGGAAACACCCCTCACCATTTCTCCCCATACTCAATGACTCAATACCATGTATCGGGTACCAGAAAGCCCCGGATTCCAGAGAACGCAGCTTCCACACCACTCAATGGTAGTGGAATCCGCTATGTATTGAATTAAAAGTTCTAAGACGCACTCCTCCAATCCCTTGGCAGAGAATCGAGAACCCTCGATGCCTTTGGGTGTCGATGTTGTCAAGCCTCCATGCTTTCAGCCCGGATAAGTTCATACATACTCTATATGGGTATGTTTTTTAGGGAGGTAACTAGGGATCTGGAATCAATGTCTCCTCTTCTCCCAGATGATAAGAGGGCAGACTAGCTTACATTAGTCAAACATGCCCAAAATGTTTCCAAATTTGTCAACAGGACAACCTTTGACTGTTTTGAATGCACTAGCAGAGCAACTTCTATCTGTATAGGTGCAGATAGGATTGCATGGCTCCAGGCATCAGATCTTGAAGAATGGGTTCAAGATAAGCTGGGTAATATTCCCTGTACTGGTGAGAACCTGTTTGAAAAGGATTGGCAAGATAAGGCCTCTCAGTTAGAATCTGAGAATACTACCCTCAATAGGCTTTCCAAAGCTGCTGCCAACCCTGCCAAGAAGAAAGCAGCTGCAAAAAGCCTTTCTATGGTAAGAAGAAGAAAATTTACCCTTCTTACCCCCCCCCCCGCCCCAGCTTCTCAATACCAACCTCAGTGTACCCAGAGGAAGCACCAGCCTCCTAAGCAACAGAAGCCGCCACAGGCTCCTAAACCCTAGCCAGCTGCGCAGACCCAATCTGTGCCTGGTTTTTGTATTCCTCCTAGAGAACATTGCCTGCTTTGTGGAGGAGGCAGGGGTTCTCCAGAGGCAGGTTGGCAGACATTGCCATTATGCCCACAGGTGGCATCTTATCGCCTCAGAGCAGTGGACACTAACCATAGTGCGAAAAGGGTACAAGCTTCATTTACAAAGCACCCCCCCCCCTCTACTCTAGTCTGGGAATATCATTCTCAGCCCCCACTCACTGCTCTCCTGCAGCAACAGAATTCATAGGAGCTCTCCTAGACACTCGACAGTCAAGGGCATTCCTACCCCAGGACCATTGTACTGGTCTAGTGCAGCTAGCATCTCATGTAAGGTTCAGAGGCAACTTCTCGGCCAGGGAGATGCTGCAACTTCTAGGCCATATGGCCTCTACAGTGCATGTAGTTCCATCTGCCCGTTTGCACATGAGGAAAGCTCAATGGACCCTTGCCTCCCAGTGGATGCAGGTCTCTGGGGCCCTCAGGAAGCAGATCAAAGTCACAGACATTCTCATCGACTCCCTTCTGTGGTGGTCTACCTCAGCAAATCTCCTCGTAGGGTCCCCTTTTCAGATGCCTCCACATCAATGCATCCCGACTTGGCTTGGCTGCTGAGAGCGTAGTGCTGCAAGATCTTAACCTTCCTCAGGAAGTAAAACAGATCTTGCTAGCCTCAAGGAACCATCCACCAGACGTTTCTATGAGTTCAAGTGGCGTAGGTTTTCCATTTGGTGATTTTAATCCCTTCTCAGCGCCTGTGGAAGTTCTTCTTCAGTATCTCCTTCATCTTTCATCCTCTGGTCTCAAGATGAACTCAGTGAAGGTTCACCTCAGTGCAATTGCTGCTTCTCACCATCCCTTGGATGGGCAGCCTATCTCCTTGTACTGCGTTTTATGAGAGGGCTCTTACTGACCAAAGGGGTCATTCTGAGCAATGAATAGTGGAGATGGACATCCCATTGGGACGCCCATCCCCGCTATTTGTGCTGTTTTCTGGGCCCGACTACCTTACCTGCATGTTGTAAAGGGAAGGTAAAAGGGGGTGGGAAAGGGGCAGATTGGGGGTGGCGTTGGGGCAGGCAGTGGGCGGTCGCTGGCCCCAGACATACAGGGCCGATTCCAATATCGGTCCTATACATCCGGGACCGGCAGCTTACATGGCGAACTTACATGGCGAACTAGACGTGCCCCATGGGATCAGAATCGCAACTCCCTCTGTTCGTCCGGTTCCGGCCAGACGCACAGAAGGCCCAGATGCATAGAATGGAATCAGGCTCCAAGCCTCCCATCAGGCCTCCACTGGTAGCATGGGATCTTAATGTCATTATAGGACAGCTCCCTAAGCTGCCTTATGAACCTTTAGCCATAACCTCACTGAAGTTTCTCTCTTGGAAGGTCATCTTCCTTGTTGCACTCACTTCAACTAGATACATCAGTGAGCTTCAGGCTTTGGTGGCAGACCCACCTCCACCACGATAAGGTGGTCCTTAGGACTCATCCCCATTTCATGCCCAAGGTGATGTCTTTTTTCCATATGAGTCAGTCAGTCTATCTTCCTGTCTTTTTCTCTAGACCACATTCCTCTTGGACAGACGCAACCCTCCATACCCTTGACTATAAATGGGCCTTAGCATTCTATCTTCAAAGGCCAGTTGAGCACCATAAAGGCTCTCATTTATTCATCTCCTTTGATCCCAGTCACTTGGGGTTGCCAGTATCAAAATGTACCCTTTCTAAATGAATGGCAGATTTCATTTCATTTGCTTATGATAAGGCAGGACTATCCCTTGAAGGTCATGTCACTGCCCATGATTGTCTCCACGGCAAATCTACGTTCTGTTGCCATTGATGAAATTTGCAGGGCAGCCACCTGGTTTTCGGTACATACCTTTGCTGCTCATTACTGTCTTGACAAGGGCTCCCACTGGGATGCCATGTTTGGTCAGGATGTACTCCAGCACCTCTTTCAGGGCAACTCCTACCTTCCGCCCCAGAATTTTTCAATGCCAGACAACCATGAAGGATCCATGCCCTCTTGAGGCCTGCTATGAGGCAAATCTACCAATTCTGGGGGCATTTCTCTGGCATCTGGGAGCTAGGGAGTCGCATATGTGAAGACTACATTCCTGCTTGTTCCTGGAGATAGCATAGTTACTCACCTGTAACAGGTGATCTCCAGAACAGCAGGAATTTAGTCTTCACAACCCACCCTCCTCCCCTAGGAGTTGTAGGGTTTCTTTCTCTCTCTATTCTCTCCTTTTATCTCAGCTACAAACTCAACCGAGGAGGGAGTGTCATAAAGGCGGGAAGGCAGCAGCGCAGGCACAGTGGGATGCTCCCAAAAGCTTTCCTATTAGACGCTGGGGAGTATTCCCGCATGGGCTCCGTCAGTACCGACGTCACCCATATGTGAAGACTAAATTCCTGCTGTACCCGGAGATCACCTGTTACAGGTGAGTAACTACGCTTTCCTGGAAACATCCATGATATTCCTGTTGAAACGTGGACTAAGGCCAGGACTTAGAAAAAATTCTGCTCTTCTCTGCAATGTGGCCCATGATTGTGACAAGTCAGTCATGAACTGGTGTGACTGCACTCTGGAAAAAACACAAGATGCAGGGTATAGACACATTAGAAACATAGATGCCAACACTCTTACAGAAATATTAAGATGAGCAAATGTGGTTATTCAGGCTATTCACAAATATGCTGTTTGTGTTAAAGGAGCCAATGATGTCTTCGCTGTTATGTATAGGTTCAGGGTATCTTTTTGGCAGAATCATGTTTTTGTGACAGAAAGGGAGGGTGTGTGTGTGTGATGAGGGATGCACGGGGGGATCTGGTGTGCTCATCTGCAATTCAGGGGGGACATGAAAACCTGGCCAGTACCTGGACTGTATTGGGGAGTCAAATTCAGATAAGGTTCACCATAGCTAAATGTCAAAACATATATCCCTGTTAATGCTAAGGGACCCTCAGAATAAGGGCATTCAACAGTGAAAACAGCACTAATGCATGCCCATAATGCACATTTTGTGGTCCAATGGTGCTGCTGTGAGCATGTATTTGTGCTGTTTGCACTGCTGAATGCCCATATACTGAGGGTCCCTATTATTGACAGGGATATGTTTTGATATTGAGCCATAGGGAACCTATGCTGACTCCTTCTGGATTATTTTACATAGGGTACTCTAATAATATCAGATATTGTTGGCAGTGTGTTAGAGCAGTGTGTTATCAGATCCACATTGCTATTTATCTTTGCCAGCTGATCCGACTGATTGTTTACAATTGGAGTTAAAAAAGCTTACAACTACAGCTCATGAATCTGGGTATTTAACAGCAAAAGAGAGAACTTTAATACCTTCATTTCCACATATATAGGTGCTGTATATACTTTCAAAAGTACATACAACTTTATGTAACCCACCAGGAAGACCTATTTTATCTAATAATGGGTCGCTTCTGGAATGTGTTGGACGTTATTTGGATGAATTTTTGCGATATGAGATTCCAATGATAAAATCATATACTAAAGATACTAGTCATTTTCTTCAAATTCTACATTAGGAAACAGCCCCAGTAATTCTTGCACTGATAATCTCTACAAACATGCCTTAAACTGCTAGGGATGGACCCTCACCAAGTCCACAAAACCCTGAACTAACATTGCAGATCCCCAAAGAATGCATAAAAATTGCTGAGCCAACTCTTCCAGATTCTTCACAGTATCTATCCATCTTTCTTTATCCTGTTTCACATCCCTGCTCATATCTTTCATCCAATTACATAATGCCCAACGGCCTCGTAATCCCTACATTTATTTATTTAAAAAGCATTCGGAATACCACCATTCAAACACAAAATTTCATAATGGCAGTTTACAATATCCAATTAGGCTGTATTTATATACTAAAATTAAACACACAAAGACAAAACATAATGACAAAGCCATAAAGGGAAGTGATAGCAAACAGAACTGCAATTTGTATATAGGACAGGAACCATTAATACAGGGACACATAAGGTAGAAAGGAAACTACAACCTGGCATAGCCAAACTGAAGTTACAGATGATCTGTACAAAAGTCTAGAAGAGCATCAAAGTGCTGAGACTTATAGATAGTCTGCACAGAAAGTCAAGTCTTAACCAATTTCTTAAATTGTTTTATGGGATGATTCTAATCTAATGTCTAATAGTAGACTGGGGCTTGATAGGCAAAAGCTGCCTGACTTATCCAGACAAGATGAAACTTATGAGGAGAGGGAACTTTGAAAAGATGCATCTGGGAAGATCTTAATGTTCTAGATGGGACATAAGGAATAAGTAGTGGGATGAGATAATGAGGCAGACCAGAGTGGAATGACTGAGCTACCATAAGAATTTTAAATTTAATTCTACTCATAAAGGGCAATCAAAACTTTTGGATAAGCAAGGGTGTTACGTTATCAGAACACACTGCATTATAAATGAATTTGACAGCAATGTTCTGAATACATTGAAGGCATCTGATGTATTAAGGGAGATCAATTAGCAGAGCATTGCAGTAGTCAGGGTGATTTAAAATAGGAGAGTGAATTAGGATTTGCAGAACCTTTAGATCTAAGAAAAACCTAATGGAACAAATTAACTTAAGAGCAAAAAGGACTTTTTCATTAGGGAAGAAACATATGGATCAAATGATAATTGATTATCCAATACGATACCCAAGGAAGAAATATTGGACCTGATATTCAGGGCCGACGGCTAGCACTGCTAAAGCGGTTAGCCACTGACATTGAACTTTAAACCCAGACATTTAATACTGGGGCTATATCCAGGTTCCAGCATCGAATATCCAGGTTGCCCAGATTGCCACAAAGCTAACCAGGCAGCAACAATATTCAACTGCTGCCCGGTTAGTTTCTGCAGCCAAAATTAGGTCAGGGTTTCCTGCGCTTAATGTTTGCCATGTATCACTAACTGAGCAGCAGCTCAATATCACCGGTGCCCAGTTAATGACAGGTGCCAACCTGGAACTCCCCTGGCATGCCTTGATGCTTCTGTTCTTCCACCCATCTTCCAAATACTTATCCAAGTTCGAATCTCTGTGTCAGCTCCCATCCCCATGTTCCTAGTACCTTTCTGCCTGCCTTCTTCCCTATCATCTATTCCCCCTGCCTCTCCCCTGCCTTCTCTCCCCCTTCCCAAGTATCCATCCGCCTACTTCTCTCTCTCTCCATGCCCCAGCACCAACTCCTTCTCTCTTTCACTCTCCACCTTCCCCAGAATCCACTCCCCCTCCATCTCCCCCGCCCCCACAGCATTGGGACCTCTGCCTCCTTACTCCTGCTATACTTCTCAACATCTACCAGCATCACCCCACTTTTTTTCATCCCCAGCCCCCTTCTAACTCAACCCACAGCATCTACTAGCATCACCTTTTTTCTCATCCCCAGCATCTGCCAGCATCAGCTCTCTTCTTCGAGCCCCAGCAACTATCAGTGACAACTCTCTTCTCCCAGCTATGGCAAGACTTTTAACATGATGCCCCCTTCTCCTACCCTACAATCTCCTCACTTTGGCCTCCTTGTCTCTTTCTATCTCCCCTCCAGTATATCCTCCTATCTCCCACTCAACATGATCCAGCCTCTCCCCTTCTCTCTCCCTTTACCCCCTCCCATCCAGCACCTCTCCTTCACCTCACCCCCACAGTGGTTCAGCATCTCCCTCCCCCATGGTCTAGCAACCCTTCCTTTCCCTTATCCCTATCCCCATTCCATATAGCATCTCTTCTTCTCTATCCCTGTCCTCCTTTACCCTCCTGGTCCTGCAACCCTTCCTCTCTCTCCGCCATCTAGCATGATGCATCTCCCCCTCCCCTATTTCCCCCATGGCCAGAACCTCCCATCAGACATTTTTTCCAACGGTGGCAACTGCAACAATAATAAGAAACCATAATTCGTGCCAGAGCAGGTGTAAATTTTGGTGCTGCTGGGGCTAATTGCAGGAGCTTCCTTTACAAAGGCCAGAGGTGCTTTTGTTATCATAGAATAGCCATAAAACAGGTGCCTTAATGGACCTCACATAGGTACTCTGTTATAAAATTAACCCCTGCATAATAACATGAAGAAAAGCGGGGGAGGGGAGGCAGACGAAGCAGGACATGGTGTGCCTGGCTGAAGCTAAAGAGGCACACCCTGCCAGAGGGCTCTGGGATCCCCTCCAAGTGTATTCTCTCTGTTCCAGAATTTTAATACTAGCCCTCGTGAAGAACTGATAAAGAGTATATGTGTAAGGACAACACTGAAAAAATCTCCCAAGATTTTACTGAAAAGCAAATTAAAAAAAAAGTTAAAATGTAGGGCAGGGAGAAAATGGAAAACTACAGTACCTTTCTTAACTTCTAAGCAGTATCCATTGGCATCTCGAACCGGTTCATCTTTCTCTACATCATATTTAATAAGATAGTATGGTATCATTTTCTGTGAAAATATAAATGTAACAGTCGATAGACAATTGTTGCACAAGAGCGACACCTATTGTTCTGACTGAGGGCACACACACACTGAATTCCAGAGGCATCTGTAGGCCGTGGCCCCCAAATAAAGTCTACAGCTGCAATAATGAAGATATAAGTAGGGGGAGAGGGTGATGATGACAGTTTTCTTCTTGAGGTTTGCCCCGAAGTGAGAAAAAGATCGCTACTGTTTTTTCCATATACATCCAGACCTCTGGATAGACCAGTATGAGCAGGGCCGTACCAAGGGCTGAGCGAGCAGTGTGGCCACAAAGGGTGCAAGCACAGAAAGGGCACCGACATCATCACTGGGCTTCCAGAAAGCTCAAAAAATGTACACTACTACATGTGGCTGGGGCAGAGGGGGAAACCAGATTAGTTGGTCATACAGGGCGCATTGCTAGCTTGTTACGGTCCTGAGTATGAGATACACTTATCCTGATCCAGGTATGTTACAAAACTATGAATGTTGTAAAGAAACAAAATAAAAATGGTTCTGCATGCATATTCCTCTGCTATACAGTACCTTGTAAAACTTTTCACACTCCTATACATTTTTTGCATTCTGCTGACTAAAAATACAATTTAAAGTAGTAGTTTCACTGATCTACACAATATACTCTTCACTTTCAATGTGAAAGAACAATTGTAGTGATATTCAGAACTGAGTTAAGGATAAGAAGTCAAAAAGTGTTGACTGCACAAGTCTTCACACTCCTTGACTCAAAACGTGGTGGAAGTCTCTCCTGCACCAACAATAAGCATGAGTCCTTTAGGATAAGTGTCTATCAGCTTTGCACAAGGTGACATCTTTTTTTGCCCATTTTTTTTTCTTGGAAGAATATTTCAAGTTCTTTCAAGTTGGCTGGGGATTGCCCTCAAGACTTCATAAAGATTTTCTATTGGATTCAGGTCTGAGCTTTGACTGGGTCACATCATGACAATGCAGAACCATTCTGCTATTGCTTTTTGATTCTGCTTAACATCAATATCCTGCTGAGAAGTGAATTTTCTCCTCAGTTCTAGTTCTATAGGAGACCAGAACTGGTTTTTCTCCAAAATCTGCCTGTATTTTGCATCATCCATTTTTCCCCGTAATGGTCAAAGAAGCCCCACAACACGCCACCACTATGCTTTAATATATTGATGGCATTAGTATGGTGAAGTGCTACAGAGAAATTTTACCTGATAAGTTTCTTTTCTTGAATCCTGCTAGATATCCCAGTGCAAAAGATGTGAAGAGGGGTGCTACAAACAAGCCAAAAACTTAGAACGTGCTTTAACCTTCATAGACACATCATGAACTGTTACAGAGAAAAACAGAACATTGCCTCAGTTGGTGAACACTTCTGAAAGGAAAATCACTTCCTTAACAACCTCACAATTAAAATCCTGAAAGGGAATTTCAAAAACATACATGAAAGGAAAATATTTGAAATTAAAATGATTAAGTATTTCAACACTGATAAAAGGGGACTGAATAGAGACATTGGTTTTCACACCCATTACCAAACATTGAGGAGTGGAGCAGTAGCCTAGTGGTTAGAGCACTGGCTTGGTAACCAAAAGACCTGGCTTTGGGCAAGTCACTTAACCCTCCATTGCCTCGGAAGAAAGGCCTGGCAATCTACTTTCGGTCACACTGCCAAGAAATCCCAGGAGCTGCTGAGTTACTAGGAGTCAGCATTGACTCTAAGGCACACACTGCATTGCAAAACGCAAAGGAGTACTGTCTCCTTACCTATGCTTTTCATTGTAAATTAATGACAGATACAGACTGGCTAAGATCAGACAGGACCTGTATAACTGTCACTGTATCCCACGCTTTGCTTTGATATGTAATGGCATATGCAAACTACCCAGAAAATAGAGGAGTTTAAAGCAAGTGTGACTGATGAATGCCTTCATAGACCTGATGGAGAGTATAGCTCTCAAACGTTTGTCAAAAATATATTAAAGCTAGTCCAATAAAAAGATATCACTTAAAGCTTCCTTGTTGACCATTATTTGCACTAAGTGGACTAACATGGCAATTACAATTTTCTGCTCGAGACGGAAGATACTATATGCAGCCAAATGAAGAAACAGATGCAGAAACTCATTGGCACTGGGCAGTATATCAAATGCCACAATAAAGACAAAGAATCAAGAATGAAACCAAACTAAACAGCCACATCTATTTTCTTTCTAATTGCAAGAAGAATGATATCCTTCCAAAAGGACCCAGGATCACTAATCTTCAAGTGCCTACAAACAAATCTGTTTACGCAGAACTACTCTGCAAACACACTAGTCAGAGACTAAGGCATGCATCGATCCACCAACTAGATCAGATGAAGCTATTTTTAAAATTTCAGAAATAAGGAATCATGAGAGATATACAGGAACTAAGCACCAACTTCAAAGAACAGCTGAAGACAAAGTTAAAAGAATTCCATGCTAAGAAGTAATATAAAGCCATCAGAGAAAAGAAAGGACACTGAATGACCTCATCCATAACCAGCAAGAGACCATCATCCCCCCTCAGATCAACAATCTGACCCCTGAGACTAAAGATCAGATTAACAATTGGAATGACTCGCCTAATGCTCTGGGCACACTAGATGAATATGAATGCCAGAACCAAGACATACAACTACCTGAAGTGCATGGCAAGTATCACAAACTAACTGGTCACAAACACTGCTAAAAGTACGAATGATGTGGGTATAGTAAATTTCTCTAACTACCAACTATCACAGCATGATGTCACTGTACTCTCAAAGGGGTCAACATTCTGTCCTTCCACCAAACTGGATGAAATTCAAATGTGCTCTGATGTGGAGGAATTCTTCGGAAACCCACGTTTAAAGGTACATTTTCATAAAAGAGAGAGAACTTCCAATACACTAGATTACAAATTCAAAAGAGAGATCATCAACTTTACACCAAAAGACGTACAGAATCACAAACTAGACAACATAGTGCTTTTGACATGAGGTAAAAACATGGCTCTCCAAAAAACTGAAGAAAATATTCTACAATCTTACTCCATTAGAAAGAGCTGCAATTAAAAATCTAAGGAACAGCAGCAAAATCGCCATCAAATCAGCAGACAAAGAAGGCACTGTAATAATCACAGATACAAAGAAATACATAGAAGGGTACAGAGAGTTCTCAGACAATACCTATTACAAAACACTTAACAAGGATCCCACACAGGAATATACCAAAAAACTAAGGAATATCATCAGCACTTTCCAAAGCAGCTGCAGCCTCATCTAGAGAACCTGACACCAAGGCACACCTCTGTTGCCACCTTATATTTGTCACAGTACCTAAAATACACAAACTTGGGAACCATGACAGATCAATCATATCTGGCATTGGCACACTCATGGAAAAACTGTCTGGACTAATAAAAGGGATGCTCAAACCCTTAGTAAAATACAAACAGCTTCCTACAAATCTAAACAAATTAAGGGATATCGGACAGTTACCACCAGGCACCAATATCCCACATGCAGACGGCATAGCAGCATGTTACAAATTCCTAAAGACAGCTTCCTGGATCATGGATACACTGCAGAAACTGTTGTAAAGCAAACTGAGTTCATCCTAATCCCTTTATATTTCAGCTTCAATTATGACCTCTATCTACAAATTATGGGAATGGCCATGGGCACCATAATGGCACCATAATATGTCATCCAAATAAAGAAAAGGAGGTTACTTCAGCAAAAATAGCAAAGTAAAAAGCAAGAGCGGAAGGCAGCAGTGTGGCAAACTGACTTTATTAAAGGGGCCCAATCTGGCCAAGTTTCAGCTAACTCGCCTTCATCAGGGGCCTATTAATGCTCAGCAAACTGAATAGCAGCAAAGTGAAAAGAGCTCTTTTCACTTGACTGCTATTCAGTTCACTGAGTTTACTATTATAAGATCCCTGATGAAGGTGAGTTAACCGAAACTTGGCCAGGTTGGGCCCCTTTAATAAAGTCAATTTGCCAGACAGTTGCCTTCCGCCCTTGCTTTTTTACCATAATATGTCAGCCTTTTCATGTCAGAATTGGAGGAGACATTCCTGAATGGTTACCACAACAAACCTTTCAGAAATTACTGGTAAATAGATGATATATTCATAATTTAGACTTAAGGGGAAAAGAACCTTAAACATTTCTATAACTCCCTCAATACATGCCATCCCATAATCAGACTCAAAATGGACAACTCCATGGAAAGCATTCACTGTTTAGACACTACAGTCTCACTCTGCAGTCATCACTTACCATTAGTATACAGAAAACCAAATGACAACTACCTTCACAACTCCAGCTTCCATCCTCCACATATAACAAGCATGCATTATATATAGTCAGGCTATATGATGCCTCTATAGTTGCTCAGACCCCCAAGAGAGGAATAAACACCTTGAAGCCCTAACAAAATCCTTCAAACAAATGCACTATCACCACAAAATCATCTCCAAGAAAATTGCATCCTCACTCAACAGGATGTCCATCCCCGCTATTCATGCCTGCTCCTGCCCGCAAATAACTTCCCTGCTAGTTGTGCGGGGAAATTAGATGGGGCAGGGAAGGGGTGGACCGGGGGCGGAGTCTGAGCGGGCAGTGGGCGGTCGCCAGCCCTAGATGTATAGGGCCGATTCTAATGTTCGTCCTGAATGTCCAGGGCCGGCAACATGTGTGGGGAAGTTATTCCACGCAGCCCAACCCTGGCCTAAGGAGGCCAGATCTGGGGTTGGGCTGCGGGGAATAAACACTTTTTTCAGGCAGCCAGCATTGCAGCTTTTAAATGGAGCCGTGGTGCCATGGCAACAGGATGCCATGGTACCGTGGCTCCATTTAAAAGCCTCGGCTGAGTTAGCCTGGCTGTGCATGTACTTGCAGGCCAGACTGAATCGCAGTCCCGGTCTGCATGTACATGCCTGATCGCAATTCTAATCCCGCGGGGCTAGACGTACCCCACGGGATCAGAATTGTGATCCCCTCTGTACATCCGGTTCAGACCGGACGTGCAGAGGGGATCGACGTTGGGGATGGAATTGGGCCTAATAAGTCTCACATTCATGCTCCTCTATGAATGTAGTATATATAATCCAGTGCAAAAGATGTGAAGAGAGGGGTTACATTGGGGAAACAAGCTGAAAACCTAGGGCACACTTTAATCTTCAAAGCACGCCATAAACTGTTACAGAGCAAAACAGAATATCTGCCCAATGGGTGAACACTTCTCAAAGGAAAATCATTCCCTTAAAAACCTCACAATTAGAGTCCTGAAAGGAAATTTCAAGAACATACATGAAAAGAAAATATTTGAATTAAAATGATCAAGTATTTCAACACTAACAAAAGAGAAGTGAATAGAGACATTGGTTTCCTTACCCACTGCCAGACATAAAACATTGAAATACAAAGGGGCACAGTCTCCTCATCTATGCTTTTCATTGTAAATTTATGACAGATGCAGACTAACTAATTGTCATTTTATCCCACACCTTGCTTTGCTATGTAATAACATATGTAAACTACCCAGAACTCAGATGAGTTTAAATACAGTGTAATTGCATTATGCCTTTATAGACATGATGAAAATAGTATAGCTCTTGAAAGCTTGTCAAAAATATATTGTTAGTCCAATAAAAAGATATCATCTGCAGTTTGCTTGTTGACCTTTAGTTTATTCCTGCTTTCATACTTTGGACACATCATGAAAAGAGGGATTATTAGAGAAAGACATCATGTTTGGCAAGGTTGAAGCATAGGCGTAGTTTGGGGAGGCATGGGGGGGGGGTCCTAATGATGATCTGGTACCTCTGCCCCCACTGTCAGTACGACTTCCTTACCCTTTGCCCCCCAAAATAAAAAGGTAAACTACACTGATGGGTTGAAGGTCAACGCAAAAATGGAAGACCAGCAATGTGATGGATCGATACAATAGCAGCAGCTATGGATGCCGCACTATCAACAATTAGCTGCCTGATTGAAGACTGAACACAGTTTAGGACGACTATCTAGGGGATCACAATGAGTCAACACTGACCCAATGGCACTTAACATGGGGAGACTCTACTATCCCAACACTCAGAAAAGTGGAACATACCATAACAACCTTGAACACAACCTCATCAACCGACCCCCGTCCAATGACAGGGATAAAATCAGCTAAGGAACTACTTATCCTTTTCATCCACCACATCATCCACACATCCCTTGCACAGGGACATAAGCCTACATCCCTCAAACTGGCATCAATTAGGCCCATTCTAAAAAGCTCCAAATCTGACAAAACAGACTCCAAATCATATTGACTGGTCTCCAGCTTACCTTTCCTGGCCAAAATAATAGAGAAGACAGTTTTGTTAGTGTGCCAATGCCAGATATGATTGGTCTGTCAGGGTTTCAGTTACTACTACAGGACCACATCAACTCCTATGCACCCTTGGACCCACATCAAAATGGATTCAGGCAACATCATAGGGTCAAAACCTTACTAATGGCTCTCTTTGACCAAATCATCAGAGAAATTGACAGTACAAAAAGGGCATTATCCTAATATTTCTCAACATATCAGCCGCCTTTGACTCAGTATCACACTCCTCCATACTTCTAAGATGCCTACAATAAATTGGTCTCTACAATAACACCTTGAAATGGTTCCAATCATGCCTAAAGGATAGGCAACAGTTCGTCAGATGTGGGAGAGACACATCCTCTCCATTCACACTAACGCAAAGAGTCCCCCAGGGGTCAGCATTATCATCCATACTTTTTAACATATACGTTCAGACACCAAGGGGCATGTTTACTAAATCTTCTTAATGTGCGCCCGGCGTTAGTGTGCAGGATGCCATAAAAGGAGTGGGCATTCCGGTCAAAAAGTAGCAAGCGCGCGTTAACGTGCGCTAATGTGCGCCGCGCACAATATCGCCCGGAAAGGGAGCAGCATGCGTCAACGCGCGTAAATCTTAAGTAGGAGCGCTGAGCTGCAAATATAGCAATAGAGGTGTAGTACAATGGTTAATACACCGACTGATGGTACAGGGGTCATGAGTTTGACTCCCAAATGGGCCAGATGAATAATAATACTTTTACCTAGTGCTGTCTGAGGCATGTGCCAGTTTAATTTAAATCTGTGCTGTCAGCAAACACACCCTCAAAGTGCCGTAACATAAGGTGCCGCATAAGGCACTCCAGAGGGCATATCATAAAGTGCACTGTCTGCCAAGGCACCCTATAATGTTGCCCATGGGGAGCCTTATAAGACGCTGTATAGCGTGTTGTATAGGGTGCCCTATGAGGCACTGCAAGGTTACAGCACTGTCTCTGATGGCAGCACTGCACATTTTAATGCATGGAAATCCTAAGTAGGTGCGCTGAGCTGGAAACATAGCAATAGAGGTGTAGTACAATGGTTAGTACACTGACTAATGCTACAGGGGTCCTGAATTGGATTCCCAAGTGGGCCAGATGAATAATAATACTTTTACCCAGTGCTGTCTGAGGCATGTGCCAGTTGTATTTATATCTGTGCTGCCAGCAAACACACCCTCACAGTGCCGTAACCTAAGGTGCCACAGCAGGCACCCTATGGGGCACTCCAGAGGACACATTATAAGGTGCGCTGTCTGCCAAGGCACCTTATAATGTTCCCTATAGGGCGCCCTATGGAGCGCTGTCGAGGGTGCCTTATGAGGCACCTTCAGGCTACAGCACTGAGGGTGTTTTTGCTGGCCGCACTAATCTAAATTTAAAAAACGAAATGCCTCAGACAGCCCTATCAACTAACCCCACTGTGGGATCACACCCATAACCTCTGACCCCACAGATAGTGATCTAACCAGTGGGCTACAGCTGTATGGCTACACCCAGGACCCTGGCTGGCTACAGAGGGACTGCAGGTCTCCACACCAACTGCTGTGGTTACCAGGTTAGGGTTAACCCACCCCTACCCATGATGCACTGCACATGCATATCAGCAGTCCACAGATGATCACAGGATGGGGTATGCACCCCCACAGCACCTCGGCCAGGTAGGGGGCACTGACCATGTGCACTCCCACAGCACCTCAGCCTGGTAGGGGGTACTGACCATGTGTGTTACTGGCACAGAGTGGCTACAGACCATCACATTGTGTGGGTACTGTGCCCACCCTGAGGATGAGGTGGGGCACCCAGCACCATGTCCACAGCACCAGACGTAGCTGAGATAGGCTATGCTGCAGGTCGCCATCAGTGCCAGTGTGTGATAGGTAGTCCTTGCAGACACACCTCGGAATACACCTCCGTCCATATTTCTTTCTCAGTCACATCTAGCCCTTGTGGACTATGATGCACCCAGAATAGTGTATATCCTGTGTGGGTGCCATGGCCACATGGTTTATGTGACCGGGGGGGGGGGGGGCAGGGCGCCTGTTTGGACCCATTGGCGGATTATGTAGTACCACCCGATCTGTCCTCTGGGGCTCAGGATCTCCCACCAACAGATCCACATTCCTGTAATGGTGGCGGTAGAGAGGACCATCTACCTCAGTCCAGCTGGGGTACACACATACTAACTGCAAACAATGTGCTAGCTAGTCCATAGTGCATATTACTGGGGAAGATGTGTGCACCCAAAACTGGGATGTGAGCACACCCACCGAGCAGATAGGTCAGTGATTGGGCCCCAAAAAAGGAAACCCATATATATCACTTAGAAGAAATACTATGTAGCACTATGGGGGAACCTAGCCATGCCATGGTCACTGCTCAGTCAGGGTGGGAGTGACCTTCCAGCAGGACATGCTGTGGCCACCCTGTCCGTGCAGGTGGTGGCCAGACACTACAATGTCCCAACCATTGCCCTGTGCCCTGTGCTGATGCATCCTGCCCAGGCCGCCCTGTCCAGGCTATACCCACAGTACCTTGCTCCTCATTATGCACATAGGCAAGCTAACACTGGACACCGTGCAAACAGTGTGGGCTGAGTACGGTGTGGGCAACCACCACACAATGGATGGACATACACACACTCCCACACCTATGCCAGCACTGTGCAAATATAGAGGCTCTTGGCAGCCCTGGCCACCTCGCCAGTCCTGGGCACAGCGCAGGCATGGCTATGGTACACAATACTGTTGGGGTCACTCCCCGGGGTGGTAAACACTGTCAAACACCAGACCTGATACACACTCCACAGACATCAGAGAAGTTGGTATGATACAGCTAAAGAGCAGATTGTGCTTAACGTAGGAATTGCTATCTGCCAGTAATCATAGCAACCTTTTGATATATGTGTACCATATCCCCGGGTTTAGGGTGGCATTGCTACGGTATGCAGGGGCTAGTATTGGGGGATTCACACAGGGCCCGGAATCCTGCCTCTACAGGTGGCTTTGGATGATGGAGCCTGTGGGTGCGAGTGTGTCTGCCCCTGTTGGCTGCTGCTCTGGGAAGAGGTTCCCAACTCCAGTCCTGGTGGGCCACACACTGTTCGGGTTTTCATGCTGTCCCTCATGTATATGCATGAGATACATCTGCATACCATGGGGGTGGCACATGGAAATGCAGCACAGGCATCTTTATTGGTGACAGCATGACACCTGCATGGTGTGTGGCCCTCCAGGACTGCATTTAGGAGACTCTGCTCTAGGTACTGCTTATGTGTATGGTGTCTGTGCTCTGTGGGGTAGTATTTTTTGCTGTTTCCCATTCATATCACTATTGGCCAGCTTGGTTATGGTTTTTTTCCCATTTCGTTACAGTCATTTTCAATGTTTATTTGCCCTTTTGTTCTGTGCACATGTATCACACTTCTGGTTTCCCTGGCTTTGCTGTACATTGCTGACGGAAATGGTTCCTCTTCCCTTTAAATCGGCTCTAATGCCAGGGTTTCACTCGCGTTAATTTTGAGCTTTGGATTTCACAGCGTTAGTGTGCGGGGAGCCTCTCCCCTCCCACTCTCCACCCATTGACCCCTTCCCTCCGCCCCTGGGGAGCCTTCCTCCGCCCCTTTGGAGCCTTCCTCCGCCCTCCGGATGCGTTTCTCCTCCTTCGGCGCTCATTTGCACCGCTGCGTGCGTTACCACGCGATAAGGTACCTTATCGCACGGTAAAGTGCCATTATCGCGCAATAAGGTACATTACCGCACGATAACGTTGCAGCGGCGCAAATAGCGCCATTTAGTAAACATGCCCCTAAGTGAAGTCATACGGAAACATAACATTCACTACAAAATCTATGCCAATGACATTATGGTACACACAACATTTGATGTTGAAACTCTGAATTACACAAATATAACTGAATGTCTCACAAAAATCTCCCGTTGGCTAAACTCTCATAATCTCAGCTTAAACTGTAGCAAAATGGAAGCGCTCAAAACAACAAGAAACAAGATCTTGAACCATCCCTCCACAATATCTACAAAGGACGGATACATTGCTGTCAAAAGTGAAGTTAAATACCTAGGGGTCATCTTCGATCAGAACTTAAACTTACTAGCCCATATTAACAGGACAACAGAAAGCGCTTACCACAAAATGAAAATCATTTGGAGACTAAAGCCCCTCCTAAGTTACAGTGACTTCAGAAGGTTCCTACGAGCATAATCACACCAATATTGGACTTTTGTAACTCAATTTACCAAGGCCTGCCAGCAACAACAATCCATTCACTACAGATGGTACAGAACACCGTTGCTGGCATCTTCACAGGAACAAAAAAATGTGAACACAACACCAATCTTGGCACAACTTCACTGGCTCCCAATCAGGAGTCATGCAAGATTCAAGGCTATCACTAATATATTCAAAATACTCCAGAATGAATCAATTGAATCACTCCAAGACCTAATAAAAATATACCCCGAAAGTCACCCGTTCAGAACAAGCAACAAAAACCACTTTAACTACACCAAAGGAATTCTCCAAAGCTAGGCAATGCACTTTAAATAGAGCCTTTTCACTATATGTGTCAAATCTATGGAACTCCCTACAGAACAATATCAGATGCACGAATGACGTTAAAGACTTCAGGAAACTGCTGAAAACATTCCTATTCATTGATCATTTCGGTAACATCACACCAGACGTGGACAATGACTACTGAAAGATGTACACGGTCATACAACATGACCACAAACTGTAAATAGTTTACTTATGTAAATAAGTTATGGAAACATACTGTTATGACACAATGATGCTCCAAGTTATAGAGTTTTTAAAACACCTTGTTACAATGTAAATAGTTGAATTTAATGATGGAGCTCAATGTAAACAACCTTGTTTCTCAAGGTAAAATTTGAGTTTAATGTAAACCACCTTGATTTAAGGAAAAGGTGGTATATAAATACTATTAAACAAATGAACACAATATTTTAAATTAAGTATCATTCAAAAACAATATGCTTTATTATTTTGATAAACAAAAGATGCAGAATTTTGCATAATTCAGACTTTTTGACAAAGAATTTTGAATTTTGTGGGTAGAATTCCAGGAGAATTATTTGCAGTATTCAAGTGGACTAACACAGCAACTACAATTTTCTCCTTAAATATTTCCAGAATAGTTCTTTCACCTTGAATGTGTAGAGCAGTGAAACAAGCTCCTACTTTATTGCATTTTGGATCCTATTTTTTAGTCAGCAGAATGTAAAAACACCACAAAAATCTTCATAGTATGGGAAATAAATTTTATATTTGCAGTGTGTCATTTATTTTTGGAAAGTACTCGTGCTTCTAAAAACTGTAGGGTTCATTTTCAAAGGCACTTATTCAGTTAAGTGCCAACTGGATAAGTGCTGGTGAAAGCTCTATTCAGCGGCACTAATCGGTAAAGCTTAGTTACTCACCTGTAACAGGTGATTTCCGGGAACAGCAGGAATTTAGTCTTCACATATGGGTATTATCTGTACAGACGGAGCCTGCGCAGGAACGCTCACCAGCATCCAATAGGAAAGCTTTTGGGAGCATCCCACAGCGCATGCCTGCTGCCTTCCCGCCTCTGTACCTCTCTCACTTCAGTTCAGTTTATAGCTGAGACCAAAGGAGATAAGTAGAGAAAAAGAGAGATAGAGAAACTCCTAGGGGAGGTGGGTGGGTTGTGAAGACTAAATTCCTGCTGTTCCCGGAGATCACCTGCTACAGGTGAGTAACTACGCTATCTCCAGGAACAAGCAGGAATGTAGTCTTCACATATGGGGACTCCCCAGCTGAAAGATGCCAAGGGGTGACCCCAGCTGGCTGCGAACCAAGGTGAGATGGGTCATGCTTCCTCCCATGGACCTTAGGCATCCAAACTGTGGATGGTGGGTAGGAGTTGTATTAAGTATGGAAGAGATGTTGTACAACAGCCTGGCCAAACAAGGCATCCCGACGGGAGTCCTTGTCTAAGCAATAGTGGGCTGTAAAGGTATGTACCAAAGTCCAAGTGGCTGCTTTGCAGATGTCATCAATAGAGACAGAACGAAGATTAGCCGTTGAGGCTGCCATTGCTCTCACATTGTGAGCCGTGACATGGCCTTCGAGAGAAAGTCCCTTACTCTAATATGTATAGGATATGCAATCTGCAATCCAATTTGACAGAGTTCTTTAGAAACTGGAAGTCCCAAATGACTAGAGTCAAAAGCCACAAAAAGCTGAGAAGATTTTCTATGTGGCTTAGTTCTTTGGAGATAAAAAGCTAAGGCTCTTTTACAATCCAATGTGTGAAGATTCCTTTCCGCACTGGAGACATGAGGCCTAGGGAAGAATATAGGAAGATAAACCGACTGGTTTAAATGAAAAGGCAAAACCACCTTTGGCAGAAAGTGAGGATGAGTCCTGAGGACTACTTTATCATGGTGAAACCTTGTATAAGGAGGGTCAGCCACTAACGCCTGTAGTTCACTAATGCGTCTTGCAGAAGTGATGGCAATTAGGAAAATAACTTTCCATGAAAGAAACTTTAGGTCTGAAGTGGCTAAAGGTTCAAAGGGTGGTTTCATAAGCTGACCAAGAACAAGATTTAGATCCCATGCCACCGGTGGTGGTGGTTTAATGGGAGGTTTTGTTAAAAGCAGGCCTCTCATAAATCTTGATATAAGTGGATGAGAGGAAATAGGTTGTCCATCGAAAGGTTTATGAAAAGCAGCAATAGCACTAAGATGGACCCTAACTGAATTGGTCTTCAGACCAGAAGTTGATAATTGTAGAAGATACTCTAGTAGCAACTCTACAGGTACTAAAAGGGCGTTAAGTCCCTTTTGTGAACACCAGATAGAGAACCTTTTCCACTTGAAAGCGTAGGAACGCCTTGTGGAGGGTTTTCTGGAAGCCAGGAGGATATCCTTTACTTGCTGAGAAAGGTTAACATCCTGGAATTCTAGGCTTTCAGTAACCAGGCCCTGAGGTGTAGGGACTGGGGATCGGGATGCAGTAAAGATCCGTTCTCCTGCGATAGGAGATCTGGAGCATTCCCCAACTCCAGAGGAGTAGTTTGAGAGAGACGCAGAAGAAGAGGCTATGAGTATCATACAACCTCTGTCTCTCTGAAGTTTGAATAAAGTCTTGGGAATGAGGGGAATGGGTCAGAAGGCATAGAGGAAGTCCTGTCCCCAGTGGAGTAGGAAAGCATCTCTTGCCTGACAGTTTCGAACCGGAATTCTGGAACAGAATCGGGGAAGTTTGGCATTCTGTGGACTTGCAAAGAGGTCTATATCTGGTGTTCCCCAGATTCGAAACACTCGAGCAAGCTGGTATGAGTGGAGGGACCACTCGTGTGGCAGCAGTATTTGACTGAGTTTGTCTGCCCACAAGTTTTGAATGCCCAGAAGGTATACTTGCAAACTGGTGAATTTGTAACTCTCTGGTGAGGGCCCATATTCGCAAACCTTCATTGCATAGCGACAGAGAGCCTGTTCCGCCTTGCTTGTTCACATAGAACATAGCTACCTGATTGTCGGTTTGGACCAGTACTGTTTTGTTGCTGAGATGGCCCTGAAAGACTTGAATAGCATTGAAAATGGCTCTCAGCTCTAGGAGGTTTATGTGAAGGGAAACCTCCTGTGAGGTCCAAAGACCCTGAGTGGAGAGATCGTGCAAATGGGCCCCCCAACCCATCTTGGACGCATCTGTCGTCAGAGTGGCTTGGCCTAGAGGCTGCTGGAAAGGAGAGCCTAACAAGGAAGTTTTCCAGGGATTGCCACCATTGCAGGGACGAAATCAGACATGTGGTAGTTCTGATTTTGTCTGTTAGTCGACCCGAGGCTTGTGACCACTGAGAGAAAAGGGTCCATTGTGCTGTTCACATGTGCAGGCGAGCATAGGGAACCACATGGACAGTGGATGCCATGTGTCCCAGCAGTTGAAGCATCTCCCGAGCAGTAAGGAATACCTTCATAGATGCTTGAGATGCCAGTTGTATTATATGTAGACAGCGTGGCTGGGGCAGGAAAGCCTTTGACTGCCATGTGTCTAGATGAGCCCCTATGAATTCTAGAGATTGAGAGGGGATGAGATGAGATTTTGGGAGGTTTATGACCAACCCCAAGTATTGAAGAATTGCGATTGCTCAAGAGAGAGAGAGCAAAGCTGGACTCTGGAGCTGTCGATGCTCGAATGAGCCAATCGTCTAAGTAAGGGAAGACGAATATTCCCAGAGTCCTCATAAATGTTGCAACCACTGCCATGCATTTTGTGAAGACTCTCGGAGCAAAGGCAAGTCCAAAAGGAAGAACTCTGTACTGGAAGTGTCTTCCTTGGATCAGGAATGAAAGGAACTTCCTGTGATCTGAGTGGATGAGAATATGCGTTGTCGTGCCGGCATCCCCTAGTGGCCAATGGCGGTAAGGGCATGCTGTACAACATATTTATTTTTAAGGAGCGTGGGGTATTTTAAGGCCAAAATGGAGATTGGTCTTAGGTATTTCAGCTCCTTGTGAGAACTCAATAATTAAGCCACGAGTGTAGGGAAACAAGGCTTTTATTTCCCCTCTGTGCAAGGGTTCATTAAGACACTAGAAATCAAAGAATGTCCTTTGTTCATAAAGGCTCCAGTAATACGCAGGTAAAACCAATTGTTAATATCTTCACAATTAGTTGAAAGGTTAAAGGGAGGAATTTAATTCATGGTTGGAGTGGAGGAGTAGCCTAGTGGTTGGGGCAAGGTACTTCAGGCCGGAAGGTTGGTGGTTCAAATCCCACTAGAGGACAGCAACCTTGGGCTGGAAAGACTGGGGTTTCTAGTCCCACAGGTGCTCCTTGTGGTCTTGGGCAAGCCACTTAACCCTCCATAGCCCATGTTCCCTGTAAAATAGTTATCTCCAAGTTATAATACCCTGTTCAATGTAATTTCTGTTTGTTCAATGTAAACCGCCCTGATGCAGAATAGCGCGGTATATAAGAGAATGTAAATAAATAAATAAATTCCAGGGCAAAGCAATTAAACAAGACTTCTTCTTATTTACAAGGTGGCTATGGATTCTAGGCTAGAAGCCATACACAAACTACAATCCATAGCTTCTCCCTGAGGAATGGGAATAGTGTTTGCATTTTCTATTTCCATAAATTCTGCTTCACTACTTTCCCCCTCAGAGCACACGCTGCCCCTGGCAGTTACAGCTTTATATGGACTGTCTCTGGTATCTTGCCTCCAATAAGACTGTGCTTTAAAGTCTTCTGGTAGTTTATCAAACCACTCTGGTTTCTTTCCTCTTCTTTATTTATTTTTCTTATATACCGCGCTCTTTTAATCAGTGCGGTTTACATATGAACAAATATAAACACAATGACACAGACAGCATTGTTTTTTTACAAAGAACAGGGTACATAAACTTGGCGGTAAACAGGGTTAACTATATACAAAAAACATGGCTAACTATATACATGGCATTTTTGGTTAATTAGATGGGGGTGGTAAATAAGTTAAAACTACAAGTACGGAGAGAAAGTTATTACAAGTACAGTATAAATACGGAATGGATAGAGTGAGCAAGTGAGAACCATCAAGATTAACCATTTTCTACCGGGGTCAAGTATGAAAGACCAGCATGAGGGCTATGTTCAGTTGGAGAAGCTTCAGGGTAGTATATTAGAAACAAATAATGTTTTAATGCCTTTCTGAATGTCATTAGACTTGAAATGGCTCTGATTTTGGGTGGAAGGGCATTCCAGGCTCTGGGTGAAAACAGTGAGAAGGCTCTAGAGGCTGTTGATTTAGAGCATTTTGTGAGGAGTTTCGGGAGGTCAATGGAGTTTAATGTTACAGATCTCCTGGATCTGTTATTTGGAGTGATATGTATCATATTGCTGATAGGTGATAGAGATGGGCACTTTGAGGCTTTAAAAGTCATAACCAGGGTCTTGTATAGGGTTCTGGCCTGGAGGGGTAACTAGTGTAAACTCATCAGTATTAGAGTTATGTGCTCTGAACGTGGAGCACCAACGAGAATTCTCGCGGCTGCATTCATGGCCAGACGGAGGGGATTTAGAGTGGATTGCGGGAGACCGTGTAGAATGATATTGGCGAAATCTAAGTGTGGTAATACCAAGGCTTGGAAGATAGTGCGGAAGTCGGAGTAGTTAAGTAGAGGTCGGAGATTACGTAGGGATCGAATCTTGTGGTAAATTGCACTCGTTGTTTTCTTAATGTGTGCTGACATATCAAGCTGCTGATCTAATATGATCCCTAAGTATCGGATTGTAGGTTGTGCTTTCAACTCAATGTTAGCAGTGCTTTTAGGAGTTAAGCTTTCATTAGCAGGAATAAAACTTTCATACCTTGAGTTTCTGTAGCTTGAAGCTCTGGAGCCTTCTCTCTCATGAACGTCTCTGTGACAACAGGTTTTCTGTCGGTAGCTTCTGGGCAGTGCTGGACTTCCTGAAAGCTTAATAAAAACTGGTGTGGATTCTCCAGCTCTATGCTTCAGTGACACAGTAGCTTTCTTAGAAACCCCTTCCCTTCGGGTACCTGGTAAAACTTGTTCAGCATACTCCAATGCCTGCAGCCTTTCCTCCAAGCCTGGCTCTCTGGCTCTCCGTGTACGTCTCTCAGCTTTGGATTCAGGAACGTTGCTTAAGCAGGGAGTGGCATACCCTCCAGCCTGACTGCTTTCCTTAGCAGACTCCCTCTGAACAGTGGCTCTCGTAGCTTGGCCCCTCTGAACTCTACCTCTGTGGATTCTGTCCTTTTGGGCTTGCTCAAGGAGGATTCCTTCCTTCAGGTCTCTCCTTCCTTCTTCAGCCGTAATCCTTGTTCCTTCTGAACTCTACCTCTGTGGATTCTGTCCTTTTGGGCTTGCTCAAGGAGGATTCCTTCCTTCAGGTCTCTCCTTCCTTCTTCAGCCGTAATCCTTGTTCCTTCTCCTGCGTCTGGGTCTGTGTCTGTGTCTCTGTCTCCTTCTGCTTCGCTAGCATTAAGCTTCCGTTTATAAAGGGATCTTCCCTTTGAATCTCCCGGGCTCATTTCCAGGTGCAACTGGTTAGATCTCCTAGCCTCATTAGCTTCAATGTAATTGCACACCTAGAGCTCTGTGAAAAACAGAGTTTCTTTTCAACTCTGCATCTTTATTGGCACCAGCCTCATGACAGCATGTACGCATCTCTTAGATAGAAACATAGAAATATGATGACATAAAAAGACCACATGGCCTATCTAGTCTGTCCTTCCATATCAACAACTACAACAGTCCCCTTTTTACCTTTAGAGATCCTCTGTGTTTGTCCCATGCTTTTTTGAATTCAGTTACTGTCCTCATCTCTACCACCTCCACTTGGAGACTATTCCACGGATTTACTACTCTTTCCGTAAAGAAATATTTCCGCATATCACTCCTGAATCTATCTCCCTTCACCCTCATCTCATGTCCCCTCGTAGCAGAACTTGCTTTCAATTGAAAGAGGCTCTCTCCCTGAACATTTATGCCACGGAGGTATTTAAACATCTCAATCATATCACTTCTATCCCACCTTTCCTCTAAGGTGTACATATTAAGATCCTTCAGTCTGTCCTCATATGCTTTATAATGAAGACCACTAATCATTTTAGTAGCCACCCTCTGCACCGACTCCATCCTGTTCACATCCTTTTGAAGGTGCGGTCTCCAGAATTGCACACTATACTCCAAATGAGGTCGCACCAAATACTTATACAGAGGCATTATCACCTCCTTTTTTCTGCTAGTCATTCCTCTCCGTATGCACCCAAGCATCCTTTTAGCTTTTGCAGTCATCTTTTCTACCTGTTTAGCTACTTTAAGATCATCAGACACAACCACGCCTAGGTCCCGCTCTTCTTTAGTGGACAAAAGTACTTCACCCCCTATACTATATTGCTCCCTTGGATTGCTGCAGCCCAATTGCATGACCTTACATTTTTTAACATTAAATCCCAGCTGCCAAATTCTAGACCATTCTTCAAGCTTAGCTAGATCCCTCCTCATGTTATCTACACCTTCCTGGGTGTCTACTCTATTGCAGATTTTGGTATCATCCGCAAAAAGGCAAACCTTACCCGACAGCCCTTCCGCTATATCACTAACAAAGATGTTAAAAAGAATCGGACCAAGGACAGATCCCTGGGGCACACCACTGGTAACATCCTTCTCCTCAGAGTGAGCTCTATTTACTTGTACTCTTTGTCGCCTCCCACCCAACCAACTTCTAACCCAAGCAGTAACTTTAGGGTCCATCCCTAGGGTGCTCAGTTTGTTTATAAGTCGCCTGTGAGGAACAGTGTCAAAGGCTTTACTGAAATCTAAATACACCACATCTAGGGCTCTCCCTCGGTCCAACTCCCTGGTCACCCAGTCAAAGAAATCAATCAGATTTGTCTGACAAGACCTGCCTCTGGTGAATCCATGCTGCCTCAGATCCTGTAATCTGCTGGACTCCAGAAACCTCACTATTTTCTCTTTCAGCAGCATTTCCAATAATTTACTCACCATCGAAGTTAAACTAACCAGCCTGTAGTTTTCAACCACATCCTTATTTCCACTTTTGTGTAAAGGCACCACATGAGCCTCTCTCCAGTCCTTTGGCACCACTCCCGACTCCAACGAGGCATTGAAAAGGTCAGTCAGTGGAGTTGCTAGAACGTCCCCAAGTTTCCTCAGTATTCTAGGGTATATCCCATCCGGTCCCATCGCCTTGTCTACTTTAAGTTGAGCTAGTTTCTTACGAACACAGTCTTCTGAAAATTGTTCAAGATCTCCCTCGCTTCTGTTCCTATTTGTGGGTGTTTTCTGAGGTCCTGCTCCTGGTTCTTCATCTGTGAACACAGAACAAAAATATTTGTTAAGCAATTCCGCTTTATCCTTATCAGCTTCTACATATTCCTCCCCTGCACCCTTGAGTCTGACAATACCACTTTGCCCTTCCTCTTCTCACTAATATATCTGAAAAATGTCTTATCCCCCCATTTTATTGCATTGGCTATTTCCTCCTCCTTATGAATCTTTGCCTTCTTGACTACTTTGCTAGCTTCTCTAAGTTTTTCCAAATACAGATGCCTGTCTTCCTCTTTCTGTGATCTCTTGTATTTCATGAAGGCCTCCCTCTTTTTCTTCACTTTTTCAGCTACTTCTTTCGAAAACCATAGCGGTCTCCTTTTCCTTTTACCTTTATTTACCATTTTAACAAAAAGGTTGGTTGCCCTTAAAATATCCCCTTTCAGTTTTGCCCACTGTTTTTCTACATCCCCCAGCTGTTCCCATCCCACTAACGACTCCCTGAGGTATTGGCCCATCTTGGCAAAGTTAGTATTCCTAAAGTCTAAGATCCTCACCTTTGAATGGATTCTAACAGCCCTAGTCCTAATACTGAACCACACCATCTGGTGATCACTGGATGCAAAATGATCTCCCACTACAACATCAGAAACACTTTCACCATTGGTAAGCACCAAGTCCAGTATGGCCCCTTCACGTGTGGGGTCTGTTACCAATTGCCTGAATAGTTCTCTCTGTAGAGAATCCAGGATCTCCTTACTTCTAGATGATACTGCAGCAGGAATGTGCCAATCAACATCTGGCATATTGAAATCTCCTATTAGTAGCACTTCCCCTTTCCTAGCAATGATCTAGAGAACATAGCCAATCTTGACTTTGAAGATATGGTAAAAGTGTTCCGAGGGAGATCATCTTGAAATTTTCTTGGAACAAATACTTGTTTAATTCTCTGAGGTCTAGTATAGGCCTGTGTCCCCCTGTCTTCTTTGGAATAAGAAAATAGGGGGAGTAGAAGCCTGTCCCCTGTTGGGATATGGGCACTTCTTCGATTGCTCCTTGAGCCAGAAGTTACATGACCTCCTGCCACAAGAGGTTGGTGGCAGGGCCCTGAGAATTGAAATGTCTCAGAATTGTAGGTGGGGGCAAGTTGAGGAAATGAAGCTCGTATCCCAATCTTACAATGGACAGAGTCCAATTTTCTGATTTTATTTGTTGCCATCTTTTAACAAAATGGCATAGTCTGCCTGGAATGGTCAAGGGTTCTGGACCTTTGAGGGGCAGAATGACTAAGTTCTCTAAGTGGAAGTCAAAGACCCTGAGGGGGCTGGGTCTGCTGAGCCGGTTGAGCTTTTTGAGCTTGTGGCTTTCTCTGCTGTCTGTTCTGTTGTTGTCCCTTTTGGGAAACATGAAGTGGACAGTGAGTTTGATGGGTGTAAGATTGGTAAGACTTCTTTTTCTTACTGAAAAAAGGTTTCTTGAATGTTTTCGTTTTTGTTGGGTTGGCTGTAGCCTTTGACAATCTGTTCAAAGTAGTATTGTCAGATTCAAGCTGATTAGCCTTGTCTTGCCAGTCCTTACCAAAGAGATTTTTTCCTGTGCAAGGAATGTTTCCCAGTTTTTCTTGCACCCATTGTTCCAAGTCTGATGCTTGAAGCCAAGCAATACGACGTGCTCCTATGGATATAGCAGAGGTTCTGCTAAGACATTCAAAACAGTCAAAGGTAGCATGGTTCATAAATTTAGACACATTCTGGGCATGCTTGACCAGAATAAGGTAGTCTGCTCTTTTTTCCTCTGAGACAGAAGGACTAATGAGCTCTTAGTCCTTTGTGACTTCTTCCAGGAACATTCCCATATACAGAATGTAGGAACTGATCCTGGCTCCCAGCATGGAGGATTGAAAACATTGACGGCCAAAGGCATCGAGTGTCCTGGATTCACGGTCTGGAGGATTAGAAGAGTGTGCTTTTGCACTCTTGATTCTTCGCTTGGCCGATTCCACTACCATTGAATGGTGTGGTAACTGAGTTTTTTGAAAACCAGGACAACTTGGCACTCGGTACATAGTGTCCTGGCATTGGGAATGTGAAGATATTGTTAAAGGAGTCTCCCACATTCTCAACATCAGATCATGTAAGATCTTGTGAATAGGAAGCATAGCTGCTTCCTTGGGAGCCATAGGGTATTGTAGAATTCTTAATTCCTCTGCCCTAGGTTCTTTTTCTGGAATCACAGTGATTGCAAGGCCTTTTGCTAAATCACGTATGAAGTCCTGGAAGGACATATCTTCTGGAGGAGACATCCTACGTTGAGGAGAGGGAGTTGAATCTTCTAATAGATTTACTCTGGTACCGGTAGAATCATCAGAGTCATCGGAATCGGAAGACTCAAGCACCGGGTGCTCCTGTGACGCATGGTATCAGTACCGCTTGAAGTCGGTACCGAAGTGTCTCAGTTCCTGATCCCCGATACCAGACATCGGCATGGGGGGAAACAGTCCTGTCGAAGCAGATGTTGTCGGTACCGATACCTGTGGAACCATCTGTTGCGGTCTTAGCGGTACCGAAGCTGCTAAGAGGGCCGTTAGACTGCGTTCGATAGTGAGGATTCTGTGATCCATCGCTCCTGCTGATGCCTGGGTGCCGGTACCGGTGGATGCAGCCACGACCCTAGAGCATGGCACCAGTAGTTCCGCAGAGGTCGAGGCCTCTGGAACATCCTGGAGCCCCGTTAATGCTTTGGAGCTTGAGGACTCCCACCAGGGATGTTTTGCCGGTGAAGCATCCTCGAGGGAAATGCCCGAGGCATCTCGATACTTCGAAGGAGATTTTCCCTTTGAGGACCGGCTAGTTTTACTTTTGGTTACCTGAGATCCATGGGAGGAAGATGAAGCTGTGGAAGATGTCGATGCGACATCGTGTCGGAGGCAAAAAGGGTACCGAGTTTTGCAGCTCTATTCTGCTGGCCCCTCTTGGTCATCCTCATGCAGAAGAGATACTCCGTTGGACAATGTTCAGGACCCAAACATTTTAGACACCAATCATGGGTGTCGGTGACGGAGATGGTACCGCCACATTTTAGGCATTTTTTTAAACCACTGGCTGGTTTCTCCATGCTTGAAGAAAAAAATGGGCCTAGTGCCCAAAATGGTGCCTAGCACCGAAAATAGGGAAAAACCCTGAAGAAAAATATGTTTGACTTTTTTTAGAAAGAGGAAGAAGAGAACCGGCGGTACCGGTAGGTGTCGCGTGAAGGCAGACGCGACCACAAAAAACAAGAAATAAAGGTAGATTTTCTGCGGTGACAGGGTACTGTGTCCTGTCAGCTCTGTGGAAAACGAAGAACTGAAGTGAGAGAAGTACAGATGTGGGAAGGCAGCACGCATGCGCTGTGGGATGCTCCCAAAAGCTTTCCTATTGGGCACTGCGGAGCATTCCCGCGTGGGCTCCGTCGGTACCGACGATACTCATATGTGAAGACTACATGCCTGCTTGTTCCTGGAGATTACTGCTAAATACTCTCTAGGACCATCCCGGCACCATTCAGATAAAGCTGGGGTGGTCCAGGAGTGATGTTTTGGTGGAGTCAGCACTTATCCAGATAAATTAAAGATAACTGAAAGGTGGTCCTAAAAGCATCTGGTTAGCTATACTGGCCGAGTATCACAGTTATCACAGTACTGGCCACTATTCAAACACTGACTGCCAAGGCTGAATATTGACACAGTTTTTTATTAACTATTAAAGGCATCTGAAATATATTCAATCTTAAAGAACTTCTGCCACCAGTAAATGTTTTTCTTCTTACTCTGTATAAGTAGTTCATCCTTCCCACTGCTCCAATTGTCTGAGTATAATTGAAAAATCCTATATTTCCTTCAGTTGCAGCATAAAATTCACAGATTTTAATTTCCCCAAATCTCTTGAGAAACTCCTTCCAGACGTCAGCCCTCAAGCCGTTTCCTATTGCAAGCCTGATGCTGTGCTCCCGATCATTGTCCTTCTGCAATGACAGCAAAAAAAAGGCAAAAAAGGAAAGTTTAAAACAATCACATGCCTGGTTAATGTTTATATTTAATAAACTTTAAAAAGTGCCATAGTTCTGCCAAATCTGTGGTTCTTAAACCTATGCTCCTGAGCAACAGCTGGTTAGGTTTTCACAGAATGGGGACATGGTATATGCAGATTTATCTCATGCGTATTCGTTCTGAATAATAAAGAAAAACAGCAACAAAAATCATGCCAATAATAGAAAAGAGAGGTGTGCTCAAATTAGGCAGTGCCTTAGAAATCCTCCTTTCACAGAACTGTCTTCACCTTCATCACTGCACATAACTCTTTCTAAAAGACAGTTCAACAAGTATTGTGCTTTTAAAGGGTGAAGTATATTTTAAGTATTTTTTCTGATACAAACAATAAACCTCACAGTTCAAAGAATACAAAAAGATTATTGCTTAATCCGGTTATTCTGATAATCAGGACTTCAATGACTTCTTTTAGGTATTACGCTGAACCTCCACCTCTCTTGTCTCAACCAGTTTGGCAGTGTCTGGGAGCGCTGTTTGAGCACACTTTTATTTTCTACCATTGACATAATTTTGCTTTTATTATTGATACGGGAAGCAATGTTTGTGTTATATGTGTTGAAATGAAACAAAACGGGCACATAGTTGGCATACTAATTTATAAGATGATATAAAAAAAATCAGTAAGAATTATAGCAATTGAAAGATAACATTGACAGATCCCATAAACTCTTACGCATAGATATACTGTAAAGTTTTAAAGGCTAGATAGATTTTGTTTGCCATATCACAGGTATTTTTCACTCTACAGACATTGCTGGACTTTCAGAGTGAAAGCACAAGCATATTTTCACATTGAAAGTTATCCCAGGAAATGTAGCCACGTGCATTTACATCTGATAAGTTTAGAGGACATTTTCCCAGATTAAAGACATGCACACTTTATGAACAACATGCTTTTTTTGCATTTTCTAAATGCCAACCTAATTCTGCTCCCAAGAAGGCTTCTCTTATGGATAAGATATGCATGAAATGACATTGCGTGTAAAGAAGGTAATTTTATTAATTCCCCCCTCTCAATCTATTATCTGATTTATAGCCCAAATTTCACTTGCTAAGGGGGGGTGGAGACAAAATCTAATGCTCGGATCAATATTCAACCATGACTGTGAGTGGGTTTTTTTTTTAATGCTAGCCATAGATTAAGAAAACACATATATTTAGTGAAGCTGTCCTGATTATACACGGCGCGTGCTCACTGCCAAGAGTTATAGATAGAGCAGTGTAAATGTTTCCGTTTTTAAGTTAGGGAAGCATTTCTCGCTGCTATCCATAGTTAAGAGAAATGCCCTCACTCAGCCCTAGCATAATGTCGATAGTGCCGGAGCATTCTCAGGGACTTTCCAGTGGTACTGTCTCTCTAGTAATGCCAAAAATTCACATATAGGGGACTTATATGTTTAGTGGTGACTGCTAAATATATAAGTCTCACTGAATACTGGCCCAATTGAATATGATGACAGATAAGCACTAAGTTCATAAAGTTCATCTAGTCCCAATGTATACAGCATAGACTGAATCACAGGGCTGATTCTAGGAGGCTATGGGAATCATGGGCAAATCAGCTTATACAGCCACCACTTTCCCCTATATGATTCTCTCCTCCCCTTTCTACTGACAGGAGAGCAACGTTTTTAACCTGCATCTGCCTCCTTTGATCTGAACTGCGGAGGGTACCGTAACTTCACAGGATTCACCAGCCCCACCAGCTGAGAGAGAGGGAAGCAAACACGGCGAAGAAGCACTGCTCTTGTCTTGCCAGCAGGAGGGAAAAGAATTGTACCAGGGCTAATGGGTTAGAGGGTGGACTGTGTCCAGGAGAAGAAGAAGATTAAAGTGTGAGGCCCTAGGACAGTTTGCCCCATTTTAGGATTGACCATACTGATTCACACTAGGATCCCACACAAGTAGTGTTCAGCATACTGTAGAATGTGTTACGAAAAGGACCGAAGCACACACTACAATCCTTCCTTCCAGCAGTCAATATGGTACATGTGTCTGCTCTAGATGAAACCCTGACTCAGATAGTTTAGTTTACCTGGGTTCAGGACCATACCGAGCCCTGTGCGAGCGGTGCGGCCGCACAGGGCACAAAGACTTAAAGGGTGCATTTTGGCTCTCTGCCGTTGCCTGCCGCTGCCACTTTTTCGGCGACAGGCAGCAGCAGAGAGATAAAATGCGCCCCTCAAGTCTTCGCGCTGGCGCACTAAGCAGGTCTGATCTCTCCGGGAGGGATCAGACCTGCTTAGCATGCCGGCGACGTGAAGATCGGGCACGCGCCCCCCCCCCCTCCTGCACCCCCATAAAGTGTCTAAATGGAGGTGGGCACGCGCCTGACGTGCAAGTCGCACAGGGCCCATTTCAGTCTCGGTATGGCCCTGCCTGGGTTTATTTGATCATTTGATATATCGCCTTTTGGCTTAAAAGATATGTCTAGGTGGTATACAATAAAAACAAAAATCATAAATAGGAAAGGGCAGTACAAATCAGTTAAGTAATCAAACTTAAAGAAAGAGGAAGAGGATAGAAGGAGGGGGAAGACAGGAGAGTCACCTCCAACTGTACCATTGTCCAGTGTGTCTGGGTCACAATCCAGCATGCTGTAATTTCAGTAAATGACAAAAAATGTACACCTGGAATACTGATTTCAATATTAACCCTTTTTTCTGACAACTATTAATTCAGAATTCTCTTATGTGTTGTTCCATCTATTTTTCAGTCATAAGTCCCAGCTAGATTAAACTCTAATTTGGTGCAAGTTGCCATCTTTAATCCATCTGTCTTTTTAGACAGCCCCTGCCTGTTTATAACACTGGTTTCTGTGGCCTTTCTGCTCCCCCTGGCATCACCTTCCTGCTCGTGCCCCCTTCCACGCATCCAACAAATCGCTCAAACCAGCAAATAATCCACAATGCCCCCATTTAATTACTACTAAGCTTCAAAGAAATATTATCACGCACCCCCTTCTCCTTCAGGAAGAGCACTGGCTCCAATTACTGTATAGGATCCCTTTAAGATCCTTCCTAGCACACACCAGGTCTTCTACTCTGTTTTGTTGGGGCTTTGCCTTTCGTTTTTCTTTAATTATTGTGGCTGCAGGGTTCACCCCAACATATATAATATGCACAGGACCCAATTTCTATAGAATTCTCAAGCCACTTCAGTGAGGTATTAATATTTATTGTCAGTTACAAAAGCACAAGTCTCACACCGGAAAAATAAAGCTTTAGCGACTATATCAATAATATACATAGAAATACAATTTAGCAATATACTTGAGAGTACAAGTTGTCAATCTGTAAAATAGCAAAGCACCTGACCTCTTCACTCTGGTGGTCCTGGGGACAGAGTCCGGCAACACTTGGACATAAGTGCATCAGCTAGAGTCTGCAACTGGCCTGGTTTATGGCTCTTCCTTATATTTATTTATTTATTTATTTATTTCTTCTATACCGCCCCTTCCAGAGATCAGGGGCGGTTTACATGGAACAATTCAACAACTTGTGTATACTTTTGTATACGTTACATTGAACAGAAAAACTTTCTAACTTATTTACATGGAACAATGTATACAATACATAGAGTAGATAAACATTCTAGTTTTTTTTACAAATGTTGACAGGTGTAGAAGCCTGTCTGAACTATTTACATAAGGTATTTACAGGTGGTTCTTTATAATGTATCTAGTTGTGGTTTTGGGCGTTCTGAGTTGGTGTGTCTATATAACTATTTCTCTAACCTTTCACCCACTTTTTGTTGTTTGTGTGCTTTTCTGACATTTCTCGATTTCTGGTCACACCTGTATTTTTACATTCTTCTAACCTTTCAAATGTTCCCCTGTGCTCCTGTATCCATTAGCCTCTCCGTTTACGTACTGTTTTGGTTCAGTTTCTAACCCCTACACTCCCCAGTGGATGCTTCGTCATCTCAGCATAATTTGCTGTCAATTCCTTCTGATGTGATACATGGTTCTCGGTTCTCAGATGGTTCTCAAGGTTAGATGGTTCTCGGAAGATTTGTTTTAGTGCAGTGGTTCTTTAGGCTTTGGAATGTCTTACCTCTAGAGTTAAGTTTTGAATCTTCCTACAAGAAATTTAAAACCTTATTAAAAACATGGGGGGGGGTGGGGGATATTTAAAGCATTTTAGCTGATTATCAGATCTGCTAACCAGTTAAAACATGCAGAACCCAATATTCAGTGCCACTAACCATTTAATGCCAATGACTATCATAAAAAGCTTCCGGTTAAAACCAGGGCAGTCGGTGGATGGATCGGTGATGTGACTGGTTGCTAGCTGGTTAGTTCCGATAGTCAGCTACTAACTGGATAGCTTAACTGGTTAAAGTTAGGTCATCTCAATAGCTGTCATAGCATTAACCAGATTTTGCTATCCAACTAGTGGCTAAATATTGGTGCTAATTGGATAGTGATACTACTGTCTGGTGAACCTGGATATTTAGCATTGGAATCTGGATAAGTCCCGGTGCTGAATATCTGGGTTTAATTACAGTAGTGGTGGCGGCTAGGCACTTAATAGTGTAGCCTCTGCCGCTGAATATAGACTTGGCCTTCCTTGATGCCTAAGGTAACGTTTTCTAATTTTGCCAAATGTGTCGCCTGCCAGTTCACTTCGGCTTAGCCAGAACCTTTCTATTCCCTTCTTCTTTTTGTATCCATTACAAAATGTACATTGTACCCTCATGTTTCTTCTCCCTGTTTATTCACCATGTAATCTACTATCATTCCCTCCCTTTTTTTTTTTTTTTAAACTCTGTTTATTAATTCACAGCAAGATAACATACATCATGTAACTATACACATACAGGGCATCCCGGGTGGGGCTGTCTCTTGTCCACCATCCCGGGACTCCTCAACAAACCATAGTCCTGCTTACACCAGTGATTCATATTTATTTATTCCCCCCCCTTTCCACCTACCCCGTATCCTTGCAGCCCCCTTCCCCCAGTCTCCTTCATTGGGCACATACATTCTTACGTTACCCACTTATTGGCTAATACCACATTAAGCACATCATCTCCCCTCCTATCCGCCTCCAAGAGCTAACCTACCCCACCTGCAGCACTTCATTCCGAGTGCGGGGTCTCAGTGTTTGTATGTATGGCTCCCAAATCAGCAAAAAAGAGGTCCAGCGTTGAACACTCCCTCTAGCGCCCCTCCTCTCCAAAAGCATCAACTGATGAAAGCTATTACGCCATTCCCAAAAGGTAGGGGTTATGAGTTCCCTCCACCTATGCAGTATCGGGCCCTTGCCCACCAGATCTGCTTTCCGTACTAATAGTCGCTCCCACCTCCCTTTCGGGTGGAGTGGTCCAAGTTGATCTAGCACCACAAAAGACCCCGTTCAACAAATATGCTGCTGTATGACACTGCTCATATAGTTACCAATTCTCCTCCAGTAGGGGCGAATTTTCTGACATCACCACCACATATGCCCTAGGTCCGCCAAGAAACAAGAGCACTTCGGGCAGCCTCCATCCGCCGTAAAATGGCATTGCAATGCTCGTCTTGGAGAGAAGTATGCCCGAATTATACATTTAAACTGTATCTCTCTCCATCGAGCGCCTTCCACCAGCCCCATGACCTACCTAAGGCCCGGCTGATTGAGCCGGGAGCCACCTCCTGATGCAACTCCTCTGCCCACAGGACCTCCTCCGCAGAATAGTCTGGTGGACTAGTAAGGCCATCTAACCGTCTCTTCAGATCGGCAATTGTGGGTGAAGATTCTTCTCCTAATGCAAAAAACCCTAAGATCTGTGCCGAGAGCTCAACCAATAGCGCACTCTGAGGAAGAGAAGCAATGTAATGAGAGAGCTGAGCATAGGCAAAATAATGTTGGTTACTTAGCTCATACTCTCTGCAAAGGGTCTCAAATGGTTTACACTTCCCCTTCTGATCTACCACATGTCCAATATTTCATATCCCCAATCTCTTCCAGATCTGGAACACAGGCGCCTCCGACCCTGGGGTAAACCGAACATTTCCTTGTAAAGGCAACCAACTTGAGACCTCTGGAGGCCCACCCCAATATCTATTCAATTGTCGCCACATATGCCGTGCCGGGAGCACCAGCACACTGCTCCTCACTTTGCCAGGCAGGTGTGAGCTCTGTTGGGGGTTTTCTGGACTTCCCCTACGAATATTTGGGGAATTTTTCTATTTTTGGTTTGGCTGTTTGTGTTCAACTCCAACATACATACAGGTCTTTAAACAAATTGCTCGTGCCACCGTAAGAGCATGGAAAAATATTTTATTTATCTTGCCAGGTCTGTAAAATCACAAGCTTTGCTTTTTATCTTATAAGGTACAAATTTCAATATCAATCCATAGCATCAATACATCTATAACAAGCAAAGCACCTAACTTAAGTGTAAAAAGGGTCCTGGGACAGAAATAGCCTTTCTCCAGTGCAGATATGCAGATTCCCTTCCTTTCATGTTCCCTATCTGCTCCTCAATCTCTGCCCTCCCTTCTTTTCTCCTGTGGCATCCTGTCTAAAATCATTCTCATGGTAATTTTCATAGCTGTGTGCTGACTCTGGTTCCTGTAGATAAAGTTGGCTCCTGTAGATAAAGTTCTTCGTTTTCCCCTTTGATCATTCAAAGGACCCAGGTGACAGTTTTGTCACTAGCTGTGTAGTTCTCATTGTCTCAGCTCTGGGTCAGAATATTAGCTTATTCCGTACACTGCTATTTCTGCCGTTTTAGTGTGAAAAGATGAAAGGGTCAGCCTGCTTTTCTTCTTTCTTAGGCCTGGAGCTCAGACATTAGCACAAGATGGATTCAACCTGTAAAAGAGGTACCTGAAGGGGATTCATTTTTTTTCCCTTCAGCTCTCCAAATGCAATGCCACCAGCAAGGTCTGTGGGGCCATCAAGACCTCCTCTAATGCCCTAGGAGTATACACCTCCGTGTTCCCTAACCAGTCTCCAATATGCCGCGCCTGGCATGCCAGAGCATATGCCCGCAGATCTGGAATTCCTATCCCCCCGTTCCTCTACACTCTCCTTAATCGATGCAGTGGGAAAAGAGCCCTCGCTCCTTTCCATAAAAATCTCCAGATCTCCCGATCAATACTATTTAAGTCACGCCTCATTAACCACACTGGGAGAGTTTGCAACCAGTAAAGCACCCGTGGCAGGATCACCATCCCCACGGCCTAATAAAGACAGTGGAAGAGGGGTCCATGCTTGGAGTTGTGTTCGGGTTTTTGCAAGGACCCGCTTGAAGTTTTTCCGGTACAGCTCCTTTGGCTCTCTAGTCAAAAGAATCCCTAAATATACAAATGAGTCATCAGCCCACTTAAGTGGGAAGCTCCCTCTCCAATGCCCCTTGAGCGTTCCTGCCACGTCTAATGCCTCTGACTTATCCATATTGATGTGAAGCCCTGCAAAACTTCCAAATTGAGAAAATTCCTCTAATAAATTAGGCAACAACATTTGAGGTGACAGCAGATGCACCAGCATATCGTCCGCGAAAGCAGCCATCTTAAACATATGCTTTCTCTGCATCGAAACTAATCATAAGCGACTGCAACTCCCGGTCTCGTACCCATTCCAATGAGGCCAAACTTTTTCGCACGTTCCGCACAGCATATCGTCCTTTCACAAACCCCACTTGGGAGTCATGCACCAGGTCCCCCAAGACCTGGGCCAAGCGATCTGCCAATACCTTGGCCAGTATTTTTAAATCAAAATTTAGCAAAGAGATGGGCCTGTAGGAAGCAGCCTGTGTGTGATCTTTCCCTGGTTTAGGTATCAGTATAATGTGTGCATGGTTCGCCCCCCCCATGTAAACCCCCTCTGTTCCGCCCTTTTATGATACACCGCCACGAGAGGGGGGGGCACCAGCTCTCCCAGCAGCTTATAAAATTCTGCCCCAAATCCATCTGGGCCAGGCGCTTTATAACAACTCGCCTTTTGGATAACCCCTTGGACCTCCTCAACAGTAATCATTGCATCTAGTTGTGCCCTCTGACTCGCCTCCAGCCTAGGCATTTGCACTTCACGCAGGTATTTTTCCATACTAGTCAGGGGTCCCTCCCTTCTCGAGTACAACTTTTGACAGAAGGACCAGAACACTTGGGCAATCGCCCAATTTTCCTTATGCAGTTTCCCCTGGTCATCTCTCAGCGCTGCCACTGTGCGGGTGCCTCTACTGCTCTTAAGACATCTTGCCAGCAGCTTCCCCGGCTTATCCCCATAGCGATATAGTTGATAGCGGTAGTATAGGAACAACTTCCTAACCCTCTGATGAAGTATTTCATTGAGAGCCACCTGGGTCTCCCACAATCTCTTTCTGTTTGCCGCTGATGGGCTGTTCGCTTGTCTCCGTCTATCCCTGCCCACCTGTTGTTCAAGTCGAACAATCTGTTATGTCAACAATTTCCGCTTCCTTGCTGCGTACCCAATAATGTCTCCCCGCAGGACAACCTTCGCAGTCTCCCAAAAGAGCTCCGGGGTCTCATGATGCTGTGTATTATGGTCTACGTACTCTTGCCACCTTTCCTTTAAATAGATATGAAACTCAATGTCTATATACAAGTCCACTGGGAAGCACCAAATTTGAGTCTGCGAGGTAACATCATACCATTCCAACTCCACCCAGACAAAAGCATGGCCTGAAACCTCAGTGGGACCAATTTGCGCATCTTCTATCTGGGCAAAACGTCGCTCCGATACCAACACATAATCAATCCGAGCACTCGAGCCATGTGCTCGTGACTGATGAGTGTAGTCTCTTTCAACCGGGTGTAGCAAATGCCAGGGATCCACCACCCCTAATCTGCGCCGCAGGCTCTGCAGTGCTCTAGTAGTCTGTGCCCGTGCCCCATCTACTCCCTCCTCAGTCGTGTCCAACTCAGTGTCTAGAACCCCATTGAAATCTCCTGCCAAAATCAAAGGAACATCAGGCATCTGCTCCATCCGAGAGCCCAAACAGGCATATAGTGCCCAGTCCAACACATTCGGGCTGTAAAGATTACCCAACACCATAGGCTTTCCCTCCAGCATCCCGTACAATAACACATATCTTCCCCCTGGGTCCACATATTCACTTTCCTGGACGAATCTAATCCTTTTGTGTATCAAAATGACCACTTCACCCTTCCTCCCCGTCGCCGGAGCTCCCCATGCTTGCCCCACCCAGTCCCTCTTCAGTTTAAGGTGTTCCTCAGCAGTCTGGTGAGTTTCCTGTAACATCGCAATATCACATTGTTGCCTAGTTAAAGCCTTTAGCACTTTATATCTCTTGATAGGGTTACCTACACCACATATATTCCATGAAATGATCTTCAGGTCAGTGGATAGCGATAAGCCTCAAACCACTCAGCTAACCAATTTTTATAAGGAAAGACCTTCCCAGCCTGATGTCCTCCCCCAATGATTTTTATGTGCCTTAATCCCACCTCAATTAACCCAGTTAGACTGCTCCCTTCCCCTCCCTCCTCCTCTTCCACTACCCCTCCCTACTCCCCTTCTCCCCTCCCTTCCCCCTCCCCATCCCCTTCCCCCCTTCTCCCCCTCCCCCTCATCCTGTCTACAATACCCTCCTCCTCTCTCTCCTTGAAGTCACCAGAATGCGTATGGTACCCCTCCCCCACTCCCCCCACCATACCTACTGCCTCGTCCCAACGCAACCTAAGCCCCACTCCAATGCTACCCTCTATCCCCTTAACACCATTATCCTACCCTCTCATATACCCTCCCCGCCCCATAACCCCCTTACATACCTTCATATTCCACATCTAACTCCCCCAACATTCTTAGCACTCTAGGAATAATATACATTCAAACAATTGAATTCAGTTCTAGAACTCTTGACAAACTGCCATCTTTCAGAGTCCATATATAGCCCAAGCTATGACGCTTGGTCTATTCTTTCCCCCGAAGATGAAAACTCCACTCCTCATATGCTCCATGGCTGTCTCTCCCACGTCAGGTCACGTTCTCCCGGCTGTTGAGCTGTTTACATGGTCAGGCTGTCGCTCTACATGCTAGTTCCTCCACATAAGAGGCTGCTGCCTTAGCTGACTCAAATGTCCGCCATATTCCCTCGTGGGTGAAAATCAGACGAGCAGGATACTGCACCACGAACTTGATGTTATTGTCTATCAACTTTTGACATAGGGGCCCATATTCCCGCCTGAGCTGGCCCAGGGCTGCCGAGTAGTCTTGCACAATCCGCAGCTTAACATTGTCCTTTGAGATCACTCCGATTTTCCTAGAGGCTAGCAGCACTGCTTCCTTCTGTGGGAAACGCAAGAACCTTGCCAGGACCATCCTAGGACGGCCATCATTTGCCCTCCTGGGCTCTACTAGATGTGCTCGTTCAATTTGGACCAGGTCTCCTCCTTCCCCTCCCTCGAGGATCTGTGCCACCAATGCCTCCAGATAGGATTTTAACTCTGTCCAAAATGTTATCCGGAATTCCCAGGAAGCACAAATTATTGCGGCGAGATCTGTTTTCCAGATCAAGCTTGGCTTCCTGTTCCTGCAGCATTGTTCTCATGCGGCCTACCTCTTGCTGCAACTCCATCACACTCTCCTCTGTTTGACCGATCCTGTGCTCTGCCTCTTGCATCCGGCTGCCCATGGCTTCCACCGAGGCCTGAAGTAAGTCCATTTTGCCTTTCAGGGCTTCAAATTGAGAGGAGAGTGCCCCCGCCACCGCCAGCGAGATCTCCTCTACCAGCTCCGGTGCAGCTGGAGACCTGAGCATCATGTCCACCAGGAAGAAAGCAGCACCTGCCACGTAAGCAAGCGCAGCAACCAAGACAAAAAACGTAGGCAGTATACAAACTTTATTTGGTCCTTATATATTAAAAAAAGGGGGGGGGGCCAAACCCAACACAGGCCGTGTTTCGTGGGTACTTCGTCAGGGGTGAGGCACACCACAAACTTGGACCAGGTACTAAACACAGCAGGGGACAATCAATTTGCTGTGAAATGATGAATGACCAGTGTGCGTAATGAACCAGTTGGCAGCATTCATTGATAACTACACAGAGTATTATGAGCACACCAGCGAGAAGGAAAACAATCCAACTGCATCAGTAAATCTTCCAGGTGAGGTCAACAAAATATCGCTTTCAACAAGAGCCAAACTGACCAGCACATCCAAGAGCACTGCGGCTTTCTTGTATCGATTCACTATACAGGATTTTGAATTTGCGGTATACCCAATAAAAATGAAAGGTGTGAAATGTGAAAATGTGAATTGACAAGGCTACAGTTTTATTGACAATATGAAGTACAAAGCAGCAGCTGAGCGAAGGACCATTCTTCACCATTCTTTACAAAACATCAACTTGTTTGCCTGCCATATGATCAGCAAGGCCTTGTTGGTTCTTCGTCAATATCACTCACCAAGGGAAACAGCCACATCTTTTCCACCACCTTTTGGGACTCCAACCATGTAAGCTAGACTGGACCATTTAAAGGTTAAATTAGACTTACCTGCTAATTGTAATTCCTGGAGGAACTCCAGTCTAGTCCCGGAATCTCTGGGGTTGTGAACCTCTTCCAGCAGCTTTGGAGACTGAGAAACGTCACTCTTGTGATGTCACTGTTATATAAGCACCAGAACAGCCTCCTCATACCAGTAACCTATTGACAAAGCAGACTCACCGGAGCAACAATTAAGTAGTGAATTGCACCACAAAATCTAACCAACTAACTGAACTCTTAAGGACCCTAAGTCCAACTATGTACATAATCTCTAAAACATTTTCTACGAGCTGAAGTCCACTTTCCCACCTTATGAAGAATGTCGACCCAATAACCACCCCCACGTTACACCCTGCGCTACCGTGAACTATGCCTCAACACCTCCAAAGGTGACATTTACCTGTAACTCGATCCTGCTTCAGGCTATAGTCCACCAACGTATCAGGGCGGGATACGGGACTAGACTGGAGTTCCTCCAAGAACTACAATTAGCAGGTAAGTCTAATTTAACCTTCCTGATCGTCCCTCCAGTTTAGTCCCGGAATCTCTGGCGATGTAACAGAGCAATGAACATATTCAACAAGAGGGTCCTGCTAGACCAGCCTGAAGCACAGCTGATCCAAAACAGGTGTCCCTTTCCGTCTGAAAATCTAGACGGTAATGCTTCACAAAAGAGTGCAAAGACGACCAGGTCGCCGCTTTACAGATTTCCACCGCTGGCACCAAACTGCACTCTGCCCAAGATGCTGCTTGCGCCCTAGTGGAATGAGCTCTCAGTCCTTCCGGAACCACCCAGCCTTTCAACAGATACGCTGACACGATCACCTCCTTCAACCATCGGGCAATTGACGCTTTAGAAGCCGCTTCCCCCTGTCTTGCTCAGGCAAACAACACAGTCTATCCGACTTACGGAAACTAGCCGTCCTCCGGATATACTTCAACGCTCGCCGAATATCCAACCGATGTAGCTGCCCTGAGGCGTGACCCTCTCTCTCCACCGTGAAAACCAGCAAAGATATCACTTGATTCATATGAAAAGCAGACACCACTTTGGGGAAAAAAGACGGTACTGGCCGCAAAACCACCTTAGACTCAAAGAAAGACAGAAAGGGCCTCCTACAGGACAATGCTTGCAAGTCTGAGATTCGCCTAGCCGACGCAATCGCCACCAAGAATACCACCTTAAGAGTGAGATCCTTGAGAGATCCTTGAGAGACGCCCTCACCAATGGCTCAAAAGGCACTTTCCCCAACGCCCCCAAGACCAAAGGGAGATCCCACGTCGGAACTATTTGCTTACACGGCGGCCGCAATAGAGCTACTACCCTCAAAAAATGTTTAACATCTGCATGTCCTTCGAGCGCCTCGCCCTGCACTTTACCCCTATAACAGGACAGCGCCGCCAACTGAACTCTCAACGAAGCGGCCGCCAGACCCTTCTGAAACCCATCTTGCAAGAAAGACAGAACCTGTGGTACCGACGCTCTTAAGGGAACGAAATCCCTGTCCGCACACCATGCCTCAAAGATATGCCATATTCTAACATAAGCCAACGAGGTAGACCTTCACCGGGCTTTCAGCAAGGTGGAAATCACCTCCGCCGAATAACCCCTTGCTCTCATCCTAGCCCTCTCAATAGCCAGGCCGTAAGTGAGAATCGTTCCACCTGAGGCATGCACAGGGGCCCCTGAGTTAGAAGGTCCCTGCAAATTGGAAGCTACCAGGGCTTCCCTACCAAGAGTCGCACCAAGTCCGCGTACCACGGTCTCCTTGGCCAATCCGGCGCTATTAGAATCACGTGTCCTTTGTGGAGCTCTATGTGCTGAAACACCCGACCGATCAACACCCAAGGTGGAAACACGTACAGGAGCTGCTCTTCCGGCCAGGCTTGTATAAGTGCATCCAGGCCTTCCGCCATTCTCTCTCTTCTTCTGCTGAAGAAGCGATCGACCTTCGTCAACTGGAAAGTTGCCATGAGATCCATTACCGGTGACCCCCAGCGACTCACCAACATCACAAACACTTCTGGGTGTAGGACCCATTCCCCTGGATCTACCTTTACGCGACTCAAGAAGTCGGCCTCCACATTGTCCACCTCTGCGATATGTGCTGCTGACAAGGCCACCAGATTCTCCTTGGCCCACTCGAACAAACTCTTGGCCTCGGCTTCCAGTGCCACACTGCTGATGCCTCCTTGATGTTGATATAAGCCACCGCGGTCGCATTGTCGGAGAATACTCGAATGGCCTTTCCCTGGAGATACGGTCGAAACACCTGTAGAGCCAGCGCCACCGCCTTCAACTCCAATCTGTTGATTGACCAACTCTTCTCTAGAGTGGACCACTGCCCCTGTGCAAATCGTCCTTGATAATGGGCTCCCCAGCCCCCAAGACTAGCATCCGTCATCAGAGATATCCATGCAGGCGTCTCTAAGGGCATCCCCTTTTCCAGACACCCCGGACGTAGCCACCACAGAAGTGCCTTGCAAGTCTGTGGCGGACAAGTCAGCCTCTGAGACAGCGGATCCTTTTGATACGACCACCTTCTCAACAGCGCTCTTTGCAACGGCCTCATGTGGGCCCGCGCCCACGGAACCAACTCTAGGGTCACTGCCATGGTCCCTAATAACCAAAGATAATCCCAGGCCATGGGACCCTGCTTGCTGAGAAACTGTCGGACCAACTGCCTGAGCCCCAGTACCCTCTGATGAGGCAGAAAAACTTGTCCCACGCTCATATCAAAGCGTGCCCCCAGATACTCCAGACTCTGAGAAGGATGCAACTTGCTCTTTGCCATGTTGACCACCCAACTGAGACTCTGCAGGAAAGTCACCACTTTGGCTGTAGCCAACACACTTTCTGCTCGTGACTTTGCTCTGATCAACCAATCGTCCAGATAAGGGTGTACCAATACTCTGTCCTTTCACAAGGCCACAGCCACCAGCACCATCACCTTGGTGAACGTCCATGGCGCTGTCGCTAGGCCAAAGGGAAGTGCCTCAAACGGGAAATGTCCCATAGGCACCGCAAACTTGAGAAATTTCTGATGCTCCTGACAAATTGGAATGTGAAGATACGCTTCCGACAGGTCTAGGGACGTAAGAAACTCCCCCTTTCTTACCGCCACGATAACCGACCTGAGGGTCTCCATCCGAAAATGAGATACTCGGAGACAGCGATTTACTCTTTTGAGATCTAAAATGGGTCGACAAGTTCCTTCCTTCTTCGGAACAACAAAGTAAATGGAGTATCGACCGCATACTAACTGGTCGGAAGGAACCGGTACTATTGCTTTGAGGGAGAGCAATCTTTGCACCGTCTCCCGCACCACCTTGCACTTTGCGCTTGCTTTGCATGGAGACTGAATGAAAGAATCGGTCACCGGCTGCTGAAACTCCAATGCATAACCTTCCCGAATCACCTCTAACACCCACTGATCTGAAGTGATTTGGACCCAGGCAGGGTAAAACTCCCGCAACCGACCCCCTATGGGAACTAGCCCCACCTGAGCCCGGAAGCGGAGGAAGCCACAAAGCCCCTGCCCGCTCGTTGAAATCCACAAAAGCTTGGGTTCTACCTCGAAAATGCCCCCACTGACTTTGCCCAAACCTCAGGGAACGGAAACGCCGAAAGTCCCTTTGCTGTCCCCGAGGCATGGAGATGGAGCGTCCTTGCTTTTGCTTGTCCTCTGGCAACCTATCGCCCTTGGACTCTCCTAAATCCTTTACTAGCTTATCTAACTCTTCTCCAAACAGTAGCTTACCCCGGAAGGGAAGCTTACTTAATCTCACCTTGGACGAGCCATCTGCTGCCCAATTGCGCAGCCAAAGACATCGCCTCCCCGCGATTACCGAAGCCATATTCTTTGATAACCCCCAGATAAGGTCATAATGAATATCAGCCAGATATGCTGCTCCGGATTCCAGCCTGGACGCCTCCTCGGTCGCCTCCACAGAGTGCTCCCCTTGAATCTGCTGCGCCCAGCGTAAGCAGGCCCTCGCAATCCAGGCTCCACAAATAGAAGCCTGTAAAGAGAGCGCATTCGCTTCAAAGACCTGCTTCAACAAGGTCTCTAATTTACAGTCCTGAGCATCCTTGAGTGCCGCAGATCCCTCTACTGGAATGGTAGTCTTCTTGGTAACCACCGACACAGCCGCATCTACCCTCGGAGACTTAAACAACTCCCGATCTTGGTCTATCAGAGGGTAAAGATGCACCATAACTCTAGACCCCTTAAGCGCGGCCTCGGGCATGTCCCATTCTTCCCGAATCATCTCCTTAAACACTATGTGCACTGGGAAAGCCCTCTGAGTCTTTCGAAAGGCCTGCAGAAAAGGGTCTTCCAGAGTAGAATCCTCTGCAGGTCCTCCAGACAGCATATTAAGCGTCTTGAGAGACTCAGCAATGAGTGCCGGTAGTTCTTCTCTATGAAACACATGCACCACCCTCGCTTGATCCTCCTGTTCAGTAATCTCGCCTTCCTCGAGATCTTCATCCAGGCCCATGTCCGGATCTGGCTTCTCAGAGCATAGGTCCTCCAATATGACCGACTGTTCTAACTGATCCCTATCTCCCCTGGGCCTTTTTGCACCTATGCCGGTCACTCCCGCCATCAAAGGCGTCCTCGGCCTCTTCTCTCTCAGCTCCACCTCTGAGGAACTGGCCATCGGCCTACACTGAGAGCTGCTCAAGGCCTGCTGGAGCAGAGCCACAAAATCTGGCGAAACGTTTGCCGCCAAACCTCCAGGTAAAGGTGGCTGCGAAGTCGGGGGTCCGGAGGATAATAGCGGCTCCAGAAGGGCCCCAGACGTCCCCTCTTGAGCCCTTGCTCCTGCTTCTGAGTCCTGCTCCATAGCCGCAGATTCCTGACTGCAGTCCCTGCACACACCGTCCTGTGACACGGAGCCCCTTCTAGCACCACACAGCAAACAGTGCGGTCTAGAAGGCATCCTGTCTTCCTGGAGCCCCGCAGTGTGTTTACTTGTAAGCCTAAACTGAGTCAAGTACACCCCCACAGATTGCCCTTTTTTTTTTTTTTTTTTAACTGCGGAACCCGTAGAAACACTTCCCCAGGCAAAATCTGAGGAAAGCTGTCAAAAATGAGGCTCCCCGGCTGAATCAGAAGACTTTCTAGCCCACCAAATGCAAACGGTGATTCCCGCGCGTCTAACAGGCGGTCTGGCCTGTACCACCGAAAGCTACGCTTCTCCGGCGTTTCCTGCTGCAGTTTCCACCTAAAACAGCCTCCTTACCTTGTCTGCCACTGGCGCTGTGTCTGGTGCCTCCTCCCCCGTGCTCTACCGCTTAGCGGGAGCTGCCGTCATCCTCTCAGAAAGCCGGTGCCAAACGCTGCAGCAAGCAGCTGAAGTTGCACCTGACAGCTCAAACGCGCTTGCAGGCAAATACCTCTGCATGCGCTGAGCTCTGCACTCCGCCGGTTCCTCCCCCAATTTGGTGGGATCGGTAACCAGCTGCGGTCCTCTCTCCAGCCTGTCTCAGCTAACCGGAAGGCACCAGACTGCCCCCAGGAAGGGAAGGGGGTAGGGAAAACGAGGACCCCAGGCCAACGGGAGGGAAAGAGCACCTGAGCACTCAGAAACCTAATCAAGGGAAACCCCTATGGCTTAATTCTTGGTTTTTTTTTTTTTTTTAATAGGAATAAATCCCTCCTAAGTCCATCTCTCAGCTTGCTATCCTAAACTCTCCTTAATTGTTCCTCTAGTGAGCCCCGAACTCCTGGGCTCACCAATCCTCCAGCTGCTTGGAGACTGAGATAACTGGTGTGAGGAGGCAGTTCCGGTGCTTATATACCAGTGACATCACAAGAGTGACGTTTCTCAGTCTCCAAAGCTGCTGGAGGAGGTTCACAACCCCAGAGATTCCGGGACTAGACTGGAGGGACGATCAGGAATCCATATTATCAAACTTCCCTAGCAATATTATATCCAAAAATCGATTGCAGGAACCTCTAAAGTCTCTACATACCAATTTATATAAGGAGAAAGAGACCTCAGTCTTTTTACCTTTCCCTCTATACTACACAGGATCACTCCCTTTGCAACAGGGCAGTGGACGATTATGAAGAGCTAGACGACTCAGGGGTTAATTGAAAGGAGTCGCAGATAAGTGTTATAAGTTTGTGAATAAGTGCTCCAGCATGAACTTTGGTTCAAGACAGTCGTGTTAAAAAGTTTTTAGGATAATAAAAATCTCAAAAATTGACAATACCTGAAGTTTGAAATGAGTTAAATATATTAAAGAATAATGAAAAGGGTTTTTTAGACCTGTGATGTTGGTATAATTACTCTATCCACTGTGGCTAAGGGGGTGATCCCGTGCCGTTTAGAGGGAAAAGTAACATATTCAATTCTCTTTCTCCTTATATAAATTGGCATGTAAAGACTTTGGCAGTTTCTGCAATTGATTTTTGGATATAATATTGGATTTTAAGTCCCTCTGGATACCGTGTGTTTTTTGTATTTTAATTTTAAACCCATGACATACCCCGGAATGTACTAGAATCTTCCAGTTACTAGCTGGTAGCAAATGATGTTTATGTTTATTTAAAAACTTTATATACTGCCCATCACAGGGTATCAGAGCGGTTTACAATCATAAAATCATAAAAGGCTGCAGAAAGGAAAGAGAACAAAGGGTGCAGTGGAGGGCAAATGACCACGGCCTACCAGGGTAATTGGTTAAAATCTTTATTAAGGACCCAACTTAACAAGTTTCGGCCGAAGCCTTCATCAGGGGTCAGAAAACCACATAGAAGGTGTAGGGAACACGTCTATGGGGTAGAGCAACCACTCTTCCCAATCTGCACACACCGTGAGAGGCGGGAAAAGTAAAAAAAAAAAAACCCGACAAGACAACCAATAAAGAAGTTAATTATAATACTCGTTAAGGGGAAAAGTAGTAGGAAGTGAGGGAGGGGGCGGAAGGTTGAATGCCATACAAAAAAAGGTGAGTTTTTAAGTGGGTTTTAAAGGATTTGAAAGAAGAATCCAATTGGAGGGCAGGGGGGAGCAAGTTCCAGAGGCGGGGCCCAAGAAAGTAAAAAGCGGAAGACCTTGTAGATTCTAGGTGGGCTTGGGACGGGGAAGGAAGGAACAAGCGGTTGGAGTGGACAGAATGAAGAGAACGGTGGGGGGTGTGAAGGTGTATCAGATCAGCAAGGTACAAAGGAACACCAGTGTGAATAGTTCTGTGGACAAAGATAAGAATTTTGAATTGTATGCGATATGAAACAGGGAGCCAATGGTGGTGCAAAAGGAGGGGGGTGACATGATCAAAGCAGGATGCATGTGAGAGGATACGGACAGCTGTATTCTGGAGATGTTGGATGCAGGACAGTTGAGATTGAGGGAGACCAACTAAGCAAACGTTACAGTAGTCCAAGCGCGAGAGAACTAATGAACAAAGAAGGGTAGCCAGAGAGGAGGAGGAGAGAAAAGGACGGACAGCACGGAGTTGTTTTAACACAAAAAAGGAAGGTTGGACCAAGGATGAAATGTGACTCTTAAAGGTGAGGGCAGAATCAAGAGTAACACCTAAGTCTTCCCGCTACCACGCCCATCCCCAGATAAAGGGCTGCTCTCCCTGGGCATTGGTTTGGACGCTTTGGCGCTGCGGCTCCATTGAAGGGATGCAATCCCCAGCTGCCAGCTCCAGCATTGATTTCCCCACAGCCTGACCCCTGATCTGGCCTCCTAAGGCCACGGTCAGGCTGCAGGAAAAGTCCTCGGCCTTCCCCGCCCCTTCCGTACCCTGGGCCCGCCGTCCTCTGCCAAATAGAGGAACTTATTCCACCTAAGTTTCCCGTGGAAGTCGCTGGTTCCGGATGTACAGGGCCGACATTAGAACTGGCCCTGTATGTCCAGGTCCAGCGACCACCCACTGCCCGCCCTAACGCCGTCCCTGATCTGCCCCTTTCCTGCTCCATCTACCTTCCCCATACAAGACATGGGGAAGGTAAACAGGACCAGGAAGAGGCATGAATAGCGGGGATGGATGTCCAGTTGGGGACGTCCATCCCTGCTATTTGTGTCTCAGAATGACCCCCTTAATGTTTTGTTTTGAGCAAGAATACTCCTCTTCCTATATAGGGATCCCTTGGGCTTATCCCATGCCGTTTTGAATTTTGTCACTGTTTTTGAGAATGGGCAAGTTCAGGGCTACTGGGCGCCCTAGGTGAAACTTCAACCTTATGCTCCCCCAGAGAGCTTTTGACAATGAAATTCAACGATCATGATCATCTCAACACTGCCTCTTCCATAACAATCTCATAAAAATGCTTAACTAGACATTATACTTTGAAATATTAAGCGTTGTTTTGTATGTATGTGTGCACAGCCTCCCTGCAGGTTAAAGAATGTGCAGATGTTTTCTTGGATTTGTGGGGCTGTCAAGATCTATGGTTTTTGCTTTGACTGCTGCTGCTTTTGGTCACTCCTGAGAAGCCAGCACACAAGATGGCCGCCTACTCTTGCCTAATTGCCTAATTCAGTGGAAGATAAAAATATGTCAGTGGTATGTTGTGAAAATGTGCTGAGTCAAAACACTTAGAACAAGCCCAACATAGCCAGTGGGAAAAGGAATCAACGACTGAAGATGAGGAGGGATCATGATAATGTAAGCTGAAATCTCCCAAAAGAATCATAGTTACTCTGAAGATAAGGGACAGTAATTCTGCCAAATCAGACTGAAATACTTCAGGTGGGCAGTAAATCAAATCACAGCCTCAAACAGGTAACAGTTCCATTCATAGCCATTGAGCCATTCAATTTTCTTGTTATTGCTTCCAGAAATCATCTTAGAAATGTGAGCTGGTAGAGGGTATCTTGTTCCACAGGTTAGGCAAACTGACGGATAAATATTTTTCAGAAAGACTGCTTTGTTAACATTCGCAGAACTCTGACACCAGCTCATGATAAGCTTAAAATTGTTCAGGTGTTGAAAAGAGAGCTAGCAGATTTATAAAACAGAAGTGTTACAAGCTGGGAGCAAAACCAGTCCATTATTGGCCCGTGCTGTGAAGGAAATGATTGTGGACTCTGATGTGTGAGATTCATAGTGATGCAGGAGCCATTTGATCTCTTTCATCTAAAATTAACTCTTTTTCTGAATAATTTCTCTTCTCTGAATTCTGCCCCTTCCTTCTCTCCTAAATCTGATCCTGAAACATTTCTAATTCAAATAATCCTTCCCACAATACCAACAGAACACTGCAAACCCCTATAGCCAGGGCCATGGTCTCTCATGATTCTGTGGCTAGGGCCCAAAAATCTAGCTGTTCCCGTATAATTCCCCATTCCCCTGTGAAGTTGCTGTGGGACACCATGGGCTGGAGTGTGGCAGGGGAAGGAGTACCAGTCCTCCTCTTTCTCATTCCTCCCCACTCCCAGCTTCACAGGAGGAGGAGGTCAGTAACCTGCTGGAGAAGGACGATGGCAGTGCATCACTGTGAGTCGTGCTCTCCTCATCTGCTGCCTGGACTCCACGTGGGACCACATTCTGACAGGATCCAAGTGGGTGCTAGACGGTAGGTAGAGTGAGGGAAGTGGAGCTATGAGTGGCAAATGGAGGTGGAAAAAGTGGAGAGTGAGAGGATAAGTGGGACTGTGAGTGAAGGACTTGATGAGAGGTGTGCAGCGAGTACTTGGAACTTGCCACCATGTGGAGCAGCAGTGGTTGCTCAAGTGAAGGAGAATCAGCATTTCCCAAGACTAGAAAGATCAGTGACTGGAGGAGGGGGGGGGGGGAAGAAGTGGTGCCCTCCTGCAAGTGCTCTAGGTGCTGGTACTGAATTTTCCTATCTTCTCCACACCACTAATATGACTGCCCTACTTCTTGCCACCTCCAAACTAAACAGTCATACTTGTGCCTATGGTGGGGAGAGAAACAGTGAGGGGATGAGAAAGGTTGTGGGGGTCTAAATATCCCTTCCTCCCCTGATCTCCGATTCCCATCCCCATTCCAGCATCTCCTCTTCCAGCACACTCCTCCCTCTTTCCTCTGCTTCATGATTCCCCCATTCTCTCTTCCCTTTGTGACCTCATACTCCTCCAGTACGTTCTCCTCCTGCCCCTCCTACCTTAAATCCCACCTCTATTTTATTCCTCTGAAATCCTCTCGCGCCCCTTCTTATATTCCTTATCACCCTCCTCGCTGCCCAGCACTGATCACTGATTCCTCTTCCCTAAAAAAACAAAACAAATAAATTGCTCATTTAAGAAATGACTTAGGGGCCTTTTTACTAACGTATGCTACGCAGTTAACATACGTTTTAATCCCTGGTAACTGACAGCGTGAGTCTGCAGTAATAAGTACCACACATTAAAAGCATCTGGCAGGGCAAAAAGCTGTGTTAATTGTTTAATGCTGAGTGGGGCGGGGACTGGGTAGGTTAATGGTGGAAAGTGGGTGCGAATTGCAGTTAACACATGGTACTTATTGTGCGCTGTCAATTTTACAGTTAACGCGGGTGCACTTAAAGCCATCTCAAGAAGAGACAATACGTGCATTGGCACTAACTGTGAATGAATTGAATGCTCAGCAAAGAATTTTTCTGTGCAGTAACTGTAGAGAACATGCTGGTCATAGCCCTAAAAGGCTGCTCTTACTGCACATTGGTTTTTATGCCTAATACAAGGTAAATGCAAAAACTTTACCCATTTTAGTAAAAGAGCCTCTTAATTTTATAGAGCAAAATAAAAACTTAGGGCCAGATATTCAGCCCATGGCAGTCAGCGCTTGTAAAACTGGGTATTTGGCACTTGACACCGGACATCCTCCAGTGCTGAATGTTCGATTTCTGCACCGCCCTCAATCGCTATCCATTTAGCGGCGATATTTGGCCACTAACCAGGCAGCACATCTGCATAAAGTTAGGATCTATCTGATAGTGGGCTAAAAATCTGATAGGTAATGGGACTGCCCCTGCCCCACCCACTGATTGCCCCAGCACTATGCAGAACGTGCCAAGACAGTCTGTGAGGATATTCACCAGTACTAGCCGACCAGTGCCGCTGAATATTGCACTCAGTGGGGTTTATGTGGTTAGCAGATCCTGCTAACTAGATAAAGTCTTTTTGAATATCAAGCTCTTACTATGCAAATACATCTGAATGCATGCAAACATGCCCCATAACTGCTGCAGAATCTTTAAAAATCTGCTGCAGAAAACTGGGAGTTTTGCTTATAATGATTGCTAAGGTATCTTTATTTTTATTTATTTATTGGATTTGTATTCCTTAATATATAAAGATCTAAGCGGATTACAAAGAACATACATAATAAAACATAAGGTCATATAAAATAATTATATGAACTTAAATAAAATCTAATAAATTAACATTTCTGAAATTAATCCAAATTAAAACTAGCATGATCTATAACAGTACATCCAGTGTAAAACAAACATTGCAATACAAACAACAAAATCAGCCTGGTCATATGCTAGGAACATTGCTAAGGCTGCCTGTGCAGATAATATAAAAAATTTATCAGGAAATGCTTGGTGAAATAGATGCACCTTAAGGGGTATGTTTACTAAACTCTGTTGCTGTGCGGGTCCCCGTTAGTGTGCGTGTGCCATATAAGGAGTGGGCGGTTCAGGCAGAAAAAAGAAAAAAACCCGACCGTACGTGTGTGCGTCGCGCTAATGTGCGGGGCCCACATTAGCGCGTGGGAAGGCTAAGCGGGGCGATGCTGTGTAACCAGGGGCCATGGGTTCAAACCCCCATTGCGCTCAACGAAAAAGACCAGCTGAGGCATCAACTTTTATGGGCAAAAGTGGTGTAGGAGGCATATTGATTATGGGCAGCAGAAGGCGGCGCACTCTTTTTTTATACGGCATGAGGCGGCGCACTGTTCATTGTGGGCGGCAGATGGCGGCGCGCTGTTAATTGTGTGCGCCACAAGACGGCGCGCCAATGGCTACAAGGCTGCGCGCTGCTGCACAAACATAGGACCAGAGCCACAGCACAATGGTGAAGACATTGAGCAATGGTGCAGGGACCAGGGGTTCAATCCCTCACAATGGCCAGTGAAAAAGGCTAGCTGAGGCAGTATGTTATATGTTGTGGAGTGCTGTAGGAGGCTTTTTAATTTTATTTTGTGATAACTACTAGCAAACGCACTCTCACAGCATATTAATATAAGGCGGCCCATAAGGCACATGTTACAGTGCACCGTCCACCAAGGCACCCTAGAATGTCACCTATAGGGCAGCATGTATGTTGCGACACAGGATAATGTATAGTGCACCCTATATGGCTGGCAACCGTAACGTGCCCTATAGGGCGCCCCATAAAGCACCCTCAGAGGCACCTTATGGGTACAGTACGCTGAGAGTGTTATTGCTGGCAGCAACATATGTACAGTAGATTAAAATAACTCTTTGGACACCCCTATCACAGAACCCCACTGTGGGTTTGAACCCATGACATCTGGATGCATAGGCAGTGACGTAACCATTGGGCTACAGCTCTATAGCTGTAAGCAGCCCCTGGCTGGCTGCAGATAGCCTGTACGTCACCTCACTGACAGTCTGCTGTTGTGAACCACCCGTACCCATGATGCACTGCACATGCAAATCAGCTGTCCACGATTGAACACAGGATGGGAAATGCACCCCAAAAGCTCCCCGGCCTGGTAGGGGGAAGTGTCCGTGTGCACCCACACAGCACCTCGGCCTGGTAGGGTGTCCTGAGTGGGTGGACAAACGGCAAAGAGTAGCTAAACACCATCACATTGTGCGGTTACTGTGCTCACCCTGAGTGTGAGATGTTGCGCCCAGGACCAGGTCCACAACACCAGCCATGGCTGAATGCGGCCATGACAGAGCTCCAAAGCAGCAATAACCTGTGGAATAGGTAGGTGCTGCATAAACATTTTGGAGATCTCTGTCTGGCTCAGGTGGATAAAACAGGGCTTCACCTCAACAGATCCCCACCCCACCCTCCCCTCCCCTCCCCTCCCCTGCACTGCACTGCACTGCACTGATGCCAGTACAGTGGACCATCAACCCCAGTCCTGCTAGGGAACAGACACCCTACAGGGCAGTCCAAGCAGCTCCACACACATCCATAACACAATATCAGACAGACATTAGGCCCGGATATTCACAGATGCACCCCACCACTACCTGATATTCATCTGCAGCAAGCCATCAGCCACTGCACCCTGCAAGGCACTCCATCACAACACATACCAGCTGTGAACGGTCTGCTGGCTGGTCCTGATGGACATACATGCACCCACAACTGGGGTGGCAGCACACACAGGCAGATAAGTCCATGAAGAGGCCCCCACAGGACACCCATACATATCACATGGGAGAATCACAATATAGCACTATGGGGGTGCCTAGCCATGCTGCCGTCACTGCACACTCAGGGTGAGAGTGATCTCCCAGCAGCACATACAGAGGTCACCCTGTCTGTGTAGGTGGTGGCCGGGCACTACCATGCCCCTGCCAGTGCCCTATGCCCTGTGCAGCTGCATCCTGGTCAGTCCACTCTGTCTGAGATATACCCATGGTCCCTTGCTACTCATTATGCACATTGGCAGGCCAATACTGGCAACAGTGTTGGCAGTGTGGGCTGTGGAAGGGGCTTGCAGCCAACATCCACTGTATAGACAGACACACAATTCCACACCTATGCCATCATGGTGCTACTATTGAGGAGGTAATTAGCCTTGCCCACCAAACCGGTGCTGGGCACGGCAAGGCATGGATATGCTACGCAGTACTGCCGGGGGTCACTCCCCAGGGTGGTAAACACCGTCAGAGGCAAGGGCTGGAGCACGCACCGCAAACACCGAACAGATTGTTCGGATGGGGTCAACTAGCAGTATGTGCGTAACGTATGGATATCTATCTGCCAGTACTCCTAGCAAGCGTCTCAGAGCTGTGTACCGTATACCTCAGGTGTAGGGTGACATTGCTAAGGTATGCAGGTGCTAGTATTGGGAGATGCACGCAGGGTCTAATGTTCTGCCTCTCCAGAAGACATTGGCCAATGGGGCCTGTGGGTGTGTGTGTGGGTGTGTCTGGCCCTGTTGGCTGCTGCTTTACGGCAGAGATTCCCAACTCCAGTCCAGGTTTCCATCACACTGTTCGGGTTTTTCCTGCTGTTCCTCATGAATATGCATGAGCTACATCTACATGCCATGGGGGTGGTGCATAGATATACAGTACAGGCATTTGTATGAGTGGCAGCATGGAACCTGACTGGTGTGTGGCCCACCAGGACTGCATTTGGGAGATTGTGCTCTAGGTACTGCCCCTGTACATGGTGTCTGTGCTCAGTGGGGTAAAAGATAGACGTAGTACCATTGCATATGTCCTCGCCACGAAAGGTTTGTCCTTACTATCAATGTGTAGTTGTGGGAAAAATATGTGGGCAGGATTGGCGGTAGTCCCAGCTGGGCTTTGAATCTGTGACCTTCTGTTCTTGCATGTACTGTCTGTGTGCACTGCACCACCATGTAGCCACAGATTGGCTGGATTCCCTGGAACGTCCATGCCTGTGGATCCGGCAGGGCCTGTCTGTTGCAGTGGACTGTGCCAGCCTGCACATGGCTAGGCCTCTGTCTTCTGTGGCTAGCAGCCACTGCCCCCTGCACCACATGTACTCGTCCGCCAACATGCTGGCATGAGCTTCTCTCAGAAAAAGAAGATGACCTGATTGCAATGTGGCAGTACGGGACTGCATTTGGGGGACTTGGCTGTAGGTAATGCCCATTGTTGTGGTGTGTGTGCGGTGTTGGGTAAAATATGGGTGTTTCCCCCATGCTTATGTTCCCTGCAATACAGGCGTGTCTGCGCTATCTTTGTTTAGTGGTGGGTAAAATAAAGGGACTGGGCTGGCAAGTGCCCCAGCTGGGATGTGAACCTCTGGCCCTCTAGTTCTAGAGGTAATGGCTCTGTCCGCTGCACCACACTATGGCCACAGAGACAGTGCAGCCCCTGGAGGTAGTAAACCTGGCAGGATGGAGTCACAAACCCTGCTGTACGCATTTTTACTGTGGGCACATGCACCCTGTCTGGTGACAAACGTGCACATAAACCCCGGAAATGACCACGGCAAATGGGGGACACAATATCACCACGCTGGGCAACAGTGATATTAATGGGCAACCATAGAAGACACTCCCAGGAAAGCGCCAACAAAAAGGAAATGTTTTTGGAAGAGTCTCCGCTCCGTACACCTTTCCAAAAAACATTTCTTTTTGCTGGAGCTTTCCTCGGTGTGTTTGTTGGTTTTGCCCATTACTATAACTGTTCCCCAGCTGACTTCCTATTTTTACAATTTTTGTTGTGGTCCTTTTCTATTTTTATTTCCACTTTTGGGCTGTGCACATGTATCACACTGCTCACGTTTTTCAGGTTTCCCCGGTTTTGCTGTACATTGCTGACGGAAATGGTTTCTCTTCCCTTTAAATGCATTCTACCGCGAGTGATTCACTCGCGCTATTTTTTTTGGAAATTCAGCACCGATAATGTGCGGGGCGCCTCTCCCCTCCCCTTCCCCGCCCATTAACCCCTTCTCTCCGCCCCTCCGGGGCCTTCCTCCGCCCTCCGTTAGCCTTTCCACGCCTCTATCGGACATTTGCGGGCCCGTATTTGTGCAGCACCCGTTACTGTGACGCGCAAGTGTGCGGGGCTTCATCGCACGTCTGCGGGGCGTTTAAGAGCACTTAAGTGCTGCTTTTAGTGCGCTATTTTGCGGCGCGCAAATTAGCGCTTTTTAGTAAACATGCCCCTAAGTTTCCTTTGAAATTTGGCAAGATGCGCCATATTATACTTTAGTAGCACATTCCAAAGAATAGCTGCTCCTACAGAGAACATACAATCCCGTACTTCGTTAAATAACACAAGGTTAAAGGATGGAGTAATCAAGTAACAGTGTTCTGTGATTATAGGGCATGTAGTAGGTGGTAAATTTTTAATGCTACATAATGGAGCTTCATGAGTTAATGCCTTGAAAACCATAACCAGTACTTTGGAAACAATATGCCACTTAATAGCTACCCAGTGCAAATTATAAAGCACAGGTGTTATGTATGCATATAGGTCAAGATCAATGATTCTGCAAGTACTTGTATTTTGGATCACTTGAAGGCAGTGGACAAAATATTCTGAAGTCTCCAGTCAAGACTTTTGCATAATCAAAGTGCAAAATGACTAATGCTTGGATTACTGGATGAAGATTACTAATTGACTGAAAGTGTCTTAATCGCCTAATCATTTGTAGTTTGTACATAGCTGTTCTGAGATAGCTGCAGTTTGAGATCACATTTCTAACTAGGCATCCAGTGTGATACCTAGGTCTTGACCTGAGAAGAAATAGGAATGTCCCAATCATCGACTTTCAAGTGAGTGAGAATAGTAGATGGGATGGTGCAGCTAAAATACATAACTGCAGTTTGACTTATATTGATGCAGCCCAGATAGCAGTGACAGGCGAAACTCGAGTCGACGCTTGTCCAGCTTGCTAGATATCTAGCCTTTGAAGAGAGTGAATTACAGCCTTCTAAGAGATACTGCCGCTAAGCTAAGTGTTTTCTGGTGTTTTTAAATGCATTTAGAAAATTATAAAACACATTTTGGCCTATGAATGATATTTGAGGAAAACGGGTGTTGTTGGCTTGAAGCTTACGGCCTATTTAGCTAACTTTTCTCTTGCACCCCCTTCTGTTTAAGGCCTTTAAATAATATTTGCAGATTTCTCTAGTTGACTACCTCTTATGCGTTTAGGTGTTCTGGAAGTTTGATCATCACCTCCCCTCACTGCTCAGTGTTTTTATTCAGCGATTCCTTTTGTATTCTGTTTGAGTGAGTGAGAGTCCCAGAGGACTTTTTCATGTTTTTGTGACTTATGGTCCATCCAAAGGACAACAATGATGTTAAGTACTAAAAAAGTGAATAAAAATAGATAATAAGTGAAAGGTAAGCAAATAATAAAAATTAAAAATAAACTGTCACATCAATAAAACTCGAGAAACAGCCAAATAAATAATTAAAATTGACTATTGTTGGACAACAAGGCTTGCCACAGAGAGTGTACTTATGTGTTGCACCATGTGAGAATAAGGGTCTTGAAAAAGACCACTTCTAAGTTATGGTCTCAAAGCTGAAAGGGGAAAATAAACAAATAGTAAGATTGTATCGACACTTGTAACAGCATGTGGAAAAATATATAGAACCAGAACAGAGAGGAACAAAAGGGCTTTTGTTGTAAAATGCGTGTGGGAGGATAGAGCACAGAAGGGCAAAGGCAGAGAAATAAGCTACAGTATGTGCGATAAAAACTATACCTATTACATTGATCTAAGCATGACCACTGGAGGGCACAACGTAGAAACCTTACCTAATAAAGTATGGAACTCCGATACAAGACATGTATCATCAACCTCTTTGAAGAGAGCTGTGTGGGAGCGTATCAAGTTTTAAACCCATATTCGCGCCAAAAATACCGTTGATTGACGGATGGGTGCGCATGGCAGGAGTAGTCCTAAGGCACTAATGAATGCAACAAGTGTACTGCAGTGATGATGTATGAAGGCATTTTAAAGAATCTTTTTTTATATACAAGAAATGATCGTAAAAACAATGGGTAAAGACCAAACCATACTTGGAAGCAAATTTGCTTATGTCGTCGTGTGGGTACGTAATAAAAAAGTGCTTATGCCGAAGAACGGCAGAGTGAATGCTGCAATGCTTTATAGTAGATCAGCCAACACTGTACACACAAATCATAGAAAAGGAGGGGGTAGTACTATGGTAGTAATAAAAACAGTAATAACATCAAAAATGGTATTAGGGAGGTCATGAAAATGAAGAACAAAAGAGGATGTGTAAAACCGGACTAGTGTACGTAAAAGCAGAACATAATAAACAGCACAGAGTGGTCAAATAACATAATCAGGAGTATAGTGTTAGAATTAAAAAGTGAAAAATATCATTAGAAATAAAATGTAAAAAAAGTAAAAATGCTGAATAAATGAGACTTAAAAGTATGACTATTTGATATGATAAACCATAAAAAACACATAACGACCTGTGTGTAAGTGGCAGTAAAACCTGAGTGTGAAATGTTGTAAAACAAACTATTAGTGCAAAATGAGCAATAAATAAATAAATAGATAAATGTATATATAATATAATAAAAGGTATAATAAAAAATGTAAAAAACAACTACATTAAATTTGTGTGTCTTAATGTAAAAACCAGTACAAACATAAAGGGGACAGAAGATATTATTCTGTATTAAAATAAAAAACTACATAATCAATTTAAAACTGCCCCTTTATTAAAAAAAAAAGAAAGGAACATGTGGGATTCAAACCCACTACCTATGGTGGCTCAATGCAAGTTTTAACCGGGGTACGGCGGACGCGGCGCTCCTGTCCCCGCTGCACCCCGCCCCCAACCACCTCCTCCCCCCCCCCAATTAACCACATTACAACGCTTTGGGAACAACTGGTCGCAGCTTTATTAACTATATAACATTATCCAATAACAAACTAACAACAACAAAACCTTCATTATTCGAGCTCCGGCAGCGGAACGAACCCTCGCCAGCCGTGTGAATAGCAAGGCGAGTTCCTTCCCGCTTCCACCGTGAACCGGCCCCAGGCTATTCCATCCCCCCCTCTTCCGGCTTCACCATATTATTAGCAAAAGCCCCGATGGGTTCTCCGGGTCGGGGGTACCCCACTCCCGCCCTGCATATTGTCAATGGCTCCGGACCCCGGACACTTCGGGATCCCACCACAGGCACAGGGACCCCCGTCCCTGCACCATCCCCCAAAGCTAAGCTGCGACCAGCTGCCCTTCCCTTCAACACGTACTCCAAAGCCTCTTGCCGATCGTTCAGGAGCAAATCCACCCCCACCAGGGATAAATGTACTCCGTCCTGTCAATATAAACCAGCGCAATTCACCTCGACCCAAGGATGCAAAATCTGCCATCCTCCCTTCTCACACACCCATCAGCCAATTTTCCAATTAATTTTGATCAACCCCCGAGACCACCTCCGGTAGCCCCAGCAATCTGAACAAAATGCTTCACCGATGGGGAGTTCCGAACCCCATCCAATCCAACCTTCCCCTCCACCGGTATCGTAAATCCATACTGAAACCCACTCTCGAGCACCTCCCCATCCCTTCGCCTCCTGTACTGCCTAAGCCAGGGCCTAAGGGCTTCGACCCGTATCAGCATCGGAGCCATGCCCACTAAGTCCCTACTGCTTGGGGACAGGTAGAGGACCACCCGAAGCCCCTTTATGACACACTTGATTGCTGAATGCCCCCCACCACATACAGAACAGCTATGCCGGAACTTGCAATCTGGAAAGGGGCATGATGACTTATTAAACTGCCAACATACGTCCCTGGCTCCTCCGCCGACTGTTCTCTGCGGCGCAGGAGCCCCTCCCGCACAAAAGGGCCACCCCATACCTGCCGTAGTCCCCCTCCCCCTTTTTGTCCACCTCCCCCCCTCGCGCCCCCTCTAGCTGCCATCTGCACCAACCATAAGTTGATATCTTGTGTTCCCCAGGACAACAACTTATACTCCTCCATTTTATCCCGAAAATTCTCATCGTAGTTCAGCCACGCCCAACCCTCATGAGTCTGCGCCGCTTCCAAGATAGAGTCCGCATAAGCTAACAACATCCCAAAGTGCCCCGGGTAATGATGCCCCCAAAACTCTATTTTAAACTAGATAATAGGGGAAAGCCGACAGTCGCCCAAGAGCGGATGATTTGGAAGAATGTATCCTTGAAGGATACTACCAAAAGCAGAGAGGGTCCAAAAAAGAGTAAAGTAGCCCAAATGCCCTCGAGTATGGAGCAGACAGAGCTTAAAGATCCCAAATTACCCATGTCTACCAATAGCCAAATTAATATGAATAAAAAACAGTCTCTAAAATGCTTGTATGCAAATGCTAGAAATCTAAAAAATAAGATGGGACAGTTAGAATATATAGCACTAAATGAGAGGTTAGATATGATTGGAATATCAGAGACATGGTGGAAGGAGGACAACCAGTGGGACACTGTGATACCTGGGTACAAACTATATCGTAATGATAGAGCTGATCAAATTGGTGGAGGGTTTGCGCTCTATGTTAGAGAGGGCATTGAGTCAGACAGGATTAAAGTTTTGCAGGAAACAAAATTTGATGTAGAATCTCTTTGGATTGAAATTCCATGTAAAAAGGGGAAGGCGATGGCAGTGGGGGTGTACTATCGACCACCTGGCCAGAATGAACAAATGGATGATGAAATGCTCAAAGAAATCAAGGAAGCTAACAAATGTTACAGCGCAGTAATAATAATGGGTGATTTCAATTACCCCGGTATTGACTGGGTCAGTGTCACGGCAGGACATGCTAGGGAGATAAAGTTCCTAGATGACATAAATGACTGCTTCTTGGAGCAGCTGGTTCATGAACCGACCAGAGAGGAAGCCATATTAGACCTAGTCCTAAGTGGAACACCAGATCTAGTGCAAGAGATAAGGGTGTTGGGGCCAATTGGCAATAGTGATCATAGCATAATCGCCTTTGACTTAATTAGTGGAGGAGGGACAGTAAGGAAATCCACAGTACTACCGTTTAACTTTCGAAAGGGAGACTATGATAAAATGAGGAAAGTAGTTAAGAAAAAACTAAAAGGAGCAGTTGCAAAGGTTAAAGACTTACATCAAGCTTGGGTGTTGTTGAAAAATACTATCTTGGAAGCCCAGACCAGCTGTCTTCCACGCTTTAAGAAAAGAGGAAGGAAGTCCAAAAAACTGCCAGCATGGTTTAAAGGTGAGGTCAGAGAGGCTGTTGTTGCCAAAAAAGCATCTTTCAGGAAATGGAAAAAAGAGCCAAACGACGAAACCTGGAAACAGCACAAGCACTGGCAGGTCAAATGCAAGGCATTGATAAAGAAGGCAAAGGGAGAATTTAAGAAGAAGCTTGCTACGGAAGCAAAAACACGAAATAAAGATTTTTTCAAGTACATTCGTAGCAAAAAAACTGTGAGAGAGTCGGTTGGACCATTAGATGACAGAGGAGTTAAAGGGGCACTAAGAGGCGACAAGGAGATAGCGGAGAGACTGAATGAATTCTTTGCTTCGGTCTTTACTGAGGAAAATGTAGGGATGTTACCCATGACTGAAGTGGTATTTAAAGGTGCGGAAAAATTGAAGGAAATATCGATACATCGGGAAGATGTATTACAACTATTAGATAAACCGAAGAGTAGCAAATCACCTGGGCCGGATGGTATACATCCAAGGGTGTTGAAAGAACTGAAATATGAGATTGCAGACCTGCTATTAGTAATCTGCAAACTACCATTAAAATCATCTCTAATACCAGAAGATTGGAGGATCGCTAATGTAACACCAATTTTTAAAAAGGGTTCCAGGGGTGATCCGGGAAACTACAGACCGGTGAGCCTCACGTCAGTACCCGGAAAAATGGTAGAAACCATCATAAAGAATAAAATTACTCAGCATGTAGATAGTCATGGCCTAATGGGAGACAGCCAACATGCCTTTAGACAAGGAAGATCTTGTCTAACTAATCTGTTATGTTTTTTTGAAAGTGTGAATAAACAGGTGGACTAAGGTGAGTCGGTTGATATAGTGTAACTGGACTATCAGAAAGCCTTTGACAAGGTCCCTCATCAAAGACTTTTGATGAGGGATAGGAGGCAGTGTACTACTGTGGATCAAGAACTGGTTAAAAGATAGAAAGCAGAGGGTTGGGCTAAATGGCCAATTTTCCCAATGGAGAAAGGTGAATAGTGGTGTACCCCAGGGATCTGTGCTGGGTCCGCTGCTTTTTGACATATTCATAAATGACCTGGAAAGTGGAATGACGAGTGAGGTTATCAAATTTGCAGATGACACAAAACTATTTAAAGTTGTTAAAACCCAAGAGGATTGTGGAAAATTGCAAGAAGATCTTGATAAATTGGAAGACTGGGCATCAAAATGGCAGATGAAATTTAATGTGGAAAAGTGCAAAGTTATGCACCTAGGGAAGAACAACCCAAACTATGGTTACACGATGCAAGGTTCCACATTAGGAACCACCACCCAGGAAAAAGATTTAGGCGTCATTGTGGATAACATGTTAAAACCCTCGGCCCAGTGTGCAGCGGCAGCCAAGAGAGCAAATAGAATGCTAGGTATCATAAGGAGAGGAATGAAAAATAAAACAAAAGATATTATAATGCCTATATACCGTTCCATGGTGAGACCGCACCTTGAATATTGTGTGCAATTCTGGTCGCCGTATCTTAAAAATGATATAGCGTTATTAGAAAAGGTTCAGAGAAGAGCCACCAAAATGGTAAAGGGAATGGAAGGATATTCCTATGAAGAAAGGCTAAAAAGGTTAGGGCTCTTTAACCTGGAAAAAAGACGGCTGAGGGGAGATATGATAGAAGTCTATAAATTAACGAACGGAGTAGAACGGGTAAACGTAGATCAATTGTTTACGTTATCAGAATATAGAAAGACTAGGGGGCATGTAATGAAGCTACAGGGTAAACTATTTAAGACTAATAAAAGAAAATATTTTTTCACTCAACGTGTAATCAAACTCTGGAATTTGTTACCTGAGGATGTAGTAAAGGCTGTTAGTGTAGCTGGGTTTAAAAAAGGTTTGGACAAGTTCCTGGAGGAAAGGTCCATAAACCATTATTAAGAAGGGACCCAGGATATCAATGCTTGACCCAGTACAAGCATTGCGGAACCTGTGTCTTTTGGGGAAACTGCTAGGTACGTATGACCTAGATTGGCCACTGCTGGAAACAGGATACTGGGCTTGATGGACCTTGGTCTGACCCAGTATGGCATATCTTATGTTCTTATGTACTAGCTAGCCGCAAGAATGCTCTAGTCCAATTAATGACATTGCGTGAAACCTTCCGGACCCTCCCTGCCTTCTCATCCTCCTTTCTCTTCCTTTTACTGTCCCCCAATCACTTCCTACCCTCCAAAAGCCTAAAAATGTCTATATAGCGCCTCTTCCGTATCTTCCGACGCAGCTTCCGCGGCACCCCCTCCCATAATTCAGAAAAGGATGCAAGAGTGGGGGCCACACCGCCCGATACGGCTCCCCCACCCCCCCCCCCACGCTACCCCCTGCTCGCTCCCTTTCCTCTGAGCTGGACGAAGATGACGAAAAATCATATGACGAAGACGAAGAGGACCCCGACCTGCGGCGTCGCCTATGGGAATGTTTTCGCTTCTTCTTTGCCTTACCCCCAGCTCCACCTTTCCCTTCCCCTCATTTTCCGGCTCCCCTTGCCCTCCATGTAACTCACCAGCTGCAGCAGTCCTGGGCCTTGACACCCATGTACAGCCATCCTGCGCCAGCAGCCCGCTGTCCGTCAGAAGCACCTCCTCCTGCTCCCCCGTCGTCTCCGCAGCCTGCTCGCTACCTCCGCATTCACTTCGTCCCCTCGGGCTGTACCTCCTCCATGCTGCCCCACCGTAAGCAGCCTTCCAGGCGGCATCTGTGAAGATAATGCAAAGAACACCGAGGGGGAACCTGCCATGACCCAGGGAGGTTGCCAAGCCCCCAACCACTCGGCCCTGGAGGATCCCTGTCTCCCTCCACGCCAATGATCCCAGGCCGCTGGATAATAGCCCCCCGGTATCATAGGCCAGCCCCACTGGCCCCCTACACCTAGCCCTTCCTGACTGGCCTGCCCTACCACTCCCCCCACCGCCCCCTGAGGGGAAGGCCCTAACCCAGCCATCCCCATGTCCTCCCTCCCATCCCATAAGGTTCCCCAAAACCCTGCCACCTCCCCCCACACCTCTGAACTCCTCCGCACCCCTACTGGAGCCCCCGCCCTGCGTACCCTGAGCGCTCCCCCTGCCCCTTAACAGTGCCCTACAGACTCCGTGCCCCCTCTCCTGAGCCTCCTTGCCTGGCCCATCCCCCCACCCCGTGCCCCCCCTTTTTCCCCCCGTCCCCTCCCTGCCCTGGCGTCCCCCCCCCCGCCTAAACCACCCCTATCTGAATGCCCCCTTTTTGCTGCATCGGCCCACTGACCTGCTCCCCTTCCCCCCCTATCCCCCCGGCCCTCACGTGCTGGCATATTCCCACTCCAAATGAAAACAAATCCTCTCTCTCCTTTTTTTTTAAAAATTCCCTAGCACAGCTAAGCCTCCCTCACTTCAGGCTCTAGCAAACCAACTCTTCCTTTCTTAATTGTTTTTTTTTTTTTTTTACTCGCCTGGTCCCCGCTGCTGAACTCCGCCAACCTCAGCAATCCGCAGGCCCAAAAGATTTCCTTTAGCTGCTCCTCCCCCATGCGGCAAGGGCTGACAAACAGATCGGCAGCCTTCTTCTCGCCTGCTGCTCAACGTTCCGCCCACTGTCCCCCTTCCGCCGCCGCAATCGTAGCCTCACCACTGCCAGTCACGGAGCTTCTCAGCACGCCAGCCACCTTCCCGCACTTTCATGGCGACTGCCATCCCGCCGGCTCGCTCCACCCTCGGGCTGCCTCCCGCCTTCCCACCTACTCCCCCATTGGCTCCCGCACTCCTCACTCACCCGCGGGAGCCAATGGGTTTAAATGATGCCACCCAAGCCGCCGGTCTCCCTCTTCCCTCCTCGAGGGCCGGGACCCCGCACCGCGCCACCTCCCCGGTTAATGGCGGCCATCAGGTACATGGCCTCACGGCATTTTTGTTAACCACTGTCCCAAACACCCAAAGCCAATGATACTACTTCCACATTGCCAACCTAACTTGATGGCACATCTCATACACCCAAAAAGGTTATCAGAAAGATCTTGATCACAAAAAATCAATAAAATTATGAGTGGCTGTGCACAGATAAAATTCAAAATGGTAAAACAGGCCAAATAAGATGATCGAAAGTGAGTAAAAAGGGGAATTGTGTGCTTATAAGACAATAAAAATAATAATATGGAACAAATTTTTTACCCTGTTGTTCCAATTTTAAGTTTCCTGTTATAATGTAAGCACACAATTGTCCTCTGAATGTGCAACCTTTGTTATATGTAAACCGCACTGACAACAAATAGCGCGGTATATAAAAGATGTTAAATAAATAAATAAATAAAGCACAACCAAAATCAATGGGGAGCCATGGATGTGTAAAAGAGAATAATAAAAAATATAAAAAACGGACAAATCCAATTTTTGATTCAAGCCTAAAGGTGTGAAAGTATTAAGCTCATAGATGTAGCAGAGTTCTAGTTTCAACAGGGTTCTGTCCAGATGTCCACCACACCAATGTGGTTCAATCACTTTGATGACCAAAAATTGTGTGTCCGAATCGAGATGGCACTTCTCATACTCCCAAGGGGATAATCAGAAGGATCTGATCGGAAAACATCAATAAAATTCTGAATGGCTGTGCACAGATAAAATTTCTAAATGCTAAAATAGACCAAAAAAGATGATCAAAAGTGAGTGAAAAATGAGTAAAAGACCGGGGGGGGGGAGGGGGGGTTATGTGCTTATAAAACAATAATAATAATAAAAACCTAAATGATACAGATAGGAATACTACTGATTATAAAAAAGTAGTCAGAGGAAGACTACAGAGAGGGTACCGTTTACTACTGGCTTGATCCTAATGGGAAACCCAGACCCAGGAGTGAGTCTCATAAATGAAACTATGTTGCCCCTACATCAGGGCCAATCGTAAAAAGTAAGACCAGATTATTTTCACCAGAGCCAGATACAGAGAGGAACACCAAAAGAAGCCGCAACCATACCGATGAGTTTGTAGATTCTTCGGCCTCTCTATTTTCCTCCACCCTTCCACCTTATCAAGAGCCTCATAAATCTCAGGATTTTCAGATGGATACACTTTGGAAGATGGGAGGCAGAGCACACTTTCAACACAATCCACAGAATCTACCAAGATCACCAGATCAGACCAGACACAGATACAAAGAATACCATCCACCCCCCTTTCTCACAGAGGGAGAGGCAGAGGCAAGGGGACACAACTACAGGAAGATTTCGGATGTAGATCCATAGGTGGTATATTTAACCTTTCAAGTTACCAGTTGAATAACATTGAGATTCAAGTTTTAGAGAAAGGTTTATCCTATGTACCATTTACCCAGCGTGACTGCTTTAGTACACATGTAGAGCTGTTTAAGATTTTTAGGAAGCTTAAAGCTATTGATTTTTTTCAAAAACAGGACACACTACCCACGGATACATCAGTGATTAAAAAACCCTCATCCTGGACTCCCCCTGGGAACCAGGATGTTTTAATAAGTGCCTATGAGAGAATAGTACTCAGTAGAGTTCATGATCTTTATTTATCACATCATCATACTTTAAAAAATGTATCCACTCTATAAAGAAGAGCACCTAACACTCTAAAGGACAATAATTCTATCATCATTAAACCGGCTGACAAGGGAGAAGCTCTAGTAATTCAAGATAGAGATGTATATATCAAGGAGGTTTTACGCCAACTCAACTATACTAGTTTTTATACAAAGAGATATGATGACCTGACCCCTTTTTTAAAACAGAAAGTAGACACTCTAATTGGAGAACAGGCAGGATATCTCACACGAAAAGAGATCGATTTCCTCACGGTTAAACATCCAGTTACTCCCACAATATATACATTACCCAAAATCCACAAGTCCCTAGACAAGTCCCTCGACAATCCCCCAGGACGTCCTATTGTTTCTGCAATTGGTTCCCTCTTGGAACCTCTTTCAAAGTTCTTAGACATAGTTTTGAGACCATTTGTAGTTAAAATAGAATCCTATGTCCGGGATTCCTCCCATATTATCAAAATTTTGAGTAATTTCCAAGGTTACCATGAACATCTTATTTTAGCCACTCTAGATATAACCTCCCTCTATACAAACATTCCACAAAAAGCTGCACTAGATGTTATTGAGGACACTTTTTTTCAGAGAGAGCGCCCTGTACGTATCCCTTCATTTTTCCTCACTCAAATGGCCAGCCTTGCCATGACTGAGAATTTTTTCTGCTTCAGAGGAGTCTTCTATAAACAAATCAAGGGGGTAGCCATGGGGTCCTCAATGGCTCCTGATGTGGCCGATCTCTATGTCGCCAATTTTGAGAAGTTGTTTTTGACACATCACCCATTCAATTGAGACTTTGGAAACGCTACATAGATGACGTTTTAATCATCTGGGACGTTACGGAAGTATCACTTTTTGAGTTTTTTGCATGGTTAAACACACTAGATGAAAATTTACAATTTGAAGGTTTGTTCAGCACTTGTAAGATTTCCTACTTGGACATTCTCATTAAGAAAACCACCAATGGATTTATCACAGATCTCTTTTGTAAGCCGACTGATAGAAATACTCTCCCGAAGTTTGACAGCTTTCAGAACAAATTTCTCAAGAGGAATTTACCCGTCAGCCAGTTCCTTAGGATACGACGGCTGTGCACCAGCTCACAAGATTTCGAACACCATGCTGAAGATATGAAGTATAGGTTTTTGTAACGTGGCTATCCAGTGGAATGTGTCCAAAGGGCATACAATAGAGCTAAAAACATGAATAGGGACTCTTTACTTGCCATTAAAGATCACTCACCATCTGATAAATTAGTGTGTGCCCTCAAGTTTTCCAATTTGTCACACAATATTGTTAACATTCTGAAACAGGAATGGCATTTACTTTCCTCATTACCAGCCTTTGCTTTGAAACAATTGACCATCTCTTTTAAGCGCAATCGCAATCTTGCAAATATTTTGGTACCGTCCACTCTGTCTAAACCTAGGACCATTTCAAAGGTGAAGGGACACTTTAAATGTGGGAAATGTTCTGTGTGCCCGCATGTTCTAGTTACTAAACGTTTTTTTGAACATGGTGATTTTAAGACTTATCTGCACCATTTTTCCAATTGCAATACACCCAATGTGGTATATATCATACGTTGCCCTTGTGACATGCTCTACATTGGGAAAACAAGGAGACCTGTTAAGACACGCATCATTGAGCACAGGAGCTGTATATTAAGGCAGATACAGAAAAAAACCTTTGGTCTCCCATTGGATGGAAAAAAGCCATCTTGTCTCGGACATACAATTTTTGGTCATCAAGGCGATTGAACCACATTGGCGCGGTGGAGATCTGGACTGAACCCTGTTGAAACTAGAACATCATTACATCTATGAGCTTAATACTCTTACACCTTCAGGCCTGAATCAAGAAGTGGATTTGTCCATTTTTTTAAATAATTTTTTCTATAATTCTCCTTTACACTAGACATGGCTTCCCATGGATCTTAGTTTTGATTGATTTTTTTATCTGTTTCATTTAGGTTTTTATTATTATTATTATTATTATTATCATCATCATTTTTTTTATTGTTTTATAAGCACATAACCCCCCTCTTTTACTCATTTTTCACTCACTTTTGATCATCTTGTTTGGTCTATTTTACCATTTAGAAATTTTATCTGTGCACAGCCATTCACAATTTTATTGATGTTTTGGGATCAAATCCTTCTGATTATCCCATTTGGAGTATGAGAAGTGCCATCTCAATTCGGACACACAATTTTTGGTCATCAATGCGACTGAACCACACTGGTGCAGTGGACATCTGGACAGAACCCTGTTGAAACTAGAACTACGCTACATCTATGAGCTTAATACTTTCACACCTTTAGGCTTGAATCAAGAATTTGATTTGTCCGTTTTTTATATTTTTTATTATTCTCTTTTACACCAGCCATGGCTCCCCATTGATTTTGGTTGTGTTTTATTTGTTCCATATTATTATTTTTAATTATTACTATTTCTATTGTCTTATAAGCACACAATCCCCCTTTTACTCACTTTCAATCATCTTATTCGGCCTATTTTGCCATATTGGATTTTATCTGTGCAAAGCCACTCACAATTTTATTGATGTTTTGTGATCAAGATCTTTCTGATAACCTTTATGGGTGTATGAGATGTGCCATCAAGTTAGGTTGGCAATGTGGAAGAGTATCATTGGCTTTGGGTGTTTGGGACAGTGGTTAAAAACTTGCGTTGAACCACCATAGGTTGTGGGTTTGAATCCCACGTGTTCCTTTCTTTTTTTTTTTTTTAAAAAGGGGTAGTTTTAATTTGATTATGAAGTTTTTTATTTTAATACAGAATATCATCTTCTGTCCCCTTTATGTCTGTACTGGATTTTACATTAAGACACACTCATTTAATGTAGTTTTTTACATTTTTTATTATACTTTTTATTATATTATATATACTCATTCATCTATTTATTCTCATTTTGCACTAATAGTTTGTTTTACATTTCACACTCAGGTTTTCCTGCCTCTTACACACAGGTTATGTGTTTTTTATGGTTTATCATATCAAACAGTCATACTTTTAAGTCTCATTTATTCAGTGTTTTTACTTTTTTTACTTTTTTACATTTTATTTCTAATGATATTTTTCTCATTTTAATTCTAACACTATACTTATGTTATTTGACCACTCTGTGCTGTTTATTAAGTTCTGCTTTTACATACACTAGTCCGGTTTTACACATCCTCTTTTGTTCTTCATTTTCATGACCTCCCTTATACCATTTTTGACGTTATTACTGTTTTTATTACTACCATAGTACTTCCCCTTCCTTTTGTATGACTTGTGTGTACAGTTTTGGCTGATCTACTATAACCCATTGCAGCACTCACTCTGCCGTTCTTCGGCATAAGCACTTTTTTATTACGTACCCAAACGACGACATAAGCAAATTTGCTTCCAAGTATGGTTTGGTCTTTACCCATTGTTTTTACGATCATTTCTTGTATATAAAAAAAGATTCTTTAAAATGCCTTCATACATCATCACTGCAGTACACTTGTTGCATTCATTAGTGCCTTAGGACTACTCCTGCCATGTGCGCCCATCCGTCAATCAACGGTATTTTTGGCGCGAATATGGGTTTAAAACTTGATACGCTCCCACACAGCTCTCTTCAAAGAGGTTGATACTACATGTCTTGTATCGGAGTTCCATACTTTATTAGGTAAGGTTTCTACATTGTGCCCTCCAGTGGTCATGCTTAGATCAATGTAATAGGTATAGTTTTTATCGCACATACTGTAGCTTATTTCTCTGCCTTTGCCCTTCTGTGCTCTGTCCTCCCACACGCATTTTACAACAAAAGCCCTTTTGTTCCTCTCTGTTCTGGTTCTATATATTTTTCCACATGCTGTTACAGTGTCGATACAATCTTACTATTTGTTTATCTTCCCCTTTCAGCTTTGAGATCATAACTTAGAAGTGGTCTTTTTCAAGACCCTTATTCTCACATGGTGCAACACATAAGTACACTCTCTGTGGCAAGCCTTGTTGTCCAACAATAGTCAATTTTAATTATTTATTTGGCTGTTTCTCGAGTTTTATTGATGTGACAGTTTATTTTTAATTTTTATTATTTACTTACCTTTCACTTATTATCTATTTTTATTCGCTTTTTTAGTACTTAACATCATTGTTGTCCTTTGGATGGACTATTTATGTGCACACATATTCATATATAATGTTCTTTATACTTTTTATTTTTATTTCATGTTTTAACATTAGTCATGTTATTTATGTATTTCCAATACTGATTTTAATTAGCCAATACCACTATCTATAATTGTTTTTAATTTTTTTTAGATGCATACCCCCCCCCCCCATGAAGGCTTAACACCGAAACACCTTTTACTCAATAACCTTTAGCACCTGAGACCTTTTCTCTAGCCTTTGCCCATTTTGTGCTCCTAGGAGTGAGATCAAGGCAGATCCCTAGGGAACTCCAGTCCAGAGTGCAAACCAGGATGAATATTTATCAGCGACCCTAATCTGTGCATTACGATCCATTGAGAAACCTGCAGTTACAATCTCCTTCAGCTGCTGCAATAAAATGTCAAATTAACTGTGTCAAAGGCTGCTGAAATATCCAAAAGAACTAAACCAACACCCTGCCCTTCCAAGTCCTTGAAGAAAGCATTCCATGGATGACAACAACAGGTTTTGGTCCCATGATGGGGCTGAAATCAAAACTGAAGACCCTGAATCTCCACAAACTCTTGTAACTGGGTCAGGGCTACTTTTCAAATACCTTGGACAAGAATGACAAAGAGGACACCGGACAGCAGTTAATAGGGTCTGACTTGTCTAAGGAAGATGCTTTAAGACAGGGGTCTCAAACTCAAATTGCTTTGAGGGCCAAATGAGGACTTGTAAAGTAACCCGGGGGCCGCATAAGACGCGGGGCCTCATTTGCATAAGGGCCTCATTTGCATAAATATTTGCATAATGTTACCATACACTAACTTTTAGTAAACATGCCTCTTTAATGAGTATGGATAAAGAAAGACTAAAAGATTTAGAAACAAGAAGACAATAATTAAACTGGGAACCCCAAAAGCCAAACTTGGAATGTACAACAACACTGTAGAAATAAAACTATAAATTAATTTCCTCTTGTACTAAACAAAGCGCAAACATTAATGATGCACATTTCCCAGAGCTGACATATTCCAGTTAATAAATTCAAAATAAAGAGATATTTTTCTACCTTTTGTGCATTTTTTTCAGTTGCAATTGTTCCAGCCACTTTCTTCTGGTTTCTTCATGTCTTCTGCTAACTCTCCATCGTCTGCTGTCCATTTGCCCTTTCTTCTCTCCTAGTTTTTTTCCATTCTCTCTCTACATCTGCTTTAACATACTAATCTTTCTCCTTTTTCTCTTTCTTCATTCCTATTTCATCCACTCAAATTTTACCCCTCCATCCTCAATCCCCAGTTACTCTCCCAATACCTGGCCAATTGTAGATTTGTCTTCTCTCCCAGACAAAATATTTTTCCCCTCTCCATTTCACTTTCCCAGCTCCATCCCATTCTAATCCTCCCCCAACATCAGCTCCCTTCTAGTTCCAGCCCCACCCAGCATCCGCTCCCTTCTAGTCCCCCCATCAGTCCATTTCCAGTCCTATCCTAGCCTCACCATCAGCCCATTTCCAATCCTAGCCCCCCATCAGCCCATTTCCAATCCTAGCTCCCTCCCCTCACAGCCCATTTCCATTCCAAGCCCCCCTCCCCATCAGCCATTTGCAGTTCAAGCCCCCCTTCCACTCAGCCCATTTCCAGTCCTAGCAACCCCCCCCCAGCCCATTACCAGTCCTAGACCCCCCATAGCCCATTACCAGTCCTAACCTCCCCATAGCGCACTTCCAGTTTTACCCCCCATCACCCCATTTTCAGTCTTACCCCCCCATAGCCCATTACCAGTCATAACCCCCCTGCCAATAGCCCACTTCCAGCCCTAACCCCCATTACCCCATTTCAGTCAGCCCCTCCATAGCTCATTACCAGTCCTAACTCCCCCCATCAGCCCACCTCCAGTCCTTCCTAACCCCCACCTGCCCATTTCCAGTCCTAGCCCCCACCATAGCCCATTACCAGTCATAACCCCCCTGCCAATAGCCCATCTCCAGTCATAACCCCCCCCCTGCCAATAGCCCATCTCCAGTCATAACCCCCCCCTGCCAATAGCCCATTTCCAGTCATACCCCCCCTGCCAATAGCCCATCTCCAGTCATACCCCCCCTGCCAATAGCCCATTTCCAGTCATAACCCCCCTGCCAATAGCCCATCTCCAGTCATAACCCCCCCTGCCACTAGCCCATCTCCAGTCAGAACCCCCCCCTGCCAAGAGCCCATCGCCCGTCATACCCCCCCCTGCCAATAGCCCATTTCCAGTCATACCCCCCCCCTGCCAATAGCCCATTTCCAGTCCTACACCCCCCCCCCCAGGTAAATTAAAAAAAAACCTGGCTTCTGCTGCTGCAGCAGAAAATCAGCTATCCCGCGGCCCCTTCCCCTCTGCGCGGAGAGCCCTGAGTGTGCTTCATCTGCGGCGTGCTTTTTAAGCCGCGAAGAGAGTATTTCCCTCTCGCGCGGCTTAAACCTAGTCACTTTTCAAGCCTCGCGAGAGGGAAATACTCTCTTCGCGGCTTGAAAAGCACCCACTGATGGAGCACTCTCGGGGATCTCCGGGCAGAGAGGAAGGGGCCGCAGGACAGCTGATTTTGCTGCTTGAGCAGCAGAAGCCAGTTTTTTTTTTTTTTTAAATTGACCGTCGATTCTGCCGTTGCCACGGCGGCAACGGCAGCAGCAGCAGAAGCCGTCGCGGGCCGCACAACGTTCTCTCGCGGGCCGCATGCGGCCCGCGGGCCGTGTGTTTGAGACCCCTGCTTTAAGATGAGATAAAAGCTAGTTTCCTTCAATGCACTACAGAAAATTCCCTCTTTAAAAGATTCAACACAATTTTCCAAACTATATTTCTTAACTCATTAGATAACATATTGAACAACTTTATTAGACATTTATCCAGAGAACTAAAGGTATCATTAAGTGAAGTAATAGCCGTCTTAACTTGCTCTATAGAGACTTGGTCAAATTTTTCCCATAGAATGCCCATCTGGGAACTAATTAACATTGTTTAGCAGGTAGAAAATGAGCACTGATTTGATCTGTCTTACCCTGAAAATTGTGTGCAAACTGCTGAGGGTCAGTCAGGTTAGGTATACCTGATTTATCTTGCTGGCAAAGTAATTTCTTCAATACTGGAAAAAGACAAGTCAGCTGGTGCAAATTCATATAGACTATCTAAAGTCACTGCCTGCAGGGCAAAGTCCAAGATCAGATGGACAATTATTACCTCTATCTTCCTTTACCCTGTGAGATCTATTCAATTATTTATATGAACCAGATTTATTCCCTGGTAATCTGCTGCTACTATCACCTTCTTTCATAAAAACGATGATTTCTTCATTGGCAGCTATACTGGTCCATTTCATTATTAAATGCAAGTGCCAGTCAAGATTTTTCAGCATGCAATCAAACACATAGTTCTGCTAATTATGAACTCAAGCCAGACTGACTTTGTTAAAGAAAGGTCTCTGACCAATAATACTCATAGAAGGAGATGAATTAGCTTTATTCATTTGGGTAAAATAAACAAGTTGAAAAGTACATACTCAGAATATGACATAATGGGGCGTTTCTCCTTTCCTCCATTCACCGACTCAGGCATGTCTGTATCGGGGCTGTGTTGTGTGTGATGGGAGTGGGTGTCATGTGGTGTTATTTGTGTATGCATGTCATGGAGGATGTCATGTGGTGTATTTATGCATGTGTCCTGGGGGGGGTATATGCTGTATTTTCATGTCTATCTGCGTGTAGGTCCTGTGTACATTTTGGTGATGTGTGTTGAGGGCTTGTTATTTATGTGTGTCAAAGAGGGTGTGTTGGGTGTTTGATGGTAGAGTTGTATGTACGTGTCATAGTGATGTCACAAGGGGTGTGTGTGTCATAAGTGATGTCAGAGTTTTTGTGTGTGAGTATGCGATGGAGGAATGATTGTTATAGGGCGTCAGAGGGTGTCAAGGGGTGTTAGGGAGGTGCGAGTGTGTGTCATGTGGGGGGCTGGGTAGTGTGCATTGTTGTGTCATAGTAGATGCTGGGTGGTACGTTTGTGGAAATGCAGGCTTCTCTGTCCCCCTACTCTCACTCCCTCTACCTCCCACTCTCTTGCACTATTTCTTCTCTCTTTCTTGCACCACTCTTCCTCCTTCACCGCCACCCATCCATGTACTCTGCTTTCCCGCCTTTCCTTGACCCCACACCCTTCTTCTGTCTCCCACTACTTACATTCTCCGTTTCCATTTTCACTCTCCGCTCTTCCTCCTTCACCGCCACCCATCCACGTACTCTGCTTTCCCTCCTTTCCTTGACCCCACACCCTTCTTCTGTCTCTCACTACTTACATTCTCCGTTTCCATTTTCACTCTCCGCTCTTCCTCCTTCACCGCCACCCATCCACGTACTCTGCTTTCCCTCCTTTCCTTGACCCCACACCCTTCTTCTGTCTCCCACTACTTACATTCTCCGTTTCCATTTTCACTCTCCGCTCTTCCTTCTCTCTGTACCTTTTGCTCTCTTTTCTCTCTCTAACCCCACACCTATACTTATGCTCTTGCTCCTGTTCAGCCCCACTCTTGTAACCCCTTTCCTATCAATTCCATTCTTCATCTATAACCCCACCCTTCACTCCTCCCATCTATTCCCTTCTTTATCACAAACTCCGTCACCTTAGCTCTTCCAACTTCCTCGCTAACCCCACACTTACAAATGTTGTTCCTGCTAGAATCCTGGACATAATCAAACATTTTGCACTTTTTTGTGATATTTCTTTCTGTATTATATTCAGTATCACTCAGAAACACTGGGCTCAATATTCAACTGGGCAGCACTAAGCACTATGCCCGCTGATCCCCTAACCCCGGTTATTCACTACCGCAACAACGGAAGTGAATATCCGGGTCTGGCCGCGCTGCCCGGAAGCCGCCAAGGCTAACCGTGCAGCATTGATAATAGATGTTGCATGATTAGTCTCAGCACCTATAAGATATCGGTGCTGCACGGTTAGCACCGATCCCTGCCTCTGCTCCGCCCCAGAGCATCTCCAGCATGCCCCGATGCTAGCCGGCTCACGTTGGGGCATGTAGGGGACTTAGTTGGGATATTTGACGGCACTACCCATGCATGTGCCGTCAAATATCCAGTTAGCAGACATTTACACAGATGTTAACCATGGAAATGCCCTTTTGAGTATCGGGCCAATTATGCCTTGATATTTTGACAAAGCAAGCAGAATTTTGCATAATTCAACCTTTTGACACAGAATTTTGAATTGTGTGTGCAGAATTTCAGCAGGAGTAAAGTGTTAAGTTGCCAAATTGTCCCCATTGATTTCTCCCCCATGTAGATTTGTAAAATGGCTCTTCTGGCTCTATGTGTCAGCGCATACACATGCACCTTCTTACGTGTATTTTACAAAAGGCTCCACGTTTGGCAAAGCCTTTTCTAAAATACTGCCGGAATGGTGTACATCACATACTATCTAAAATGTGCCTTCATGTCTACTATATGCCAGTTACTGAGTTTCATCTAAAATAAGTCCACAAGATTTTGCACTGGAATAAAAATACCTTTGGAACACTGCATAAGTACCGGAGCACCTCTCCAATGTATTGTATGACAGTCACATTGTATTTTCTGCAGTCATCCCAAAACTGACTGGCTGAAAACCTCTGACGCAAAACACAAGTAGCACCTATTGGTAAAGGGAGAAATTTAATTAGGAGAGATTCATCTTCAGTAACAGCTGTTTTAGTGAATTTAATGGCAAAATCAACCACTTTTTAGAGGTTGTTTACTAATGCTTAGTATGTGCTGCTCAGGGCTGGCACAAGGGTATTGGCCGTCGTAAGTGAGCCTTCAGCCATTGCCACTCCAACCTCCCCCCAGTAAAACTTCAGCCATTTTTGACTCGCTGCCCAAACCTTCCAGGAGCAGCTCCTTTCTTTCTGCTATTTCTGAATGTCGGCACTGAAAGGTAATGAAGCCACTGTAGAGCCTCGCGTTCAAGCACATTGCAAGTCCCGCCAACCCTGTCCCCTTTGCCATGCACTTCCTGCTTCCGTGAGGGTGGGACTGGCAGGAGTATTGAGCATGTTTGAATGCGAGGCTCTGTGATGGCTTCATTTACCCATTCAATGCCGATATTTAGAAACAGCAGGAAGGGAGCCGCTCCTGAAAAAAACCTACCCACATTGAGCGGAGACATTCCTGAGTCAGGATCATGGCAGGATTTTAAGCAACATAGATATCTCTGTATTTTCAAAAATATACCTGTCTAGCTTTGAAAAACAAGGTGCAGATGTCTGCGGATACCTCTTTCTTGTGCAATTTACAAAGTAACAGTATGAGGCCTATTCTCTAATGGACGTCCTGCCTGGTTGCATCCCTTCAGAATCGGGTCTACTGGCTTGTACATGCAGGCTGGCCCTGATTCTGAAGTGCCGCACGTCCAGCTACATCCATGTCGAAAGCCACCTGCCTCCATAATGGAGCCCCAGTGCCATGGCGTCTCATTACAGAGCCATGACTGCTGGCCACCGCTGAGAATGTCCTTTCCCTGCAGCCAGGCCACTGATCTAGCCTCTCATGGCCAGGGTCCAGCTGTGGGGAAGCTCCTGCACGCCTCTCTACTGTCCCCGGTGGCCGCCACTGCAATCCTGCATCCAGGGGGACTTATTCTGAGGTGGAATAAGTCTCCCGTCTAGCTGGCATACTCCGAACGTAAAGGGCCGACCTCAGAAATGGTGCTGTACATCCAGGGTGACAGCCTGCCCACGCACCACCCCCTCCGGCCCCCGTCTACAGCTCCCCGGACAATCTGCTATCTGTACAGGGAGCCTTGCAGAGGGACGGAAGGGGGATAAATAGCAGGGATGTTTGTCAAGGCAGGGCGTACATCTCCGCTATTCGTGGCTCGGAATGACCCCCTCTTTGCATATTCTCTTTGAAAACTGGTACAAAATCTAAAGGGAAAAAGTAATTTTTGATTTTACTACTACATGCGAGCAGAATGAGAACCGCTTCCTAAACAGATGGAAGAAACATTTCCCTAAAATTCATAAAGAACAGTTATTAGGATACATTTAGAATTGAATTCTGTGTCCAAATGTAAAATAGAACAATTTTTCAGATCAGTAAAACATAATGTCCCCCCTGCCCCCCCAAAAGAAAATCATAACAGAAGGTGAACTATCTGTTAATTAATGTGGCATTTCTAATCCGTTTTAAACATTTTGTATTTTCCATTTACCGAGATCATGCAGACGGACTTGATGATGAGCATTTCCGCATAAGCAGTGCTGAAATGTAGTCATAGTGCTCAAACCTGGCCCAATCCATTTCTATGGGAGAAGCAGTTCCAGTTTCTGCAGCACTGAAACTCTGATACATTGTAACACAGCAGTTAGGAAACTACTCATTTCAAACTGCCTCGCTCCTGTTCTCTACTCTCCAAATCTAAACGAAACAAGCAACCACACCAGCAAACAGCAGCACTGGATACAACGAGCAGGGTGATGAAACCACTGTGGAAGTGTTTAAAAACCTTTATTAAAATGTCCCAGGGTCCTTCCCTGTGTGCACTCCTTGGGGAATGTTTACTAAATTGTGGTAATGTCACTCGCATTAGGTTCCGCGGTAAAGGTGGTTAGCCCATATAAAGGCATGGGTGGTGCATCATTACAGCAAGCCGTATCAGCTAATGCACATTACAAGGCACCTTAAACTAACACGCGTTACAAGGCGCCTTATAAGACACCTTACAAGGCACATTACAAGGTGCCTTGTAAGGTGCCTTATAAGGTGCCTTGTAAGGATGCCTTGTAAGGTGCCTCGTAAGGTGCCCATTAGGCGCCCTATAGGGCTCCTTAGGCTAAGCGCCATATTAGGCACCCCTGGACAAAGCACCGTATAAGGCACCCTGGGCTATGGAATCATAGGTTAAGGTGGCCTAACAAGGTTATGGTGCCCTAGGTTAGTGTGCCATAAGGGCTGCAAGGTGCCTCAGGATGACATGCATGACCTGTGAGGAACAGACAGATATAGCCCTAACACTAGATAGAGCACTCAGGAAAGGCAATGAACAGGTGAGTGAAGGAGGGAGAAGTGGGAGCCGTTGGATCTGCGATATCTGCGTGTAGCCCATGTGGCTGCCAGTACTGATGACAAACATGGTGGGGGCAGCTGTACCACAGCACAGGTTGTTGGCAATGTAAAGTACTGGAAAGACAGTTGGTGGCAGATGATGGGAATACGTGTCCCCCAGTGGAGGCGGAGGTGGCAGGATAGTTACAATGATGGGTGGACAGAGGAGTGGTGGTGCCATGCAGATCAGGCACAGGCGAGGCAAGCATGAAGAGGCGCAATGCAGGAAAGGGTAGCAGTGCAGGACATGGGATGGCAGCCTGCACAGGCAGACAGACACAGATAGATGGACTGAGGGAATGTTGGAAATTGTTGCGAGGGTATTATGGGCTGGCAGCACAGATCTGCAAAAATATGACTGTTACTGGCATGCACACTATTTGAGTAGGACAGGTAGGAGAGGAGGGAACAATGAGGAATTGAACCCATGAACACTGCAGAGAATGGCATTGTATTAACCAGTAGGCTATACCTCTGTGGTGTATGTCACAGCAATGGCTGGGTATAGAAGGACTGCAGGTCACCGCACAAACTGTCTGCTCTGAGTGCCAGGATAGGGTAACCCCACCAGTAACCATGATGCAATGCACATGCTGAATAGCAGTCAACAGCTGATCACCAAATGAGGTCTGCAACTCTCCGGTACCTCAGCTTGGAAAGATGAACCGACAGTGCGTGATACTGGCACAGAGTAGCTACAGATCATGCCATTGTGTAGCTTCTGTGTTCACTCTGAGGGATAGGATGGGTGCCCAGCACTAGGTCCGCAGTACATGTGGTGCTAGGGATAGGTCCTGCTGTACATCCCCATCACTACCAGTGTGTGACAGGTGTTCTTTGCAGTTCAGCCGAAGGTAATTCGGTGTCCATCTGTATCCTGCAGTCACATGTGGCCCTCTGGGACCAGACACCACCCAGTTTAGTGTGTACCCCGTGTTAGGGTCTGGCTGACATGGGCACATGTTTTCAGGGCAGAGGGGTTTCTAGATTTGCATGAGGTTTGTGTAGCAGTGCCTTTATAGGTCACAGTGGTATACACTACATACCCCAAAGGGCCCACATCACCCTTTTTGTAGGTAAGGGACAGGTGCCCCAGCCCCGGTGAAGCAACCTCCATCCTGCTGGTATAAGACAGCCCTCCAGAGTTGGTGGGCCAGAGCCATACCTGTGACTGGGGCAGACCGGCAGCAATGCTAGGGTTAGGTCTGGAAAACCCCAACTGCCTCACACCACTTTCTGCCAGTCACCAGCAGACAGCACCTTATAGACATTCCAACCATGCACAGTCTAACTGCAGACAGTCCACTACCCAGTCCATAGTGCATGCACCAAACAGGCATCTCAGTGATTGGGGCCCCAGCACTGGGAACACAAAAATAGCACTGGAGGCAGATAGTGTACAGCGCTATGTGGGAACCTAGACATGCCATGGTCACTGCTCGGTCAGAGTGAGTGTCCTCCCAGCATGCCATGCTGTGGCCACCCTGTCCATGCAGGCGGTGGTCAGGCACTACAGTGTCCCAGCCATTGCCCCACACCCTGTGAAGATGCATCCTGGCCAATCCGCCCTGTCCGGGCCATACCCACAATACCTTGCTCCCCATTATGCACATATTCAGGCTAACGCTGGTAACAGTGGGACATTTTTTGCCCAGTGAGGGGTGGGCAGCCACAGAACAACAGATAGATACACACACACACACTCCTATTGCAGCATTGTGCAAAGATAGGGGAGGTTGGCAACCCTGCCCGCCACACTGGTCCTGATCACAGTGCCGACATTGCTAAACTGTGCAGGGGGTAGTAGTAGTAGTGCTCTGGTGATAACTGCAGCTCAATGCTGGGGCCAACAGCCTGACTCTCCATACAGCTTTGGATTGTGGAGCCTGTGTGAGTGTTTGTACCCCTGTTCGCCGCTGCTTTGGGCTTTGCACATATTGCTATTGTATCTGCATTGTAGGGTAAAACATAGGGACATGCTCTGCAGGAACCACAGCTGGGACTTGAACCTGTGACCCTCTGCTTCTGGACACACTGGCTGGGTGTACTGCACCACACTGTTGAACAGATGCATGGTAGTCCCTGGAGCTACCTGTACTTTTCCTCTGCCAGACCTTTTATGTTGCACTGCACACCACGTACTGGTACAGGGCATGCCCTAGGTCCACTGCAGGCAGGTGCCACTGTCCCCTCCAGCACGGGCACACACCTCCCCTGCCATGCTGACATAACCAGGGAGTGGGGTCTGGGGCAGGGGGCATACATGAGCATCCTCACATCCCCCCCATCACTGCCTACCAATAGTATATACCTTCCGCTTGGGGGAGGGTTGGCTGGGGGGATGTCAGGTCAGTGCCCTGGCAACTGTTAGCTCGGGTGGACCAGGTAGATGTAGGTGGATTGTGTTTGGCCTTTGTCAGCTGCTGTCTTGCTGATTTCCGGTTTCTATGTTCCTATGTGCCACCTAGGTGCCCGCCTAGTCCACCCTGTGCCCCAGCTGCCCCCGCTATATGTCCTGCCTGCAGCCTCCTATGCCCCATTTGCACCATCGCCATAGTGGCCTTTCATACTTGGGCACTATGCTGTTGCTGCAAATGGAGCACTACTATAATGTTTCTTGGGCTCCCTGCCTATGCTGTACATTGCTGACACTTAAATGGTTTCTCTCTCCTGCAAATGTGCCTCTAACGGCAGGTTTTCATTCGCGGTAGGATTCAGCCCTTCAGTTCAGCGCGTTAGTGCGCAGGGAGCCTCTCCCCGCCCACTGACCCCTTCTCTCTGCCCTCTCTCCACCCTCTGCGGTGTTTACCACGGCCAGGAACGCTAACGCTCATTAGGTAACGTTAACGCGCGTTAACGTTACCTAACGAGCATTAACGTAGCCGCTGCTACGTTACCGCAGTTTAGTAAACATACCCCCTGTTTATTTTTATGCTTATGTTACTTTCTATGGATTTTAGGGTTGTACTTCTCTTTGTTTTTTAACCATTATTTTTAGTCAGCATGCCTTTATTTTTATGTTTTACTTCAGAACGATGTGTTTTTATGTTTTTAACTAAGGTCCCAATCCCTTCATGGAGGCTCTGTTCTGCAGAAACACAATCCGTGTAGGGAGGGATCCTGGGATTATCTAATAAAGGTTTTTAAACACTTCCATGGTAGTTTCATCACCCTGCGCTTTGTATCCAGCTCTACTCTCCAAATTACAGACATACACAGCAGCAACACTGATACACACATATACATACACAAACCACAACACACAAACATATACACATACAACTCTCAGACAGTGTAATGTATAACAAGGCCTTTTTCAAAGCTGGACAGAGTAAAGCCAATTTAAGTCCAGTAGGATTCTAGCCCCGAGGTTATAGCTAACTGACCACATGGAACATCCTCTCGCACTATACCCTTACCAATCTGGCTTCCTGCTCTCCATAGTACAGACACTATTGTCACCTTTATCTTCAACAATCTCCACTGTATCCTTATCCAGGAAATGTTCACATTGACCATTTCACTTGACCTTATAGCTGCATTCGACCTGGTGATCCATAACCTTCTACTCTCTCGATTGTTTAATATTGGCCTCTGTGATAATGTTCTTGCCTGGTTTTCCTCCTTCCTCTCCAACAGGACTTATCAAAAGTCCCCAACTAAAATGTGCTCCTGCCTTCAAATTATATGCACCATCTATCTGGAACACACTTCCAGACTCAATCCGTAATATCGCGGACCTCCACACCTTCTGCAAACACCTAAAAACTCAACTATTCACAGAACACTCTGGCACCTCTACCTAACCTCCCACCCCCAATTCCTTCTCCTAAGTGCAATTATTTCCCCCTGTGCTCAGACCCCTTTACCTTTACATTACCCTTTTACCTCTACATTATACTTATTCAGACTGCCCTTCCTCCAATGGATGTAACAAACAACCCATGTATATAGGTTAATTGTGTATAAGTTAATTGTTCTATGTAATCTCCGATAACCTTTATTCTATGTAAACCACTTTGTTAGTTTTCAATTGGAGCACCAGAATCAGAATGGGGGGAGGGAGGGGGTGTAATGCGTCAGGTGAAAAAGCAGGTTTGGGTGCGGCGAGATCTGTCTTTACCACCAGGGTGGAGGGTTTTTTTCTCAATGTGGGTAAAGGGGGTAGAGGTGGTATTCTTTCTCTTTATTGCCTGTCCAAGGTGTCCTGAGAGGTATGGGAGGTGTTAGTGGAGAAGATTCTGGTTAAGGTTACAGGCAAGTGGGATGTGCTCGAACTGGGAGATTTCAACGCATATGTTAATGTGCTTGGGGATGAGAAGGCAACATTTTTGCTTTCTTCACTGGCTGGGGAAGGGGGGGGGGTGTTGCATCAGGTGTTGCAGGGTACCACCCACTGACCCACCGCGGGGGGGGGTGTACACTGGATTTGATATTTGTCTTGCAGTGCATGCTGGATAGGGATGGGGGTCTAGGCGACTTGGTTATTACCAGTCCCCTAGTCGAATCATTTCCTGGAACAGTTTCAGTGTTGTTGGCAGAGTTCAGTTCAGAGGGGGGAGAGGAAGTGAGGGCTGTTAGGAAAGACGTTTGAGGTCCAGTGGGCCTTGACCATTGGGAGGAATTGGCTTGTGAGTGATGCGGCCATGATGGGATGGCTGAAATCATAGTCCAGGTGGAGGACTGGCATCGGGCAGTGGCAGAGGCCCTGGAGGAGATGGCTCTTCTGCGCTGGGTTCAGTGGCAGTCTTGGTGGTCTCAGCCTTGGTACTCTTTTGATTTACAGAGGCAAAAGCGTGAGCTGCAGTGGCTTGAGGCGTACTGGCAGAGACTGTGTACACCAGTGGCCAGACAGGTCTGGCATCAGGTTGCTAATAGGTATCATTGAGCAATCATGGCGGCAAAGAGAGAGTTCTTTATTAAGCAGGTGGGCTAGGTGGGGAATCAGCCATGGATGGTCTTCCAGGTGGTATCACATGTTTTGAGAGGGAGGAGTGTAAGGGCCTCTTCAGCATTGGTGGATTTGGATCAGTTAGTGGACTTCTTTTTTGGTTAAGGTACGAAGATTGAAGAGTGGGATAGTTCGTGATCTTCAGGTAGAGGGGATGGGGACAGTGCAGGGGGCTGAGTTCAGCCTCAATGCTTTCTCTGGGCATGTGGCTCAGTTATTACAGAGTCTGCGGGAGACCAACTCCAGTGCCTATTCCGTGCTTTCAGGATGCATCGCAGCCAATGCTTGCTTGAATAAGGGATCTGATGAATGCCTCGCTGCATCAGGGTTCCTTGCTGGCCAGGTTGAAGGAAGTAGTGTTAACGTCTGTACCAATGAAAGTAGGTGGTGACTCGCTGGATCTCAGTAATCAGCCGATTTCCAATCTGCCCATATTGGCAAAGTTGGTGGAGAAAGAAGTTGTGATGCACGCTGGGTGGGGGAGGGGAGGGGGGTTTCGAACGGGTTGTAGGGTGGAGACTTTTTTTGTAAGCTCTTCTGGATCAAGTCTATGGCTATCTCGATGATGGTGTGTTGGTATTACTCATCTCATTAGACCTTTCTGCCGTGTTTGATTTGGTAGAGAAGGCAATGTGGTAGAGTGTTGTGTGTGACTGTGCTTAGGAGGCAGGGTGTTAGAATGGATTAGGTCATTCCTGAGTGAGTGCTGTTTTCAGATTAGGGGACTGGTTTCGAGGTCCGGCTTGAACTCTTGGGAGTGGGGGGGGGTTCTGCAGGGCTCCCTGCATTCTCCCCTTTTCTTTTAACATTTACCTGCAGCCTTTGGGCCAGCTGGTGCACTCTTTTAGTTTAGGATTTTATGCTTATGCTGATGGCATACAGATATTGCCCTCCCTAGGAGGGGATCAGCCGGTAGCTTTGGCCACCCTTAATGCCTGTCTGGTGGGGGATTAGTGATTGGATGGCATCTAGTGGGCTAGTATTTAATGTGGCAAAAGGGGGGGGGCATGTGGTGCGCTGGACTAGTGAAAGTATGTTTTTTGCTTCTCCGGGGCTCTTCACTTCAATTTAACCTATTCCCTCCCAAATTTGGAGACCCCACGCACCACAACTTACTGCAGCTGTGGTGGAGACTAGATTCCAGAGACCAACATCAGAGGCTTTATTTTGGCTGGCGATTGTGGATGGTTGTGCATATGGGGGGGATCTGAGATTGGAGGGATGAGGAAGCAAGCATCGACACAGGTGGGGCCTATGATCGGGTTGATCAGCATGACTGGGACTCCCTGGATTATTGGATGGAGGGCTTATCTTTGTTGTGTGTGCTTGACTGGGATGCTTTGATGGGTCTACTTTCTTCTTTCTGTCTTTCTGATCTCACTCTTGAGTCACCAAGAACAGACAGAGGTAGGATGGAGGAAATGTACTATTGGAAGGTTAAATTCTTTTAGTGATACTCCCGGTACTATAGAAGAACCACATGGTCCGGGAGCATAGACTATGGGGTCAGATATGGGGATTAAATGTGGGTCTGGGAGGGAAAGGGGAAGGGGGGCTGGGGGAGCAAAAAGTTAAGAAGATAGTGTTTCTCTCGCTTGTCATTGAATACTGTGCTATACTCTTGTTATGATTCTTGATGGTTTGTTTATATGCACTGTATACATGTGGTGTGCTAATAAAGATATTTGACTATAAGGTGGCAAAAACCGTCCGCTTACATTTTGGAAGACTGGAGCATGCAGATCTCTGTTGCCTGCCCAAAATGGGTGATGTGGTCATTCCTTCGACGAAGGAGCTGAGGTCAATAGGGGTGGTTTTGGAACGGGAGGGAGTGGGTTGGAAACAGGTGTCAACTGTCGTTAGAGCATTTTGGATGAAATTAAAGTTGGTTCATCAAATGCAGTCCTATTTGGAGGCTTCTGTGCCATGGCTTGTGAAGAAGGCATTGGTTTTGGACATCTTGGACTACTGTAATGTACTGTATACCGGGCTGCCACTGCAGTTTGTGCACAGGATGCAGGTAGTCCAAAATGTGACCTCATGTGTCCTGCTGGCTGCACGGTGGCATGATAGTGTGGGTCTGCTTTTGTGGCAGCTGCACTGGCTCCCTATCCAGGCTTGGTCTATCTTTAATTTCCTGGTTATTGTGTTCTGGGTACTTTCTGAGGAGAAGCTGGGTTATTTGCTTGGGCTGTGGGTGTGGTATACGCCAGGTTGTGCTCTTCGGTCCACACAGGGCCGTTCTTTGGAGGTGCCGGGGTTGGAGACTGTGCGTTCTGCATGTGGTAGGTCCAGGGTTTTTAGGGTCGCGGGCACAGAGTGTTGGAATGCGCTACTGCCTCACATACATATGTTGTTTAACATGCTTAATTTCTGCAAGCAGTTGAAGACTGTGCTATTTGCTGGTGATTGAGCTTCTGGTGTTCAGGGGGAGGGAGGGATTGGTGTGCTTGTCTCCTGGGGCAGGTGGATGTTTTTGGGCTAGGGGCTGGAGGGGGGATGGGCTGCATTACTGTGTTTGTCTTATTGCTACTATTGTATGCTCTATTGAATGACGTTTGTCAGAACAGTGTTAAAACACACACACACATTATATATATACATATATATATATATACATATATATATTGTGACGCTGCAGCATTGCCAGAAGCCATGGAAACAGATGGTGACCCGGTGGAAGGTCCGGGTACTGCAGGTAAATGCAAGACTTTCCCTTCTCAGCACAAGATGCACATGGCTAATCAGCTAACACAGCTTACCTCGGGGGAGGGGAGAAGCAGAGTTGCTGATTGGGCACGCCCTAGCAGGAGGCGGGTTCCCCAGAGCAGAGGCAGCTTGTTAAACAGGAAGAAGGAAGACAGAAAGAGAACAGGAACGAGGAAACCGAGGAGGAGGAAGGAAATACAGGAAACAGAAGAAGCAGATGTGTGCTTTAGAGAAGGAGTAGAGCAAAGACAAAGGAAGCTACCTGGAAGGCAGGGAGTAGCCTTGGATGCCAGAGCCTTTGACTTTGAAGGAGAAACGCTCCCCAGCTGCAATTCCAGGAGAACGCTTGCCAAGCCAAGAAGCAGGTACCAGGGAGACTCAGTGCATGAAAGAACCTTCTGGGAACAAGAGAAGGGAGAGGCACTGAGAGACCCAGGGGTAAAGCCTATGCTTTTGGAACAGAGAGCTGACCCGTGGAAAGAATGGCAGACTGCTAAAGAACATTCAGGCATTCCTCAACACAAGGTACAGGGTGTCTTTAATTCTGATAACAGCTTTTATGAGAAGCCAGACTGTGTGAATGCTTATTTTAAAACCCAGGGCAAACCCAGGTTGTATGAGGACAGTTGGCTGCAACCAGAAGCTCATTCAGATAAACCCTGCTTTTCTCCTCAAACTGCTGACAGAGTTAGCAAGCAAGCTAGCTACAAGGACGTAGCAGAGATATTTGCTAGAGATATATGCCAGAAGGCTTTAGGAGGTCCTAAGTTTGAATTGCTGTCTAAAAATCCTTCACCTGCAAATGAACTGACTTACCCAGCACTTGCTGACAGAGACAAGTGGGGGAGGGGTAACTCCAGTGCTGTGAATGAGCATAATAAGAGAGACGGCATTGTTTGTTTGCCTGAAGCAAAACCCACAAGCTATCACTCACCCCAGGAAGGAGCTAATTCCCCGCCTAGCCCATATAGTAAGCAGGCTGAAGCACTCCTGAAAGAGTTTAAAGATTTCCTAGAGAAACGAACTATTCCTGGACAGAAAGTAGCTGAGTCAGTACAGAGCCCAGAAGCACAAGTGCCATTGGTTCTTCCCTTACCAATGGTGGATTTCAATCAGCCAATGGACTGCTCAACCTGTCTCATAGACAAAGAATAGTCAAGCAAAGCTTGTGTGGTCATTCGTTATAATATGCTGAAATGCATGCTGTTTAAGTTCCTTACCTGAAGAGCTTATGAAGAGATAAGAATAAGCTGAAGCATAACTTAGTTACAGTGCATGAACTTTATTGTTTGCTCCTTGTTTAAGTGATTTCAAGTAAAACTCACATGACAGGAATGTGAACACCTGTGTTAAAGCACAGTTTTGAACACAGTGTTGGAAAAAGCCTGTTTTCCTTTTGTTCTTGTTTTGGCTACAAAAGTATATTCCTTTACGCCTGTTCCATTCCACCACGGAGCGGGAGAAATAAATCCTTATGTAAAAAAATATTCTTTACACCTGCCTTGTCATTCGACCTTCACAACTACAACTTAACCTCAAGGCACACCCCTCCCCAAACCCTCAAGGTTAGGGAGCGGGTGCTGGCTATAATATATATATATATATATACACATACATACATACATACACACACACACATATACATTTTAACTAAGGATGTGAAGGAGGGAAACAAGTTTGGTTTGTTTGATCTTTTTCCAGGTACATTTCAGAGTGCACTGGTATAATTTATATTCTGATGTGTGCGAGCTCATAAATAAAAAGTGAAAAAAATCTCTTGGACAGGAGTAATCCCCAACAGGGCCAGTGGTAGGGGGTGGCAAATGAGGTCATTGTCCTGGACACCCATGCCACCAGGGGCCCAAATCTGCTAAATTTGAGGGCAGAATAGCTTGAGGTTGAGCTTTGGGGGCTTGTCCACAGTTTCTGCTCCCGTCCCCTATTTGTCTAACATCTGCCCTGATCCCCACTCATTGCTGTCCCTCCAGCTCTAGAAATGCAAAAAACGCCACCTGACCGGATATTCATCTTTGCCTCATATATGTACAGAAAGAAGAGCGTCAGGTCAGTTGGTACCATTTTCTTTATATTTAAAATGCTTTAGTTAACAGACTGCTTAGAACTATTAATGACTGGCAGGCTACAAGGCTGGTGCCACCATCAGGCAAATTAGGCGGTTGCCTAGAGCAGCGGCCCTCTGGGGTGCCCACTGCCACCCCTCTCCGGGACTTGCAGCAGTGGCAATGGTTTTAAAACAACACCAAAGCACTGTGATGCCACTAGTGCTTCTGCCCCTTTCTATTCTATTTCCTTTTACATGGAACGGATGTGGCGGCAATTGGAGTGGGACTGGAGCAGATGGGAGGGGGTGCTTGGAATGAGCTTCACCTAGGGCACCTCATATCCTTGGCACCGGCACTGGCAGGTTATAAATTCTCTTAAATAAATGAATGAATAAATGAATAAATAAATAAATAGGCCCTTTGATGATGAACTCCTACAGACAGCTTTGAATGCTGAAAGTGATCCACATCTGCGCATATAGAACGTGAACAGAAGCTTGCATTTAAAATAACTGGCCAGGAAATTTTGAACCTCCTCGTGAATTCCAAAACAAGCTTGTGGGGCTAGAATGCTCTCTGCCATGCTCCTATACTGCTTATGAACTTCTCTTCATTTTTGGTTTGAATTCGATGTACATGAGGAGGAAAACGGAAGAAAAAATGTTGATCTTCCTTCTAATCCCGTCACTCCTCCTCATCCATCTCAGTGATAGTATGACATTTCAGAGGGGGCAATTTATTTATTTTCGGGACAATTTTCAGTAAAACGTCTGGGGAATAATTTGAGTTTTTGGATGGCATGAAGAAAAGAGACAGCAAGAGGGAAGGGGGGGGGGGCTGTCCCCAACTTACCAGCACCTTCAGGGGCCCCATGGAGTTGTCCTGCTTCTTTCAGCCCACTGAGTGCTAGTTACCTTTGGGAAACAGTGCTGGGTACATGACAGCTGTCAGCTAGAGTCAAATGCATACCCTTGCTCCAAGCACCATTGGGCCCTTCAGGACTCAATCTCAATGACCACTGCACTGTAGTGTGCGCCAGGAGAGTCAAGCCTATCTATACTGTTGCACCAAACCACACATCTTGCCACTTGCTGAAGGGAGACAATTACTGGCTTCTCTCAGTGCTGCACCAGTGGTTATTAGGGATGTGATTTTTGTTCTAAATGAAAGCCAGATTTACCATAAAACAGAAAATTACAACACGGTCATCAATTCCTTTTTGCCATCAACAGTGTGCCCTCTTTTGCAAACAGTGCATGAGTAGTGCATCCTATTGCTCATAATGCACTCTATTTAGTGAGAGTGTGCACTATTTAAAATACAAATTGAAGACTAAAAAAAAATGACTCCCCCCCCCCAAAATCATACAAAATAAAATTTTTAGGCCTGTACATCCCTAATGGTTATAACTTTTGATGACATCATTGAAATATCCTCAAGTCTGTCTCCACCTGCTGGCAAGGGAGTATAACCCACTTGTCTGGAATGATTTAGAATAATAAGGAAATAGGTCTTTTCTTTCCCTTCAGCTTAGGTCTCAGCTTTACCTTAGTCTATCCATCAGAATCCTTTACACTGTTTTGATGCTTTGCCATTTTTCTCCTATTTAGGATAACAAACACTTCTACATTATTTATTTTGTGTAGGACCTTCAGGCTCACCCTTCTTCCCCAGTGAGCAGTCAGCTATACATAACTAGAGTGAGATAACAAAATTTATCTTTATATATTTTCACATTCCCGATGATCCAGACCTAACAATGTCTTTTAAAAAAAAAAAAAAGGTCTAAGCAGGTAGCCTTCATTCAGAAAGAGAAAAACAAGGAATAATCCTGAGTTATAGAAATATAATGAACCTTTATATGGCAGGTGAAAAGTGATATCTACTTGACTTTGGATGTGAATTAACAAAAGTCTCCTATATCTTAAAAAATACCTTTACATCAAGCCAAATCAAAGGGCTAAATTTATCACAGTCCACAGTCCATATTAAGGTTTCATTAGTGTTCCATTTCATGATACTTGGCTCAAAAGTTGACTGATTTGGTTCATGTACTTCCAGCTTAATTGAACAGCATTTTTATACCCTTGCCAGGAAAATAACTTCTTTAAAAATCAATATTACTATTGTAATTTTTCATCTGGCCCATGCCAGAATCTTCCTTCTTTCTAAGTGGTTGCCTGCTGCTCAGCAGGGACCAGCAGTCATTGAAGAGTGGAGGAACCACATCTTTGCCCAAAAGTTATAAAATTAATTGGGGGAGGGGGATAGTCAGTGGCAGTGGCTAGCCCTTGTAAAGCAACTGGCCATCACTGCTGAACTTCAAACCCCGGGCCAGGGCCATATTCAACCGCTTCCCAGTTAGCTTTTGTGGCAGAGGTTAGGCAGACTTTAAGATGCCTAAGTTTTGCCACTTAGGAATAACCAGGCAGCAGCTGAATATTGCCGTTGCTGGGTTAGCCCTGGAGTGTCTTGATGCATTAGTGCCACTATAGATCCTGGTCACCCTGATAATCGCAGTTAGCAGGTCTGCTAACCACGTTAATCGCTCTGAATATCGGCCCCAATATTTTTAGTAAAATTGACTTTCCCCATGAATGGTGTGACTAAGCAAATCAACAGAGCCAATTTCTGGATTGCCTGTGTTTGAAATATTACTTTAAATAACAAATTATAAATATGAAAAGCATTAACTCTCCGAAGATCTTCATGAAAGATATGCAGTCATGGTAATAGCACATTTTTCACAGTTCCACATGTAAAGTATTCTATAATGCTGTGATTACAAAAGACATTCTGATCTAAAGAAATACTTCTGCATAAACCAGCATGAATGCTGAAATACTACTGTGCAATGCAGTCAATATTCAAGGGTAGCACAAAAAGAGTTTCAAATTTACCTCTGTCTCCTTTTCCTTCTTTGAAGTCCAATCCATCCGCCTTTTTAATCCATTACCTTTCTGAATAGCTGCTATTTATAGACCCCCCTGATAAGCCTATCTCTACCTTTTTCACGGACTTTGATTCCCGTCTCTTCCTATTTCTAGATTCTTCCTTCCTCTCGCTCATTCTTGCTGACTTCAATATTCATGATAACCCTTCTGATCCCTATACTTCTAAATTCCTTTCCCTTATCTCTTTCAGTCTCCAACTTTTCTCTTCTGTTCCTACTCATCAGCATGGTCACTGCCTTGACTTGGTTTTCTTCTCTAACTGTTTACCCTCAATTTCCATACCTCAGTTCTTCCCTTATTTGATCATCACCTCCTAAGTTTCACACTTCATCACTCCCCACCTCAATCCCGCTCTGTCTCCTCCTACGTTTTTACGCATCTTCATGCTATTGATCCATTGGCTCTTTTCACTATCGTCTCATCACCTCTTCCACTTTGTCTTCTAATTCTGCTGATGAGGCTATAGTTTCTTATAATACTGTCCTCTCCTCTGCTCTAGATACTCTTGCTCCACCAATCCCATGCACTACACCCCAGCCCTGGTTGTCCTCAACTACCAGCTATCTCTGTCCTGTGCCTGCTCAGCTGAGTGCATTTGGCTCAAATCTTGCTCCCTTTCTGACTTTCTCCACTTCAAATTCATGCTTACCACCTTCCAGTCAGCCTTAGCACTTGCCAAGCAAAACTACTATATTCACCTGACTACTTCTCTTGCCACTAACCCCCACTATCTCTCCTCTACTCTTAATTCTCTCCTCAAGGTGCTTCCCACTATGACTCCCCCTTCTCTTTCTGTCCAAACCCTAGCTGACTTTTTCCATAACAAAATTCACAAGATTACTCTCCAGTTCTCCACTAGAACAACTTCATCCACTCTTCCTCCACTTCAATACCAACTTTTCCCATCAGTTTCTATTACCCTTTCATCCTTTCCCATGATCTCTGAAGATGAAACCTCTCCTCTTCTTTTCTCCTCCAAACTTACTCTTCTGATCCTATTTCCACCCATTTTCTTAACTCCATTTCCTCCTCTCTCATCCCTTCTATTTCACATATTCTCAACTTCTCCCTATCCACTGCTACTGTTCCTGCAGCCTTCAAGCATTCTGAGGTCACACCCTTACTCAAGAAAACTTCTCTTGATCCTAGCTCTCCTTCTAATTATCGTCCCATCTCTCTTCTTCCTTTCGTTTCCAAACTTCTTGAGCGCACAGTCCTCCATCGTTGTCTTGAATTTCTTTCCTCTCAAGTCCTTCTAGATTTTTTTGAGTCTGGCTTTCACCCCTTAAATTCTACTGAAATGGCACTTGCAAAGTCTCCAGTGGCTTGTTCCTGGCTAAATCTAAGGACCTCTATATCCTTTTTCTTTTTGACCTTTCTGCTGCTTTTGATATTGTTGACCACCACCTTCTCCTTGACACATTATCCTCACTTGGTTTTAGGGGGCTCTGTCCTGTCCTGGTTCTCTTCTTATCTCTCCCATCGCTCTTTCAGTGTTTGTTCTGGTGGTTCCTCCTCTACTTCTATCCCACTCTCAGTTGGTGTAACCCAAAGGTCTGTTCTGGGCCCTCTCCTTTTCTCTAGCTACACTTAGTCCCCTGGTGCTCTCATCTCCTTCCATGGCTTTCAGTATCATTTGTATGCTGACGATTCTCAGATCTATCTTTCTACACCTCTTTCTACACCTTTCTACACCTCTTTCTACACCTCTTCTAGGAAACAAACTGAACGAAGTCCACCACCTCAAACGCCCCAGGAACAAATGGATCACAGTGGGTTCTGGTAGATTGCGACCTGTAACACAAAGACATCCTATACATCAAGGGATATCCCTGCACAATGCCTTCTCTGCCTTGGCTAATGAGGATGCCCAATTCAAAGAAACTGAAGGGCCTTTAAATGAGTCAGACAATGCCCAATCCCCTGCTAAAGCACTAAATATGAAGAAAACCTCACCAGACAGAAAACTACTACTACTTGGAGATTCCATCATCAGAGGCACCAACTTGGGAACACAGTTCAAAGGAGAGAAGATAGTCATGTGCCTACCAGGCTCTTCAGCCAGCAGGAATACAAACCAAGTTGTTGAATTACTTAGTGCAAAAAGTGAACACTCCAAACCTGATGTTATTATCCACCTAGGCACAAATGACCTGGCTAGGAACAGTGCCTCTACAGCCCAAAAGGACTTCCGATCTCTGGGGGAGAAACTCAAGCACGTTGTTAACACTGTTGCATTCTCAGAGGTTCTACCTGTTCTTGGTAAAGGGACAAAAAGACTGCATCGCATTAACAGCTTTAATACATGGCTCCAGACCTGGTGCAAAGAAAAAGGATTCGGATTTATTGGCAACTGGGACAACAGATGGACCAACAAGAGACTATACTGTGCTGATGGACTACATCTCTCTGCCACAGGGAAAAGAGTCCTAAGTGAAAAATTCAGGCAGTATGTGGACATGCATTTAAACTAGGAAGGTGTGACGGATGTGGAAGGTCAACATCTGCCTGCCACCCCCAACAAAAGCAGAACAACATCAGAAACAGCCACACTTTTAAACCACACATCAAAAACATGTGGGAGGAAGTGGGCAGAATAAAATCAATGCAAAGTATACACAAGCCAGTAAAATGCTGGAAAGCAATGAGCACAAATACTGGAGAATGGCTGATGTCGTACCTCTACACAAAAGTGGTGACAGGGAAGAAGTGTCAAACTACAGGCCCGTGAGCCTTACCTCAGTGGTGGGAAAAGTAATGGAGGCGCTCCTGAAAGAGCGAATAGTGAACTTTCTCAAAACCAACAGGTTGCAAGACCCGAGGCAACATGGTTTTACCGAAGGACGATCTTGCCAAACGAATCTGATTGAGTTCTTTGACTGGGTGACCAGGGAACTAGAACAGGGGCATGCGATGGATGTCATCTACCTGGATTTCAGCAAAGCCTTTGATACTGTTCCTCATCGGAGGCTTGTCAACAAACTCAGTAGCTTGGGGATGGGTCCCAAGATAGTAAACTGGATTAGAAATTGGTTGACTGACAGACGACAGAAGGTGATTGTACATGGAGCTCACTCGGATGAGAGGAAGGTGATTAGCGGGGTGCCCCAGGGTTCGGTCCTGGACCCGGCACTGTTCAATGTATTTGTGAGTGATATTGCTGAAGGACTGAATGGAAAGGTCTGTCTCTTTGCAGATGACACGAAAATTTGCAACAGAGTGGACTCCCCCGAGGGAGTGGTTAACATGAAGAAAGATCTACAAAAGCTGGAAGACTGGTCTAATGCTTGGCAGCTACGATTTAATGCAAAAAAGTGTAGTGTCATGCACTTGGGTAGCAGGAATCCAAGAGAAATGTACACAATAGGGGGCGAAAGGTTGGTATGCACGGTTCAGGAGAAAGACCTTGGTGTGATTATCTCTGATGATCTCAAGGTGGCAAAACAGTGCGACAAGGCGATGGCAAAAGCCAGGAGGATGTTGGGTTGCATACAAAGAGGGATTACCAGCAGAAAAGAAGAGGTACTTATGCCACTGTATAGGACACTGGTGAGGCCTCACTTGGAATACTGTGTTCAGTTTTGGAGACCATATCTTGCAAAGGATGTAAAAAGACTGGAGACTGTTCAGAGGAAGGCGACCAAAATGATTTGGAGCCTGCGTTAGAAGCCTTATGAGAAGAGACTTGAAGACCTAAATATGTACACTTTGGAGGAAAGGAGGGACAGGGGAGATATGATTCAGACCTTTAAATACTTAAAGAGAAATGATGAACAAACAAACCTCTTCCAAAGACGGGGAACCTGTAAAACTAGAGGGCATAACATGAAGCTGCAAGGGGGTAAATTGAAAGGCAATATCAGGAAATATATTTTCACTGAAATGCCCTCCCAATCGAAGTGGTAGGGGTGAACACGGTGACGGAATTCAAAAAGGCATGGGACAAACACAGAGGATCCCTTTACAGCAATAGGATAAAAACAAAATAAACGGTACCATCTAACTTCTGAACCATATAACGTCTCAACAAATAGGGGTGTCCTACATGGAGTGGTGGGTTTACCCCTGAACAAGGATATGGGGAGGGGTGGCCTGCGCGGAGCGACAGGTGCACCTGCTCTTGCCATCTTGCTGGGCAGACTGGATGGACCATGCTGGTCTTTATCTGCCGTCAACTACTATGTTACTATGTTACACCTGATATTTCTCCAACACTCCAGGCCTGTATCTCTGCCTCTCTCTCTGACATTGCCACCTGGATGTCTCTCAGCCATTTAAAACTAAACATGGACAAAACCGAACTTCTTATTTTTCCACCTAAACCTTCCTCTCCCCTTCCTCCTTTTTTCTATCTCTATTGATAACACTCTTCTACTTCCTGTTTACTCAGCCCATAACTGATATAATTTATGACTCCTCCCTTTGCTTCTCCTCACATATACAACAGATAGCTAAAACCTGTCACTTCTTTCTCTATAACAATAACAAAATTTGCCTCTTCCTCTCTGAACACAACACTAAAACACTTGTTCACTCTCTAATTACTTCCCGTCTCAACTTCTGCAACCTCTTTCTTGCTGGTCTCCCTCTGAGACATTATTCTCCCCTTCAATCTATTCAGAACTCTGCTGCACGACTAATCTTTTGCCAGCTTCGATATACTCATATAACCCCTCTTCTCAATTCACTTCATTTCTTCCCTGCCGTTTCAAACTCCTCCTTCTGACCTTTAAATGCATTCATCTTTCTGCTCCTCACTATTTTCCTCTCTCCTCTTCCCCTACACCCCTCCTTGTGAATTCCGCTCTTCTAGTGGCTTGCTCCTCTCTTTGCCCTTTTCTTCCACTGTTAACTCCAGACTTCAGTCCTTTCACCTTGCTGCTCCTTATGCCTAGAACAAACTTCCTCCATCTGTACATCAGGCTTCATCTCTGTCCCTTTTCAAATCTGAAACCAAAAAATAGGGCTTATTTCTTTGAATGAATACTTTCCCGTATCACCACTAACTACTGTTCATTCAATAATAAGTTGAATTCAATCTTCCTTGTTGTAAATCTGGACGCACCCGAAGGAAAAAGGAAGGAATGGACAGCACAACTCAAGACCGAGCGAGGCAGAAGTGCCGGAGAAAATAAAATCTCAAAGCCTAGTGGTGAATGTCACACAAGAGCCATTACCTGTTGAAATGGAGAACCTTTTGAATAGGGGATTGTCATTTGTCCCTCATATAGAGTTTGACTTCTTCCAATTTAGAATTGATCTGGAAGGGTTGCTTCGTAAATTACATTTTAAAACTTTTTTTGCAACAGCTACTATGGTAACAGCACCTCATGATAAAACAGTTGAGATGCGAGCTGCATTACCTTTGAAATCAAATTGGACCCCTCCAGGCCCCATCCATCCCGCAATGCAGATTTTTAAAGATTTCGTGTTACAGGACGTAGAGCGTTTAGTCAAACATCGTCCTTATAAAAACACACGTCTATCACGTTTACAGCGAGATACCTTACGCAAACTTCAGCTGCGAACGGACCTTGTGATACGACGGGTCGACAAAGGAGGGGAGATAGTAGTACAAACACGAGAATACTACTTGGAGGAAGCGGCTCAGCAATTAAATGACAGGACTACGTATAAGATCTTGTCAATAGACCCTAGTATGGAACTCCAAACTAAGATTAAAAACTTAACTCAAGGGGCATTGGATAAGAAATTAATTTCTAAAAAAGAACATCAATATTTGAATGTTCCTGCTCCACAGGTGGCCAGGTTCTATACGGTTCCAAAAATACACAAGAGTTTGACCCGACCTCCGGGTCGTCCAATAGTGTCCACGAAAGGCACATTACTGGAACCGTTATCGACCTATCTAAATTCCTTTTTGAGACCTTTACTTATTGACATTCCATCTTATGTCAGAGACACCATGCATTTCCTGAATGTTTTGCGTGATTTGGCACAATGGTATTGTCAGACTCAAGGGTGCAGGGGGGGAATATGTAGAAGCTGATAAGGATAAAGCGGAATTGCTTAACAAATATTTTTGTTCTGTGTTCACAGATGAAGAACCAGGAGCAGGACCTCAGAAAACACCCACAAATAAGAACAGAAGTGAGGGACATCTTGAACTATTTTCAGAAGACTGTGTTCGTGAGAAACTAGCTCAACTTAAAGTAGACAAAGCGATGGGACCGGATGGGATACACCCTAGAATACTGAGGGAACTTGGGGACGTTCTAGCAGCTCCACTGACTGACCTTTTCAATGCCTCGTTGGAGTCAGGAGTGGTGCCAAAGGACTGGAGAGAGGCTCATGTGGTGCCTTTACACAAAAGCGGAAGTAAGGATGTGGTTGAAAACTACAGGCCGGTTAGTTTAACTTCGGTGGTGAGTAAATTATTGGAAACGCTGCTGAAAGAGAAAATAGTGAGGTTTCTGGAGTCCAGCGGATTACAGGATCCGAGGCAGTATGGATTCACCAGAGGCAGGTCTTGTCAGACAAATCTGATTGATTTTTTTGACTGGGTGACCAGGGAGTTGGACCAAGGGAGAGCTCTAGATGTGGTGTATTTAGATTTCCGTAAAGCCTTTGACACTGTTCCTCACAGGCGACTTATAAACAAACTGAGCACCCTAGGGATGGACCCTAAAGTTACTGCTTGGGTTAGAAATTGGTTGAGTGGGAGGCGACAAAGAGTACAAGTAAATGGAGCTCACTCTGAGGAGAAGGATGTTACCAGTGGTGTGCCCCAGGGATCTGTCCTTGGTCCAATTCTTTTTAACATCTTTGTTAGTGATATAGCGGAAGGGCTGTCGGGTAAGGTTTGCCTCTTTGCGGATGATACCAAAATCTGCAATAGAGTAGACACCCAGGAAGGGGTAGATAACATGAGGAGGGATCTAGCTAAGCTTGAAGAATGGTCTAGAATTTGGCAGCTGGGATTTAATGTTAAAAAATGTAAGGTCATGCATTTGGGCTGCAGCAATCCAAGGGAGCAATACAGTATAGGAGGTGAAGTACTTTTGTCCACTAAAGAAGAGCGGGACCTAGGCGTGGTTGTGTCTGATGATCTTAAAGTAGCTAAACAGGTGGAAAAGGCAACAGCAAAAGCTAGAAGGATGCTTGGGTGCATACGGAGAGGAATGGCTAGCAGAAAAAAGGAGGTGATAATGCCTCTGTATAAGTCTTTGGTGCGACCTCATTTGGAGTATGGTGTGCAATTCTGGAGACCGCACCTTCAAAAGGATGTGAACAGGATGGAGTCGGTGCAGAGGGTTGCTACCAAAATGATTAATGGGCTTCATTATAAAGCATATGAGGACAGACTTAAGGATCTTAATATGTACACCTTAGAGGAAAGGCGGGATAGAGGTGATATGATTGAGATGTTTAAATACCTCCGTGGCATAAATGTTCAGGGAGAGAGCCTCTTTCAATTGAAAGCAAGTTCTGCTACGAGGGGACATGGGATGAGGGTGAAGGGAGATAGATTCAGGAGTGATATGCGGAAATATTTCTTTACGGAAAGAGTAGTGGATCCGTGGAATAGTCTCCCAGTGGAGGTGGTAGAGATGAGGACAGTAACTGAATTCAAGAAAGCATGGGACCAACACAGAGGATCTCTAAAGGCAAAAAGTGGACTGTTGTAGTTGTTATGGAAGGACAGACTAGATAGGCCATGTGGTCTTTTTCTGTCGTCATATTTCTATGTTTCTATGTTTCTATGTTTCTATTGAAGGAGGTGATTTTAGTAACATTGGACGTTCAATCGCTGTACACCAGCATACCTCAAGGAGCAGCCTGTGCCATAATACAACAAGCTTTAATTGGTCAGGGGGATTTATCACAAGAATTATTGGAGTTTTTACAGAATTTGACTGAGATAGCCCTTTTCAGGAATTTTTTCACATTTGAGGGGGGTCATATACCATCAGATATCTGGGGTGGCCATGGGAGCCACGTGTGCCCCCTCAGTGGCTAATCTGTATATGGGGGATTTTGAGAAAACATGGTTACCACAGTCTCCATATATCTCCAACATTAAAGCTTGGTACAGATATACTGATGACATCTTTATGCTGTGGCGAGGAACCGAATCCGCTCTACAACTCTTTCTACTCTGGTTAAATCATCGTGATCCGCATATAAGGTTTACGTGCGAGTTTTATCAACAGCAGATCACGTATTTAGATATTCAAATCACCAGGGAAGAGAATCAATGGGGAACTTCGGTATACCGAAAGACCATAGACCGCAACACATTTCTTCACTTTGACAGCGCACATCCTCCTCGTCTGAAGGAGAGCCTTCCATTCTCCCAATTTTTGAGATATCGTCGCAATTGTTCTGATATAGGGACGTTTAAGACACTGTCTCAACAGTTGAAACTCAATTTTATTGAAAGAGGCTATCCTCAGCAGATAGTTCATCGGGCTTATCGGAGAGTCCTGCATAATAACAGGCAGTTGTTACTTACCCCTAGGGAAAAAGGGAGTAAACAGAAGGATGGAACTATTAACTTAATTACTAATTTTTCTCCTTTGAGTTTTGGTTTGCAAAAAATTTTAAAGAAACTCAGTAGTTTGTTACGTGTTATGCCAGGCATGCAAAACCAAACATTGCGCTGTGTGTGGAAGAGAGGGAAAAACTTGAAGGAATATCTTTGTCCAGCGAAGTTAAGGACATCTAACTCAATAGGAGATGCGAATGTGGGAATAGGACATAGAAAATGTGGGCACTGCACAGTGTGTGACGTCACAGTAGAGAGATCTGATTTCATTCACAAAGGAGTGAAGTATTGTTTAAAATATTCCACCACTTGTGAATCCATCCCTGTTGTCTACGCGATTTGCTGTCCATGTGAGCTCCTTTACGAAGGGAAAACTAATCGCACATTTAGGGTGAGAATGAAGGAACACGAAAGCAGATTGCGTTGTTCCCGAGTAGAAGCCCCAATAGTACAACATTCCCTTACATATGGTCATACGTTTGAACAGCTTCGTTGTTGGTGTATAGAAGGGGACACAAAGGCAGGGCAGGGCAGGTCTCGGGAGCAATTATTGTTACGTAGAGAACAATGGTGGATATATACTTTGGATACTGTACAACCGGGAGGTCTGAATATGGAGGTTAACTGGTCAGTATGCATTTAAGATTAATTAAGATCAAACCAATCGCACAAGAGCTCATAGGAGGGTGGGGAGTTTAAATGTGACAGCGCTAGGTTTTGTCCGCATGCGCAGCGTTTTTTGGTGATTCCGGGTCAGTACTGGTGGAAGTTTTCAGAGAATGGACTGAGACATTTTTAGAGAAAGACTTGGGAAACGTAGGCAGCAGCAGTTTAAAGGTATGGTTAGTCTTTTTTAAGCAACAGTTGAATGTCAGAAGATTAAAATTTAGAGAAGTTCAATCACCGCTATTGTTTGTTTTTGCAGAGCTAAAGAGTTAGCGCTAAAGTCCCCTGAGGAACCTGTCAATGAGAAACGCGAGGGCGCCTAGACAAACGGTGTTGGGATTGGGATTTTCCTGGAGGAATTAGCAAGTTTTTGATTCAGCATTTCACACATTTCGAAGGAGTTTGCAGTGATGAATATGCTTTCACGCTAAGTACTCCATGATTATTATTATTATTTTTAGTTTAATCAACAGCGGGTCATTGATGTGAACAGGCACACAACTGGAGATTGTCTAATCCAGAGTTTGGTGCTAATGTTTATCTGAGATCTGCTGTTTAGCCTTTTCAAATCTGTACTAAAGGCTCAACTCTTTAAGGCTGCTTTTGGTTCCTGATCCCTTAGTCCATTGTGTCTCCTTACCCTTCCCTATTCTATCCTTATTCCTATCTTTTATTTTGTCTGTCTTGATTAAATTGTAAGCTCTGATGTGTAGGGGCTGTCTCTATCTGTGTTTGTACAGCATTGCATATGCCTTGTAGTGCTCTATAAATGTTTAATAGCAGTAGTAGATTTTGGAGGAGTGGCTGGCTAGGTCTGTTTTCAGCCCCAACAGGCTGCAGCTAAAAAACATCCTAAATCTAGCTGATTGGCTTTAGGTCCACCATTTGGCTGAAAATCAGTGCTGGTTGCCTAAGGATGCCTCCAGAGCCACCTACATTGTGAATCAATAATTCTAGCTTGCTCTATGGGGTCAAATTTTTCTTTGCCAGCAGGCTAGATCCCACTGAAAACTGAGCCCTAAGTGCCTTAGTAGGTCTGATTACTAAAGTTTAGTGTTTGCACTGACCGCAGATTAAATGGTTTCATTTTGTCCCTTTTTGGCAGTGGTTTTTGGATGATATATTATTATTTTTATAAACAGATCCTATGCAATCTCTTACACAATTTTTGTAATGGCTCAATTCAGTGAAACCAAATATTCATTTTACAGCTCAGATTGAAACCAAATTTACTTAGTATTTGGATGTCATGATAACTTTGACACCTGGAGGTCTGCAGACCACTCTGTTTTGAAAGCCAGTACAATGCAACACACTGTTACATTATACAGCCATCATTCAGGCTCCCTATGACAGGGTCTTGCATTCAGCTAACTCCTGTATCTTAGACGCATTTGCTCCACACTGTCGGAGTTTCGTACTCATGCTAATGAGTTGTGTATGTGCTTACTTGCCCAGGGTTACCCTCAGAAAATCATTTCTCGGGCTTATAAGAGGGCATGATATATTCACAGGGAATAGCTTTTATTTGACCAAAATTTCATTGGCTCATACAATAGTTTAGCCAGTGCTAGAACTCCCATTTACCATATATGCAAAATATCCAGGTGGTTACTCAATTATTACATCAACCCTGGTCTATTTTACATTTACACTCCTATTTTCAGAAACCCATTATGCTTGCATATTCTCAGGGGGCTAACTTCTGTGACAAGCTGGAGCATTCTGCATCTATTGTGGACAGACCCTCTATTTCATATGTCAATCCGGGCCATTATGCATGTGGTACCTGTCAATACTGTGTTCTAACCTTAGAGGGAGATACCTGGTTTGATCAATGTCAGGGATTAACATTGCAGTCTCGTTGGCATACTACCTGCACATACACTTTTGTGGTTTACCTTATTGTGTGTCCATGTGGGATTTTTTACACTGGCAGGACTACATGGCAGATGAAAATTTGCCTTAGCGAACATGCTTCCCAAAACCATATGGCTACCACCTCAGGCCCTATTGAGGAACACTGTCTACAGACTGGCCATTCTTTTGACCAAGTGCAGTGGCGTATCTTAGACCATGTTCCTGCCGATCCACAGTGGGGAAATTGGACTTTTAAATTCCAATGGAGGGAACAATTTTGGATATTTAAATTGCAGACAGTCACCCCTCTGGGACTCAACCTGGATCTGGATTGGTCCAGTTTACTCTGACTCACACCAATCACAAAGGGTGTTTCCTATCAATGGACACCCGCCTCTGCCTGACTGGTCTGTTACAAGCTTTCTGTCAAAGATACCATCAGATGCCTTCTCCTTTTAAAAAAATAAGCGGGTTTTCTTTTGGTATAAACACGTGAAACTACATGTTGCAGTTCTGGAATCCTGCAAACTTGAAGCAGGGCCCCGTTGTTGGGCTCAAAATGTGTTGAATTATTCATTTATTTTTTGTCTGTGAGCGCTTCACTTCATGAATTAAGTTCACTTTGGTTTAATAAAAATGATTAAAAGGATCACCTTGGGGGAGTGAGCTTGGCTTTCTTGCTCCCCTCAATGGTGTCTCTAACATTTAAGAAACATTTTATGTTACATGCGACAAGTAATTTGTGATCTCATTATATGTAAATGTAATAAACATAATGTGATCTTGTAGGGCAGGATGATGCTTTTGCTGACATTTTGTCAGCCTCCACAGATGGGGCAAGAACGGAAAAGAATCACTCCTGCCCCGTTCCTCAGTAGGCGTTTAGGGGAGAGGAGGAGGGAGGGTGGGGATCATGTCCCGGGAGGGTGTTGCTTGTGGGTAGGCTGTTGCTATTGGGTCTTCCATTTCCTATTCACCCTTTCAGTCACTGAAAAGTGGATATGCCATGGGCAGGGTCCTTCACAAAGTGGGACTGGAGCAGGGGGGCATCACAGCTGGAGGAGTACTGTTTGGGGGGAACTGGATCCAGGGAGGGACATCAGAGTGGAGAGGATCTTTGTGGCCACAGGAACTTTTTTTTTTTTTTTGCTTTATTTTTATTGCAACAAGAACTAATGCTTTTTATGGGCAGTGCCTGTGCCACCAGACTGCCAGTAGCTTGGCAGCACTTAACACCACCTCTTGAGTTAGCACTGTGTCATGACAGCTAGCACACGGTACCGTCTCATGTGCTAGTTGTCACCAGTTGACTTGCCAACTCTCAACCCATACACTGCCCTGCTGTGTGCTAAGCCGTTAGCATTTGATTTTTACCAAGACAAATTATTTTAGCTTGCAATAGTGTTTATTGTGCGCCTCTAGTAATGGTTAGCACATATTAAAACCATTATTAAAATGGTAAAGAGAATGGAAGGATACTCCAATGAGGAGACGCTTATAAGGTTGCGGCTCTTCAACCTGGAAAAGAAACGGTTGAGGGGGGATATGCTAGGGGTCTATAAATGAATGAATGGTGTGGAACAGGTAAATGTAGATTGGTTGTTTACACCATCAAAAAGTAGAAAGACTACAAGACACACAATGAAGCTATAATGAAACCCATTTAAGACTAATAAGAGAAAATATTTTTTGTTGTTGTTGTTAAGTGCCGTCAAATTGGTGTCGATTCATGGCGACCCTCTGGATAGTTGACCCAAACTATGTTCGGTCTTCAGTCAGGCGGCTCATTATTGGCACCCCATAGCAGCTGTTATTGTATCAATCCATCTCATTGCCAGCCTTCCTCTTTTACATTGACCTCCTACCTTGCCAAGCATTATGTCTTTCTCCAACGATCTCTCTCACTGCATGATGTGTCCAAAGTATGAAAGTTGAAGTCTTGTCATCTCAGCTTCTAAGGAAAGCTTAGGTTTGATCTTCTCTAGTACTGACTGGTTTGTTCTTCAGGCAGTCCATGATATACACAGTATTTGTCACCAGCACCATAATTCAAAGGCATCAATTTTCTTCCTGTCTATCTTTTTCACTGTCCAACTTTCTCATCCATATGACATTATTGAAAATTGTGACAAGGCAGAGCTGTCAGAGCGCAAGAAAAAGGGTTTTAAACACACTTTTTACTCTGAACCTGCCATAGATACAGGGCAAGAGAGGGTTAAAACCTCAGCACACAAAGTTGCAGGGCAGGAGAGACGTGAAAGGGAGCCACACCCTAGCTCTAGGCTGAAAGGGAGAGCTAGCCTATCAGGGAAAGGGGTGGACTCTCGCCTGATTGGACAAACCAGTCCTCATAACCAGGAAGTGGTAGTTTCAAAGGGAGAACAGGAGGAAGAGGAACAGTTGGAACAGGAGCAGGGGAAACAAAAGGAAAGAGAGGAGGAGAACGAGGAGCTACACAGGCAACAGAAGCTGCAGGATCGGAGAAAGCAAAGCAGACACTCACCTTTGGCACAGCCAGGAGAAAGGGACTCCAAGGAAGCAGATACAGCTTTGGAGTCAGGCATTCTTCTCAGAGAGACAGAGAGAGCCGTGATTTCCCAAAGAGGCAGAGCTCGTAGCAAGAGGGACCAGGTGGGAACCAATTACTTGGACGGTTGCCAGTCACCTTGCACAGAGGAAGCCACGTCTCGGGGAAAACAGCTGAAAGTCCTCCCAGGAAGGAATAGCCCTCAAGCAAAGCCAAAGCAGGTCAGAAAATCCTATAAGTCTTTTAAACAAAGTATAGAGTCTTTGTCTGAAAGGGACAGAAGCTTTTCTGCTGATAGTTTCCCTGGGAATAGACAGACAAGAGAGAAACTGGGTGGAAGGGAAATCCCAGTGTATGAAAGACAAACGTTGCCTCACAGCAGAGAACGTGTCAGAACCTGCAAGCTAGAGGCTAGCACAGGTGCACCTCAGCATGCTCTTAATTGGCAGCAGCGTGACACAAGCCTAGATACAGATTCTGATGAACAGGAGATATTAAGAGTGCCTGTAAAGCCTAGTCAGAAGAGATACGTACCTCCTCACCAGAGAATAAGACCCGGGCAAGACAAGGAAGAAAGAAATCCTTATGCTCAGCTCTTTAAGAAGGTTAATAAACAGATATCCCTGCAAGAGCGCAGGACAGGTAGAGAGAAGGGAGAGAAGCAGTTACAAAGTCTCCTCAAACACCTAAGAGCACTAGATTCAAGTAAGCCTTATATTCAAGAAGCTCCAGTTAGTGAAGAGGAACCAATGCAAACTGATATCCCATCATCTTATAGTAGTGGCTCTGAAATGGAATGTGGTATCTGCCAAAGAGACCTTTAATGTACAGCTTAATCATATGCAATATTTTAAGGCTGTTATAAAACTGTTTTAGAGATTGGAGTTTAATTGCAGACAGGAAGCTTGTCTCTCTGCCAATCCTATTTAATTGCCTAATTCCAAGAGATAGCTTCAGGAAACCTAGATTTCTTCTGGCAGAAGTTTTATACAGAAGAAAGATTAAGCTCATGGAAGAAGCTTCAGTTTTACTTGGAGGCTAGAAGAGAATTTCTTATGTAGATGTGGACCAGAGGAAAAACCACAACTTTGGAAGTTCTTTATTGAATGTCTTATGTGAGAAAAAGTATCGCTGTTAAGAAGAATATAGATGTTTTGGAAAGTGGAATGCACGAAGAGAAGCTGACCTTTGATTTACCTATTATACCCTGAGAAGTATCAGGGAGGCTGTTATACCGGACTTTATCTGTTATGTTTTGATATCCTTTGACCTCTGTTTTGGGGGGAAGAAAACCTGGTGCGAACAATAAACATATTGTTTACCCTTAACCTACTTTGGCTGTGATCACTGGGCTACAACTACACAAGCACATCCAGGGAACAGCGATAACAGAGTAACTTATGCTGTGCCCCCTCTCTTTACTGCCACCATACTGGGGTAGACGAGGGAGGGGTGTCACAAAATACAATGGCTTGAACAAGTTGAATCTTTGTATGGAGAGACATATCTCTGCTCTTGAGAATCTTGTCTAGGGTCTTCATAGCCATTCTGCCAAGAGCAATGCGTCATCAGCTTTCTTGACTGCTTGTCCTTTCTTTATTGATTATTGATCCAAGTAGGTTAAAGTTGTCAACTATTTCAATTTCTTCTCCATCAACAATGAACTTATTGGTTTTGCCAGTTGTCAGAATCTTTGTCTTCTTAACGTTAAGGTCTTCTATCAATCTTCACACCCTGGTTGTCTTCAAACAGTCCTGCTTATCTGATGATTTGTTCTGCATATAAGTTAAAAAAGGTAGGGGGAAAGTATGCAGCCTTGTCATACACCTTTGCTGATTTTAAACTATTCTTCTTCTTTTTTTACTCAATGCATAATCAAACTCTGGAATTTGTTACCAGAGGATGTAGTAAAAGCTGTTAGTGTAGCTGGGTTTAAAAAATGTTTGAACAAGTTCCTGGAGGAAAGGTCCATAAACCATTATTAAAGAGGACCCGGGAGAAACACTGCTTGCCCTGGGACAAGCACTGTGGAACCTGTGTGCCTCTTTGGGAACCTGCCAGGTACTTGTGGCCTGGATTGGCTACTGTTGGAAACAAAATACTGGGCTTGATGGACCTTGGTTCTTATGTTCTTACCTCACTTTAATAAATATGCCCCTCAGTCAATAAACAAAAGTCCAAAAATCACACACACCATGCAGAAATATACCCAAAATATTTATATATCGGACAAACCATCAGGAAAGGACATTTTCACTCTCAAATGAGTCTTGTCCATTTTATTCATTTTATGGTTCTAAAGGCTTAAACTTAAACTTATCTGGCAGAGGTCCCACATATAATGGCATGGTGTCAGTATTCCAAATCATCCAAGGAATCCCTCGCACACAACATGTACATTTCGAGCCCCCTCCCGGCTCTGCTTCAGGTGCTGCAGGAAATTGTCAGTAGTTCCTCATAAATAGCCACATCAGACGCCGAAGGGGCCACCAAACGCCATAATGCCGGTTATGAGTGTCTGCTCACTTTCCTATTGGCTGTCAGTCCAATCGCTTCATTCAATAGAACCACCAATCGGGAAAGTGGGAATTCCCCACGACATCGGTGAAACCCTCCCCCCATTGGTTCAAACAGACTTGTCCAATCATTCTCTATATTCAGCCAATGTGGACTCACTGTGTTTAAATAATAAATCCGGTGCTGCTCTAACCATTGCAGTCTATATGTTCTATCACCACCCCGAGGGTGCCGAGGGGCATAATCAATAATCCTCCAACGTAGATCTTCAAATTTATGACCTTCTGTCATAGAGTGATCTACCACAGGAGCAGATCATATCAATGTTCGGATAAGGGAGGCATGCTCCCCCAACCATAGCTTCAAAGAACAGGTTGTGCAGCCAATATATAACAAATTACAAGAGCAGTGCAATAGATATACCACATAACTAGATGTACAAGAGCTATTCCATAAAAATCTATAAATGCACCCCGTGACTGGATCTTCCCAGGTATCACCCTGTAAAGTGGTGTAACAAAATTGGCAAGTGCCACATGTAAAGTGTCCTGGAACACATTCTATTTATCTTCCAGGACGGTCAGTATGTAATGCCCATTTGACCAGACAATCCCGTAAATTTGATCCCCATGAGTAAGCAATAATAACAGGTTTATCAAAACAAGAATGAAGGCTCAAAACAGGCCAATACCTCTTCAGCAGATTAGCTTCTCCACTTAGAGGCATAAGCCTGTCTGGTGGAGGGTTTTTGGGAGGCCAGTAGATATCTCCTCGACTTCTCCCGGAAGATTGAAAGGGGCCAATGCTACCGTTTCAATAGCCATACTGTTAGCATTAGTGACTCCAGATTGGGGTGCAGGAGAGAGCCCTCCTCTTGGGACAGGAGGTTTGGGGCTCGATCCAGAGGGACTGGGAGTGCCAATAACATGGAAAGCAGCAGAGGAAACCAAGATTGCCTGGGCCACCTGGGGGCAATCAGTATAACTGAGGCCCTTTCGCTCTGAACCTTGAAGAGGGTCCAGGTGACCAGGAGGGCTGGTGAGAACGCATAGAGTAGGCCCTCGACCATGAGATCAAGAAGGCATCTGCCACCACTCTCTCTGGGTGCAGCTGACAAGAGCAGAAGCAGGGTAGCTGCGTGTTGTCCAGGAAGGAGAATAGGTCCATCATGGGCCTGCCCCAGAGGTGAAAGAGCTGCTTCATCACTCGGGGGTTTAAGCACCACTCATGTGGGCGAAGGACTCTGCTCAGCCTGTCCGCTAGGCAATTGTCCTGACCCAGGAAGTACACCGCTCGCAGAAGCATGTTGTTGTGTGCTGCGAAGGCAGACGGAGTACGAACCTGTGCCTCCCTAAGAACATAAGATATGCCATACTGGGTCAGACCAAGGTCCATCAAGCCCAGTATTCTGTTTCCAACAGTGGTCAATCTAGGTCATATGTACCTAGCAGTTTCCCCAAGGGACACAGGTTCCACAATGCTTGTATTGGTTCAAGCATTGATATCCTGGGTCCCTTCTTAATAATGGTTTATGGACCTTTCCTCCAGGAACTTGTCCAAACCTTTTTTAAACCCAGCTACACTAACAGCCTTTACTACATCCTCTGGTAACAAATTCCAGAGTTTGATTACACATTGAGTGAAAAAATATTTTCTTTTATTAGTCTTAAATAGTTTACCCTGTAGCTTCATTGCATGTCCCCTAGTCTTTCTATATTCTGATAAGGTAAACAATCGATCTACGTTTACCCGTTCCACTCCGTTCATTAATTTATAGACTTTTATCATATCTCCCCTCAGCCGTCTCTTTTCCAGGTTAAAGAGCCCTAACGTTTTTAGCCTTTCTTCATAGGAGTATCCTTCCATCCCCTTTACCATTTTGGAGGCTCTTCTCTGAACCTTTTCTAAAATCACTATATCCTTTTTAAGATACGGCGACTAGAATTGCACACAATATTCAAGGTGCGGTCTCACCATGGAATGATATAGAGGCATTATAATATCTTTTGTTTTATTTTCCATTCCTTTCCTTATCATACCTAGCATTCTATTTGCTCTCTTGGCCGCTGCTGCACACTGGGCCGAGGGTTTTAACATGGTATCCACAATGACGCCTAAATCTTTTCCTGGGTGGTGGTTCCTAATGTGGAACCTTGCATCGTGTAACCATAGTTTGGGTTGTTCTTCCCTAGGTGCATAACCTTGCACTTGTCCACATTAAATTTCATCTGCCATTTTGATGCCCAGTCTTCCAATTTATCAAGATCCTCTTGCAATTTTCCACAATCCTCTTGGGTTTTAACAACTTTAAATAGTTTTGTGTCATCTGCAAATTTGATAACTTCACTCGTTATTCCACTTTCCAGGTCATTTATGAATATGTCAAAAAGCAGCGGACCCAGCACAGATCCCTGGGGTACACCACTATTCACCTTTCTCCATTGGGAAAATTGGCCATTTAGCCCTACCCTCTGCTTTCTATCTTTTAACCAGTTCCTGATCCACAATAGTACACTGCCTCCTATCCCATGACTCTTTAGTTTTGCCAAAAGTCTCTCTTGAGGGACCTTGTCAAAGGCTTACCTGCTTGTTGATATAAAACTTGACGACTTGGTTATCCATCTAGATCAGTACAGGCTGGTGCCGTAGATGGTGGCGGAATGCTCTTAGGTCTGAGAAGGTTGCCCTGAGCTCCAGGAGATTGATCTGTAGGAGCGACTCCTCCTAAGACCAGCTGCCCTGTGTGCGGTGGTCTCTACAATGTCATCCCCAACCCAAGAGGGAGGCATCTGTGGTTAGGGTCCTCTGCGGCGTGGATGCCTGGAGGTGGCACAGATTTTGTCACCAGTTGAGGGACTCCGCCTGTTGACGGGTAACCCTGACCCTGACCCATAGCCTGCCCAAGGCCTGAGTCCACTGTGAGCATAGGCACCACTAGGCTGTCTGCATGTGTAAGTGTGCTGAAGGCATAACGTGGACCGTCGAGGCCATATGGCTCAGTAGGAGGAGGAGGAGATCAGCTGGCACTGACCGGCGAGATTGTACCTCTCTTGCCAGTTGCCTGAGGCGTTCTGTCCTTTCTCTTGGGAGGACGGCCTTGACCTGTAATGTGCCCAACTGGGCACCTATGAACTCCAGACTTTGGGCTGGAGAGAGATGGAGTTTGGGGTAGTTTATTTATTTTATTTATTTATTTAACTGTATTTATATCCCGCTTTTCACTGGGTCAAAGCGGTGGGACATATAACCAGGGGGGGGGGAATCAAATGTGCGGGGGGGCCATCACCGGGGGTTCAACATTGATGATTTTTGGGGTGGACATAGAGACTGACAAGATAGCATAGTTACTGGTTCCTATTCAGAGATGTTCTTGGAATAGGATGGTTTTTAGCTGCTTTTTGAATGATGGGAGATCACCGTTGTTCTTGATGTGGTTTGGTAGAGAGTTCCAGAGGGATGGGGCATATAGTTCAAAAGCTCTGTTGCAGGTCCGTTGAGTTGCTTTGGTTCTTTTGTGGGGGATGGCAAAGGAGCTGTTGGAGGATTGTCTGGTTGTTCTGTTGTGGGTTGGGCGAGGCAGTAGGACGCTGAGTGGGGTGCCCTGTGTTTGGTGGACGGTTTTGTGAGTGAGTAGAAGGGTTTTGTACTTAATTCTTGCTTCGATGGGGAGGATATGAAGGTCCCTCAGAATTGGGGTGATGTGGTCTTGTTTCCTTGCATTGTGAATTATTCTCGCCGTGGTGTTTAGGGCAGTTCGGAGGGAATTGGTCTGTGTTGCAGGTAGGCCATGGTAGATTATGTTGCAGTAGTCCAGATGAGGGAGTGTTAGAGCTTGCATTACTGTCCTGAAGTCTTGTGGTTCGAGGAGGGGTCGGAGGCGTTGTACCGTTTTCGCCTTGTGGAATACAGTTCTCGTGGTCTTGTTGATTTGTTGCTTAAGAGTTAGGGCTTGGTCAATGATAATGCCAAGATATCTTAGTTAATGATGAACCTCAGGTGCTACAACAGAAGGGTTGCACGTTCTGTGCCCTGACTGACCACTGAGGCCGTAACGCCCCGATGAACCAGACGCCCAAGTAGGGGAAGACGAAAGCCCCTTGTAGGCACAAGTAAGCGGCTACCACCACCAGGCATTTGGTAAAGACCCTTAGCAAGGAGGTCAGGCCAAAGGGTAGCACCTTGTACTGGTAGTGCCCTCCTCCCACCATGAACTGCAGGTACTGCCTGTGGGAGGGATGGATCAGGATGTGTGTCGTTCAGGCTCAAGGGGCACAGCCAATCTCCCTAGTGGAGGTAAAGCAGCAGTGTTCCAAGGGCAAGCATCTTGAACTTCTCTATCAGCAGAAACTTGTTTAAGCTTCTCAGGTCTAGGATGGGCCTGAGGCCCCCAGTTCTCTTTGGGACAAGGAAGGATCTGGAGTAGAAGCCTTTCCTCCACAGATGTTTGTATAGGCTCTACTGCATTGTCCCTGAGCAGACCTGCAAGCTCTGAGAGCAGAAGGGTCTGGTGAAGGAGAGGTCGCACTGGCTCTCCTGGAAAGAACCTGGGTGGTACCTGTTGTAGACTGGGGAGGTATCCCTCCCTTACCACCTGCAGTACCCACTGGTCCAAGGTGACAATGGCCCCCCTGTGGGCTGGTGAATGACTGTCAGGGGAAGGGAGGCCCTGCCCTGGGAGTCAAAAGCTCCCCCCGGGCTGAATGGGAGCTGGGGCCTAGGGCTTCTGTGTCTTTGGCTCCAGCTCCCACCCAGGATCTTCTGGCTCTTAATATTTTGCATGGTTGACGACAACCATGGAGTTGTGGGGAGTTGGGGTTTGTAGAATCCCGGCCCTTTCCTGACATGGTACATGGCACTGAAGTGTCGGCTGACCACTGGTGCCGCCGCCTGGGTCTCCCACATTCTTAACAGGAGCCGCTCAAGGATTGGCTGGACCAGCACTGTAAGAGTTTCCTTGGGTGAAGATTTGTACTGGAAAATCTCCAGTTCTTCAGTGCGTGAGTCCTCCTCCGCCTCAGTTTGCACCGAGGGGGCTCTGGCCATGTCCCTGACAAAGTCATGGAGGGCCACATCCTCTGGAAGAGAATGGCGGTGGGGGGGAGACCGGTCCAAGAGGATGTCTTGGTGCCATCTGGTTTCCGGGGATGCCTCGTTATCGGTCTCATACTCGGAGTCGAGGGGTAACGATGAACCCGAGGCCCTGCGACTACTTGCCTCGAGACCAGTGCCAAAGGGCCTGGGGCCTCCGGAGTACCTGGGGTCCAAAACACGGAAACTGGCTGGGGTGGATAAGATTCCTGAGGATGGGACCGGGACCTCGACCGGTGCCGAGGGCTCGATAACCGGGGATTCCCCCGCAGTCAGGGGGGCTGGTCATCCGGGCAGATGATGTGGATGAACCAGCCATCACTGGCTCCTGCAGGGCCAGGATAGCAGTGGTGTTCTGCTCTAGGGCCGCCATTCTGGTTTCCAAGCCAGAAGGCTTCACAGCTTTCAGCACAGGCACTGAGGATCTCGAGCCCGGTGATGGCACTCTTGCAAGTGTGTCCTTGATGAGGATTATGGTCTCGAGGAACCTCGCACGGTCTCTGCCGGCCGAGCAATCCTTTTTGAGGACCTTGATAGAGTGCTTCTTGGAGCCACCCAAGTCCCTCTGACGGGTTTTACCGGGTTTCTCTGGTGGAACCTCAATGTACTTTGAGGATTTTTTCCTCTCTCTCTGGGTTTGAGGTCTTCTTGGAGAAGCTGCCACCACGGGACTCCCAGAATGCTCAGGTCTCACGTGAAGTGCTGGGCTTGAAGCTTGGCATCAAGGAAGCCGGTGCCGAGTCAGACCTTGTGAACAGTTTTTCCTGCATTTCCAATCTCTTTTTATTGATCTTAGGCATCAAAGACTGGCAACAGGTAGGTACTGTCATGGTCCATTCCCAGGCAGCATAGGCAGCAGTCATGGGTATCAGTTACTGACCGCAGCGGTCACATTTCTTGAATCCACCGGGAGACATGGTGGGAAACACCTGGCTGGGTCAATGATCCCCAGGGGAAAAAAGGCACAAAAGTCGGTTGAGGCAAGCCTCAATTGAAGAAAGGGGGGAAAAAAGCCAAGAACAGCGCCAAGTCCGGCGCCAGCTTGAGGTGGGAAGAGGAACTGGTACGCAAACTGGAAAAAGCTAACTTTTAAGGATATTAGCAAAGATTTTTTCCAGGGAAACAGGGCAGATGTTCGTTGGGCTCTACGGAAAAAAGGAGACTGAGCAATATAGCATCCTTGGATAGGAATGTGACCAAGCATGCAAGGTATCATGTCCCAAAGGCTTTCTTTGAAAGCTGGGGAAATGCTCCGCACGGGCTCCATCGGTGCCGACGTCACCCATATGTGAGAACCTACTGCCTGCTTGTTCCTGGAGAAAAGGCATTTACGAGGTGTGATCAAAAAGTATAGAGACTTGTACAATAACACAAGAGGTATAACATTAACAGTTAATTCACTCAGTCTCCTTCGAAGTAGCTCCCTTCTGATAAAATACACTTTTTCCAGCATTCCTGCCTCTGTTGGGAAACAATTTTGAAATGCCTCTTTCTTTGTGTTGTGAAGCTGTTGTGTCAAATTTTGCTTAATGGTCTCAAAGTTGTCAAATCTCATTCCTTTCAGTGGTAAGTTCAGTTTTTAAAACAAGAAAAAGTCTAAGGGTGTAAGGTCAGGTGAGAACGGAGGCTGACAGACTTGCTCGATTTGGTGTTTGGCCAAGAACTGCTGGATAAGATATGAGGTGTGAGCTGGGGCATTATTATGATGAAGCAACCTTTCAGCATTCCTGTGCAACTCTGACATCTTATGATGAACTGCATCTCTCGAACAAGTCAGAACTTGGAAGTAGTACTCCTTAATGATGGCCTTTTGAAGCATACTCATCATGAACAATACACTGGTAATCAAAGAAAACTGTGAGCATATGGAAGCAAAAATGCGTAATAAAAACTTTTCTAAGTATACTCATAGCAAAAAATCTGTGAGAGTGTCAGTTGGACCATTAGATGATAGAGGGGTAAAAGGGACACTAAGAGGTGACAAGGCCATAATGGAGAGAATGGATGAATTCTTTGCTTCGGTCTTTACTGAGGAAAATGTAGGGATGTTACCCATGACTGAAATGGTATTTAAAGGTGATGTCGCAGAAGAATTGACAGAAAATACAGAGCTTAAAAGGGAGAGAGGAGGCATTGTGGGTTAAACTAGAAAGAGGGAAAGAGAAATCTATTTGCATTGGTGTGATATACAGACCTCCATCACAAGAGGAAGAGGTGGACAGAGAGTTAATTGAAGACATACACAGCATTGCTAGGAAAGGGGAAGTGCTACTGATAGGAGATTTCAATATGCCAGATGTTGATTGGCACATTCCTGCTGCAGTATCATCTAGAAGTAAGGAGATCCTGGATTCTCTACAGAGAGAACTATTCAGGCAATTGGTAACAGACCCCACACGTGAAGGGGCCATACTGGACTTGGTGCTTACCAATGGTGAAAGTGTTTCTGATGTTGTAGTGGGAAATCATTTTGCATCCAGTGATCACCAGATGGTGTGGTTCAGTATTAGGATTAGGGCTGTTAGAATCCATTCAAAGGTGAGGATCTTAGACTTTAGGAATACTAACTTTGCCAAGATGGGCCAATACATCAGGGAGTCGTTAGTGGGATGGGAACAGCTGGGGGATGTAGAAAAACAGTGGGCAAAACTGAAAGGGGATATTTTAAGGGCAACCAACCTTTTTGTTAAAATGGTAAATAAAGGTAAAAGGAAAAGGAGACCGCTATGGTTTTCGAAAGAAGTAGCTGAAAAAGTGAAGAAAAAGAGGGAGACCTTCATGAAATACAAGAGATCACAGAGAGAGGAAGACAGGCATCTGTATTTGGAAAAACTTAGAGAAGCTAGCAAAGTAGTCAAGAAGGCAAAGATTCAGAAGGAGGAGGAAATAGCCAATGCAATAAAATGGGGGGATAAGACATTTTTCAGATATATTAGTGAGAACAGGAAGGGCAAAAGTGGTATTGTCAGACTCAAGGGTGCAGGGGAGGAATATGTAGAAGCTGATAAGGATAAAGCGGAATTGCTTAACAAATATTTTTGTTCTGTGTTCACAGATGAAGAACCAGGAGCAGGACCTCAGAAAACACCCACAAATAGGAACAGAAGCGAGGGACATCTTGAACAATTTTCAGAAGACTGTGTTCGTGAGAAACTAGCTCAACTTAAAGTAGACAAAGCGATGGGACCAGATGGGATACACCCTAGAATACTGAGGGAACTTGGGGACGTTCTAGCAACTCCACTGACTGACCTTTTCAATGCCTCGTTGGAGTCGGGAGTGGTGCCAAAGGACTGGAGAGAGGCTCATGTGGTGCCTTTACACAAAAGCGGAAGTAAGGATGTGGTTGAAAACTACAGGCCGGTTAGTTTAACTTCGGTGGTGAGTAAATTATTGGAAACGCTGCTGAAAGAGAAAATAGTGAGGTTTCTGGAGTCCAGCGGATTACAGGATCCGAGGTAGCATGGATTCACCAGAGGCAGGTCTTGTCAGACAAATCTGATTGATTTCTTTGACTGGGTGACCAGGGAGTTGGACCGAGGGAGAGCTCTAGATGTGGTGTATTTAGATTTCAGTAAAGCCTTTGACACTGTTCCTCACAGGCGACTTATAAACAAACTGAGCACCCTAGGGATGGACCCTAAAGTTACTGCTTGGGTTAGAAACTGGTTGGGTGGGAGGCGACAATGAGTACAAGTAAATGGAGCTCACTCTGAGGAGAAGGATGTTACCAGTGGTGTGCCCCAGGGATCAGTCCTTGGTCCGAGTATTTTTAACATCTTTGTTAATGATATAGCGGAAGGGCTGTCGGGTAAGGTTTGCCTCTTTGCAGATGACATCAAAATCTGCAATAGAGTAGACACCCAGGAAGGTGTAGATAACATGAGGAGGGATCTAGCTAAGCTTGAAGAATGGTCTAGAATTTGGCAGCTGGGATTTAATGTTAAAAAATGTAAGGTCATGCATTTGGGCTGCAGCAATCCAAGGGAGCAATATAGTATAGGGGGTCAAGTACTTTTGTCCACTAAAGAACAGTGGGACCTAGGCGTGGTTGTTTCTGATGATCTTAAAGTAGCTAAACAAGTAGAAAAGGCGACGGCAAAAGCTAGAAAGATGCTTGGGTGCATACGGAGAGGAATGGCTAGCAGAAAAGAGGAGATGATAATGCCTCTGTATAAGTCTTTGGTGCGACCTCATTTGGAGTATAGTGTGCAATTCTGGAGACCGAACCTTCAAAAGGATGTAAACAGGATGGAGTCGGTGCAGAGGGTGGCTACTAAAATGATTAGTGGTCTTCATTATAAAGCATATGAGGACAGACTGAAGGATCTTAATATGTACACCTTAGAGGAAAGGCGGGATAGAGGTGATATGATTGAGATGTTTAAATACCTCCATGGCACAAATGTTCAGGGAGAGAGCCTCTTTCAACTGAAAGCAAGTTCTGCTACGAGGGGACATGGGATGAGGGTGAAGGGAGATAGATTCAGGAGTGATATGCGGAAATATTTCTTTACGGAAAGAGTAGTGGATCCGTGGAATAGTCTCCCAGTGGAGGTGGTAGAGATGAGGACAGTAACTGAATTCAAAAAAGCATGCGACAAACAAAGAGGATCTCTAAAGGTAAAAAGGGGACTGTTGTAGTTGTTGATATGGAAGGACAGACTAGATAGGCCACGTGGTCTTTTTCTGTCATCATATTTCTATGTTTCTATCAATACACCGGGAAGATGTATTACAACTATTTGATAAACTGAAGAGTAGCAAATCACCTGGACCGGATGGTATACATCCAAGGGTGTTGAAAGAACTGAAATATGAGACTGCAGTCTTACCATTAGTAATCTGCGAACTATCATTAAAATCATCTGTAATACCTGAAGATTGGATGAAGGGCCACTGTAACGCCAATTTTTAAAAAGGGTTCCAGGGGTGATCCAGGAAACTACAGACCAATGAGCCTGACGTCCATACTGGGAAAAATGTTAGAAACCATTATAAAGAACAAAATTACTGAACATGTAGATAGTTACGGCTTAATGGGAGACAACCAACATGGCTTTAGCCAAGGAAGGTCTTGTCTTATTAATCTGTTACGATGATTTGAAGGTGTGAATAAACAGTTAGACAAAGGTGAGTCGGTTGATATAGTGTATCTGGATTTTCACAAAGCCTTTGACAAGGTCCCTTATGAGAGACTCTTGGCAAAATTAAAAAGTCATGGGATAGGAGGCAATGTACTATTGTGGATCAGAAACTGGTTAAAAGATGGAAAGCAGAGGGAAGGGCTAAATGGCCAATTTTCCCAATGGAGAAAGGTGAATAGTGGAGTACCCACTGCTTTTTAACATATTCATAAATGACCTGGAAATGGGAATAATGAGTGAGGTAATTAAATTTGCAGATGACACAAAATTATTGAAAGTTGTTAAAATCCATGAGGATTGTGAAAAATTGCAAGAGGACCTTGATAAATTGGAAGACTGGGCATCCAAATGGCAGCTAAAATTTAATGTGGACAAGTGCAAAGTTATGCACCTAGGAAAGAACAACCCAAACTATGGTTACACGATGCAAGGTTCCACATTAGAAACCACCACCCAGGAAAAGGATTTAGGCGTCATTGTGGATAATATGTTGAAACCCTTTGCCCAGTGTACTGCAGCAGCCAAGAAAGCAAATAGAATGCTAGGAACCATAAGGAAAGGAATAGAGAATAAAACAAAGGATATTATAATACATCTGTATTGTTGCATGGTGTGACCGCACCTTAAATATTGTGTGCAATTCTGGTCGCCGTATTTTAAAAAGGATATAGCATTATTAGAAAAGGTACAGAGAAGAGCCACCAAAATGGTAAAGGGGATAGAAGGATGCCCCTATGAAGAGAGGCTAAAAGGGTTAGGGCTCTTCAACCTGGAAAGCAGACAGCTGAGTGATATGATAGAGGTCTATAAATTAATGAATGGAGTGGAGCGGATAAATGTAATTGATTGTTTACACCATCAAAATATAGAAAGACTAGGGGACTTGCAATGAAGCTACATTGTAACCTATTTAAGACTAATAAGCGAAAATATTTTTTCACTCAACATGTAATCAAACTCTGGAATTTGTTACCGGAGGATGTAGTAAAAGCTGTTAGTGTAGCCAGGTTTAAAAAAGGTTTGGACAAGCTCCTGGAGGAAAGGTCCATAAATCATTATTAAAGGGGACCTGGGAAATCCACTGCTTGCCCCAATACAAGCATTGTGGAATCTGTGTCTTGGGAAAATGCTAGGTACTTGTGACCTAGATTGGCCACTGTTGGAAATAGGATTCTGGGCTTGATGGACCTTGGTCTGAACCAGTATGGCATATCAGGGAGCTTGCACACACTGCTTCAACTTTGTCTTCATTCCTGCTCATGGAATGCCTTCCAGAACGTTCGTCATTGTCAACACTCTTGTGGCCCTCTTGGAAATGTTTTTACTAGTCATAAACTCAAACAAGACTCATGCATTCATCACCATACACTTGCCGTAACTTGTCATAAATCTCTGCACAAATCTCCAAGTTTCTGGCAGAATTTAATGCAAATTTGCTGTTCAATTTTTTCACTCATCATAAATCTGACGAGCTGCTTTTACATGATACCAAACATCATCTGATACAAAAAGTACAGGTGTGCTGCATAACCCGAGGGCATGCCAGATTGTCTTTGGGCCCCTCCCTTTTGCTCCTCCCGCCTCCTTTTCTGCATGCTTACAAATAAACCGGCCCGATCCATCTTTTACAATGCTTTATTGGTGGATCTTGAAGGCCACAACTTGCGGATACATAGTAACATAGTATAGGACGACAGATAAAGACCAGTATGGTCCATCTAGTCTGCCCAGCAAGGCAGCAAGAGTAGGTGCACTTGCCGCTCTGTGCAGGTCCCTCTCCCCATGCCTTTGTTTAGGGGTGTACCCACCGCTCCATGTAGGTCACCCCTATTTGTTCATATATAAGAGATAGTTATGCTTATTTTGATTTTATCCTGTTGCTATAAAGGGATCCACTGTGTCTGTTCCATGCAATTTTGAATTCTGTCACTGTGTTTTGCCCCCACCACTTCCATCGGGAAGGCATTCCAAGCATCCAAAACCCTTTCAGTGAAAAAGTATTTCCTGACATTGCCTTTCAGTTTACCCCCTTGCAGCTTCATGTTATGCCCTCTAGTTTTACAGCTTACCCGTCTTTGGAAGAGGTTTGTTTGTCCATTAATACTCTAAGTATTTAAAGGTCTGACTCATATCTCCCCTGTCCCTCCTCTACTCCAGAGTGTACATATTTGTTCTTCTTCTCATAAGTCTTCGGACGCATGCTCCAAATCATTTTGGTAGCCTTCCTCTGAACCGCTTCTAGCCTTTTTATATCCTTTGCGAGATACGGTCTCCAAAACTGAACACAATATTCCAAGTGAGGCCTCACTAGTGACCAGTGGCATTAGTAGCTCTTCCTTTCTGCTGGTAATTCCTCTCTGCATGCAACCCAGCATCCTTCTAGCTTTTGCCACCGCTTTGTCACACTGTTTCGCCACCTTGAGATCATCAGAAACAATCACACCAAGGTCCTTCTCCTGGTCCGTGCACACCAATCTCTCGCCCGCTATTGCATACAATTCCATTGGATTTTCTGCTTCCCAAGTGCTTGATACTGCATTTCTTCACATTAAATCTTAACTGAAAAATCATTAGACCATTCTTCCAGCTTTTGTAGATCTTTCCTCATGTTCCCCACTCTCTCAGGGGAGTCCACTCTGTTGCAAGTTTTGGTGTCATCTGCAAAAAGACAGACTTTTTCATTCAGCCCTTCGGCAATATCACTCACGAATATATTGAACAGTAACGGTCCCAAGACCGAACGCTCGGGCACACCACTAATCACCTTCCGTTCATCTGAGTGAGTTCCGTTTACCGTCACCTTCTGTTGTCTGTCAGTCAACCAATTTCTGATCCAGTTCACCATCTTGGGACCCATCCCCAAGCTGTTCAGTTTATTGATAAGCCTCAACAACAATAATTGTAATTTAGCATACATAACCTTAACACAAACATTTTTATGAATAATAACAATAGTAACAACAGAAAATGACAGGCTCCCATGATTACGCAGAGGGGTACTACCACCCCTTCGAGCCATCTGGTTCAGCAGCCCTGGCCCATGCCATGGCCAGGGCCTCACCTGATATATCCCCGTCACCAGCCATTCCGTGCTGGTGCCCAGGTGCCCCTGTTTATGCTCTATGTTCCTGGTGACCAGGGCCAGGCACCCCTGGCCTGGTACCTGGCCCCCAATGTCCTGGACCCAGGCACCCTGTATTGGTACCTTGGTCTCCCATCTCTTTTTAGTGGTACCATTCCCCTCCCCTTCTCAGTATGGTCCTGCCACCAGGAGGTCTGCGGCCTGACTCACCCCATAGTGAATACTGAACCGATGGCCTGCCGCAGGCCCTCGATGAATAGCTCCAAATCAGTTTCGCTCATGTGGACCCCATCCCCTGAATACACCATCAACCCCCCTGCTACTATACCGCTGTGCTCAACTACCATCCTTCCCAGTGCCCATACAAAGCTCACGATTTCCTTGTTCAACTTCCGCTTGCTCCTTTTGATGCTCTTTGGTTGCTCGGCCCCCCAGCAGTGCAGCCAGGGGATGATCTGGGACCAGATAACTCTTGCTCCCAGCGCAGTCCGCATCCAAGTCAAATCTGCCTTGTTCCTAATGATGAGGTCTATGCCCTTGGTGGACACCAGGTCTTGACCCCCAGGTGTAGGATTATTACATCCGGTGGCTCGCTGCACTGTTGCCGTGTGGCGAGTGCCGGCCTCAACTGGTCCTATTGCATCCCCCTCTTGTCCATCCATTGTATGCAAACACTGTCGGGATGGAAGCCAAGCTGCTTGCCGAGATGTCTACTGGCTGCCTTTCATCTTGCCCAGTAGATGTAGGAATGCCCCATGATCCACAGAGAGATTGCTCTGTGACCTAATGGGCAAGAGGAAAACCGGTTAGTGAACTTTGTTGCAACCTGATGTACAGCCTGTACCTGTTTGATGTCCATTCCCCGATGGGCTGAATCTGCTCAAGCTGTGGGCTATGGTTGCTGCCCCTATTATAAATGAGTGCAGTGTCAGCCCAGAAACCTCGAACCCCCCCCCCCACCCCCTTCTTCTACTGCCTCAGACACAAGGTCCTGAACTGATACTGGGACAGACAGGACCTGTCCAAATGCAGCAGAGGGCCCCCCACTGGCGGGTGCATCATTAGGTACTCTTGCTGTGCCGTGACTGGGCACAGCTTCCACAGTGCCGTGGCATGCACTCATACAATTCTGCCCATCCTGTACCAGTCCGTCTTTGACTGGGCCAGGAATAAACATGCCCTGTCCCCTTCTACCACTGTGTTCTCCACCCACATGGCAGTGCGTGCTGTTTCCGTTGTGGACCATGGCAGCACCTCGATCCCACAGAAAGCCCCGAAAAACATCAGCACAGTAGCTAGCCTAAACAACTTTTCCTAGAACCCATCCTTGGTAATGGCTTCTGCCCGCAGCAGGGACCCCTTCAGCATGGGCAGTGTGACTGGCCGGCAACTGTCAGGTCTTGGAGCGGCTTTCCTGGCACAGCCCTCCATCGCCTTCCTAACTATAAACTCTTTTGTCACATCCCTGAGTCTGCTCAGTTTCAGGAGGCAGGCCACCCCAGCCAGCATCAGCCGAGCTTGTCTTATCGACACTCTGTCTGCCGGAGGTACGTCACGAACTAGAGCAAAAGCCCCATTGACACTCCTTGCATGAGGCTGGCTCCTCTCCATTCAATGAAGCTCTCCAACCTGCCCCAGAATCTCCAATATGCCTTCCAGGTATTGGTCGACAGGGAAGCCATCAGCAGTCTGCCAGCGCTCAGCTTCCAAGATTCCACATCTCCCGGGGCATTGGTGTCGCCATGCAGGCAGTGTTGGGGGTGAGCTGCCGGAAGCGCTGAAGCTGGAAACGAGAGAGGACATCAGCTACCTCATTGATCTCTCCCAGGACATGGCTGGCTTAACAAACACATTCATTTCCAGGCTCAGCAGCACTAGCTTCCTAATCAGCCTCATAACTCTCCCTGCTCTTGCTGTTTGTTTGTTAATAGCAAACACCACTGCCACATTGTCCAAGCGGAAAACTATCTGCCTGTTAGGGAACTGGGACTTCTAGATGACCATGGCCGTCATGATCGGGAACATCTACAAGAACATTAAATCCTTTGTCACCCCATTCTGGTGCCACTCCACTAGCCACTTGTTGGCACCACTGGCCCCCAAAGTAAATCCCAAAACCGACCCCTCCTGCCGCATCCATAAACAGTTCCAGGTCCGAGTTGCCCATGGGGGGTGTCCACCAAATATTCCACTTGATGTAGTGGAGCAGGAACTGCTACCACACCTTCAGGTCCTCCCTTATGGGGGCAGTAACATAGTAAATGACAGCAGATAAAGACCAGTATGGTCCATCTAGTCTGCCCAGTAAGATGGCAAGAGTAGGTGTACCTGCCGCTCTGTGGTCACCCCTCCCCATGTCTTTGTTTAGGGGTGAACCCACCGCTCTGTGTAGGACACCCCTGTTTGTTGAGAAATGATCCTATTGAAGTGGTGGCACCTGCAGATGCCACAAGGGGCATCCGCCAGCCACCGGATGAACTTCCTACCCATGAGCATCACCAGACAAGCAAAGTTCAAATGCTCCATCAGGACTGCATTTGTTGCATTGTGATCTTCCTTGAGGCGATAGTCGCCTCGACTGCCTCCCTAAGGGCTGCCACTTTTTCCGCTGGCAGGCGCATCACCATCTCCGTGGTGTCAATTTCTATTCCCAGGAAGGACAGCTGCTGCAAGGGCCCTTCAGTCTTTTTGACCGCCAGAGGAACCCCCAGCTCAGCAGTCTTCCTCTGAAATGTCCTCAGGTTGCGTTGACAACCCCTCCTGTCGTCTGCCATGATTAAGAAATTGTCCAGGTAATGTATAATCCTTCCCTGACATATCTCCTTCTTGACCATCCATTAGATGGCGATGCTGAACTCCTCAAAATAGGCACATGATATGGAGCACCCCATGGGAAGACATTTGTCCATATAGTACAGCCCACTGAAATGGAGCCCCAGCAGGTGGAAGCTGCCTGGCTGTATCAACAGTAGCTGAAAGGCGGACACCACATCCATCTTGGCTAACCAGGCCCCGGAGCAACTCCAAGCCTAATCTATGGAGGCATACTTTACCGAACACACTGCCAGGTCAAGGTGATCATTCTGGGATGCGCCATTGGTATCGGACACATGGTGTGTGAGCTTGAACTCTCCCAGCTCCTTCTTTGGGACCAGGCCCAATGGGGAAACTATCAGGTTTAGGATGGGCCTACACCCAAAGGGGCCTGCAATCCTGCCCAGCCACCACTCCTTATTGATCTTCCTTTGGACCACCGCCTTCTGCTCGAGAGCCTATCGTAAGTTCCCCACCCCCTGTGGGTTCCGTGGCCGCTATAAGGAATACTAAAACCCCATTTGAAATGCTAATTAACCATCATGCCTTCCGCCTATCATACCCCCCAAATTTCTCCACAGCGCCCGGGCATCAACTGGTGTCGCATCCAGCCCCAGTGTGCCGGCCTCTTCGCAGTCACTGTGGGTCCCCCTTAGCCTTTTCCCGCATTGGAGCTGGGTGTGTCTTTCCCCACATGTGGCGCAGGCTTGTCTGTACTTGCAAGCATTCCCAAATCGGCACGCCCCGCCATTGTACAACCTGCACACACTCCGACACAAGGAGGGAATGTGTGCAAGGGGCCTGCTGTCCCCCCGAAAGAGCTGCTGCTTCAACCCTGTGAACTTCCCACGCCAAACTCCCACTGGCACGCCGCTTGATCTGTTGCTACGCTGCCCCTGTGTCATCAGTCATATCCACAAGTCGATAACTTTTCTGTCCCAGCCTAGCCTGGGTGTGTCCACCATGTTCCCACGAAACTGTTCATCATACTGCAGCCAAGCAGTGCCACCATACACCCTGTAGGCCTCGCAAATACTATCCTGGTATTTGAAAAGCCCATGGCATTGCTCCAGGTGCTTCTCTCCAACCACGTTGGCTAGCATCTGAAAAACTGAGCACCAATTTGTGAACATTCATGGTATGGCATCGGCCTTCTTGGAAGTCAGCTTGCATTTGTTGCAGCATCCCGAGCAGTCACAGTGTGCATTGTTTTGCCTAATAACTAAGGAGAAAATGTCCATATACTCATGCTTCCAGATTTTTTCCTTCTGGGCTGCTGGCACATGGCTATCCAGCATGCTCGTGATGCACACATACTCCACTGGCCTGCTCTCAAGACACCAATTCCCCGTCCCCACTCTGGTCATCCGCCAGTGGACCCCTGGCACTCAGAGGCCACACTGAGTGGAGGGGGAGTTTGGAATGTCAGCACTGGGGATCCCTGTATCAACGGCTCCTCATACCCGCTGCAGAGCCGATGAACTTCAGCAAAGTCTGCAGCAGCCCTACCATGCCCTGATGGGTCCCTCCCATTGCCCCTCCACCCCCCATACCTGTGAGGCCGCCGCAGTTGCTTTGCTGCTCACCTTGCCAGCTCCCACTGAGGGGGCCCCTTGCTCCAGTCACATCCCCCTTCTCCCATTCCCCTCTCCCACCTCCATATCCTTACTCAGACCTGTCAGCCTCTGCCCCTCCCAACTTACCACTGCCCCCCTGTATTCTGTTCCTTCATGCAAGAAAGAAGTGAACTGCTCATACTCAACCCCTCCGTCCAGCCTCTCCTAGTGCATCCGCCCAGCTAGCACCTACCTCAAGGGATGTCCTGCCCATGAGTGGCGCTCCATCAAGCGAACTCAGTAGAGCCTGGATGCATCCCACTCTGCGAACTGCGGCCATGACTCTCACCGGGTTCATGAAGTCATGCATACCCAGAGTCCCTGCTCACCTCCGCCACATGGCAAAGGCAGGTCATCACCATCAGGTCCATGAAAGTCATTAGTCTCCACTCCATTCTACGCAATCTCATGCCTGGTTATGGGTTTGGTGCACCACCGCACACAGTGTCCTTTTGTTCCGCTGCTCTTCTTCGCCTTAGCCGAAGGCTTTCTCGCTTTGCTCTTGCCGCCGTTTTGGACTGTCCATCGCTTCTTTCCCAGTCTGCTGTATGCACCACCGGGATTCCTCCGCTTTCCACGCTATTGCCCGGCAATTGTTCCGCTCCTTCCTACTGTCTCCCCTGTGGCTTCTGCTGATCTCCTCTCAGTCCTCTGGCGATGAAGGGGTTAACTTGCTCCTCCCAGCCTACAGGAAGTTGCGCAGCTCCCTCTGCACTCTCTATAGCTGGAAATAGGGCGAGAGGGAGCAGCCCAAGCCCGTGTTCAGTGCTGGAGACAAGCCATGTGCTGCTGGCAATAAGGTAAGAGAGAGCAGCCCCCCACTTGTGCACTCCCACCGCATGCAGATGCTCCCATGGTTGCAAACCCTGTGATTTCTGTTCGTTCATGGCCTACCACGATCCTCCAGCTGCTGTCGGCTCTTCCTCTTCTGGGCCATGCAGGAGCTCTCTCAGAAGTGCTGGCTGACCCCACACGCTGATGGCAAGGGAAACAAAAACTCCCCCAGTGTTGGAAATCCTCTCCACCACCGCTCTGCCCGGACGGCAAGATGCAGCGGGTCACATGGCTCCCAGCATGCTCCTGCAGACCTCCTCCACCACTCCTTTGACATGCCAGTTGGCATGCAAGGGTTGCGGGGGTTCAATTGCGCCACTGGCTTCTCCTCCGCCAACCACACCGCCACCTGAAGAAATCCTGCGATCAAAGCCGGAGAGTGAGTTGTGCCCTGAAAGCCGGTGAATCAAGAGTCGTGCTGCCACTTGAAAAAGAAGGGGCGGCTCTCTATCCCCTTTCTTTATTGCAGCACAGCTTCCACTCCCCCTTTCTCCCCCCCCCCCCCACCTATCGGGTGCTATCCCCTGGGAAGGTCCTCTACCCCCTGCCAGCCCGGTTATGTGGCCCGCACCCTTTCGGTACTAGCCCTCCATTATTTTCTGTACATGCAGAGCACATAACTAGGTCTCTGCTTGCTTAATAGGATAGTGGTGTGACATATTGCTGTATAGCTACACAACAAGTCTGGATACTTTTTGATCACACCTTGTATGTATTGAAAATATTCCTTTTTAAGGCTCAGTTCAGGATGACTGTACGTGAGTCTAAGAATATCACAGATTTGGCTGTTTGTCAGTCTTGTTTACGTCAGACAGTAGAATGAAGCACCATTTGCAATCCAAGCTCCTCTCAATGACATCAAATTTTTATCAGTTCTTAAGACTTACCCAAACCAGGCTGTTGCATTTTCAAGGCACCTCTGGTTTTTGTTTGAATATTTGACAGGCTTAGCCTTTTTTGATGCCAGAGTCTCAGCAGAACCAAAGAAAAAGATGGCGCAGAACCTTCAGCGACCATCGTTATCAGACATTTCAGTTATCTGCAGTTTAGTTCAGATGACATAAAAACTGCCAAATGGGGTGATCTCTAAATGTTATTTTCATTAAAAATTTTGCCTGTTTATTATAAATATGATAAAGAACAAAATCAGCCTTGTGGAGAACTGAAATCTGTTAGTTTGTTCTTTAGAACCACCCTACACTGGTTCTTTTTCTTAGACTATATTTTGTGCTTTTATATTTTTATCTTTGGAGTCTCATTGATTTGTCCACTTTTTTGTTTTTATTTTGTATGTTTAGTTTTAAGTTTATATTTTGTTTTGTTCTATACTGTCCTAAGCAGATTTTTTACTTGGAAAATGGTTTATAGATTTGTAAGGGAAATTAACTCTGCCTCATATACAGGGTTTAATTTATAAGCAAAAAGGAAGAGGAACTTTAGAACCAGGGAAGGGGGGCAGGCTGGCTAGCAGGTGGAGCAACAGGAGTAAAGCAGTTATATTAGGGAGTAGAATGATTGTTCTCTGCTCTACTTCAGACTCACCCCATCCCCTCCTCTTCATTGTAGGCTGCCTGGAAGATGAAGGCCTGGAGATAGGGTGGCAAACTGGATCCAGGACTGGATCAGGTTATCCCTCAAATCTGGAGCTGGTTGGCCCCCCTAGCTGGAGCAGAGCACCCTCCTTTTCTGGAGTCTGAAAAGAAGTTGAAGAACTGTGTTCCAGGCCATCCCCCCAGAAATTAAGTCCTGCTCATACATATTCTTCATTATGGATATTCTGAAAATTGGAGTGGGTAGTTATGCCTCTGCACTCTCTATAGCTGGAAATAGGGCGAGAGGGAGCAGACCAAGGGGAAGACAGAAACTATTTTCACCATAATTCAAGATACATGATTCAAGATGCATATAGGCCCAGACCTCTTCCTTGGCCTATTAGAAAACAATAAATCATTTTATTTTTTATTCTCTACAGATGCCCATAGTAGCTGGCTATTTCTAAATTGTTCTCATCAGAATAAAAATTCATTGCAGAGCAATAACCTGAGCGCAGTATAGACACTAGTCTGTAATCGGGAAATGCTTCTGATGCAACGGCTACTCCTTACCATTAAAAGCTCTCCAGAGGACATAAGTTTCTTATACACTTTTGCTTCTAATTATAAAATGCAATTACAGTACAAATAAACATCTGAGAGAAGGCTGTGCTCAACTTCTTAACTAGGAGAGCCCATAAAAATATATGCATGATAGGAAAACAACTGGATTATTGCCAAAAAAGCCTTTTGCGAAATATCTGTTTGAAATATTCTATACAAAACATTTTGGGGGCAATTTTCAAAAAGCTACCAAGCAGCTAATTTTCAGACACAACCTAATGGACGTCTACTTTTCCTTATAAAACAACTAGAATACATGGCAGAGATTGGGCCTTAGGCTAAAGAGTGAACATTTACACCAGCCCTATAGTCACACCTATATTTTTCAAATGTGTGTAAATGGTAGCATTTTATAATCTGTATGTCTACATGCATGCTCCACCCAAACTCCACCCTTGTGCACACCCACCAACAAAGCGCACACTACCAATTGAAGAGGCATACTTTTATGTTGGGCGTGATTTTACAAGATGTTATTTACACACCTATGTGGCCAGACATGCACATATATGACTAAAGTAGCCCCTTTTTGGCATGTACTACCGAAAAAAGGCACATCTATAAATTTACCCTCCTAATTCTTTATGCCAGATGAGTAGATCTTTCAACAAAAGTCCCCTTTTCTTCCCATCCAACTGCCACATAAAGACCATCCCCCCCCCCCCCCCCCTCAACAGATCACCCGGAATCCCTTTCTCTAGATCTGAATAGGTCATCTGGTCCACCACCCTTCCAAAATTTGTACTTACTTTCTAGAAAGTTTCCATCTTTCCTGGTAGGAGAGATGCAGACTCCCCTACTGGCATCACAGCCCACTGGAGTCATCTACCAAAATTGCACAAATCTGTGGATCATTCTAAACTCTGCACATACATTTTGAAAAATCATACCTTGTTCAATACATCCATGAATTCCAATCATGAGGGCAGCACTATGATACAGGGGCAGGGGAGTATAGATAATATCCTCTGAGGTGATCCCACTTGCCACAAACACCCCACATCCTAGATACAGACGTTTCTGAGTTATCACTGCAGCTTTGGGAAGACCTGCCAAAAATATAGAAAGCATCCAATACTAGTTAAGACGAATGTAGAGCAAACATCAACATTCTATTTTCAAAGGGGACAAGACAAATACTCAAACAACTAATTGATTTATATCGTTCCCTAAGTGACACCTACAGGTGAAATTTAGGGTGCATTTGTACTGTGTCTGTGCTCCCCTTTACCATCAAAATGTCAAGGACTGTTGCAGTGATAGCTGGGCTACCGATAGGAGCAGAGTCAAAAAAAACCCTCAAACAGCTACACTTGGGCCTACAGTACAAGAGCTCTGGAACAAACTGAGGTAAGTATTGATGGGCTAGAAGTTTAGATGTGGAGGAAGATAAGGCATGTAAAAAAAAAGATCCATGACAAATCTGCAGAGGGAGAATGTAAGCTATAGAACAGGGGTTCTCAAACCAGTCCTCAGGACATACTTAGCCAGTCAGCTTTTCAGGCTAACCACAATGACTATGTATGACAGAGATCTGCATGCTCTGCTGCCATTGTATACAAATCTCTCTCATGCATATTTATTGTAGTTATATTGAAAACCTTACCGGTTAGGTGTGCCCCGAGGACTGGGTTAAGAACCCCTGCTCTAGAACCTACAAAAAAATCCTTTCTAAAAATGAGGCAGTTCCTAGCTGGAGATTGTATGTGTCACAAACCTCTCATGGACATGGAGATCACAGGATGCAATAATGCTGGAGAGCCATTTATTTGGACATGGCACAATGCATGCTATTGCACTGAGATGCACTTTCACCAAGGAAGGGCTTGGACCAGATTCAGAGAGTACACTGAGGTAATGACATAAGAAATCCTGGGGTGGACAATGGACAAGGTCCAGATTCTTCAAGGTATGTAAAAGGCCTCAGATAAGCAAAATATTAAACAGATGCATATAAATTGGAAAAAGGGGAAACATCTGGACAGTTATGTAAATTAATATCCATAATATAGGAAATGAAGCTCCCGATCTAGAGGCTGTAATGGAAGAGTCTGACTTGCATTTAGTGGCAGTCATAGAGGAAGAACTGAGAGTGGAACAACAAAAAATAAGACACAAACCCAAATGGAAACAAAGTAGATCTCAAAGCACTTTCAGAAGACTGTGTAAATGGCAGAAAAGTTACAAAAAATGACCAAAATGATAAAAAAGGATGGAAAGACTCCTCTCTGGAAAAATATAGGCTGTTGAGGCAGGTTTTGTTTACTTGCACCTCAACAGATAACGGAAGAGAGGGGACCCTCCAGCAATTAGAAAATGATTCTTTAAGCTAATGCAGAGAGGAAAGATTATAAGGGGGCTAGTTACAAAATTATCGCAAAATCTCACATTTTACAGCAGCATAATTTACCATGGGAGTCACTATCCTGCGGTAACTCAGTAACACAGATTAGTGACTCCCACAGTAAAGGAATATAGCAGTTTGTGCTGAAAAGCCACATTATGGCAGCTTGATCCATAGTGGTAGTACCATGGGACTACTGATAGGGGTCACAGGTGCCATTATGGATAATTCCCACTAAACCACCAGAAGTTATTCAAGGTAGGCCCAGGGAAGCCTTTGGGGGGGGGGGGGGTCGGGGGATCTTGTCATTGAATCAGGGTCTGGGGGATGAAGGGTCTTAAGGGGGGAGCCTCTTGTGAAATACTATGGAATTCTCCACGTCCTGATCTGGATATGTGAATTCCCCTCTCCACATCCTATCTAAAATGTGCCTTCATGTATATTTAAGGAAGATAGTTAGGGAACCCAACAGACTGAAACAAAAATAAGAATTACCAGTTAAACAGAAGTAACTTTTTATGACTTGTTTAGGTTTGAATGTTAGAGCCTGAGCTCAGATAACATTGTAGAAATAGTCTCAAAAGAAAGAACAGGAACATATCAGCATGAATAGAATTATTTCAGTTGGAATGATTTATTTATTTATTTAGCTGTATTTATATACTGCTTTTCACTGGGTCAAGGCGGTTTACATGCAATAAAAGTAAAGTACATTATAACTGTGTTTAGTTTTGCACCATTTTCTTTCATATTTATGGAGTTGTCATTTCAGGTTGCGTAGAGTTGGAGTGTACCAGTAGGTCTTTGGCTGCTTCATGTGTGTGTCCATGGCGGTACTGGCGACGATGGCTGCATTTCTGGTGATGTTGTTCCAGTTCTGAATGAGGACTTCTGAGTCGGCGGAGTCTTCAGGTAGTTGTGCAAGAGTGTCTCAAATGAAACTGTCCTTGTTGAAAGGTTTAAACCTTCTTGTCAATGAGTGTTGGTTGTGGTTCTTTCTGAGGAGGTTCTGAGGGAGGGAGAACTTATGAGTTTGTAGTCCGACCATGGGACTGGGTGCACTTGGATAGAGTGAGGAGGGGATCCGACTGGGCAATATGTTCATTGAAGATTAGATCCAGGGTGTTGCCTTTCGTGTTTGGGGGAGTTTTGATGAGTTGCGTTAGGTCCATTGCCAACATCGCTTGGATGAAGGTGTGTGCGTGGTTTTGGTGTAGTGAGGGGATGTTAAAGTCGCCTAGTACTAGGAGGTCTTTTCTGGTTTTGGGTGCAGCTATTATTGAGTCTATGATTATTGATAGGTCATTGACATTTGGAGGTAGGGGTCCTGTACATGAAATAGATAGTGGACAGTTTGTTGGCGATGGTGATGTAGTCGGTATTCAATGGTGCTTTCACTTGCGTGGAATTGAACGTTGAGGTTTTTCTTGGCTAGGATCCACACTCCGCCACCTCTACATCAAGTTCTTGGGCATTGGTATATGGTGTATCTGCTTGGTCTAAGTTGGTTCAGTAGTATGTTGTCTGTTTCTTTGATCGAAGTTTCAGTTATGGAATGATAACGAACATTTACTGAAAACCTAAAACAGAAGAGTACATATCTTCGGAGGACAAAAAAACTATCACTGCAAATACTGAAGAAGTTGGATACAGGACCCAAGCAGAACAATCAGTACAATATTTCACTGTCCATAATGAGTTATTAAATCTTTCAAAAAAATTGCAAAGTCGGGAAGATCCAAGGCTTCTGTCCTGGGCTGTGCTGCATTCTGAGCCAAGGCTCCAGAAGGGAAGAACACACTGTGCTGAACTGAGCTGAGCCCTTGTGGGCATCGTCATGGACACCCTTCTGTTATGGCATCAGAGTGAATCCCCGAAGATACTCTTAAGCCGGTGGTGAGGCCCATTGCATTTGGAAGATCAGAGGCTTCTGTGCTAGGCTGTATTGCATTCTGAGCCAAGTTCCTCAACCAAAACTCCAGAAGGGAAGAACACACTCTTCTGTGCTGAACCTTTGCAGGTATCATCATGACCACCTCCAGTGACATCATCAGAGTGAAGCCCCGAAGGTACTCTTAAGCCGGTGGAGCCCCTTCGGAGCACGGACAGAACATCAGTGGAGGCTTTTGTGGAGGTAGACCTTGTGAAGATCAGGTACTGTTCTTTATTCTTGTGTTGTTTGCCTGGTTGGCTACTTCCTTGTTTGTAGGGGAAAAGGAAAGCTAAGACTGTGACCATACTTCGGCCTGTTGCTCCGTCTTCAAAGTGATTGGTCCACTAGATAAGCATTTTATGACTGGTGCCTGCTTACAGCTCTCCTGAGGGAGTGTCTGTTAGTTCTGCAGAAAGGTCTTCTCCTCCTTTTCCCAACTCACAATTGTCATCGACTGTTTTATCTGATATTACCTTGGAACATGTGGCTCCTCCTCCATTACCCAGTCCTCTACCGAAAACTGTATTTCTACAAGAAGGAGGGTAGGCAGCTATTCTACAACCTCAAGATATTTACTTTGAAGGACTTACAATGTGCTATTTCAAATATTGATACTAAATTGTCTACTGCTGTCACTTTGCTCTGTCTCGTCTCTCAGGAGATGGTTCAGAAGCTACAGGAAGCTGATAGGTTTCTGGACATGGTAAATGTATTTCTAAAGTAAAGGGTCAGTTGCAATCTTTGCAGCAGACCAGTTTTTCCTCTAGCAGATATTCCCTTTCTATCCATTATAAAGTGGAAGTTCTTGAGAATGCTTCTAGAGCTAATTTAAGATTTCTTAATTTCCCAGTAACCCATCTGCTTTCTGCTCAAATTTTGTTAGATAAGTATTTCAAGGAGGTGTTATTAGTAACTGAAGCAATCCCTGTGCAGAAATGTTAGTATCTATCTAAAGCTTAGGAAAGAGGTTACTGGGGAGGAGGGTATCGATTTAACCTAATTTCTTGAGGATTCTACGGAATTATATCAAAGAGAGCCACTTTAATTGTAACTTTTCTTTCAAAGACTGACAAGACCAAGGTTCTAAAACACAATAACTCCATCTCACATATATACAGTTACCTATTTCAATGTTTCAAATATGTATATAGTTTCCCCCGTTATCCAAGTTGATTGCTCCTGTTCATTGTAATGACCTGACTCTTGTTTATTGTCGGATACTGTTTGTTGTATGTAAACCGCGCTGATCGCAAATAGTGCGGTATATAAGAAATGTAAAATAAATAAATAAATAAATAAATAAATAAATTTTTTAGAAATAAAGAGGCAATCTTTTGTTGACAGAAGTTAAACGTTTTTCCTGAAGTTTCCAGGAACATTCAACTTCTGGATAGCTATCCTAAATTGTGTTTGGTCTCGAGTCAGGCGGCTCATTGTTGACAGACTGGTACCCGTAGCTGTTGTTATTGTATCGATCCATCTCATTGCTGGCCTTCCTCTTTTGCGTTGACCTTCTATCTTGCCAAGCATGATGTCTTTCTCTAATGATCTCTCTCTTCGCATGATGTATCCAAAGTATGAAAGTCGAAGTCTTGTCATCTGAGCTTCTAAAGAAAGCTTAGGTTTGATCTCCTCTAGTACCGACTGGTTTGTTCTTCGGGCAGTCCATGGTATACACAGTTGAGATGGATCGATACAATAACAGCAGCTACGGGTCCCCATGTATGGGTGAAATCCCTGACAGAGCCCTGCATAGGAACCCTCCCCAGCTTCCAATAGAATCTTTTAGGAGGCTCCATCACGTATGTGTGCCTGCCTTCACACCTGCAGCAGTGCCATCTTCTCCAGTAGAATATAAAAGCTGTAGCCCAAAAAACAACTCCTTGGGGAGGTGGGAGATTGTGAGGACTTTTTCTTGCTGTCCACAGAGAAGATTTGCTACAGGTGGACAAGCAGGAAGTAAATCCTCAAGTATGGGAATCCCAAGCTACAGGCTACCAAAAATAGAGGAAGTCAAAAGCCCAACAGGGGTATCAGGACTGAAAAACAACAGAAACAGTAGGAGTAGTCCCTCTAGAGTACTCAACTAATTCGGCATCGTCAGTGAACAGCAACACTGAGGAATACACTTTTTGGTAGCCTGGATAGACAGAAGGGCCAGTGGGAAGGAGTTGGAACCTAATTCCCAAAGAGGTGCCGGAGCACAGCTTGGCCGCAATTGCTGTCGAGAATCTCTATCCAAACAGTAATGAGCTGGGAATGTGTGGACTAAAGACCATGTTGCAACCCTTAAGATCTCCTCCATGGAGACCAAGCGCAAGCCACAGCTCTGACATTGTGAGCCATGACATGACTATAAAGGCTCAGGCCTGCCTGGGCATAAGCGAAAGAGAGGCAGTCTTCTAGCCAAATCGACCTAGTGCATTTGGAAACTGCATTTCCCATTTTGCTAAGGTCAAAAGAGACAAGCAGCAGGGTGGATTTACGATGAGCCTTCATCTACTCCAGGTAGAAGGTCAAGGCTCGCTTGCACTCCAACATGAGCAGCACCACTTCCCCTCTATTGGCATAAGGCCTGGGGAAGAAAGTTGGCAGTACGACTGACCGATTGACCTGGAAAGCAGATACTACCTTAGGTAGGAAATGCAGATTCATGCACAAGACTACCCTATTATGGTGGAACCTGGTGTATGTCGGGTGAGCTATCAAGGCCTGGAGCTCACTGACACAGTGTGCTGAAGTGATCGCCACCAGGAACAAGACCTTCCAGGTCAGGAATTTTAGAGGGCAGGAGACAAGTGGCTCAAAGGGAGCCAACAAGATCTGTGCCAGAACCACATTAATGTCCCAAGCCACCGGCAGGGGCTTGACCTGAGGATTAGAAAGGAGTAAGCCCTACATGAAGCAAGCCACCCGAGGCTGAGCTGAGATAGGTTTCCCCTCTGAGCCACGATGGTAGGCCTCAATCACACTCAGGTGGACTGAGTTAGACTTGAGACTTGAGTCCAGGATGTGTAGGAGGTACTCCATCAGCTTGCCCATGGGACAGAAGGGGTCCATGACCCAGTCCACGCACCAGGAGGAGAACCTCCACCACTTAAACACATAAGACCTTCATGTAGAAGACTTGCAGGAGGCCAGTTGGACTTCCATAACATCCTTGGGTAGGATGAGCTCTGAGAGGACTACCCAATCAACATCCACACTGTGAGGGCCAAGACCAGACATTGGGGTGCAGTCAGGTCCCATCCTCCTGAGAGATGAGATCTGGGGCAGAGCCAAGCCATAGAGGCTCCCTCTGAGAGAGCTGGAGCAGCAGGGGGAACCACAGCAACCGAGGCCAACACGGAATGATGAGAATCATCATGCCCCTGTTGTCCTGCAGCTTTAGCAAAGCCTCTGCCAAAAGCAGAATGGGAGGAAAGGCATATAGCAGGCCTATCCCCAGTGAATGAGGAAGGCATCTGAAGCCATCCAATTGTTGGACATGACCCTGGAGCACAACCGACCCATCTGGGTATTGTGCGAAGTGGCAAAAATATTTATTGTGGGAGTACCCCACTCCCTAAAGATCCTCCCCACAACTTCCTTGCTGAGGATCCACTCATGCGGATGGAGGATGCAGCTCAGCTGATCTGCAAGGGAGGAGTTCTCCAGGCAGATAGGCAGCTCTCAGCTCCATCCCATGAGTGATGGCGAACTTCCACAAGTGGACCGCTTCCCAACACAGGAGGTACAACTCCATGCTACCCTGCTTGTTGATGTAATACATCGCCACCTGGTTGTCTATCTGAATTAGCACAGATTGGTTGGCCAAATGAACTTGGAACACTTGGAGAGCTTTGCTATAGCTTCAAAGTTCCAAAAAATTGATTTGGTGCAGGCTCTCCTGCTCGGACTACAGGCCCCCCCCCCCCCAGCCCCTCCAGCCATGCTTGGACACATCCTCTGGGGGGTGATGCCTGAAAAGGAAGACCCTTGAACAAGTTCTGTGGCTCCAACCACCAGTGTAGGGACCAGGCCAGAGGCACGGTGACTGTCATCCAGTCCTAGAGGCAGCCAGTGGCTTGCTTCTACTGCGTCCTCACTGAGGCATCGACAAACAGGCCAGGGGAGTGACATGCACAGTTGGGGCCTTATGGCCAAGCACCTTCAGCATCCCCTGGGCTGTCACGTGATGTTGCTGTGGGGTATCATGGACCATGGCCATCAGCCTTTGCAGGTGACCCATCAGGAGAAAGGCTAGAGCCTAAGTGGTGTCCATGAGGGCCCCTATGAACTCCTGTCGAGAGCGCTGGAAGTGAGACCTGGGGTAGTTGACTATGAACCCCAACTGCGCAAGCACTTGGATGGTCATCTGAGTCGACTGACAGACTCCATCCAGAGTGGAGCTCTTTATGAGCCACTCATCCAAGTAGGGGAAGATGAAGACCCCCAGTCTGCAGGTAAGCAGCCACCACTGAAGACGCTTTGTGAAGACTCGGGGCATGGATGCCAGTCCAAAGGGATGAACCCAGTACTGAAAGTGCCAATCCTCCAGGACGATTCTGAGGTATATTCTGTACACAGGGTGGATCGGAATGTGCGTATATGCATCCTTGATATCCAGGGAACATAGCCAATCATCCTTCAGGAGGTAAGGGAGCAGGGTCCACAGCAATACCATCTTGAACTTTTCTCACACGGGGTAGATGTTCAGGTCTCTGAGGTCTAGAATGGGCTGAAACACCCCCCCCCCCCCCCCCATCTTTATAGGGACCATAAAGTAACTGGAATAGAATTCCCACCCGACCTGAGCCAGAGGTACCAGTTCAATGGCAAGATCTGTGAGCAGGGCAGAGACCTCTCCCTGTAACAAGCTGACATGCAGGGGGTCTAGCAGAAACTTCCTTGGGGAAAGGGGGTAGCAGCTCAGTGAAGTGCAGCATGTAGATGCTTTGGACTATCTGCAGAACCCATGTGTCCAAGGTGATGAGAGGCCACCTGTGGGAGAAGACGACAATTCCCCCTCCCCCCTACGGAGGGCTGTTCCTGCAGAGACTGGCAGATTGGCTACACTCCAGAGGAATCAGTCAAAAGTCCACCCCAGGTTTGGGTTGCGGGGCTGGCTGGGCCTTCTGTGGCTTCTCATGGTACTGCTGATGAGGAGCCTGCATCCTCGGCTGAGAGCTCTGTGGTTTCGGAGGTACCGGTGCATATGATAGTAGTTCAGAGAAGAGGTTCAGAGAAGAGCCACCAAAATGGTAAAGGGGATGGAAGGATACTCCTATGAAGAAAGGCTAAAAAGGTTAGGGCTCTTTAACCTGGAAAAGAGACGGCTGAGGGGAGATATGATAGAAGTCTATAAATTAATGAACGGAGTGGAACGGGTAAGCGTAGATCGATTGTTTACCTTATCAGAATATAGAAAGACTAGGGGACATGCAATGAAGCTACAGGGTAAACTATTTAAGACTAATAAAAGAAAATATTTTTTCACTCAACGTGTAATCAAACTCTGGAATTTGTTACCGGAGGATGTAGTAAAGGTTGTTAGTGTAGCTGGGTTTAAAAAAGGTTGGACAAGTTCCTGGAGGAAAGATCCATAAACCATTATTAAGAAGGGACCCAGGATATCAATGCTTGAACCAATACAAGCATTGTGGAACCTGTGTCCCTTGGGGAAACTGCTAGGTACATATGACCTAGATTGGCCACTGTTGGAAACAGAATACTGAGCTTGATGGACCTTGGTCTGACCCAGTATGGCATATCTTATGTTCTTATGTTCTTAGTAGGTCTTCTTGTCCTGGTACTTCTTACAAAAAGGATTGGCCATCTTTCTTGAAAGCCTGGTGAGAGTAACATGCTGCTTCTCAATCTCGCCAGCCTTAGCTTCCCAAAGAGACTGTCACCCCGGCATGGCAGATGAAATTTAATGTGGACAAATGCAAAGTTATGCACCTAGGGAAGAACAACCCAAACTATGGTTACACGATGCAAGGTTCCACATTAGGAACCACCACCCAGGAAAAATATTTAGGCGTCATTGTGGATAACATGTTAAAACCCTCGGCCCAGTGTGCAGCGGCAGCCAAGAGAGCAAATAGAATGCTAGGTATCATAAGGAAAGGAATGGAAAATAAAACAAAAGATATTATAATGCCTCTATACCTTTCCATGGTGAGACCGCACCTTGAATATTGTGTGCAATTCTGGTCGCCGTATCTTAAAAAGGAAATAGCGTTATTAGAAAAGGTTCAGAGAAGAGCCACCAAAATGGTAAAGGGGATGGAAGGATACTCCTATGAAGAAAGGCTAAAAAGGTTAGGGCTCTTTAACCTGGAAAAGAGACGGCTGAGGGGAGATATGATAGAAGTCTATAAATTAATGAACGGAGTGGAACGGGTAAATGTACACCGATTGTTTCCGTTATCAGAATATAGAAAGACTAGGGGACATGCAATGAAGCTACAGGGTAAACTATGTAAGACTAATAAAAGAAAATATTTTTTCACTCAACGTGTAATCAAACTCTGGAATTTGTTACCGGAGGATGTAGTAAAGGCTGTTAGTGTAGCTGGGTTTAAAAAAGGTTTGGACAAGTTCCTGGAGGAAAGGTCCATAAACCATTATTAAGAAGGGACCCAGGATATCAATGCTTGACCCAGTACAAGCATTGCAGAACCTGTCTTTTGGGGAAACTGCTAGGTACGTATGACCTAGATTGGCCACTGTTGGAAACAGGATACTGGGCTTGATGGACCTTGGTCTGACCCAGTATGGCATATCTTATGTTCTTATGTTCTTATGTTGGACCCACTTCTCCAAGTCCAAGGATTGAAACTAGGCAAGCCGGCAGGCTCCAGTGCCCACCACCATGGCCCTGCAGGCTGACTCAAAGGCATCATAAGTTGCCCAGACAATGAATTTGGAACAGTCCTTGGTAATTTCAAGGACCACATTTTTAGAAATTCACCTTCCAGGGATGATAAAAGCCAAACCTGACACGGCCATGTTTCGGCGATGCCTTCCTCAGGGGCTTTTTGGTATGCATGAGTATTTCACTTTCAGAATAATCCTTTTGTTCAGATCACTCTAAACTTCAAGTGTATGATCTCTGAAGCATTGAGAATGATCCTTTTCATGGCCGACTCCACTACCAGAGAGTGTTGTGGGAGTTAAAGCTTCTCAAACCCTGGGGCCTTTTAGACCCAGTAGGTTTTAGTCTAGCCACCTGCTGACCACTGGCACCATAAAGGGGGTTCTCCCAAATCCTCATTTGTAGCCTCTGCAGCACCTAATGTACTGGCATTGTCACAGCCTCCCTAGGGGCCAAAGGATACTGGCGGATCTCCAGTTTCTCTGCTCTGGGATCGTCCTCCGACTCTAAGGAGAAGGGAATGGCCTTAGCCATAAACTGCATGATATCCTGGAAGGACATATCCTCTGGCGGCAACCTGCACCACTTGTAAGGAGGAGAGGGGTCTGAAGGAAGCTCGTGGGATCTGCTCTTAGACACCACTGATTCTACCTTGGTCTTCCAAACATCGGAGTCTGACTCTGAGAGGAAGTCAGAGTAACATTAGGCCAGTTTACGGTGACTCCAGCTACACAGAGAGGAAGAGCGCCTCTGAAACTGATGGTGCACTGAGTGCTTCCATGGTTTCAATGGGGCATTAGACCCCGATACACTCAATAAGAAGATGGCCTTAAGAACCGACACTGATTCTGATCACTGGCCCGATATGCTGGCATCGGTGGGTAGTGCATGGGTCTCAACGATCAGCTACACTGCCTGCAGTGGTGATGCCCTAGGCACTGAAGGGCCAACCAGTTGCAGGGCCAACACTTCCACTATATAGGCCTTGAGGGCTCAAAGACGTTCCTCCAAGTGTGACATTTCTGAAGGCATCGGGGCTGGAATTACAACTTCGGCCATCGGCTCCGGTGCTCGTTTTAGGGAATCCACGATGATGGGGACATCGTGGGATTCCAGCACCCCTCCAGTACCCTGGATGATGATTCCTCTAATCAGGATTCTTTAGCAGGCCACTCCTGGCCATTGCTCTACACAATGTGTCGGGAAGGGCTCTGATGTTGGTGCACATGGACCTTGGCCCAGTGCTCATACATGCCCTTTGACAATGACAGGGTCAATGAAGTCGATTCCAGGCAAAGATCAATGGAGATTATTTGTTCTGGGGCACCGTGGTCCCTCAGTTCTGAGTTTGCTCAGGCTTTTCTCGATGCTGATTCTTCTGTGGTGCCCAAGGACCACCAGGATTGATGCTGGAGTCTAAGATGCAGAATCCGTCAGCCCGAAGGAGGACTCCCGCTGCTTTTCCTGACCCTTCAGGCCCTTTCTTGTCATCTGCAAGTACAGGTTACCAACTTTACAATGAGGCGGGCTGGTGGTCGAGGCCCAGACATTGAAGGCACCAATCGTGCCATTCTGTGACTGAGTTGGTCTGGGCACACTTGGTGCATTTTTTAAACCTGCTTGCTGGCTTCTGGGAAAGGTCTGGGATCATGGCCATGGCTAGGTCGAATGGCTCAATTTTGCCAGCCATGGGACAGCAAGAAAAAAGAAAAAAGGACAAAAACACAAAAAATGAAAGCGACGGCACCAAGGCTGGTGCTACTGATGACAGACTGTGAAAACTAGATGAAAAAGGGACCCCAAAGGGGGTAAAAGCAAAAACCTTTTTCTGACGATGCATAAACATGTCCTAGGGACTCCATGGAAAAAGAAAACTGGAGAAGGTGGCTCTGCGGCAGGCCAGATGGCAGGTGCACATGCGCGATGGAGTCTCCCAAAAGCTTCTATTGGAAGCTGGGGAGCATTCCCATGCAGGGCTGTGTCAGGGACATCACCCATACATGAGGACAACATCCTGCTTGTCTATGGAGAATATCTGCTGTGCAAAGGTTGTATATGGATAGGGTGAGGCATTATTGCTCACAGCCTGATCTAAGGAGGAGAGGCATGCATGCTCTGCTGTGTACCTTTTGAGTCCCTGGGTTTGCTTAGCAGTTTTGATCAGAAGTAGATTGCTAGGCCTGTCTTCCAAGGGTTAAGTGACTTGTCCAAGACCACAAGGAGTGCTAGTGGAAATCAAACCCTAGTTTCTTGGTTACCAACCCAGTGCTCTCTAACCACTAGGCTACTCCTCCACTCCAATGCTTCTGGTAATGTGCAGCATGCATGAGAGTGGACTGTACAGAAGCTTGCACAGATATTGTGTTGGAAATGAATGAGGTGCTTGAAGCATGAGCCTAATAGGACTCTCTTTTCTGAAGACTGTGCACATTTAGTTATAGACAGCGTTCACACAGGATAATCAGCCTCAGGTGCCTGTGTGGACTCCATAGGAAAATGCATGCGCAACCTGGGTACCTCCAAGGAGTGTGATAGACGTGGAACTTCATCCATGTCCTGTTCTTGAACGTCTAGACCTCTCAGCCTTTGCACATTAGGGAGGCATCAGCATCATATTATGCAGGAAGAACCTGTACCTCCTGCATTGGCTGCAGCACAATCTGGGAAGTACACTAAACCATGATACTATCCAGAAAAGCTCTCCTGTCTGTATGGCGGCTAAATTCAGTCACTTGTTCATTTCGAGAAGCAATCACTATTTGTACAGAAAACACAGGATTTGGGATTGTGGCTGGGTCCCTGACAAGAAAAGCAAACCGGAAGGGGTCGTCTTTGTGCAAACTTCTGGAACAGCATGGACATATACAAAACTCTGACATCAGGTCGAAAAAATAATTACATCAAAAACAGAACTGTCAGAAAAACTGAAAAACAATAAAAATGATGAAGAATGTTGTCGGAAAAATACAATACAATATACGGCCAAAAGATTAAAATATTTAGGGAGAGCTTTGTTGCAGATCTGTTCAGCTGAGTGGAAAATACGAAACAGAGGGCAGAGGGGACAGTTACACATATTTAAAACTTTACACTAACATCCCAAGTTGAGGATAGCAGTTCTGTCCCAGCACTGTCAGCTGATATCATCCACTTGTGTGCCTGAATTAATCCTGCTTTCTGATGGAAACTGCTATTTGCATGTGTAGATGACCAGAAAGCGTAGTTACTCACCTGTAACAGGTGTTCTCCAGGGACAGCAGGAATCAGTCCTCACATATGGGTGACGTCGACGCTGACGGAGCCCTCGTGCGGAGCAATTCCCCAGCTTTCATAGAAGGCCTTTGGGATTGCATCACGCATGCGCGGTCCCCTTCCTGCCCAAGGGTGCCATCTTGCTCAGTCTAATGACATAGCTAAAAAGACAGCAAAAAGAGTAAAATCAATAATAGGACTGCAACTCCAGGGGAGGAGGGAGGGTCGTGAGGACTGATTCCTGCTGTCCCTGGAGAACACCTGTTACAGGTGAGTAACCACGCTTTCTCCAGGAACAAGCAGGAAGTCAGTCCTCACATATGGGACGCCCTAGCTATAGGCTACCGAGAACCCATAGCTGAAAAATGGCCCCTCTAGAAAAGCCACAGCAGCAGTGATAGGATTTCTCTCTGAGACCACAACCCCCACGGTAGCCTGACACCAAAGGTTTGGAGGGTAGGAGTTGCCTAAATCTTGAATAGGTTACGGAGTACCGCCTGACCGAAAACACTGTCCCACCGGGACTCTCTCTCCAGGCAGTAGTAGGCTGCAAACGTCTGGCTTGAAGACCAAGTTGCGGCCCGGCAGATGTCTGCCAATGGAACAGAATGGTGATTAGCCACTGAGGCGGTCTTAGCCCTAACCGAGTGGGCCGTGATTCGGCCCTGCAGCTGAAGGTCAGCTGCCCTGTACGCCCAGGTGAGGCAGTCTGCCACCCAGGTGGATAACGTGCGCTTGGAGACAGGGAGACCCAGTTTGCTAGGGTCATAAGAGATGAAGAGCTGAGAAGCTCTCCAATGCCCCCACGTACGTTCCAGGTAGAAGGCAAGCGCCCTCTTACAGTCCAGGGTATGCAGAACCACTTCTGCCCTGCAGGTATGCGACCTGGGAAAGAAGGTTGGAAAAACCACCTCTTGGTTGAGGTGAAACGAGGAAACCACTTTTGGGAGGAACTTGGGGTGAGTACGTAGTACCACCCTGTTTTTGTAAAACCGTGTATACGGTGTATCCGATACTAAAGCTTGTAGCTTGCTCACACGGCAGGCAGACGTGAGTGCCACCAGGAAGAGTGCTTTCCAGGAAAGGAAGTGGAGAGAGCAGGTGGCCATAGGTTCAAAGGGTGGGCAAGTAAGCCGCTGAAAGACCACATTTAAGTCCCACTCTGTCGCTAGTGGGCGAATTGGAGGCTTCAAGAGTAGGAGGCCTCTGAGGAATCGGGATACGAAAGGGTGAGCTGAGAGAGGTTGCCTGTCCACTGGAGAGTGGTGAGCTAATTTGAGGCCTAACTCCGAGAGGTGGAGCAAGTACCGTAATACCTGAGGTACTTGACAAGTGAACGGGTTCTCCTTATTCTGGGTACACCACCTTTCAAACCTACGCCACTTGAATGCATAGGATCTTCTAGTAGATTGCCTCCTAGAGGCCAGCAACACCTCTTCAACCTCCTTGGGAAGGAGCAGAGGAGCAAGTACTACCCTCTCAGCAGCCAGGCCATTAAGTTGAGGGATCTGAGATTGGGGTATAGCAAGGAAACCCGTTCCTGGGTCAAGAGGTCGGGCTGCACCCCCAGTGGGAGGGGAGTTTCGACCGCCAGTTGAAGGAGAAGAGGGAACCAAGGCTGTCTGGGCCACCTGGGGGCTACCAGGATGACCAAGGCCTTGTCCCAAAGGATTTTGAATAGAGTGCGTGCCACCAGGGGCATGGGTGGGAACGCATAGAGAAGGCCTTGTGCCCAGGAGATCAGGAAAGCATCCGCCGCCACGTTCATTGGATGCGGCTGCTTCAAGCAGAACCAGGGCAACTGATGGTTTAGCGGACTGGCAAAGAGATCCATGGATGGGAGACCCCAACGGTTGAAGATCCGCTGGGCTACATCCCGGTCCAGTTGCCATTCGTGAGGCTGAAGAATCCTGCTCAACTTGTTGGCCAGGAGGTTCTCTTGACCTGGCAGATAAACTGCCTTTAGGGACATGTGATGTGCCACTGCAAAAGAGCAAAAGTCCAGAGTTTCCTGGCATAGGATGCGAGATCCTGTGCCCCCCTGTTTGTTGATGTAGAACATCGCTACCTGATTGTCTGTCGGTATCAGCACTGACTGATGGGCAAGAAGATGACAGAAGGATTGGAGAGCTAGGCGGATGGCTCAAAGCTCTAGAAGATTGATCTGAAGAGTGGCCTCTCATGATGACCACAGACCCTGAGTGCATGAACCCTGGCAATGGGCACCCCAGCCCCGCAAGGAGGCATCGGTTGTCAGCACTCTGGTGTGAGAGGGAGGTTGGAATAGTACTCCCTGAAGCAAATTGGGGGGGTGAAGCCACCATTGCAAGGTTGACACCAGTAGCTTGGAAATTGCTACCCTGTCTCCGAGGCGGTCAGAGGCTTACGTCCACTGGTCTCTGAGGCTCCATTGAGCTGTGCGCATGTGGAATCGAGCATATGGAGTCACATGCACCATGGAGGTCATGTGGCCCAGGAGGCATAGGAAGACCCTTGCGGAGACCTGAGGTTTGTGCTGGACCTGCTGTACCAAGTCCAGCAACCGCCCCGCCCTGTCCAGCTGTAGGTAAGCCCTCGCCTGAAGAGTGTCCAGTCTTGCCCCTATGAACTCCAAGTTCTGAGTGGGGAGTAAAGAGGACTTTTCGTGATTTATAACAAACCCTAGGTGCTGGAGCAGGGCGACTGTGCGAGCAGTGGCCTGCTGTGCCTCCTGTGCCAATTGGCCCCTGATGAGCCAGTCATCCAGGTAGGGAAAGACGAAGACTCCCTGGCTTTTGAGGAAGGCCGCCACCACTGCTAGGCATTTGGTAAATACCCTGGGAGCAGAAGCTAGGCCAAAGGGAAGCACCTTGTACTGAAAGTGGTTTCCTCCGACCACAAACCTGAGGTATTGTCTGTGGTCTGGGTGTATGAGGATGTGAGTATAAGAATCCTTTAAATCTAAGGAGCATAGCCAGTCTCCCTGGTGGAGGTAAGGCAGTAGGATCCCAAGGGAAAGCATCTTGAACTTTTCCCTCACCAGGAACTTGTCTAGATTTCGCAAGTCTAGGATGGGGCGTAGGCCTCCTTTTCTTTTTGGTATTAGGAAATACCTGGAGTAGAAGCCTTGCCCCTGCAGGTAATGGGTCACCGGTTCCACTGCCTGATCCTTTATGAGACCTGCCAACTCCTGTAGGAGGATGTTCCTGTGAAGAGGGGGCCTGAGAGGCTCCCCTGGGAAGAAGGAGGAGGGCACCTGGTTGAAATGAAGTAGATAGCCCTGCTGGACTACCTTCAGAACCCAGGTGTCGGTAGTAATGGCTGGTCACCTGTGGGTGTACCAGGCCAGCCTTCCTCCTGTGCAGGGCCAAACCACTGGTGGGAGAGGAGCTATGCTCTGGGAGTCAAAAACCCCCTCCCTGCTGGGCAAGAGCCGGAGCTGGAGGCTTGGGGGTCTTCGGCTTACGTGGGCCATGCCTCTGTCCCCTGGCCTGCTACCCCTGTTGGGGAGCTGGGGTGGCAAGGTAAGTGGGGTAGTTTCTTTAAGCCATACCCTTCCTCGGGAAAAAGGGCTTTTTCCTCGAGGCCTTCTTCTTGTGAGAAGGTGCAGATGTTTTCTTCGACAACCTTGTCCGGGTCAGGTATTCGGACTCGATTTCTGCAGCTTTCTCAGTTATGGGCTTACCGAAGAGGTTGTCTCCTTGGCACGGAACATCGACCAACTTGTCCTGAACCCATGGCTCTAGGTCCGACGACATGAGCCAGACCTGACAGCGTGCACCAATGCCAGCCACGGCTACTCGGGCCGAAGCCTCAAAGCCATCGTAAGCTGCTCGAGACATGAACGTCGAGCACTCTCTGATTCCCGTGGACAATGCTTTGAAGCGCTGCAAGGGTTCCTCGGATAGGCCAGCTGAGAACCCAACAATCTCTTATGCCAGGTCCCGCAAGTACATGCCCATGTACAGCTGGTAAGTTTGGACACGGCATGACAGCATAGAGCCCTGGTAGCACTTTCTGCAGAGGGCGTCCAGGTTCCGGGCCTCCCAGTCGGGAGGCACAGAGGAGTGCGTTTTTTGGCTTTTCAGCCGTTGCATGGCTGATTCCACAACCATGGAGTTGTGCGGCAGCTGCACTTTCTGGAACCCGGGACTCTTGCGGACTCGATAGATGGAATCGACTCCCACATGTGAAGCATCAGCCGTTCCAACATCGGAGGCACCGGTACAGTAAGGGCCTCCTTCGGGGGAGAGTCATACTTGAGGGCATCGAGCTCCCCGGCTCAAGGCTCCTCCTTGGCATCCGCAGGGAATGCCAAAGCCTTGGCCATGTCCCTGACAAAGTCCGAGAACCTAGTGTCCTCCGGAGGGGACCTATTCCGAGGCTCCAAACCCGGAGAGTCCGAGGGGATACACCGGGTCCGGAAGGTATCAGGGGAGTCTTTCTCCTCCGTCTCCCACGCCGAGTCCTCCGAGGGCTCCGGCCTCTAGGGCTTCGGGCCCGACTGCCCCGACGCCGAGGGCACCGGCGTCGATGACCTCGGTCCCGAACGGGAGGTCGAGGGGGACCATGGCCGAGGATCGACTCGAGACCTGATTGACTCGAGGATCGGCTCGGCCTCCGGCATCTACTTGGACGTCGACGTCCCTGTTGTCGGGGCGGATGGACCAGTGAGACCGGCCATCAGTGCCCGCTGCTGCTCCATGAAGGCAGCCATGCTGCTCTCCAAGGCCGCCAACCTGAGACCAAGCTCAAAAGGCTCCGCAGCTCCTGGCTCGGGTCCCGATGCCGTCTCTCCCAGAGGAGAGTCCACGAGGACAACAGGAGTTACCTTGTCCGACGTCTCCTACTCTCGGCGAGATTGTTTAACCGGCCGCTCAGACTCCGAGGACCTGGGGCGGCGGTCCGGGCTCCGCGGCCTGGAACCCAAGGGCCCAAGCCAATCAGAGGCATCCAGCGACGCCGCCCTCACGAGTTTCTTCTTCCTCCTGTGTTCCCTGGAGGGAGACCCTCGCTCAGAAGACCCAAGACGGTGCTCGGGCTCCGATTCCAGAGATGTCGAGGCTTCTGATGAGGTCCGGGCCTGGCCGGGTGCAGTCTCAGAAAAAATTCTGTCACGCTGCTGCTGCCTGCTTCTCAAAGATTTCGAAGACATCTTACCACACGGCCCACAAACCACCGGGTCATGGTCAGGGTTGGGGCCGAGACATCGGAGGCAGCAGTCGTGTGTGTAGGTGAGACATCAATTTCTTACACCGATCACACTTTTTAAACCCACTGGCAGCCATCAGAGGAAAAAGGGCCCCTGCTAAGTCAAACAACCGGGTTGCCAGTGAAAAAGAAAAAGAACGCAAACGCTAGTCATGAAGGACAAAAACTGAAAATTAGGAATTGGACTCGGTACTGGTGCACCAAGCCGAAGGCGGGAAGAGGAACCGGTGTCAAACTGGGAAGTTGACAAAAATAAAGTAACTTTCCAGCTTTTTCCACGGTGAAACAGGACCACGTCCGTTGGGCTCCACAGAAAAAAGAAGACTGAGCAAGATGGCACCCTTGGGCAGGAAGGGGACCGCGCATGCATGATGTAATCCCAAAGGCTTTCTATGAAAGCTGGGGAATTGCTCCGCACGAAGGCTCCGTCAGTGCCAACGTCACCCATATGTGAGGACTGACTTCCTGCTTGTTCCTAGAGAATACAGAGATTTCAAACGAGGTATTTCTTGGACATGATTTTCCTTTTACAATGGGAATAAATATATATTTTTTTTAAAAAACCCTCCACTGTGGCATTTGTACTTGCTCTGAGACACGCATATGTGCCAGTTACTTGACCATCTCAACCTGGCGTCTCCATTGCGATTCAAAGGAGCATTTGTGGCAAACTCTGTGGTGTTTAAAACTACCTCAGAAGTCAGGAAACAAAGTTCTTTCACACAATTCCTAAAACATGTAAGTGGCAGCAAGTATATGTCTGTTGTGAAACGAGCACCTTCACACCACTGTTCCTACAAAGCTGGCAGAAGTCCTCCACCCTGTCCTTGCAACTAAAAATGCAATATCGCAGCATTTCTCCCTACCAACAGTAGCAAGAGCAGAGGACTCCTGTGCAGCCTGATGGGAATGTGGCTGCACATGTAGATGCTGGTGCTTTCATGCATAAACCCCCGAATGATGTCGCTCTTTCATGAGTAGATTTGTAAAATGGATACTCCAGCTGTAGGTGGCAGCAAATCCATATGCACTCTTGCATGCCCTCATGCATATTTTGCATAAGACTCCAAATCTGACAGAGCCTTTTGTAAAATATAAGGGGAAATGTGAACATCCTGATCTGGACGTCCCATCTTCTATGTAGAGCTCCTATGCAAAATGGCAAAAAGCAACCAAATATTGACGTTGTTCCGACGAACAGGGACCATCTTTTACATGTGTCTGTGCAGCGCAGTGTATGCCTTTTAGCGCTATAGAAATGTTCAGTAGCAGTAGTAGGGTGAGAGCGGTATGTGTGTGTGTGTGTGGCAGGAATGAGGTTCGCATAGGGTGCCTCATATCCTGAGGTTAACCCAAGAGCAAAGCAGCATGATCAGATGACCTGGATTCACTTAGCAACTGCATGCTGAAGTCTTATATAATACCTACAACCCAAAAGTACCAAAACTGGCAGTACTGAGTTTTACAGGCTTTTTAGGACAGTTTCCGTAATTAGCAGAAGGAAGCTCTCATTTATACAATGCAAAGGTTATGGGTGATGCCTTAGTCTCGCCTCCCATCCCACCTAATTCGGCTCTCGTTTCCCCCTTCCCCTCCCCACTCCTTTTTAATCTTTTACTGGTTTTAACATTTTATTGTTCTACTGTTTTACTATTTTTTTGCCTTCCCTTTATTCTTTGCTACTTCTCTCTCTGTCCTATTATTTTTTGGCGTTCTTTTCTTTCTTTCCTTTCTCAGCAGCTGTCGCTTTTTTTATGATTGTACACCGCCCTGATGCTTCGGCCTGGGCGGTTTATCAAGTGTTTTAATAAAGATAAAGATATAAAGATTACTGAAAACCCGCCTTTTCGAAACGGCCTTCGATCCCCCCCACCCGCGATTGCTCCCCCTTCCTGTCCTCTTTTCCTCTCCTTATGTATGTGTGCTCTTTATCTTTTCTATTATTTATTGGAGTTTCTTTCTAGCTTTTAAACGGAACTATGTTTTCATATTGTAAACCACTCTGTTACCCCTGCGAAGACCGGTATATCAAGTTTGAATAAACATCATAAACATATGCAAATCATCTTGCGGTTAATACACATCATTTGCATTCTATGGAATGTGCCAGTTTTACCTGTAGTTCCGGAAGTATAGATATACAAGGCTGTGGTTGTAGGGGTAACATTTGATCTGAAGGATTTTGAAATAGGCTCATCTGAGGACGCTTCTGTCTTATCATTTAAGCTTTCAATGCCATTTGTGGGGGACTCTCTGTTGAGGTAAAATATTTTCAAGTTTTCTTTTTGCAGGCTTGGCAGCACTTCCTCAATAGCATCATTCAGACCTTAAAAATAAATTAAAGTTAGATAAATGCATTTATATCATTCACAACAATGACTGCATTTTTCAGTTTACATAAAGAACATAATGTTTGCCTTTAGAATTGTACATTCAAACTTACACAGAGATGCCAAGTCTCACTCATTAGGAGCGGGTCACATTCATTTGAAGACTCTCTCACTCTCACACTCATTAGAGCCTCAGTGACCCAGTCAGTTGGAAGAAATCTGAGTTTATCTTTCTGTGTACCTGCCTCCTTCTGCACCATCTCTCCCCCCACCCCACCCCCAGAACTACAGGTGCTGTGAAGCCTATGCAAGTACTTTTAGCCAATGAGTGGAGAACAATTTTCAGCCCCAAGGATTTACCCATATTGCAGGCACCAAAAAAAAAACAAGTAACATTTTAAGCTGCTTTTTTTTTTTCATTTGCAAGGCAATATAACACATTTTTTCTAGATGTATATCTTGGATCCATCAATTGAAAACTCTAACATTTTGGCTTTCAATCTCACTTTTTAGGGTGGTAAGGCTCACTCTTTGGGATCGTCCGTCCTTGGCATCTCTGCATACATCAGGTATGCAGGTGAGTGGAGTAGCCGCCTAATGGTTAGTGCACTGGACTGGGAACCAAAAGACCAGGGTTTGATTCTCACTAGCACGCCTTGTGGCCTCGGGTAAGTCTCTTAACCCTCCATTGTCTCAGAAGAATCCAAGTTAATAATGTCCCTGTTTGATATGATAAAGTGGTATAAAAAAACCCTGTTAAATAAAGTAGACAGTCTTTGAAACAGAGCAGCTGTAGAACCAGGCCAAAGTTCCTGCTTTTCCTGAGGTCACAACTTTTGACTTCATACAAGTCATTTTGGGGCCGATTTACCAAAGTTTTTTCCCCATTTGGGAGTTCATTTTACAACTGTGAGCACAAGTGAAAAGTATGAACATACCTTTCTCTGTGTGGCCTCTGCCGAACCCTGAAAGTGAAAGGACTCACATATAGGGTTACCAGATTTTTGGAGAGCAAATTTTGGACACTTGGGTGGGCCTGGGCGGGGCTGGGAGGGGCAGGAGGTCTTCCCTCCTTGGGCAACTTTTCTCCAAATATTTTTAAAATGACTAGTCTAAGCACATTCAATAATTTAAAAATTTTAAAAAATGCAATGTGTGCCTTCAAGTCAGTGCTGACTCCTGGCGACCCAGCAGCTCCTGGGTTTTCTTGGCAATGTGACTGGAAGTAGATTGCCAGGCCTTTCTTCCGAGGCAATGGAAGATTAAGTGGCTTGCCCAAGGCCACAAGGAGTGCTAGTGGGAAGTGAACATTGGTCTCTTAGTTGCCAAACCAGTGCTCTAACAACTAGGCTACTCCTCCACTCCACTTATAAAATACAGAGTCCAATATTCAATGTCGGTAGCCAGCGCTGCTAAAGTGGCTAGCCACCGGCACGGAACTTTAAACCTGGATATTCAATGCCGGGGCCATATCCAGGCTGCCCGGATTACTGTGAAGTGAACATGGCAGCAGCGATATTGAGCCACTGCCTGGTTAGCTCCTGCGATGAAAGTTAGGCCAGGGATTCCTGCACTAGACTTTCAGCATGCATCATTAACCGGGCAGTGGCTCAATATCACCGCTGCCCAAGTAGTGATGGGTGCCACAGGTCATGTGGTAGTGGCACTTGCAGATATTTAATGGCACAAGCCGCAGCGCAGCATTTACATGGTTTGCAGGTCTGCAAATTGTGTAAATGCCTTTGAATATCACCCCCCTCCCCACACACACACACAGTTTGCAGCCCTTCATGAGTTATAAGCATGCTTACATACATAAATGCTTAAACTTTAATTTATACATATAGATAAATAGGTATTGGGGGTCATTTTGTCCCTGTATGTACAGGGGCGGGAGGGGACAGTCTGGCGGCAGGGCGAGGGTGGAGCATGACCCCAGACAAACAGAGGCAATCCAGAGGTCGGCCCTGTACATCTGGGGTCAGCCAGGTAGACAGGGGACTTATTCCACCTCTGAGGTGGAATAAATCCCCCTGAAAGTCGGGGGACGGCAGGGACAGACTGGTGAAAGGCGAAGGGGGTTCCCTGTTGCCCGACCTTGGCCATGGGAGGCCAGATCGGGGGTTGGGATCTGGGGAAAGGGCATTTTGAGTCAGCAGCCAGGGATTGTGGCTCCAAAACTCCATAACAGGCTGAGTTAGCCAGATATGTGCCTGGGCATGCTGGCGATCAGTATTAGGGCCCGGCCTGCATGTCCAGACCGCAGACCTGATTCTGATCCCGCGGGCATGTCTAGCCCCCATGGGATCAGAATCGGGTCTGCCTCTGTACGCTCTGATTCTGATCGGTCAGATAGGGGCTGGCGGCCAGTACAGAAGTGGCCTCATTGTATATAACTCTAAAATTCCTCCTCTTTTTTCAGAAGAGTAGTTCATTTTACAGGATTGAGGATTCATTTTACCAGGATTGAGAAGACTGCATCAGAGGTGTATGCAGGAGAAACAAAGTCCTTTGTCTTTGTCCCCACATAAATCAGGGACAGGAGGTAGTTACAGTCCATGGAGTCAGGGACACTAGCTCAAAATTGGGGAGAATCTCTGAAAATCGGAGATATCTGGTAACCTTAATCACATGCTCACACTTTAAAACTTGGCTCAGGAAAACTATATACTAATATTTATTCCTACTTGGTGTGCCTAATTTTCCTACACTAAATTGTGTGCAATGATTGAATTTTCAGCAATATGCAGGTGAGTATATGCATATACATGCAGATCCTTTACCTTAAGAACATCTCTTTAGAGAGCGTGTAAACTTTTGAAGATATGTTTACCTGCATATTGGCTGGGCAATTTTGTAACAGGCCATTTCTGCATTTAAAGCACTGATTTACTCACAGAAATGTCTTTGAAAATGTCCATCTTTCTGTCTAGGAGAACAAGGCTTAGGACACAGGGTCGTTTACCTCCTCTAGCCTCAGATATGCACATCATATTTTGTAAGTCAGCATATAAACTCCTATATATAAATTATATCCAGTGTAAAAAGCCTGCATTGCTGTAGTGAAGTTCTCTGTATGACTTAGTATGATATGAGGCAAGAGATAAGAGATTCAGAATTAACACAAGGAGCATTTCTTCATAGAAAAACTGCCAGATGCATGGAACAGACTTTCAACAGAAGAGACAAATGTAAAACAACCTAGAACTGAAGAAAGCACAGGACAACTACAGTTGATTCTTGACAGTGGGGAGGAAGGGAAAGTGGGTAAAAGGTAGGGACCAAATACGGTTTGTGGTGTTAGAAAAGAAAGAAAGATGAGAAGAAAAAAAAGACAGGTTTGTGGGAATGAGCCGGTAACTTAATCACTGTTATGTAGGAGCCCTGGGTTTGATTCCCAATTTTGGTTTCTAATCCTTGAGTCAGCCATAGCTAAAGTTACCAAATGTCCCTGATTTCTGGGATTTGTCCCTGATTTTAGAGATATGTCCCTGACTTCCATCTGTTTGGCAGCCTCCTGGATCCTGATTCCAGCAATTGGGACAGAGGGGATAGAAAAGAATAGAATTTTCCATTAAGCAAATTGAATGTGTTCATTTTAGAATTTACATCCATTATCTTTATATTTTGCACACTTGGGTGGGCCTGAGCTGGGCTGGAAGGGGCAGGACGTCTTCCCTCCTTGGGCAACTTTTCCCCAAATATTTTGAAATGACTAAGCACATTCAATAATTTCAAAACTGGGAAAATGCATCACTGTTTCTATTTCTCAGTCAATTTGATATGTTGACTGAAGTGATTGTTGGTGTCATGGGATGGATGGGGGAAAGAGGGTGATGACTCCATTTCCATCCTCCACGCCCTGTTGCTAAAATCTGGATTTTTGGTGACCGTTCCTCCCCCTCCCTCCCCCAATAAGTGTCCCAGATTTTGCCTGCAAAATTCTGGTAACCTTAGCCATAGCCTAGGATACTGTACAGTATTCACAGTCCCTGATGGAGGTGGAAGATGAGTGAAGGGAGTCATCCATCTAGAAAGTCTACATCGAGTGGCCAAATTCAAGATGCACCTGCAGCACATGGCAGAAGACTCCTATCACAATGGCTGGTCTATATGATGACAAAACACAAATCCAGGTGTTTGCAAAAAAGGTTTATGGCAGCAGAGCCCAGTAGAGGCCGATTCCCTAATTGAGAGAGTAGCCCAAAGGATTAAGAGGAAACCGCAAGGCCAAAAAAGGGATAGGCCTTGTAGTCATATCTACCCGAACAAGCAAAGTTTCTGTGAAACACGGATAAAGGGTTTAATTTGGTCCACATCAATGGATTTCACTCCCACAGGAAAGAGTTCAAAAGAAATTAGAACTGGCCTGTAATGCTTCGGGATTAAATACTACTACTGATGCTGCTACTACTACTACTACTATTACTTCTACTACTAAAACATTTATAGAGAGGAAAGGTAGCGAGACGCAGAAGAGTGAATGCACTTATAGGTCAGAAGAAGAAACTTGAATTGGATATGGAAACAGAAAGGAAGCCAGTGAAGTGATTTGAGAAGAGGGGTTATATGAGTATATTGAAGCTGGCGAAAGATTAGTTGCGCAGCAGAGTTCTAAACAGACTGAAGGGGAGAGAGATGGCTAATAGGGAGACCAGCAAGAAGGAGGTTGCGATAGTAGAGGCGGGAAGTAATTAGAGACCTGACAAGTGTTTTAGTAGTGTGTTTAGAAAGGAAGGGGCGAATTTTGTTAATGTTATAGAGAAAGAAAATGACAGGTTTTAACTATCTGTCGGATATGTGAGGAGGAGAAGGAAAAGGAGGAGTCAAAGATGACTCCAAGGTTGCAGGCCAAGGAAACAGAAAGTACAAGAGTGTTATCCACAGAGATAGAGAAAGGAGAAGGGGGGGGAGGAAGGCTTAAAGGGAAAAATAAGAAGTTCGGTTTTGGCCATGTTTAATTTCAAATGGCGGTGAGACATCCAGATAGCAATGTCAGGCAGGCAGGCAGGTAGAGATGTGGGTCTGGAGTGTCGAAGAGATATCAGGTGTAGAAAGATAGATTTAAGGATCATCGGCATTAAAATGATACTGAAATCCATGGGAAGAGATGAGAGCACCAAGGGACTGGGTGTAAAGAGAGAAAAGGAGAGGGACGAGAACAGATCCCTGGGGTACACCAACTGAGTGAGGAATAGTAGTAGAGGAGGAACCACCAGAAGAAACACTAAGAGTGATGGGAGAAATAAGAAGAGAACCAGGACAGTACAGAGTCCCTAAAACCAAGTAAGGACAATGTGTCAAGGAGAAGGTAGTGGTCAACAGTGTCAAAAGCAGCAGAAAGGTCAAGAAGGATGGAAGATAAAGAAAAGGCCCTTGGATTTAGCCAGGAACAAGTCACTGGAGACTTTGGCAAGTGCCATCTCAGTAGAATGTAAGGGACGGAAACCAGATTGAAGTGGATCCAGCAGGGCTTGAGAGGAAAGAAATTAAATAACTCCACTCACAAGAAGGGAAACATCCTTGATCTTATATTTATACCGCTCGAGATCCAATTGCCACATCATAACCCACCTCTGATAACTCCAGTTCCCTGGTCTGATCACCATCTTACTGAATTCACCCTTGAGATCAAACAATCACAAACCCATACAGAACGAAACCATCCCAAAATCTACTCCAAATACAAACAGTTTGATAGAGAATCCTTCACTGAAGACCTCCTTAAATCCACTGACATCAACATGAATGATCTTGATGCACTAGTAAATAACTGGAGCACCTCTATCAATAACTTCGTTATCAAACCACAAACAGATGTAAGTTTGTTGAAATTTGATAAATAAAAAAAAACAAAAACAAAACTATAATTTGTCCAATATTAAAAAATAAGGTCCTTGACAAAACATCCCCCTCTTCCTACAGACCCATCTCTAGTCTCCCTTTCCTTGCCAAAATAACAGAAAAAAATGTGTACTTACCATTACAAGACCACATCGACCTCTATGCTCCTCTTGATAACAACTAATCTGGGTTCAGACCTTACCATAGTGTTGAGACATTGATGTTGACCCTATCCAATAAAATCATTAAGGGAATAGATAACAATAACCAGGCATACATTTTATTTTTCCTTGACATAGTGGCTGCGTTTGATTCTGTCATCCATTCCCTTCTAATGCAAAGACTGAAACAAATTGGCCTAAGCAATACAACACTTAAATGGTTTATATCCTATTTCAACAAGTCACCATTGATCACATATCCTCTAACTCATACCCGCAAACTACAGGCCTCCCTCAAGGATCCGCTCTCTCAGCACTATTATTTAATATATATATATATATATATATATATATATATATATATATATATATATATATATATATATATATATATATATATATATATTCAACCAGTTTGTCAAATCATAAAACAATTCAAGACTGATTATGCCATCTATGCAGATGACATAATGCTGTTTATGCCTTTTAATATAACTTCACCCAACTTTGACCCTATAACATCCTGCTTCAAGGAAATTGCTACCTGGCTTAAGAACTTTGGCCTAAAAATCAATTTCAAAAAAACTGAAGTCTAATCACCAGGAATCAAACTTATAATCCTCCTCATACATATCATTCGATGACATTGCCCTCGAAGTCAAGGAAGAGGTTAAATACGTAGGTGTAACAATAGACAAACACTTTTCTTTCCAGACCCACATCAAAAACATAACTAAAACAATATACAGCAAGATCCAACTCCTTCGACACATAAAACCTCTACTACAGCTCTCTGACTTTATAACTATAATTCAAGCATTAATCACTCCACACATAGACTACTGCATGGTCTTCCAGAAGTATCCCTTCACCCACTCATTATAGCACAACATACAGCCGCACGAATTATCCACAACTCTCGCCAAAGTGATCACATAACACCCAGGGGCGGCTCAAGGCAATCTGCTGCCTGAGGCGAAGGATGAGATGGCGCCTCCCCCCCCGGTAGAGTTGGGGGGGGGGGCGCCTTCTCAAAACTCAGTCAGGGACTGAACCAAACCAAAAAGCTAATTATATAATATGGAGGAAATGCAAGATGTTTGCACACCAAGGAACTAAAAGAATGAGCGAGAACCACAGCACACTTTATAAAACTAAATTATAACTCATTTTTATTTTGCTATAAACTGCGTTATGGTTCTTGCTTTTTCTTTTTGAACATATATTTTGCACCCACAGAATCCCTTCCCTCAACAGTGGGTGCAGAGCAGAACTAGAACATTCACCCACAGAACTCAATATCTGGAAAAAAAAATCTGATTCTGGTCATCTCACTAACACATATTCTCCAGTACCAGGAATATTGGAAAACCCTACAAAAGTCACCAAAGATCTACAAGGCCAAATCTACCATACCATTACCAGCATAAAGCTCCAAAACTCATACAAAAAGAGCAGCATTATAAATACTGCAGCAGCCCATAGACCATCTAATATCTATTTGAAAAGCTGAACAAGGCAAATTGCTACAGTACAGATCCCTGCGTAAAGATTTCATGATAACAGAACACACAGCCTTGGTCACACACTAGGAACACAGATTCTCGCCAAGTACAGAATAAGTGATCACAACCTAAAGTAAAAATTAAACCGAAACCCCAAGAAGCCAGACTGCATGCAGTGCAACACCAGATAAGAGATGCAGTATCCCATACTGTGTAAACTATAAAAATAGTACAAAGTCCAATCACTAAATTAAAAATAAAATTATTTTTTTCTATCTTTGTTGTCTGACCATTTCATTCTCTGGTCATGCTGGTCCTGATCTGAGGCTTCTGCTTTCCTGCCTTCTCTTAGTACTCTGCCATCTCATGTCTTTTCTTTTGTTTTCTTCACTTCCTTCCTTCAGCCTATTTCCATTCCCAATGACCCTCCCCACTTGTCAGCTCCCTTCCAGTCCCACTGCCCCCTCCCTGCCAGCCTCCTCCCTATTACCCAGCCACCTACCAAATGTCAGCTCCCTCCCCAAATGTCAGCTCCCTCCAGTCCCACCCCCAGGTGTCAGCTCCCTTCTATCCCTCTCTTCCCCCCCCCATGTCAGTTCCCTTCCAGCCCCCAACCTGCCATTTCAGTTCCCTTCCAGCCATCTCCTTCCCCTCTCAGTTCCCTTCCAGCCATCTCCATACCCTCTCTCTGTTTCCTTCCAGCCATCTCCTTCCCCTCTCTCAGTTCCCTTTCAGCCATCTGAAAGATTATTAAGATTATTCACAACTCATCTGCATCCTCCCTGTCAGCAATGGTTCAACATACCCAAGACAACAGAACACAAAGAGCTAACATAGTAAACACCCTGGTCACTCCTTCAATCATAAGGACTTACACTAAGGCCGTCAGGAACCGCGCCTTTTCTTTATAAGCACCAACTCTTTGGAATGCCCTTCCAGCTTCATTCCGAGTCATTATGGATCTATCTCCATTCAGAAAGGCATTAAGGACTCACCTTTTCCAGCTGGCTTATGACCACATAACATAATGAAGGACTCTCTTAATGATGGCCTCTCCACTTACACAGACTATACCTTGAGACCCGGCTGCACAACATGTACTTAGTTCTCCATCCTCTCCCTATTTTCCTGTCTCGATCCCACCCCTTTCCCTTCCCCTACCCTTTCCCTTCCCCTACCCCTTTTCTCCTTCTCACCTTATCCCTTACGTTGACACATTTGCTTGCTACTACTTACCTGCCTTTATGTTATTTAGATTTGTCGTTTATGCCTGTTCTATGTAAAGTTGCTTGACTGTTCACGTTTCCTGTAAACTGCTCTGATACTAAATAGTGTGGTATATAAAAGCTAATAAATAAATAAATCTCTTTCCCCTCTCTGTTACATTGCCATCTCCTTTCCCTCTCTGAGTTCCCTTTCAGCTATCTCTTTCCTCCCCTGTCAGTTCCCTTTCAACCCTCTTTTCCCCCTGTGTTAGCTTTCTTCCAGTCCCCGTCAGTTCCCTTTCCTTCCCCCCTCCCGTGCAGTTCGTTCCTTTTCTCCCCTCTCCGTCCCCCGTCGTTCGTTCTGCTCTGTGTTAACAGGAAACCGATGCGGAGCCTCCTGGCGCTAAGGAACCTCTGCTGTTGCCGCATCCCGCTCTAGCGTCACTTCTTTTGGGGGCAGGATGAGGCAGCAGCAGAGGTTCCTTACCGCCGGGAGGCTCCGCACTAGTTTCCTGCCATCTCAAACGCAGAGCAGAACGAACGAACGAACAACGGGGGACAGGCAGTAGTTTGTTCACGTTTCTTTTTTACTTTTTAACTGAAGGCAGAGTGAGGCGGCTCTTTTGGCGACATTTCTGCCACCCCAAAAAAATTGCCGTCTGAGGCCACTGCCTCACTCTGCCTAATTATAGAGCTGCCTCTGATAACACCAATCCTATATGACTTGCATTGGCTACCGATCCAAAGCCTATCAAATATAAGATTTTGATGATTACATTTAAGATCATTAGGAAAATAATTCTTCCAACTCTCTCCCATCTGATCAAAGTTGTACCTAATGACCAGCAAAGAAGACATCTAATGATCAACTCCCTCATTATTCCTTCAAAATTCTGTAATACTAAACAATGCACTAACAATAGAGTATTTAAATACATATCTCCAGCACTCTGGAACTCATTGCTAACTAGCTTTCAGAACATTACAGACCTATCCTCATTCCATTCCCACCTCAAAACTTACCTCTTCATAGAACATTTTGATCACAACGTAAACCTCAACTGTTACTGATCTTGCTCAATAACCACTTCTCTTATTCACTAAGCTAACCAACCTTTTAACAGAGTTACTCGTCATTAAAATTGTAAATAAGTTATTTTGGTAGAACTATGTAAATTTATAATTTCCTGTTTCAACACCAGTTATATTGTTAATATGTTTAATCTATCTGTTGTTCATTTGTAAACTGATGATTGTCCTGAAACAGTTGGCTGACCTACTGGATTACATAAGAACATAAGAAATGCCATACTGGGTCAGACCAAGATCCATCAAGCCCAGTATCCTGTTTCCAACAGTGGCCAATCCAGGTCACAAATACCTGGCATGTTCCCAAAAAAGCACACAGGTTCCACAGTGCTTGTCCCAGGGGAAGCCGTGGATTTCCTAAGACCTCTTTAATCTTAACTTACTGACCCTTCCTCCAGGAACTTGTCCAAACCTTTTTTAAACTCAGCTACAATAACAGCTTTTACTACATCCTCCAGTGACTAATTCCAGAGTTTGATTACGTGGGGCTGTAGGCTAACGGCAGGAAGGCAATTACATCCCCCTGCAGTTACCGCATTTCAACATGGCAAAACGGCTGCCAGTGAACATAAGAACATAAGATATGCCATACTGGGTCAGACCAAGGTCCATCAAGCACAGTATTCTGTTTCCAACAGTGGCCAATCTAGGTCATATGTACCTAGCAGTTTCCCCAAGGGACACAGGTTCCACAATGCTTGTAATGGTTCAAGCATTGATATCCTGGGTCCCTTCTTAATAATGGTTTATGGGCCTTTCCTCCAGGAACTTGTCCAAACCTTTTTTAAACCCAGCTACATTAACAGCCTTTACTACATCCTCTGGCAACAAATTCCAGAGTTTGATTACACGTTGAGTGAAAAAATATTTTCTTTTATTAGTCTTAAATAGTTTACCCTGTAGCTTCATTGCATGTCCCCTAGTCTTTCTATATTCTGATAAGGTAAACAATCGATCTACGTTTACCCGTTCCACTCCGTTCATTAATTTATAGACTTCTATCATATCTCCCCTCAGCCGTCTCTTTTCCAGGTTAAAGAGCCCTAACCTTTTTAGCCTTTCTTCATAGGAGTATCCTTCCATCCCCTTTACCATTTTGGTGGCTCTTCTCTGAACTTTTTCTAAAATCGCTATATCCTTTTTAAGACACGGCGACCAGAATTGCACACAATATTCAAGGTGCGGTCTCACCATGGAACGATATAGAGGCATTATAATATCTTTTGTTTTATTTTCCATTCCTTTCCTTATCATACCTAGCATTCTATTTGCTCTCTTGGCCGCCGCTGCACACTGGGACGAGGGTTTTCACATGGTATCCACAATGACGCCTAAATCTTTTTCCTGGGTGGTGGTTGCTAATGTGGAATCTTGCATTGTGTAACCATAGTTTGGGTTGTTCTTCCCTAGGTGCATAACCTTGCACTTGCCCACATTAAATTTCATCTGCCATTTTGATGCCCAGTCTTCCAATTTATCAAGATCCTCTTGCAATTTTCCACAATCCTCTTGGGTTTTAACAACTTTAAATAGTTTTGTGTCATCTGCAAATTTGATAACCTCACTCGTTATTCATAAATGACCTGGAAAGTGGAATGTGTCAAAAAGCAGCAGACCCAGCACAGATCCCTGGGGTACACCACTATTCACCTTTCTCCATTGGGAAAATTGGCCATTTAGCCCTACCCTCTGCTTTCTATCTTTTAACCAGTTCCTGATCCACAATAGTACACTGCCTCCTAACCAATGACTCTTTAGTTTTGCCAAAAGTCTCTCATGAGGGACCTTGTCAAAGGCTTTCTGAAAGTCCAGATATTTCCCCCCAGTTATTTCCAAGTTGATCTCCCTGTTTATTGTAAATACAACTCAAAGTGCCTGTGTTGTATAGTTGATGTTAAATGTAAACCGCTCTGATCTAAAATAGAGCGGTATAGAAGAACTGTTAAATAAATAAATAAATAAATAAATATCAACCGACTCACCTTTGTCCACCTGATTATACACTCCTTCAAAAAAACATAACAGATTAGTAAGACAAGATCTTACTTGTCTAAAGCCATGTTGGCTGTCTCCCATTAGGTCATGACTATCTACATGCTGAGTAATTTTATTCTTTATGATGGTTTCTACCATTTTCCCGGTACTGATGTCAGGCTCACCGGTCTGTAGTTTCCCGGATCACCCCTGGAACCTTTTTTAAAAATTGGTGTTACATTGGCGATCCTCCAATCTTCAGGTATTAGAGATGATTTTAATGATAGTTCACAGATTACTAATAGCAGGTCTGCAATCTCGTATTTCAGTTCTTTCAACACCCTTGGATGTATACCATCCGGCCCAGGTGATTTGCTACTCTTCAGTTTATCTAATAGTTGTAATACATCTTCCCGATGTATCGATATTTCCTTCAATTCTTCCGCACCTTTAAATACCACTTCAGTCATGGGTAACATCCCTACATCTTCCTCAGTAAAGACTGAAGCAAAGAATTCATTCAGTCTCTCCGCTATTGCCTTGTCATCTCTTAGTGCTCCTTTAACCCCTTTATCATCTAATGGACCAACTGACTCTCTCACAGGTTTTTTGCTACGAATGTACTTGAAAAGGTCTTTACTTCGCGTTTTTGCTTCCGCAGCAAGCTTCTTCTCAAATTCTCCCTTTGCCTGCCTTATCAATGCCTTGCATTTATTTATTTTTTATTTTATTTATTTACATTCTCTTATATACCGCGCTATTCTGCATCAGTGCGGTTTACATTGAACAAACTGAAATTACATTGAACAGGGCATTATAACTTGGAGATAACTATTTACAGGGAACATGGGCTATGGAGGGTTAAGTGGCTTGCCCAAGACCACAAGGAGCACCTGTGTGGGACTAGAAACCCCAGTCCTTCCGGCCCAAGGTTGCTGTCCTCTAGTGGGATTTGAACCCCTGACCTTCCGGCCTGAAGTACCTTGCCCCAACCACTAGGCCACTTCTCCACTCCACTCCATTTGACTTGCCAGTGCTTGTGCTGTTTCCAGGTTTCGTCGTTTGGCTCTTTTTTCCATTTCCTGAAAGATGCTTTTTTGGCAACAACAGCCTCTCTGACCTCACCTTTAAACCATGCTGGCAGTTTTTTGGACTTCCTTCCACTTTTCTTAAAGCGTGGAATACAGCTGGTCTGGGCTTCCAAGATAGTATTTTTCAACAACAGCCAAGCCTGATGTACGTCTTTAACCTTTGCAACTGCTCCTTTTAGTTTTTTCTTAACTGTTTTCCTCATTTTATCATAGTCTCCCTTTCGAAAGTTAAAAGGTAGTACTGTGGATTTCCTTACTATCCCTCCTTCACTAATTAAATCAAATGTGATTATGCTATGATCACTATTGCCAAGTGGCCCCAACAACCTTATCTCTTGCACTAGATCTGGTGTTCCACTAAGGATTAGGTCTAATATGGCTTCCCCTCTGGTCGGTTCATGAACCAGCTGCTCCAAGAAGCAGTCATTTATTTCATCTAGGAACTTTATCTCCCTAGCATGTCCTGCCGTGACACTGACCCAGTTGATACCAGGGTAGTTGAAATCACCCATTATTATTACTGTGCTGTAATATTTGTTAGCTTCCTTGATTTCTTTGAGCATTTCATCATCCATTTGGTCATTCTGGCCAGGCACTCGATAGTACACCCCCACTGCCATTGCCTTCCCCCTTTTACATGGAATTTCAATCCATATAGATTCTACAGCAGATTTTGTTTCCTGCAAAACTTTAATCCTTTCTGACTCAATGCCCTCTCTAACATAGAGAGCAACCCCTCCACCAATTTGATCAGCTCTATCATTACGATATAGTTTGTACCCAGGTATCACAGTGTCCCACTGGTTGTCCTCCTTCCACCATGTCTCTGATATTCCAATCATATCTAACCTTTCATTTAGTGCTATATATTCTAACTCTCCCATCTTATTTTTTAGACTTCTAGCATTTGCATACAAGCATTTTAGAGAATGTATTTTTTTCATATTAATTTGGCTATTGTTAGACATGGGTAATTTAGGATCTTTAAGCTCTGTCTGCTCCATACTTGAGGGCATTTGGGCTACTTTACTCTTTTGTGGAACCTCTCTGCTTTTGGTAGTATCCTTCAAAGATACATTCTTCCGAACCATCCGCTCTTGGGCGACTGTCGGCTTTCCCCTAATATCTAGTTCAAAAGCTGCTCTATCTCCTTTTTAAAGGTTAATGCCAGCAGCCTGGTTCCATCCTGGTTAAGGTGAAGCCCATCCCTTCGGAAGAGCCCCTCCTTTCCCCAGAATGCTCCCCAGTTCCTAACAAATCCAAAACCCTCATCTCTGTACCATTGTCTCATCCACGCATTGAGACTCCGGAGCTCTGCCTGCCTTTTGGGTCCTGCGCGTGGAACAGGAAGCATTTCAGAGAATGCTACCCTGGAAGTTCTGGATTTCAACTTCCTACCTAAAAGCCTAAATTTAGCCTCCAGAACCTCCCTACCACATTTTCCTATGTCATTAGTACCGACATGTACCAAGACAGCAGACTCCTCCCCAGCACTATCTAAGACAGGGGTCTCAAACTCAAATTGCTTTGAGGGCCAAATGAGGACTTGTAGAGTAACCCGGGGGCCGCACAAGACGCAGGCCTCATTTGCATAAGGGCATCATTTGCATAAGGGCACATTTGCATAAATATTTGCATAATGTTACCATACACTAACTTTTAGTAAACATGCCTCTTAATGAGTGTATGGATAAAGAAAGACTAAAAGATTTCTACATTACTATAAACCAGTGCCAACCACCAGGCACATTAGGAACTACTAGAAACACTGCTCATTTAGAACCCATAGCAAACCTGCCGTGTCCTAACAGCACTACCAGGACTCACAAAGCACCATACCCTAACTATCAAAAGGCAACACTGCAAATATTAAATCAACACATTTCAGAGAATAACAATACATGACCTACTCGGGAAAGAGAACAAGTGGCAATGTCAAATAGGAATTACATAAACAGAATACCTCAGCTCAGTTACACATGCAGAACATACACCATCACCAAACAAGGAATCACAATTTAGAAACAGGAAGACAATTAAACTGGGAACCCCAAAAGCCAAACTTAGAATGTACAACACTGTAGAAATAAAACTATACATTGATTTCCTCTTGTATTAAATAAAGTGCAGACGTTAAAGATGCACATTTCCAAGAGCTGACATATTTCAGTTAATAAATTCAAAATAAAGAGATATTTTTCTACCTTTTGTGCATTTTTTTTTCAGTTTCAATTGTTCCAGCCACTTTCTTCTGGTTTCTTCGTGTCTTCTGCTAACTCTCCATCGTCTGCTGTCCATTTGTCCTTTCTTCTTTCCTAGTTTTTTTCCATTCTCTCTACATCTGCTTTAACATACTAATCATTCTCCTTTTGCTCTTTCCTCATTCCTATTTCATCCACTCAAATTTTACCCCTCCATCCTCAATCCCCACTTACTCTCCCAATACCCGGCCAATTGTAGATTTTTCTTCCCTCCCACACTAAATATATTTCCCCTCTCCATTTCACTCTCCCAGCCTCATCCCATTCTAATCGTCCCCCAACATCAACTCCCTTCTAGCTCCTGCCCCACCCAGCATCCGCTCCCTTCTAGTCCCCGCATCATCAGCCCATTTCCAGTCCTAGCTCCCTCCCCTCCCAGCCCATTTCCTTTCCAAGCCCCCTTCCACTCAGCCCATTACCATTCCAAGACCCTGTCCCCATCAGCTATTTGCAGTTCAAGCTCCCCCTTCTACTCGGCCCATTTCTAGTCATAGCACCCCCCCCCAGTCCATTACCAGTTCTAGCCCCCCCCCATAGCCCATTATCGGTCCTAAGCCCCCCAACAGCCCACTTCCAGGCCTAACCCTTCCATCGCCCCATCTTCATTCTTAGCCCCCCCATAACACCATTTTCAGTCTTAGCCCCCCAATCAGACCACCTCCAGTCCTAACCCCCATCACCCCATTTCCAGTCCTACCCCCCCCCCAGCAGCCCACATCAAGTCCTGCTCCCCCCCCAGCAGCCCACATCAAGTCCTGCTCCCCCCCCAGCAGCCCACATCAAGTCCTGCTCCCCCCCCCCAGCAGCCACATCAAGTCCTGCTCCCCCCCCCAGCAGCCCACATCAAGTCCTGCTCCCCCCCCCAGCAGCCCACATCAAGTCCTGCTCCCCCCCCCAGCAGCCCACATCAAGTCCTGCTCCCCCCCCCCCAGCAGCCCACATCAAGTCCTGCTCCCCCCCAGCAGCCCACATCAAGTCCTACCCCTCCCTCCCTCCCTCCCCCCGGCAGATCCCTTCCTGCTTGCATGCCTGCCTTGCTTGTGAGTTGTTCTCTGCTTCGGCTTTCAGAGGCGCGAAGGGTGTGCTTATGCGTCGCGTCTCTTTTTAGCTCGCCGGGGCAGATGGGAAATTTCCCATCTGCCCCGGCGAGCTTAACAGAGTCGCGAAGCAGAGAAGAACTCACAAGCAAGGCAAGCAGGAAGGGATGGGGGCGGGACTTGCGATATTGCTGCTACCGCCGCGGCAGCAGCCAGCTTTTTTGTAAAGTTTAATTTTTCCGCGGCGGCAGCAGCAGCAGAAGCCGGTTTTTTTTTTTCCTGGGCATCGCGGGCCGAAGCCGGTTTTTTTTTTTCCTGGGCATCGCGGGCCGCACAAAGGTCTCTCGCGGGCCGCGTGTTTGAGACCCCTGATCTAAGACCTTATCTAGGTGGCGTGTGAGGTCTGCTACCTTCGCACCAGGCAGGCATGTTACCAGGCGATCCTCACGTCCACCAGCCACCCAGCTATCTACATGCCTACTGATCGAATCACCAACTATAACGGCTGTCCTAACCCTTCCCTCATGGGCACATGGCCCTGGAGAAACTTCCTTGGTGCAAGAGGGTTTTACATCACCTGGAGGACAGGTCCTAGTTACAGATCACTTCCTGCCACACCATGGTGATGCTCTCCTGTCACGTGACCTCTCTCCTCCATGGCAACAGGGATGCTGCCAGACTGGAGGTGGGACTTCAGAAATATATCCCTGTAGGTCTCGTCTATGTACCTCTCTCTCTGTCTTATGCTTTCCAAGTCTGCTACTTTAGCCTCTAGAGAACGGACTCATTCCCTGAGAGCAAAGAGCTCCTTGCACCTAGTGCACACGTAAGACCTCTCACCAACTGGGAGAAAATCATACATGTGACACTCAATGCAAAAGACTGGAAAGCCCCCATCCCGCTGCTGGACTGCTGTCTGCATCTTAGTTTTAAGTTTGTGTTTAGATCTAAGTTCTTTACTTACTAAGGGTTGCTATGGATATTTATACTAATAAAACTGTACCTAATACGTGTAATATACCTTGTTCACCTGAAGCTTAACTAATCTCAGGTCCTTAGTGTATGACTGATTTGGGTAATGAGCTTCACCTGAGAGCACCTCCTGTCTTGTAAGATGTGTAAGTACCTATAAAGTTACGATTATCCCAGGGGAGGAAGGGAAATAACACTTATTAAAAGAGGGCTGCTACACAGTACCCTGTCTTGTGCTGCTGAGGTAAGCTATATTCTGATTTGATTTAAATTATAGCTCTTAGCTGCTGCTAGGCTCTAACTTCTTATGAAATTTAAACTACAAGCTCTCTGCTGGGTTCTAAATTTAACCAGAAAGCTCTCTCCTGTGTTTTAAATTTAAGCTAAAAGTACTTTGCTGATGCTAGGCCCTGAGTGACTATTAAATGTAAATTACAAGCTCTCTGCTGGATTCCAAATGTAACCAGAAAGCTCTCTTCTGTGTTTTAAATTTAAACTAAAAGTACTTTGCTGTTACTAGGCCCTGAGTGACTATTAAATTTAAACTACAAGCTCTCTGCTGGGTATGAAATGTAACCAGAAAGTTCTCCTCTGTGTTTTAAAATTTAAACTTAAACTGCTGCTACTAGGCCCTGACTGATTTAACAAAAATAGTGGGTTCACAGATTAATTAGCTTTAATACAAAGAATTCCTTTTAGAAAATTACCAGAAGTATATACTCACAGTTGCAGATCTCTCTCCAGAAGTAACAGTCCCTTTTTCTAGTCCTTCAAGACAGACGATTATACATTGATTTATGAAATTTAGGAATGTGGTACAAAACAGGTATCTGAGGATTATTTCTTAAAAAATATTTTTTCCTTATTAGTTAGAAATCCTGCTCTCATCCCTTCATCAATCAATTCTTTAATATGCTGTTGTAAACCATTCATAGGAGCTCATGCATTTTTCCATAATATGTCTATTTTCTAATTGTTGACAAATCTCTTGATGGTATTGAGATTTAGATTGAACTATCTCTCCGCCCTTATCAGACCTGCAAAGACCATTTCAGGAATATTATCCAATTCCTTTAATCCTCTTTTTTCTTCATATTATGCGCAACATGTACTGTAAATAACTCAGTTCTACAGTTCTCACATCCTGTAAAACAATCCTCTGTTAAGTAGAAATCAATAGATCAATAAGTCTACTTGGAATCCACTTTGATGGCAAAGAAACTAATGACCCAACCAAACACTGCTCTTATAGCACAAAACCCTATCACACAATCCACAACTCACCACTTACTAATAACTAACCAATTCTACAGGCAAAAATGACCTCAGGCTGGCTCATACCCTACATATAGTGAAAATCACTATAGGGAACAGCTGACGCTCACATCATAGGTCATAAACCTCCCATGAGCGAGCCATGAGTCAGCCTGAGGTCATTTTTGCCTGTAGAATTGGATAGTTATTAGTAAGTGGTGAGTTGTGGATTGTGTGATAAGTTTTTGTGCTAGAAGAGCAGTGTTTGGTTGGGTGTTTAGTACAGTTCTTACACAGCTATTTTGTTAGTGTAAAGAAACTAATGAACCATCAGAAATCATCAGATTTTGACCACTATAATGCTTTTTTTTACCAGTTTCTGAAAAAATCTATATAAAGTGATGCGAGTTCGAAAGGAGTCATAATATACAGTAGAAACAAATGACAATCCTAAATTTAGAACATGTTCATACTCTTCAGTTATGACAATATTAGTCAAATTTAACACTGCTGATTTTTGGTTTCGATCAGGTCTGGGGGCGCCTCCAAACTGAGTTGTAATCCATTGTCGAGGCCAGCATCCTCTGTCTTGTCCATGACCTCATGTTCTATCTTGTCGATATCCCCCTTCTAAAAAAATCAAACTGCGTGTTCAGATTCTGTCTTCGCCTGAATCAGACTCTCCAAATGTATAATCAAAAACTACTTTTTTCATCTGTTGTTCTGATGGATGAATCTGGCATTGGTGATTGGCCTGATCTATCTTCAACTTTCGCAACTTAACAACTCTACTTTTTTTTTTTTTAATTTTTTATTTATGCAATTTCAACTTATACAGCAAAAGAACATTATTCCCTGCAAAGATTACAGAGTATGTTAAGATAATAACCAAAACAGAACAATAAAAGAACAAATATAATAATCATACACTGTTGTAGTTCGATACAATGGGGAGGAAAAGAAAAGAAATATCCAACCAAAACAGAGCCTTTGGCTAAATCACTAACATAACTTAAACAACAAAAGAAACCAAGGTGACTGCTGGTAGCCCCGGAATTTATATATCAAGGAGGATTTAGCTGATATAATCACCACAATATTACTCAGGTGGAGAAACAGCAGACAGTCTAGCATTAATGAAAGCATTTAGATCACTAGGATCAGAAAAAACATATTTCAAATCATTAAAAAATACTAAACATCTGCAGGGAAATCTCAGAAAAAAAGTTCCCCCAATTTTTAACACGCCAGATTTATATAGCAAAAACTGCTTCCTCCTCTTTTGTGTTTCCTTAACTAAATCTGGACACACCAATATTCTAAAACCTAGGAAGGTTTCCAATCTTTTTTTAAAAAACATTTTTAAGAGCCAGTCTTTGTCCGAAACTAACGCACATTGAACTAACAATGTTGAGGAAATAAGAGTTGAAACCTCTCCCCCAGTGTCCTCAAGAAGACCGGTAACATCCAAAATATTAAAGTTCACATTAGATACTGACTCTACAGTCTCAGCTTTCTTCTTCTGACGCGGTAAATAGTATACCTTACTGAGAGGTGGAATCAAATCAACAGGAACTTTCAAAACCTCCTTCATATACCGTTCAAACATATCCAAAGCCGTGACTTCAGGCAGACGTGGAAAATTCAAAACATGAAGATTCGCTGCTCTGGAGGCATTTTCTAACACTTCCAATTTGTATTTAAGCAAACCATTTTCCTTAGTCAGGGCCGAGGACACATCCGAAACCGTTTCCAGCTGAGAACTTAAAGCAAAATTCTGTACCTTAATCTGCTCACATGCAGACAAAGCCACATCAATATTTTCAGCGTTCTTCTGGATGTTAGCCGCATTTTCTCGGACCCAGGACATCAACATTGCAGTTTGTGCAGTTACAGAACTGGAAAGACAGGAAATCGCTTCCCAAATAGTCTCTAAGGTGAAAACCTGAGGACGAATTAGAGATGGTAGTGCTAACGAAGGCGTTGAAACAAACTGCGGGGCAAGATCTTCCACCGAAGTACATGGCACCAAACGTCCGCCCAGAGCCTCCCTGAGACTATCGGGGGTCAAAGAACCCAGTCGCTCAGACTGCACCCTCTCCACAGTCGGCGTCCCCATCTCGGGAGACGTCGGCGTTGCAGGAACTGAGGAAGGTTCCAACGCTGCAGGGCGTGGTGGTGGGCTCCTCACTACAGGAGAGAGAGATGTTTCAGGATCCAACGGAAGCGTCTGAGCCTCTGCACTAGGCGCGACCAAGCCGGCTTGTATCTCCTGAATCTTCTCCGAAGGCAGTTTGACAAAACGGTCCATCGGACCGGTACTGGGTAGTTGAGGCTCAGAGGGGAAAGCCCTCAACTTCCCCTTTCTCTTAGGCATGAGTAATCAGAGAAACACCACCGCAGCCATCTTGAATAGTCTCCTCCCCCCCCATGAGAACTCTTGCAACTTAACAACTCTAATAGAATCTTTGAACTTCTCAATAGGATTCTTGGAGGCAAACTCCCTTCCCAATCAATTTTTTCAATCACCTATAAAGCCTCTTCTTGATCTATATTCATATATAGAGAAACTATATCCAATATGACTTGCCACACTTCCCCATAGAAATCATCAGTTTCTGGAGTATGGACTGCATTGAAGTTGTAACTGCACAAAAGATGAGTATTTAAATGTTTAAAATATCTTCATGAAAACTAGCATAATGTTAGTGCTTCACTGATGCAGAACATGGTATTTTTTCAGGCGGTTTGAAACACCATGTTGTGTCGTATAGATACTGTTGATAGATGTTGTCTTATGCCATTGAGCTTGCAGGAGGCATTGTAATGACAATCTAATATATTAAAGAAAAATGTTTGACAGAACGCTGAAGAAGAATTTTTAATTTTTATAAAATAAGACAAACTAATATTGAAATGGCTGTAGATGGGCTATGTTTGATGAAAATTGAAAGATCTGACAAAAATATGTTTTTCTATTATCTGAACTCTGGGAATTTGGTTGTGCACTGTAAAATATTAAACAGATTACTGCAGTTAAAATGCAAAGCTACAAACTGGCAATTACCACACAGAATGTTAATTTTTTCATGATGGCAGCAAAGAAAAGAGGACTTTGAAACAGAAAGTCTATACAAAGTTCACATTCTTCAGTGCATTTGAGTAATAACTTTACCTTAGTAACCTTTAGCCCTTACAAATAATCTTATCTTTTACTGCATTATGTTTAACCAGTGGCTTGGCTGTAACCTGCCTCTTTAGCAATAGTAAATAAGGGCAACAGTACACAGAACTGGCTACTTCCCAAGTATTTGGATCAACTGAACACAAGTACCTATAAATGGTTACCCTGGAAGGGGATAGGGCTGCAACAGACATCCCTAAATAAAAGCAAAGGAATATCAGAGTTTATACAGGTAGACAAAAAAACCCTTTTAAGCTTTAACCCAAACCAATTTCCCAATGTGAAAAGACACCAATGACAGAGGGGCAGAAAGACAATGAAGAGGAGAAGGGCCAGAACAGAACCTTGGGGAACACCACTAGAAAGAGGAGTAGGGGGGAGAAGAAGAAGCACAGGAAAGAACAGAGAAGGACCTGGAGGAACAAAGTTAGAAGCAGGGAGAAGGTGATGATGGAATGGGAGGGAAAATTTAAAGGGCCAGTAAGCATTAAAAGAATGGTGGGAAGGGAATGAAGGGCAGGGGTCAGAGTGCAAGGGGTGGAGATGGGGAGAGACTCTGTGAAGGGAAACAGTGGGGAGAACAGCAGGAAGGTTGGGAGGAAAGAGTCCAAGGGGTTCAAGGTTGTAAATAGCTATCCTGATGCTGTTTATTGTATTAACACATAAGTTCCATGTAAACCGCCTTGATCCAGTGAGAAGTGGTGTATAAATACAGCTAAATAAATAAAATATGACTGCATAGGGAGAAAATGGCAGAATATATAAATGGCAAAAACGGCACCTCCCCTCCCCAGAACACACACACAGACACACATACTGAAATACCCCACCTCTGCAGCACACACACACACAAGTACCTCACCTCCACAGCACACACTCACATACACACAGGTCTACCACCTCTGTACCGCACACACACACATAGGCACCCCACCTCTGCACCAAACATACACACACACACACAAGCAGCTCAGCTCCTCAGCACACACTGATATATATACACACACACACACACACACACACACAGGCACCCCAACTCGAACCAAACATACACACATGTACCTCACCTCTGCACCACATACACATACAAATACCTCACCTCTGCAGCACACGCACACAAAACACAGAGGAATCCAACCTCCACATTTTGTACATGCACACAGGCACTTCACCTCTGAGCCATACACTCACGCATCACACACTCAAACGAATACAGGGACCCCAACTGTGCACCACACACACAGAGGCACCCTCACACACAGAAGTACCTCACCTCTGCAGCACACACTCACATACACACACACACAGAGGAATCCCACCTCCACACTATGTACATGCACACAGGCACCCGACCTCTGCATCACATACTCACACACGCACCCCACCACCACACCTCACGCACACTGTCTGACGATATATAGATAATACCAGTTACAGATTCCTCATTCAGCCCCTGCTAACAATGCGACACACTTTATCAAATCTCTTTGAACTCTTCCCTATCCCGCCAGACATATATGATTTTGCAAAGGAAGAAAGGAGAAATGCCAGTTTTTCATACTGTTAAGTGTGCTCTTTTCATATGCAAAGTTCCAGATATGAAGATACACAATCTGCCCACACACATGCATGCAGCTCCTGATACTCCCCATGACACACGCATGCTGCTCCGAGACTCCCCTTGACATACATGGACACATATGTATGCAGCCCCCGACAGTCCTCATGACACAAAGAAAGACACAAACATGCACGCACAGACACATGTGTGCACTCCTTGACACTTGACAAAACAGCACCTGCGGTCAAAAAACCAGCTACTTAGCCGGCATAAATGCTCCTTTGGTCCACTGAAAAGAATTTATGCCAGCTAAGTAGCTGTTTTTTTAAAAAAGATTCACTTCATAGTTTGATTAAAATGGGAACACTGCTGCAGGGGAGAGAGGTTTGTTTCCTCCGCCTTTGACAATGCACCCGACAAAAAGAGTATTGTAGTTTGGATTCTTTATTGTGCTGGGATCTTTATATTTTATTCTGGCATGGATAGGGAGCCAGTGTAAGTGTCTCAGGACAGGGGTGATGTGAGCTTGTCTGGGGGCTCTGTGGATTAAATGTGCAACAATATTTTCTGCCATCTGGAGAGGGTGTAGGTTTTGTTTCAGGAGGCCGTGATATATATAATGTTACAGTAGTCAAGAGTGGGAGTGGTTAAGGCTTGGCAAACCGTTTGGAATGAATCTGAACTTGGTAAGAGGCAGAGGTTCTTCCGTTTATAATAGACAGATTGAGTTGTTCTTCTTATTTGTTCTTAGAAGTTGAGATTCTGATCAAGGATTATACCAAAGTACTTGACTTCACTTTTCACGTTGATGGTGAAGTCTTCAAGTTCTAATGTATGTGGAGGGGAGTAAGATGCATCAGAGAATAAGTGAAGAGCCTCTGTCTTTGTTTGGTTAATGATAAGGTTGTGTTGTTCGAGCCATTGTCTAACCTTGGCGAAGCATTTGCTGATATTGCTGAAGTCAAGTGCTGAAATGTTGAAAGGGGTGAAGAACATTATGCCATCTGCATAAAGCTGGTACTGTATCTTATGTTTCTGGAAGATCTGGCATATAGGTTGGAGGAATATGTTGAATAAGAAGGCTGATAGGCTTGAGCCTTGAGGCACTCCTTGTTATTGGAGGAATGGGTGGGAGGAATGGGTGTCCCCAATTCATACTTGTTGGATTCTGTATTCTAGAAAGGAGCAGAAACAGTTCAGGGTGGTATCTCTGAGGCTGATGTCATGTAGCTTTTCTAGGAGTTGGTGGTGTGGTAAGGAATCAAAGGCAGAAGATATGTCAAGGAAAATTAGAAGGCAGCCTCAGGTGGCTGTTTGCGTATAGGTGAGGACTGAGTTTAGTAGGGATGTGAGCAGAGTTTCAACTCTGTAGTTTTGTTTAAATCCATGTTGGAAGGGATTGAGGGGAACATGGTCATCTGGAGTTGGTTTTGTACCAGTTTCTCTATTATCTTTGATAGGAGTGGGATACTTGATATCAGTCTGTAGGACGTCGGTGAAGTGTTGTCTAGTTTGTTTCCTTTTAGGACTGGATGAATTGAGCTTTTCTTCAGAGGGGTAGGCATTATCCCCATAGATAGGGACATTTGTGCTATTGTCAGTATGTAGGAGCTAAGGCGTTCTGGAGCTTTTGATCCAAGTAACCAGGCAGGGATCCAGGGCTGAAGTAGCTGCACTGAGATTTTTAATGGTGTTCACGAAATTTTCAAGAGATGGGGGAATGAATTCAGACCATGTGGCTTGAGAAGCAATACTGGTGTTTGGATTTTCTGGATGATGAATTCTGGGTGGAAGGGTTGAATGGTATTTAGAGCAAAGGTGATCAGCTATGTCCTGTGGGGATATTTCATCTTGAGGCATCTGTTTGTCTGGTTCATTTAGGAGAGATTTTTCAATAGAGAAGAGTTCTCTGGGTTTATTTAAAGAACGCATAATGATGCTTTCATGGTATTCTCTCTTATGTCTTAAGTGTTTCTTCACAATATGCACGTTGCTTTTCTATATAGGTGGCGTGGATGGTAGGGTCTCTTAATCATCTCCAATTGTGTTCCAGTCATCGTAGTTCCTTCTTTGGTGCTAGTAGTGATGTTGAGAACCATGGGGCTCTATTGCAGAATTTGGTCGAGGTAGGTTTAGATGGTGCTTGAACTGCAGATGCTATGATCTTGTTCCATCCATCTATCTGTGAGTCAATATCAGGATTATCATGTTTAAGAAGTTCTAGTTGGGGGATGACTAGTTTGAGGAATAGGCTGTTGTCAAACTGTTTGAATCTTTGAGCTGTCTGAGGTGTTATTGGTAATTTCTTTCTGTGGTTTGAAAGCGGGGTGGAGAAGAGGATCAGTGCATGATCTGACCAAGGTACTGGGAGGATTGAGTGTAATGTTTGGCTGCCATCAGCTATAAGAGTTTGAGGAAAAGATCAGATCAAGGGTATTTCCTTTATTGTGAGTTGGAGAAGTGAGGATCTGGGTGAAGTGGGGGGCTTCCATAGTTTCCAGAAAGGAGGCAGTCTGCTTATGGGAAGTTAAGGATAAGTTCAAGTCTCCGAGAAGGATGAGGGGTGGTGAATGGTTGGAGGGGAGTATGCTGCTTCTAGTAGTGTGGATAGGTCCAGGACATCGCCTTGCGGAGCTCTATATGCCAAGCATAGCAAAACAGAACCACTGGAAAAACTTTGAGAATGTCCATACCTAGAGTGGAGTTTGAGTTGGTAGTGTTGAATTCTAAGTCACTTCTTGCTATGATGCAAACTTCTCCTCCTCTACTGGCTGATCTGTTACATTTATGAATTGTGTATGATGGTGGACATAGCTGGTTGATGAGGACAGTATCCGTTTCATTAAACCAAGTCTCAGTGAGACATAGTATGTCTAAGTCTTGTTCTGATATCAAGTCAACTAATAAAAGGACCTTGTTTCTGGTGGAACGTACATTAATTAGAGCACATCGAAGGGGGAGGGGGCTGTTAGAGCTCGGGAAAGGTAAATGCCTGGGTACAGTGGAAAGGGAGCATCTCCGACTGTGTTGGTGGAGATGACACTGGAGTGTTTGATTTATGTTGGCTGTGAGTCTGTGGGTGTGGATTATTAGTATTTTTATATTTTGTTTTAGTTCCAGGGAGTTTGTCAGTAGTGCTGATATGATTATGAGCAGGACAATATGAATGAGTAAAACAAAGAACCTTGTCATTGTTCTTTCCATCTTATCAATCAACGACTGTTACTAGATGGGGACGGGTATTGCTAATGCAGGGAAGGGGAGAAGAGCATTAAAGGATGTATAATGTGGGGAAGGATACAGGTAGTTTACTTGTCTGGTGTCTTATGGGATTGATTGCACAATGCAGCTGTTCTGCAATTTGTTCAAACACTAAGACAATAGTTCTACACCAGAGCCTGAAAAAAAGGGCAGTGGAAAAATGTAATGGAATTGATACAGAGTCCTGAGTTGGGGTATTGCTCACTAGTGGACCTCACTCAGTGTTTGGTTTGTCTGTGGAGAAGGGTGCATATAACATGACGTCGTCAGCTTATGTATGGTACAGTATGTTGTAAGATTGTGTTATTGAACAAATTGGCTGGATATATATGTTAAAGTGTAGTGCTCTAGGAACCCCCATTCCCAGGCCTTTAGGATACAAAGAGGTTAGGTCAAACTGTTTACAGTTAATTATTTACATTATGGTGGTATGTGCTATAATTTGCTGTGTGATGAGGTAAGGTTGAAGATATGAGTGGTGTTTTCTTATTTATTTGGGATAAATAAGATTTTATAAGGATAAAGAGAGCATTCTTAACAAGTCAAGATCAGAGTATTAGCTAAAGTGGAACACCTAATCTTGAAGGACTACCAAAAGGGCTGCTACTGCTGGAAAGAAATCTGCACTTGTAAATACTTACCTCCTGAGAAGTTCTCTGAATCTTGGGGAAAAGGGAATTCTTTGGGTTAAAACTGATAAAATCTGTGTATTATAAAATTTAATGTTTTATTAAGTCAGTTAGGGCATGGTACTAAAAGCCAGCTTTAAATTAAATTAAAGCCAGTTAGGGCTTAGTATAAAAAGTCATCTTTCGGTGAAATTACAGCCAGCTGGGGCTTAGTATAACAAGCCCCTTTAGTTAAATTAAAGCTGGTTAGGACTTAGTATTACAAGCCAGCTTTCACTTAAATTAAAGCCAGTTAGGATAAATAAAGAAATAAATTCTTGGAGTATATAGAGAGAAATTGTTTTCTAGAAACCTCTTAAGGAGAGGCCTTCCAGTCACTTGACTATAAAGAGGTGTTAAAGTCAAGGCTCCCCCTATTAAACCAAGGGCAGTGTGAATCAGCCATGAGATTAAGAGATTGTCTTAGAAGAACAGATACAAATAGATTCTTATGTTGCTATACAGTTAAGTTCAAAACAACCCGATGATAAACAACAACAAGACAGAAGCTCTATTTATCACCCGAAACTCTGGATTCACACACACACACACCCACACCCCCCCCCCCCCTACTATCAATCTGAACAACATCACAATACCCATAAAGCCTGAAGTGAAATACCTCGGAGTCACACTCGACAAAAATCTGAACCTCCAATCTCACATCAGCAAAACCACCAGGAGCACCTACAATATCTCAAAATGAGAGTCAGACACCTCAAGCCAATACTCTCCCAAGATCACTTCTGTACTCTTTGCCAAGCTCTAATCACACCTATTCTAGACTACTGCAACCCCATATACCTTGGGCTCCCAAAACACTCACTCCGGCCCTTACAGATGGCACAAAACACTGCTGCACGCATTATAACTGGTTCCTCATGGCACATACACATCACCCCCATTTTGAACCACCTCCATTGGCTCACAATTAATTCTTGCATCAGATATAAAACCCTACTAAACATCTTTAAAATCAAACAGAACCTCTCGGCGAACAGTCTGCAAACCCTCATTAACTCTGACTCAAGCACCAGATATAGGAGGAGATGCACCACGGACATCATCACAATCCCCAGAGCCTTCACCAAAGTGATGCAATCTACTTCAGAGACAGCAATATCTCTGGCTGCTCCCACCCTATGGAACTCCCTCCCGGACTGCCTAAGATCTATCGTGAACATTAAGGACTTCAGGAAGTTGCTAAAAACCATGCTCTGTATAGAATACTATGGCGACATCACATGACCTGACCAAATGCCTCAACTTTCTGCATCTTAATTGTTCCTGCCCTCGCCATACCCTGCCCTGCCCACCCCTCCTGACCTTCTCTCCCACCCCTCCCCGTTCCCTTACCCCACTTAAACCAACACCTCCTCCTTGTATATAGCTCATTGTATATAGCTTATTTTGTACATAGCGCATCTTGTACATAGTCATACTACAATTACACCTACTTAAATGCATTGTAACATTCACTGGGAGTATGTTGGCAAACTGGAGGGTGCTCCAGGCCCTGTGCTTAAACATTTGAGTCCTTGGACGTGTGGGATGGTGTGATGGTGAAGTGAGAGTGTACAGTAGAGTTGAAGATGTGAGAAGGGCTGTGTCTGAGGAATGGAATTGAATGTTTGTATGTATATAGTATAGGGAAATGGAAAAATGGTGGATGTCATAAAGGCAGAATGAGTGAGTGGAGAGGCTGTGAGCGTGGGTCATTTTCTTTGAGGGGTAGTCTGCAGGGGAGGTAGCATGCTTATGTTTGGGATGGGAGGGAGAAGAAGAAAGGTTTGCCTTAGGTTTGTTAAGGTAATATGACTTTATGGAAAACTATCTGCCGGTGTGAAGATATTTTTTTCTATCACAGGGCCTTATGTCTGACGCTAATTAACAATTATTTCTATAAATCCTAAAGACCTCAACTCTTCTTATAAGTTGCAATCATTATTAAGAGAGGCTCAGATATAAGACTTCAGTAGCTTTATCCAAGAAACCATTTTATTTAAAAAAGATCAATGTAGACTTTGTTCCCCCGAGTCCCCTGTCTTTTCTTGCTTCTCATCAATTAGAGAAAAAAACATAGGTGAGGTGGGAATAATGTTCTCCAACCAGACATTTTAGGAAAGGTAGATGATCCTGACAGATGATTTTTAGCCTTAAGAATATCTTTGTGCTCTAGTATATGTAACCTGGTCTGTGTTTATGCATCAAATGCTCAGGAAGTGATGTTTTATGTGTTGATGGGCTGATGGGCGGAGCTTTTTCAAAGACAGGAAAGCTGTGGAACTAGAAGACATGAAATGAAACTGCAAGGAGGTAAATTTTAAAAGCAATATCAGGAAATACGTTTTCATGGAAAGGGTGGTGATGCCTGGATTGCCTCCCAAAAGAGGTGATGGCAGCAGAAATATGACTGCATTCAAAAAGACATGGGTCAGACACAGAGGATCACTACATAGCAAGAGGATGGAATCTAAATAAACATAAATGATTTCTAAATGGAGAGGGGTAACCTGTCTGGAGTGGCATGAACAACTCTACAATTCTTGTACTTTACTGGGTAGACTAGATGGGCCATGCTGGTCTTTATCTGCCTTCACTTACTATGTTACTTTGAAAGTCAATTGACTACTAGGGGTGAAAGGTTATGAATTCTAGGTGGCAATTTTAATGTTACACTGGCACCAAACCTGGACTTTTCCTCACTAGGGGTATGAAGGAGTGAGAGTAGGTAGGCATCAAAATCTATGATGAAGTCCCTGGGGGTATTTGACTCTTGGAAGAAGTTGTTTTTACATTTTATTCAATATACCATAAATCAAATACTCATATTGATTATTTGTTGATGGAACATGCTCTGTGTCCAGTGATTAAGGAAGCTGAAATAGCAGGAAGGCCTTTGCTTTTGGAAGTCGAATGAAGATCTTTTAGATATTTCTCAAATTGTAAAGGATATGGAAAAAAACTAGTAAGAGAATACTTTGAAACTAATGTAATTTCAGATGTGAGTACAGGTGTGATATGGGATGCATTTAAGGTGGTGATACGTGGATATCTTATCTTGATGGACAAACAGTGAAAAGCAAGATAACTGCATAAATTCAGACAGTTGAGGAGGAGTTGTTAGAATGCTTTGCTATAACTAAGGAGAAGCAGCTACTCTCATTACGGGTCTAATCTTTCCTCAAAATATTACAAGTGTTTTACTTCCTTATTCTCACCTTGGCTGACTGATCTCTTTAATTTGGTTCTTTGGTGGTGAAGAAAGCCCTCTTCAATGGTGGAGGCAGGCATCTCCATTATTCTTAAGCCTGGTAAGGATCTGACACATTGTGCCTCTTATCGCCCAATTTCTTCGTTAAATCTAGATGCAAAATTGTTTGCTAAAGTTTTAGTGGATCATTTAAAACAAGTGATATTGGGATTCATTTATGAAAACCAGTCAGGTTTTATACCTTGCAGATTAGCTAGAGATAATGTGCTCCAGCTGGTTAACCTCATCTATTAGTACTGATACCAACAAATTCCATTGGTGTTGCTCATGATATATACTGAAAGGTTTTTGACTGTGTGGAGTTCATGCTGGTGGTCCTCAAACTTATGGGGATGAGTCCATACTTTTTGAGGTGGGTGGGAGCTTTGTATTCCACTCTGAGAGCAAAGGTGAAGGTGAATGATTCATATTCAGAGACCTTTCCAATGGGGTGTAAGATGAGACAAAGATGTCCTGTTTCTGCTCCTGTTTGTGCTGGTGATAGAGCCACTAGCTGCACAGATCCGAGCGTTGTCCAACTATTGTGGAGTGAAGCTTGGAGGAGTCTAGAATCTCACTCCTTGCTGATGATGATGATATGTGGACAATGGCCCATATGGTGTGTTCTCTCCTGGAAGTTATGCAGGAATTGGCAGCACATAGTCACTTTTTGTGTTTTAAGGTAAACTTGTCTAAATCTGGGTGTTGAAGGCTGTGCTTGACATTTTTTTATGCATACTATGGTAAATGCATTTCCTTTCTAGGAAACGAAGGAATCGATGAAATATTTCCCCTGCTTTTTTACCGTCTAGTGAAAACCTGGATCAGTAGCTATGATTGAATCATACTTGGTTAAGATATATTGCCAGAGTTAAGATGGTGCACTTAACAAGGTTTTTGTATATTTCCCAGACTCCTCCACTGCCTGTCCTGAGATGGGAGCAACGTGCTCTTAATCAAAAGATCTTCTCATATATGAGAGCGGTGACCTCCTAGGGTACTGCTAGGGTTTCGATGGGAGATCAACTTTGGGGAGGGTTGGGAGACCCTGAATTGAGGTAGTATTATAGGGTAACCTAATTGTGAGCAGCCTTGGAATGATGTCAACATTCATATACATAAGCACTGGGTGTGAACAGAAAAGGCAACAGTAGGACACAAAGCCACAGAATCCTACTTTTAGATGCAGAGATAAGTTAAGGGAGCAGAATCATCTGCTCCCAAGCTTAGGATTTACCCTGTAGATTTGGAGAAAGGAGAGGGGGAACCTACAAAGAGGAAGATTTTTATCTCAGTTTCTTTGCAATGGCCTCAAACAGCCTCGCAGTGCTTACCATAAAACCTCAATGCCGCGGGGCTGTTTGCTTCCTCCCCCACTGACAACTAATGCCAACTTCCACCCCCATGCAAACAGGAAGTCAGCATGGGGGGGGGGGGGGTAGTGGCCAGAAGTCAAACAGTCCTGCAGGGCCACTCTTTTAAGGTAATCACTGCAGGACTGTTTGAGGCTATTGCTGCATCTACAGGTCCTGGAGAGGGGTGGCAGCAGTGGCAATGAACGCCCCTGGACTGCTGGTGCTCCAGGCAGCTGCTATGTTTGCCTAATGGTCAGCAGGGGTGGCCCAAGGGGGCTGCGGTGCCATGCGCAGAAACTCACTGTGAGGCTTCATTTGCATATGGGCCTCATTTGCATAAATATTTGCATAATGTTCATGTGCACTAACTTTTAGTAAACATGCCTTGTAATGAGTGTCTGGATAAAGAAAGACTACATTACTATACTCTAGTGCCAACCACCAGGCACATTAGGAAGTACTATAAACCCTGCACATTTAGAACCCAAATAATTGAAAAAGTGGTGTATAGACAGCTACAAGACCACATTGACTCTGCAGCTCCGTTGGATACATGCCAACATGGTTTCAGAGAATCACATGGTGTCGAGACTCTCCTTACCACCCTCCTCAATAACCTTAACTCCGGCATTGACAACATCCGGAATGGTTTCGTTCTTATCTTTTTGGACATTGTGGCAGCCTTTGACTCGGTATGTCATGAGCTTCTTATTATCCGTCTAAAAGAAAAGGGCCTCTCTGGAACAGCACTAAAATGATGTAACTCTTACTTATCAGATAGATGGCAGCATGTGCGATCAGATGGAGCAATATCATATCCGTTTCATCAAGGACAAGGGGTCCCACAAGGATCCTCCCTATCATCATTACTATTTAACATATACATGCAACCTATATGTGACATCATCAGATCTTTTAATGTCAATTGTATGATATATGCTGATGATGTGTTATTATACATGCCGATCTGCCTAGATAAGATGGACCTCACTCCTTTAACTAACTGTTTCAACGCCATATCGAACTGGCTACTGACACAAAACCTCAGAATCCAACATAAAAAAACAGAGGTTCTCTTTATCTCAAGGAACTCGAACTTCATACCACCTACATGCCTGGAGGTTCAAGATGCTAAGTTGCAAGTAAAACCTCATATCCGATACCTAGGAGTAACCCTTGATCAAAACCTTGACATGAAGAACCACATATCCAACACAGTAAGAGCAATTTATTTCAAGATCCGCTCCCTCAGACATCTACGCCAACTGATTGGCCCAGACGATTTCCGTACTGTTTACCAGGCTCTTATCATTCCTCATTTCGATTATGCAAATTCCATTCTACAAGGCCTTCCTCAATCTACATTAAATCCGCTTCAACTTGCCTTGAACAGTGCAGCGAGAGTGCTTTTTGGAGCATCCAAAAGAGACCATGTAACACCCCTTCTAAAACAACTACACTGGCTTCCTATCCAAGCAAGAATCACTTTCAAAACTCTGCTCCTTACCTTTAAAGCATACAAAGGTATCGCATCCACCTCCTTATCGGAGATGATTCAACCAATCATACACAATAGACTAAGAAAAACCACAGAACTAAATATGCTAAGCGTACCTAAGGAAGTCATAAGATACAATTCCACAACATCGAGCAGAGCCTTCAGCCTATATGCCCCAAAACTCTGGAACACCCTTCCACCTCACATTAGGGCCATCCCTGATCTCATCCAGTTCAGAAAGGCCCTAAAACATCACCTGTTCCTCAAATACTTCCCAGAGAACAAAGAAACACAGTCACACACAAATATCAATAACGTCAGCCCAACCACGTAAACTTTCCTGTCTCAACTTCACTTCACACCTCTTCAATAGATTAACAATACACTATTCAGACTCTATGACACTGTTATGTAAATAGTTGTTTTGTAAATAGTTGCTCCTGTTATCCTGTTATCCAAGTTGGTTTGCCTGTTTAACTGTAAAAAATCAGATAAATGTAAATTGTCTGAAGTTTCTTGTTCCATGTAAACCGCGCTGATAATGAATAGTGCGGTATATAAAAAATGTTAATAAATAAATAAATAAATAGCAAACCTGCCATATCATAACAGCACTACCAGGACTCACAAAGCACCAAACCCTGCATATCAAAAGGCAACGCTGAAAATATTAAACCAATACATCTCAGAGAATACCAATACCAAGAGAACAAGTGGGACTGTCATATAGAAACTACATGAACAGAATATCTCAGCTCTGTTACACATACAGAACATAGACCGTCACCAAACAAAGAACAAGGGATCACAATTTAGAAATAGGAAGACAATAATTAAACTGGGAACCCCAAAAGCCAAACTTGGAATGTACAATACTGGAAATATAGAACTATAAATTAGTTTCCTCTTGTACTAAACAAAAACGCAAAGATGTTACCAATATACATTTCCCAGAGCTGACACATTCCAGTTAATAAATTCAAAATAAAAAAAGTATTTTTCTACCTTTTGTTTCTTGAGCATTTTATTTTTCAGTTGCAATTGCTCCAGTCACTTTCTTCTGGTTTCTCCATTGCTCTCCATTTGTCCTTTCTTCTCTCTTCTAGTCTTTTCCATTCTCTCTCTACATCTGCTTTAACATACTGATCTTTCACCTTTGGCTCTTCCCTCCATTTCTTTCTTTATTCCTTTTTCATCCACTCAAATTTCACTCTTCCATCCTTAATCCCCACTTATTCTCCCAATACCCGGCTAATCATAGATTTTTCTTCCCTCCCACACAAAATATCCCCTCTTCATCCTCATTTCCCCAGCCCCAACTCCTTCTAGTCCTCCCCCAACGTCTGCTCCCTTCTAGTCCCCATGCCCCAGCATCAGCCCATTTCCAGTCCTAGCCCCCATCATCCCATTTCAAATCCTATTCTAGCCACCCATCAGCCCTTTTCTAGTCCCAGCTTCCCACCATCAGCCCTTTTCCAGTCCTATCCCAGCCCCCCATCAGCCCATTTCAGTCCACGTCCCCCCATCAGCCCATTTCTAATTCTAGCACCCCCTATCAGCCATTTCCAGTCCTAACCTAGCCCCACATTAGCCCATTTCCGGTCCAAGCTCCTCCCATCAGCCCATTTCCAATCTTAGCCACCCCCCCATCAGCCATTTCCAGTCCTATCCAAGCCCCCCCATCAGCCCATTTCCAGTCCCCCACATCAGCCTATTTCCAGTCCTATCCTAGCCCCCTCCCCCCCCCAAAGAGCCTCATGCCTTTCTAAGCAGCTTCAGAGGAAGTTGGGGAGGCCCGAAGCTCCAGGTCACCTCTGCACAGCGCTGGAGTGAAGAGCAGCATGTTCCTTCACTTCCACTGTGTTCTCTTGAAGCACACTAAGAACTGCGAAAAGTTAAAGGGCATTCCCTGTTTCCCAGCGCGCTTCACAAGATCACACAGGAGTGAAGGAACATGCTGCTCCTCATTCCAGTGCTGTGCAGGGGGCTTCGGACCTCCCTGGCTCTCTCTGAAGCCGGCTCTGCAAACCGAATGGAATGACGTTCGCGCAGGGCCCCCTGAAGCATGGGGCCCTGTGCAAACAACATTCTTACACAATGGACGGGCCGGCCCTGATGGTCTCACCAGCCCTGACAAGAAGGCATGTGGATTTATGCTCATATGCAGCGGGAGGAACCATTTTACAAATTTACATGTCGGAAAAATCAACTGAGGAAACTCAGCAACTTGCACATGTGTGTGAATCACTTTGCAAACTTAGATGTGTAGCTGCTGCTAGTTAACTACAGAGGATGCAACCTCATTTATAGAATTCTGGTATACTGCCATTTGAAAAAATGAAATTACGCCATGGCTGTTTACAAGCAGAGTATTAACCAGAAACATGTATAGTTGTTCTTACAAAAATCCCCACCAACATGACAAGTGAGGAATAGAGATCAAAGGGAGGGGGGTTCCTAGGACAACAATTCATTTCCTGTTAGGCTGAAAGAATAGGCCAGGCCACAAAAGGAAAAAGGGGAAAAATAAAGGGAGCACTGTGCTCAACATATAAGAGTTAAGAGGGTTCAAAATAACATCAGCCATAAAGTAGTAGCAGCAGGTTAATCAGCATATGAGTTATAAAATAGCTACATTTTCAGAAGCTTTTAAATTTCTCGGTGGAGCTCTCAGCCTGTACGTCCAAAGATTGGTTTTGTTCTTGTTAAGTGCCATCGAGTTGGTGTCAGCTCATGGTGACCCTCTGGATAGTTGTCCTAAACTCTGTTCAGTTTTCAGTCAGGCGGCTCATTGTTGACAGAGTGGCACCCATAGCTGCTGTTATTGTATTGATCCATCTCATTGCTGGCCTTCCTCTTTTGTGTTGACCTCCTACCTTGCCAAGCATGATGTCTTTCTCTAATGATTTCACTCTTCACATGATGTGTCCAAAGTATGAAAGTCGAAGTCTAGCCATCTGAGCTTCTAAGGAAAGCTTAGGTTTATGTTTATTCAATTTGATATATGTTTATTCAATTTGATAGACCCCCCTTCATAACAACAAGGCGGTGTACAATAATTCAAAATCAGAAATACAAAGAGGCCAGAGGCCAGAAGAGGAAAAGGAACTACAATTCGAGACAGGAAAGTAGAAGTAGTCAAGCAGACAAGACGGGGGAAGAGACAACCTGAGACACACAAGGTCACATGGCAGGAGCTGAGGCAGAAGGAGAACAAATGGTTTTGAGGAGTGATTCAAATGTAGTTCTGTTCCAATCTAAGTGTGGTAGGAAGAGAATTCCAGAGGGCAGGTCCAAGGAAAAAGAAGTCTGAATGACGTGTGGACTGTAAATGGGCACGAGCTGGACAGGGGAGGTGAAGACGATTTATGTGCGTTGAACACAGATGACAGCTGGGAGTGTGGAACTGGAGAAGATCTGCCAAATATTGCAGGGCGTGAGTATAGACAACCTGATGAACTGTAGTAAGAATCTTGTAGTGTATGCAATATTCCAATGGGAGCCAGTGTAGTTGAAAGAGAAGAGGGGTGATGTGGTCACAGCGGTGGAATGAATAATAATACAGGCTGCTGTGTTTTGAACAAGCTGAAGTCTGTGGAGTTGAGTACGAGGAACACCAGCAAGAACAGAGTTGCAAAAGTCTAAACGGGACATGACTAGAGACAACAGGAGTGTGGTTAGTGACTGGGGTGTGTGGAAAGGACAGATAGCTCTAACTTGGTGGAGATGGTAGAAGGATTTCCTTACGAACTGAGAAATATGATCCTTGAAAGAGAAATCAGAGTCAAGAAAGACCCCGAGATAATGGAGGGTGGGCACTAGAGGAATGGGGAACCTGCAAGTAGTGGTGTTATAGTGGGACGAGTACTTCCATGAGTGAACCAGATGGCGGATGTTTTTGCAAGGTTAAGGTGGAGACAGTTTGTGGTTAACCAGTCAGCAACCAAGGAGAGGCAAGTGTTGAGGGAAGAGAAGTCTGGCTGTAATGGATTAGTGTGGTGCAGAAGGAGAATGTCATCAGCGTTGTAGTAAGCAGAGATCCCAGATTGTTGAATAAGGAGAGCGAGCAGTACAAGAAAGATATTGAACAAAAGGGGTGCCAGGACCAAGCCCTGGAGAACACCACAATGAAGGGGGAAAAGAGTCAGAAGAGATGGAATAGGAGGTTACTGTGCATGAGGAGAAAAGGAAAGAATGAAACCACCGAAGTACCGTACCCCAAAGACCTGAAGACCCGCACCACGTAGATGAGAGAGTAGATTGATCTCCGCTAGTAATGACTGGTTTGTTCTTTGGGTAGTCCATGTATTCATCACAGCATTCATTCACACAGTATTCATCGCCAGCACCATAATTTAAAGGCATCAGTTTTCTTCCTATCTTTTTCACTGTCCAACTTTCGCATTCATTTGACATTACTGAAAATAGCATGGCTTGAACAAGTCGAATCTTTGTATGGAGAGAGACATCTCTGCTCTTGAGAAGCTTGTCTAGGTCCTTCATAGCCATTCTGCCAAGAGCAATGCATCATCTGATTTCTTGACTGCTTGTTGTTTCTTTATTGATCCAAGTAGGTTAAAGTTATCCACTATTTCAATTTCTTCTCCATAAATGATGAACTTACTGATTTTGCCAGTTGTCAGAATCTTTTCTTCTTTACATTAAGGTGCAGGTCCATTTTAAGACTATGTTCCTTGATCTTCAGAAGCAAATGTTTCAGATCATCTTCACTTTCAGCCACTGTGACATCATCAGCATAGCGAAGGTTGTTTATAAGTCTTCCAACAAGCTTCACACCTCGGTTGTCTTCATACAGTCCTGCTTCTCTGATGATTTGTTCTGCATATAAATTAAATAGGTTGGAGGAAATTATGCAGCTTTGTCATACACCTTGTCATGCACAAATGTAAAACCGGCCCTTGAAAAGCCGTTTTTTTGCTCTGGCCACAAGATCAGGAGCAGCCAGAGCAAAAAAAAAAAAAAAACAGCTTTTCTCCCAACTCCGCAGGGGAGGGAGCCGGGGAAGCCCGCGCAAGGCCCCGGCTCCCTCTGTACAACTGCCAGCGTGAAGATCCTTTTCCCTCATGCTGGCGGCTGTTTGTGTGAAGCCGCAAATGCTGGGAAAGGTTAAAGGACATTGTACAGAGGCGTGGTGGGGGGGAGGGGGAGGTGAAGGACTGAATGGGCTGTGATGGGGGGGTGGCTAGGACTACAAATGGGCTGTGATGGGAGGGGACCTGGACTGGAAATGGGCTGTGATGGTGGGGGGGGGGGGGGATAGGACTGGAAACCTCCTTAACCTCTCCTGTAAAGGGAAGGCCAAAATGCTTACTTTTTGAAAACGTAAACATGCCAGAGAAAAGATGTAAATCTGATATTGACAATTTGGGGCTACACATGCATTCCCTATGGCGAATAGCGGGTTTGGACATACAGCCTGGATGTCCAACCCATCCTCAGCCCTTGAATGTGATTCTGTTCCCAGCGCGCCCCACACAAACAGTGCATTTGTTCAGGGAGTGCTAGATGTGGGCGGGAGGGGGCGGTGCTGAGGCAGAGCAGGAGCTGTGCAGGGGGAGGAGCCACCAGCTGGGACGTACAGAGGCAATTCTGGTCCAGTCTCTGTACATGCCCCAGACAAGGGTTGTACGTCCAGCTTATTCCAACCCAATGGTGGAATAAGTCCGGGGCACTCCGGTGTATTCGAGCTGCAACCCCTACCTCCTAGCACCACTGCCGGGGAGCTCCTGCCATCTGATTCAGGCCTTGGAGGCCCCCGCCGTGGGTTGGGCGACGGCGTGCTGGGGCAGCTATGCATCAAGGCATTCGGTGCACTGGCACACCAGCTGGAGCGTATCGCAGTCTGGATGGTCAGCTCAGGGGACTTCCCTGCAAAGGAATGGGGTAGCTGCCAAGACGTCTATGTCCCCAAATCTGCCATTGCGGGCATGTCTGGCCCTGCAGCGCCAGAATCGGAAACATCTCTGGCATATCCAGGTTTTGGCAGGGCAATGCAGACGGACATGCCAGAATCAGAATCGGCCTCCACATGACATGGGGCATACACATGCAGAGTTTTGTCCCATCCAGGGCACATTTAGACCATGTCCCCAACATGTGCCCTCGAAACTTCATGCATTAAGGACATCCATGGTTAAACTGGACCCTTTCTAAAATAGCCATTTACATATGGACTTGATTTATACATCTATATGCTTGATTAAACATAGGTAATTCCCAAAGAGGGCTTCTAAAATAACTGCCTTAGTATGCACAAAACTGATTAAAACATGGTTATCCTATGAATCAATATGTTTAAAGCCAATCTTCATTTGTTAAAAAGTTGATGTGCATTTACAAACATGAATGTGTTCAACAAACCAGACAAAAGTCCACAAAAGAAGAATGCGACCTGGGCATAATTGTGTCTGATGATCTTAATGTAGATGAATAGGTAAAAAAGGCGACTGAGAAAGCCAGATGGATGCTTGGATGTATAGGGAAAGGAATGGCCAGCAGAAAAAAGGAGGTGATAATGCCTCTGTATTGTCGTGACCCCCTGCCTGGGCCAGTGGCTCACAGGCAAAGGGCTGCCATATTTGTCCTTATATAAAGCTATTTTTGTCTCCAGCAAGGAATCCTGGGACTTGTAGTTCTTTTTATTAAAGACAAAGTAGTGTGTGACCACTGGGGGTTGTTTAAGGCAAAAACAAGAAATTTATTTTTTAGTTCTTTCCACGCATTAAATTCAACGATAACGCAGGCAAAAGGATTATTCTCCACAACAGAAAAACTTACAGGAACAAAAGTACACGTGAAGTTAAAGAACTGAAATACTTCTTTAAACACGGCAGCTGCTTTCAGTACACATCTCAGCACCTGTGTTACAGCTTCTGCTCATTCAAACAGCATAGGTAAATTCTGTTCATTTTCCAATAATGCTGCTTTAATTCAAACTCTGTTCTTAGCAAAGTTCTTTAGCATAAAGAAGGTCTAAGCACTTTCCTGGCTAAGGAAAAATTGCTCTTCAAAAGGTTCTTTTTACAGCCCTTTCTAGAAGTTTTCAATTTCCCTCATGCAAAAAGAACAATCCATCGGTGATTCATCATACACTGAATCTGACTCAAGAGTGTCAATTTGCATACTTTCCTGTTCTGCAAATTGCTTATCTCTTTCAGGATTTTCAACAATGTTTTCCAACTTACTATTCTGTAGAAAGTTCAAAAGTCCTTTCCAGAACTGCTCTCTCTGGTAAGCATTGGCTGTATCAGGAGCGTGGTGCTTCTTTCCCTGGAACAAAAGCTTAACTGCTTCACCTGTGTTCAGCTTCCCGTCTTTGCCTTTGGCTGGGTCTTGGTTACGTCTGTCTGTAACAGCTTCCACCTCCCTTCTGGCAGTTTGGGGTTTCTGAACTGTCTCTTGCACACACTGCACGGCACTCTGTTCCACCTCTCCAGCAATCTCCCCAGTTATACATCTGCTGGTCTCTGGCTCAAGCGTACCTTTTACACAAGGGTTGCTTCCTTTGCTGCTGGAACTGCTCCTCTCTCCTTCCTTCGTCCTTCCTCTCACTGCCCTGTTCTCCTGCACTGAAGCAGAGATGACCTTCCATGTGAGGAACTTAAGTGAAGAAGTGGCTAGAGGTTCAAAGGGCTGCTTGAGAAGCTCTCCTAGAACAACATTAAGGTCCCATGCCACTGGAAGCTTAATGGGAGGTTTTGTTAACAGAAGACCCCTCATAAAGTGTGCTACGAGCAGCTGAGAAGAGATGGGTTGGCCATCTAAGGGCACGTGAGAGGCCGCAATTAAACTTAAGTGTACTCTTACCGAATTGGTTTTGAGTCCAGAAGAAGATAGGTGGAGGAGATACTCAAGAAGTGCCTCCACCGGAGCTGAGAAGGGATTGAGATTCTTCTGTAAGCACCAGAAAGAAAACCTACGCCACTTGAAAGCATAGGACCATCTGGTGGATGGCTTGCTAAAAGCTAAAAGGATGTCCTTAACCTCCTGGGGAAGGTTAATGTCCTGGAAGGCTAAGCCTTCAGCAGTCATGTTTTGAAATGGAGAGACTGTGGATTGGGATGGAGCAGTGTCCTCTCCCCCTGAGAGGGGAGATCTGGAGCAGACCCCAGATCTATGGATTAAGCCTGAGAGAGATGTAGAAGGAGAGGGTAACACGGTTGATGTGGCCAGTGTGGGGCTATGAATATCATGGAGCCCTTGTCGCTCTGGAATTTAAAAAGAGTCTTGGGAATTAAGGGAATGGGAGGGAAGGAATATAGGAGGCCCTGACCCCAGTGGAGGTGAAAAGCATCCACTTGCTGACTGTCCAGTGCAGGAGTCCTGGTGCAGAAGCGGGGAAACTTGGCATTCTGAGGACTTGAAAAGAGGTCTATCTCTGGAGTCCCCCAGATTTGAAAAATGTGAGAGACTTTGTCTACATGAAGAGACCACTCGTGGGGAAGAAGGATTCAACTCAGTCTGCCTGCTAAGATATTGTGTTTTCCCAGAAGATACTCCGCATGGAGGTGAATTCGATAATGTATGCCAAAGGACCAGAGATGTAGAGCCTCACTGCAGAGGATCCAAGAGCCTCAAGAGCCTGTTCCACCCTTTTCTTCACATATTTTTTTTTTTTAAAGAAAGAAAGTACTGACACAGGTCAGTACCAGCGTCGATGGGCAGGCAAACGCAAACCACAAAAATATGAAAAAAAAAACCCCAGGAATTTTCTGTGGTGACAGGAATTGCTCCCTGTTGGCTCCGCGGAAAATGAAGAACTGAGGAGGAAGAGCTGAAAAGGCAGGAAGGCAGCTATGTAGGCACAGTGGAATGCTCCCAAAAGCTTTCCTATTGGACGATGGGGATCGTTCCCACGTGCGCACCGTCGGTACCGATGTCATCCATATGTGAAGACTATAGTCCTGTTTGTTCCTGGAGATTAAATCATTTAAAATACAATCTCAACACTCAACTTTGGGCTACAGTTGGTTTTGATCAGGCTATCGGCAGCAAGAAAAGTGATTCTTCTCCAAAGGAACTCCACTATTCTCATCATCACTACAAATATTAAAGGGTCTCCTCAGAGTTCTATACAGCTCAACAGACATAATGGGTTGGAGTGGGGGAGGCAAATGCAACATGTTGACCAAGTTAGATCTGTTACGTTTCCTCTTCACAAAAGAAGACTATCCTCGTCATCTCCTGGCAAATGACTGAGTCTTTAATTAAACTAAAAATGATTTTATAAACACCCCAGAAAGCTTTGTAATTATCTACAATCTATGCTATGGGGTATTTTGTCCACAGGCCTTTATAAATAAATGTTCACAGCTACAATAAAGAGTATAAAGGTTTACTTTAAGGAATAGGGGCCAAGGGGTTTGTGGCTTGACCCAGGGAGAGGCATTTCTAAGACTGGCTCCTTGTATTTTTGTGGTTTTAGTCATATCATTGTCAGGATACTATCATGTCAATGACTCTTCACAAATCCTGACCTCCTTTCTTCTGCACTTTTTCTTTTACTTTTTCAAAATTTTGATAGTGACTTTCAAGATCACAGTGCTGCTACACAGAGTCAAATTTAGACAACTCTGACTGATGATTTCTCAACCCTCTAGCTATACAATCCAATCAATTTTAACCCTTCCATTCAGTGCAGAATCCAGGCATATCACTGTCCCTGAGGAAATTTAGATGCCTGTACCCCTGGTTTTATAATCCATCTTTTAATACTAGTAACTTAGCTGTCCTCTCCCACCAGACAAAATGTATACATAAAGCCCATCTCTCCTTGCTTCAGGAACACAGAGAAATGCAGTTAAAATGCTTATTTCCTAAATTTATATATTTATTGATGTTTTGAGATCATACCAAAAAACAGGAGAAAGGAGCCTTCCACAAAATAAATTGTGAAACATAGCGGAGGGCAAAGACTTTGCAGATTGGGAAAATGTGTTATTGTTCCGCCCTCTTTTGGACAGTCTCCACGTTCTGCTTATTTTCTGACCCCTGACGAAGGCCTAAGGCCAAAACTGGTCAAGTTGGGTCTTCAATACAGTTTTTTGGATATCACCTTGTGTTTGGTCGTGGTCTTTGCCCTCCGCTACGTTTCACAGTTTTCAGATCATACAACAACAAAACACATAGGAAAAGAAAAAATATCCATAAATACAAAATAGATTATTCCTAGAATAATAACAAAAAGAAAATGGATATTAGCCCACATCAAGGGAGCAATAACTAAATAAGAGAAACATTCTATAGAAGAAAACAAGAGAAAATAGCCTCACAAAGCTGCAAAACTGAACCCCCAGAAGAGATCATGTAAGAACATGGTCTTTAAAACCCCTCGTCCTTCCTCAGCCACAGGGACAATCGTTTCCTTACTAACCAGAAGTTTGTTGTTGTATGATCTCAAAACATCAATAAATATATAAATTTAAAATGCTTGTTTCCTTTCTAAATAGGAGTTTTAAGCCTCTGGTTTTGGGCTGGTTCCAACATGCTGACAGATTACTCATTTTCCCCCAGTTTCTCCCAAAAGGCCAAGAAGGGATTGACTTCAGCTCATGGTTCAGATTTTCTATTTGAATATTGCCAGAGAGAGGTCGAGACGTGATCGCTTGGCAGATCCACTTTAAATATAGCTGCTGGTGGCCTCCTGTCATTTTCCCCAATCTGTATCTTCTCAGCCCTTTCTAACTGTAATACAGTACCACAAAGTGTCACCTCCCATTCACCATACACAGAGGAGGACGGGGGCTAAAGGATACTGTGGAATCTCACACAAGAGAGATGCTTGGATACTGCACAGCAAATGGGACCGATCAAAAAGACAATACTATGAAAACGGAAATGCAACAAATTCTTAGGAAAACAATGCAGAAACCCTTTTCTAGCAGAGGTCAGATCATTTTTACAACTTTTGGGAGATGGGGTGTAATACTGGTACTTTATCAAAGCCCACCACCGGTCAGTAGAGTCCTTAGTACTTAACCCAATTCACCACCTTAAATTCTTGCTGTGTCTCATAGGCCAAAGCTCACCTGGATCTGCTATAAGAACTGCAGCACCGCTGCACTTGAAACAGTGCAATAAGGATTTGGATCTTATGTTAATATTAAGGCAAGCAGCTGAACATCCTAATTTGGCTAAGGCCAGCCAAATCCACACAAAAGCAGGCTCATTTCCTAGGAAAAGAGCGACGCAGTCTCCTGGCTTCAGCTGGCCATGGGTCTGCAAGGCATGGGCTACTCTGTTGCTCCGTCTGTCCACTTCAGAGTACGAATACACTTCGTCTTTAAAGAGCAGGAAAGGCTTGTTGGGTATCTTTTGCACTTGCTGTAGAAATCTGTCCAGCACAGTGAAGTAAGGGCTCTTTCTCTCCCGTCTCTTAAGTTTGAGTCCATAAAAAAAGAGGGTAAAGAAATAATGTAGGTCCTGAAAAAGATAGGGACAGAAGGATCTCATCAGCAGCGGGAAGAAAAGCAGCCCTGCCAGCGACGTGTACAGGAGCGAGTACATGGCCAGCGATAAAAATACCAAGAACCTCTCTGTACAGAGGAAAACTGCGAGAAGCCCAAAAGTGCAGCTGCTGTGGGAAATCGGCTGCGGGCAAGGGGCGGGGCTCTAGCAGTGGAGGAGAAACTGCGGAATTACAGCGCCACCTACTTGAATCAATAGGTTAAAGACCGGAATGCAACAAGTGGAAAGGTGGAAAGCTTTATTCCAGACAGTACTGACATTTCCACGCTAGTCATTTTAACCTTTACACGAGGACTTTCAGAATTCTTTCTTCAGCATTTGCATGAAGTAAACGAATGGAACGAAATGCTTTCCTGCAACGCCGTCTGGTTCAGCCTCTTTATAAGGCATTAGTTAAAAGCAATCCAAACTAGTGTCAAGCTTTTGTAAATTATTCCTTTCCAGGTTACTTTTTTCACATTAACAACGTATGTACAGTATTGCATTGGCAATCAATATATAATTCTTATGCAAATAGCTAGGGCCGACACTAATTAAAACATTGGATGTAATATAAAGGGGTCGACAATAATATAATCAAAAGAAAAGAGCTGATATAAAACGACCTGAAAAATATTTTTTGAAGAATCCACGAAATCACTTTAGTGAACATATCAATCAAACAAACGATCTATTTACTTTATTTTCAAAAATATATATAGTTCAATTTATTCCATCAAAATAAACTTTTCAAAGATACCATATGGGCCTCCGATTCAACTGGAAGCAATGAATTGAGCTATATATATTTGAGAATAAAGTTAAAATGGACCATTGGTTAAACCTATCTCCAGCAACAAGCAGGAATGTAATCTTCACATATGAGTGAGGTCTGTACCGATGGAGCCCGCGCGGGAACACTCCCCAGCATCCAATAGGAAAGCTTTTGGGAGCATCCCACTGCGCCTGAGCTGCTGCCTTTTTGCCTTCCCAATTCTCCCTCCTCAGTTCTTCATTTTCTGCAGAGCCAGCAGGAAGCAAATCCTGTCACCACAGAAAATTCATTTACTTTATTTCTTTTATTTTTGTGGTACACGTCTGCCTTACCGTTGATGCTGGAGCTGTCTACTGTCAGTTCTTTTCTAAAAAAGTGAATTAGAACTTTCTTTGGCACAAGTAGTATAATGGGTACACTACTTGTCAAACTGATTGACAGGTGAGATAAGGATGGCGGGAGCCAATCAGCATTCACTTCCAGTCTATGTCCCGTCTTAGGCCATGCCCCCTCCCATAGAAGTGAATGGTGAGTTAGCCCCGCCCACTCCCGCCCCCAAAATGTTGACAGGTAGCAATCAGCGCCCACTTCCGGTTTATGTCCCGCCTTAGGCCATGCCCCCTCCCATAGAAGTGAATGGTGAGTTAGCCCCGCCCAGCCACACCCACCCCCGCCCCCAAAATGTTGACAGGTACCAATCAGCGCCCACTTCCGGTGTATGTCCCGCCTTAGGCCACGCCCCCTCCCATAGAAGTGAATGGTGAGTTAGCCACGCCCAGTCCCGCCCCCAGGCATGGCCACCGCCCCCCACTTGGAAACAAACAGGAGCACTGCTCGCAAAGCAAACTGAAGAACCACAGAAGCGAGTAGTATTGGAAGTCACAGGCGCTTTATTAAATAACCAAACCCCAACGCGTTTCGGCTGTTGCCTTCATCAGGGGGTACTAGAGGACAGCAGAACAAAACGTTAAAATAAATAAATCAATGAATTAAAATATATCAAAACATGAAAAAATATAAAATTAATACAAAAAATGAATTAATTAATACAAATGATAAATAATAATAATAAATAATTAATCCATAATAAATTAAAATTAAGACAAATACATATAAAAATATACCATATAGATAAGAAAACCAACAATATATGATAATAAAATGTATATACCATACTTACAAGTGAGTCTTATTGGTACACTAGACGAAGCGCACAAAAGCAATAAAGATATGGCACAAACCAATCAATTGGTGGATAATGCTAGAAGTTAATATAAAAACATTAATATGATACTTAAACAATTAAAACCATCAATTTAGACATGCAACATTAAACATGACTTAAAAAATAAATAAATAAATGGTTAAGAAAGGACACAATGGAAAACCCAGACCTACAGATTAAACCCAAAAATAAATAAAAATAAAAATAAAAATAATAATAAATATAAAATTAGCAATGAAAATAAATCATCCTTAGAGCACATAGTCTTCTGAAATATCTTATTGAAACAAAATAATGAGCACAGAGCATGCACTCTATCGGACAAACATATGTGATAACATTGTTACAAACGCAAGCTGAAAGAAAAAGACTCTGTGTTTTTTTTAAAAAAGGCAGGACTGCTCAACGGCAGGTAAATACATGGGTGCAGGAGTATAGAGCAACATAGGGTTTTATCAGCATTGCATGGACTCGTTTAAAAATTGCAACCCGAATTAAACAGATGGCTGCCGGGGAAACCATCACAAAGGATCTATAACACCAGCATCTGACCATTTATTTCAACCCATAATATTTAAAAGTCACCCATATTACTGCTCAAATTATACATGCGACCTATGTGGTATACTAGAGAGTGAAGAAAAATATAAAGGAATCGCTAAGCATCCCAGTTAGAACAAATCTTATCAGCACCTTCTTAAAACGCCAACAATTGCCAACTCATAGGAAAGTTAAAAACATAGAAGAAAGTAACCAAAAGTATATAACAAAAAATGACAGCTCGAAGAGCAGATACCTAAACACCAACGGCCAGCTATGTAAAATCCTTGAGAACGCCGACTTTGGCGCGCATTTAAAATGACAGGCTGCACCCACACCACGCCCCACAATATGGCATTAGCCAATCAGCACCCACTTCCGGGTTTGTGCTACACCCACAGCCAGGGCCGGATTTAGCTAGAGTGAGGCACTACGCCAAGAAAAATTGTGGGCCCCCCCCCCATGTCCCCGTGCAGTCCTGGGCCCCCCCTGTGCAGTCCTGGGCCCCCGCGTGTCCCCCCCCCGTGCCTCCGTGCAGTCCTGGGCCCCCCCCAGTCCAGTCCTGGGCCCCCCCCCCCGGGCCCCCGTGCAGTCCTGGCCCGCCCCGTGCAGTCCTGGGCCCCCCCATGCAGTCCTGGCCCCCCGGACAGCATCACGGCTGTCTGAGGGGCTTCAGAGGGAGCCGGGGAAGCCCGCGCGAGGCCCCGGCTCCCTCTGTACAGCCGCCAGCATGAAGAGCCTTTTCCTTCACGCTGGCGGCTGTTTCTGTGAAGCCGGGAATGCTGGGAAAGGTTAAAGGTTTCTGTGAAGCCGGGAATGCTGGGAAAGGTTAAAGGGCAACCTTTAACCTTTCCCAGCATTCGCGGCTTCACAGAAACAGCCGCCAGCGTGAAGGAAAAGGCTCTTCACGCTGGCGGCTGTACAGAGGGAGCCGGGGCCTCGCGCGGGCTTCCCCGGCTCCCTCTAAAGCCCTCCGGTGGGCCCAGGGGCGGCCCAAGGGGGGTGCGGGGCTATGTGCGGAGGCTCGGTGCGGGGCCTCATTTGCATAAGGTGTCTCATTTGCATAAATATTTGCATAATGTTACCATACACCAGAGCTACTCAATTCCAGTCCTGGTGGTCCACAATCCTGCAGGTTTTCGGGATATCCCTAATAAATATGCATGAGATATATATGCATTGGAGGTATCCTGCCAACCTGACTGGTTTGTGGCCCTCCAGGGCTGGATTTGGAGACCCCTGCTTTACATCTCTGTCATTTAAGATTGTGAGTGAACAAGGTACAGATATCCTAGACATCAAAAGGGTAGATAGAATGTGTCACATTCCTCCTCGATTCTCACCACCACCAAAAAGTTGTCTAATAGATAATATTTTGGTGGTGGTGAGAAGCGAGGAGGAATGTGACAAATGCTATCTAACTTTTTTGATGTCTTGGACATCTGCACCTTGCCCACTCACAATCGTAAATGACAGAGATGTAAGGCAGGGGTCTCCAAATCCAGCCCTGGAGGGCCACAAACCAGTCAGGTTGGCAGGATATCTCCAATGCATATATATCTCATGCATATTTATTAGGGATATCCTGAAAACCTGCAGGATTGTGGACCACCAGGACTGGAATTGAGTAGCTCTGCCATACACTAACTTTTAGTAAACATGCCTCTTAATGAGTATATGGATAAAGAAAGACTAAAAGGTTTCTACATTACTATAATCCAGTACCAACCACCAGGCACATTAGGAACTACTACAAACACTGCCCATTTAGAACCCATAGCAAACCCGCCATATCCTAACAGCACTACCAGGACTCACAAAGCACCATACCCTAACTATCAAAAGGCAACACTGCAAATATTAAACCAATACATTTCAGAGAACAACAATACATGACCTACTGGGGAAAGAACAAGTGGCAATGTCAAATAGGAATTATATAAACAGAATACCTCAGCTCAGTTACACATGCACAACATAGACCATCATCAAACAAGGAATCACAATTTAGAAACAGGAAGACAATAATTAAACTGGGAACCCCAAAAGCCAAACTTGGAATATACAACAACACTGTAGAAATAAAACTATAAATTAATTTCCTCTTGTACTAAACAAAGCGCAAAAATTAATGATGCACATTTCCCAGAGCTGACATATTCCAGTTAATAAATTCAAAATAAAGAGATATTTTTCTACCTTTTGTGCATTTTTTTTCAGTTGCAATTGTTCCAGCCACTTTCTTCTGGTTTCTTCGTGTCTTCTGCTAACTCTCCATCTGCTGTCCATTTGTCCTTTCTTCTGTCTTCTTGTTTTTTTTTCCATTCTCTCTCTACATCTGCTTTAACATACTAATCTTTCTCCTTTTGCTCTTTCCTCATTCCTATTTCATTTACTCAAAATTTACCCCTCCATCCTCAATCCCCACTTACTCTCCCAATACCCGGCCAATTGTAGATTTTTTATCCCTCCCACACAAAATATTTTTCCCCTCTCCATTTTACTCTCCCAGCCCCATCCCATTCTAATCCTCCCCCAACACCAGCTCCCTTCTAGTTCCAGCCTCACCCAGCATCCATTCCCTTCTAGTCCCTGCATCAGCCCATTTCCAGTCCTAGCCCCCCATTAGTCCATTTCCAGTCCTAGCCCCCCCCCCCATCAACCCAATACCAGTCCTAGCCCCCCCATCAACCCACTTCCAGTCCTAACCCCCCATCACCCCATTTTCAGTTTAAGCCCCCCCTATAACCCATTACCAGTCCTAACCCCCCATCAGCCCACTTCCAGTCCTAACCCCCATCAACCCATTTCCAGTCAGCCCCCATAGCCCATTGCCAGTCCTAACCCCCCCCCCCCATCAGCCCACAGTCCATTACCAGTCCTAACCCCATCAGCCCACCTCAAGTCCTAACCCCTCCCCATCAGCCCATTTCCTGTCCTAGCCCCCCCCCCATAGTCCATTATCAGTCCTAACCCCCCATAGCCCATTACCAGACAGCCCCCATCAGCCAACAGCCCATTACCAGTCTTAACCCCCCCATAGCCCATTGCCAGTCCTAACCCCCCCATCAGCCCACAGTCCATTACCAGTCCTAACCCCATCAGCCCACCTCAAGTCCTAACCCCTTCCCATCAGCCCATTTCCTGTCCTAGCCCCCCATAGCCCATTACCAGTCCTAACTCCATCAGCCCACCTCCAGTCTTAATCCCCCAGCCCATTTCCAGTCCTAGCAACCCCCCCAACCCATTACCAGTCCTAGCCCCCCATAGCCCACTCCCAGTCCTAATCCCACCAGCCCATTTCCAGTCCTAATCCCCATCACCCAATTTTTAGTTTAAGCCCCCCCCATAGCCCATTACCAGTCCTAAGCCCCCATCAACCCACTTCCAGTCCTAATCCCATCAGCCCATACAGACTTAGCTCCCCCATAGCCCATAGCCCCCCCCCATAGCCCATCACCACTCCTAACCCCCCCATAGCCCATTACCAGTCCTAAGCCCCCCCAACAGCCCACAGCCATTACCACTCCTAACCCCCCCAGCCCATCACCAGTCCTAACCCCCCCAGCAGCCCACAGCCATTACCACTCCTAACCCCCAGCCCATCACCACTCCTAACCCCCCCAACAGCCCACAGCCATTACCACTCCTACCCCCCCCCCAGCCCATCACCACTCCTAACCCCCCCAACAGCCCACAGCCATTACCACTCCTACCCCCCCAGCCCATCACCAGTCCTAACCCCCCCAACAGCCCACAGCCATTACCACTCCTAACCCCCCCAGCCCATCACCAGTCCTAACCCCCCCAGCCCACCCCAGCCCAGCGAATTTTTTTTTACAAAACAAGCTGTCGCTGCCTCTGCCGGGGCCGGGGCCGCCGCGGCAGAATCGAGTGTGCCGCGGGGCCCCCCCTGCCCAGCAGAGCCTGCCCTCCCCGGTATCACCTCTCTCAGCTGCCTCCCTCCAGTCACACGCCCCGGCTTTCAGAGCGCGAGGGAAGAGTTTTTCCCTCGCTGCTCTGTTTACGCCCGCGGGGGCTGATGGGACTTCCCATCAGCCCCCGCGGGCTTAAACAGAGCAGCGAGGGAGAAACTCACCTCGCGCTCTGAAAGCCGGCGCGTGTGACTGGAGGGAGGCAGCTGAGAGAGGTGATACCGGGGAGGGCAGGCTCTGCTGGGCAGGGGGGCCCTGCGGCACACTCGATTCTGCCGCGGCGGCCCCGGCAGAGGCAGCGACAGCTTTTTTTTTTTTTTTTAATTTTAATGATGGATCAGAATGTTTTTTGCGCGGGGCCCCCTGAAACGCGGGGCCCTGTGCAAAAAAACATTCCCGGTGGGCCCTTGCCAGCTGTGGGCCCTACGCCACGGCGTACGTGGCGTATAGGCAAATCCGGCCCTGCCCACAGCCTCCCACCCTCCTCCACGCCCCCTGCCTACATCATCGGAAATGACATCACCGGAAACAGGGCGTCATCAGAAGAGGGACTGTCCCTTTTTTGCTGACATCAGCGGAAACAGTATGGCTGACTCCGGAAATGACAGTATGGCTGACTCCAGAAATGTGTTTTTGCTTCTGCTTAATACTGAAAAACAAAAATGCTTTTCTTTCTCTCTCTCTCTCCCACACAGACTCAGTTGTTTTTTCTCACACAAAAACTGATTCCTAGCACAGAGAGACAGGCAAGCTAGAATCTTTTTTCTTTCCAAATGCAATTAGCACATCTTTGTTAGAGGGATCACCCTCTCACCCTCAACCATGCCCCTGCCTACATCATCGGAAATGGACTGTCCCTTTTTGCTGACATCAGCGGGGAGCAGTGTGACTGACTCCGGAAATGTGTTTTTTGCTTCTGGTTAATGTTTACACCTGCAAAAAAGCAGGAACCCTGGAAAAATAAAATGCTTTTCTCTCTCCCACTGCCCCAGTTCTTATTTCTCACAAAAGATTCACGGCACAGAGAGACACAATTTTCTTTACAAATGCAATTGTTAGAGAAACTAGTGCTGTGCATGTGATAGAATTTTACTTTTAAGACCTCACTGTTAGAAGTATTCTGACAGACCTGTAGAGTTCAGACTGAAATACAGAGAAACCTGAGTTCAAATCCCCCTAATACAGCTATTTTTTTTGAGAGAGCTGAGTTCAAATCCAAATACTAATACAGCTATTTTTTAGTGGCTTTGAAAAAACCAATACAGAGAGACAAGCCTGGACATGTCTCTCTAGGGTGTGGTAACACGTGATTGGTTGAAACAAGAGATCTGTTCTGAGCATGCTCCAGGTGTTCTGAGCATGCTCCTGGTGTAAGGGGAACATTTTAACACAGAGTTTCAGAAAGGAAAAAATGGCTCTTTTTGGAACACCAAGCAGAATTTCCAGCAGGGCACACAACATTAATTACTTCCTTAAGGATCATGATGCCGTTGCAAAGGGGTATCCACCGATTGAAAATCCATTTGAACTACAGGAGAGTCTGGCAGATCCTGAGCAAGAAATAGCAGCTTTTGTAGATTAACCAGATGCCCAAATATTTTTCAACTCTCAAGAACCCTACGATTCTGGCACAGAACTTGGCTTAACATCTGACAACACAATGGACCCGGAGGATATAGAATTATATCACGCCACTGTAGATGCAGAAACAAACTGTTTATTGGAAGACCTAGGATCAGCAGAGGTAAGAGAAGTTTTTTTTATTTAGAAAAGTGTTATAGAAGAAACAGCAGTTCACACTGACATTATTTTGTTTTTTTTTTGTAGGGAAGTGACGAATCTCCGCTCCTACAGGAGCACATACAGGCTGCCAATCTACGCTGTTTGTGCTTTCTCTGTACATATCAAAGGGAGGCATTTGATGTCATAGCCAGTCAAAGGGACTACACAAAACCTGATGAAATAAACACATTTAAATCTGTTATACAAACAACGGTGGCCTGTATTATCAAGAAATGCTGGCAGGGCGTTATGCATAGAGACTGTGCAGCGTGTGTAATACATGCTCCAGGCCAAAGACATCATGACTGTTTAAAGTGGGGACGCAATGAAATACATCAGAAAATCCATAAAACTTGTAACAGGTTGTGTCTAGGACCTATTTTAAATGTTGCCATGATTGCGGGTCATAAAATGAAAGCAACTGTCCTAGTTTATGAAAATTTGAATTTTTTGTTTGAACTCGTCAGAGATTTTAACAACAGTAGAAATCCAGGACAACTGCTCAATATTTTGCTTAATTCTGTGGCAGACAGCGAAATAGAAATAGTGGAAGGCTTAATCTGTGACAGAGATTATAGATCATTCTTTAAAAAACACCAAGTTCTGTAAAAATTGACTTTTTATGAAAATGTATGTATTTCCAGAATCTATTAGTTGAACATACAGATGAACAAAAATTATATGTATGCCTTTTATTTTTTTTAAAACTTGTAATGCTCAAATGAATTTCACAAGATGAAAACATTTTATTTGAAATAAAATATTTTGAACCTATGTGTGGTGTGTTTTAGGAATGATTAGTTAATTAAACCTACAATGGTTTGTCTGGAAAAAAAATGGGGCCTCTAGGTGTGTCCTAAACAATAGGCCATAAGATAAGAATGTGCAGAACTGTCATATAACTAAAATCCACTTAAGATGTCTGGGAAATGGGTGGGAATGTGTATTAGCCACATACACAGATATATAGCATCTATTACACTGTACTGTCTGCAAAAAAAAGGCATTGTGAATTAGCCAGGTCGTATGATAAGCTTATGAGATCCAGTACATTTCAGCAGCCAGAAAAGATCACACAGTCTCTATAGCTTGTATCATCTGCAACTTTTTCTTCAGACATGGTGAGTAGATATGAGTCTTACTTTTTTAAAAATATTGTTGGCTATGTAATGTTTCTGTCTCTTTAAAAAATAGGAGCAGAAAAAGGGGGTTACAAATAAACTTTCTCTTACAAAAAGAAGGCGGCAAAGAAATTTAAAAGGTATGTCCTGTGGTGTTTTAATTTTCCAACAGCTATGCTCTTTATAATGTGTTTCAGAGGACAGCCTCAACCTGTAATCTTTTTTATTTTAGACCAAGACGATGCTACAAAACAAGATGGCCAGTCTAACCAACAGACGGTACCTTACAGAAAGCCAAAAGACAAGCAGAATCGTGAGTATTCCAGTTTTATCCAGCACCTAGATTTTAAGGTCTCTGTAAAAGTATTAGCCCCTACGTTTTCTTTTTCAGACCGAGAAAATGTTAGAAAATCAGCGGCTATGGGAGAGAAGTCTAACAGAAAAAGATCACACAGCGATAGTTTTTCTGACGGTGAATCTACACACGCCGGTACAGAAGAGCAAACAGCTCCATACCGAAAACCAAAAGATAAGCAGAATAGTGAGTATTCCGGTTTTATCCAGCACATAGATTTTAAGGTCGCTGTAAAAGAAAAAAAAGTATTAGCCCCCTACGTTTTCTTTTTCAGACCGAGAAAATGTTAGAAAATCAGCGGCTGTGGGAGAGAAGTCTAACAGGAAAAGATCACGCAGCGATAGTTTTTCTGACGGTGAATCTACACACACCGGTACAGAATACGGAGGGCGTGGTGAAAGCCGTGTCTTTGATTACGGTGTTTCAGAGGACAGCGCAAATAATCATGCATTAGGCCCCGCTGAAGAATCAGAACCAGTTAGCTATGTTCAGTTTGTGAAAAGGTGGGATCGTAAATTGGACAAGTTTAATGGTGTAATTTATTCAGAGGAATTTCGGTTTATTAATTTAGACAGGATAACATCATTATCTGAGGCTCAATTCGCCATTCGGCAAGGTTTTCAACATATTCTGGATGAGGTTAGCAGCAGGGTTTCACCCGGTGATTATGTACAGGTGCATCTACACTCATCTCTTTTTCACAATTCCTTGTATTCTGGAAAGTTAAACCCCGAAGCATTAGACGCTGACGATTTCTTAAATCAGATCGCTAAACTCCTTCAGAGTCACAGAGAAATCCAGGTTTGTGATATATTCCGTGTTGTACTTGTCATAAGAAATCGGGGTGGGATGCTCGTAGGGTCTTAAAGACTATACCGTTTAGCCATATTATTCATAAGAAAAGGATGTATTTGATAGACTTGAACAACACTGATAATAGCCTGTGTTTTGCAGGTAGCCTCACAGCCCTCATGTCACAGGTAAAAATGACAGATGTCAAATTGTTAGAAGGTGCTAAAAAACTACATAATGAATTGGGGTGGCCGGTACATAGAAAAGTCATGCTCGATGATGTAGCAATATTTGAACAGCATTTAAAGATAAACATACGCTTTGTGCTTTACACAAATTCATGGGTTTGTTTTAAGACATCAGACAGACCTGTGTTCCCTAAGACTGTGTTCTTGTTGCTACACGATGGCCATTTCTATGGTATAACCGATGTCAAAAAATTCTATGGGGAGCGCAATTTCTGTAGTTACTGTCAGAAACCGTACAGTCACGATCATAATTGCACATTATGGTGCCGTCTTTGTTTGACACTAACGTGTGCGAATAATGTTGGTGTACAACAGAGATGCCCTAATTGCAAACTCTTTTGTCGTTCTAAAGAGTGTTTCGATAGACACGCGGATCTGGCTCTGAAAAAAGAAGTGGCGTGTTTATCTAAGATACTGTGCCAGAAATGTGAGTCTTATGTGGACAAGAAACATAAGTGCAAGGGCCGTCATTGTAAACTATGTCGCGAGCCCCTAACCGGGGATGGCGTCCACTTATGTTTTATGACCCCTATTGGTAAAACTGAAACATCTGAAAAGTATATTTTTTATGATTGTGAATGTATGCAAGAAACAGGCTGGCATGTCCCTAATTACATATATGCGACGGACTTAAATGATGAAAGAAACTGGGAATTCAAGGGTCTCGAATGTATTTCTGCCTTTATACAGATTTTTTGTGACAAAAAATTTAAAGGTTACACCTTCATAGCCCATAATTCCAAAGGTTATGACGGATAATTTGTTCTTAAACAACTGCTTAAGGAAAAGATGGACATGGGGCTGTTGGTTCAAGGTGCTAAACTTTTACAAATTACCGTTGAACCTCTGACTATCCGTTTTATAGACTCTCTAAATTTCCTGCCTATGAAACTTAGCAAACTTCCACAAGCCATGGGTTTTAGAGGCAGCAAGGGGTACTTTCCACACTTTTTTAATACGCTGGAAAATCAAAATTATGTGGGCCCCATGCCGGGTGTTGAACATTACGGTGTGAGTAACATGTTGCCTGAAGAAAAAGATGAATTTTTACAATGGTACAAGGACAATCAGCTTAAAACTTTTAATTTGCAAAAAGAGTTGGCTTATTACTGCCAGCAGGATGTATCTATTTTGCGACAGGCCTGTGTTCTCTACCGAACTGAAATCATGAAAATGACAGAGAAAGAAGTGTTTGTAGAGCAGGGTGACATCTCAGAAATTCAAACAAGGTGTTTAGACCCTTTCCAATATATAACCCTTGCATCTGTATGTATGGCTATGTTCAGATTCATGTTTTTAGAACCCAAGACTGTGGCACTCATCCCACCAGATAACTATCACCGGCAGACAAAGAGATATTCAACCCCCTCTATTCAATGGCTGATGTATGTGGAGGCCAAAGAAAATATACAGATCACACATGCTCTGAAAGGTGGTGAAAAAAAGGTGGGGGCTTATTTTCTTGATGGTTATGCCGTGATCGGTGGGGTAGAAACAGCTTTTGAATTTAATGGTTGTTTTCACCACGGCTGTCCGAGCTGTTATAACGATAAAGACCAGAATCCTATAGCAGCCACGACCTATGGTTTTCTTTATTACAAAACACAGCTAAAAGCTGCATTCCTGGAAAGCCGTGGGTTCAAGGTCATAAGTCTATGGGAGCACGAGTGGAAGCGGATGGTAAAAGAAAATGACGGGGGCTGCGCAGATTTCCTGGCTGACTCCGCATTACCGCAACCTCTGATTCCACGAGATGCCCTTTTCGGGGGTAGAACAAATGCCATTTGTCTGTACCACAAAACAAGGCCTGGGGAAAAAAATACACTACTATGATTTTACCAGCCTATACCCTTTTGTCAATAAAACAAAGGAATATCCAATAGGCCATCCAAAAATCATTTATGACAAATTTGGTCCCCCTACAAAGTACTTTGGTTTTATAAAAGCAAAAGTATATCCCCCACGAAAGCTCTTTTTCCCAGTGTTACCCATACGGTTGGGCGGTAAGCTTATGTTTCCGCTGTGTCACACGTGCGCTGACACACGGCAACAGGAAATGTGTGCCCACACGGATGAGGAGAGAGCTTTTGTGGGGACTTGGTGTACGGTGGAGATGAATTTAGCCATTGCAAAAGGGTATGTGGTTGTTGAAATCTATGAAATCTGGCATTTCGAGCAAAAATCTGATCATCTCTTTTCCGAATACATCAAAATGCACCTCCGTCAAAAACAAGAGGCTTCTGGCTACCCTCGATGGTGCAATGATACTGAAAAACAAAATGTGTACATAGCTGATTTCTTTAGAAAAGAGGGGGTGTGTTTGCGTACAGACCAGATTAATGTAAACCATGCTAAGCGTCAAATAGCAAAACTTTTCTTAAATTCCCTGTGGGGTAAATTTGGTCAAAGAACAAACCTGCCTACCACAAGCATTGTGAAAGAACCTGATGATCTCTTTAAATATCTGTTTTCTCCTGAATTCGAGGTTTCATCATGCGATTTTATTGATGATGAAACAGCCTGTGAGTCTTGGAGGCACTCAAAAGACCAGTGTATATTGTCGGGTAGCACCAACGTTTTCATTGCCCGTTTTACAATGGCTTATGCACGCCTGGAGTTGTACAACCTTCTAGATAGTTTGCAAGAGCACTGTCTGTACCATGATACAGATTCTGTGATATTTCTAAGTCGAGAGGGTGATTGGAACCCATCTTTGGGTGATTATTTAGGTGAGCTCACAAGCGAGATACCCTCAGATGAACATATCACAGAGTTTGTATCAGCGGGGCCTAAAACATACGGCTACAAGCTGTCAAGCAGGAAGACCTGTATGAAAGTAAAAGGGATTACGTTAAACGTAGAAAACTGCCAGAAAATCAATTTCACTAGTTTGAAAGATCTAGTTTTGGACTACAAGCCTGGGACAGCAGATTTATCCCAGAAAAAGATAGGAGTACAGCAACCTGGTATTATAAGAAACAAAAAGGGTTGGACAATAGAGACTGGTGTGATTAAAAAAACACAAAAGGTTGTGTATGACAAAAGGGTGAAGTTGGAGGATGGCTTTAGCACATTACCCTATGGATACTAGCGAGGTGGATGTGCGCTGGTCACATCCTTTTTCTTGTATTTTAGCGGGACCGTCCAATTCAGGCAAGAGCTTCTTTGTTAAAAAGATGTTAGAACATGCTGGTCGTGTATTGACTGTCATGCCTAACAATATTGTGTGGTGTTACAGTTGTTGGCAACCTCTGTATAAAGAAATGTTAAATAAATATCCTTTTATTACATTTATGGACACTTTGCCTGATACTTTTAATGATGAACGGATGTTTCCAACCAATAAAGTAAACTTGGTTATTGTTGATGACCTAATGGATTCTGCCTGTAAAAGTGATGAAATAGAGAAAGCCTTTACCAAGTATGTGCATCACAGAAACCTGAGCATCATATATATTGTTCAAAATGTTTTCTGCCAAGGTAAAGCAAGCCGAACTATAACTTTAAATACCAAATACATGGTGCTCTTTAAGAATCCTAGAGATAAGTTACAGATTGCCATTCTAGCCAGGCAGATGTACCCTGGAAAATCAAAATTCTTTTTAGAAGTCTTTGAAGATGCAACCAGAAAGCCGTTTGGGTATCTCGTCGTGGATTTAAATAACACAACGCCTGAGGCTTACAGACTGAGGACGGATATCTTCCCGTCAGATTGGACCACAGTATACTGTGAAAAACCACAAATCTCACATAAAAAGAAATGAATATGTAACCAACCCCTTCATACATGCCTGTGTGTCTCAGACAACATGTCTCGCCGTGTAAAGAGAAACCTGCCCCTTTTAAAACTTTTGGTTCAAGCCTCTCCGCAGCACAGAAGAGCCATCCTGAATACAGCTTCTAATTATTTGGTAGCAGCTATAGTTGAAATCGCTCTCAACACCCTAAAAGGTAACATTCCTCTTTCACAACAACAGATAAAGGTTTTAAAAGGGAAGCGTCATGCCATAAAGAGTCTGTGCGATAAAAGACTACCCATTAAAAAAAAGAAGCAATTGGTGAGACAGTGGGGTGGCTTTATCGGGCCCCTGTTAAGTTTTGCATTACCGTTGATAACGGGGCTTCTGACAAACCTCTAATGCATCACGCTGAAAAAATGTACATAGTCCCTAATCAACAACTTGAGCGCTTGAGAAACCCGCCAGATCGGGATGAAAATATTAGAACCACGACCATCCATAAGTTAGATGAAGAAATGAAAAACATCCTGCAAAGCGTCGGTATGTCTGAACACGAAAAGGCTAAATGTTACTCAGAAGCGCTACAGCGCTATCTCGTGCTTAACAGACAGAGGGATATGGAAAAAGAAAAAATAAACTTGTATCTACAGGCACAAGATGAGACATCAACGGCAGCATCTCTAGAAAATATTATACCTCCAGACCCTGTAATACAAGAAGTGTTAAACAGCATCAATATGCGCTATAGGAAAAATGCTGAGTTGCTGCTTAATAAACTGTTAAAAAACAAGAATGTGGCATCCTGGGAGGGAAATGGAACATTTGTATACCGGGGAAACCCCGTCAATGGCTCTAACCTACTCGACCTCGTTCGTGGGGCTACGCAGCCCCAAGCTCTTTCACAACGAAGAATACCCAGGGGCTGGGAGGAGTTCATGCAAACCCTAGCCGAATTAAATATGCCCTCTACGGTAATGGGTAATGCAGCCAACAGAGATGTACTGGCACGCCTCAAAGAGAACCCATCTGTGAAGGCTACTAAAATGTACACGGGTCCGATAAAGAGCAAAGAGCTACTCCCTCACAAAAAACGTAAATTATCCCACAGATACCGGTGGTTGAGTGTGTAACAATGTATTTTCAATAAAATGTTTAAAAACAAAAATAAAAGACTAGACAGTGGTTTCTTTTCAAAAAACCTCCTTAGAGGGGTTACTTTTTATTTAGAAGCATCAAAACATTCACGATAGGAAACACACACTTGCTGATTATGGAACGGATTTCTAAAAGATCTACACAAAGTTTGTTTGTTGCGTTTTACAAAATGTAACACCATATCATCATTTTGCATTAAATCTTCAGAATACATTTCTAAAATATTTTCAAAAGGCACCCCTTTACAGCGGTGGTGCAAGAAAAATACACAGTGATATCCACAAGCCGTAGACATTGGGTGCTGTAATTGTCTGTTGTGGTATAAAACAGTTTTACAATGCTTGTTGAAAAAGCTCATAATGCTGGTAGGAAAGAATAAGCTATCAGGTGGTTGTCCATAAGAATCAAAAAATTCCCCTGTTCCATCTCCACATATATAGATGGCTAACCAGTGTTCTCCAGGTAGGCTATGAGGGTGTGTATTTACCACCAAACACACTGGCTTCCTTGATATTTGTACATCCGCTAACCAATCGCTGGGTAGCACATCTAAAAAGAAATCTGCAACACAGGGGTCCTTCTTTAAAATACGGAAGATCTGCAGGGTGTTCATTTTCACGAATGATCAAAAAGAACATTCCTTCTATGATTAATTTCTATCACATTGTCAAAAACCCCATAAACAATCATTTTAACTGTATGGGGTAAGGCGCTGGCAAAACGTATTTCAGCCCGCAGGTTACCAGTTTTAATCAGCGAGTAATGGTCTGCACACTCCTGATCCGGTGAAAGGTCAAACGCCAACAGAGTATAACCTTTGTAAAACTCCTGATGGTCAATCAGCAATGCTGTATCTTTCAGATGTTTACCACTTGCTTGTATCAGTTGCATATATTCTCTTACACAACATCCGTTTTGAAAGTCAGGTTGAAGAGGTTTCCCAGGTACTTGTTCACCATTCACATATAGAGCGACAAAATTAATATCATAATGTTTAAAATTGAAGGGGTTTTTAGCATAATTACCGCTGAAAGCATCATTATCCACAAATCCCAGCACAATGAGTTTTGGTAGCTGCCCCAAAAAGAGATTTTCCTGGTTAGTCACACGGGCACCGGCTGGTATGCTAAACACCTTCAGCCCCACACGGTCAATAGCATACTTGACATTAGCTTTCAGCAGAGCTTCCGCATGTCCCAGGCGCACTCCAGGGGAAACTTTAACTCTCTTTACAAAGAGCGCAGCGTTTAGGATAAGGATTTTATAACTTTCTTCGGCATCACCGCTCATTAAACAGAAAGAGTTTTTGTTGCGGGTCAATTTGATTTTGAGATCAACACCATTAATCAATAGCTTTTCTTGAAAAAATAGATCACTATGTAATTGCCCCAATAGCTCTACCTTGTGGCTAGAGACCGTAAATTGAGCCCTTTCAGTAAAGCCGACATTGCGAGATCCTATCTCTCTCACCTCATGCTGCCCGGCTGTGTCTTTATAAAACAGTCCGCTTGTAAACTGTGATTTGAGGGATCCTTCGCCATAATTGAGAAGCAGCTCTATGAGGGCTCTGTAGGGGTAGCAGTTGTTGCTCTGGCTAATGAGTTGGTCACCCAGGGTAACATCCAGCTGGCTAAACAGAGCTGTGATTGGGTAGTTCACCAGCGCTACTTTGGCTGCCGGGTCGATGTTCGAGCCATCTTCTGCCACAATTTTACAGGTCAGGTGCAAAAGTGTACTATTTAAATCAATGTAGTCTTCATCATGACCTGCGATATAGAAGTCCAAAGGGGCTGTTTCCGACAAAGCCGATAATGGCGGAATTTCCACATAAATACTTTTTTCGATACTTGTTTGGGTCGGTGCTAGTTGAAACAGGTCCAGTTCCGATTTAACACACTCTTCGGAGCCGTGGTGTACAAAAGCCATGGTGCTTTTTAGAATATATCTCGCTGCCTAGAGCTAGCGCTTCTCTTCTTAGACCGGCGGTTAAGCTTCTGAGACCTGTCACCCACGGGTTTCTTTCTTTTAAAAGGTTTGGGCGGTTCTTGTGGTAACTCCCGAGACTCGGTTCTCTTTCTTTTAACAGCTCTTCTAATCACAGCCAGTCCTGATCCTGCCTGTTCTGTAGCCTGGTTCATTTTATTTAGAACGGCCGTTGTGACATGGCTCATGACATCCTTGGCTATGTTTTTTGCGGCGCCTTTCACATGTGGTTTAATAATTTCAAAACCCTTTCTCAAAAACGGCATAGCTTTTCTAAAGAGGCTGCGAAAAACGCCGCCTACACCGGCCCCATACATGACCGGTACTCCATGATATCCTGAAAGCCCATAGCCGGCTTGTGTTGTATAATAATGCCTGTATGCTTTGGGGTCTCCGTAGTCTTTAGCCACAACCATTTTAAAAAACAGTCATCCTCCGGGATCGCAGATGAAGCTTAAGGATCACCTTCCCGTAACGAAATGAGACGTACCTGTCCTGATCCGTCTTTATTTCAAATGTGATGGTATCAATATGCTGTTTGTTCACAGGAACATAGTGCGGCTTATCATAAGTTAACGTGATAAACTCATCCCTAACCCCTTTAGTTGGAACACAGCGCAGCAGTGGCACAAAATGGTCACCTACTAACTGGTGCTCTACAATATCTGTGTACAGGTAGAGGGTATTAAAACCGGCCGTGATATCCGTTGGAAAATGGGAACGCTGTGTATTAACGTATGCTTCTATTCCCAAAATGGTTGCCAAATCACCATACGCATAAATAGTAGACCTATCTTCCGATTTTATCCGGATTCTTCGCGCATGGGGCTCATAAATGATTAGTGGTGCCGCCGATTTATAGATGTTGCTAATGTCCTGATTCATGGATTCCACTAAACGCTGCATGGACGCGTAATGTCCTTTCCTGACTATAAGGTGCTGTATATTTCCTGCTGCGGAAGCGACAACATACTTATGGTCTTCCTTAATATTCTCGCAGGTGTTGGAGTATTGTATTTCCATGAGCCCCACTTCCCACTGTCCTTGTAAGTCCAAAGGCCTTGCTAGTTGTATGGTAAAATTAGAGCTGGTATTTTGGGAAAACACATCTGCTGAGGCATTGCTAGGCAGGGCGATATAAAAGCCACCATCATTCATTTTCAATTTTATTTTAATGCTGCTTCAAAAGAAAGAAAGAAATCAGATGTCTTGAATCTCTGATGCTTTAACCCAACTGTTAAATTTAACAGGCCATCCCCTCCATTTCACGAGGTAGAATCTGTTCCTGCCACATCCTTTTACCTTTAGAACCTTTTCGATTCGGTATATTCTGTCCTGTTGCTGCGTGACTTTTAGCAATTCTTCAGGATAAAAAGAACCTTGTATGGCTTCACCGTCATAATCCTGTATCTTGTATGTTGCTTTCTGGCCTCTGTTTAAAATGTCCGTTATTATAAATACCTCGTCAGTCCACGTTTGCTCATAACCTTTTTCAAATTTTTCTTTAGTTTTTGAAAGTCTTACATGATCTCCTTTCTTTAAGGGATTCTTGGTATGCTTACGTTTGATGCTGTCACCGTAGACTCTTTTCCAGATCTGCAGAGAATTTGTGTGTGTCACATCTACAGGCCTCGTCTTTATTGTTCTGTGAAAACTATGATTATAACTGTGCACAAAAGCCTGCAATACGTCTTGGTACCTAAAGGTGTTGTGTGTAGTAAAATAACGCCACATTTTGGATTTCAAAGTCCTGTTAAACCTTTCTACCACCGCTGCTTTAACATCGTTATTGGTTACAAAATGATGAACCCCTCTTTGTTTTAATAAATTCTTCAAGGACCTATTTAAAAATTCTTTACCCTTGTCTGTCTGTATTTTTTCAGGTATACGACCTAGATTAAATATTTTTTCAAAGGCTTTAGCAACTTCATGACCGGTTTTCGATTTTAAACTTGCAACCCATGCATATTTTGACAGGATGTCTACCACTGTTAATATGTATTTGTAGCCATTGTTATAATGGGAGAAGGCTGCCATATCAACTAAATCAGCCTGCCATTGCGCATCCACATCTGACACGATCGTCTTGTTTCTTTTAAAACGGACCCTAGCAGGTCTGTGTAAAGTATAAGCATCTTGTCCGGTAGCCCATCTAACTACATCATTTCTGTTGACTGTTTTATCCTGCTTTTTAGCAGCTTGAAGTAGAGGATTTATGCCCCCAAAGCTCCCTGCTGCTTTGGGGTTATAGTAAATGCTCTTCAATAAGGTTTCCTTCATGATTGCCATGCTTTGACTGTTCTTTTTATTTTGCCAACATCTTCAGAATGGTTTTAGTAATTAATGTTGTGTGCCCTGCTGGAAATTCTGCTTGGTGTTCCAAAAAGAGCCATTTTTTCCTTTCTGAAACTGTGTGTTAAAATGTTCCCCTTACACCAGGAGCATGCTCAGAACACCTGGAGCATGCTCAGAACAGACCTCTTGTTTCAACCAATCACGTGTTACCACACCCTAGAGAGACATGTCCAGGCTTGTCTCTCTGTATTGGTTTTTTCAAAGCCACTAAAAAATAGCTGTATTAGTATTTGGATTTGAACTCAGCTCTCTCAAAAAAAAATAGCTGTATTAGGGGGATTTGAACTCAGGTTTCTCTGTATTTCAGTCTGAACTCTACAGGTCTGTCAGAATACTTCTAACAGTGAGGTCTTAAAAGTAAAATTCTATCACATGGACAGCACTAGTTTCTCTAACAATTGCATTTGTAATTGCATTTGTAAAGAAAATTGTGTCTCTCTGTGCCGTGAATCTTTTGTGAGAAATAAGAACTGGGGCAGTGGGAGAGAGAAAAGCATTTTATTTTCCAGGGTTCCTGCTTTTTTGCAGGTGTAAACATTAACCAGAAGCAAAAAACACATTTCCGGAGTCAGTCACACTGCTCCCCGCTGATGTCAGCAAAAAGGGACAGTCCATTTCCGATGATGTAGGCAGGAGCGTGGTTGAGGGTGAGAGGGTGATCCCTCTAACAAAGATGTGCTAATTGCATTTGGAAAGAAAAAAGATTCTAGCTTGCCTGTTTCTCTGTGCTAGGAATCAGTTTTTGTGTGAGAAAAAACAACTGAGTCTGTGTGGGAGAGAGAGAGAGCGAAAAGCATTTTTGTTTTTCAGTATTAAGCAGAAGCAAAAACACATTTCCGGAGTCAGCCATACTGTCATTTCCGGAGTCAGCCATACTGTTTCCGCTGATGTCAGCAAAAAAGGGACAGTCCCTCTTCTGATGACGCCCTGTTTCCGGTGATGTCATTTCCGATGATGTAGGCAGGGGGCGTCGAGGAGGGTGGGAGGCTGTGGGCGTAGCACAAACCCGGAAGTGGGTGCTGATTGGCTAATGCCATATTGTGGGGCGTGGCGTGGGTGTGACACACCCCCGGAAGTATACGCTGATTGGATGATGTCATCCTTGGGGCGGGGTTGTGTCAAGTGGGGGGCGGTGGCCACGCCTGGGGGCGGGACTGGGCGGGGCTAACTCACCATTCACTTCTATGGGAGGGGGCATGGCCTAAGGCGGGACATACACCGGAAGTGGGCACTGATTGGTACCTGTCAACATTTTGGGGGCGGGGCTGGGTGGGGCTAACTCACCATTCACTTCTATGGGAGGGGGCATGGCCTAAGGCGGGACATACACCGGAAGTGGGTGCTGATTGATACCTGTCAACATTTTGGGGGCGGGAGTGGGCGTGGCTAACTCGCCATTCACTTCTATGGGAGGGGGCGTGGCCTAAGGCGGGACATAGACCGGAAGTGAACGCTGATTGGCTCCCGCCATCCTTATCTCACCTGTCAATCAGTTTGACAAGTAGTGTACCCATTATACTACTGGCACATAAATGCCATTTTAGGCCTTAAGCCTACCATTTGTCTTCGGCATAATGAAAAAGCCAGCTAGTGGTTTTAAGAAATGTTCTAAGTGTGGCAGTACCATCTCAGCTACCATCACCCATGACTGGTGTCTCAAATGCCTTTGGCCCGACCACCAGCCTTCAGAGTGTCCTCTGTGTAGGAAGTTGACAAGGAGAGGCCTGCAGAATCAAGCTGCAAAGTTAGGCACACTCTTTGCCTCAGACGCAGTAACTTTAGCATCAACGTCATCGAAGGCATCGCCTTCCTCTCTTGGATCTCAGATATCAAAACATAAGTCTTTGAAGACACACCGATCCCCCAAGGGTAGATCTCTTCCTAAGAATCAAGATGCCTTGAGCATTGCTCTAGCGGCGGATCAGCCAGCCAAACTACCCCGGCAGGAGGACCTTTCCTCCAAAGCCATTGAGGAGTCCCAGGATGCTCCCGAGGCCTCCACCTCTGGAGAGCTCCTGGTGCTATGCTCTGGGATGGTAGCCTGCATGTCCAGTACTTACACCCAAGCATCGGCAGGCTCTATGAATCAACGTATCTTCACCATCGAGCACAGCTTGGTGGCCCTATTAGCAACACTGGTTCTGATAAAACCCATACCAATGGTACCGCCGACACTGGTACCATCCACGGTACTGATGCAGTCCACATTGGGGTTTGTACTGATCGAACTGCTACCACACATGCCTGCCCTCGAGTCCATTCTGGGTACCAGTGGCTCTTCCAGACATGCTCCCCGGTCAGATCCCAATTTCATTCTATACCAGACCTTAGCAGAGCGTGGACATCACTCTTGCTGATACTTTGAATCTTCCAATTCCGATTCATCTGATGATGAATCGATTGATACCTGAGGAATTAAAAGTATACTGGAGGATCCATCTCCTTCTCTAGAACGTCGCATGTCCCCTCCTGAGGACATGTCTTTTTAGGAATTTATTTGGGACCTGGCCAAGGGTCTGTCCATTACAGTAACATCTGAAAAAGAACCTAGAGCTGAGGAATTAGAAATACTCCAATACCCTACCGCTCGTAAAAAGGCTACCACCCTTCCGGTTCACAGCATCCTCCAGGACCTCATACTCTGGATGTGGGAGACACCCCTTACAATATCTCCCCATACTCGCTGACTCAATACCATGTATCAAGTACCAGAGTCTCCTGGATTCCAAAAGACTCAGTTGCCGCATCACTCAATGGGAGTGAAATCAGCAATGCATTGAATTAAAAGTTCAAAGACACATTCTTCAAATCCTCCTGGCACAGAAGCAAGGACTCTCAATGCCTTCAGGTGTCAATGCTTTCAGCCAGAATAAGTTCATACATACTGTATATGGGTATGTTCCTTAAAAAGCTTACTAGAGATCTTGAGTCAATGGCTCCTCTTTTTCCTGATGATAAGAGGTATAGCAAGTCTTCCATTCACAGCCAAAATCATCAAGAAAATAGTTCAACAACAACTTCAAGACCACCTAGACACCAACAACATACTGGACCCGCAACAACATGGGTTCCGTCCATTCCACGAGTCGAGACCCTCATGACATCACTAATGAACACCCTCATCAAGGGCACACAGACCAAGCACTCTGGATATGCCATGATCTTCCTGGACATATCTTCAGCCTTTGACACCATCTCCCACAACATCCTCCTACACAGACTCCAAGAAATTGGCATAAAAAACGTTGTACATCAATGGTTCCACTCCTACCTGACCAATAGACAACTGATCTGCACAAGCATAGCAACCTCCCCTCCCTTTCAACAACACAAAGGAGTACCCCAAGGATCCACACTATCCGCCATGCTCTTCAACATCTACCTGCAACCACTCTGCTCGATCATACGTGCTCATGACATCAACTACCACATCTACGCAGACGACATAATGCTCTATGGACCGATCACAACAACCAACCCAACAAACAATCACCTATCACACTGCTTCGTGGAAGTCTCCAGCTGGCTACAAAGGAACAACCTATCCATCAACATAAAAATAACAGAAGCCCTCATAGTAACCAAGGACCCAAACTTCACACCATCACCACACCTCAACTTAAGAACCACACAAATACAAATTCAACCACACATAAAATACTTGGGAATCATCATAGACCAAGCACTCACACTCAAGCAACTGATCAAAAAGACTACCGGAATAATATTCCACAAAGCAAAAACAGTACAACTCCTCAGGCCTCTCATTGACCCACAGGACTTCAGAACAGTCATGCAAGCTATGACACTCCCCCACCTGGACTACTGCAATATAATCTAGCACGGATTACCCGCCACCCACACCAACCCACTATGAACTGCCTTAAATACCACAGCAAGAATTATCAAGAAAGCAAAAAAACAAGATCATATCACCCCAGTCCTGAGAGAACTGCACATACTCCCTTTCGAAGCAAGAAACAAATACAAATCTGCCCTACTTATTCACAAAGCCCTCTATCAAACGCAGACCTCCCAGCTCCGCACTCTACTGCCCCAACCCACTCACCCACCCACAACAGAACAACCAGACAAACCACCAGCAACACCTTCACCATCCCCCACGAACGAACTAAATACAATCAACGGACCTGCAACAGAGCCTTTGAACTATATGCACCATCCCTCTGGAACTCTCTACCAAATCAAATCAGAAACAATGGAGATCCTTCAACATTCAGGAAACAACTAAAAAACATCCTGGTCCAGGAATACCTCGGACCAGAAACAAACATCCATCACTGACTACCCCTCCAGACCTCTAACATACACACAGGACTACCTACTAAGAGATCTACGTCCATTGTCTAAGTCCTTATTGTTTGTTCAGATCATAAATGTTGGCTTCCACGGTGACAGCCCCTCCACCCTAAGAATTGATTATTGCCACCCCCCTTTTGTTGAACCGCTTTGACCCGGTGAAAAGTGGGATATAAATACAGTTAAATGAATAAATAAGAGAGCTGACTATCTCACCTTGGTCAAACATGTCCAGAACATGTCAAAGTTTGTAAACAGGGCAACTTTTGACTGCTTTGAGTATACCAGTAAAGTCAACTCAATCTGCATTAGAGCAAGGAGAATTGCTTGGCTTCAAGCGTCAGATCTTGAACAATGAATTCAAGATAAACTGGGAAAATATTCCTTGCACAGGTGAAAACCTTTTTAGCAAGGATTGGCAAGGCAAGGCATCTCAGTTGGAATCTGAGAATACTACAGGCTTTCTAGAACCACTGCCAACCCGGCTAAGAAGAAAGTAACTGCAAAGAAAACTTTCTTCGGTAAGAAAAAGAAGTTTTACCCTTCTTACACTCCTGCTTTGCAGTACCAACCGCAGGGTACTCAAAAAAGGCAACAGCCTCCCAAGCAGCAGAAAAAGCCACAGACTACTAAAAACCAACTAGCTCCGCAGACTCAACCTGCACCTGCTTTTTTACTTTTTCCTAGAGAACACAGCCACTCTGCCTCTGGAGAACCCACCCACCCCCAACATTGCTGGCAGACTCTGTCACTATGCCAACAGGTGGCATCCAATTACTTCAGAGCACTGGACCCTGATCATAGTGGCAGAGGGGTACAGACTTCACCTACAAACTCTGCCCCCCTCCACAGTGGTGAGGGAATATCCTTCTCAGCCTCCCCTCACTGTCCTTTTGCTACAAGAGGTCACCTCTCTGCTAGCAGGAGGTGCCATAAAGGAGGTCCCAACATCCCAACAGGGAATGGGTTTCTACACTCCATACTTTCTCATGCCAAAGAAAACCAAAGGATACAGACCCATCCTGGATCTCAAAATCCTAAACAAGTTTCTTGTCCACAAGAGGTTTAAGATGGTGTTACTAGGGACCCACCTATCCTATCTCCAGAGCAGGACTGGCTCTGTTCTCTAGATCTAAGGGAAACGTAAACACATATCCTGATTCATCCAGATCACAGGAAGTATCTACGCTTCATGTTTCAAGGAAGACATTATCATTATAGAGTCCTGCCATTCGGACTTGCCTTTGCCCCAAGAATCTTCACAAAGTGCATGGTGGTCATGGCCACATTTCTAAGATCTCTAGGGATATTTGTCTTCCCTTACTTAGACAATTGGCTCATAAAGGCAAGAACATCCCAAGAAGTGCACCTGTCTCTCTCTTACACCATGCAGGTATTTCAACACTAAAGTCTTCCAAAGTCCCATCTCACTCCTACCCAGACACTAGAGCTCATAGGAGCTCTCTTAAATACTCCAGTCAAGGGTGTTTCTACCTCAGCCCTGCTGTTCTTGTCTCATTCAGCTGGCATCTCAGGCCCATGCCAGAGATCACTTCACTGCCCAAGAAATGCTACAGCTTCTAGGTCATATGGCTTTAACAGTACATGTTGTACCACATGCACATTTGCATATGTGCACAACCCATTGGGCTTTGGCCTCCCAGTAGACACAGGCTTCAGACCATCTCTCAGACAAAATATCAGTATCTGCCCCTCTGGCCACATCTCTTCTATGGTGGTGTTCCCCAGAGAATCTCTTTTTTGGGTCACTTTTTCAGATGCCTCCACATCAATGTACCCTGACAACAGATGCCTCCAAACTAGGGTGGGGAGCCCATCTAGGGTCCCTCTTCACTCAGGGCCTCTAGACAGAGGAGGAGTCCAAGCTCCAAATAAATTTACGGGAACTGCGGGCAATCTACAATGCCCTCAAAGTCTTCCAGGGACATTTAAGTTCCCAGAGGGTCCTGGTCCAGACGGACAATCAGGTAGCCATGTTCTATGTGAACAAACAAGGGGAATAGGATCTTGGGCCCTCTGCAGGGAGGCTCTCCATTTCTAGTCCTTTGCCATTACTCATCAAATACACATCCAAGCGGTATATCTCCCAGGGAAGCAAAATGCCTTAGCAAACAGATTGAGTCAGATCCTCCTTCCCCATGAATGGTCTCTCCACAGGGAGACAGCATCCTTCATTTTTCAAACCTGGGGGACTCCAGGGATAGACCTGTTTCCCACTCCACAGAATGCCAAACTTCCCCGCTTCTACACCAGGACTCCCATGTCGGGCAACCAGGAGGTGGATGCTTTTCACCTCCACTGGGGGTGAGAGTTTCTATATGCTTTTCCTCCCATTCCCCTGATTCCCAAGATGCTTTTTAAGCTCCAGGCAGCATGGGGCTTCATAGCCCCATGCTGGCCACATCAACCGTGCTTTCCTCTCCTATTATGTCTGTCTCAGACTCAACCCCTAGATCTCGGATCTGCTCCAGATCTCCTCTTTCAAGAGGAGGGGATGCTTTTCTCTTCCAATCTGCAGTCTCTCCACCTCACAGCATGGCTGCTGAAAGCATAGTATTTCAGGATTTTAACCTTACCCAGGAGGTAAAAGAGATCCTTCTAGCCTCTAGAAAGCCATCCACCAGATGTTCTTATGCTTTCAAGTGGCGCAGGTTTTCTCTCTGGTGTTCCCAGAAGGACCTTAATCCCTTCTCGGCTCCAGTGGAGGTGCTCCTCCAGTGTCTCCTCCACTTATCCTCATCCAGTCTCAAGACCAATTTGGTAAGAGTTCACCTGAGAACAATCGCAGCCTCTCAGCGTCCCCTGGATGGACAATCAATTTACTCACAGCCACTTGTGGCACACTTCATGAGAGGTCTCTTGCTCACTAAACCTCCTATCAGACCACCGCTACTGGCCTGGAATCTCAATGTCTTTCTGGGCAACTTTTCAAGCCACCCTTTGAACCCTTAGCCACTACCTCCCCAAAGTTTCTGACATAGAAGGTCATATTCCTTATTGCACTCACTTCAGCTAGACGCATTAGTGAGCTTCAAACTTTGGTGGCAGACCCACCTTACACATGGTTCCACCATGACAAGATTGTCCTAAGGACCTACCCCATTTCATGCCAAAGGTGGTGTCTCCTTTTCATTTGAATCAGTTTACTTTCCTATCTTTTTCCCTAGACCACATTCATCTAGGGCAGAGGCAACCCTCCAAACTCTTGATTGCAAATATGCCTTGGCATTCTATCTTCAAAAGACAGCTGAGCACCATAAAGGCTCTCAGTTCCTCCGAGGAGGAATCGAGCAGCTCGGGCCGGGCGGGCACTGATGCCATCTGCCCCAATGCCAAGGGCACCGGCGTCAACGACCTCAGCCCCGAACGGGAGGCCGAGGAGGACCTTGGCCATGGATCGACTCAAGACCGCATTGACTCGAGGATCGGCTCGGCCTCAGGGGTCGACTTGGATGTCGAGGTCCCGGTGGTCGGGGCAGATGAACCGGTCAAACCGGCGATCAGTACCCACTGCTGCTCCATGAAGGCAGCCAAGCTGCTCTCCAAGGCCGTCAAACTGAGACTCAGCTCAGGAGACTCAGCAGCCCCCGACTCGGGCCCCGATGGCGTCGGGCCCGACGTCGGCTCCCCCGGAGGGGAGTCTACGAGGACAACAGCACTCACGTGACTCAGGGACTCCGGCTCCACTCGAGGCAAATTGGCAGGCCTCTCCGACTCCGAGGACCCGGGACGGCGGTCGGGGCTATGCGACCTGGCCCTCGAGGAGCCAAGAGCGTCCACAGACGCCGCCCTCATGGATTTCTTCTTCCTTCTGTGTTCCCTCGAAGGAGACCCCCTTTCAGAGGAGCCTCGACGGTGCTCAGAGTCAGACTCCCGAGATGTCGAGGCCTCTGACGAAGTCCAGGCCCAGCCGGACGTGGAGTCAGAAAAAAGTCTTTCACGCTGATGTTGACGGCTCCTCAGCATCTTAGAGGACATTTTGCCACACGGGACACAGACCACCGGGTCATGTTCGGGCCCGAGGCACCGGAGGCAGCAGTCATGTGTGTCGGTGAGAGACATCAGCTTCTTACACCAATCACACTTCTTGAACCCGCTGGCAGCCATCGGGGGTAAAAGGACCTCTGCAAGGTCAAAAGACCGGACTGCCAGTGAAAAATAGAAAAAAAGTGGAAACACTAGTCACGAAAGACAAAAACCGAAAAACTTAGCTCTGGGCTCGATACCGGTGTACCGGGCGGGAAGGGAAACCGGCATCGAACCGGGCAAAAACATGAATCCACGCAGGAAAATCAACTTTTTATCGGGTGACAATGACACACGTCCGTCGGGCTCTGCGGAAAAAAGAAGACTGAGCAAGATGGCACCCTTGGGCGGGAAGGGGACCGCACATGCGCACTGCATTCTCAAAGGCTTTCTTTGAAAGCGGGGGAAATGCTCTGCACGAGGGCTCTGTCGGCGCCGACGTCACCCATATGTGAGGACTGACTTCCTGCTAGGTCCTGGAGAATGGTTAGTGTATATATATATATTGTCGCCAACCTCCCCCTGGTGGCCGGTGGCTGAACGGGGAGGTTGGGCATATAGTTAATTTTAGGAGAGGAGGGTTTTTTAAGGCCAGGTGTAGCCTGGTCTATGTAGTCCTGCTCCTGGTGCAAATAAGTCATGTAAGCCAAATTCAGGGAGAATAAGGCTTTTATTTCCCTTTTCACAAAAAGATTCGTTGGGCTACAAAAATTAAAGAAAGTCCTTTTTTTCAGGCATAAAGCAAACTCAAGGTACAAAGTAAACTGTTATAATCTTCACAGTTGTAGAAAGGAAATTAACCAAGGATTCTTTCAACATTGGAGTAAATTACATGTCTGAACATTCTTCTTTCATTCAGCACAAATATGAAAACTTCTTAAGGTAATATTTGTATGGCTCACAGTTCCGGCAGTGATTCCAAATCACCCACAACACACATGGAACAATCCATCAATTCCTCCTGAGATGAGGAAATAGGGTCTATAAGCTCCACTTGCATCAGTTCTAAATCACTATTATCTTCTTCTGAGCTGGGGCTTTCTCTGGCTGTTATAACTGGCCAGTCCCTATTTCTGTTCCCTTGTTTTCCATACAGTTGTTCTAAGGTTCTTAAATGAGCATGGCCTGTTTTATTGCCTCTATATCTTGGCTGGTGAAACTCTGGCCTGCTTTCTCTTCTTTTAAACTGGGCATCTGTTTTATAAGGGCTTCTAGCGGCTGAGCCTTTCTTCATGAATAAAGAATCATCATACCTTGGTTTCCTGTAATAGGCATAGCTGGAAGTGTCCTCCTCAGGTATTTCCCTTAGGACCCAGTCTCTCTGGCAATCTTTCTCTTGAAAGCTTCTGGTACCTTTCAATCTTGTCTCCGGGCTTTCTGGCAAGCGTAGGCCTCTCTCCAAGCCTGGCTTCCTGCTTCTTAGCTCTTTACCTCTGGAGTTTCTGGCTACCACGACTTCCACAGGACTGACTCTCCTCCGTCTGTCTTTCTCTGGGAACTCTGGTTCTCTTCCAGTTCCTGCAGCCATGCCACTAGTCCTGGTTCCACTGCTCCTTTTCTCAGCAGTGCTCTCCTTTCCGGTGCTGCTCTGCCCTCCGGTGCTGCTCTGCCTTCTGTCTCCAGCCTCTCGCTTATAAAGGTCTTCTGCCTTTGAGCTTCCCGGGCTAGTTCTCAGGTGCTGCTGATTAGCTAGGTGTGTCCACTCAGCCTCTGTAAGTGCATGCCTGCTCCCTCTAGCTGTTTTGCTAGGCAATTGCATTCTCTGCACCTCATTTGATTCGGGACAGATAGCTTCTTTTCCTATGTCCTCATTTTTATTAGCTCCTGCTCTATGACAATATATATATATATATATATATATATATATATATATATATATATATATTTCAATGCCCTTGCTTGGGCCCGAAGGCTTACAAGCATAGAGCGGCCTTATAGTGTCCTTTTAAATAAAGCTTCCCTTGTTTGTCACCAGAGGGATTCTGGGACTTGTAGTTGGCTTACTTATAGAAGGACAAATGTAGTTGTGAGACCGGTGGTTTAAGACAGCAAGAAAATTTATTTTTTTGCAGGATTCCAAGGCATTAAAGCTCAAAAACATAAAAGCCAGAGGATGCTTCTCCAACATAAGAGTAAATCAGGTTAACAGAGGAAAATGCAACAAAAACCTATCAATGGGCAGCAGCTTTCATTCAAATAAACTTTCACAGAGCACAGCGTCTTGTGGTCATTCCATGTATCAGGTAAACTTTTTAACAGCTGCTGTTTTCTTTTCCAAACCAAACTTTTACTAAAGGCAGCTTCTTGGCTTCAGAAGCTCACATACTTAGTAGAACACAGTCTTGGCTTTTTCCAACTCTTGGAAGCCACAGAAATTAGTCACTATATTGTTTCACAGTCTTTCAACCCTGTTCAACAATGCTCAGTTCTCCTTTAGACACAAAGAGCAATCCATTGGTGACAATTCTGACTCAGCTTCTGGCATACAAGAATCCACCTGCATCTCTTCTATGGACACCGGGTACTTCTTACTTCCACCAGTTTTATAAACTTGCCCAGCCTTCCTGTCTTCTAAAAACTCTTGGAACTGCTTCAACAGCAAATCACCCTGAGAAGGCACGCTTGTATTGGGAGGGTAAAGCTTCCTCTCTGCAAACAGTTTTCTTAATGCTTCTAGTGTTAAAAGCTCAGTTTCTCTGCTCTTATCTGGGTTTCGGTTCTCTTCATACATAAAACTATCCACCCACCTCTTAGCAGACATTAGGCCTGGGTCCTGGACACTAGCGAAAGCAAACTGTTCCTCTGCAAGCTGTTCAGGTTTACACGTAATGGCTTTACCTTAGGGCGGGTCTCTCAGACAGATACTGATTCCTTTCCTCTTGATATCTTTCAGGCTATGGAACTCAGCCTTCTGGTGCCTTTTCCCACTCCTTCCCAGATAGTCACTCTCTTGAAAGTTTCCTTGGGACCTTTCTCCCTTTCCAGGATCTCTCAGAGTTTCTCCTTCTTGTGCCTCTGCTGCTCTGTCTGCTCTGGCTACAGATCTGTTCCTTTCCAGCTTCCCTGGACGTGCTGGCTCTGCTCTCTCTGCTGCGTCTCCTGTGTGTGTGTCTCCTGGGTCTGTGTCTCCCATCTCTCCTGGGTCTGTCCTCTCTGCTCTGAGTGTGTTTTTAAAAAGCGTTTGCTGCCGGGCATTCCTTGCCTTTGCACAGGTGTGACCAATCATTGAGCAAGCTTGGCTCTACGTCTGAACTAGGGCGTGGCCTGGCCTCAGCACAGAGCTGAGTTTTTTTCTTGCCTGCCTTGCAAACACTGTGCACAACTGAACTGTCATTTGTTTTAAAGGGAAAAACAGGGTTTTCTTCCACTTCCATCTCTTCCTGGGAGCTCTCCTCACCATATATATACACACACACCTTAGAGGAAAGGCGGGATAGAGGTGATATGACTGAGACGTTTAAATACCTCCGTGGCATAAATGCACAGGGGGAGAGCCTCTTTCAATTGAAAGCAAGCTCTGCTACGAGGGGACATGGGATGAGGGTGAAAGGGGATAGATTCAGGAGTGATATGCAGAAATATTTCTTTACGGAAAGAATGGTGAATCCGTGGAATAGTCTCCCAGTGGAGGTGGTAGTAATGAGGACAGTATCTGAATTCAAAGAAGCATGGGATAAACACAGAGGATCTCTAAAGGAAAAAAAGGGGAATGTTGTAGTGGTTGATATGGAAGGGCAAACTAGATAGGCCATGTGGTCTTTTTCTGTCGTCATGTTTCTATGTTTCTAGGTAGCGGTGCAATATTGTCGCTACTCGGTCAGCCTCTATCACCGCCCACAACATGCTTTGGAATGCCCATGACACGCCCCGATGCTAAGTGGTTAGCATGTAGGGAAGACGATCAGGGATATTCAGTGACACTAACCATGTTAGTGCTGCTGAATATCCCGCTGTGTGGTATTTACACAGTTTATAGGGCTGTAAACCATGTAAATGACTTTCTAATACTGGTCCCATAATGTCCATTTATGGATTTTTACAGGCTTGGTGTGGGAGGGGTAGTATTGGGATGATCATGATTGCTGAATTTAAATCTCAGAGGGAGAAGTTTAAGGCTGAAGGTTTGTGTAGGGAAGCCAATAGGGGTGGTGATAGATATGCAGGGGCCCAGGACAGATACTGGTGAGGGGGCCCCTAAGTCTGCTTCCAGGCTATGCCTCTTTTAGTTTGAGGCGGACTTGGAGGCCCCTATAGCATGGGGTCCCAGGGCAATTACCCTGTTTGCCACCCCCCAATGCCGACCCTGGAAGCCAATATCCCTTCAGCAGCCCTGGTTTTTATCCATTCCGTTGTGTTGCCTTCTCTCCTCCCTCTTCTTTCCCTTTTCCTTCTCTCTGACGCATTTCCTGCTCCCCTCTCTCAGTTGCTGATTGACTCTTCTCACTCCCTTTCTGTGTGATAGCAGCACGGTAACTTGAGCACATATCCTTCCCCTTTCTGACTGGTTTTACTCTGCTCAGGAGAATCAATCAGCCACATGAGGCAGGAGATAAATAACGGCTTGCTGATCCCTCTCAAGTCTTGCTGTAAGGCATTGCTGTTTGTAACCTCCTTGGAGTACCCCAGGGATCTGTGCTGGGTCCGCTGTTTTTTAACATATTGTAAATGGAAATGGGAATAACGAGTGAGATAATCAAATTTGCAGATGACTCAAAATTATTCAAAGTTGTTAAAACCCAATAGGATTGTGAAAAATTGCAAGAGGACTTTGATAAATTGGAAGACTAGATGTTCAAATGGCGGATGAAATTTAACGTGGACCACTGCAAAGTTATGTACCTAGAAAAGAACAACCAAAACTATGAATACATGATGCAGGTTCCACATTAGGAACCACCTCCCAGGAAAAGGATTTAGGCATCATTATGGATAACATGTTGAAAACCTCCAGACAGTGTGCAACGGCGGCCAAGAAAGCAAATAGAATGCTAGGAATCATAAGAAAGGAATGGAGAATAAAAACAACAATATTATAATGCCTCTATATCATTCCACAGTGCAACCATACTTTGAATATTGTGTGTGATTCTGGTCACCATATCTTAAAAAGGATATAGCAGAATTTGAAAAAGGTTCAGAGGAGAGTCACCAAAATTGTAAAGGGGATGAGGAAAGGCTTAAAAGGTTAGGGCTTTTCAACCTGGAAAAAAGATGGCTGAGGGGGGATATGATAGAGGTCTATAAATTAATGAATGGAGTGGAACGGGTAAACGTACATAGATTGTTTATTCCTTCAAAAAGTAGAAGGACTAGGGGACATGCAATGAAGTTAGAGTGTAACCCATTTAAAACTAATACTGATTAGTGTAATCAAACTCTGGAATTCGTTAGTGGAGGAGGTAGTAAGAGCTATTAGTATAGCTGGGTTTAAAAAAGGTTTGGTCAAATTCCTGGAGGAAAGGCCCAAAACCATTATTAAACAGGACCAGGGAAATCCACTGCTTGCTGCAATAGAAGCATTATAGAACCTATGTGTCTTTTTGGGAACCTGCCAGATACTGGTGACCTGAATTGCACTCTATCAGAAACAGAATACTGGGCTTGATGGGCCTTGGTCTGATTCTGGATGGCATCTCTTATTTTCTTATGTTCTCTCTTAATCCGAGCTCCAACCCTGAGTTACTGCTGGCTGAATGTGGTGTGCTAGTGAGGATAACAGATTCAGCTTCGACAAGCAGCTGAATGGGGTGGAGGTGAAACACTGGGGTCATGGTTCAAGTAAGTTTTTAACCCATACAGCAATGGCAGCTAGATAGTGGGGAGATTTTGAGCTTGTTGCCACCTTCCCCCCCCCCCAAAAAAAAATGTTCTTCTACCCCTGAATTACTATTAGCATAGGTTCCAGCTCTGTGGGTGCTATGGCTACCCACCAGTATTTAGCAAACTCCTTCACTGTGACTGTGGAGACTTAATTTGTATTGCGTTTAATATCCTCAATCGTTTTGAAAAGCTAGCTCCCATGGTTATTTGCAGGGCTAGCCCTATCATTAGGCAGACTAGGCATCCAGCGAGGGTGGCACAATATGGGGGGAGGGGGGACGGGAATGCAGGGCCTGCCCTAGAGTTGATCCAAGGTATTGGAGCCCTAGGTGACCCTCAAGCTTTACATCCCCTATGACTGTCGAAATCTATTACTTAGCTTAGAATGGCCTGCTTTTGCCACTCTCCAGAGGTTTCTGCCCTAGGCAATTGCCTAGTTTGCCTAGTAGTTGGGCCGTCTCTAGGGGGGTGGCAGCAAAGTATGACCGCAAGACTTTTAAATGGCACCTCTTTCCACCTGCTGCTGTCACCCCCTTAACTCCATCCTGCCGCCCTCAGAGAAAAGGAAACAGCGTGGCCTCGAGCATGTGCGGCTACCACGTGCCACCACTGCGCTGAGTTTCTTTTTATGAAGAAGCCTCCTCCCAGTAGCAGGTGGGAATTAAGAGAGCAGCAGTGCAGCAGGAAGAGGTAAGTGATGCTGGACACAGCAAGGGAGAGGGGGAGGAGGGAAGAAGAGATGCTGGACACTCCAAGGGGGGAAAGCGAAGATGATGCTGGACACCTGGGGGGAGGGGAGGGGAGGGGGTGGAGTAAGGAATAGGAGATACTGGACTATGGGAGTGGGGACATCGTAGAAGGTTAACCTTGTCTGATACCTTTGGCTGGCCTTCACTATTCCATCAATCAGAAAGGTTTAACCAATGATCCATTTTACTTTATTCTCAAAAATATATATAACTCGGTTCATTGTTTTCAATTGAATTGGAGACCGATATGATATTTTTGAAAAGTTTATTTTGATGGAATAAATTGAAATTATATATATATTTGAGAATAAAGTAAATGGACCATTGGTTAAAACGTTTTGATTAATGTGATCACTAAGGTGATTTGGTGGATCCAACGAAAAAAAAATATTTTTCAGGTCGCTTTTTATCAACTATTTTCTAAGAACATAAGATATGCCATACTGGGTCAGACCAAGGTCCATCAAGCCCAGTATCCTGTTTCCAACAGTGGCCAATCTAGGTCATACGTACCTAGCAGTATCCCCAAAAGACACAGGTTCCACAATGCTTGTATTGGGTCAAGTATTGATATCCTGGGTCCCTTTTTAATAATGGTTTATGGACCTATCCTCCAGGAACTTGTCCAAACCTTTTTTAAACCCAGCTACACTAGCAGCTCTTACTACATCCTCCGGTAACAAATTCCAGAGTTTGGTAACACGTTGAGTGAAAAAATATTTTCTCTTATTTGTCTTAAATAGTTTACCCTGTAGCTTCATAACGTCCCCTAGTCTTTCTATATTCTGATAGCGTAAACAATCGATCTGCGTTTACCCGTTCCACTCCATTCATTAATTTATAGACCTCTATCATACCTCCCCTCAGCCGTCTCTTTTCCAAGTTGAAGAGCCCTAACCTTTGTAGCCTCTCTTCATAGGAGTAGCCTTCCATCCCCTTTACCATTTTGGTGGCTCTTCTCTGTACCTTTTCTAATAACGCTATATCCTTTTGGTTATATTTTTGTCGACCCCTTTATTTTACATCTCATGTTTTAATTAGTCTTGGCCCTGGCTATTGGCATAAGAATTATATACTGAATGCCAAAGTAATACATAAATTGTTAAGGTGAAAAAACCCCAGAAAGAAATAATTTACAAAAGGTTGACACTAGTTCGGATTGCTTTTAGCTAATGCCTTATAAAAAGGTGATCCAGATGGCATTGCAGGAGAGCATTTTGTTCCATTTGTTTATTCCATGAAAACGCTAAAAAAGAATTCTAAAATGTCCTCGTGCAAGGGTTAAAATGACTAACGTGGGAATACCAGTATCAATAGTCTGGAATAAAGCTTTCCCCCTTTGCACTTGTTGCACTCTGGACTATAACCTATTGATGCAAGTAGGTGGCGCTGTAACTCCGCAGTGCCTCCGCCACTGCTAGAGCCCCGCCCCTTGCCTTCTGGCAATTTCACACCGGCAATGTGACCACTCCTTGGGTTTCGCAAAATTTTTGAGTGGTCACAGTGACCATATATAAGACTGGTGGCTGAGGGCCCAAAACATAATACTTCTTCTCCAGGAACAAGCAGGAAGTCAGTCCTCACTTTTTGGTGACGTTGGCACCAATGGAGCTCGTATGGAGCAATTCTCCAGCTTTCAAAGAAAGCCTTTGGGATTGCTGCCATGCATGCGTGGTCCTCTTCCCGCCCAAGGGTGCCATCTTGCTCAGTCTCCCTTTTTCCGTGAAGCCCTTCGGGCACACGTCCTCGACTGGTATGTATTTCTTGTATTACAGTTGGGATTCTTCATCCCAACTGGTTTTTCTTTGCTTCACACCACCCTTATTGGGGACTACAGATATTTCTGTATGGTGATTTCCTTTTGTTGTGTTCCATTTATCTTGTTGCTGGAGGATATATCTTTCTGTACAAGCGTTGTTACTTGATAAATTTGTAAAATTATAAATAAATAAATTTTTAAAAAAAAGACTCCGTCAAGCATCCACTTATCTGTAGTTATTTGGAGCCATTCATGGGAAAAACGACTCAACCAGCCCTCTATACAAGGCACCCCGGAATGGACCCCAAGCCCATCAATGGGAGGGATGAGAGGAACCCGAGAACTTGGCGGCGGCAGAGTAATGATCTCTGGTGCAATGGATGCCCCAAAAGGGCTGAACCCTGGCACCCGACTTGTTTGAGGAGAACCTGGGCTTTCCAGGGCAGTACCAGCAGGCGTCCTGAAAACGCCCCCAGCATGGGAGGAGGATGCAGCTGTGGGCTGATGAAAGGTAGATCTTTGGAGGTCCTCCGGTAAGCGCTGAGGTCTGACCTCCCCAAGATCCTTGACAAGCTTCTCAAGGTCCCTGCTGAAGAATAGCCTACCCTTAAAGAGAAGTTTAGCGAGATGAGACTTGAAGGCTGCATCCACATTTCAGTGTCTGAGCCAAAGCAAGCGCTGTACCACAGTACCCGCTGCTACTGAGCACACTGAGAGGTGCAGTAGATCATACAAGACATCTGCTATGAACATTGTGATGGATTCCAGGCGAAGCAATGCCAGATCTTCCGGAAGGAGCTGGATCTAATGCAGCAAGGCCTTTGCTGCGAATCCTCCACAGACCGCTGCTTGTAAGGCCAATGAAGAAGAAGAAAAGGAATTTTTCAGAAGACCCTCTATCGTTCGGTCAACTAGATCCCTAAGTGCAGTCCCACCCTCAACTGGAGAAGTAGTATGCTTAGTGACGGCCATCACGAATGCATCTACCTTGGGAAAATGCATCCATCTATCAAGGTCCTCCAGGGACCAGACATAAAAATGGTCCAAGCGTCGCCGCCTGGAGGGACACATACGGGCTGTCCCATTCGAAGGTGACAATTTGCTGAAGCTCTGTAGAAAAGGGAAATGTCTTGGATGGTTTCTTGATACCCATGATAATGAGATCTGCTTGAGGTCTAGCTGGGTCTGAAGGAGTCGGTGCTTCTGAAAGTGGAGGGCTTCCGTAATTTGGGCAATGAGAGCTGGCAGTTCTTCCTTATGGAACAGCTGGACATCCTGGCTCTGATCCCAAGGTTCCTGCTCCTCCTGCAGGTCCTCTGGAGGCGAAAGCTCCCCTTCCTCTTTCTCTGATCCAGAGACAAGGGAGATGTCATCTGATTGGCATTTGCCATCATCTGCAGCAGCAGGGTGCATGTTCCCTGAAGGAGAGGAGGAACCCCAAAGCTGGGAAGAAGAGAGAGCAGCAGAGATGTCAGCAGGACTGTGCCTTGCTTGATTTTGCTGAATCTGGCACAGGCAGGGATCCCGACAAGGAACCTGCATGTCACGTGTCCCAGGTCTGATGGAATAGAGACAGAAATTGATGGTCCTCAGTGAATGCATTTGGCTGAGGCTGTGAAGAGAGATGCCGTGACAGTGAATAACTGGGACACGGCAGCAAGCTATGTTCAGGCAGGAGGAGTGGGAGAAGAGTTTCGCTAGTAAGCTGCGCAACCGAGGGGCCCCCAACTGACAACACGGATGGTGATGCTGATGGTGCAGCAGGAGGCAAGAGCATGCTGGTAGATGGGCCCCCTGGATCGGCCCCACATGTAGAACACAGGCTATTAACTAAAATCCTGTGGTTCTTGCCGCATGCTACACAACGTTGAAGGGTGGAAGGCAAGGCTGCAGGAGCAGCAGAAAGTGATGAAAAATGTTGCCGAGGAGTATTCCTGATCCCTGATGTTTGCCGCCGAGATGAACATTGCAGCAAGGAGGAATTTTCCCTCCACAAAATGGCCACCGCAGAACCTGGAGTTTTGGCGGGAGCCGTAGGAAAACATGGCCCAAAGACGCTCCCTAAACTGCTGGCACAAGGAGAGAAGAAGAACAGATCCCGAGCAGTCCCCTGCAGCCCCGACACCCAGAAGGAGAGGAGAGCTAGCCCCGACGAAGGATCATGGAAGTGGGGGGGGGGGGAGCTCAGCACGGGCCAACTAGAGTCGCAAAGCAGAGATGCTGATGGCCAGCTGAAAGGTGGGGGGAACTCACTGCCCTATGCTGCAGCCGCTGTGCCGGTGAGAGTTAGAGAAGACAGGTGCTAAAGCAGTCTCCGATGCTGGAGCCTTGATGATGGAAGTGCTTTTTGGGGTTTTATGCTTAACTTATGTGAACTGGAGCTGGTAGGTCAGCCTTGAACCGAACTGGAAGCTAGAGGAAGGCTGCACTGTTCCTCATGAACAAGAGCACTTCTCTTCAGAGGTGCTCCACTGATCCTCCTGACCAGGAGCACCTCTGGAATGCCTGGAAAAGGAGTGAAATACCCAAGATAAAGGAGCACCTAAGAGTCCAGAAACTGCTCCAACAGAATCCTTAGACGCCAAAAGGGGCTAGAGTCCACCATCTGCTGAGACAGAGAAAATACTGAAGCTGACTCCTATGAGTAGGAGAATATATATCAATGGGAAGGTCTCATAGCTTCTGTGATTTCTCTGTTTCATCATCTGTTGGCAGGAGGACACAATCCACTAGTCTGGACTGTTCTAGCAGGATGGTTTGGAATTAACGCTAAAAAATACAGGTTCATGCATTTGGGCTACAAAAATCCAAGGGAGTGGTATAGTATAGGAGTTGGGGTACAGTGCATGGGACTTCCAGACACCGGCCCGATCGGCGATGGGGAAGGGAACAGGCAGGTATGCTCCTCCCTGCTCCCCACCATATGGCCAATCGGGCCGAAAAAACACCCCGGCACCAGATTTGAAAAGTGAAGCGTTCCTTGGCGCGCCCACGTCTGGTGGGCCCACGCCTAAGGGCCACGTCAAAGGGTCCTTTGGCGTGGCCCTTAGGCGCGGCTCTGTGGAAGGGCCGCAGCTTCCTCCTCCCCCTCACTGCAGAAATCACTCCAGCAACTCCACCGAAGAACTGGCCAGATGCAGCGGAACCACGCGAAACATCACCATATAAACATCCTCAAAGTATATCCCATGATGTGTTGTACTGTACCCCATGATGCCCAGCCTGCCTGTATTTTAACCCTTAATGTAATGTATTGTAACCTGATGTTATGTACTGTTATGTAATGTTTTGTAACCTGATGCCCAATGTAATGTAGTTTTAAATAGAAATGCGCAGTAGTACTATTAGTAGTAATGGGAGACAACCAACCTGGTTTTGCCCTAACTAGAATTTTGCTCTATGTGTTTTTCGTCTTGATTAGATTGTAAGCTCTAATGAGCAGGGACCGTCACTCATATGCCTGTACAGCGCTGCGTATGGTAGCGCTTTACAAATGTTAAATAGTAGTAGTAGTACTTTTGTCCATAAAAGAAGAGCGGGACCTGGGCATGATGGTTTCTGATGATCGTAAGGTTGCTAAACAGGTAGAAAAGATGACAGTGAAAGCCATAAGGATGCTTGGGTGCATAGGGAGAGGAATGGTCAGCAGGAAGGAGGTGATAGTGTCTTTGTATAAGACTTTGGTGAGATGTCTTTTAGAGTGTTGTGTGCAATTATGGAGACAACACCTTCAAAAGGATATAAACAGGACAGAGTCAGTGCAGAGAGTGGCTACCAAAACGGTTAGTGGACTTCGAAATAAGGCATATGGGGACAGAGATAAAGATCTTAATATGTGTACTTTGAAGGAAAGGCAGGATAGAAGAGTTATGATAGAGATGTTTAAAACCTTCATGGCATAAATGCACAGGAGGAGAGCCTCTTTCAATTGAAAGAAAGCTCTGCAATGAGGGGGCATAGGATGAGGGTGAATAGGATGTGGGTGAAAGGAGGATGGGAGTAATATGCTGAACTATTTCTTTACAGAAAGAGTGGTAGATGCATGGAATAGTCTCCCACTGGAGATAGTAGAAACCAGGACAGTATCTTATTCAAGAAAGCATGGGACCAACACAGAAGATTTCTAAAGGAAAAAAAAGAGGACTATGGTATGGAAGGACATGCTAGGGAGATAAAGTTCCTAGATGAAATAAATGACTGCTTCTTGGAGCAGCTGGTTCATGAACCAACCAGAGGGGAAGCCATATTGTTACCTAGTCCTTAGTGGAACACCAGATCTGGTGCAAGAGATAAGGGTGTTGGGGCCACTTGGCAATAGTGATCATAACATGATCACATCTGATTTAATTATTGGAGGAGGGATAATAAGGAAATCCACAGTACTACCTTTTAACTTTCGAAAGGGAGATTATGATAAAATGAGGAAAATAATTACGAAAAAAATAAAAGGAGCAGTTGCAAAGGTTAAAGACTTACATCAAGCTTGGGTGTTGTTGAAAAATACTATCTTGGAAGCCCAGACCAGCTGTATTCCACGCTTTAAGAAAAGTGGAAGGAAATCCAAAAAACTGCCAGCATGGTTTAAAGGTGAGGTCAGAGAGGCTGTTTTCACCAAAAAAGCATCTTTCAAGAAATAGAAAAAAGAGCCAAACGATGAAATCTGGAAACAGCACAAGCACTGGCAAGTTAAATGCAAGGCATTGATAAGGCAGGCAAAGGGAGAATTTGAGAAGAAGCTTGCTGTGGAAGCAAAAACGTGTAAATAAAGACTTTTTCAAGTACATTCGTAGCAAAAAAACTGTGAGACAGTCAGTTGGTCCATTAGATGATAGAGGGGTTAAAGGAGCACTAAGAAGCGACAAGGCGATAGCGGAGAGACTGAATGAATTCTTTGCTTCAGTCTTTACTGAGGAAGATGTAGGGATGTTACCCATGACTGAAGTGGTATTTAAAGGTGCGGAAGAACTGAAGGAAATATCGATACATCGGGAAGATGTATTACAACTATTAGATAAACCGAAGAGTAGCAAATCACCTGGGACGGATGATATATATCCAAGGGTGTTGAAAGAACTGAAATATGAGATTGCAGACCTGCTATTAGTAATCTGTGAACTATCATTAAAATCATCTGTAATACCTGAAGATTGGAGGATGGCCAACATAACGCCAATTTTTAAAAAGGGTTCCAGGGGTAATCCGGGAAACTACAGACCGTTGAGCCTGACGTCAGTACCGGGAAAAATGGTAGAAACCATCATAAAGAACAAAATTGCTGAACATGTAGATAGTCATGGCTTAATGGGAGATAGCCAACATGACTTTAGACAAGGAAGATCTTGTCTTACTAATCTGTTATGTTTTTTTGAAGGTGTGAATAAACAGGTAGACAAAGGTGAGTCGATTGATATAGTGTATTTGGACTTTCAGAAAGCCTTTGACAAGGTCCCTCATCAGAGACTTTTGGCAAAACTAAAGAGTCATGGGATAGGAGGCAGTGTACTATTGTGGATCAGGAACTGGTTAAAAGATAGAAAGCAGAGGGTAGGGCTAAATGGCCAATTTTCCCAAAGAGAAAGGTGAATAGTGGTGTACCCCGGGGATCTGTGCTGGGTCTGCTGCTTTTTGACATATTCATAAATGACCTGGAAAAGGGAATAACGAGTGAGGTTATAAAATTTGCAGATGACACAAAACTATTTAAAGTTGTTAAAACCCAAGAGGATTGTGGACAATTGGAAGAGGATCTTGATAAATTGGAAGACTGGGCATCAAAATGGCAGATGAAATTTAATGTGGATAAGTGCAAAGTTATGCACCTAGGGAAGAGCAATCCAAACTATGGTTACAAGATGCAAGGTTCCACATTAGGAACCGCCACCCAGGAAAAAGATTTAGGCGTCATTGTGGATAACATGTTAAAACCCTCGGCCCAGTGTGCATCGGCTGCCAAGAGAGCAAATATAATGCTAGATATCATAAGGAAAGGAATGGAAAATAAAACAAAGGATATTATGATGCCTCTATATCGTTCCATGGTGAGACCGCACCTTGAATATTGTGTGCAATTCTGGTCACCGTATCTTAAAAAGGAAATAACGTTATTAGAAAAGGTTCAGAGAAGAGCCACCAAAATGGTAAATGGGATGGAAGGATACCCCTATGAAGAAAGGCTAAAAAGGTTAGGGCTCTTTAACCTGGAAAAGAGACGGTTGAGGGGAGATATGATAGAAGTCTATAAATTAATGAATGGAGTGGAACGTGTAAATGTAGATCAATTGTTTATATTATCAGAATATAGAAAGACTAGGGGACATGCAATGAAGCTACAGGCCAAACTATTTAAGACTAATAAAAGAAAATATTTTTTCACTCAACGTGTAATCAAATTCTGGAATTTGTTACCGAAGGATGTAGTAAAGGCTGTTAGTGTAGCTGGGTTTAAAAAAGGTTTGAACAAGTTCCTGGAGTAAAGGTCCATAAATCATTATTAAGAAGGGACCCAGAATATCAATGCTTGACCCAATACAAGTATTGTGGAACCTGCGTCTTTTGGGGAAACTGCTAGGTACGTATGACCTAGATTGGCCACTGTTGGAAACAGGATACTGGGCTTGATGGACCTTGGTCTGACCCGGTATGGCATATCTTATGTTCTTATAGGGCATGTGGTCTTTTTTTGCCATCATGTTTCTAGTTTTCTAAACTTGTCTTTCTTCCATGTTTTGCTACATGATAGCTTTCAAAGACATTCACTGCATTCTCGTTGTGCAATCAGTCTATACAGTCCATTTTTGAACTGATACAATCTTAAGCACCTGGAACTCAGACAGAATGTAAGGAAATACCTATCATATTATAGCTCAAAAAATACTAGGGAGCATAATACGTGTGGCGCAAGCTGCCTTTTTGTCTCTCCACTAATCTTGCTGTCCTGAATTCAGGAACGTAGTCTGCCCTTGGTTTTGTGATACAAAATGCTTGGTCTTTAAGACAATACTCTATATTACCTCCAAAAAATCATTTGTCTTCCAATAAATAATGTCACGTGTAGCAGGATGCCGAGCTCCTATGCTGCTGGTACAGTGAGGAAGATTCTGCAGGTCCTTATCCTAGATTGACCTTGTTGTGCGGTGCGTGCTGATAGAGGTTGGTCCTGCCTGTCTGTCTGTGTTTTGGAGGGAGGCATAAGAGACATATGCTCAGAGGTCTTGGGGTATTTTCTGTATAAGAGTCTATGTGAAGTGAGAAGGGCTAGAGGAAACCTGGGGGCCAGCTAGGTCACCCAGTTAGAATCAGTTATCCTTAATCATGTTAGGCTTAAACTACAAGAGTATTGCTGAACGAGAAGAAAACAGCAACGTATCCCACAGGAAGCCTGGGTTGAACAGCTGATTGGGAGCAGTTAAAAAGTAGCCAGGCACCAAGGGCACAAACAAAGGTTCATGGACGGAGCAAGAGTGGTGTCGGTGATTAACCTGATAGCGGTGATATTCAACTGCTATCCAGATGATTTCCACATCATGCAGAATGGTAGGGGAGCAGAACAGCTTTTCCTGAGCTAGCCAGATAAACTATCTGGATAGCTGTTGAATCTTGCCGCTATTCAGATAGTTGCTAGCACTGACTATTCAGTATTAGACACTTTCTGGATACTCGTGCCGAATATTTGGGTGATTCCTAAATGCCGTGGCTGACTGTCTCAGTATTTAAATATCAGATGTTCTCAAATTCAAGCCCACATTTTTTTCAGCATTTGTCATTGTGTCCATTTTTTCCAAGCCCCAGTGCGTTTCTTTGCACCTTCAGGCCTACCCTCACCCCCTGAACGAGAGGCAGGCTATATGTTTATTTTGGATTTAGATTTCATAATTCACCTTTTTCCAAAGCCAGACTCAAGGCAACTTACAGTCAGGTGCACAAGTTACTGCATTAATGCAAACACAGTATATTTCTAAATAATATTTTATATAGTGTGTGTTTATTTTTTACACCAGAACAGATTGCATATGAATATATTAAATTTTAGAAATGAAGGGCAAACTTCATATGGAGAACAATATCCATTATTCTTACATCCAGTAGATAAAAGGTTCTTTCTAGTATTCTAATCACCTAAACAATAATAAGAGTTCTATGCAGAAAGCAAGTGAATGTCACCGAGGCACTCATATTCCTGACAGAAGATGGGGAGGGTCAAATTAATTACACAGTGACAAGGGCTGTAAGGCGGGGGGGAAGGGGGCAGGAAGGCACAGAGCACCAGTTAATGTCATATAGCTAGTTCTTTTAACACTAGAATAATTTCCTTGCTTTATTTCATAAAAATAGGCTTCTATGTACTTTAAAAATATAAATAGTATCTCTCCTATAAAAGTCAGCATGGGTTTTAATTACCCCAAACTTAAAAAATGTATTAGTTAAAGCAGTTGTATCTCTCTCCATGGCAACAGTAAACTTTGCTGTGACTGGGAGGACAGTTCTTATTTTGCTAAGAGAGAATTGTATGGTGTTTTTTCCCACTGTCCCATGGTTTAAAAATGAAATTTAAAATATGCAAACTAAGTAAATAACCAAAGGCTTCCTCATCTCCTTCCTCCCATTCCCGTCATACTTTCCAGGCTCCTAAGGCAGAAGTGGACAGAGGGGTTTTGCCTCCCATTCAATGGAATTTTAAAAAACAGTCTGTTTAAGCAGGAAAAAAAAAGACCACTTCCAAACCCTCTTCCGTGCCTTAGTTCTCCCTTATGGCTTTGCGGGCAGTCCTGTTCACAGCGTATATATGGTAAGTAGGAGGCCTGCAGCTTCTCTTTGTCAATGTTTCTAAATTGTTTTGTTTTTCTAGCTAATTAGGGGGTATTTGAGCATTTTCCAGTGCTGCGTATATGTTCCAGATGAGTCAAATACATGCATTTCTATAACACAAAGGCAGTGCCATAAAAAACTAATACTCACATTCCCCCAATCACCAGCATGTCCTCCCATAGAGTCCTGACCTCAGTACTCTTTGCCCACATAGCCCAAGCCTTCCACTCTCTCTCCCTACCAGATTTGTCCTCAACTATCTCCCCCCCCCCCCACCACACTGAAATCTCCCACATTTCTTCATTCTATTCTCTTAGTGTCAGCACCAATGCTCACCCCCTGGAAACAGCTGTGCAGCAGCGGAGGAGAATGGAGTTCCATCTGCTCCTAAATTCTTCAACAACTGAAAAGTGAATCACATGGAAAGGCACAAAAACAGAGTGGAGGATCCAAGACGGGGGGAGTGGGTAGGGTGAAAGTACTAAGAGAGGGCTTTCCAAACCTGTCCTGGGGACCTTACAGCCATTGTGATTTCAGCATAGTCAGAATGAATATTAGTGTCCAATGTATGCTAATTTATTTCGCACATATTGATCGTGGATATTCTATAAACCCAGCTCATCCTCAAAACAGGTTTGGAAGTCCTGTACTAGGAAAAGCGAGGTTACCAGTGTTTATCTGATAAGAAACAGCTTCATTTTGCATCCAGGTGTCTATTGATTAAAACTTAGAACCCAAGGGCCCGATATTCCGTGTCAACTAAAGCAGTGAGCCACAGGCGCTGAATATTAAATTTGGATATTCAATGCTAGGGTCATATATCCAGCCCCAGCACTGAATATGCGGACTTACCGTATTTACTGATCGCTAACCAGGCAGAGGCAATATTGAGCCGCTACCCGGTTAGCGATACTGGGCGAAGGTTGGCTTTCGCCGTGTATCACCACCCAGGTAGTGGCTCAAGATCGCTGCTGCCTGGTTAGTAATTGGCACCGCCTCCACTCCGCCCTGAAATGTTAACTAGCTAGCATCAGGAGTGTAGAGACGGCACCCACTTAGTGGCATTTACACAGTTTGCAGGTCTGTAAACAGCGTAAATGCCTTTGAATATCAGGCCCAGAGGCCTTACATCAGCCTTTCTGACTAAAAAGCACTCTGAAAAAATTCTCTCTTATTTTTAGTGGTTCCACATTGACATGGTTTCACATTACCAGCAAAAGTTAGATGAATGAGACAGACTTGGTCCATAGAACCTGGTGGTATACTAAAGTGGAAAAATACAGGCCAACAAATAAGCTGTAAGGACATCTCCTTATGTGCATTGATTATTGCTTCTAGGACTAACTTTCCAGCACTGGACCTGCTTTTAGATCAAAGCAAAATGAACTACTCTTGAAACTGCCACAGTTTACAAGCCAATCACAGCTGTGTAAGAAGGTATATCACATGGAATTAAAGAATAAAGGGTGCTGCAGTGGTGACTGTTTTTGAAGCTGTAAAACCTTGTAAAAGTAGAAGGGCAGGGGTCTGCTTGAAAATGCAGAGCTCTTGAAGGCTAGTCACAAAGACATCAAGTTACTCCTGTACAAGGTATCACATACAACTTGTTTGGTGGTCCTTATTTCTAGGTATCCAAGTAGACCATCATGGGAACTATGCCCTTTTATTCAAAACAAGTAGATAACACTTGGAAAAATATATTTTATAACACAGTATGTACATATGAATCATTTTGAGACAACACTTATGTAAGAATAAATTTTAATTGAGTTTAGATACTGTCTCCCCTTGAAAGCTGGCTCCAAATCGAAAACTATTCTGGTAACATGAATTAAACAATGGCTTGCAAAGGACAGCAGGGCAGCTGAAGGCCACACTGAATGCTGCATTCTGGAAAGCTGGGGACACTGTAGAACTTAATTAGTTTTCTGAAGGCATTTTTTTCAAGTATCATTACCTTTTCAGGAAGTTTGGAGATGATATTTTCATTACCGTGAGACTCATTCTCACCAAAATCATCATCAGTGGCTAATTTCTGGATGGCTAGTTCCTTAAGGCCGTTCACTGGCTCACTGTTGCAACTGAGAGAGCGGCCTGTCTTTTTGCTCTCTTGAACAGCTAAGTCTCTGTATTTGAAAGAAGATGGTTTGCTTTTGCTGACCATAGGGACCTCTTCCAGAAATCCATCATCAAATGGATCCACTTTGTTTCCAGTGTTTTGTGTGGCCCAATCCTTGGGACTAACTACTTCCTTTTTAGGTTGCTCTGTTATCTTTCTGACAGACATTTTGTCCTTGATTACCTCTGCGTGACATTTCCAGGTCTCATTATTTGCTATTATTTTGGGACTGTGTGCATGAGAAGCAGTACCATCAGTAGGCTTTGGTATGCAGTGCTGGCTGAGGACTCTGGTGGCGGTTTGCAGAATGATGTTCCAGTCGCGCAGTATGTCATCTTTGGTTGTAAACTGGGAAGTCACAGTGAAGCGAATGATGAATTTATCATAGACCATTGCTGGAATGAGGAACATCCTACCAGATTTCGTCAATTCGTTTAAGACCTGTTCTGTCAAAGAGTTCGGACCCTGTTTTCGTGCATAAAGAACACAGAAAGAAAAAAGATCATTTTGCCTCATGTTTGAAGCTTGTAAAGAAGTTAGCACCATTGCCAAGACCAGATCCTTCCTTGGGGGGAAGGAATCAGGAAAAGTGCTCCAGGACTTCAACTTAGGTGGGACCCTCACTGTCACACTAGCCACCAGTCTTGTAACAGAATTTCCTTTTGACATCTGACATCATGTCCCTCCCTGCAGTTGCTGTTGGTGTGCAAGAGCGTTATGAGGCCATAAGCTGCTGCATCCTGTATTGTGAAGAGATCAGCAGTGGGCCTGCAGGTCTCAAGCCAGCAGCAGAGCCGGTGCAACTCATTAGGTGGTCACCTAGAGCGCCAACGTTTTAAGGGTGGCCCATTGCCGCATCTCTCCAGGACCTGCAGCGGCGGCAATGACATTTAAACAGCAACACAGGAGGATGGGGGTGTGATTTCAAGATGGCTGCTTGAGTCCAAGCCCTGTTCCGCTTGATGCCAAAATGCAAAGGAAAGCCTGTGCTCTCCGGTCCTATGAACAGTTTTGTGGGGCTATCCGAGGCTGCGATTGAGGGGACATGCTCAGGCTTGACTGTGGTTAGCAAGGAGGAGCTACCGCAGCTTACCGAGCTGGATATCTCGCTGTCTCCTAATGCATGGACGCCGCTACCATGCCTGGGTGCTCCTCCTTTCATCTACTGAGTCTAAGCTTGCTTCATCGGATTTCAACGATGTATTAGGCCCAGTTCAAGGGGACTCATTGGCTCAGGGGTGGGAGGAAGTCTGGCTCAGCTGGGGTTTCCCCAGGAGAAGTGGCTGCGGCAGGAGAACCAATGGCCAGTAACCCTGGCATTGGTAAACAGCCACCTGGAGCTACCCTGTCTGTGTCAACAACCTTGTGTTCTTGGTCTCCTATACGGCCTAAGAAAATTACCCTTGAAACTATTTGTGAAGTCATAACTTACTTATCGGAAGTTGTTTCCAGACAAAATACTAATATTTTCGCCAGAGTACTACAAAATTCTGAGAGTTTGGCTGCATGTAAGTACTGCAGGTAATTTAAAGCAAAAGGTTGAAGATCATGATCGCCAGTTAGCTACAGTTTCTGATACAAATCTAGCTCTGATGAAGGATAATCTCTTTAAGACTCAAACTAGAAACTTTAGAGAAATCTGTTCATGCTGTTAACCTGCGAGTTCTGAATTTCCTAGAACATCTGGAGTCTCTGCATTGGAGATGTTTAAGAAATATCTTTTGGAAGCTTTGTTGGTTCCCTCAGACCTTATACCACCAATAACGAAAGCTTACTATTTACTTTTGGTTAAAAAAGAGCTAATCAGTTCACTATCTGATGCTAACATAGAAGTTATGGGTATCATCTAATACAGCTGACCATGTGGGGTGAAACGTGCTAATGTAATGTGCCTCGGGATTCTCTGCAGCCGTCTGCTTTCCTTTTTCATACACTGTCCCTTGGAGTGTTCAGGTTTGATCCTCCTTCCTGAATAGTATTCACACTATACTGCTTGCTTTATGTGGACTACAAGGTATGCTTTTTAATAGTTTTCTTTGTAATTCTCTTAAGAGTTTCCTTTTTCTGTACAAGTTTTGCCTTGTTTATATTTGTAAAATTTGAAAAGAATAAATTAAAAGTGCTTTGAGCAGCCACTTCCACCGCCTCTGGAAGTGCTTCAGGGGTGCTTCAGGGGTGCTTCAGTCATTCAGTAAGCACTGTATTGCTGTTTTAATGTGATTGGGCCCAATACTGCAGGCATTTACATGATTTACAGAGTTGTAAACTGTGTAAATGCTCCTAAGCGGGATATTCAGCGGCACTAACACAGTGAGTGCCACTGAATACCCCAGAGCAATGCCACTATACACCCCGATGCTAACCACTTAGCAATGGGGTATGTCGGGGTGTTCTGGGGGGCAGTACCCGGGGAAAACTGTGCAGTGGTGATATTCAGCCACTGCCCAGTTATCGCTCAGCAGTGAAAGTTAGACACAGCAAAAGCTGTTCTAACCTTTGCTGCCAAAGCTAACTGGGCAGCGGCTGAATATTACCACTGCACGGTTAGCTTCTGTGCCATGTGCAGCTGTGCAGCAAACCCGGTGGCTGGATATGGCCCTGGATTGAATATCCAGGGTTAAAGTTCATAGGCGCATAACCATCATAACAATATCAGGCCCATTATTACCACTCAAGCCCCAGAGATGGCAGTTGGCAGTGGGGATGGGGTGGTGGGAGTGGGAGTGGGAGCAGCAAGAATGAGGGTTCTCTTAGGGCACCTCCTATCCTTTCACCAACCCTGGTTTGCAGTGTCTATTCCTCTCTCATGCAATGGGGCTTATTTTACTGGTTCTGATTTCCATCTTGCAAACTGAGTGCATAAATCTGTTTACCTTTAAGCGAAAGACAACCAGTCCCAGATGTCTCTTGGCAGGAATTTCAAAGAGGTGATTGCTTCTTACCAAAGATTCTAAGTACTTAGACATTTCAGTACCCTGCAATTAATTAAGTCAAAATGTTATATATTGATTTTTGTCTAATTGCAAAATAATGGAAAAGTTATACAAAAGTAGATACACAGTGATTTTGAAAATGGATCTGCATTTTCAAAGGCATTTACATGGCTTACAGACCTGCAAAGCATGCACATGCCACTCTGTGAGACATTCAGCAGTACTAACACGATTAGTGCTGCTGAATATCCCCAGGCGCCATCACTACATGTCCCGATGCTAAGTGGTTTGCAACGGGGCATTCCTGGGGTGGAGTGAAGGTAGCATCCAACGCTAACTGGGCAGTGGCAATATTGAGGTAACCCTGGCCTAACGTTCGCTGCGTTAACTAATTGGGCAGTGGCTCAATATCACCACTGCCCGGTTAGCCTTGCGGCAATCCAGTGAATCCAGTGCTGGGGCTGGTTATGACGCCAGCATTGAATATGTAGGTTTAACTTTCAGCATTGATGGCTAGCCGCATTAGCAGTGCACTGAATATCCCCCCTCCCTCATATGTGGAATAAGCTTTAAGAGGGCAATTTTCTAAGTCATTCCGACAGAATGCAATGGTTTATCTATGGAAATTGATTATTTGAAAATTTCTCATTCTGTGCAGGTAAAAGTATGCACGTGGGTCCACAAAGTACCTGCTTTCACCAACATAGGAGGGAGGAGTAGCCTAGTGGTTGGGGCAATGTACGTCAGGCCAGAAGGTCAGGGGTTCAAATCCCACTAGAGGACAGCAACCTTGGGCCGGAAGGACTGGGGTTTCTAGTCCCACAGATGCTCCTTGTGGTCTTGGGCAAGCCACTTAACCCTCCATAGCCCATGTTCCCTGTAAGTATTAGTGTATGTGTCTCATATCCCCATGTGTTAAATGTATCCCCCAATTGTGTTGTGACCGCTTTGATTGAAGGATAAGGCGGTATACAAAACTGTCTAAATAAATAAATAAACATTAACAAAAGGTGCTCCCAGGGGCAGATTAGGGTGGGGATTGCAACATGTGTATGTTTGTTTTTGCAAAGAGTGCATAACCCAGAAACTGGAGTGAGTGTTCATGAAAAATGGAGTATCACTGAGCACAAACCACACAGTAAATGTGTCTCTGCTTTAGGGTTAAATCTAGTGAGGTATCTATTGCAAGGAGAAACTACCAGTTCCAGCCAGTAGATGGCAGTCTTTGCATATGAAAAAAAGTGTGATATTAAGAGCGAGCTACTGAGCAAGGACTAGTAAACCCAGGGGCCTGCAGTGCGGGGTATTCAGAGACCCATGAGAAAATAGTCCGCTATGACTTTTCCTGAGGCTGAAAGGTGAAGGCAGGAGGATTTTTCCTGTGGTACAGACTATGCTGGATATTAACTCGTTGGGCATATCTTCTCAATCAGTTGGAGAGGAGGAAGAGAGAAACATACCAGAAGGTTTGGCAGATCAGGAAAAGCTGCTATCTGTAAATGGTCATCAGACGTTGTGAGTATCACTACCCCAGGATCACCATCAGAATAAGAGGTATCTGAATGAGGATAGTAATACTTCCCCCATACTCATTAGATCCCTTGGCCTCCCACTGAACATCATAAAACAATTGGCAACCCAGGGAAGTATGCCTCTCCAGACTAATCAAAGGCTAAAAGGAAGACATATGAAGTGGTGTGTTTGCTGACACTGTAAAAACATCTTATTTTCTGCTTGTAAGTTGGACAAGTCAAGAATCTGGAACTGGAACTACATATACCATGTTCTGAGTTTGACTGAAGTGATTAAGAGCTATTTGGTATCACTGGGAGGCCTGGCAGAGTATTCTTCCCCCTCAGGGAGAATCCTGCATGAGAGATTCACAGGCCAACATTCAAACCCTGTGGCAAGCATTGGGGGGGGGGGGGGGGGGGGTTTAACCTTTTTCCTGGCACTACCACAAAAACGCTATTAATTTCTTAACAGTGTTCTTTTTCTTACTACATGTAATGACTGCAAGACGTAAGTATAGTGTCAATAGATTCAGAGTCTGTCTTTGTAGTTTTTTATCTATGTTCCTATACAGGAACATTGCCAAGAAATTGTACGTTCAACCCATGCAAGAGAACATCCTACTAGAACGCAAAAATAACAGATAAATCAAGCAGATATTAGTGACTAATGCTACAGTATGCATGTCTGTCACTTGTGGTAGTCCACAAAGCAAGTTTTGCCCTTATCGGAGTGAAGCCGGACCTTGCAGACCCTGCACATGACTGTAGTGTTCTTCGAACACATGCGACAGCGTCCCTGCATGCAGCTGATGCGTTCATGAAGTAACTCCTGTGTCTGCCGGACATCTTTTGGCAAGTTGGCTACGTGATTTGATCTGATTGAATGTTCCTGAATGGCAGTGCCCTTCAAGAGACACAAGGTGATGTCACGTCTGAATGTCAGATGATCCATGTCACTTCCATGAAGGTGACAGTGTATTTTCCAAGCAGCCACGACAGATACGTTGAGGATGTTTGTGAATAGTGGCCACCACCATTTCTTTCCACGCACAGATGGCCTGTAGCTTGCTAAGAGCCTGTCCATGAGATCCACTCCACCCATTCCTTCATTATAGCGTTTCACCACAAAGGGTTGAGACACAGCAACATCTGATGTACCCTTGACTCGGCGACGTGCGGTTTGAAGTGGGTCATGTGTGAGATTTTTGCTGGCAATGCAGACAACAGAATTGTCATGCCACTTTTCTACATAGACTGACCCATCACATCAGTAATCATAGTCTCCTCGTTGGCCACTCTTCTTCATCTCCTTTGTACTTCGAAGTTCTTTGTGTGCTCCGCCAGTTCTCAGTTCCCGAATGGTTCCTGTAGCTGCAACATTTCTCTCTGCGAGTGACTTGATCAGTGCTTCACTTCTAAAAAAAATTATCTAAGAACAGGTGGTGACGAATTACATCTGAATGCTTTTCAATAACATCAACCATATGGTTTATGACTCTGGAGCCCAGAGGTGCCATCGAATGCGTAGAACTTTCTCGTCCGGTGTACAGCTTAATGTTGTAAGGGTAGCCGTCGATGCCACACATACACCACCACTTAAAACCAAATCTAATTGGTTTTCCTCTTATAAACATTTTCATGCTGTGGCAGCCAAAGTACGGAGTCATAGACTCGTCAATACTCAATTCATCGTGGAAAAACCCAAACTGCACCAAATTCGCGTTGACGGCAGTAATACATGGAGTAACCTTAGCCGTCTTGTCGCCTGTTTTGAGTTCAGCATTGTCAGCCAAGTGAAAGTATTTTTTGATGGTCTGATACCTCTTGCTGCTCATGGCCTCACGGAAAATAGGCACACCTAGATCTTGCTGACTGCTCCAGTAGTCTGACTCCTGTGGCAGGACGTGATAGCCAAACAACAGCAGGATTCCCAGAAAGCAACAAATTTCATCCACTGTGACTTGAAACTGACTGTCGTTCTTATCTCGGTTAGAGTAAAGGTTGCTTTGTGTTACAATTTCCATCAGCATTTTGTCATCGAATATAAGGCTCCATATGGAAAACGGAGAAAGCGACAACAGAACAGGAAAACAGTCAGGTAAATGACTTGGCACAAGCGATGAAATTACCTTAGTGAACTTTGTTCACTTTTTCCACTGAATTGCCTGTTTCTGCTTCAGATTCTTATACTTTTATGCTGGAGCGCTGCTTTCATCTTCACTACTAACACTCTCATCTTCGTCTGTCACCTCTGCTATCACTTCCAGTTGGCCAGCAGTTTCTAAGGGGTCATCATTGTTCAAATTGTCAAGAACATCTTCGACATCACTGTCAGCTGCAGAATCACCTGCAGACAGCGGCAACACAATGATGGTTGTTGGACGAGTTAAACGTTCCACAGTTGACATAGCATCTTGGACTGTAACTGCCTGATGAATTTTGCTACGTCTGGTGCCATAGAAGCTTCTTTTATCCATTGTTTATCAAAACTGAAGGAATTATCTGAAAACAATGCGCATTGGCAATTATTAGTGGACTTTTGGATAATCCTGGCAGTGTTCCTATATAGGAACATGAGACATATACATAAAATTTACCCCATCACAAATCAAATAAAATGTGTGTGCACCTGTGCAACACAGCCAGGCATACCTCGTACACAATGATCAGAGTCAAAATGTAAAACAACCAAGTATCTCAAAATTATAACTGCTAAATTTGACTTACCCTCAAATTGTAAAAAATGTGAAACTTTAAGTGAAATTAAAACTGTTGTGCAACTGAGACCATTTAATGTTTGCATCGCTGTTAAATATGACGTCACCACTTGTTCACATTCTGCAAAGAATATTTGTGTTCGAAAATCGCGTACATAAAAAATAGGTAACGCTTGTCATTTTCCCATACAGGAACATTGCCGGGAAAAAGGCTGTAGCTTTTAAAAATAACACATATATTCAGCACCACTAAATAGGTTCTAGCACTGAATATATATGCAGATATTCAGCTGCTCTGTGTTATATCGGTGTTTTAATATTTGCTGGCCTAAATGAAACTGCTTAGCTATACATGTAGAGGGAAATTTTATAACCCAGAATGCATCTATCTTGTGCCTACTGTTCTTTATCAAATAGGTCCAAAAACCTACATTTAATCTAGGCCTGCACCTACATTTTTAAAGAATGCATGTAAGTTCCGGTATTTTATAACTTTTTGTATGTAGATTTTGTTCTGCCGCTGTACATGCCCACCCTGAAAGTATGTACCATCAGCCTGACATGTGTACTTACAAAGTAGCAACTGGCTAAAAGTACATGCACATAGGTCATTAAAAATACATGACTTATGTCGTCAATGGCGTGTAACTTTATGCGGCTCCTTATAAAATTGCCTCCTTATTGGTTGAATATTGCTGCTCTGCGTATAGTTAGGCAGAATGACCCCACTCCCTTGGAACTATCTAGACAGTGACGGAATGTTTAGAGGGAGGTTTTGGTGACATTATCCATCTAGGGCCACTGAACGTATCAGTCCCCCTGAATAATGAGCCAACAGTGTTTTGCATGGCTGTGCAGCCAGGGGGCTACACTTTGGTTATAAACAAGCAGCTGCTTTGGCAATGATCAAAGTGAAAGTCCATGAGTAAAAGTAGATTTTGATGCTAAGTAGAGAGTAGGAAAATTACTGTTCGAGTAGTCTATTAATTATCTTACCGTTGTTGAATTACAGGCATTCAGTCCATTAAATAGAATGTTACATAATTGCTCAAAAGCATTTCTAAATCTTGTTCCTTATTAATAATATATATTTAATAATTTATGTCACACAGTAGCTCACATAAATTATATCATAATTTGTTTCTTGGTGTTTTCATAGGGCACCACTGATGCACATATTTCTATTAAATGAATGCCCAGTGGTTACAATAGGGCATGACCCAAAAAGTCTACAATAGGTATCTAAGTATAGAGAGATGAATGGGGGCCCTTGACTTTATAGGTTGCACGCTGACCTACTATTGTGTCACTGAAACTATAGCATCCAGCTGGCAGGAGAAAAGCAACGCTTTATACCATATCAGCCACCTCTATGGGTCAGCTTCACCCTGGACGTTTGATTGCACAGGATCTCTGCTGATGTTGCACATTCAACCCACAGAGTGAAGCCAGCCATTGGAGAAGAAAAAGGCAGAATAATGCTCCACTTTCATCCTGTGGTCGGAAGAGCAGCGATGAGAAAAAATGATAGGGGAGGGATGAGAGATAGAATCATACAGGCAGGATAAGTGAGAAAAACATTATAGGGGGAGGGGGCTGAGAGAAAGAATGGTAGTGGTAAAATTCAGATTTACAAGTCAAAAGGTGGTTCCTTTCAAATTCTGTTTCCAGGCTCTTGTGAGTGCCTCCATAGGCCTACGGATCCTAGACCTGTAGTATAATTTAAGTTGTAAAGTGCCACCTGTAGCTGAGTCCAAAAGAAGATAGCACACACACTTGCAAGTGTCAAAGCAACCAGGTATGGAGCAAGGCACCTCAGAAGACAATAGGAAGTCACAATAGCTTGCGATTCGGCAACAGCCTTAGTCAGGGGTGTAGGGACCCTTTAACAGATAAAGGGAAATTTTACTTACCGTTAATTTCCTTTACTGAAATCCTGCTAGACCAGTCCAGACTACCTAATTATTTCCCTCTGATAGCAGATGATGGAGACAGAGAACCAATCATAAGCTTTGGCTACACTCCTTCTTTGGTTGTAACCCTACCACCCCTAGAGGTCCACTTCAGTTTGCCACTGTCAAAGCATAAAATAACTCAAACCAGACTCAGCAAGGCACTAAACACCCGAACGTTGTCATAGAAAGTTTTATGGCCCCTCAGGCCGAATCTGATATCGGGAACTATGTATAGGAACATACGTACAGAGGAACTATGTATAAGGCAGAGACCAAGCTCGCTAATGAAAAGGTAATGTCTGACCATTGTAGATACAAGCAAGCATTGGCTCGGATGTCTGATCACAGAGAACAAGGGGTGGGTCCTGGACTGGTCTAGCAGTCCAGACTAGCAGGATGTACCAGAGCTACTCCACTACCAGGCGGGAAGAAACAGCCACGGCCAACACGGTGGCTCCAAAACACACTGTTTCCCGCACTTGGAGATCCAAATGGTAATGCCTGGCAAAGATAGAGTAAGATGACCAGGTCACTGTCTGGCAAATATTCAGCGGCGTTATATGTGACTGCTGCACCCATGAAGCCACGTGTGCCCTCGTGGAATGAGCTTGCAGCCCCTCAGGCACCAGCTTACCATGGAGAATATAGGCTGACTCAATGGCCCATTTAATCCACTGCACAATTGTGGCCTTCAATGCAGCCTGCCACTTACAGGCTCCAGATGTCAAGACAAAAAGCTGGTCAGAAAGACGAAAAGGATTAGTCACCTTCAGATACCGCCGCAATGTTTTGCAGACATCAAGGAGATGGAGGCTTGACTTGCATCCCAAGTGTTGTTCTTCTGAAAAAGATGGAAGAGAAACCATCTGGTTCACATGAAAGTCTGAGATGATTTTGGGCAAACAGGATGGAACCGTTCAGAAGGAGACCCCCTCGGCTGAGAAGGTCATGAACAGGTCACAACAAGATAAGGCTTGGCGTTCAGATAGCCGCAGAGCCGACATGATCGCCATCAGAAAGGCTGCCTTGCGCGTAAGATCCATCAGGGTGGACGCCCAGAAGGGTTGGAAAGGCGGGCTCCCTAGTGCCTGGTAGATGATGGACAGGATGCACTGCGGCACCACAGGCCAATGTGGGGGCCACAGAGTATGGCCTCCCCAAATGAAGCAACCCACATCGGCATGCGAGGCAAGGGAATGCCCCCTGACTGGACCGTGAAAGCAGGCCAGGGCCGCTATTTGCACTTTTGGCATATTGAGAGAGAGAACTCCCTCAAAGCCAATTTGTAGAAAGGAAAGCACATGCAGCACTTTCTTCTGCCACGGGGAGACTGAGTGCTGATGATACCACTCAAGAGCCAGGCCATAAGAGAGTAGGGAGCGGGATCATCCAGAAGGGCCAGTCCCTGCGCAGGAGGCACCTGCACGAGCCAAGGGCCATAGGCATGGATTTGTTCAGCCAAACCAGGTTGGCATGGCACGGGCGATGGGACCAATCCGGAGCCACCAGGATCAGCTGCCCTGAATGCGACTGTATGCGCCACAGAACACAACTGATCATCGCCCATGGCGGAAAGACATACAGGAGCTGGGAGGAAGGCCACTCCAGCACCAGAGCATCGAGTCCCTGCAAGTTCAGTTCCTTCCGCCGACTGAAGAATCACTGCACCTTGGCATTGGCAGACATCACCATGAGGTCCAGGGATGGGCGGCCCCATCGCTACAAAATACGGTCAAATGCCCAAGGCACCAGCTCCCACTTGACGGGGGTCCAAGGCATTATGACTGAGGAAGTCCACTTGTACATTGTCCACTCCTGCAATGTGTTGCGCCGACAGAGCTTGCAAGTGACATTCCACCGATGGGAAGAAGAGGGCTATTTCCCGGGCCACCCCAAGACATTTGATGCCCCCTTGCCTGTTGAGATAGGCTATCGTTGTGGCATTGTCGGATAAGACCTAGACCGCCCAAGCCCAAAGGAGAGGAAAGAAATGCTGTAGCACCAGCCATACTACACGGGCTTCCAGTGGTTGATGATCCAGGTTGCTTCGACTGGAGACCAGATGTCCTCTACCAACCATCTGAGGCAGTGCACACTCCAGCCGATGAGGCTGGCATCAGTCATGAGGATTGCCAGTGGGGAATTTCCAGAGGAGTTCCCTTCATCAAGTTGTCGCTGGAGAGCCACCACTGTAGGGAGCATCGGACAGACAGTGGAAGGGGAAGCAGCACCTGTAATTCTGCAGCACTGTAGACAATTGGGACAGGAGGGATCACTGCAGAGGATGCATGTGGGCACATGCCCATGGAACCACCTCTAAAGTGGCCACCATGGAGCCGAGCACCTGCAGGTAGTCCCACGTTGTGGGCGTTCACATTTGTTGGAAGACTTGACTCTATCTGCAAAGCTTCTGAGCTCGTTCCACCATGAGGAATACGTGGCCCCACTGCATGTCGAATCAGACCTCATGAAAGTTGAGTGACTGTGTCAGGAGCAGAGCGCTCTTGCCTTGATTCATTACCCATCCAAGACATTCCAGAAAACTCACTACCTGCCATACCGCTGAGAGTGCCTCATGGAAGGAATTGGCTCCTATCAGCCAATCATCCAAGTAGGGGTGAACTCAAATGCCCTGACGATGCAGCGCCGCCACTGCCACTACCATGACCTTGGAAAAGATGTGGAGAGCCATGGCAAGGCCGAAGGGCAGAGCACAGAACTGATAGTGTTGACCCAACACGACAAAACGTAGAAACGTCTGATGATCGCGGTAGATTGGGATGTGCAGATATGCCTTCTTGAGGTCCAGGGAGGAGAGAAACTCTCCTGGTCGCACTGCCTGTATGACCAACCTCAGCGTTTCTGTATGGAACCAGGGAATGCAAAGGGATCAATTGACACCCTTGAGGTCTAGAATAGACAGAAAGGACCTGTCCTTTTTGGGCACCACGAAATAGATGGAGTATCGGCCCAGCCCCTCTCAGCCGTCGGGACTGGACAAATGGACCCCAGTTAAAGGAGCACTGGAGAGTCTCTCATACTGCAACCTGCTTGGTGGAGGGACCGGAAGGGGAAACAAGGATGGCTTTGGCACAATCGAGGGCGTAACTGCAGGTTACCCAATAGAGCACCCAACTGTTGAACCTGATTTGGGCCCATTCATGGGAGAAAAGGCACAATCGTTCCTATAAACTTGTTTGAGGAGATGTTCTCCTGTGAGTAACGAAACCCTTGAAAGGACTGAGACTGAGACTTGGAGCTTTGCCTGGGTGCCGAGGAAAAACTCTTTCCTGGCCTGTATCGGCAAGAATCCCGAAACCTGGCCCATCCTGAGGCTTCAGATGAGGCAGCCCCACTGGACTCATGGTCTATCCTCTAGGAGATGTTGAGGTTTAAAGTCCCCCAAATCCTTTACCAGCTTTTCCAAATCCTCCCCGAACAAGAGACGACCCTTGAAAGGGAGTCTAGCGAGGCAAGCCTTAGAGATGGGATCCACATTCCAATGGCAGAGCCAGAGCCAAGCCAGGCAAAGAAGATCAAAGATGGCGTCTGCCAAAAAGGCGGTGATCAGACATGCCAGGGAGGGATCCTCTGGAAGCGACTGGATCCAATTCAACAAAGCCCATGTTGCAGGCCTCCACACATGAACGTCTGCAAGGCAAAGGATGAAGAGGCGAAGGCCGTCTTCAAGAAACCTTCCACTTTACAGTCAAATGGATCCTTTAGGGCCATGCCGTCTTCCACCAGAATAGTCGTGTGCTTCCTGACTGATGTCACAAGAGCATCCATCTTAGGAAGCTGCAGCCACCTGTTGACTTCCATGGGGGACAAGGCATAGATTCGACCAAGATGGCAAGCTGAGCATAAGGAAGCATCTGGGGAGTCCCACTCCATGGATGCCATTTGCTGCAGCTCTGCAGGAAAAGGAAAAGCCTTTGAGGGCTTGTGAATACTCACTATGATGGGGTCTGGCTGAGAAGTGTTCAGAGCCGAAGGAGCCGTGGTCGGAGGGTCAGTAAGATGTAGAGATTCCACAGTCTGTGCGATTAAGGCTACAAGCTCATCCTTCCTGAACAAGCGCACATCCTGACCTTCGTCCTGGTCATCTCGGTTGCCTTCTGGCATAGATAACACACCCTCTTTGCGTTTGGATGTGCTGCTAACACTGTGAGACCCTGACAGGTTGTCGCGCCCCTCCTCAGGCACAGATCAATCCCCCATATAGGGCAACCTTCCCTGTGGATCTGGATCAGGCCTGGCACGCTTTCTGGCCTGTGCATTATGCTCGACTGATGGTGATGGGCCCTTCCTGGGGATGCTGGGGACCCCTGACTGCCATACGTTCCAGGCTTGTATAAAAAGACTCATAAACTGAGCATCCCCATCCAACTGCATGTGGGGAGAGACTGAGAAACCGGCAACCCTTGTTCAGGGAAGAGGACATGCAGGGTCATGTCTGGCATGCAGGCTCCAACACCTGGCAGAGGATTTAAGGGAGAGATGACCTCCTCCCTAGCTAAAGCAGACTACTCCCGCATCAATTCATTGATTCCGGCCCCAGAAGTCCCTTGATCGGCTGCACAGGAGGTGCAGATCTGATCTTTGACATGACGCCACTTAAGACCGCAGCCGAGGCAGCAGGGCTCTGAGGACATGCTGAGTCAAGATGCATGGCCTGCTCTAAAATGGTGCTGCACGGAGACCGAGCAAAATGGCACCGCTCCTCCGCTGTGCAAGATTTTGGCGGGAAACCGCAATTGTGGCAAAAGGAGCTGCACTCAGAAGGAATGTACTTGCCTGAAACTGAAACTGCGATGCCAAAGACAGAAGCGCTGAAGATTCTAACTGCGATGCCAAGACAGGGGCGCTGAAGGCTGGATTTGACAACGATGCTCCCTCGTGGTGCGCAGGCCCGCGGCCTATGCCCAATACCTCCCCTCAGTACCACCGGAATGAAGGGAGGGGGAGGGGGCGAGAATACAAGATAACGTTGTCGGCTGCACAGAGTGACTCCTACTGTAGAGGAGAGCTGGTATCCAGAGAAGAGAAGGGAGAATGGAATCAACTCACTGTGAAGCTGGGTCCGAAGATCAGTGCCTTGAACAAATTTCTTCTTGCTGTGACTAACTGGGTTTTTTTTGTTTGTTTTTTTAATTAGCTCTAAAATAAAAAGGGTTGTTGACAAATAGTGCTGAGCTGAGGGTTGGAAAAACGTGCTTTGCAGTACCAAACCGCTCCTCTTGAGCCGGGGTGCTCCCCCATTCCCTCTGAGGTGCTTCACTGATCCTCTTGATCAGGAGCACAGAAACCTCAGGAAGCCCATGGGTAACTCCAGGGAGACACTTCTTGTGCACCCTGGAGACATCCACCCAGTAAATAGGTTAACAGCTGACAATGACATGATCCTGTCCCAGGAACTATCAGCAGCTAAGGAATTTTGACATCCATCAACTGCTGGAGAAAGAGAAAAACTGAAGCGGACCCCTAGGGGTGGTAGGGGTACAACCAAAGATGTAGCCAAAACGTCTGATTGGTTCTCTGTCTCCATCATCTGCTATCAGAGGGAAATAACCCACTAGTCTGGACTGGTCTAGCAGGATGAGTTGGAAATATAAGTTTAAAACATAAAGACTGGATGAATTGTATATCAGTGTAAAATATACAATCATTAAAATAATACAGTAATATAAAAGTAATACAAATCAATAAAAGAACATTAAAACAAAAGAATAATAATACTTCAAGAAAGAAATACATGGATAAGGAACTAAATAAAAAACCGGCATAAGTTAAATGTAAATAATAAAAACAGTGCTTATAACCCTTTTATTTTATTTTTGTCTGTTAAAGGGTACCCTACACCCCTGTCGAAGGCTGTTGCTGAAGCATGGTCCGTGAAGAGTGGACCTACAGATGTAATAAAAGCTATTGCGACTTCCTATTGTCTTCTGTGGTGTACATCGCCTCGCTACACCTGTAGCTGAGATAGCCCTGCACATCTCTGTTTCAGACAGGCAAGGCAGCCTGGACAGCTGCAGTGGATGACTTTTCTCCTGATTCTTCTACTATTGTTTGCTTTGCTTTAATTCTAATTTTTTTGTTTCAGAGAAGGCAGTCCTACCTTCTCTTGCTTGAGGTAGGATGGTGGGGCTCTCAGGACTGCAAACACTCATTGGCTTCCCTACGCCTAGGAAAGAGGTGCTGGAATCAAGGACCAGTATCAGCCTGCAGTTTGGGGAAAAGGGTGAGGTGGGAGGTGCAAGAGGGTATGTAAAGGGGGCAGCTAGGTCCAGGAGAGATGGAAGCATTAAATTTTGAACCTGTCCAGGTTTGTAAAATTCCTTACATCGGCCCTGCTGTCAGTGGTCCTTGCAGTACTTGAAATCAGGCCTAAGGAATCAGTCTGTACCAGAGAGGGAACTCTCTTGTGTATTCTAACCGTTTTACCAAATTTGCATTGGATAGAGCCAAACCACAATTTTTAGAAAAGCATCCAAGTGGACAATAATGTTTCTGACATACACGTCTGATGTGTGCCTGCAGCTTTTTCACCCCAAAGGACCGAATCACGAACCAAAGCTTCAGTGAGCGAAATCTGCGGCTCAGTGGAATTTGCCAGTGCTGAAAAAAAGGGCATAAAAATATCAGTAATAAGAAGTACATGGGAACATGCAGTCAGGACTGATACTGGAAACAGCCAGCTGGGATGGTGCAGCTAATCTGCTGTTCAGAATGGTTGCAGAGGACATACCCCCACCTCTTGTGCTGACAGCAGCATGGCTTTCTAGGTGGGCACCCATCTTGCCCACCCCTTGCAATGGCTCGGAGGGTAGCATATAAGCTCTGCAAACAGAAACAATTTTGCTCCCCACAGGGCAGAAAATCATTTAAACAGTTTTGGCAAAACCTACTGTAAGAATGTGGAATATTCCGCAAATTTCAAAACAATTGTTTAAGATTTTTTTTATTTCATGTAAGGTAACTGTGGGATAACACAAAATAATAAGAATTCCAAAGTTAGGGATATGCATGTCACTCAGTGGCATGTATTTTCATGCAGAGGGACCTTTTTTTGATTTCCAGGCAAGAATTCTGTTCCCATGGCCACCTGGGACTGGAAATTCGACATAGGCGCTTTTCACGGTCCCCGTGGGAAGGGATCACTGTACCATCCCTCAGCAGTGGAATACAATAGCCAGATTCAGTGATCAGAATGTGTGTTCACTTTCCAGTTTGGAAATGTTATTTGTGGAAAGAGCACACACTAAGGGATCCTTTTACTAAACTATTGCAATACTTACTGAAGGGTATATAGTGCATACTAACACCTGCAGTAACCACTACCACATGCTAAGAGCAGCCAGCCTGGTAAAGTCTGAACTGCTCTTAGGGCTCCAGGGTGGGATTGGGGCAGAAAGTGGGTATGCCGGCTGGCGGCTGCACTTAACACCACCTCAAGAGGTCACTATGTGCAGTTGCACCATCAGCATCACAGCCATTTTGAGTCAGTGCCCCTCTTCTCCTTCAAATCCCATCCTCCACCAATCAGAGCCCTAGCCCCCTGTCTGACTCAAGTATCCCTCTTTCAGAATCACCCCTGCCCCTAACATCAACCCAACATGAAAAGCCTTCTCTAAGACCCATCTCCCCAAATCAAGCCTCCCAAAGAGGCTTCCAACCCTCACTGATGCTATCGTTAGAGGTTAGCAGAGTCATTTTGAGAGTTGTCAAAGCCACTTCTGTCCAACTGAGAATTGAGACTACTAAGAAGCCCCAGAGTAAGATCTGGGAGAGCTGGGTGGGGTGGGAGGGGAGTCCAGATTGGAAGCATGTTGGGGGGCCTGATTGGGGGTGGGGAGGGGAGTCTTCGGGGAAGGCTTCACATGTTGGGTTGCTGTCTGGGACGGGGTGGATCTGAAGGGGGGGAGATGTCTGAGCCATGGGGGGGGGATCAGTGGTGGTAGGACAGACAATTGGGGGGTTTGTGGCTAGGGAGGAGGCCAATGCAGCCTCAAGATGAAATTTTACTTACCGTTAACTTCCTTTCCTGGAATCCTGCTAGACCAGTTCAGACTAGCAGGTTGTTTCCCCCTGACATCAGAAGATGGAGACAGAGAACCAATCAGAAGCTTTGGCTACTCCTCCTCTTTGGTTGTAACCCATCACTCCTAGGGGTCAGCTTCACTTTGCCATTGTCAAAGCATAAAGTCTTTCAAACCTGAACAGCAGAACTACTAACTGCCAGAACTGACGGTACAGGAATTTATACAGAAACCTGCGCACAGAACTATGTACAAGGCAGAGACCAAGCCCGCTGAAGACACAAGGATGGGATCTGACCGTCATAAACACATGCGAGCGTTGGCCCAGTGAATCCAAAACTGCGGGCGAGTCCTGGACTGGTCTAGCAGGATTCCAGGAAAGGAAATTAATGGTAAGTAAAATTTCACCTTCCAACTCATCCTGCTAGACCTGTCCAGACTAGCGGGAAGTACCAGAGCTACTACATACTAGGGCGGGAAGAAACAGCCGCAGCCAACACAATAGCCACAAAGCATGCTGCTTCCCAGGCTTGGAGATCTAAGCGATAATGCCGGGCAAAGGTAGAGTTAGATGACTAAGTCGCTGCCCGGAAAATATCGAGCAGGGCGACCTGCGATCGCTCTGCCATGAGGCCGCTTGAGCCCTTGTAGAATGAGCCCGTAACCCCACAGGCATGGGCTTGTCATGGAGAATATAAGATGACTCAATAGTCTGTTTAATCCATTGCTCAATGGTGGACTTCGATGCAGCCTGCCCCTTACAGGCTCCAGTCGTCAAGACAAAGAGCCAGTCTGAGAGACGGAAAGGGTTCGTCACCTTCAGACAGAGTTACACAATTTGACCTACATCAAGAAGACGGAGGTTCGAATTGCGCTCCAAGCACGCCTTCTCTGAAAAAGAAGAGAGAGACACTGTCTGGTTAAAGTGAAAGTCAGAGATGACTTTGAGCAAGAAGGACAGGATTGTCTGCAAGAAAACTCCCTCTGCTAAGAAGGACAAGAACAGGTCTCGGCATGATAGAGCTTAGAGTTCCAACAGTCACTGAGCCAATATAATCACTACTAAGAAGGCTGTCTTGAGTGTCAGATCTAGCAGGGTGGCCGCCCACAGGGGTTCGAAGGGCAGCCGCCTGAGTGCCCTAAGAACGATGGATAAGTCCCACAACAGTAACACAGGCCAACAGGGAGGTCTTAATGCACAGACTCCCCAAAGAAAGTGAGCCACATCTGTATGCAAGGCAAGGGAACGCCCCTTGAGTGGCCCGCAAAAAACAGGTCAAGGCTGCCACTTGCATCTTCAGCATGTTGAGGGCAAGTCCACTCTCAAACCCTGTCTGTATAAAAGACAGAATGTGCGGCAATTATGCCCACCATGGGGAGAATAAGCACTGTTGACACCATCACTTGAAATAGCGCCAACTCGGATATACACCTTCCGGGCTTTGAGCAGAGTGGCTACCACAGTCTCATGGTATCCCTTGTGGATCAGTTGCCGCCACTCAAGAGCCAAGCCGAAAGCGAGTAGTGAGCAGGGTTGTCCATGAGAATCGGCCCCTGCCATAGGAGGCCCCTGCGGGAGCCTAGGCATGAACCTGTTCAGCCTCACCAGGTCAGCATATCATGGGCAATGGGCCCAATCCAGAGCTACCAGAACTACCTGTCCCTGATGCAACTCTATGCGCCTCAGTATTTGACCGATCATTGCCGATGAAGGAAAGACATACAGGAGCTGGGCAAGGGGCCACTCCTGCAACAGAGCGCCAATGCCCCCCGAGTTTGGTTTCGTCCGTTGGCTGAAGAAGGTTGCTGCCTTGGTGTTGGAGGATGTCACCATCAGATCTAGGGACAGGCAATCCCACCTCTGTACAATGCGCTTGAAGGACCAAGACATCAATTCCCACTCGTCAGAATCCAAGACATGCCGACCAAGGAAGTCTGCCTGCACATTGTCCACTCCCATGATATATTGTTACCTTGTATATATTGTTAATTGTACCTGACAATGCTCTCCCCCACCCTACCTTTGCTCACTCCTCCCGCCTCCCCCTAACATAGCCTTCTCCACCTCCTCTGTATATAGCACATTGTATATAGCCCACCCTGTATATATTGCATCTGATAATCAAGCTACACATTTATTACACCTACACACGCACTACGATACAAACACAGCATGCTGACACCTCTGCACTTTGTTCTTTGATTCGTTTGAAGTGAAAACCGCTTTGATTTTAGGATAAAGCGGGATATAAATCCTTTTAAATAAATACAAATCAAATAAATATTGAGCTGACAGAGCTTGTAAGTGACACGCCACCCACAGGAAGAGAAGGGCCATTTCCCAGGCCACTCCTGGGCATTTGGTGCCCCTCTGCCTTTTCAGATAGCCATCGTCATGGCATTGTCAGACAAACCCCGGACTGCGCAAGTGCAAAGGGGTGGAAGGAAATGCTGTAGTGCCAGATGTACTGCTTGGGCTTCTAGGTGGTTGATTATCCAATTTGCTTCAACAGGAGTCCAGGTGCCCTGCGGAGAAAGGCCTTAGCAGTGCACGTCCCAGCCGACCAGGCTTGCATCGGTCATGGGGGCGATCCATAGGGGAATGTCCAGGGGAGTTCCCTTCCTCAAGTTGTCGAGGGCGAGCCACCATCGTAGCGAACAGCAGATGGACAGCGGGAGAGGTAGTGGTACACTGTAATCCTGCACCACTGGGGACTATTGGAATAGGAGGGACTGTTGCAGAGGCCACATGTGTGCGCATGCCCAGGGAACCACTTCCAAGGTGGCTGCCATGGAATTGAGCACCTACAGGTAGTCCTGTCCTGCTGGAGATCTCATCCACTGAAAGGACTGAATCTGTTTGCCTAGCTTCCGGGCCCTCTCCTCCATCAGTCCTTCCATGTGTCAAAGTGGGTCCCAGGGAAGTCGAGCAATTCTGATGGGAGCAGAGTACTTTTTGCTCAATTTACTACCCATCCAAGCTGTTCCAGAAAAGTCACTACTTGTTGTAGCATCAAGAGTGTCTCGCAGAAGGAATCGGCCATATCAGCCAGTCATCCAAGTAGGGATGAACTCGAATGCCCTGATGCCATAGTACCGCCGCTGCCACCACCATGACCCTTGTAAAAGGTGCAGGGAGCTGTGGCCAGACCGAAGGGCAATGCGCAGAACTGATAGTGCTGACCCAAAACAGCAAACCGTAGAAATCTCTGAGGATCGTGATATATGGAAATGTGCAGCTTGACCGGGAGGGTCCAGGGATGTGAGAAACTCTCTGGGTCATACTGCTTGTATGACTGACTTCAGCGTTTCCAGCCAAAAACGGGGAACATAGAGACAGCAGTTGAAGCCCTTGAGGTCCAGGATGGGACGAAACGTTCCGTCCTTTTTCGGAATGACAAAGTAGATGAAGTACCGGCCCAAACCCTACTCAGCCGCTGGAACTGAACAAATCGCTCTTAGCTGGAGTAGGCGCCGCAGAGTCTAGCATACCACATGCTGTGTTGTGACTGAACCACAAGGAAGGCATCCTGGATGGGCTTGGCGCAGTCAAGGGCGTACCTGTGGGTTTCCACCTGGAGCACCCAACCGTCCGATGTGATCTGGGCCCATTCACAGGCGAAAAGGCGCAAGCGCCCCCTTATTTGCAGCACCTCGGAACAGGCCCGAAGTCAATCAGCGTGAGGAGCGCCCTGCTCCGGTGAACTTAGAAGAGGAGGATAAATAATCCTGTGAGCTGCAAAACCCCCAAAAGGACTGAGATTGGGCCTTTGAGACATGTCAGGGCGTGGAGGAAAAGGACTTTCCAGGTCTGTATTGGTGAGAATCCCAAAAACGGGATAGGCCAGAGGGTGCTGCTGAGGAGGAGCAACCGGACTTGTGGAATGAAATTTTGGGTCTGTCTTCTGGTAGCCATTGAGGTTTGACTTCTCCCAAATTCTTTACCAGCTTTTCCAAATCCTCACCGAACAATAGACAGCCCTTGAAAGGACTCTAGTGTGAGTCGAGACTTAGACACAGGGTCCATATTCCAATGGCAAAGCCAGAACCAACGACGCACCACGGTCACTGTGGCCACAGACTGAGCTGCAAGGCGCAGGAGATTGTAGAGGGTGTCTGCCAAGAAGGCGGTGGTCAATTCCAGCTGTACTAGTGAGGGATCCACCGGCAGCAACTGGGTCCATCGTAACAAGGCGCACGTCACCAGGCCCCCTCACATGGATGCCTACAAGGCAAGGGATGAAGAGGTGAAGGCCATTTTCAAAAGACCTTCCACCTTGTGGTAAAGCTGATCCTTCAGTCCCGTGCCACCCTCTACCAGGATAGTCGAATGCTTCATGACTGATGTCACAAGATCATCCACCTTAGGAAACCAAAACTACTTGTCGATATCTGATAGGGTCCAGACATATATACGGCCAAGCCAGCAAGCAGAGCTTAGGGAGGCATCTGGGGAGTCCCACTCCATGGACACCATTTGCTGGAGCTCCGTAGGAAATGGAAAGGCCCTTGAGGGTTTGCAAATATCCACCATAATGGGGTTCGACTGGGAATTGTTCGGGACCAGAATAGGCGTGACTGGTGATTCAGCAAGATGCAGGGATACCACTATTTGTGAAATCAAGGCAGGAAGCTCATCCTTCCTGAACAAGCGCACATCCTGCCCCTCATCCTGGTCATCACGGTTGCCTTCCAGAGGAGCCAGCTCGTTCTTCTCTCGTTCAGATGCACTGTTGACCGGCGAGTCTCTGAAAGGTTGTCATGACTCTCATTGAACAGAGACCAATCCTCCACAGAAGGCAGCTGTCCCTGTGGCCCTGGATCAGTCCTAGCATGCTTTCTGCCCTCTGAACCATGCTCACCCGCTGGCCCTGGAGCCTTCCCTAGGAGGTTGGGGTTCCCTGAGCGCCACAAGTTCCAGGCATGGGAGAACAAGGTCATGAAGTGCACATCCATCTCTGGCTGCACGCAGGAAGCACCTGCTGGTGCCCCAGGCAATCCCTGTTCAGGCAAGAGACCGACGGATTCGAGTCTGCCACACAGACTCCGCTGCCTGGCAGAAAATTTAAGGGAGAGTTCACTTCCCATTCAATGTGATCAGCTTTTTTCCCTGCAGCCTCAGTGCACAGTCCCTGATGTAGCGCCTTGATCTGCCTCACAGGAAGCACATAACTGGTCCTTAATGTTACGCCGCTAATGGCCACAGCCGAGGCAGCGGGTTAAGTTTGAGGACATGCTGCATCGTAAAATGGTGCGCTGTAGCTGTGCTTGGGAGCTGACGCAGCTTTCCATTGCCGTGGGAGCAGTGCAGCGGGATGGGCTGGAGGCTCTGCTGACATCGTGCAGGCGCAGGAAGGATGGTCCCAGGCTGTGGAGGATCCTTCTCCTGACTCTACAAAGCCCGGTGGCTCCTACACGCGGCCGTGTGTCGCGGCCTGCATGGTGCGACCTAAGGGGCGCGACTCAAGGGGCAGATCATGCCCCTTTGGCACCCTTTCGGTGCACATGAGAAGCTCATGAGGAGACGAGAGGTCAGTGTGTTTCTCCATGGGTAAACGGAAAGCAAAGATTGGAGTTAAATCTCGAGCGAGTGCACAAGGAAGTAAAATGGTTGTTCCCATGGATAAACATTTGACTTCCCTGCTGCCTGTTATTCAGTCACCGGACGGGGCTTTGTTGAGCCCTGAGTCTCGGTCTCCACCACCGTTTCCTCAGCCAGCTTTCTCATCTACTCTTCTGGAACTGTCCCCCGATGTCTCTCCCCCACTCCCACAGCCTGTGTATCTGGCGGTTTCCGATGGGACGGTCACTACTCCTTTTACAGGGGAAGTGACTCTTGTGGATATATGGACTGCTATTCAAAATATTGATACTCATTTGTCTTCTACTGTGTCCTCTCTCTGTAAATGTACTCATGATGTAGTTAGTAAAATGCAATTTATTGATAAGCAATTGGGTTCCTTTGCTAAGTTTGCTGTCCGGACTGACTCCCAGTCGTAATAATAATATTGCCTTAATGAGAGATTCTCTCACTGTTTCTTATCGGCTAGAGGCTCTTGAGAATCAGTTTTTTAAATTTTCCTATCACCCATTTGTTATCTTCAGATATTTTGTTAAAAAAGTATTTTACTGAGGTGTTGCAACTAGAGGGGAATTTAGGTGTTACCTATATGTAATACCTTCCTGTTCTTCTTCTTCTCCGAAGGCTGAGGGTCTTTTAGTTCCTTCAGTTGGACAGAATCTTACAGCTTTTTTGAAAGATTCTGCGGACATCATTTCCAAGCGCTGCACTTTAGTAGTGACTTTTGGATCTGAGTCTGTGAAGTTACGTGTATTGCGAGCTTACTTTAAGCATAAAGAGGCTCTTTTTTGTGGTCAAAAGCTTCAAGTTTTTCCGGATGTTGTCCGGACTACCCAGATTCGGCGGAAGCAATTTCTGGAGTTGAAATCTCGTGTTGTGGTATTGGGGGCTTTCTTTTTCTTGAAATTTCCTTGTCGATGTATTCTTACTTTTGGGGGGCAGACTTATATATACACTGATGTTACTCAACTACAAATGTTTTTGGCTGAGAGGGAGGCTTTTGGGAATTACTGTAGTTGGTGGAATTGATTATAAATTTAGCTCCCTATTGTGGAATATACATACTCCTTTTTTCCATTTTTTTTTTGTTATAAATTGGCTAGCTTCTTTCCCTTGATGTGGACTTTTTATGTGGGCTTGTTTTGTTCTTGGATATTTATAATATGCTTATTCTTTATTTCTTTAAAAAAATATTTTTTAAAAAAATGGTGCGTCAGTCACAAGAATCCTATAACAAAATGGTGTTTCCCCCTCTGAGCAAAATCTTGGTGGGAAACCGCAGCCGTGGCAAACAGGAGCTCAGATCTGAACGCATGCGGGAACTGCGGTGAACAAGAGCTGCATCCTGAAATTGAAAGTGGGAGTTGTAAGAAGCCCTGTCGTCAAAGTTAGCAAGCACAATGCCAAGAACGGAGTTAGCAGTCACGCTGCAGAGACCAGAGGATGAGAGTGGAGAGTTTCCCTATGGTGCGCAGGCCTTGGCCTAACCCCAAGTCCTCCCATGCAGAGTGCAGTCATCAAGGGGGGCGAGCAAAAGTAAGCAAATGCTGTCAGCTGACCCGGGCACTCTGCACTGCAACGGAAAGCTGATAACTAAAGGGAGGGGAGGCTGAAGCCAGTAAAACTCACTGCAAAGCTCTGATGCTCTGCCTTGAACAAGGTTTTTCGATGCTCTGACTAATGCCTGTGCTCTTTGTATCTTTTTTTTTAAACCTTAATATAAAATAAAGGAAGACTATCAGGGCTGTTTAGGCAGGAAAGATGTGCTTCTCAGGTTAACCACTCTGCTTGAGCTGAAATGCTGCCCCTCCTTTCCTTTGAGGTGCTCCACTGATCCTCTTGATCAGGAGCAGAGACCTCAGGAAAATCACAGATAATTCCAGGAAGCCACCTCTTGTGTATCCTGGAGACGTCCGCTAAGCAAAATGATGAGGTGCCTACACTGACAGGGCCCTCTACAAGGGCCTGTCAGGAGTTAAGAATTTTGACATCCATCAACTGTTGGAGACAAAGAAAAAACTGAAGCTGACCCCTAGTGGTGATGGGTTACAACCAAAGAGGGGGAGTAGCCAAAGCTTCTGATTGGTTCTCTGTCTCCATCTTCTGCTGTCAGGGAGAAACAACCCGCTAGTCTGGACTGGTCAAGCAGGATGAGCTGGAAAGTCTAGTTTTTTCCTTTTGCGCTGGGACTCAGCATGGAACACAGCTCCCATGTAGTATGTATCTGCTCTGTACAGTATAGGCAGGGCAGATGCTGAGAAAGCAATGCATCAACATCCAAAAGAGCATTCTCCTCATACGCTCCAACTCTTTGGAACTCTCTTCCAGACAATATAAGAGCTACCAAGGACCCTAATGCTTTCCGCAAGCTTCTAAAAACCTCACTATTCGAAGACCATTTCGGAGACTCGGTAACTTGACTCAATACAGCCAAGGTCCTTCTTAGTTCTCAGTGTTAACACTGTAAACTAATACCTAGTTCAGAGGACCTAGCTTTATGTAAAACGTTCAAGAAATTAATCTCTAACATACAGAATAGAATTAAGCATCAGATGATTCTGCATGGCACATGTAAAAAGGTTATGAAATCCAATTGTAAACAATCTGTTCAAGTTAATATGTTCAATTCTGTCACACCCTGTTAACACTGTTCCATATAAGTTTATGCTTGATTTTACTGTTTTTATGTTCAATGTAAACCGCTTTGATTCCAGAAAGGCGGTATATAAGTGCACATAAATACTGCCATATATTTTTATGTGTGGTAAAGCGTAGTTACTCACCTGTAACAGGAATTCTCCAGGGACAGCAGGAATCAGTCCTCACATATGGGTGACATTGGTGCAGATGGAGCCCCCGTGGAAGCATCTCCACAACTTTCAAAGAAAGCCTTTGGGAGATGCACCACACATGTGTGGATCCCTTCCTGCCCACGTGTGCCATCTTGCCTCAGTCTAATGACATAGCTAAGATGGCAGAAGGAAAAATAAAATACGTTAAAGGAGCAACTCCAAGGGGAGGAAGGAAGGCTGTGAGGACTGATTTCTGCTATCCCCGAAGAATACCTCTTACAGGTGAGTAACTATGCTTTCTCCGGGAACAAGCAGGAAGTCAGTCCTCACATATGGGACTCCCCAGCTTCAGGCTACTGAGAACCTATAAAAACGCCATGAGACCTGCAAAGGATGAGCCGTGATCCACAGCAGTTGAGTCCCTACTGAGAGACTCTTGCAAGACCCAAATGTCTGGTGGAGAACCAGCACTCCAGAGCCTGAACACAGAAGGGTCGGAGGGCAGGAATTGCCTACACCCTGAAGAGATTACAGAGTCCAGCATGGCTGAAGGCACTATCCTGTCAGGACTCTCTCTCCAGGCAGTAGTGAACTGTGAAGGTATGGACTGAAGACCAGGTGGCAGTCCGACAGATTTCCATCACAGGTACGGAACGGAAATTTGCCACCAAGGTAGTCATGGCCCTGACGTGGCATGTCATGACCTTCCGGTCCAGTGAGATCCCTGCCTGTTCATAGGTGAGGGCAATGCAGTCTGCTACCCAACTGGATAGAGTTCGCTTAGTCACTGGAAGCCCCAGACGACTGGGGTCATAGGACACAAAAAGCTGAGCCACTTTGAGGTGGCCCTGATTCCATTGCAGATAGAAGGACAGGGACTTTTACAATCCGGAGTATGGAGAACGGTCTTCGCCCTGTCAATGTGAGGCCTCAGAAAGAAGGTGGGAAGGACCACCTCTTAATTGAGGTGGAAAGGGGACACCAACTTTGGCAGAAACTTGGGATGTGTGTGGAGTACTACCCTGTTCTTGTAGAACCTTGTGTAGGGGGGCTCTGCCATCAGAGCCTGGAGCACTGGACTCTCCATGCTGATGTGAGTGCTACAAGGAAGACAACGTTCCAGGAGAGGTACCTCAAGTGACAGGTAGCCAGAAACTCAATCGGTGGCTTAGTGAGCTGCAAGAGCACCACATTGAGATCCCACTCTGCCGTCTGGAAGGTGGATGGGGGGTTTGGATAGCATGAGGTCCCACAAGAACCAAGACAGAAGAGGCTGGGCCGAGAGGGACTTGCCCTCAACGGCACTCATATGTACTCTGACTGAGTTGGTCTTTAGTCCCACCTGCGACAAATGGAGCAGGTACTGGAGTACCACTTGTACTGAGCAGGAGAACGGGTTCGCCCATCTTTCGGCACACCACACCGAGAATCAGTGCCACTTGAAGGCGTCCGCCTTTCTCGTGGATGCCTTACAAGAGGAGATTGAAGGGAGCTAATGCTACCCTTTCAGCAGCCAAGCCATGAGTGACAGGTCCCCAAGTGGGGTGTAGGAGAGAGCCCTGCTCTTGTGAGAGTAGTCCTGGGGCTCAGCCCAGGGTAATCGGTGACACCGCCAATAGGAAAAGGAGCAGTGGGAACTAGGGTTGCCTGGGCCACTGGGGTGCTATCAGGATTAGTGATGCCCTGTCATGCTGGACCTTGAATAGGGTCTAGGTGACCAGGGGTGTTGGTTGAAAGGCATTTAGGATGATTTCCGTCCATGGGATGAGGAACGCATCTGCTGCCACCCGAGATGGGTGTGGCTGGCAGAGCAGAAGCGGGGCAACTGCATGTTGTTCGGGCTGGCAAACAGGTCCACCAGGGGATGCCCCAGCGGCAAAACAGCCGGGAGGCTACTTTGGGATCCAGGCACCACTCGTGCGGCTGGAGTACTCTGCTCAGCTTGTCCGCTAGGGCATTGTCTTGACCCGGGAGGTAAACTGCCCTCAGGAGCATCCCTCTGCATGCCACATAGGAGCAGAGGGCCACCACCTCCTGGCAGAGGGGGTAAGAATCCATGCCCCCTTATTTGGTCACATAGAACATTGTGACCTGATTGTCAGTCTGGATCAGCACCGACTGGTGCTGCAGCTGGTGGTGGAAAGCTCAGAGAGCCGGGAATATCGCCCAGAGCTCCAGCAGATTGATTTGCATCCAGGATTCCATCTGGGACCAGTTGCCTTGCATCTAGAGGTCCTTGTAATGCGCTCTCCAGCCCAGTAAGGAGGTGTCCGTGGTGAGGACCTTCTGGGGGGTGGTGTGGCATTCCGGCCTAATAGTGACGAGGGATTTACCACCATCCAAGGGAGTCCACCAGCTGGCGGGTCACTCTCACTCTGTCCCTGAGCCTACCTGTAGCTTGTATCCATTAAGAGCGGAGGCACCACTGGGCTGTTCTCATGTGCAGTCTGGCATATGGGAGTCACATGAACCGTGGAGGCCATGTCCCCCAATAGGCAGAGTAGAAGCCGGGTGGGTAGCATCCAGCATTGGTGTACCTCTGAGGCCAGCTCCCTGATCGTTCTGACCTCTCCTGAGGGAGGAAAGATTTTGTCTGGAGGTTATCTAGCTGCGCCCCTATAAATTCTAGGCGTTGAGCCGGGGCGAGGTGGGACTTGGAGTAGTTTATGATGAACCCCAGATGCTGCAGGACATTTATGGTGCACCCAGTGGCACATTGTGCCTCTGTGACTGTGCCTCCGCTTATGATTCAGTCATCCAGATAAGGGAAGCCGGAGGTGGGCTGCGACCACTGCAAGGTACTTGGTGAAGACCTCTGGGAATGAGGCCAATCCGAAGGGCAGAACCCTATATTGGGTAGTGCTCTCCTCCCACCACAAACCTGAGGTATTTTCTGTGGCTAGGATGGATCAGGATGTGTGTGCAGGCATCCTTTAGGTCTAAGGAGCATAGCCAATCTCCCTGCTGGAGGAATGGCAGCAGTGTTCCAAGGGAGAGCATCTTGAACTTCTCCCTTACCAGAAACGTGTTCAGCTCCCACAGGTCCAGGATGGGCCTGAGGCCTCCTATCCTCTTGGGGATGAGGAAATACCTGGAGTTGAAGCCAGTGCCCCAGAGGTGTTTCAGCACTGGCTGCATGCTTTGTCCTGGAGAAGGCCTGCGAGCTCAGTGAGGAGCAGGGTCTGGTGAAGGAGAGGTCTAATGGGCTCTCCTGGGAAGTACAAGGGTGGTACCTGCTGTAGATGGAGAAGGTAGCCCTCCCTGAGCACTTGTAGCACCCAGTATCAGTGGTGATGGTCGGCCGCCTGTGGGAAAACAAGGCTAGGTGTCTCCCTATGGTCTGCAGAGGGGGACACCTAGCCCTGTTTGCCCACAGGTGGCTGGAGGAGAGGGGTGGTCATGCCCAGGCAGTCAAAAGCTCCCCCAGGCTGGGCCTGGGCCGGTGCCTAGGACTTTGCAGTCTTTTGCTTTCAGGGACCATGCCCTGGCCTTTTTACTACTGGCCCTGTTGAGGGACTCAGAAGGCCTTAAAATGCGGGGTACTGCCAATGCCCCCCTTCTTCCTTGGGAAAAAGGGTTTCTTTCCTGGAATTTTCTTCTGGGGCTGTGCCGAGGTATTCTTTGAGAGCCTGGTTCTCGTTAGGAACTTTGTCTCTATCTCTGCAGCCTTGTCTGCCATGGGTTTCCCAAAGAGATTCTCTCTGATGCAGGGGACATCAATAAGTTTGTCCTGCACCCATTGTTCTAGGTCCAATGACTGGAGCCATGCTTGACGTTGTGACTGCGGCAGCCACCCTGGACAAAAAACTGAAGCCATCGTAGACTGCCCAAGACAAAAACTTCAAGCACTCTTTGACTGCCGAGGCCAGAGACTTAAATATCTGCAGGGGTTCCCCATCAAGGCCTGCCAAGAATCTGCTGAGCTCCCTTGACAGTTCCTTAATGTACATGCTGATACAGAGCTGATAGGATTGGATCCAGCAAGTCAGCATCGGTTTTCCTGCCGAGGATATCGATGGTTCGGGCCTCCATGTCAGGTGGTACAGACGAATGAGCCTTTTGGCTCTTGAGCCTGTGTATCGCTGACTCAACAACCATTGAGTTGTGGGGAAGTTGGGTCTTCTAGAACCCCGGGCTTCGACGCACTTGTTACATGGATTCAAGGCACCTGCTGACAATGGGTACCGACGCCGGTGTCTCCCACATCTTGAGGAGGAGACGCTCGAGGAGCAGAGGCACCGGTGCTGTGTTTCCTTAGGGGGGGGCCTCGTACTGGAGTATCTCCAGTTCCTCTGTGCGTGGGTCCTCCTCAACCTCGATTTCGATGATGAGAGCCTTAGCCATGTTCTGCACAAAATCGAGGCAGGCGACATCCTCGGGTGGGGAATGGCATCGGAACATCAGCAAGATAGGTCCGAAGGCACATCTCAGTGCCACTGAGTGTCCAGGGACTCTTCTTCCTTGGTATCCTATTCTGATTTCAAGTCCCCTCAGTCAAGGTCCACGCCAGGCGGTCTGTGACCTCCAGGGGATCTGCAGTCTGAGCCGTGGGCGCTTGCCAGAGAAGACCGGTGCCCCAAGGAATGGGATCAGAACCTCATCTACAGCTGTTGGGCCTCTCGAGACGGGTGGCGCTCGAAGGTCGGCTCGACATGCGAGGAAAGCCCTTAGTGTCGAGGATCCTGTCATCGGGGTGGATGAAATGGAAATAAACGCCCATTGCATAGCCACAAAGGCAGATATACTGCTCTCTAAGGCCGCCATCCTGGTCTCCATACCAGTTGGCTCTGCAGTCTCCAATGCAGGCATAGAGGACTTTGGTCACGGTTGTTGGTACTGTTGAGGGGGAGTCCTCGACGATGATGGCCTCGGGTGTCCAAAGCCAGTCAGCGGGTGCCGACTTCTTGCGGGGCAGCTTGTGAGACTGCTCCCGCTCCGACTCTTTGGACTCACGCCAGGGACTGCGGGGCCTGGAATGGGATTTCCCCTTCTTCTTGGACCCATCCTCTGAGATGGTCTTCGAGGATTTGGTCTTCATGCGTTTCCCCTCCGGGGAATTCCTCTTGGAAGAACTGCTGCCACAGGACTCTGAGGAGGCTCGGGCTTTGTGGGGCACTGAGGTACCTGATGGGGCCCTGGAGCGTGGTGTCGCTGGAGATTCCGGTGCAGAGTCAGACTTTTGGAAGAATTTTTCCTGCTGCTGCTGCTGATAGCTCTTTAGAGCCTTTGAGGTTATGATTCTGCAGAGTTCGCAGTCCGAGTCGTTATGTTCCAGGCCGATGCACCGAAGGCAGCAGTCATGCAGATCGATGAGGGACATCATTTTGTTGTACGGATTGCACTTCTTGAAGCCGCTGGAGGCCATCGGAAAAAAGGGGGTCCCCGCTATCCGGCAGGAGTCCAAGACCTTCGGTCAGGAAAAGGCGCGAACTCCGGTCGAGGAGTACCCTGAGATAAGAAGGGAAAAAAAAAGGAAGGACGAACCCGAGGAACAACGCCGAGGTGAGCTGGCTCATGGGCGGGAAGGAACCGGTACGCAAACCGGACAAAAACATATCAAAAATCACACATTTTCCAGGGGAAACTGGAGAGATGTCCAGAGGGCTCCGCAGAAAAAAGGAGTCTGAGGCAAGATGACACCCTTGGGCAGGAAAGCGACCATGTATGCATGGTGCATCGCCCAAAGACCTTCTTTGAAATCCAGGGAGATATGTCTGTGGGGGTTCCATTGGCACTGACATCACCCATATGTGAGGAATGACTTCCTGCTTGTTCCCAGAGAATCAAAGTTTTCAGACATTGATTTTTGAAACAAACTGAAAAATATCCAAGAATCTGCCAAAAATTCTGAAAATAATGCAAAAATAAACCAGAAAGTTTTTACATGGACATTCCTACTTAAGAACCAAGGCTGTATGTTCCAGAGGGAACACGATAGAGGGCCATCACTCCAATGGTGAAATTTTACTTACCATTAATTTCCTTTCCTGGAATCCTGCTAGACCAGTCCAGATAAACGGGTCATGTCCCCCTGCCAGCAGATGGTAAGACAGAGAAAATAAAGAAGTTTTGAACCCTCCCCCTTGGTATATAAACTCCTGCCCCTAGGGGCAGCTTCAGTATCACCCTGGCAAGCACAAGCACCAGGTCTATCTAGCAGCTGAACCACTGCAACAGTTCAAAACTACAGCTAATGCAACTGAGAGAACGGAGAACCACTGTGTAGAGCCTATGGCTAGAATGAGGACCTCCAGCTGATTGCAGAAACTGAATGCGAATAGAGCTGGAACTCCTCTCAGTATCTATCTCTTCACAGGGTGGTGCCCGGAACACAGGGAAGGTCCTGGACTGGTCTAGCAGGATTCCAGGAAAGCAAATTAAAGGTAAGTAAAATTTCACCTTTCACACCATCCTGCTAGACCAGTCCAGACAAATGGGGAGTACCAAAGCTACACCCCTGTAGGGAAGGAAGACACAGCCACAGACAATACGGTGGTGCTGAAGGCCACTGCTTCCCTGGCTTGGAGGTCCAAGCGGTAATGCCACGCCAAAGTAGATAAGGACAACCAAGTGGCCGCCCTGCAAATATCACGTGGGTGCATCCACGACCTTTCTGCCCAAGATGCAGCCTGGGCCCGAGTAGAATTTTCCCAAAGCCTGAGTAGGACTGGCTTATTTTGCAAAATATAGGCCCACTCAATGGCCTACTTAATCGAACGTGCTATGGTAGCCTTGGAGGCGGCCGCCTCTTTCCGAGGCCCGGAGTGTAGGACAAAAAGGTGATCCGAGAGATGAAAAGGGTTGGTGACCTTGAGATAACACCTCAGGGTTCTGCTGACATCCAGGGGGTGCAGGACCGGAGAATGCCCTGGCCCTTACTGCCAGAAGGCAGGGAGCGAAATTAGTTGATTAAGATGAAATTCGGAGCTACCTTCAGCAGGAAGGCAGGAACTGGATGAATAGTGACCCCCTCCACCGAAAAAGATAGGAAGGGGTCCTGTCACAACAAGGCCTTGAGCTCAGAGACTCAACGAGTAGAAGCCACCGCGACGAATAGCACAGTCTTTTAACATGACATCCCTAAGGGATGCGTCCCGGAGGGCTTGAAAGGAGCATGAAAGAGGGCCCATAGCACTAAGGAGAGGTCCCAAGTGGGAACCACTACCCACAAAGGCGGTTGGAGGGAGCGGACACCGCGGAGGAAACATGAGAGGTCCAGGTGGGAGGCAAGGGAATGGCCGAGAATTGGCTCTCGAAAGCAGGTTAAGGCCGCAACCTGGACTTTCAATGAATTGAGAGCGAGGCCTCTGTCAAACTCACCCTGGAGAAAGGAAAGGATACTTGGGACTTGCACCTTCCAGAGAGAGAGCGAGTGTCGAGAACACCACTAGAAAAATAGCCGTCACACCCTAGCATAGGACCGAGATGTTGAGGCCTTGCGGGCTTTAATTAAGTGGCCACAACTGCTGGTGAATATCCTTTGCACACCAGCCGGTGGCGCTTAAGAGCCAGGCTGTAAGTGAGAAGGGAGCGGGATCATCCATGAAGATGGGTCCTTGACTCAGCAGACCCCTCCGTGTGCCGAGCGGGAGAGACCGCCCGTGTGACAGACATATGAGGTTGGCATTCCAGGGCCGGTGAGGCCAGTCCGGCATGACCAGGATGACTTGGCCTTGATGGGCCTTGATGCGACACAGAACGCAGTCGATTAGTGGCCATGGAGGAAAGATGTAAAGCAGGTGGTTCCGAGGCCATGGCTGCGCTAGGGCATCCAGGCCCTGGGAGCTTGGGTCTTTACTGCGACTGAAGAAGCAAAGCACATTGGAGTTGGCAGCCATGCCCATGAAGTCCCACACAGGCTGCTCCCACCAGCACACAATGGTCTCGTAAGCCCAAGGAGCGAACTCCCACTCGCTGGAGTCCAAGGTATGTTGACTGAGAAAATCCGCCTGGATGTTCTCCACTCCTGCTATGTGCTGAGCCGAGAGGGTCTGATGTTCTGCTCAGGGAAAAAAGAGACTCATCTCTCTGGCTGTGCCCGGCGATCTGGTCCCACCCTGTCGGTTGATGTAAGCCACCGTTGTGGCATTGTCGGACAGTATTCATACCACTCGCTGCTGGATCAGGGGTTGAAAAGCGAAAAGAGCTAGGCGAACTGCTCAAGCCTCAAGCCAATTGATCACCCAGGCGGCCTTGCGATCTGCCCAAGATCCCTGTGCTGTGTGGCCGAGACAGTGCGCTTCCTAGCTGGCTAGGCTGGCATCCATTGTTATGATGAGCCATTGAGGGGAAGCTAAGGGTGCGTCCCTCAGAAGGTTCCATGCACAAAGCCACCAGCTGAGGCTGCTGTGAACCGAGGGCAGTAGTGGAAGCCGGGCTGGATAAGACTGGACAGCCAGGGATCACCGGGAGAGCAGTGCCTACTGTAAAGGGTGCATGTGCACCTGTGCCCAGGGAACCACCTTGAGGGTGGCCGCCATGAAGCCGAGCACCTGAAAATAGTCCCATGCCACAGGAGCTGGACGGAGGTGGAATGCAAGAATTTGGGCCGTGAGTTTCTGAAGGCGATCACGAGTGAGGCACACACAGCCTGCGGCTGTGTCGAAGGGAGCTCCCAGGAAATCAACTGTCTGAGCTGGCTGAAGCTGACTTTTGGCCTCGTTGACTACCCAACCAAGGCAACTTAGGAAGTCGACCACATGAATGACAGCGGTCTGTGCTTCCAGGAGAGACTTGGCACAGATAAGCCAGTCATCCAGATATGAAACATAGAAACATAGAAACATGATGACAGAAAAAGACCACATGGCCTATCTAGTCTGTCCTTCCATAACAACAACTACAACAGTCCACTTTTTACCTTTAGAGATCCTCTGTGTTGGTCCCATGCTTTTTTGAATTCAGTTACTGTCCTCATCTCTACCACCTCCACTGGGATAGAAACATAGAAACATGATGACATATGGATGGACGTAGATGCCCTGGCGCTGCAATGCCTCAGCCACGATGACCATGACCTTGGCGAAGGTTCGGGGGGCTGTGGCCAGGCCGAAGGGCAGGGTTTGGAACTGATAATGCCTGCCAAGAATCATGAAGCACAGGTACTGCTGGTGTTCCTTGTGGATTGAAATGTGAAAATACACCTCAGCCAGATCGAGAGAGGCGAGAAACTCTTCCGGGTGCACAGCTTAGATAATCGACTTAAGCGTTTCCATGAGAAAACGTGGTACCTGAAGGCAGCGATTGATGCCTTTCAGGTCCAGAATGGGATGGAAGGACCATTCTTTCTTGGGCACTATGAAATAGATGGATGGTGGCCGGCATCCCTCTCGGTTGGGGGGACTGCGGAAATGGCCTGGCGCTGGAGCAGATGCTGGAGGGTGGAGTAGACAACTGCTCTTTTTGCGGGGACCCACATGAGGAGACCAGGAAGGTGTGAGGAATTGGTGCGGCGAGGTCTAGGGTGTAGCCCCTGGAGATGATGTCCAGCACCCACTTGTCCGACATGATTCTGGTCCATTTACGGGAGAAACATACTCAGTCAACCCCCTATACAGGGCACCCCGGAATGGACCCTGAACCCGTCAATGGGAGGAGCGGGCAGCACCTGAGAATTCGGCCGGTGTGGAGTAAGTATCCCTGCTGTGATGGGAACCCTGAAAGGACTGAGGCCTGGCACCCAAATTGTTGGAGAGACACCAGATCGTCCTGGGCGGTAGCGGCGCGCGTCCCGAAAACACCCCTTATAAGAACCAGAGGAGGAGGAGGTGACAGAAGATCGCCAAAAAGCTGCTTTCGAGTGGTCCTCCGGTAGCCACTGTGGCTTGACCTCCCCGAGGTCTTTAACCAGCTTCTCCAGGTCCTCTCCAAAGAGGAGATGACCACAGAAGGGAAGCTTGGCGAGCCAAGACTTGGAGGCAACATCTGCATTCCAGTGCCTAAGCCAAAGCCAACGGTGTGCCATGGTACCCGCTGCTATGGAGCATGCAGTCAGGTGCAACAGATCATACCAGGCGGGGAAGCTCCGGGCCTCTGGCAGAAGTTGTAACCAGCACAGCAGGGCCCGAGAGGAAAGCCCTCCGCAGACTGCCCCCAGTAAGGCAAGGGACAAAACCGAGAAGGAAGTCTTCAGAAGCCCTTCCACCTTCCGATCAATGGCGTCCTTAAGGACGGTTCCACCCTCAACCGAGATGGTAGTGTGCTTAGTGACGGCCGTCACAAGGGCATCGACCTTGGGGAACTATAGTCACTTCTCCAGGTCCTCTGGAGATCAGATATATAAACAGCCCAAGTATCGTACCAACTGTAGGGATACCTCCAGGCTGTCCCACTCCAAGGTGATCATCTGCTAAAGCTCCGCTGGAAATGGGAACACCACGGATGATTTTTTGATCCCAACGATAATGGGATCCGCTTGCAGCTTAGCTGGGTCCACAGGGGCCACAGGTACTGAGAGCTTCCATGACTTGGACAATGAGAGCCGGCAATTCCTCCTTGCAGAAGAGCCGGACGTCTTGACTCTATTCCTGAGGTTCCTGGTCCTCCTGCTGATCCTTTGGCAGCGAGAGTTCACATTCCTCTCTATCTGAAGCAGAGACTTGGGAATTATCATCTGGGTGGTACTACCCATCCTCTGTAGCGACAGGATGCAGGTCCCGTGAGGCAGAGGCGGGGAAACTGGGACCAGGGTGCCCGATAAGCTGACCCTTGACCGTTTCCACTGAGGCGGAGGTGCCAGCAGGGCCTCCGATGAAGGCCCTGCGCGCCACATTTCCCAGGCCTGCGGGAACAATGACAGGAATTGCTGGTCTGTCGATGGAGGAGCCGGCAGAGGCTGAGAGGTGGAAGGCTGAACCAGCGGAAGCTGTTCAGGCACTAGGAGTGGCAGAGGAGCGTCATTGGGTAGCTGTGCTGCCAGAGGGCCCCCAGTCACGGGTGGGGATGGGTGGGGTGGAGCTAGAGTGAAAGGCATGCTGTTGGAGGGGCCTCCTGGATCAGCTCCACTTGTAGAGCACATGCTGTCTACCAGGGTCCTTAAGGGCCCAGTGGAAGGACTTTAGCTGAAAAGAAATACTGCAGAGATTTTCACTGTCAAAATAGCTGCCGGAGAGACTGGCGGGAATCGCCATGGGAAGAGAACGCTGCCGTGAGACTGTAAAATGGACGCTGCTGCAAACAGAAAATTGGCCTTGGACCTGCGTGCCCAGAGAAGATGGAAGGTGCTGTCTCCCTTATTTAACAACAATCATTTTTATATCCCGCATATCCCTTTTATATTTTATATCCCTTTTATATTTTATATCCCGCATTTTTATATCCCTTGGCTGCAAAGAGCAGCCCACTGCCAGGTGGTGAAAAACAAAAGAAACGGAGGAACCCGTGGCAGAGGGGAAGCCATAATGGACCTAGTCCTTAGTGGAACACCAGATTGGGTGTTGGGGCCACTTGGCAACAGTGATCATAGCATGATTGCGTTTGATTTAATTAGTAGAGGAGGGATGGTAAGGAAATCCACAGTACTTCCTTTTAACTTTCGAAAGGGAGACTATGATAAAATGAGGAAAGTAGTTAAGAAAAAACTAAAAGGAGCAGTTGCAAAGCTTAAAGACTTACATCAAGCTTGGGTGTTGTTTAAAAATACTATCCTGGAAGCCCAGACCAGCTGTATTCCACGCATTAAGAAAAGTGGAAGGAAGTCCAAAAAACTGCCAGCATGGTTTAAAGGTGAGGTCAGAGAGGCTGTTGTTGCCAAAAAAGCATCTTTCAGGAAATGGAAAAAAGAGCCAAATGACGAAAACTGGAAACAGCACAAGCACCACTGGCAAGTTAAATGCAAAGCATTGATAAGGCAGGCAAATTGAGAATTTGAGAAGAAACTTGCTAAGGAAGCAAAAATGCGAAATAAAGACTTTTTCAAGTACATTCGTAGCAAACAACGTGTGAGAGAGTCAATTGGACCGTTAGATGATAGAGAGGTAAAATGGGCAGTAAGAGGGGACAAGCCTATAGCAGAGAGATTGAATGAATTCTTTGCTTTGGTCTTTACTGAGGAAGATGTAGGGATGTTACCCATGACTGAAGTGGTATTTAAAGGTGATACTGCAGAGGAATTGAGAGAAATATCGCTACACCGGGAAGATGTATTACAACTATTTGATAAACTGAAGAGTAGCAAATCACCTGGACCGGATGGTATATATCCAAGGGTGTTGAAAGAACTGAAATATGAGATTGCAGACCTGCTATTAGTAATCTGTGAACTTTCATTAAAATCATCTGTAATACCTGAAGATTGGAGGATGGCCAATGTAACACCAATTTTTAAGAGCGGTTCCAGGTGTGATCCAGGAAACTACAGACCGGTGAGCCTGACGTCAGTACCGGGAAAATGGTAGAAACCATCATAAAGAACAAAATTACTCAGCATGTAGATAGTCATGGCCTAATGGGAGACAGCCAACATGGCTTTAGACAAGGAAGATCTTGTCTTACTAATCTGTTATGTTTTTTTGATGGTGTGAATAAACAGGTAGACAAAGGTGAATAGGTTGATATAGTGTATCTGGACTTTCAGAAAGCCTTTGACAAGGTCCCTCATCAGAGACTTTTGGCAAAACTAAAAAGTCATGGGATAGGAGGCAGTGTACTATTGTGGATCGGGAACTGGTTAAAAGATAGAAAGCAGAGGGTAGGGCTAAATGGCCAATTTTCCCAATGGAAAAAAGTGAATAGTGGAGTACCCCAGGTATCTGTACTGGGTCTGCTGTTTTTTGACATATTCATAGATGACCTGGAAAAGGGAATAACTAGTGGGGTTATCAAATTTGCAGATGACACAAAACTATTTAATGTTGTTAAAACCCAAGAGGATTGTGGAAAAATGCAGAAGGATCTTGATAAATTGGAAGACTGGGCATCCAAATGGCAGATGAAATTTAATGTGGACAAGTGCAAAGTTATGCACCTAGGAAAGAACAACCCAAACTATGGTTACATGATGCAAGGTTCCACATTAGGAACCACTACCCAGGAAAAAGATTTATGCATCATCGTGGATAACATGTTAAAACCCTCCGCCCAGTGTGCAGCAGCGGCCAAGAGAGCAAATAGAATGCTAGGTATCATAAGGAAGGGAATAGAAAATAAGGAGAAATTTCACTTACCGTTAATTTCCTTTCCTGGAATACTGCTAGACCAGTCCAGACAAGTGGGTTATGTCCTCCTGCCAGCAGATGTTGGAGACAGAGAAAAAAACACTCCAGAGCTGTGATTGGTTGGGTTCTGGGTGATATAGGAGTGCCCCTAGAGGACCTAGTCAGTATTCCTTTGACAAGCACCAACATAAGGAGAAAATCTGACTAACCAACTCAACAATGTACAGGTAACAACTAATTCAATTAAAACCCTCAACTCGAACCATGAAGGGTGAAGAAGGATCAAACATCATTCCTTGGAGAAACACCCTGAATCCACTGTTGTGGATGTTATCCGGAATATGCAATTGTTTATGTCTGAAGTAAGAAGACCGTCGGCTCCTCTGCACCAGCAGTCGTGACACTGACAATGGGGTGGGTTCTGGACTGGTCTAGCAGTATTCCAGGAAAGGAAATTAACAGTAAGTGAAATTTCTCCTTCCAGTTCATACTGCTAGACCAGTCCAGACAAGCGGGAAGTACCCAAGCTAATGAATCCCAGGGTGGGCAGAGAGAGCCACTGACAGCACACTAGCCCCACAACAACTGTCCTCACATGCCTGAACGTCCCGGAGATAATGCTGGACAAAAGTAGACAAGGAAGACCAGGTTGCCGCTCTACAAATATCAAGAGGGACTACGTGTGATCACTCAGCAAAAGACGTGGCTTGAGCTTGAGATGAATGTGCGCGAAGACCGGCAGGCACTGGCTTGCCTTGCAGAATATAGGTTGATTTGATGGTACGGCGTATCCATCTGGCGATAGTAGATTCTGAAGCTGGCATACCTTGGCGCGGTCCCACAAAAAGCACAAAAAGATGGTTGGTCTTGCAAAAAGAATTGGTGACTTTGAGACAGGGAAGGAGAATCCTTTTGAGATCAACCGCCAGGAGATTCTTGGAGCGTCCGGAACATTGTTCCTTTGAAAAGGAAGGCAACAAAAGAGGCTGATTGACATGAAAAGGAGTAATCACCTTAGGCAAGAATGAGGGAACAGTGCGAAGGGACACTCCATCTGCAGAGAATGACAAGTACGGATCCCTGCAAGAGAGGGCCTGTAGTTCCGAAATGCGACACGCCGAAGTTATTGCCACTAAGAAAACTGTCTTAAGTGTCAAATCCATTAAGGAAACTTCCTTTAGAGGCTCGAAAGGCGGAGACATCAAGGCCCGTAGTACCAAAACAAGTTCCCAAGAAGGGACAAGTGGAGGGACTGGAGGGCGTAGAAGCTTGAGTCCTTTAAGAAAACGCGACACATCGGAATGGGACGCAAGAGAATGACCAAAAAATCGGTCCTCTATAATACGTCAGCGCTGAAATCTGTACCCGTAGAATGCCAAGAGCTAAGCCTTTGTCGAGGCCCTCCTGAAGAAAGGCAAGAATGTCTGGAATTTCTGTACTCCAAGGAGAAAGATGATGTTGAGTACACCAGGACTCAAACACTCACCACACCCTAGCATATGCTAACAACGTAGACAAATGGTGAGCGTTGAGGAGAGTCGATACTACCTTGGAAGAGTAACCCTTAAGGGCTAATCTCCGACGTTCAAGAGCCAAGCCGTAAGCAAGTAGGGAGTTGGATCTTCCATCGAGATAGGTCCTTGCCTGAGAAGTCCGAAGGGAGTTAGTAGTCGCAGAGGAGGGATTCAAGATAGTCTTATGAGATCGGCATACCATGGTCTTCGGAGCCAGTCCGGGGCCACTAAGATTACTGAACCCTGGTGTTCCCTGATCCATTGCACAGGGAGGAGTAGCCTAGTGGTTGGGGCAAGGTACTTCAGGCCGGAAGGTCGGGGGTTCAAATCCCACTAGAGGACAGCAACCTTGGGCCGGAAGGACTGGGGTTTCTAGTCCCACAGATGCTCCTTGTGGTCTTGGGCAAGCCACTTAACCCTCCATTGCCCATGTTCCCTGTAAGTATTAGTGTATGTGTCTCATATCCCTGCGTGTGAAATGTATCCCCCAATTGTGTTGTGACCGCTTTGATTGAATGATAAGGCGGTATACAAAACTGTCTAAATAAAATAAATAAATAAATTGCAGAACTCTTCCAATCATTGGCCAAGGTGGGAATACATAGAGCAACTGGTGTTTCGGCCATGGCTGCGCCAAGGCATCTATGCCTTGAGATTTGTGTTCCCTCCAGCGACTGAAGAAGATCGGAACTTTCACATTCATGGCTGACGCCATGAGATCTACTTTCGGCTGCCCCCAGTTCTAAACTATCGTCTGGAACGCTTGTGGGGCCAGTTTCCATTTGCCGGGATCGAGAGTGTGTCGGCTTAGAACATCTGCCTTCACGTTGCTGGTCCCCACTATATGCTGTGCTGAGAGAGCCTGAAGGTTCCTTTCTGCCCAAGGGAAGAGAAGGGACATCTCCTTCAATACCCCTGTGCAGTTGGTGCCGCCCTGGCGGTTGAGGTAGGACACTGCAGTGGCATTGTCACATAGGATCCGAACCGCTTGACCCTGTAGGAACCACTGAAACTTCAGTAGGTGAATCAAGCTGTTCTCGCTTCAAGCCTGTTGATCGTCCATTGCGCCTCGCATGTCATCCAAGTTCCTTGAGCTGAGTGAGTGTGACAGTGCGCTCCCCATCCGGACAGACTGGCGTCGGTTGTCAGCAAGATCCAGCATGGGTTTTCCAATGGTACTCCCTTGAGGAGATTGTGAGATGCAAGCCACCACTGTAGACTGCGGCAGACCTGCAGCTGTAACAGGAGATGGGTCTGGTAGTCTTCTGTCACTGGGGACCATCTGGAAAGTAGAGCGGCCTGTAGACAGTGCATGTGAGCCTTTGCCCAAGGCACGAGCTCGATGGCGGCGGCCATGGATCCCAGGACTTGGAGGTAATCCCATGTCTGGGGGGGCTTTTGGGCCAAAAAACTTCGGAGCTGAGAAGCCAGCTTTAGGAAATGTGCTTGACTCAGAAATACACGCTCTTGACAGGTATTGAAGCGTGCTCTGAGAAATTCGATCTCTTGAGACGGATGGAGGCAACTTTTGGTGCGGTTGAACACCCAACCGAGCTGCTGTAGGAAGGCAACTACTGTGGAACAGTTTTGCGAGATTCTGGAAGAGAGTCCGTGCGAATGAGCCAATCGTCCAAGTACGGGTGTACTCTGATTCCCTGCTTGCATAAGGCTGCCGCCACAACCACCATCACCTTTAAGAAGATTCGAGGTGCCGAATCTAGGCCAAAGGTCATTGCCCGAAACTGAAAATGTTGGCCGAGGACTGAAAAACACAGGAAATGCTGGTGATCTTCTCGAATGGGAATATGAAAATCCAAGGATGCTAGAAACTCTCCCCGGTGTACTGAGTGAATGACTGACTGTAGGGTCTCCATCCACAAGTGAGGTACTCAAAAGCTGCGATTTACGCCTTTGAGGTCCAAAATTGGACGAAAAGAGCCATCTTTCTTGGGCACCATGAATTAGATGGAATAACGGCCTAGCCCTCATTTTAACGGAGGGACTGGACAAATGGCTTTTAAGGAGAGAAGCCTCTGAATGGTAGTTTGAATGGCCACTCGTTTTTCTGTCGAGCATCCTGGAGAGACCAGGAAGTCATCATGAATGAGTCGGCAACATTCGAGAGAATAGCCATGAGAAACTATGTCGAGGACCCATCGATCTGAAGTTATGAGTGCCCACTGTCTAGAAAAAAGGGTCAACCATCCGCCTACAGGCGGAATGATCTCGAGTGGGCGGACCGTCCCGTCAGCGGGAAGAACGGGAGGCTCCAGGGAACTTCCCTGGGCCAGAGTACGAGTCCGTTCCTTTGCGGGCTCCTCGAAAGGACTGAGCTCTCTGTCCAAAGCGATGGGCAGAAGTGGAAGAAGCACCTGGCTTAAAGGCGCGGTATCTTCGTGAATCCTGAGATTTAGAAAATCGCCGAAAACCATGGGATTGAGATACATGATGAGAGGACGTCTTTGGCCTGTTCTCAGGTAAATGTTGTGGCTTCACCTCTCCCAGGTCTTTCACCAATTTATCAAGATCCTTGCCAAAAAGGAGTCTCCCTTTAAAAGGCAACTTAGACAGAGGGGTCTTAGAGGCAACATCCGCTGCCCATTGACGCAACCATAGCCATCTTCTAGCCACTGCCACCACCGCCATGGAACGAGCTGACAGTCGTAGAAGATCATAAAAGGCATCTGCCAGGAATGCAGCGACTGATTCGAGACGCGCCAACTCTGGTTCGTCTGTAAGCTGCTGAATCCATCAGAGGGAGGCTCGAGCCGCCAAACCTCCACAAACCGCAGCTTGTAGGGAAAGAGTGGAGGACGAAAAAGCTATCTTAAGTAGGCTCTCGACCTTACGGTCCTGTTGGTCTTGGAGTGCCGCTCCGCCCTCAACTGGAATAGTTGTATGCTTAGTGACCCCGGTCACCAAAGCATCCACTTTCGGGTATGTCAGCCAATGGTTGAGGTTAGTGGGAGACCAAGGATACAACTGACCAATACAGCGTGCGGTGCGGAAAGAAGAATCTGGAGAGTCCCATTCCTGAGATACCATTTGCTGCAATTCCGCTGGAAAGGAAAAGGCTTTGGAAGGTTTACGAATATCTTGCAAAATAGGATCCAGCTGCAACAGAGCTTGGGAACTCTGTGGATCAGGCGTGTTGGTGAGGCGTAGCGACTCTATCACCTGTGTGATTAGGGCTGGCAACTCCTCTTTCCGAAAAAGTCTGATATCTTGAGAGTCCTCTTGAACTGTCAGCGAAGAATCAGACGGAGAATATTCCCCATCTTCTTTCTCCGACGAATCAGGGCTCACCTCCAAAGATTTAAAGTCTTCTTGGATATCCGTAGTGTCCCGCAAACCACCTGCGACGTTCCTGGGAGGACATACTGCTTTAAGATCTGAGGTCTTGTGGGACCGCTTGCGAGACCCTGCCACATCTTTGTCTGTTACCGGGGCGGGTGCTGGAGGTATTCCAAAAGACTCTGAACACCACAGGTGCCATGCCTGGCGGAAATGCGTCAGGAACTCACTGTCAGCCAAAGCTGCTGTGGCTTCCAGCAGCTGTGGAAGCAAAATGGGAGCTGACTGAGTCCTTTCTGCAGGTAGACCCGGCTGCAGGGGCTCTAAGGAGGGAGGAGTTAAGGCGCTGATGTCCCCCGCTGGCAGCGCAGTGGGTATGGAGGAAGAAGATTCTCCTGGATGCAGCATACAGGTGGAACACAAGCGATCTGTTAACTCCTTCTGCTTCTTATTACATACAATGCACCTGTGCAGAGAAACAGGCGTTGCAGAGGCTTAAACCTTTTTCTTTTTTTCTTTTTTTTTTTAACAAGAATCAATGTAGGCTTAGGGAAAAAAACTCTCCAAAGAAAAGAGATTTTAAAACTCCCTGTGCCTTCACAGCATGTTAAATGCTTTGAAATGGCTGCCCAGAGCTGTTCCCGCCAAAAGAAAAACACCAAAGAGAAATTTCTCCCGATTCAAAATGGCCACCGGCACAGAAAAACTGCAAAATAAAAGTTTCCTAAGCTCTAAAAACCTCAAAAACGTGGCAAAATTGCTGGGGGAGAGGAGAGGAGTACAGACCCGGAGATCTCCATGCCGTTAAAAAAACAGAAGTAAGAAAATCGCTGCGAGGGAACCCAAGCAGGTACTCACTGTGCTGCAGAGAAGCAGAGGCTTGCAGGGAAATGCTCTAAAGATGCTGTAAAAATTATAAGTGTGACTGGATGGCAAAAAATTTGATAGATTGATCCACCCCCAGCTACACAGCTACTCAGAGGCTAGGAGCTGATTATAATGGGGAGCTCCACTGATCTAAGGATCAGGAGCTCAGACCCTGCTGTATTGTCACTAACTATAGTTTAAAAGCAATACAGCTATAAGAGAGGGGACCTGGGAAACTCAGAGAAACACCTCTTGTGTGCTCTGAGTGCATCCAGGTAAGAGACAAGATTTTTTAACACCTTCATCTGCTGGGGAGACAGAGAAAATACTGACTAGGTCCTCTAGGGGCACTCCTATGTCACCCAGAGCCCAACCAATCACAGCTCTGGAGTGTTTTTTTTTTCTCTGTCTCCAACATCTGCTGGCAGGGGGACAAAACCCGCTTGTCTGGACTGGTCTAGCAGTATGAACTGGAAAACAAAGGATATTGTAATGCCTCTGTATTGTTCCATGATGCGACCGCACCTTGAATATTGTGTGCAGTTCTGGTTACCTTATCTTAAAAAGGATATAGCGTTATTAGAAAAAGTACAGAGAAGAGCCACCAAAATGGTAAAGGAGATGGAAGGCTACTCCTATGAGGAGAGGCTACAAAGGTTAGGGCTCTTCAACCTGTAAAAGAGACGGCTGAGGGGAGATATGATAGAGGTCTATAAATTAATGAATGGAGTGGAACGGGTAAACGTAGATCGATTGTTTACGTTACCAGAATATAGACAGATTAGGGGACATGTGGAGTGGAGGAGTAGCCTAGTGGTTAGAGCAACTGCCTAGTACACAGAAGATCAAGGGTTCAATTCCCACCAGCACTCCTTGTGACTTTGGGCAAGTCACTTTACCCTTCATTGCCTCAGAAGAAAAGGCTGGCACTCTACTTCTAGTGATACATTGCCAAGAAAACCCAGAGATATCTGGGTTGCTATGAGTCAACACTGACTTGATGGCACTAAAAAAAAAGGGGACATGTAATGAAGTTACAGGATAAACTATTTAAGAGAAAATATTTTTTCACTCAACGTGTAATCAAACTCTGGAATTTGTTACCGGAGGATGTAGTAAAGGCTGTTAGTGTAGCTGGGTTTAAAAAAGGTTTGGACAAGTTCCTGGAGGAAAGGTCCATAAACCATTATTAAAAAGGGACCCAGGATATCAATGCTTGACCCAATACAAGCATTGTGGAACCTGTATGTTTTGGGGAAACTGCTAGGTGCGTATGACTTAGATTGGCCACTGTTGCAAACAGGATACTGGGCTTGATGGACCTTGGTCTGACCCAGTATGGCATTTCTTATGTTCTTAGAAGTACCGATGAGCATGGTGGGAAGGGAAACCCCAAAGGGTAGCTCACTGCCGTATGTTCTCACTGCAGGCCTGCAATCCCACGGAGGAGCCCCGGAGGCCAGTGCTGATCAGTTGCTGGATGTCCGTCTATTTTTTGTTTTGTTTTGTTTTTAAACTTTATGCTGGGTAGTGGCAGCAGTGAACTGAAGCAGGAGCTGAGCAAGGCTGAGATGGGAGTCTACACTGTTCCTCATGAACAGAAGCTCTCCCCTTCAGAGGTGCCCAAATGATCCACACGACCAGGAGCACCTCTGGAGACCCCGGAGAACCCAAAATTAAGAGGCAACCACTTCAACAGGCCCCTGAGGATCCGTCAAGAGGAAACAGAAGTCCACTATCTGCTGAGACAGAGAAAATACTGAAGCTGCCCCTAGGGATAGGAGTTTATATATCAAGGGAGAGGGTTCAGAGCTTCTCTATTTTCTCTGTCTCACCATCTGCTGGCACGGGGACACAACCCGCTTGTCTGGACTGGTCTAGCAGGATGGTGTGGAAATAGGGTTGCCAACTGGCTCCAGATGCGCCCGACAGACTTGATCCAGTCCTGGGTTTACCTCATTGCATGCAGTGACTTGTAGTTTTTCATTTCTTATGGAATGCAATGGAGAAATCAGAACTACATATCCCTGCATGCAATGGGGTAAACCCAGGACTGGATTGACACTGTCGGGCGCATCTGGAGCCAGTTGGCAACCCTATGTGGAAAGCTAGCATAAATAGAAGGCGGAGTAGCTCATAAAATAGGAATAAAATACTAGAATAGTTGTGAACAAAGGTTCATGTGTCATTTTTCAGCTCCAGTTCTAATTCCTTTACAAGAATAAAGGAACAGAAGGAAACTTGTAGGCCTAAAAAAATTCTAAGCTAGCAAAAAGAAGCCCAAACTCAAGAACTATTAGGAAAAGGGGCTATGTAATCATGTGCAGTAAATGTTTCAGGAAAAGGAGACAGGGAGGTGGTATCTATACAAACACTTACCATAAAATCTGTGGCAGACTCCGAATTAGCATGCCTGAGGTAGAGAGGGCTGACGCTGAAGGTTTGCTGTAGTTTGTACTTATCTTTGACCCTATTAAAATTAAAAGTACACATTTCTTTGTCAGAAAGACTTCACTTGGCATCCTGTACAGGATGTACCATCTCTCCCTACTCACCAAAAGGCAGTACAGTCAAAGTGAACCATCATCCACTTGGAAGGATTGAAGGTAAAAGAGTCTGCAAATTCAACCCCATCCAAAAAGGATCGGAATTCAGGGCACAGGAAGGCTGTTCCAGCATATGCAGCATCAATGTGAAGCCAGAGCCCTTCACTGGCACCTGTTGGAATGAAGAACACCTGCCACTGAGCATTTCCTTTACACACGTCAACATGGCTGGGGGGACTTGGACAGGGCTTTATGAAATGAGTTTCTGAAAAAAATAAAGAAATAGAATCCGAAAGTCCCCCTACAGTTCTGCCTGACCTTTAGCAACAACCATCCCTTTCATTTGCCTGTAGATACATGCAGTATGTTTCTACCTGAAAGTTGATTTTGGGATATTATTATGAAGATAGCTAGATTTCAATAAATATGCTTCCCCCCTCCAAGGCCTGTACATTCATAATTCACCTATTTCCCACCATTTCTTTCTATAAACATACTAAAATAAAATTAATTAATTCTTCATGACTGATTCTAGGATCAACTTTTGTTTATTGGACTTCGGATGCAGATTCTAGAAATAGTTGCCTTAACTCAGAGGAGACATAGCAGAATTAGAAAAGGTACAGACAAGAGCTACCAAAATGCTAAAGGGGATAAAAGGGCTCCCTTGGAAAAACGGCTACACAGTTTAGGGTTCTTCACCCAATTTTGCATAAATCATCCAGGTAGGAAAAGGGACATCCAAATCTGAAAACACCCAATTTCCTAAATGTGGAGATGCAGGAAGTTCACGTGTAATTTGCGACTTGTAGAGCAGGTGCAGCCATTATGCAGGAAGACATTCAAAACAGGAGCAGCATCACTCGAGGTTTTGAGCGTGTAAGTGCCAGGATTTAACATGTGGAAGTGGTGATTCGACCATCTACATGTGAAAGTGTCGGGACATAAGCAGGTAATTGCCAGATTTTACAAAAATGGACATCCAAGGGAAACCAAGCTAGAAAACTCTAAATATCAAAAAGGTAAGCACAATTGCCCCCTAAATCACTCCTGCAAACCCAAGGTCCAAATAAGCAGTGCCTCAGAGCAGGTGTAAATACTGACATTTAGATTTTTAAGTTTGCATTTCAAGGATCTTTTGGGCATGTTTACTAGACTGTGCTAATGGCTAGCGCAAGGTTTACCATGTGCTAGGTCTGTTAAGATAACTGTTACTGCCTGCTAAAAATACAGCCAAGGAAATAATCCCGCACTAACCATGTAGACGGGTTGGGGCGGAGACTGGGTGATTGAGGGGTGGAGTCTGTACACTGCAATTAGCGCAGGCGTCTTTAGTATGTGCTAACTAGCAATGTTGTAGTAAGCATGAGTACGCTTACCACCATTACTATTACTAACCATTTGTATAGCGCTACAAGGCGTACAAAGTACTGTACTTATAGATATAAGACACTATGGGTGCTTGTACGTGAACCCATTTTAATTGTGACAAAAGTTTAGTGTGGGGGCAGTGCCAAACTCGCACTAATTGCAGGGGGACAGGGTGAGTAGCCCCCCCCCACTATGATCTAGTGCAGATCCAGCCCTGCTCCCATGCTAACATAGACCTTAACATACATTGTCTTAGCGCATTTTAATAAACATTCCCCTTTTCTTTTTTAAAATCATTATTAATGTTTTCTCAATTACAGCAACCCACAAGTTTACATGAAATGTGATAAATACCTAAAAAGCACAAGGAAACATAATAAAAAGCAATGATAGACCCTGCCCATATAACTTATCTGTCCTTCAAAAGAAGAAATAGGGAGGAAAGAGGGCTAAACAGAAAAAGAAGAGGAGATACGATTCTTTATCATATCATGCTAATGAATTTTAAAAAATGCCTCTACTTATCTTGCTATTTTTTTTTTTACCTCTGTTCATGATTCCACCAAAAACCTCAAGACATTGGGGGTGTTCTACTAAAGGGCGCTAGCTAGCAGTGCATGTCTGACGTGCATTAAAGCATGCCTTGGGCACACATTACCACGGTTAGTGCGGGCTGATTCCCATACTAACTGTGCATCCTGCATTAGGGATGTGAGTGAGCTTGGTGAGCTCGGGGTAAACACCACATGCTAGCTGCATCCTATGTGATTAGCATGGGTTCTCCTAATACCACCTCAAGAGATGGAATTAAGTGCACCTGTGCTAAGCGGCGCACATTAGGAGGAAATGCTCCACATTAACTGCCAGGGAAATGCTTTCCGCACCCCGGGCAGTTAAAGTGGCGATGTTGCATCTAACATACCAACATTTCAGCGCTTTGGAAGTTAGGTACAAGACCTTAGTGACGTTTAGTAAAAGGGCTCCTTATTTTTATTTTTTTATTTTTATTTTTCCCTTTTAATTTTTTTTTTTTTACCAGTATAAGAACAAACAATGCTTACAGACAGGTCCTAGCTCGGTGAGGCAGTCAAAGGCACAGACCCCAGTTGTCCCCAAAGTCGCACAAATCTGCAAGGAAAGCAAGTCAGGAAAAAAAGTTTCAATATTTCAGATACAGATAAGGAACATATTCATCTTCAAATCATTTTCCACTAGAATTGTCATAAAAATCTGAATTAATACTCTTCCAGTGTTAAGAGGGTTTGCTAATTTCCTAATAACAGAAATTGGCAACAACGAAATAAAAATAAATTAGCCAATATACAAAAGCACTTATCAGGTTAGCAGCACTTGCTGCCCAGCAGAGAGTCAATGGCACTATCCTACTACTACTGAGCATTTCTATAGCGCTACAAGACGTACACAGCGCTGCAAAGACATATAAGAGACAGTCCCTGCTCATCAGAGCTTACAATCTAGTCAAGACAGACAACACAGTAGTTGTAGACATGGGATATATCTAAGGGGAATGGTAAGGAAACACAAAGGAGATTAGGCGAATCAAGATCCGAAAGCGGTAGCGAAGAGGTGAGTTTCAGCCTGGATTTGAAAAGGGTCAGAGAAGGCGCCTGACGTACAGACTCAGGTAGTTTGTTCCAGACATAAGGGGCATCAAGGTGAAAGGAGTGAACTCTGGAGTTAGCAGTAGAAGAGAAGGGCACAGATAGAAGTGATTTGCCAGAAGAACGGAGTTAGGGAGGTATAAGTGAGGAAAGGTAGTGAGGAAGTATAGAATTAATGCACATATAGGTCAGCAGAAGTTTGAACTGGATGTGGAAATGGATAGGGAGCCAATGAAGTGACTTGAGATAGTGCTGCTGAATATTTCCTCTGATATCCTCGACACTATCTGGATAGCACTACTGAATATTTCCTCTGACAATATCGGCACTATCCAGATAGAACTGCTGAATATTTCCTCTGACAGCTTTGGCACTATTTAGATAGTGCTGCTGAATATTTCCTCTAACAGCCTCGACACTATCCGGGTAGTGCTGATGTAGTCTGGGGTGGAACGTGGGGGGTGCTTATCCAGAAAGAAGTGATATTCAGCTGCTATCCAGATAAGTTATCCAGATAAATGTAGGACATCTGAAAGACTGTCCTAAAATGATCCAGTTAGCTGTCAGTGATCTTCATTATAATCCGTATGGTGACAGACTTAAAGATCTTAATGTAACCTCGCCCCAGAGGAGACATATCAGAATCCTACTATTACCTCATAGATATTGTTCAAGTAGTCAGTCCAACTGAGACACCTCAGTCTGATATTTCCCCTGGTAGGGCGTACGGAATTACATTAACCACATCATTCTTGCTTTTCCCGCAGAGAAAAGAGGAGAGAATCGAAAGAGGAAGGCTAAACTAAACTGATTCAATTATACCCAAGAGATGCTAAAAGAATTAGGTATTGATAGTGGAAATATCAATGTCAAGCAAATGATCACATTCACTTTCAAGTTTGGAATTAAAATTTTAATTTATTATTACTAAGTAAATTATTTTCAAAATCAGTTAAGAAATGTTTAGGAAACACAGCTAATTAAAATGTTATTTCATAAATAAGTGTTTGCATACTATTGCACTTAAGTTACTTAGCATTGCTAAACCAAATATTCTTTAGTTGAGTAGAATTATGACAAGCAAGTGCACAACTTCCTTTTACAATGAATTCAGGTCAATGAATTATTTTATAAATATTTCTTTTCCATTCCTAATATTAACTTATGAATTTTGTTCCCAGTAACCTAGGTTTCTTTCTTCACCTATTCTTTAGCAGGTAAGTATTTCTTTTATTTCAGAGTACTCTGAGTAATGTGTCTATATTTAAGGAAATGAACTCCTAAAATTCTGTTTTGTCCTTTTAGTTGTTGGTGCACGTATGACTCACGCTTCTCACCGCTCTCTTGCATCGGGGCCCAATGCAGTTCAGTTCCTGTAGGCTCTTCTGAGGATCCAATTCTTCTTTTCTTCAAATACCATAAAATATCTTGATACCTACTCTCCATCTCAAACAACTCAACAAAGGAAAACCCTAACTTAAGTTGGGGTAAACACAGTCTGCAGGCCCTTTAAATCTCAGACTGTTCAGTGTTCCTTAAAGGATTACTAGTTGTTTACTGTTCTTTATTAAATAAAATAAAGGATAAATTACATATCCCTATCTATCAAATTCATACCACACTCATTTATGATCATACTCAGATTATATTCTTTAAATCAGTTTAAATTCCAAAAATATTTTTTCTTTCTTTTCTCAGAGAAGTAAGGAATATTTAGAGCTAATATAATTCAAGCATTAAATGCAAGCCTCTGTGAGTTTCACTGTCACTACAGCCTGTCAGCTCCTCAGCATTCCATGCCGTCAGCTTCGGCTCAGACAGACCTTGACAGGATTTTAAATCCCCTCTTTTTTCCAGGGATAATTCTTTAGTTATAAGTGCTAGATCTGTTTTCCTCAGCACTGTATTTCCAATCATCTTAAAGACATAAGGTACTGAAAATTTCCACTTAGCAACTAGATTTGTTTTCAAAACCTCTTTTAATATTTAGACTTCCAGACTTAAGGAAAATCATCCAAGGAAATCATTCATAACTCCTTGTTAGTAGATTCACGCCTTCTTCTAACCAAGCCACAAAGGATCTGTTTTTGAGAATCACAGATGCCTACATAAATTCCACTTAAATCTCAGGATTCAAAGACATTTAAATCCAGAAAATGACTAAAAGTTACTCTAGAGTCAATATCAGTTTTTTTTATTATAGAACTACTTGACTATAGCTCAAGTGAGGCTTTCTCTAAAGCTTCAGTCTGCTCTCCCAATTTATCCCTTAGAAGAACTGCTCTTAAACCACTGACACTGTCTTTACGGTGACCTAAAGCCTAGTTATTCTGAATTTTACTAGAAACTATAGTTCTTAAATCCCATGTGCTTCCCTCACACACAGCCAAACAGTTATACACCTCAGTTCTTCTTAAGGATCAAACTCCAACTGTCAGATTTGTTTCTGAGTCACAAACATTCTCAGCTTGCATTGGCATGCTCTTCCACACTGGTCACTTAAAGAGTCCCCTAGCAACCACCTACAAAACCCAAAGACATCTACTTGAAAGAGCTTGGGGGTGGGGCTGGACCCACATTGATGAATAGGGGCATGGACTGCAGTTAGCATGAGTCCAGCAACACCCCCGTGCGAAGCTGTTTGCTGTGATTAGCATAGTTGCATTACCGCCACCCAGTGAGGTGGAGGGGAAGTGCATCTATGCTATCTGCAGCATTGGCAGTGACTGCGCACTAGACGCGCTCACACTAAATACAATGTTCAGTCAATGCCTACACTACACCCCAACCCTTAGAGTAGAAGTTTTACTGCAGCTGCATTTTTAGCGTGCAGTAACAGTTACCACAGTGGGCTTAGTGCACGGTACCCCTTGCAGCAACAGCGCAGTTTTGCAAACATGCCCCTTAGTGTCCTCTTCTCTCTGCATGCTCTGTCTTCTGGGTGGGGACTGGGTGGCAGCATAGGCAGTTTAGAAGTGGCAGCTTTGTGCCACCATTTCAGTGCCCCAGCAGGCTATGCTCATTAGCGCCAACACACACACTCATGATCTGCCGCTCCTAACCCCCTCTGACAGGAAGTTGCACTGGAGGGGTGTCAGAAGCAGCAGGCCATGGTTTTCGTGCCACAGGCCCCAAGGGCATGGCTTGCACAACTACCAAAATGGCGGCACAAAGCTGCCGGGCCATCCACCATGATCTGCCACCCTAGGCAGCTGCCAAGCCCACATAGTGGACAGTCCATCCCTGCACATCGACCACTCTTTCTGTAAAGAAATATTTCTGCAGATTACTCCTGAGTCTAGCCCCTTTCACCTTCATCCTTTTGCACTCATTCCAGATGATCTCTTTAGTTCCCTGTAAGTACAAACAACAACATTACCATTGACTTTGGCAACTGAAAATAATTAAATAAATGAGGTTCCTTCTGTTGCTTAAGGAAAACCATATAAAAAGGCTGCTCTGATGAGATCCAATGCACTGATCCAGAAAAAACAAAGTCCTAGAGCAGAGGTTCTCAACCCAGTCCTTGAGATACACCTAACCAGTCAGGTTTTCTGGATAACCACAATGAATATGCATTAAATACAGTAGATTTGCATACACTGCTTCCACTGTATGCAAATCTCTCTCATGCATATTCATCGTGATTATCCTGAAAACCTGACTGGCTAGGTGTGTCCCGAGAACCCCTGCCAGAGTAACCACCTGAAGAACTATAAATTCTGCATGGATGTTACCTAATGAAAAGCAGAAGGTATGCAAGATAAAATCGTCATATTCCCAATGATTGTGGATAAATATAATGGGCCCAATATCCAAAGGCATTTATTTACATGGTTTAAAAACCTGTAAACCGTGTAAATGCTGCTATAGAAGGATATTCAGAGGCACTAGTATGGTTAGTGCCACTGAATATTCACTGGTTCGGCTGTTATATGTCCTGATGCTATCGTGTAGAATCGGGGCGTTTCATGGGCATTGCAGGGTGGAGCAGAGGTGGCACCTGTTGCTAATTGGTACTGAATCACTGTCCAGTTAGTGATCCATGGGTAAAGATAGGTGTGGGAAAAGCTGGCCAATCTTTACTTGTGGGAGCTAACTGGCTGTGCGGCACGTTGTGGCAGACCCGGATATGGACCCAGCATGGATGGGCTTAAGGTTCAGAGGCACATGGTTGTCACAAATGAATATCAGGTCTAATATGTTCTTCAGTTAACTTTTCTGTAATTAATTTGAGCAAAGTATTTAGTTGTGTGAGCCCGACTGGAATATGTAAAAATAAGAGTCTACAACTGGGATGGTGCACTCTTGGATGTCAGCTGAGATCATGTCAAGAGTTGTTGCTTTGCAGTCCATCCTCCAGGCCCAATGTGAGAGCCAGAGTGTTCTCTTTAGCAGCTTTCTGTCCTTTGGGAAGTAGACATGAAGAAATCTCTTTCTTTCCGTAGGAAAGTGGAGGAAGACACATGTCTGTCTTCTCTGTGACTTAATTTTCGGCTTGTCCATGCTGTGGGTTAGAGTTGATTTTCCTGCAGGCTTTTCTTTGGAATGGGAACTGGCGACATGCTGCTAGCTTTTCTTTGGGATGGCTTGGGAAGTTTCCTTTACTGGTTAGGCAGAGGACAACTAATGATGGGATGGGATTTTTTCATAGCATGGTCCTTATATGTTGGTTTGGTTGCTGCCAAGTCGTAAGTTCAAAGGCAGAATCCCCAAACAAAATTTGCTGAGCACCTCCTCCTCCCCTCCACAAAGCCTTAAAGAGAGCAAGAGAAGGCAGATCACAGTAATGCAGTACTTACCTTTAACGGTATTGCCATGGAGTCTTCCAACATCTGTCTTCAATAAAAATTAGTTGAATCCTTCTGCCAGGCAGCTGGAGAAGTGCTTAAGCACATCATCTTCTGCTGCCAAGGACCCAGCCGGAAATAAAATCACCCCAAAGTGAATTGCTAAACATGAAAAAGCCTTTCACTACACTACACAAGGCACAATGGTTTGTGTGACGGAATGTTTTCCTTTCCTGGATGTTTCCTAAAAATCTTATTCACATCAAGCCCCAATGTTCAGCAGAGAGAACTTACAAAGACAGGCACCAGACCCTGCTTTCGATCTTCTTCAATAGCTTTCCTTAGTGTTTCACCTCGAAGGGAGAAGTCGTCATCCACAGGCAGAAATTTCATTTTCACCAAAGCGATCAAACCTGCTTTCTCTACTGAAGAATGTGCCTAGAAAGGAATTATTTTCCAAAAGTGATTTGTGAGTCATTGTGCCAATAAAGCATAAGACAGTTGACATAATCTTCACAAAATGGATTGCTCAGCAGGATTTTACTGGTTCCTTGGACTATCTATGGGCTTTTGGCAAGGCCTTCTCTTCTGGCAGGAAGCACAAGGGGCTGTGATAATAATAGTTCCTTCTCCCTTGATTTTTATTTATTTTATTTATTTGCAGTCTCTTTTATACCGCGCTATTCGACATCAGTGCGGTTTACAATGAACATAAGAGTTGCACATCTCAATTTCGTGATTTGTGCTTACAGTGAAACAGGTATAATAACTTGGGTATACATTAAACAGGAAAATTAAACTTGGGTATGCATTAAGCAGGTATAACAGGTAAAATAGGGTATAAATAACCATTGCCATTAGGATGTGAATATAGATAATGGTGTAAAATGTTAACACAATGTAATTCTGAGGGGAGGAATATGTCGAAGCTGATAAGGATAAAGCGGAATTGATTAACAAATATTTCTGTTCTGTGTTCACAGATGAAGAACCATGAGCAGGACCTCAGAAAACACCCACAAATAGGAACAGAAGCGAGGGGCATCTTGAACAATTTTCAGAAGACTGTGTTCGTGAGAAACTAGCTCAACTTAAAGTAGACAAAGCGATGGGACCGGATGGGATACACCCTAGAATACTGAGGGAACTTGAGGATGTTCTAGCAGATCCACTGACTGACCTTTTCAATGCCTCGTTGGAGTCGGGAGTGGTGCCAAAGGATTGGAGAGAGGCTCATGTGGTGCCTTTACACAAAAGCTGAAGTGAGCATGTGGTTGAAAACTACAGGCCGGTTAGTTTAACTTCGGTGGTGAGTAAATTATTGGAAACGCTGCTGAAAGAGAAAATAGTGAGGTTTCTGGAGTCCAGTGGATTACAGGATCCGAGGCAGCATGGATTCACCAGAGGCAGGTCTTGTCAGACAAATCTGATTGATTTCTTTGACTGGGTGACCAGGGAGTTGGACTGAGGGTGAGCCCTAGATGTGGTGTATTTGGATTTCAGTAAAGCCTTTGACACTGTTCCTCACAGGCGACTTATAAACAAACTGAGCACCTTAGGGATGGACCCTAAAGTTACTGTTTGGGTTAGAAATTGGTTGGGTGGGAGGCGACAAAGAGTACAGGTAAATGGAGCTCACTCTGAGAAGAATGATGTTACCAGTGGTGTGCCCCAGGGATCTGTCTTTGGTCCGATTCTTTTTAACATCTTTGTTAGTGATATAGCGGAAGGGCTGTCGGGTAAGGTTTGCCTCTTTGCGGATGATACCAAAATCTGCAATAGAGTAGACACCCAGGAAGGTGTAGATAACATGAGGAGGGATCTAGCTAAGCTTGAAGAATGGTCTAGAATTTGGCAGCTGGGATTTAATGTTAAAAAATGTAAGGTCATGCATTTGGGCTGCAGCAATCCAAGGGAGCAATATAGTATAGGGGGTGAAGTACTTTTGTCCACTAAAGAAGAGCGGGACCTAGGCGTGGTTGTGTCTGATGATCTTAAAGTAGCTAAACAGGTAGAAAAGGCGACGGCGAAAGCTAAAAGGATGCTTGGGTGCATACGGAGAGGAATGGCTAGCAGAAAAAAGGAGGTGATAGTACCTCTCTATAAGTCTTTGGTGCGACCTCATTTGGAGTATGGTGTGCAATTCTGGGGACCGCACCTTCAAAAGGATGTGAACAGGATGGAGTCGGTGCAGAGGGTGGCTACTAAAATGATTAGTGGTCTTCATTATAAAGCATATGAGGACAGACTTAAGGATCTTAATATGTACAGGAAAGGCGGGATAGAGGTACAGCATTTTCTTGTATTTATATTTTAGTTCCTGCCTTTTCAGCAGTAGCTATGCAGGTACAGTAGGTATTTGCCTGCCCCCAGAGGGTTTACAATCTAGCAGGCTGGTGCTGAAGTTGTACGCTATTAGCCGTGTACACATTTTCATAGCATGCCAATAGCCAAGACTTCAGCGCCGTTATGCAGCAAAAGTTGTGTAAGTAAATAAGCTGTGCACAAAACCTTGGCGTAAAGATGAAAGGAGGGGAGCCAATGCATGCGTAAACAAACACACTACAATTGGCTGTGTACACATGTGCATAAATGTCAAATGCTCACATTATTCACACAAGACATGCAGGTTCTTTTGGGGCTCAACCCACCATAATCAACATTATTTCGCCCAAAAACAATTTTTATGAAATCACAAAAAAAGAGACCCTAAAAGGTAAATGGAGAATGATTGAAACATGTCCAAAAACACACAAGGATAAAAAGCAAAAAAAAGACATTTGTTCTTGAACACCGAACTTTCACCTATATGATGAAAGATACATGTAGAAAATTTTCATGGCAAAAGGTAACTGTTCACCGGTACATACCTTGGAACAGTCTCTCTCTCTAAGCACAAGATATTTAAGCCACCTCAGACTACGTGTATATATAATGGCGCTCCTACAGGTTATGTAATCCTCTATGCATTTCTCTGCAGTGGGCGCAGCCCTTATTAGTGTACCATTTTAATATGCACACCGGGGAGGAGTCTTGATTAAGATGGCTGCATCTGCAGTTTCGCTGTGAGCGCGTTTTTCTTTTTGCTCTATGGGAAGGAAACGTAAGGGTAAGGGTTTGGCTGAGTCCACCCAACCATCCCCTACCTCGACGCCGATTTCTTCGGGTCCTATGGACTCCTTTGTTCTTCGCGCTCAGCGAGCACCGGCAGTAGAAGGGGATGAGTTCCGGGCTTCCAGTATGCCGGAGTCGGGTGGCTCGGCGTCTGTTTCCGGTATCTCTCTCTCCCCTGAGAGACCAACGACGAAAGTTTCCCAAGGACAGCCCTTGCCAGATGGCTTCTTGGAGCTCGGCTCCCTCCTGAAGGTGGGAGTTTCTAGTGGCTCGGTTGGACCAGGAGCGGAGGGGCGACAAGTATGTGAGCAGGTTGTCGCTGGGCTGCACGAGTCTGAATCAGCTACGTTGTTGAGAGCAGGAGAGTCCGTGAGCCAGGGGGTTCCTGTGGTCCGGGGACAGCAGCAGACAGCATGTGTGGAAGCGGAATCTAAGACATTACCTCTGCAGTCACAATTTACGCTGCAGCGTCCTGAGACTTTTACATTGGAGTCTATATGGCAGGCTATTCTCTCTCTGGGGGAAGCGATGGTGCCGAAGGTTTCTTATTTGGAGCAGAAAATGGACGAACATGGGATGGCCATGGATGGCTTCCAGCAAAGAGTTACTGTTTTCCATTCTGAAGTAACTGAAGTACAAAGGAAGGTGGAGGTGTTGGAAGAGCAGGTGGATGTTTTAAAGAAAGCTTTTCTCTCAACGCAGGTTAAGTTGGAACAGATGGACAATTCTTTAAGGTTGAATAATCTTAGAATAATTAATTTTCCTAGATTAATGTCTATCTCTCCGAGGGAAATGTTTCGTTTGTATTTAATAGAAGTGTTGGGGGTATCCTCTGATTTAATTCCTCCCTTGGTTAAAGTTTATTACTTACCTAAAGCTAAGTCAGCGTTGGCGGGGCCTGATACTGGTAATGTTATTTTGGGCAGTCCCCAGAAACAAGTTAATATTCTAAATGTCTCTGAGCTGTTGGAGAGTTCTGAGTCTGAAGATCCTGTTCCTTCTACTCTATTGGTTACATTTGCTCTCCTGTCTGATAGAGAATGGCTATTGAAGCTTTTTTTAAAGAAAAAAACATATTCCTTTTAGAGGATTGATTGTTAGGATTTATCCTGATTTGGCTAGGACTACTCAGAAGCGTAGAAAGGAATTTCTTTTGCTACGTCCTGGTATACTGCAGTTGGGAGGTTTGTTTTTTCTTAAACATCCATGTAAATGTTTAGTAAAGTTTAAATCTATTTCTTATGTGTTTTACGAACCATCCCAACTTATTGCTTTCATTAATGCTAGACGCTTGGAGTCCTCGGAAGGGGGCTCTCCTAATCTCTCATAATGGATTAGCCCATGCTTTTGCGAATGCTTTAATCTTTCCTAGCATATTTGGTTATATAAATTGAATGACTCCTCTACCTTCCTTTGTGGGCTAGTGAGGAAGATGTCTTGGATGATTTCTTTGTTTAGGTACTGTTATTGGGTTTTTGGCATGTTTATTTCTTAGATGTCTTTCTGTTTCTACAAGAGTGTTGTAACTTCTTGTTATATTGTAAAACTTGTAAAAATAAAATAAAATAATATGCACACCGATATGATTGAGATGTTTAAATACCTCCGTGGCATAAATGTTCAGGGAGAGAGCCTCTTTCAATTGAAAGCAAGTTCTGTTACAAGGGGACATGGGATGAGGGTGAAGGGAGATAGATTCAGGAGTGATATGCGGAAATATTTCTTTATGGAAAGAGTAGTGGATCCATGGAATAGTCTCCCAGTGGAGGTGGTAGAGAAGAGGACAGTAACTGAATTTAAAAAAGCATGGGACAAACACAGAGGATCTCTAAAGGAAAAAAGTGGACTGTTGTAGTTGTTGATATGGAAGGACAGACTAGATAGGCCATGTGGTCTTTTTCTGTCATCATGTTTCTATGTTTCCCTCTAGCCTAACCTCACAGATCCTTAGAAATTTAGAGGCAACATCCACAAGGTATTTTTACTGTACTTGGTAAGAATGTGTTATTTTATTGGGGGTGGGATAATGGTAGTGCTATTAGATTTCGGTATGAAATGGTATATGGAAATACAACGGCAGTAGCTCGCTGCTGCTGAATTCTAAGCCCAGATATTTAATGTCAGGGCCATATCCGTCCACCAGCAATGAATATCTGCATCGGCCAATGAAGCAGAAAGCTAACTAGGAAGTGGTAATATTCAGCCGCTGCCCGATCAGCTTCTGCGGCAAAAGTTAGGACAGCATTTTCTGTGCCTAATTTCTGCCGCTGAGGGATAACCGGGCAGAGGCGATATTCAGCCGCTGGTGCACCCATGGAACGCACTTGGAACACCCCAATGCTAACTGGTTACCATCAGAGTGCCAAGTGGTGGCAGTCGCAGATATTCAGCTCTGCTAACTGCATTAATTACTTTGAATATCAGGCCTACATAATTCATTAATGTTATCCGTTGAAGTTATGTGTTAAAACACAATTATCTGCAAACCATTACAAGGTCTACTCCCATGAATAGCTCAGTCTTACTATCTAGCATTATTACTGACATTAGAATTGGGATGAAAGCATGACAATCTTGCCAGACATGAAACACTGTGAAGCGTCCAATGTATGTCAATGAATAAGCAATATCAGAAAGATTTTCTGTGACTCAGTATATGTAAGACTTGTGTTTTCTTCTATGGGTAGTGTTTATTCTGAATAATATAAAAATAGTTTAAAAAGCCATTATGAAGCTTTTAATGGCATGTGCTAATTACTTAACATGCATCGAGTCAGGGACCACGTGATGCGGACAGGGTAGAGGTCGCATCCTGAGCGTGTCCTGAAGCCCTAAGCCTAAACCGGCGATTAAGTACCGTATAAAGCTACAATTACCCGACAAAAAGGCAATCAATTTGGATCGGAGTGCCTGTGGATCCCTATAGTGCAGTTTGGGGTGCCGTGCTCCATGGCGACAGTGGTGAAATCGCTGAGGAGAGATCGGGAATGGGGGACCGGCTCGAATAAGATGGCGGATTCAGCCCAGATGCCGGTATCACCCCAGTCGCCCAAGTCCCCTGTCTCCTTAGATGAGATGTCGGCCGCAGTGACGACGGCTTTGCTACCCCAGTTCGAAGCCCTCCATGAGAAAATGGATGGGTTGCGTTCTTTAGTGGATACGCTGGGCAAGAGAATGCAAGAGGCCGAGGACCGCGTGGGACGGGTGGAAGAGAAGGTGGAGACGTTGATCGAGGAGGTGGCCGGCCTGAAATCCCAGATACTTCAGCAGGAAGCCAAGCTTGATGACCTGGAGAACAGGTCATGGCGAAATAACCTGCGCTTCCTGGGGATTCCTGAAGCCGTCCTGGACAAAGACCTGCGTGGATACCTGGAGGCCTTAGTATTGCAAATTGTGGGTGAAAGCCAGTTGGGCGGCAAGCTGCGAATCGAACGGGTGCATCGGGTCGGCGCTAAGCAGACACGCGACCCTCGCCCTAGAATTGTCCTGGCTAAGTTCCTCCACTACCCGCAGAAAGAATTGATTCTCAGGGCAGCACGGCAAAAAGAGGAAGTGATTTTTAATAATACTAAAATTCGTGTAGCCCAGGACTACTCAATAGCGCTGAGCCGGAAAAGAAAAGAATATGCACCCTTATGTGGAAAGCTTATCGAGGCAGGAGTCCGGTTCTCCGTGCAATACCCCGCTAAGCTTCATGTGCTCAGTGAAGGAGCCCATCGCACTTTTGAGTCGGCCTCTGCAGCTGAAGATTTTGTGCATCGGATCCACCTTCAGAAGAAGGCAGTGTCGGCGTCTTCTCCTCCATGACTCGTCCCGGCTTAACTGTACAGCTATGAGAAAATCCTATCGGGGAGTGAAGATGGGGGAACACAGTGTAGCCTTGGCTATGCATAGCGCAGCAGTTGTTAAGTAACTTTGTATCTTTTTGTTACTGTATGCGTTATTAACTGCTTTGTAAGGCAACAAAGTTTCTAGTCATCCTGAGCCTTTTTTTTTTTTTCTCCTTCTTTTTATTCCTCTTCATCTGTTTATAATGGACAACATTTGGGACTCTAAGATGAATATGTTTATTTTCTTTCATCTATGTGGTGTATCCTTTGTTGAGGTAACTTCTTAAGTCCTGCGGGGGCGGTTTAGAAGGGCTTCCTGTTATATAGAATGTGCTGTTACCCCAGAGGACACTACGGCTGCGGATAGCGGATAGTGAGTAGCCGTGGTGGAACAGGGGAGCACCCAAGATTAGAGAGGACTATTATTTTGGAAAGGGGGCGGGGATCCAATTCAGCGACGTCCTTGGCTGTGAAGTCTCCCCCCCGAGTAATCAGGCCGCCGGGTCTGGACAGCGGTGGTTTAGGGGCCGGCTCTTCCCGCCTTCCCTCCCCCTTTCCCCCCCCCTCCCCGCCCTCGCCGGCCCTGTTTGTTTCTGATAGTTTCTGATTGAGGTGGGTTGGTTTCAGAATTGCGGGGGGGGGGGGGGGGGGTGGGCGGGGGCCCAATGGGAAATGGGCTGGGGTCCGGTTCGCTGGGCTCGGCGGTTACTGTATATTGTAGAATGGGGATATACACCCATGGTTAGAGGGGGTCGTAGGTTGGGTGGTTTGGGGTATTGCAACCTGCTTTATGGGCACGGGAGCGGAAGGCCACGCTCAGAGGGGTTTCGGGAGGGCTACCTGGGAGGGGGTAGGAGCTGCGAGCCCTGTAGATAGGAGGCGTAGTTTGAAGGGGTACAGGGGTGGGTATGGGGGAACGGATTGGGGAGGGATTTAGGATGGGGGTGGGGGGGAATAGGAGAGGGGTCACTGGTTTGGGGGGGAGTGGGGTTAGGGGGAGGTGGGATGGGGGGAGAGGGGTCGTCGCAATCTACAATTTCTGCGGATGCACAGTGTACAATACTCTGGAAGACATGGGGGGGAGGCTCCAGGCTGGGAGGGTCTCCTCGGACACGAAGTGCTGGCAGCGGGGGCATAAAAGCACAGGGACCCTCTGAGAGTAATCACTTGGAATGTTTGTGGACTGGATAGCCCGATAAAGCGCTACAAAGTACTAAAAGCACTGGCTCGGCAGCGATGTGATATTGCGCTATTACAGGAGACCCATCAGACAGCTGAAGAACATGCTAAATTATGTCGAGACTGGGTGGGTCAGATGTGGGGAGCGCCTGCACTGGGGAAGAAGGGAGGGGTGGTTATCCTGGTTCATAAACAGGTGCGCTTCACGCTGCAGCGTCAGGTGGCGGATCCCAATGGGAGATTTTTGCTATTGTATGGCTTATTAGAAGATCGGGAGATCATATTGGGAGATGTATATGGCCCTAATATACTGGATCGGGAGTTTTTCAATCGTATTGCAGCTAAAATCGAGCAACTCCCGGACGTGCCCTTGCTTTTAGGGGGGGACTTTAATGGAGTTTTTGAAGTGAATCTAGATACCTCAAGTGGCAGGAGGACGAGAGATAGAATGCTTGGCTCTCAGTTGTTGCAACGATTTAGGGCTCACCTAGGTTTGATAGATCCCTGGAGATTGTTGCACCCCTCGGAGAAGGAGTTCACTCATATCTCGCGGGCACATGGGACTACTGCGAGAATAGATTATCTTTTACTTTCTACTACCGCCTTTGCACAAGTGGAAGAGGCGCAGATAGGTCCCCTGGAGATTTCAGACCATGCTATGGTTTGGATTGAATTGTACTGGGGGGGCGGGGCCGGTGCATCTCATATATGGCGGTTCCCCATAGAGTTATATAAAGATAATCACTTTAGGAAATTCCTGGGTCAGTGCTGGCGAGACTTTGAATTAAACCATCAGGCACATAGGGATGACCCAGAACTGGTTTGGGAAACTGCCAAAGTGGTGTTGCGGGGTGATATAATCGGGTTTGCGGCTCGAAAGCGAAGATTGCTGGCGGAACAAATTATTCGGTTGGAGCAACAGGTATCCCAGGCGCGAGTACTTAGTGGTCATGCCCCTACAGTGTAGAATAGAAAACGGCTGTGGGAATTACAGGTTGCTTTGAACGAGTTGCTCCATCAGAGAGCCAAGAAATCGATAATGTATTACAAATATCGGTTATATTGTTTTGGCGATAAACCGGGGAAGTTACTAGGGAAATGCTTGAAGGGTCAGAGAGGGGAGGGGGGTGGCAGCCCTTCGGGATGAGCAAGGGAACCTCCAACAGAAACGGGAGGTGATAAGTGAAATATTTAAAGGCTTCTTTCAAAAACTGTATACAGCAGAGGAGAATAGCCCCCTTACTATGGAGACTTATCTCCAGGGGCTGAAGCTCCCAAGGGTGACAGAGGAGCAACGGGCCTTGTTGGGTCAACCGATAACCCTAAGGGAGGTGCAACTTGTAATTGCAAAGGCCAGCTGCTATAAAACCCCGGGACCGGACGGCTATGGGGCTGAATTTTATACTCTTGGCGAGCTGGGTTAGCCCCTTGTTAGTGGATACTTACCGTCAAAGAATAGAGGGGAATGGTAGGAGATGGGGAGAGAACCAGGCCTACATCATGCTGATCCCTAAGCCGGGCAAAGATCCGCTGCACGCGGCTTCTTATAGGCCGATCTCCCTGCTGAATTTTGACATGAAGTTGATGGCGAAAATTTTGGCGGAGAGATTAGCGGGAATATTAGGTGACATTGTCCATGATTCGCAGGTGGGGTTTGTATGTGGCCATTATGCGGTCCGTAACATACGCAGAATATTAACATCTTTAGAGTGGGTGCATGGCCATCAGCTGCAGTCCCTTTTAGTGAGCTTTGACGCGGAAAAAGCGTTTGATAGGGTTAATTGGACATATTTGCACTACTTGTTACCTCTGTACGGCTTGGGACAGTCTTTTTGCGATATGGTTAAGAGTCTCTATGATACTCCGACAGCTAGAGTGCTTTGTAATGGGGTTTTATCGGCTCCCTTCACCTTGTATAGGGGTACTAGGCAGGGATGCCCATTATCCCCTTTATTGTTTGTTTTGTCTTTGGATCCCTTAATACGGCATATAGAACTGGACCGATTGATTTGTGGGATTGAGGTGGGAAACAAGGGTTTAAGATGTCGGCCTTCGCCGACGACATGCTGGTACACTTGCTGGCCCCGAGAGAATCTTTGCCTAGATTGTTAGCGGAGTTTCGGATGTTTGGTAGTTTTGCGGGCCTTAGGATAAATGCAGATAAATCTGAGGCCTTGGATGTCTCGGGGCGGTTGCGGGGAGGCTGGGGGGGGGTTTTCCCCTGAAATGGTCGGACCAGACATTCAAATATTTGGGCGTTGTCCTGACGAGGGTACCGCAAGATTTATATTATACTAATTTTGAGAAAGTCTTGTCGGGGGGTGCAGAGTCAGTTGAGAGCTTGGAACCCGCTACCCTTGTCACTAATGGGGAGAATTGCAGCAATCAAAATGGTGGTTTTGCCATGCCTACTTTATTGGTTGCAAACCTTACCCGTGTGGTTACTCCGGCGGGATTTGCTTAGGTTGGAAAGGGAGTTTCAACGTTTTCTGTGGAGGGGGGCCAGAGCGCGTATCCCAATGTCCCGTATGATGGGGAAATGGCGCAGAGGGGGCCTGGGGCTACCTGACTTATGACTCTATGCTTTGGCATGTCAAGCACGACATGTTGGGGACTGCCTGGGGGGTACAGACACATATACGCCACGGGACCTAGAGGCGGCATTCATGGCTCCTTTCTCGCTGGTGGGGGTTTTGCATGTGGACAATACGCATCTACCAACACGACTTACGCGTAATATCATGTTAAATGCAATGCGACGCACTTGGCGACAGTTGAATAGCTTCTGCCAACGGAACTGGCAGGTGTCCAGTTGGCTGCCTATTCGCGGAAATGTACATTTCTTGCCGGGTTCTGATTCCAAGGCGTTTCAGTCATGGCACAGGCAAGGACTGAGACATTTAGGGCATGTAGTGGACCTCACTGGTAAATGTAAGCCATTTTTCGAACTTCGTGAGGAGTTCCAGTTGTCTCCCATCCAATACTTTGCATATATCCAGCTCTCTCACTATGTAGCAACATTGCCCAGAGAGGACCTGGGGGTGAACAGATCGGTGCAGATCCTCAAATTTTTTGACTTGGGGGGCGACACCCCCCCCCCCCCGACGATCGCTGGGTTGAAGACTCGGCTGGAGTGCTTTGGGGTGCAGCCGGACTATGGGAGGGCTGAGACGGCCTGGGCGGATGAATTGTGGCGGGCAATGCCGCCAGGCACTATTTGCAAGGCGGTGGGACGGATAGTGGAATTGGTGGAAGGAGCGCGATGGAGGGAAATCCAATATAAAGCCCTGACTCGAGTATATTTTTCACCACGTCGAGCGTTGAGGAGTCACATTACGCAAGATGGGTCTTGCCCTAGATGTTCTCTACCATTGGCCTCCCTAACCCATATGTGGTGGCAGTGCAGGCGTATCCTTCCCTACTGGTCTCATATTCATAGATACCTTATGCGGTTGTTACAGCAGAGGTTTCCATGGACTGGAGCCTTAGTTATACTTGATCAACTGCACAGCACCCTACCCATTGGGAGATGGGAGCGGTTATTGGTGCGTAAAGCATGTCTGGTGGGGAAGGGGCCGATTTTACATAGGTGGAGAGATCGGCACCCGCCCACGTTCTCGGAATGGCGCAATAACTTCCATCAGCTGATGCTAGCAGAGCGCTGGAGGGCTCGGGGTTCAGTGAAGCGGTGGTCCATTTTTATGTTGATATGGGAACCCTACATTCAGAGTTTGGGTCCCGCTGCCGGAATGAAGTAGTAAATGTGGGATATTAAGGTTTAAGGGTATGGGGAGAGGGAGGGCCCGAGAGGGGTTCCTTGTTGCTATCCGGATGGAGTTAGGGGTTGCGACGACGAGTGGGGCTGGAAGGGGGGTGGGGTGGGGAGGTTGGGTTAACATAAGGGGAAAAAATAGTTTAATCATGATTGTTAGTAAACTAAAAAATAAATGTGCTTTGTGCTCTGACGTAGTTACATAACTGTATGCTGTACCTGCCGCAGTGGAGATAAGATTCCACTCTGATGCGGCTTACTGTTTGAATTGTATCGAAAGTTATGTTTTTGATGGTTCATAAATAAAGGTTTCAAAAAAAAACCAACATGCATCGAGTCCGGTTTTGCCTTCAAAAAGGTTCAAGTCAACTGACATTACATTAATAATGCCTTGACTCAGCCAAACTCAGGATTTGTGAAAACCGCTGGCAGAAAAATATTTAGTGGCAATAGCAAATCAAGATATATTCAGTTCCTTGTGAAAAAGGAAACCTGGCTAAACAGCCTTGATGATCTTGTCAAAACCAGGTCCCCTCTAAGCAGGTTTTTCTGCTTAGCACCAAACCGCAGGTGCATCCTCTACCGCTCTACGCCAGCACTGCACGGCACTAACGGAGCAATCCAAAAGGGGGATAATGCGGGCAACTAGTGATTACCCTTTGGGGGCATTCCTGGTACTCTAAAGCCCCGTCAGGCCACAGGGGCATTGCACTGCCCAGCTCTCCAGCATCCTTCTCAGTGGGATACTTCCAGCTCCCTTTGCGTAGACAAAATCATTGCGGTAAAGGAAACCTTGTGCCTGTCACAGCCACACTAGGGGCTCCGGCAGTTCAACTTTTCTTTTTAATCTGCAGCTGTCTTTAATCACTTGATTTTGAGTTTAACTCATATGCTTTTCACTAAGAGTTTAAGATGTTGTGGATACGATGCAAGGAAGGGTTAATCGACTTGGGCAGCCAAGGGATCTGAGCACTGGTTTCCCTAGTTTTTAACCCAGGGCTCTCACTATTAGACTGCTCCTCAATTCCAGTTTGTTACTTTGTTCAGAATACCTGAAGACTACAAATCCATTAGGCTCTTTTTACATCTGACCGCATTCCCTCTCTGGTTTTAGAGCTCTGTCCGGGGGCAAAGGGCCTGAATTGCAAGAGAAGCATGCTGAGTTCCCTGCAATTTCATACAGCACAGCAGCAAGTAAGTGCCACAGCAGGTCAGGTTTTCAAGATACCGACACTGATGCGCATGAGATGTAGCTGCATGCACTCTCTCTGTTGCAGGCACGTGCATTATCGTGTGGGTATCCTGAAAACCCGACCGGCCTGCAGCACTTGAGGACCGGAGTTTCCAATCTCGTATAACATACACAGCAGTTAAGGTTTTTCACAGCTTCTGAACTGAAATGCGTTTTCTTGCTTTTGTTTTCCAAACCAAAGAGAGACAGACAACAGCTCTGCTTCTGATGAAATCACCACAAACACCAACCTACCTGATCCGATGCATACGCAATGAGGCGAGAGTTGAGCCAGGATTCATCAGCATCGGGCTCAGCAGATTTCATTTCTAAGATTTTATTTTTTCTTGCAGCCAGCAGAGCAACCAGCGTTGCTTCACTAACGGTACTCTGCGGGAGAACAAAGCATGATTCACCGTGTGGCATCTCTAGATAGATATCTTTCCCTTTCGTAATATTTTTACAATTAGATGTTAGGGGTTCTTTTACTAAAAGCACTAAGCAGTTAGTATGAGTTACAGCATGTAACTATTAGCATGGGGCCAGCACAGTCAGGGCAGCCTGATTTCCACGCTAACTGTGCTTGACATGTTGGGGTGTTAAGTGGGTGGGTTAGGAGCAGAGAGTGAGCAGTGTGAGCGCCTTGCATCAGCGTGCCCCAGTTAAATGCAAGGCAAACAATTAGCGTGGGTGTAATTACCAACATTTCCATGCTAATTTTAGGGGAAGGGTGCACCGCATTAACTGTTGGGAACATGCTTTCCATACCCCAAAAGTTAAGACAATGGTGTTGCACCTAACACGCTATGGTTATGAGCGTTATAGGCATGTTAGGTGCAACACCATAGCACCCTTTAGTAAAAGGGCCCTTTAGTGTACTTACATTTTAGATGGCACATAAAGACCTGGCTTCTTAACTTGGCTTTTGTTATTTGATTTATTTGGTGGGGCTGTTAAATCTGTGAGGTTTGACTATTTAAGATCTGCATGCTAGAACCGCTGTTACTACACTGCAGTAATGAAAGCGACAACAGAGAATCCTTTCTTCCGCCCACCCTGCCTTTAGTACTTCTCATCTGCTGTTTGGATGCCCCTCCCTCGGTTGCTGTACCTGTAGCACTCCTCCTCCTTTGCTGTTTGGACAGTGGTGCAGGAAATGATCTGGGAGTCCCAGCATTTTAGCCAACCAGTCCATGACGTTCATTTCCAATTCTGTGCAAGCCGGGCTGGAGGCCTTATAAAACAGACACAAGAATAAATCAAAACGTAGCACATTGATTCTGAATTGAATGGTTACTCTTTAAATATTAATTGAACATAGAAAATGGCATATTCTGTAAAATTTCAGTGCAAATTTATGAATGCTAAAGCTGCTGGGCTTATTGTGGCCTGATTCACTGAACTTTTTTCCCCACTGGACACAGAATGAGAGAAAGGCCTTAGTGAATCAGGCTCCATTTCAGGTAGTTATTGAACAAGCCAAAAGTATTCTGATCATTTATTTTCACATACATATTTTTTAAATGAACCAAACCTTTCATTTTGTCTACAATATTAAACTCCACCATCAAAGGATGAAATTATTACTTACCCAGGTGAATCCTAAGCAGTTGATAGCATCAGCCAGCATGTCGCCAAGTAAGGAAGGCCAGGATGTGAGCGCAGGGAAGTATGCGTGCATATGAGGACTCTGCCAGTGAACGACCTACATCAGGAACATGACGATAGGTTGCGCTAATGAAGAGACCTTAATCAAATCAAGCACAGCAACAAGACCAAATGATGGTCAAATACTTTTATCCAGTGACCCACATAAGGTCTTCACTCTGTCCTACTCTAGACTTTGAGATCTTGTCTACTGGTGGTTTCTTAACTGGTGGACCTTACTTTAATGTTTTTATCTAAATGCAAATATTTTAAAAACTTTCTAAGTAAAATATTTTCAGGCTTTACAACCTTCTTCAATCAATGCTAATGTCAAAATGGCCTACAGTTAACCTACAAAAGATTTTCACAGTTCTGTTGAAAAATGATTTCTTACACAGGCATCTAACCTTGGTTTGCATTACCATTAAACACTAAAAATTTCACTTAAGCATTGACAGGCTGGTTATAATCGTCAGGTGTCAGTTTTGAGAAACAATTTCAAGCAAAAATTGCCCAGTGCATAATATCCTAAAATACTTTGTCCCTAATAGTTTATTGAAAGTGATTTTGCTCTTACCCCAGGCATAATCACATCCTCAATATCTCTGAAGATGCTTTCCCAGCTCTCAGACTCCAGAGGTGCGCTGTCTGGCAGAAGAAGTCTCATGTAACCAGGCTGCACCTCAGGGTTCACACGTCTCTCCCTTATAGTGTTCAGGTACAAGTAAATATAATCCACCATCTCTTTCCCTAAGTATGCAAAGATGACACCATGAGAAGATCATTTCAATAGTCTCCAATACAAGAGCTGCACCCGGTCTCATTAGGCTGGTAGTGGGCAAAGGGCAGGAGCCTTTGAAAGGGGAACTGTAACTGAGTAGGTGGTAGGTAGAATTCGGTGCCTATTAAAGCTGTGTATGAAATATCATCCTGATTAAAAGCAAATTTTAGACTTTTATAAATCTATGAAGTTTTAATGATATAGCAATGAAATCCATCATTGAGCAAATCAGCAACATGGACAGACGGAAGAAGCCTCATCCTGATGGATGCATGCAATACAACATGTGCCTTTGAATGATTGCTGACTCCTGGTTTTCTTGACCAGGTATGACCAGAAGCAGATTGCCAGGCCTTTCTTCCAAGGCAATGGAGAGTAAAGTAAGTTGCCCAAGGCCAGAAGGAGTGCTAGCGGGAATTGAATCCTGGTTGCTTGGTCACCAGATCACTGCTCTACCCACTAGGCTACTCCTCCACATATCTTTGCAGTAATGTAACTATGTATTTACCTTTATAATACAGAACATTTCTTTTACAATTTGTACATGTTGCATACAATTCAAAAAAATGTAACCAACCAATATTCAGTTACTGCTATCAGTGTTTTCTTTAAATGCTGGTCATGGTGGCCAAAAGAAAATCCTGCTACTCAGCGCTGGTGCTGAATATTCAGATAGAGCGGCGATTGAAGTCATGATCTGGATAGCACAATATTCAGGGTCCTTTTCCTAAAGCACATTAAGTGGTTAGCGTGCATTTTGATGCGTGCTAACCACATGCTCAGGCCACCATGGGCAGGCATTAGGAGCTCATTTCTACTTGGTTAACATGCAGTAATGTCATTAGTGCATGTTATTTGACAGGCCTGCCCTTGCGTAAAATGGGCACCGCAGCAAATAATGCATGTTAATAGCATTAGCATATGCTGTTAGAAAATTACCCCCTAATGCAGCTTACTAAGCATGTCCCTAGTTCTCGGGACACACCTAGCCAGTCTTCAGGATAAGCACAATGAATAGCGTGAGAGATATTTGCATGTACTGCCTCCATCATATGCAAATAGCTCTCATGCATATTCATTATGGTTATTCGGAAAATCTGGCTAAGTGGACAAAGTTGAGAACATCTCCCTTAGACTAACTATAAATTATGTTTATTTGTATTAGCTATACCGCCCTTCATTTTCACTTCTGAGAGGTTGACAATCAATAAAATTGCACATAAGATAGAGGAGAAATAAGAAAACTAATAGTTACAATTTTCAGTTGGGAGTAAATTCCTGAAAACAGAAGACAGACGTGTCTGGGAGTCTGAGCAAAGTGCAGGGCAGTGCAGAAGTCTTTATTAGGTCTTTTGTAAACCCATAAATAAAGAAGTTTAACCAAACAGTAATAGTTTATTTCCAGAACTGGATATTCTGAGAAGACTAACTACCAACTGCAACCTTCAAAGCTCTTGGGGTCTAACCCTGACTTGCATGCTTTCAGTAGGCTCTGCTATTTGCCTTCTCATGTCTGTGTCCCTGCAGCAGCTGAGGCTATTAACTGCAGAATGCCATCTATGTAAGCCTGGGACTTGTTAACTCAGTAAAAGTAATTTTAAAACTATTCAGCCCCAGTTAAAATTAAGACCATACTTGCAATTCTGCCTTCTTCTTTTTGGTTTTCCCTTTCATTCAGCAGCTTTCGATAAACTCTATTGTTTAGCCACTCTCCACCTTGATTTTGGGCACATTCATATTTTAAAGCAATTGGTTAGTACTGGTTCAGTAATTGCTGAAGATGTGCCTGAAGGAGCAGAACGGTAAGGACAGAACTCAACCATAACTAACCATGAAGAAATGCCAGGCTGAGGGGCCGCTGCTGAAACTTTCCACTCTTATGAAACTTGTGCAACATTTTGGGCAAACCTTGTTGTTGGTATTGGGAATGCAGTCTGCAAGTCTTTTAAATAAATATGAATACATATGCTGAATCTGAATAGCTCAAGGAAAAAGCCCATCATTGCACCATCTAGGAATTTGGGACTTAATTTGTAAAAATTAGAAATGTGCATGCAAATATTGACTTCATATTTTATTTTATTTTGTTTATTTCATGTCATTTTTAAGTTTATTGTGTTTCTTTTTCGTTTGCCTTAGTTTGTTATTTGCAAATAGTGCAAGAAATGAGAACAAATGAAATTTGCTAGTGTTTTCTGTCCTCTAATAGTGGCCAGCTGTAGGCAATATACAGCCTGACTGCAAAAAAAATGCTACCTCCATTCATCATGCTATCAGAGAAGAGATCTGTGATGCTCGAAAGTCAATGAAAACCAAGCAAGGATTTGTGAAAGTAGTGGGATTTAGTGTTAGATGGCCTGGCTGTCATCACTAGAAGACAAAAACATGTTGGTTTTCTGTAGCTGTCAAGTTTTTGAGCTACCTTTTAACTCTTGAACTATGTTATGTTTTCACTTAAAAATATGCTCATTTAAATATTTTGTAGATTCTAGCTATTTATTTGGATGTATGCCTTTTCTCATATGATGTATAAAAGCTGCTCGGTGTATATATTCTTTTACATGATTCTTATTGCTAGTTACGTCCTGAACAGTGAATTTGACTCACGTTCCCCTTTTGGGGGTGGTTTACTCCATCTTATCTCAAGGGTTGGGGATCATGGGTATAAAATAGCGAAATGTCTCTTTAGCCATTCAGATTGTGGACCCTTAGATATAAATCTCAATACTGAATTACATCCTACACCAGTAAAAACAAAGGTAAAAATAATCTCCAGTAAAGTTAATATAACCAAACAGTAGTTTTGACTAGGGATAATTCTTAATTCTGTTCTACACAGTGGGTCCACAACTGAGGAGCTTCTCTCCTTTGATATTTCATAAGAAAAAGTAAAAGATTTCTTTTTAAGCAAACCCTTTACTCTCAGATGAGATAAAAAGAATTTAGTAAGGCCCTGGTCCTAATCATAGCTTCTCAGCGACTCAGGCAGCAAAGGGACTAGAGAAAACACCGAGCAGATCTCACCTTCGCACACATGCAGTCACTCACCTCTCATCCTATACTCCTCAGGTTCCATGGCTTGTCCCTTGTAACATGCACAGATTTGCAGCTCAGGGCTCTCTCAGTTACAGCCGTACACTCCTGAGCCCCTCACACCTCGGCTTTTATATGCCTTTTATCTACCAGACCTACGTAAATGGTAAAGAGGGTTACATGGCTACATAAACAGTTGATCTTATACCATTTTCCAACTCCTCCCACTCTGAATTCAGAACTCATATCCACTCAAAAGCTTGTTTGTTCTCTTTGCCGCTATCATGGACTTGATGTCTTCCATCATATCTTCTGAGAAAGTTAATTTCAGGCTCAGCATTTTATTGAAAGCCTCTACAGTTTGATTTGTTTGCTGTGCCCGGCAGAACTGAACACAGGGATTTTTCTAATTGCAATAATATGGAAGGCGCTTCATTTTGATGAATGAAACAGTGGAGACTGCTTCTTGCTGCCTCTTTCAGTTACTGCTGAACTGCCTTAGTGCAGAATTAGCCTCATTTTTTGGTTAATGCCCCCCTCACAAGGGTGACAGAGACATTTATTCACCTGTGACATTTTTAACACCTACAGCTTCAGCTCTCTACTGTCAGGACCATGTGCCCTCTGTGATCAAGGAGACTTTCATTGTCTTTCAGTTGATTTTAGGTCACAGGCGCCCTTGGCTACAGCAAGCAGCACAGTTGTGACAGGGCAGTTCAGCAGCAAGTAAAGACACTTTCCAATCATCTTCCCCACACTTCCAAAGTCATTTACACACACACACACACACACAGAAACCCACACTTAAGCATAGTCCACATATACTCATAAACAAATAAATAAGAACTTAAGAAATGCCATAGTGGGTCAGACAAAGGCCCATCAAGCCCAGTATCCTGTTTCCATCTAGGTCACAAATATCTAACAGTTTTCCCAAAGGACACAGGTTCACAATGCTTGTTTTGGGGCAAGCAGTGGATTTCCCAGGTCCTCTTTAATAATGGTTTATGGGGGGGGGATCCAAGATGTGGCATCTAAGCTCCTGACCTCTGTTGCAGATGGGTTGTAAGAGGAAGGCGAAGCACGGTTTGTTGCCCCAGGCACCCGCGCTGACCTCAACTCCGGTTTCTGGTCCACTTGATTCCTTTTTTTGTCGTCAGGAACCACAGTCAGCACTGCGGGATGGAAGCTCAATTGGAGGACGGTTGGGGCAGGGTAGCTCGGCGTCTCCCTCGAGCAGCGACCTTATGCCCCCGGAAGCACATCGTTCCTCAAATCAACTGTGCCCATACTTTGCTCATAGTAGCATGAAGGTCTTGGTCTCTCTGGAGTTAGGAGTTCCTCGGTCCCTTCTGGGATCGCTTCTACTGAGCATGGCAGAGGTGGATGTCTCTCTGCAGGAGCAGCAATCTGGGTCAGCTCTTGAGAGTGGGAGCTCTGCTGCGGTGTTCGGCAATGACGCCGGAAACCCCCCTTTGGACCCGCGGTCCAGTGGAGCTTTGCCGAGTATGCAGCGTGGGGCTGGTGTTTCTTTCTCTTTACATTGTCCTGAACACTTCACCCTGGAAACTATTTGGACTGCCATAAATCATTTTGGAGCATCCTTTATGTCTCAGATCACTGGAATCCAAGGTCAGGTTGTATTAAACATTACAAATTTGGCACAATTGGTGCAGGACTTGAGCTCAACAGAAGCTAAGGTGGAAGAAGTTTCTGAAAGGACTGTACATTTGGAGACTTTGTCTGATATGTTCATTAAAGATTCTAACCAGTTGAAGGCTAGGTTGGAGCAGTTGGACAATCATACTAAGCTTGCTAATCTTCGTTTGGTTAATTTTCCTTGCTCCCCTGCTTTTTCAGCTAGAGAAATGTTTAAACAATATTTGGTTGAAATTTTGGGAGTCCCTGTGGATTCGTGTCCTCCAATTGTAAAGATTTATTACCTTCCTACGGCCCAGAAGGCCTTGGTTAATACCGAGGCAGCTGGACCTGTGCAATTTCATGAGTTAAATATTTCAGAGTTGTTAGAAACTTCAGATACAGCTATAGTGAAACCTGCAATCTGTTTAGTTACCTTTGCTTTGGTTTCTGATCGAGAATGGTTGTTAAGACTTTTTTTTAGGAAAAGGAATTTGTTGTTTAAGGGGTATCTTGTTCGGATTTTTCCGGACCTAGCTAGGGAAACTCGTCATCGCAGGAAGGAGTTTTTAGTCCTGCGCCCATGGGTTCTTCAGCTTGGGGGGGGGGGGGTTAAGTATCCATGTAAATGCTTGGTAAAGCTGCAAGGTAATTCATTTATTTTTCTTTATCCTTCTCAATTGATTTCCTTTTTGAATTCTAAGGATTCAGTGGGGGGGCGAGTGAGCGGGTCTCCCTGGGTGTGTATTGATTTTCTGTCTGTTGATGTCTGCAAGTTTCCTTCATAGCTTGGTTTAGTTTTTCCTTTCTTGGATCCCTCATATTGTGGGCTAGTGGAGGGGTTTACTTTTTTTACTTATTTGCTTGCTATTTTTTTGTATTGTATTTTCTGAAGTGTCCCCCTTTTCCGTTGCAAGTGTATTAACTTGTAATATTTTGAAAAATTAATAAAATATTTAAATAATAAATAAATTAATTAATTAATCAATTAATTAATTAAAAATAATGGTTTATGGACTTTTCCTCTAGAAACTTGTCCAAACCTTTTTTAAACCCAACTACACTAACAACTTTTACTACTTCCTCCGGTAACAAATTCCAGAGTTTGATTACGCGTTGAGTGAAAAAATATTTTCTCTTATTCATCTTAAATAAGTTACCCTGTAGCTTCATTGCTTGCCCTCTAGTCTTTATATATTTTGATGGTGTAAACAATTGTTTGAGGTTTACCTGTTCCACTTCATTCATTAATTTATTGACCTCTATCATATCTCCCCTCAGCTGTCTCTTTTCCAGGTTGAAGAACCCTAACCTTTTTAGTCTCTCCTCATAGGGGTATCCTTCCATCTCCTTTATCATTTTGGTGGCTCTTCTCTGAACCTTTTCTAATAATGCTATATCCTTTTAAAGATACGGTGACCAGAACTGCATACAATATTCAAGGTGCGGTCGTACCATGGAACGATACAGAGGCATTATAATATTCTTTGTTTTATTCTCCATTCCTTTCCTTATGATTCCTAGCATTCTATTTGCTAATACACCCCCCACATTACCACACAAATCCTTGACCCACACTCCCTCCACACACTTACACATCTACCCACATATAACCACAAACTCAGTCTCCATATACAACTAAACTTTATTTATTTAACAAGCTTTTATATACCTCCCCTTCCTGAGATCAAGGGCGGTTTACATGAAACATCACAGCAACTTTTACATTAAACTTTGAAACTATGTACATTTAACTTGGTACAACTATATACTTTCACCCATGAACACCCCCATATGTCCTGCAGATACCCACAATCCCTCCATACGCACCATATCCTCTCACACGCCCACAGCTCTCTCACACAACAAACACCCTCACTCTAAAAACCCACCTCTGAAGTCGCTTTTGGATCCTGATGCTCCTCACTCTCTTATCCACTACTTATGTCTATCTTATCGTACTCTAGTGCCCTGTTTCACTATGGGGCTCATTCCAGAACATGAATAAGCTAGTTAGATCTGTGGGATAGATGCTTTTCTCTCTAAAACATCTAGAACCGTATTCTGGCTGTTGATGTCTGCAAGTTTCCTTCATAGCCGTATATAGTGGAGGAGTGGCCTAGTGGTTGGGGCAAGGTACTTCAGGCCGGAAGGTCGGTGGTTCAAATCCCACTAGAGGACAGCAACCTTGGGCCGGAAGGACTGGGGTTTCTAGTCCCACAGGTGCTCCTTGTGGTCTTGGGCAAGCCACTTAACCCTCCGTAACCCATGTTCCCTGTAAAATAGTTATCTCCATGTTATAATGCCCTGTTCAATGTAATTTCAGTTTGTTCAATGTAAACCGCACTGATGCAGAATAGCGCGGTATATAAGAGAATGTAAATAAATAAATAAATTCCAAAACCATGAGGCTCTGCACGTAATGGTACTAGCACAGCGATCTCAGAATGTGGGCATAGCAAGCCGTGGAGACATAGAAAGCACATTCAGGAAAGGCTCATATACATCCTGATTTTTCACACAGATGCCTACATTATACCAGCACTATCAGAAGAGAATTACTCTATTATGAACATGCTAACCTAAAAAACTGGAGGGTTATAAAGTTATGTAATATTAATTTTTACGCTCGGAAGTGGTCTCAGACTGGTCGGCTGCCTCACTAGTGATACTTAGTATCATATGGCGCCTGTTGGCATCAATGACTCACTTTCCGGCTCTTTTTTATAAAGTATAACCTCCCTCTCCCTATTATACTTCACACTTACTATTCAAAGCGATTCTTCAATAGAAGTTAAGTGTGAAGTACAATAGGGAGAGGGAGGTTATACTTTATAAAAAAGAGCCGGAAAGTGAGTCATTGATGCCAACAGGCGCCATATGATACTAAGTATCACTAGTGAGGCAGCCGACCAGTCTGAGACCACTTCCGAGCGTAAAAATTAATATTACATAACTGTATAACCCTCCAGTTTTTTAGGTTAGCATGTTCATAATAGAGTAATTCTCTTCTGATAGTGATGTACTAAGATTACTCTTAAAAACCAGACCCACATCTTTTTGTATGATTACATTATACCAGCGGCAATGTGAAATAAGGCCGGGACTTAGAAACTCTTTGCTCTGATCTTCAGCATGTCCCATAGAGATGAATAGCTGTAACACATCTGTATTGAAATGGTGTGTCTGCCGTCTGGGAGGGCACACGATGCAAGTGTAAAGAATGGAGTGCACAGATGAGGGACATTTGTAAAGTTAAGGAACAATAAAAAGCAGCCCTGCAGAAATATAAAGCACTGCAATAGTCTTTATTGCAGCTATGCTGGCATTTGCTGTTTGTGGTACGGCTTCCCTAGCAATTCCAGTGTTTAGCAAAATAGGAATGTAGATGTAGGGATGGTATTTGAGATAGTATGGAGCAGAATCGTATTTGGCTGAGAAATGCAGAGCAGATGTAGTGTCCTGGGATGCCATGCCATTATGCCTTCGCAGCAGTTGGTTATAGGTGCAGTGCATGGTATTGTCAGAGATATGATATTTATGACTGCAAGTGAGAGTGTGTGTGCATGTGCATGCGTGCGTGTGGTTTGAGTGTTGCACAGGAGGATATGGAGTGCACATCCACAAATCTGGGAGGACATGAATGCCTGGCCAGTACTTGGACCGTAGGGATGACCACAGTGTCGCCAGGTGCCAGTGTGATCGGGCAGAATAAATCACAACTGGTTCTCTATAGCGAAATGTCAAAACATATCCCTGTCACTATGACCACAGTGTCGCCAGGTGCCAGTGTGATCGGGCAGAATAAATCACAACTGGTTCTCTATAGCGAAATGTCAAAACATATCCCTGTCACTAATAAGGGACCCTCAGAATAAGAGCATTCAACAGTGCAAACAGCACTAAGACATGCCCAGAAGCACCATCATTGGTCTCTAAAAATGTGAAGCCTGTACAGAGCATTTCCACAGCTTTCAAAGAAAGCCTTTGGGACATTCTACCATACCTGTGTGGTCCCCTTCCCACCCAAGGGTGCCATCTTGCTCAATCAGATGACATAGCTAGGACGGCAGTAAAAATAACACAAGGTAGGAAAGCAACTCCCAGGGGAGAAGGGAGGGTTGTGAGGACTGATTCCTGCTGTCCATGGAGAACACCTGTTACAGTTGAGTAACAACGCTTTCTCCAGGAACAAGCAGGAAGTCAGCCTCACATATGGGACTCCCTAGCTCCAGGCTGCCGAGGACTGAACCACAACAGCACCAACTGTGACTAATCAGTTAGCTATGAGTTGCAGAAGATGAATCCTTACTGAGAGACTCTGTAACACCTTAGTATCCAGGGACACTATCACTCTGGTAGCCTGAACAAAGAAGGGTTGGAGGGCAGGAGTTCCCTACACCCTAAGAATATGACGGAGAACTGTCTGGCCAAAGGCACTGTCTCTGCAGGACTCGCTCTCCAGGCAGCAGTGAGCTGCAAATGTATGAATTGAAGACCATGTGGTGGCCTTGCAGATTTCCATCACTGGCACCGAGTGGAGGTTGGCCACCGATGCGGCCATCACCCTCATGTGATGCACTGTGATTCAGTGCTCAAGGAAGAGGCCAGCTCACTCATAGGTGAGGACAATACAGTCTGCCACCGAAGTGGACAGAGTTCGCTTAGTCTCATGGGGAGCCCCAGTCTGCTGGGGTCATAAGACACAAAAAGCTGAGGAGCTTTTCGATGGGCCTGAGTCCACTATAAGTAGAAGGACAGTGCCCATTTGCAATCTAGGGTATGTAATACTAGTTCCTTCTTGCCGGCATGAGGCCGCGGAAAGAAGGTGGGGAGGACCATCTCTTGGTTAAGATGGAAGGAAGATACCATCTTTGGGGAGAATTTGGGGTGTGTGCGGAGCACTACCCTGTTCTTGTAGAGTCTTGCATATGGTAGATCTTCCCCCAGGGCCTGGAGTTCACTCATTCTTCAAGTGGACATAAGTGTCACCAGAAAGGCCCCTTTTCAAGACAGGTACCACAGGTAGTAAGTGGCCAGGGGCTCGAACAGCGGTTTGGTGAGCTGTGAGAGCACCACATTAAGGTCCCACTCTGCTGCTTGAGGGCAGAGAGGAAGCTTGGATAACAGGAGGTGCCAGAGGAACCTGGAGACCAGGTGCTGGCTTGAGAGTTGTTTTCCCTCGATAGGGTGGTGGTGAGCAGCTATGGCACTCAGATCTACCCTCACCGAGTTAGATTTCAGCCTGGTGTGTGACAGGTGCAGTAGGTATTGAAGTACTAGTTGCACTGGGCAGGAGAAGGGATTCTCCTCCCTTTCTGCACACCAGGCAGAGAACCTTCTCCACAAAGACATGTCTGTCTGATGGAGGGTTTTCAGGAGGCCAATAGGATCTCCTCGACTTCTCCTGGAAGATTGAAAGGTGCCAATATTACTCTTTCAGCACCCACACTGTTAACGTTAGAAACCCCAAATTGGGGTGCAGGAGGGAGCTCTCCTCCTGAAACAGAGGGTCCAGACCTCTGCCCAGAGGGACTGGGAGTGCCAATGACAGGGAAAGCAGCAGAGGGAACCAAGGTTGCATGGGCCACCTGGGGGCAATCAGTATAACTGATGCCCTTTCGCTCTGGACCTTGAAGAGGGTCCTGGCGACCAGGGAGGTCAGTGGATATGCATAGAGTAGGCCCTTGGACCACAAGATCTGGAAGGCATCTGCCGCCACTCTCTCGGGGTATAGCTGACGAGAGCAGAAGCAGGGTAGCTGCGTGGAGAGGCAAATAGGTCCATCATGGGCCTGCCCCAGAGGTGGAAGAGCTGCTTCGTTACTCTGGAGTTTAATCACTGCTTGTGTGGATGAAGGACTTTGCTCAGTCTGTCCACTAGGCAGTTGTCCTGGCCCGGGAGCTACACCACTCACAGAAGCATGCTGTGCGTGCTGTGAAGGAGAGGAGGGCCACTGCCTCTTGGCAGAGGGAGTATGAACCTGTGCCTCCCTGCTTATTGATATAAAACATGGCAACCCCATTGTCCATCTGGATCAGCACAGGTTGGTGTCACATGCAGTGGCGGAACGCTCATAGGGCCAAGAAGATTGCCCTGAGCTCCAAGAGATTGATCTGTAAGAGTGACTCCTCCTGAGATCAGCTGCCCTGTGCGCGGCGGTCTCTTCCATGTGCCCCCAATCCAGGCAGGAGGCATCTGTAGTCAGGGTCTTCTGTGGTGCGAGTGTCTGGAAGGGCATTCCCGCCTGGAGGTGGTGCAAGTTTTGCCACCAGTTGAGGGACTCTGCCAACTGGCAGGTAACCCTGACCCTGTCCTGTACCCTGCCTGTAGCCTGAGCCCACTGCGAGCTTAAGCACCACTGGGCTGTCCTAATGTGTAAGCGGGCTGAGAGCATGACGTGGACTGTCGAGGCCATATGGCTCAGTAGATGGAGGAGAAGATGAGCTGGCACTGACCGGCGGCGCTATACCTCTTCTGCCAGTTGCCTGAGGCATTCTGTCCTTTCTCTTGGGAGGATGGCCTTGACCTGCAAAGTGTCCATCTGGGCACCTATGAACTCCAGGCTTTGAGCTGGAGAGAGATGGGATTTGGGGTACTTGATGATGAACCCCAGGTGCTGCAGAAGGAGGGTTGCATGCTCTGGGGCCTCTAAGGCCGTACTGCCTCTGATGAGCCAGTCATCCAGGTAAGGGAAGACGAAAGCCCCTTGTAGGCACAGGTAGGCGGTTACCACTGTCAGGCATTTGGTAAAGACCTTTGGCAAGGAGGCCAGGCCAAAGGATAGCACCCTGTACTGGTAGTGCCCTCCTCCAACAACAAACTGTAGGTACTGCCTGTGGGAGGGGTGGATCAAGATGTGAGTGTATACAAACTTTGGGTCCAAGGAGTTCAGCCAATCTCCCTGGTGGAGGTAAGGCAGCAGTGTTCCAAGAGAGAGCATCTTGAACTTCTCCCTCAGCAGAAACTTGTTTAAGTTTTTCAGGTCTAGTATGGGCCTGAGGCCCCCAGTTCTCTTTGGAACAAGAAAGTATATGGAGTAGAAGCCTTTTCCCCATAGGTGTTTGGGTACAGGTTCCACGGCGTTGTCCCTGAGCAGACCTATGAGCTCTGAGAGCAGAAGGGTCTGGTGAAGGAGAGATCACACTGGCTCTCTTGGAGAGAACCTGGATAGTACCTACTGTAGGTGGAGGAGGTATCCTTCCCTTACCACTTGTAGTACCTACTAGTCTGATGTGACACTGGCCCACTTGTGGGCAAAGAGTGCCAGGCGGCCCCCTGTGGACTGGTGAAGGTCTCCTGGGGGAGGGAAGGCCCTGCCTCAGGAGTCAAAAGCTCCCCCCAGGCTGGGTGGGAGTTGGGGCCTGGGGTTTCTGTGCCTTTGGCTTCTGAGCCCCATGGCTTTGTCTTTTAGGGTGAGAACTCTGTTGCTGGCCCAAGAAACACTGGTAGTAGTGACTCTGCTGAAAGGGCCCCTTTTTCCTTGGGAACAGGGGTCTTTTCCCTCATGGTTTCTTATGGGAAATAATGAGGTCTTCTTGGAGAGCCTCTGTCGAGTCACCACATTGGCCTCAATCTCGGCCGCCTTGTTTGGCTTGCCAAACAGATTCTCCCCAGTGCAGGGGACATTGAATATATTCTGTTTTGTACTATCCCTCTCGTCCGTTAATTGTGGTCTGAAAATACAGGCTATACACCAAGAACCTTTACTCTAGACTTACTGCTTAAGTATCTGATAATTACATATTGTTACAAAGTAGCTATTTTTAAGTTACTGTGTTACTATAGAAATCGAAACTGAACCTATACTCACCATTGTTCCACTACAATCTTGAACCATTTGTGACTCTGAATGCCTCTGTTACCATTTAATGAAACAGCATATATTTATCAACTTCTGATATACTCTTCACATTGTACTACAGTAACTGAGTCACTACAATTCTCAAAATGAAACTGATAAACCTCACCATGCACTTTTTATATGTCCTAGGTATTTATATATGCCTAATACTTTCATTTAACTATTGTCTCCAAATACCATGCCCACTCCTGGAACATACTAGCCTAGCTCACATACATATCATACCCTACCACTACAAACAGAAATACAATAATAACTTTAACACGAACCCTTACCCTAGAAACTCTGATACTCAACCAAAACGGTTAATCCACATAAAGTTAAAACCGCAAACTATAATTAAAAAACTAGCTACACCTACTCAAAAATTAAAAATTATTCTGATCAATGTAAGATCCATTAGAAATAAAATACCTCTCATTACAGACATCATCACTGATGAGAAACCCGACTATCTCTGCATAACTGAGACTTGGCTGTCCAATTCAGATTCAATATTACTAAACCAAATAAAAGTAAAAGGATATTCACTTTTCCACTGCAACCGTAATCATAAAAAAGGAGGTGGTATACTCATTCTAGCTAAATCTAGCTGGAACTGTTCCTCTACGATTTGCGAATCTAAAGAAAATATTGATATTCTAAAAATAGAGAATAGAAACTTAGCCATCTGCCTATTTTACAGACCTCCATCACCAGATGTAGAAAACATAACAACCATCTTAGAAACAACTTGTAAAGCCTCCATGAACAAACCCCATGTTGTATTGGGAGACTTTAATTTAGCAACTATCAATAACACTTTACACTCAACCTTCCTAGAATCAATGGAAGACATGGGATTTAAACAAATAGTCAAACACCCCACACACACCAAAGGTAACACTCTCGACCTAGTCTTTCTCCCTGAACATATGATGGAGACACATCACTACATCCCTCCCACTATAACACAAGTCCTATGGTCTGATCATTTTATGATTCAATTTTCGATCCATACTCCACTCACCCCCTCTCCTCAGCAAACTGCAATCCATCAAGGGCCAAGATTTTGTCCATTTGTATCAGAAGAATTTCTAGGTACAATTATACCACAACTAGATACAAACTCAAACAACATTGACGAAGCAATTACTAATTGGAACACTGTAATAAGAGAAGCTTCCAAACCATTACCTCTCAAACCTAACAAGCCCTATAAAGGAACTTCAGAAAAATGGTACACACAAGAACTAGCTTCTATAAAAAAAAAAACTAAGAAAAATAGAAAGTAAATGGCGAGTAAAAAAAACACCAGAGCTCAGGGATCTATACTTCACAACACTTAACACATACAGATCAGCAACTAATAACGCCAAGAAACAACATCATACCTCAATACTAACTAAGGCTATTAATCGTCTGAGGGAACGCTTTGAAATTGTAAAATCTTTATCAAAAGCCCCTACCACTAATTCTCAACTTGTCCCTATTAACTTGGCAGATTTAGCAAACTATTTTGCTAGTAAACTAAAACTATCCTCAATACCAATACCTGATCCTATAATAGCAATAAACAACAACAATACATGGACCTCTTTTCAACCTATTGATAAAAAACAATTACTAAATATAATATTGAATATTAACACTACTACATCCATCCTTGATCCATGCCCTGTCACAAGGATCAAGACAACAAAACAAGAACTTGCCCCTTTATTCTAAAAATAGTAAACAACTCCCTCCAGCACGGGGTATTACCAAAAGAACTAAAAAATTCTGAAATCCGCCCGATTTTGAAGAATAAAACACTAAATGAAAATGACCCAACCTCATATCACCCAATTGCCAGTATCCCATTTCTGACCAAAATCATAGAAAAAGTTGTACAATTACAACTACAGGACTTTATAGATACATCTGCCCCTCTTGATGATCACCAATACGGGTTTCAACCTTTTCACGGCGTAGAGACCCTCCTTCTTGCCCTCCTTGATACCCTCAATAAGGGATTAGATAACACAAAACAAGCATTTCTACTGGTATTCCTTGATATATCTGCTGCCTTTGACAGTGTAAATCACAACATGCTCATATCAAGACTCAGTCAAATAGGATTAAGGAAAATTACGCTAGACTGGTTTAAATCTTACATATCTGACCGCACACAATTTGTAAACGTTAACCAGACCTCCTCACCCCCTTTTCCTCAAGAACAAGGAATACCTCAGGGCTCTGCTTTATCTGCCCTTCTATTCAACCTTTATCTCCAACCAATTTGTACCATTTTTCAAAAATACAAGATGAATTACCATATATATGCGGATGACATGTTGTACACTGCATTCGATATACATGATCCAAACTATGACAAAATAGCAAGCTGCCTCATGGAAGCTGAAAAATGGCTGCATTCAAATAATCTGAAAATTAATTTCAAGAAAACAGAGATACTAATCACTTCAAGAAACATAAATTACACACCACCAACTAACATCAAAATTCTGAATTTTACCCTACCCATAAAGGAAGAGATTAAATACTTAGGAGTCACCCTAGACAAGGCCCTTAATTTCACTAACCACATTAAGAAAACAACTAAAACAATTTACTACAAGCTTCGCTCAATTCAACAGCTGAGGCCTCTATTAGAAATTGATGACTTTAGAACTATCACACAGTTACTAATAACTCCCCATTTTGACTACTGTAACGAAATACTATCAGGTGTACCTAAAAAGAGCCTAAAAATTCTACAAATGGCTCAAAATGTCACGGCGAGGATAATTTCCAAAGCCAAACTGACCGATCACATCACCCCGATACTCTATTCTCTGCATTGGCTACCTATACCAAGTAGGATTCAATACAAAATCTTATTGACCACTTTCAAATTGATTAACCAGATTGCCCCATCATACCTGTCCACACTGATTCATAGACCTATAGAAAACAGAATAAGACGTAGAAGGAATCTTAATACTATCTCAGTTCCTGACTCAATAAGAAAAACTAAACACATAACAAGCAACAGTGCCTTCTCATTCGTAGCACCTTCATTATGGAATAATCTCCCTGACCAACTAAGAGAAATAAAAGATCTAAAACATTTCTGAAAAGACCTAAAAACATACCTGTTCTCACAATATTACTCTAACATAGAAAATGAATTGGACAAGGCCTCCCATCCTCCATAGATCTCCAAAATATATACCTGCCCTAATATTCGCAATACTACTCCCAAAACAGAACATATGATGAAACTTAATATGTATATATGTAAATAAATATTGTAATAACATATAAATAGTTCTAAACTTTGTCTATACTACCTGTATATAGTTCTGATTACTGTTCAATGTACCTGATTATCACTGCGCTGTTCTATGTATTTCATGTTGTTTGATGTAAACCGCCACTGATCTTAGGAAATGGCGGTATATAAAAGATTTGCAAATAAAATAAAATAAAATAAATTGAACAGCTTGTAATGGACCCATTGCTCAAGGTCCAAAGACTGCAGCTAGGCTTGGAATTGGGTGTCAATGCTGGCCACTGCTACCCAAGCCGCTGACTCAAAGTTGTCATAGGCTGCCCATAGAAAAGAACTTACAACAGTCCTTAATCCCGGAGGTCAGGTATTGGAATCTCTGGAGGGGTTCCCTGGTAAGCCCCACTGAAAACCCGGACAACATCTGGGTGAGGGCCTTTAGGTACATGCCTATGTACAATTCATAGGCTTGAATCCTGTAACCCAGCATGGAGCCCTTGTAACACTTGTGCCTGAGGGCATTGAGGGTTCTTGCATCCCTTCCAGGAGAGACCGAAGTGTGGGTCTTCTGGCTCAAGTTTCTGTTATGGTCAACTTGATGACCATGGAGTTATGTGGGATTTAGGGCTTGTGGAACCCGGGGCCCTTACGAACATCGTTGATGGTATCGAGGCACCGGCTCATCACTGGCACAGAAGCTGGCGTCTCCCACATTCTGAGTAACAGCCGCTCAAGGATCGGCTGGAAGGGCACCATGAGAGTGATGGGCCACGGTAATGCCCTTAGACCATCTTCAATTCTCATGTATATATAAGAGAGAAGGAATGTCTATGGAAATTAACATTTATACCCGGACGGTCCCGTCCATGTGCATACACGAATTGTGTGATCTGAAACGATCTATTCTGATGCTTGGAAATCGCCGTCAGGCTGAGACTCACTGTGAACTGAAGATGGTCTAAGGGCATTACCGTGGCCCATCACTCCACGGTAATAGCGAGTGGTTAGATATATGTCCATAAGTGAGCCACAATACCCCTGAAGAAGTACTATATGAAACACAGCCTGTGTTGGGTTTCTGGCTACCTCCTTTGATTAAGGATCAATAAAGTCTTTTGCCCTTTCACTGCCCACGTTTCTGGACTGGTTTTAGCCATGTCTCGTATTCCATAGTGCTTTGTTCGTGCCACACCAAAAACATCTATGTCCCCTATTCTGAAACCGTGGGTGTGTCTATTGCTGTAGTTGCGGAATGACATGTAAATTGGACCTATTTTCGTTTTGGGCTGGACATGCATGTTCTGGAATTGGGCTCCGTGTGTTTTGACAATTAGACTGGGAGCTCTGATGAACAGGAACAATGTCTTACATCTATATGTACAGCACTGCATATGTCTTGTAGTGCTATACAAATGATTACACCCTGCATATATAATCTGCATGTCTCAACCCAAATATTCCTACACACACCCAAACCACACCCAAAACTCCCTCACACACATTTCCACATCTCCACTCCATACGAAGGATATAAATCTACTAGAGGAAACTGCCATAAATGGAGGGCTACTAGCTCATTGGCTAGAGCCAGTACTTCCCATTAGGCAAAGTAGGCGGTCACCTAGAGCACTAACCTTTTGAGGGTGGCCCATTGCCTCTGCCAGGGCCGCTTCAACATCATATGGAGCCCTGGGAAAACTTTTGAGGATGGGCACCCCTTTAATTTTTATTTTTGTTCTTCTACTGCACATATGTACCTGTGTCCTGCGCACATATGCACTCTCTCTCTCACTCACACACACACACACACACATTTTTTTATATTTATTTATTTAGCAGACCACTCATCTCCAAAACACATTAGAGCGGTTTAATGCAGCAGCGAAAATATAAAAATAAATAAAACATATATCTTTAATAATAAAACTTTATATAATTACTCATAAACAGATCAACCAAAATGTAAACACACAATCCCTTGCTCTCCATGTTTCCTGCAGTGCCTTTCTATATATTTTAATTCACAAAGACTTTCTTTTATGACTACACTCATGGTACCGTTCTATCTACTAGATTTTTTTACATAAGTAAGGCAGTCTATTTATGTACATATACTTTTAATCATATATCTATATATGTATAAAAAAAGTTTTCTTTCTGTAGGACGTCCTGCAAATTACATTTTTCCTATGCTGGTAACTATCTCTTTGTCAATGTGCTATTGTTTGTTGTTTTCTACATTAAATGGTAATCTTTATATGCAAGTGTGTATTGTATTTTGGTTTTAATGTTTGCTTTTATTTTTAGACTCCTGATGCAGGCCTAACAGCTGAAACTTGGCTAAGTTGGGTCCTTTGAATAAAATTGTTTGGTTATAACAATTGCTGGTGTGACTGTGCTTTCCTCCGCTCTCCTGTGGACTTTGGTGTTTGACTGCAGAGGTTTCCTCTTTTTCTCTGCGCCTCTTGTGTTGACTGAGGTATTGTCATGGCCTATACCCAGTGGGATAATGTCTTCAGTTATACTGAGTGACATCTCAACAATTTACTACAGAAACCATCATTAGTAGATGATGAAATGGAAGAAATTAGCCATACAAATCGATGGATTGACCTTATATGTACAAAGAAGGCTATGATCTGCTATGAATTGCACTATGTCAGATTTTTGCAAATACTGTAGAATAAAACTGATTTCTAGAGTTCTTAGGATTTCAAAAGAACCTACCATATTTTGGGATGTCAACATTTTACCGATAGATGGTATGCAATACTAAACAAATGTTCATTAGATCTCATGGTTTTACTTGCAGAAACTTGAAGCAGAAGTCTTTAAAATAGACATTGGAAGTAAAATGGAAGTCCTTAAGAAGGAAGACAAATGTTTTGATAAATTGTTGAATGATTACAATACAAAGTTAGATGAATATCAGAAGGAAATAAAGAAAGAGAAATTAGAGAAACTGAAACATGACAATATGGATTATAAAAATGGGAATGTATATCCTTGGCTCAGGTCTAATCTCTTAACAAAGGTCTCAAAACAGGTTTCATTTAGGTCAAGACAAGGAAACCATAGAGCTAAATCCCAATTTAGACATAGCCAGACGAGACAATAATTTACAGGAAAGAAATAAGAAGCGTGTCCAATGCAATTCAGACTAACTTTTCATTTGCCCTATTTCTCCTCCTTTGCCCGCCTCCTCAAGCACCTCTGAAGATTTTTTATTCAATGATATACGGAAAAAGGAATCGGTGAGTTACAAGTCCCTCTGCAAGAAAGCTCCACCCCTGGGGTTAGAGTTCTGAGAGAGACGGAGGGGTATCATTAACCTCTTAAAACTGATGCTTTCAAATTCAGAAAACTAAAGAAGGGACTTTCCTTTGTTCTCTCTGCAAAATATGATGCCTTCCAAACCAAAATTGATATTTACAAATTTAGTCGGAAACTACAAATTACTAATTTCTTTTCTGATAAAATCAGTGCCAGCTCTGATGTCCCAGTACTATGTACTAAATCACGCTGGGTTCTGCCTGGCTCAGTTAATCCTACTAACGAAACCTCTATTAAATGCGTTCTCCGTGACATTGAAGTTACAGAGAAATGTCATTCTTTGAGGGATGTCAATCTAACAAGTATGGAAAGACAATCCATCAATTCTCTCATCAGTCATCCAGATATTGTCATCAAACCAGCTGACAAGGGTGGCAGTATTGTCATCCTTGATCACGATTATTATGTTAGCGAGATTCATAGACAATTAAGTGATATACACTTTTACCAAGTATTAATCCATGATCCAACCATAAAGATCAAAAATGAAATAGACAATCTTCTCTGCCTGGGTTCTTCTGCCAGCTATATAACTTCTCGTGAAGAAGAATTTCTACAGGTTTATGTTTATGTTTATTACATTTGATATACCGCTCAAGCCAAAGCATCAGAGCGGTTTACAATATTACATAAAAGTTACAGAAAATATGAAAAGAATGCCATTAATTAGATAGGACAGAATAAGAGATACAGTGATAGTTAAAGGAATAGAGGAGACAAGAAGAAATGCTCCACATAGCATCTGAAGAGGTAGATATCATACCACCAGGTGTTTAAGCTCCCACTCACAACCTCCGTTGTCGAGATCACCCCTCCACCGCTCCGATCTCCACAGCAAGCAGAACCAATGTAGCAGCATTTTAAACAGCCCCGCGCAGTCCTACGCCTAAGGGCCACGCCAAAGGGCCCTCAGGCGCGGGCACGCCAGTGGAAGTGACGGTTTTAAAGCTCTTATCATTCCAACCATATATATATTACCAAAAGTTCACAAATCTTTGTTGGCACCGCCAGGCAGACCAATTGTTTCAGGTATTGGAACTCCTTTCGAAGTTTGTGGAGGGTTTTCTATGACCATTTATCCCCTTGATACCTTCCTATGTACAGGATTCTGCCAATGTTATCAATTTCTTAGACTCTTTTGATGACGATATGTCTGACCTTTGTCTTATCAATCTAGACATGGGCCTGATTCAAGAAGTAGCATGTCCAGGCCATCCGGATGTAGAGGAAAAGGAGGGGCCCAGATCATACCTGATTCTACACTGTGGGAGCTAGACGTTCCTAAGGCTGCAGAATCGGGCACTGAGACGGCCCGGTGGTGCCCCAATTCTGAGATGCAGGACGTCCACCTGGCACCCCATCCAGCCCTTCCTATGCTCCTGCTGGTGTATCAGTGCCATGCCATCCCATCACCATGGCACCATGATGCCCAGCAGGATCTCCGAATGCCCGCTGCAGAAACATACCTCCTGTCCCTGCTGCCCGAACCCCGGCGGGGCTTGCCAGGGCCAGAATTGGGCAGAGGGGACCCTCCCTGCAGCTGATCTCTACCTTCTGGGGATTCCAGGCCTGATCACTACCTTTGCCACTGCTTATTCCACCTCTGAGGTGGAATAAGCAGCACGTCGATCTCCACCTGCCGGACATACAGGGCCATGACCTGAATCAGTCCTGTACATCCTGGTGTCTCGGCCCACTCCTGCTCCCTCCTGTCCCCATCCACCTCTCCCTACACAGTGGCTCAGTGTGTGCAGTGAGAGGGTGAGACACATACACTCCAAATGAATAGCAAGGCTGCACGTCCTACCAGGAACCTTAGAGTCTTTGTATACCAACATTCCCCAGGAAGGAAAAATAGAGAGAGTGCATAAATATTTGAATCTTAGAACTAGCTCTTTTCATGTTCCAACTGAGCTCCTTGTGGAAATTGCCCGGATAGCCCTAACAAAAAATTTTGTGTTCGATGGCTGCTACTACCAACAAGTTAAAGGTACAGCCATGGGTCCGGCTATGGCTCCCGACATAGCCAACCTCTATGTGGCTGAATTTGAGTTGCTCCACTTCTCCACCTCTCCGTTTTCCTCTGATTTAATTACTTGGAAACAATATATAGATGATGTCTTCATTTTATGGAGAGGTGACATCACTGCACTATCTCATTTCTTAGATTGGCTTAATACTCGGGATATGAATTTAAAATTCATACCCAACAAATACGCTTCCTGGATATTCTTATCAAATAGATTACGTATGATTTCAGAATCTCTATGGATTGAAATTCCATGTAAAAAGGGGAAGGCGATGGCAGTGGGGGTGTACTATCGATCACCTGGCCAGAATGAACAAATGGATGATGAAATGCTCAAAGAAATCAGGGAAGCTAACAAAAGTTACAGAATGGTAACAATGGATGATTTCAAATACCCAGGTATTGACTGGGTCAGTGTCACGGGAGGACATGCTAGGGAAACAACATTTCTAGATGAAATAAATGACTGCTTCTTGGAGCAGCTGGTTCATGAACCAACCAGAGGGGAAGCCATTTTGGACTTAGTCCTTAGTGGAACACCAGATCTGGTGCAAGAGATAAGGGTGATGGGGCCACTTGGTAATAGCGATCATAGCATGATTGCATTCGATTTAATTAATGGAGGAGGGATGGTAAGGAAATCCACATTACTACCTTTTAACTTTCGAAAAGGTGACTTTGATAAAATGAGGAAAATAGTTAAGAAAAAACTAAAAGGAGCAGTTGCAAAGGTTAAAGACTTACATCAAGCTTGGGTGTTGTTCAAAAATCTATCTTGGCGCCCAGACCAGCTGTATTCCACGCAGGCCGGGGTGGGGGGGGGAAGTGCATAGGAAAAAATGTCATGCATGTCGGCGAAGGTCTAGCTCTTCATCGTCCTCATCGTCTGCTCAGTCTGTGTCCTTGTCATCTGGGGCGGACCGGGCCGGGCGTTCAGTAAGTCCTGGTACACCGAGGACAGTTGGCGCGATTGGGGGGAACTCGACGATAGCTGCATTTTCAGAGTTGTGGGAGAGCGTATCGAGGAAACTCAGACAGCGGATTCGGAAGAGGCGATATATCGACATTTTCCGGTTGTTGAAAGGGAGGAGAAGGTCAGGCAAAAGCAAGAAAAAGAGGAAAGAGGATGAGAAAGCAGGCAGGGTCAAGAAAGCATCTCGGAATGTGGTCAACTGGATGTGAATGTTTTTGCGGTTAGCCAGCGTCTGGGGTCGACAGTCACTTGAGGATTATGGGATGTTACTAGCGTCTGCCGATTCTATCTTGGAGGTGGCTCAAACGCATGAAGGTTGGGCGTGGCTCAACTATAATCAAAAATTTAGGGATAAGATGGAGGAGAATAAATTGGTTTCTTGGGGGATGCAGGATCAGGGCCGGATTTAGCTATACGCCATGTACGCCATGGCGTAGGGCCCACAGCTGCAAAGGGCCCACAAAAATTGAAGTAGTTAGGCTTTTTTTTTTAATAAAATAAAAAAAAACCTGCTGGCTGCCGCCGCGGGGCCCCCTCTGCTGCCGCGGCAGCATGGACTGACCCGCGGGGGCCCCCTCTGTAAGCTCGGTCCCTCCCTCCGTGTCTCCCTCCGTGCAGGCTGTTAGAGACGCGAAGGCAGACTGTCTCCTTCTGCCTTCCCGTCTCTGTTAAGCCCGCAGGGCTGATGGGAAATTTCCCATCAGCCCCTGCGGGCTTAACAGAGACGCGAAGGAGACAGTCAGCCTTCGCGTCTCTAACAGCCTGCACGGAGGGAGACACGGAGGCACGGAGGGAGGGACCGAGCTTACAGAGGGGGCCCCCGCGGGTCAGTCCATGCTGCCGCGGCAGCAGAGGGGGCCCCGCGGCGGCAGCCAGCAGGTTTTTTTTTTAAAAATAAATTTTACTTTAGGCCGGGGGAGGGGGAGGGGGTAGGACTGGTAATTGGGGGGGCTGGGACTGGGGCTGGAAATGGGTTGGGACTGGGACTGGAAATGGGCTGGGACTGGGACTGGAAATGGGTTGGGGGGATTAAGGCTGGAGGTGGGCTGATGAGGAGGACTGGTAATGGGCTGTGGGCTGTTGGGGGGGGGGTTAGAACTGGTAAGGGGCGTGGGGGGGGTTAGGACTGGTAAGGGGCTGTGGGCTGATGGCGGCTGTCTGGTAATGGGCTATGGGGGGGGCTAGGACTGGAAATGGGCTGGGGGGGGTTAAGACTGGAGGTGGGCTGATGGGGTTAGGACTGGTAATGGGCTGTTGGGGGGGGGTTTAGAACTGGTAATGGGTTTTGGGGGGTTTAGACTGGTAATGGGCTGTGGGCTGATGGGGGCTGTCTGGTAATGGGCTATGGGGGGGGCAAGGAATGGAAAGGGGGTGGGGGGTGATAAGAGTGGAGGGGGGCTGATGGGGTTAGGACTGGTACTGGGCTGTTGGGGGGGGTTTAGAACTGGTAATGGGTTTTGGGGGGTTTAGACTGGTAATGGGCTGTGGGCTGATGGGGGCTGTCTGGTAATGGGCTATGGGGGGGCTAGGACTGGAAATGGGCTGGGGGGTTAAGACTTGAGGTGGGCTGATGGGGTTAGGACTGATAATGGGCTGTTGGGGGGGTTTAGAACTGGTAATGGGCTTTGGGGGGGTTAAGACTGGTAATGGGCTGTGGGCTGATGGGGGCTGTCTGGTAATGGGCTATGGGGGGGGTTAGGACTGGAAATGGGCTGGGGGGGGTTAAGACTGGAGGTGGGCTGATGGGGTTAGGACTGGTAATGGGCTGTGGGCTGATGGGCTGATGGGGGGGGGTTAGGACTGGCAATGGGCTATGGGGGGCTGACTGGAAATGGGTTGATGGGGTTAGGACTGGAAGTGGGCTGATGGGGGGTTAGGACTGGTAATGGGTTATAGGGGGGGCTTAAACTGAAAATGGGGTGATGGGGGGTTAGGACTGGTATTGGGTTGGGGGGTTGCTAGGACTGGAAATGGGCTGATGGGTGGCTAGGACTGGAAATGGGCTGATGCAGGGACTAGAAGGGAATGGATGCTGGGTGAGGCTGGAACTAGAAGGGAGCTGATGTTGGGGGAGGATTAGAATGGGATGGGGCTGGAAGAGTAAAATGGAGAAGGGAAAAATATTTTGTGTGGGAGGGATAAAAAAAATCTACAATTGGCCGGGTATTGGGAGAGTAAGTGGGGATTGAGGATGGAGGGGTAAAATTTGACTGGATGAAATAGGAATGAGGAAAGAGCAAAAGGAGAAAGATTAGTATGTTAAAGCAGAAGTAGAGAGAGAATGGAAAAAAACTAGAAGAGAGAAGAAAGGACAAATGGACAGCAGACGACGATGGAGAGTTAGCAGAAGACATGAAGAAACCAGAAGAAAGTGGCTGGAGCAATTGCAGCTGAAAAAAATGCACAAAAGGTAGAAAAATATCTCTTTATTTTGAATTTATTAATTGGAATATGTCAGCTCTGGTAAATGTGCATCATTAACGTCTGCGCTTTGTTTAGTACAAGAGCAAATTAATGTATAGTTTTATTTCTACAGTGTTGTACATTCCAAGTTTGGCTTTTGGGATTCCCAGTTTAATTATTGTCTTCCTGTTTCTAAAATGTGATTACTTGTTTGGTGATGGTCTATGTTCTGCATGTGTAACTGAGCTGAGGTGTTCTGTTTATATAATTCCTATTTGACATTGCCACTTGTTCTCTTTCCCCAGTAGGTCATGTATTGTTGTTCTCTGAAATGTATTGGTTTAATATTTGCAGTGTTGCCTTTTGATTGGTAGAGTATGGTGCTTTGTGAGTCCTGGTAGTGCTGTTAGGATACGGCGGGTTTGCTATGGGTTCTAAATGGGCAGTGTTTGTAGTAGTTCCTAATGTGTCTGGCAGTTGGCACTGGATTATAGTAATGTAGAAATCTTTTAGTCTTTCTTTATCCATACACTCATTAAGAGGCACGTTTACTAAAAGTTAGTATATGGTAACATTATGCAAATATTTATGCAAATGAGGCCCCTTATGCAAATGAGGCCCACACCCCCCTTGGGCCGCCCCTGCTGGGGCCCACAATTTTTGTTGGCATAGGGCCTCACTCAAGGTAAATCCGGCCCTGTGCAGGATATTAATTTATGGCTGACCCAGATGTCGGCCAGGGCAGGGGTGGGGAGGATTTGGAGGAGCGAGAGGGGGCAGTGGGGGGGCACAGCAGAAGTCGGCGGGGAGTGGAGCGGGGGATGTTTGTTGGAGATTCAATAAATCCTCGTGTCCCTTCCCCGACTGCAAGTTCCGCCATGCGTGCTCAGTCTGTGGTGGGGGACATTCCGCAATCAAATGTGTTAAGAAAGGGTCCGTTGGGGTGTCCTCGCCTGGCCCCAAGCAGTAGAGACTGGCGGGGCCTGACATCTACGCCGATTCAGCTGGAGGCCTTAGTGCCATGGTTTCACAGGTATCTGAAGAAGGGAGACCATAGAGTATTGGAGTTGGGTTTTATGGAGGGTTTTGCGATCCCAGTAGAGGGGAAAGTGGCGGTGGCGGCCGTTCGCAATGCTCCATCTGTAAGGAGGTGGGCGCACATTGTGCGGGATAAATTGCAGAAGGAGTTGGAGCTGGATAGGATTGCGGGTCCTTTTAGGGAACCGTCATTCCCAGACCTGGTAGTTTCCCCGTTGGGAATTATACCAAAAAAGGAGCCTGGGAAGTTTTGCTTGATCCATAATTTATCCTTTCTTTTGGGAGCGTCCGTAAATGATCACATCCCTAGGGAATTGTGCACGGTGCAGTACGCCTCCTTTGATTTGGCGGGAGGATTGGTTAAGAGATGCGGGAGGGGCTGTCTGATGGCCAAAGTTAATATTGAGTCAGCATTTTGTTTATTGCCGGTTCACCCGTCCGCATTTCATTTGTTATGTTTTTCTTTTGAAGACCAATGTTATTTCGATAAATGCATGCCTATGGGTTGTTCTGTTTCGTGTGCGTATTTTGAAAAGTTTAGCACTTTTTTGCATTGGGCACTTGTTAAGAGGGTGGGCTGTGCGAATGTAGTGCATTATCTGGATGATTTCCTGTTTGTGGGACAGGCACAGTCCTCTGTGTGCCACGAGTTGCTGGAGGGTTTTGTGGAATTGTCCAGTTCCTGGGGTGTGCTGATAGCGGAAGGGAAGACAGAATACCAGGATTACGTTCTTGGGGGTCGAATTGGACTCGAAGGAAATGGTGGTGCGTTTGCCGCCAGAGAAGGTGTCGAAGCTGAGGGTGTTAGTGGTGACTGTTTTGGCGTCCCGCAGGATCCCTTTGAAGGAGATGCAGGCCTTGATAGGTTCATTGAATTTTGCATGCAGGGTTATCCCGATGGGCAGGGTGTTCCTACGGAGTTTAGCATCTGCTACAGCAGGGGTGAGTAAACCTCATCACCGGATTAGGGTGTCCAGGGGCATCCGGGCAGACTTGGGCGTTTGGGATAGCTTTCTGACAGATTTTAATGTGATTTCAGTTTTAATGGAGGCGGCGATATCCACGGTGGACTTGGAACTCTTTACTGATGCAGCTGGGGGGGCAGGTCTGGGAATATACTTTGGGGGTGCTTGGTGTGTGGGTGCATGGCCGCAGGAGTGGCGCGATGCAGGTTTAACCGGCAATGTTGCATTCCTGGAGCTATTTCCCATTTTGGTGGTACTCGAGTTGTGGCCTGACAGGCTGCGGAACCGCAAGGTAATCTGGTGGTGCGATAAAGAGGCAGTGGTTAGTGTGATTAACCATTATGCACCGCGGTGCCCACAGGTCGCGGCTTTAATGTGGGAGGTGGTGTTTGTCTGCATTTGAACGTGTCGGTGAGGGCGCAGCACTAATAAAATTGATGATGCACTTCCTCGTTGGAGTATCTCAGATCCTGCGGATGGCAGCTGGGGCGGGTGTCAGACCATCTGATGGGGCAATACGTGCTTGATGTGAAGGCCCGAGGGGCATCAAGAGCATCGGTGTGGACACACATGGTGGGTTTTACCTATTCTCGAGAGCGGTGGGCTGTGGCTCTCCGGCCTGTGGGTTTCTGACTTGCAGGCTGCTGCAAGGGTGGGAGCGAGCTCAGCCATCGCCTCGGGATAGTTGGCGGCCTATTACGCATGAGTTGCTTGTGCGGCTGTGTGCAGTGGTGTCAGCGGTGACATGGACGCTCTATGAAGCTGCTTTGTTCAAGGCAGTTTTTTGCTTCGTCTTTTTTGGGGCGTTCCGGGTGGGGGAGTTGGTGGCAAACTCAGGTCGGGCTGCGGGGGGTAATGGGATGATGTTACAACATGTGTGCTTGGGGGAGCGACAGTTGCAGATACTGATTGCGAGATCCAAGACGGATCCGATGGGAAGGGGGGTGGGGGTGGTGTTGAGGGAGATTACAGGTGTGCCGACTTGCCCAGTGGCGGCCTTGCGGGCCTATTTGAGGTTGAGGCCGGGGAGTGCGGGCCTGTTGTTCCAGCATGCGGATGGGGCCCCTATGATGCGCTTCCAGGTGACAGCGATCCTGCGCTTGGTGCTGTATCAAGTGGGGGAGCATCCCTCACAGTTTGCCCTGCATTTGTTCCGCATTGGGGCAGCGACTAGTGCGGCGGCGGCTGATTTACCTGAGTGGGAGATAAAGCGCATAGGCCGGTGGGGTTCACAGACTTTTCAGGGATATGTCCGCCCAGAAAGGGGTAGTGTGGATGACACTTGCAAGGTTTAATGAGTATATTTTCTTTCAGATGAAGGTCGGAGGATGCCGGGCTGCTGACTCATCGGGCACTCGTTTGTTTATTGGGCCGGCCAACGGGCTGCAGTGCAGCCACTGGGGCCTAATTTGGGTCTAGATGCCACGCGGGTGACCGTTCTATGGCTGGGTGAGCGTGGTCTGCGTTGGACTCAGCTGTTGCCTTTGCTTCGGAACCATGGACGTGCGAAGAGGCAGCCTTCCATGCTGCTGCTACATCTGGGTGGCAACGACCTAGGAGCCTGGACTTGTAAACAGTTGATATGAGCGGCAAAGGCGGATCTGGCCGAAGTTCTTCAAATGTTTCAAGGTTTACTGTTATTGTGGTCTGACATTATTCCAAGGCCGGCCTGTGGGGCTCAGAAACGGTGGTTGCGGGGTTTGACGAATATAAATCGTCAGATTGGGCGTTAGGTTTGTGAGCATGGGGGATATCAGATCCTGTACTCCTAGGTGGATGTGGGTTGTCGGGGTTGTATAGGCAGGATGGGGTGCATTTATCCCCAGTGGGTATGGATTTGTTGCTCAACGATTGGCAGGAGGCCTTGGAGTATGTGGTTAGCCAGGAGATTTAGCTGGTCACAGCTTGGTTGTTGGGGGGTGGTGGCACGGGAACAGGGAAGTCGCCCGTGCCGGTGGTGGGATCCCGGAGGTTTCTGGGGTCCGGAGCCGCAGGTAATGCTTAGGGCAGGTGCGGGGTGTCCCCGCCCGGACAACCCTGGTTGGCCTTTGCTAATCATATGGCGAGGCCAGAGAAGGGTGTGTACTTAAATTAGCCGTAGGCCTGTCCGCAGCGGAGGCGGAGCTTGATGTCACCTTGCTAATCACATGGCTAGTGAGGCATTGCTCCACTGGATAGATGGTTATGACTTTATGTTGGAATATGAATTGCTTTAACGTTGGAATGTTAATAAAGCTGCGACCAGTTAATACCCATTATGAGTGTTGTGTGGTTTGTGAAGGGAAGAAAGGAAGGAGGTGGGGGGGGGTTTGGGGAGGTATGGGGGGGGGGGAGCTACCGAGTCAAGCATACCTTCGTTATATCAAGGTCGCGGGGCGCAGTCACTGATGGCCAACATTAACGGGGGAGCAGCGGTGTGGCGACCCCCGCGGGCGCACAAGATGGAAGAGCGAGTCGGGAGGCTGGCATGAGCCAAGGGGCGTCCTTTGAATTGATTGGCTACTGCTGCGGGAGGGAAGGTGGAGGAGCCAATCATGATGGAGGAAGGCGCCAGGGGAGGGGGGATGTGCGGAGTGAGGGCTGCAGGTGCAGGCTTTGGCGCGGCAGCGGAGGAGAGAGCAGGCAGTGTCCCACCCTCCCTCCCCTTTTTTTGGCTAGATGGTCTGGGGGAAGTATGGGGTGTCGCAGTGGGGGGTAGGATAATTTTTACAAACTCTTAAAAAAGGGCACTTTAAGGCTAGATTGCTAAACATCCCTACATAGAAACCCCTCGCCCCAAAATAAAATACTAACACAACTACAGAGGCAGTGGGACTCACCAAATGCAGAATAAGTGATCATAAATTAGCAAATCTGCAGACAAAAGACAAAATGAGAAGCCAGACTGTGCATGCAGATACTCGAAGCATTAGAGAAATAGGAACCCTACATGAGGATCTGTGCAAGAAGATGAAAGAAATAAATAGCTCCCTTAATAGATGATTTAGGAGTGGAGGAGTAGCCTAATGGTTAGAGCACTGGCTTGCTAGCCAAGAGACCAGAGTTTGATTTCAACTAACCCTCCTTGTGGCTTTGGACAAGTCACTTAATCCTCCATTGGCCCTGGCACTCTACTGCCAGTCACACTGCCAGGAGGTTTCCGGGGTCCTTAGCCACAGGTAATGCTTAGGGCGGGGGCGGGGTGCCCCCACCCGGACAACCCTGGTTGGCCTTTGCTAATCATATGGTGAGGCCAGAGAAGAGTGGGTACTTAAATTAGCTGTTGGCCTGTCCGCGGCAGAGACGGCGCTTGATGTCACCTTGCTAATCGCTGGTGAGGCATTGCTCCACCGGATAGATGGTTATGACTTTATGTTGGAATATGAGTTGCTTTAACGTTGGAATGTTAATAAAGCTTCGACCAGTTAATACCCCTTATGAGTGTTGTGTGGTTTGTGAATGGAAGAAAGGAAGGAGGTGGGGGAGGGGGTGGGGGGTTTTAGGGAAGTATGGGGGGGGAGCCACCGAGTCAAGCGTACCTTCGTTATCAGTTGTATATGACCCATAAATTTTCAGCAGCAATTAAGCCGCAGGGAACAAAAATTTATATATCGTTGGAATACTGTGGAACCTGGAGGGTTAAATTCCCAGGTGGAATGGCATTGGTTCTATTGATTTGTTGTTTGCGTTTTGATTTATAGAAGCGCATGCGCTGGCGTTTTTTGACATCTCTTGTTCCCTTGTATTTGCAATTTGATTGGGGACCGGGATTTACTCGTGGTAAGGCTTCTTAATTAAACATATACATACTTAGTCGTTAGTACATGGTGTGTTGTTTTATTTGGGTATTTTAATTTGTTTTTAGTTTTGGTAAGTTTCCCTGAGGAAGCCGGGACTCGGCGAAACTGCATTTTATAGTGTTTGCTATAAGTTCGGCAGTCAGCTGTGTCAAGTCAGTATAATAACGGTATGTGAGATTTTGTGCCTGCGTTGGTGCTGACATAGAGGAGCCTACCGAGTCTCCCTTCACATGGGTCAGGGAGAAATCAAAATATCTAAAGGTTTGTTTGCATTAATTGTGCTTCAATGTGTGATTCTATTTTTTATGGAGTCAGTTTACTTATGCGCTATCCCTTTCAGATTCCCTTGAAGAATGATATAAGCAGCTCTGAGGGTTCCATGGTACATTCTCATTGGACCGTTGGTCTGTGGTGAATCCTTTTTGACTGCTCTTCGGCACATGTGGAAACGGCTTCTTCCTGAGAAGGGTTATCATCGGCACTGTATCTCTCCTTGTAATTTGATTATTAATAACGCCATAATTGATAGTTTAGTTGGATTGAATAGAACAATGGATAGAAAAATGTGGGTTTAATTTATGAATAAAAGGAAAAAGGGATTGTTGTGAGATAATCACTATATGTAAATTTATTAATTTATTGATGTCCTATTATTTATTATAGGGATTGTTGAAACTTTCATTGTATTGTTTGTAAAATGTGGTTTAGATTATATGTATATTGTGTGTAATTGGGGGTTTTATGATTTAAGAGGGTACTCTGATGTTAGTGCAATATTTTTGAATATATAACTTGAATATACTGTTTATTTTTGTTGATATAATTTTTGGAACACACTGTCAATTGCATTTTTGAGGGTAGTATGATATTATGTGTGTGTATATTTTGATTCTATTATGAATTATATTAAAAGTATTTGAATGTGTTTATATACATATATTTTTTGCATAGTGTTATTTGTTTGGTTTTGTTTATTTGCAAATTAGTGGTGATTTTTTTGATTGATTCCATAAAGGACTGTTAAACTCAACACATCAGTAGATGGTCCGTTTTGGCATTTACTTTTTTGCCCATTTCACTTTCAACATTAGCCATCTATCTTATTTCCATCTGCAGGTAATTTTGCAGCATTTTCAAATGAGCATTTACAATTGGTAGGATATATTTTTATCCTTTTTAGAGTGACTGCCTGTGTATTTAAAGTTGAAGGTTTTCTTTCTCTTTTTATCACAACTACTTCTTACATGGCAAAACTTTCTTCTCCATGTTTCCTGCAGTGCCTTTCTATGTATATGAAGTCACAGAGACTTTCTTTTATGACTACATTCATGGTACCGTTCTATCCACTTGATATTTTTACATAATTAAGGTAGTCTATTTATGTACATATATTTTTAATCATAGATCTAGATATATATAAAAAAACATTTTTTTCTTTCTGTAGGGTTAAGCAAACTACATTTTTCCTAATTGGATGGATACGACTATGTTATAGTCTATGATGGTAACAGTCTCTCTTTGTCAATGTGCTATTGTTTGTTCATTTCTACACTAAATGGTAATCTTTATATGCACATGTTTATTGTAGTTTGGTTTTAATGTTTGTTTTTATTTTTAGACCCCTGATGCAGGCCTAACAGCCGAAACTTGTTTGGTTATAACAATTGCTGGTGTGACTGTGCTTTCCTCTGCTCTCCTGTGGACTTTGGAGTTTGACTACGGAGATTTCCTCTTTTTCTCTTTGCATCTTCAAATCATTCACCTTGTACTAGAGAAGCAGAAGAAGGATGTTCATCAAAAGATCCAACTCTATCCAGAAAGTGCTGGAAAAGAACTAATTTGGTGTAATTCAGAAATTCTCTCTTTCAACTCTCTTCTTTTATTTCGCTTTTGTGCTCCACTTAAATGCTTTGACATGAGTTGTAGTAAGTTTTTATTTCTGTTGGGTTTACTCTGCTTGGGTGGGTCTTGACTGTCCAGATCATGAAAGAGAACACCAGACAGTGCAGTTAATCTCTCTCAAAAACTACACTAAGAAAAAGAAGACATAAAAACATTTTCAAATTTGAATTTAGGCTACAGATTTTCTAATAATTTGAAAGCCCTGGAGGAACATAGAATGAGAGATATGTATTGGAAAATGGAGTGTAAAACTAAGGGGTATATCTACTAAGCCATGCTAATGGTTAACCCAGGCTATCTGCAACTAGGTCCCAATGAATAACATGGGAATTAGTTGCAAATAGACAAGGTTAACCGCTAGCCTGGCTTAGTAGACATACCCCTAAGACTCTCTGAATTGATAATTTTTACAAACTCTTAAAAAAGGGCACTTTAAGGCTAGATTGCTAAACATCCCTACATAGAAACCCCTCGCCCCAAAATAAAATACTAACACAACTACAGAGGCAGTGGGACTCACCAAATGCAGAATAAGTGATCATAAATTAGCAAATCTGCAGACAAAAGACAAAATGAGAAGCCAGACTGTGCATGCAGATACTCGAAGCATTAGAGAAATAGGAACCCTACATGAGGATCTGTGCAAGAAGATGAAAGAAATAAATAGCTCCCTTAATAGATGATTTAGGAGTGGAGGAGTAGCCTAATGGTTAGAGCACTGGCTTGCTAGCCAAGAGACCAGAGTTTGATTTCAACTAACCCTCCTTGTGGCTTTGGACAAGTCACTTAATCCTCCATTGGCCCTGGCACTCTACTGCCAGTCACACTGCCAAGAAAGCCCAGGAGCTGCTGACTTCCCAGGAGTCAGCAATGACCCAAAGGCATGCATTCAATGGAAGAAATCAATAGAATTAAATGCAACTCAAATAATAGAAAACTAAAATGTCTTTTGGCATTTGATACTACTGAATCACTTTAAGTTTTACATACCCGTAATATTCATTTACATTAGCAGAATGATAAAACATCCCTCAACAAGGAATTCCATGATCTCCTCAGTTCCTCCATATCTTTCTTTATTTCTTTTTCATCCACTCAAATTTCACCCTTCCATCCTCAATCACTACTTACTCTCTCAAAAGTCGGCCAATGTTAGATTTTTCATCCCTCCCACACAAAGTATCTTTTCCCCTCTCCATCCTCACTCCCCCAGCCCCATCCTCTTATAGTCCTCGCCCAACATCAGCTCCCTTCTAGTTCCAGACCCAACCAGCATCCGCTCCCTTCTAGTCCTAGTCTCCCATCCCCCGTACTAGCCCATTTCCAGTCCTAGCACCCCCATCAGTCCATTTCCAATCCTGGCCTCCATCAGCTATTTCTAGTCCTATTCCAGTCCTCCATCAGCCCATTTCCAGTTCAGGCTCCCCCTATCAGCCCATTTACAATCCTAGTCCTCTCATCAGTCATTTCCAGAACTATTCCAGACCCCCCCCCATCAGCCCAGTTCCAGTCCAAGTTCCCCCCATCAGCCCATTTCCATTCCTAGCCCCCTGCCAGTCCCTTTCCAGTCCTAGCCTCCCCATCAGCTCATTTCCAGTCCTAGCCTCCTTCAGCCATTTCCAGTCCTATTTCAGTCCCCCATCAGCCCATTTCCAATCCTAACACCACCATCAGCTCATTTCCAGTCCTACCGCCCCCCATCAGCTCATTTCCAGCCCTGTTCCAGTCCTCCATCAGCAGCCATTTGCAGTCCTATTCCAGCCCCCCATCAGCTCATTTCTGGTCCTAGCCCCCCATTAGCCCATTTCCAGTCCAAGCTCCCCCTATCAACCCATTTCAAGTCCTAGCCCCCATCAGCCATTTCCAGTCCTATTCCAGCCCCTCATCAGCCCATTTCCAGTCCAAGCTCCCCCCATCAGCTCATTTTTAGTCCTATCCCAGCCCCCATTAGCCCATTTCCAGTCCAAGCCCCCCATCAGCCCTCCCCACATCAGCCAGTTTCCAATCCTAGCCCCACCCCGTTGGCCCATTTCCAGTCCAAGACCCCCCATCAACCCATTTCCAATCCTAGCCCCCCCCCCATCGACCATTTCCTGTCCTATTTCAGTCCCATGTACTTTAAAAATGTTAAAGGCACAATAGAAATCAATGAATGATGATGAGGAAATGCCATGTAAAATCTTGCAAGGAAAATATTTAATGGTTGTCCAGTTAAAACTAAATTAACTACAGGAAACTGATTTACGGTGCTACTGATTTTGAAATACCTCATGAGCCATCGTTCATTTCAGTGAGGTAGTACTTGATTAAAAGGAGCTAATCTTGCGTAATATTTGGGAACAGCTAGAAAACATGTTTTATAGTATATGACATTTGTTTTATGTCTGTATCTAAAGCCTGTCATTTGTACTAGAGTTCCCATTCAGTAGAAGAATAAATAGCAGTTCTTGTTGTAAAATGGAATTTGTGAGATGTCTGATAATGCAACGGATGAATTGCAAATATAACTTCAAGAAAACATCACCTTTCTGTTAGAGTTGCCCTGCGCTCAGATTGATTTGGTTGTAGCCCTTCACAGTGTGCTTCCTGTGAGTAAATACACTCCTGCTTATTAATTTGTTTGCTCCAAGCACTCAGCCACAAAAGCCTTGGGAAAAAATCCAGATGGAGATCAATGTTTCCATCATTGCTGTAGTTATGTTTATTTACAGACTTTCAAACCCTCCATATGCTTCTGACAATATAGGTCTTGAAAATCTACATTACATGTGGCATTAGTTAAATCAAAAGGGCATAGATACCAACTTGGTGGGTGCCTGGGGTGCTTGAACACATCCAGTATTGAGCATACGTCTTCACAGTGTCCAGGGAAGGGTAGTTTGTGTTGGATTTAGCACCTGAAATTGTTTTAAAAGTTGACATCTATGTAAAGGAGGAAATAGGTGAAGCAGCTTTTCGGGTGTCACAAATTGGAAACTTGGTATTAACCATGTGCCCTCAGGGCTCTGACTATGGCTTCACTGCCCTATTTGAGCCTTATTTTAGCTGATCTCAGAAGCTAAGCAAGGTTGGACCTGGTTAGAATATGGATGGGAGAACACCTTGGAATATCAGGTGCTGTAGACACTGTGTGAAAGAAAGACTTGGCAATCTACTTCTGGTTGTACTTTGCCTAGAAAACCCAAGGGCTGGGTTGACAGAATCAGCATTGACTTGACAGCACACACACATATTGATGATCCAAATCACTGCCCTGTTAAGGACCTGGTTAAAGGTTTGGTAAAGTGAGAAGACTGGTGCTGGTTGAGCAAAACATTTCAAGTAATGCAATGCAGTGATTGCTAAAATATCAAATGTTAACAATTCTGCTTTATGACCATTGAAACCCTGACAGCTCCTTTAAGACTCCCAGCTGAAGTATCAGTTATGATGGCATTCACTAACGATCCTTGTGGGTCACAAATAGGTTGGGTTTTTGAGTTAGCCCTAATGAATATGTATAAGATAGATTTCCATGCATACTACCTCCTTCATACACACATATCTATCTAATACATATTCAATAGCGATAATCTGAAAATCTAACCCTTTGGTGGCCCTCAAGGACTTTTAGTGAATACAATTAATATAAATTATATTGATTGCAGAATGGGTTGGGATCACTTGCAATACAATGTGCGCCTTTGAGTCAATCCTGACTCCTGGCGACCCAGAAACTCCTGGGTTTTCTTGGCAGTGTCACTGGAAGTAGATTGCCAGACCTTTCTTCTGAGGCAATGGAGGGTTAAGTGACTTGCCCAAGGCCACAAGGAGTGTTAGTGGGAATTGAACCCTGGTTGCTTGGTTACCAAGCCAGTGTTCTAACCACTAGGCATCACTAGGCTACTCCTCCACTAGGGATCACCTATGGATTTGATATTGATCACCAAATAGTCTTCAGATAGCAGTATCTGTAATTGAATGATCTCCCTCCATTGCAATCTATTCAGAATTCAGCTACACAACTCATAGACATTGGAAAGGAGTGAGCCACATGAGTCCTAGCCCCACCAAAAATCATGGTCGGCTGGCAGTAGGCTATCCACGAGGATCCCATCACCCGTGAGCAGAAGAGGAAGAGAAGCTGCGATCGTGGCAAAGATGCTTCCTGTCTGTCCACAGGAGATCGATCCCTGCAGGCAGAACAGAAAGGGTCTTTGCCGCGATTGCAGCTTCTCTTCATCTTTTGCCCACAGGGGATGGGATCCTCGCGGGAAGCCTGCTAACTGCCAGCAATCATAGCAAAATCCCTTACTGTTTGCTCGTGGGAGATCAGATCCCAGTGGGCAGAACAGGAAGAATCTCTGCTTGTGGGGCGGAGCTTGGGCCCCCCCCCCCCAAAGAAAAAGCCCTTCCGCAGCCCCTGACAACTTATCATCCTCAGACGTCATTATAACTATGTACAGCGGTCAACTGGCTACTAATTCACCCAGCAGGGTTGATCCTGTCCTGGGTTTACCCCATTGCATGTGGAGACTTGCAGTTCTGATTTCTCAATTACACTCTCTAAGGGGTATGTTTACTAAACGGCGGTAGCGGATTCCGTGCGATATGGGAGCCATGGCCCCATTGAAATCAATGGGGCCGCGGCTCTGATATTTCACGGAGTCCGCTACTGCCGTTTAGTAAACATACCTCTAAGAAAGTCAAGACTACAACTACAAGCATGCTGTGGGATAAACCCAGGACTGGATTAACCCTGCCAAGTGAATCTGATACTCATGCCAACCTTAGAGTCATGCAGCCCTCTTCTCGGATCACTACAGTAACTATCTATCTGTTTCTGCATAAAATTCAATCTTCTTATATGCACCGAATTTACATTAACTCTTGAGCACCTCATTACTTCACCTTTCTTATTTCTTCACATATCCTTCTTTCCAGACAAGGTGTTGCTATTGGTGGCCTTCTCTTCCATTACCATACATGCTTTCTACCTTGTTTACCAAATTTCTAGAATCAGTGGCAGAGCAATGATCACATGGGTCCCAGTGCAAGTTTTCATTTTTGGGCACCCTTAACACAAACACACACCCCACACTCCTACCCAGCTAGTGCTCACCCCTGTTCCCCCAAGCTCAGTATGGTCATGGTTATGTTTTATTTTATATATCACAACTCTGAAAATACAATCTATGCAGCTTACAGTGTTAAAAATAATTAAAATATTAAAAATAAATAATAAAAAGAAGTTACAATATTCGATAGGACAGTAAAAATAGCACAGTAACCAGGGTATGAGGCATGGGGGTACAGATTTAAAAGGGAAAAACAGGGTCAAGGGTAAAGGAAGAGGGTCAAATAGAGTACTCTTACTTCTCCACCCCACCCCCCGCCCCGCCCCGCCCCGCCCAGCCCTTCCGCCCAGTACTTTCAGTCCATACTCCCTCGGACCAGTGCTTTCAGTCTCAGTCTACACCGCCCTCCCCCCTGCTCTCATCCTTTTCTTCCCTATGCTTTCACCCCTCTCTCATCGCTCTGCCTCCTATCTATACAGTTAACCCCATGCACCTTTGCACAAGCCTAGAATATCCTTCCTGAACGTATGCATCATGTTTTCTCTCTTACCAGATTCAAATGGAGCCTAAAAACTCACCTCTTTGAGATCACTTTTAAAACTTGAGTCTTAATTTTCTTGCACATGGTCTTTTAATCTTAAAAATTTCCTAGGTATCTATGCTCCTAGAATCTCTTATGAAGGCCTTTAATAAGGCAAGATAGCTGCTGTAACTTCTATAGAAGGCTCCATACTCTCTAGTACTTTTTCTTGTATTATAAAGTTCTGTGAGCCACCTTCCTAAAAGAAAAGGGATAGCAGTGAGTCCTGTGGTTGTCCATCAACTCTAACCGACACCCACTTCCTGTTTTCCTTATAGTGTTAGTGGTCCAGCAGCTTGATTCCTGCAGTTTTAATCAATTAGACAAAACCTTGTGGGAAGGACTTAAAAGTTCCACTCAAAGAGGGCTCATCTTAAGTTTCCTCTTTCTTAATTCATCCAACCTCTAATAGGGTTGTGATCTGGCTCCAGCTGTACCCGACAGGTTTGATCCAGTCCTGGGTTTACCCAATTGCATGCAGGGACTTGTAGTCTTGATTTTCTTATGGAGTGCAATAGAGAAATCAGAACTACATGTCTCTGCATGCAATGGCATAAACCTAGGACTGGATCAAACTTGTCTGGTGCATCTGGAGCCAGTTGGCAACCCTACCTATAATCCACATGGTTTAGCTCTTTCCGAGATTACGACTTCACTGTTTTAACTCAAAGCTTTTGATTTATTTTTGTTTATGTGTCTTATCTAGCTATATTGACTAGATTGTAAACTCCAAGGAGCAAGAACTGTCTCTTTTGTGTCACTGCAAAGCACTGCTTATGCCTGAAAGCACTTTATAAATCACAAATTTAGCTTGATATATAAGATGGACTTGCTTCTTAACATCCACAGCTTTATCAACAAGTAACAGGAACTGAAATATATCCTATTTACTGGATGATAAAATGGCATCAAGAAGAACAGTCTAAGGGGCTCCTTTACGAAAGCATAGTAGGTTTTTGCAGTTGTCGCATGTTAGGAACAAAAGCAACATGTGGTAAGTGCAAAGGCTGCACACTAAGGGGGTCCTTCCAATCCTCATTTAGCAGGTCTGGATGTCCAGACCCACTAAACATCTGGATCGCACTGGTGACCACAGAGCTCTCCGCACGTATAGCCAACTTGTGCAGGGAGCTCTGTTCATGGGTGGGAGGGAGTGGGCCGGGGGTGGAACAGCCTACCTGCATCTGTGCACCAGGCATCCTCCCTGGCCCTCTTCAAGTCCAGGTTGAAGACCCACCTCTTCACCGTTGCACTCAGATCCTGACTTCCTTCTTTATCTTACCCTAACCCCCGTTAACGTTTATGACCAAACCATAGACCAAACTGTACCACACTGTACCGTCCGCAGAACTGACTAATGCTCTGTACTGTTCTAACTAGATTGTAAGCTCCAATGAGCATGGCTCTGACGGGCAGGGATAGTCTCTTGCATGTTGTCTACCTCTTGTAGGATTACTGTACAGCACTGAGTGCGTAGCACTTTATAAGTGCTAAATAGTAGTAGTAGTAGTAGTAGGGTGGAGCAAGGGTAGGCAGTGGACGGGGAAGTGACTCCGGACATACAAGGCTGATTCTGAAGTCAGCCTTGTATGTCCGGGGTCGGCCAGTTAGAAGGGGGACTTATTCCACCTCGGAGGTGGATTAAGTCCCCCTGGACTTCAGGGGACAGCAGCGCCAAGGGGCAGAAGGGAGGAGAGGGGGTGCAGGGTGTTCTCCAAAGCCCAACCCCGGTCATGAGAGGCCTGATTGGGTGTCAGGCTGGATAGCGCTGCCATCATGGATCTTGGCTTCTTCATGGAGCTGCGATGCCATGACGATGAGAAGCCCATGAAGGAGCCTGGCTGAGCTAGCCGAAGAAGTTGCTGGACATCCGGGTGCCTGAATCAGGGCACTTCCCAGACATCCAGCCGCTGTGATGCAGTTCTGCTTCTGTGGGGACATCTAGCCCCCGCTGGAGCAGAATCAGGTGCATCTCCTGGACATCCGGACGGCCCGGGGACAAACAGACTGGAATCGACCTCTAAGAGTCAGGGGCATGGCCAGCACAACCCCTAGAGTTACTGCACATTAAAGTTCATTACGATATGTTAAGTTCATTCACAGTTAATGTGGGTGCACTCTTTGCCTCTGCTTGACATGGAATTAGATGCACCCTCATTAACTGCCCCATTCTGCATCAAGCTCAACATATTTACCAGTTTATTTATTTAACTGGTTTTATATATTGTTTTATCATAATGTCAGAAATGTTTTTTCTGAATTCCTGTAACTGTGCTTGCATCTAATTTATCTCATTTGCCAAACCATGTAGCCTCACTTGAAGGAGCAGGCGAGGTTTATCCTATAATAGCTTTATCTGATCTCGATCTTACTAATTTCCTTGAATTATTGCAATGTGGGGGGAGGGGGGCATGGTCATGAGAGCAGTGTAGTGCTGTTGTACCATTTTCCTCATGCCTAAATGAAAGGGCAAGGCCAGGAAGAAGACTTGACTCCTGTGTTTTCAACAACTGTAGGTCTAATGGATCTTATCTTTGAGTGCCTGAGCCCTCTTGGTGCTGGGTTGAGTCTGGCTATGGTGGTGTTTGGACCAGAGGGTCTGTCGCCCTCAAAACTGGAAATCTCTCTCCCCAGATGCGTGGACACCCCCTCCATACCCGTGGGATACCACCTTGACTCTCGACAGTTTTGACGACCGCATGTCGGAAGTCGGCATTCCTGTGGACCTTATTTGAGGTGAGCTGCCTGAAGGTGCTACAGCAGCTGTGTCTGGATCAGCTTTTTTGGGAGACACCCCAGGATCTTTGAAGGCAGTGGAGGTTGCCTCGAAGAGCAGCGTGGGAATGAGTAAGGGTGCAGCTCAAATTCATCCTCCAGGTTTAGCAATTTCTTCTTCTTCTCTGGCTCCTTTGCCTTGACCTAACGAGGCCATATGGGATGCTATTGTGCATCTAGCAGTCAATGTTTCTAACAAATGGTTGAGTTGGCTTCTAAGGTAAATCTAATTCAGACCCATTGAGGAGAATGTAAATGCTATTCATATGCTGAAAATAACTTCTCAAGATCAAGTGGCTATGATTTCTTTGTTATCTGATCCTAATGCTGCTTTAATTAAGGACAATGTGACCTTAAAATTGAAGTTGGAAACATTGGAAAATGCTACTAGAATTGCGGAGGGTCTGAGCTGGATATGTTTAAAAGATACCTGTAGATCTTCTGCCTACCCCTAAGGAACCGATTCCACTCACTGCTAAGAAGAGTGTGCCTGACCTGCCTGAGGAAATGAATATGGATGTTTTGAATCTCACTGATGTTTTGGATTCATCTGTGACGAATCTTATATTTCAGCAACATTACTAGTTACTTGGTTTCCGACTGGGACTGGATGTACTTTAAAAAGAAAGCTACAATGTTTTGTGGTCTTTCAATATCTATTTTTCCCAATTTGACGAAGGAAACTCAAAGGAGACGTTATCAGTTTTTATTACTAAAACCTGATGCTCTGCAACTTGGTGCTTTATTCTATTTGAAATTTCCATGGAAATGTTTCATTTCCTATAAATTGGTTAAATATGTTTTCTTTCAGCCTAGTGAATTGGCCGCCTTTACAAGCTCCAAGTTACCAGTTTTATCTGTGTTACCCTCTCTGGAGGTGACTTAGTTCACAAGCATTTAGTTGGTTAACCTCAAGCCAGTACTTTACTGCCGGGTTTTCTTTTTTGTTTAGTTTATCCTTTAGGTGCTTTGGATTGCCATTGCTTTTCCTTCCCCTTCCCCCCACCCCCACACTATGTTGAAATCAATGGGGTTGTGGCTCCGATAACGATCGGAAACCGCTACCGCGGCTTTGTAAACAAGCCCCTATATGTTAGCTTGTAGGAGCTTCTTAGATTGATTTTTTCTTTGTTTATTGTTCTTGTATAACTGATGTAAAAGTCTCTCCTTTTTCTGTACAAGATGTTTATCTTGATTATTAATTTTGAAATTCATAAATTAAAAAAAAAAAAAAAAAGAATGATCAGAATGTGAGATATCTATCCTGGCTACTCTCCTGGTCTCCTTTCTTACTGAGTTAGATAACGTTTTGGCTCTCAAGGCTTATTTTCACCATAAGGGTATTGTATTTCGTCATTGTATGGCCATTTCCTTCATATTAGAAGGATTTGCACCTCATTAGCTGATTTTCGGGTGCATGCACAAGATTTATGCGATAGGCTGGTTGTTCGAGGTTATCCTTGGAAAGTGGTTGCTAAAGCATACAAACGGACCACATACACCCATCATGAATGGCTTTTACCTTCTACTGATTCAGCTTTGTCAGCACCAAACCACATATTGAGGAATGCATGGTAGGCATTCTCCCATTTATGGATTGTGCGGCAGAAATGACAGCTTCATTACAAAGACATTGGTACATTCTTCAATTGCATGAGTGCTTCCAAAATGGCCTGACCATAGCTTACACGAGAGGCCAAAATATTCGGGACATGCTGGTGCATTCAGCAAGTGGTAAGGACAGCAAACCTATTCACACCCAGATCCAGGTCCCTTCTGTTGTTCTGGATGCCAGCATTGTGAACAGGCAATAACTGGTCCTTTTTGGACTGATCAATGTATGAATAAACAATACTATACTAGATGGCATACTATATGTAGTTCCACTTTTATTGTGTATCTATTGATCTGTCCTTGTGACTTACAGTTAAAACGTGATTGAATGAGCATGCATCTAGAATTAAAACTGAAACTTTGACAGCTCCCATGAGTCGACTCCGACTCGACGGCACTTAACAACAACAACATAGTACAGCACTGTATGCAATTGAAACATGTCTTTAAGGACTTTCAATGGCAGGCTATAGATCATGTTTCCCCAGATCCTCGGAGGGGGAACTGGGTTGCTTGTCTATAGTGCTTGGAACAACGTTGGATGTTTTCATTGCGGACGGTAACCCCCAGTGGTCTTAACCTAGAGCAGGACTGGACAAGCCTCCGCTGATTAATATATGCGGCCGCCACATATTCATTGTGGTTAGCCCATTGTCAGGCAACTAGGATGGGGCTTTTGCCTAGCTGGTCGTGATGGCAGACACCAGATTCAACTACAAAAAAGAGCGGATGAAGATGGATTACACATACTCTATTTTCAAAGTCTAGCAGAACTTTGAGGCAAGCAATTTCTTTTTTTTTTATTGATATTTTTAAAATTACAAACCATAACACAAACACAATGACAATTAAACCAAGAAAAACAAAACAAGAAACAATTCCCATTTACCCACCCATCCCTCCCTGGCACTTTGCAGCCCCAAAAGCACAAATATCTTGCTGTTAATTCACTAAGAATAACATGCTAAGAAAGAGAGGACACTCTTAAATTTATGCTGGGAAAAGATTGGTACCCATCAACTTGTGGCATGAGCTGCAAAAAGATCTAAAGCAGACCACCTAGTCAAATTTAAAAATCTCCCTCTGAGGCTGGAAATCTTGTCATGGCCTTTTTCATATTTGGTAAACAGGCATACTTGATTCCACCAAACCTGCCAATTTAACTTAAGAGGATTTTTTCAATTGATCAATATTAGTTTTATGGCTATTATTATCATAAAATTTAACAGGAAAAAGTTTCTCTTGCCAATGACGGAATCTCTGCCAAGGATCTCAGGACAATTATACGCCATGATAGGGGGGAAGAGAAATGTAATACTTGTTGAATCCTAGCCCAGACTGAAACCCAAAAGGCCTGAATGTAAGGGCAATCCAAAATCATGTGCTCAAGAGTACCAGCTTCCTTCTGACAGGTCCAGCAGCGATTGGTCACATCCTTATTCCATTTAGCAAGCTTGACCGGGGTAACAAATACCCGATGGGCAAAAAAAAACATTGACTGAGTAAGAGCAGCAGATCTTGAGATACAGATAAGAGGGCCCCAAAACGTATTCAATGACTGTTGCGTTATAGTGGATCCAGCCTCTTCATCCCATACTTTCAACAACCCTCTGTTTTGAGGTGAAAAATTATCTCTAAAATATGCATAGAACCTCAATATTGCACCGCTCTTAATGATAGTTTCCTCCATAATTCTACAAAGCCCCCATGTATGGGAGAGGCCACGAAGATTCATCTATGAACTGGCAATACAGTATCGGAGTTGAAGCTATTAAAAATAACATGAGGATGGAAGACCAAATTCGTTTTGCAGGAACAAAAAGTGTTTCCAGGTGGATCCAGCTATTAATTGCCCCAATGTCCAAATGCCGCACCTTTGCCAAGTCATCCATGCAAAGGGGATTTTATTAATTTTGAATAGAGGATTGAACCATATTGGGAGCAAGGATGAAAAGGGGTCATCTATACTGACAGTGGGAAGAAAGAACTAGAAAGCCTTTTGTGTGGAGATAATTATACATCCAACTCTAGAGTTACTTGGATATCTAATCCCCATGAGTAGCTTAACTGGACAGGGAGAAACCAATTGCTCTTCTAGTTCCAACCATATAGGTTTCTGTGAGAGGGTATCACCAGTGGCCCATAGAGCCCCTTGTTTCAAGAGGAAAGCAAGATGAAACCAATAGAAATCTGGAAAGTGGACTCCACCTTTGAATTTAATAGCTTTTAACTTATTTAACGCTATCTTGGGCGGTTTCCCTTCCCAGAGAAAAGTAGTAATGGTATACTCCAGTGTTTATATACTAACAATGGGAGTAAAATAGGAAGCATACCTAATATGTAATTTATTTTCGGCACCAAAACTATCTTTATGGCTTCAAGTTGGCCCCACCAGGTAAGATGAAGCAGGGACCATTTTAGAGTGAAGGTGCGTGCTAAGTCCTGCATCTTCTTTATGTTTATTCTCAGCATTTCATCTAATGGGGCATAATACTGCACCCCCAGGTACTTTATTACCGAAGGCTCCCATTGAAATGGAAAACTTGTTACCAAGGCAGCATTTGCCAATTGATTGATAGGAAAAGTTACCGACTTTGACCAGTTGACTTTGTATCCAGAAAGGCAGGAGTATTGGGCAATCAGCTGCAGGAGTGGAGAAATCGATGCTGGGCAGAGAAAAAGCAGGAGGTCATCCACATATGCTAAAAGTTTGATTTGAAAATCTGCTATTGTAATGCCTTAGATCTCACCAGTTTGTTGGATGAGCAACACTAAAGTCTTCAATGCCAGGTTGAACAAAAGAGGAGACAAAGGGCAACCTTGACGCATGCTGTGAAGTAAGGAGAAGGGCTGAGAAAGCACCCCATTGATTAGGATCCGTGCTGTGGGATTGGCATATAAGACTCGAAGCATATCCACAAATTTTTTTTGGGAAGCCAAACCAATGTAGCACATGAAAAAAAAAAAAGCCATTCCAACCTGTTGAATGCCCTTTCAGCATCTAATGAGAGGCCAATATAAGGTACATCCAGATGTTCCGCGGCCTCTAGCAGATTACAAAGTAGCCAGGAATTATCAGCCGTGGACCTGCCAGCAATAAAGCCACACTGATCAGGATGTATTAACAAGTGTAATACCTTGGCAAGCCAACGGGCCAGGGTAATAGCTTGTAATCAGCATTCAAAAGCGAAATTGGTCTATAATTGCCCACCAGCTTCGAGTCCTTACCAGGTTTTTCCAAAACCACTGTCATTGCACTAGCAAAGGCCCCAGTATTATTTTCTTGTTCCTACAGTAACTGATAATAGGTCTTCAGGTGAGGAAGGAGGTCCTTTGCGAAGGTTTGATAAAATTCTATCGGCAGCCCATCTGGACCAGAAGCTTTCCCTAATTTCATACTTGCCAAGGCTTCCTTCAGTTCTACAAGAGAAATAGATTTATTAAGAGCTCCAACGTGCTCACGCCCAAGTTTAGGGTGCACAACCCAACCTAGCAGGTTTCCAAAGGCAGACTCATCAAAGGTCACCTCAGAGATATAGAGTTGAGAATAAAATATATGAAAAGCCTCCGCTATTTCGCTGTTGCTGGTCATAGATCCCTGTTGCTCATCAGTAATAGAAACAATGTGAGATTTAAGGTGATGTGACTTTAACATTGATGCCAGTAGTTTGCCAGCAATATTCTGTTCCGTATAATTTGTTCGACATCCAAGCTGAGTATAGCATTATACTGGTACCATAGCCTTTGAAGATGATTTAAAACCAATGGGTTGAATTGTCTTTGTAGAATTCTTTCCCCTGCCCTAATCTGCTGATCAAGAGCCTTAAACTTCCCCTTCTCATTTCTAGCCGCAGCAATAGTTATACATGCTCTTATTGAGGCCTTGAAGGCTTCCCACCATGCCCAATTAGGCGTATCCTCTGGAGAATTAGTAGTAAAATACTCTTGAATTGCCTGCTGGATCTGCACTTTAAAGGATTCATCCGCTAACAATGATCTTTTAAAAGACCAGGGATATTGCTTGGAGGGATCATCAAAAAGACACAGTTCTAGCACAATCGCTGCATGATCCGAGATGTGTGTACTTTGTCTATCTGCGAGGCTATCTTCCTGGGCTAGAGCTCTGGATATTAAAAAAAAGTTGATATGAGAATGGGAGTTATGGGGATAGGAAAAAAAAGTTAATCTCTTTCGTAGGGGTGTAATAGCCTCCATATGTTCACCAAGCCAATGGCTGCCATAAGGGAATCCAAAACCACAGATGCTCTGCCGTGTCTTTTTGCTCTGCTCAGAGTACAGTCTATTAAGGGGTCCAGGACCATATTAAAGTCACCGCCAAGAATAACCGGAAGGGTAGAAGCTTCTTGTACTACCTCAGTTAGTGACTGAAAGAATTTTGGATGATCACAATTTGGAGCATAGAGGTTAACTATGACTAGATGTATCTTTCCAATGACCAAATTAGATTTGGCCCAACGTCCCTCATAATCTGCCCTTGAGCATTTAGCAAATTGCTCACTAATGTAGCCACACCATTCTTCTTGCCGATAGCTGGAGCATGAGCGACCAGGCAGTAGCATCCCGATACTAGTTTTTTTGTCTCCTCGGTAGTCAAATGAGTTTCTTGGAGCATTATTATATCCGCTTTTTGTTTCTGACAATAAGCAAGGATCTTTTTCCTCTTACCAGGGTATTTAATGCCCTTAACATTCAGAGACAGAACTTTAAGAGGGTTCATAACAAATATACATTCTGAGGTTTAAATTACTCCATGTTAACTGCCATAAATTGCCCAAGTGATAGGTACCAAGTACATTGGACCTAACCTTATTTAACTTGAAAAGCGCCAAACCCACCCCAACAAGGAGGAACAATACAACTGGGTGAGACAGTGTGACTTACAACATGGCCGCCGCAGGACCCATTCCCAAAAAAGGAAACCCCTGTACATAAACCCAAGACATGTAGCAATTTGCCCTGCTAACTTATAACTATTAAAATATATTTTATTCCTTTTAGTCACCCTCATTTGAGAAGTCAACCAAGAAAAGTTGCAAGCCTTTCCCCTAGGCCATTAGGTGTGCTAGAAGGCAGAACACAAGAAAATGGAGTAAATAGATTATCCATGTATACCTCTAAATTATTTAAACCATAAACAATAAAAACACTTTTCTTGCTATCAGCAATGAATTATAAGTATATGCGAGGGACTCAAACTGTGTTCGTCCACCACCACCCAATATCAGCTTGTTATCCCTTCATCCGCAGACCCGTTCATTAAGTGGACTTCCTCAAACTGTGCTGCAGAGTGGACCAGGAGCACCACACGGCCTAGGAACCAAATTAATCACACTCCGATGAGGTGAGAGGGAGGGAGAGGCCGGAGAGCCCAGTCCCAGTTCAACACACAAGGCTGTAATCGCTCAACTAGGTATATCCATGACCCAGAAAACAGCAACTGCTACAACTAGGACAAGCAGCCTCTGCCAGCTGAGAGGCGGGTGGAAAAGTCCAATTGATGTTTAACTTTGGTCAACATCCCAGTTACCGAACACCAAAAGTCACTTTCATTACATCCTTAGAGCTTCCTAATCCTCAATAAACTGTAGTAAGGCATTAGAGTCTTCGAATGTTTTGGTACGGTAATCCAGGGTCACCTTGAGTCTAGCAGGATAGAAAAGCCCATATTGTGCTTGCCATTGCTGCAGTCAGGGTCTCAGAGCCAAAAACTGTTTCCTCTTTTCCACCGTACCTTTGCTAAATTCAGGGAAAAAAAGAAACTTTGTGCCCCTCAAATGCCAAAGAAGTGAACCATCTTGCAGCAGTCATTGAATTGCATGTTGGTGTCTTAGCAGGCAAAAATTAACGGCCTCGGTCTCCAATTTTGCAGACCCACTTGTGCTGGCACTCTATGAGCCCTTTCAATTTCGAGCAGCCTAGCAAAGTTTAGACACAGCATTTTAGGTATTAGGTTTTCTAGCAATGATATTGCATCTGAGCCTTCAACATCCTCCGGTATACCTACTAACCTAATATTATTGCGGTGCGCTCTATTGCTGAGATCTTCCAGGTTCTGTTCGAGATGCTCCATCTTTTTAAAGGCCTTACTAAGATGATTAAGTTGATCTTCATGGGCTGTGAGGGTGGTATCAACCGTGTCCATGCGCCCTGACAGACCCATCATTTGTGTTTTCAAATCTTGCAAATCCGTTTGCAGCTGCACCAGTGTGTCCCCATTTGCAGAGACAAGAGCCCTCACCGAATGGACTTCCAACAGGAGCTCGTGCATCGCATCGTCAGGGTCACGAATGGCAGCCATCTTATGCAGAGAGAGAGGGTCTGACTTAGCGCGCTTAGAACCCGCACTCATGCTTGCAGAGAACTCTAATTTTGTTGGTTTGCCACTTGTCATGATCACACAGCTACTGAAGATCAGGGGAAAGGCTCAGAAAAAAAACATACTAATCTCACAGGTTATATCTGTAGGATTCTTGATGGGTCCACAAGAGCAAAGCTCCAAAGCTCCACAGCTGGCTCCACCTCTCGAGGCGAGTAATTTCTTTTGTACCTGACACAGAGCTCCTTTGAAGTGATTTATGAACTCGAAACATGGTGCTACATCATCCAATCTTGAAAGTCTCACCGATCAGCTCTTCTGCAGATAATTAAGCTAAGTGCTTTTAACTCATACGTATCTAGAAAACAATTTAAATGGGGTTTGCCTATTAAAAAAGCTTGATTAAAAGGAATGCTTGTTTCGAGAGAGGGGCATTCTCTCCCTTGACTGATAGTCCAACAAAAGATCTTTTTCTGTTTCAATTTTGATCTATTTGACCCAACATTTATTTAAGCAAAAGCACTAAAACTTAATAAAAAAAACTTAAAAAAGAAACACCAGCTTTTCCATTGACTGCTGCTAGCTGTGAATGATGTGGACCAACAATATCCCCTAAGCATGGAGAATACAGGTTCAGTGAGAATGCTGCTTTTTGGACAGCACAGGAAGTGCTGGGCAACTTTGGCCTGCCCTGGTCAGACTGCCAACTTGTGTGCCCAGTATGCCAAGGAGTCTGTGGCCATGGTCTCAACGGGCTCTCCAAGATAGCATGGCACAGAAATTTGTGCAAGGGTCTCTCTTGTGGCAAACTGGTCTCTGCCGCATATCACTGTAGCTAGGGCTTTTGTTACCAAAGATTTCCCTATGCTGGGGCTCACAGAGGACTGTTGCATAAGTGTGTGTATAGGGGGGCAGGAAGTGCTATGTGAATGGTTGCTGCTCAGGCTACCACTATTGAGAACTGCTTACTCTTTCCCCTGCTGAATCATCTCTGTCCCTCTGCTGCTGGCATTTCCTTTCCTCCACCTGAATCACTAGCTTCTCCCTACAGCTCCTTCATCCTCGAATGTTGCTGATGTTAAAGGTGCATGGGAGCAAGAGAAGAGATGACATCCTCCTGAGTCACCTGAGGTACGTTAGCAACTGTGACCTGAGCCCTCCCAAACTGGGGTCATTTCTCAAGACTTGCTCAAAAATGAGCTGCCACTAAAATCTCCTTGTTCTTTGCAATGGGTGTACCAGTGGGGATTCAAAGCTACCTCGGTGTCCTTTGAGCTGATACTGATAAAATAAAACTCATCGCTTTCATCAGATGGGAGGAACTAAAGGATGCTCTATCCCCATGACCTCCACTGACATTTGATCTAGAGCAGGGCCGTCCCTAGAGTTGGTCCAAAGTGTTGGAAGCCTTAGGCGAACTTCAAGCTTACACCCCCTCTGGCTATCAAAATCTATTATTTAGCTTTGAATAGCCTGCTTTTGCTGCCCTCCAGAGGTTGTTGTCCTAGGCGACCGCCTAGTTTGCCTAATGGTTGGGCTGGCCCTGATCTAGAAGCAGAGCAATGTTTCATGATGTTGATGCATCGTCAACATCTGCTTTAGATCCAGGGTGCTCTAAGGTTGATATTATTGAGAGCCAAAGAAACTTTCCATACACTCCTGATGGTTCCAAAGACCCCTGGGCATCATCTTCTGACAGGTGTCACAACCAGGATAATCATTCCTAAACCCCAAACACGGCATGCTTACATCATGGGTGTCATGTCTGATATTCTATACCTGCATTGGGTGTGCTTCTTGAAACTGCTGGCTTTTTTCTGCTTCTAGAACAATGTACAAAAACATTTCCACAGCAAAATCAAAACACATCTCAATGAAAACAGAAAACCAACGATGCTGCTGAACAGATTGGCGCAGACATGTGAGGGGTTGAGTCAAGCTGAATACCAGGAGAATATTTCTGAAATTGTTATTTTATAAAGTATGAGGACCTCACTGCAAAAATATGTGATCATTGGATTCTACGGAATAAAACAAATTGAGGTGGCTCTATGCAGTAACCGTGCTGCAGGACATCCTACAGAATATATTAGAAACCTCTAGTAGCTCATCACTCCATGTTCCGACCACAGATACCTTGGATGATGTCATCCATCTATGAGGACTGTGTAATCATGCTGGTCTTAAGAGAAAGGTTCTGTATCTTTCTGAAAAGCCCCTAAGTCATCCAATCCTAGAGATGAAAGACTATAAAACTCTGCACCAATCCTCTGAGCCATGCATTATTCAGTCACGTGATGTTTCTCAAAATCAGTATGACCTATCTATCATAATAGAAATAATATTAAAAACCACATAAATAAAGTGAATAACTTTGATAGATTGGAATTTTTGTGCATAACTGAAGCTAAAGTATGATTTTTCTAGTTAGAGGTATAACCACAAAACCAACTTTGAATATTTGCCTAAGACCAATCAGTATTTGTAGTATTTGTATGTCGTTCCATATATTTGCTAATTAGCAAACTCTATGTCTGTGCTGTGCACTAATATCTAATCCATACAATTACTCAGTATTTTTAGCCAGCAGTTTTGTTGTGTTATATTAGTACTCTGTATTAGTACTCTGTATTTCTGTGCTGTCCTGCCTTCATGATTGTGTACTATTATTGGTCATGCAAAGTTTTAAGATAGATTTGAAAAATATCAAAGCCTTGGGTAGCATTTAAGAGGAATAAGAAATACCTGGAAGCAAATCAGCAAGGAAAGTGCTTTAAAAACATGACAAACACAATATCCAAAGCCAAAGGAGTTGAGATAAAAGGATCCATTCTAATGTCAGGCTCTCTCCCACTTAAGATACATGCTTAACCTTGCTTCAGCTTAGGCTGTTAGATTTCTAAGCTTATTTCCAGCTGGGCTTCTTTGAACGTTTTGTTTATGAAACTGGAAGGAGGAAGGCTCAGAAACAGCAAGGATGGCGGATGCCAGGCACAAGCTAGCAGCAGAGGTGAAAATCATGAAAATCAAGAGGGAAAACAAGCATGCTTGGCACAGTTTGCAAAGAGTGATGGAGAAAGGTAACCAAGATCAAGTAGGTCTCAGAAGGCAGAATGGAACAGATCTGTAGCGCTAATTAAGGTGCATTATTGTGAAACCAGGGATGGTTGAAGGGGCCCCTTATTCCCATTCACAACATGCAGTAATAGACATTAGTGACCTATATGGGCTCTATTGGGATCCCCTCTAGACCTGTCCTTGAACAGGAACCTCATTCGCCTCTCCAATCCGAGATTGCTAAAGAGTTTCTCACACTTGAGTATGCAGGGAGGAAGTACTTCAAAGACTGAGATAGTAGCGTATGTTCATTGATGCATCTTGTTTTGTACGCCATTGTGGGTGGTCTTTTTAAGACTGGAGAGATGATTTAGAAATGTTTTAAATAAAAACATAAATAGGGCCAGTTTTACAGTGGTCTAGTCCTTGACCTCTCTACTAAGGCTCCTAGCAAGCACCAGAAGTGACAGCCTTTGTAATATAGGGATGTGTCCACTGCAGATTTGGGATAAGGTTCTGAATCCCTGGGTCCATTCCCTGAACCATCGAATATTCCATCAGGTAAAGTTCCTCAAAAGCAGTATAACCCACATAATCGTATCTCAATAAAAATCATGTAATTAGAATCATCTATAGGTGGAAATAGCGGCATTTACATATGTAGATTGGCTAAATGGTGATATTAAAAAGCCACTATGCATGCAAATGACCGGGGTGCAGAAATTTCAAGGGGGTACGCTGTGTGCATGGCTAGGGAAGTCGAAAAAGCATACAAATTTCCCTGCCAGCTTTTGCTCCCGCTCCAAGGCACTTGCATATAGCCTCTAAATGCTCCTTGCAGCCAGTCCTTGAAAAGAGTGACAGGGGGAGATTGTGCTTAACCTCCTCGGGGGGAAGGGGTTGGAGTTCAAAATGATAAATTTCACCTTTTAGGGCTTTGCTTATTACTGGATGTAACAAGTACATATATTTTTCTGAAATGGGGCCTCTCTACATATAGTCGCTGGCCCTTATACATGGAGGTGTCAGAAATTGACACTTTCACATATAATCGCCTGTATCTAAACAAAGAAGATGCTGAGTGATCCTGTTCTTTCTGAAATGGCTCCTCCCACTGCACATGCCAGCAAAGTCTTCTGTATTCCCGTGTGTCCTTATGCATATTTTACAAAAGGCAGAACTCTTTGTTAAATACCAGGGAACTGTGAATGTCTCAACCTGGGTGTTCTAATTCCTACGAAGACATACTATGCAAAACAGAAAATGGGGCTTCAAATGATGAAATTCGAGTGAGTTAGCTTTTGAAAGTTTGTTCATTTGTACATAGCTGATTTTGTTGGCTCACTAATTCCCCCTTTTTCTTCCAGCTCAACTGGAACAAGTGTTGGGATCCTGGCTGCACGGCTTTTAGCATTGAGTCAATGGACTGGCACAAAATGATTGTTCTGCCCAGAGCTGTAACCACAACATCTCTTCATAAGTTTGCTTGTCAAACAAGCCATATTTTCATGTTGTGTTGCACTTTTGTTCATTAGCGGGTCCCCATTCCATCAATTTTCAAAGCAAAAGTGCAGGTAGGATACAGCTCATACCTTTTTCAGTGGATGCTCAAAGCAAGTAGGTAGGTATTTTTTTGTATCCTTTAGAAATTAAATGATCTAAGTTTGTATCTGAGGCAATGGAGGTTTAAGTGACTTGCCCAAGAGCACAGTGAATGACAGTGGGATTTGAACCTTGATTTCACCAGATCTTAGCCTTCTGCTCTAATCACTGGGTTAATCTTCCACTCTCATGTCTAAGACTTGCCATGGGCATACAGTACCTGCCAACATTTGCACTAGCTTTTTGTGTGGGTATTTTTTCCATTGAAAATAGCACAGGTAAATTTAAAAATGCAATTTACATGTATTATGATCGTACCCAATGAAAACACCTCTCCAGGAATGCCTTTTTGCAATGTGGCCAAAACTAAACATGTTGTGAAAAGTGTGTACTTTTAACTGCATTGATAGCTTTTTACTTGTGTAAATTCCTTTGAAAATTTGCTTATGCTCTCCATTGACCACAGAAGCAGACCATGCAACCAAACAAACATCTTTATTTGGGAACAACCCAACTCAGCCAAGTTTCAGCTGGATAGACTTCAACAGGGTCTACAACATATAAATTAAACATAGATAATATTAAAATAAAAAACTTAAAGACATAATACCGGAAACCATATAAAAAGATAGATAGCTAGATATATGGATGATCAACAAAAATAATAAAGCAAGGCGTACCATACTTTCAATGTAAAAATCAAAAAGCACCTAAAAGGTTGCTCTGAAGCCACAGTCACTAAATGAAACAAAAACAGAAACTAAAATTATTATAAAACAACATAAAAACATATAATTATACATCAATTCATTAATACTTAGTGAGGAGTAAAACCCAAGACAATTCCAAAATATAAAATACATAAAAACAATACAAATCTCAATATCAAAAGAGCAAAAAAACAATGTATATGTTATAGACCCCTGACGAAGGCTATCCAGCAGAAATTTGGCCGAGTAAGATTGTTCCCAAATAAAGACGTTTGTTTGGTTACATGGTCAGTCTCCACTCTGTGTGTTTTGATTGGCTGGATCTGTGGAGTTTTACCTTCCAGATTTCTCTCACTATGGGCTCTCCATTGTGGTAGGCTATGGCCTGTAAACTAGGCCTAGACCCCAACCTCCACCTGAGACTAGTGCTGAGAAGAACCAGAGTCTGAGAAACTGCTTTAGACTGCTTTAAACTGCTTTTGAAAAGTTTGTATAATTCCTTTATTAATTCCTCTATGCTGATGATAGATATGTTCCTGCATTCTGGCACTGCATTCTCTGAGCTAGAAATGGTCTTGAAGTAGAAATGTATCAATGTCTAAGATTGTGCCTTTGTTAGAATAGCCTGAGAAGGGGGAACAGGGAGCTAGGCCCAGAGAGGGTCCCCGATTGGACAGGTGCAAGGGGCGTTGGGACCAATAGAAAGTTTGCCTGTATCAAACTGTAAAATTGTATATAAGGAATTTGCTCCTGTACTCCATTGCTCAGTCCTTTTTGGATGCTTTCCTGTCTGAGCCTGTGCACAATAAATTGGCTTGGAACCTGCAATTGACTCCTGGTTTTATTCATTGCGTGCAATTCGCTGCTACATATTCCTGGTGCATTGGCTGGGAATGATCGAGTAGTGGATGGTATTCAAGTGAATATACCACGTATTACCGCCTCAAGGTTTGGCCTGGTTGGGACCGTGTCTGTCCGACCGCAGGGGAAACCTCAGGCACCACCGGTCCTCTTGTATTGGAGAGGGTTCCGCCTTGCCTCGGCGGATTACTGGGTCCGGCCGGCCAACACCTCCAAACCCGAGGGGAGTCCAGGATTCAACTCAAGAACTGGTTTTGTATTGGGTACCAGATCCGATGAGTAGAAATTTCTTTGTTCTTTTTGGATACGTCTTGCATGAGTATGCGCAAGACTGAATTGGTATGGGAATAAGGTACCGAGAGCCTGATCACCTCTCAGGACACGTCTGAGTAAGCCTTGCATGAGTATGCGCGAGGCCCAAACTACTGCCCTTGGTTAATCAGCAGTACGAGTATGTCTTGCATGAGTATGCGCGAGACCGGCTGCTGTTGGTTAGTAAGATAGGCCTGGGAATTTGAGAAAACATTGCTAGCATGTTTGGTTGTGTGTGTGAATGAGAGGTCTTGAAACACAGACCAAGTGAGAGCGGACTCCTGAGTAGCGCAGTTCCTGGCCGGGCGACCGCGCCCAGGTCGTGAAAAGGAGGAAGTGTTCAGTGTTTGTCTACCTATTTGTTTCCAGGGCTGTACGGACCCCTTACCTGCAGCCCGACCACCCGCCCCCTACTGTCTGTTGTTGTGTATGTCATTATGGGAGGGTCGGAGTCCACGCAAACTCCGCTGAAATGTATGATCAAGAATGTCAAGAAGGGATTTGACGGAGACTATGGAGTAAAGATGTCTCCGTCCCGATTAGGAATACTCTGTGACAGGGAGTGGCCGGTGCTGGTCGCTGCATGGCCCCCTGGTGGTACTTTTGATGTTAGAATTATATCCCTAGTGCATGAAATTGTGCGTAAGAAACACCCTGACCAGTTCCCCTATATAGATTCCTGGTTAAATATTTGTGAAAAAGAGCCCTCCTGGATGAAGCGCTGCCATGAGGAACAGTGTAGGATAATGGTAGCGACCACAAGGGGGGCCCGGAAGTCTGGAGAAGAGAAGCTGCCCGTATATTATGCCCCGGAATCTCCAGATGTTCTGACCCATTCGTCTCAGTTCCTCTATAGGCCAGTCCCCTCAGCTCCGTTACCACCCCGGGCAGAGCCTGGTGCAGGAGGAGCCCCTCCCACCGACTTGCCCCTAGTCCACCAACCACCTCCGCAACAGGAGGAGGCATACCCCCTCCTGCCCGCGAGCCTCAGCTCCGCTTGGAGTCCCCTGGAAGGGCTACAGTCCACCGATGACACTACAAGCAGGGATTCATTTGCTATTTCGGGGACACCTACTGCCAAAGATCAAAGCAGGGGAGCTGAATTCCGGCAGGCCAGACTGCATTACGCCCGCAGAAGTACAACAGCAAGCCAGAGGGATGGACACATGATGCCATTGTGCCAGGTCCCGGGGCTGCCTATCCTTAATGAACGGGACCAGGTTGTGGTGGGGCCAACCAGTCTCATTTATGTGCCCTTCTCCACCACAGATTTATTGAACTGGAAAACGCATTATGCATCCTATACTGAAAAGCCCCAAGAATTAACTGAATTAATGTCAAGTATTATGCAGACCCATCAGCCTACCTGGTCTGATTGCCGCCAGCTGCTGTCTACCCTCTTCACTACTGAAGAACGAGCATGGATTGTGCAAGCAGCCACCCGATGGTTAGAAGAAAATCCTGTGGGAGAGATAGGCCTAGATCCCCGGCAAGCGGCCACCGCAGATTTCCCAAATGATGATCCCCAGTGGGATCCAAACAGTGTAACCGGGGTGATGGCCCTCACTCGGTTCTGCCAGGCCCTACTACAAGGCCTGAAGAGAGGAGGCCAGAAGGCCATGAATATCGGAAAGGTAGCGGAAGTCATCCAGCATCCCGATGAGAGCCCAGCAGCCTTTTATGAGCGCTTATCTGAAGCTTACAGACTTTATACCCCATATGATCCAGCGGCCCAGGAAAATTTGCGTATGGTGAATGCAGCCTTTGTGGGTCAGTCCCAGGGAGACATAAAACGGAAACTACAGAAGTAGGAAGGATTTGCGGGCATGAATGCAGCCCAGCTAATGGAAGTTGCTCAGAAGGTGTTTGTGAATCGTGATCAAGAACGTCAGAAGGAAAGTGAACATAAAATGAAGAAGAAAGCTGATTTTCTTGCTGCAGCTTTAGTTGAACGACGCGGAGGAAGTTTCTATAACCGAAGGACTCGAGGACGTGGAAGGGGCCGAGGAGATGGTCGGTCCCCATTGGGCATAAATCAGTGTGCCCACTGTAGAGAAGAAGGACATTGGAGGAATGAATGCCCGAACTTTGGCTCCGCCTCCTGGAGGGGAGGAGGGAGCATGCGGAGAGCAGGGGGAAGATTCCAGGATCGGGGAGGAATGAATCGCACACAGTTCCAACAGGGAGAAGCAGCTGTAGAGGGAGTGGCAGCCGAAGAGGGCTACAGCATGGATGAAGACTAGGCCAGACCGGGCTCCAAGTTTCCTCTGGGTCCCCAGGAGCCTATGGTCAGTTTGAAAATTGGGAACCAATATATGGACTTTATGGTGGATACGGGGGCTGAACATTCAGTAGTAGCAAAACCAGTGGCCCCTCTGTCTTCTCGATCCATCACCATTGTTGGAGCAACTGGAGCTAGGGCCACAAAGTCTTTCTTGCAGAACTGCACTTGCGAACTAGGGGGACGGAAGATAATGCACCAGTTCCTGTACATGCCCGAATGCCCAATTCCCCTTTTGGGCCGAGATATGCTTGCTAAGCTCCAGGCTCAGATATCCTTTGTTGAAGGAGGAAAAATGGAAATGACTGTGAACTCGAAATCTGCAGGCCTGATGGTGCTGACTGTCCCCCGGGAAGAAGAATGGCGGTTCTATAGTGCATCTCTGACCAAGGCAGCCAGTCCCTGTATGCCCATCAGAATCTCAGCTCCACCCGAGGTGTGGGCGGAGGATAATCCTCCAGGCCTAGCAAAGAATATAGCCCCTGTGCTTGTCACCCTTAAACCAGGAGTGGAACCAGTGCACGTGAGACAATATCCACTCCCACGACCAGCGATTGAAGGGATTCACTGTCATTTAATGAAATTACTGAAGTACGGAGTGCCAATCACCCTGGAATACCCCCCTCCTCCCAGTCAAGAAGCCTGGGACAGGTGACTACCGCCCAGTGCAGGACCTGAGACGAGTAAATAATGCAGTTGAAACCATACATCCAGTAGTACCGAACCCTTATACTGTCCTGGGACTGATCCCCGATGAGGCTACTCACTTCACTGTCTTGGATTTGAAGGATGCTTTTTTTTTTGCATACGTTTAGCACCAACCAGTCAACTCCTGTTTGCGTTTGAATGGGAAGACCCTACCACAGGAAGGCGAGGCCAACTCACCTGGACTCGATTACCCCAAGGATTCAAGAACTCGCCTACTCTCTTCAGTGCTGCCCTCAACCAGGATCTTTCAAGTTATCCTGTGATTCCAAGGAAGAGAGTTCTTCAGTATGTGAATGACCTACTAGTAGCCACCGACTCCAAAATCGAATGCGTGCATGCCACCAGTGATCTCTTGCACCTCCTGAACGAAGCCGGATACAAGGTCTCAAGAGCCAAGGCATAGTTGTGCCAAACTGAGGTAAAATATCTGGGATTCCATCTGTCCAAAGGGGTCCGGAGATTGGGACCAGAGCGAAAGGAAGCAGTGTGCTGCATCCCTACCCTCACCACCAGAAAGCAGGTGAGGGCCTTCCTGGGAGCTGCAGGCTATTGTCGGATATGGATACTCAATTTTGCGCTGTTGGCAAAGCCATTGTACCAGGCCACCAAAGGAATGGAGCGATCTCCCCTGGAATGGGGCCCAGAACAGGATATGGCATTCCGATCATTGAAAGCAGCCTTGATGTCATCACCAGCCTTAGGCCTGCCAGATGTACAGAAACCATTTCGCCTCTATGTCCATGAGTCAAGTGGAAATGCTTTGGGAGTATTGACTCAATCCCTCAGATCTTGGCAGCGACCTGTGGCTTACCTATCAAAACAACTGGATACCGTCGCAAAAGGATGGCCACCCTGCCTGAGAGCCGTTGCAGCTACAGCCCTCTTGGTGGGTGAGGCCAACAAGCTCACTCTGGGTCAGACCCTCCAAGTTACAGTACCACACGCCGTCCTAACCCTCATGGAGCACAAAGGAAATTACTGGTTCACGAATTCACGGATGCTGAAATACCAGAGTATGTTATGTGAGAACCCTCGGTTGCAATTGATCGTCAGTCAAGCCTTGAACCCTGCTATGCTGTTACCAACTGGTCCAGGTCCACCTGATCATGATTGCTTGGAAATTATGGACACTGTATTCTCAAGTCACCCCGATCTAACTGATGTCCCATTAGACGACCCTGAACGAACTTTCTTTGTGGATGGAAGTAGCCTTGTCATCAACGGACGGCGATGTGCTGGTTATGCAGTGGTGACCCTGGACATGGTGATAGAATCCTCAGCTTTGGCCCCGGGGACTTCAGCACAGAAAGCTGAACTGATAGCCCTCACCAGGGCACTGATAATAGGGACAGGGCTCCGTTTAAATGTGTGCACAGATTCTAAGTATGCCTTCACAACATTGCATGCGCATGGAGCCCTGTACAAAGAACGAGGGTTAATAACCTCAGGAGGCAAGTCCATCAAGTACGGCCCTGAGATATTGACATTGCTAGATGCAGTATGGGCTCCAAAACAAGTCGCAGTAATGCACTGTCGAGGTCATCAGGTAGGGGAAGGAGAGGTTTCACGAGGAAACAGATTTGCTGACACTGCGGCTCGAGAAGCAGCCACCACAGGGCAAATTCCTGCCTTTAGCACTACAGTCCAGGCAGCCATATTCCCAGTACCCCTCAGTGCATGGACTCCCCGATACACTTCCAAAGAGCTGGACTATTATTGCCAAAACGAAGGGGGAGTGTTATCAGAGACTGGATGGATAGTGCTACCACCGCCAGCAGGTGGTCTTCCTCCTGGCCCAACTGTGATACCTGAAGCATTGGGTCCTGCCTTTGTCCAAGCTTTCCACCAAGCCACACATTATGGGAAGACTGCAATGGAGAAAGCTCTCAAACCTCACTTTTGTATCTCGCTATTAGGACCCCTGACAGCCTCAGTAGCCCGTAGATGTTTAACCTGTGCAAAGAACAATGCCCGGCAGGGTCCTAACCTACTCCCAGGAGTTCAGTCAGTAGGAGTCATTCCCATGGGAAATATCCATGTGGACTTTGCAGAAATGCCACGAGCAAATGGATACCATTACCTGTTAGTCCTGGTTTGTACATTCTCGGGGTGGGTGGAGGCTTTCCCCACCAGAACTGAGAAAGCTAGGGAGGTTACCAAAATTCTGCTTCATGAGATCATTCCCCGGTTTGGAATACCATTAGTTATAGGGTCAGACAATGGGCCCTCATTTGTATCTCAAGTAACTCAGCAGTTGGCCCAGGCCCTACAGGTGCAGTGGAAGTTACACACAGCTTACAGACCCCAAAGTTCAGGAAAAGTGGAGCGAATGAATCGGACCCTAAAGTCACAGTTGTCCAAACTCTGTCAGGAAGCTCACCTGAAGTGGCCCCAAGCTCTCCCTATAGCCCTCCTCAGGATACAATCAGCCCCCACCAAGTCATTAGGAGTTTCCCCTTTTGAGGTCTTATATGGGTGACCTCCGCCTATTGTCCAAGGGATAAAAGGGGATATGAGTCAAATTGGGTCCAAAATCACCAGACAAGAACCAGTGGCTCTAGGTTCTGTTTTGCAGAGTCTCCATACATGGGTACAAGATCAGCTGCCCATCAACCTGACCGAACCACTGCATCCCTATAAGCCTGGAGCTTCGGTGTGGATCAAGGAGTGGAGAAAGACACCGCTAGCACCTCACTGGAAAGGACCATATGTCGTCATCTTGTTGACCCCTACAGCAGTCAAAGTTGCGGAATTAGAACCTTGGATCCATCACAGTCGAGTAAAGCCGACAGCGACTACCGAACTTCGTCCCTGGACTTCAACCACCAATCCAGCGTCACCATTGCGACTCACACTGCGACGACAACCACTGCTGTGAGAATCTACAGCCCTACTCCTGCCACCACCCGGAAGCTGGAAGGTCCACGTACGGCAGAAGCTTGAGGAATCTGCAACCCTACTCCTGTCACCAACCGGAAGCTGACAGATCTACGTACAGTGGAAGCTGTGGAAACAGAAGACTTCAGTAAGGACTTTGCAATTTCTAGACAAACTCATTGAGACATTGTAATCATGTTGCCTCTATATGCTTATATTGTACATGCGGTAGCCCTGGGGCCCCTTGAATTGACTTTTGCCTTACCTCCCTGTGTGGCCTGCATAACCACTACCCGAGTCGGGACAAAGATTACCCAAACTTTACTCTATCACTCCTTCTACACCTGTACTGGTATGACTAGCCGATGTGTATAAAATGGTACGGAGTTAAGCATCTGTACTAAAGGAAAGGTGAGAACTTGTTTTAACTCCCAACAAAACCCCTCATATCATGTTCTAGAGTTACTGTGGGACAACAAGAATGGGGCCCTCCTCAATGCCACCCGGCAGCTATCAGATCCCATGAGACCCGTTCTACTTTACTTTGATGCTTGTGATGCTATTAACAGAAATGGTTACTATAGCTGTGGGTCTGTTAGTGATGAACGAGCTTATTATCACGACAATAAATATATGTGCCCTGAAGGAGCATACAATTGGGGAGTATGTACTGGGAAAAATTCCCCATCTACTTATGCCAAAGCATCTGAAGACGCATATTTCTGTCCCAAGTGGGAGTGTGTATACTATGCTACCTGGTCTGGTGGGCCCGCAGGGCAAGTCGGGGATAATCGTAAAGCCAATTTAGAGAGATTACCCTTGCTCGAACCCCATAACTGTAAGAAAGGTACTTATAACCTTTTGAGGCTCCTTGTGCTTGACCCAAGCCAATGGCGGCAAGGATATAGATTTGGCTTACGAATAGCAGGTAGAGGGGTGGACCCTGGAACCTATGTGTACATACAGCTTAACACCAAGACCCGTATCTCCTCACCTTATCAAATACACCACACCTTCTACGAAGCCAAGCAAATGGAGATAGAGCTTCCCCAGACTATGCAGAATTTATTCATTGAACTAGCTGGAGCTGTAGCTTCTAGTCTCCACATTTCTAATTGTTACTTCTGTGGAGGAACTAAGATAGGAGACCAATGGCCCTGGGAGGCAAGAGAATTGAATTACTCAGTCCCATATAACCAGACTGCCCTGAACAAAACCGCTAGTGAATGGGTATTGGCCAACACCATTGTCGGCCGTCTTTGTTTTGTCCGCACGGGACCACAATTCACCATACAGGTGGGACAACTGGTCTGTCTGAGCCAACGGATTTATAATGCCACCACAAAGAAGACATCCTGGTGGTCAGGTGTTAATGCTACTGAACCCTTTAGTCACTTTCCCTCATCTTGCTAAGACATGGACTGACCTCACCTCCTCCAATACTTGGGAAGCCCCTCCTGGACTTTATTGGATTTGTGGCTCTCGAGCATATGCACGACTCCCTAATAACTGGGGAGGGGCATGTATCTTAGGAACAATACGACCTTCTTTCTTTCTTATTCCCCTCTCTCAAGGGGAACAGTTAGGCTTCCCCATCTACAATGGTTGACAGAAGCGAAGCACTCTCAAGATAGGTCAGTGGGATAAGTGGGATGGTGATGAGTGGCCCCCTGAGCGAATTATCTCATATTATGGCCCAGCTACTTGGACGCAAGATGGGACCTGGGGATACCGCACTCCTGTTTATATGCTGAATCGTATTATACGCTTACAAGCTGTTGTGGAAATAATAACTAATGAAACCAGTAAAGCACTAACCCTTTTAGCCAAGCAAAGTACCCAAATGCGTACAGCTATTTACCAGAACCGCTTAGCACTTGATTATTTATTAGCATCTGAGGGTGGTGTGTGTGGAAAGTTTAATCTAACTAACTGTTGTTTGCAAATTGATGATCGAGGTCAGGTCGTTGAAGAAATAGCTGACAATATGCGTAGGCAAGCATATGTACCAGTTCAGACTTGGAATGGACTAGACCTTAGTGGATGGTCTGGAACGCTATTTTCAGGCCTGGGAGGATTGAAGACTATTATGTTTGCAGTATTAATCATAGTAGCTATGTGTTTACTCCTTCCATGTTTTCTGCCTCTTTGCTTATGTATGTTCACCTCAATCATTGACAGTACAGTTGAACGTAAGACTGCGGCTCGGGTATTAGCCATGTGGAAGTATCAAGCTATACCCCACGAAGAAGTATCAATCTAACGCAAGTTTGATATGTGATTATTTTCTCACCCTCTTTTAGTCGGGTTGAGAATAATCAAAGGGGGGAATGTGGTAGGCTATGGCCTGTAAATTAGGCCTAGACCCCAACCCCCACCTGAGACTAGTGCTGAGAAGAACCAGAGTCTGAGAAACTGCTTTAGACTGCTTTAAACTGCTTTTGAAAAGTTAGTATAATTCCTTTATTAATTCCTCTATGCTGATGATAGATATGTTCCTGCATTCTGGCACTGCATTCTCTGAGCTAGAAATGGCCTTGAAGTAGAAATGTATCAATGTCTAAGACTGTGCCTTTGTTAGAATAGCCTGAGAAGGGGGAACAGGGAGCTAGGCCCAGAGAGGGTCCCCGATTGGACAGGTGCAAGGGGCGTTGGGACCAATAGAAAGTTTGCCTGTAATTAGAATAGCCTGAGAAGGGGGAACAGGGAGCTAGGCCCAGAGAGGGTCCCCGATTGGACAGGTGCAAGGGGCGTTGGGACCAATAGAAAGTTTGCCTGTATCAAACTGTAAACTTGTATATAAGGAATTTGCTCCTGTACTCCATTGCTCAGTCCTTTTTGGATGCTTTCCTGTCTGAGCCTGTGCACAATAAATTGGCTTGGAACCTGCAATTGACTCCTGGTTTTATTCATTGCGTGCAATTCGCTGCTACACCATAGACAGCAAGATAGGTCATAAAAATATAAGAAATGCCTTACTGGGTCAGACAAAGGTCCATCAAGCCAAGTATCCTGTTTCCAAAAGTGGCCAGTCCAGGTCACAAGTACCTGGCAGGTTCCCAAAAGGCATAGAGATTCCACAGTACTTGTCCCGTGGCAAACAGTGGATTTCCCGGATCCTCTTTTATAATAGTTTATGGACCTTTCCTCCAGGATTTTGTTCAAATCTTTTTTAAACCCAGCTACACTAACAGCTTTTACTACATAACGAATTTCAGTGTTTCATTACGCGTTGAGTGAAAAAAATATTTTCTCTTAGGGGTTTGTTTACTTAGCTGTGGTAGCGGCTTCTGTGCAATATCGGAGCCACGGCCCCATTTAATTAATGCTTCATTGCATGTCCCCTAGTCTTTCTACTTTTTGATGGGGTAAACAGCTGATCTATGTTTACCCATTGTACTTCATTCATGAATTTCTACACATCTATCAAATCTCCCTTCAGCCGTCTCTTTTCCAAGTTGAAGAGCCCTAACCTTTTAAACCTTTTCTCATAGGGGTATCCTTCCATCCTCTTTACCATTTTGGTCGCTCTTCTCTGTACCTTTTCTAATTCTGCTAGATCCATTTTAAGATATGGTGTACAGAACTGCACACAATATCCAAGGTGCAGTCACACCATGGAACGATACAGAAGTATTATAATACCCTTTGTTTTATTCTCTTTCCTTTCTTTATGATTCCTAGCATTCTATTTGCTTTCTTGGCTGCCACTGCACACTGGGTTTTGACATATTATCCACGATGATGCCTAAATCCTTTTCCTGGGCACTGGTTCCTAATGTGGAACCCTGCATCGTGTAACCATAGTTTGGGTTATTCTTTCCTAGATGCATAATTTTGTACTTGTCCACATTAAATTTCATATGCCATTTGAACGTCCAATCTTCCAATTTATCAAAGTCCTCCTGTAATTTTTCAGAATCCTCTTGTGTTTTAATACTTTGAATAATTTTGTGTCATCTGCAAATCTGATCTCCTCACTCGTTATTCCCATTTCCACGTCATTTATGAAGATGCTAAAAAGCAGTGGACCCAGCACAAATCCCTGGGGTACTCCGCTATTCACCTTTCTCCATTGAGAAAATTGGCGACCTAGCCCTATTCTCTGCCTTCTATCTTTTAACCAGTTCCTGATCCACAATAGTACACTGCCTCCAATCCCATGATTAACGGTTGAATTATTCTTCCAAGTTCCCGGCACTGTTTGTACTGCCAGTGTCATCAAAATATCAGCCAGCTTTGTCGTCTCCACCGCAAAGACATGGCCAAGAGACACCCTCCTAAGAACGCTTATAGCAAATGTTAGAGGGATTTTAATATTAAGCACTTCCAGGATCCTGTCCCGTACCTGATTCAAAAGGGTTATTGCATATTACCATAATAGAACAATCAGTGCTTCAAAGTACCAACTTTTTTATTTATTTTCTATTTGGCTCACGCTTTTCCAGTAGTAGTTCAAGGCAAATTACAATCAGATACTTGCGTTATTTCCCTATCCCCAGAGGGTTTACAATCTAACAGGCCAATGTAGAACAGTAGCGCGTCCTTTGCATGCACATAACACAACGCATATGCACAAGTACCACTGCACCAAATGCAGGGAAGAGATTGACATGCATGTTAAACAGCAAAAAAAAAAAAGGATGTGCACACAGCAACACCAAGAGTATTCAAATGATACGCAAATAAGCTGTGCAGATTAAAATGAAATTCTAATAAGGTCTGCGCCCAATGCAGAGAAACGCGTGGAGGATTACATAACCAGGCGTAAAGTTCAGGAGTGCCATTATCTCTACGCCTGGTCTGAGGTGACTTAAAATTCTTGTGCAGGTAGGGAAAGACTGTTTCAGCATGTGTACCGGTGAACAGTTACCTTTAGCATGAAAGGTAACTAGGGAAGCACTAGGGAAGACAGTACAGTAGGGGAATGGAAGGCAGTGGACATCTGGGGATGGTACTGGAGCTGACACTTGGGGATGGGGCTGTTAGGTGGCTGGGTAATGGGGAGGATGCTGGAAAGGAGTGGCCACTGGAGCTCGAAGGGAACTGACACATGGGAATGGCACTGGAAGGGGGATGGACAGAGGGTAGGGTGACTGGAAGAGAGCTGACCGGGGGGGGGGGGGGGGGTGGCACTGGGAGTGGAAGTGAGCTGATACCTGTGATGGTATTTAGAATAGAAAGGACTGGACAGTGGGGAAGGAGGGGGACTGGAAGGGAGTGGACACCAGTAGCAGTCGTGGGAATGCAAGTTGACATTGGAAGGTACTGGGAGGGGAAGACTGGAAAGGGGACTGATACTGGGAAGGGGGAGTGGGACTGGAAATAGGCTGATGGAAGGAAGTGAAGAAAACAAGAGATAAGAAATTGCAGATGGACTATAAATGAGAGAAAGAGAGCTAAGAGAAGACAGGAAAGCAGAAGCTCAGATTGGGACCAGCATGATCAGAGAATAAAATGCTCAGACAACAAAGGCAGAAAAAATAATTTTATTTCCATTTTAGTGATTGGACTTTGCAATATCTTTATATTTTACACAGTATGGGGAACTGCATCTCTATCTGATGTTGCACTGCATGCGGAGTCTGACTTATTGGAGTTTCAGTTTAATTTTTGTCTACATATTTTAATTTTTACTTTAGGTTGTAGTCACTTATTCTGTACTTGGTAAGAGTCTGTGTTCTGAGTGTGTGACTGAGGCCAGGTGTTCTGTTAACATGGAGTTTGTACATAGGGATCTATAATGCACTGTAGTAATTTGGCTTGTTCAGCTTTTCAAACAGGTGTATGGATGTTCTAGGGCCTGCTGCAATATTTATGGTGTTGCCCTTGAAACAGAATGGTTTAAAGTAAGCAAAGGTGTAAGACAAGGCTACATACTTTCCCCCTACCTGTTTAATTTATATGCAGAACAAATCATCAGAGAAGCAGAATTGTATGAAGACAACGGAGGTGTGAAGATTGGTGGAAGACTCATCAACAACTTTCGCTATGCTGATGATACCACATTATTGGCTGAAAGTGAAGATGATCTGAAATATTTGCTTCTCACGATCAAAGAACTTAGTCTCAAAATGGGCCTGCACCTTAATGTAAAGAAGACAAAGATCATGACATCTGGCAAAATCAACAAGTTCATCGTTGAAGGATAAGAAATTGAAATTGTGGACAACTTTAACCTACTTGGATCAACTATCAATAAAGAAGCAACAAGCAATCAAGAAATCCGACAATGCATTGGTCTTGGCAGAATGGCTATAAAAGACCTAGATAAGATTCTCAAGAGTAAAGATATCCCTCTCCATACAAAGATTCGACTTGTTCAAGCCATGCTATTTTCAACAACATCATATGGATGTGAAAGCTGGACAGTGAAAAAGATAGACAGGAAGAAAATTTATGCCTTTGAATTATGGTGCTGATGGCGAATACTGCGTATACCATGGACTGCCCGAAGAAAAACCTAGTCAGTACTAGAGGAGATCAAACCTAAGCTTTCTTTAGAAGCTCAGATGACAAGACTTCAACTTGCAAACTTTGGACACATCATGCGAAGAGAGAGATCATTAGAGAAAGACATCATGCTTGGCAAGATAGAAGCCCGGTCAATCAAAATAACCAGCATAACAGATACTGCTCCAACAATACCGTAAACAGCAATTATTCAAAAGACGTGTCACGTTTCGGGGTTTACTCAATAATCCCCCTGTTTCAGGTCTAGAAAATAGAAAACTAGAAAATAGGGGAAAGCCGACAGTCGCCCAAGAGCGGATGGTTCGGAAGAAGGTATCCTTGCAGGATACTACCAAAAGCAGTGAGGTTCCAAAAAAGAGTATAGTAGCCCAAATGCCCTTGAGTACGGTGCAGACAGAGCGTAAGGATTCCAAATTATCCATGCCTACCAATAGCCAGATTAATATTAATAAAATACAGTCTCTAAAATGCTTGTATGCAAATGCTAGAAGTCTAAACAATAAGATGGGACAGTTAGAATATATAGCACTAAATGAGAGGTTAGATATGATTGCAATCTCAGAGACATGGTGGAAGGAGGATAACCAGTGGGACACTGTGATACCTGGATACAAACTATATCGTAATGATAGAACTGATCAAATTGGTGGAGGTGTTGCGCTCTATGTTAAAGAGGGCATTGAGTCAGAAAGGATTAAAGTTTTGCAGGAAACAAAATTTGCTGTAGAATCTCTATGGATTGAAATTCCATTTATGAAGGGGAAGGTGATGGCAGTGGGGGTGTACTATCGACCGCCTGGCCAGAATGAACAAATGGATGATGAAATGCTCAAAGAAATCAAGGAAGCTAACAAAAGTCACAGCAGAGTAGTAATAATGGGTGATTTATCGACTGGTATCGACTGGGTCAGTGTCACAGCAGGACATGCTAGGGAGATAAAGTTTCTACATGAAATAAATGACTGCTTCTTGGAGCAGCTGGTTCATGAACTGACCAGAGGGGAAGCCATACTGGACCTAGTCCTTAGTGGAACACCAGATCTGGTGCAGGAAATAAGGGTGTTGGGACCACTTGGCAATAGTGATCATAGCATGATCGTGTTTGATTTAATTAGTGGAGGAGGGATAGTACAGAAATCCACAGTACTACCTTTTAACTTTCGAAAGGGAGACTATGATAAAATGAGGAATATAGTTAAGAAAAAACTAAAGGGAGCGGTTGCAAAGGTTAAAGACTTACAGCAAGCTTGGGTATTATTTAAAAATACTATCCTCGAAGCCCAGACCAGCTGTATTCCACGCATTAAGAAAAGTGGAAGAAAGTCCAAAAAACTGCCAGCATGGTTTAAAGGTGAGGTCAGAGAGGCTGTTGCTGCCAAAAAAGCATCTTTCAGGAAATGGAAAAAAGAGCCAAACGATGAAAACTGGAAACAGCACAAGCATTGGCAAGTTAAATGCAAAGCATTTATAAGGCAGGCAAAGGGAGAATTTGAGAAGGAACTTGCTACGGAAGCAAAAACACGAAATAAAGACTTTTTCAAGTACATTCGTAGCAAAAGGCCTGTGAGAGAGTCAATTGGACCGTTAGATGATAGAGGGGTAAAAGGGGCAGTAAGAGGAGACAAGGCTATAGCGGAGAGACTGAATGAATTCTTTGCTTCGGTCTTTACTGAGGAAGATGTAGGGATGTTACCCAAGACTGAAGTGGTATTTAAAGGTGATACTGCAGAGGAATTGAGAGAAATATCACTACACTGGGAAGATGTATTACAACTATTTGATAAACTGAATAGTAGCAAATCAGACCGGATGGTATACATCCAAAAGTGTTGAAAGAACTGAAATATGAGATTGCAGACCTGCTATTGGTAATCTGCGAATTTTCATTAAAATCATCTGCAATACCTGAAGATTGGAGGGTCGCCAATGTAACGCCAATTTTTAAAAAGGGTTCCAGGGGTGACCCGGGAAATTACAGACCGGTGAGCCTGACATCAGTACCGGGGAAAATGGTAGAAACCATCATAAAGAACAAAATTACAGAGCATGTAGATAGTCATGGCCTAATGGGAGACAGCCAACATGCCTTTAGACAAGGAAGATCTTGTCTTACTAATCTGATATGTTTTTTTGAAGGTGTGAATAAACAGGTAGACAAAGGTGAATCGGTTGATATAGTGTATCTGGACTTTCAGAAAGCTTTTGACAAGGTCCCTCATCAGAGATTTTTTGACCCGGTGAAAAGCGGGATATAAATACAGTTAAATAAATAAAATAAATAAATAAATAAATAAACTAAAAAGTCATGGGATAGGAGGCAGTGTACTATTGTGGATCAGGAACTGGTTAAAAGATAGAAAGCAGAGGGTAGGGCTAAATGGCCAATATTCCCAATGGAAAAAGGTGAATAGTGGAGTATCCCAGGGATCTGTACTGGGTCCGCTACTTTTTGACATATTCATAAATGACCTAGAAAAGGGAATAACTAGTGATGTTATCAAATTTGCAGATGATACAAAACTGTTTAAAGTTGTTAAAACCCAAGAGGACTGTGGAAAACTCCAGGAGGATCTGGATAAATTGGAAGACTCGGCATCCAAATGGCAGATGAAATTTAATGTGGACAAGTGCAAAGTTATGCACCTAGGGAAGAACAACCCAATCTATGGCTACGCGATGCAATGTTCCACATTGGGAACCACCACCCAGGAAAAAGATTTAGGAGTCATTGTGGATAACATGTTAAAACCCTCCGCCCAGTGTGCAGCGGCGGCCAAGAAAAGCAAATAGAATGCTAGGTATCATAAGGGAAGGAATGGAGAACAAAGCAAAAGGATATTATAATGCCTCTGTATCGTTCCATGGTACGACCGCACCTTGAATATTGTGTGCAATTCTGGTCGCCGTATCATAAAAAGGATATAGCGTTATTAGAAAAAGTACAGAGAAGAGCCACCAAAATGGTAAAGGGGATGGAAGGCTACTCCTATGAAGAGAGGCTACATAGGTTAGGGCTCTTCAACCTGGAAAATAGATGGCTGAGGGGAGATATGATAGAGTCTATAAATTGATGAATGGAGTGGAACGGGTAAACGTAGATCGATTCTTTACGCTATCAGAATATAGAAAGACTAGGGGACATGTAATGAAGCTACAGGGTAAACTATTTAAGACAAATAAGAGAAAATATTTTTTCACTCAACGTGTATTCAAACTCTGGAATTTGTTACCGGAGGATGTAGAAGGAGCTGTTAGTGTAGCTGGGTTTAAAAAAGGTTTGGACAAGTTCCTGGAGGAAAGGTCCATAAACCATTATTAAAAAGGGACCCAGGATAATCAATGCTTGACCCAGTACAAGCATTGTGGAACCTGTGTCTTTTGGGGATACTGCTAGGTACGTATGACCTAGATTGGCCACTGTTGGAAACAGGATACTGGGCTTGATGGACCTCGGTCTGACCCAGTATGGCATATCTTATGTTCTTATGTTATGTTCTTAGGTCAAACCACTGCACGGTGAGATTTTGAATAATTGCTGTTTGCGGTATTGTTGGAGCAGCCTATACAATTATACAGCTAAGTAAAAAATGCTGTTTTGAAAAAATGTGTTTTCTTTAATTAAAATGGACGGGCCACGGTGGTGAGAGCACGCTTCCTCTTCACTGGGTTGGCCATTCCGACAAAAAAATAAATTAGATCTGTTATGCTGGTTATTTTGATTGACCAGGTTTAGATTTTGTTAGTGATACCTTTTGACCTGGTAATAGGTATTTTGTGTTTTCTTGGCAAGATAGAAGGTCAACGCAAAAGACGAAGGCCAGCAATGAGATGGATCAATACAATAACAGCAGCTCCGAGTACCAGTCTGTCAACAATGAGCCGCCTGACTGAAGACCGAACACAATTTAGGACAACTATCCAGAGGGTCACCATGAGTCGACACTGACTTGATGGCACTTAAAAACAACAACAACCTTTTCTGGGTACACTCCATGTTGTGTGAGTTTTGGAAGTTAGTGCTGTTATGGAATAGTAGATTTGCTCTATGGGTCCTGTACTCTGTATTTTTGGTGAGGTCAACTGTAGGGTGTTGGTTGGGGGAGGTACTGGAATATGTATTGTTTGAGATTTGCAGGTTTGCATTCTTTATGCTGCCAGACAAATTTAAAATATTTAGTCAGTTTAGATTCAAGGAAATTTCAAATTTTAGGGAGCAACTCAGTTTAATTTTGTTTAGTAGCTTGATAGCTTCACTGCTGCTGAGTTTCGGACTTTTCCAGCTCTAGCACAATCCAATCCAGCATTTGAATTCATGGCTGCCAGGATTAGTTTCTCATTTTATATCTTTCCTCTTTATCAATAATCTGGTCATAGCAAAATCAATCTGATGTGCAGATACTTATAATGGTTTGATTGGAGGGAGGGGGGCCCGTGTAAGTGACTTTTCATTAATCAAATTTCATGTTTTATTATTATGTTTGTTTTATTGTAACATTGTTTTACCAAATTACATATGTATGTTTAGAAGCTACCTAGGATTTTAGATGGATGGCATATACATTTTTAAGTATACTAAATTTATGCAAATGATGCCGCAGTGAGTCTCCGCAGATGGCCCTGCATCACCCTCATGCCGTCGGGGGAAAGTAGACAGGAGGGTGCACTGGGAGACAGAGAAAAGCAGAAACCTCAGATTGGGACCTACATGATCAGAGAATAAAATGGCCAGAGAACAAAGAAGAGAATTTTATTTTCAATTTACTGACCAGACGGTGCTGGGATGTTCTAGCAGCTCCACCGACTGACCTTTTCATTGCCTCGTTGGAGTCGGGAGTGGTGCCAAAGGACTGGAGAGAGGCTCATGTGGTGCCTTTACACAAAAGCAGAAGTAAGGATGTGGTTGAAAACTACAGGCCGGTTAGTTTAACTTCAGTGGTAAGTAAATTATTGAAAACACTGCTGAAAGAGAAAATAGTGATGTTTCTGGAGTCCAGCGGATTACAGGATCCGAGGCAGCATGGATTCACCAGAGGCAGGTCTTGTCAGACAAATCTGATTGATTTCTTTGACTGGGTGACCAAAGAGTTGGACCGAGGGAGAGCCCTAGATGTGGTGTATTTAGATTTCAGTAAAGCCTTTGACACCGTTCCTCACAGGCAACTTATAAACAAACTGAGCAACCTAGGGATGGACCCTAAAGTTACTGCTTGGGTTAGAAATTGGTTGAGTGGGAGGCGACAGAGTATAGGTAAATGGAGCTCACTCTGAGGAGAAGGAAGTTACCAGTGGTGTACCCCAGGGATCTGTCCTTGGTCCGATTTCTTTTAACATCTTTGTTAGTGATATAGCAGAAGGGCTGTCGGGTAAGGTTTGCCTTTTTTCGGATGATACCAAAATCTTCAATAGAGTAGATACCCAGAAAGGTGTAGATAACATGAGGAGGGATATAGCTAAGCTTGAAGAAAGAGTAGTTACTCACCTGTAACAGGTGTTCTCCAGGAGCAGCAGGAATCAGTCCTCACTTATGGGTGACCTCGGCGCCGACGGAGCCCTTGCGGAGCAATTTCCCCAGCTTTCGAAGAAAGCCTTTGGGATTGCAGCGCGCATGCGCGGTCCTCTTCCCGCCCAAGGATGCCATCTTGCTCAGTCGAATGACATAGCGGAAGACAGCAACCATAAGAATGACTGCAACTCCAGGGGAGGAGGGAGGGTAGTGATGACTGATTCCTGCTGCTCCTGGAGAACACCTGTTACAGGTGAGTAACTACTCTTTCTCCAGGACCAAGCAGGAAGTCAGTCCTCACTTATGGGACTCCCTAGCTTAAGGCTACCGGAGACCTCAAGCTGGAAAAGAGAGCTCCCTCCAGCTCAACCGCACAGAAGGAAGGAATCTTCTCTGAATATGAATCCGGCCGGTAGCCAACATCGGGGCCGGCGGGTAGGAATTGCCTAAACCTCAAAGAGATTGTGGAGGACTGCCTGTCCGAAAGCACTATCCCTGCGGGACTCCCTCTCCAGGCAGTAATGAGCCGCAAAAGTCTGGCTAGAAGACCAAGTAGCGGCCCGGCAGATGTCTGCCAACGGAACCGAGTGGAGGTGTGCGACAGACGCCGCCTTCGCCCGGACACGGTGTGCCGTGACTCGACTCTCCAAAGAGAGGCCGGCTGCCCCATACGCCCAGACGACGCAGTCAGCTACCCAGATGGACAGCGTACGCTTCGACACAGATAACCCCAACCGATTGGGGTTGAAGGAAACGAAAAGCTGGGCAGCTTTCCTATGCTCACGCGTACGGTCAAGGTAGAAGGACAAGGCTCTTTGACAGTCCAGGGTATGCAGAACAGTCTCAGCTCTGCTGGTATGTGTCCTGGGAAAGAAGGTCGGAAGAACCACCTCTTGATTGATGTGGAAAGAGGAAACCACCTTAGGAAGAAACTTAGGGTGAGTCCGTAAGACAGCCCTATTCCTGTAGAACCTAGTGTAAGGGGGCTCCGACACTAGGGCCTGTAGTTCACTAACGCGCCTAGCGGAGGTGAGGGCTACCAAGAAGAGAGCTTTCCATGAGAGGAAGTGGAGGGGGCAGGTAGCCATGGGTTCGAAAGATGGGCAAGTAAGCCTTTGTAAAACCACATTGAGGTCCCAGTCAGGAGCCGGAGGGCACAACGGGGGCTTAAGCAGAAGCAGGCCCCTGAGGAAACGCGCCACCAAGGGATGCGAGGAAAGGGGCTGGCCCTCCACAGGCGAATGATGTGCAGAGAGAGCACTGAGGTGGACTCTGACAGAGTTGGACTTGAGGCCTAGATCGGAGAGGTGCAGCAAATATTGCAGTACCACCGACACTAGGCAGGCGAAGGGGTCCTCAGAACGCTGAGAACACCAGGCGGAGAAGCGACGCCATTTGAGTGCGTAAGACTTCCGGGTAGAAGGTCGCCGAGACGCCAGGACGACAGCTTCCACCTCCGGGGGGAGCGAGATCGGGGCCAGGACTACCCTCTCAGCAGCCAGGCCATCAGGTGAAGGGCCCGGAGGTTGGGGTGCAGAAGAGTACCCTGATCTTGGGTCAGAAGATCGGGCTAAAACCCCAGAGGGAGAGGGGTGTCCACCGCTAACTGCAGGAGCAGAGGAAACCAGGGTTGCCTCGGCCATCGAGGTGCTATCAGGATCACGTAGGCCCCGTCCCGGGCAACCTTGAAGAGCGTCCGGGACACCAGCGGCGTGGGAGGAAAGGCATACAGTAGGCCTGTGGACCACGAAATGAGGAAAGTATCTGGGGCCACTCTGAGGGGATGCGGATGCCGAGAGCAGAACCAGGGAAGCTGCCGGTTCAGGGGACTGGCAAAGAGGTCCACGGTGGGGGTGCCCCACCGGCGGAAGATTTGCAGGGCAACGCCGGGGTTCAACCTCCACTCGTGGGGCTGCAAGACCCGGCTCAGCCTGTCGGCCAGGCAATTCTCCTGCCCGGGCAGGTAAACAGTCTTGAGGAGGATGTTGTGGTTGACAGCCCAGGAGCACAGTCGCCGGGCCTCCTGACAGAGCAGGAGGGAGCCCGTGCCCCCCTGTTTGTTCACGTAGAACATGGCCACCTGATTGTCCTCCTGCACCAGTACGGACTGGCGAGAGGTGAGGTGAGAGAAGGTCCGCAGAGCTAGGCGGATCGCCCGCAGCTCCAGGAAGTTGATTTGTTGAGCCGCCTCCCAAGGAGTCCAAAGGCCTTGAGTGCGCGCTCCCTGGCAATGCGCTCCCCATCCCAAGAGAGAGGCATCGGTCGTTAGCACCTGGGAGGGTGCGGGAGACTGAAAGGGCATACCCCGTACCAGGTTGGGCAGGTGGAGCCACCACTGCAGAGAGGAGACCAGGCGGTTGGAGATCTGTAGAAGGTCCGCCAGACCTCCTGTGGCCTGATGCCATTGAGTGCGGAGACACCACTGGACAGGCCTCATATGCAGTCGGGCGTTCGGCGTGACATGGACCGTGGAGGCCATATGACCGAGCAGCTGCAGGAATCTCCGGGCCGGAACCGGAGACGCACTGTGGAACCTGCCGGCCAAAGCCATGAGCCTGTCGGCTCGCTCTCGAGGCAAGAAGGCACGAGCTCGCAGAGTGTCGAGCCGAGCTCCTATGAACTCGAGATCCTGAGAGGGGCGCAACGTGGACTTCCCGACGTTTATGACGAAGCCCAAGTGCTGAAGCAGAGCCACCGTACGCTGCGTGGCCTGCGCGACCTCTGGGGCCGACTGCGCCCGTACGAGCCAGTCGTCCAGGTAAGGAAAAACGAACAGGCCCTGAAGCCTCAGGAAGGCCGCGACCACCGCCAGGCATTTTGTGAACACCCTGGGGGCGGAGCACAAGCTAAAAGGCAGCTCGCGGTACTGATAGTGTTTCCCGGCCACTACAAATCTGAGATATTGTCGGTGGTCCGGATGAATCAGGATGTGAGTATAGGCATCCTTTAGATCCAAGGAGCATAGCCAATCTCCCTGCTGGAGGTAGGGCAGCAAGATTCCAAGGGTAAGCATCCTGAACTTTTCCAGCTGCAGGAAGAGGTTGAGGTTGCGCAAGTCCAGAATGGGTCTGAGGCCTCCCGTCCTCTTTGGGACCAGGAAGTATCTGGAGTAGAACCCCTGACCCCACTGAGGTTGGGGCACTGGCTCCACAGCCTGCTCCTCCAGTAGACCCTGCAGCTCCTGAAGGAGTAAGTCTCTGTGCAGAGGGGGCCTCGGAGGCTCCCCCGGAAAGTAGGGGGGAGGCACCTGGTGAAAATGCAAGAGGTAGCCCCTTTGAACCACCTGCAGCAACCAGGAATCGGATGTTATGGCTGGCCACCTGTGAGCGAAGTGGATCAGCCTGCCCCCCGTGCTGAGCGACGGGCGCGGAGGGGGAGAGGCTATGCTGGCATAGTCAAAAAAACCCACCCTGCGTGGCAGGGGGCTGTGCAGCGGGCTTGGGGGCCCGCGGCCTGCGGGGGCCATTCCCCTGACTCTTAGTCTGTGGGCACTGAGTGGAAGCCGCCGGTACTTGGTATTGAAGGTGGGATTGCTTATAGGCAAGCACCTTCCTCGGGTAAAAAGGCTTCTTCCCCGGACCCTTCCTCTTCTGCGTGGGAGCGGAGGTCTTTCGGGACAGTCGAGTCTGAGTGAGAGTCTCAGACTCGAGTTCCGCAGCCTTATCGGACATGGGCTTGCCGAAAAGGTTGTCACCTCGGCAGGGGACATCGACTAACTTGTCCTGTACCCACGGCTCGAGGTCGGATGACTGGAGCCAGGCCTGTCGGCGGGCACCGATGCCGGCTCCGGCTACTCGGGCCGACGCCTCGAAGCCGTCGTAGGCCGCCCGAGAAAGGAACTTTGAGCACTCCCGAATACTATCGGACAAGGCCAGGAACCTCTGCAAAGGTTCGTCAGAGAGACCAGCCGAGAACCCGGCGAGCTCCTTCGCCAAGTCTCGGAGGAACATGCCCATATACAGCTGGTATGTCTGGACCCTGCAGGCAAGCATGGAACCCTGGAAGCACTTCCTACCGAGGGCATCCAGGTTACGGGCCTCCTTACCCGGGGGCACCGAGGAGTGCATCTTTTGACTCTTAAGCCGATGCATTGCCGATTCCACAACCATGGAGTGGTGTGGCAGTTGCGCCTTCTGGAACCCGGGGCTCTTGTGGAATCGATAAATCGAATCGACCGGCTTGCTTAACACCGGTGTTGAGGCCGGGCTTTCCCACATGCGGAAGAGCAGCCGCTCTAGCATCGGAGGGACCGGCACGGTAAAGGCCTCCTTCAGGGGAGAGTCGTACTGGAGTGTCTCGAGCTCTTCCGCGCGAGGCTCCTCCTCTGGATCCGCGGGGAAAGCCAAAGCCTTGGCCATATCCCGCACAAAATCAGAGAAGCGCGTATCCTCCGGAGGGGATCGCCTTCGAGGCTCCGACTCGGGCGAGTCAGAGGGGACGCACCGGGTCTGAAAAGAGCCGGGCGACTCGTCCCCTTCCGTGTCCCAGTCCGATGCCTCCGTGGAGGAATCGAGGGGCTCCGTGCGGGCGAGGGTTCGTCCCGATGCCGACGCCGGCGTCCTCGGTCCCGAACGGGAGGCCGAGGGAGACCTCGACCGAGGATCGACTCGAGCATGCATCGACTCGAGGATCGACTCGGCCGCCGGGGTCGACTTGGGCGTCGACGTCCCGGCGGTCTGGGCGGATGCACTGGCGATGCCGGTCATCCAAACCCGCTGCTGGTCTAAGAAGGCAGAGATACTGCGCTCCAAGGATGTCAATCTGAGGTCAAGCCCAGAAGACCCGGCAGCCACCGACTCGGGCCCCGACAGCGTCGGGCCCGACGACGGTTCCGTAGGGGAGTCCAGGAGGACAACAGTACTCATGTGCGGCTCCACCTCGAGTCGAGGAAATTTAGAAGGTCTCTCCGCCTCCGAGGACTCGGGGCGGCTGGCGGGGCTATGCGACCCGGCCCGCGAGGGACCAGGTGCGTCCTCCGATGACGCCCACGCGAGTTTCCTCTGCCGACGATGCTCCCGTCCAGGGGACCCCCGCTCAGAGGAACTCCAGCTTTGTCCAAATCTTTTTTAAACCCAGCTACACTAACAGCTTTTACTATATCCTCTGGTAATGAATTCCAGAGTTTGATTACATGTTGAGTGAAAAAACATATTCTCTTATTAGTCTTAAACAGGTTACATTGTAGCTTCATTCGATGTCCCCTAGTGTTTCTACTTTTTGATGGCGTAAACAATCAATCTATGTTTAACCGTTCTGCTCCATTCATTAATTTAAAGACCTCTACACCTCTATGATATCTCCCCTCAGCCGACTCTTTTCCTGGTTGAAGCTTCTTCTTATAGGAGTATCCTTCCATCCCCTTTACCATTCTGGTGGCTTTTCTTTGTACCTTGTCTAATTCTGCTATATCCTTTTCAAGATATGGCAACTAGAATTGCACAGAATATTCACGGTGCAGTTGCATCATGGAATGATACAGAGGCATTATAATATCCTTTGTTTTATTCTCCATTCCTGTCCTTATAATACCTAGCATTCTATTTGCCTTCTTCGCCGCTGCTGCACACTGGACAGAGAGTATCAATGTGCTATCCACAATGACACCTAAATCTTTTTCCTGGGTGGTGGTTCCTAATGTGGAACCTTGCATCGTATAACCATAGTTTGAGTTATTCTTTCCTAGGTGCATAACTTTGCACTTGTCCACATTAAATTTCATCTGCCATTTGAACGGCTAGTTTTCCAATTTATCAAAGTCCTCTTGCAATTTTTCACAATCCTCTTGGGCTTTAACAACTTTGAATAATTTTGTGTCATCTGCAAATTTGATTACTTCACTCGATATTCCCATTTCCAGGTCATTTACGAGTATGTTAAAAAGCAGCGGACCCAGCACAGAACCCTGGGGTACTCCACTATTCATCTTTCCCCACTGAGAAAATTGGCCATTTAGCCCTACTCTCTGCTTTCTATCTTTTAAGCAGTTCCTGATCCATAATAGTATACTGCCTCCTATCCCATGACTTTTTAAATTCACAGTCTCTCATGAGGGACTTTGCCAAAGGCTTTCTGAAAATCCAGATACACTATATCGACCGGCTCAGCTTTGTCTACCTGTTTATTCACACATTCAAAAAAAACATAACAGATTAGTAAGACAAGACCTTCCTTGGCTAAATCCATGTTGGCTTTCCCCCCATTAAACCATGACTATCTACATGTTCAGTAATTGTTTTATATTTTTTTTAGTATATAATCTTTATTTGTCATATTGGACATCTCGGTTCGCAATGGGTACACTTACACTGCCAGCCGAGTCATAAAACATACATTTATCAACAAGACGATTTTAACAATTTTCACTCAGATCCTTCTCTTACCCCCTCCCTCTCAAGCCCCCCTCCTCCACCTAGTGGCTCAGGATACTACTATTCTTTTTCGTGACTTTTTTTGCACAAGCTCTTCCTCAGTGGATGTATTCCTAATTACTTGGCTTTTTGAAACTCCCCTCAAAGGGCTCTTCCTCCCCCAGAACCATATCACATCGTTAAGAGAGTGTTCTGTATTCTGGGCACTAGTGTAAGAATATACTTTTCCCAAATTCATGTAAACTCATTCCACTTCTCCAGATTGTCCCTTGCCTCTAGTAGCTCCATTAGCATTAATGATGGAAGCTGTTCCGCCATTCCCAGAAGGTGGGTGCTTCATCTTTTCTCCATTTCCTTAGAATGGGCAGTTTGCCAGTTATACACACCTTCCTTACAAAAAGTCTAATCCATCTTCCCTTGGAAAGAGGGAAGGCCAATCTATCAAAGATCACAAGAGCCCCCATCCACTCCACTCACTGGTCGATCAATTGGCTAATGTATGCATATATCTGTTGCCAAAATCTCTGTATTACTTTACACAACCACATGTGGCTCAATCCAGCCATCCTTGCCAAGCATTTTGGGTAGCTAGCATCCTGTGTCAGGCCACTTCTCAGTGCTCGATGGGGTGAGTAGTGCGCTTGGCACACCATGCGGTATTGTACCTCCCTAAGGTTGGCTGACTGTGTCAACTTCGGGATGCCCTGACCACATCTAATACTTCCCCATTTGAAGTGCGGACCCCAGCTCTTTCACCCATTTGTATTCTATATGTGAAAAATCTGGGGTGCTCACTCCTCTGCGCAATCTGGCATAGTAGGTGGAGACTGACTGGCTTTGTTGTTCCCCTAAATAGAAAAACTGTAGTATCACTAAAGCCTTCTCCGCCATCACGTGTTCACATGGTAATGATGTCACATAATGTCGCAATTGGATGTCACATAATGTCGCAATATTTGTCCCCTCTCTGCATATTCTTTCTGCAAACTCGCAAAGGGCTTACACCTTCCAGCCTCGTCCACTACATGTCCCAAATTTCGCACCCCTTTTGCCTCCCACGCTCGAAACGTCTTGATTTCCTTACCCAGCAGGAATTGTGCATTACCCTGTAGAGGCAGCCAGTTAGACACCGCAGGAGACGCCTGCCATCGCTGGCATAAAATTCGCCAAATTCTCCTAATTGGCTCAATTAACAGGCTCCACCTCAATCTCTGTGGCAACAGTGCTCGATCCATATGTAGCACCGCTAATAAAGAGTATGGGGCTAGAAAGGCTTCTTCTAATCTCCTTGGGGTATATCTAGCCATATATCCTAGCCAATCACCCAAATGGCACAACTGACACGTCTGAGCATAGCTAGCTATATCCAGGAGGCCCAGTCCACTGCACTTCCATGGACCCCGCATCCTCGCCAAAGATAACCTTGGCCTGCGCCCCCTCCATATAAAGCTCCGCAGCATCTTCTCTAACAACAGACTATCTTTACGGAGTAAGCCCAGTGGGAGAGTCTGGAGCACGTAGAGCATTTCTGGGAATAACACCATATGGTAAGCCGCCACACACCCCAATAATGATAGCAGCAAGGAATTCCAGTCTTTTAGGCGAGTTCTCGCATGGTGTATCACTTTGTTATAGTTACACTTATACAGCTGGCCTGGATTTCGAGTCAGCTGTGTACCCAGGTAAGTAAAGGCATCACCAGCCCACTTCAGGGGAAAGTCTGGACCCCATGTCATCTCCAATTCTCCCAGCACATCCAGTGCCTCAGATTTTTATCTGCTTATGTTTAGGCCTGTTATTTCCCTGAATTTAGCAAACTCCTCCAGTACCCTAGGCAAGGCCGTTTGAGGCACGCTCAAGTGAACCAACATATCATCCGCGAAGGCTATTTTAAATTCAGCCCGCCCCATCTTAAAACCAGGTGCCTCCCCACAGACCATCAACTTGCATATCAGTGGATCCAATGAGAGGGCAAACAGCAATGGAGGGAGAGAGAGAGAGAGAGCAACCCTGTCTTGTCCTCCGCCTCACCCTGATATCTCCGGATATCACCTCATTGACCACCACCGCTGCTTTCAGCTGCTCATACAATAGCCAAACAATGCAAAGAAACTGATCACCTATATGCTATTGTGGTAGAAGGTGGAACATATAGCTCCACTCCACCCGATCGACGCCTTTTCAGCATCGAAGATCACCAGGAGGGATGCCACACGATGTTCATGGGCCCATCAAGGGAAGCAATAATCTTGTGTAAATTTCTAGAAGCGTATCTTCCCTGAACAAATACCACCAGGGATTCTTGGATCAGGTCAGGTAGTAAGGGTGCCAACCAATCTGCCAAAACTTTAGCTAATAGTTTTAAGTCAAAATTGATCAGAGAGATCAATAAAGCAGCGGATGTTTGCCCGGTTTGGCTATTATTATAATATGGGCCTTGTTATTCCCCCACTGCATCTCGCCCCATTCTATCTGCTCTCAGTACACTTCCATCAGCACAGGTGCCACCCTTTCTCAACAGTTTATGAAATTCTGCTCTATAGCCATCTGGGCCTGGGGCCCATCCACATTGGGCTCCTCGTATGTTCTGCAATATCTCCTTAAGCGAAATAGGCTTTTCTAACAGTTCTGCCTGCTGTGAAGTAAGATTTGGCAGCGGAAAATCTTTAAAGTAATCGGCCACCAGCTTCATAGAGGTTTCCTCCAATGTGTACAGTGCCTGATAGAACTTTTGAAAGAGTTGCACAATCACACCCGATTCTTTGTGTATTCTCCCCTCCTCATCCTGTAGCGCAGTAACCACATTGGGGCCTCTACAACCCCGGAGGCACCAGGCTAGCAACCTCCCTGATTTGTCCCCATACTGGCATAGATGGAATTTGTAGTACAACAGCGATTTCTTTGCCCGCTGGTGCAGTACTTCATTAAGGGCCGTCTGTGTTTCTAAGAATCTAGCTCTAGTCTCTTGTGTGGGGTTTCTGGCGTGTCACTTACTTTCTATTCGGACCTGATTCTCTAGCCTAAGAATCGTGGCATTTATTTGTCTTCGTCTGTTCGCCACATATGCTATAATATCTCCGCGGAAGGCCGCTTTGGCGGCCTCCCAGAAGAGCTCTGGAGTCTCTTTATGTTGCCTATTATGCAACTCATATTTTCGCCAACATTCCTCTAGATAATCGCGAAACTGGGCATCCCTATAGAGATACTAGGAGAACCACCAATGTCTATGTTGCACCTGTGGTTTTCACCAGGAAATGTCCATCCAAACCAGGGAGTGGTCAGACATCTCATCAGGGCCTATATCTGTTTCAATCACCTGTGTAAACAGAGACCTGAAAGTAATAGAAAGTTGATGCAAGCGCTTATGTCATGAGCCCGAGATCTATGCGAATAGTCCTGGTCAGTTGGGTGTAACAAGCGCTAGGGATCTACCATGCTCAGCAGGCACACAAATCGTCTCAGCACCCGTGATGTAGCTCTACGTATCTCTACACTCCCCCGGTTGGAGACATCCATCTCCGGATCTAAAACACCATTAAAATCTCCTCCTAATATTAGAGGGTCATTGTGAAGATCCTCCAGCTCGGCAGCCAGTTTTGCATAGAAAGGAGCATCCGTGCTGTTGGGGCCATAAATATTGCCCAAAATGACTGGCCTACTCTCCAATTCCCCCTGAAAGATCAACCAGTGGCCTGAAATCATCCGACTGCATGTTTGTGAGTGTAAGATGGAGGCTCTTGTGAAACAGAACAGCCATCCCCCCTTCTTCCCCTTCACGGGAGCCCCAAATACCTGTCCCACCCATTCCCAATTCAATTTTGCATGTTCTGCCTCATTCTGATGGGTTTCCTGTAAGAACGCTATATCACAGCGGTGTCTTGCTAGTGCCAACAAAATTTTATACCGCTTGATGGGGGAGCTGAGTCCACAAACATTCCAGGATATAACCCTTAAGGAGGTACCCATTTTCTGTGACTGCCAAGGTACCATGCGCTTTTCCTGCTGTCGTGACAAAACTCCCAGCCTAGGACCCCCATTTCCTCTTGCCCCTGAGCTTTATGCCTCCTATAGAATTGTTCTATACAACCTATTGAGCCACCTTCTTCTCCCCCCTCTCTCCATCAGGTTAGGTCATGCCTTGATGCTAGGCTTCCCTTTACTTTAATAACTCTTCTCCCCCCTTCAGTAATTTAGTACTAAGATACTCAGCTCCCACCGTTAGTAAACATTCCCCCCCGCCGTGGCCCCTTACCCTTCCTTATCTCCCCTCAAACCAAATCACTTTAACATTTGTCCCATTACCCCACATTACGGGGTCAACCACCCTCTCACCCCATGGGTCTCCCTCCCTCCAGTGCCCTTCCCCTCCTATTTTAACAATATTGGAGCCCAGCCTTGCCCTCCTGCTATCTCCTGCCTTAAGGGCGCTACCCACCCTTTGCACATGTTACCATCTAGCCCCCATTTGGCAGGGCATCTACCACAAATGCAATAACAAATGCTATAACATTTAACCTTACAACCCATACAAACTTTCAGGCCACAAAAGGAAACATCGAGCTTTAACAACATCAAGAGTGATTTTACATCAGCGCTATGCTGTCAGGCCTACAGGCTGATGCAGTTCCACTCTCTTGGCAACCCCAATCTACATGTTTTATGCCCATCTCCATCTATGTGTCCACAAATGTCCTTTCTGTGTGCCTTACCCCCATCAATCCAAAATGGTCAGGCAGTATTATATTCCCTTGATCCTCACGCCGGCCAGGAAAACAGCGAACTCGGGACTGCGAACCACATTTCCTCCTAGTACAGTGTCTCTTAGTGAAATGTTCATTCCGTGTGCTGGCCCATACATGTCTGAATTAGGCTGTCCACATATGGGACTGCTGCCTCCACCGCATTGAATATTTGCACTTTTCCAGTTTGGGTAATGTGGAGCTATGCTGGATATAGCACCGTGAATTTTTCTTGGTGTCCACGAGTTTCTGACATACCCCACGTAAGCTCACCTCCTCTGGCTTAACACCAAGGAATAGTCCTGAAAATTTTTGATTTGTATTCCTTCGTGTGAGAGGGATCCCTTTGCTCGAGTCGCTCTCAATATATTATTCTTTTGTGCAAAATTCAAGAAACTTGACAGTACGACCCAGGACTATTGGTCCTGCACTCGGATAGGCCCCAAGATGGTGTGCCCTCCCTATGGTTATTGGGCCCTGGTCTCCAATGACAAGGTGAGCGGTAATAGGATTTCTAGGTATCCTCTTAGCTCTCCCTCTTTTACCGATTCCTGGGTGCCAAAAAATCTCAGGTTTTTACGCCTTCCTCTATTCTCCAGGTCATCGAGCTTGTCCGTTTGCTCCACTGATAGCTCTGCCAGGCGTTGAATTTCTTTTTCCGCAGCCGAGAGTGCCTCCTCCTGCCGGGCCAGATGCTCCTCTGCCTGTTGGAGCCAGTTTCCAAAGCCACTGAAGATTTGAGCCATAGCATCCAACTTGCCGTTGGGCTCATCCAACTTCATGCTAAGCACTCCTACTACTGTTCCAGTGACCTCCTCCACCAATGTGGCTTGCTGTGGTGAGGCAGGAGAAGCTGGGAGATCCACCATTTTCCCAGGTCCTGATGTTCCCTTCTCCCGGTCCTTCATTGCCGACGTCATGTCTCGTTCAGGCTTTAAACCTAATTCAGGAACCAGCAGGGGTGCAAGAAAGCTTTCCCTTACACAGGGCTTGCTTTGCAGGGGGAAATGCCAGCAAATATATTCGCTTTTTGGGGCAAGCCTAGGAAAAAAATTTCAGCATGCTGCCATCTCTCCCAGAGCACCACGTGACCTGCCAAGTAATTTTGTTCTTTATAATGATTTCTACCATTTTGCCCAGTAGTGACTTCAGGATCACCAGCCTGTAGTTTCCCAGATCACACCTGGAACCCTTTTTAAAAATTGGCATTACATTGGTCATTCGCCAATCTTCAGGTATTACAGATGATTTTAGTGATAGTTCACAGATAGCTAATAGCAGGTCTGCAATCTCATACTTCAGTTCTTTCAACACCCTCAGATATATACCATCCAGTCCAGGTGATTTGCTATTCTTTAGTTTATCAAATAGTTATAATACATCTTCCTGGCTTATCGATAGTTCTTTCAATTCTTCCGGTGCATCACCTTTAAATACTATTTCAGTCATGGGTAACTTCCCTACATCTTCTTCAGTAAAGACTGAAGCAAAGAATTAATTCAGTCTCATCGCTATGCCCTTGTAGGCCCCTCTTAGTGCCCCTTTTACCCCTCTATCATCTAATGGACAAACTTGCTACAAATGTATTTGAAAAAGTTTTATTATGCATTTTTGCTTCCACAGCAATCTTTTTTTTCAAATTCTCTCTTTGCCTGCCTTATCAATGCCTTGCATCTAACTTGCCAGTGCTTATGCTGTTTACATTTTTTGTCATTTGACTCCTTTTTCCATTTCCTAAAAGATGCTTTTTTGGCTACAACATCCTCTCTGACCTCATCTTTAAACCACGCTGGCAGTTTTTTGGACTTCCTTCCACTTTTCTTAAAGTGTGGAATACAGCTGGTCTGAGCTTCCAAAATAGTATTTTTGCCCATGCTTGATGTAAATCTTTAACCTTTGCAACTGCTCCTTTTATAGTTTTTTCTTAACTATTTTCCTCATTTTATCATAGTTTCCCTTTTGAAAGTTAAAAGGTCGTACTGTGGATTTCCCTGCCATCCTTCCTCTATTTAGTAAATCAAATTTGATCATGCTATGATCACTATTGCCAAGTGGTCCCAACACCCTTATCTCTTGCACCAGATCTTATGTTCCACTAAGAACTAGGTCCCCTCTTGTCCATTCATGAACCAGCTGCTGCAAGAAGTAGTCATTTATTTCATCTAGAAACTTTATCTCCCTTTCATGTCCTGCCATGACGCAGACTCAGTCGATACCACAGTAATTGAAATCACCCATTATTATTATTGTGCTGTAAACTTTCTTAGCGTCCCTTATTTCTTTGAGCTTTTCATCATCCATTTGTTTATTCTGGCCAGGTAGTTGATAGTACACCCCGACTGCCTTCGCCTTCCCCTTTTTACATGGAATTTCAATCCACAGAGATTCTACAGTGCATTTTGTTTCCTGCAAAACTTTAATCCTGTGTGATTCAATGCCCTCTCTAACATACGATGTAACCCCTCCACCAATTTGATCTACTCTATCATTGCAATATAATTTGTACCCAGGTATCACAGTGTCCCATTAGTTATCCTCCTTCTACCAGCTCTCTGAAATACCAACCATATCTAACCTCTCATTTAGGCTTTCCGGTGGCCTTGAGTTTGTTGAATATAGAAGGACAAGGCTCTCTTACAGTCCAAGGTATGGAGGACCGTCTCTGCCCGACTGGCGTGCGGTCTGGGAAAGAAGGTAGGGAGGATCACCTACTGGTTGAGGTGGAAAGAGGACACACCTTCGGAAGAAATTTGGGATGCGTGCAAAGCACCACCCTATTCTTGTAAAACCCGGTGTAAGGCATCTCAGCCACGAGGGCCTGGATCTCACCTACCCTACGGGCAGAAGTTAATGCAACCAGGAAAACCACCTTCCAGGAGAGATAGCGAAGGTGGCACATAGCCAGAGGCTTGAAGGGCATCAGGGTGAACTGCCCCAACTCCACAATGAGATCCCATTCAGTCACTACGGAGCGAACTGGGGGCTTAGACAGGAGTAGGCCCCTTAGGAAGTGGGACACCACTGGGTGGGCCGAGAGGGTCTTCCCATCCACCTAATGGTAGTTCGCCACTAGGGCACTGAGGTGTACTATAACAGAGTTAGACTTGAGCCTCGCCCGGAAGAGGTGGAGCAGATATTGCAACACCATGACCACCGAAAAAGAGAAGAGGTCAGTCCCCCACTCAGTGCACCAAAGCGCAAACCTACGCTACTTAAAGGCATAGGCCCATCTGGTAGATGCCTTGCGTGAGGCTAGCAGAACATCCTCCACTTCTTTCGGGAGGTGGAGCGGGGCTAAAGTCACCCTCTCAGCAGCCATGCCATCAGCAAGAGGGAGCCGAGGTTGGAGTGCAGAACAGAGCCCCCCCTCCTGGGAAAGGAGCCGTAAAGCAGACCCTAGGGATATAGGGGTCTCCACCGCTAGCTGCAGAAGCAACAGAAATCATGGTTGTCTGGGCCACCTTAGAGCCACCAAGATGACCGAGGCTCTGTCGTGGAGAATGTTGAACAGAGTCCTGGTGATCAGTTGTGTCAGAGGAAAAGCATACAGAAGTCCCTCCGACCATGAGACCAGGAAGGCATCGGCGGCCACCCTGGCGGGGTGGGGCTGCCTTGAGCAGAAACAGGGTACTTGGTGATTGTCCGGGCTTGCAAACAGGTCTATCACCAGTTCCCCCCAGATTTGGAAAAGCCTGCTGGTAATCCCTGGGTCCAGCTGCCACTCATGCGGCCGAAGAATCCTGCTGAGTCTGTCAGCCAGCAAGTTGTCTTGGGCCAGCAGGTATTCCTCTCTGAGGCGAATGCCCTGCTGGAGTGCATAAGAGCAGAGATTCAGGGCTTCCTGGTAGAGGGCATGGGACCCCGTGCCTCCCTGTTTGTTCACATAGAACATGGCCACCTGGTTGTCCGTCTGAACTAGGACTGACCGGTGGCCCATGCAATGATGGAAGGCCTTCAGTGTGAGATGAATGGCCCGCAGCTCCAGGAGGTTGATCTGCTGAGTGCTCTCATCCAGGGACCAAGTGCCCTGGGTGCGGTATCCCTCACAATGGGCTCCCCAGCCCAGCAGGGAGACATCTGTGGTGAGAACCCTCGAGTGGTGGGGGCCTGGAAAGGCATCCCCGCTTCCAAGTGCCAGGGTGATAGTCACCAGATCAGGGAGTGTACCAGCTGCCAGGTCGCTTGGACTCTGTCCTGGAGATGTCCCGTGGCCTGGGGCCATTGGTCCCTGAGGCACCACTGCGCTGTTTGCATGTGGAGGCGGGCATCTGGAGTGACATGCACTGTGGAGGACATGTGCCTGAGGAAGCGCAGTAGGTGCCTGGCTGGCACAGAGGAACGATGATGTATATCCTTGACTAGCGCCATGAGCCTAGCTGCCCTATCTGCGGGTAGGAAGGCCTTTGACTGAAGGGTGTCGATCCTTGCCCCAATGAATTCCAGCCCTTGTGACGGGCAAAGGTTTAACTTGGGGTAGTTGATAACGAAGCCCAAGTGTTGTAGGACCTGGGTGGTGTGTGCCATGGCCTGCTGCACCTCGGGGGCTGTAGTACCCCTGATGAGCCAATCATTGAGATAGGGGAAAAATTAAAATCCCCTGGAGCCTGAGAAAGGCGGCGACCACTGCCAGGCACTTTGTGAATTCCCCTGGGGGCCGAGGCTAGGCCGAAGGGTAGCACCCTGTATTGGAAATGATTGCCTCCCACCAGGAAGTGAAGGTACTGCCTGTGGTTTAGGTGGATTAAGATGTGAGCATAAGCATCCTTTAGGTCTAAGGAGCATAGCCAGTCTCCCTAGCAGAGGTCAGGCAGCAATGTTCCAAGCGAGAGCATCTTGAACTTCTCCGTCAACAGGAATTTGTTGAAGTTGCGCAGGTCGAGGATGGGCCTTAGGCCCCCTGTCCTCTTTGGCACGAGGAACATAAGAACATAAGATATGCCATACTGGGTCAGACCAAGGTTCATCAAGCCCAGTATCCTGTTTCCAACAGTGGCCAATCTAGGTCATATGTACCTAGCAGTTTCCCCAAAAGACACAGGTTCCACAATGCTTGTACTGGGTCAAGCATTGATATCCTGGGTCCCTTCTTAATAATGGTTTATGGACCTTTCCTCCAGGAACTTGTCCAAACCTTTTTTAAAACCCAGCAACACTAACAGCCTTTACCACATCCTCCGGTAACAAATTCCAGAGTTTGATTACACGTTGAGTGAAAAAATATTTTCTTTTATTAGTCTTAAATAGTTTACCCTGTAGCTTCATTGCATGTCCCCTAGTCTTTCTATATTCTGATAACGTAAACAATCGATCTACGTTTACCCATTCCACTCCGTTCATTAATTTATAGACTTCTATCATATCTCCCCTCAGCCGTCTCTTTTCCAGGTTAAAGAGCCCTAACCTTTTTAGCCTTTCTTCATAGGAGTATCCTTCCATCCCCTTTACCATTTTGGTGGCTCTTCTCTGAACCTTTTCTAATAACGCTATATCCTTTTTAAGATATGGCGACCAGAATTCCACACAATATTCAAGGTGCGGTCTCACCATGGAACGATACAGAGGCATTATAATATCTTTTGTTTTATTTTCCATTCCTTTCCTTATGATACCTAGCATTCTATTTGCTCTCTTGGCCGCCGCTGCACACTGGGCCAAGGGTTTTAACATGTTATCCACAATGATGCCTAAATCTTTTTCCTGGGTGGTGGTTCCTAATGCAGAACCTTGCATCGTGTAACCATAGTTTGGGTTGTTCTTCCCTAGGTGCATAACTTTGCACTTGTCCACATTAAATTTCATCTGCCATTTTGATGCCCAGTCTTCCAATTTATCAAGATCCTTTTGCAATTTTCCACAATCCTCTTGGGTTTTAACAACTTTAAATAGTTTTGTGTCATCTGCAAATTCCATAACCTCACTCGTTATTCCACTTTCCAAGTCATTTATGAATATGTCAAAAAGCAATGGACCCACTGGGGTACACCACTATACACCTTTCTCCATTGGGAAAATTGGCCATTTAGCCCTACCCTCTGCTTTCTATCTTTTAACCAGTTCCTGATCCACAATAGTACACTGCCTCCTATCCCATGACTCTTTAGTTTTGCCAAAAGTCTCTGATGAAGGACCTTGTCAAAGGCTTTCTGAAAGTCCAGGTACACTATATCAACCGGCTCACCTTTGTCCACCTGTTTATTCACACCTTCAAAAAAACATAACAGATTAGTAAGACAACATCTTCCTTGTCTAAAGCCATGTTGGCTGTCTCCCATTAGGCCATGACTATCTACATGCCAAGTAATTTTCTTTATGATGGTTTCTACCATTTTTCCCGGTACTGACATCAGGCTCACCGGTCTGTAGTTTCCCGGATCACCCCTGGAAACCTTTTTAAAAACTGGTGTTACATTGGCGATCCTCCTATCTTCAGGTATTAGAGATGATTTTAATGATAGTTCACAGATTACTAATAGCAGGCCTGCAATCTTATATTTTAGTTCTTTCAACACCCTTGGATGTATACCATCCGGCCCAGGTGATTTGCTACTCTTCAGTTTATCTAATAATTGTAATACATCTTCCCGATGTATTGATATTTCCTTCAATTCTTCCGCACCTTTAAATACCACTTCAGTCATGGGTAACATCCCTACATCTTCCTCAGTAAAGACCGAAGCAAAGAATTCATTCAGTCTCTCCGGTATCACCTTGTCGCCTCTTAGTGCCCCTTTAACCCCTCTATCATCTAATGGACCAACTGACTCTCTCACAGGTTGTTTGCTATGAATGTACTTGAACAAGTCTTTATTTCGCGTTTTTGCTTCCGCAACAAGCTTCTTCTCAAATTCTCCCTTTGCCTGCCTTATCAATGCCTTGCATTTGACTTGCCATTGCTTGTACTGTTTGCAGGTTTCGTCATTTGGCTCTTTTTTCCATTTCCTGAAAGATGCTTTTTTGGCAACAACAGCCTCTCTGACCTCACCTTTAAACCATGCTGGCAGTTTTTTGGACTTCCTTCCACTTTTCTTAAAGCGTGGAATACAGCTGGTCTGGGCTTCCAAGATAGTATTTTTCAACAACACCCAAGCTTGATGTAAGTCTTTAACCTTTGCAACAGCTCCTTTTAGCTTTTTCTGTACTATTTTCCTCATTTTATCATAGTCTCCCTTTCGAAAGTTAAAAGGTAGTACTGCGGAGTTCCTTCCTCCTCCACTAATTAAATCAAAGGCGATCATGCTATGATCACTATTGCCAAGTGGCCCCAACACTCTTATCTCTTGCACTAGATTTGGTGTTCCACTAAGGACTAGGTCTAATATGGCTTCTCCTCTGGTCGGTTCATGATCCAGCTGCTCCAAGAAGCAGTCATTTATTTCATCTAGGAACTTTATCTCCCTAGAATGTCCTGCCTGACACTGAACCAGTCAATACCAGGGTAATTGAAATCACCCATTATTATTACTCCGCTGTAATGTTTGTTAGCTTCCTTGATTTCTTTGAGCATTTCATCATCCATTTATTCATTCTGGCCAGGCAGTCGATAGTACACCCCCACTGCCATCGCCTTCCCCTAACACTTATTAAAAGAGGGCTGCTACACAGTACCCTGTCCTGTGCTGCTGAGGTAAGCTTTATTCTGATTTGATTTAAATTATAGCTCTTTGCTGCTGCTAGGCTCTAACTATGAAATTTAAACTACAAGCTCTCTGCTGGGTTCTAAGTTTAACCAGAAAGCTCTCTTCTGTGTTTTACATTTAAACTAAAAGTACTTTGCTGATGCTAGGCCCTGAGTGACTATTAAATTTAAACTACAAGCTCTCTGCTGGGTTCCAAATTTAACCAGAAAGCTCTCTTCTGTGTTTTGAATTTAAACTTAAACTGCTGCTACTAGGCCCTGACTGATTTAACAAAAAATAGTGGTTCACAGATTAATTAGCTTTAATAGAAAGAATTCCTTTCAGAAAATTCCCAGAAGTATATATTCACAATTGCAGATCTCTCTCCAGAAGTAACAGTCCCCTTTTCTAGTCCTTCAAGACTGAGGATCACAGAGCTCTGGTTGAGCTATTTATGCCTGTGCTGCTGAGGTAAGCTGTGACCAACTTCCTGGGTGATTAACAGTACTTGCTTGGATAGAAGGAGTCTTTCAAAATGGCCTTTTGATCTGCCACCTGGTGTTAACACCTATTGAAAAAGTTTCACAGGTCTCTTGCCCCCTAGGTAGAAGGCCTCTTTGTAAAGGTCTCTAGAAGACTTTATTTGTTGCTCAAAGAGTACTGACCCTGTTTTGCCTTTTGTGCTAAGCTATATTCTGATTTGATTTAAATTATAGCTTTTTGCTGCTGCTAGGCTCTAACTTATTATGAAATGTAAACTACAAGCTCTCTGCTGGGTTCTAAATTTAACCAGAAAGCTCTCTTCTGTGTTTTAAATTTAAACTAAGTACCTGGAGTAGAGCCCCTTGCTTTTAAGATGATGGGGCACCGGTTCCACTGCCTGGTCCTCTAGAAGGCCTGCCAACTCCTTCAGAAGAAGGTCCCGGTGAAGAGGAGACCTGATGGACTCTCCTGGAAAGTAGTGTGGAGGTACGTGGCTCAGGTGGAGGAGGTAACCCTCCTTGATCACCTTTAATGCCCAGGAATCGGTGGTGATAGCTCCCCACCTGTGGGCATAAAGGGTGAGGCGACCTCCTGTAGGCTGCTGAGCTCCGAGTGGGAGAGGGGCCATGCTGCAGGAGTGAAAAGCTCCCTCCAAGCTGGGCCGGAGCCAAAGCCTGGAGCTAGGGAACCCTCTGCTTACACGGGCCATGCCCCTGTCCCTTGGCCTGCTGCCCTTGCTGAGGAGCCGGAGAGGCCTGGTAAGGGGGGTAGTTTCGGTAAGCAGTGGACTTCATCGGGTAAAAGGGCTTCTTACCCGAGTTCTTCTTTCAGGAAGGGGCAGTGGTCTTCTTGGAGAGCCTAGTCCTCGTCATGAACTCGGTCTCCAGCTCTGCGGCCTTGTTGGTCATGGGTTTGCCGAAGAGGTTTTCCCCCTGACACATGACATCGACCAACTTGTCCTGTACCCACTGTTCGAGGTCGGACGACTGGAGCCAAGCTTGGCGGCATGCACTGATGCCCGCTGCAGCTATCCAGGCCACCAATTCAAAACCGTCATAGGCCACCTGAAACATAAACTTGGAGCACTCACAGACAGCTTTGAACAGGCTCCTGAAGTGCTGCAAAGGCTCCTCGGAGAGACCAGCCAAGAACCCGGTGATCTCCTTTGCCAGGTCTCTCAGGTACATGCTCATGTACAGCTGGTAGGCCTGGATCCGGCAATTCAGCATTGAGCCCTGGTAACACTTCCTGCAGAGGGCATCCAAGGTGCAGGCCTCCCTGCCAGAGGGCACCGAGGAGTGCGTCTTCTGCTCTTCAGTCGACGCATGGACGACTCCACAACCATGGAGTTGTGCGGCAGTTCTGACTACTGAAACCCAGGGCTCCGGCGGACTCAATACATTGAGTCAAGCCGCTTGCTGATCGCCAGCGTCTCCCACATGCAGAGCATAAGCCGTTCCAGGATGGGAGGAATGGGCACCGTGAGGGTTTCCCGAGGGGGAGCCTCGTACTGGAAGATCTCGAGCTCGTCGGCTCGAGGATCCTCCTCGGACTCCGTCGGGAAAGCCAAGGCCTTGGACATATCCCAGACGAAGTCCAAAAAGCCTATTTCCTTCGTTGGGGATCTTCTCTGAGGTTCAGAAACTGGGGAATCGAAAGGGACATTGCAATGATGATGGGTGTCCAGGGACTCCTCAGTCCTCGGTCTCCCAGCTGGAGACCTCCGAGGAAGACTCGTGGTGTTCCTCGTGCCTCGAGGGTCATGATGCTGCATGCCTCGAACCAGGCAGACTCATCGGTGATGACCTTGGCCCCAACGAGCGGGAGGCCAAGCGCGACCTCGGCCGAGGATCCACCCGGGCCTGCATGGCTGCGAGGATCGGCCTCTGGGGATATCTTTGACGTCAAACGCCCAGTGGTTGGGGCAGAGGAACCAGATGTGCTGGACATCAGCACCCGCTGCTGGTCCAAGAAGGCAGTGACACTGTGCTCCAAGGCCGCCATCCTGGACACCAGTCCCGGAGGCTCCGCAGCCTTCGGCGCAGGCACTGATGCACTCGGGCCTGATGCTGGCACTCCTGGAGGGGAATCCTCGATGATGACAGTATGTACTTGCCTAGGCCAATCCGCGACTGGGTCCTTTTGAGGAATCTTAGCTGGACGCTCTCTCTCTGACGTCTCGAGTGGACGCTCGGGGCTCCGTGACCAGCAATGGGAGGAGACTGGCCGATCGGAGCTATCCAGAGATGCCGCCTTCAAGGGTTTCTTCTTCCTCTTCTGTTCCCTTGAGGGAGACCCCCTCTCCAAAGACCCACGATGACGCTCGGGTTCGGAGTGCTCCTCCTGAGTCGTTGAGGCCTCAGACAAGGTCCTGGCTCTCGGAGGCATGAGGGAGTCAGGGAAAATTTTGTTATGCTGCTGCTGGTGGCTTCTCAAGGTCTTTAAAGACATTTTCTTACACAGGCCACAGACCGCCGGGTCGTGGTCTGGGCTGAGGCACTGGAGGCAGCAGTCATGCATATTGGTTAGAGACATAATCTTCCCACACTGATCGCACTTTTTGAACACGCTGGCAGCCATGGGGCTGCCAATGAAGAAAAGAGGGCGCAAAAACGCCCAAAGAAAATTGAAAACTTAAGTAAAAAAGGAATCGACCCGATACTGAGGCCCGGCGGGAAAGGTACCGGTGCAAAACCGAAGACAAGCAAAAATGCTCAAAAAAATCAACTTTTTCATGGACGAAAACAGATGATGTCTGGTGGGCTCTGCAGAAAAAAGGAGACTGAGCAAGATGGCACCCTTGGGCGGGAAGGGAACCATGCATGCATGGTAGCAATCCCAAAGGCTTTCTTTGAAAGTTGGGAATTTGCTCCACGCAGGCTCCGTTGGTGCCAACGTTACCCATATGTGAGGACTGACTTCCTGCTTGTTCCCGGAGATTTAATCTATTCCTGATGAAGATAGCCACACCTGAAAGTGAATATGGGCATCTCATTCCCTTTAATAGGTTTAAGAACTTATAAAGCTAAGATCGTCCCTGGGGTAGATGGCAGGGAAAGAAGATAATAAAATCTGGTTTGCTACACAGTGCCCTGACCTGTGCTTCCAAGGTAAAGTCTTACCATTTTCCTGGGTGATTCACACAGTCCTTGGTTTGATAGAGGCAGCCTTTTAAATTGCCCCTTTGATCTGCATTTGGCTTTAACACCTATTTAAGACAACTTCACAGATCTTTTGCCTCCCAACTGGAAGGCCTCTTTGTAAAGGTCACTAGAAACAAATTTATTTCTTCTCAGAGACTATTTATTCTACTTGTGTGCTAAGTTATACTCTGATTTGAGTTAAATAAAAAGCTCTCTAGAAACATTTATTTCCATGACTATTTACTCTATTTTACTTTCTATGCTAAGCTATACTCTGATTTAATTTAAATGAAAAGCTCTCTGGTGGTACTAAAATGGATTCAGTAAAAACACTGAATTCTAAAATATACAGATTTATCAGCTTTAACCCAAAGAGTTCCCTTTTTCCCCAAGATTTAGAGTAGATTCCAGAAGATAAATACTTACAAATGCAGATCTTTTTCCAGCTGTAGCAATCCCTTTCGGTAGTCCTTCAAGACTCAAAGATATCTTTTCATTGCAATTTTTCCTTATTGCTCTTCTTAGAGACTCCATGATACATCTTGTTATCTTCAAGTTTTTTGGGGCCTTGGGTCAGCTGGTGCCATTTTGAAAATGGTTAGCAGTTAGCCTTTTATTCTGGCCCCCCGCTTTACCTGTTGGTTTGTCTAATTCCATACAATCCTTTCCTCTCCCTTCGCTTGTTTCAAGCTAATTTATAAACAACTCAGATATGAATGGATCTGATCAGCAACCTTCGTTTATAATGCCTCCACCATCTGGAACACACTCCTTCCAGATATTTGTTTTGAATTATCTCCTCAGAAATTTAAGAAGATGCTGAAAACCTGACTTTTCCACAAATCATGCAGCCTTCATCTGACACAGATCTGGCTTCTCTCAATGGTTACCGTCCCTAATGTGTTTTCCTTAATTGGTCTTTGGGATGACTGTTGTGTTATGCAAACTGCTTTCCGTATTGGATCTATATGTTGTTTTTGGATTGTAGGTTGTCATTTATGATCTGTTGACCCTTGATTTTATTGTAAACCGCTATGATACCATAAATTATGCTTATGGCAGTATACCAAATGCTTCACATAAATAAATATGTTTCCTGCTTACAGAAGAAGACCTGTAGACTAGATATGTAGTAGGATGGGGAAGCCTGGGGGACATGAGCCCGGAGCCTAGGTTTGCTCTGTTCTTTTAAGGGAAGATTACTTTTTACTTCTTTAAAACACAACTTTAAACAAAAGGTAAGTTAAAAGCATATCTCTACTGTCCTGTGCTTTAATAATCTATACATTTCTGTTGTCATCTAGCATTATTCATAAGCACTCCATGTGCTTCTGTTATTCTATTGAACATGCAAAGCTATTCAGATAGTTTTTGTTTTTAAATTTTCAAAGCTTTGAATGCCAACATCCCCCCAAAAAAGTGCTTTCAGAGAAACAAACATAAGAGAAAACACTCAAGGAAAGGAAATTTAGAAAAAGATGGTGGTTACCTGGAATAACCTTTCAGGAGAAGTGAAAATAGCAAATCCATGACAGAAATCAAGCATGAATGAGACATATATAGAAGGTATAATAAGGACAAGGAGAAAGATAACCAAGATCAAAGAATCTCAGTATATAGAAGACAACTGATACCCTAAGTTGTTTCTTGTCTATCCAATCCACCAACTACTATGCTATATTTGATATGCAGACTGTCTGGACCAAATGGCCCTGTCATATTATCTTCGATATTTTTCTTATAACAATAAAACACTTCAGAACACATATTATCTGACCATTAAATATCTTATACGGTTAAAGTCAGATATTGTGGGCTTGTGCTTCACACCGATGTTGCAATCAAAAACTCCTATATTATATCATGTATCTTATGCTCCATTCAAATAGATATCAATGAGAATTAAACTAATTTTTGTCAGACATAATATTGAGGTTGCTATAAAATCAGTGTCCTCCAACAAGTCCTTTTTTCTATTTAAAGTGATCATATAGTGCAGTGAAAATTAAAACCCATTGCTTCCAACAACCAACACATTTCAAAAGCGTAGTTACTCACCTGTAACAGGTGTTCTCCAGGGACAGCAGGAATCAATCTTCACATATGGGTGACGTTGGAACAGACTGAGCCCTCATGGACGCATCTCCCCAGCTTTTAAAGAAAGCCTTTGGGAGATACTACCATGCATGCATGGTCCCCTTCCCGCCCAAGGGTGACATTTTGCCTCAGTCTAATGACATAGCTAAGATGGCAGAAGGAAAAGTAAAATACGGTAAAGAAGCAACTCCAAGGGGAAGAGGGAAGGTTGTGAGGACTGATTCCTGCTGTCCCTGGAGAACACCTGTTACAGGTGAGTAACTACGCTTTCTCCGGGAACAAGCAGGAAGTCAGTCCTCACATATGGGACTCCCCAGCTACAGGCTACCAGAGGTCCATAGCAAAAAACACGGTCACCCTCAAGGGGAGCCATGAGCAGCAGCAATTAAGTCCGTAGCTACAGACTACAGTAGGACCCCTGTGTCAGATGGAAACCAGCACGCCAGTAGCCTGAACACAGAAGGGTCAGAGGGTAGGCATTGCCTAAACCCCGAAAAGATTACAGAGCATGGCCTGGCCAAAGGCATTGTCCCGTCAGGACTCCCTTTCCAGGCAGTAATGGGCTGCGAAGGTATGGACTGAAGACCAGGTGGCGGCCGGCACATATCTATCATCAGGATAGAGCGCAGGTTTGCCAATGAGACCGCCATGGCCCTGACATGATGCGCCGTGAATTGGCCTTCCAGCAGGAGCCCTCCCTACTCATAGGCAAGGGTGATACAGTACGCCACTCAAGTAAACAATATATGTTTGGCCACTGCATTCCCCAGTCTACTGGAGTCATACGAGACAAAAGCTGAGCAGCTTTGCAGTGGCCCTGAGTATGCTGGATGTAGAAGGACAAGGCTCTCTTACATTCCAGGGTGTGGAGGACAGTCTTCCCCTTACTGGAGTGAGGTCTTGTGAAGAAGGTGGGAAGTACCACTTCCTGAATGAGGTGGAAGGACGATACCACCTTCAGAAGGAATTTAGGATGTGTGTGGAGCACCACCCTGTTCTTGTAGAACCTGGTATATGGCGCCTCCACCATTAAGACCTGAAGCTCGCTAACCCTGAGAGCAGAGCTGAGTGCAACCAGGAACGCCATCTTCCATGAGAGGTATCGCAGGTGGCAGGTAGCCAGATTCTCAAAGTATGGGCGAGTAAGCTGCCCCAATACCACACTGAGGTCGCACTCAGTTGCCAGAAGGCAAACAGAGGGCTTCAATAAGAGCAGACCCCATAGAAAGTAGGTCACTAGAGGCTGTACCAAGAGGGATTTGCCATCCATCGGGTGGTGGTGTGCCACCAGGGCACTGAGGTGCACCCTGACAGAGTTCGATTTAAGCACAGATTGCGAGAGGTGGAGAAGGCACAATAGCACCAGTCCCACTGGGCAGTTGAACGGGTCGGTCCCGGGCTCTGCACATCAAATTGAAAACCTACGCCATTTGAGGGTGTACGCTTTCCTAATGGAAGCCTTACGAGAGACCAGTAGGATCTTCTTTACCTCATCTGAGAGGTTGAAAGGGGCTAGGGTCACCCTTTCAGCAGCCATGCTGTCAGCGACAGGGACCCCAGGTTGGGGTGCAGAAGAGAGCCCCCCCCCCTCCTGGGACAGGAGCCCTGGAGAGCTCCCCAACGGGATGGGAGTCTTCGCCGATAGCCAGAGGAGTAGCGGGAACCATGGTTGCCTGGGCCATCGAGAGGCTATCAGAATGAGTGAGGCTTTGTTGCGGAGGGCACTAAACAATGTCTTGGGAATTAGCGGAGTGGGTGGGAAGGCGTACATTAGGCCTCTCGTCCATGAGATAAGGAACGCATCTGCCGCCACTCTGGAGGGGTGGGCCTGCCGGGAGCAGAAGTGGGGCAACTGGTAGTTGTCCAGACTGGTGAACAGGTCTATCTCGGGTTCCCCCCCCCAGAGCTGAAAGAGCCGGTAGGCCACATTGGGGTCCAGCTGCCACTCGTGCAGCTGGAGGACCCTGCTCAGTCTGTCGGCCAGCGAGTTCTAGTCTGACAGGTATACTGCCTGCAGGAGTATAACCTGCCAGATTTCATAGGAGCAGAAGACCACTGCCTCTCGGCAGAGGGCACAAGACCCTGTACCCCTCTGTTTGTTCACAGAGAACAATGCCACCTGGTTGTCCATCTGGACCAACACCGGCTGGTGCCATAAGCAGTGACAAAAGGCTTGGAGGGCTAAGTATATGGCCCGTAGCTCCAGGAGGTTGATCTGCTGGTTGCTCTCGTCCTGTGACCAGCTGCCCTGCATGCGGAGTTCCTCGCAGTGGGCTCCCCAGCTGAGCAAGGAGGCATTTGTGGTGAGGACCCTTAAGGGGCTCGGGGCTTGGAAGGGCATCCCCGCCTCGAGGTTTTGGGGAGTCTGCCAACTGCCAGGTCACTGATACTTTGTCCCAGAGGCATCCAATGTCCTGTATCCACTGGTCCCGAAGGCACCACTGCGCGGTCCTCATGTAGAGGTGGGTGTCTGGGGTGACGTGGACCGTGGAGGCCATATGCCCGAGTAGGCGTAGGAGGAGCTGGGTTGGTACCGAGGAGTGGTGCTGTATGTCCAGGGCCAGGGCCATGAGACAGTCGTCTCGGTCTCCAGTAAGGAAGGCCTTTGCTTGGAGGGTGTCCAGTCTTGCCTCTATGAATGCCAGACACTGTGTTGGGAGGAGGTGGGACTTGGGATAGTTTATCACAAGACCCAAGTGGTGCAAGACCTGGATGGTGCATGCAGTCATCCAGATGGGGGAAGACAAAGACCCCCTGGAGGCAGAAGAAGGCAGCTATGACTGCCAGGCATTTTGTGAAGACCCTTGGGGTGAAGGCCATGCCGAAAGGCAGCACCCTGTATTGGTAGTGGCCACACCCACCATGAACCGCACGTACTGCCTATGGTTGGGGTGAATGAGGATGTGAATGTAAGCATCCTTCAGATCCAAGGAGCATAGCCAATCTCCTTGCTGGAGGTCAGGCAGCAATGTTCCAAGGGAGAGCATCTTGAACTTCTCCCTCACCAGGAACTTGTTCAGGTTGCACAGGTCGAGGACGGGCCTTAGGCCTCCAGTCCTTTTTGGCACGAGGACGTTCCTGGAGTAGAACCCCTTGCCCTTGAGATGGTGGGGCACTGGTTCCACCACCTTGTCCTCGAGAAGACCTGCAAGCTCCTTCACTAGAAGGTCCTGGTGAAGAGGAGACCTGAGGGGCTCTCCCGGAAAGTAAGGGGGAGTTGTCTGAGTCAGATGGAGGAGGTAGCCCTCCCTGACTACCCGAAGTGCCCAGAAATCGGTGGTGATAGTTAGCCACCTTTGGGCATGGTGGATCAGACGTCCCCCTGTGGGCTGTTGACCTCCTTGGAATGGAGAGGCTATGCCCAGGAGTCAAAACCTCCCCCTGGCTGGTCCGTGGCCGATGCCTGGGGCTTGGGAGCCTTCTGTTTATGAGGGCCATGCCCATGTCCCTTGTCCTGCTGACCCTGCTGGGGAGCTGGGGAGGCCTGGAAAGGTGGGTAGTTTCTATAAGCAGCCCCTTTTCTCAGGTAGAAGAGCTTTTTTATCTGAGCCCTTCCATCTGAGAGGGGCAGCAGTCTTTTTAGAGAGCCTGGTCCTCGTCAGGAACACGGTCTCCAGTTTGGCAGCCTTGTCGGTCATGGGTTTGCCAAAGAGGTTCTCTTCTTGGCATGAGACATCGACAAATTTGTCCTGAACCCATTTCTCAAGATCGGACGACTGTAGCCAAGCCTGGCACTGGGCACCGATGCCCGCCGCTGTTACTCGAGCTGCTGACTCAAAGCCATCATAGGCTGCCCGAGACAAACTTGGAGCACTCACGGATGGCCTTGGCCAGGTTCTTGAACCGCTGCAGGGTTCCTCCGACAGACCAGCTGAGAACCCGGCACTTTTCTTCGCCAGGTCTCTCAGGAACATGCCCTTGAACAGCTGGTAGGCCTGGATTTGGCTAATAAGCATCGAGCCCTGGAAACAATTCCTGCCGAGGGCATCCAAGGTGTGTACTTCCCTGCCGGGAGGTACCAAGGAGTACGTCTTCTGACTCTTCAATCGACGCATGGCCGACTCCACCACCATGAAATTATGCGGCAGCTGTGATTTCTGGAAGCCCGGGCTCCAGAAGACTCGATACATCGAGTCGAGTCAATTGCTCCCAACTGCCACCAATGCCAGCGTCTCCCACATATGGAGCATTAGCTGTTCCAGGATGGGAGGGGTGGGCATCGTAAGCGATTCCCTCGGAGGAGCCTCATACTTGAGGCTTTCCAGCTCCTCTGCCCAAGGGTCCTCCCCCGATACCGTTGAGAACGCTAAGGCCTTAGACATGCTCCTGATGCAGTCATGGAATGCCATGTCCTCCGGCAGAGACCCCCACTGGGGCTCTGAAGTGGGAGAGTCTGAGGGGATGTTGCGATGGCAAGGGGTGTCGGGCGACTCCTCATCCTCCATCTCCCACTCAGAGTAGTCTGTCAAAGACTCGATGGAAGGTAGGTCCATGGGCCCCGGGGCTCACCCCAGACTGCAGCCCTCAGAGGCCCCATGGCTGGCGCCGAGCACACTGGCTGGGGATGATCGCAGCCCCGTCAAATGGGAACCGGATCAAGACCTCGGCAGAGGATTGACTCAAGGCCAAAGGGCCTCGAGCATCAGCTCGGCCTCTGGGGACATCTTCAATGTCGAGGGCTCAGTGGTCGGGGTGGAGGAACCGGTCATGCTGGACAACAGCGCCTGCTGCTGGTTCATGAAGGCAGACAAACTGTGCTGCAGGGCTGCCATTCTGGACTCCAGGCCAGAAGGCTCCACAGCTATTGGCGCAGGCACTGAAGGAATCAGGCCCGATGCCAGTTCCCCTGAAGGGGAATTCTTGACGAGGATGGTGTCTGGCGACCAAGGCTGGTCCGAGGTCAAGTCCTTTCGAGGGATCTTTGCAGGCCACTCCCTCTCCGATCCCTCTGATGAGCATCTCGGACTGCAGGACCAGGCCAGGATGCACCCGGCCTGTCAGATCCAGCCAGGGATGCCGCATTCGAGGTCTTCTTCTTGGATTCCCTCGAGAGAGGCCCCCTCTCCAAAGAACCACGGCACTGCTCTTGTTCTGTGGAGCTGTCCTGAGATGCCATGGTTTCAGATGAGGCCCTGGCCTTCAGAGGTACTGGGGACTTGGGGAAAAACGTATAATGCTGCTGCTGGCGGCTCTTGAGGGCCTTGTTGGACATCTTTTTGCAGAGACCCCATGCTGCTGGGTCATGTTCCGGCCCAAGACAGCAAAGGCAGCAGTCATGTGTGTTGGTCAAAGACATAATCTTGGCACACCAATCACCCTTTTAAAACCACTGGTAGCTATGGGGGAAAAAAGTAGTCCAGCGAGGTCGAAGACCCGCCAAGCTGCCAGTTGGAAAAAAGGCACGAAGACGCCAAGGAGGAAAAAACTACAAAAAGACCCAAACTCGATGTCCAGACAGCGAGGTCAGGTGGCAGGAACAGTAACGGTGCAGTACCGGAGGCAAGTATGAAACTCAGGCTGAAAAATAAACTTTTTCCGGGGACAAGACAGACAGACATCTGAAGGGCTCTGTGGAAAAAAGGGACTGAGCAAGATGGCACCCTTGGGCGGGAAGGGGACCACACATGCATGGTAGCATCTCCTAAAGGCTTTCTTTGAAAGCTGGGGGGATGCTTCCATGAGGGCTCTGTCAGTGCTGACATCACCCATAGGTGAGGAATGACTTACTGCTTGTTCCCGGAGAACTTATCTCATTGTAGTTCTGCCTCAGGTTAAGCACTTGTGTAAATAGGTTAGTCTGTTTCTTCATGATAAACGGAAATCTTCAAACCATCTTGGAGCTCTGTCAGCTATGAGCAAAAACTGGCCGTGGCATCTTTTGAAGCACCTCTAACTCCACCCTCAAAAAATTAAAAAGGGCGATACCATCAAAGCAAAGTATGCTAGTCAATCTGTGTGTTAAGGCCCTTAGGTTGAAGCGTGTCCAGAAAAAAGATCTAAAATTGCTCTCTGTAATTGAGAGTCACATCTCAATCTCCCTTCCCCCCCCCCCCCCGCCACCAAAAAGGAGGAACATGCTGAAAGATACGCCAGCATAGCTGGTCAAAAGTATGTTTCTGTAGGCAATGTTCCACCATAGGGGCAGTTAGAATATGGGTGTTTAAACGGGACTTATGTTCACACAATTGAGCCCTCATAGTCTTGCGGGTACGACCCACATACGTTGTACACAGGCACATTATTAAATACATATACCACATGATCCGATTTACAAGTTGTATGCTCATAAGACTTGATACTCTTTTGTGACAATGGGTCTTTCCATAAGGCGCCTTCTACTGCTGTATCAGAAAAGTTACATTCAACACAGGAACGATGACCCTATGGCCCATGATTTTTCATTTCAACTGACCAAGTTACAGATGGACTCACAATATTAACAAAATTTTGCTCTCTTTTATAAGCCACAATTGGAGGTTCTTGAAAGCATTAATGCAATTGTAAGACTGCCCAATGTTTGCATACAATAGATGTTAGCTGAGAAGCATATATGGAGAATGGTATGGTACAGATGAGATCTTCAGATGAGTCAGTATCGGAAAATTTTTCCATCAACAATAGGTCGCTTTGTGCATACAACCTCAGAGATAAGTTTTTTTTTTTTATTACAGAATGCAGATAACCTCTATCCTGGTATTCTTGATATGAATTTTGAGATAATCTACACATTCAGAATACAGACGTCATAGTCTTAAAAATTGGCTGATTCGAAGACTATTTTTTAATTTAATCGGATGATGACTAGAATCTTTCAGCAGATTATTCCGAGCTATTGTTTTTTGATATAAAGCGGTACGAAAAAGAGTAGCTACTCACCTGTAACAGGTGTTCTCCAGGAGCAGCAGGAATCAGTCATCACATATGGGTGACATTGACATCGATGAAGCCCTTGCGGAGCATTTCCCCAGCTTTCCATGAAAGCCTTTGGGAATGCAGGCACGCATGCGCGGTCCCCTTCCCGCCTAAAGGTGCCATCTTACCTCTGTCAAATGACATAGCTAAGAACAGCACACAAAAGATGAAAAAATAAACTATGTACAACTGCAACTCCCAGGGGAGGAGGGAGGGTTGTGAGGACTGATTCCTGCTGCTCCTGGAGAACACCTGTTACAGGTGAGTAACTACTCTTTCTCCAGGACCAAGCAGGAAGTCAGTCCTCAAATATGGGTGACTCCCAATTTCTGGACTACTAAGGAACCCAGGCTGAACAAGAGAATTCCCTCTAGTCCCAGCACCAAAGAAAGGCTTTGCACTGACAGAACCTCCACCAGTAGCCCAACAGAGGGCAGGAGTTGCCTAAACCTTGAAGAGATTCCGGAGTACTGCCTGGCCAAAAGCACTGTCCCTACGAGACTCCCTATCCAGACAGTAATGGGCCGCAAAAGTCTGTCTGGAAGACCATGTAGCAGCCCTGCAAATGTCTACCAATGGTACAGAGCGGAGGTGCGCCACTGAGGCAGCCATTGCCCTGACACGATGGGCCGTGACCCGACCCTGCAAAGGAAGGTCAGCCGCCCTGTAAGCCCAGGTGATACAGTCAGCTACCCAGGTGGACAAGGTACGCTTGGTCACAGCCAATCCAAGATTATTAGGGTCAAAAGATATGAAGAGCTGAGTAGCCTTTCTGTGCCCCTGCGTACGGTCAAGGTAGAAGGATAAGGCCCTCCTACAGTCCAGGGTATGCAGAACTGCTTCAGCCTGGCTTGCATGAGGCCTAGGGAAGAATGTGGGAAGAACCACCTCCTGGTTGAGGTGGAAAGAGGAGACTACCTTGGGGAGGAACTTTGGATGAGTCCTGAGGACTACCCTGTTCCTATAAATTCTGGTGTAAGGCCTGTCACAGACCAGAGCCTGAAGCTCACTCACTCTCCTAGCTGAAGTGAGGGCTATCAGGAAGAGTGTCTTCCAGGATAGGAAGCGTAGAGGACAAGTAGCCATTGGCTCAAAGGGTGGGCGAGTCAGTTGCTACAAGACCACATTCAACTCCCACTCAGGAGCAGGAGGACGGAGTGGAGGCTTGAGCAAAAGCAAGCCTCTGAGAAAGCGGGACACCAAGGGGTGAACCGACAGAGAATGTCCTTCCACCAGTGAGTGGTGAGCTGCTAGAGCTGAGAGGTAGACCCGAACAGAATTGGACTTAAGTCCCTGATTTGATAAGTGCAGTAAGTACTGAAGCACTACTGGAACAGTACAGGAGAAAGGATCTTCTGTACGTAGCTGACACCACACAGAAAACCTTTTCCACTTTAGAGCATAGGTTTTCCTAGTGGACTGATTCCTAGAGGCTAGGACAACCTAGTCAACTTCCTGAGGTAGGCCCCAGGGAGCCAAAACTACCCTTGCAGCCTCCATGCCATCAAATTCAGAGCTTTGAGATTGGGGTGCAGAAGGGTACCCTGATCCTGAGAGAGAAGGTCGGGTTGCAACCCCAGAGGCAGAGGAGGATCCACCGCTAACTGAAGCAGAAGTGGAAACCAAGGCTGTCTGGGCCACCTGGGAGCCATCAGCAGGACTGAGGCCTTGTCCTGAAAAATCTTGAACGGAGTTCGGGCCATCAAGGGCGTGGGAGGAAACGCATACAGGAGACCCTGAGACCAGGGAATCAGAAAAGCATCTGCTGCTATCCGCAGAGGATGCGGTTGCCTGGAGCAGAACTTTGGCAGCTGTTTGTTCAGAGGACTGGCAAACAGGTCTATGGATGGAAGACCCCAATTCAGGAAAATCTTTTGAACTACCAAAGGATGGAGCTGCCACTCGTGGGGCTGCAGAATCCTGCTCAACCTGTCCGCCGGGTAGTTCTCCTGGACAGGGAGATACACTGCCTTGAGGAGCATGTTGTGTCTGAGAGCAAACAAGCAAAGGTCCTGTGTCTCCTGACAAAGGAGCCTGGACCCGGTTCTGCCCTGCTTGTTCACATAAAACTTGGCTACCTGGTTGTCTGTTTGAACTAGGACAGACTGATGAGCCAGGGTTTGAGAAAACGTCTTGAGGGCTAACCGAATAGCCCTGAGTTCCAGGAGATTGATTTGCTGTGCGGCTTCCCAGGGAGACCACAGACCCTGGGTGCACTTGCCTAAACAATGAGCCCCCCAGCCGTGCAGAGAGGCATCCGTGGTCAACACCACTGTGAACCCAGGACTCTGAAAAGGTACCCCTTGTAGCAGATTGGGTGGGTGCAGTCACCAGTTGAGGGAGTTCAGAAAATGTCTGGACACCCTTATCCTGTCTCTGAGGTTGCCTGTGGCCTGTGACCACTGAGTCCGAAGGCACCACTGTGCAGGCCTCATATGGAGCCTGGCAATGGGGGTCACATGCACTGTCAAAGCCATGTGGCCTAGAAGCCTCAGGCAGAGTCTGGTGGAGACCAGTGACCTGCTAAGAAACTGGCTTGCCAAGTTTATCAGTCGTTGGGCTCTGTCCTCTGGCAAGAATGCCTTTGCAAGCAGAGTGTCCAACCTTGCCCCTATGAACTCCAAGTTCTGGGAGGGGAGCAAAGTGGACTTTGCGAAGTTGATGACGAACCCCAAGCTTTGAAGAAGAGCAATAGTCCTGAGAGTAGCTTGTCAGGTCTCCTGGCACGTCTGACCTCTTATGAGCCAGTCGTCCAGATAGGGGAAGACAAAGATTCCCTGATTTTGCAGGTAGGCCGCCACCACTGCCAGGCACTTGGTAAAGACCTTGGAAGCGGAGGTGAGGCCAAAAGGCAGTACTCTGTACTGATAATGGTGTCCCTCCCACAATGAACCTGAGGTACTTTCTGTGGTCTGGATGAATGAGGATGTGAGTATACGCATCCTTTAGATCTAAGGAGTATAGCCAATCTCCCTGCTGGAGGTAGGGCAGAGGTGTTCCAAGAGTAAGCATCTTGAACTTTTCCTTCTCCAGGAACTTGTTGAGGTTTCGGAGATCCAGAATAGGTCGAAGGCCACCGGTTCTTTTGGGCACCAGGAAATACCTTGTGCAGAACCCTCGACCGTGGAAGTGGGGAGGCACAGACTCCACCTTCCTGTCCACCAACAGACCTTTGAGCTCCTGAAGGAGAAGATCTGTGTGCAGGGGAGGCCTTGGAGGCTCCCCTGGGAAGTATGGAGGAGGCAGCTGTTGGAAGTGTAGTGCATAGCCTGTCACCAGGTGCCCCTAGTGGTTGGTTGGAGTAAGGGCATCTGGCGCATTTAATTAATTTTTAAGGAGTGATTGACCTAAAGGGCCTAGAGGATTCTGGTCCTTGTAGTACAGAACTCCTTATGAAGAACGATTCAAGCCAAAGTGTAGAGTAACAAGGCTTTATTTCCCCGGTCAATGCTAAGGTCCAGTAAGACACAAAGAAAGTAAATACAGTCCTTCTCTTTAACAAAAAGGTTCCACCAACATTTCAAACAATCAACTGTTGTAGGTTTCACAGTTAAGTGTAAGTCTGGGCTAAGGCTTCTTTTAAATCAAAACAAATTAATATATCAGCAGAGAAATGGTTACAAACTTCACCATCAGCAGAGTTCTTCTCTCTCTAGAAATCCTGCAGGGAATTCATGCTAGCTGCTGAAAGCGTGGTTACTCACCTGTAACAGGTGTTCTCCAGGAGCAGCAGGAATCAGTCCTCACATATGGGTGACGTCGGCGCCGACGGAGCCCTCGCGGAGCAATTTTCCCCAGCTTTCACAGAAAGCCTTTGGGAATTGCAGCGCGCATGCGCGGTCGCCTTCCCGCCCAAGGGTGCCATCTTAGCCAGTCTGATGACATAGCTAAAAGACAGCATAAAAATTTGCAAAAAACTTAAGCAGATGATTGCAACTCCACGGGGAGGAGGGAGGGTCGTGAGGACTGATTCCTGCTGCTCCTGGAGAACACCTGTTACAGGTGAGTAACCACGCTTTCTCCAGGACCAAGCAGGAAGTCAGTCCTCACATATGGGACTCCCAAGCTTAAGGCTACCGGAGACCCTAAGCACAAAAATGAGCTCCCTCTAGCTCGGCAGTACAGAAGGATGGAATCTTCGCTGAATTATTACCCACCGGTAGCCCCCATCCGGGATGGAGGGTAGGAGTTGCTCAAACCTCGAAGAGATTTCGGAGGACTGCCTGTCCAAAAGCACTGTCCCTGCGGGACTCCCTCTCAAGACAGTAATGGACCGCAAAAGTCTGGCTCGAAGACCAAGTAGCGGCCCGGCAGATGTCTGCCAGCGGAACAGAGCGGAGGTAAGCCACTGACGTAGCCTTTGCCCAAACACAATGAGCCGTGACTCGACTTTCTAAGGAGAGTCCGGCTGCCCCATAAGCCCAAGCGATACAGTCAGCAACCCAGATGGACAGGGTACGCTTGGAGACCGGGAGCCCCAATTTATTGGGGTCAAAGGACACAAAAAGCTGAGCAGCTTTACGGTGCTCCCGCATACGGTCAAGGTCGAAGTTCAATGCCCTTCTACAGTCCAGGGTATGCAGGACTCGTTCAGCTCGGCTGGAGTGAGGCCTGGGAAATAAGGTTGGAAGTACCACCTCCTGATTGATGTGAAAAGGGGAGACAACCTTTGGAAGAAATTTTGGGTGAGTCCGTAGGACTACCCTATTTTTGTAGAACCGAGTGAAGGGAGGATCAGACACGAGGGCCTGCAATTCACTTACGCGTCTAGCGGAAGTGAGGGCTATCAGGAATAAGGTTTTCCACGAAAGAAAACGCAGAGAACAGGTAGCCATCGGTTCAAAAGGCGGACAGGTGATCCGCTGTAAAACCACATTCAGATCCCAGTCAGGTGCTGGCGGGCGCAGAGGTGGTTTAAGTAGAAGGAGACCTCGGAGAAACCGTGCTACAAGAGGGTCGCTGGAAAGAGGTCTGCCGTCCACCGGCACATGGTGAGCTGAGAGAGCACTGAGGTGGACTTTGACGGAGTTGGACTTAAGTCCCAGATTAGAGAGGTAGAGCAGGTACTGCAAGATCACCGACACCGAGCAGGAGAAGGGATCCTGAGACTGCTGTACACACCAAACGGAAAAGCGACGCCATTTAAGGGCGTAGCATTTGCGGGTAGAAGGTCGCCGAGAAGCTAGGATGACCTCTTCCACCTCTGCCGGCAGGAGAAGGGGAGCAAGGACTACCCTTTCAGCCGCCAGGCCATTAGATTGAGAGATCTGAGGTTGGGGTGTAGCAGAGACCCCTGATCCTGTGTTAGGAGATCCGGTTGAAACCCAAGAGGGAACGGATCCTCTACCGCTAATTGCAGCAGGAGTGGAAACCAAGGCTGTCTGGGCCAGCGAGGAGCCACCAGGATCATGGACGCTTTGTCCCGGAGAACCTTGAACAGAGTTCGGGAGACTAGCGGGACGGGAGGAAAAGCATAGAGAAGGTTTTCTGACCATGAGAGCAGAAATGCATCTGCCGCTACCCGAAGGGGATGTGGCTGACGCGAGCAGAAGCGAGGAAGTTGCCGGTTGAGAGGACTGGCAAAGAGATCCATCGTGGGGAGGCCCCACTTCAGAAAGAGTTTCTGGACTACCAAGGGAGGGGGTCCACAAAGAAACAGCGCTAGCCACTCAAACGAGCAGAAGCAAAAACAGGAAGCGGCAGATTCAACACCCAATAAATTTATTATAACCAAATAAGTGGCCTAAGCCCTACACCCAATAAATTTATTATAACCAAATAAGTGGCCTAAGCCCACACCCAATAAATTTATTATAACCAAATAAGTGGCCTAAGCCCTCACCCAATAAATTTATTATAACCAAATAAGTGGCCTAAGCCCACACCCAATAAATTTATTATAACCAAATAAGTGGCCTAAGCCCCACCCAATAAATTTATTATAACCAAATAAGTGGCCTAAGCCCTTAGGCCACTTATTTGGTTATAATAAATTTATTGGGTGTTGAATCTGCCGCTTCCTGTTTTTGCTTCTGGACTACCAAGGGATCCAGACGCCACTCGTGCGGCTGGAGTATCCTGCTGAGTTTGTCCGCCAGGCAATTCTCCTGGCCTGGGAGATAAACTGCTTTGAGAAGAATGCCGTGACTGACGGCCCAAGAGCAGAGCTTTTGAGCTTCCCGGCAGAGAAGGAAGGAACCTGTGCCGCCCTGCTTGTTCACGTAGAACATGGCAACTTGATTGTCCGTCTGGACAAGGACGGACTGGTGAGAAGTCAGGTGGGAGAAAGCCTGGAGCGCCAGACGAATAGCTCTGAGCTCCAGGAAGTTGATCTGTTGAGCAGATTCCCACGCGGTCCAGAGACCTTGAGTACATGCCCCCTGGCAATGAGCTCCCCAGCCCAGGAGGGAAGCATCGGTCGTCAGCACTTGAGTCGGCTGAGGCGACTGAAAAGGCATTCCGAGCACCAGGTTCGGCCGATGAAGCCACCACTGTAGGGAAGAGGCCAGCGGTCTGGAGAGGCGCACTAAGTCGGCTAGCCCGCCGGTGGCTTGTTGCCACTGCTTGCGAAGGCACCATTGAGCCGGCCGCATATTCAGGCGAGCATTGGGGGTCACGTGGACGGTGGAAGCCATATGGCCGAGAAGTCTCAGGAAGCGCCTGGCGGAGACCAGGGACTGGCTGCGAAAACGGCCGGCTAGGTCCATGAGCCGTTGAGCCCTGTCGAGAGGCAGGAAAGCTCGAGCCTGAGGAGTGTGCAGTCTTGCGCCGATGAACTCGAGATCCTGTGAGGGGAGCAAAGTGGACTTTGCGAAGTTTATGACAAAGCCCAAGTACTGCAGAAGAGTCACCGTGCGGTGTGTGGCATTGGTGACTGCCGGAGGGGACGACGCTCTGATGAGCCAGTCGTCGAGGTACGGAAAAACATAGAGGCCGTGAAGCCTGAGATAGGCCGCCACCACCGCGAGACATTTTGTGAAGACTCGCGGTGCGGAGGACAGGCCAAAGGGCAGTACTCTGTACTGGTAGTGATTTCCGGCCACCACAAACCTTAGGTATTGGCGGTGGCTTGGGTGGATGAGGATGTGCGTGTAGGCATCCTTTAGATCCAAGGAGCATAGCCAATCTCCCTGCTGGAGGTAGGGCAGAAGGATTCCAAGGGTAAGCATCTTGAACTTTTCCCGCACAAGGAACTTGTTGAGGTTGCGCAAGTCCAGGATGGGTCTTAGGCCTCCTGTCCTTTTTGGTATTAGGAAATACCTGGAATAAAAGCCTTGACATCTCAGGTGGTGGGGCACCGGTTCCACAGCCTGGTCCTGAAGAAGACTTGCTAACTCCTGAATGAGTAAGTCCCTGTGCAGAGGGAGTCGCGGAGGTTCTCCCGGAAAATAAGAGGGAGGGACCTGATGGAAGTGGAGAAGATATCCTTCTCGCACGACTTGAAGCACCCAGGCATCTGAAGTGATGTTGGACCACCTGTGGGCGAAGTGAACCAGCCGGCCTCCGGTGCTGGGAGGGACCAGCTGAGGGGGAGAGGCTATGCTGAGGAAGTCAAAAAACCCCACCCTGCTGAGCAGGGGCTGGTGGTGCAGGCTTGGGGGCTTGCTGCCTACGGGACCCGTTACCCCGTCCCTTGGCCTGCTGACCCTGTTGGGGAGCTGGAGGGGCCTGATATTGGGGGTAGTGTTTGTAGGCAGCCGCCTTTCTCGGGTAAAAGGACTTTTTTCCCCGAGCCCTTCTTTTTCTGGGAAGGGGCGGAGGTCTTCCTAGAAAGCCTGGTCCTGGTGAGAGTCTCCATCTCGATTTGTGCAGCCTTTTCAGCCATGGGCTTGCCAAAGAGGTTCTCACCTCTGCAGGGGACATCGACCAACTTGTCCTGCACCCAAGGCTCAAGGTCAGACGACTGAAGCCAAGCCTGTCGGCGGGCACCGATGCCGGCTGCGGCCACACGAGCCGATGCTTCAAAGCCATCATAGGCTGCTCGGGACATGAATTTGGAGCATTCCCAAATACCAGATGTTAAGGCTAGGAACCTCCGCAAAGGTTCCTCGGACAGTCCAGCAGAGAATCCGGCTAGCTCTTTAGCCAGGTCTCGGAGATACATGCCCATGTATAGCTGGTAGGTCTGGACACGACAAGCCAGCATAGAGCCCTGGAAACACTTCTTACCAAGGCCATCCAGGTTACGGGCCTCCCTGCCAGGGGGCACCGAGGAGTGCATTTTCTGGCTCTTCAGCCTATGCATGGCCGATTCCACTACCATGGAATGGTGTGGTAGCTGTGCTTTTTGGAAGCCAGGACTCTTGCGGACTCGATAGATGGAATCGACCCGCTTGCTCAATACCGGCGACGAGGCCGGACTCTCCCACATGCGGAAGAGTAGTCGTTCCAGCATGGGAGGCACCGGTACAGTAAAGTGCTCCCGGGCGGGAGAGTCGTACTGAAGGGCGTCGAGCTCTTCGGCTCGAGGCTCCTCCTCGGGATCCGCCGGGAAGGCCAAAGCCTTGGCCATATCCCTGACGAAGTCCGAGAACCGGGCATTCTCCGGAGGCGAATTGAAAAACGAGTAAAACTCACGAAAATCAACTTTTTTAGCGGGGACACGACGGGTACGTCTGTAGGGCTCCGCGGAAAAAAGAAGACTGGCTAAGATGGCACCCTTGGGCGGGAAGGCGACCGCGCATGCGCGCTGCAATTCCCAAAGGCTTTCTGTGAAAGCTGGGGAAAATTGCTCCGCGAGGGCTCCGTCGGCGCCGACGTCACCCATATGTGAGGACTGACTTCCTGCTTGGTCCTGGAGAACAAAGATTACATTCCATCGGCTCCTCCTGAGGAATAGGAATACTGTTTTCATATTCAAAGTCCATTGACTCAGGGTCACTACCCTCCTCAGATGAATGATAATTTTCACTCCCTGTTAACTCCTCACAGGGATTCTTTTGCTTCCCAAAAAACTCTCTTACTAAGCTTTGGGGAAATGCTTTTAAAAGGTCAGTTTTACTTCTTCTCCCCTTATAAAGTTTAACTCTTTGAACAGGGTTTTCATCAGTAAAACTTTCTCTTAGAATTAAGGATTTTGCATACCTTGGCTTCTCTAAGCTGCCACACCCAGAGCTCTCCTTGTAACGTGCTTTCTCAGGCAGACAAGCTGTTCTATGCAGTGCTCTGCTTTCAGGGCTATCAGGCAAACCCGGTATGGATTTCCACCCTTTGTGATTCTTAGCAAAGGTATCTCTGTAGTAGGAACTTCCCCTCCTTGTTCCTTGCTGGTTTGATACAATGAACTTACTTGGGCTAGGAGAGTTGCTTTTATCCGGCAGACTGCTTCTTCTGTTTGCTTTGCTATGGACTCTGTCCCAATATGTTTGGCCTCTCTGGACTCTATCCCTTTGAGTGAAACTCCTTTGGATTCTGTCTCTTTGAGTTGGCTGCACGTGGAAGCTGTCCTGTTCCAGGTTCCTTTTCCCACAGCTATCCAAACTGCTGCTCCAGACTGTGCTGCGTCCTGAGCCTCTTGCTGAGCCCTCTTGCAGTGATACTAGCTGTGCTTTGGGCTATGTTCCTGGTTAGGCTACTTTTGCCGCTCCTGTTGCTTCCACGGCTCTCCTTGCTGCTTTGCCGGCTCTTACTACTGCTCTCCTTGCTGCTGCCCCCCTCTTCTACCATCTGGTTTCCTTTATAAAGGGATTTTTGGTTTGAACATTTTGGGCTTGATCTCAGGTGAAACTGCTTGCTACTAATGCAATCAGTGTCAGAGCACGTTGCTCTTGGCTGTGTGGAACTGCTCATACGCCCTCTGGCTGTGCTGCGCTGGAACTGCGCTCTCTGCATCTTCTCAGTTCCATGTAAAACAGGGTTTTTTCCTAAAACTATTTCCTTCATAGGTTCCACGTTATGACAAGCCCCTGTGGACTATGCTTAACACCCAACTGTCTCCAGTGATGAGTGGCCACTGGTGGGCAAAGAGGGCGAGGTGACCTCCTGTGCAGGGTAGGGAGAGCAGGGACGGAGAGGCTATGCCTAAGGAGTCAAAAGCCCCCACCCTGCTGAGTGGGAGCAGGGGCCGGAGGCTTGGGGGTCCTCTGCCTACGGGGCCCATTACCCTGCCCCTTGGCTTGCTGACCCTGAGGGGCAGCTTGGGCAGCCTGATATTGTGGGTACTGTTTGTAGGCAGTGCCCTTCCTCTGGTAAAAGGACTTTTTACCCGAGCCCTTCTTCTTGTGAGAAGGGGCAGAAGTCTTTCTAGACAGCCTTGTCCGTGTGAGGTGCTCGGTCTCGAGTTGTGCGGCCTTCTCGGTCATGGGCTTGCCAAAAATGTTCTCACCTCGGCAAGGGACATCAACCAACTTGTCCTGAACCCATGGCTTGAGGTCCAATGACTGCAACCATGCCTGGCATCGAGCCGCGATGCCGGCTGCCGCAATACGGGCTGAAGCCTCGAAGCCATCGTAGGCAGCGCGAGACATGAACTTAGAGCATTCCTGGATCCCCGAGGACAAGGACTTGAACCTCTGCAAGGGTTACCCGGAGAGACCAGCAGAGAACCCGGCCAGTTCCTTGGCCAGGTCTCGCAAGTACATGCCCATGTACAGCTGGTAAGACTGGACACGGCAAGCAAGCATCGAGCCCTGGAAGCACTTTCTACCAAACCCATCAAGGTTTCGGGCCTCCCTGCCGGGGGGCACCGCAGAGTGCATCTTCTGACTTTTCAGGCGATGCATGGCCGATTCCACCACCATGGAATGGTGTGGTAGCTGCGCCTTCTGAAAGCCAGGACTCTTCCGGAGTCGATAGATCGAATCGACCCGCTTGTTCAAAACTGGCGCTGAGGCCCGTGCCTCCCACATACGGAAGAGGAGCCGTTCCAGCATCGGAGGAACCGGTACAGTAAAGGCCTCCTTTGGAGGAGAGTCGCACTGCAGGGCCTCGAGCTCCTCAGCTCGAGGTTCCTCCTCGGGGTCCGCAGGGATAGCCAACGCCGGGGTCATATCCCGAACGAACTCCGAGAACCGGGTATCCTCCGGAGGGGATCTACTCCGGGGTTCAGACGCACCAAGTCTTGAAGGTGTCGGGGGACTCCTCGTCCTCCGTCTCCCATGCGGACTCGTCCGATGAGGAATCGGGGTCCGACCTCGCAGGGCCTGCGAGCACCTGCCCCGACGCCGAAGGCACCGGCGTCGACACCCTCGGTCCTGAACGGGAGGTCGAGGGAGACCGCGACCGAGGTCGACCTCGAGCCTTCATGGCCTCGAGTATCGGCTCGGTCTCCGGGGTCGACTTCGATGTCCCGGTGGTCGGGGCAGATGCGCCAGACAGGCTGGCCATCAGTGCCCGCTGCTGTTCCATGAAGGCAGACAGTCTGCTCTCCAAGGCTGTCAACCTGAGACTCAGCTCCCGACTCGGGCCCAAGCAGCGCCGGGCCCGACGTTGGCTCCCTGGGAGGAGAGTCCACGAGGACTACAGGGCTTACGTGTCCAGCAGACTCCGGCTCCAGTCAAGGAACTTTGGAAGGCTTCTCCTGTTCCACAGGCCCGGGGCGATGGTCGGGGGTCTGCGACTGAGCTCTCGAGGAACCCGGGACTTCTTCCAACGACGCCCTCACGAGCCGTTTCTTCCTCTTGTGTTCCCGGTCAGGAGACCCCCTTTCCGAGGAGCCATGACAGTGCTCGGGATCCGACTCCCGAGATGTCGAGGCCTCAGATGAGGTTCGGGCCCAGCCGGAGGCCGAGTCAGAAAAAAGCCTTTCCTTTTGGTGCTGATGACTTCGCAGTGCCTTGGAAGACATCTTCCCACATGGTCCACACGTCTTAGGGTCGTGATCAGGACCGAGGCACCGAAGGCAGCAGTCGTGTGTGTCGGTGAGAGACATCAGTTTCTTGCACCGATCACACTTCTTAAAATCACTGGAAGCCATCGGGGAAAAAAGAGTCCCCGCGAGGTCGAAGGACCGGCCTTCCAGGGAAAAAGAAAAAAGGGCGCGAATGCCAGCCACTAAGGGCAAAAAACCAAAAAAAGAAGATCGGGCCCGATACCGGTGTACCGAACCCGGCGGGAGGGGAACCGGCGTCGAACCGGAGAAGAAAAAATAGCGAAGAATCGCAAAAAGTCAAACAATTTTCCAGGATGACAAGGACTCACGTCCGGTGGGCTTCACGGAAAACGAGAGACTGAGGTAAGATGGCACCTTTAGGCGGGAAGGGAACCGCGCATGCATGCCTGCATTCCCAAAGGCTTTCATGGAAAGCTGGGGAAATGCTCCGCAAGGGCTTCATCGACGTCGATGTCACCCATATGTGAGGACTGACTTCCTGCTTGGTCCTGGAGAATGGTTTCCTTCACGTAATATTAATACATCTAAAAAAACCAATTGAGTAGCATGATAAGTACTTTTAAATTATATGTTAGTTTCAAAGAATTCAGCCATGAGATAATTAGCTCCAAAGATTGTATATCACCTCTCCATATACAAGATATCATCCAAATATCTTTTCCACAATAGAATCTGGGTCAACGTGTTAGTTGTTGAAAGCAAAGGTTTTAATTTTCACTGCACTATATGATCATTTTAAATAGAAAAAAAAGTAGTTGTTGGAGGACACTGATTTATAGCAACCTCAATATTATGTTCAACAAAAATTTGTTTAATTCTCATTAATATCACTGTGAATGGAGCATAAGATATATGATATGATATAGGAGTTTGTGATTACACAAGGTGGAATTTTTTTTACCTATATTACTGATCGGATAGGTTGCTATATCATACCTATGTTGTGCAAACTGTACATCGACAATATTCCTCTTCAGCTCAACAATTTTATAAAAGCCACAAAACACACAGACAAAACAAATCATAAAAGATCAAAAAACATGCTTTTATAAAAAGAATCTGAAAGATAAATCAAAATTTAATGAGAATGCAATACACCTTTCAACAGAAATGCAACAGAGTGAATGAATGCACAGACTAAAAAATGTACTTTTATAGTGACACATAAGGATGGTAGATAACAAAAGCATCACTATCATAAAACCATTTAGAGAGGCTGCATATATAAATTTACTTGAGCTGAATCCAGATTGCAGGATTTGGTGGAACAAGATCTATTAAGAATACATAAGATATCCCAGGGCAGATATTACCAGTGAAAACATGATATGTTTGTGTGGAAGTCATAATGAGAACACATCACCACAGTAGGAGGTGATTTTCCCAATTTTATAATTTTCAAATAAGGCATTTGCATTCATTTATTTTGTTTTGTTGTTTTTTTTTTTTTTTGAAAAATCGATTTTCGAGAAATCTCATTCACAATTAAACTGATGGCAATGCTTATTTCCAAAGAGCGAAATATTTTTTTTCTCTCTCATTTTTACTGAAAAATATCTACACAATATGTGTGTTGAAATTATAAAAACATGCAGCATATCTACAATCCAAAGCATTTTTAAAAAATATTAGCTTCATATACATGTAAATCTACTCAGATATATCTGAAGTTAAGCAAATATAAAAGTTTTTACTTTCTAGAAAAAGTTTCCAGAGATTATGAGCCACCTAAATAACAGCTGTACATTAATGTTCCAAGGGAACTGTCTGATCAGACAGAAGCCTAGTAAGCTGATACTTCAAAGAAACCAATCCAGATTCAGTTTATCAAGTAATTACTTGAAAACCTGTTGGTCTAATTAAGGCATATCACCTTTAAACAGTTCTTCTTACACATGAAAATAGCAACTAAAATTTTTTACAAAAATGTTGGCTTATTAAGCACTTCTGCATTTGTTCAAAAGTTGGCATCAACTCATTATGTAACTGTAAAAAAAAGACTATGTACAGTATTTAATTTTAAATACTTTTCACAAATAATGGTTGAAATTTATAAGGTCAGAGCTTTTATATGTTACAAGAAATTCATACAAGTGCATGGCTTCAGTCCAGTTATCAGTCTGTAGCCTCTAAGATCCTGCTATTACAGTACAGTTCAGGAATCTACTTGAGGCTTCTTGACTCAGCAATGAAACAGTGTCCTTTTTCACTTCTTAGACAGCTTCTTTATTAATTTGAAGACGTGTCATTGCCTCCAATTTCTGTCTGTAGGCCTCTGCCTCCTGTTCTTTTTTCAGAAGTTGCTGCCGATATCTCTGTGCTTCTCGGTTTGCTTCATCCAGTTGTTTCTGTAAATTTTCTCTCTCCTATACAATGCGAAATATAGAGGATTTAGGAAACTTTAAATTGAACTGCCAAATTGAAACCAAAATCAGAACTACAGTATAAATGTGCACAAAATCAAGAAATGGGGGCACCATGCACAGGATTAACAGCTACATATGGGCACTACCAGAAAATATAGCAGTTCAAAAATAAATAAACAGACTAAAACACAATACACCATTTATAGAGCATGATCTCAGACAGTATGCATCATTCAGATGTTCTCTCAGAAAAAAAATCTTCAAAAGACATTTGTTTACCTGAGAGAACTCTTGAGTATTCAGAATATAGATTTCTGATCCAGATGTTTCTGGAATCTGGTAGATCAAAGACAAGTTACAGAGCAAAAGTTTAAACCGTTTTAATAATACATTAAGCACTATCATTTTTGACAGGAAAAAAGAAGCAAGAGATGAAAATTACAAAGAACAATATAAAACTAGGAACAAAAGTAGCAAGCACTTTCATATCTACCTGCATTTCATTTTGAAAATAGCAACTAAATCTTCCCTTGATGGAACAGTATTAGTCTTCTTTCAATAGAGCGATATACTAATAACTTACACATGAACAGACAAAACACTTGTGGCCTTGGGCAAGCCACTTAACCCTCCATTGCCTCAGGTACAAACTTAGATTGTAAACCTCTCGGGGACAGGGAAATAACTAGTGTACATGAATGTTACTCACCTTGAATGTCTATTGGAAAGGCATGAGTTAAATATTAATAATAAATAAAAAAGAGAAGATGTTAGGTGGATCAATGTTACCACAGTATGGATGAGGGAAACTACAACACTTACCCTGGGAGTGTGGGGGGGGGGGGGGGGGAAGCAGTATGCAGTTTTGGGATAAAACTATAATTTGATTTGGAGCACTGCATAGCAATTAAACATTAAGACCAATGGAAAACCTCTTTCATCATTATAAAGAAGTCTATTCAACTCAAGAGTTGTTACTTGCTGAGAGTGACCTACATGAAAAATCTTGGCAGTTCCAAGTTCAATGGACAAGTGTCCATAATGCTAAACCAAATTCAAGCAAAGAAAGATCTTCTTGGGGAAAGCATAGTTACTAACCAGCAGCAGGCGTTCTCTGTGGACAGCAGGAATAAGTCCTAACATATGGGTGACATCATCCAATGCAGCTTCGCACAGGAACATTTCCATCTCTTTCTAGAAGCTTTTGGAAGCTCAACCGCTCCTGTGCACACTTTCCCACCTGCCACTGTGGTGCCATCTTATCCTCAGTCCTATTACCAGCTACTACTATTACTATTAATCATTTATAAAGCGCTACAAGGCATATGCACTGCTGTACAAACATATAAAGAAGACAGTCCCTGCTCGTAGAGCTTACAGTCTAATCAAGACAGACATAACAATACAAGAGAAACAAGGGGGGTTCAAATAGGGAAAACGACACAAGGAGAATAAGGGATTAGGATCCAAATGTGGCCTCAAAGAGGTAAGCCTTTAGCATGGATTTGAAGAGGGAGAGAGAAGAAGATAGAGGAAGTTTGTTCCATGCATAAGGAGCAACAAGGTGAAAAGATCGAAGTCTGGAATATGCAGAAGAAAAGAGCATAGAGAGAAGAAAACCAGAGGAGGTGCGGAGTTCATGAGAAGGGGTAGGGAGAGAGATGAGAGGAAAGGAAATGAGGGGCAGTAGAGTGAATGCATTTATAAGTTAGAAGAAGTTTGAATTGGATGCGGAAACAGAAGGGGAGCCAGTGAAGTGATTTCAGAAAAGGGGTTATATGAGTGTATTGAGGCTGGCGGAAGATTAGCCATGCAGAAGAGCTCTGGATAGATTGAAGAGGAGAGAGATGACACTGAGGGAGACCAGCAAGGAGGAGATTGCAATAGTCAAGACAGGAGGTGACCAAAAAGTGGACAAGAGCCTTAATAGTGAGTATATTCAGAGAGGAAGGGACACATTTTATTAATGCTGTAGAGAAAACCGACAGGTTTTAACTATATATTGAAAATGTGTGGAGAAGGAAACGGAGGAATCAAAGATGACCCCAAGGTTGCGGGCCGAGGAAACAGGAAGAAGAGTGTTGTCAACAGTGAAAAAGAAAGGAGGAAGGGGGGAGAATGATTTAGGGCGAAAAATAAGAAGTTCCATTTTAGCTATATTCAATTTTAAGCAGTGGTGAGACATCCAGGCGGCGATGTCAGATAAGAAAGTAGAGATATGAGTTTGGAGCGAAGGAGAGATGTCAGGTGTAGATAGACAGATTTGAGAGTCATCAGCATAAAAATGATACTGAAAGCCATTGAAGGAGATGAGTGCATCAAGGGACTGGGTATAGAGCGAGAAAAGGAGAAGGCCCAGAACAGACCCTTGAGGTACACCAACTGAGAGAGGGATGGCAGAAGAGGAGAACCTCCAGAACAAACAGTGAAAGAGTGATTCGAGAGATAAGAGAACCAAGGTACAAGGTCTCTAAAACCAAGAGAGGATAAAGTGTCAAGGAGGAAATGGTCAACAGTATCAAAAGCAGCAGAAAGATTGAGAAGACTGAGAACCGTGTAAAGACCTTTGGACTTAGCAAGGAACAGATGACTATAGACTTTGGCAAGAGCTGTTTCAGTAGACTGAAATGGACGAAAACCAGATTGAAGTGGAGCAAGGAGGGCTTGAGAGGACAGACATTCGAGACAAGAGCAGAGAACTGCATGTTCAAGAATTTTAGAAATGAATGGGGGAAGGGAGATGGGTCGATAAATAGAAGGACAAGTAGGGTTAAGTGAGGTTGTTTTTTTTAGTAGAGGAGTGATTACAGCATGCTTGAAGGCTGTGGGGAAGGTTGCAGTGGAAAGCAAAAAGTAGAGAATATGTGAAATGAAGGGATGACGGAGGAGGAGATGGAATTGAGAAGATGGGTGGGGATAGGATCAGAAGAGCAGGTAATTAGTTTAGAGGAGGAATGAAGAAGAGAGGTTTCCTCAAAAGAAATTTTAGAAAAGGATGAAAAGGTGATAGACATTGAGGGGAAAAGTTTGTAATGGAGAGGGGGAAGAGGGGGTGAAGAAGATTTAGTGGGGAACTGAAGAGTAATCTTATGCACTTTGTCATGGAAATAGTCTGCTAGGGTTTGGGCAGAGAGAGAAGGAGGGATTGGAGGTGGAGGAGCAAGAAGAGAACTGAGAGCAGAAAAGAGATGGCGAGGGTTAGAGGCAAAACAGTCAGATGGAGAAAATAGTTTTGCCTAGTGAGTGCAATGGCAGACTGGAAAGAAGAAAGCATGAATTTGAAGTGAAGAAAGTCAGCGAGAGAGTGGGATTTGAGCTAAGTGCGCTCATCTGACTGGGCACAGGAATGTAGGTAAGCAGATAGCTGAAGACAACCAGTGCTGAGGTGAGATGCGCCTCACAGGACGTGGAATGGGTGGAGCAAGGGTAACCAGAGTAGAGGAGAGAGCAGTATTATAGGAAGCTATGGCTTCATCAACAGACTTAGAGGACAAAGTGGAAGACAGAAGAGATGAGACAGTAGTGGATAGAGTCAGTGGATCATTAGCATGAAGATTCCTAAAAAGATAGATTGGTCGAGATTAAGGTGGCGAGTAATGAAGAATGAAACTTAACAGGTGATGGTCAAATAAGGGAAGAGCGGAGGTATAGAAATTAGAAGGTAAACAATTACAGTAGAAAATGAGGTCAAGGCAGTGACCAAGCTGATGAGTGGGGGCAGAAGGGCAAAGATGGAGGTTGAAAGAGGAGGTAAGGGGAAAGAACTTAGATGCATAGGGGTTATCAATATGAAAATTAAAGCCACCATGAATAAGGAAAGCCAAGAGTCAAAATCAGTGAGGAAGGTAGAAAAGGGATTGTCAGGGGGTCTATAGATGACAGCGATCCGGAAAAGTAGGAGATTAAAAAGACAGATGGAAGACTTCAAAGGAGGGAAAGGAATGAGATTGAGGGAGAAGGAGAGGTTGAAATTGGCAAGAGGGAGAAAGTAGAAACTCACCACCACTGAGGCCATTGGAATGAGGAGAGTGGGAATATTGATAGCAGCCGTGGCAGAGGGCAGCAACCGAAGCAGTGTCATCAGGGAGGAGCCAGGTTTCAGATAAAGGTGAGAAGATGGAAAGCATGAGAGATAAAGAGATCATGGATAAAGGGAAGTTTATTAGAAAAGGAATGAGCATTCCATAATGCACATGAGAAGGGGAGAGAGAAGTGGGAAAGAAGAGGGATGTGGATGAGATTAGGGTGATGGAGAGAGGAACTAATTGGGATTAACGTCACCAGAGGACAGAATAAGAAGGAGAAGAAGAGTGTGAGGGAGAGAGGAGACAGCACATTGAAAAGTGGGATGAGGTGTTTTAGAGAGGGATGAATGAGAGGAAGGAGAAAGTGAAGCTCTTGAGCTGAGGAAAGAGTGGAGGATAAGATGGGGGAGGAAATAGGGAGGGTGGAGAGAGGGTGAGAAAGATGGGGTGAGGGTGAGAAAGATGCTCTCAGTTCTCTTCTAAGTTGGTGGAATGAGGGAAGAAGATTAGGGAGGATCAGAAAAAGGAGCAAAAAAATGATGTGGAGCCATAAGAAATGGCAGAGAGAACAATTAAAATTAGAAGAAGGAGAAGGGTAATAGGTAGTAAGGGAATAAAAGTAAAATAAATTAAATAAAACAGAATAAGATACAGATAAATAAAAGTCTTAAAAGACACTGAGATGATCAGATAGGAAAACTTATTAGCAGAGGAAATAATAAAATAACAGTGAAAACAGTAGGCAGGCAAACCTAATCTCAAGCTGACTATAAGTCTATAAAATGTAATATGTAAAATATTAACTTATTAGAGACATTAGACATGGATCAACTTCAGTCATGTGAGCAGCCTCAGTACAATGGAAATAAGGGCCTCGAGCCCAGAATGACTGAGATGTAATAAAGTAACCAACAGATATGACCAGGCAATGTCAAATAAACTATATCTTAGAACTTTTTATAGCAGGTAATGCGAAAAATTAAAGTAATTGCATTTTTCAAGGAGGGGAGGATAGTAGCCTCTAGACTGCCTCTTTTTTCTTCTGCCAGTGCTGCTTCTACTCATTTAGGTGGTGAGTAAGCTGCAGGCTGTTTGTCAGTAGGTGTGCAGAGCTGTTGCGGAGTTAGCGGAGTTACTCACCTGTAACATGTGTTCTCCTGGAACAGCAGGAATCAGTCCTCACATATGGGTGACATCGGTGCCGACAGAGCCCACGCGAAACATTTCACAAGCTTTCAAAGAAAATCTTTGGGACATGCTAGCACGCATGTGTAGTCCCCTTCCCGCCCAAGGGTGCCATCTTGCTCAGTCAAATGACAAAGCTAAGACGGCAGTAAAAATAACAGAAGGTATGGGAGGCAACTCCCAGGGGAGGAGGGAGAGTTGTGAGGACGGATTCCTGCTGTCCCTGGAGAACACCTGTTACAGATGAGTAACTACGCTTTCTCCAGGAACAAGCAGGAAGTCAGTCCTCACATATGGGACACCCTAGCTCCACGTTGCCGAGGACCGAACCACGACAGCACTGCTGGTGACCCATTGGATAGCCATAAGTTGCAGAAGGTGAGTCCCCACTGAAAGACTCTGCAAGACCCTAGCATCCAGAGACACTATCACTCCAGTAGCTTGAACACAGAAGGGTCGGAGGGCAGGAGTTGCCTACACCCCGAGAATATTACGGAGTACTGCCTGGCCAAAAGCATTGTCCCTGCGGGACTCATTCTCTAGGCAGTAGTGAGCTGCGAACGTATGAATTGAAGACCATGTGGTGGCCTTGCATATCTCAATCACCGGCACTGAGCGGAGGTTGGCCACCGATGTGGCCATCGCCCTCACGCAATGCGCTGTGATCCATTGTTCAAGGGAGAGGCCAGCTTGCTCATAGATGAAGGCAACACAGTCCGCCACCCAAGTGGACAGAGTTCGCTTACTCACAGGGAGCCCCAGTCTGCTGGGGTCATAAGAGACGAAAAGCTGAAGAGCTTTGCGATGGGCCTGGCTCTGCTGTAGGGAGAAGTCAGGGCCCATTTGCAGTCCAGTGTATGGAGTACTAGTTCCCCCCTGCTGGAGTGAGGCCATGGGAAGAAGGTGGGGAAGACCACCTTCTGGTTGAGGTGGAAGGGAGTTACCACTTTCGGGAGGAATTTTGGATGTGTGCGGAGCACTACCCTGTTCTCATAGAACCTTGTATATGGTGGATCCCCGTCACCAAGGCCTGGAGTTCATACTCTTTGAGCAGACATGAAGGCTCCCAGAAAGGCCACTTTCCAAGACAGGTACCACAGGTGGCAAATGGCTAGTGGCTCGAATGATGGTTTGGTGAGCTGAGAGAACACCATGTTGCAGTCCCACTTTGCTGTTGAAGGATGGAGAGGAGGCTTAGATAGCAGGAGGCCCTGAAGGAACCTAGAGACCAGGGGCTGGCCCGAGAGGGATTTCCCCTCGATAGGATGATGGTTAGTGGCTATAGCGCTCAGATGCATCCTCACGGAGTTAGATTTCAGCCCGATGTGGGACAGGTGCAGTAGGTACTGGAGTACTACTTTCACATGGCAGGAGAAGGGGTTCTCCCCTATTTCTACACACCAGGTCAAGAAACTTCTCCACTTCAAGGCATAGGCCTTTCTGGTGGAGGGCTTCTGGGAGGCCAGCAGGATCTCCTCGATTTCTCTCAGAAAGTTGAAAGGGGCTAGTGCTATCCTTTCAGCAGCCATGCTGTTAGGGACCCCAGGTTGGGGTACAGGAGTGAGCACCCCTCCTGGGATAGGAGGTCCAGAGCTCGACCCAGCGGGACTGAAAGTGCCACCGACAGGGAGAGAAGCAGTGGAAACCAGGGCTGTGTTGGCCTCCTGGGGGCAATCAGTATGACTGATGTCCTCTTGCTCTGGACCTTGAAGAGGGTCCTGGCGACTAGGGGAGTTAGTGGGAATGCATAGAGTAGGCCCTCGGACCATGAGATCAGGAAGGTATCTGCCGCCACTCTCTCCGTGTGCAGTTGGCGCAAGCAGAAGCGAGGCACTGCGTGTTGTCTGGAGAGGCAAATAGATCCATCACGGGCCTGCTCCAGAGGTGGAAGAGCTTCTTGGCCACCCTGGAGTTCAAGTGCCACTCATGCGGCCGGAGGACTCTGCTCAGCCTGTCCACTAGGCAGTTGTCCTGGTCCGGGAGGTAGACTGCTTGCAAGAGCATGCTGTTGTGAGCTGCAAAGGAGAGGAGGGCCACCGCCTCCTGGCAGAGGGAGTACGAGCCCGTGCCCCCCTGCTTGTTAATATAGAGCATGGCAACTTGGTTGTCCGTCTGGATCAGTATGGACCGGGATCACAGGCGGTGGCGGAACGCTCGCAGGGTTAGGAAGATTGTCCTGAGCTCCAGGAGATTGATCTGTAAGAGTGACTCCTCCTGGGACTAGCTGCCTGTGTGCGATGGTCTCCAGAATGTGCCCCCCAACCTAGGAGGGAGACATCTGTGGTCAGGGTCCTCTGAGGCGTGGATGTCTGGAAGGGCATTTGCACCTGGAGGTGGTGAAAGTTCTGCCACCAGTTGAGGGATTCCACCAGCTGGCGGGTAACCCTGATCCTGTCTTGTAGCCTGTCTATGGCTTGAGTCCACTGTGAGCAAAGGCACCATAGGGCTGTCCGCATGTGCAATAGGCTGTGACACGGACTGTCGAAGACGTGGCCGAACAGGTGAAGGAGGAGTCGTGCTGGGACTGACCAGTGGTGTCTCCTCCTCCACCTGCCAGTTGCTTGAGGTGTTCTGCCCTTTCTCTTGGGAGTACAGCCTTGACCTGTAATGTGTCCAACTGAGCACCTATGAATTCCAGACTTTGGACGGGAGACAGATGGAATTTGGGGTAGTTGATGATGAACCCCAGGTGCTGCAGGAGGAGGGTTGCACACACTACAGCCTGCCTGACCGATGAGGCTATACCACCCCTGATTAGCAAGTCGTCTAGGTAGGGGAAGACGTAGGTGAAGATGAAGGCCTCTTGTAGGCGCAGGTGGGAGGCTACCACCACCAAGCATTTGGTAAAGACCCTTGGCGAGGAGGCCAGATCGAAGGGTAGCATCCTGTACTAGTAGTGCCCTCCCTCTATCATGAACCGTAGGTACTGCCTGTAGGAGGAGTGGATCAGGATGTGTGTGTATGTATCCTTTAGATCCAAGGAGCACAGCCAATCTCCCTGGTGGAGGTAAGGCAGCAGTGTTCCAAGGGAGAGCATCCTGAACTTCTCCCTCACCAGGAACTTGTTCAGGTTTCTCAGGTCTAGTATGGGCCTGAGGTCCCCAGTTCTTTTTGGGACAAGGAAGTATTTGGAGTAGAAGCCTCTTCCCCATAGGTACTTGGGTACAGGCTCTACTGCATTGTCCCTGAGCAGACCTGTGAGCTCTGAAACCAGAAGGATCTGATGACGGAGAGGTCGTACCTGCTGTAGGTGGAGGAGGTATCCCTCCCTTACCACTTGCAGTACCCACTGGTCCGAGGTGACCTTGGCCAACTTGTGGGCAAAGAGTGCCCCCTGTGAGCTGGTAAAGGTCTCCCGGGGGAGGGTAAGCCCTGCCGCCCTGAGAGTCAAAAGCTTCCCTCGGGTTGGGCAGGAGTTGGGGCCTGGGACTTCTGAGCCTTTAGTTTCTGAACTCCATGGCCTTGTCTTTTAGGGTAAGACCCTGTTGCTGGCCCAAGAAGGGCTGATAATGGTGACTCTGTTGGAAATGCCCCTTTTCCCTCAGGAACAGGGGTCTTTTCCCCAATTGTTTCTTAGGGGGAAAGGATGAGGTCTTTTTTTGAGAGCCTCTGGCGGGTCACCACGTTGGCCTCTATCTCTGCCGCCTTGTCGGCCCATAGGTTTGGCAAACAGGTTCTCTCCGGTGCAGGGAACATCAAGCAGTTTGATTTGTACTCATTGCTCAAGGTCCGAAACTAGCCAGGCTTGGTGCCGGGCACCGATGCTGGCCGCTGGTACTCGAGCTGCTGACTCGAAGACGTCGTAGGCCACCCAGGAGAGGAACTTAGAGCAGTCCTTGATCCTGAAGGTGAGAGATTCGAACCGTTGGAGGGGTTCCCCGGCAAGTCCTGCTGAAAACCTGGACAACTCCTGGGTTAGGGCCTTCAGATACATGCCTATGTATGTATAACTCATAGGCCTGGATCTGACATCCCAGCATGAAACCCTAGTAGCCAAGGGTGTCGAGGGCTCTAGTATCCCCTTTCAGGGGGGACAGAAGAATGGGTCCTTCTGGCTCTTAAGGTTTTGCATAGTTGACTCGACAACCATGGAGTTATGTGGGAGATGGGGTTTGTGGAACCCCGGGTCTTTCCTGACATGGTAGAAGGCGTCGAGGCACTGCTGACCAGTGCACCGATGCTGGGGTCTCCCACATTCTAAGCAGTAGCTGCTCGAGGATCTGCTGCACTGGCACCGTGAGAGTTTCCTCTTCGGTGCTTGAATTTCCCTCCACCTCGGTTTGCACCAAGAGGGCTCTGGCCGTATACTTGATAAAATGGCGGGAGACCACGTCCTCCAGAGGAGAATGGCACCGGGGCTCAGGGGGAGACGGGTCTGAGGGAATGTCTCGGAGCCATCTGATTTCCGGGATGCCTCGTCATCAGTCTCCCACTCGGAGTTGAGGGGTGACAACGAATCAGAGGCCCTGCAACTCCTTGCCTCGAGGCCAGCACTGAGGGGCCGGGGGCCACCGGAGGACCTGGGGTCCAAGTCGTGGAAACTGGCTGGGAAGGATCAGATGCCCAAGGAATGGGAATGAGACCTCAACCTGCACCAGGGGCTTACCTGAGGCCGGTGGTGCTTGGCTCTCGGCTCAATGACCGGGGACTCCCCCTTAGTCAGGGGCCCGGTCGTCAGGGCAGATGATGCGGACGAAACAGCCATCATTGCCTGCTGCAGGGCCAGGATAGCAGTGATGTTCTGCTCCAGAGCCACCATTCTGGTTCCCAGGCCAGAAGGCTCCACAGCTTTCAGCTCGGGCACAGAGGACCTCGGGCCTGGCGCTGACACTCTCGTAAGTGCATCCTCAACGAGGACTATGGTCTTGAGGAACCTTTCATGGTCTCCGCCGGCCGAGGAATCCTTTTTGAGGACCTTGGTAAAGCACTTCTCAGAGCTGCACGAGTCCCTCCGAGCTGTTTTACCGGGTTTCTCCAGCGGAACCTCAACGGACTTCGAGGATTTTTTCTTCTTTCTTTCGGGGTCGGGGTCTTCTCAGAGGAGCTGCCACCACAGGACTCTGAGGATTCTCGGGCCTCACGGGAAGTGCTGGGCTTGGAGCATGGCATCAGGGAGGCTGGTGCCGAGTCAGACCTTGGGTACAGTTTCTCCGGCAACTCTGACCTCTTTTTATTGGTCTTAGGTGTCATAGCCTGGCACAGGTCACAGGAGGTGCTCTCACAGTCCGGTCCCAGGCAGCAGTCATGGGTGTCAATGACTGACATGGTTTGACTGCAGCAGTCACATTTTTTGAATCCACTGGGAAACATGGTGGGAAGCATCCGGCCGAGTCAGAACTTGGGAAAAATGGCGTGAACGCAGGTCGAGGCAAGCCTCAATCAAAACAAAAAAAGGGGAAGGAGCCAAGAACAGTGCCAGGTCTGGTATCGGCTCAAGACGAGAAGAGGAACCGGTATACAAACCAGGACAAACTAACTTTTAAGGATATTAGCAAGGACTTTTCCTGGCGAAACAGGACAAGCGTCCATTGGGCTACATGGAAGAAAGGAGACTGAGCAAGATGGGCGGGAAGGGAACCATGATTGCTTTGAAATTTGGGGTAATGCTCCATGTGGGCTCCGTCGGTGCAGATGTCACCCATACGTGAGGACTAACTTCCTGCTTGTTCCTGGAGAACAGTATTATTCAATCGGCAAATTAAGTACCCGGTCTTATTCATATATGTAAGACATAGATGGACAGGAGGTTGTGATTACTGGCACTCAGAGGCCACTCAAAGAGCTATGCCTAAGGGCCCTTTGGCACAGGCCCACTAGGCGCAGGTTTGCCTGTTAGCCCTTTAAATTTAAACCGTTTGGCTGCCTGTGGAGGAGGAACTCACCTCCTTGCTCTCTGTTGCGGCTGAAGGGAGCTCTGACGAGGAAGAAGCTTCAGTTCCTGATAGTTCTTTAAATTTAAACAGTTTGTCAGGCTGCCTGTTGGAGGAGCAGAGGAGCAGGGGGTTGGAGCTCACCTCCTCTGCTGCGGCTGAAGGGAGCTCCGACGAGGAAGAAGCTTCAATTCCTGTTAGCCTTTTAAATTTAATTAAAACAGTTCGTCGGGCTGTCTGGTTAGAGGAGCGGGAGAGAAGCTCACTTCCTTGCTCTCTGTTGCGGCTGAAGGGGAGCTCTGACGAGGAAGAAGCTGAGGAGAATACAATTCCAAGAGGACGAGGGAGGGTTATGAGAACGTTTTCTACTGTCCACGGAGAACACCTGCTACAGGTGAGTAACTATGTTTTCTCAATGGACAAACAGGAAAAATGTCCTCACATATGGGAATCCCTAGCTACACAATGCCTTGAGCAAAAAAGTAAAGAATAATATGCCCAATATGTAATATTTTTGGTGGCAAAAGGCCTTTTATGACTTTTGCTTTTATTTTAAAGACAGCCTGAACAGAAAGAAATAGGCCTAGGGGAATAGAATTGGATTCTACTCCCCCAAAAAATTCTACAGTGTTGATTGTCTGAATCTGTTGTCACGTCAGGAATCCCCATGTAGACAGTAGTGGGAAGTGAAAGTGTGAACTGAAGACCACATTTCAGCTTTGCATATCTCCTCCATGGAAATCGAGCCCAAGTGAGCCATTGACACAGAGTCTGTGAGTCAAATTGATAAAGTGTGTTTTGAGAAAGCATACCCTAGTTTACTGGAGTCAAAAGAAACAAAAGCTGGTTGGACTTTCAAAGGGCTTTAATCCATTCCAAGTAGATATCTAAGGTTCTTTAAAAGTCCAACATGTACAGTGAAGATTCCCCTTTGTGAGAATGGGGTTTTGGGCAAAATGTTGTGAGGACAATTGACTGGTTCAGTTCCCACTGGTGCTCCTTGTGACCTTGGGCAAGTCACTTAACTCTCCACTGCCTTGGAAGAAAAGGCCTGGCAATCTACTTCGGGTTATAAATTGCCAAGAAAGCTTAGAGGCTGCTGGATCGCCAGGAGTCAGCATTGACTTGACGGCACTTAAAAAAAATTGGATCCATGAGAAGGCATTATGAGTAATCTCTGTGGAGCAATGGTTGCAACCCTAGAAGGCAGTGGCACTACATATATTTTTAGTGGAGGAGTAGCCTAATGGCTACAGCACTAGCTTGGGAACCAATAGACCAATGTTTGATTCCCACTAGCACTCCTTGTGACCTTGGGCAAGTCACTTAACCCTCCATTGCCCTAGAATAATTCAAGTTATCAATGTCCCTGCTTAACGTACATTATCAAGTTTAAGTTACAATGTAAACCGCTTTGATTAAAAATGATAAAGTGGTATAAAAAACCTGTTGTGCAACAGTCTCCCAGTGGAGTTGGTAGAGATAAGGACAATATCTGAATTCAAAGAAGCATGGGACAAACACAGAGGATCTCTAAAGGAAAAAAGGGGACTGTTGTAGTGGTTGATATGAAAGGACAGACTAGACAGGCCATGTGGTATTTTTCTGTCATCACGTTTCTATGTAAGTCCAATACCACTTTTGAAATGAATGTGGGATGAGCCCGAAGCACCACTCTGTTGTGAAAGAATCTTGTGTAAGGTGGATGAATTACTACAGCCTGAAGCTTGCTCACTCTGTGCCATCAGAAATAACACCTTCTAGGTCAAACAGTTCAGATGATAGGAATTGAGTGGTTCAAAAGGAGTTTTCATCACCTACATGAGAACCACATTGAGGTCTCAAGACACAACAGATAACTTATAGGGAGTTTTGAGAAAAAGCAAGCCCCGCATGAAGAACAATTAAGTGCAGAGATAGGTTTACCTTCTACCCCACAATGGTGAGCTCCACTTACTGAGGTGAACCCTTACAGAGTTGACTTTAAGTCCAAACTAAGACAAGTGTAGAAGGTATACAAGCAGTGTTTGTGTGCGACAAGCAAAAGGATCTATGGATCATTCCCCACACCAGATACCAAACTTCTTCCACTTAAAAGCAAAATAACGTCTCGTTGAGGCCCTCCTGGACGCCAAAAGGACATTGGTGACATCTGGACACAGTCAAAAGACTATGCTACCTGCACTCAAAGGGCACCTTTCGCAGAGTTCTCACCTCAAAGAACTGCCAGGTGAAGTGTCATCAAAAAGCTTAACCATTTGTATGGGAATCTGGGGAGTAAGAGAATTGCTTTTTATTTTTATATTTCCTGTTTTTGACAGGTTTGATATTATATAGTGCTTTATCTTGTATTTTATGTAGTCTATATTTTTAAAACTGTTTATTTATAAGGATTTATAAGATACAATCCAAGAAATATCTTGTAACAGAAACAACTTTTCCAGAAATTCTAAATTAAAAAAGAAATAAGAAAAAATAAATAAAACCAAACTACCCAACCAATACCAACTTCACAACTGAAAAGAGAAAGGCACAATTCAAGTAAATAATCATCACTACATTAACTCAAAGGGGACCTATTAATAAGGAGCTAGAAGCTCATGCATCCAAGATTCCAATTAAAGCGCTTTTTATCGAATAGAATTACCAACTCATTTGGACCCAAAGGTGGAATCTGTACTTGTCTGGAGTTAAGAAAGGCAGTAAGATGGGTTGGTTCATAAAAAATATGTTTTACAGACTGCAATTAACCTCATACTTAACAGGGAATATTATCCAGAAAGGTCCACCCACCTGAAGGACCCTAGGTATTAAGGTCAAAACGGTTGCCTTCTCTTTGCATGGATCTAGCCATGTCACAGAAGAGACATATTTTACAATTAACGAAAAGCATCTCATGATTCCAGAAAAAAATCCTTAGAATTAAATCTTCATCAGGTTCAAGAACAAAATTAACTATCAAGGTGGCAGACTGCACAGATGCTTCCTCATCCTTCTCCAAGGTCAAATTCAATAAGCACATAGAGGTGTCCATTCCTTCCAAAATTACCTAATCACCTTTTTTTGACTCAACAAATAGCAGAAGATAATATGCCCAAAATATAGGAGGACAAGATTGTTCTGGAATCTTCAAAACTTCTAACATGTATCATCGAAAAGTCAAATGAGGTGCAACCTATGGAAAACTGATAAACTGCAGCATTCTACGCCTCACAGCATTCACCAAGTTCTCTTTTTATGATGAATAAGAAGATTATCTTTCACAATAAGTCTGAGACTCAGTCTGTCTATTACAGATATATTCTACCTTCTCCAAATGTTCCATTGTTATTCTCTAAGGGGCTGATATTCAGTGGCGGCAGACAGCACTGTTAAAGTGGCTGGCCCTCACCGCTTTAACTAAGACCAAGATATTCAATTCTGGGGTCATATCCAGCCACTGGCATTGGATATCCAGGTTAGTGGATAGCGGTAATATTCACTCTTGGGGAGGTGGGTGGGACTGTATGCCCAATTAATTCTACTGTCTACGGAGAAAGAGTAGTTACTCACCTGTAACAGGTGTTCTCCAGGAGCAGCAGGAATCAGTCCTCACATATGGGGTGACATCGACGTCGATGAAGCCCCTGCGGAGCATTTCCCCAGCTTTCCATGAAAGCCTTTGGGAATGCAGGCACGCATGCGCGGTTCCCTTCCCACCGAAAGGTACCATCTTACCTCAGTCAAATGACATAGCTAAGAACAGCACACAAAAATGTAAAAATAAACTATGTACAACTGCAACTCCTAGGGGAGGAGGGAGGGTTGTGAGGACTGATTCCTGCTGCTCCTGGAGAACACCTGTTACAGGTGAGTAACTACTCTTTCTCCAGGACCAAGCAGGAAGTCAGTCCTCACATATGGGTGACTCCCTAGCTCTGGGCTACCAGGGAACCCAAGCTGAACAAGAGAACTCCCTCTAGTCCCAGCATCAAAGAAAGGCTTTTCACTGACAGAACCTCCACTGGTAGCCCCACAGAGGGCAGGAGGGCAGAAGTTGCCTAAACCTCAAAGAGATTCCGGAGTACTGCCTGGCCAAAAGCACTGTCCCTACGGGACTCCCTTTCCAGACAGTAATGGGCCGCAAATGTCTGGCTTGAAGACCAAGTAGCAGCCCTGCAGATGTCTGCCAACGGTACAGAGCGGAGATGAGCCACTGAGGCAACCATTGCCCTGACACGATGGGCTGTGACCCGACCCTGCAAAGGAAGGTCAGCTGCCCTGTAAGCCCAGGTGATACAGTCAGCACCCAGATGGACAAGGTACGCTTGGACACAGCTAACCCCAAATTATTAGGGTCAAAAGAGATGAAGAGCTGAGTAGCCCTTCTATGTCACTGCGTACGGTCAAGGTAGAAGGATAAGGCCCTCCTACAGTCCAGGGTATGCAGAACTGCTTCAGCCTGGCTTGCATGAGGCCTATGGAAGAATGTTGGAAGAACCACCTCCTGGTTGAGGTGGAAAGAGGAGACAACATGGCTACTTGGTTGTCCGTTCGAACTAGGACAGACTGATGAGCTAGAGTTTGAGAGAATGTTTTGAGGGCTAACCGAATAGCCCTGAGTTCTAGTAGATTGATCTGCTGTGTGGTCTCCCGAGGAGACCACAGGCCCTGGGTGCACTTGTCTAGACAATGAGCCCCCCAGCCTTGCAGGGAGGCGTCCGTGGTCAACACCACTGTGAAAGCAGGAGTCTGAAAAGGCACCCCTTGCAGCAGATTGGATGGGTGCAGCCACCAGGTGAGGGAGTTCAGAAATTGTCTGGACACCCTTATTCTGTCCCTGAGGCTGCCTGTGGCTTGTGACCACTGAGACCGAAGGCACCACTGTGCAGGCCTCATATGGAGCCGGGCATTGGGGGTCACATGAACTGTCGAAGCCATGTGGCCTAGAAGCCTCAGGCAGAGTCTGGCGGAGACCAGTGACCTGCTGAGAAACTGACTTGCCAAGCTTATCAGCCTTTGGGCTCTGTCTTCGGGCAAGAATGCCATTGCCAGCCGAGAATCCAACCTTGCCCCTATGAACTCCAAGTTTTGGGAGGGGAGCAAAGTGGACTTTGCAAAGTTTATGACAAAGCCTAGGTCTTGAAGGAGTGTGACAGTCCTGAAGGTGGCCTGCCTGGCCTCCTGGTAGGTTTGACCCTGGATGAGCCAGTCGTCCAGATAGGGGAAGACAAATATCCCTTGAGTCCTCAAGTAGGCTGCCACCACAGCTAGGCACTTTGTAAAGACCCTTGGGGCGGAAGTTAGGCCAAAAGGCAGTACCCTGTACTGGTAATGGTTTCCTCCCACCACGAACCTGAGGTACTTTCTGTGGTCTGGATGAATGAGGATGTGAGTGTACGCATCCTTTAGATCTAAGGAGCATAGCCAATCTCCCTGCTGGAGGTATGGCAGAAGTGTTCCAAGAGTAAGCATCTTGAACTTTTCCTTCTCCAAGAACTTGTTGAGGTTTCGGAGATCTAGAATAGGTCGAAGGCCACTGGTTCTTTTGGGTACTAGGAAATACCTGGAGTAGAACCCTCGACCTTGCAAGTGGGGAGGTACAGGTTCCACTGCCCTGTCCACCAACAGACCTTGTAGCTCCTGAAGGAGAAGATCTGTATGCAGGGGAGGCCTTGGAGGCTCCCCTGGAAAGTATGGAGGAGGCAGTTGTTGGAAGTGTAGTGCGCAAAGCCCTTGTGGACTATGCTTAACACCCAACTGTCTCCAGTGATGAGTGGCCACTGGTGGGCAAACAGAGCGAGACGACCTCCTGTGCAGGGTTGGGAGAGCAGGGACGGAGAGGCTATGCCTAAGGAGTCAAAAACCCCCACCCTGCTGAGTGGGAGCAGGGGCCGGAGGCTTGGGGGTCCTCTGCCTACGGGGCCCATTACCCTGCCCCTTGGCTTGCTGACCCTGTTGGGCAGCTTGGGCGGCCTGGTACTGTGGGTACTGTTTGTAGGCAGTGCCCTTCCTCGGGTAAAAGGGCTTTTTACCTGAGCCCTTCTTTTTGTGAGAAGGGGCAGAAGTCTTTCTAGACAGCCCTGTCCTTGTGAGGTGCTCGGTCTCGAGCTGTGCGGCCTTCTCGGCCATGGGCTTGCCAAACAGGTTCTCACCTCGGCAAGGGACATCGACCAACTTGTCCTGAACCCATGGCTCGAGGTCCAATGACTGTAGCCATGCCTGGCGTCGAGCCGCGATGCCGGCTGCCGCAACACGGGCCGAAGCCATCGTAGGCAGCGCGGGACATATATTTTGAGCATTCCCAAATCCCCGAGGACAAGGACTTGAACCTCTGCAAGGGTTCCCCGGGGAGACCAGCAGAGAACATGGCCAGCTCCTTGGCCAGGTCTCGCAGGTACATACCCATGTACAGCTGGTAAGACTGGACACGGCAAGCAAGCATCGAGCCCTGGAAGCACTTTCTACCAAAACCATCGAGGTTTCGGGCCTCGCTGCCGGGGGGCACCGCAGAGTGCATCTTCTGACTTTTCAGGCGATGCATGGCCGATTCCACAACCATGCAATGGTGTGGTAGCTGCGCCTTCTGAAAGCCAGGGCTCTTCCGGAGTCGATAGATCAAATCGACCCACTTGCTTAAAACCGGTGCCGAGGCCGGTGCCTCCCACATTCGGAAGAGGAGCCGCTCCAGCATCGGAGGAACCGGTACAGTAAAGGCCTCCTTCGGAGGAGAGTCATACTGCAGGGCCTCGAGCTCCTCGGCTCGAGGCTCCTCCTCGGGGTCCGCCGGGATAGCCAACGCGGTGGCCATATCCTGGATGAACTCCGAGAACTGAGTATCCTCCGGAGGGGATCTACTCCGGGGTTCAGACTGCGGTGAGTCCGACGGGACGCACCGAGTCTTGAAAGTGTCAGGGGACTCCTCGTCCTCCGTCTCCCATGCGGACTCGTCCGATGAGGAATCGGGGTCCGACCTCGCGGGGCCTGCGAGCACCTGCCCCGACGCCGAAGGCACCGGCATCAACGCCCTCGGTCCCGAACAGGAGGTCGAGGGAGACCACGACCGAGGTCGACCTCGAGCCTTCATGGCTTCGAGTATTGGCACGGTCTCCGGGGTCGACTTCGAGGTCGATGTCCCGGTGGTCAGGGCAGATGCGCCAGACAGGCTGGCCATCAGTGCCCGCTGCTGTTCCATGAAGGCAGACAGTCTGCTCTCCAAGGCTGTCAACCTGAGACCCAGCTCAGGAGACTCAGCAGCTCCCGACTCGGGCCCCGGCAGCAGCTCTCTGGGAGGAGAGTCCACGAGGACTAAAGGGCTTACGTGTCCAGCAGACTCCGGCTCCAGTCGAGGGACTTTGGAAGGCTTCTCCTGTTCCACGGGCCTGGGGCGACGGTCGGGGGTCTGAGACCTAGCTCTCGAGGAGCCAGGGACCTCTTTCGACGACGCCCTCGTGAGCCGCTTCTTCCTCTTCCGTTCCCGGTTGGGGGACCCCCTGTCCGAGGAGCCACGACGGTGCCCGGGATCCGATTCCCGAGATGTCAAGTCCTCAGACGAGGTCCGGGCCCGGCCGGAGGCCGAGTCAGAAAAGAGCCTTTCCTTTTGATGCTGTCGACTACGCAGTGCCTTGGAAGACATCTTCCCACATGGTCCACACGTCTTAGGGTCGTGATCAGGACCGAGGCACCGGAGGCAGCAGTCGTGTGTGTCGGTGAGAGACATCAACTTCTTACACCGATCACACTTTTTAAAACTGCTGGAGGCCATCAGGGAAAAAAAGAGTCCTCACGAGGTCAAAGGACCGGCCTTCCAGGGAAAAAGAAAAAAGGGCGCGAACGCCAGCCACGAAGGGCAAAAATCGAAAAAAGAAGATCAGGCTCGATACCGGTGTACCGAACCTGGCGGGAGGGGAACCGGTGTCGAACCGGGAAGAAAAAATAGCGAAAAATCGCAAGAAACCTAACAATTTTCCAGGATGACTAGGACTCACGTCCGGTGGGCTTCACGGAAAATGAGAGACTGAGGTAAGATGGCACCTTTAGGCGGGAAGGGAACCGCGCATGCATGCCTCCATTCCCAAAGGCTTTCATGGAAAGCTGGGGAAGCAGGGGCTTCATCAACGTCGATGTCACCCCATATGTGAGGACTGACTTCCTGCTTGGTCCTGGAGAACATCTGTTACAGGTAAGCACTTCACCTTCCCCACTGACAAGCAGGACTAAATCAGGCACACAAGTAGGCAACTCCCAAGCTTATGGTTGTTTCTGCATTTGAAAAAAAAACAGTTACTTATCTGTAGCTGGTGTTCTCTGTGGACAGCAAGATAAGTCCTCACATATGGGTGATGTCACCAATGGAGATCCACACATGAACCTCTCTGTTCCTTCTAGAAGCTTTTAGAGCATCCTTCTGTATATATGGGTTTCTGCTGCCCTAGGCAGGCCTGATGCTGCCCTGCCCTGCTCTCTCCAGGGCGGCCCAGACACTACCCTCCCGTCCCCAGCATCCACTGTCTTATCTGGGGGATAGCACCACAACCCCTTCCCAGTTCTTCAAAGCAGTGGCTTTCTGCCAGAGTTTTGGTAGGCCTTGGTGTATGTGTGCTGCACCTGCTCCCTTTAACGAAAAGTTGCATCATAAAGGGGAGGAGCAGCAGGCCATGAGCACATGCAAGCCTGCCGCAGTTTCAAAGCAGTGACAGAAATCTGCCGCTTTAAAAAATGGGGAAGAGGTCACAGCAATGCCATCCACATGGTTCTGCTGCCCTAGTTGGCCGCTCAGTCTGCAGGCTGGCCCTGGGTGCATTCGTATTCATGCCTGCCGCCACTGTGCCTTATCTCCTTGGTCTGGTAACCAGCTTACCCAGAATAAAACTCCAAGGGGAGGTGGGAGGGTTGCTAAATAAATAAATAAATAAAGTCGCCCGAATTAACAGAGGAAAAAAAGAAAAAAGGGAGTGGGGGAGCAAAGTTACCTGCGACAAATTTTATTGAGCCTAAACAAGGCCATGTTTCAGCATATTATGCCTGTCAGGGGCAAAATCGTAATGTCAGTCAATAGGTTAAAGTAAAATAACCTAAAAAGCTATGAGAGTGTCGATTCAGCGGTGCATAGAGTAGGTACAGCTCCCCAGCTCCCTCTTTTTCTTTTGTTCATCTTTGTTGCGGGGGTGTCCTTTCTTTTCTTGTTGTTTTGTTCCTCAAACTAACGGAGGGACAGAGGGAGATCATGAAGGGGACAATTAGCAAAGGGGAAGCTATGCTAGCTATTAAAAGGTTGAAAAGTAGGAAAGCTCAGGTCTAGATGGACTGTTGAGTAAATGTTATAAAAAGTTAGCAACGTTGCTTGCCCTGTAGTTGATAGCAGTGTTTAATGTTGTGAAGGAGGGGGAGTGATCTGCTACCATTTATATTGGAGGCAGGTATTGTGCAGTTCTGCCCAAGCCAGGGAAGGATCCATTAAAAGCGGGGCTGTATCGACTCATCTTTGCTCAATTGATAGTCCAACCTTGGACATCTTCCATTAGATTTATGCAATAATATTTCCTCCTTATACTTTTTAGTACTGTCTCGGCTGCAAAATGTCCTGCTTGATTATGATACATTTCCAGAACTTCTTGTTTATATCTCTCTGGAACTATCAATTGGTTTATAATAGTGTTATCCCGGGAATCCTTTATTTTCCAAAACAAAAGGCCTTTATCTATCCAAAGTCGTTCATGTTGTTTCCACCATTTCTTTTCAGCCAAAGTCCAATCGTTTGTCTCAGGAGCTTGCTGTATCTCCAATGCTGTAATTATATTTCTTAATCCTTCATCTTCTCTTTGCTTGGTTATCAAAACTTTTTTTTCAGACTCAAAATCCAATACTGCATGTTGGTGTTTTAGTTTTCCAAACACTTTTCTCTTTTTACTGATTTTTTCTGTTATTGTTGCTGTTATAGTTGAGCTAGTCAACTTATCAGGCAAATTTACTTCTTGTGCAGCAGAGATCATGGGGCTGCAAGCACGCATATCATGAAAATTATGACATTCATCAGTATGGTTTCTGAGAAAGGAGGAATTACATGCTTATTACTTCCAGCAGTCTTCACATAACCCAATCTATGCACCGATCCATGTTCATCATATTTTTTCTTCTTTTGAATATCTGCTAATATTCTGGAGATACTGGTTTTACCAGAATTGCCAGATAATTCATTCAAGTTCTTAAACAAGCCCTCTAAGTACTGTAACACATTCATTCCAACAATGCCTGGAATATTTTCTTCTGTCTGACCAGGTCTAGTCAGATTATCATTTATTAAAGTAAAACAAAACTGAACCCTATCGGAATCATCAGAAAATCAAGAACCAAAAAAATTCCGATACCATAAAGACTCCCTGTGTTAGAAAAATGTTTTTGTCTGAGAAATTCAGCTCAGTGCTACGTATTCAGACAGAGCACCACTGTGATATCTCCTTTTTATTAATAATTAAAATATTACTTAACTTCAGTAATCAATATCGTCGATATTGCCAAGAAGACTGCAAAAGACTGTCGACGTAGCGCTCGTTTCGAGCTCAATATATTTGTTAGAAACCCTGCTTCAGGTCCGTCCACAAGCAACAGTTGGCAACGATATGTAGGCTGACAATTGGGAATGTGGTTAGCTATTTTAGCCTTCAGCGTCTGACGTCAGAATCACATGTGGAACTAGGCTACCAATGAAATCGCACCCAATGTAAAAAGGAAACACCCACCTTCAGGGAATCCCCAATGGGTGCAAATGCTAAACTATAGTGTGCCAGTCAATTTGTTGGTTTAAACCCCCAGGGGTGACGGAATTTAACTTATAAATCCAACGTTGTTCCTGATTTTGCAATCTTTGTTCACGATCTCCTCCACGAGGATCGTGCGGTATAAAGTCCAATACCCGCCATCGTAAGGAATCAAACAAATGGCCATAGGAAAGGCAGTGGGGCTATCTTTTGTTCCTACACCATGGTATGATGGGTTCAATATACGGGTCGCCCTTTACAAATTTTTTCGGAAACTGCGGGTTATTAAACATATGGAAACTATTCCGGAGGCTACAGATTCTTCAATGATCCGGAACCCTTCCAGATGGCTTCCCCCTGGTTCTCCTGATGCTGCTATTACTACCTATCAAGACCTAGTGTTTCGACACTTGACGGAATTAGAGTCTGATAAAGCTCGGGGATATTCCAACTTAAACCCCGATCAGCTTCAAGCTTTGAAACAGCTACGTGACTCAAACTTGGTAATACGGAGAGCTGATAAAGGGGGCGCTACCGTTGTTCTCTCTCCGGAACAATATCAACAAAGTATTGAGCTCCATTTGGCACATCGACGCAACTATGTCATTTTACCTCGGGACCCAACTGAGGAGATCCGACAGCAGATTCACTCAGTGGTTTCTGTCGCATTTCTTAACAACTGGATCACTCAACATGAGATGGCGTTTTTGGAAAAACAACATCCGAAGATTCCAATCTTTTATCTAGTCCCCAAGGTGCATAAATCCCTTATGGACCCCCCTGGCCATCCGATCGTGTCCTGTAGGGATTCGTTGTTAGAACCCCTTTCAAGATTTTGCGATCTATTCTTGCAACCAGTGGAGGCAGGGGTTCAGTCATTCATTAGGGATACTGGAGATTTCTTACAACAATTAAGTGCCTGCTCTGATGTTATGTCTTATAATTTCCTGGTGTCTCTGGACGTACATGCATTGTACACTAATATCGATCAGAATGAAGCCTTAAATTGTTTACGTGAATACCCTTTGAATCTTCCAGCTCGAATTCCCAAGTCATTTCTGCTTGAGTTACTTCAATTGGTTTTACAAAACAACTTCTTTTTACACATACATGGGATTGCTATGGGGGCCACGGTGGCCCCTTCTATCGCCACCTTATATATGGCAGCCTTTGAAACATCATACGTCTATACTGACCCTGCTTTTGGTTTTGTTCCGTTTTGGAAACGGTTCTTAGACGATGTTTTCTTCATATGGTCAGGTTCTCGTGATGAATTGGATGCCTTTATTAATCGATTAAATGTTCATTTACCTAGGATACAATTTACAGCGCATGTGTCTTCTCAAAGATTGGCTTTTTTGGATATCACTATTGTGTTAACGGCCGAGGGCTTCCAGACAACCCTCTACCGTAAACCAGTGCAACGTAACACCTTACTTCATTATGATAGCTTCCATCCCAGGGCTCTGAAACAAGGGTTACCATTTGGACAGTTTCTGCGGTTGAAACGGAATTGTTCTTCTTTAATTGAATTTAAGAAACATTCAGCAGACCTGTCAGCACGTCTTCTTCAAAGAGGTTACCCTAGTTGGGTTATCAATCGGGCTTATAAAAGAGCACGTTATACATATGTTGAATGGTTAAGCTCCCGACCTCGTGTTCCGGCTTTAGATCAAGAATTAAAAATTACAGGGGTTCTCCCTTATGTCAGGGGCATTCATAAAGTTACCAAGCTTCTTCAACGTTTCTGGCCAATATTGGGCATACATACATGTTTTCGGGAGAAGAACTTACAGATTGCTTATTCTAGAGGTACTAATTTCCGGGATCTTCTTATGAAGACAACAACTCTCCAAGATCGTCCAGAAACCTGCCATATTGATAATGGTCATTTTGCATGTGGTTCTTGCATTCATTGTGCATCGTCCATAGTAGGATCTGATTGGATGGATCTTCATACAGCTCGCATCTACTCTACTAAATGGCACACTGATTGTTTATCCCAATTTGTGGTATATTTGATAATATGCCCTTGTTCATTATACTATGTGGGTCGTACTAAACGTGCCATTCGACTTAGACTTTCGGAGCATGCGTCAAGATTAAGGACAAAATCCTTTTCGGCCCCTATGGTTGACCACTGCCTTTCCTATGGCCATTTGTTTGATTCCTTACGATGGCGGGTATTGGACTTTATACCGCACGATCCTCGTGGAGGAGATCGTGAACAAAGATTGCAAAATCAGGAACAACGTTGGATTTATAAGTTAAATTCCGTCACCCCTGGGGGTTTAAACCAACAAATTGACTGGCACACTATAGTTTAGCATTTGCACCCATTGAGGGATTCCCTGAAGGTGGGTGTTCCCTTTTTACATTGGGTGCGATTTCATTGGTAGCCTAGTTCCACATGTGATTCTGACGTCAGACGCTGAAGGCTAAAATAGCTAACCACATTCCCAATTGTCAGCCTACATATCGTTGCCAACTGTTGCTTGTGGACGGACCTGAAGCAGGGTTTCTAACAAATATATTGAGCCTGAAACGAGCGCTACGTCGACAGTCTTTTGCAGTCTTCTTGGCAATATCGACGATATTGATTACTGAAGTTAAGTAATATTTTAATTATTAATAAAAAGGAGATATCACAGTGGTGCTCTGTCTGAATACGTAGCACTGAGCTGAATTTCTCCGACAAAAACATTTTTCTAACACAGGGAGTCTTTATGGTATCGGAATTTTTTTGGTTCTAGATTATCATTTATGACAAATACGCACCTGTTTGGGATAATTTGTCATAGGCATTGCACATCTACCACTATACAACCCAACACCGGTAAGTCCGTTCCATTGGCATCAGTGTTTGATCCAGCTGGCGTCTTTTAAAAATTCGTGATGATCAAAATTTTTATAACAGAAACTTGCCATTATAGTAGAAACATCAGATCCTGTGTCAACAATACATTTGATTGTAATACCCCCAATTAACAGAGTCAGAACTGGACATTTTCCAATTGCTTTTTGTCTCAGATTGTCCCATACTTCTTCCGAAACCTCTTCTGTGCTTACGTTCCGACTTGTGACCTCATTTCTTTTTCTTTTCCTCCCATATTACTCGACTTAACACAGGTGCCACTTTCTGAATTTGGACCAGGTTTTGGACTAGTGTCCACTTGATACTGATTTTTGGACCCATTAGTTTCAATCACTTTCCTTTCACTTCTGCAATAATGGACAATATGACCAGGTTCGTTACAATTATAACAGATTATAACAGATTAATGCCCCTTGATAGTTCCTGAAAGGTGCTTGCTTTGGACGGTAAGGAACAAAATCTCCTCTACCAGTTCCTAAGGTTCTTTATATATCTTCCTTTCTTTCCCTTCTTTGAAATTTTTCTTCTAATTCATTTTGTTTTTTTCTCTGTTTTAGAAAGAATTTTAAAAATTTCAGACATGCCCGGGATGGATTCTGCTTCACTTGCTGAATTTCTAATTGGCACTTCACTCCTGTTTCTTTATAATATTCTCACTGGAGGAGCATCATCAACTTTATAAGGCATTTGTTTTTCCTCAGTACATCTAATAGCTTACATAATGTCCTGAAAGTTCCATCTTGGATTTTCTTCCAAGCGTCTTCTCATCTCTCTTTTAAGAGTGCCATTCTTTAAGACAAGAACAAATTGTTCTTTCAATATTTCTTCCACATCTCCTATTCTGGACCAATCTCTATTTAATACCACTGATATCTTTTATTTATCTGTAGGCATACGTTCGGATTGCTTCACATTCCCACTGCCTCCTATCATAGAATTCTTTAATTCTAATCCCTATAGAGACCTTATCTCCATAAACTTGAATTAATAGATCAAATATAACTTCTATAGTTTGGGTTCCGGGAGCTTGGTATTATGTTTATGTTTATTTCATTTGATATACCGCCCTTCTGTAATGAACAAGGCGGTTTACAATTTATAAAAAAAAAAAAATCTAGTAGAGGCATAAGGCCAGTAGAAAGGGAAAGGAACTACAATCATTGACAGGACAGTAAGAGAGAAAGGAGAGAGTAAACAAAACATAGGGGAAGTAATTACACAAAAGGGGAGGGAAGGTCAAAGGCCAGGGAAAAAAGGTGGGTCTTTAGGTTTCGCTTGAAGGTGGCGTGATGGGGGTCTAAGCGGAGGGAGGAGGGGAGGGAGTTCCAAAGGACAGGGCCGGCGAAGAAGAAGGCAGAGGAACGGGTGTGGAGTGTAGATGAGCAAGAGAGGGAGAAGGGAGGTTCAGGCGGTTGAGGTGAAATGAGCGGGGAGTGTATCTGGGGGTGTGGAAAGTGATAAGATCAGCTAGGTATTGTGGGGTACTAGTATGGAGAGCCTTGTGAACAAGAGAGAGCAATTTAACTGTTTCCTTGGTTTGAACCTTCAAATGATCCTTTAAAGTCTCCACTTAATTTTCATCAGGAATTTTTAATAACTTCAATGCAGGCTTAACTTTTCTATCCATTCCTCCACCGGAAGATCATCAGTACAACTGGGAAATCCAAAGAAATCAGAAATGGATTTTTCTCTCGGGATTACCACCATATTAATTACTGGAATTGGAGGTTGGGATGAACTTCTTGAAACATTCTCTTCTGTCTTAATTCATTTATCTGACATTGTTCTTCTTCCATTTTTCATAAAAGCTTCACACACCCAAAGCTTCACACACCCACCAAACATAAAGATACAAAGCACCACGATACCGATAAGATCGGAGGTGAGATACCTTGTGGTTACTCTGGACAGTAAACTCAACCTCAAACCACACATAGACAAAACAATCCAAAAAGCATATTACAGGATGCGAATCATCAGGAGACTGAAACCACTCCTCGCTCCAGAACACTTCCGTACAGTCTGTCAAGCACTGATTTAATTTAATTTTTAATTTAATTAGCAGGTCTTTATATACCGCAACTTCCATAGATCAGTTGCGGTTTACAATGAACAACAATGAACAAGCAAGGCTGTTTTACAAGGAACGGCAGTAAACATCAATGCTGTTTTTACATATAACAGTGTAAACAGTAATGGGCTCAAATCTAACAGTAACAGATTGGTAGAATTGAGAACTATATACAGTGAACATGTTTGGAACTATAATACAATTTTAATTAGAAATCTCTGGATATCTTACAAGGTTTTAGTACATATTCCAGTTCGAGGGTCACTTATTGCTGGTGTGGCTATCCCTTTTCTTGTTGTATTTGAGAGTTTGATACGGATGCATAATGTGTTGAGAATAAGTATGTTTTGAGTTTTTTCCTAAACTCCGTGATTTGGGGTGATGATCTTAATTCCGCTGGGATGTTGTTCCACAGTATGGGGGCAGCATGGGAGAAAGCTTTCTTGTTCGTTGATTTTTTGGCTCTTATAAATTCTTTTGGTGTTATTAACTTATTTAATTGGTCTCGTCTTTGTAGGTTATGACTGGGTTCCTTGATGATTAGGTTATTTAATGTACAGGGTGCTGTGTTATTTAGGGCCTTGTATGTGGTTAACAGAGTTTTATACTGTATGCGGCATTGGATTGGGAGCCAGTGTAGGGACTCTAAGATAGGTGTAATATGTTGGAAGGGAACTGTTTTTATGATTGTCTTGGCTGCTGCATTTTGTGCTAGTTGTAGTCTTTTTAAGTTTTGATTTGTTACGCCTAGTAAGGTTAAGTTTGCAAAGTCAAAGTGGGGTGTTATGATAGCTTGTATTATGCGTTGGAAATCCTGTAGGTGCAGTAGGGGGCGGAGTTGCTTTAATATTTTAAGTTTGTAATAAACTTTCTTTGTTATATTTCTTATCTGTGGGTCCATACTGAGGTGTTTGTCTAGTATTACTCCTAGGTACCGTAATTCAGTTTTTATTGTGATATCATTGTTTTGCAGTGAGATCTGTGGTGGTGGGGTGAATGATGTGTTTTTGGTTACTATTAGGGCTTCCGTTTTTGCATGGTTAATGTATAAGTTATTTTCATTTAGCCAATTGTTTATTTCGCTGAGGCATGTATTGATAAGTAATGTAGGGATGTTTGGTATTGTGAAAGGTACATATAACATTATGTCGTCTGCGTAAATGTGATATAATACTTTGTGTTTTTTGAATATTTGGCAAATGTGTTTTATGTATATATTAAATAGAAGCGCTGACAGGGCAGAGCCTTGGGGGAGGCCTAGTTCCTGATTGTATGTTTTTGATGTAAGGTTACCGATGCGGACTGTTTGGGTTCGGTTGCTTAAGTATGAGGAAAACCATTTTAGAACAGTGGATGTTATTCCTACTTGTCGCAATTTGCTTATCATCGTTGTATGGTGAACACTATCAAAAGCTGCCGATATGTCAATGAAAATGAGTAGGAATGCCTGTTTTGAATTATCAATGCCTCTTACGAGCGTATCAATTAGAACTGTTAGCAGTGTCTCCACCCCATGTCGGGGGCGGAATCCATACTGCTGATTGTCAAGGGGGGCTGAGCTGTCGATGTATTCTTGTGTCTGGATTTGAACTGCTTTTTCGATCAGTTTAGCCAAAAATGGGATACTTGATATGGGTCTGTAGGACTTAGGTGATAATTTGTCAAGAGCGGAGTTTTTTAAGATAGGGCGGATTTGGGCATGCTTTAGTGATGGGGGTAAGTACCCATTTTTTAGTGAGAGATTTATTATGGGGAGTATGAATTGGGATAGTATAGATATTGAGTTTTTTATCCAATTTACTGGGCATGGGTCAAGTAGTGAGGTTGTTGTGTTAAGATTTGTTATAATGTTCTTAAGTGATACAGTATTTAGAGGTTGGAAGTCCGTCCATTCCTCATTATGTTGTATTTGAGTCGGTTGTTTAGGACTTGGTAACTGGGGGTGGGACGTAATTTTGTCTATGTAATAGTTTGCCATTTCCTGTGGTGAGATTTCTATGGTATCATTGCTGGAGAGGTGGTTGTTGTTTGTTAGCTTTTGGGCTATTGAGAATAGTTCTCTAGGTTTGTTTATCGCATTGTTTATTATAGAGGTATGGTAGTTTTTCTTAGCATTGTTAGTTGCGTGTTTATATGAATTAAGGAGAGTGATGTATGAGTCCTTATTAATGGTGTTTTTATTTTTCCTCCATTTGCATTCAGCTTTCCTTAGATTTCTTTTTAGTAGGTGTAATGTGTTATTATACCAAGGAGCTTGGGTAGCTTTAGTACGGGTGTTCTTCTTGGTCACCTGTTTGTTGGCAGCTGCATTGTGAATGATTTCGTGCCAGCTTGTGACTGCTGTGTCAAGGTCCTGGAGTGTGTTCGATAGTTTGGGGATTATTAGGTCTAGAAATTCTTGTTCATTATATTTTTTAAATCTGTGGGTTAGTGTGGATGTTTGTGTTCGTCTTACTGTCGTGTTGTTAATTGCGATATTGAAGTTGATGAGGTGATGGTCAGACCACGGGGTTGGGGTGCATTTGAGGGAGTTAGAGTTATAGGTTTTGTAGAGTACATCTGGCAGCAGGACCAGGTCGAGTGTATTACCCTTACTGTGTGTGCTGTTGGTTATTATTTGGTGAAAATCCATGTCTGTATTGGCATCTAGAAAGAGGGAGGCATTTGATGCTGCTAGGGAGGGGAGGTTAAAATCCCCGAGCATTATTGTTGGATTCTGGTCAGTGGAGGAGCTTAGGTAATTGATTAGAGGGTCAAGGCCTTCTGCTGATTGGTCTGGGGGTCTATAAATAAGACAGATATTTATTGAGCCAGTTTTAATAATAAGTGTATCGATGTTTGTGGGTAGTTTGGATTGTAATTGTTTGGCTTTGAGTTCTTTTTTTGACATTATTAGCACACCACCACCTTTTTTGTGGGTTCTATGTGTGTAAAAGGTGTCGTAGTTATTGTTGCTTAGTTGGTTTATGTAGACGTTATCTGATTCTGTTAACCATGTCTCTGTTACACATAAAACGTCTGGGGTATTGCTTTCTAATATATCTGTGAAAATGGGCAGCTTATTTTTCATTGATCTGGCGTTTATTAGGGTTATTGATAAGTAGTCAGTACTTATACATGGGTTAAGGTTTTTAGTCTGAGTGTGAGCTGTGTATTTTACATGGATTAATCTACTGTGGTTCACCTTGGGATGGTGTTCTTGGTAAGGTTGCCATTCTGAGGGGTTGTATCTTCTTGGGCTGTGTATGATTGGTATATTTTTAATGTTATAGTTATTTAGGCTGTTGGCAATGATAGTTAGTATAGATATAGTGAAGCAAATTATTGACAATCTGGTTTTGGAGAAGCTGATTAAAGGCATTTTGTCTAGAGTGGCGAGGGCTAGTGTATTGTCAATTGTAAGTATAGAGTGATGTAATGTAGTAAGAGATATTATTTGTAGCAAAAAGGGTTTTACTGATAGTAATAACTCAGTTTAGACGGACTAGCCTTAGTAATAGTATGTGTGATTGAGATTGATTACTGATAACCCCAATACTGGACTTCTGCAATCCGATATACCTCGGACTACCAAAACAAGCTCTCAAACCACTACAGCTGGCACAAAACACTGCAGCTCGAATCATATCCGGAGCCGCAAGGCAGGAGCACATCACACCTACACTAAAGGACTTACACTGGCTCCCAATCATTGCTCGCATCAGATACAAGACTATCATAAACCTATTTAAGATAAAAGAACACACATCAGCCAACAGCCTCCACCTGCTCATACAACCGGAAACCAGCGCACGTCCCAGAAGAAGTCAAACACGCAACCGAGTCAGCACCCCAAATGAGTACAAGCACACACGCAAGGACACAACAGACAGAGCTCTCTCCATGGCTGCTCCAACAATATGGAACAATCTACCGGACGATCTAAGGGCAACTCCTGACCTCAAAGACTTCAGAAAACAACTGAAAACCATGCTGTTCATAGAGCACTATGGTCACATCACATAACCTAAGAGAATGGATAACAGCACTCCAATCCTCCCAAACAACTGAATATATATAAAATATGATTCTAGCACCACTGTAAATAGCCCACCCTGTATATAGCTCAAACAAATCAAGCACCCAACACATCCCTCACACAACTAAGTTTTATCCTCACTGCATGTACAACACACACACTTTACCTGATTGCTTGCTGTGATACCACCTTGATTATTAAGATAAGGCGGTTTAGAAATACTGTTAAATAAATAAATAATACTTCCACAGTTTCCTCAATTGGTAGAAATTGGTGCTGGTTCACAAGCAGGGATCTCTCAGCTTAATGAAGCATCAAATAATCACACCACACATAATATATCTCTTTATTTATCACTTATTTTCCCTATAAAACCCCAAAATGTGAAATTTTAAAAATTCTGAAATTTTGAAAAACTTTTTAAAATTTTTAAGATTTCAATTTTTTTTCAAAATTCTCGAAACTTTCAAAGAAAAATCATTTAAATCCTGCAGACTATGCAAAATTCCTGTAGCTTCCAACCACCACTCCGGGTGGGTTTGAGTCGCAGTTTATGGGTTGGATACAAGCATTATATTCCTCTCCCCAAAGCACAGGTAAAAGTTAATGAGGGATATTCTAGAAGTTTCTTATTGCATAGAAGGACTAGTCAGGGCTGTCCTCTATCGCCTTTATTGTTTGAACTGGCTGTGGAGCCCTTTCTGGTCCAAATTAGAACTACATTACTGTAGGAAGGGAAGAAATGGAAAGGGTATTGAAAAATGTTCCATTTAGGCAAGCTAAGGAGAAATTGTTGTATCTAGGAGTAAAGGTAACAAGTGATTTAGATCAGATGTATAGGGCTAACTTTCCTCCTCTATTTAAGAAACTGTCAGAAGACCTGGAGCACTGGCAGAAGCTGCAGCTGTCATTTCTTGGGAGGATAGCCTGAGTAAAAATGATGGTGTTGCTGCAATTTTTTATTTGTGTCAGACTTTGCCTTTGAAAATTCCAAACTGGGAACTGAAAAACTGGAAAGGAAAAAGCGTGGAGATTTATATGGAGCGGGAAAGTTCTTAGAGTGGGGCGCAGAACCTTACGTAGGACCTGGTAGGGAGGGAGACTAGCTGTTAAAGATTTTTGTAGACATTACAAGGATGTGCAGTTGAGAGTGGTTTTTGAATGGAAGAAGATGGTTCCTAAGCACTGGGTCCAGATTGAACAAACCAGACTAAGTGGTTATCTCCTGGAGGGTCTGTTTTTATGGGGTGATACAAGACTAGATGTTTTTGCACCACACATACTGTTACTGGGTACCTTTTCCGGTGGAATCAAATGTGTACATTTGTATCACTTAGGAATCATCAGTACAAAAAGGTACAAAAACTGAGTAGAGGATATAAAAGTCAAGCCCATGGAAGGGTGAGAGAGTGCATGGGGAAGTGATATATTTCTGGTGCTTTTCCAATAAACACTAATTTAACTTTTTTTTTTAATCGGAGTGTTTCATCAAGCTTAGAAAGCAGAGGGTAGGGCTAAATGGCCAATTTTCCCAGTGGAAAAAGGTGAATAGAGGAATACCCCAGGGATCTGTGCTGGGTCCACTGCTTTTTAACATATTTGTAAATGACCTGGAAATGGGAATAACGAGTGAAGTAGTCAAATTTGCAGATGACACAAAATTATTCAAAGTTGCTAAAACCCATGAGGACTGTGAAAAATTGTAAGAGGAACTTGATAAATTGGAAGTCTGGGCATCCAAAGGGCAGATGAAATTTAATGTGGACAAGTGCAAAGTTATGCACCTAGGAAAGAACCACCCAAACTATGGTTACATGATGCAAGGATCCACATTAGGAACCACCACTCAGGAAAAATATTTAGGTGTCATTGTGGATAACATGTTAAAACCCTCCGCTCAATGTGCTGTGGCGGCCAAGAAATCAAATAGAATTCTAGGAATCATAAGGAAAGGAATGGAGAATAAAACAAAGGATATTATAATGCCTCTGTATCATTTCATGGTGCGACTGCACCTTGAATATTGTGTGCAATTCTGGTTGCCGTATCTTAAAAAGGATATAGCGCTATTAGAAAAAGTACAGAGAGAAGCCATTGAAATGGTAAAGGGGGTGGAAGGATACCCCTATGAAGAGAGGCTAAAAAGGTTAGGGCTCTTCAACTTGAAAAAGAGAAGGCTGAGGGAAGATATGATAGAGGTAGTGGAACAGGTAACGTAGATCGTTTATACCATCAAAATATAAAAAGACTAGGGGACATGCAGTGAAGCTATCATGTAACCTACTTAAAACTAATAAGAGAAAATATTTTTTCACTCTACGTGTAATCAAACTCTGGAATTTTTTTTACCGGAGGATGTAGTAAAAGCTGTTAGTTTAGCCGGGTTTAAAAAAAGTTTGGACAAGTTCCTGGAGGAAAGGTCCATGAACCTTTATTACAGGGAACCCGGGAAATCCACTGCTTCCCCCAATACAAGCATTGTGGAACCTGTGTCTTTTGGAGAAACTGCTAGGTACTTGTGACCTAGATTGGCCACTGTTGGAAACAGGATACTGGGCTTGATGGCTCTTGGTCTGACCCAGGATGGCATATCTTATGTTCTTATTATCTAAAACCTAAAATTAGAAGCTCTACTTATATATACACACCCACACCCACACACATATTATCAGGGCTTTTTTGAGGGGGCACTTAGTACTGACATCTTTTCTGTTGTCTACTAAAATTGATCCATGGTACTCATGTATGAATGAAAGAGCCCTTCTTATGAGTACAGGCACTTCTTTTGCTAGGAAAAAACACTGCACATAATTAAGATTTCTCTCTGAGTAAATACTTGAATCCCTACACATTAAGGCAAATGTCTATTTTTGGAACTTTAGAGCTAGGTTAACTAACTTGCATTAATGCTTTAAAATACATTAATTTGTACTTAACATGCATTATTGCGATTAACATGTTATTAGTAGATAGGCCACAATGACAATAAAGGGACCTGTGTTAAATAATGCACATTAACATATTAATGTGCATTAGTAAATCTAGCTCTTAGGTTAATAACTAAAACCTTTGATTCATATATCTAACACTATGGTTGCACATGTGAAACAGACTGGCTATTAGATGCCTTACCTCTATTTCTGCAGAATCTACACGATTCTCTATAAACTCAATACATTGTCTTTTGGCTGGGGGTTCTTCACTTATTACAGTTTCTTCAGCAATATCTGTTGCTGGTACTGTTAATACTGCAATGAAATAGAAATCTAATTTTTATGGATAAATATTGCTGCTAAAGCAGTATGCATGACAAACAAGCATACCTGATAACATAAAAGAAAAGGTTAATTAATATGACAACTGCAAAATATTTCATAAAATACATTTTTTGTAATCTAAGCTGAATTATCATAATATGATAACAAAAATTTTACATGGTTTGTTTTTCTGTACAGATTTCTAGATATTACAGTAAACAATTATATCACCTATTATGCAATAATGAGGCTTGGGTTTGATGGCAGGGATATTTACGTGATAGTTTTTCTTATTTTAATTATTTAAAACGCTTATATCGCATTTCCAAATGAAGGCCTGTCTACAATTGTTTCAATGAAATAGAAATACAAAACAAAAAGAAACAATACATAAATATAAGATACACAATCATAAAAAAGATCTGTAGCACTAACAGACCCAAAGAACAGCAGGAACCATGCACTGAATAAAAGTTATCCACTCCACCCATTAGAGACCCTACTAACCCAGTCTTCATCTGTTTATGGTTATGTTTATTAAAACCTTAAATAGCACCTTTCTTTTCATAGGCAAAGCAGCTTACAAATATATATGTTAAAAAATTAAAATTGGAAAAATCTCCATATAATTAGATATGATAGGAAAGAGAAAATAAAAGGTATCTACAAGGGATTAAACAAGTGTAGGGAGTTAGGGAGGAGGCTGCCTGAAGCACTGCACAGCCTAGGCCTCAAAAACCTGTTGGAATGTGTTTTGAGTTGAAAATTAAAAGAGCAATATGATGATTCTACATGAATATGGAGAGGTAGGGTATCCAGAGGATGGGAACACAGAAAAAAGTGCCGAGTAGATTTAAGTTTTGCTTTGGAAGGGGGAGGAATGTAGTCTATTATCATGAAGCAATAGTAGAATCCAAGGAGGCATGTGAAAGTTGAGAAAAGAAGAAAGGTAAGAAGGAATATCAGTACAGTATTAAGTACTTTATGTGCAAGAGTCAGGAGTTTAAATTGAGTGCAAAAGGCAACAGGTAACCAGTGGTGATGTCTTAGAAGAGGCATGACATGCTCTGATTTCTTGGGGAATGACAGCATTCAGATGGCAATATTTTGCATAGGTTGTAGCTGTTTGATTTTTGATTGAGAAGAACCGGCATAAACAGTATTACAGATAAGAGTGTTGAGGCCACTTGGCAATAGTGATCATAGCATGATCACGTTTGATTTAATAAATGGAAGAGGGAGGGTAAGGAAATCCACCATACTACCTTTTAACTTTCAAAAGGGACACTATGATAAAATGAGAAAAAAAGTTAAGAAAAAAATATAAGGAGCAGTTTCAAAGGTTAAAGATTTACATCAAGCTTGGGTGTTGTTTAAAAATACTATCTTGGAAGCCCAGACCAGCTGTATTCCACGCATTAAGAAAAGTGGAAGGAAGTCCAAAAAACTGCCAGCATGGTTTAAAGGTGAGGTCAGAGAGGCTGTTGTTGCCAAAAAGTATCTTTAAGGAAATGGAAAAAGGAGCCAAATGACGAGAACTGGAAACAACACAAGCACTGGCAAGTTAGATGCAAGGCATTGATAAGGCAGGCAAAGAGAATTTGAGAAGAAGCTTGCTGTGGAAGCAAAAACGCATAATAAAGACTTTTTCAAGTACATTCGTAGCAAAAAATCTGTGAGTCAGTTGGATCATTAGATGATAGATGGGTAAAAGGGGCAAGGCCATAACGGAGAGACTGAATGAATTCTTTGCTTCAGTCTTTACTGAGGAAGATGTAGGAATGTTACCCATGACTGAAATAGTATTTAAAGGAATAGCTGCGGAAGAATTGAAAGAAATATTGATACACCGGGAAGATGTATTACAACTATTTGATAAACTGAAGAGTAACAAATCACCTGGACCGGATGGTATATATCCAAGGGTGTTGAAAGAACTGAAATATGAGATTGCAGACCTACTATTAGTAATCTGTGACCTATCATTAAAATCATCTGTAATACATGAAGATTGGAGGATGGCCAGTGTAACACCAATTTTTAAAAAAGGGTCCAGGGGTGATCCGGGAAACTACTGATGCCAGTACCGGGAAAAATGGTAGAAACCATCATAAAGAACAAAATTACTGAACATGTAGATAGTCATGGCTTAATGGGAGACAGCCAACATGGCTTTAGTCAAAGAAGGTCTTGTCTTACTAATCTGTTATGTTTTTTTGAAGGTGTGAGTAAACAGGGAGACAAAGGTGAGTCGGTTGATATAGTATATCTGGACTTTCAGAAAGCCTTTGACAAGGTCCCTCATGAGAAATGTTTGGCAAAATTAAAAAGTCATGGGATAGGAGACAGTGTACTATTGTGGATCAGGAACTGGTTAAAAGATAGAAAGCAGAGGGTAGGGCTAAATAGCCAAATTTCCCAATGGAGAAAGGTGAATAATGGAGTACCCCAGGGATCTGTGCTGGGTCTGCTGCTTTTTAACATATTCATAAATGACTTGGAAATGGGAATAATGAGTGAGGTTATCAAATTTGCAGATGACACAAAACTAAAGTTGTTAAAACCCAAGAGGATTGTGGAAAATTGCAAGAGGATCTTGATAAATTGGAAGACGGGGCATCCAAATGGCAGATGAAATTTAATGTGGACAAGTGCAAAGTTATGCACCTAGGCAAGAACAACCCAAACTACAGTATGGTTACACGATGCAACATACACATTAGGAACCACCACTCAAGAAAAAGATTTAGGCATCATCGTGGATGACATCTTAAAACCCTTTGCCCAGTGTGCAGCGGCAGCCAAGAGGGCAAATAGAATGCTAAGTATCATAAGGAAAGGAATGGAGAATTAAACAAAGGATATTATCATGCCTCTGTATTGTTCCATGGTGCGACTGCACCTTGAATATTGTGTATAAGTCTGGTCGCCGTATCTTAAAAATGATATAGCGTTATTAGAAAAGATACAGAGAAGAACCACCAAAATGGTAAAGGGGATGGAAGGATACCCCTATGAAGAGAGGCTAAAAAGGTTAGGGCTCTTTAACCTGGAAAAGAGATGACTGAGGGGAGATATGATAGAGGTCTATAAATTAATGAATGGAGTGGAACGGGTAAATGTAGATTGATTGTTTACACCATCAAAATATAGAAAGACTGAGGGGAGAACCCCCTGGTAGGCCATACGTTGCGTATGTGGCAGCAACAGAGGAAGCGGATGGTAGGGGATAAGAGATGTGCACGAACAATGTCGCTGCTGGCTTGCTGTGAGGAGGGAATGGGACCGGATGTGGGAGTGTTGCAAAGATGGGCGCAGCAGGGGTTAAGCCATGTGTCTCAGATTGGTGGGAAGGGATAAGGGAGTTTGCAGGCATTAGGGATTTATACAAATTGCGGGAAAGTGATCGATTTGCATATTTGCAGGTTGGCTCGTATGTCAGGCAGAGGAAGCGCTGGCAGGACATTGTTAAGGAGCCGAGATGGTTTGAGGGCAGCTGCCTAGGTTCGATGGGGCAGAAGGGGGTTATTTTGAGAATCTACAATGGCCTGACTACGAGCGGGAAAGAGAAATTCAGTTATATGCTGGCTTGGGAGATGGAGCTGGGGGTGATTTGGGAAATGGAAGAGTGGGAGTGGATAGCCTTAGGAGGTGCGAAATCTTCAATAGCTACTTCCCTTAGAGAGAATGGGTGGAAAGTGATGACTACATGGTATTTGATGCCGGAACGCTTGTTTAAAGCAGGGGTTTGTCAGTCGGATGAATGTTGGAGGCTGTGTGGTGAGAAAGGCACCTGGTTACATATGTGGTGGACTTGTCCGGGGGTAAATAGATATTGGGAGAAAATCGGGGAGTGCATTAGGAGCATTACAGGGCATAGGTTGGAATTGACGCTAGAGATCTGTTTGCTGCTTAGGAGGGGGGAAGGGGGACGACGACTCCTGGAGCATAGTGTGGCAATGTATTTTGGCGGCAAGATGTGAAATTGCACAGCACTGGAAGAATTGTTGGTTGCCACCTATAGGCAGATATGCCAGGCGATTGTCGGAGCTGTATCAAATGCATGTGATCACAGGGATAAAAAAGGGTCTCGGGGTGAAAGTGGAGAGCCAGTGGAGGGGGGTCTGGGAATGGCTATGTAGGGGTGAGTGGAAGGAGGGGGCAGGGGAGAGCGGGGGGAGTTGGGGAGGGGAGGCGAGAGTAGGGTAAGGAAGCGCTCTGATGATTAACAGTGAGTGGGATGGGGGGGGAGGGAGGGAACAGGGAGTGGTAGGGATAGGTACCAAGTTTAGGGATTAGAGGATTGGATAAAGAATGTGAGTGAGAGGTGGATATAGTGCATGGTATATGAGGTAGCTTGGTGGTGTACGAATGTGGGAGTAGGAGGTGTGGAATAATACACTCGATATTAAGCAAAAGAGGCACTAAACAGGCTGGTCGGTGGGTGTAGAGATTTATTTGTTATTGGGATAGGCCAATCAATAGTCACACAATAGGGCAGTGTGAAATTGGTTACTGAGATGCATTATAGTAAGTGGGGTTTAGTAGGGCCCGGAGAGAAGGATGTAGAATTGTATATGTCTCTAAGTTTTATTGGTGGACGGTTTATACGCGATACATGCAGTGAGAGGGTAGCTCTACATGGGAATGAGAATTTTTAGCCTGTATAAAGATAGTGAAGCCTGTGAATTTTAAGTTTGGTTTGGGATTTAAAGTTATGTGCTGTTTATTGTGAACGGTGACGTATTATATGAGGTGTGATAATAAAAACTTTAAATTTGAAAAAAAAAATATAGAAAGACTAGGGGACATGCGATGATGCTACAGGATAACCTATTTAAGATTAAAAAGAGAAAATATTTTTTCACTCAACGTGTAATCAAACTCTGGAATTTTTTTTACCGGAGGATGTAGTAAAAGCTGTTAGTGTAGCCGGGTTTAAAAAAAGGTTTGGACAAGTTCCTGGAGGAAAGGTCCTTAAACCATTATTAAAGTGGACCCAGGATATCCACTGCTTGCCCCAGTACAAGCATTGTGGAACCTGTGTCTTTTGGGGAAACTGCTATGTACTTGTGACCTAGATTGGACACTGTTGGAAACAGGATACTGGACTTGATGGACCTTGGTCTGACCCAGTATGGCATTTATTTATTTATTTATTTATTTATTTAGACAGTTTTGTATACCGCCTTATCCTTCAATCAAAGCGGTCTCAACACAATTGGGGGATACATTTAACATGCAGGGATATGAGACACATACACTAATACTTACAGGGAACATGGGCAATGGAGGGTTAAGTGGCTTGCCCAAGACCACAAGGAGCATCTGTGGGACTAGAAACCCCAGTCCTTCCGGCCCAAGGTTGCTGTCCTCTAGTGGGATTTGAACCCCCGACCTTCCGGCCTGAAGTACCTTGCCCCAACCACTAGGCTACTCCTCCCTCCTTATATCTTATGTTCTTACAGTAGTCCAATCTAGATATTACATAGCTAAGAAGGTGGGAAGTAAGAGAAGAAGAATCAAGAAAGGAACAGATTGACAGACAGTGTCCCAGAGCAAAGAATAATCTTTTCACTACAGAGTTGATTTGGGGAAAAAAAGAAAAATCTGTATTGAGAATTATTCCCAAGTATTTAAAAATGGAACTAAAGATTGTTGGGAAAAGCCACCTGTTAATCAAATGGCAGATGTTTATTAGAGTTATTATTTGAGACTACTGGACTGGAGCCATGCAGAAACAGTAACTAGAGTATGATTAATAGTGGATAGACCAGGAGTAAGTGAATCAACATGAGATAATAACAAAATATCATCTGGATAATAGTATGCATTGATATTATGATTCTGAACCAAATGTAGCAAGCAGACTAAGGTAGATGTTGAAGAATAGAAGGGACAGAACTGATCCTTATGAACACCACAAGAAAGAGACTGATGTGCCCAATGATGACCCGATATGACCGACCAGTAAGAAATGAAGAAAACCAATTAAAGACCTGATCTGTAATAACAATATTAGAAAGTCGGGAGAGCAAAATGGAGTGGTTCACCCTAAATCCCAAACTGAACCTTTAACCCAGATAAGGCATTAATTGACTGTCAATTCCTTGCTAAATAAGATTATTTCTATTATGAAGTAATGTTTGTATGTTTGAGATTCCACACACACTCATGTATTTTCACGAAATAGGCAATTTATCTAAAAAAAAAACAGGTCTAGGGATTAATGCCGTATGTTTCAGTCAATTAACATGTTTAGAATCCACGTGAACATTGTACTTAGCTTATTATCAATCGAGATTCTCCACTGGCTAAGGCAGGTGTAGAGTAATTTTGTATTCTCCAGTGCTGGCAAAACTCAGTTCAGCACGTGCAATTTGGACCTATTTTATAAGCTAAAGCATGCCCACACTTTACATTATGAAATGGGAGTATATGAATGTGCTGGAACCTAGGTGTGGCCACTTACACCTGCTCAAGAGCATGTGTAACTTGCTTTGCCTAGATCAATGATCAGACATGCGTAATTCATAGTATTTTATCATCTGCACGAATCAGCAAAAGCCATGCCTATGCTCCACCTAAGCATCATCCCCAGTCACAGTCCACCACAAGATATAGAAAATAGGCACTTACGTGCACGCTTACAGAAAGGTGCCCAGGAGAAATGTGCGGATAAGTGCCCAATCGCACATGTAAGCCCTTGAAAACAGCGACTAATGCACGAAACTTTCAGTGCCACCCATACAAAATCAGCTTTGTAATTCCAATGACCTGTTTGGAGGACCTGAAAGGCCATGGGGAAATATCACAAGCCTTTAACTTATATACAGCATTATCTGGCAGTAAATGACTGGTCTGCATAAGAACATAAAAAATGAGATACTTGGTCAGCTCCAAGTCCATCAAGCCCAGAATCCTGTTTCTGATAGTGGCCAGTATCTGGCAGGATCCCAAAAGGTAGATAAAGAGTAGTTACTCACCTGTAACAGGTGTTCTCCAGGAGCAGCAGGAATCAGTCCTCACATATGGGTGTCATCGGCGCCGATGAAGCCCCAGTGGAGCATTTCCCCAGCTTTCCATGAAAGCCTTTGGGAATGCTGGCACGCATGCGCGGTTCCCTTCCCGCCTAAAGGTGCCATCTTACCTCAGTCAAATGACATAGCTAAGAACAGCACACAAAAATGTAAAACAAACTATGTACAACTGCAACTCCAAGGGGAGGAGGAAGGGTTGTGAGGACTGATTCCTGCTGCTCCTGGAGAACACCTGTTACAGGTGAGTAACTACTCTTTCTCCAGGACCAAGCAGGAAGTCAGTCCACACATATGGGTGACTCCTTAGGTTTGGGCTACCAGGAACCCAGGTTGAACAAGAGAACTCCCTCTAGTCACAGCATCAAAGAAAGGTTTTTCAGGGACACAACCTCCACCGGTAGCCCAACAGAGGGCAGGAGTTGCCTAAACCTCAAAGAGATTCCGGAATACTGCTTGGCCAAAAGCATTGTCCCTATGGGACTCCCTCTCCAGACAGTAATGGGCCGCAAAGGTTTGGCTTGAAGACCAAGTTGCAGCCCTGCAGATGTCTACCAAGGGCACAGAGCGGAGATGAGCCACTGAGGCAGCCATTGCCCTGACACGATGGGCCGTGACCCTACCCTGCAAAGGAAGGTCAGCCGCCTTGTAAGCCCAGGTGATACAGTCAGCCACCCAGATGGACAAGGTACGCTTGGACACAGCCAACCCCAACCTATTGGGGTCAAAGGAGACGAAGAGCTGAGTAGCCCTTCTATGTCCCTGCGTACGGTCAAGGTAGAAGGATAAGGCCCTCCTACAGTCCAGGGTATGCAGAACTGCTTCAGCCTGGCTAGCATGAGGCCTAGGGAAGAATGTTGGAAGAACCACCTCCTGGTTGAGGTGGAAAGAGGAGACAACCTTGGGGAGGAACTTTGGATGAGTCCTAAGGACTACCCTGTTCCTATAAATCCTGGTGTAAGGTCTATCACAGACCAGGGCCTGAAGCTCACTCACTCGCCTAGCCGAGGTGAGGGCTATCAGGAAGAGAGTCTTCCAGGAAAGGAAACGTAGAGGGCAAGTAGCCATCGTCTCAAAGGGTGGGCGAGTCAGTTGCTGCAAGACCACATTCAGCTCCCACTCAGGAGCAGGAGGACGGATGGGGGGCTTGAGAAAAAGCAAGCCCCTGAGAAAGCGGGACATCAAAGGGTGACCTGACAGAGAGTGTCCCTCCACCAGTGAGTGGTGAGCTGCTAGAGCTGAGAGGTAGACCCGAACAGAATTGGACTTAAGTCCCTGATTTGATAAGTGCAGTAAGTACTGAAGCACTACTGGCACAGTACAGGAGAAAGGATCTTCTGTACGTAGCTGACACCACACAGAAAACCTCTTCCATTTGAGGGCATAGGTTTTCCTAGTGGACTGTTTCCTAGAGGCTAGGACAACCTCCTCAACTTCCTTAGGCCCCAGGGAGCCAAAACTACACTTGCAGCCTCCAGGCCATCAAATTGAGAGCTTTGAGATTGGGGTGCAGAAGGGAACCCTGCTCCTGTGAGAGAAGGTCGGGCTGCAACCCCAGAGGTAGTGGGGAATCCACTGCCAGCTGAAGCAGAAGTGGAAACCAAGGCTGCCTCGGCCACCTGGGAGCTAACAGCAGGACCGAGGCCTTGTCCTGAAGAGTCTTGAAAAGAGTTCGGGCCACCAAGGACATGGGAGGAAACGCATACAGGAGGCCCTGAGACCAGGACATCAGAAAAGCATCTGGTGCTATCCTCAAAGGATGCGGTTGCCTGGAGCAGAACTTGGGCAGTTGCTTGTTCAGCGGACTGGCAAAGAGATCTATCCAAGGGAGACCCCACTTCAGGAAGATCTTCTGAACGACCAAAGGATGCAGCTACCACTCGTGGGGCTGCAGAATTCTGCTCAACCGGTTGGCCAGGCAGTTCTCTTGGCCTGGAAGGTATACCGCCTTGAGAAGCATGTTGTGCTTTAGGGCAAAGGAACAAAGGTCTTGAGTCTCCCGACAAAGGAGCTTTGACCCAGTCCCGCCATGTTTGTTCACATAAAACATGGCTACCTGGTTGTCTGTTTGAATCAAGACTGAGCGGTGAGCTAGGGCCAGAGAAAAAGCCTTGAGAGCTAAGCGGATAGCTCGAAGTTCTAGGAGATTGATCTGTTGGGCTGCCTCCCAGGGAGACCAGAGGCCTTGAGTGCACTTGTCCAGACAATGAGCACCCCAGCCCCGCAGAGAGGCGTCGGTGGTGAGGACCACCGAGTATTCTGGCATTTGGAAGGGCATCCCCTTCAACAGATTGGGTGGATGTAGCCACCAGCTGAGGCAGGCCAAAAGGGGTCTGGACACCCTTATCCTGTCTCTTAGGCGGCCTGTGGCCTGAGACCACTGAGTCCAAAGGCACCACTGTGCAGGCCTCATATGGAGCCTGGCATTGGGAGTCACATGCACTGTCGAAGCCATGTGGCCCAGAAGTCTGAGGCAGAGTCTGGCGGAGACCAACGACCTGTTTAGAAACTGTTTGGCCACGTCCATCAGTCTTTGAGCCCTGTCTTCTGGCAAGAATGCCTTTGCCAGTTGAGAATCCAACCTTGCCCCTATGAACTCCAAGTTCTGGGAGGGGAGCAAAGTGGACTTTGCGAAGTTTATGACAAAGCCCACGTTTTGAAACAGAGCAATGGTTCTGAGGGTGGCTTGTCTGGCCTCCAGGGACGTCTGAACCCTGATGAGCCAGTCGTTCAGATAGGGAAAGACAAAGATGCCTTGATTTCTCAAGTAGGCCGCAACCACTGCCAGGCACTTAGTAAAGACCCTGGGAGCGGAGGTCAGGCCAAAAGGCAGTACTCTGTACTGATAATGGTTTCCTCCCACAATGAACCTGAGGTACTTTCTGTGGTCTGGATGAATGAGGATGTGAGTGTACGCATCCTTTAGATCTAAGGAGCATAGCCAGTCTCCCTGCTGGAGGTAGGGCAGAAGTGTTCCAAGAGTAAGCATCTTGAACTTTTCTTTCTCTAGGAACTTGTTGAGGTTCCTGAGGTCCAGAATGGGTCGAAGGCCACTGGTCCTTTTGGGTACCAGGAAATACCTGGAGTAGAATCTGTGACCTTGCAAGTGGGGAGGCACAGGCTCCACCGCCCTGTCCACCAACAGACCTTGGAGCTCTCGAAGGAGAAGGGCTGTGTGCAGGGGAGGCCTCAAGGGCTCCCCTGGGAAGTAAGGAGGAGGCAGTTGATGAAAATGCAGGGCATAGCCCTTTTGGACTATGTCCAGCACCCAACTGTCGGTGGTAATGAGAGGCCACTGGTGGGCAAAGAGTACAAGGCAACCGCCTGTGCAGGGCTGGGAAAGCAGGGATGGAGTGGCTACGCTCAAGGAGTCAAAAACCCCACCCTGCTGAGTGGAAGCAGGGGCAGAAGGCTTGGGGGTCCTCTGCCTACGGGGCCCATTACCCTGGCCCTTGGCTTGCTGACCCTGGGGGGCAGCTTGGGCATCCTGATACTGAGGGTACTGCTTGTAGGCAGTGCCCTTCCTCGGGTAAAAGGACTTTTTACCCGAGCCCTTCTTTTTATGTGAAGGGGCAGAGGTCTTCCTCGACAGCCTTGTCCGGGTAAGGTGCTAGGTCTCGAGCTGAGCGGCCTTCTCGGTCACGGGTTTGCCAAAAAGGTTCTCACCTCGGCAGGGGACATTGACCAACTTGTCCTGAACTCATGGCTCGAGGTCCGATGACTGCAGCCACGCCTGGCGTCGAGCCGCGATGCCGGCAGCCGCAACTCGGGCGGAAGCCTCGAAGCCATCGTAGGCGGCGTGGGAAATGAAATTTGAGCATTCCCGAATCGCCGAGGACAAGGTCTTAAATCTCTGCAAGGGTTCCCCGGAGAGACCAGGAGAGAATCCGGCCAATTCCTTGGCCAGGTCTCGCAAGTACATGCCCATGTACAGCTGGTAAGACTGGACACGGCAAGCACTTTCTACCGACGCCATCAAGATTGCGGGCCTCCCTGCCGGGGGGCACCGCAGAGTGCATCTTCTGGCTCTTCAGACGATGCATGGCCGATTCCACAACCATGGAATGGTGTGGTAGCTGTGCTTTCTGGAAACCAGGGCTTTTGCGGAGTCGATAGATGGAATCGACTTGCTTGCTCAGAACCGGCGCCGAGGCCGGTGCCTCCCACATCTGGAAGAGGAGCAGTTCCAGCATCGGAGGAACCGGGACAGTAAAGGCCTCCTTCGGAGGAGAGTCGTACTGTAGAGCATCGAGTTCCTCGGCTCAAGGCTCTTCCTCGGGATCGGCAGGGATAGCCAAGGCAGCAGCCATATCCCGGACGAACTCCGAGAACCTAGTGTCCTCTGGAGGGGGATCTACTCCGGGCCTCAGACTGCAGTGGGTCCGACGGGACGCACCGAGTTTTAAAAGTATCGGGAGACTCCTTGTCCTCCGTCTCCCAGGCAGACTCATCCGAGGAGGAGTGAGGGTCCGACCCTGCGGGGCCCCGAGGCACCCGCCCAGACGCCGGGAGGACTGCCGTCGACACCCTCGGTCCCAAACGGGAGGTCTAGGGAGACCTCGACCGAGAACGACTTCGAGCCACGAGGGTCTCGCGTATCGGCTCGGTCTCCGGGGTTGACTTCGAAGTCGACGTCCCGGTGGTCGGGGCAGATGCACCAGACAGGCTGGCCATCAGTGCCCGCTGCTGCTCCATGAAGGCAGACAATCTGCACTCCAAGGCTGTCATCCTGAGACTCAGCTCGGGAGACGCAGCAGCCACCGACTCGGGCCCCGGCGGCGCCGGGCCCGACGTCGGCTCTCTGGGAGGAGAGTCCACGAGGACTACGGGGCTTACGTGTCCAGCAGACTCCGGCTCCACGCGAGGAACTTTGGCAGGTTTCTCTTGGTCCACGGGCCCGGGACGGCGGTTGGGGGTCTTAGACCTGGCCCTCGAGGGACCAGGGACCTCCTCCGACGCCACCCTCGCGAGCCGCTTCTTCCTCTTGAATTCCCGGTCGGGGGACGCCCTGTCCGAGGAGCTTCGACGGTGCTCAGGATCGGAATCCCGAGATGTCGAGGCCTCAGACGAGGTCCGGGCCTGGCCGGAGGCAGAGTCCGAGAAAAACCTTTCCTTCTGATGCTGTTGACTTTTGAGTGCCTTGGAAGACATCTTCCCCCATGGCACACATGACTTGGGGTCGTGGTCAGGGCCGAGGCACCGAAGGCAGCAGTCGTGTGTGTCGGTGAGAGACATAAGTTTCTTACACCGATCATACTTTTTGAAACCACTGGAAGCCATCGGGGAAAAAAGAGCCCCTGAGAGGTCAAAAGACCGGCTTTCCAGGGAAAAATGAAAAAAGGGGCGCAAACGCCAGCCACGAAGGGCAAAAACCGAAAAAGAAATAAGTGGGCTCGATACCGGTGTACCGAACCCGGCGGGAGGGGAACCGGCATCGAACCGGAGAAAAATAGCGAAAAATCGCCAAAGAAAAAATCACTTTTATCCGGAAGAACAGGACACACGTCCGGTGGGCTTCTCGGAAAAAAAGAGACTGAGGTAAGATGGCACCTTTAGGCGGGAAGGGAACCGCGCATGCGTGCCAGCATTCCCAAAGGCTTTCATGGAAAGCTGGGGAAATGCTCCGCTGGGGCTTCATCGGCGCCGATGACACCCTTATGTGAGGACTGACTTCCTGCTTGGTCCTGGAGAATGTCCATGCTATTTACCTCCATGGATAAGCAGTGGCTTTACCTAGGGCTACCTTAATAATTGATCATGGACTTTTACTCCAGGAAATTGTCCAAGCCTTTTTTAAGCCCATATACACTAAATGCATTTATCATAACCCCTGGCAACAGGTTCCAGAGCTTAACTATGTGCTGAATGAAAAAAAAATGTTCTACAATATGTCTCAAATGTACTACTTTAAATGTAAGTTCATGCCATGTCCCCTAGTTTCTATACTCTTTTTTTTTTTTAACAGAGTAAAACAATAGATTTGTGTTTACTGGTTCTATCCTTCTCAGGATATTATAGACTTCTATCTACCCTCGGCCATCCCTTCTCAAAGCTGAAGAAAATAACCTTTCCTCACATTAGAGTTGTTCATCCCCTTTATCATTTTAGTTGCCCTTCTCTGTATCTTTTCCAATTCCACTATATCTGTAAGCTAAACATTTTTCTAGAGTTTTAAAATATTTTTCCTATTTTGAAACAGAGGAATTTTACATAAGCATTTTAACCATTGTGAAACAAAGTAATTTTGGAAGATTAACATCTGGTGCTTCAGTGAATTCGTTTTTGGAATCCAAGGGATTACAAGATTTAAGACAGCATGGCTTTACTAGAGGTAGGTCTTGTTAGACAAATCTGATTGGATCTGCGGAGTGCTGGATGTGGTAAACTTAGATTTTAGTAAGCCTTTTGACACTGTGCTGCTTCAATGACTTATAAATAAACAGAATGCCCTTGGAATGGACACTAAAGTGACTGACTGGGTAAAGCAGTAACTCACATGTAAAAGATGTTCTCCAGGGACAGCAGGAATCAGTCCTCACATATGGGTGATGTCAGCACTGACGAAGCCTGTGTAGATTCACTCCCTGGCTTTCAAAGAAAGCCTTTGGTAGTTAGACTGTGCATGAGTGGTCACCTTCCCACCCAAGGGTGCCATCTTACCTCAGCATGATGACATAGCTCAATCAAGCAGAAAAATGACAATAACTCCATGGGAAGGAGGGAGGGTTGTGAGGACCGATTCCTGCTGTCCCTGGAGAACACCTGTTACAGGTGAGTAACTACGTTTTCTCCAGGAACAAGCAGGAATTTAGTCCTCACATATGGGACTCCCCAGCTACAGGCTACTGAAAAACCTGTCAGAGCCACAGGCGACCCAAAAAAGTGAACCGTCCAGGGCAGCAAGGAGTGCTGAAAGGCTTGAAGTCCAGAAACACAACCCCAACATTGACTATTGAATCACCTCACCGGTAGCCTGGACACAATGGGCCAGAGGGAAGGAGTTGCACTATTCCCCAAAGAGGTGATGAAGTACTGCCTGGTTGAAGGCGCTTTCATGCCATGAGCTTTCCTCCAAGCAGTAATGTGCTATGAAGATATAGACCGAAGACCAGGTGGTGGTCCTGCAAATGTCCAACAGAGGGACCGAGTGCAGGTGGGCCAATGAGACCATCATGGCGCGCACATTATATGCAGTAATGTGATGCTCCAGGGAAAGTCCAGCCTGCTCGTATGTAAAGGAAATGCAGTTTGCTACCCAGGTGGACAGGGTATGCTTGAAGATCACAACCCCGAGCCTGTTGACATCATAGGAGATGAATAGTTGTGACGAGCGGCGATGGAGCTGTGTCCTTTGAAGGTAGAAGGACAGTGCCCTCTTGCAATCCAGAGTGTGTAACAAGGCCTCCGCTCGGGATGCGTGAGATCTGGGAAAGAAGGTGGGAAGAACCACCACCTGGTCCATGTGAAAAGCGGACACCACCTTAGGCAGGAATTCCGGGTGGGTCCAGAGGACAACCCTGTTTTTGTAGAACCTGGTGTAAGGGGCATGGGCTACCAGCACCTGTAGTAAACTCTTCTGGCCGAAGTGAGCGCTATCAGGAACATCACTTTCCACAACCAGGGGGTCAAAAGGCAGAGTCATCAGCTTCCTGAGAACAATGTTTAGATCAAACGTCACCAGCGGTGGGTGGACAGGGGGCCACTAGAGGCAGAGCCCCCTCATGAAGCAGCTCACCAGGGTGTGCATAGAGATGGGCTTGCTATCAACGAGGTGATGATGTGCCGCTAGGGCGCTGAGGTGCACCTTGACAGAATTGGACTTTAGACCAGCCCAGGATAGGTGCAGAAGATATTGCAGAATGTCCTGCACCGAGCAAGAGAAAGGGTTGAGATTTGTGTCTGCACACCGCATTGAGAGTCTACGCTATTTGAAGGCATATGTGCACTGTGTTAAGTCCTTGCACAATGCCAGTAGGACATCCTCCACATCCTGGGAAAGGTGGAGGTGTGCTATGGTCAGACGTTCAGCATCCATGCTGTCAGGGTGAGGGACTGGAGGTTGGGATGAAGAAGGGTCCCATTCTCCTGCAAGAGCAAGTCTGGGTCCAGCCCCAGTGGAATGAGGCTGCTCGGGACAGCTGCAGGAGCAAAGGAAACCATGGCTGCCTGTGCCAGCGAGGGGCAATGAAGATGACAGAAGCCAGGTCCAACTGGATCTTGAGCAAGTCTTGGGACAGTCTTGCGTACAGCAGACTCCTGAACCAAGGCAGGAGAAAGGCATCTGTCACCATTCAGTTTGGCGGCAGATGTTTCCGTGAGCAGAAGCATGGCAGCTGTGCATTCTCAGCGCTGGCAAAGAGATCAAATGTTGGAGTCCCCCAACATAGGCAGATAGAGCTGGCCACCAATGGATTGAGACACCACTCATAGGGCTGAAGAACTCTGCTGAGCTGATCTGCGAGCAGATTGTCCTGGCTCGGCTGGTAGACTGCCCGGAGCATCATGCCATTCTCTGTGGCAAAGTTCCACAGGCGAACCACTTCCCAGCAGAGGAGGTATGAGCCCATTCCTCCCTGTTTGTTGATGTAAAACATCGCTACTTGGTTGTCCATCTAGTGAGAACAACCTAGCCTGTCAGGGGTGCCTGGAACATCCGAAGGACATTCGTCACAGCTCGAAGTTCCAGGAGGTTGATCTCGAGGGCACTTTCCTCCCAAGATAAGGCACCCTGGAACTGTAGACCGTCAAAGTGAGCTCTCCAGCCAAGCTTGGTGGTATCCTTATGGTGCAGCAGACCGCGTGGGATACTTCCTCTGGTGAGCTTGCTTTTATAAGCCAGTCATCCAAATAGGGGAAGACAAAGACTCCCAGCAAGCAGAGATGAGCGGCGATGACCACCAGGCACTTGGTGAACACTCTGGGTGCCGAGAAGAGGCCTAAGGGGAGTACCCTGTACTGGTAGTAGCAACCTACGATGACAAAGTGAAGGTACTGATGGTGCCGGGGATGGATCAGAATGGGGGGTATAAGCATCTTTGAGATCCAAGGAGCATAGTCAATCTCCCCGGAGGAGGTAAGGCAGCATTGTTCTAAGGGATAACATCTTGAACTTCTCCTTGACCATAATGCGGTCTAGGTTCCGCTGATTCAGGATGGGCCGAAAGCTGCCTGTCTTTTTTGGGATGAGGAAATACTGGGAGTAGAATCCCGTGCCCCAGAGGGACTGAGGTACTGGCTCCACCACCTGATCCTTGAGTAAGGACTCAAGTTCCTTCTACAGGAGCTCTCTGTGGATGGAGGTCTTAGGAATTCCCCTGGAAAGAAGAGAGAAGGCATCTGGTTGATGTGCAGAAGGTAACCCTCCCGCATTATCTGCAATACCCAGGCAATGGTGGTGATGCCTGGCCAGAGGTTAGCAAAGTAGATTAGACGTTCTCCTGCGTGCTTTGGGCCCTGGCCTTCTGGGGGAAGACAAGCTATGCCCAGGGAGTCAAAAGCCCTCTGCATCCCCCAGGCTGCAGCTGGAGCGCTGTTTGGAGCTTGGGGGCTTTTGGCTTATGACCCTGGCCCTTGGCCTACTGATCCTCCTGGGGAGCCTGATAGGCCGGAAACTGGGAGTATTTCCCACAAGCCTTCTTCCCCTTTGGGTGGAAGGAATTTTTCCCCAAAGCCTTCTGACGGGAATGGTCAGTCGTCTTCCAGGACAACTTAGTCCTGGTCAAGAACTCTGTCTCCAAGTCAGCCGCCTTGTCAGTCATGGGTTTGCCAAAGAGGTTCTCTCCTTGGCAAGGGACATCAGCTAGTTTGTCCTGTACCCAATGCTCCAAGTCAGAGGACTGTGGCCAATCCTGGCAAAAGGCACTAATGCCCACCACAGCCACACGAGTCATGGACTCAAAACTGTTGAAGGCTGCTTGAGTTTGGAATTTGGAGCATTTCTTGACCAAGGATAAGAGGGTAAGGAAGCACTGGAGTGATTCACCTGTCAGCCCAACTGAGAACCCAGTAAGTTCTTTCACCAGGTCCCTCAGGTACATGCCCATGTACAGCTTGGTAAGCCTGGATGCGGGCCACGAGCATCGAGCCCTGGTAGCACATTCTGCCAAATCCATCCATGGTATGGGCCTCCCTACCAGTCTCCTCCCACCAGGGCAGTTTTGAATGCTGCTCCCAGCCATTGCCCTCGGCATCAGGTCAAAGGCTCTGAGGCTGGGTACCTGAGGACACCTCTGGCTCTGGGATCGGACTTTGACTTGGACAATATCTTGAAACCGTGGGGGAGGTCCTTGGAGGATGACCACTGGTTTAAGGCTCCACGATCTTGGGGCTCAGATCAAGCACACCCACGTGATGCTGAGTCATTGGACATGGTCCCCGAGGGCAGCGATTCCATAATTGATGCCAGCCCCATGGCAGAGGCCTTCAAGCCAAACAGCTCCTTCTGCTGCTGTACATGATTCTTACGGCTCTTTGTTGTCATCTGCAGGCAGAGCGGGCAAGAAGAGTCGTCATAGTCCACTCCAAGGCACTTGAGGCAGCAACTGTGGCGATCCATAATGGACATGTGGGGGCACCTGCCATGTTGCTTAAACCCACTGACCGAAAACATAGTGGGGAAGACAGCACCCGTGAGATCAAACTCACACATGTCGGTCATGGAGGGCACGAGGGAAAAATCCGTGCCCCACAAAAATAAAAAGGTCCCAAGAAAAAATGACGCCAAGGCGATGGCGGACTCGGGCGGCAAGAAGGTGATTGGGAACCGATCTGTCAAAAAAAGAGCAAAAATTGGGAAGTAGAAGATTAGAAAAATAGACTTTCACTGGGGATAACAGACAGGACGTCTGCAGGACTCCGTGGAAAAAAGAAGACTGAGGTAAGATGGCACCCTTGGGCGGGAAGGTGACTGCGCATTTGCGGTCTAACGCCCAAAGGCTTTCTTTGAAAGCTGGGGAGTGAATCCACACAAGCTCCATCGGTGTGTCATATGTGAGGACTGACTTCCTGCCTGTTCCCGGAGAAAAACTAGTTGAATGGGAGGCGCCAGAGGATAGCAGAAAATGGAGTTCATGCTGAAGACAGGGGCATTACCAGTGGGGTGCTGCCTCAGAGATAGGGTCCTTGGTCCTGTTCTTTCTAACATTTTTGTAAGTGATATTGAGAAGGTTTCTCGGGAAAGTATTAAATGAAAGGTATGTATCTTTGCAGATGATACCAAAATCTGCAAGAGGATAAACATCCTGGAAGGTGTGGGTATATACCATCAGGAGGAATTTAGCAAAGCTTGAGGAAAAGTTGAGAATTTGGCAGCTAAGATTTAATGCTCAAAAATGCAAGATCATGCATTTGGGCTGTAAAAAAATCAAGGGAGTGTTACAGTATAGGGGGTGAAGTACTTCAGTACAAGAAAGGAGAGCAGGACTTGGGAGCAATTGTATCAGATGGTCTTAAAAAGGACAAATGGGTAGAAAAGGTGATGGCAAAAGTGAGAAGGATGCTTGGTGCATAGGGAGAGGAATAGCCAGGAGGAAAAGGGAGGTGATGTGCTTTTGTATGTCTGTAGTGAGACCTCATTTGGAGACTGCACCTTCAAAAGGATATAAATAGGATGGAGTTGGTCCAGAGGGAAGCTACTAAAATGATCAGTGGTCTTCATCATAAGGCATACAGGGATAGGCTTAAATATCTCAATATGTATACTTTGGAGGAAAGACAGGAGAGTGGTAATATGATAGAGACATTTAAATACTTCCATGGAATAAATGCATATAAGGTGGCCCTCTTCCAGTCAAAAGGAAGCTCTGGAATGAGAGGTCATGAGATAAAGGTGAAAGGGGATAGACTCAGGAATAACTTGAGGAAATACTCCTTTACCAAAAGAGTGGTGAATGCGTGGAACAGCCTCCTAGTAGAGGTGGTGGAGATAGCGTAGTTACTCACCTGTAACAGGTGTTCTCCAGGAGCAGCAGGAATCAGTCCTCACATATGGGTGACGTCGGCGCCGACGGAGCCCTCGCGGAGCAATTTTCCCCAGCTTTTTTAGAAGATTCACTAGATCTCATCACCAAACGTTGTACATTGGTGGTGACTTTCAGTACTGAATCTCGTAAACTGCAGGTTCTCCGTGCTTATTTTAAGTACAAAGACGTTTTATTTTGTGGATTCAAAATGCAGGTGTTTCCGGATGTGGGTCGAACAACCCAGGCTCGCAGTAAGCAGTATTTGGAGTTAAGAACCCGGGTTATAGCGTTGGGTGCTTCTTTTTTCCTTAAATTTCCCTGTCGGTGTTTAATCACTTTTGAGGGTCAGAATTATGTATACACCGACATAGCGTCGCTGCGTCGGTGGTTGTCTGAGAAGGAGGTTAGGGGAGAGTAAACGGGGGAGGAATGATTTTGTTTAATACAGCTCTCTTATGTGGAGTATTTACTCCTTTTTGCTTTATTTTCATTTAGTTTTTCGGTGTTTTTTTCCTCTCTCCATGATGTGTATCTTTATGATGAGTGGTATATTGTTTTCTTGAAGATTTTGTATCTTATAATATATATTTCTTTTTATTTGTATTGTACATTCAAGAAAAGCTTAAATAAAAGTTTAAAAAAAAAAAAAAAAAAGAAAGCCTTTGGGAATTGCAGCGCGCATGCGCGGTCTCCTTCCCGCCCAAGGGTGCCATCTTAGCCAGTCTGATGACATAGCTAAAAGACAGCATAAAAATTTGCAAAAAAACTTAAGCAGATGATTGCAACTCCAAGGGGAGGAGGGAGGGTTGTGAGGACTGATTCCTGCTGCTCCTGGAGAACACCTGTTACAGGTGAGTAACTACGCTTTCTCCAGGACCAAGCAGGAAGTCAGTCCTCACATATGGGACTCCCAAGCTTAAGGCTACCGGAGACCCTAAGCACAAAAATGAGCTCCCTCTAGCTCAGCGGCACAGAAGGAAGGAATCTTCACTGAATTATTACCCACCGGTAGCCCCCATCCGGGATGGAGGGTAGGAGTTGCTCAAACCTCGAAGAGATTTCGGAGAACTGCCTGTCCGAAAGCACTGTCCCTGCGGGACTCCCTCTCGAGGCAGTAATGGACCGCAAAAGTCTGGCTCGAAGACCAAGTAGTGGCCCGGCAGATGTCTGCCAACGGAACAGAGCGGAGGTAAGCCACTGACGTAGCCTTCGCCCGAACACAATGAGCCGTGACTCGACTTTCTAACGAGAGTCCGGCTGCCCCATAAGCCCAAGCGATACAGTCAGCAACCCAGATGGACAGAGTACGCTTGGAGACCGGGAGCCCCAATTTATTGGGGTCAAAAGACACAAAAAGCTGAGCAGCTTTACGGTGCTCCCGCGTACGGTCAAGGTAGAAGTTCAATGCCCTTCTACAGTCCAGGGTATGCAGGACCATTTCAGCTCGGCTGGAGTGTGGCCTGGGAAAGAAGGTCGGAAGTACCACCTCCTGATTGATGTGAAAAGGGGAGACCACTTTTGGAAGAAATTTTGGGTGAGTCCGTAGGACTACCCTATTTTTGTAGAACCGAGTGTAAGGGGGATCAGACACGAGGGCCTGCAATTCACTTACGCGTCTAGCGGAAGTGAGGGCTATCAGGAATAAAGTTTTCCAAGAAAGAAAACGGAGAGAACAGGTAGCCATAGGTTCAAAAGGCGGACAGGTGATCCGCTGTAAAACCACATTCAGATCCCAGTCAGGTGCTGGCGGGCGCAGAGGTGGTTTAAGCAGAAGGAGACCTCGGAGAAACCTCGCTACGAGAGGGTCGCTGGAAAGAGGTCTGCCGTCCACCGGCACATGATGTGCTGAAAGAGCACTGAGGTGAACTTTGACGGAGTTGGACTTAAGTCCCAGATTAGAGAGGTAGAGCAAGTACTGCAAGATCACCAACACCGAGCAGGAGAAGGGATCCTGAGACTGCTGGGCACACCAAGCGGAAAAGCGACGCCATTTAAGGGCGTAGCATTTGCGGGTAGAAGGTCGCCGAGAAGCTAGGACGACCTCTTCCACCTCTGCCGGCAGTAGAAGGGGAGCAAGGACTACCCTTTCAGCAGCCAGGCCATCAGATGTAGAGATCTGAGGTTGGGGTGTAGCAGGGACCCCTGATCCTGTGTTAGGAGATCCGGTTGAAACCCCAGAGGGAACGGATCCTCTACCGCTAATTGCAGCAGGAGTGGAAACCACGGCTGTCTGGGCCAGCGAGGAGCTATCAGGATCATGGAAGCTTTGTCTCGGAGAACCTTGAAAAGAGTTCGAGAGACTAGCGGGATGGGAGGAAAGGCATACAGAAGGCTCTTCGACCATGAGAGCAGAAAAGCATCCGCCGCTACTCGAAGGGGATGCGGCTGACGAGAGCAGAAGCGAGGAAGTTGCCGGTTGAGAGGACTGGCAAAGAGATCCATCGTGGGGAGGCCCCACTTCAGAAAAAGTTTCTGAACTACCAAGGGATCCAGGCGCCACTCGTGCGGCTGGAGGATCCTGCTGAGTTTGTCCGCCAGGCAATTTTCTTGGCCTGGGAGATAAACTGCCTTGAGAAGAACGCCGTGGCTGACGGCCCAAGAGCAGAGCTTCTGTGCTTCTCGACAGAGAAGGAAGGAGCCCGTGCCTCCCTGTTTGTTCACGTAGAACATGGCAACTTGATTGTCCGTCTGGACAAGGACGGACTGGTGAGAAGTCAGGTGGGAGAAAGCCTTGAGAGCCAGACGGATTGCTCTGAGCTTCAGGAAGTTGATCTGCTGAGCAGACTCCCACGTGGTCCAGAGACCTTGAGTACATGCCCCTTGGCAATGCGCTCCCCATCCTAGGAGAGAAGCATCGGTCGTCAGCACTTGAGCCGGCGGAGGGGACTGAAAAGGCATCCCGAGCACCAGGTTCGGCCGATGAAGCCACCACTGTAGAGAAGAGGCCAGCGGGCCGGAGACGCGCACTAAGTCGGCTAGGCCGCCCGTGGCTTGTTGCCACTGCTTGCGAAGGCACCACTGAGCAGGCCGCATATTCAGGCGGGCATTGGGGGTCACGTGGACGGTGGAAGCCATATGGCCGAGTAGTCTCAGGAAGCGCCTGGCTGAGACCAGGGACTGGCTGCGAAAACGGCCGGCTAGGTCCATGAGCCATTGAGCCCTGTCGAGAGGCAGGAAAGCTCGTGCCTGAAGAGTGTGCAGTCTTGCGCCGATGAACTCGAGATCTTGCGAGGGGAGCAAAGCGGACTTTGCGAAGTTTATGACAAAACCCAAGTACTGCAGAAGAGTCACAGTGCGGTGTGTGGCATTTGTGACTTCTGGAGAGGACGATGCTCTGATGAGCCAGTCGTCGAGGTACGGAAAGACATAGAGGCCGTGAAGCCGGAGATGCGCCGCCACCACCGCGAGACATTTTGTGAAGACTCGCGGTGCGGAGGATAGGCCAAAGGGCAGTACTCTGTACTGGTAATGATTTCCTGCCACCACAAACCTTAGGTATTGGCGGTGGCTTGGGTGGATGAGGATGTGCGTGTAGGCATCCTTTAGATCCAAGGAGCATAGCCAATCTCCCTGCTGGAGGTAGGGCAGAAGAATTCCAAGGGTAAGCATCTTGAACTTCTCCCTGACGAGGAACTTGTTGAGGTTGCGCAAGTCCAGGATGGGTCGGAGGCCTCCCGTTCTTTTTGGTATTAGGAAATACCTGGAATAGAAGCCTTGACTCCTCAGGTGGTGGGGCACCGGTTCCACAGCCTGTTCCTGAAGAAGACTTGCTAGCTCCTGAAGGAGTAAGTCCCTGTGCAGAGGGAGTCTGAGAGGCTCTCCCGGGAAATAGGAGGGAGGAATCTGGTGGAAGTGGAGAAGATAGCCTTCTCTCACAACATGAAGCACCCAGGCATCTGAAGTGATGTTGGACCATCTGTGGGCAAAGTGATCCAGCCGGCCTCCTGTGCTGGGAGGAACCAGCTGAGGGGGAGAGGCTATGCTGATGAAGTCAAAAACCCCCACCCTGCTGAGCAGGGGCCGGTGGTGCAGGCTTGGGGGCTTGCTGCCTACGGGACCCGTTACCCCGTCCCTTGGCCTGCTGACCCTGTTGGGGAGCTGCGGAGGCCTGATATTGAGGGTAGTGTTTATAGGCAGCCGCCTTTCTCGGGTAAAAGGACTTCTTTCCCGAGCCCTTCTTCTTCTGGGAAGGGGCGGAGGTCTTCCTAGAAAGCCTAGTCCTGGTGAGAGTCTCCGTCTCGATTTGTGCAGCCTTTTCAGCCATGGGCTTGCCAAAGAGGTTCTCACCTCGGCAGGGGACATCGACCAACTTGTCCTGCACCCAGGGTTCAAGGTCAGACGACTGAAGCCAAGCCTGTCGGCGGGCACCGATGCCGGCTGCGGCTACTCGAGCCGATGCTTCAAAGCCATCATAGGCTGCTCGGGACATGAATTTGGAGCATTCCCGAATACCAGTTGTCAAGGCCAGGAACCTCCGCAAAGGTTCCTCGGATAGCCCAGCGGAGAATCCGGCTATCTCTTTAGCCAGGACTCTGAGATACATGCCCATGTAGAGCTGGTAGGTCTGGACCCGACAAGCAAGCATAGAGCCCTGGAAACACTTCTTACCGAGGCCATCCAGGTTACGGGCCTCCCTGCCAGGAGGTACCGAGAAGTGCATCTTCTGGCTCTTAAGCCTATGCATGGCCGATTCCACTACCATGGAATGGTGCGGTAGCTGTGCTTTTTGGAAGCCAGGGCTCTTGCGGACTCGATAGATGGAATCGACCCGCTTGCTTAATACCGGCGACGATGCCGGACTCTCCCACATGCGGAAGAGTAGTCGTTCCAGCATGGGAGGAACCGGTACAGTAAAGTGCTCCCTGGCGGGAGAGTCGTACTGAAGGGCATCGAGTTCTTCGGCTCGAGGCTCCTCCTCGGGATCCACCGGGAAGGCCAAAGCCTTGGCCATATCCCTGACGAAGTCCGAGAACCGGGCATCCTCCGGAGGGGACTGTTTCCGAGGTTCGGACTCAGGTGAGTCCGAGGGGACACACCGAGTCCGAAACGAATCAGGTGACTCTTCCTCTTCAGACTCCCAGGCCGACTCCGAGGAGGAATCGGTGGGGTCGGCTCGGGCAGGCGGAGGCGTCGGCCGCCCCGACACCGAGGGAGTCGGCGTCGACGACCTCGGTCCCGAACGGGAGGCCGAGGGTGACCTCGACCGAGGATCGACTTGAGCCCGCATGGACTCGAGGATCGGCTCGGTCTCCGGGGTCGACTTAGACGTCGACGTCCCGGCGGTCGGGGCAGAGGCGCCAGCGAGGCTAGCGATCAGTGCCCGCTGCTGGTCCATGAAGGCAGATAGTCTGCTCTCCAAGGCCGTCAACCTGAGTCCGACCTCAGGTGACCCAGCAGCCCCCGACGGCGTCGGGCCCGACGTCGGATCCCTCGGAGGCGAGTCCAGGAGGACTACAGGACTTACCCGAACAGGCAACTCCGACTCCAGACGAGGTCGCTTCGGGAGATGCTCCTTCTCCAAGGACCCGGGATGGCTATCGGGGCTATGCGACCTGGCCCTCGCGGAGCCAGGAGCGTCCACCGACGCCGCCCTTGCGGGTTTCACCTTCCGTCGATGGTCCCCGGAGGGAGAACCTCTGTCGGAGGAACTCCGGCGATGGTCAGAGCTGGAACCTCTGGACGCCGAGGCCTCCGACGAGGTCCGGGTACGGGCGGGATCAGCGAAGATTCGGTCCCGCTGGTGCCGCCGACTCCTTAACGCTTTGGAGGACATTTTGCCGCAGGCCCCACAGATCAGTTCTTCGTGATCCGGGCCGAGGCAGCGGAGGCAATTATCATGTGTGTCAGTGAGTGACATATTTTTGTCACACTGAACACACCGCTTGAAACCACTGGCAGCCATCGGGGGAAAAAGGGCCCCTGCAAGGTCAAAGGACCGGGCTGCCAGCGAAAAACCGAAAACCGAAACTGACAGAAAATCAGAAAAACCGAAAAATAACAGAAGGACTCGCAACGGCGTCGGAGTCCGGGCAGGAAAAAGACCGGTGTCGAACCGAAGAAAAAAATAGAAATAAATCACTAAAATCAACTTTTTCAGCGGGGACACGACGGGTACGTCTGTAGGGCTCCGCGGAAAAAAGAAGACTGGCTAAGATGGCACCCTTGGGCGGGAAGGAGACCGCGCATGCGCACTGCAATTCCCAAAGGCTTTCTTTGAAAGCTGGGGAAAATTGCTCCGCGAGGGCTCCGTCGGCGCCGACGTCACCCATATGTGAGGACTGACTTCCTGCTTGGTCCTGGAGAAAAGAACTGTATCTGAATTCAAAAAAAGCATGGTGTTGGGCACCATGCTCCCCTCTGGCGTCAAAAAGATCTCTAAGAAAAGGATGGGATTGTAGAACTTTATAGTTCCTAAAGATGGCCAGACTGGATAGGCCATATGATCCTTATCTACCATCATTTTCTATGTTTTATTCTATTTTAATTTAATTTCTAAAAATTTCCAAGGATTACACTAAAATGTAGTGGTGCCACATAATCATACCAATAATCTTGAAAAGCTCTGCAATCACCCCATTATCCTGGAGTTATTTTTAAACTCATCAGGCTGTTAACATACAAATATTATTTTAAGATAATTTAAAGCCTATTCCTTTCATGTACATTCATTAAGCAGATGCCAGAAGTTCTCAATCTACGAAACTATTTCTCTGTAAGTTTGAAATTTTAGATCTTTATATGTTTTGTCATAAGACTTATCAGGAATTTGATCCTTGAAAGGTTTAGCAGAAGGCAAGATTATTGCTAGAGAAGAAACAAGTAATTTCTGGCAAGTGGTAAACCCCAAATCACAAAGGAAATATCATGTAAGAGAAAATTTATCATGCAAATAAAAGAGGTTATTTAACTATAATAAAGGTTCTCTGTGGAGAGCAGGATAAATCAATTTGTGACTCACTGGGACTATTCCAGGGAACTGTGTGGAAATTCAGAGGCAGGAGAGCATTGGCTATCTTGCTTGGCACGATTCTAGAGTTCAGTGGGACGGAAAGGGATAGAATTCCCTCCTCTTTTTTTCTTTTTTGTCTTTCATTGAAGCGCAGTTACTCACCTGTAACAGGTGTTCTCCGGGAAAAGCAGGAATCAGTCCTCACATATGGGTAACATTGGTGCTGATGGTGCCCACGTGGATCCAATCCCCATCTTTCAAAGAAAGCCTTTGGGAGCTATACCATGCATGCGCAGTCACCTTCCCACCCAAAGGTACCATCTTGCCTTAGTATGATGACATAGCTCAAACAAGCATAAAAAGAAAAAAACAACTCCAAGGGGAGGAGGGAGGGATGTAAGGATCGATTCCTGCTATCCCCGGAGAACACCTGTTACAGGAGAGTAACTACGCTGTCTCCAGGAACAAGTAGGAAGTCAGTCCTCACACATGGGACTCCCAAGCTACAGGCTACCGAAAATGCCTGTAAAAACCACAGGCGACCCAAAAAGCAGACTTCAAAGGACAGCAGTGGGTGCTGGTTGGCTGGAAGTCTGACACTGCAGCAGCAACATCGGAGATGCAATACCCTCTCCAGTAACCTGGATACCACGGGCTGGAGGGAAGGAGTTGCATTATTCCCCAAAGAGGTGGCGAAGAACTGCCTGGCCAAAGGTGCTATCCCTCCGGGAGGTCTCTTCCAAAGAGCAGTGTGCAGCAAAAGTGTGCACAGAGGATCAGGTGACAGCCCAGGAGATGTCCAATAAGGGCACCGAGCGTAGGCTTGCTACTGAGGCTGCCATGGCATGCACATTGTGAGCAATCACATGATGCTCCAGAGAGAGCCCCACCTGTTGATAGCAAAGAAAATGCAGTCAGCCATCCATCGGGTGCACTTAGAGACTGCAAACCCAAGTCGACTGTGGTCAAAAGAGACAAAGAGCTGCACTGAGCGGCGATGTGTCTGCATCCTCTGGATGTAAAAGGACAATGCATGCTTGCAGTCCAGTGTGTGTAGAGAGGCCTCTGCCCTAGAGGAATGAGGCCTGGGAAAGAAGGTGGGTAACACCACCTCTTGATTCAAATGGAAGGCAGATATACCCTTTGGCAAGGACTTAGGGTGAGTCTGAAGGACAACCCTATTCCTGTATAACCTGGTGTAGGGCGTATGTGCTACCAGCACCTGCAGCTTGCTCACATGCCTGGTAGAGGTGAGCACCACCAGGAACAGAACCTTCCAAAAAAGGTATCTGAGGTGGTAGATTGCCAGTGGTTCAAAGGGTGGAGCCATGAGCTTCCCCAACACCACATTAAGGTCCCACACCACTGGTAGCGGATAGATTGGGGGCCGGGAAAGGAGGCGGCCTCGCATAATCTGGCCCACCAGAGGGTGCACAGACATGGCCTGACCATCCACCATGTGATGGTGAGCCGAGATGGCGCAAAGGTGCACTCTGACTGTGTTGAACTTTAGACCAGCCCCTAACAAGTGCAACAAGTATTGCAAGATTTCCGGCATTGCGCAGGAGAAAGGATTAAGACCTTCCTCCGCACACCAGTGTGAAAACCTGTGCCACTTGAAAGCATAAGCCCTCCGTTTGGAATCCTTACGCGAGGCAAGCAGAACGTCTTCAATCGACCTGGAGAGGTGATGATGCACTATAGCTAGCATCTCAACATCCATGTCTTCAGGGCAAGGGATTGGAGGTTGGGATGCAGCAGCATCCCATTCTCCTGTGACAGCAGGTCCAGGGCACTCCCCAGCCACAATGGGTCCCATTGAGACAGCTACAGGAGCAGGGGGACCTGGACTGCCTAGGCCACCTGGACACAATGAAGATGATTGAGGCCGCCTCCGCTTGGATCTTGAGGATGGCCCGTGGCACCAGGGGCATGGGTGGAAATGCATACAGGAAGCCCCAGGACCAGGGGAGGAGGAAGGCATCTGCTACCTCCCGTCCCTGGGCCGGCCTCCAAGAGCAGAAGCATGGGCAGCTGTGTGTTCTCTGGACTGGCAAAGAGGTCGATCTCTGGGATTCCCCAGCTTCAGAAGACCTCCCCCAGCATGGCCAGGTTCAGCCTCCACTTGTGGGGTATAAGGACTCAGCTCGGGGGGGGGGGGTGTCAGCCAGTATGTTGTCCTGGCCCAGCAAGTACACCACTTTGAGGGAGATGTTCTTCCCTATTGTGAAGTTCCTGAGGCACACCACCTCCCAGCAGAGGTGGCATGAACGCATGCCCCCTGCTTGTTGATGTAGTAAATTGCCACCTGGTTGTCCATCTGGACCTGAACCACCTGTCCTTCCAGATGATCCTGGAAGACCCGTAAATCATAATAGATCGCTCCAAGTTCCAGCAAGTTGATCTGTGAGGCACTCTCCTCCATAGGCCATGGGCCTTGCGACTGAAGGTGGTCACAGTGGGCCCCCTAGCCCAACTTGGATATGTCCATTGAAAGGATACGCTGCACTGGCAGAACCTGGAAGGTAGGCCGGCTCTGAGGTTGAACGGGTCCTGCCACCAGACCAGAAATGTTGCCAAGGTGGGTGTGACTTGGATGCAGTTTTCCAGATGGCCTGAAGCTTGTGTCCACTGGGCAATGAGCGTTCATTCAGCCTGCTGCATGCGGAGGAGGGCAAAAGGGGTTACATGGATGGTGGATGCCATGTGCCCCAAGAGGTGAAATCTTTGCCGGGCTGTCACCGGCGAACTGCCCTGCACCTCCTGCACTAGGACGGAGAGGCGCTGCGCCCGGTACAGTGGCAGAAAGGCTCTCGCCAGAGTGGAATCCAGGAGGGCACTGATGAACTCCAAATGCTGGGTGGGCAGTAGGTGAGACTTCAGGAAGTTCACCATGAAGACCAGGCTCTGGAGCATCCCTATGGTGTGCTGCGGTGCCCTGTGTTGCGCATCTCCTCCGGTAAGCCGGCTCGTATGAGTCAATCATCCAGGTAGGGGAAGACAAAAACCCCTAGGAGCCTGAGGCGAGTGGCCACGACTGCCAGGCATTTTGTGAATATCAGATGAGCTGAGGCTAGGCTGAAGGGGAGTACCCTGTACTGAATATACCACCCACCAATGATGAAACAAAGGTACCGATGGGTACCTTGGCTGGATCAGGATGTGGGTATAGGCATCTTTGAGATCCAAGGAGCATAACCAATCTCCCTGCAGGAGGTAAAGCAGCAAGGTTCCAAGGGATACCATTTTGAACTTTTCCTTGACCAGGAAGCGGTTGAGGTCCTGCAGATCTAGGATGGGCTGGAGGCCCCCCTGTTTCTTGAGGACAAGGAAGTAGCAGGAGTAGAATCCCCAGCTCTGAAATGGCTTGGGGATGGGCTCCACCGCATGATCCTTGAGCAAGAACTCCCTGTGCAAGGGGTCCATGGGCAAATCCCCTGGGAAAAAGGGAGGCGGCAGCTGGGCAAAGTGGAGGAGATAACCTTCTCTGAGCATCTGCAGCACCCAGGCATCTGTGGTGATGCTTGGCCACTGGTGTGCGAAGTGGACCAGCCATCCTCCTGTGAACCTTGGGCCTTGTACCTCCTGGGGGAAGGAGGCTATGCCCAAGGAGTCAAAAGCTCCCCCAAGGCTGCAGCTAGGATGTTGTTCAGGGTTTGGGGGCATTTGGCTTATGGAGGCCATGTCCCTGGCCCTTGGTCTGTTGCCCCTGAGGAGGAGCGTGATAGGCCTGAAACTTGGGGAAGTTCCCATAAGCCTTCTTGGTCTTCGGATGGAAGAGCTTTTTCCCTGAAGTATTCCTACGGGAAGGTTCAGATACTTTCTTGGACAGCCTGGTTCTGATCATGAATTCCTTCTCCAGCTCGTCGGCCTTCTCAGTCATGGTCTTGCCAAAGAAATTCTCCCCCCGGCAAGGGGCATTGGCTAACTTGTCCTGAACCCACTGCTCCAAGTCAGAGGACTGTAGCTAGGCAAGGCAGCGGGCACTAATGCCCGCCACAGCTACCTAAGCCACTGACCCAAAGCCATCGAAGGCCGCCCGAGTTTAAAACTTTGAGCACTCTTTAACCGATGACACCAGGGTCCTGAAGCTCTCAAGAGGTTCGCCTGATAACCCAGTCAAAAACCTGGTGAGCTCCTTTGCCAGGTCTCTCAGGTACATGCTCATGTATAGCTGGTATATCTGGACCCAGGCTGTGAGCATGGAGCCCTGGAAACACTTCCTGTCAAAAGCATCCATGGTGTGTGCCTCCCTGCTGAGGGGCACCAAGGAGTGCATCTTTCGATGTGACGCATAGCAGACTCCCCCATCATGGAGTTATGTGGCAGCTGTGTTTTCCGGAAGTCGCGGCTCTGACTGACCCAATACTATAAATCGAGTTGACGGTTCACAATTGTCAATGGCACCATCACCGGGGTTTCCCAAATCCTGAACAGCAACCGTTTGAGGATAGGGGGCATGGGTACCGTCCATGCCTCCTGAGGAGGAATCTCATACTGGAGGATTTTGAGATCCTCAGTATATGGCTCATCCTCAGGCACCGCCATGAAGGCGAGTGCCTGGGACATCTCCTGCACAAACTCCAGAAAGGCAAGATCCTCTGGAGGTGACCGCCTCCGATGGTGTGGTGGGGATATGTCGGAGGGGGTGTCCCACTTCAGGATGGTGTTGGGAGACTCTTCATCCATCTCCCACTCCAACTCAGAGCCAGAGGAGTCAGCGAGTGCCCAGCAGTCATCGGACTGGTTTGGCATCAACAACAGCCAGCATCAGAACTCTGATGCGGCAGTACCCGATCCTGCATCGGGCCTCGAGTCGGTCATCGACAGAGTCGACACCAATTGAGCCAGACTCTTGAGGATGGGTGGGGTATCCTCTGGGGAGGTCCTGGCCAAGGAAGACCCTGTAGCAGGCATCGACAACCTGGAGTGACCGGGAGTAGGGCCCCATTGTGCCTCAATGAACGCCGTGAAGCTGCGTTCAAGGGCCATCATCTGGGCCTCGATGTCGGATGGCTCCTAAGAGGCCTTAAGGACATCAAGGCCAGCATCTGGTCCCTGAAAGGGGAATCCCTGATGGTGATGGCGTTGGGGGACCCAACTCGATCCCTTGACTCCAGGGATGACACCTCCCACCGGGGCTGTTCAAAGGTTGCGCCCGGCCATTGTCACCAGTGTCGGGTCCAGGACTCCGTGCCTATGTTCACGAGGTCATACAGCCCAGGCCTGGGTCAGACCTCTACTTCGGTTTCGATGAAGCCTTTTATGCCTGGGGAAGGTCCTCCGAGGACGACTCTGACATCTGATGATCCTGGAGCTCTGACCGAGCCAGAGTGCACGATGCAGAGTTGGCTGATGTTGGTGTCAAAGGCAGTGATTCTGCCCCCGATGCTGATCCCAAGGCAGAATTACCAAACAGCTCCCCATGCTGCCTTTCGTGTTCCTTCTGAGTCTTAGCCAACATCAAAAGGCAGATCGGACAGGAAGACACGTTGTGGTCCATCCCAAGGCATTTAATGCAGGTGTTGTGGTGGCCCGTGCCACACTGCTTAAATCTGCTGGACAAAGACATAGCGGGAAAAATGAGCCCCGTGACATTAAACATTGATGTCTCGACCAGCTAGGCCACGAGAAAAAATCCTGCAGGCCAAAAACCAAAAGAAAAGAAAGTACCTGGGAGAAACACATGACACCGAGGTGGTGGACTCAGGTGGTGGAGAGGTGATCGAACTGATGAAAAAAGAAGAAAATACCAATGAACGGTGGAAATAATCAACTTTATCCAGGGTGCATAGAGAGCATGTCTGCAGGGCTCTGTGGAAAAAAGAAGACTGAGGTAAGATGGCACCTTTGGGTGGGAAGGTGACCATGCATGCACGGTCTAGCTCCCAAAGGCTTTCTTTGAAAGCTGGGGATTGGATCCGCGCAGGCTCTGTCGGAGCCGACGTCACCTATGTGTGAGGACTGACTTCCTGCTTGTTCCAGGAGAAAGGGCATTTTCACAAAGGGTACCTGAAGGTGTAGAGTTAGAGTTAGTACCGCTAAGAGGTTTTGATGAATATGAAGGTGGAGCAGTGGACCCTGGAAACTTACGATGGAAGGATGTGACAGAGGAGCTTAATAGAAGGGATAATAAGGAGATCAGCTATTGCAAAGAAAAAAAAACTATTGCAGTGTACTTCGTGTGGTTCTCTGTAGGCTCTCTTGGCAAGAGAGGAAAGATGCATTTATTGATGTGGGTTGTTAGCTGCTCCTGGACTTGGACAACAAAAGGTTGCTCTGCAGGATGGAGGTACAGACAGAGGATATCCAGGATGTGGGTCATGCGAGCCAAGTCTGGGATATAGATTCAATGAGTCGGAGCTCAGGGATGGAGGAATCTTTAATAGCCTAGAAAGCAGGCCCTGTGAAGTTTGACACATTGACCATCTAGGGTAGTCTAAGAACTGAGGATCAGTTGGGGGACGGGTTAAAAGAGTGGGCCCAGATGCTGCCACTGGGTAGGATAGACTGTGTATGGTGTACATGTAGATATCTCAGGCAGGCCCAAGGGGTGGTAGGAATACAGCCTCCGGGACTGCAAACTCAATTGAAGAAGGTGAGGTGTGGAGGAAGCAAGCAATACCACTGCACCTGTGAAGATCTGCATTCAAGAGAGAAATTGGGGAAGGGGGAAGAGGAGACAACCCAGGTTGAGGAGCCAGGGGGTGAGGAAAGAATAGGCGGCCAAGGACAAGGAACCCAGAACTGCGAAGAAGGCAGAATAAAGAAGACAGGACAGAGAAAATGAGAGATGGAGACTCATCTTGTTTGTTTCTCTTTGTTTTTGTAATTTTTCTGCTTACTTCTTTTTTTTCCTTTTTTGTGCATGCTTCTCCATTTATCTATAACCTTTGCAGTTGTTACATACCCTGAAGGAATGTTGGAACAGAGGCACAGGTACTAATCAAGAGGGTGCCCTTCAAAGGGACCAATATCATTGTGGTGTTCTGGGGACAAGACATAAGAACATAAAAAAATGCCATACTGGGTCAGACCAAAGTCCATCAAACCCAGTATCCTGTTTCCAACAGTAGCCAATCCAGATCACAAGTACCTGGCAAGCTCCCAAAAAGCACACAGGTTCCACAATGCTTGTCCTAGGGCCAGCAGTGGATTTCCTGGGTCCTTATTAATGATGGTTTATGGATCTTTTCTCCAGGAACTTGTCCAAGCCTTTTTTAAACCCAGCTACACTAACAGCTTTTACTACATCGTCCGGTAATGAATTCCAGAGTTTGATTACGCATCGAGTGAAAAAATATTTTCTCTTATTAGTCTTAAATGGGCTACGTTCTAGCTTCATTGTTTGTCATGCATGGCAGCTGACCTGAGGCACACAGGACAAGCTCTTAGGTTCCAAATTATTCATCTTGAAATGAAAATACCGCAGTTATTGCACTGAATACTCGACATGTTGGTTAAGCAGTCCCAGAAGAGGAAGAAGAAGAAGAAAGGATGAAGAAGATGTGGACTTTTAACCCAAGTAAGAAAGGATAGATGGCACTTATGTGACCACTATAAAGGCAAAGTAGCCCCTGGGGTGGGTGGGGTGAGGGGTAGGGTGGGCGGGAACCTAAGTGTCTCTGGCAAGTAGGCTGTTCCTGAACTGTGGGCATACAACGAAATCTGATGTAAGTCTATACAAGGAAAGCACTCCAAAAGCCCCCAAGCTTAGTCTAAAACCACAGTTAAAAGCTATAATAGTAATACCCCCAAAAATCAACAGTTAGAATTTATAGCAATATTTATAGTATGTTGTTTCCTGTTTTCATCATTTGGCTCCATTTTCCATTTCATAGTAACATAGTAAATGACAGCAGATAAAGATAAGTATGGTCCATCTAGTCTGCCCAGTAAGATGGCAAAGAGCAGGTGCACCTGCCGCTCCATGCAGGCCACCCCTCCCCCTGTATTTGCTTAGGGGTGAACCCATCATTCCAAGCATCCACCACCCTTTCCGTGAAAAAGGATTTCCTGACATTGCCTTTCAATTTACCCCCTTGCAGCTTCATGTTATGCCCTCTAGTTTTACAGCTTCCCCGTCTTTGGAAGAGGTTTGTTTGTTCATCATTTCTCTTTAAGTATTTAAAGGTCCGAATCATATCTCCCCTATCTCTCCTCTCCTCCAGAGTGTACATATTTAGGTCTTCAAGTCTCTTCTCATAAGGTTTCTGACGCAGGCTCCAAATCATTTTGGTTGCCTTCCTCTGAACAGTTTCCAGTCTTTTTACATCCTTTGCAAGATATGGTCTCCAAAACTGAATACAGTATTCCAAGTGAGGCCTCACCAGTGACTTATACAGTGGCATTAGCACTCTTCGTTTCTGCTGGTAATTTCTCTTTGTATGCAACCCAACATCCTCCTGGCTTTTGCCACTGCCTTGTCGCACTGTTTTGCCACCTTGAGATCTTCAGAAATAATCACACCAAGGTCCTTCTCCTGGTCTGTGCGCACCAACCTCTCGCCCCCTATCGCATACATTTCCCTTGGATTTCTTCTTCCCAAGTGCATGACACTGCACTTCTTCGGATTAAATCGTCAGGCATTAGACAATTCTTCCAGCTTTTGTAGATCTTTCCTCATGTTATCCACTCCCTCAGGGGAGTCCACTCTGTTGCAAATTTTTGTGTCATATGCAAAAAGACAGACTTTTCCATTCAGTTCTTCAGCAATATCACTCACAAATACATTGAACAGTGCTGGGCCCAGGACCGAACCCTGGGGCACCCCGCTAATCACCCTCCTTTCATCCGAGTGAGCTCCATTTACCATCACCTTCTGTTGTCTGTCAGTCAACCAATTTCTGATCCAGTTCACCACCTTGGGACTCATCCCCAAACTACTGAGTTTATTGATAAGCCTCCTACAATAGCCTCTGTGACCTCGTCTTTAAACCATGCAGAAGTTTTTTGGCCTTCCTTCCATTTTTCTTAAAGCATGGAATACACCTGGTCTGGGCTTCCAAGATAGTATTTTTAAACAACGTCCATGCTTGATGTAAACCTTTAACCTCTGCAGCTATTCCTCTTAGTTTTTTTTTGTAATTTATAATTTTTATTGAATATTTCAAGATAATACAGAAATCCAATGAAGCAAAGAAATTATAAACATAAAAGTCCACATCTCAGGGAGTACATCAAGAAAATCGCTTCCCAAGCAATACATAAGCAGGAAAAATAAAATAAAGGCACAGAGAATAGGAGTCAGTATCCATCATTATACAAACATAACTCAATTTTTCTAGCATACTGGTAGATCATTATTAAGACAAAATTACTTTCCTTAAGAACAATGAGTATTCAAAAAGTTCCTCTTAGTTTTTTCTCATCTATTCGCCTCATTTTATCACAGTCTCCCTTTTGAAAGTTGAAAGGTAGTACTATGGATTTCCTTGCCATCCTGCTTTCATTTGTTAAATCAAATACAATCATGTTATAATCACTATTGCCAAGTGGCCCCAACACCCTTTCTTGCACTAGATCCTGTGTTCCACTAAGGACTAGGTCCAGAATAGCTTCCCCTCTTGTCAATTTATGAACCAGTTGCTCCAAGAAGCAGTCATTTATTTCATCTAGAAACTCTTATCTCCCTAGCATGTTCTGCAGTGACATTGATGCAATCGATACTGGGGTAATTGAAATCACCCATTATTACTGTGTTGTAACTTTTGTTAGCTTCCCTGATTTCTTTTGGCATTTCATCATCCATCTGTTCATTCTATCCAGGCGGTCGGTAGTACACTGCATTTACCCCCACTGCATTTACCTGCATTTACCTTCCCCACTGCATTTACCTTCCCCTTTTTACATGGGATTTCTATCCATTGAGATTCTACAGTGTATTTTGTTTCCTGTAAAACTTGAATCTTTTGTGACTCAATGTCCTTTCTAACAGAGTGCAACCCCTCCACCAATTTGATCTACCCTATCATTGTGATATAGTTTGCATCCAGGTATCAGTGTCCCATTGGTTGTCCTCCTTCCATCAGGTCTCTGAGATGCCAATCATATCTAACCTTTCATTTAGTGCTATATATTCTAGCTCTCCCATCTTATTTTTTAGACTTCTAACATTTGCATACAGGCATTTTAGAGGTTGTATTTTATTCATATCAATCTGGTTAACAGTTGATAGGGGTAATTTGGAATCTTTCAGCTCTGTACTTAAGGGCATTGGGATTACTTTTATCTTTATTGGAACCTCTCTGTTGGGATGCCCTAACTTCCCTCGCTTGCTAGTATCTTAGTAGAACTAGCACTGAGCCGGTAGCAGTACAAGTGCTGAACTTGGATGACTGTATGCAGAAGTTAGTCCCAATGCTCAGAATTCTGGACCGAGGTTGTGGTTGTGGGACCAGGGCCATGCTAGATGTTAAGACTGAGCAGTTGTTGTCAGCTGCTGCTTTCTTTGGTTGATTTTTTTTTAGTTGTGGACTGTAAAGTCAAATGGGATGGGTGAAAGGAATCCGATTAGGAGCATGGCGAAGAATGAGTGATTAGAGGCAATGGTTGAAAAATCTCCTGGAGGGAAAAACTGATTGATGGAGCGCAGGAAGGTGCACAGTGTGAAGTACAATGTTCAAGAGGCATGAGGTTAATGAGCCCCATTAATCTACATGCCTGAGCATGGATTGCTTCCATCTACTATTAGGAGGTGCTTCTATTTACTGTTAAGTTAATGACTAAATGGATAGAGGAGTGACCAATCTGTGTTTGGGAACTAGCAAAGAGGATGGCATTTGATGGATTGGTCCAGTGCTTACTTTGCTAGTGACAAAATACATTGGCTTACTGCTCCAGTGGATACCAGGGAGTGGGTCTCATTTGCCATTGAGGTAAGTGGCACTGATGATGTATGGTGTAGAAACTTAGGAACCCTTCCTAGTTAGTCTAACAGGAGAACTGCACCTATACTAATGCAGTTAGCAGAGAATCCCTCAGAGATCCCAAGGGGCCCATCAAGGGGGCGGCACTGGTTTTGGTGTTAGCAGACATGTCATGTGGAAAGTTGAGGATCTTCCCGTATTGACTTGCTGTTGAGGCTGGGCGAGGACTCGATGAGGTGCCTGGTGTGCGGATGGTGGAGTGTGTTTGCACACGTGAGTGAACCTGTGGACAAATTCAGAGGAAAGATGAACCCACATTCTGAGGTGTCTGATGAGGGCCTCTGTAGTATTAGAGCTATGGTGTTGAGATCTTATATGGGAAGCCATGGGGATGGCTTAATACCACACAGCTTACTGGTGCAACAGGGTGAGAGGTGGAGGAACCTAGGTGAGAGAGACATTAACCTGTCATCATCTGATGTGGGTCAGGATGGTCTGGACACGTGTCATCATTGTTGGCGTGGTGAACTGAAAATAATGAGCCTACCAGGCACAAACTGTAAAGCAATACAAGCAATTTTAGGTTCTTGCTACCTTGAGCTTCTGATGGTATTGGTTGTGGGTAGAGAGTATGCTATGTGTGAACTCTGATGGAACACAAACAATTGCATGTTCTTGCTAGCCCTGAGCCATTGTCTTGTCAAAGGCTGTTGAGAAGACAATTGCATGTTTTTGCTAGCCCTGAGCTTGTCTTGTCAAAGGCTGTTGAGAATGAAGTGCAGATGGGCAAGGAAGCTATAAAGGTAGTTTTCCCCAAAAAAGAGCACAGTGGAAGGCAAAAGTGCAATCACAGATAGTTGTGTGAATGTACCTAAGAAAGGGACAAATAGCTTCCTTGCCCATCTGCGCTTCCTTCTCAACAGCCTTTGACAAAAGCTCAGGGCTAGCAAAATCATGCAATTGCCTGTGTTCCATCAGAGTTCACATATAGCATGCTCTCTACCCACAACCAATACCAGCAGAAGTTCAAGATAGCAAGAACCTAAAATTGCTTGTATTGCATTACAGTTTGCACCTGGTAGGCTCATTATTTTCAGTTCACCATGCCAACAATGATGACAATGGAGAGGATACCAATCCCTATATGGAGAGGGAGAAGGAAAATGAGAAGCAGATGCCATAAACCTGGCAAGCAGCTGATGCGAGAAGCTAGGCTAGAGCCCTACTAGACTTTAAAGAGCCTTTGTATTTTGTTTTTCTTCTCTTGCTGCCCTTTTTGCTGTTTCCGAGGAGATCTAGAGCACCTGCAGAGTCAGTCAGAGATGCTGCTTAGGGCTTAGAAATGGTAAAATCATGAGCCCATAGGAGTGCTACAGGTGGAAAAACTGATGTGAGATACCTGAACAAAGTATGCCAGAGAAGGTATGATATATGTAAAGTGGGGAATCGTCTTTGATGAATGAATGGAATAAATAGGTAGACTTTGCCCATGGAATGGGTGTTTTCTACTTATGTACTATAGCCATAGGGAGAGGATAGTGAAATCTTTTGTCAAAAGAATCCTGCTTCTGAACAATTCACCAGTTGCTAAGGGAGGGCAGAAGCCACTTTGCTTAGGCATTGTGATATGGTTTTGTAGATGAAATGTGGGCCCCAGATAGCTGAGCCCATGCACTGTGTCCCACTAAAACATTAGGGGCCCAATATTTAGTTGGACAGACTATGTGCCGCTATGGCACATAGCCATGCCTGCCAACCCTTAACCCTGGGTATTCAATGCTGAGGGTCATATGCGGCCTCAGCATCGAATATCCAGGGATTTCCACACACACCAAAAGCTGCAGTAGCTAACCGGGCAGCAGAGATATTGCATGCTGCCTGGTTAGCTCCTGCACCTAAAAGATAGGTTGCTAACCAGGCAGCATGCAATATCGCTGCTGCCCGGTTATCGATCGTCTCCACCTCCGCTCCTCCCCGGAATGCCTCTGACATGCCCTGATGTTAAGCAGTTAGCATTGGGGTGCATAAGGGTCATAATCAGGGATTTTCAGTGGCACTAACATGCCATTGAATATCCCTCTGAGCAGCAGTTACATGGTTTACAGAGCTGTAAACTGAATAACTACCCTTCAAATATCGGGTCCTAAGAGCTTGTCCCCCTAAAATTGTAGGAGCTTCACTCAGATGTTCCCCACAAGGGGGTGTCGAAGCCCTGATGGCAAGAGGGTGGCTTGCTTGGGGCTGAGGCTAGCTGAGTAGAATCGAGTACTAACAGATATTCTGCCCCTGAAGGTCCACCATTACAAATACATACCCAAAATTCACTTTGGAATCCTGCCCTCATGAGGGGGGGCCCTCAATGAAGATCTGATTAGAAGCTTTTTAGTCCGGGAGTTGTGAGCTGCAGTGTGTGGAAGTGTGAATTGTCTCTCACAGCACCACAGCTGGTTGAATGTTTCCATCAACAGTGCTGCTGGAAGGAAGTGAAGCTGCCTAGAGAAATCGCAGCAGCATATCGTTCAGAGGCCACTTCTGCACAGGGGGCCTATGCTCAGCAGTGCTACATAAAGGCCTTTCTAAGCACTGCTGCCACTGCTGGAGAGAAGATTCCCCCATCCCCATGGAGGTTTGGGCTGAGGCAAAATGAGAAGAGGAGGTGAATTGGAGTCCAAGGTCAGGGCACAGTCTTTTTCACAGCCACTGAAACCTCCTGCTCCAAGGGCATCAATGAAGAGGTGCCTTTGCTGGAAGGCTCCAAGGGAACTACTCCTGAAGGGCCCTGGGGTCCTCTGCACAATGCCTACAGACGGAATCCATTGTGCTAATCCAATGTTTGCCACAGGCCAGGGAAAGGAGGGGCTCTTCCGAAGGGATGGGCTTCACCTTAACCGGGATGGAACCAGGCTGCTGGCATTAACCTTTAAAAAGGAGATAGAGCAGCTTTTAAACTAGATATTAGGGGAAAGCCGACAGTTGCCCAAGAGCGGATGGTTCGGAAGAATGTATCCTTGAAGGATACTACCAAAAGCAGAGAGGTTCCACAAAAGAGTAAAGTAGCCCAAATGCCCTCAAGTATGGAGCAGACAGAGCTTAAAGATCCCAATTTACCCATGTCTAACAATAGCCAAATTAACATGAATAAAATACATTCTCTAAAATGCTTGTATGCAAATGCTAGAAGCCTAAAGAATAAGATGGGAGAGTTAGAATATATAGCACTAAATGAAAGGTTAGATATGATTGGAATATCAGAGACATGGTGGAAGGAGGACAACCAGTGGGACACTGTGATACCTGGGTACAAACTATACCGTAATGATAGAGCTGATCAAATTGGTGGAGGGGTTGCGCTCTATGTTAGAGACGGCATTGACTCAGAAAGGATTAAAGTTTTGCAGGAAACAAAATCTGCTGTAGAATCTATATGGATTGAATTTCCATATAAAAGGGGGAAGGCGATGGCAGTGGGGGTGTACTATCGAGCACCTGGCCAGAATGACCAAATGGATGATGAAATGCTCAAAGAAATCAAGGAAGCTAACAAAAGTTACAGCGCAGTAATAATAATGGTGATTTCAATTACCCCGGTATCGACTGGGTCAGTGTCACGTCAGGACATGCTAGGGAGATAAAGTTCCTAGATGAAATAAATGACTGCTTCTTGGAGCAGCTGGTTCATGAACCGACCAGAGGGGAAGCCATATTAGACCTAGTCCTTAGTGGAACACCAGATCTAGTGCAAGAGATAAGGGTGTTGGGGCCACTTGGCAATAGTGATCATAGCATGATCACCTTTGATTTAATTAGTGGAGGAGGGATAGTAAGGAAATCCACAGTACTACCTTTTAACTTTCGAAAGGGAGACTATGATAAAATGAGGAAAACAGTTAAGAAAAAACTAAAAGGAACAGTTGCGAAGGTTAAAGACGTACATCAAGCTTGGGTGTTGTTGAAAAATACTATCTTGGAAGCCCAGACCAGATGTATTCCACACTTTAAGAAAAGTGGAAGGAAGTCCAAAAAACTGCCAGCATGGTTTAAAGGTGAGGTCAGAGAGGCTGTTGCCAAAAAAGCATCTTTCAGGAAATGGAAAAAAGAGCCAAACGACGAAACCTGGAAACAGCACAAGCACTGGCAAGTCAAATGCAAGGCATTGATAAGGCAGGCAAAGAGAGAATTTGAGAAGAAGCTTGCTGCGGAAGCAAAAACGCGAAATAAAGACCTTTTCAAGTACATTCGTAGCAAAAAACCTGTGAGAGAGTCAGTTGGTCCATTAAATGATAAAGGGGTTAAAGGAGCACTAAGAGGCGACAAGGCGATAGCTGAGAGACTGAATGAATTCTTTGCTTCGGTCTTTACTGAGGAAGATGTAGGGATGTTACCCATGACTGAAGTGGTATTTAAAGGTGCGGAAGAATTGAAGGAAATATCGATACATCGGGAAGATGTCTTACAACTATTAGATAAACTGAAGAGTAGCAAATCACCAGGGCCGGATGGTATACATCCAAGGGTGTTGAAAGAACTGAAATATGAGATTGCAGACCTGCTATCAGTAATCTGTCAACTATCATTAAAATCATCTCTAATACCTGAAGATTGGAGGATCGCCAATGTAACACCGATTTTTAAAAAGGGTTCCAGGGGTGATCCGGGAAACTACAGACCGGTGAGCCTGACATTCGTACCGGGAAAAATGGTAGAAACCATCATAAAGAATAAAATTACTCAGCATGTAGATAGTCACAACCTAATGGGAGACAGCCAACATGGCTTTAGACAAGGAAGATCTTGTCTTACTAATCTGTTATGTTTTTTTGAAGGAGTGAATAAACAGGTGGACAAAGGTGAGTCGGTTGATATTGTGTATCTGGACTTTCAGAAAGCCTTTGACAAGGTCCCTCATCAGAGACCTTTGGCAAAACTAAAGAGTCATGGGATAGGAGGCAATGTACTATTGTGGATCAGGAACTGGTTAAAAGATAGAAAGCAGAGGGTAGGGCTAAATGGCCAATTTTCCCAATGGAGAAAGGTGAATAGTGGTGTACCCCAGGGATCTGTGCTGGGTCCGCTGCTTTTTGACATATTCATAAATGACCTGGAAAGTGGAATAACGAGTGAGGTTATCAAATTTGCAGATGACACAAAACTATTTAAAGTTGTTAAAACCCAAGAGGATTGTGAAAAATTGCAAGAGGATCTTGATAAATTGGAAGACTGGGCATCAAAATGGCAGATGAAATTTAATGTGGACAAGTGCAAGGTTATGCACCTAGGGAAGAACAACCCAAACTATGGTTACACGATGCAAGGTTCCACATTAGGAATCACCACCCAGGAAAAAGATTTAGGCGTCATTGTGGATACCATGTTAAAACCCTCGGCCCAGTGTGCAGCGGCGGCCAAGAGAGCAAATAGAATGCTAGGTATGATAAGGAAAGGAATGGAAAATAAAACAAAAGATATTATAATGCCTCTATATCGTTCCATGGTGAGACCGCACCTTGAATATTGTGTGCAATTCTGGTCGCCGTATCTTAAAAAGGATATAGCGATTTTAGAAAACGTACAGAGAAGAGCCACCAAAATGGTAAAGGGGATGGAAGGATACTCCTATGAAGAAAGGCTAAAAAGGTTAGGGCTCTTTAACCTGGAAAAGAGACGGATGAGGGGAGATATGATAGAAGTCTATAAATTAATGAACGGAGTGGAACGGGTAAACGTAGATCGATTGTTTACCTTATCAGAATATAGAAAGACTAGGGGACATGCAATGAAGCTACAGGGTAAAATAATTAAGACTAATAAAAGAAAATATTTTTTCACTCAACGTGTAATCAAACTCTGGAATTTGTTACCGGAGGATGTATTAAAGGCTGTTAGTGTAGCTGGGTTTAAAAAAGGTTTGGACAAGTTCCTGGAGGAAAGTTCCATAAACCATTATTAAGAAGTGACCGAAGATATCAATGCTTGACCCAGTACAAGCATTGTGGAACTTGTGTCTCTTGGGGAAACTGCTAGGTACATATGACCTAGATTGGTCACTGTTGGAAACAGAATACTGGGCTTGATGGACCTTGGTCTGACCCAGTATGGCATATCTTATGTTCTTATGTTCAGTGCTTCTTCAAAGCAGACATGCAAGTGTCTAAGGCACAGGTTTCTTACATGGTGTGCTAGCTGCATGCACACTCCAAACATGTCACATACCGGGAATGTGCATCACTCGCATGTAGATGAGATACACTCAGCGGCTGCGCAGAGACCATGCGTAGGCAAAATGCACACAGTAGATGCGCACAACTCCCATGTGTAGTTGGATATGCACAACTCCTGCACGGTAGAACACCTAGATGATGCACGTAAGAAATGCGAGCTTGTGGCAGCACAGGCAAAATAAATATGCAGCCATGGCTGAATTCAAAGGCCTGTACTATGACAGCCACCGAATCCAATGATAGAACTGTGCAATGGATGAGGTTAGGCTGACCCCCACAGCAATGGCTGCAAGGGTGCAGGCACTAGAATAAACAAGATGGTACTCACCCCCGGGGAGCCCAGGACAGGCAGGACATGCTGGGCTCCGGGCCATTCCCCTGCAGTCTAGGCCTCTAGGCACATATTTTCCTTGAGCTTCTGTGCAAAACCATCAGGGAAGAGCTGAGGGAGGAGGGGATTGGGGCCATATGCAAAGAGTTAATTTAGAAGAATCCTGGCTTCTCAACTGGTCTATTAATACTGATGGGGAGCTTAGACTTTTTCTCCCCTCCAGGGGGTACTGTCAGATATGCCCTAGAGAGATCAACTGTCGAGCTCTACTGGGTCTACAGTGTCCCCTTAGGATAGCGGTCTAGAAGCTAAAAACAATTTCCAACCGAGCTAGAACAGATTGCATCCACCATCTACTAGCAACAGAGAAATACTGAAGTGTTCTCCAAGCTGCATCAGCAGAAGTAGCAATGATGATGTCACAAGAAGTTTTTAATATTTTCTCCGTCTCCACATCTGCTGGAAAGGGAACACAACTCACTTGTCTGGACTGGTTTAGCAGGACGAACAGAAAGGAGAAATTAGACCTTACCTGCTAATTGTCTTTCTTGAATTCTCTCCAGGCCACTCCCGGAAATGTAGGGTTGTCAGCCCCCTCCAGCAGCTGAGGACTGAAAAGCTTGAGTCTTGCTGACGCTCTATCTCCCTCTAGTGCCAGAGACTCAGTCTTCTATTGACAAAGCTGCACGATACTAACTTCCACTCTGCCCTGCCTAAATTGTGAGAAAAACAAAAAACTTCCAAAACCAACTTAAACAATAATCTCCTAATATGGACCCACCGAAGTCGTCCCCTTAATTTTTTTTTTTTGTCCCACTCTTCCCCCTGTTCAGAGAAGAGCAATTGGAAGGCAAAGCCCCCCCTGAGGAAAAAACTGAGTGCCAGGTCACTCCTCCATGAGTCCTCCAGAACCAGCATGCATATGAATGCCTGACCGAAACACTCCGAAGAAACAATCCTCGCCACAAACACCTGCATGAACCAATAGGGTGGGCCCTGGACTGGCGTGGAGAGAATTCAAGGAAAGACAATTAGCAGGTAACGTCTAATTTCTCCTTCCTCTTCATCTCTCCAGGCAAGTCCAGGAAATGTAGGGATGTACCAGAGCAGTACCTAAATTTGGGAGGGACCCGCCAATCCCGCTAAGATAGCTGAGGCCCCAACCCTTGCGTCTCCCCTAGCCTGAACATCCAAGTGATAGTGCCTTGCAAAGGTATGTAGGGAAGACCATGTCGCCGCTCGACAAATATCCACTGGCGGCACCAGCGCGTGCTCTGCCCAAAAAGTCACCTGGCTTTGAGTCGAATGAGCTCTGAGCCCCCGAGGAGGTTCCTTACCCCTTACTACAAATAGCCCGTGTCACCCATTGGGCAATGGAGGCCTTAGATGCCGCTTGTCCCTTACGCGGCCCACCAAAGATCACAAACAAGTGATCTGTCTTACAAAACAATTCGGTTCTTGCTAGGTACCGACAGAGCACTCTTCCGATCTCCGCAGAAAACGACCTGTTCCAGCTTTCCCTAGACTCTGAAAAGTCGGAAGCAAAATAGATTGATTCAAATGAAAACGGGAAACCACCTTCGGTAGAAAGGAAGGTACCGGACGGAGCACCACCTTTTCGGCTGAAAATTGTATAAACGGTTCCCTGCACGACAGCACTTGCAGATCCAAATTCCTCCTTGCCGAACACAACGCCACTAGGAACGCCATTTTCTAGGAAAGTTCCGTCAAACTTACCGATGCCATAGGCTCAAAGGGAGACCCCGCTAGAGCCTCCAAAACCAAATTCAAGTCCCAAGGAGGAACTACCTCCCTGACTGGTGGCCTTAGGTTCTTAACTGCCCTAAAAAAACAAACCATGTCCGGATGCGAAGCCAGTGAGCTCCCTTGCACCTGGGCCCCTAAAACACACCCGCGCTGCCAGCTGCACCTTCAAAGAGCTCAAGGCAAGGCCTTTGTCCAGCCCCCCTTGCAAGAAAAGCAAAATGTCCGGCAATGTAGCGATAAAGGGTCTAATCTTCTTCTGCTTACACCATTCCTCAAAAATGCGCCAAACCCGGATATATGACAAAGATGTGGAACGCTTCTTGGACCACAACATAGTTGCTACAACTGCCTGTGAATACCCCCGGCGGCGCAATCGCTGCCTCTCAAGAGCCAAGCCGTAAGCAAAAATCGATCCACCTGCGGCATCAGAATCGGTCCTTGGTACAGCAAGTTGACCCGACTGGCAGCCTCTATGGATGATCTACCAGCAACCTCCTCAGATCCGCATACCACAGTCTCCGTGGCCAATCCGGTGCTATGAGAATTACCTGTCCCCCGTGACCCTCTATTCTCTGAAAGAGTCGACCGATCATCAGCCAAGGGGGAAACACATAAATCAGGCCGTCTACCGGCGAAGGCTGGAGCAGAGCGTCGAGCCCTTCCGACATGTGCTCCCTGTGCCTGCTGAAGAACCGTGCGGCCTTGGTATTGGCGAGGGTGGCCATCAAGTCCATGACTGGCTGTCCCCAGCATACCGTGATGTTGTGAAACACTGCCGCATTCAACTCCCATTCTCCCGGATCCAAGGCATACCGACTGAGATAATCGGCCTGAACATTTTCCTTGCCGGCCACGTGCGCCACTGACAAGGCCTCCAGATGATCTTCGGTCCACTGAAACTAAAGTAAACGCTCCTCCAGCATCATCGCACTGCCTGTGCCCCCTTGCCACTTGATGTACGCCACCGTCACCGCATTGTCGGAAAACACTCGAACAGCCCTGCCAACTAACAACTGCTTGAACTGTTGGAACGTTAGCCTCACCGCCCACAGCTCCAAATGATTGATCGACCACTCGACCTCTTCCTCTGACCAGCATCCCTGTGCCACCTGGGAAAGACAGTGCGCCCCCCAGCCTGAGAGACTGGCGTCTGTGGTCACCAACACCCACTCGGGTTGAATGAGCGGCATACCTGCCTGCAGATGGACCATATCCAGCCACCATTTCAAACTGTCCCCCACGTCGGCCGGACAGACCAACTTCTGAGACAAAGGCTGATGTTGGGGTGACCACCAGGACAACAGGGCCCGCTGAAGGGGCCGCATATGATCCCTGGCCCACGGCACCAGGTCTAGCGCCGCCACCATCTAGCCCAACAATTGCATGTACTGCCATGCCGTCGGCGCTTTCAAGGCCAAAAATCTCTGAACCTGCCCCATCAGCTTCCGTACTCTGTCCTCGGGCAGAAAAACTTGATCAACCTCAGTATCAAACAAGGCTCTGAGATACACCAGCCACTGTACTGGCCGGAGTCGGCTCTTTTCTTGGTTGACTACCCAATCCAGCTGTTCCAGAAATTCCACCACTCGCCTGGTCGCTCCGACTGACTCCGCCTGGGACCCAGCCAGAATCAGCCAATCGTCCAGGTAGGGATGCATCCGAATACCTTCCTGACATAGCGCTGCCGCGACGACTACCATGACTTTCGTGAACGTACGGGGCACCATAGCGAGTCCGAACGGCAAGGCCCGGAAGTGAAAATGCCCCATAGGGACTGCAAACCGCAGAAAACATTGATGATCCTGTCTGGTGGGAATGTGCAGATAGGCCTCTGACAGGTCTATAGAAGAGAGCACCTCTCCCGGCTTTACTGCTTGAATGACCGATCTCAGGGTTTCCATCCTGAAATGTGGCACGTGCAAGCAGCGATTCACGTGCTTGAGGTCGAGGATTGGCCGAAAAGTCCCTTCCTTTTTGGGCCCACAAAATAAATCGAGTACCAACCGTACCCGTACTGCCCTGGAGGCACAGGAACCACCACGCACAGCTGCAGCAAACGCTGCAGCGTTTCTTGCACAGCCTTCTGTTTGTTCGGTGCCTTGCAGGGCGACACTACAAATGCTTCTCTTAGTGGCCGACAGAATTCCAGAGCATAGCTGTCGCGTATTATCTCGAGCACCCACTGATCCGTTGTTATCTTGGCCCAGACAGAATAGAACTCCTGCAAACGCCCTCCTATTGGGACTTCCGACTGGGCCTCCCTGACTTCATTGTGGTTTTTTGGACTGATTTGGCTGAGAGGAGAAATACCCCCTACCAAACCCCCGCACCCCTCGAAAAGGCGGTCCTCTGGCCATAAAACGGCCTCTCTGATATGGCGTATATCTGGATGTCTGAAATCTGCGGAAATCTCTTCCTTGACCTCTCTGCAGACTTCCTGGATGCTGCCCTCTCGGCCTGTCTTCCGGGAGCCATCCGCCCTTGGAATCACCTAGATCTTTAACGATCTTCTCCAAGGCCTCCCCAAAGAGCAGTTTGCCTTTATATGGGAGCTTGCTAAGCCGTGCCTTCGAGGACGTGTCCGCTGCCCAATTCCTCAGCCAGAGAAATCGCCGAGCCGCAATCACCGAGGCCATTGACTTAGCCGCAATCCTGACAAGGTCATAAAACGTGTCAGCCAAGTATGTGGACGCCGACTCTAATTTAACCCCCTCCTGGAAGACCATCTCCTCTCCTTCCAGTGACCTCTCGCCCTGGAGCCACCGAATGGAAGCCCTAGCTACATAAGCCCCACAAATCGAGGCTTACAGCGCCAGAGCATTGGACTCAAAGGCCTGCTTGAGAATGGATTCCAACTTGCGGTCCTGAAAATCCTTAAGAGCTGTGCTCGCTTCCACCGGAATAGTGGTCTTCTTTGTCACGGAGGCAACTAAGGCATCCACCTTTGGCATGCGCAGCAACTCTTTCTCGTCCTGTGGCACCGGGTACAGGCGGCTCATAGCCCTAGTTCCCCTCAAGGAAGCCTCGGGACACTCCCATTCCAATTCCACCATCTGTTTGATCACCCTATGAACCGGAAAACACCTCTGCTCCACTTTAAACCCCTGGTAGTGCGATCTTGAGAGCCGCCAAAGTGTGCGCAATGAGAGCTCCTAGCTCCTCCTTGCGAAACACCTGAACATATTGGGGTCTTCCCCTGGAAAGATCTCCCCTTCTTCTGCGTCCCTGGCCCAGGGATCCTGTCCTGAATCTGAGAGGATTTCTCCATCCTCTCCTGCCACGAGCTCTGCTGGCTGGCTCAACGAGTCTGGCCCATGCTCCAATTCTAGATTTAACTGAGAGGGACCCTCACCTGGATCCTCCTCCTCAGGGAACGCATGTCGTTGGGACCCTGATCCTCTAGGCGCTGATCCCCTGCTCTGAGACTGACCTCTCTTTAAACAATAAGCCTTGTGCAATTCCAATATAAAATCTGCAGAAAACAATGGCTCTGCTACTTCTTTTGGTCCAGACAAAGAGACCTGCGGTGCTGTGGATGCTGGCAAAGTCTTTTTTTGACTTAGTTTTACTTTTGCCTGACTTTTTAGTCAGAGCAGGAGAATCAGCAGTCTTTTGCAAGATGGCTGCCGTTCCCGCCTTTTTCGCTGCATCTGGAGCCACTCCCACCATCTCAACTAAAGCTTTTTCCTCCATTGAGCCCCACTCGAGTGAACTCCCCCGACGAAAACAGGAGCGATACAGCCCCGGTCCCACTACTCCCCGGCCACTTCCACACTGAGCGCAGCCTGCTGTGATTGGCAGCATGTGCTACAAACTGCAAAAAACTGACCGCCAGAGAAGCCTGACCGAGGCGATCACTGCCCCCGACGAAATCGCCACCAAACAACCGACTCCCCGCTTACCTGCGGTTCCACTACCGAACGCACTAACGCTCCCTCCCTCGCTGCTAGCGAGATCTGAAAACAATTAATAGAGGAGGAGGAGGAGGCCAAAGAGAGTGATCTGGGGCTCCCAGATACTTCTCTATGTGAGCAGACCCGGCGTCTCTGTCTTCCACGAGGCAGGCTCTGCCTCTGCTGCCCTGCGGTTCCGATCCTCAATCAGATACCATTTTATCACCCCTGGACTTACTGCCCTGCTAGGGCACACCAGAGCCTCCTGGACAATCAATTCCCTTTTTCTCCTTTGATTTTGATTTCTATTATTCCAATTTCTCCTCACTCTGTGCTTTCTTAAAGGGAGCCAGTGAAAACCCTGTCCTATCCAGCTGCTGAGGACTGAAGACTGAGTCTCTGGCACTAGAGGGAGATAGAGTGTCAGCAAGACTCAAACTTTTCAGTCCTCAGCTGCTGGAGGGGGCTGACAACCCTACATTTCCTGGATTGGCCTGGAGAGATGAAGAGGAAGATGCTTTTATTGAACTAACTTAACAAAAATGGTTGATCTAATGAAGGTAGAATAATTCCCAAAAGCTGGTCAAGAAATGTGCTACATTTGTCTAATAAAAATGATCACAGTACATTTTTTGTTGACTTATTTCTGCATGTTCAAATGAACTCATACAGCAACCTCGCTAATTTACTTTACAGAAACTGAACAGACACTTCGAGGCCCATTTACTGTTAACGCAGCAGTCAGCATGTTGCCTTAGCAGTTAGCATATGCTAATTTCCATATTAACAGATTCTGTATATGGGAATGGGGTGCAGAATGGGTAAAGAATGGGCAGAAACTGCATCTTGTATTAATGTGAAGGCAGCAACTGTGCGTTAACTGTTAATGTAGCAGATAATATGGTGCAATTAATGTCACCTGAATAGGTAAAACTAACTGCATCACATTTTCACTGTTAAATGCATGGTTAACTGTATGGTAAGATGTTGAAAACACCCCAACAGTTAATGTAGCAACTTTGTAGTTAGCACTTGGTAATTCTGGCAATTACTGTGTGGCAACTGCAAATCCTTACCAAATTTAGTAAACAGGCCCCTATATAATCATTTTTTGAGCACCATATTAACATAACAATTAACAAGTTTGATTCTACTCACCTTGTTGTCCATCTGGCATGGTGACAATGATTGGTTGACCAATTCCACTGGTAGGGATTGCTGTTTGTAGATTACCCAAATGAATGCCATCTGTAACTATAGTAATAACCTGTTGACCGCCAGAACTTACAACCTGTTGAATTGCACCATCCACAGATTCCGCTGTCACTACTTCTTCTGTGGCTACAACTGGTGAAAAAGTTGGAAAAAAATTTAGCTCTTGCAGATTTGGAAACCATGCTATGAAAACAACTAAAAGATTTCATCAGCTAAGCAAAACCAAACAGTATCCCTGACAGAAACTGCACTGTACACCCTCAAAAGGGAGAGTTAATACCTGATTGATTTAACTAACATATTTGTAGAAGTATCATCAAAATACGTCTTCAGTATTCCAATTAATAATTTGGTTTGATACACATAATTGTAATAAGAATTACTATGTTAACACACAACAGAAGTGATACTAGTACATGCAGAATTTTGTCATTAATTGTTGACCACAGAACAGCATTGTTGTTGTTAAGTGTTGTCAAGTCAATGCCGACTTCTGGCATTGAGTCAACACCTTTTTTGAAGATGTGAATAAACTAGTAGACAAAGATGAGTCAGTTTGTATCGTGTATCTGGATTTTCAGAAAGCGGACCCAGCACAGATCCCTAGGGTACTCCACTATGATCCTTTCTCCATTGGGAAAATTGGCCATTTAGCTCTACCCTCTGCTTTCTATCTTTTAACCAGTTCCTGATCCACAATAGTACACTGCCTCCTATCCCATGACTTTTTAGTTTTGCCAAAAGTCTTTGATGAGGGACCTTGTCAAAGGCTTTACCCCTATGAAGAAAGGCTAAAAAGGTTAGGGCTCTTTAACCTGGAAAAGAGACGGCTGAGGGGAGATATGATAGAGATCTATAAATTAATGAATGGAGTGGAACAGTGGAATGGAGTGGATCAGTTGTTTACACCATCAAAATATAGAAAGCTAGGGGACATGCGATGATGCTACAGGGTAACCCATTTAAGACTAATAAGAGAAAATATTTTTTCACTCAACGTGTAATCAAATTCTGGAATTCTTTAGACAAAGCTGTTAGTGTAGCCGTGTTTAAAAAAGGTTTGGAAAAGCTCCTGGAGGAAAGGTCCATAAACCATTATTAAGGGGGACCCGGGATATACACTGGTTGCCCCAATCCACAGTACTACCTTTTAACTTTCGAAAGGGAAACTATGATAAAATGAGGAAAACAGTTAAGAAAAAACTAAAAGGAGCAGTTGCAAAGGTTAATGACGTACATCAGGCTTGGCTGTTGTTGAAAAATACTATCTTGGAAGCCCAGACCAGCTGTATTCCACGCTTTAAGAAAAGTGGAAGGAAGTCCAAAAAACTGCCAGCATGGTTTAAAGGTGAGGTCAGAGAGGCTGTTGTTGCCAAAAAAGCATCTTTCAGGAAATGGAAAAAAGAGCCAAATGACGAAACCTGGAAACAGCACAAGCACTGGCAAGTCAAATGCAAGGAATTGATAAGGCAGGCAGAGGGAGAATTTGAGAAGAAGCTTGCTGTGGAAGCAAAAAAGCAAAGTAAAGACCTTTTCAAGTACATTCGTAGCAAAAAACCTGTGAGAGAGTCAGTTGGTCCATTAGATGATAAAGGGGTTAAAGGAGCACTAAGAGGCGACAAGGCGATAGCGGAGAGATTGAATGATTGGCAGATGAAATTTAATGTGGACAAGTGCAAGGTTATGCACCTAGAAAAGAACAACCCAAACTATGGTTACACGATGCAAGGTTCCACATTAGGAACCACCACCCAGGAAAAAGATTTAGGCGTCATTGTGGATACCATGTTAAAACCCTCGGCCCAGTGTGCAGCAGCGGCCAAGAGAGCAAATAGAATGCTAGGTATGATAAGGAAAGGAATGGAAAATAAAACAAAAGATATTATAATGCCTCTATATCGTTCCATGGTGAGACTGCACCTTGAATATTGTGTGCAATTCTGGTCGCCGTATCTTAAAAAGGATATAGCGATTTTAGAAAAGGTTCAGAGAAGAGCCACCAAAATGGTAAAGGGGATGGAAGGATACTCCTATGAAGAAAGGCTAAAAAGGTTGGGGCTCTTTAAACTGGAAAAGAGACGGCTGAGGGGAGATATGATAAAAGTCTATAAATTAATGAACGGAGTGGAACGGGTAAACGTAGATCGATTGTTTACCTTATCAGAATATAGAAAGACTAGGGGACATGCAATGAAGCTACAGGGTAAAATATTTAAGACTAATAAAAGAAAATATTTTTTCACTCAAAGTGTAATCAAACTCTGGAATTTGCTACCGGAGGATGTAGTAAAGGCTGTTAGTGTAGCTGGGTTTAAAAAAGGTTTGGACAAGTTCCTGGAGGAAAGGTTCATAAACCATTATTAAGAAGGGACCCAGGATATCAATGCTTGAACCAATACAAGCATTGTGGAACCTGTGTCCCTTGGAGAAACTGCTAGGTACGTATGACCTAGATTGACCACTGTTGGAAACAGAATACTGGGCTTGATAGACCTTGGTCTGACCCAGTATGGCATATCTTACGTTCTTATGTTCAATATAAGTATTGTAAAACCTTTGTCTTTTGGGAAACTGCTAAGTACTTGTGACCTAGATTGGCCACTGTTGGAAACAGGAAACTGGGCTTGATAGACCTTGGTCTGGCCCAGTATGGCATATCTTATGTTCTTATGTTAACCCTTTGGGAACCCCTGGGTTTTCTTGGCAAGTTGCAACCCTAAGTAGATTGCCAGGCCTTTCTTTCATGCAGTAAGCTTACAGTACCTGGTATTTCAAGGTCATCTTTCCATTCTAGTATTAAGCAGGCCCAACCCTGCTTTGTTCCCAAGATATGATGTGATCAAGTACATTCTGGGTGGCACAGCCTTAGTTGTATCTCCCTACTCTGTTTTGTTTCTTTAATATAGGCATTTGCCTCCCCTCCATTCCCATATTAAAAACTATATAACATCTTGAAGCATCATTCAGTCTTTTCTCACCTTTTTTCCCCGCTTTCATTCTTCACATGCTCAGATTGTTGTCACTTATCTCTCATACTTCCTGGCCCTTTCACTGATTTTGTTTGTTATTTTGGACATTTTGGAGGTAGTTTTATAAGGAGCCACATAAGGTTATCCACCATCAATGCATGTAAGTCATGCATTTTCAATGACTTATATGCTTAGATGGACTTTGACACACATATTTTTAGTTGGTTGCTATTTGGGGTTTTTTTGTTGTTTTTTTTAAGTACGCGCGGCAGGCTGATGGCACAAACTTTTTGTGTAGGCCTACACGGGCGGACCACAAATCTGCATATGTAAGTTATAAAATACAATAACTTACAGGTGTTCCTTAAAAATCTAGGTATGGACATTTATGCCAGCCCTCGGTGCGCTTAGATTTGCTGCGTATATCTCACCACTTACACCTATTTTCATGCGCATACTTGACTTTATAAAATAGTTACAATAGGTACACTCTAAACCACACCAACTAAACTCAGCTTTATAAAATTATCCTCCACAGTATCAATCTTTCTGCATTTTAGCAAACTTTAAATTGTCATTATGGCAGCAATAATAATATTTTTACTTCTCACTTAAGACTGTTATGCAATTTTCCAGCGCTGAAGTCCCCTGCTGTGATACCCAGAAATTGTTCTGTTTTAAGTAAAGTATTCTCTATTGACAAGGATTAATCAGTCACACAAGTGAGTGATGTCATGCAGATGGCAAAGGCATGGGCTCTCTCAAAGCTGGGAAAGAACTAAAAGCTGCTTTGAGCATACATAGGCATTCCCACATGACTGTTCTCCCAAAGAACGCATAGCTACTCACCTGTAACAGGTGATCTCCAGAAACAGCAGGAATCAGTCTTCACATATGGGCATCCAAAAGAAAAGCCTTTGGGAGGAGCGCTCCACTGCGCCTGCACGCCTGCCTTCGCAACTCCTCTCCTCAGTTAAGTCTGTAGCTGCAAAGAAGAATAAAATAAAAGAACCCTACAACTCCTAGGGGAAGAGGGTGGTTTGTGAAGACTGATTCCTACTGTTCCCAGAGATCACCTATTACAGGTGAGTAACTGTGCTATCTCCAGGAACAAGCAGGAAAGCTGTCTTCATATATGGGACTCATTATCACCCAGGTACCAGACAGGTATGGGGAGGGGGGAGAACAGTGTGATCCCTGAGGTAAAAAACCTGTAGCTGAAGAGTCTGGAAGCGTTGTGGGCCATTGGACTCTATTCTAGGAGGCTATACTCCCCCAGTATTAGCCTGGTATCTTGTAGAAGTCAGGGACAGAGGGAAGGAATTGAGTTTAAGTCCCAAAGAGGTGCTGGAGTACAGCTTGGCCTAAGACAGCGTCCCGATGGGAGTCTCTGTCCAGACAGTACTGTGCAGCAAAAGTATGAATGGAGGACCAGGTAGCTGCTCGGCAGATGTCCTCAATGGCTACAGAACAGAGATTGGCTATGGAGCTTGCCATAGCCCAAACATTATGAGCAGTAACATAACCCTCCAAAGAGAGTCCTGCTTGTGCATAAGCAAAAGAAATGCAATCTTCTATCCTTCTAGATACATTTCATCACTGGTAGACCCAGGTGATGAGGATAAAAAGAAATGAATAATTGAGAGGATAAAAGGAAATGAATAATTGAGAGTAATCTTTAGTTCTATTGAAGTAGTAGGTCAGCGCTCGCTTGCAATCTAATATGTGTAGTGCTGCTTCAGCCTGAGACGCGTGTGATCTAGGGAAGAAAATCAAGAGGATTACCGACTGGTTTAGATAGAAAAAGGAAACCACCTTCGGGAGGAAGTGTGGATGGATACAGAGAACCATCTTGTCATGGTGGAACAGAGTATAGGGGGGATCCACTACTAGAGCTTGTATCTCACTTAGGCAATGAGCTGAAGTGAGGGCAACAAGGAAGACGACCTTCCAAGACAGAAACTTCAGTGAAGTGGTGACTAAAGGTTTGAAAGGTGGCTTTAGACGCTGTGCCAAAACCACATTCAGATCCCAGGCCACCGGAAGCAGCTTAATGGGTGGCCATTAAGACCCTGCATGAAGAATGCTACTAAGGGGTGTGAAGAGATAGGCTGTCTATCCACTAGTCTGTGAGAGGCCTCAATGGCATTAAGGTGAACTCTCAGTGAGTTAGTTTTATTGTCATTTATTTAATTAATTTATTTATATCGTTACTTTTAAACCGCTCCTTCCTGAGATCAGGGGCGGTGTACAATGAACAACATTATTACATAGAACAAATTTTTACATTTTATAATTGTAACAGAACTATGTACCAGGTAGGGTGAGTGCTTTTAAGGGCATTCAACAGTCAGAACTATGTACAAGTGATAGCAGGTAAGATTTACAATTGGAGCAGAGGTGAGTGTCATTGTATGGGTTGGGCTTGGGGTGGTTCAAGGGACGAACCATTACCTTCCATAAGTTCTCCCAAAATGTTGAGTGAACAGGAAGGTTTTTAGCTCTTTTCTAAACATTTTTATATCTTTAGTTACGTGTAGGAAGTCCGGGAGATCATTCTATAACATAGGTGCAGCGAGTGAGAAGGCTCAGTTATTTGTAAATTGTTTTGATTTGCGATAGGTGGAAGAGATTGCAAGTGTGTTCTGAGAGTGTTCTTTTCTTGATCTAGTGTTAGTGGATTGGGTGATTAATGTTGAAAGGTAGGATGGAGCAATATTATCAATCTTGAATGTTATCATTATTGTTTTATATTTAATTCTACTAATTGGTAACCAGTGTAGGGCGTATAGTATATGGTTGGAGAGCTGGGCTTTGCATACAATTCTTGCGGTTACATTTTGTGCAGTCTGCAGTTGTTTGAGGTACTTTTTGGGAATACCGTATAGGAGGCTGTTACAAATATCAAAGTGAGGGGTGATTAGAGCATGATCTGAAATCGTGTGCGTCCAGAAGGGGTCTGAGGTGTTGTATTGTTCTTAGTTTGAAGTAAACTGATTTGGTTAGTTGTTTTATGTATGCAGATAATGTGAAAGTTTGATCTAGTATAACGTCAAGATACCTTACTTCTTTTTTTAACAGGGAGGATTGCGTTAAGTATTTTGAATGTTTGAGGGGGAGTGAAGTTTGGGTTCCTTGATACATAGAGTACTTCCATTTTTTTTAAGTTGATGGATAGATTATTTGAGTTTAGCCAAGCTTGGGCTTCCAAGATGCAGGATTCGATTATGTGTTGGGCTGTGTTTAGACCATCTATGGGGAGGTATATCATAATGTCATCCGCATAGATGTGATAATTCACTTTAAATATTTGGAAAATATTACATATTGGTTGTAGGTATATGTTAAATAATAGTTTTAAGACCTGTCAACAGTAAGTGGAGGAAAAATTGTAAGAGCGACTCCACCAGGCAAGAAAAGGGGTCAATATCCTTTGGGGAGCACCAGAGGGCAAACCTACACCATTGGAAGGCATAAGATTGTCTGGTGGAATCCTTAAGAGATGCAAGAAGGACATTCTTGACTGCCTGTGGAAGGTCGAGGTTGGTGAGCACTAGCCCTTCAGCAGCCATGCTGTCAGGCATAGGGAGTGAAGATTGGGATGGAGTGTCCTGTGGTCAGGTGCACATCCCAGGTTGAGTGGCTGAATCTGTGCAATGTGAAGAAGCAGAGGAAACCAGAAGGGGGCTATGAGAATCATGGAGCCCCTGTCGGCCTGTAGTTTGAACAGCATCTTGGGTATTAAGGGGATGGGAGAGAATGCATAGAGCAGTCCCTGACCCCAGTGGAGAAAGAGTAGTTACACACCTGTAACAGGTGTTCTCCAGGAGCAGCAGGAATCAGTCCTCACATATGGGTGACATTGGCGCCGACGGAGCCCCCGCGCGGAGCATTTCCCCAGCTTTCAAGGAAAGCCTTTGGGAATGCAGCGCACATGCGCGGTCCCCTTCCCGCCCGAGGGTGCCATCTTGCTCAGTCTGATGACATAGCTAAAAGACAGCAAAAAACAAAATGAAGTATATGACTGCAACTCCAGGGGAGGAGGGAGGGTCGTGAGGACTGATTCCTGCTGCTCCTGGAGAACACCTGTTATAGGTGAGTAACTACTCTTTCTCCAGGACCAAGCAGGAAGTCAGTCCTCACATATGGGACTCCCCAGCTCTAGGCAACCGGGAACCCAAAGCTGAAAAAAATGGCTCCCTCTGCAGAGCCTCAGCATCCGTGAGAAGAACATCCTCTGAGAACGCCCCCGTACGGTAGCCCAACACCAGGGCCGGAGGGCAGGAGTTGCCTAAACCTCAAAGAGATTACGGAGTACCGCCTGTCCGAAAGCACTGTCCCTTCGGGACTCTCTCTCGAGGCAGTAGTGGGCTGCAAAAGTCTGGCTTGAAGACCAAGTAGCGGACCGGCAGATGTCTGCCAATGGAACAGAGCGGAGATGAGCTACTGACGTGGCTTTCGCCCTGACACGGTGGGCTGTGACTCGACCCTGCAAGGGAAGGTCGGCTGCCTTGTACGCCCAAGCGAATACAATCTGCTACCCAAGTGGACAACATACGCTTGGAGACAGGTAACCCCAATTTATTAGGGTCAAAGGAGACGAAGAGCTGAGTAGCCCTCCGATGCCCCCTCGTACGTTCTATGTAAAAGGACAACGCCCTCTTACAGTCCAGAGTATGCAAGACTGTCTCAACCCAGCTGGTATGCGGCCTGGGAAAGAAGGTCGGAAGAACCACCTCCTGGTTGAGGTGGAAAGAGGAGACAACTTTTGGAAGGAACTTCGGATGAGTCTGAAGGACCACCCTGTTCCTATAGAACCGTGTGTATGGTCTATCAGAAACCAGAGCTTGTAGTTCACTCACACGTCTGGCCGAGGTAAGAGCTAGTAGGAAGAGCACTTTCCAAGAAAGGAAGCGTAAATGGCAAGCAGCCATCGGCTCAAATGGTGGGCAAGTAAGTTGTTGGAAGACCACGTTCAAGTCCCACTCAGTGGCAGGGGGACGAATCAGAGGCTTGAGAAAAAGCAGGCCTCTGAGGAAGAGGGACACCAAGGGGTGAGCCGACAGCAACTGTCCCTCCACCGGAGAGTGGTGTGCTGAAAGAGCACTGAGGTGGACCCGAACAGAGTTGGACTTAAGGCCTAGGTCTGACAGTTGAAGTAGGTATTGTAGCACTACTGGCACCATGCAGGAGAAAGGATCTTCATTGTGCTGAGCACACCACACTGAGAACCTGCGCCACTTGAGTGCATAGGACTTTCTGGTGGATTGCCTCCTCGAGGCCAAGACCACCTCCTAAACTTCCCTAGGTAGAAGCAAGGGAGCTAGCACTATCCTTTCAGCAGCCAGGCCATCAGATTGAGGGATCTGAGATTGGGGTGCAGAAGGGAACCCTGATCCTGAGACAGGAGATTGGTTTGCAACCCCAGAGGGAATGGAGTTTCCACTGCCAACTGCAGAAGAAGTGGAAACCACGGTTGCCTCGGCCATCTGGGGGCTGCCAGAATCACCAAGGCCTTGTCCTGTAGAATTCTGAACAGAGTTCGGGCCACCAGGGGAGTGGGAAGAAACGCATACAGGAGTCCCGTAGACCAAGAGATCAGAAATGCATCTGCTGCCACTCTCAGGGGATGCGGCTGTCTGGAGCAAAACTTGGGCAGCTCACGGTTCAGTGGACTTGCAAAGAGATTGATGGACGGAAGTCCCCATTGAAGAAAGATCTGCTGAACCACCAGTGGATTCAACTGCCACTAGTGAGGCTGGAGAATCCTGATTAGTTTGTCTGCCTAAATGTTCTCTTGACCAGCTAGATAAACTGCTTTGAGAAACATGCCTTGCTTGACTGCAAAGGAGCAAAGGGCCTGCGCCTCCTGACATAGGAGTCTGGACCCTGTGCCTCCTTGCTTGTTCACATAGAACATTGCCACCTGATTGTCTGTCTGAACTAAGACAGACTGGTGAGAGAGGGCATGGGAAAATGTTTGTAGAGCCAAGTGAATAGCTCGCAGCTCCAAAAGATTGATCTGCTGTGTGGCCTCCCGAGGAGACCAGAGGCCTTGAGTGCACCGACCCTGACAATGTGCACCCCAGCCCTTCAAAGAAGCATCGGTCGTCAGCACCCTGGTGTGTGCTGGGGCCTGAAAGGGTACCCCCCTGAGAAGGTTTGGGAGATGTAGCCACCACTGTAAGGAGTCCAAGAGTGGTTTGGACACCCTTACTCTGTCTCGGAGGTCTCCTGTGGCTTGCGCCCACTGAGCTCTGAGGCACCATTGAGCCGCACGCATGTGCAAAAGGGCATTCGGGGTCACATGTACCATGGATGCCATGTGGCCCAGGAGCCGCAGGAAGTGTCTGGCGGAGACCTAAGAACTGCATTGGAACTGGTTGGCCAAGTCCATCAATCTGTGGGCCCTGTGCTCGGGCAAGTAAGCTCTTGCCTGCAGGGTGTCCAACCTTGCCCCTATAAACTCTAGGTTCTGTGAGGGGAACAAAGTGGACTTTGCGTAGTTTATGACAAAGCCCAGATGTTGAAGAAGAGAGACAGTGCGAAGATTGGCCTGTCTGGCCTCCTGGAGAGACGGACCTCTGATGAGCCAGTTGTCCAGGTATGGGAAGACAAAAATTCCCTGATTTCTGAGATAGGCCGCCACCACCGCCAGGCATTTGGTGAAAACCCTGGGGGCGGAAGTTAGGCCAAAGGGAAGTACTCTGTACTGGAAATGGTTTCCTCCCCCCAACAAATCTGAGATATTGCCTGTGGTCTGGATGAATGTGAGTATACGCATCCTTTAGGTCTAAGGAGCATAGCCAGTCTCCCTGCTGGAGGTAGGGCAGCAGTATCCCAAGGGTAAGCATCTTGAACTTTTCCCTTTTCAGAAACTTGTTTAGGTTTCGCTAATCTAGGATAGGCCGGAGGCCTCCTGTCCTTTTTGGTACCAGGAAGTACCCGGAGTAGAAGCCTTGCCCTTTCAGGTGGTGAGGCACCGGTTCCACCGCCTGTTCCTTTAGAAGACTTGCCAACTCCTACTGGAAAGTAGGAAGGTGGAAGGGTAGCATGTAGCCCTGTTGGATTATGCTGAGGACCCAGGTATCCCCTGTGATGGCTGGCCACCTGTAGGCGTACAGGGTCAGCCGACCTCCTGTGCTGAGTTGAGCCAGCTGAGAAGAGGCTATGCTGTGGGAGTCAAAACCCTACTCCCTGCTGTGCAGGAGCCGGAGCTGGCGGCTTGGGAGTCTTCTGCCTACGGGGCCCATGCCCCTACCCCTTGGCCTGCTGGCCCAGTTGGGGAGCTGGAGAGGCCTGATAATGAGGGTAGGATTTGTAGGCAGCACCCTTCCTCGGGAAAAAGGGCTTTTCCCCCGAGCCCTTCTTTTTCTGAGAAGGGGCAGAAGTCTTTCTGGACAGCCTTGTCCTGGTGAGAGTCTCAGTCTCGATTTCTGCAGCCTTTTCAGTCATGGGCTTACCAAAAAGGTTCTCACCTTGGCAGGGGACATCAAACAACTTGTCCTGCACCCATGGCTCCAGGTCTGATGACTGTAGCCAGGCCTGACAGCGTGCACCGATGCCGGCCACGGCTACCCGGGCCGAAGCCTCAAAGCCATCATAGGCTGCTCGAGCGAGCACTCTCGAATCCCTGTTGACAAAGCCTTGAACCTCTGCAAAAGTTCCTTGGAGAGGCCAGCTGAGAACCCGGCAATCTCCTTTGCCGGGTCTCGTAGGTACATGCCCATGTACAGCTGGTAGGTCTGGACATGGCAACACAGCATAGAGCCCTGGAAGCACTTTCTGTCGAGGGCATCCAGGTTCCGTGCCTCCCGGCTGGGGGGCACCAAAGTGCATCTTCTGACTCTTCAGACAGTGCATGGCCGATTCCACAACATGGAGTGGTGCGGTAGCTGCGCCTTTTGGAACCCAGGGCTCTTATGGGCTCGATAAATGGAATCGACCCGTTTGCTCAGAACCGGCGTCGAGGCCGGTGCCTCCCACATATGGAAGAGCAGCCGTTCCAGCATCTGAGGAACCGGTACAGTAAAGGCTTCCTTCAGAGGAAAATCATACTGGAGAGCATCGAGCTCCTCGGCTCGAGGCTCCTCCTCGGCATCCGCAGGGAAGACAAAGGCCTTGGCCATGTCCCTCACGAAGTATGAGAACTGGGTATTCTCCAGGGGGGGACTGTCTCCGAGGCTCAGACTCCGGTGAGTCTGAAGGGACGCACCGGGTCCGGAAGGTGTCCGGGGACTCCTCATCCTCCGTCTCCCACTCCGACTCATCTGAGAAAGAGTCGAGCGGCTCCGGCCGTGTGGGCCTCAGTGCCACCCGCCCCGATGCCAAGGGTATTGGCGTCGACGACCTCTGCCCCACACGGGAGGTCGAGGGAGACCTCGACCTTGGATTGACTCGAGACTTCATCGACTCGAGGATTGGCTTGGTCTCCGGGGTCGACTTAGACGTCGAAGTCCTGGTGGTCGGGGCAGATGCACCGGTCAGACCAGCGATCAGCACCTGCTGCTGTTCCCGGAAGGCAGCCAAGCTGCTCTCCAAGGCCGTCGAAGCTCAGGAGACTCAGCAGCCCCCGACTCGGGCCCCAATGGTGTCGGGCCCGACGTTGGCTCCCCGGAGGAGAGTCTACGAGGACAACTGCACTTACGTGACTCGGGGACTCCGGCTCCACACGAGGTAGATTGGAAGGCCTCTCCGACTCCGAGAACCCAGGGTGGCGGTGAGGGCTACGTGACCTGGCCCTTGAGGAACCAGGCGCCTCCACCGACGCTGCCCTCGTGAGCTTCTTCTTCCTTCGGTGCTCCCGGGAGGGGGACCCCCTTTCAGAGGAACCTCGACAGCGCTCGGGGTCAGACTCCCGAGATGTCGAGGCCTCTGACGAAGTCCGGGCCTGGCCGGACGCGGAGTCCGAGAAAATCCTCTCACATTGATGCTGACGGCTCCGAAGCGCCTTCGACGACATTTTGCCGCATGGGCCACAGGCCAGCGGGTCATGGTCGGGCCCGAGGCATCGGAGTCAGCAGTCATGTGTGTCGGTGAGACACATAAGTTTCTTGCACCAATCACACTTTTTGAACCTGCTGGCAGCCAACGGGGGAAAAAGGGCCCTTGCAAGGTCAAAAGACCGGCAGCTGCCAGTTAAAACACAAAAAGAGCACGAATGCTAGTCACGAAGGACAAAAACCGAAAATCACAAGTCCAGACTCAATACCGGTGTACCGAGCCCAGGCGGGAAGGGGAACCGGCGTCGAACCGGAGGACACAACGCAAAAATCACAGAAAAAAAGCAACTTTTTCCGGGTGACACGAACTCACATCTGTCGGGCTCCACAGAAAAAGAAAGACTGAGCAAGATGGCACCCTTGGGTGGGAAGGGGACCGCGCATGCGCACTGCATTCCCAAAGGCTTTCCTTGAAAGCTGGGGAAATGCTCCGTGCGGGGGCTCCGTCGGCGCTGACGTCACCCATATGTGAGGACTGACTTCCTGTTTGGTCTTGGAGAAGAAAGGCATCCGGGGCCTGTTGATGCGGCGATGGAACCCTGAAGCATGAGAGTGGAAGCTGTGTGTTTTGCGGAGTGGAAAAGAGATCTTTGAGTGGGGTTCTCCACATTTGGAAGATCCGAGCAGCCATCTTTCAATGCAAAGTCCATTTGTGTGGATGAAGGATACGGCTTAGCCTGCCTGCTAGGACTGAGTTTGCCCAGGAGGTACACCGTTCAGAGGTGAATGTGGTGAGAGATGGAAAGAACCATAGGCAAATTGCTTCCTCAAAGAGGGGATGGGACCCTGTTCCCCCCTGTTCATATAGAACATGGCAACTTGGTTGTCCGTCCTGACTAGCACAGGTTGCTCCAAAGGTTGGGGTTGAAAAACCTGAAGAGCATTTGTCAGTGCCCATAGTTCTAGCAAGTTTATCTGCAGGGTAGATTCCTGTGGTGTCCACAGTCCCTGTGTGGTGAGGTCGTTCAGATGCGCTCCCCAACTCAGCTTGGAAGCATCCATTGTCAGTATGCATAATGGTGGAGGCATCTGAAAATGTGACCTGATGAGTAGGTTTTGAGGGGGACACCACCACTGAAGAGATTTGATCAGTTGAGGACTGATGTGGATCTTGTTTCTGAGATGCCCCTTCGCTTCCGTCCATTGAGAAGACAGTCCATTGCGCTTGTTGCATGTGTAATTGAGCATGGGGAACAACATGGACCATGGAGGCCATGTGTCCTAATAGTCGTAGCATCTCTCAAGCTGTTACTCGGCTTTGCTGTTCTACCTCTTTTGCCAGCTCAATGAGGTGGGCACATTGATCCTGTGGGATGAAAGCTTGGGTCTGTTGAATGTTTGAGTGCTCCAATAAACTAAGGTCGTTGGGTTGGAGCGAAGTGAGACTTTGAGAAGTTTATGACAAAGCCCAGGTGTTGGAGCACCGTGATGGTGCAATAAAAGGAGAGTCTTACCTCTTGAGGGGAGTCTCTCCTGATCAGCCAAGTAGGGAAAGACGAATACCCTCAAGGTAAGTAGGTAGGCAGTGATGACTGCCATTCATTTGGTGAAGACCCTTGGGGTAGAGGCAAGGCCAAAGGGGAGAATCCAGTACTGGTAATGATTTCCTTGAAACATTAAGTGCAGATACTGTCTGTGATAGGGATATATCAGTAAATGCGTATATGCCTCTTTTAAGTCTACAGAACATAGCCAATCATGTCTCTGGAAGTATGGCAGAAGAGTTCCTAAGGAAATCATCTTGAATTTTTCTCGGACCATGAACTTGTTTAGGCCTCTGAGATCTAAGATGAGCCTGAATCCTCCCATTTTCTTTGGAATGAGAAAATATGGAGAGTAGAAGCCCATCCTTTCCTGAGGAATAGGAACTCTTTCTATGGCACCCTGGGACATCAGGGTTGCCATCTCTTCTTTTAAGTCAGTGCTTTGAAGGGGTTGTGTGGAATAATCCCCTGTGAAGTTGGTATGGGGTAAGGTTTCGAAGTGAAGTTGATAACCCCTTTGGATAATCTGCTCTGATGTTATCAGGTGCCACCTGTGGGCATAGTGACAACGTATGCCTGCTATGTGGAGCAGCTGGGGACCCTCCAAGGGCAGATTAGCAATGCACTCTAGGAAGGAGTCAAAAACCAGGTGCAGGTTGTGCCTGCACAGCTGGTTGAGGTTTAGGAGTCTTGGGTTTCTTGGGTTGACGAGTACCCTGCTGCCTGCCTCTGCTGAGGATGCGGAGGTTGATAGGCTGCAGAAGGTGGGTAAGAAGGATATTATCTCTTTATTTTAGAATAGAAAGTTTTCTTGGGAAGAGCCTCCCTCTTGGTGGGGTCAGCTGTTTTCATGGAAAGGCGTTTTAGGGTGAGATCATCTGCTTTTTCCCTCCAATCTTTGCCAAAAAGGTTTTCTCCAGTACATGGGATATTGGCCAGTTTATCCTGGACCCACTGCTCGAGAGCTGATTCCTGTAACTAGGCCATCCTGCGAGCCCCAATGCAGACTGTTGAAACTCTGCTTGTTGATTCAAAGGCATCAAAAGAGACCCTTGTAAGAAATATAGAGGTATTTTGGCCTTGCTTGATGAGTGTCTGGAATGCACTCCGATTATCCTCAGGAAGCAGGGGGGTGAAAGTTTCCAGATCCCTGGTGATATCCTTCAAAAACATGCCCATGCACAGCATGTAAGAGTTAATTCTGGAGGCCAATATGCATGCTTGGAAGCATCGACGCCCAAAGGCATCAAGTTTCTTCGAGTCTCTGTCAGGTGGCATAGATGAATGGTTCTTAAGAGCTCTTTAATCGATGCATTGCCGATTCCACTACTATTGAGTTGTGAGGGAGCTGAGGTTTTTGGAAACCTGGGCACTCTGGTACTCAGTACATGGTATCAAGTCCCTTGCTGACAGGTGGAACTGTGAGAGGAGCCTCCCAAATGTGGAGCATAAGATCCTGCAGAATGCGATGCACTGGTAATGCAGTCGCCTCCTTGGGTGCAGCTGAGTATTGGAGTATTTCATATTCTTCTGCCCTTGGTTCCTTTTCCGAGACTACTGTAATGGCAAGCCCTGCTGCCATGTCATGTATGAAGTCCTGAAAGGACATATTCTTCTAGTGGGGACCAACACCGTTCCTGAGACGGAGAAGGGTCCGTCCGAAGGAATGTCTGAAAGTTCTCAGGAATCGAATGACCCCCATCAGATTCTAAAGAACTGGAATCAGAGTCCAGTAAGAAATAAAAGTATCGGTGGTCTTGGGTTTGAACTCGATACTTCATGGACGTTGAAGGTCGATGCAGATACCAATACTCAGAGGTATCAGAACCGAAAGCTATGGCAGTTTGAGTCTGTTGGATACCGGGGGTATTGATCGGTTCCAATGAAGGTATCGACCTCAGGGGTTCTGACAATGCTGGTTTGAGGGCCAGCATCGGGGACGATACACCTGGCTGTAGGCTCGGTGCTGAAACTTGCACGCCTGCAGCTCTCAATGTTATCGGTACCAAGGCTACCAGGAGTGCTGACAAACTCCTCTCGAGAGCCAGCATGCGCTGGTCTAGGGAGATGGCCAATGTCTGGGTGGAATCACCTACGTGGCTTTGAGCCACCATCCTAGAACACTGAACCGTAGCTCTCTGGAGGTTGATGCCTCGGGAGCATCTTGGAGCCCCACTTGTGCTTTGGAGGACAGATCCTCCCACTGGGGCTGGGCTATTTGGCCAGCTGGTATGCATCGGAAGCACCTCTAGGGGAGTCGCGATGCTTATGCTGGGATTTCTCTTTGGCCTCGGTATCGGTCTTTGATGCCGATCCTGAGGATTTGGGAGTGGCCAGAGACTTTGACTTACTTTTATGTTTGGACTTTGAAGAAACCTGAATCCCCTGAGAGGAAGTCGATGCCCTCAATGAGGTAGAAGCCCCTGAAATAGAGTCCAAGGTGAACAACGATCCATATTGTCTGGCTCAGTTCTTGAGGCCTCTCTTTGTCATTTGCTGGCACAAAGGACAAGAATTGGGCTGATGTTCAGGGCCCAAACATTTTAGGCATCAGTCATATTTATCAGTGACTGATGTGCTACCGGCACACTTGGTACATTTTTTAAAACTACAAGTTGGCTTTTCCATGCCTTAAAAAATTGTCTTAGAGACTGAAGATAAGGCTATGGAGGCATAGAGGCTTAGTTTAGCTGTGAAAACCGCAGTGAAAAAGAATAGAAATGAAAAAAAAAAAAAAAGAATTAATCGAGATCGGTGTCGGATTCGACGGAACCAGCATCGACGAGAAGGCAGAAGCATGATGTTCCACAAAAAAAAAAAAAAAGTTTTTTCGGCGGTGACAAGGCAATGCGTCCTACTGACTGCATGGAAAATAAAGGAGTTGGGAAGGTGAGACGGCAGGCACGCAGGCGCAGTAGAGTGCTCCCAAAGGCTTTCCTATCAGATGCTGGGGGGCATTCCCACACGGGCTCCGAAGGTGACGTTCACCCATATGCGAAGACTGCATTTCTGCTTGTTCCTGGAGATTACAATAGTCTTACGTTTATCATGCTAGTGCATGGTCACAGCAAGTCTCTTATTTTTCATTAGAGGGTATCTTACTGATGAACACTTTTTCAAAATTATCTTTCTCTCTCCCTCATAGGAAAAAATTAAAAAAGCTTTATTCGCTTATGGCTTCATAATAAATGCTATGCTTCAAGAAATGAGTTTGGTTGGAAGATGGCCACCGAAGATACCCATTTCTTACAAATCTCTGGAGCTAGACCATGACATGACTAATTTTCTTTACTGTGGCAGGATATCTCCCTATGGCAGGAAGTAATGAGGTTGCAAAACGCAGGAATTTGCGATATCAGTACTTCAATCACCAGCTCAGGCCAGGTCAGACAATTCTAGAAAAAAGTCAAGGTCCTTGATAAAGGTTCAAACAAACATGCTTTTCTTCTGAAAGCCATGATTCTCCTATGAGGCAAAAGGTTTGCCCTTGGGTGAATAATGAGGATAAAACTCCTTCAGCTATAAAATTTCTCATGTCAGGAGTGAAATCTTGGACAGAAGCTCCTCAAATTGCACTTGTCTGAAGCTTAAGAAAGGGAACATCTCATATTATTGGTATAATTCTCTTAGTCCAAATATTCTTCTGCATGGACATCTACTTTAGCACAGCAACATATCTCTTCATAAATGACTCTGGTGCAGCTGCATCCTTACATATTACCTATGCAGATACCACTGCACATAAAGCATGTGCAGACTACATCATGGAGCGGATAAGCCTGTGTCAGTAATAGTGGTATATGATAAGCTTTGCAAATTTATCCAATACAAGGGAAACTCTAAAACTGCACCTAGCTAACACACATACTTGGCTTTATAAATTACTAGCATAAGTGACAGAGAATGTGCCTTAAGCTAAGGTGCAATGACTTATACCAGTCCTAGAGTTGGTGTAAATTACCATACCTAATTTTTGTAAGTACACACATTAATTATAGAATTATATAATCAACACACATACTTGCATGCTCTGCCTATGTTCCGCCCATGTGTAGGCCCACAGTGAAAGTATGTGTGATGCAAACTCTACTTTTGTGCTAGGTAATATTTTATAAGAGGTAGCTTATGGACATAAGGGGCCACTTACGTGTATAAATGACTAAAATAGCTAGCTGGATAAAATACAAAACAATAATAATAATTTTCAAAATGATAAATAATATTTCAATACCCTTCCTGGAATCTACAATTCACAGAACAGCAAAGGGCAGAGAAACTAGGAAATGCCAGCAAACATAGTAACATAGTAAATGACAGCAGATAAAGACCAGCATGGTCCATCCCGTCTGCCCAGCAATACGGCAAGAGAAGGTGTACCTGTCGCTCTGTGCAGGCCACCCCTCCCCATGTCTCTGTATAGGGGTGGACCCACCACTCCATGTAGGACACCCCTATTTGTTGAGAAGTTAGCTGCTACTTTGAATTCAGTCACCGTTTTTGCCCCCACCACTTCCATCGGGAGGGCATTCCAAGCATCCACCACCCTTTCAGTGAAAAAATATTTCCTGACATTGCCTTTCAATTTTCTACCTTGCAACTTCATGTTATGCCCTCTAGTTTTGCAGCTTCCCCGTCTTTGGAAGAGGTTTGTTTGTTCATCGTTCCTCTTTAAGTATTTAAGCGTCTGAATCATATCTCCCCTATCCCTCCTCTCCTCCAAAGTGTACATATTTAGGTCTTCAAGTCTCTTCTCATAAGGTGTCTTACGCAGCCTCCAAATCATTTTGGTCGCCTTCCTCTGAACACTTTCCAGTCTTTTTACATCTTTTGCAAGATATGATCTCCAAAACTGAACACAGTATTCCAAGTGAGGCCTCACCAGCGACCTGTACAGTGGCATAAGTACCTCCTCCTTTCTGCTGGTAATCCCTCTTTGTATACAGCCCAACATCCTCCTGGCTTTTGCCACCGCCTTGTCGCACTGTTTTACCACCTTGAGATCATCAGAGATAATCACACCAAGGTCTTTCTCCTGAACCATGCACACCAACCTCTTGCCCCCTATCGTGTGCATTTCCCTTGGATTTCTGCTACCAGAAAAATGTAATGCACTTTTTCGCATTAAATCGTAATTGTCAAGCATTAGACCATTCTTCCAGCTTTTGTAGATCTTTCCTCATATTATCCACTCCCTCGGGGGAGTCCACTCTGTTGCAAATTTTTGTGTCATCTGCAAAAAGACAGACTTTTCCATTCAGTCCTTCAGCAATATCACTCACAAATACATGGAACAGTGCTGGGCCCAGGACCGAACCCTGGGGCACCCCGCTAATCACCTTCCTTTCATCCGAGTGAGCTCCATGTAACATCACCTTCTGTCGTCTGTCAGTTAGCTTTCCCATCCAAGTTAACTAAATGCAATCAGGAAATGCAAAAAAGAGCATTCTCATTCTACGGCCCAGTCCTCTGGGACCTACTCCCTGCAGAACTAGGAATAATATCAGAACTCTCAGAATTCTGTAAGAGACTAAAAACCCAATTATTCAAAGAACACTTTAAGCACTAACGGTATCACTCTATACAGTACAAGATACCTTTCACTCAGATGTATATGTTAACATGTACATTATTGTTATAATTATGTCATGTCATGCTAAGCATTGTTCTATATAAAGTTAATGTTCCAGTTACATGAAAACCGCTTTGATTTCATGATTAAACTGTAACAGTTTTTTTGAGTTTCAATGTAAACCGCCTTGATTAAATGAGAAGGTGGTATAGAAAAATTGCTAAATAAATAAATAAAGAAAAACAGTTAAATAAATAAAATAATGACATTTAGGCAGGTTGTTGGCACCTAAAAATATGTCACTCCTTACAAAATTATCACCTACAAGTTGAAGAGAACAAAGACCTGCATGATGTCATGTTTTCTATTCCTAGATCTGAATTTAGTCCAAGAGTATAGCCGAATGTAATCCAGCTTTCATCCTTATGCCATTCATTCAAACTGATTTCCAAATATATGGTATCTATGCTAGTGCTAAGGGAGAACCTTCCACCTGAGTTCTTTCCTATTTTGGAAAAGATGCAGTAATGATCTCTGTCTCAGTGATTTAAGGCATCAGAGATTCCTCAGCCTCTGAAATCAACAACTCTTCATTCACAAGAGAAATGACAACTTATGACACAACATCAGGATTCTCTAACAAACTTATCAACAATGCAAGCTGAATACCCACAAGTCAGTCATCTTGCTCTTATACTTCTTAGCAATGTTCCAATCACACCCCAGAAGGAGCTGCATTCAGAAAAGGCTCTGCAGAACTCTTATCTGAGCCTTTTCCAGTGACACAGAGTAGTACTTCACTGGCAGAGAATATGGCTTACCTGCTTTTCATAAAAAATAATTTTTCATTTTATTAAAATTTGATATACCGCCCTTAGTGAGATCAGCAGAGTGGTTTATAATAAAATAAAACCGCAATTTAAAAGCCAGAAAAGAACTCCATTAAATTACAGGAAAGGGATGCAAGACAAGACAGCAACACAAGGAGGTGGCAGAAGAAACACAAGGGGGGGAGGGCATTCAGAGTATCTGGGAATCTGGGAGCATCCTGTGTCAACTGTAAAAATCAGAGGATATTTGATTTTGGGAGGAGCATAGTGTAATACTGATCAGAATAGTAAGGATTAGAACAAACTGGTATGAAATTAATGCACATCTCATCTTTGAATTAGGAACGTTTGAAATAACATTCACCACTAATCTTTATTAGAAACCAGAAAATGTAAACATTGAAATTAAATCCTTCTTTATTGCAGTCATTACAAAGAAGTAAAATCTCATCCTACTAATTTAAAAAAAAGGGTAGAAAAACCATTCCAGATTCCTCAAAGCTTCATTTTTTGCTTACAATCACTCTGGCAATTAGCTCTTTCATGATTTCATTAGTACCACCATAGATTGGCTGGACCCGAGAATCTGCAAAGGCTTTGCAATGGGATATCCCCAGATATAGACCCATCCTCCATGGAATTGTACACGTGGAGCCTGATTCCAGGAGTGGGCCGTCCAGGCTATCCAGATGTCCCTGATGAAGACGAGGCTCTTAGGATCGATTCTGGTCCGATTGCCAGAATTGGGCCATCAGACAGCCCGGCATGCCCCTTCCGCCTGTGGGGATGTCCTCCCCGCAGGCACCCCCAAGATCCACAGCTCTGGCTCCCAATATCCCCGCCGCCCAACCCATGGCTAGCCTGTTGTGGCCTGGATCGGGCGGTGGGGACCTCCACACACCCGGAGCCAGCGGAGGGCTCCCTGGGGCTCCCTGGGAGCTCCCTGGGGCTCCCTGGGCTCGATCTTCTACAAAATGCTGCTTATACCACCTTTGAGGTGGTATAAAGAGCACATCCCCATGGGCCCGGCAGGACGTACAGGGCTGTGACCTGATGCAAGGATGTTGTACAGGGAGAGTCGGAGGGGGAAATCGGCCTGGACGTGCAGCCCCACAACCTGCATTTGGGAATGACCTCCATTGTGTAGCCACACTGTTCTGGAGGTCAGAAGCCCAGTATTTTGCCATGGAAGCAGTGGGGGAGTCCAGACATTTCTCTGGATGCAGTTGCAGATGTTATCATGGCCGCTGTACTGCTCTGCCGTTTTCCCTTCTGGTCTTGTAAATCGGCACTCTGCAGCTGGGCCAGCAATAGGATCAGGTTTTCAGCATACCCAAAAGCAATAAGATGAGAGCGAGAGAACAAGTCGTCCTGAGACCTCATCTGGTAAAACTTTGATGGACATTGGAACAGGCAGATTTTTTCCACTGATCATGATATATTCAGGCAGACTGCCAGAAGGTTCTTCCAGGAGGAAGATATAGAAAAACAGAATAAATTCATTTAGAATGAAAAATATCCAAGCTCAAACATTTTCAGGCTTCTTCACATACAAATATATTACTGCAGCTCTTGTTCGTGGGATATTTTAGGAGCGCCAGCGGCACTTTTGGCAAAACTCAGTGTCTTGCCCCTCAATTTCAAAGAAGCTAGTCATTAAGTACTAAGTTTAATCTTGCCAAAGATTTCCGCACATACATTCCTAACCATTCTGTGGTGGTAGAATCCAACTTTAAAAGAAACCCTAGACATCCCAAAACTCACTCCAATACCTCCTCCTGGGAAAGATGTAAAGCTTTTTGACCAGATGGATAAGAAAGTACGTTTTTCAAGTCACAATGTTGAGCTTCCATACTCCATTTCAGTTATATATGGTGAAATACATACACCAGTGTAATGAAGAAATGGGTGTGTATGCTTAACAACTTCCGCTGGAACAGAGGCTCATTTCCTACAGGATACAGTTTTATTATCAAAGTAGTTTCTCACCTGTAGCAGATGTTCTCTGTGGACAGCAGGAATTAGTTGTTACATATGGGGTGACATCCCCGATGAAGCACCATGCAGGAATGCTTCCCAGCTTCTACTGGAAGCTTTTAGGAGGCTCTATCGCACCTGCGCGCCTACGTCCCATCTGCTGCTGTGGCACCATGATACCTCAATCTGATAACATAGCTGTAGTAGAAGACAACTCCTCAGGGAGGTGGGAGATTTGTGTGGACTACTGCTGTCCACGGAGAACACCTGCTACAAGTAAGTAACTGCCTTTTCTCCATGGACAAGCAGGAACACGTTTTCACATATGGGACTCCCACACTACAGGCTACCCAAAACCGAGGAGGCCATTGAGAAGCCCAACGGGGCAAACTCAACTGCAAAATGGCAAGAGGCCAGAACAACTCAACCACCAACTTTGTTCAAAATGAGTGAATTTATCTCTTCTTTTTTTGGTAGCCTGAACAAAATAGGATGGGCCTAGGAGGGATGGAGTTGAATTCTAATCCCCAAACAGATTTTGGAGTACAGATTGGTCAAAGTTACTGTCGCGCTGGGAATCCCCATCTAGGCAGATCTCTTCCATGGAGACTGAGCTCAAGCTGGCCACCAGCACAGCCATAGCTCTGATGTTATGAGCAGTGACACAATCATCAAGGCTCAGGCCTGCCTGGCCATAAGCGAAGGGACATGCAGTCTGCCAGCCAAATTGAAGGAGAGTGTTTGGAAATGACACCCGTAGTTTATTGGGATCAAAAGAAACAAAAAACTGGACAGACTTTCTATGACTTTATCTGCTCCAACTAGAAGGCTAAGGCTCACTTGCAGTCCAAAAGGTGCAACACAGCTTCCTCGTTGTGGGCATGAGGTTTTGGGAAAAATGTTGTGACTGATTAAGGTGGAAATCCAATACCACTTTTGGAAGGAATTTAGGATGAGTACGGAGGACCACTATTATGATAATGTCTCTGGGGGCATAAATTGTGCCAGGTCAGCTAGGTTGCAAGAACATACCCATGTAGAGTGGTAAGAGGCCACACGGGTGACGAGTATGGAGCTCTGAAAATACAGACTCCCTAAAGAATCCAATGTCTGAGCCTCCCTCCCTCCCTGGGTGTGCCAAGAAATGAGTCTTGGTACTCCTGATCCTCTTTAGGGTGGATTCGACCAACAAAGAATGGTGTGGAAACTGAGGCTTCTTGAACATGGGAGCCTTCTACTAACTGGAGGTAGTGAGGGGGTTCTCTGACATCCTTATCTGTACCCTATGCAGGATGCGGTGCATGGACACTATCACCACCTCCTTAGGGGCCGAGGAGTACTACAGGATCTCCAACTCTTCTGCCCTGGGCTCATCCTCAGTCTCCAAAAATGGAATGGCCTTGGCCATATCCCTCACAAACTCTTGGAAGATCATGATTTCAGGAGGGGATTTGCACTGCTCATGAGGTGGAGAAGGGTCCGACGGAAGCTCAGGGGACCTGTCCTCTGACTCCACATCTGTGACCCAGCCTTCTGAGTCAGACTCAGAGAGGAAGTCAAAGTACTTCTGAATCTCTGGCTTGATCTCCCTCATGCTTCAAGGTGATCAGGAGTGATGATGCACTGATGCCCTTCTAGGTTGTGAGGGTGCATCAGACCCCTAGATGCTAGAGAGGGATATCAGCTGGGCAGGCACAGGTGTTGGGGTCCTCCAATGCCCCGAGGTCAATGCTTTTCCTGCAGGCAGTGCATGCGTCTCTAGGAATAGCTGCACAGAGACCGATGTCGATGCAGCCAACGTCGAGGCCCCGGCATGCTGCATCACAGTAGCACTACAATGCATTCAAGCACTTGCAAAAGGCGCTTCTTCATGGCCGCTGATTCCGAAGGCTGCAGGGCCTAAGCAACTTCGACCAATGTATCTGGTATGTGTACAGGGATATTGGCAGCTGGGTCTCGGCTGTTGATAGGTTGTCAATGTTCCACCAATGTCCTGGAGGATGAACTCGCCTCCCTTCAGGACACCTTGAAAGGGCACTCATGTGGACCTTCATTACTCTCGATGCCATACCTCGATGGACTCCAATGCATCAGTCTTCACCCAATGTTTGGCATGGTCACCCACCGTCGAAGACGATGAGGTCTAATCCTTCCTCGCCTTTGGGTGAAGAGCAATCAATGGCCAATGCTCCAGGGCACTATAGGTGCTTGGCTCTGATTGAACTCAAGAGCTTCTTGATATAGTTCCATCGCCAGCATCCGGATGCAGCCTTGGAAGCCATAAAGACCGATGCCGTTGATGCAAAGGCAATGGATTGGAATTGTGAGCACCAAAAAGTGATTCGTGCTTCTTCTCATGACCCTTGAGTCCTCCTTTTGTCATCCATAGCCCATGTTCCCTGTAAATAGTTATTTCCAAGTTATAATGCCCTGTTCAATGTAAGTTCAGTTTGTTCAATGTAAACCGCACTGATGCAGAATAGCGCGGTATATAAGAGAATATAAATAAATTAAATAAATAAATCTGCAAACACAAATTACAAGAAGAGGACTGATGATCAAGTCCCAGGCACCATAGGCACCAATTATGAGTATCCGTGGTGGATGTGGTTAGAGAGCACTTAGAACACTTCTGAAACCCTCTGGTAGGTTTCAGGGACATGTTGTCTAGGCTGAAACCCTGAGGCAAAAAAACCCTCTTAGGGGAAAAACAAGTTTTTGGAGAATGAAGAATGTCTAGAACGTGTCCATGGGGCTTTGTGGAAAATGAAAGACTGAGGTATCGTGGCAGGAGGCAGGAAGGGGACGTGCAGGCATGATGGAGCCTCCCAAAAGCTTCCAATAGAAGCTGGGGAGTGTTCTCATGTGAGGCGCCATCAGGGATGTCACCTCATATGTGAGGAGTCATTCCTGCTTGTCATGGAGAAAGTCTTATTCGCAATACCCAATAAGTCTAAGGGGCTTGTTTACAAAGCCGCGGTAGTGGTTCGCGATCGCGATCGCAGCCGCGGCCCCATTGAAATCAATGGGGCCGCGGCTCCGATTACGATCGCAAACCGCTACCGCGGCTTTGTAAACAAGCCCCTAAGTCTTATCCTAATCTGTCCTCACCGGAGGTGTAGCCATGGGTGGGCCAGGAGGGGCCCAGGTCCCTCCAGTTTCGCATTAATCCCCTCCTGAGGCTTTTCCCAATTTGCTCCTACAGTGTGCATATCTTTTTTAATGTGTGCAACACAGTTGCATATTGGGTAAGGAAGGCTTGACAGCTTTCACCATGCTGTAGAAAGGGTGAATGCAATGAAGGGATTAGGATCTGGAGTACCTATGGCTCCCTCATTTTAAACCTCAGACCCCAAAAACTGGGCTCTGGCTACGCCCACTGATCCTCACAGCCAAAGCAAAAGATAGGGGAGAGAGAAGGCCGCAAAGTCAAATCCTTCTTAAGGCAGAAGTGCATAACCAGTCTTCCAGCAATATTCCTGTTGTACTTATCAATGAGTGAAAGAATATTTGTGTTTCATTTGTGAAAAGATTGGGTGCCAATTGATTCAGGTATATGGGTACTGAAGATAGCCTACCATGGTGATCTCTGCTTCACTTGGTTCCAGTAAAATCACCTTGTTCAGTGCTCTTCTTCTCCACATCAGGGTGCCCTGTTTCGAGAAACACAGCCCATTCATGAAAGGAAAGCTATAGAAAAGATTCCTTTTGCTAGATATTTCTCTTGGTAGTTCTTAATTCCAAAGAAATTAAGTTCACCAGTATAGCTAAGGAAATAAATGACTCTAAGAATGCCACTGATCACGATTAAAGATAAAACTCTGATACATCAAAAACTGGCAGCAATCTGAGAACAAATTGTGAATTTTAAATTTAAGTGTGTTAAATTTTCCTCAGACTTCAAATATCTCCCCGTTGGAGATGTTTAGGCAATATTTACAGAAGGTGCTCCAGATTCCGGAGGCTGCTTTACCACCGATTAATAAAGCACAGTTACTTATCTGTAACAGGTGATCTCTGGGAACAGCTGGAATAAGTCTTCACATATGGGTACGTCGGTACCGACGGAGTCTGCGCGGGAACGCTTCCCAGCGTCCAATCAGAAAGCCTTTGGAAGCATCCCACCACACCTGCGTGCTGCCTTCCCACCTTCCCAACTGCCTCTCCTCAGTTAAGTTTTAAAGCTGAGACAAAGAGAGAGAGAGAGCAGAGAAGGGAAAGATAGAGATAGAGAAAAAACAACTCCTAGGGGAGGTGGGTAGGTTGTGAAGACTTATTCCAGCTGTTCCCAGAGATCACCTGTTACAGGTAAGTAACTGTGCTATCTCCAGGAACAAGCAGGAATGAGTCTTCACATATGAGGACTCCCAAGCTCAGATGCCCAGAGGGAGTCCTAGCATGTTGCAAGTCTAGAACGAGCCATGCCATTCCTCAGGACCTCAGGCATCCTGGGGATGGAGGGTAGGAGTTGAATACAGCAAAGGAGCTGTGGAACAGCTGGTTAGAACAGGGCTTCAAAAGGGGAAGACCCTGTATAGAGGGCATTTAGTAATATAATATTGTGATCTGGGCCTCCCTTGTTGGCATTGCACAAGTCCACTGAGGTAGATATGGATCTGTTAGAAGAGCCAGTGAATGCGCTTAAGAGGTACCTCACTGAGAAGTAGAGGTAGCAAAGTAGAAAAAACAAGTGGAGGTCAGAACCCTTCAGGGTGAGAACAGCCCCAGGGAAAAAAACTGGGGTAGTATAAGAGGTAGAGCTTCAGCGGAGACGCAGAAGGTGAAATTAGACTTACCTGCTAATTGTTGTTCCTGTAGTAGACCCAGTCTGGTCCCGGACCTCTGAGTTGTCAACCTTAATCAGCAGCTTGGAGACTGAGGAACCACCTTCTTTTCATGATGTCACTCCTATATAACTCTTGCATCCGCCTCCCTTCATCAGTACCCTAATGACAAAGCAGACTCACCAGAGCAACAAATAAGTTAAGACCCCACTTACAAACCGCAAGGTCCAAGCCCCCATGACTGAAACATGAAAAAGAATAAACTCACGAACTGTGAACACTGAGGGTGCCCAGACTAACCTCTCACCTGTCCGACCACCCCCACAAAGATGACATCGAAACAGCTTTTCTTACCTGTCATCAGAAAACAAACAGAAGACCGTGCTGCAAGCCCCCCCTGCCACACCGGGTGGGATGCGGGACCAGACTGGGTCTACTACAGGAACAACAATTAGCAGGTAAGTCTAATTTCACCTTCCTGTTCGTAGCCCCAGTCTGGTCCCGGACCTCTGAGTAAGTACCAGAGCAGTAGATCTAACGGGAGGGCCCAGCCGCAACCGCTTGCAGCACCGCCGCCCCGAACCTGGCATCCTGCGCGGACTGAACGTCCAATCGGTAATGTCTGATAAAAGGAGACAAAGAAGACCACGTGGCCGCCCTGCAAATTTCCGCTGGCGGCACAGCTTGGAGCTCCGCCCATGACGTAGCCTGGGCCCTGGTGGAATGGGCCCTCAGCCCCTCCGGCACCGATCTCCCCTTCAGTAAGTAGGCCGACGAAATCGCCTCCCGGATCCACCTGGCGATGGAGGCTTTGGATGCCGCCTCCCCTCGGCGAGGACCCGCGAACAGGATAAACCACCTCTCCGAACGGCGGAACCCCGCCGTCCGCCGAAGATACCTCCTCAAGGCCCGACAGACATCGAGCGTCCTGGAAGCGGGGCCCGATGAGTCCGACCAGAACACCGGTAAGGAAATCTCCTGATTCAAATGGAACGCCGACACGACCTTGGGTAAGAAAGCCGGCACAGGCCGCAAGACCACTTTGGACTCGAAGAACGACAAAAAGGGTTCCTTACAGGACAGCGCCTGCAACTCCGAGATGCGCCTGGCCGAACAAATAGCCACCAAAAACACGACCTTCAATGTGAGATCCTTCAAGGAAGCTGAGTTCAAAGGCTCGAAGGGCTCCCGCTCCAGTGCCGACAGCACAAGCGGGAGATGCCACTGCGGTACCGGCTGCCTCCTGGGCGGTCGGATTAATGCCACCGTGCGCAAAAACCGCTTGACATCCCGATGTTCTCCCAGGGATCTACCAGCCACTCGCCCGCGGTAGCACGACAGGGCCGCGACCTGCACCCGAAGCGAAGCCGCCGCCAGACCCTTGTCGAAACCGCACTGCAGAAAGTCCAAAATCTGAGAGAGAGACGCCTTGAGAGGCACCAAACGCCGCTCGCACCACCACGCTTCAAAGACTCTCCAGACCCGAACATACGCCAAAGACGTGGACCTCCTACGGGCTTTCAACAGAGTGGAAACCACCGCCGGGGAATAGCCCCTAGTTCTCAGCCGTGCCCTTTCAATAGCCAAGCCGTAAGCGAGAACCGATCCACATGGGGCATGAATAGAGGCCCCTGCGCTAGCAGGTCCGGGCGCACCGGAAGCCGCCACGGTCGCGCGACCAGAAGCCTCCGCAGGTCCGCATACCAAGGGCGGCGCGGCCAGTCCGGAGCTATCAGGATCACCATCCCCCCGAAGCTCTCCACTCGCTGGATCACCCGACCGATGAGAACCCACGACGGAAAGACGTACAGCAGCTGGCCCCCCGGCCAGGGCTGAATCAGCGCATCGAGACCCTCGGACATTCGCTCCCTTCGTCTGCTGAAGAAGCGGCTGGCTTTCGTGGAGCTGAAAGTGGCCATCAGGTCCATCACCGGGGTGCCCCACCGCCGCGTGATCATCGCGAACACCTCCGGGTGGAGAACCCACTCTCCCGGATCCACTCGCACGCGACTGAGAAAGTCTGCCTCCACGTTGTCCACTCCTGCCACGTGCGCCGCCGACACCGCCAGAAGATGCCGCTCGGCCCACGCGAACAGGGCCTCGGCCTCTGCCTCGAGAGTCGCGCTGCTGGTCCCGCCTTGGCGATTGATATAAGCCACGGCCGTGGCGTTGTCGGAGAATACTCTCACTGCCGATCCGTCGAGAATCGACTGAAACCATTCCAACGCCCGGAACACCGCACGCAATTCCAGGCGATTGATCGACCACGAGCGCTCCTGGGGGTCCCACCGTCCCTGAGCGAATTGGCCCCGACAGTGACCCCCCCAACCCAGGAGGCTGGCATCTGTTGTCAACGCTATCCACTCGGGCACCGCCAGAGGCCTCCCCTTCTGCAAGGAGCGGGGATCCAACCACCAGCGCAGCCCCGCCCGCGTCTCGTCCGGGCATGCGAGTCTTTGGGACAGGGGGTCTCGCTGATGCGACCAGCGCCTGAGTAGCGCCCTCTGCAAAGGCCGCATGTGGGCCCTCGCCCACGGTACCAGTTTGAGGGTCGCCGCCATGGTGCCCAGCAGTTGAAGGTACTGCCACGCCGTGGACTCCCGTCTCTTCAAGAACTTCCGTACCAACAACCGCAACTTCTGGGCTCTCTGCCGCGGAAGGAACACCTGACCGGTTCCCGTGTCGAAGCGCGCTCCTAGGTATTCATTCTATTCAGAAAAGCTTTAAAACTCCACCTATTCACAAAATATTACTCAGAAACCTCCAGTGATAGAAGCACATCCAACAACCTGCAAACTTCCCCCATATACCTGCCGCCCCTGCACGTCATCTCCTCAGATAATGGTTAGCTTCACAAAACTAATGCAACACCCATTTACATTAAAGTATTGTACATAGTTTGAGTTAATATGTATTTAGTTCCCCTGGTTTCCTTCCCATGTTCAATTTCCTGTTCTTTGTAAACTCAATGTTGTTTGTATACATTGTAGTATGCTTGTTTGATGTACACCGCGCTGATTTTAATAGCGCGGTATAGAAGCAAATGTTAAATAAATAAATAAATAAAATAAATAAATAAATAAATATTCCATGTCTTGGGAGGGAACCAACTGGCTCTTCGTCCTGTTGACCACCCAACCGAGGCTCTCCAGGAACCCGACTACCCGGGACGTGGCCCTCACGCTCTCTTCCCTCGACTTTGCCCTGATCAACCAGTCGTCCAGATACGGGTGCACCAGGACCCCTTCCCTGCGCAGAGCCACCGCCACCACTACCATCACCTTCGTGAAGGTGCGCGGGGCCGTCGCTAGCCCGAACGGCAGCGCTCGGAATTGGAAATGACCGAAAGGCACCGCAAAGCGGAGAAACCGGTGATGGTCCTGTCGAATGGGAATGTGAAGATAGGCCTCGGACAGATCCAGAGCGTGTGAGAAACTCGCCCGGCCGGACCGCTGCAATGACGGACCGGAGAGTTTCCATGCGGAAGTGGGTCACCCGAAGGCACCGATTTACCCCTTTGAGATCCAGGATAGGCCGGAACCCTCCGCCCTTCTTTGTGACCACGAAATATATGGAGTATCGACCGCAACCGTGTTGGTCTGGCGGCACCAGCTCGATCGCCCGGAGGTCCAGCAGCCTTTGCACGGTCTCCCGCACCGCCGCACACTTGCTGAGCGCTTTGCAGGGGGACCGTACGAAGGCATCGCGCACTGGTCGCTGTAGCTCCAGCGCATATCCGTCTCTGATGACCTCCAGGACCCACTGATCCGAAGTCATATGGACCCAGGCGCCATAGAACTCCCGCAGTCTGCCTCCTACGGGAACCAGTGGCTCCTGGGTCCGCCGTATCTCATTGCGCCTTGCGCCGGGCTGAGGCGGGGGAGGAGGAGGCCGAGGCCCCCCCCCCAAACCCTCTGCCAGCTCCTCTGAAGCCCCAAAACCCCTGGTTTCGGACGGGAAACCGGCCTCGCTGACCGGCAGAGAACCGGGGAAAGCGAGAGCGGCGAAAGTCCCGCTGTTGCGATCTGCTGGATGCGGCGCCACGGCTTTGCCTGGGTTTGTCCTCCGGCAGCTTACCACCCTTAGACTCGCCCAGGTCCTTGACCAACTTCTCCAGATCCTCTCCAAATAGGAGGCGTCCCTTGAACGGGAGTTTACTCAGCCTGGTCTTCGAAGAAGAATCCGCCGCCCAGGAACGGAGCCACAGGTACCGGCGGGCAGCGACCGCCGACGCCATACTGCTAGATAGACCCCTCATAAGGTCATAGTGCAGATCAGATAAATAGGCCGCCCCCGACTCCAGGCGGGCCGCCTCCACAGATTTGCCCTCCGCCTGTGCTGGGCGCACTTGTTGAGACCAGCGAAGACAGGCCCTGGCTACCCAGGCCCCACAAATAGCGGCCTGGAGAGACAGCGCATTAGTGTCATACACCTGGCGCAGAAGGGCATCCAGCTTCCTATCCTGGGCGTCCTTGAGGGCCGCGCCGCCTTCCACTGGGATGGTGGTCTTCTTTATCACCGCCACTACCGCAGCATCCACCTTGGGCGGCGTGAAGACCTCCCGATCCCGATCCACCAGAGGATATAACCGACCCAGTACCCGCGACCCCCGCAGGGCCGCCCCCGGGACGTTCCACTCCTCCTGAATCAGCTCTTGGAAGACCCAATGGACCGGGAAGGCTCGCTGAGACTTCCGGAAGACTTGCAACAAAGGGTCCTCCAGAGAATCGTCCTCCGACGGCCCCTGTGCTGGCATATTTAAAGCGCTCAGCGTCTCAGTGATCAGGGCTGGCAGTTCCTCCCTCCGGAAGACCCTGACCACCCTGGCCTGCTCCTCCTTGTCATCGAGCTCTCCTTCTTCCAAGTCTTCCTCAGGAAGCCCAGCTTCGCCTTCCTCCTCCGACGGGAGTCCCTCCGATGCCAGGGAGGGCTCCAGTGACTCCGTATCCAACCGCAGCCTCTTGCTGCTGGGTTGGTCCTCAGCAAGGAGAGCTGAGGGGCCACGCTTGCCGCGGACCCCTTCCAAAGCCTCTGAAGGAGACCGAGGCAGGCCACCCACTGCGTGCCGCAGCAGCGCCACGAACTCAGCTGAGAAAATGGACTCAAGTCCGCTCGCCCAGGGCGCCTGGGGCACCTGTCCCGTCGCGGCGGTCGACGGTCCCGCCACCGGCTCCGCCCGGGAGGAGCCTGGAGTAGGGCCAGCCGAAGGCCCCACCTCCGACCCCGGCAGCTCCCCCACGCTCACCTCGGGAGGATCCAGAGTTGCTGCCTCCTTGGCGCAACTTTTGCACACCCCAGAGTCCGACAGGGAGGATCTCTTAGCCCCACAAATCATACACTGTGGCTTGGGCGACATATGGCTAGGCTGCTGCACCGCCCTGGTGCAGGGCTCTGCAAAAGTAAAGCTCTACCAATCCCCAAGGAAACCAGCCCTGCAGGAAAAAATGAACCCGCTACCCCGAGCTGTGCGTCAGGATCCAAGCACAGGCAAACTTCTACTGCCTCCTGCGATAATCGGAAATCCACTGACACGTCCTTGGCTTTTTTATTTTTTATTTTTTTAAGGCCCCGCTAGAAAAACAAAACCGCCCAGCTGGCTCCCCGGAGCCACCCGTACAACCGCACGGCGGCCTAGCCGAGCAGAAAGGGCCGGGAAAAAGCGCGGGAGCTAAAGAATCACTCCCACACGAGTGCCACGTGGCCGGGCCTGCACAGCCGCAAGGCGCACCCGCGCCGCGGCGAAGGGAGAAGCGACCGCCGAAATCGCGTGCCCCCCCCCGCTTGCCTTACCTGAGCCGCCAAAGCAGCGAAGTAGGGGCGAAGGGTGTCACAGTCCGGTCCGTCCTGCAAAGTTCGAACGTTTGCACACCCCGTGGCAGATCGACTCCAGCTTCCCCCCCTTTCCGTCCAGCCAGAGGCGCGCTCACAGGCAGATCCTCTGTTTGGCGCTTGGCTGGACGCGAATCACTCTGTCGGCTCAAATCCCCTGCCCCAAACCGGGGGTGAGCCAACCCCTCCGACTCTGTCGAGCACCGGAAGACGGACAGAGGGAGAGAGAAAGGCCTAAGGCACCGGCAGGCACAGGTCCTATACCTTAAAGGTACAGCAGTTCAAATTTTTTTTTTTTTTTTTTTGCAATCAAGACTTTGTAAACCAAATGAAATCAAATTTAGACTAATCCCTACACTGAAACTAAGGCTTAGTTGTTCCTCCAGTGAGCCCGGACCCCCGAGCTCAACCTAGTCAGCTGCTTGGAGACTGAGGTAACTGATGAAGGGAGGCGGATGCCAGAGTTATATAGGAGTGACATCATGAAAAGAAGGTGGTTCCTCAGTCTCCAAGCTGCTGATTAAGGTTGACAACTCAGAGGTCCGGGACCAGACTGGGGCTACGAACAGGAAGGTACTATTGAAGTAAGCTTAAGCTGGTTTGGTCCAAAAATAGTACAATCCTTGGACCAAGAGAATAAATGAGTCTGACTCAACTGGACTGGGGTTAGAAGCAGTCCATTTAGGGGAGAAAGGGTGTGGAGACCCCTGTATCTGATAAGGAGGAAGGACAGACTCAGGAGCGTTAAGCTTTAGAGTAACTGAAGCTCCGCAATGTCTTTCCTAAATGGGGTTAATTAGGAAAGAAAAACGGGACATGGAGAGCTTCAGGAGTACCTAAACCTAAAAAGGTTATGGTAAGGAAAAAATTTGTTAATTACCACAGAAAGTGGTTATAGTATAGCCCCCTAATATGTAGGCACAGCATTGATAGGGGTAGTGCCCATCTGTCAGGATCAGGTAGAGATGTAAGGATATCTGAACCTAACAGAGAGATAGCACAGTTACTTACCTGTAACAGGTGATCTCTGGGAACAGCAGGAATAAGTCTTCACATATGGGTACGTCGGTACCGACAGAGCCTGCGCGGGAACGCTCCCCAGCGTCCAATCAGAAAGCTTTTGGGAGCATCCCTCAGTGCCTGCATGCTGCCTTCCCAACTGTCTCTCCTCAGTTGAGTTTTATAGCTGAGACAAAAGAGAGAAAGAGGAAAGGAAGATAGATAGAGAGATACAACTCCTAGGGGAGGTGGGTGGGTTGTGAAGACTTATTCCTGCTGTTCCCAGAGATCACCTGTTACAGGTAAGTAACTGTGCTATCTCCAGGAACAAGCAGGAATGAGTCTTCACATATGGGGACTCCCAAGCTAAGATGCCTGGAGCCCCAGCATGGTGAGGATTGGAACATGCTACACCTCATATGGGCTGGCATCCTGAGGATGGAGGGTAGGAGTTGAAAAGAGAGGAGCTGTAGAAAAACAGCTAACCTAAGGACTACAGGTAAGGAGTCCTTGTATGTATGACAATTACCATGAAAAAATTGACATGAACAAACACAATATGGAACTCACCTACTGGATTGCAGGAAGTAGAGAGGCTGATGAAGTCTACTGGAGATCCAGCAGAGGAATGTTCAAGGTGATCTCACTGAAGTGAAGGCGAAGGTCCAAATCTGGAATTGACAGGTGACCCAGGTGTCACCTGGGGTAGTACCCAAACGCCAGGTCTTCAGTGGAAGCTTTATGGAAAAAGCTGGGAACTCCTTTGGATACAGAGTTAGTAACATTTAGGAGCAAAAGAGGAAGACTGACTGATTTGGACAACTAGCCCAGTCCTGGAGGGAAGAAGGGGTATGGAAAGAAGCCCATATTCCCAAGGAGGATAGATGTCTGAAGGGTGGAAACTTCAGATCTACTGAAGATTCAGGCTGTCTTTCCTATCTGTTGAGAGATAGGAAAGATAGTGAAACATGGAGCTTCAGGGATATCTAGACCTAGGGTTAAAGTAGGAGCTGTCAGTACCACAGAAGTGGTTGTGTGCATAATACCCAGACATACTGAGGGACAGTATGAAGATATGCAAGCCCACTGTCTGGAACCTATAGAAAGGTAAAAACCCTTTATAAGCATAGACAGTTTGAGAGATAAGTACGGTAATACATATCTACCTATAAGGAAGCATCTCGACAGATACACATATATATATATATATATATATATATATATATATACAGGGGTATATATATATATATATATATATGTCTATAGTGAGAACTGGAGGGGCATAGATATGCACACACAGCTTACGGACTTATGAATCTATAGAGAAGTATATAGAAATATATACATACATGCATAGAGATGTCTAAAGATAAATGTCTGCAACTAAGCAGATAGAGATATGTTCATAAGAACATTCACATGGGAGATGTGAAGGAGAAAGATTCATCTAACAACAAGAAGGTGGAACCTACTTGAGGAGATATATAGAGAATCTATTCTCACTGGCTAGGATGGTGCAGGAATGCCATCCAGTGAAATAACCAGGATGGTTGTGAGAAAAAACAGAGGATAATATCAGTCTGTAAACAGCAAGTTCTGAGTCCTATAGAACTCTCGCATGGTAAATGGACAGAAAACGCATAGGATGAGATACCAGGTTGACCCACTTGAGGAACAAGGGAGGGGGGGGGGGTATCATGCGTTGTTTAATTAAATATGTGCTGTCCAAGAAGGAGTAGAATACCATGAGGACAAGCTGCAAGGAAAAAGGGGATATTTCCTGTAGAAACTGGGTGACTCTTTAGACTGTCACATATAGAAGGCTTAAGTCCTTTAGTAAAAGGAAACAGAAGGGTATAAAGAACCCCTACAGTCATGAGGAATGACTGAGGAAGCCTTTTTCAACCTTATAGGATAGAAATTAGAGAAAAAATCCTCATGCTCTCTAGCAAGGGCCCATAGTGGAAAGCTTCTCAGTAGGATTGCAGAGAGCACTATGCAGGAGAATTGGAGAATAAAAGTGGCTGTTGGAGGAAACAAGCTGCCACCTCAGTTATGCTGCCAACTCCAGGGATTTGGAGATGACAGAAAAGAAGCGATAAGGATTTTCCAAGATAGATGAGCACTATCTTGGAAACACTACTAAGACTAGAGAAAGTAGTGGAAGACAAGACTGGAACTCGTAGAAAGTACCAGTAGTCAAAGCACTGGAACTCCTGCATGGGCAGCTGCTGAATAGAACAGCAGAGAGACTTCCTCTGTTTGTAACAGAGAGGACAGACAGAACAAGAGGAGAAATCCTGATCATGTCTGATGAGTTGCCCAATGAAAGCAGGGAGGTAACTCCAGAGAAAAACTCTACACTGGAAAGGGAAGGAAGACTAGAAAGGCTAAGAAAGCCTTCCAGTGGTATGGTAGCACTCTTACAGGGGAGTCCCTGAAAAAGAGGGTAAAGAAAAAATAGGAGCTGAAGGGAGACTTGCTATATGGTAAGTCTGTAGAAGGAAAAATTCATGGTGGAACAGGGAAACTATCATGAGATAGTTGGCAAACCTCTCTTCATGGAAGGAAGAGGAGGAAAACCTTGTGACCCACAGGCATGAATCTCCTGACAGCTCAGCCTACTTGAGAGTAAGTGGATGTCCTGGAAACAGGAATCCAAGAGTAGAGTTTTAAATGAAAAAACAGTGAAAAAACTTCTGCTGAGAAGAAGTGAACTGTATGTTAGAAGAGATCAATTAGAACCCCATTGTGGGTTAATTTTCCTGGCTTGAGTTTGGATTCTTCAGACCAGGGCGAGGTTTCCCCTGTTTGGGAACATCGGCATGATGGGCAGGAGAAGAATAAAACCTTCTTCTTTTAGGAAAAGGAGGTTTGGTAGGGCATTTCTTACCTGCTGGGGAAGGAGAAGGTTTAGGATGGCCCTCAGAAGCAGGGAAGTCAATGGAGCAATGAGCAACCTGACGCAAAGACTCCTTGTTGAAGAGATTTTCTCCAGTACAAGGAGTGTTACCCAGTCTTTGTTGTGCCCATCTGCTCAAGTCTGAAGCCTGGAGCCAGGCTCTACGTCGTGCTCCTATGGCTATAGCAGAGGTTCTGCTAACAGACTCAAAGGAGTCTAGGGAAGCACGAGAAAGAAACCTAGAGATATTCTGTGGAGCCGTGGGCTCTGAAAGAAAAGGAGTCAAAAGATAATTTCTCTGTGACCTCCTGAAGGGATAGACTCATATAAAAAATATATGAGAGAATCCTTGTTGCCAGCATAGATGTCTGGAAGGTTTGACGTCCAAAGGCATCTAGTGTTCTAGATGCACGACCTGGCGGGAAAGAAGAATGCTTCTTCTTGCTTTTTACCTTCCTCATTGCTGATTCCACTACAATGGAATGATGGGGAAGTTGAGTCTTTTGAAACCCTGAAGAGGGGAGCACCTGATACAGAAGAGTAGTTGCTGTAGAAGGTGAGGAAGCCCTTAAAGGTGTTTCCCATATTTTCAGAAGAAGATCCTGTAAGGAATGATGTAAAGGAAGCATTATATTTTCCTTTTTCCCAGAAAAGCCTTGTGTAGGATCATAGCCAGGAATAGGAATAGCCAGGAATGTTGCTATGTCAAGGAGAAATTTCTGAAAAGAAGGATCTCCAATGGGAGCAATCCCTGGACAGGCTAAACTCAAAGAACTAGGCTGGGCACCAGTACTTGTGCGGTGCAAAACAGGATCTCTAATGAATGGATACTGGGACTGGCGGGTATGACCTGAAACCGTCAGTACGGTATCGTCCATGCTAGGTATCGACTCCAAACTAGGTATAGAAGGGAGCGATCCTGGTGAAAAAAGCATGGATGGAGCTGGTCCCGATATTACTGCAGGTACCAGCATTGACACCGATACCGGTAGCTGAGCCGGAATCGAAGGCGATACCGACATCGAAACAATCATCGGAGGCTGTTCAAACGGTACCGAGGAAACTCGAAAGTCTCGGTGAATATCCTCGGTACCGGGCATCCGGAATCGGTGTGTGTCGGTTCCGAGACGCGTCGGTACCCAGTCTTCCAGACTAGATATCGATTCTAGACTCGGCATTGAAGGAAGCGAATCTATCGATGCATGTCTAGATGGTACCGACGTCAGGGGTCGTATCGACGGAGCTGCCGATACTGGAAAGTCAATCTGGGTATCGATCGGTCCCGAAGGCACCGAGTACACCAGATGACGATCCCTGGTGAGGAGTGGATCGCTCAACACCAGTGCCAATGCCGGGTTATCGGTACCGCTCGAAGCGGATGCCACCCCCGAGCATGGCTCAGGTATGTTCTCTGTGAGGGGTGAGCCCCAGGAACAACCTGAAACCCCTGAAAGGCTTTGGAGACCGAAGACTCCCGCCGGGGTTTTGAAGCCAATGGGGTCTTGAGGGCAAGGCCGGAGCCGTCATCATGCTTGGCATGAGACCTACCACCCAAGGATTGGCTAGTCTTAACAGACTGTTTGTGGGTTACCTGATCCTGTAGAGAAGAAATGGTCGGTGCCCTTAAACTGGAAGGGAAAACTGCATCGAGGGAAACTCGAAATGGAGAATTTCTTCTCATAAAATTGTAGCCTGATGGCTCTGGAGGAAAAGGGTCAGGACCCAAACAGGTTAGACACCAGTTGTTGGAGTCTAAAAAGAAAACTGTATTTCCACAGTTAAGACACTTCTTAGGAGAAGAAGGCTCCATAATGGAGAGGACTTACAGGCCCAAAAATTCAAGACAGAAACAGAGGGAAAAAAACTCCCTGAGTTTTAGAAAAAAGAAAAGAAAAAACCACCGGCGGTACCGGTGGAGTCGGGGAAACAGCGGCGACCAAAAGAAAACAAAAAGTAAAAGATTTAAAGAAAAAATTTTCTGCGGTGACAGGAAGACGTCCTGCCGACTCCGCGGAAAAACAAAAACTGAGGAGAGACAGTTGGAAAGGCGGGAAGGCAGCACGCAGGCGCTGAGGGATGCTCCCAAAAGCTTTCTGATTGGACGCTGGGGAGCGTTCCCGCGCAGGCTCCGTCGGTACCGACGTACCCATATGTGAAGACTCATTCCTGCTTGTTCCTGGAGATAGATAAGTAGATAGATACAGATCTATCAAAAAACATATCTCATTATATCTGCAAATATATATATATATATATATATATATAAATAAATATATACACCCATAGGGTATATATGCATATATGTATAAAGAGATATGTATGGGCAGAAAAACACACACAGATAGATATAGATAAGTATATATATGTATCTATATATACCTATATATACCTATATGAATATGCTGGTATATAGACACTTGTCTCCAGGTGTATGGATGGAGAGATGTCCATAAAACCTCATCCCCTCTAGGGAGAGCAGAAGATGTATTTGACAGCAAGAAGGTTGATACCTGCTTGAAGAGATATATAGAGAATCCTCTTTTCCTGGTTATGACTGGTAGAGTCAGAGGAAAAGTTTCCCTGACAAGAAGAGTCTGAAGTCTTTTCAGAATTTGAGCTCTTGGATAACCAGGATGGCCTACGTGAAAATTGCAGAAGATAACTTCAGTCTGCAGACAGGAAGTCCAGATCTCTCCAGAATTGCAGTATGGAGAATGGATAGAGGACGCCCCTGGAGGAAGATACCCTAGTGACCCACCTATGAGGTCAAGATGGGTATTAGGCGTCCTCTAGCTGTCTTTGAAGAAGTTTATCTCTGACTAGAAGATTCAAGGAGATATGGGCCAACTCAGAGAATTGGCCCTCCTTGAGGTTTTCATGGAATGAAAGGCCTGAGGCTTATGCCTCAAAAGAGTTTTAAGATGAGATGGTAAGGGTAGGGAATACCTGCCAGACATGGAACATGACTGGGGGACCCCTCCTAACCATCTGAGGTTATCTGCTAGGCCAGATACTGATGCTCTCTAGCAAGGGCCCATAGTGCAAAGCTACTCTGTAGAGATGCAGAGAGCATGCTGCAGGTTGGTTAGAAGAAAAAACTGGCTGTGGAAAGCCAGTAGGCGACCAGCTATTCTGCCAAAGACAAGGGGGCAAAGAATAGAAGGTAACCAACCAGACTGTGATAATAGGGTTTCCCAAACGAGGCTACTAACCAGTTTGGGACCTAGCAGTAAGGCTAGAAGGATTGCTAGTGGAGGGGAAGCCCTGGTTGTGTAGTGAACAAAACAAGTGGCTTAACCACTAGGAATTGCTGTATGTGCAGCAACTACCAGGGCAGCGTGGAAAAACTTATTTTCACTCTTTCTTTTCTGGATTGGGAAAAAGAAAGAACAGACATGGTAGGACTTCCTATAGTCTGATGAGCTGCCCTAAGGTAACAAGGGGGGGAACAATTCCAAAAAGGAGAAATTCCCCGGTAGAACAGGCAGAGGACCATAGGGGCTTACCGGTTTAAAGAGTCCCTCTTACAAACCAATGTTATAGGAAGAGGGAGGTAAGACAGAGTTGCAAGAGACCGACTATGGAGGAAGTCTCTGACCAATGAGATGATACATGCCAGTACAGGGAAACAACTGTCTATTGATAGCTGTTACCTCTGTTTCCTCCAAGAGGAAAAGGAAAATCTGTTAAGTATGGGCATGAGCATCATAAGACTCTTAGAGTTAGAGAAAGATGTCTCATGAAGAGATATCTAGGAGGGTTAGGATGAAAATTGGTGCAGATACTTCAAGTGAAAAGAAGTAGACTGCCACCTTAATCACCAACCAAGAGGGACAATGATCTATTTGAAACCCTGCGACTGCTGGGTTTGTTGACCCTGATGAGGTTGTGGATTCTTCAGACCAGGGCGATGTTTCCCCTGTTTGGGAACATCTGTGTGATGGGCAGATGATGGATAAAACCTTCTCCTCCTAGGGGAAGAAAGTTTGGTAGGACATTTCCTACCTACTGGGAAAGCAGAAGGCATAGGACAGCCTCTAGAAACAGGACAGTCAGTTGTTAACTGAGCAACCTGGAGTAAAGACTCCTTGTTAAAGAGATTTTCTCCAGTGCATGGAGTATTTCACAGTCTAACTTGTGCCCATTTATCTAAGTCTGAAGCTGGGAGCCAGGCTTTACGTCATGCCCCTATAGCTATAGCAGAAGTCCTGCTAACAGACTCAAAGGAGTCTAGGGAAGCACGAGTAAGAAACCTAGAGATATTCTGAGCATGACTAACCAGTGAGGAATAGTCTGCACTCTTGGGTTCTGGAAGAAAAGGAGTCAAAAGATATAATTTCTTTGTGACCTCCTCAAGAGATAGACCCATATAAAAAATATATGAGAGAATTTTTGCTGAAAGCATAGATGCCTGGAAGGTTTGACGTCCAAAGGCATCTAGTGTCTTAGACTCACGACCTGGTGGATAAGAAGAATGCTTTTTTGTACTCTTCACCCGCCTCATTGCTGATTCTACTACAATGGCATGATGAGGAAGTTGAGTCTTTTGAAACCCTGGAGAGGGGGGCACCTGATACAGAAGATCAGTTGCTCTGGAAGGTGGGGGTACCCTTAAAGGAGCTTCCCACATTCCTAGAAGGAGATCCTGTAAGGAATGATGCAAAGGAAGCATGATGCTCTCCTTTGCTTTGCCAGGAATATAGAAGGATCCTGTATTCCCCTGTGTAGGATCCTGTCCAGGAATAGAAATGGCAAGTGATTTTGCCATATCCCAGAGGAAAGCCTGAAAAGAAGGATCCCCAAAGGGAACTTCCTTTGAATAGACTAGATCTGATGAAGAACTAGCATTGGCACCGAGGGATCTATCCAAGTTCATAGGGATAGAAGATCCTGAATTGTGCAGTCTGGGATCCTTAGAGGATGGTCGCCGATACTGCCGTAAGTCGGGACCAGCGACCGTCGGTAGCACATCGTCCATGCTAGGGATCGATTCCAAACTCGGTATCGAGGGAAGCGAGCCTGATGAGAGAAGCATGGAATGCACCGACGGCAATGGTACTGTGGATAACGGTACCGGCTTCGGTACCGTATCCGATACCGGTGGATGAAGGCTAGCCAGTGGCAACTCTAACGGCATCCAAGACACCGAGAGTGCCGGATCCGAATCTTCGGAACCGAGCCTTCGGTACCATCTGGCGTTGGTACCAAGGCGAGTCGGTACCCAGTCCTCCAGACTGGAGATCGATTCCAGACTCAGCATCGAAGGAAGCGAGTCTATCGATGCACATCTGGAGGGTACTGACGTCGGTACTAGTATCGGTACCGGGGACGATACCAATACTGGAAGGTCGGTCTGCAGCATATCCAACGGCCCCTTAGGTACCGAGGATGCCAGACGACGATCCTTGGTGAGGAATGTTTCATCCAACACCATTGCCGATGCCGGGGTATCGGTACCGCTCGAAGCGGATGCCACCACCAGGCATGGCTCAGGTATGTTCAGTGAGGGGTGAACCTCAGGAACAACCTGAAACCCCACATGGGTTTTGGAGGCCGAAGACTCCCACCGGGGTTTTGAAACCAGTGGATTCTCGAGGGCAAGGCCGGAGGCATCTCTATGCTGTGCATGAGATCTGCCACTTGAGGACTGGTTAGTCTTAACAGACTGTTTTTGGGTTACCTGATCCTGTGTAGAAGAAGATATGGTCGGTACCCTGAAGTTGGATGGGGACCGCGTTTCGAGGGAAACTCGAAAACTTCTTCTCACAATACTATTGCAGGAGGGACACTCCGGAGGAAAATGGTCAGGACCCAAACAGGTTAGACACCAATTGTGAGTGTCCAAAATTAAGGTTGTACTGCCACAGTTTGTATATTTCTTGGGGATAGTGGCTGGCAGTTCCATGAAGGAAAGTGGAGAGGCCTAGCAGGCCTGAAAAACCGTGAGACACTAGGAAGGAAAAAATATTCCTAGAAAAGGAAACTTTTTACAAGAAAAGAAAAAAGAAACACCGGCAGTACCGGTGGCATCGAGAAAGGCAGCCGCGACCACAAGAAAACTAAAAAATAAAAGATTAATTTTCTGTGGTGACAGGAGGACGTCCTGCCGGCTCCGTGGAAAAACGAAAACTGAGGAGAGGCAGTTGGGAAGGCAGCACGCAGGCGTGGTGGGATGCTTCCAAAGGCTTTCTGATTGGACGCTGGGAAGCGTTCCCGCACAGTCTCCGTCGGTACCGACGTACCCATATGTGAAGACTCATTCCTGCTTGTTCCTGAGATAGCCGATAGAGCTCCAGAATGGATTGAAGATTCCATCTTATGTGAAATTAAAAAATGAAGATATGGAACCCATTCCTGATTGAGTTTACCCTGAAGCAGAACTTTAACCAGATAAGTTCAAAATGCGCTGGTACTTTTGGGTTGAATGGACTTTTCAGTTATGCACTGTGAGATCATATTTTAAAGAGAAAAATTGATTCATTGGGGGAAGCTGTTCAATAGCGACCTCTTTTATATGTCCTACAAAAATTATATTTTAAGGATTGGATGATATACTGGAGTAATAGCAGATATAGGTTTTAGGATTGTACTGAATATAAATTAAACAGATAAGGGGAAAGTATGCAACCTTTGCTGATTTTAAACCATTCTGTTTCTCCCTGTTCCATTCGAACTGTTGCTTCATGATCAATGTAAAGGTTGTGCAAGAGAACTATCAGGTGCTCTGGTATACCCCTGCTTCTTAATGTGGCTCAGAGTTTCTCATGGTTTACATAGCCAAAAGCCTTGCTGTAGTTGATAAAACATTTATAGGTATCCTTTTGGTAATCTTTTGTCTTTTCAAGGATCCATCTCACATCCGCGATGATGTTTCTTGTTCCTCACCCTTTCCTGAACTCTGCTTGCACTTCAGGCAGTTCTTGTTCCAGGTATGGTTGCAGTCTCTGCTGAATAATCTTGAATAGAATCTTGCTGGCATGGGGGATCAGAGCGATTGTGCGATAATTTCCACAGTCAGTTGGATCATCTTTCTTTTTTTATTTATTTATTTTTTATTTATGCAATTTTCAAAAAAAAAATAACAAGAAGGTTACAACACCAATTCTTGAAGTAACAGAAAAGCAAACAGAAATAATCCCCATAAACCGGGAATCAATGAAGAAAATATCATAACATACAGCAAATTGCCTATTCTCTCTAGCCCACAATAAGGAGGAATTCCATAGAAATTATACACAATACAAGAAGAAATATGCTTGCAGCCTAAACCCGAAGCCTAAATCTATGAGCTTGAGGGGATTTCCAGACGCTTAGCATTAATAAAAGCCAACAGCTGGGAGGGCTCAAAGAAAATATAGGAAAAAGTTTGGAATTTCACCAAACACTTACATGGGTGTTTAAGAAAAAACAGCCCCCCCAGTTGTAGTACCCCTGGTCGAAGCAACAAGAACTCTCTACGTCGCTTTTGTGTTTCTCTTGATAAGTCTGGGTATATACGCACTGAAAAACCTCGGAACAAAAGCTTCCGCTTCTGAAAAAACAATTTCAGTAACCATTCTTTATCGGATAATAAAGCAAAGGTAATCAACAATGTAGATGCAACTTGTGACTCTAAACCAGAATTTTCAATAATATCTGTGAGATTTAATACATCCCCTTGATTCTGATTAACCCCCGGCTCACTAGGAGCCAAAGCCCGTTTAGCAGTAGGCAAATAATAAATTTTTACCAGGGGGGGAACCTGATCAGGGGAAACCCCAAGTGTCTCAACGAGATATTTAACAAACATGTCTCGAGGAGAGATGGAAGGTACCTTGGGAAAATTTATAATTCTCAAATTATTCACTCGAGTCAAATTATCTAAGTGCTCAATCTTCATCTGTAAAGACATTACGCTTTTCCTATGTCCATCCGAGTGTTCTTCCAAACTTTCAACCTTGCAAGAAACAGCAGTATGCTCCACTTGAAGCGTAGAAACCTTTCCTTCCAGCTCAGTCAATAGAACTGCAGATGAATCTACCTTATTAGCCAACAGAGAAACTTGTGGCAACAAAGCCTCACCAAGGGAGACAATCGCATTCCAGATGGATTCCAACGTGAAGTTCTGTGGCTTCTGTAAAGAAAAAACTTCTCCTGAACAAAAAGAGGGTGCAGCAGGCTCCATTAACGCACTCGGTCGGTCACCATTCAAAGAGAGAGACAACTGCTCCAACTGTGTCTCTCCCATCACCGCCGCCATAGGTCTTCGTGAGCACAGTTCGCCAGAGGGCTCAGATCCCGACTCTGTAGAAACAGCCCAACCTGACCCTCGTGAGCACTTCCCCACCCCCACCACAGAGGGGGGAGAGGCTAGCTCCAGGAAACCAGAAGGCAAGGGCTGAGTACGAGTCAACGGAGGTGCAGGACTCAATACGGGGGAGACAGATGAAAGCGACGCAGACGCCGGGCTCTCCGACTCTGGTGAGTCTGCTAGTCGCATAGCTCCTCCCGTTTGCTCCGTAGCCCTGGTGGTGCGCACAAGGAAAGGATCCAAAGGACCTATTACAGGTAAATTCGGCGTAGAGGTACCAAGGGGCTGTGAGGGCAACGGCCCCGTCTTCCCCTTGCGCTTTCTCCCCATTCACAAGCGCCGCCACACAGCACAGACTGCAACGATAGCCATCTTGGAAACCACTTTTGTTTACTCTAGGATCAACTTTCTTTAATAGTGGCATAAACACAGATCTTTTTCAGTCAGTTGGCCATGATGTTGTCTTCCAAATTTCCTGGCAGAGCCTTGTAAGCATGGTAACAGCTACATCCGAATCCTGTAATACTTCAATAGGAATGCCATCAATACCCAGTGCCTTGTTCTTTGATAAGGCTTTCAATGCTGCTTCGACTTCTTCTTTCATCACCAATGGTTCCTAATCATAAGGTACAGGTTGAAACGGTTTCTCCTTTATGGTATAACGACTCTGTATATTCTTTTCACCTTGATCTTCATCTTCTCAGCATCATTCAACATGGATCCTTGAGCAAATTGTATCATTCCAACTCAAGACTGGAATTTTTTCTTTAATTCTTGTAGCTTTAGGAAATCTGATCGTGTTCTTCCTCTAATAGTTTCTGATTCTATTTCCTTGCATGCGTCATTGTACTACTTCTCCTTGTCTTGTCTTGCTGAATGTTGGAAATCTTTGTTGAGTTCTGTCTTTGCCTCTTTCTCCTCTGGTTTTTGCTTCTCTGTGTTTCTGGGCAATTTTCAGAGTTTCTTCAGGCATCCATTTTGGCCGTTTTCACTTTTTTACCTTTTGTAGAGACTTCTTGCTTTCTTCCAACATAACCTTCTTGATGTCATCCCATAACTCTTCTGGAGCTCTGTCATTTGTATCGAAAGCAGCAAATCAATTTTGCAGGCAGTCTTTAAAATTCTGGTGGTATATTCTCAAGGTCATATTTTGATACATTCATGAATGGCTTGCTCTTTTTCAACTTTAGCTTGAGTTTGCATACTAATAGCTGGTGATCTGTAGCACTGTCAGCTCCAGGTTTTGTCTTTGTTGATGTTATAGAATTTTTCCACTGTTAACTTCCACAGTAATCAATTTGATTTTTGTACAATCCATTGGGTGAAGTCCATGTGTACAGTTGCTGCTTGTGTTGCTAGAAGAAGGTGTTTAAGATGACTAGACCATTGGTCTTGCAGAATTCTATCAGTCTTTCTTCAGCTTCTTTTCTCTTGCCCATATTTTCCAACCATTTTGCCTTCTTTTGTTGCTAACTTTTGCATTCCAGTCACCCATGACTATCAGGATATCCTGTTTGCATGTTCTGTCAATTTCAGCTTGTACTTGTTCATAGAACTCATCAACTTCATCCTCTTCTGAAGTTGATATTGGGGCATATATCTGAATTATATTTGTATTGATGGGCATTCTTCGTAGGCGAATAGAAATTAAGTATTCACTGATTGCACTGTATTTCATTACAGTTCTTGCAAGTTTTTTCTTGATTATAAATGCAACACCATTTCTTCTTTGTCTTTCATTTACAGCAGAGGTTCCCAACTCCAGTTCTGGAGGACCAAACACCATTCAGGTTTTCAGGCTGTCCCTAATAAATATGCATGAGATGCATCTGCATGCACTGCCCCCATTGTATCTCATGCAAATTCATTAGGGACAGCCTGAAAACCTGAATGGTGTTCGGCCCTCCAGGACTGGAGTTGGGAACCTCTGTTTCACAGCATAGTAGACCATGTGGTCATCAGATGCAAAGTGCCCAATGTCAGTCCATTTCAGTTCGCTGACACCCAACAGATAAGCTATACATGTTCCATTTCATTCTTGACCACCTCCAACTTCCCTTGGTTAATGCTTCGTACATTCCATTTCCCAATATGTAAGATATCTTTGCAGCTTCTTACTCTCATTTCATGCGCAGCTACATCAGCAGTCAGACGTCCTGAAGGCTTTGATATAAACACATAATAAATGCTGGCTTTTCAGTCTTCAGCTCCTCCCCAGTAGCCAGTTGAGTGCCTTCCATCCTGGGGGTCTCATCTTCCAGCACTATAGTGCAATTTGTTTTGTTGTGACTATTCATTGGGTTTTTGTGGTAAGATACGGAAGTAGATTGCCAGGCCTTTCTTCCATGCAGGTAATTCTAGTGTTGTTGGCGTTGTCACAGAAATGTAATCCTCTGCTGCCAACACCGTCCCATTCTGTTGCTGCTTAGATGAGTGGTTTGTCTTAGTCTGGCACCTCAGCTGAGACCTATCCATCTTGGGAGACCCTGCCAGTAGTTAAGCTACTGATAGCTTAAGCACTCGACTTCACTGATGCACACAAGCCCTCACAGCACAACAAGCCGCAAACCAAGTGAGGGTTACCTAATTTATATCTCCCCATATATCACATGCTTCGCCTCCTCGATATGGTGGTCTAAGGTTAGGGTGTATTTAAATTTTCTTTGTTTCATAGTAACATAGTAAATGACGGCAGATAAAGACCAGTATGGTCCATCTAGTCTGCCCAGTACGATGTGAAGAGTAGGTACACCTGCCGCTCTGTGCAAGCCCCCCTTCCCCATGTCTTTGTTTAGGGGTGATGTTTCATTTTTTCTTTGTTAATTATTTGTTTGATTGTACACGCTTGTTACTTATGCAAGTGTATACTTGTGATTTTGTTGATATAAATAGAAAATTTAAAAGAAATTCCAAAGAAATCAGGAAATCTCAGACCAGTTCTGGATCTGAGAATACTATTTATCAAGGATAAGTTCCAGACAAGGGAGACTGGTTATGCTCCTTAGACCTCGATGATGCTTTTGCTCTTATGCATACACCCTGTTCACTGAAAAGTATCTTCAATTCATAGTCCAGCGAATACATCTGCTACTGCTTTTGCTATTGCTCTGTGATGTCTGCTGCCTGTTTGCTGCTCTGTTGCTGCCCTCACTGCTGTCTTTGTTTGCTGCCTTCGTTGCCTCCGTTGTTGCTGACATTTCCTCCTTGCTCCTCCCAGGTAATCCCTCATTGGCTGCTCCTCGGTGTTCCGGAAGTGGCTGCCCTGCATTTAAATGCACCTAGTGCGGCATTTTAATTGTGCTACTGCTTTTGCTACTGCTCTGTGCTGTCTGTTGCCTGTTTGCTGCTCTGCTGCTGCCCTCACTGCTGTCTGTTTGCTGCCTTCATTGCCTCCGTTGTTGCTGACGTCTCCTCCTTGCTCCTCCCAGGTAATCCCTCATTGGCTGCTCCTCGGCATTCCGGAAGTGGCTGCCCTGCATTTAAATGCACCTAGTGTGGCGTCCCGCGCTGCAGCGGAGCGTGCCCAAGGAGCAGGACGTGCTCCTTGGTCGAGCTCCTTGGGGCGAGTCCGGGGGCGAGTCCTGTGGTTCGTCGCTCCTTGATCTCCACTGCTCTCCCCGAGTGTTTTCTTCGGCTCCTACCATTTCCAGCCCACCCCAGCATAAGAATACGGCTGCCATCTACAGTCAGGCTCTTTTGCTTCTCTTGTTGTTTTTGCCTTCTTTGTTCTGTTTGATGTCTGCTATTCCTGTTATATGGGGCTGGAGGCCTTCTTCCTCCTCCTTCCCCCCCTCTGCTTTATCTAATATTGCTGTCTGCCGCTTCTCTAATCTTATTACCTATTTTCCCTCCCCTCGCCCGTCCGCTATGCCCTCCCCTGCCTTTCCCTCCCCTTCGTAGCTTCTTCTCCTCCAGATGTCTTTGTTAAACTGTCGCTCCCTTCGCTCTAAGACTGTGCTTATTCACAACCTTATTTTGCAACACTCCTTGGATGTCTTGTTCTTGACAGAGACTTGGCTCAGGGATGGGGAGGAGCCTCTTTTGAATCGCTGCCTCCCCCCAGGCTTTTCCTTTTTTGCGACTTCTCGTCGGGGTCGGTCTGGGGGGGGGGGTTGCGGTGATTTATCGCTCCTCCCTCCCCCCTACACAAGGTTCTCCCTTCCCTTTTTCCCTACCCGGAAGCTCTCTTGCTTCACCTAGAGACCTCCCCCCCCCCCATGCATTTTCTTCTTCTCTATGTCCCTCCGGCTTTGTCTTCCCCTCTGTGGGACTCTGTTCTGTTGACCTTATCAGAGGTCTCCCTCAGGTATCAACACTTTTTGCTCCTAGGCTATTTTAACGTTCATGTCGATTCTCCCTCTTCTCAACGTGACTCCTCCTTTCTCTCCTTACTTTCTGACCTCTCCCTCCACCAATATATCCAAACCCCCACTCATTCAGCTGGCCATATTTTGGACCTGATTATCTCTCGTCAATGTTCCTCTATTGCTCCTTGGTCCTTTTCCTCCCAGCCCCTGCCTTGGTCCGATCATTTCTGCATACGCTTTACCCTTCCTTGTCCCCTCTCTCCTCCCCCTCTTCCCTCTATTTTACCCCCAGCCCGCCCAGTTCGTCATTTTACCCCTGATTCACTCCAACAGTTCCCTTCTTCGGATAAACTTTTCCCCACTGACTTTCATCTGCTGTCAGTGGATCTGCAGGCTCAGTGCTAGGATACCACTTTCTTCTGCTCTAGATAAGGTTGCTCCTTCACGCCCCCCCTCTGTTACTCGACGTCGTCCTAACTCCCCTTGGTTTCGCCCAGATTCCGTCTCCATCATTCTTATCTTCACCGAGCTCTCGGCCGTTGGCATAAGTACCCCTCCCCAGCTTTATTATCACATTTTCGTTACTGTCATTCTCACTATCGTACCCTTCTTAACACAGCAAAACGGGATTATTTTTCTAAGCTTATTTCTTCTTCGACAAATTCCACACGTCAACTCTATCGCATCCTTCATTCCCTCTCTGCATCCTCATCATCCCCTAATACTGCACTCCCTATCTCGCTCTTCTCCAATACCCCCACTCCTGCTGTTTTGGCTTCTCATTTCGCTACCAAGGTTCTTTCTATTCGACAGCTCTTCCCCTCCTGCCCCCCTCTTTCCCCCCTCCCCGGTTTCCTCTGCACCTGAGGTTTCCCCATGTATTCCCCCCCTTTCCCATTGCTGGTCCGTCTTCCAACCTATTACCCTGTCTGAGCTGACCAATGCCCTCTCTACCACCCGGAAAACCACCTGTCCGTCTGATCCTATTCACTCCCACTGGCTCTCTGAATCTTCACTGGCCCTGCTTCCCTTGGTCCTTTCTATCTTTAACACTAGTCTGTCCTCTGGCACTTTCCTCTCACCTTGGAAACACGCCCTGATACGTCCCCTCCTGAAGAAACCCTCTTTGGACCCTTCTACACCCTCTAACTGACGCCCTATCTCTAATCTCCCCTTTCTCTCTAAGCTTCTCGAAAGGTTAGTTTTCTCTCAGCTTTCTTCGCACTTAGAGGATTCCTTGGTTCTTCACCCCCGTCAATCCGGCTTCCGCCCTGGGCACAGCACTGAAACTGTCCTTATTTCTTTTCTTAATGAGTTGCATGTTGCCCACGATCATGGTTCTATTTCTGTAGCTGTCTCACTTGATCTCTGCCGCTTTCGATGTTGTTGATCACCGCACTCTTCTTCTAAGGCTTAGTTCTATCGGTCTGTCTGGTTCGGTCCTTCACTGGTTTCACTCGTTCCTTTCCGACCGGTCTTTTTCAGTACTTTCTGGTTCTGACTCATCTGCTTCGACCCCTCTTCCCTGTGGTGTCCCTTAGGGTTCTGTATTGGCCCCCTTGTTGTTCAACATTTTCCTGGCCCCTCTTGCTTTACTCATTCAGCAGCACGGTATCTCTGCGTATTATTACGCAGATGATATTATTATTCTTTTTCACACCTGTTCCCTCATGCCTGATATTGGTCCCCTCAATGTCTGTCTCTCTGCTGTCTCTTCCTGGTTTTCTGAAAACTTTCTCCACGTTAATCTGTCTAAGACTTCGGCTATTTGGTTCACTACTGGTGCTCCCATCCCTACTCTCGCTCCATCTCTCTCTCGTCATGTCCTTGCGCTATCTAGGTGTCACTTTGGATTCAGCTTTAACTTTCAAAGATCACGTCTCTTCTGTTGTCCAACGCTCCTTCTGTACACTACGGCAACTTCGCGCAGTCCGGCCTTTTCTCTCCCCCTCCTCTATGACCACTCTTCTTCTTTCCCTCGTTGTCTCTCGTCTGGACTATTGTAACGCCTCCCTGGCCAGTCTCCCACTCACACAGCTTTGCCGACTCCAACTAGTTCATCACACTGCTGCTCGTCTTCTGACTAATTCGTCCCGCTCTGCCCATGTCACTCCCCTCCTCATTCATTTACACTGGTTGCCTATCCCTTTTTGTATTCAATATAAGGTTCTGACTTTCGTTCACAGGGCCTTGCACACCGGTGTCCCCCTCTATCTCTCTGATTTGGTTCACTTCCACTGCCCCTCTAGAGCTCTTAGATCAGTTCACGCTAATCGCCTTTTTCTCCAACCTCCCTCTAGGGCTCGTCTTGAATCCACGCGTTCATCTGCTTTCTTTTTCCTTGGTCCTCGTCTCTGGAACTCTTTGCCATTAGCCTTACGTCTGGACTCCTCTTTCCGCACTTTTAAAGCTAATCTCAAGACCCACTTCTTTTGTACAGCCTTCGACCTTCCTCCTCCCCCTCTTCCTGCCGCCAACTGATTGTTCCCCTTCCCTCTGCTTTGTGTTTATTGTTTTCCTCTGTTATTGCGTTTAGTGTTTCCCTCTGTTCCTCCCTCTGTTACTGCACTTACCGGTTCCCCCTGATCTTGCATTTATTGTTTTCCTCTGTTCCCTCTTTCTACTGTACTAACAGTATTGCTGTACTGTCTCTTATCTTCTCTACAGCTGTCCCTTTTGTAAACAAATTGGCGTTCCTTTCTGTTTCCTTTTCTTCAGTAGTCCCCTTTTGTTTTTATTGTAAACCGCCGCATGCCTCTTGGTTTAGGCGGTATAATAAGTTTTAAATAAAGATAAAGATCATCAATACAGAGTTCTTCATTTTTGTCTGACAGCTAGCTCTAAATTATTTAGAAAATGGCTAGCGATAGTAGCAGTAGCCATTGTCGTTCACAGACAAGGACTTCACATTTTCCCCTACCTGGACAATTAGTTCAAAGTATCCTCACCTTAGACTACCATGATAGATTCATTGAGAGCTATCTGCTTAACTGAATACCTGGGTTTCCTGATAAACTATCAGAAATCTATACTTCAATCAGTGCAGAGTCTACAGTTCATACGTTCCTATCTAGACACTTGGAAGTCAACTGCCACCTTAACAAAACAAAAAGGGAGCAATTTTATCCATTTAGTAAAAAAGTGGTCACTAAAGACCTAAGAGTCAACTCTTTCTATTATGCCTCCAAAGGGTATTTTCCTCCTTCGCTTAACTTAATATACGAGGGGTGTCCGATATTAAAGGTACAGGCCAAAATTGCACTAACATTTGTATTTAAAGAAATTATTCAATACATTCCACCAAAAACTACATACTTTTGTTTACTTATTTTATTTAATTTAATTTATTTATTTATTTAACATCTCTTATATACCGCACTATTATCATCAGCGCGGTTTACATGGAACCAAACATATACATACAGAAAAACTGTAGTGCATTTTACAAGTAACAGGAATTTGAACTTGGTAATAAAGGGAAACTATGTACATTATGTAACTATATACAGTAGTCTATACACATTTAGTCACAGTTGAAGTTGTCTTGACCTGAGTATGGATGTAGTATATCTCTTGTGCAAAACTAAATTGGGAAATAGCTTAAGAAGAGGTGGTGTTTGAGACTTTTTCTGAATTGTGTTAGGCTGGTTATGGCTCGCAGTTCTGGTGGGAGTGCATTCCAAGCTATTGGGGCATGAATGCTGAAGGCTCTTTTAGATGTTTCCTTAGTGTATCTGATTGTTTGTCTTGGGATTGTTAATGAGTTTATAGCAGTTGATCTCCTGGATCTATTGGGAGTCTGTGTGTGTAAAAGGTTGGTGATCGTTGATGGTGCTTGATTGTTTAGGGCTTTGAAAGTAATGACTAGTATCTTGTAGCGGATTCTTGCGTTGGTTGGTAACCAGTGGAGGCTTTTTAGAATTGGGGTTATGTGGCCTGTCTTTGATATTCCTTCGAGAACTCTAGCAGCGGTGTTCATCGCCAATTGTAGGGGATTTAAAGTTGATTGCGGAAGACCATGTAGAATTGCATTTGCGAAGTCAAGATGAGGCATTACCAAGGCTTGGTAGACAGTTCTGAAGTCTGTGGGATCAAGTAAAGGTCTTAAGTGGCGTAGTGTGCGTATCTTGTGATATATTAGTTTTGTTATGTTTTTTATGTGGGTCTTCATATTAAGGCGCTGGTCAAGGGTAATACCTAGGTATCGTATCGTAGGTTTTACTGTCAATTCCTTGTCCTTTATCTTTAAGGTAGTGGGAGGTGTGAAGTTTTGATCCCTTGTGATAAACATAACATCGGTCTTGCTATGGTTGATTCTTAGGTTCTGTGAGAGGAGCCAGTCTTCTACTGATTCAAAGCATTTTATCAAAGGTGTAAAATCAGGGTGGTTGATGGAGAATGGCATGTATAGGAGAATGTCATCTGCATATGCTAGGCAGGTAACATTAAAAGAGCGGATGAGGTCACAGATTGGTTGCATGTATATGTTAAACATTAGTGCTGAAAGAGAGGATCCTTGTGGTACCCCTTGATCTTGCAGAAATGGTTCAGATGTTTTTTCCTCAATTTTTACTTGTTGCCAACGGTTATTTAAGTAGGATATACACCAGTCAAGTGCGGTTCCAAGTATTCCTTTTTCCTTAAGGCGATGGATAAGTATTTGATGGCTTACTGAATCAAACGCAGCTGAGATGTCCATGAATATAAGGATAAATCCTTGGTGGATATTATCTATTCCTGTGATTAATGTATTGAATAGAGTGATGAGTAGGGTCTCAACTCCGTGGGCTTCTCTAAAACCGTGTTGTGCAATGTCCAGTGGAGCTTCAGTGTCTATGTGTTGTTGTATTTGACGTTGTACCACTTTCTCAATTATTTTCGCTAGCAGCGGGATGCTGGATATTGGCCTATAGGATTCTACTTTTAGGGGGTCTAATTTGTTATTTTTCAGTAATGGTCTAATTGAGGTTTGTTTAAGGCACTGAGGAAAGGTTCCGGTTGAGAAAGATTGTTCAAGGATATTGTGTATGAAGAAGCTTACTTCATATCTAATGTTTTTTATCCAGGCCGCTGGACATGGATCATTTGCTGCGGTGGTAGCATTTATTGATGCGATGGTGTTTTCAATTTCTTTGGTTGATAATGCGTTAAACTTGGTTAGTGTGTTTGACTGTGATAGCTTGTCTATATTTGTTGGTTCTGTGATGTAGATGTTGGTTGTTTTCTTCATTTTTGATTTTAAATAGTCAGCATAATCTTGTGGATGTATCGTTTGAGTGTGTTGGGGAGTAGGTTCCTTTGCCATTGTCTTTACTTCTCCACATAATCGCCGTAAACATTGAGACATTAATCCTAGCGTGAGACTAGTTTGAACATCCCTTCACGGCACTGTTCCCTCTAAACTGTGTGCGTGCGCGCACGCACACACCTCGCCGAGCAAGCGCACATACTTTCCAAAGAGCACACAAAAATTACGGTTCTGATAGAAAACACCACATTTGTCTTAAAATTTAAAAGTTGTTGTGTATTTACGGTTTTCACAAGTTCTACAATATTTTCTAGTGCAATCTTATAGACCTTCAGGATATAAGATCTTTGGCCTTAAATTTGAATTGGCGCATTGAGAAACTTCCGCTTCTGTACTCTGGCTTGCGACATACGTGAGTAGTCCAATTGTAATCTGTAATTTGAATTGCATTATTAAATTTTTTATTACATTGAAAATTGAAAGAAGTTAATTTTTAAAATGTCGAAACCGATAGCGATGAGAGGTTCAAAACGTAAGAGAACGGCCGGAGCTTTTAAGCCTGAATGACTTGAAGAAATTGTTGAAATGGAGACACCGAAATCTTGGGATAAAACGTGCGTTCAACTGCGTGAAATATTCACTTACAAAGAGGATGACGGAGTAGTCTGTTTATACTGCCAAGATGCAAAAACCATTGGAGAGTTTTCGAGTGGCAAATTTTGGGATGATGTGTGGAAACTGGACTTTTTGAAATGACATCTGTCTAGTAAGTCTCATATTGAAAGTGTTAAGAAACTTAGAGCTAAAAATCCAAATTTAAGAGGAGGATTATTTAACTTGTTGCTTGAAAAAGAGAAAAGGCTAATTAGTAATGAACGGAAGCGTTCTACACCAGAAGAAATTAAAATTCTCATTGATAGTGTTTTGCTGACTGTTCGGATGAATATTTCCATGCTCTCTGTTCAAGATATTAATGAACACATGTTCAAGTACATAACCATACCTGAAAGCTGAAAAAGCAAAAACTATTCGTTTGAATTTCTTGAAATTATAAACATCAATGTCCAAGATAAGCTCATAGCAGATGTTTCATCAGCAGCATATCATCCTTGTTCCTTGTAAACAGTTGTAATATACTGTATTATAATGTTTTCATGTGAACCGTCTTAACTTGTAGAAAGACGGTATATAAAAACTGTTAAATAAATAAATAAATAAAATAAATACATTAATTATTGGTGAAAGCACAGACATTTCTGTCAACAAATACTTAATACTGTACTTCAAATATTGGCCAGTAAATTCATGCCTGTATAGAACTTCATTTGGTGGGATGCTACAGTTGGAAGCATGTGTAGTCAAATTTTAAAGTATATAACTCCGAGTGTCATTATGTGGCGCACAAAAATTTAACTTTCCTTCAAAAGCTGCACAGCTGATATTTTATGCGCACACAGCCTACAGAAAATTAGAGGGAACATTGCTTCATGGTACAGTTACGTGTCAAGTTGCTTGAAGTAGTCCATAACGGTGTCTTGCAATTCCTCCTTGCGGAAGTTGAGATCACATATGATTTCATGAACAGAACTCTTAGGAATGCCAGTCATTTCAGCAATTTCACGAACTTTAATGCAACGATCCTCCCTAATCAGACTTCAACAATTGCACAGTTGTCATCCATGTGCGAGGTCCTTGGTCTGCCTCTTTTCTTTTTTGGATCATCATTCAACTCCGTTCGGCCATCTTTAAACTTGTTACATCAGATGCTAACTTCTTTTAGGCTTAAAACGTTCAGGCCATACACGCCCTCTAATCTGCGATGAATTTCGCTCTGCTTAACTCCTTCGGCGTGCAAAAATCTGATAACTCCATGCAACTCAAACTTTGAATACTCTGCGATTACACACGCCATGTTTGTTTGCTTCCCAAAAGCTACTCGTAATTTGAGTGTTTAAAAAAAAACCTCTACAGACTCTCCTACTACGAGTACAAGTAGTCCTGCATATAACGGCACTATTGCGCATGCGGAGCTGGTATGATTGCCACCTGTACCTTTAATATCGGACACCCCTCGTACATCCCCTCCAACAGAAGTTTTCTTCTCAGTGGGATCAGTCAACCCAATAGTTGTTGCACAATAGTTATAGCAAGTTGTAGCAAGTGTTCTCCATAAACAGCAGGAACAAATCCTCACATATGAGTGAAGTCATCAATGGAGCCCGCACAGAAAGCTCCCCAGCTTCCAAAGGAAGCTTTTCAGAGGTAAACTGCACATGTGCACCTGCATTCGCACCTGCCGCAACACCATACTCTCCAGTATGATAACATAACAGGAGCCAAAAGCAACTCCCCGGGGAGATGGAAGGGTTGTGAGGACTTATTCCTGCTGTTCACGGAGAACACCTGCTACAGGTAATTATGCTTTCTCCGTGAACAAGCAGGAAATAACTCCTCATGTATGGAACTCCTAAGCTACAGGCTACCGGAACCAGAGGAGAGAGCAGTCCAACTGGGCATTGAGAACTGGAGGTCAGGAAGACTAGAGAGGTAGTCCTACTAAGGAACTCATCTGATTTAGTATCCTCAGCAGACATCGACCTGAGGGGATTTTGAGCAGGTAGCCTGGAAGAACAGAAGGGCTGGTGGGCAGGAGCTGACTCTAAGCTCTGATGAGCAGGGACTGTCTCTTACATGTCTGTGCAGCGCTGCGAACGACTTGTAGCGCTATACAAATGCTCAATAGTAGTAGTAGTAGATACAAAGAGATGCCAGAGTACTGCCTGGCCAAAATGGTGTCCTGTTGGGAATCCCCATCCACACAGTAGTGTGCTGCGAAGGTATGAACTGAAGATCACGTCGCAGCCCTGAAGATATCCTCTGCAGACACAGAACAGAGGTTGGCTACTGATGTAGCCATCATATGAATTTTATGAGCCATGACGTGACCCTCAAGGCTCAACCCAGCAAGAGAATACACATGAGTGATGCAGTCTGCTAGCCAGAAGGATAGCATATGCTTCGAGACAGTTACCCCCAGACTATTGGGATTGAATAAGATGAAACAGCTGAGTGGATTGATGGTGTGCCTTCATGCGCTCCAGATAGAAGGCCAATGCACACTTACAGTCTAGCATGTGCAAGACTGCCTCTCCACGGTTCGAGTGAGGCTGGGGAAAGAACATTGTTAGGACAATGGACTGGCTAAGGTGGATTGTGGAGACCACATTCAGCAGAAAGCGGGGTGAGTGCAAAAACCTCATTCGCTGACTCGCGCACAGGGACTGCGGCTCCCTCGCGTGGGATTCCGAAATCCGTCCAGGAAACCCCCGAGAGCCGTGGGCCTCGTGAGGGTCCTCGACGTCGGTCTCGCTCGCCTTCCAATTCCTCAGGCCTCGGCTGCCGGTCGGGGCGACCAGCCCAGTTCTGATTCCTCTTCTGACCTCTTGGACTGGGAATCCGATGGGGATACCTCCCCGGAAAACCGTGCCCATCGGGACTTTCTGTGGGACCCCTCCCTGCCTGCTTTTCAGCGGTGCTCACCACCAGAGGATACCTCCTTCCTGGTGTTTGTTCGGAATATGGCACGGGCTCTCAACCTGGCCACCCAGTCTGAGGAGGACCCTCGAGCTGAAGAGCTCGACATCCTTCAGTACGAGTCACCACCTCGGGAGTCTCTTACTGTCCCGGTTCCTCCCATCCTTTCAGGCTGCTACTCTGCATGTGGGAGGTGCCTGCCTCGGTCCCCATCGAGTAAGCGCCTCGACACCATGTACAAGGTCCAGCGCAGCCCTGGGTTCAGGAAAACCCAACTCCCCCACACTTCCATGATGGTGGAATCGGCCATGAGAAAGCAAAAGAGCCCAAAGTCTCACTCTTCGGTTCACCCGGGCAGGGAGTCGAGAGCTCTCGACACCCTAGGCCACATGGCCTACCAGGGTTCCATGCTTTCCTGCCGTATTCAGGCATACCAGTTGTACATGGGCATGTTCTTGCGCAACTTAGCCAAGGAGCTTGGAGTTTTCTCCATGGACCTCGAGGGCGAATCCCTCAATAGGTTCAGTACCCTGCTAAAGCCTGTCGCGGACTGCTCAAAGTACCTCTCTTGTGCTGCCTACGATGGTTTCAAGTCCTCGGCTCGAGTGGCGGCTGCCGGCAAAGGAGCCCATCGCCAAGCATGGCTTCAATCCTCAGATTTGGAGCAGTGATTACAGGAGAAGCTCCTGGACGTACCCTGCCTCGGTGAGCAGCTCTTTGGCAAGCCGATGGAGGACAAGGCTGCGGAAATAGAGACGATGTTCGTCACCCGAACCCATCTATCGCATAAGACCTCCACCTTCCCTCGAAAGAAACAAACCAAAAAGCCTTTCTTTCCGAGGAAGGGCCTACCCTACCGTGGCTACCTACCATACCCACCCACTCCCACGCCAACCACTCCGGCACAAGGTAAGTCCAGCCAGGGTCACCGCAAGCTGAAAAGGCTCAAGGCCCAAACCCTGGCGCCGCCTCAACCCTCGCAGAGGTTTTGATGCCAGCCGCATAGCCTCTCACCCCCCAGCGACTCAGCAGCCGGTGGGGGGACGCCTGTCCTCTTTTGCCCCTCAGTGGGCTTCCATCACCTCGGACACCTGGGTCCTCTGGGTTATTCGGGATGGCTATTGCCTCCGCCTCGACAGGCCTCCCCCTCCCTTCTCCCCGGTGGAGCCCCCTTGACTCCCCGAGCATCAGGTCTTCCTGCAGCGGGAATTAGTCAACCTCCTCACCCAGCGGGTGGTCGAGAGGGTGCCGTCGCACATCCAAGGTCGGGGCTTCTATTCCCGGTACTTCATCGTCCCAAAAAAGACGGAGGGTCTGCGGCCCATCCTCGACCTCTGAAAGCTAAACAAGTTCTTGAGTGGAGGAGTGGCCTAGTGGTTGGGGCAAGGTACTTCAGGCCGGAAGTTCAAATCCCACTAGAGGACAGCAACCTTGGCCCAGAAGGACTGGGGTTTCTAGTCCCACAGGTGCTCCTTGTGGTCTTGGGCAAGCCACTTAACCCTCCATAGCCCATGTTCCCTGTAAAATAGTTATCTCCAAGTTATAATGCCCTGTTCAATGTAATTTCAGTTTGTTCAATGTAAACCGCACTGATGCAGAATAGCACGGTATATAAGAGAATGTAAATAAATAAATAAAAATAAAATAAATTAGTGCGGGAGAAGTTCAAGATGTTATCCATTGCCATTCTGCTGCCCTTCCTCTGGCAGGGCAAATGGCTATGCTCCTTGGATCTAAAGGACGCTTATGCCCACATTTTGATTCACCCCCAGCACAGGCAGTACCTGCGCTTCAGGATGCGGGGAGAGCACTTACAATACAGGGTGCTTCCCTTTGGCCTCGCGTCCGCCCCGTGGGTCTTCACGAAATGCCTCTCCGCGGTCGCCGCCTCCCTCAGGCATCAGGGCATACCAGTCTTCCCCTACCTCGATGACTGGCTCATCACGGGATCCTCTGTCGAGGAAACCTGCCTGGCGACATCGCGCACGATCCTTCTGCTCGAGTGCCTGGGTTTCTTGGTCAACTATCCCAAGTCCCACCTCAAACTGGTGCAGGCCTTAGAATTCAATGGCGCATGCCTCGATACTCAGTGGGTGACCGCTTTTCTGCCAGCGGATCGCGCCAACCGCCTTCAAGCCCTAGTAACTCGGGTCCAGAGCACCCCTCGGGTCACAGCCCAAATTATGCTGTGCTTCCTGAGTCACATGGCCTTTACTGTCCATGTGGTTCCCCATGCCTGCCTGCACATGCAGACAGCTCAGTGGTGCCTCAGCGCCCAGTGGAGCCCATCGTCGGCAACCTCAGGGACTCCGTAAGGGTTTCCCATGGCCTATGCCTGTCCCTGGGCTGGTGGCAAAACCCCTGCAACCTCCTCCAGGGGGTTGTCCTTCCAGATTCCGCAGCACGAGATAGTGCTGACAACGAATGCCTCCTTGCTGGGGTGGGGAGCCCACTGAGGTGCGTTGTGCACACAGGGGCAATGGTCGCCCGAGGAGTCTCAGCAGCAAATAAACTTGCTCAAGCTCCAGGCGGTTCGGTGGGCCTTGAGGGCCTTCAAGGATCAGCTCAGCGGGAGGTCGGTGCTCGTCCAAAATGACAACTGCGTGGCGATGTTCTACATCAACAAGGAGGGGGGTACCGGATTGCGCTCCCTCTGCTGGGAAGCGGTCCTCCTCTGCTCCATTGCCTTCCGTCGGGGGATGACCCTCAGGGTGGTCTACCTCCCAGGCCAGGAGAACATCCTGGCAGACAAACTCAGCAGAATCCTCCACCCTCACGAATGGCGGCTGGATCCGGGGACGGCCGGTTGGCTGTTTCATCGGTGTGGCACTCCGGCCATGGGCCTATTTGCCAGCCCATTGAATGCACAGCTCCCCCGCTTCTGTGGCCCAATGCTGCACCCGAGCAGGGAGGGCCCAGATGCGTTCCTTCTGAGCGGGTCCTCCAGCCTGCTCTATGCATTCCCCCCACTCCTCTCATTGCCAGGACCCTCCACAAAATTCAGCGGGACCGGGCATCGATGATACTCATAGCTCTCTCGTGGCCTCAACAGCCCTGGTTCCCGCTCCTGCTCTCTATGGAGCCTCCGGTCTCACTGGGCTGTGCCCTGGGCCTACTAACGCAGGAGGAGGGACGGGTACTGCACCCAAACTTGGCCTTGTTATCCCTTACAGCCTGGCGGCTGAATGGGTCTCCCTAGCCCCGCTGGATCTTCCGAAGGAGGTCGAGGAGGTCCTCCTCGCATCGAGGAAGACCTCGACTAGACGAGCTTACGCCCTCAAGTGGCGATGCTTCTCAGTCTGGTGCTCCGGGCTCCAGATCGATCCATTCTCTTGCCCCACACTCGGTGGGTCCTTCAGTACCTCCTCCATCTCTCAAAGGAAGGCCTGAAGTCGAACTCCGTCAGGGTGCATTTGAGCAGAAGCCGATGCCCAAAGAAGCCCGAGTGAATCACCTTTCCGTCAAGGGAAAACCCCTCTCGGGGCAGCCCTTGGTCTCCTGCTTTATGCGGGGTCTCTTGCTGTCCAAGCCGCCCATCCGGCCTCCCCCGGTGGAATGGGACCCGAACGTAGTGCTCACGTTCACCCTTTGAGCCGATGGCGACATGCTCGCTTCGGCACCTATCCTGGAAGGTGGCCTTCCTGGTGGCTCTGACCTTGGCCCGCCGAGTCAGTGAGCTCCAGGCTCTCATGGCTGATGCCCCTTACACTAGATTCTATAGGAATAGGGTAGTCCTCTGTACCCACCCCAAATTCCTGCCGAAGATTGTTTCAGACTTCCATCTCAACCAGGAGATAGTCTTACCGACTTTCTTTCCGAGACCCATGCCAACCAGGTGTCGGCGGCTCTCCATACACTCGACTGCAAAAGGGCTCCTACCTTCTATCTGCAGTGCACCCAGGCTCATCGCAAGTCTGACTGACTCTTTGTGACCTATGATCTCAATCAAATGGGGCAGGCAGTCACTAAATGAACCCTCTCCATTTGGGTGGTGGACTGCATCGCCTTTGCCCACACGAAGGCGGGTGCCCCATTAGATCGTCGAGTCACCGCACAAGGGATCTAGGCCAAAGCGGCTTTGGTGGCCTCGCTGCGCTCTGTGCCCCTGATGGACATCTGCCGGGCGGCAACCTGGTCTTCAGCGAACACCTTCGCTGCTCACTACTGCCTGGAGAGGGAGTCCCATCGGGACAGCGCCTTCAGCCAGGCTCTACTCCGTAATCTGTTTGGGGTATAAGCAACTCCTGTCTTCTGACCCTTCTTCATGGCTACCGAGGGCTTCACCCCGAGGACCCGAGGACTCGGGCTTCTTCGGGCATCAGCTTCTGCTCACGACCTCGCAGAGGCATTTTTTGGTTACAGGTTTGGTAGCCTGTAGCTGGGGAGTCCCACAAGTGAGGACTGACTTTCTGCTTGTTCCTGGAGAAAGCGTAGTTACTCACCTATAACAGGTGTTCTCCAAGGACAGCAGGGATCAGTCCTTACTACCCTCCCACCTCCCCTGATGAGTTGCTGGATTTTTATCCTTCCCTTGCCATCTGCTTAGTACAGCTCGAGCTAAAGGACCTGACCGAGCAAGATGGCACCCTCGGGCGGGAACAGGACCACGCATGCGTGGCAGCAATCCCAAAGGCTTTCTTTGAAAACTTGGGAATTGTTCTGCGCGGGCTCCATTGGTGCCAACGTCACCCATAAGTGAGGACTGATTCCTGCTGTCCCTGGAGAACACCAGTTACAGGTGAGTAACAACGCTTTTCCTTGTGTCTCCTCTTTTTTTTTTTTTGATGCCATCAAGTCAGTGCTGACTCGTGGCAACTCTGCTGCGTCTGGGTTTTCTTGGCAATGTTTCACCAGAAGTAGATTACCAGGCCTTTTCTTCTGAGGCAATGGAGGGTAAAGTGACTTGCCAAAGGTCACAAGGAGTGCCAGTGGGAATTGAACCCATGATCTTCTGGGTACTAGGCAGTTGCTCCTTACCTTTCCCTATTTATACCCCTGTTCTCAGCTATTGTATTGGTCAGTCTTGTTTTAAATTGTAAGCTCTAAAGAGCAGGGACTGTCTTTCTACATGTGTATGTACAGCACTGCATAAGTCTCATATTGCTATATAAATGATTAATAGTAGTAGTAGTAGAGGTGGAGACAGAAAATTTCTAGAGCCTTCTTATGACCTCATCCTATTATAATAGCCAAGTATTTGTACCCAAGCACATAGTCAAGAATCCCTCACTAAACACAACCTCAGTGAGAATAACAAGGTTCCACAGAACAAGGAACCATAACTATGTACAGGATAATCTTCAGAAAGAAGGCCTGTCGAGAGGATATGGGCCCACAGGGCCAACCACAGAGAAACACAGCAGACTGTAACAGGTTACAGGGGAGGGTCCTGTACTGGTCTAGCAGGACTCAAGGAAAGGACATTATCCGGGAAGTAAAATGTCACCTTCCATATTGTCCTGCTAGACCAGTCCAGACAAGTAGGATGTATGAAAGCTATGCCTCCATTGAGCGGGAAGAAGGCACAGCAGCTTTCAAGACCTCTGTACCAAAGGCCGTCTCCACCCAAGTGCAGACATCCAAGTGGTAATGCATGACAAAAGTGTAAAGGGATGCCCATATTGCTGCCCAACAAATGTCTGAGGTAGCAACCAAGCTATGTTTCCGCCCAGGAGGATGCCTTAGCTCGAGTGCAGTGCACATGCAAACCCTCTGGAACCATCTGGTTCCACAACAGATACACTGAGGCAATGGCCTCTTTGATTCAGCACCCCAGGGTAGACTTTGTGGCTGTGTCACCCTTATGTGGCCTGCAAACAGCTCAAATAGATGGTCTGACTTGCAAAAGGGGTTACTGACCTTGAGATACTGGAGAAGCACTTTCCTGACATCGACCAGGCAAAGGTCTCTATCCTTCTCTTGGAAATGTTCCTTAGGAAAGGAGGGCAGACAGACCACCTGATTAACATGCAAGGATGATACCACCTTAAGGAAGAAAGGGGGGTAGGCTAAATGTACATGGCCATTTCCAAGAATGACAAGTAAGGATCCCTGCACAACAATCCTGCAACTAGATATTTAAGGGGTGCAAGGATGCCCCACCACAGGATGCCTGAAGTATGACAAGGCATACCACCTGAACCTTCATGGAACTAAGGGAGAAGCCCTTGTGAAGGCCTTCCTGAAGAAAAGCCAGCAAGGAAGGCAAGTCCGCTGTACTAGGACTAACCTGACACTCATGGGCACCAGATGCGCACATAGGAGAGGCTGGTAGAACCTCTCCTTACTTTTGGAAACATGGAACACAGTTGGAGAATAGCTCTTACAAGCTAAATGCCGCCTCTTATGAGCCAAACCATAAGCAAGAAGGTAGTCAAGTCGTCCAGAAGGATTGACCCCTGTCACAACAGTCCCCAGGCTGCAGGAAGTCGCAGAGGAGGCTCTCGCAGGTGCCACATCATATCCCCGAATCACAGTATCTGTAGCCAATCTGGTGCAATCAGGTCAACCTAGCCAGGATATTGCTCTATGGGGCAAAATACATACCCCACGTGGCCACAGAGGAAACACATATAGCAGAGGCAGACATTACTAAGACCAGGACATCAATGTCCTTGGATCTTGTCTCTTTTCAATGACTGAAGAACCTACGCACTTTGGCACTAGACCGGGTCGCTATCAGATTCCTCTCGAGACAACCCCAGAGGTCCGGGATTAAGGGAGTGGCAACTGAGGAGGTCTGCCTCCACATTGTCGATGCCCACAATGGGGTCTATTCTGTCCCGCAAATAGTGGGGATGGACGTCCTGTTGGGACAATGCGTTTGTATGGGGGGCTTAAATAGGAGTGGAAGGGGGTGTTCCAGAGGTGGAGCGAGGGCAGGGCATGGGTGGTCCGTGACCCCAGACGTACAGGGCCGATTCCAAGAATGGCCCTGTAGGTCTGGGTCGTGAACTTAGACAGGGGGCTTATTCCACTGCAGAGGTGGAATAAGTCCCCCTGGATGTCAGGGGATCCTGTCGCCGGACTGGTAACAGAAGGAAGGGGATGCAAGAAGTTCCCCGCAGCCAGACCCTGGCCATAGGAAGCTGGGTCGAGGGTCTGGCTGCGAGAAATGAAGAGAATCAGCAGCGGCCGGCATTTGCAGCTCCTGAATGGAGCCCTGGTGCCAAGGCGACGGGACACCATGACACTGCAGCTCTATTCAGAAGCCTGATTGAGGTAGCCGGGCAAGTGGCTGTGCATGCAGGCTGATCGGAATCGGGGCCCGGCCTGCACATACAGGCCCTAGACCCAGTTCTGATCCCATGGGCAAGTCTAGCCCCCACAGGATAAAAATCGGGTCTACCTCTGTGCGTCACAATTCCAATCGGATGCACGGGGGCCTGGACAGACACATTGGAATGTGCTTCAATGTGTTGTGCTGAGAAAGCTAGGAGGTTCCTCTCTGCCAGGAGAAGAAGATAGTCATCTCTAGGGCCACTTTGGCACTCTTTGTGCTCCCTTGTTGGTTGACATATGCCACTGCCATGGCATTGCCTGAGAAAACCCAGACTGCTCTGCCCTGGACCAATGACCAGAGGTATAGAAAGGCTAAATGAATGGCCCTTGCCTCCAAAGTGGTTGATGGACTTTGCCACTTCCCAGCTGTTCCAATGGTCCTGTACCATTCAGCCCTCGCAATGGGCTCCTCTGCCAAACAGACTGGCAGATGTCAACAGGAGAAACCATGAAGGATCGTCCAGTAGCATGCCCTTCCTCAGATTCTGGGGCTGCCATCCTCCCCCCCCTCATGCACGCTGGATGCTATCAACGAAGGGAGGGAAAGCCTGACCTCAAAATCCTGAGAGCTTGGAGACCAAAGAGAAAGCAAGGACCTCTGCAGTGGCCTCATATGAGCTCCTTCCCCAGGACCCACATTGACTGATGCAGCAATCAAGCTAAGAATCTGTAGGCAATCCCAAACTTTGGGAGCCTGCTGCACCTGGAAGTCTGCCAGCTAAGACAACCATTTCACTCTCTCCATGGGCAGGAAGACCCTGCCTATACGAGTGTCGAACCGTGCTCACAGGTATTCTAGCAACTAGGAAGGCTTCAAAAAACTCTTCTCACGGTTGATCACCCAGCCAAGACTCTCCAGAAACCATATTACTTGGGCCAACACCAGAGATGCTTCCGAATGTGATCTGGTTTGGATTAGCTAGTCATCCATATATGGGTGAATGCAGATCTCTTCGCACCTCAGCGCAGTGGTCGCCACTACCATGACCTCTGAGAATATCCTCGGAGTGGTGGAGAGGCCAAAAGGCCCTGAGGTAGACCCCATCACCACTAACTACCTCCAATTTGACACAGGAAAACAACTACTTTTTTTTTTTTAATTTGAAAGAACTCCCAGCCAGCCCAGGCTACCATGGTTCTGTCCCATCTGCTGAAGACCGAGTATACTGGCTTGGTGGGAGGAGTTCTGGCTCCTTATGTAGCAACATCACCAAAAGCTAGCATGCTCAGTCTCCATCTGCTGGAAGAGGGACACAACCCATGAGTCTGGATTGGACTGTAGGGGCGCTATGGAAAGAGGATTTTCCAGGCACATTTTGATAAACTACCCATGCCTGTTACATCTTACAAACTCCAGAAGGAAGCTCTCTTTGGCACAATGCAAGTATTGCACTGAGCATTAACAGTGAATTCAGTAAATTTGCGAGACTAAGATCATACTCCACATACCCTGGCTTAGAAGTGAGGTCCATGACTGTCATGGTATCCTCAAAATTAATAAAACTAACTGCACAAGGGTTAAGCTACCACAACATAAACCAACACCCTTGACTTATCCTTGTCAAAACGCCAAATTACTTAAACAATGTTATTTTTTCTAATATTATTTTTAATACTATTTTTAACCCTTAAACAAAGCAAAAAAGACCTCAGAATAGTCTTACCCCCGACATGTGGCGAACTCGTCACCATAGGGATTAAGAGCACTCACATCATGGGTCGCTGCCTTTACAATTTTTAATTCAAACTTACACTATTCACTTATACTACATATATACTACTACATATATAACCTAAGCTCACCACCAACCAAGAAATACTTATTGGGATTCCTAAAAACATCCACAGAAGATTAGAAGTGTCTGCATGTTGACAGAAAACTGGAGCGTATAGATTCTTCAGTTACTTTCCTGTAAAAAGAAAAAAAATTTCTCTTCAAACAGCGATATTTATATTTCTGTCAGTAGAAATTTATCCACTTATCTGAACGATCCAGGGATCTGGCTCATGTCAGCAAGCAAACTTCCGTTTCTACTGCGACTCTCTAAATGCAAACACCGAGCTGCAAAAGAGACACATCATCCTGGCACAGAATATAATATCCCCGATAAAAGCTTTTGTTTCGCCAGTTAGGCTTCTTCAAGGTTTCTTAACAACAATATCATCATCTTGCATCTTAAATGTCGGATACAAAATACCTCTCTACTTTCGCTTCTATAGCGTCTGACGTCAGTCACTTTTAAAGAGGCGTCAGAACACGTGACTCACCCACAGAAGATGACCTAATGTCTTCCCAATACTTTCATTCTAACCATACTGAAAATATCTCGACAACAAACCTAAATAAAAACACTAGAAAAAGGATTAAAAAACTAAAAGTGAGGAAATCAGACCAAAACTCCAGTCACCCAGCTTGCAATTAAATAAAAAGTGCCCATTCTATTTTATCATTCAATCCATATGGATCTAGAGTATTTAAATCATATATCCAGCTCTGCTCTTTTTGAAGCAACAGACGTCCTCTGTCCCCTCTCCATATGTTTAAGGGGACATATTCTAATACCGTACATCGTAAATCTTCAAAAGCGTGATTGCAAGAGATACAGTGTTGAACAAGGAACATTTCTATTTTAGCTTTATTGATACTATATTTATGTTCGGCTAATCACGTCCGCAGAGGGCGAGTAGTTTTCCCCGATATATAGCTTAGGACAGAGACACCATAGTGCATACACCACAAAAGGAGTATTACACAATGTATCTTGATCATACAAACGACTTTTATTCTTATAAATTCGTACACAATTGGCTTTCCATCATGTTACCAAATGAACATCGTCCACATTTCTTATGTTGATGTATTACACCAGAAATTTGTTGTCGAGGAACCGCAGAGCAGAGTTGATTCCTGATGTTTCTCCCCCTACTACATGCCACATGTAAGGTCTTATCAGACAACTTAGGATGAGATCTAAGTACATTCCACCTTTTGCGAATGGAGGCAGCGATCTGATTAGAAAGACTGGAGTAAGGCAATACACATGTAATTGGTGATATCCCAGAAAGTTCATCAAGTTCTGTATCACTGGATCTAGGCTTAAGTAACCATTTGCGATGGTTATATTTAGCTCTTTTATAAGCTCGTTTTAAAATGGTACTTGGGTATCCACGCTGTTGAAACTTCAATATCATCTTCTGTGCCTGTATATCAAATTCATTTTCAGACGAACAAATGCATCTACATCGAAGCAATTGTGAATATGGCAAGCTGTGTTTCAAATGATCTGGGTGAAAACTGGAAAAATGTAGAAGAGTATTCTTATCTGTGGGTTCAGTATAGATAGTTGTAAAAAATCTCTCTCTATATTTCGTAACTTGAACATCCAGAAAGTGTATTGTAAATTCTTGGATGTTGATCTCGAACTTAATATCGTGATTACAGTTATTCAAATAACTAAAAAATTTGTTCAAAGATTCTAGAGATCCACTCCACAAAAGAAAAATATCATCTATATAATGATGCTATCGCAAAATATGAGACACATACTTTGAGCTATAGATCCACTGAACTTCAAAATTATGCATATAAAAAAATTTGCTAATGATGGTGCAAAGGTTGCCCCCACAGCTGTACCCGAAATTTGCTGGAAAAATTCCTGTTTATAAACAAAATAATTATTTTTTAATGCCAGCTCAGCCAAATTTAAAAGAAATTTTGTCGAAACTTTATGTGGTCTTGGTCTAGCGTTCCATACATCTAATAAAACCTGTAACGCTTCATTTTGAGATGCATATAAAGCTGCTATGTCTATAGTTGCCATGCAGGTTATCTGTTCAGTAGTATCATAATCTTCCAGAATTGTCAGAAAATGTGTCGTGTCTTTAATGTATGAAGGAATTAAAGGAACCTCTTCTTTGAGGTGCATATCTAAGTATATACCTACTATTTCTAATAATGAATCATTACTAGATAAGATCGGACGTCCTGGTGGATTTATTAAATTTTTATGCACCTTAGGTAAGATGTAAAATACTGGTACCTTCGGATGTGGTGGATTGAGAAATACTTTCTCTCTTTCTGTTAGATATCCCGATTGGAAAGCTGCAGTGGTTATGCTTAATATCGTCGTTTGTAATTCTTCAGTAGGGTCTGCCTCCATTCGCAAAAGGTGGAATGTACTTAGATCTCATCCTAAGTTGTCTGATAAGACCTTACGTGTGGCATATAGTAGGGGGAGAAACATCAGGGATCAACTCTGCTCTGCGGTTCCTCGACAACAAATTTCTGGTGTAATACATCAACATAAGAAATGTGGACGATGTTCATTTTGTAGCATGACGGAAAGCCAATTGTGTACGATTATAAGAATAAAAGTCGTTTGTATGATCAAGATACATTGTGTAATACTCCTTTTGTGGTGTATGCACTATGGGGTCTCTGTCCTAAGCTATATATCGTGAAAACTACTCGCCCTCTGCGGACACGATTAGCTGAACATAAATATAGTATCAATAAAACTAAAATAGAAATGTTCCTTGTTCAACACTGCATCTCTTGCAATCACACGTTTGAAGATTTACGATGTACGGTATTAGAATATGTCCCCTTAAGCATACGGAGAGGCGGCAGAGGACGTCTGTTGCTTCAAAAAGAACAGTGACCCTACTGAGGGAGAATCTGGCTGCAATGAAGCGTACCTCTTCTAGGATATCAATTGAACAATGTCCACCACCGCTCCCACAAAGAATCAAACACCCCAGGGACAAATGGATCACAGTGAGTTCTGGTAGACTGCGACCTGTAACACACAGACATCCTATGCATAAAGAGATATCCCTGCTTAATGCCTCCTCTGCCTTGCCTAATGAGGATGTGGAACTCAGGGAGGAATTGGCTGAAATGAAACACACCTCTTCTAAGATACAAACTGAACAGCGTCCACCACCACTCCAACAAAGAATCAAACACTCCAGGAATAAATGGATCACAGTGGGATCTGGTAGATTGCGACCTGTGACACAAAGACATCCTATGCATCAGGAAACATCCCTGCATAATGCCTTCTTTGCCTTGGCTAATGAGGATGCCCAATCCAAAGAAACTGAAGGACCCTTAAATGAGACACACAATGCCCAATCTCCTGCTAGAGGACCAAATATGAAGAAAACCTCACCAAACAGCACACTACTAATACTTGGTGATTCCATCATCAGAGGCACCAACTTGGGAACACAGTTCAATGGAGAGAAGATAGTCAAGTGCCTCCCAAACTCTTCAGCCAGCAGGAATACAAACCAATTTGTTGAAGTACTTAAAGCAGAAAGTGAACACAGATCTGGAAGGTCAAGCTCTGGACGTCACCCCCTGCAAAAGCAGAATATCAGAAACAGACACACTTTTAAACCACATATCAAAAACAAGCGGGAGGATGTGGGCAGAACAAAAACAATTGCAAAATACACACAAGACAGTTAAATCCTGGAAAGCAATGAGCACTAATGCTCGAAGCTTAGCCAACAAAGTTCTGGACCTGGAATGGTGGAAATGGATTTGGACATTGTGGCCATTACAGAAACCTGGCTAAATGAATCGCATGATTTGGATATAGCCATAGCTGGCTATAATCTATTCTGAAGAGACAGAGAAAATGGAAGAGGAGGAGGAGTAGCCTTGTATGTCAAGGGCAATATTAAAGCTACTGAAATGCAGGGGGCAAGGGGAAAAGAAGAAGCGCTCTGGATTGTGTTGGAAAGAGGAGATGGCACTGTCATCCACACTGCTGCAGTATACAGACCTCTGACACAAACTGAAGAGATAGATAACAAATTGATTATAGATATTGCCAAGATAGCCAAAAAGGGAGAAGCGATCATATTGGGTGACTTTAATCTACCTGATGTAGATTGGATTACTCCTTCTGCAAATCTGGAAAGAAGCAAAAAACCTGTGGATGCTCGCCAAGACGCATTACTTAGACAAGTGGTGATGGAACCAACTAGGGAAAGCTCAACGCTGGATTTAGTGCTCACCAACGGTGATAGCGTGTCGAAAGTCTGCGTGGGTGCCCCTGTAAGCAGCAGCGATCATCACACGGTGTGGTTTGAGATAAAAGTCATGGTACAGGCCAATCATAGCAAGCTCAAGGTCCCAAACTTCAAAAACACAGACTTCAATAAAATGGCCGAGTACCTAAAGGAGGAGCTGACAGGGTGGAAGGAGATAAGGGAAGTGGAATTGCAATGGGCTAAACTAAAGGTGGCAATAAAAGAGGCAACAGATAAATATGTAAGAAAAGTAAGCAAAAACAAGAGGAGAAGAAAACCTATTTGTTTTTCCAAAGAAATGGCTGCTCAAATAAAGGCAAAAAACACAGTTTTCGCAAAATTCAAAAGCTTGCAAACAGAGGAACACAGAAATGAATACAGGATCAAACTCAAAGAGACAAAGAGAGAAATAAGGATAGCAAAATCAAAGGCAGAGGAAAAGATGGCTAAAGATGTGAAGTGTGGTGACAAAACTTTCTTCAGGTATATTGGGGAAAGGAGGATCATCAGAGATGGAATTGCAGGACTCAGAAGTGCTGGGAACGCACTCGTGGAAAGTGACATTGAAAAAGCGAAGTTGCTAAACGAATACTTCTGTTCTGTTTTTACTAAGGAAAGTCCTGGAGAAGGACCACCTGTGACTCCCAAATATAAAACTGGGAATGAAGTAGATACTACACCATTCACAGAAGATGATGTGTTAGAAGAACTTGCAAAACTGAAAGTGAACAAGGCCATGGGATCAGATGAGATACATCCCAGGATACTGAAAGAGCTCAGAGAGGTTCTTGCAGGGCTGTTAAAGGATGATTTCAACAGATCCTTGGAAACAGGAGAGGTTCCTCAGGACTGGAGAATGGCTGATGTTGTACCTCTACACAAAAGTGGTGACAGGGAAGAAGTGTCAAGCTATAGGCCTGTGAGTCTTACCTCAGTGGCAGGAAAAGTAATGGGAGGCGTTCCTGAAAGAGCGAATTGTGAACTTTCTCAAAGCCAACAGGTTGCAAGATCTGAGGCAACATGATTTTACCAAAGGACGATCCTGCCAAACAAATCTGATTGAGTTCTTTGACTGGGTGACCAGGGAACTAGATCAGGGGCATGCGATGGATGTCATCTACCTGGACTTCAGCAAAGCCTTTGATACTGTTCCTCATAGGAGGCTTATCAACAAACTCAGTAGCTTAGGGATAGCTCCCAAGATGGTAAATTGGATCAGAAATTGGTTGACTGACAGATGACAGAAGGTGATGGTACAAGGAGCTCACTCGGATGAAAGGAAGGTGATTAGCGGGGTGCCCCAGGGCTCGGTCCTGGGCCCGGCATTGTTCAATGTATTTGTGAGTGATATTGCTGAAGGACTGCATGGAAAAGTCTGTCTTTTTGCAGATGACACGAAAATTTGCAACAGAGTGGACTCCCCCGAGGGAGTGGTTAACATGAGGAATGATCTACAAAAGCTGGAAGAATGGTCTAATGCTTGGCAATTAAGATTTAATTCGAAGAAGTGCAGAGTCATCCACTTGGGAAGCAGAAATCCAAGGGAAATGTACGCGATAGGGGGCAAGAGATTGGTGTGTACGGATCAGGAGAAAGACCTTGGAGTGATTATTTCTGAAGATCTCAAGGCGGCAAAACAGTGCGACAAGGCGGTGGCAAAAGCCAGGAGGATGCTAGGCTGCATACGAAGAGGAATTACCAGCAGAAAAGAAGAGGTACTTATGCCACTGTACAAGTCACTGGTGAGGTCTCACTTGGAATACTGTGTTCAGTTTTGGAGACCATATCTTGCAACAGATGTAAAAAGACTGGAAGCTGTTCAGAGAAAGGCAACCAAAATGATTTGGAGCCTGCATCAGAAACCTTATGAGAAGAGACTTGAAGACCTAAACATGAACACTTTGGAGGAGAGGAGGGTCAGGGGAGATATGATTCAGACCTTTAAATACTTAAAGAGAAATAATGAACAAACAAACCTCTTCCAAAAACGGAAAAGCTGCAAAACTAGAAGGCATAACATGAAGTTACAAGGTGGTAAATTGAAAGGCAATGTCAGGAAATACTTTTTTGCTGAAAGGGTGGTGGATGCTTGGAATGCGCTCCCGGTGGAAGTAGTGGGGGCAAATACAGTGACGGAGTTCAAAAGGGCATGGGACAGACACAGTGGATCCCTTTACAGCAACAAGAAAATATCAAAATAATCTGAACCATCTAATTCCTTAACATATGGGGGTATCCTACATGGAGTGGTGGGATCACCCCTGGACAAAGACATGGGGAGGGGGGCCTGCATGGAGCGTCAGGTGTACCTACTCTTGGCATCGTACTCGGCAGACTAGATGGACCATACTGGTCTTTATCTGTCGTCATTTACTATGTTACTATGTAAATACTCTAGATCCATATGGATTGAATGATAAAATAGAATGGACACTTTTTATTTAATTGTAAGCTGGGTGACTGTGGAGGTTTGGTCTGATTTCCTCACTTTTAGTTTTTTAATCCTTTTTCTAGTGTTTTTATTTAGGTTTGTTGTCAAGATATTTTCAGAACGGTTAGAATGAAAGTATTGGGAAGACATTGCATCATCTTCTGTGTGTGAGTCACATGTTCTGACGCCTCTTTAAAAGTGACTGACGTCAGACGCTATAGAAGCGAAAGTAGAGAATTTTGTATCCGATATTTAAGATGCAAGATGATGATATTGTTGTTAAGAAACCCTGAAGAAGCCTAACTGGCGAAACAAAAGCTTTTGTCGGGGATATTATATTCTGTGCCAGGATGATGTGTCTCTTTTGCAGCTCGGCATTTGCATTTAGAGAGTCGCAGTAGAAACAGAAGTTTGCTTGCTGACATGAGCCAGATCCCTGGATCGTTCAGATAAGTGGATAAATTTCTACTGACAGGAGTATAAATATCGCTGTTTGAAGAGAATTTTTTTTTCTTTTTACAGGAAAGTAACTGTAGAATCTATACACTCCGGTTTTCTGTCAACATGCAGACACTTCTAATCTTCTGTGGATGTTTTTAGGAATCCCAATAAGTATTTCTTGTTTGGTGCTGAGCTTAGGTTATATGTGTAGTAGTATATATGTAGTATAAGTGAATAGTGTAAGTTTGAATTAAAAATTGTAAAGGCAGCGACCCATGATGTGTCTGCTCTTAATCCCTATGGTGACGAGTTCGCCACATGTCGGGGGTAAGACTATTCTGAGGTCTTTTTTGCCTTGTTTAAGGGTTAAAAATAGTATTAAAAATAATATTAGAAAAAATAACATTGTTTAAGTAATTTGGAGTTTTGACAAGGATAAGTCAAGGGTGTTGGTTTATGTTATCCTCAAAATTGACATAATATATAAAAAAATCCCTTTTATATATTGTGTTAGGTATTCTTCCTTAGGCGGTTGTTGTTTTTCTGAGTATCCTCAAAATTAACCCATTTGGAGAAAATTAACCCATTTTGGAGAAAATGAACTCACTTTAAGAAGCATGTTGCCACTGAGCGCGCGGCAATAGCTCTGGCACTAATGGTAATGCACTCTCAATGTCTACCATCCACCCATTCCCCATCTCATCCCATAATCGCTGATTAACATGCGTTTTAGCATGCAGTGGTGGAAATGCTCATGCATTACTGTTCCCAACTGTCAGTTGCTACGCCTTAAAATGCATGTTAGAGGACTTCCGGTTTGGCAATGAGCTGATCGGACGGGTCACCATCAGCTCCGGGCAACTTGCCCTGCAAAACGGCTACAAAACCCTTTAAAACCCTTTTTCACCACCTGCATTGACTCTCCCCTCACGGGGTATTAAGCCTACGACGATGAAGAAACCCGCAGCCATTCTTGCTTAATCGGGGCAGACAACTCACTATAACAGAAGGCGTGCTGGGGCCGATCGGGCACTTCCCACACCGCCACCATCAGCTCTTCCCTCACGGGGTATTGTGCCTCCAGCGGCGAGGGGACCTGCAGCCAATCCTGCCCGATCGGAGAGGACCATTGCGCATATAGCAAGTGTGCCGGGACACGATCGGGCATGTCTCACACCGCTAGCAACAGTTTTACCCTCACGAGATTGCTGCCGGCGGGAAGAGGCCTGCGGCCCTCCCTGCCCAATCTGGGCAGACAACTCTACTCAACAGAAAGCGCGACGGGGCGCGATCAGGCATTTCCCCTGCTACTATCATCAGCTCTTCCCTCACGGAGTGCTGAGCCCCGGCGATGAAGAGACCTGCGGCTGCCTTTGTCCGGCCGGGGGCAGACAACTGCACATGAGAGGAAGAGCACCGGGACGCGATCGAGCACCTCCCCCACTGCTACTACTAGCTCTTCCCTCAAGGGATATTGTACCTCCAGAGGAGAAGGGGCCTGCGACCATCCCTGCCCGATCGGGGCAGGCAGCTGCAGACAAAAGAAAGCGCGATCGGGCACTTCTTTCATCGCCAGTATCAGCTCTCTCCTCCTGTGGTGAAGTGCCTACAGCGGTGAGGGGACCGGCAGCCATCCCTGCCCGACTAGAGTGGGCAACTGCATATAAAAGTAAGTGCGCCCAGGCGCGATCGGACATTTCTTTTACTGCCCTCTTTAACTTTTCCCTCCCGGGGTATTGAGCCTTTGGCGGTGAAGAGGCCTGCGGCTGTCCCTGCCCGGTCGGGGCAGGTAACAGCGCACAAGCGGAAGCATGCTGTAGTGCGACTGCGATTGACGGGCCCGCGCTTTGAGGGCCTTGCCGGAGGGCTTCTTATCTAAGGACAATCGCAAACAACGGGAAATGCTGCGGATTAACCCTGAAAAATACCCATACTTGCTGAGTGGGTTCTGTCTTCATATTTCCTGATCCTTGCCAAAAGAGGTGTTCACCTAGTGCTGGAAGCAGTCTCCCCCCGCTACGCAATCGGATGGCGACGAAAGTGCCACGAAGGGAGAAGCCACGTGCCACGGAGGGAAAAATGGCGGAGGGAGCGCCAGCTAGCCCGAAATCTGGTGGCACTCCAGATCTGGTCACAGAGGTGAGTGCCGCGGTGGTCCAGGCACTGGCTACCCGATTCCAAGACCTGGCAGACCAGATACAGACTGTCAGCCAACGGTTTACTGACTTTACCGGGAGGCTAGACCAAGTAGAGACTCGAGTCTCAGATGTGGAGGACACCCAGCACTCCCTAACAGCTAAAGTGGAGGCCTTGGAGACTTTGGTAAAGCAGCAGGGTGACAAGCTGGACGAGCTTGAAAACCGGGGGAGGCGCAAGAACCTGTGTTTCATCGGGATACCGGAGAGTGTGGCTGATGGCGCCCTTTTCGGTTATTTGCAGACCTGGATTGAAAACCTGTTGCACAATCAGGACGGTGATCCCGTAAAGTTGGAGCGCGTGCATAGACTTGGACAGCAGAGGGAGCAGGCGAGACGGCCGCGAGCGGTTATTGCATGCTTTTTGGACTACCGACAAAAAGAAGCTGTGTTAAAAGCTGCTCGGAGTCGAAAGATGAGACCACAGGATTCGGAACCGATACTTGTGTTTCAAGACTACTCGGCCCTAGTTAGTCAGTAGCGCCGGGCCTTCTCCGGGATCTGCACGCAATTGCTGAATAAAGGAGTGCGATTCTCGCTGTTATATCCTGCCCGTCTTAGAGTGGAGGTCCAGGGACAGACCCGCTACCTGACGACACCGGTAGCGGCTGCTGCACTTTTGGAAACTCTGAATGCCCAGGCTTCTTCGCCCTCATGAAGTTTGGACTGCCAATGGGAATGGCATTTGGATGTCTCGCTGACAGAGAACGGCCCCAGGGCCTGACGTAGCACTGGACTAGAGCAGCTAGTTTCTTTTTTTTTTCTCTCTCTGCTCCCAGTGTGGCACTGTTACTTTTTTTGGGGTTTGTTTAAGTTGTGACTTGTTACATTTGGCCATATTGTGTCCACTGCTCCTTTGTCTAAGATATTTAGCTGACAACACTGTTAAACTGTTACTATGTTTCAATTGTTTTGCTGAGCAACTGTATGTGCAGTTTACTACTGTTTAAGCTGGGTGAATGGCATATTTGTATGTGTGGCCGGATGAAGATCTGAATGTGGAGGGGGGGGGGGGGGTGTTATGGATGTACGAGTGGAATGAGCAGATGAGTGGGTTGTTTATGTTATACTTATGACATTTTCTAGATGTTTAGTTTAATTCTTGTAGTGGCCTCTAGAGGCTTGATGGTGCCCCCCTAAGTCATTTTGTGAGTAGTAAGATAGCAGCCCTACCGAATCGAGGAGGGGGGGGGGGAGGTGGTATGGGTAGATTTAATATGGTGGCCTTCGATTATGCCTCAGAGGTGAAATATGGTTATATTAACTATCAGATGGGGGGGGGGGCGATACGGAGGGGAGGTGTAGGGCCCTAGAATTGGGAAGGGAGGGGATAGGAGACCTGGGAGACAAAAGCCCGTAGGGGTATTGGATGGGGGGAGGGGCCTGGTGGTACTCAGTCCCAATACCTAATGGAGTAGGTCAGGGAGTGCCGGGGCCTTAGGGATGAGTGGAGAGGGGGAGTGGCGGGGAGTACTGTAATTTCAACCTTGGGGTGGTTAAAAAGAGAATGGAATTCTATCAGCTAGTTAGGTTTAAGGTTGGACTCGGGGAAGTATGGGGCGGACCCGATTGCCACAGGGAAGTTGTCCAGCCTGATGGGTGGACTTGATAGTTTAGGGGTGGGGAAGAGGAGGGGGAGTGGGGGGGGGGGAGGGGGAGGGGGACGAGGGGATAGGATAGTGCACACTTCACTATTTGCTTGTAGGTGGCTCTGGTTTTTTTTTTCTTTTGGTTATTAGGAGGGGGGGGGGCTCCAGGCTGGGGGGGCTCCTCTATTGCGCTTAGAAGTTTCTGCATGGCTGGATCTTGAGACTGCCCCATGCCTCTGAAAATTATTACTTGGAATGTTTGTGGGTTGGGGAATCCTATAAAGCGATATAAAATCTTGCAGGCCCTGGCCCGACAACAGTGCGATGTTGCCCTTCTTCAGGAAACGCACCAGACGGATGAAGAACACAGTAAACTCCATAGAGGCTGGGTGGGGGGCTCCTGCGCGAGGGAAGAAGGGAGGAGTAGCAGTCCTGTTCCACAAACGAGTCCGTTTTGCCTTGGAAAAAAACTATTGTTGCGGAGGACGGGCGATTTATTTTGCTGGTTGGTCGGCTAGAGGGGAAACCAGTGATTATCGGGAATCTTTACGGTCCTAATGTGCTGGACCCTAGTTTTTACAATGGCCTGGCCTCCAAAATAGAGCAGCTCCCGGAATATCCGCTGCTTCTTGCCGGGGATTTTAATGGGGTTTTTGATGTGGACCTTGACACTTCTAGAGGTGGGGAGGCGAGAGATAGGATCCCGACGACTCGGATGTTACAGCGCTTTCGTAGTAGATTGGACTTGGTCGACCCCTGGCGCCTATTACATCCTTTGGAAAGGGATTTTACCCACCAGTCCCGGGCCCACGGCTCTAGTGCACGAATCGACTATATATTGGTGTCGGGGAATCTGTTTGCTCATAAGAGGGAGGTGCAGATTGGCCCACTAGAGATATCTGATCATGCGATGGTCAGAATGGAGCTGCAATGGGGGATAGACAATGCCCGGGCACGGCTTTGGAGACTTCCCATGGGGCTGTGTCAGGATGTTCGATTTCAGCATTTTCTGAGGCAGCGATGGAAGGAATTTTTGAGCGATCACCAGTGCCATAGTGAAGATCCTGAATTGGTGTGGGAGACTGCAAAAGTAGTATTACGGGGCGATATCATTGGATTTGCAGCCCAGAAGCGTCGGTTAATAGCAGAACGAATAATTGGTTTGGAGCGCTTAGTTAATAGGTTGCGCAAGCTCTGTGCGTGTTGTCCGATACCTGTAAATAAGAAAAGGCTCTGGGAAGCTCAGGTGGATCTCAATGAGCTGATACACCAGAGAGCCAAGAAATCCATTCTTTATTATAGATATCAGCTACATTGCTACGGGAATAAACCGGGGAAGTTGCTAGCCCGTTGTCTGAAGGGTCAACGGGGATCCTCGTTAGTGGCAGCAGTCCGAGACGACCAGGGACACCTGCATCGGGAGTCCGTAGCAATCGCCCGGGTCTTTCGGGGTTTTTTTCAGGATCTATATAAGGCGCAATCTGCACCCACCATGGAGCTGGGGGATTATTTGAAAGAGTTGGACTTGCCACAGCTTACTGCTGAACAGCGGGAGGTGTTAGAGCAGCCTATAACCTCGCAAGAGGTGCACTCCGCGATTCTGGCAGCTCATTGTAACAGAGCGCCTGGACCAGATGGTTTGGGGGCCGAGTTTTATAAACTTCTGGACGAATCCGTGAGCCCTGTCCTGGCAGAGGTCTTTAATAAGCGGGCGGAACAGGGGGCTTTTCGTTGGGGACGTAATCATGCCTATCTTACGTTGATCCCTAAACCGGGTAAGGATCCTTTGCTAGTGGGATCATATCGCCCTATCTCTTTGCTCAATTTTGATATCAAATTAAATGCAAAAGTGTTGGCAATACGACTGGCAGCCGTTTTAGGGCATCTGGTCCATGACTCGCAGGTGGGGTTTGTCAAAGAGCGCTATGCGGTTCAGAACCTGCGTAAGATTTTAGCTTCTTTGGAATGGGTGCATGCTCATTGGTTACCGTCCCTGCTTGTCAGCTTTGATGCGGAAAAGGCCTTTGACAGGGTGGATTGGCAATACCTACGTAACCTTCTCCCACGTTACGGATTGGGTGTTCAGTTTTGTAGAATGGTGGAGAGCCTTTATGCCCAGCCAACAGCGGGGGTTTTGTGCAATGGGGTACTCTCTGAAGACTTTCCTTTGGAGCGGGGTACGCGTCAGGGATGCCCCCTTTCTCCTTTACTGTTTGTCTTGTCACTCGACCCCCTGATACGCACCATCGAAGCCTCCCGCGAGATACAGGGAATATGAATGGGTACCCAGATGTTTAAACTCTCCGCCTTTGCGGATGATCTTTTGGTACACCTACTTACCCCGGATCAGTCGCTGCCGAAGTTGTTGGAGGAGTTTATGAGATTTGGTGGTATTGCGGGGCTGCGGATCAACAAGGATAAATCTGAAGCCTTAGATGTATCGGGACAGCTGCAGGGGAGTTGGGTGGGTGCCTTTCCTCTTAAGTGGGCGATTGATGAATTTCTCTATCTCGGCATAGTGCTGACCCGTAATCCCCGGGCCCTTTATGTGAGTAACCTTGAGCGAACAATGCGACGGCTGCAGGTACAGTTGAAAGCCTGGGATCCCCTGCCCCTCTCCTTATCAGGGAGGATAGCGGCGGTTAAAATGGTACTCCTACCGCGGCTGTTGTATTGGTTTCAGACATTACCTGTTTGGTTATTGCGCCGAGATGTGCGCCGCTTGGAAGCCGCTATTAGATGTTTCCTGTGGAAGGGAAGGAAGGCACGTATTTCTTGGTCGCGGCTGTTGGGGATGTGGCGTGACGGGGGGATGGGTCTTCCAGATCTTGTAGGTTATGCTCTGGCCTGCCAGGCTCGACATCTTGGAGATTGGTTGGGAGGAACAGATGTGTATACGCCCCAGGCTTTGGAGGAGTGCTTTGTGGCGCCGTTGATGCTGTTGGGAGTCTTACATGGGATGCAGCAGGCTCTCCCTAGTCAGGTAGTGCGGAGTGAGTTGATTGGTTCGGTTATCAAGACTTGGAAACAACTTAATGTCTACTGGACTACAGCCTGGAAGGTTTCTAGTTGGCTGCCCTTGCAGGGCAATGCTGCTTTTACGCCTGGTTCAGACACGGAGACCTTTCGGGACTGGAGTAATCGGGGAATACGGAATGTTGGGCACGTAGTGGAGCCGTCAGGGCAGTGCAAATCTTTTCTGACCTTGAGTAGGGAGTATGATTTACCCACTAACCATTCCTTTGCTTATATGCAGATTGCTCATTATGTGTCCTCTCTGCCGCGAGAGGAGTTGCACATTGACAGGTCAGCCCGAATATTGGAATTTTTTGGGTTAGGGGGGGAGAGTCCCCCGTCGATCAAAGATCTCAAGAAGCGTTTGGCTCGGTTTAGTACAGGCCACGATTATCGAGGGATTGAGGTGGCTTGGGAAGTGGAGTTGGGAGAAGTCTTACCCCCCGGATCAGTTAGGCAGGTTTTAAAAGGGATTGTGAGGCTGACACAGGAAACGCGCTGGAGGGAGATACAATTTAAATGTGTAACCAGAGCACACTTTTCTCCGCGGAGGGCATTCCGTAGTCGATTGGCCACCGATGGATGCTGCCCTAAATGCGCAGAACCACTAGCGACCTTGCTTCATATGTGGTGGGGTTGCAGAGTATTGCGCTCCTATTGGACCAAGATATGTGCTTTTCTAAATCGTTTGCTACAGAGACGGGTCCGCTGGTCCAGGGTCCTTGTGGTGCTGGATTGGCTTGACCCCCCTTGCCCGGTGGTAGAGGGGGAACGCCTGTTGGTGCGCAAGGCCTGTTTGGTGGGGAAGGGTCCCATTCTTCGCCTTTGGAGAGATTGCAGCACGCCTATCTTTGGTGAATGGCGTAACTGCTTCCATCAAATGATGTTAACGGAACGATGGGGGGCGCGGGGTAGTGTCAAACGTTGGACCGCCTTCATGCGTATATGGGAGCCCTACATTCAACAGTTAAATGCCAGGAGTCGTAATGAGATCTTACAAGTTGGTAGCTGAGATATTGGTGGGAGATGTGAGGTGGTTTGTTCCCCTGGGGGTTCCAAGTAGTGGGGAATGTGCTGAGGGTGGAGGGGGGAGGGGAGGGAGGTGGCGGGGGATGGGGTTGGGGGAATATAAAGGGGGGAAAAATGCTCTTCCACCTTTTTTGTTCTGCTCTGTTACTACTCCGAGGGGGGATCAGAATCCACCCCTCTTGGAAATGTATATATCTGCTGTATTGTATTCGTTGGTGGTTATAAAATAAAGTATATAAAAAAAATGCATGTTAACAAGCTAACAAGCTTTAGTAAAAGAGGCCCTATGTGTAAAATAATATCCGGTACAGGGTTGAAATGCACATCTAACCTTTCCCTGTGGCAACCACAAATATGAATCGACAAGAAGAGCAGCTGCAGGAGTCCTACAAACTTGCAGCTTGAAATTAACCCAAAAATCACATAACCATATAACAATAGCTATAACAATGAAAATAACATTTCAAACTCAATCCTCTCAAAGATATCTTTAGCTGTCCCAACTTGTTCTAAATCATGCTGCTTGTTGAAAGAAAAATGTCACATGACACCTTAACTATTATAGGTACCATTCATAAAGAGTTTCTTCCTAAGAAGAGAGGGAAATAATAATCCTTCCTGAAGAGGGCCTATGTTGAATCATCTCAGATGATCTTTATTTGCCCTTCAAACCATAATCAGGAAGAAAATTACATCCAAATTTTGCCATATTTTACTTTACAGTTCACTTCAATACAAGGAGAAATAATGCTATTCGAACCCCAGAAAATGTCATGGCATAAAAAATAAAGTAATCAGTAGTACAATCAGTAAGCATCTTGAATCAATTCATCCTGTTCTGTGCTTTGATTTTTTCAGCAGTCACCGCCATTCTAGTTGAATATTTTCCATCTACAGAATAGATTTCAAAACTCGGGTCTCATAGCTCATCTAGGGAATGTCAGAGATCAGACAAAAACCAGGCACAACTCAAGCTTTCATCTTTTCAATTAATTTCATTATTACTTACAATGACTTGCATTAAATTATGACAATTACTGCCTTCTAAAGATATTTCTGCATAGATTTCACCACTCCAGAAATAACAAATAAAACTCAGCAAAAACTGTTTATATATGAAACAAAATCAGTACTTGAGTCAGCGTGAACAATAGTACAAAATATACAGCTGTACATGCTAGTTGACATCATATTCTAAAAAATAAAACAAAAACCTTTCAAGCCTCACTGCCAACAGAATTACAAAACAATTAATGAAAAGAAAATCCAAAAAGATGAAGAGGGGAAAAATTATTATAAATAAAGTAAAACAATAAAAAAAGAAATAATCAATCCCTGTTCAAAAATGACACCTGTCAGCATCATCCCCCTTCTCTCACCCTCAACATCACTGTTCCCTCTAAGCTGTGCGCGTGTGCGCGCACACACACTTTGCCGAGCGAGCGCACATACTTTACAAAAAAACGCACAAAAATTACGGTTCTGATTCTGATAGAAAACAACACAGACATCTTAAAATTTAAAAGTTGTGATTGTAATTACTAGAAATTTTCTGCTTCATTTAGTAATCGTCTATTTTCATTTAATTTGATTAAAATCAATGTGGTATACCTACTGTATTCTGACGTGTAGTCAAATTTTAAAGTATATAACTCCGAGTGTCGTTATGTGGCGCACAAAAATTTAACCTTCCTTCAAAAGCTGCACAGCTGATATTTTATGCGCACACAGCCTACAGAAAATCAGAGGGAACATTGCTCAACATATGCCAAAGTCAGCCTCCAGACCCTTACTGCCATCCACAGCCTGTGTCATCCCCCAGTCCTTTTCTTCCCACCCTAGTATCAGACCCTTCTATTAACATGATTCCTTCTCCCACCCTACAATCTGCCAGCATCAGCCTCCTTGTCTCTCTGTCCCTCCTCCCACAGTCCAACATTTCACCTCTCTCCCCCAAAATGATCCAACATCCCCCCTTCTCTACCCTTCCCTTCACTTTATCCAGCATCTCCCCCATTGCCCCCTAATAGTCCAGTATCTCCTCTTCTCCCCCCTTTCCCTCTCTCTACTGTGGTCCATTATCTCCCTTTCTCTCACCCACATGATTCAGCATCTTCCACCCCTCCCATGTGGTCTGACATTTCCCTTTCCCTTCCCTCACTCCTCCCATCCATGGTCCACTGACTCTCCCCTGCCGACGCTCCTTCTTGTTTGTGTGGCGGCAACGTGTCAGCGATAGGGGAAGCGGTGCGTGCCACAGGGCAGAACACTTCAGAGCCTTGAAATACAAAGGTTTCTATATGCATATATTTAATGCTGCTGCTTCTTAGATCGTAGTGCTATATATATTTGTAAAATATTCAAGCACTACAACTGCTGTTTAAAAAATGCTGACTGAAGTTTACATATTGACCTGGGTGTGGTCTTCCTCCTGCTGCATACACTACTGTGGCTGCAGCAATGTGGGGAAGCTATGGCGGGAGCACTGGTTGTGGGGGGGGGGCAGTGGTGAACTGTGGGGAAGATGCGGTTGGGGGGGGGTGGATTGATGCCTGGACTACGTAGATGAGAGGGAGGCACCTATTCCCACAGCACTGAAGGGACATTAAGAGTAGTTACTCACCTGTAACAGGTGTTCTCCAGGAGCAGCAGGAATCAGTCCTCACTTATGGGTGACATCGGCGCTGATGGAGCCCCCGTGCGGAGCATTTCCCCAGCTTTCTATGAAAGCCTTTGGGAATACTACATGCATGCGCGGTCCCCTTCCCGCCTAAAGGTGCCATCTTGCTCAGTCAAATGACATAGCTAAAAAACAGCACACAAAAATGTAAAAATGAACTATGTACAACTGCAACTCCCAGGGGAGGAGGGAGGGTTGGGAGGACTGATTTCTGCTGCTCCTGGAGAACACCTGTTACAGGTGAGTAACTACTCTTTCTCCAGGACCAAGCAGGAACTCAGTCCTCACTTATGGGACTCCCCAGCTTCAGGCTACCGGGAACCCAGAGCTGAAAAATGAGCTCCCTCTAGCCTCAGCATCAGAGAAAGGATTTCACTGAAAACATACCTCCACCGGTAGCCCAACCAGAGGGCTGGAGGGTAGGAGTTGCCTAAACCTCAAAGAGATTCCAGAGCACTGCCTGACCGAAAGCACTGTCCCTGCGGGACTCCCTCTCCAGGCAGTAATGGGCCGCAAAAGTCTGGCTTAAGGACCAAGTTGCAGCCCTGCAGATGTCTGCCAACGGTACAGAGCGGAGATGAGCTACTGAGGCAGCCATTGCCCTGACACGGTGGGCCGTGACCCGACCCTGCAAGGGAAGGTCAGCTGCCCTGTAAGCCCAGGTGATACAGTCAGCCACCCAGATGGACAAGGTACGCTTGGACACAGGTACCCCCACGTTATTGGGGTCAAAAGATATGAAGAGCTGAGTAGCCCTGCTATGCCCCTGCGTACGCTCAAGGTAGCAGGACAAGGCCCTCCTACAGTCCCGGGTATGCAGGACTGTCTCAGCCCGGCTTGCATGGGGCCTAGGGAAGAATGTTGGAAGAACCACCTCTTGGTTGAGATGGAAAGAGGAGACAACCTTGGGGAGGAACTTAGGATGAGTCCTAAGGACTACCCTGTTCCTATAGAAGCGAGTGTATGGCCTGTCACAGACCAGGGCTTGAAGTTCACTCACTCGCCTGGCCGAGGTCAAGGCCACCAGGAAGAGAGTCTTCAAGGATAGGAAGCGTAAAGGACATGTAGCCATGGGCTCAAAAGGTGGGCGAGTAAGTTGCTGCAAGACCACATTCAACTCCCACTCAGGGGCCGGTGGACGTAGCGGAGGCTTGAGCAATTGTAAGCCTCTGAGAAATCTGGACACCAAGGAGTGAACTGACAAAGAGTGTCCCTCCACCAGAGAGTGATGAGCTGCCAGAGCAGAGAGGTGGACCCGAACAGAATTGGACTTAAGGCCCTGATTGGACAAGTGCAGTAGGTATTGGAGCACTACTGGCACAGTGCAGGTGAAAGGATCTTCTTTGCATTGCTGACACCACAAGGAGAACCTTCTCCACTTTAGGGCATAGGTTTTCCTGGTGGATGGCTTTCTAGAGGCCAAGACCACCTCTTCCACTTCCTGAGGTAGGCCCCAGGGAGCCAAGACTACCCTTGCAGCCTCCATGCCATCAGATGGAGAGATTTGAGATTGGGATGCAGAAGGGAACCCTGATCCTGAGAAAGAAGGTCGGGTTGGAATCCCAGAGGCATGGGTGTCTCCACTGCCAGTTGAAGTAGCAGGGGGAACCAGGGCTGCCTCGGCCACCTGGGAACAACCAGAAGTACTTGTCCCTGAGAATCTTGAACAAGGTTCGGGCCACCAGAGGCGTGGGAGGAAACGCATAGAGCAGGCCCTGGGACCAAGAAATCAGGAAGGCATCCGCCACCACCCTTAGGGGATGCAGTTGCCTGGAACAAAACCTGACGAAAATTTTTGTCGGAACTACTGCCATGAAAACCTGCGTCCTCTCGAAGCAGAATGTTCCTTTTAATTAAGAATTTGAAAAAAAGGGGGATAGAAACCCTAAATATACCCAAAAGGATATCAAAAATCCATAGGGTACAAACAAATGTGAAAGTGAGCTAATAAAACACCTTGCTCGCACTCCATAGCATATCAGCTGATAGTAACCAAAGGCACTTAGCTCAAGTCCTGGCTCCGATGTAACATCGAAATTTTCAAAAACATGGAGAGTGCGTCCACAAGTGAGAACAATTGTCCGCAACAATCAGAAATCCTTAATAGGAATGTTGACCCAACGTTGCGTTTCGGGCTTCTGTGCTTCCCAGCCCTTCTTCAAAACAGTTGCTGGTATGAAGGGCAAAAAAACCCCCTTCCATTTAAACTCTCACCAAACCATCTGATCGAGCTATTGGCCAATGAAAAGACAAGCTAAAATTAAAGGTATACACATTCAAATAATACCCCACCAGTCCAATGAGGAGTTCAGGCCTGTCGGGGTTAATGAATTCAAGAGAAAAATCCAGCGTTGTTCACAATAAAGGAGGGCAGCCTCCCGATCACCACCACGCGATTTTTCCAGGACAGAGTCCAAAATACGCCAACGTAAGTCCAGGAAAGTATGCTGAAAATCCTCACAATGCTGAATCACCGGTGCTGATAACACCTTTGTGGTGATCCGAGAACGATGTTCTTGAAGACTCTTTTTCATAGGACGAATGGTCTTCCCAATATAGATCTTTCCACAAGGACATATCAGCAAATATACAACAAAAGATGACTGACAGGTGGTGTACCACTTACTATAATAGGTGTACTGGGTATTCGGATGCGTCCAACTTGTGCCTTCCAGTGTTAACGCGCAAAAGTCACTTTGGTTGTCAGTCCTGTGACTTTTGCGCGTTAACACTGGAAGGCACAAGTTGGACGCATCCGAATACCCAGTACACCTATTATAGTAAGTAGTACACCACCTGTCAGTCATCTTTTGTTGTATATTTGCTGATATGTCCTTGTGGAAAGATCTATATTGGGAAGACCATCCGTCCTATGAAAAAGCTTCTTCAAGAACATCGTTCTCGGATCACCACAAAGGTGTTATCAGCACCGGTGATTCAGCATTGTGAGGATTTTCAGCATACTTTCCTGGACTTACGTTGGCGTATTTTGGACTCTGTCCTGGAAAAATCTCGTGGTGGTGATCGGGAGGCTGCCCTCCTTTATTGTGAACAACGCTGGATTTTTCTCTTGAATTACATAAGAACATAAGATATGCCATACTGGGTCAGACCAAGGTCCATCAAGCCCAGTATTCTGTTTCCAACAGTGGCCAATCTAGGTCACATGTACCTAGCAGTTTCCCCAAGAGACACAAGTTCCACAATGCTTGTACTGGGGTCAAGCATTGATATCTTCGGTCACTTCTTAATAATGGTTTATGGACCTTTCCTCCAGGAACTTGTCCAAACCTTTTTTAAACCCAGCTACACTAACAGCCTTTACTACATCCTCCGGTAACAAATTCCAGAGTTTGATTACACGTTGAGTGAAAAAATATTTTCTTTTATTAGTCTTAAATAGTTTACCCTGTAGCTTCATTGCATGTCCCCTAGTCTTTCTATATTCTGATAAGGTAAACAATCGATCTACGTTTACCCGTTCCACTCCGTTCATTAATTTATAGACTTCTATCATATCTCCCCTCAGCCGTCTCTTTTCCAGGTTAAAGAGCCCTAACCTTTTTAGCCTTTCTTCATAGGAGTATCCTTCCATCCCCTTTACCATTTTGGTGGCTCTTCTCTGTACCTTTTCTAAAATCGCTATATCCTTTTTAAGATACGGCGACCAGAATTGCACACAATATTCAAGGTGCGGTCTCACCATGGAATGATATAGAGGCATTATAATATCTTTTGTTTTATTTTCCATTCCTTTCCTTATCATACCTAGCATTCTATTTGCTCTCTTGGCCGCCGCTACACACTGGGCCGAGGGTTTTAACATGGTATCCACAATGACGCCTAAATCTTTTTCCTGGGTGGTGGTTCCTAATGTGGAACCTTGCATCGTGTAACCATAGTTTGGGTTGTTCTTCCCTAGGTGCATAACCTTGCACTTGTCCACATTAAATTTCATCTGCCATTTTGATGCCCAGTCTTCCAATTTATCAAGATCCTCTTGCAATTTTTCACAATCCTCTTGGGTTTTAACAACTTTAAATAGTTTTGTGTCATCTGCAAATTTGATAACCTCACTCGTTATTCCACTTTCCAGGTCATTTATGAATATGTCAAAAAGCAGCGGACCCAGCACAGATCCCTGGGGTACACCACTATTCACCTTTCTCCATTTGGAAAATTGGCCATTTAGCCCTACCCTCTGCTTTCTATCTTTTAACCAGTTCCTGATCCACAATAGTACACTGCCTCCTATCCCATGACTCTTTAGTTTTGCCAAATGTCTCTGATGAGGGACCTTGTCAAAGGCTTTCTGAAAGTCCAGATACACAATATCAACCGACTCACCTTTGACCACCTGTTTATTCACTCCTTCAAAAAAACATAACAGATTAGCAAGACAAGATCTTCCTTGTCTAAAGCCATGTTGGCTGTCTCCCATTAGGTTGTGACTATCTACATGCTGAGTAATTTTATTCTTTATGATGGTTTCTACCATTTTTCCCGGTACTGATGTCAGGCTCACCGGTCTGTAGTTTCCTGGATCACCCCTCGAACCCTTTTTAAAAATTGGTGTTACATTGGCGATCCTCCAATCTTCAGGTATTAGAGATGATTTTAATGATAGTTCACAGATTACTGATAGCAGTTCTGCAATCTCATATTTCAGTTCTTTCAACACCCTTGGATGTATACCATCCGGCCCTGGTGATTTGCTACTCTTCAGTTTATCTAATAGTTGTAAGACATCTTCCCGATGTATCGATATTTCCTTCAATTCTTCCGCACCTTTAAATACCACTTCAGTCATGGGTAACATCTCTATATCTTCCTCAGTAAAGACCGAAGCAAAGAATTCATTCAGTCTCTCCGCTATCGCCTTGTCGCCTCTTAGTGCTCCTTTAACCCCTTTATCATTTAATGGACCAACTGACTCTCTCACAGGTTTTTTGCTACGAATGTACTTGAAAAGGTCTTTATTTCGGGTTTTTGCTTCCGCAGCAAGCTTCTTCTCAAATTCTCTCTTTGCCTGCCTTATCAATGCCTTGCATTTGACTTGCCAGTGCTTGTGCTGTTTCCAGGTTTCGTCGTTTGGCTCTTTTTCCATTTCCTGAAAGATGCTTTATTGGCAACAACAGCTTCTCTGACTTCACCTTTAAACCATGCTGGCAGTTTTTTGGACTTCCTTCCACTTTTCTTAAAGCGTGGAATACAGCTGGTCTGGGCTTCCAAGATAGTATTTTTCAACAACACCCAAGCTTGATGTACGTCTTTAACCTTCGCAACTGCTCCTTTTAGTTTTTTCTTAACTGTTTTCCTCATTTTTATCATAGTCTCCCTTTCGAAAGTTAAAAGGTAGTACTGTGGATTTCCTTACTATCTCTCCTCCACTAATTAAATCAAAGGCGATCATGCTATGATCACTATTGCCAAGTGGCCCCAACACCCTTATCTCTTGCACTAGATCTGGTGTTCCACTAAGGACTAGGTCTAATATGGCTTCCCCTCTGGTCGGCTCATGAACCAGCTGCTCCAAGAAGCAGTCATTTATTTCATCTAGGAACTTTATCTCCCTAGCATGTCCTGACGTGACACTGACCCAGTCGATACCGAGGTAATTGAAATCACCCATTATTATTACTGCGCTGTAACTTTTGTTAGCTTCCTTGATTTCTTTGAGCATTTCATCATCCATTGTGTCATTCTGGCCAGGTGCTCGATAGTACATCCCCACTGCCATCGCCTTCCCCCTTTTATATGGAATTTCAATCCATATAGATTCTACAGCAGATTTTGTTTCCTGCAAAACATTAATCCTTTCTGAGTCAATGCCCTCTCTAATATAGAGCGCAACCCCTCCACCAATTTGATCAGCTCTATCATTACGATATAGTTTGTACCCAGGTATCACAGTGTCCCACTGGTTGTCCTCCTTCCACCATGTCTCTGATATTCCAATCATATCTAACCTTTCATTTAGTGCTATATATTCTAACTCTCCCATCTTATTCTTTAGATTTCTAGCATTTGCATACAAGCATTTTAGAGAATGTATTTTATTCATGTTAATTTGGCTATTGTTAGACATGGGTAAATTGGGATCTTTAAGCTCTGTCTGCTCCATACTTGAGGGCATTTGGGCTACTTTACTCTTTTGTGGAACCTCTCTGCTTTTGGTAGTATCCTTCAAGGATACATTCTTCCGAACCATCCGCTCTTGGGCGACTGTCGGCTTTCCCCTAATATCTAGTTTAAAAGCTGCTCTATCTCCTTTTTAAAGGTTAATGCCAGCAGCCTGGTTCCATCCTGGTTAAGGTGAAGCCCATCCCTTCGGAAGAGCCCCTCCTTTCCCCAGAATGTTCCCCAGTTCCTAACAAATCCATTAACCCTGGCAGGTCTGAACTCCTCATTGGACTGGTGGGGTATTATTTGAATGTGTATACCTTTAATTTTAGCTTGTCTTTTCATTGGCCAATAGCTCGATCAGATGGTTTGGTGAGAGTTTAAATGGAAGGGGGTTTTTTTGCCCTTCATACCAGCAACTGTTTTGAAGAAGGGCTGGGAAGCACATAAGCCCGAAACGCAACGTTGGGTCAACATTCCGATTAAGGATTTCTGATTGTTGCGGGCAATTGTTCTCACTTGTGGACGCACTCTCCATGTTTTTGAAAATTTCGATGTTACATCGGAGCCAGGACTTGAGCTAAGTGCCTTTGGTTACTATCAGCTGATATGCTATGGAGTGCGAGCAAGGTGTTTTATTAGCTCACTTTCACATTTCTTTGTACCCTATGGGTTTTTGATATCCTTTTGGGTATATTTAGGGTTTCTATCCCCCTTTTTTTCAAATTCTTAATTAAAAGGAACATTCTGCTTCGAGAGGACGCAAGTTTTCATGGCAGTAGTTCCGACAAAAATTTTCTTTTTTCGTTGAGTTATCTCTTAAGGTGGTAGTGATATGATTGTGGGATATACTCTTTAAGGTTCATTTTTTGTGGAACAAAACCTGGGCAGTTGGTGATTCAGGGGACTGGCAAAGAGATCCATGGAGGGAAGTCCCCATTTCAGGAAAATCTGTTGAACCACCAAAGGGTGCAGCTGCCATTCGTGGGGCTGCAGAATTCTGCTTAAGCAGTCTGCCAGAAAATTCTCCTGGCCAGGAAGATACACAACCCTCAGCAACATCTGGTGCCTGAGGGCAAAAGAGCAAAGGGCCTGTGCTTCCAGGCATAGAGGCCTGGACCTAGTGCCGCCCTGTTTGTTCACATAGAACATGGCTACTTGGTTGTCTGTCTGAGCTAGAACAGACTGGTGGGCCAAGGAGTGAGAAAAAGCCTTGAGGGCTAAGCGAATAGCCCGCTGTTCCAGTAGGTTGATCTGTTGCAGGGCTTCCCATGGGGACCAGAGGCCTTGGGTGCAGCTCCCTTGACAGTGTGCACCCCAGCCCTGCAAGGAGGCATCGGTTGTCAACACCACTGTGGGGACAGCTACCTGAAAAGGCACCCCCTGCAGCAAGTTGGGGGGGGGGGGGGTGCAGCCACCACTGAAGAGAATCCAGGAAAGGTTTGGATACCCTCACTTTGTCTGCTAGGCTCCCTGTGGCCTGCTTCCACTGAGTCCTGAGGCACCACTGTGCAGGCCTCATGTGGAGGCGAGCATTGGGGGTCACATGCACAGTCGATGCCATGTGTCCCAGGAGCTGCAGACAGAGCCTGGCAGGAACCCTCGGCAGACTGAGAAACCGGGATGCCAACTCCATGAGCCTTTGAGCTCTGTCCTCTGGCAAGTAAGCCTGTGCTTGCAGAGAGTCCAGCCGTGCTCCTATGAACTCGAGATTCTGGGAGGGGAGCAAAGTGGACTTTGCGAAGTTTATGACAAAGCCTAGGTCTTGAAGGAGTGTGACAGTCCTGAAGGTGGCCTGCCTGGCCTCCTGGTAGGTTTGACCCTGGATGAGCCAGTCGTCCAGATAGGGGAAGACAAATATCCCTTGAGTCCTCAAGTAGGCTGCCACCACAGCTAGGCACTTTGTAAAGACCCTTGGGGCGGAAGTTAGGCCAAAAGGCAGTACCCTGTACTGGTAATGGTTTCCTCCCACCACGAACCTGAGGTACTTTCTGTGGTCTGGATGAATGAGGATGTGAGTGTACGCATCCTTTAGATCTAAGGAGCATAGCCAATCTCCCTGCTGGAGGTAGGGCAGAAGTGTTCCAAGAGTAAGCATCTTGAACTTTTCTTTCTCCAAGAACTTGTTGAGGTTTCTGAGGTCTAGGATAGGCCTTAGGCCTCCTGTCTTCTTTGGCAGCAGAAAATACCTGGAGTAGAACCCGTGCCCTTGTAGGCGAGGAGGTACCGGCTCCACCGCCTTGTCCAGAAGCAGCCCCTGAAGTTCTTGGAGGAGGAGGGTGGTGTGCAGGAGAGGCCTCAGAGGCTCCCCTGGAAAGTAGACAGGAGGTAGTTGTTGGAAATGAAGCATATAGCTTTGGTGAATGATGCTTAAAACCCAAGCATCCCCTGTAATGGGTGGCCACCGGTGGCCAAACAGGGCTAAGCGACCTCCTGTGCAGGGTTGGGACAGCAGGGACAGAAAGGCTATGCCATGGGAGTCAAAAACCCCCTCCCTGCTGGGTAGGAGCAGGAGCTGGAGGCTTGGGGGTCTTCTGCCTACGGGGCCCATGTCCCTGCCCCTTGGCCTGCTGCCCCTGAGGGGGAGCTGGGGAGGCCTGGTATTGAGGGAAAGGTTTGTAGGCAGACACCTTTCTCAGGTAGAAGGACTTTTTACCCAAGCCCTTCTTTTTGTGAGAAGGGGCAGAAGTCTTTCTGGACAACCTAGTCCTGGTCAGGTGCTCGGTCTCGAGCTCAGCGGCCTTCTTGGCCATGGGTTTGCCAAAAAGGTTCTCACCTCGGCAAGGGACATCGACCAACTTGTCCTGAACCCAAGGCTCGAGGTCCGATGACTGCAGCCATGCCTGGTGTCGGGCCGCGATGCCGGCGGCCGCCACACGAGCCGAAGCCTCGAAGCCATCGTAGACCGCTCGGGACATGAATTTGGAACAGTCCCGGATTCCTGAAGACAAAGACTGGAACCTCTGCAAAGGTTCCCCGGAGAGACCAGCAGAGAACCCGGCAAGCTCCTTTGCCAGGTCTCGGAGAAACATGCCCATGTACAGCTGGTATGAGTGAGTCCGACGGGACGCACCGAGTCTGGAAGGTATCGGGGGACTCCTCATCCTCCGTCTCCCAGGCTGACTCATCGGAAGAGGAGTCGAGGGGCTCCGACTGCGCGGGTCGAGGTGGCACCTGCCCCGACGCCGAAGGCACCAGCATCGACACCCTCGGTTCCGAGCGGGAGGTCGAGGGAAACCTTGACCGAGGACGACCTCGAGCCTTCATGGTCTCGAGTATCGGCTCGGTCTCCGGGGTCGACTTTGACGTCGATGTCCCGGTGGTCGGGGCAGATGCACCAGCGAGGCTGGCCATCAGTACCCGCTGCTGCTCCATGAAGGCAGACAATCTGCACTCCAAGGCTGTCAGCCTGAGTCCAAGCTCAGGAGACTCAGCAGCTACCGACTCGGGCCCCGGCAGCGCCGGACCCGACATCGGCTCCCTCGGAGGAGAGTCCACGAGGACTACATGACTTACGTGTCTGACGGTCTCCGGCTCTACACGAGGTACTTTGGGCGGCTTCTCCTGCTCCAAAGGCCCGGGACGGCGGTCGGGGGTCTTAGACCTGGCCCTCGAGGAACCAGGAACCTCTTCCGACACCGCCTTCACGAGCCGTTTCTTCCTCTTATGTTCCTGGTCGGGGGACCCCCTGTCCGAGGAACCCCGGCGATGCTCGGGATCAGACTCCCAAGACGTCGAGGCCTCAGACGAGGTCCGGGCCCGGCCGAAGGCAGAATCCGAAAAAATCCTTTCCTTCTGATGCTGACAGCTTCGAAGTGCCTTGGTGGACTTTTTACCATACGGGCCACAGATCATGGGGTCATGATCTGGGCCGAGGCACCGAAGGCAGCAGTCGTGTGTGTCGGTGAGAGACATTAGTTTCTTGCACCGATCACACTTCTTGAAACCACTGGAAGCCATCGGGGAAAAAAGGGCCCCCGCGAGGTCAAAAGACCGGCCTTCCAGGGAAAAACAGAAAAAAGGGTACAAACGCCAGCCACGAAGGGCAAAAAACGAAAAATAGAGAACAGGCTCGATACCGGTGTACCGAACCCGGCGGGGGGAACCGGCGTCGAACTCTTTATCTTTCTTTATCTTTATTAATACATTTTATATACCGCTCACACTCAAGGTACCAGAGCGGTTTACAATAGCAAAAATAATAAACTCGAAGAAAAAGCGAAGAAATCTTCAGAAAAAAAGTCAACTTTTCCCGGGTGACTAGGACGAATGTCCGAAGGGCTCCACGGAAAAAGAGAGACTGAGCAGGATGGCACCTTTAGGCGGGAAGGGGACCGCGCATGCGTGTAGTATCCCCAAAGGCTTTCATAGAAAGCTGGGGAAATGCTCCGCACGGGGGCTCCATCGGCGCTGATGTCACCCATAAGTGAGGACTGACTTCCTGCTTGGTCCTGGAGAATACCCACTTCTCTTCCATACTCTATATGGTCAGTCCAGTATTCAAAGGGGTTATAGTTTTAGCTGTAGCCGCAGAACATATAAAACCTCTATCTGTAAATTTTAAGTGGAATTATATTGATGGTACAGCTGAAAATTCTTACAGAACAACCCAGGAATATCCTGATAGTGCTGGGATGGAGTGGCAGTGGAGAGCGGGTGTTTCTCCTAATACTATGGAGAGTTGACGATGCTCAGCTGCTGTCCATGTAGCTGGGAGGTTTAATATGGGACAGCAAAAAGCTGTCCTGCATTGAACCAGTGGCATCTATATAATGGTGGCAGGTTCTGCTGTATGCATATATTCAGTGCTGAATATATGTAAAATATTTAAACAACTATGCACACACTCTGGGCACCTCAAATCAGGATGCAGTTTACCAAAATGTCAAATCAATAATCCCTGAGAGATTTTTTTTTCAGACCACACAATTAATAATCTAGCTCAGCTACAGCCAGTTCAACATGGGTCTATTTTACTTTATATAACACTAAAAATACACATACTGCATTGCAATGCAAATTTAAAACCATTACTGGCCAAAATGCTTCACGCCTGAAACTGGGTAACTGGGCAACTCTGCTTTAGGGATAAAAAATCCCTTATGGATAGGAGCCTTGAAAACATCAGGAGTGCCATCACTGCCATTAATCTGTATCAGATTTTCCAATGGTTCATCAGTGCAAGCTGGCTGCTTTTCTAGTGAGCTATTTGATATTGTAAAAACCCTCACCAACGAGCCTAATCCCGAGAAGGCTGATCAAATAGATCCACAGGCATTTGCAGACTACCTACAGGCCAAGTTCACCGCCACCCCACAGATGACAACGGACATCACTTACAAACCTCCACTAACAGACCATATCTGTGAAAAGTTCAGCATCCCCTCGACCGATCAGATATCACACATCATTGCATCGCTCAACACCAGCACTGCCCCCACAGACCCATGGCCCGTGATCTGGATAAAAGCAGCAAAAGAGTTCATCCAATTCATCCGCAATATGGTACACAACTCCCTAACCCGAAGTATCATGCCTAGCATTCTAAAGCTAGCAACAATATGCCCAATCCCTAAAAAACTCCACACAAAGTAAAACCAATCCAGCCGCATACAGACCCATCTCAAGCCTTCCCCCTCCTGTCGAAGATCATCGAAAAGGTGGTTCAACAACAACTCCAAGACCACATCGACAGCCATGCCCCTCTGGACCCCAATCAACATGGCTTCCGCCCAGACCATGGCATTGAAACCCTGATCCAGGTTATCGACAATATCAAGAAGGGTGTCATCATGATCTTTATAGACATCTCCTCAGCATTCGACACTGTCAACTACAGTACTCTGCAGTCAAGACTTCAGGGAATTGGTCTACACGTCACCACTTTGAATTGGTTCACATCTTACCTCACAGACAGACACCTCCAGGTCAAATGCAGCTCAACCACCTCCCGACCTCTGAGAGTCACCCAGGGTGTTCCAGAAGGCTCTGCCCTCTCAGCCTTGTTATTCAACCTCTACATACAACCGATCTGCTCCATCATCAAAAACAACAGAATCTAATACACCATCTACGCAGACGACATTATGATATACACCCCTATCAGCCTTGACAGCCCAGACTACTCCAGCATAGACAACTGTCTGCAACAGATGACAAGCTGGCTTCTGGAAAACAACTTAACCTTAAATTACACCAAAACAGAAGCGCTAATCATCACCAGAAACTCGGACTTCACCCCTTCTCCTGTCATCAAGCTAAACGACATCATAATACCAATAAAACCAGAAATTAAATACCTCGGTGTGACTCTCGACAAAGAATTGAACCTGCAATCTCACATCACCAAAACTATCAGGAACGCATACCTCAAAATGAGAACCATAAGACGCCTCAAGCCAATCCTCTCACAGGATCACTTCTGCACCGTCTGTCAAGCTCTCATCACTCCCATCTTAGACTACTGCAACCCCATTTACCTTGGACTCTCAAAACAAGCAACCCGGCCACTACAGATGGTGCAAAACACTGCCGCCCGAATAATAACTGGTGCTTCAAAGCACGATTACATCACCCCCATCCTCAACCACCTCCACTGGCTCCCAATCACCTCCCACATCTGTTATAAGGTGCTACCAAACATTTTCAAAATCAAACAGAACCTCTCAGCAGACAGTCTGAAACCTCTCAAACCTGACACATGCACCAGACCCAGGAGGAGAGACACCTTAGACATCAACACACCCAAAGCATTTACTAAAACAAGATAGGATACCTCAAGAAGAGCACTATCCCTGGCCGCACCGGCACTCTGGAACTCACTCCCCAACAACCTGAGATCAACTACAGACCTCAAGGACTTCAGGAAGATGCTCAAAACGACTCTCTTCACAGAACACTATAAGGACATCACCTGACCTGACCGACGACCCTCTCTTCCCCCTACCTCGCCCCCTATCCACGCTGCCTCCCACCGCCCACTCCCTGCAATATGTATATAGTTCCTGTACATAGATCTCATTGTATATAGCTTACCCAGTAATCATCTTTTATGCTGTCAATTCTAACTGCATGCACACACTCATGCACTTTTTGATTTGTTTGATGTGTAAACCACTTTGATTTCAGGATAAAGCAGTATATAAGTCCTTTTAAATAAATAAATAAAAATAGTGGATTTGCCCACTGTTGGTACAGAAGATACACTCACACAAAAGGATAGATTCAAGAATGAAATTTTATAAAAGACTAAGTAAATGGTGGTAACTTTACAAAGAATCAGAGATCAAAAGGTCCCATACCAACTGCAACAGTTCAACAATTTAACTGAAATGATCACTGCAAATATAAAAATGGAACTGTAATGCAAAATATGACTGTGGTTCTTTTACCAGGCTAAAAATCCTGGACAGCCCTCCTGATCTCAGGATTTAAGACACTTCTGTATCTTTGGCAGATCCACCAGCCAGGGCCAGCGCTATCATTAGGCAAACTAGACAGCCACCTAGTACACCAGTCCTTGGGGCTCTCTAGGGCCTGCAGCGGCAGCAATGGCTCAAAAAACACGACATAGTGCTTACTTAAAGGCTTTGGGCACTGCAATGCGATTTCCATGTGCTCCTACTTGCCGCTTCTGCTCTCCTCCAAACTGAAAGTCTGCGCCGAAGCCTTTAAATAAGCGCTACATTGTGGTTTTTGAGCTACTGTAGGACCTGGAGAGGGGTGGTTGCAGCAGCAATGGGGGCAGGGTGCAGTGAAGGGGTAGTAGGATGGAGGGCTCGCCTAAGGCGCCTCCTTTCTTGCACCGGCCCTGCCTGCTACCAGCTGATATGATTTTCTGTTTTTCTGTATACTGATGGGCTGTATTGCTCTTTTAGTCATGATCTAGTCCTCCCATATACTGGTGGGTTGTACTGCTCCTCTGGACAACATCTGACCCTCCTATAAAACTAGTGGAGAGTTCTGCTCTGGCGATCTAACTTCATGTAACATAAAAAGCAAAGCCTAGCCTCAGTAACAAACAAGCCTGTCACAGAACCAAGATTAGGAGTTTCCTTTATATTTCAGCCCTTATCCCAGCTGCATTCTCTAATTCCTTAAGGACAGGGGTATAGAATACTCACTGGCTTCTACCTTTCCCCATCCTACCAGAGGTCATTCCTGCCCTCATACCTACTGCTACCTGTTTTTCAGATATCACACACACAACTTGGATCAGCTGGCCTCCTAGGCTCTACCTTCAACCCCTCCTCATAATTTGGAGTAAGACCCCTGTACCTATACTTATACTTCCTGGCATTTTAGGACTACCTTTTCTACCCAAATTGACTCCAGCACTTCTCCTCTTGCTCCAAGTTGGCCAACGCCTTCCTCTCCATCAACAAGTTCCTTAATTGTCCTATTTCTTCAAACAAGACTGTAAATTCTCTGATGATGGAGACTTTCCACCACACTGCTCAATTTCAGAACTCTTGTTTGGAATACCAATCTCTCTCTGAAATTCCTGCATGCTCCTCTAGTTCTTTGCTGCCAAAGTGCCAATATTCATAATACTGAAAGAACACATTCAATTCTGTGAACTTAGTTTCCTTCCCTCCTTCCCACAGCTGGTTGATTGCCTCATGCAGTCTATTACATTGTCTTCCCCTCCATAAAAGGATGCAATCTCATTAAGAAGCATAGAAACACTGGCTATAGTGATAAATAAGGACTATGGGGTCCAATTAGTCTCTAGCTTAGGGTAAGTTTCCCTTGCAACTGACTCTAGTATTGTACTTCTGTCTCTTGGGTGGCTGATGCTTTCTTTCCCTATAGCCAGTTCCTGGAATCTTTTCCATGGCCTGGGATGGCATTCCACAGCTGCAGTTTCCTTTCTTCCTGTTATGCTTCACCAAATAGTTACTCCTACTTTGAGGCGCTGTCCTTCTCTAAGGTATTCCTATGCTTCTCTACACTTTCGGCACTAAAACATCCCTATTTAAACTGCTGCAGGAGACAGGAGCATGCTTTTTTCAGCAATCTTGAGACACATTTGTTACCCTGATTGGTTGACTACAAGCAGAACTAGCTGCCAACCAGTTGCTTGCTGGGCTGATCCAACTTCCCTCCCTGCAGGATTGGATCTAGCTCACGCCTTTTTCAGGGTTCAAGGCGAGTTACATTCAGGTACAGTAGATATTTTCTATCTCCAGAGAGTTTACAATCTAAATATGTACCTGAGATAATGGAGGGTTAAGTGACTTGCCCAAGGTCATAAGGAGCAGCAGCAATAATTGAACCTGGGTTCTTAGTCCACTGCTTTAACCATTAGGCTACTCCCACTCCTGTAGGATCAAGTAAGAAAGCCACGGGGTTCATTACAGTTCAAAAGGTACTGCAGAAATCAATATTTTAAACTCAGATGACTTGTTAAAGTTGATTTATGTGAATGAACTAAAAAAGGCCAAGAGCTATATCTCCATTAAAAGACAGCTTACCTAACTCAGCACTTCAGTAGGTCAACAGATAGCCCTGGGTCATCCAGGACCAAGTCAACTGATTCTGGAATTTGCTCCAGACTGATTTATTGACTGATTTGCATTTTCTATGTTTCCTAAAGAAACTGGACCTAGAAGTTCACATATGCAATGGAGGGGGAAAAACAGGCTGTGTCAGCTTGTCCCCAGTGATCAGGAGCTACTGGGTGACACTATCAACTCTGTTTTTCATCTTCCTTAGAAGGCCAAACAGCTCTGCAGCTTAGATACCATGCAAACAGGCACTTAGCAGCAGTTTCTGCAGTAGTGGTGATTTCTGAAATAAGAAATTATATGGAAACTGATGCCAGGAACCTGCCACTTATCTGCATTATCTTTGCCATGATGTGAATGATGTGGTGAGGGGGAAGAAATGATGAACATCAACAATGTGTGTGACAGGGAAGGTGTTAGAAGTCAGACATGGTTATAGCGAGATGCTCAAAGTTTTCAATTACTGTATGTATATGCTGGAAGTGATAAGAGACAAGATAATCCATGATACTCTTGGATTATTTTAAATTGTAACCTGCCCTTGATATGCTCATATAACCCCCTCTTCTCAAGTCGCTTCATTGGCTCCCTATCCATCTCCATATCCAGTTCAAACTTCTCCTGCTGACTTATAAAGTCCACTCATTCTGCTGCTCCTCACTACCTTTCTTCTCTTATCTCTCCCTACACTCCTCCTCGGGAACTCCGCTCTTCTGGCAGATTGCTTCTATCTCTTGCCTTCTCTTCTACTGCCAACTCCAGACTTCGATCCTTCCAACTTGCTGCTCCTTATGCCTGGAACAAACTACCTGAGACTGTATGTCAAATCCAGGCTGAAAACTCACCTCTTTGAGGCCGTTTTTCCTTACCATTCCCCTAGATCAGGGGTGGGCAATTCCAGTCCTGGAGGGCCGCAGACCAGTCAGGTTTTCATGATGTCCCTAATGAATATTCATGGACCTATTTCCATACAATGGAAGGCAGTGGATGCAAATAGATCTCATGAATATTCATTAGGGACATCATGAAAACCTGACTGGTCTGCGGCCCTCCAGGACCGGAATTGCCCACCTCTGCCCTAGATACATCCTTGTTCCCAGCTATTGTATTGTCTGTCTTGATTAGATTGTAAGCTCTGATAAGCAGGGACCATCTTTTACATGTGTCTGGACGGTGCTGTGTATGCCTTGTAGTGCTATACAAATGATCAGTAGTAATAGTAGTAGTAGTAGTAGTAGTAGTAGTAGAAGCTCTTCTGGTTCTGAAGGGTGATTTCTTGGCAGTATGACCGAGGCAATGGAGGGTTAAGTGACTTGCCCAAGACCACAAGGAGTGCTAGTGGGAATCAAACCTTGGTCTCTTGGGGCCCGATATTTGAAAGGCATTTACATGGTTTACAACCCTGTAAACTGTATAAATGCCGCTCAGCGGGATATTCAAAGGCACTAATACAGTTAGTGCCCGTGAGTATCCCCAATCTTCTCCCCTACATGCCCCAATAAACGCTTAGCATCGGGGTATGTAGTGGGCATTCCAGGAAGGAGTGGAGGAGGCAACAGTCGCTAACTGGACAACACAATATTTCATGCTGCCCGGTTAGCGACCTGTGGCTAAAAGATACACATAGCAAAAGCTTGCCTATCTTTTAGCTGCAGGGGCTAACCAGACAGCATACAATATTGCCGCTGCCTGTTTAGCTACTGCAGCTGGGAGGCTGTGCAGCAAATCCAGATATTCAATGCAGGGGTCGCATATGACCTGGCATTGAATATCTGGGGTTAAGAGTCGGCACAAACAGGCCCTTGGTTACCAAGTCAATGCTCTAACCATTAGGCAACTCCTCCACTCCCTGAAGGGCAGTATATCAAACTTAAATAAACTAAACTATAGTATACTGTATTAGAATCCTTTTTGTTCTTCCCTAAATGTGATGTCCTGTCATCTGTCCCATTTATTCCCCACTTCTATGTAAACTGTGCAGATGGATTTGATATGCAATATAGCAAATAAAGAACCAGAAAAAAACAATGAATAAAAGACATTCCACATACAACAGAAAGGATGAAGAATGCATTTCTGTAATGAATGTAAGCATTTTTTAAATTAATGTCAGTCGTCTCAAAGAAATAAATGGTCCAAGCCTGGTAAGAACCCTTCTAAACGTCTTTTATACTTAAAAATAAGTGTTTAATGTTTATTGACTTGATTGATGGCCTTTCATTCAGAAACACTAAATCGGAGTATAGCATAGCATAAATTAAAAGAGGACAGACAAAAACGATTACAAAAGTCAAATGAGAGAAGAGCATCAACAATGATAAAAGTGAGACTGCCAACATAGACTGGGGGGTATTCATTGGCAGTGGCTAGTTGTCGCTGCTGAACACTGAACCGGATATTCAATGCCAAGGTCATATCCGGCCACCAGCATTGAATATCCAGATTGGTCACACAGTGCATTAGCTAACCAGTCAGCAGCAATATAAGTTAGGCCAGCCATTACAATGACTAACTTTAGCTGTTGTAGGATAACTGTCTAGCAGCTTAATATTGCTGCTAGCTGGTTATCCCTGGGTGGCACCTCCGCTTTGCCCTCAGAATATCCCAATGCTAGCGTCAAGACATTTAGAATCTAATACCAGGAATTCAGCAGCACTATGTTAGTGCAGTTGAATATCCTGTGAGTGCCATATAGGCAGTTTGCAGATCTGTAAACCGCCTACATTTTTAAAAAGGGTTCCAGAAGTAATTCGGGAAACTACAGACTGGTAAGCTTGACATCAGTACTGGGAAAATGGTAGAAACCAATATAAAAAACAAAATTACTGAACATGTAGATGGTCATGGCATAATGGAAGACAGCTAACATGGCTTTACCCAAGGAAGGTCTTGTCTTACTAATATGTTTTTTTGAAGGTGTGAATAAACAAGTAGACAAAGGTGAGTCGGTTGATATGGTATATCTGGATTTTCAGAAAGCCTTTTACAAGGTCCCTCATGAGAGACTCTTGGCAAAACTAAAAAGTCATGGGATAGGAGGCAGTGTACTACTGTGGATCAGGGTAAGGCTAAATGGTCAATTTTCCCAATGGAGAAAGGTGAATAGTGGAGTACCCCAGGGATCTGTGCTGGGTCCGCTGCTTTTTAACATATTCATAAATGACCTGGAAATGGGAATAGCGAGTGAGGTAATCAAATCTGCAGATGACACAAAATTATTGAAATATGTCAAAACCCAAGAGGATTGTCAAAAATTGCAAGAGGACCTTGATAAATTGGAAGACTGGGCAGCCAAATGGCACATGAAATTTAATGTGGAGAAGTGCAAAGTTATGCACCTAGGAAAGAACAACCCAAACTATGGTTACACGATGCAAGGTTCCACATTAGGAACCACCATCCGGGAAAAGGATTTAGACGTCATTGTGGATAACATGTTGAAACCCTCCGCCCAGTGTGCAGTGGTGGCCAAGAAAGCAAATAGAATGCTAGGAATCATAAGGAAAGGAATGGAGAATAAAGCAAAGGATATTATAATGCCTCTGTATCATTCCATGGTGTGACCGGATCTTGAATATTGTGTTCAATTCTGGTCGCTGTATCTTAAAAAGGATATAGCGTTATTAGAAAAGGTACAGAGAAGAGCCACCAAAATAGTAAAGGGGTGGAAGGATACCCCTATGAAGGGAGGCTAAAAAGGTTAGGGCTCTTCAACCTGGAAAAGTGACAGCTGAGGGGAAATAAGATAGAAGTCTATAAATAAATGAATGGAGTAGAATGGGTAAACGTAGATCGATTGTTTATGCCATCAAAATACAGAAAGACTAGGGGACATGTAATGAAGCTACAGTGTAACCTGTTTAAGACTAATAAGAGAAAATATATTTTTTTTACTCAACATGTAATCAAACTCTGGAATTCTTTACCGGAGGATGTAGTAAAAGCTGTTAGTGTAGCTGGGTTTAAAAAAGGTTTGGACAAGTTCCTGGAGGAAAGGTCCATAAACCATTATTAAAAGGGACCTGTGACATCCACTGCTTGCCCCAATACAAGCATTGTGGAACCTGTATCTTTTGGGGAAACTGCTAGATACTTGTGACCTAGATTGGCCAGTGCTGGAAACAGGATACTGGGCTTGATGGACCCTTGGGTCTGACTCGGTATGGCATATCTTATGTTTTTAAATGGCTTTGAATATCTTCTATACTAATCCTAGAGAACAGTGGAGATAGTTACTCACTTGTAACAGGTGATCTCCGGGAACAGCAGGAATTTAGTTTTCACATATGGGTATTGTCGGTACCGACGGAGCCCGCGTGGGAACGCTCCCCAGGGTCCAATAGGAACGCTTTTGGGAGCATCCCACAGCGCATGCGTGCTGCCTTCCCACCTCTGTACCTCTCACTTCAGTTGAGTTTATAGCTGAGACCAAAGGAGAGAAGTAGAGAAAGAGAGAGATAGAGACAACTCCTAGGGGAGGTGAGTGGGTTGTGAAGACTAAATTCCTGCTGTTCCCCGAGATCACCTGTTACAGGTGAGTAACTACGCTATCTCCAGGAACAAGCAGGAATGTAGTCTTCACATATGCAGACTTCCCAGCTGAAAGATGCCAAGGGGTGACCCCAGCAAGCTGCGAACCCAGGTGAGATGGGTCATGCTTCCTCCCATGGACCTCTGGCATCCAAACCGTGGACGGTGGGTAGGAGTTGTATTAAGTATGGAAGAGATGCTGGAGAACAATCTGGCCAAACGAGGCATCCCGACGGGAGTCCTTATCTAAGCAGTAGTGGGCTGTGAAGGTGTGTACCGAAGCCCAAGTGGCTGCTTTGCAGATGTCATCAATAGACACAGAACGGAGGTTAGCCGTTGAGGCTTCCATTGCTCTCACATTGTGAGCTGTGACATGGCCCTCGAGAGAAAGTCCTTTACTCTGATATGTATAAGATATGCAATCTGCAATCCAATTTGACAGAGTTCTCTTGGAAACTGGAAGTCCCAAATGACTAGAGTCAAAAGCCACAAAAAGCTGAGAAGATTTTCTATGTGGCTTAGTTCTTTGGAGATAAAAGGCTAAGGCTCTTTTACAATCCAGTGTGTGAAGATTCCTTTCCGCACTGGAGGCATGAGGCCTAGGGAAGAATATAGGAAGATAAACAGACTGGTTTAAACGAAAAGGCAAAACCACCTTTGGCATAAAGTGAGGAACAGTCCTGAGGACTACTTTATCATGGTGGAACCTTGTATAAGGAGGGTCAGCTACTAACGCCTGTAGTTCACTAAGGCGTTTTGCAGAAATGATGGCAATTAGGAAAATAACTTTTCATGAAAGAAACTTGAGGTCTGAAGTGGCTAAAGGGTCAAAGGGTGGCTTCATAAGCTGACCAAGAACAAGATTCAGATCCCATGCCACCGGTGGTAGTTTAATGGGAGGTTTTGTTAAGAGTAGGCCTCTCATAAATCTTGATCCAACTGGATGAGAGGAAATAGGTTGTCCATCGAAAGGTTTATGAAAAGCAGCAATAGCACTAAGATGGACTCTCACTGAATTGGTTTTTAGACCAGAAGTTGACAACTGGAGGAAATACTCTAGTAGTGACTCTACAGGTACCAAAAGGGGGTTAAGTCCCTTTTGTGAACACCAGACAGAGAACCTTTTCCACTTAAAAGCGTAGGAACGTCTTGTGGAAGGTTTTATGGAAGCCAGAAGGATATCCTTTACTTGTTGAGAAAGGTTACTATCCTGGAATTCTAGGCTTTCAGTAACCAGGCCCTGAGAAGCAGGGACTGGGGATTGGGATGCAGTAAGCATCCGTCCTCCTGAGACAGAAGATCTGGAGCATTCCCCAACTCCAGAGGAGTGGTTTGAGAGAGACGCAGAAGAAGAGGCTACTACGTTTGTCGTGGCCAACGTGGATCTATGAGTATCATACGACCTCTGTCTCTCTGAAGTTTGAATAAAGTTTTGGGAATGAGGGGAATGGGTGGGAAGGCATAGAGGAAGTCCTGACTCCAGTGGAGTAGGAAAGCATCTCTTGCCTGACAGTTGTGAGCCAGGATTCTGGAACAGAATCGGGGACGTTTGGCATTCTGTGGACTTGCAAAGAGGTCTATATCTGGTGTTCCCCAGATTTGAAATACTCGAGCAAGCTGGTATGAGTGGAGGGACCACTCGTGTGACAGCAGTATTCGACTGAGTCTGTCTGCCCATAAGTTTTGAATGCCCAGAAGGTATACCGCAAACAGGTGAATTTGCAATTCTCTGGCGAGGGCCCATAGTCACAAAGCTTCGTTGCATAGTGACAGAGAGCCTGTTCCACCTTGCTTGTTCACATAGAACATAGCTACCTGATTGTCGGTTTGGACCAGAACTGTTTTGTTGCTGAGATGGGCCTGAAAGACTTGAATAGCACTGAAAATGGCTCTCAGCTCTAGGAGGTTTATGTGAAGGGAAACCTCCTGTGAGGTCCAAAGACCCTGAGTGGAGAGATCGTGCAAGTGGGCCCCCCAACCCATCTTGGCATCTGTTGTTAGGGTGGCTTGATATAGAGGCTGCTGGAAAGGAGAACCTACAAGGAGGTTTTCTACAGATTGCCACCATTGCAGGGACAAAATCATGCGCGTGGTGTTTCTGATCTTGTCCGTTAGCTGACCCGAGGACTGTGACCATTGAGAGGATAGGGTCCACTGGGCTGTTCGCATGTGGAGGCGAACATAGGGAACCACATGGACAGTGGATGCCATGTGTCCCAGAAGTTGAAGCTCTCTCGAGCTTCATAGATGCTTGAGATGCCAGTTAAATTATTCGTAGACAGCGTACCTGTGGCAGGAAAGCCCTTGACTGCCGTGTGTCTAGACGAGCCCCTATGAATTCGAGAGATTGAGAGGGGATGAGATGAGATTTTGGGAGGTTTATGACCAGTCCCAAGTATTGAAGAATTCTCATTGCTCGAGAAAGAGCGAAGCTGGCCTCTGGAGCTGTCGATGCTTGAATGAGCCAATCGTCTAAGTAAGGAAAGACGAATATTCCCAGAGTCTTCATAAATGCTGCTACCATTAACATGCATTTTGTGAAGACTTTTGGAGCAGAGGCCAGTCCTAAAGGAAGAACTCTGTACTGGAAGTGTCTTCCTTGGACTAGGAATCGAAGGAACTTCCTGTGATATGAGTGGATGAGAATATGTGTGTACGCATCTCTTAGATCTAGAGAACATAGCCAGTCCTGACTTTGAAGGTATGGTAGAAGTGTCCCAAGGGAGATCATTTTGAACTTTTCTCAGAACAAATATTTGTTTAATTCTCTGAGGTCTAGTATAGGCCTGTGTCCCCTGTCTTCTTTGGAATAAGAAAATAGGGGGAGTAAAACCCCGTCCCCTGTTGGTACTTCTTCAATTGCTCCTTGAGCGAGAAGTGATGTGACCTCCTGCCACAAGAGGTTGGTGGCAGGGGCCTGAGAATTGAACTGTTTTATTATTGTAGGTGGGGGCAAGTTGAGAAAATGAAGCTTGTACCCCAGCCATACAATGGACAGAGTCCAATTTTCTGATGTTATTTGCTGCCATCTTTTGGCAAAATAGCATAGTCTTCCTGGAATGGTTAAGGGTTCTGGACCTTTCAGGGGCAGAATGACTAAGTTCTCTAGGTAGAAGTCAACGACCCTGAGGGGGCTGGGTCTGTTGTATCAGTTGAGCTCTTTGAACTTGCGGCTTTCTTTGTTGTCTGTTCTGTTGTTGCCCCTTCTGGGGACCATGAAACGGACAGTGGCTTTGATGGGTGTAAGAAGGGTAAAGCTTCTTTTTCTTACTGAAAAAGGGTTTTTTGAATGTTTTCTTCTTTGATGGGTTGGCTGTAGACTTTAATAGTCTGTTCAAGGTAGTATTTTCAGATTCAAGCTGATTAGCCTTGTCCTGCCAGTCCTTGCCAAAGAGATTTTCTCCTGTACAAGGAATGTTTCCCAGCTTTTCTTGCACCCACTGTTCTAAGTCTGATGCTTGAAGCCAAGCAATACGACGTGCTCCTATGGATATAACAGAAGTTCTGCTAATACAGTCAAAGCAATCAAAGGTAGAACGGTTCATGAATTTAGAGACATTCTGGGTGTGCTTGACCAGAATAAGGTAGTCTGCTCTTTTTTCCTCAGAGACACAAGGGCTAATGAGCTCTAAGTCTTTTGTAACTTCTTCCAGGAACATTTCTATATAAAGAATGTAGAAACTGATCCTGGCTGATAGCATGGAGGATTGAAAGCATCGACGCCCAAAGGCATCGAGTGTCCTAGATTCCCGGCCTGAAGGATTAGAAGAATGTGTTTTAGCACTCTTGATTCTTCGCATGGCCAATTCCACTACCATTGAATGGTGTGGTAACTGAGTTTTTTGAAAACCAGGACAATTTGGCACTCGGTACATAGTGTCAAGGCGTCGGAAATGTGAAGCTATCGTTAAAGGAGTTTCCCACATTCTCAACATCAGATCATGTAATATCTTGTGAATGGGAAGCATAGCTGCCCCCTTGGGAGTCATAGGGTATTGTAGACTTCGTAATTCTTCTGCCCTAGGTTCCTTTTCTGGAATCACAGTGATTTTAAGACCCTTTGCTAAATCACGTATGAAATCCTGGAAGGACATATCTTCTGGAGGAGACATCCTGCGTAGAGGAGAAGGAGTTGAATCCTCTAGTAGGTTCGCTCTGGTACCGGTAGAATTGTCAGAGTCATCGGAATCGGAAGACTCAAGGGCACTCTGTACCGGGTGCTCCAGTAACACATGGTATCGGTACTGCTCGAAGTCGGTACTGAAATGTCTCGGTTCCTGATCCCCAATACCCGAGATAGACTCAAGGCTTGGCATGGGGGGAAGCAGTCCTGTCGAAGCAGGTATTGTCGGTACCGGTACTGATGCCAGTACCGAAACCTGTTGAACCGTCTGTAGCGGTCTTAGCGGTACCGAAGCTGCTAAGAGGGAAGCTAGAGTGCGTTCAGTAGTGAGGATTCTCTTATCCATCGCTCCTGCTGATGCCTGGGTGTCGGTACCGGTGGAAGCGGCTACGACCCCAGAACATGGCACCAGTAGTTCTGCAGAGGTGGAAGCCTCTGGAACATCTTGGAGCCCCGTTAATGCTTTGGAGCCCGAAGACTCCCACCGGGGCTGTTTTGCCGGTGAACTATCCTCGAGGGAAACGCCAGTGGCATATCGACACTTTGAAGGAGATTTACCCTTCGAGGACCGGCCAGTCTTAGAAGACTTAAGTTTAGTTACCTGAGATCCATGAGAGGAAGATTTTATTTATTTATTTATTTATTTAAAAGTATTTCTAAACCGTCTTATCCTAAAAATCAAGGCGGTGTCACAACAAAACAATCAGATGAAGTGCTGGGGGGGTCATGCAGTGTGGGGGGAGTAGAGTGCGGGGGGGGATCATGCAGGAGGAATAGTGTGAGGGGGCAGTGGTGTGAAGTGTGTGTGAGGAGGGGGATTCTAGATTAGGGTGAGCTATGTACAGTGTGCGCTATAATACAGCATGTTCTATAATACAAGGTACTGTCCAGATAGGGCTTGAGCTAGATCCTGTGCCGATATACAATCTCTTGTCGGTGTCTTATAATCTCTCGTCGGGGTCTTTGTTGATCAGGCTTTGTTGATTACGTGATGTGTCCATAATGTTCTATGAACCGAGTTGTCTTCAGCTGTTTGCGGAAGTCTTTGAGGTCCGTTGTCGATCTCAGATCATCTGGGAGGGAGTTCCAGATGGTTGGGGCTGCCAGGGAGAGGGCTCTCTCTGTGGTGTCCTTTCGTGTTTTTCTGAAGTCTTTTGGTGTATTGACTCTGTTGGAGGTTCCTCTTCTTCTCGGGCGGGCGCTGGTGTCTGGATGAATGAGGGTGTGCAGGCTGTTTGCTGAAATGTGGTGCTTGATTTTGAATATGTTCATTATTGTTTTGTATTTGATACGTGAGCTGATTGGGAGCCAGTGTAGATCTTTGAGAACCGGGGTAATGTGTTCATGTCTTGTTGAGCCAGAAATTATGCGTGCGGCGGTGTTTTGGGCTAGTTGGAGCGGTTTGAGAGTTTGCTTTGGTAGGCCAAGGTAGATGGGGTTGCAGAAGTCCAATAATGGGGTGATGAGCGCTTGGCATACTGTGCGGAAGTGTTCTGTGTCGAGGAGGGGTTTAAGCCGTCTGATGATTCTCATTCTATAGTATGCATTCTTGACCGTTTTGTTGACGTGAGACATGAGATTTAGTTTGTTGTCCAGGGTTACTCCCAGGTATCTTACTTCGGATTTCATTGGAATGGTTGTGTCTGCTATTTTGATGTCCGGTGGGTGAATGAAGTTGGGGTTGCGAGTGATTATTAGAGCCTCTGTCTTGCTGTAGTTGATTGAGAGGTTGTTGTTCGTGCACCAGTTTGTCATTTGTGTTAGGCAGTCAGTTATTCTATTGTAGTCTGGGTTGTTGGTAGAGATGGGTGTGTATATCATGATATCGTCTGCATAGATGGTGTATTGAATGTTGTTCGCTTTCAGGATGTCGCATATTGGCTGGATGTATATGTTGAACAGAAGGGCCGAGAGGGCGGATCCTTGAGGTACTCCTTGGCGGATTTTTATGGGTTGAGAGGTGTTGTGGCCTATCTTGACTTGTAGCTGCCTGTCGGTGAGATAGGATTGGAACCATTTTAACGTGGTACCGTGAAGCCCAATTTTCTTTAGTCTTTCCAGGAGGGTAGGGTGGTCAACTGTGTCGAAGGCGGAGGAGATGTCGACGAAGATCATTAGGATGCCTTTAGTGTTGTTGTCTATGACTCTGATGATGTTGTCTATGAGGTATATCAGCAGTGTTTCGACTCCATGTTGGGGGCGGAAGCCGTGCTGGTTGTCGTCTAGAGGAGCATGGTTGTCAATATGTTCCTGAAGTTGTTGTTGCACTGCTTTTTCTATGATTTTTGCCAGGAAAGGTATACTGGATATTGGTCTGTATGCTGCGGGGTTGCTCTTGTCGAGGGTTGTTTTCTTCGGTATTGGGCGTACTGTAGCCAGTTTTAGTTGAGCTGGCAGGAGACCCTGGGTGAGTGAATTGAGCACAATGTCGTGTATGATGTGGATGAGGCTTGATTTGGTGGCCTTTATCCATGATACTGGGCAGGGGTCCGTGGGGGCGGTGCTTGTTCTGATTGCTGTGATGATGCGGGAGAGCTGTTCTGTTGAGGGAGGGTAGAAGGCGTCCCATGTCGTAGGGTATGAATCAGGCTGGGTTGAAGAGCTGGTTTCAGTTGGTTCTGTGGAGTGAAATTTGTCTTTGATGTGATCAGCAAATTTTTGCGGGTCTATTTGTATTTCCTCCTCAGTTTTCTGCTCCTTTGTGAGGATTTTCACTATATCGAAGAGCTCCCTGGGTTTGTTTATGGATGTGTTTATCATGTTTGTGTGGTATTCTTTCTTGGATTGGTTGATGTGTTCGGTGTATAGTCTTTGGTTTGTTAGGTATGTTTGCTGGTTTTCTGGTGTCTTGGATTTTCTCCATCTCCGTTCCATCCTTCTGAGTTCTCTTTTCTTTTGTCGTATGGTGAGGAGTACCAGGGGTTGTGTTGTCTCTTGTTGTTGCAGTGTTCCTCTGGTCTGGTAACAGTGGCTGTGGCGGCGTTGGATATTGTGTTGTTCCAGTTGATAATTTGAGACTCCAGGTTGTCTGTTTCTGTTGACAGTTGATTTAACGTGTCCAGTAGGAAGGTGTCTCTGTCGAATTTCTTGAATCGCCTTTGTGTGTGGGAAATGTTGGTTTGTTCGTTGTGGTTGTCTTCTTGAAGTTGCAGTGTGATCTTGATTATGTGGTGGTCTGACCAGGGGACTGGGGTGACGGAAGGAGTTGAGATTAGACCTCTTGAAGTTAGGGAGTTGGTTGCGAATATGAGGTCTGGTGTGGATCCGTGCCTGTGTGTAGGGGCGTTGATGATTTGGGTGTATTGAAGTGATGTCATAGCTTGGAGGAAGGCATCGGCATCTTTGGTGTTGGTGGTCTTGAGGTTGAAGTCACCTAGCATGAGTGTGGGTTTGTTAGTTGCTATGAGGGCGCATGCTGTTTCGAGCGTTGCTGCCAGTTCATCAGGAGGGGCTCGGGGTGCTCTGTAGGTTAGGCAGAGTGCCATGTGTTTGTTCATGATGCTGAGCGTGTTGCTTTGTGGTGTAGCGGTGGAGCTGTGTGTTTTGAACTTCAGGTTTTTCTTTGCAATTATAAGTACCCCTCCTCCACGTTTGTGGGTGCGTGGGCAATTGTAAGCTGTGTGGCTGTCTGGTACTAATTGATTGAGTAGAACTGTGTCGGTAGTATTGAGCCAGGTTTCTGTGATGCAGAGAATGTCTGGTCGGTGATCTTCTATGTGGCCCTGGAAGATGTCGATGCAAGTGACATCGTATCCGCAGCAAAAAGGGTACCAAGTTTTGCAGCTCTATTCTGCAGGCCCCTTTTGGTCATCCTCGTGCAGGAGAGACACTCCGTTGGACAATGTTCAGGATCTAAACATTTTAGACACCAATCATGGGTGTCGGTGAGGGAAATGGTATTGCCACACTTTGAGCATTTTTTGAAACCACTAGCTGGTTTCTCCATCCCTGAAGAAAAGTGGGCCTAGTGCCCAAAATGGCACCCCTGAAGAAAATACAAGGTTATTTTTTTTTTCTGAAAAGAAAGAAGAAGAAGAACCGGCAGTACCGGTAGGTGTCGAATGAAGGCAGACGCGACCACAAAAAAACAAAGTATAAAAGGAAATTTTCTGCAGTGACAGGGTACACGTTCTGTCAGCTCCGCGGAAAACGAAGAACTGAAGTGAAAGAGGTACAGAGGCGGGAAGGCAGCATGCATGCACTGTGGGATGCTCCCAAAAGCGTTCCTATTGGACGCTGGGGAGCATTCCCGCGCGGGCTCTGTTGGTACCGACGATACTCATATGTGAAGACTACATTCCTGTTTGTTCCTGGAGATGCTACACTACAGTTTAAACCAATATCTAGGATCAGTTCTGCCACGCCAGCCTCCTAAAAAGCAGAGAAAACCTCACCTTAGTGGGATGCCAGAAACTGAAAAATGCCTGAGAGAACAGCCAAGTTTTAAGCCCAACCTTTAAATTTACATATAAGGGTTAGAGCCTCAGGTCAACTACAGGTCCACCACACCAGCTATTTGGATCACAAAGCAAGAAAGATAAGAGGCAAAACAACTGTAGGTCATCTAAAATAAATTTATGGGGAGAGGACCAGCACAGCAAAAGAAAGGAAATACTGATATATTGCTGATGCCTAGCTTTCCCTGTGATTAACTCCCAAAATTATCCCTCCCATTTGCAGCAAAAATGCATTCCTTATCTAGCTTTTAGTTTAGACAATCATTCATCTTCCAGTTAAAGAAAAAAATTAGACAATATATAAACAAACATATATCCACATTTATTTATTTTATTTATTAGTATTTAGCTCATGCCTTTCCCAGAAGAGGTTCAAGGAGAGTTTTATTCAGGTATAGTAGTTATTTATCTGTCCCCAGAGAGTTTGGAATGTAAGTTTGTAACTGAGACAATTGAGGGTTAAGTGACTTGCCCAAGGCCACAAGGAGTGTCAGTGGGATATATCTATTACTTAGGGAATGTGATTGAGATCTATAAAATCATGAGTGGGGTGGAAGAGATAAATAGGGAATGATTGTTTATCCTTTTAAACAATACTCATGGGGACACTCAATAAAACTAATAGATAGTACAATTAAAACAAATCAAAGGAAGTATATAAAGCTGCAGAATTTGCTGCTAGAGCATGCAATATTTATTTATTTATTTGACATTATGCCTTTCAAGTTTATCAGTCAAATTTTGACAGTTTGATGTAACAAAATATTTAGCTGTACCTTTGCTTGGGTAAGTGTGGCAGAACAGCTAGTTGCAGATAATGGAGAAAGTTTCTCTGGTTATCTTACCTATTCAGTGAGTTTAGAATAATGACCTCATTTTATACAAATGTAATTTTTCCTGCAAGCAGATTTTCACAGAGTTTCTTTATAATAAATATGGGCTGGCAGGGGAACACAGATACTTTAATAATTATAATCACATACTTTGCACCAAAAATTTCAAAATGAAACCTCAGTATATACTTTCCCCCTTCAACCTGACCGCATTCACTTTTTACTGTAACAGCACTAAGGGGTAGAGGTAATTTTCAAACTGAAAAGGACTGAACAAAGATCTGGGCTCTTTAGATAGTCAGGAAGAAAACTGAGGCCTTTGAATTATGGTGCTGGCGACGAATACTGTGTATACCATGGACTACCCGAAGAACAAACCAGTCAGTACTAGAGGAGATCAAACCTAAGCTTTCTTTAGAAGCTCAGATGACAAGACTTCGACTTTCTTACTTTGAAAACATCATGTGAAGAGAGAGATCATTAGAGAAAGACATATTTAGCAAGGTAGAAGGTCTATGCAAAAGAGGAAGGCCAGCAATGAGCTACTCTGTCAATAATAAACCGCCTGACTGAAGACTGAACACAGTTTAGGACAACTATCCAGAGGGTCGCCATGAGTCGACACCGACTCAATGGCACTTAACAACAACTATGCTTTAAAGGACTCACTCATATTTTCTGGTAATGTCATCATTTTATTCTGACCAAGGAAAAGTGTGTTAACTTCCAAAGGTTAGTAAGAAAGCGTAGTTACTCACCTGTAGCAGGTGATCTCCAGAAACAGCAGGAATCAATCTTCACATATGGGTGACATCCACCCAACTGAGTCCATGCGGGAACACTTCCCAGCTTCCAATAGGAAGCCTTTGGGAGCATCCCTCTGTGCATGCATGCATGCATGCCTTCCTGCCTGCTCAGTGATTCTTTCAGTAAGGTTCATAGCAGAGAAAGTGTAGTTACTCAACTGTAACAGCAGGAATTTATTCTTCACATATGGGTATCATCAGTACTGACGGAGCCTGCGCGGGAACGCTCCCCAGCATCCAATAGGAACGCTTTTGGGAGCATCCCTCAGCACATGCGCGCTGCCTTCCTGCCTTTCCAACTGTCCCTCTTCAGTTAGGCTTGTAGCTGAGTGAAAGGATAGAGGGAGAGAGGAAAGAGACAGAGAAATAGAGAGACAACGCCTAGGTGAGGTGGGTGGGTTGTGAAGACTAAATTCCTGCTTTTCCCGGAGATCACCTGTTACAGGTGAGTAACTACGCTATCTCCAGGAACAAGCAGGAATGTAGTCTTCACATATGGGGACTCCCTAACTGAAGATACTGGGGAGATGGCCCCAGGAAGCTCCACCTATAGTGAGGTGGGCCATGCTTCCTCCCATGGATCTCTGGCATCCTACCAGGGTTGGTGGGTAGGAGTTGAATTAAGTCTGAAAGAGATGTTGAAGAACAGCCTGGCCAAAGAAGGCATCCCGACAGGAGGCTTTATCTAGGCAGTAGTGGGCTGTGAAGGTGTGCACCGAAGCCCAGGTGGCTGCTCGACAGATGTCATTGATAGACACAGAGTGAAGGTTAGCCATAGAGGCTGCCATGGCTCTCACATTAAGTGCTGTGACATGGCCTTGAAGAGGAAGACTCTTACTCTCATAAGTAAAGGATATGCATTGTGCAATCCATTTAGATAGAATTCTTTTGGAGACTGGAAGTCTCAAATGACTTGAATCAAAAGCAACAAAAAGTTGAGAAGACTTTCTATGATGCTGTGTTCTTTGTACGTAAAAAGCCAAGGCTCTTTTACAGTCCAAAGTATGAAGGTTCCTTTCTGCATTAGAGGCATGAGGCCTCGGAAAGAATACAGGAAGGTAAATCGATTGATTTAAATGAAAAGGCGAAACCACCTTTGGCATAAAATGTGGATGAGTTCTGAGAACAACCTTATCATGGTGAAATCTTGTATAAGGGGGATCAGCCACTAAACCTTGCAATTCACTAATGCGACGTGCGGAGGTGATTGCAATTAGGAAGATGACCTTCCAGGATAAAAACTTTAGGGTTGTAGTAGCTAAAGGTTCAAAGGGTGGTTTCATGAACTGTCCGAGAACTAGATTTAAATCCCATGCCACCAGTGGTGGCCTGATGGGAGGCTTTGTTAATAAAAGACCTCTAATAAATCTTGCTATAAGTGGATGAGAGGAAATTGGCTGTCCATTTAGAGGCTTATAGGAAGCTGCAATTGCACTAAGATGGACTCTTACTGAATTTGTCTTTAGACCAGAATTTGATAAATGAAGTAGGTACTCTAGTACCGATTACAAAGGTATCACAAGGGGGTTTAAGACCTTTTTTGAACACCATATAGTAAAACGTTTCTACTTGAAGGCGTAAGAACGTCTTGTGGAAGGTTTTCTGGAAGCCTGAAGGACATCCTTTACCTGCTGGGAAAGGTTAAGATCCTGCAGGTCTAGGCTTTCAGCAACCAGGCCCTGAGATGCAGGGACTGGGGATTCGGGTGCCATAGCATCCCACTCTCTTGGGAGAGAAGGTCTGGAGCACACCCTAACTCCAGAGGTGCAGCTTGAGAGAGATGTAGAAGCAGGGGATACCACGTTTGTCGTGGCCACCGTAGCGCTATGAGGATCATACGACCTCTGTCTCTCTGAAGCTTTAAGAGTGTTTTGGGGATGAGGGGAATGGGTGGGAAGGCATAGAGGAAGTCCTGACCCCAGTGAAGGAGGAAGGCGTCTCTTGCCTGGCAATTGTGAGCCGGAACTCTGGAACAGAACCGGGGAAGTTTGGCATTCAGTGGACTTGCAAATAGGTCTATGTCTGGGGTTCCCCAGATGTGAAATATCTGCTCTAGGTGGAGAGACCATTCGTGAGGCAGCAGTACTCGGTTGAGTTTGTCTGCCCAAAGGTTTTGAATGCCTGGAAGATATACTACGAGAAGGTGAATTTGATGCTCTCTGGCGAGGGCCCATAGCCGTAAAGCTTCATTGTATAACGACAGAGAGCCTGTTCCGCCCTGCTTGTTCATGTAGAACATGGCTACTTGATTGTCCGTTTGGACTAGGACTGTCTTGTAGCTGAGCTGGGCATGGAATAACTCGAAGAGCTAGATAGATTGCTCTGAGTTCTAGGAGGTTTATGTGAAGACAAGCCTCCTGTGCAGTCCAGGTACTCTGGGTGGAGAGATGGTGCAGGTGTGCTCCCCATCCCACCTGTGATGCATCTGTTGTTAGGGTGGCCTGGAATGGGAGTTGTTGGAAAGGAGAACCCACTAAAAGATTCTCCAGTGATTGCCATCATTGTAGGGACAAGATCAGTCATTGTGAGTTTGATATCTTGTCTGACAGATGTCCTGTGGCCTGTGTCCACTGTGTGGATAGTGTCCACTGGGCTGCTCGCATGTGGAGGCGAGCATAGGGAACTACATGAACTGTGGATACCATATGTCCCAGTAATTGCAGCAGTTCTCGAGCAGTTAGGGAGGACTTTCCCGCTGCTTGAGAAGCTAGTTACATTATGCGAAGACAGCGGGGCTGTGGGAGGAAAGCCTTTGACTGTTTGGTATCTAAACAAGCTCCTATGAACTCCAGGGTCTGAGAAGGAACAAGTTGGGATTTTGGGAAGTTTATGACCAATCTCAAGTATTGGAGAATTCGCATTGTGCGAGACAGTGCAGAGCTGGCTTCTGGAATTGTGGGGGCTCAAATGAGCCAGTCGTCCAAGTAAGGGAAGACAAATATCCCTAGGGTTTGCAGGAATGCAGCTACTACTGCCATGCATTTCGTGAATACTCTTGGTGCCGAAGTCAGACCAAAAGGAAGAACCCTGTATTGGAGGTGTTTTCCCTTGAAAAGGAATCGTAAGAATTTCCTGTGATCTGGATGGATCAGAATATGAGTATATGCATCCTTCAGATCTAGAGAGCAAAGCCAATCCTGACTTTGAAGGAATGGCAGAAGAGTTCCCAGAGAAATCATTTTGAACTTTTCTCGGAACAGATATTTGTTCAATTCTCTGAGGTCTAGAATGGGTCTGTGTCCTGTTTTCTTTGGAATAAGAAAATAGGGGGAGTAGAACCCTGTACCCTGTTGGGGAATGGGCACTTCCTCTATTGCTTCCTGAGCAAGGAGTGTTGAGACCTCTTGATCCAGTAGATTGTCTGGAGAGGTTTGGGAATTGAACTGTCTTACGATTGTAGGAGGGGGCATGCTGTGAAAATGAAGTTTGTACCCCTCCCCTACAATGGACAGAGTCCAATTTTCTGCTGTTATTTGGTGCCATCTGTTGACAAAATGACACAACCTGCCTGGAATGTTTAGGGGTTCTGGACCCTTCAGAGGCAGGAAAGCTAAGCTCTCTAGGAAGGAGTCAAAGCCCTTGAGGGGGCTGAGCCTGTGGAGCTGGTTGAGCTCTCGGGCCTTTTGGCTTCTTTTGTTTCTGGATTGTTGCTGTTGTCCCTTTTGGGCAAATTGACCCTGAGCTTGCCCTTGCTGGGTATAGGAATGGAGAAAACTTCCTCTTTTTGCTGAAAAAGGGTTTTTTATAGGGTTTCTTTTTGGCTGGAGTGGCTGTAGATTTTGACAATCTGTCTAGTGAGATTGTCAGTATCTATCTCATTAGCCTTTTCCTATCAATTCTTGCCAAAGAGTTTTCTCCTGTGCAATGGATGTTTCCTAATTTGTCCTATACCCAAGTCTCCAAGTCTGATGCTTGAAGTCAGGCAATCTGACATGCACCAATAGCAATAGTATAAGTTCTGCTGATGCATTCAAAGCAGTCAAAGGCTGCACGATTTATAAACTTGGAAACATCTTGAGCATGCTTGACAAGAGTAAGGAAGTCTTGTCGTTTGTCATCAGGGAGAAGGGGGCTCATAAGCTCCAAGTCTCCTGTGACTTCTTTGAGGAACATTCCCATATATAAAATATATGAGCTGATCCTAGCTGAAAGCATGGAAGCCAAAAGGCATCAAGAGTCCTGCATTCATGACCTGGAGGAATGGATGCATGTCTTTTTTGCACTGTTCATCCTACGCATGGCTGATTCTACTACCATTGAATGGTGTGGCAGCTGAGTCTTTTGAAAACCAGGACATGGTGCAACTCGATACATGGTATCGAGTCTCCTAGAATGAGGAGATGTGGTTAGAGGTGTTTCCCACATCCTGAGCATCAAATCATGAAGAATTTCATGAATGGGCAGGGTAGTTGCCTCTTTGGGAGCCTTAGGGTATTGGGGTATTTCCAATTCCTTTGCTCTAGGTTCTTTTTCAGGAGCTATCGTGATTGATAGGCCTCGAGCTACATCACGAACAAAATTCTGAAAAGACATGTCCTCCGGAGGAGACATTCTGCGTTGAGGAGAAGAGGAGTCTTCCGGAACAAGTACTCTGGTACCGACCGAATTATCAGAGTCATCGGAATCGGAAGATTCAAAGCATCTCTGATCCCGATGTTCATGCAAAGCATGGTATCAGTATCGATCGAAGTCGGCACCAGGTTGGTCTGGTACCGATCTGTCGATGCCCGAAAAAGTCAGCATGGGCAGAATTCCCACCGGGGCCAGTACCGTCGGTGCTGGTACCGGTATCGGTGCTGGTGCCCGTTGAACAGTCGGTAGCAGTGTCAACGGTACCACAGCTGTAAGGAGAGCTGCCAAGACTGCGTTAGATAGCGAGGAATCTCTGGTCTATCGACGTTGCTGATGCCTGGGTGTCGGTACCGGTAGAAGCGGCCGGAACCCCTGAGCATGGCACCAGTAGTTCTGCCGAGGTCGAGGCCTCGAGAACATCCTGGAGCCCCATTAGTGCTTTGGAGGCCGAAGCCTCCCGCCGGGGATGTTTTGCCAGTATAGTTTCTTCAAGGGCAATGCCAATGGCTTTTCGATGCTTGGAAGGAGATCTACCCTTTGAGGACCGGCTCTTATGTTTAGTTACCTGAGATCCATGGGAGGAAGACGAGGCTCTGGAAGACGTTGATGCAATGGACATCGCATCTGAAGAAAAGAGGGTACCGAGCTTTGTAGCCCAGTTCTGTCTTCCTCTTTTAGTCATCCCCATACAAGAGGAACACTCCGATGGAGAATGGTCAGGGCCTAAACATTTGAGACACCAGTCATGGGTGTCGGTGACGGAAATGGTACCACCACACTTAGTACATTTTTTAAAACCACTAGCTGGTTTTTCCATTTTTCAGGAAAATGGGGCCTAATGCCCAAAATGGCGCCTAGCACCAAAAAGAAAAGGTTTCTGAAGAGAAACACTTCAGAAGTATGTATATATATATATTTTTTTTTTTTTTTTTTTTTTTATAAAGAAGAAGAAAAGAGAACTGGCGGTACCGGAAGGCGTCAAGCAAAGACAGGTGCGACCACAAGAAAAACAAGTTTAAAGAAGAAATTTTCTGCGGTGACAGGGTATGTGACCTGTCGGTTCCGTGGAAAACGAAGAACTGAAGAGGGACAGTTGGAAAGGTGGGAAGGCAGCATGCATGTGCTGAGGGATGCTCCCAAAAGCGTTTCTATTGGATGCTGGGGAGCGTTCCCGCGCAGGCTCCGTCGGTACCGATGATACCCATATGTGAAGACTACATTCCTGCTTGTTCCTGGAGATAAAGAAAAACCTGCAACTCCTTGGGGAGGGTTGTGAAGACTGATTCCTGCTGTTCCTGGTAACTACGCTATCTCCAGGAACAAGCAGGAATGCAGTCTTCACATATGGGATCTCCCTAGATCCAGGCTACTGGAAAATGATGAAGAGTAAGGCCCATTGCAAATGGGAGAAAACCTGTCGAAGAACAACATGGGGATTCCAGGGGATCTAATAGACTCAACATCCCCAGCACACTCCAATTAAGATAATGGCGGTAGCCTGGATAGACAGATGGCTAGAGGGAAAGAGGTATAGCTAAGTCCCAAAGAGGTGCCAGAGTATGGCTTGGCCAAAGTCACTGTCTTTATGAGAGTCCTTGTCCAAGCAGTAATGGGTTGCAAAGGTGTGAATCAAGGACCATGTGGCTGCATGGCAGATGTCCACTATGGAGACAAAGCATAAGTGGACTATGGATGCGGCCATAGCCCAAACACTGTGAGCGGTAACATAACCCTCCAATATTAGACCTGCTTGAGCATATTTAAAGGATATGCAGTCTTCTATCCAAAAAGAGAGTGTGTATTTGGTCATGGGCAGACCAAAATGATTAGGATCAAAAGAAATAATTGTGAGATTTCTGGTGTACCTTGGTTCTATCAAGGTAATATACTAAAGCTCATTTGCAATCTAGAGTATGAAGCACAGCCCAAGATGCATGTGGTTTGGGGAAAAAGGTCGGTAGAACGACCGACTGATTGAGATGGAAAGGAGAGTTAACCTTTGGAAGGAAATGTGGATGCTTTCTCAGGACCATCCTGTCATGGTAAAAAACATGTATAAGGAGCATGTGCAACTAAGGCCTGTAGTTGCTGACCTTGCAAGCAGAGGTGAGCGCAACTAGGAAGGTGACCGTCCAAGTAAGAAACTTGAGGGAGGTGGTGCTGAGAGGCTCCAAAGGAGGCTTGAGAAGTTGAGCAAAACCATGTTAAGGTCCCAGGCGACAGGCGGGGGCCAGATCGGTGGCTTAATCAAGAGGAGACGCTGCATAAAGCAGACTACCAATGGATGTGTGGAAACTATTTTTCCATTTGTCCCCCAATGAGAAGCCAAAATGGCACCGAGGTAGATACAAATGGAATTAGCTTTGAGACCCATAGAACAGAGGTGGAGAAGGTAAAGCAGGAGAGAAACTCCACTAGACAATTGAAGGGGTTGAGGGTGTGCTGAGCGCATCACAAAGCAAACTGGCACCACTTAAAGGCATAGGTGCGGCATGTGGAGTCCTTCCAGGATGCCAAGAGGATATCTTTAACAGTATCCGGCAAATTGAGTTCAGAAAGGACTACCCTTTCAGCATCCAAACTGTCAGATGCAGCATGTGGACATTGGGATACAGTAGTGCCCCCTGAGCCTGCAAAATCAGGTCTGGCGTGCATTCCAGATGAAGAGGTTGTTGCTGAGCTAGATGAAGAAGCAGGGGAAACCACGATTGTCAGGGCCAGAATGGGGCTACCAGGATCATGGTACCCCTGTCAGCCTGCAGTTTTAACAGTGTTTTGGCTATGAGCTGAATGGGCGGACAGACCCGTTCCCCAATATAGGAGGAAAGCATCAGTGGCTTCACTGTGCGGAGTTGTCACCCTGAAGCAAAAGCGAGGGACCTGCGCATTGAGCGGAGTGGCAAAAAGGTTGATCTCCAGGATTCCCCACAGCTCAAAGATGCGATCGACTGTTTACTGATGAAGAGTCCATTTGTGAGACTGAAGGACCCGAAAGACTGTCCGTGAGAACATTATGAACACCAGGCACATATATGAGAACCTCTGAGAACCATTCCAAGAGCCAGGGCATAGGGCCATGAGTGGACTGCTTCCCAGCAGAAGAGGTGAAAGCCCGTGCCTCCCTGCTTGTTGACATGAAACATAGCAACCTGGTGGTCTGTCTAAACCAGGATAGGCTGATGTGATAATTGATGGTGGAACACCCGAAGGGCACTGGCTATCCTTCTCAACTCTAGGAAGTTGATCTGATGCGAAGTTTCCTGTAGAGACCATAGGCCCTGAGTGCACAGCCCTGGACGCATCAATTGTTAGAGTCAGTTGAGGTGGAGGCATCTGAAAAGGTAACCCTGCGAGAAGGTTTTGAGGACAGAGCCACCACTGAAGGGAGTCCACTAGAAGAGAGGCAACTCCCACTATCTCAAAGACAGCCCTTTGCTTGCTTCCATTGGGAGGAGAGGGTCCACTGTGGAGACGAGCATGGGGAGGACATGGACTGTGGAGGCCAAGTGACCCAACAGACGAAGCATGCCTCTTGCCATGGTGTGATGACTGCACTGCATGATGTCTACCAGTTCTGTGAGGTGATTGAGAAGGCCCTCTGGCAGGAACGCTCAAGCCTAAGTGGTGTTGAATAGAGCACCTATGAATTCTAGCTTCTGGAGAAAAGTGCAAATTTGGAAAGTTTATGACAAATCTGAGGTGTTTGAGCACCAGGACGGTGCACTGAATGGACAGACGTACCATATGTGGTATCTCACCCCTGATGAGCCAATCGTCTAAGCAGGGGAAGATGAAGATTCCCAGGGAGCAAAGATAGGCCACAACTACTGCCAGATATTTCGTGAAGACCCTTAGGGTGGAAACCAGACCAAAGGGCAGGACTCGATATTGGTAGTGCCTGCCGTCGAACATGAAGTGGAGATATTGCCTGTGAGATGGGTGAATGAGGATGTGTGTGTATGCATCCTTTAGATCCAGACAACAGAGCAGGGGAACTTCCTGTCTCTTGCATAAGACAGGAAGTTCCCCCATTTTGCTTTTAAAAGTGCAGTGATGCGATCAATCATGTTAGTGGCTACAGTTCAGCACAGGGTGGGACCAAAGAACAGCCCTGCGGATGTGTACAGGTGAGGTAGTGAAGAGGGCCAGGTGCAGGGTCTGTTCCGGCACAGGGCCATGTGTGGGCAATATTCTTGCACATGCCTTGGCCCGGCCCTGCAGGGTCCACTCGTAAGGCTGAAGGACTTAGCTCAATCCATCTGCCAGTGCGTTCTGTTCAGCAGGCAGGTAAGTGGCTCTCAGTTCTATCCTATGAGAGGGCAGAATTCTACAACCCGATCGTTTTCCAACAGAGAAGGTATGATCCCATTCCTCCCTGCTTGTTAATGTAAAACATAGCTACCTGATTGTCAGTTTGAATGAGAACAATTTGGTTGCATAACCAATCTTTGAAAGCACTTAGAGCATTTGCTATTGCTCTTATTTCCAAGAAATGTATCTGAGTTCCCTGAGTGTGGAACCCATTGAGATAAGTTCCCTATCCCAGTTTGGCTACATCTGTCATCAGTAACTTTTGTGAGACAGAAATTTGGAAGGGAAGACTTTTGCCAAATTGTTGTGACTCGTCTTTCAGGACAGCGCCTGAATGAGTGGAACAGTGACTGACAGAATGTCTAAGTTTTCCTGTGGCTTGTGACCACTGGGTACTCAGGGTCCACTGAGCTGGTCTCATATTGAGATTTTTTAAGGGTGTTACATGTACTGTTGAGGCCATGTGGCTTAGTACTGTTAACATGGTACGGAGCTGCTTACTCATATTGAGTCTCCTGCACTATTGCTGTCAGTCTAGACCAGGGGTCTCAAACTCAAATTGCTTTGAGGGCCAAATGAGGACTTGTAAAGTAACCCGCAGGCCGCATAAGACGTGGGGCTTCATTTGCATAAATATTTGCATAATGTTACCATACAAAGCGCAGACTTTAATGATGCACATTTCCCACAGCTGACATATTCCAGTTAATAAATTCAAAATAAAGAGATATTTTTCTACCTTTTGTGCATTTTTTTCAGTTGCAATTGCTCCAGCCACTTTCTTCTGGTTTCTTTGTGTCTTCTGCTAACTCTCCATCGTCTGCTGTCCATTTGTCTTTTCTTCTCTCTTCTAGTTTTTTTTTCCATTCTTTCTCTACATCTGCTTTAACATACAGTACTAATCTTTCTCCTTTTGCTCTTTCCTCATTCCTATTTCATCCACTCAAATTTTACCCCTCCATCCTCAATCCCCACTTACTCTCCCAATACCTGGCCAATTGTAGATTTTTCTTCCCTCCCACACAAAATATTTTTCCCCTCTCCATTTCACTCTCCCAGCCCCATCCCATTCTAATCCTCCCCCAACATGAGCTCCCTTCTAGTTCCAGCCCCACTCAGCATCCGCTCCCTTCTAGTCCCTGCATCAGCCCATTTCCAATCCTATCCTAGCCCCACCATCAGCCCATTTCCTGTCCTAGCTCCCCCCACTAAGCCCATTTCCAGTCCTAGCTCCTTCCCCCTCACAGCCCATTTCCATTCCAAGCCCCCCTCCCCATCAGCTATTTGCAGTTCAAGCCCCCTTCTACTCAGCCCATTTCCAGTCCTAGCAACCCCTCCAGTCCATTACCAGTTCTAGCCCCCCCATAGCCCATTACCAGCCCTAAGCCCCCCAACAGCCCACTTCCAGTCCTAACCTTCCCATCACCCCATTTTCAGTCTTAGCCCCCCAACAGCCCACTTTTAGTCCTAACCCTCCCATTACCCCATTTTCAATTTTAGCCCCCCCATAGCCCATTACCAGTCCTAACCCCCCCATCAGCCCACTTCCAGTCCTAACCCCCCATTACCCCATTTCAGTCTTAGCCCCTCCATAGCTCATTACCAGTCCTAACTTCTCCCCATCAGCCCACCTCCAGTCCTAACCCCCATCAGCCCATTTCTAGTCCTAACCCCCCCCCCCCCCCACTCATCCCAGGTAAATTTTAAAAAAAAAACTTGGCTTCTGTGGGGAAGCGGCAGAATCAACTGTCAATTAAAAAAAAAAAACCAACCCTGGCTTCTGCTGCTGCCGCCGTGGCAGCAACAGAAGCACCAGTACGCGGCCCCTTCCCGTCTGCCCGGTAGAGCCCTCAGCTCAGCTCCATCAGCGGCAGCTTTCAGGGCCACCCACAAAGAGAGTATTTCCCTCTCACCGCACTCTCTTCGCGGCTTGAAAAGCCCGCCACTGATGGAGCTGACTGAGGGCTCTGCCGGGCAGACGGGAAGGGGCCACGGGACAGCTGATTCTGCCGCTGCCGCAGAAGCTAGGGGGTTTTTTTTGTTTCCTCTCTGTCGCGGGCCGCACAAAGTTCTCTTGCGGGCCGCAGAGACCCCACCTCAGACCCCTCCTTTCCTTTCTGCCCAAACCCTGTCTGACTATTTCCATGACAAAAATCCACAAAATCACACTCCAATTCTCCACAATGTCAGCTACTTCCTCTTCTCCCCCTCTTTTCTCCCAACCTTTCCCCCTATTTCTGCTACCCTTTCTTCCTTTTCTATGCTCTTGGAGGAGGAAACCACACACCTTCTTTCCTCTTCCAAACTCACCACCTGTTACTCTGATCCTATTCCTATCCGTCTCCTAAGCTCTATCTCCTCCACTGTCATCCCTTCCATCTCTCATATTCTCAACCTATCGCTCTCCACTGCAACTGTCCCTGCAGCCTTCAAGCATGCTGTGGTCGCACCTCTCCTCAAGAAATCCTCGCTGGATCCTAGCTGTTCTTCTAACTATCAACCCATCTCCCTCCTCCACTTCATTTCTAAACTACTTGAATGTGCAGTTCACCGCCGTTGCCTTGACTATCTCTTCTCAAGCCCTCCTGGATTCTTTACATTCTACTGAAATGGCTCTTGCCAAAGTTTCCAGCGACCTGTTCTTGGCTAAATCTAAGGGTCTTTGCTCGATTCTCATCCTTCTTGACCTTTCTGCTGCTTTTGGCACTGTTGACTACAACTTCTCTTCGATACCTTTTAAACTAGAAAATAGGGGAAAGCCGACAGTCACCCAGGAGCGCATGGTTCGGACAAAGGTATCCTTGAAGGATACTACCAAAAGCAGTGAGGTTCCAAAAGGGGGTATAGTAGCCCAAATGCCCTTGAGTAAGGAGCAGACAGAGCATAAAGATTCCAAATTACCCCGCCTACCAATAGCCAGATTAATATGAATAAAATACAGTCTCTAAAATGCTTGTATGCCAATGCTAGAAGTCTAAACAATAAGATGGGAGAGTTAGAATATATAGCACTAAATGAGAGGTTAGATATGATTGCACTCTCAGAGACATGGTGGAAGGAGGATAACCATGTGGACACTGTGATACCTGGATACAAACTATATCGTAATGATAGAGCTGATCAAATTGGTGGAGGGGTTGCGCTCTATGTTAGAGAGGGCATTGAGTCAGAAAGGATTAAAGTTTTGCAGGGAACAAAATTTGCTATAGAATCTCTATGGATTGAAATCCCATTTATGAAGGGGTAGGCGATGGCAGTGGGAGTATACTATCGACCGCCTGGCCAGAATGAACAAATGGATGATGAAATGCTCAAAGAAATCAAGGAAGCTAACAAAAGTCACAACAGAGTAGTAATAATGGGTGATTTCAATTACCCCGGTATCGACTGGGTCAGTGTCACGGCAGGACAAGCTAAAGAGATAAAGTTTCTAGATGGAATAAATGACTGCTTCTTGGAGCAACTGGTTCATGAACCGACCAGAGGGGAAGCCATACTGGACCTAATCCTTAGTGGAACGCCAGATCTGGTGCAAGAAATAAGGGTGTTGGGACCACTTGGCAATAGTGATCATAGTATGATCATGTTTGATTTAATTAGTGGAGGACAGATAGTAAAGGAATCCACAGTATTACCTTTTAACTTTCAAAAGGGAGACTATGATAGAATGAGGAATATAGTTAGGAAAAAACTAAAAGGAGCGGTTCCAAAGGTTAAAGACTTACAGCAAGCTTGGGTGTTATTTAAAAATACTATCCTCGAAGCCCAGACCAGCTGTATTCCACGCATTAAGAAGAGTGGAAGAAAGTCCAAAAAAACTGCCAGCATGGTTTAAAGGTGAGGTCAGAGAGGCTGTTGCTGCCAAAAAAGCAACCTTCAGGAAATGGAAAAAAGAGCCAAATGATGAAAACTGGAAACAACACAAGCACTGGCAAGTTAAATGCAAAGCATTGATAAGGCAGGCAAAGCGGGAATTTGAGAAGAAACTTGCTACGGAAGCAAAAACACAAAATAAAGACTTTTTCAAGTACATTCGTAGCAAAAGGCCTGTGAGAGAGTCAATTGGACCGTTAGATGATAGAGGGGTAAAAGGGGCAGTAAGAGGAGACAAGGCTATAGCAGAGAGACTGAATGAATTCTTTGCTTCGGTCTTTACTGAGGAAGATGTAGGGATGTTACCCATGACTGAAGTGGTATTTAAAGGTGATACTGCAGAGGAATTGAGAGAAATATCACTACACCGGGAAGATATATTACAACTATTTGATAAACTGAATAGTAGCAAATCACCTGGACCGGATGGTATACATCCCAGAGTGTTGAAAGAACTGAAATATGAGATTGCAGACCTGCTATTGGTAATCTGTGAACTTTCATTAAATCATCTGTAATACCTGAAGACTGGAGGGTCGCCAACGTAACACCAATTTTTAAAAAAGGTTCCAGGGGTGACCCGGGAAATTACAGACCGGTGAGCCTGACGTCAGTACCAGGGAAAATGGTAGAAACCATCATAAAGAACAAAATTACACAACATGTAGATAGTCATGGCCTAATGGGAGACAGCCAACATGGCTTTAGACAAGGAAGATCTTGTCTTACTAATCTGATATGTTTCTTTGAAGGTGTGCATAAGCAGGTAGACAGGGGTGAGTCGGTTGATGTGGTGTATCTGGACTTCCAGAAAGCTTTTGACAAGGTCCCCCATCAGAGACTTTTGGCAAAGCTAAAAAGTCATGGGATAGGAGGCAGTGTACTATTGTGGATCGGGAACTGGTTAAAAGATAGAAAGCAGAGGGTAGGGCTAAATGGCCAATATTCCCAATGGAAAAAAAGTGAATAGTGGAGTACCCCAGGGATCTGTACTGGGTCCGCTACTTTTTGACATATTCATAAATGACCTGGAAAAGGGAATAACTAGTCAGGTTATCAAATTTGCAGATGACACAAAACTGTTTAAAGTTGTTAAAACCAAGAGGATTGTGGAAAACTGCAGGAGGATCTGGATAAATTGGAAGACTGGGCATCCAAATGGCAGATGAAATTTAATGTGGACAAATGCAAAGTTATGCACCTAGGAAAGAACAACCCACACTATAGTTACACGATGCAAGGCTCCACATTAGAAACCACCACCCAGGAAAAGGACTTAGGAGTCATCGTGGATAACATGTTAAAACCCTCCGCCCAGTGTGCAGCGGCGGCCAAGAAAGCAAATAGAATGCTAGGTATCATAAAGAAAGGGATGGAGAATAAAACAAAGGATATTATAATGCCTCTGTATCGCTCCATGGTACGACCGCACCTTGAATATTGTGTGCAATTCTGGTCGCCGTATCTTAAAAAGGACATAGCGTTATTAGAAAAAGTACAGAGAAGAGCCACCAAATTGGTGAAGGGGATGGAAGGCTACTCCTATGAAGAGAGGCTAAAAAGGTTAGGGCTCTTTAACCTGGAAAAGAGACGGCTGAGGGGAGATATGATAGAGGTCTATAAATTAATGAATGGAGTGGAACGGATAAACGTGGATCAATTGTTTACGCTATCAGAATATAGAAAGACTAGGGGACATGTAATGAAGCTACAGGGTAAACTATTTAAGACAAATAAGAGAAAATATTTTTTCACTCAACGTGTAATCAAACTCTGGAATCTGTTACCGGAGGATGTAGTAAGGGCTGTTAGTATAGCTGGGTTTAAAAAAGGTTTGGACAAGTTCCTGGAGGAAAGGTCCATAAACCACTATTAAAAAGGGACCCAGGATATCAATGCTTGACCCAGTACAAGCATTATGGAACCTGTGTCTTTTGGGGATATTGCTAGGTACGTAGGACCTAGATTGGCCACTGTTGGAAACAGGATACTGGGCTTGATGGACCTCGGTCTGACCCAGTATGGCATGTCTTATGTTCTTATGTTCTTACCTTGTCCTCGTTTGGTTTTAAGGGCTCTACGCTATCTTGGTTCTCTTCTTATCTCTTCCATCGCTCTTTCAGTATTTGTTCTGGTGGATTCTCCTATACTGCTATCCCGCTCTCAGTTAGTATACCCCAAGGATCTGTCTTGGGTCCACTGTTCCCTCTAAGCTGTGGGCGTGTGCACGTGCACACACCTCGCCGAGCGAGCGCACATACTTTATAACAGAGCGCACAAAAATTACGGTTCTGATTCTGATAGAAAACACAGACGTCTTAAAATTTAAAAGTTGTTGTGTATTTACAGTTTTCACAAGTTCTACAATATTTTCTAGTGCAATCAATGTGCTGGACATACTGTATTCTGACGTGTAGTCAAATTTTAAAGTATATAAATCCGAGTGTCATTATGTGGCACACAAAAATTTAACCTTCCTTCAAAAGCTGCACAGCTGATATTTTATGCGCACACAGCCTACAGAAAATTAGAGGGAACATTGCTTGGGTCCAACTCCTTTTCTCTTTCTATACCCGTCCCTTAGTGCACTCATCTCTTCCCATGGCTTTCAGTATCATCTTTATGCTGATGACTCCCAGATCTACCTCTCTATACCTGAAATCTCTCCGACAAGCCAGCCCAGGATCTCTGCCCACCTTTCTGACATTGCTGCTTGGATATCTCACTGCCACTTGAAATTGAATATGGCCAAACTGAGCTCCTTATTTTTCCCCCTAAACCCTCCTCTCCCCTTCCTCCTTTCTCATTCTTTGTGGATAACCTTCTACTCCTCCATGTCTTCTCAGCTCGCAATCTTGGGGTCGTCTTTGACTCCTCTCTCTCCTTCTCCACAAACATCCAATTGATAGCTAAAACCTGCTATTTCTTTCTCTTTAACATCAACAAAATTCATCTATTCCTTTCTGAACACACTACTAAGACACTTATCCACTCCTTAGTCACCTTCCATCTAGACTATTGTAACCTACTCCTTGCTGGTCTCCCTCTGAATCATTTGTCTCCCTTTCAATCTGTTCAACACTCTGCTGCATGGCTAATCTTCTGACAGCCTCTTCTCAAGTCACTTCATTGGCTCCCTATCCTTTTCCACATCTAGTTCAAACTTCTCCTGCTAACCTATAAGTGCATTTACTCTGCAGCAACTCACTACCTTTCCTCTCTTATCTCTCCCTAAACCCCTCCTCTGCTCTTCTGGCAAATCACTTTTATCTGTGCCCTTCTCTTCTATTGCTAATTCCAGACTTCGCTCCTTTCACCTTGCTGCTCCTTATGCCTGGAACAAACTAGCTGAGTCTGTAAGTCAGGCGCCTTCTCTGACCTTTTCAAATCTAGGCTGAAAATTCACCTCTTCACTGCCGCTTTCGTATCTTGACTCACCAGATCTCCTTTATGTTTCCTTACCATTCTCCCTAGATATATCCCTTGTCTACAGCTACTGTGTTGTCTGTCTTAACTACATTGTAAGCTCTGATGAGCAGGGATACTCTTTTACATGCGTCTGTGCAGCATACATGTTGTAGTGCTATACAAATGTTTAGTAGTAGCAGTAATAGTATTAGTGATGACATCACTAAAAGTTGTTCAAGTCTGCTTCCACCTGCTGGCAAGGGAGCATAAACCACTTGTCTGTACTGGTCTTGCAAGATGAAAAGGAAGCAGTATCGTTAGCATCATATGTCACTTGATTAGATGGTATTGATACTCCTCCATTTCCATGAAAAGAGACCACAAGTTAGAATGAAAGTCACAAGGCAATGCTCCCACTTCCTGAAGTTTCTGCTGCTCATCAACTGCTAATGATATCTTAACATTAGCAGTTGATGAGAGGCAATTTGTATATTGAGCCTAAAGCTTTCATTTAGCCTTTTTCCTACCATGTTCAAAGTTCTTGGATCTCTGCCTGATGGGGTATTAGAAAAAGACTTATAAGTCTCTGCTTTTTAATTTTTTTTTTAGAGCTGCCTCCGACACCACAGAATGATGAAATAACTGAGAAGATGCATAGCTTGCACCCTGTACTTAAGGTCTAAACTCCTGGAAATAGAAGAATATAGAGGGGCGTTTGCTACATTTTGAGTTGAACATCTTGGAAAAATTTAATGAACTGGAAGTGCCAGTGCTTCCCAAAGCATATTCATAGAATGTAGAATAGCATTAAAGTCTTGCTTATTTTGTTTATTTATCTATTTAAGAACTTAATATTTACACTGCTGCCAATGCAAATATTGATGAGAAACAGGTTCAATGATGAAGTCCCCTAACAAGGTAGAAAAAACTTTTTTTATCGGAGTGTACCGAGGCAGGATTGAAACTAATATTCATCCACTCCTGACGGTAAACTTCTTTTATTCATAAATAAATTCTCCACCTCAAATCTCCATAAACTTAAAACCCGCCACTTATCTGGAACTTGTGTCGATAGAAACGCAGGTCAATTTCACCGTTGCCATTCATCAAGGATCAAACACATGACGTGCACGTTTCGGGAGTTAATCCCTGTCTCAAGTGCTGTAACTGCCGTAGTGATAAGCAACTGTGTCAAAAAACGCTATCCCGCGGTCTGTATGAGGACTCAACGTTAATGTGATTGGTTGAAACAAAATGCTTGTAAGAGAGAACCTGCCAATGAAATTGGGAAACACCCCACTCTTAGGGGAATCCCCATTTACATTGGTTAAGTTGGACAAAATCATGATGTCACAAATAAAGTCATAAAAAGCTAGCCCAATCAATCTCTTGGTTGAGGCCATTGGATACATAGTGTTGAGAATAAATATCCAACGTTGCTCAAGCCATTGGAGTCTGTGAGTCCTGTCCCCGCCCCGCGGATCATACGGGACGTGATCTATAATCGTCCAATGGAGATGCTCAAATGCATGCTGTTGGGACATACAATGATCCACCACAGGAGCTGATTGAATCTGCTGACGTAGGCGGGAGGCGTGTTCACCAAGCCTTTTTTTAATAGGGCGAATCGTCCGTCCCACAAACAGATTACATGGGCAAAATAGAACATAAAACTGTGATAGCTTAACAGACTATTCCGTTGTACCGATTTTCTAAAAAGGGTAGTTTTTAATTCACCTGCTTCAATAAAAACAGTCATAACCAGGAATTCAATTTTCTGTGAATCAATATGCTCCGTAAATATGGCAAGAATTTTGACAAACCTCTGCAAAAAGTTTGGATATCAGTCTCAGACTGGTCATTTAAAAGTGGATCGTGAGATAAACACCACCTGTCAGGGGGATGTATAGGTTCATCAAAAAACATCTAATTCTCTTGGTTCTAGCAAACTAGAAGAGCCAGACATATCATCATAAATCATAATTATTCCTTCTGTGAATGGCCTGGGAGGCTTCCATGAAAAATGGGACTGCGACGTAGAAGGCAAGCAATTAGTATCCACTGGAACTATAAGCTGTGGAAGTAATTGAGGAGATCGAGTTGTCAACACTAGCAAAGAATTCTGAAGGAAAGCAGTGATTTGCGGCAAGAAGGTGTGCATAAGGTGTGCAACACTGAAGAGGTAGTACATTCAGGCAGTGAATCAGGCTCTTTTTGTAGGGAAGGCATGAACTTAGATTGTTTAATGGGAGGAGCAGAGGAACTTGTAGAAGACTCTGAGCAGCGCAAGCTCAAGGGTTTTTGGATCTCAGGCAGGAGCCCTGGCCATGCTGCCCTCCCCGCCATGCTGCACCGCCGCTGATTCTGACTTCTGGCAGGTCGGCGGCAATGGCAGTAGTTTAAAAGTGACGGCTCTGTGCCACCACTTTGTTGCCCGTGACAGACCATGTGCATTGGCATACATGGCCTGCCACTTTTGACGACCCTCTGACAGAAAGTTGCGTTGGACGGGCAGAAGTGGCAGGCCATGGTTTTGGCGCCACGGACATCAAAGTGACGGCACCAAGCTACCATGACATCCACCAAGGTCAGCCGTCTATCCCACCTAGTGGACAGGCCAGTCCTGGCTCTGAGTTAGTGTGTTTCTGACCTTTTGTAGCAGAGTATGCCTTTGGTGAAAAGAGAAGCTGCTCTGCTCCTTTTGAGCAATGCTTTTCTTTATGCGATTTTTTTCTTATGATCTGTATTCACCATTTTCTGTTTAGAAGAAGCAGTACTTAAAGGAACTTTATTGTGCAACTGTGGGTCTGACAAGCAAGGTGTGGAAAGAGTGGAAACCAGACTTCCTTTTGCCACTAGCTGTTTGTTATTTAAAAAAGTTTTGATTGCCTGTTGTGGAGAAAACTGCAGTGTCAGATTTCCTGCTGACCAAGAGAAAGTTCTTGTGGTCTACTCATTAACTCCCGTGGTATGTAGCGTACTGCCCTCTGTCCCCGTAGGTTACCCGATTATGGCCCATAGGGGTTTTAGTGCTAGCCATCTCTGTATCTGAGGAGAGCAGTGTAAAAAATGTCTGTGCAGTGCATGGATGAAAAAGACTGAGGTGGACTGTGGAACGCCAGGTTGAGTGGGAATTGCCACGCATGCTCAGGGTTACCCCAATGGGCACTCTTGAGCTTTGGAGGAGAGCTGTACAAGATGATGTCACCTTCTGTTGTGATTCCATATTCCTCTGCTTGTCCACGGAGAATCACCAATCTGGGATAAGATGCTACTTTGAAGCACCTGGCCCAAAGGCCAGGGAGGGAACAAATACAGAACTCTTATGGAGCCACCACTGGAGAAGCGCTTACAGTCTTGCAGATCCCCATTCCCTGTACAGATTGAAAAATCATGGGGCCTTGGTGTTCTACCAAGTTGCCATTAGATCCATCTCCGGAGCTCCCCACCGATTGCAAATGAAGGAAAAAGATGTTTCAAACAACTGCCATTCACCTGGATACAGGGGGTGTCTGCTCAAAAGGTTTGCCTTGACTGCAATATGGTCAAAACATTAAGAGAGGCTTCCCTGTACAGCTGATATATGCCATTGCTGTGGCATTGTCTGAAAATATTCTGACCATTTTCCCCAAAACTAAGGAAGAGAGGTCAGGAAGACTTTTCAAAGGGCTCTCATTTCTAAACAATTGATGGACCAAGTGGACTTCTTCTAAACAATGAGCCCCTGACCAACCTACTAGGCTGGCATCCATTGTCACCACCAACCAATGTGGAGTCTTGAGCTGCATTCCCTCCTGAACCTTTTTGGCTTTGGGAATTCCATTTATAGAGAGAGTGAAAGAACGACAATTGGTGGGGATAACAACTACATTGGAAGATCTCTCTTTCTCAGTGTGATACTCCTTAGCACCCATCAATCTAGATTTGCTTGCACTGGACCTAGTTGATCTTCTTGGCTTTTTCTCCTGTAATCTGAGGCTTCACTTCCCCAAGATCTTTAAAGGTCTTCTTTAAAGACAAGTTTCCTTCGGAAGGGAAGCCTGCTCAACAGAGTCTTGGAAGCCATATCGCTAACCAGTTCCTAAGCCTCATGTACTTCCAGGATCAACAGAAAAAGCTCATTTAAACTCTGTCCTAGACCCGATTCTAGAGCATCTTATTCTGTTCTTCTAAGAAACTGAATAGTTTGGTGGATAGCAATAGCCTAGATGAGCTTCTGAATACCTTGTAGAACAGTGTCACTCATTGTTCCTGACTTTTGCACTGGCAGATGGGAAGTGTCAGAAATGCCAAGAGTGTGTGAAATATCATGGCAGCTAGCTCTTTTCTACAGAAAAAGACAAATCACAGTAGAAGCAATTCCTTTGTCAACAGGAATCTTGCCTTCCTCTAAGGAATCTGACACGAGGCCTAATTTTCCAACACAATGGCCGAGCCCCAGTGGTCCGAGTCCAGTCTAGAGACCTCTGACTGATATTCCCAGTCAGCCATCACCCCCAAATGTGGTCAGCTGTCAGTGAGTGATTGACGGAACCCCTGTCCAGAGACACCGAAACGAGAGGTTTGGAAGAGTTTTGAGTCTGCATTATAAAAAAGATTTGTGTAAAAGTAGTATAAGTTCTGAGGAAAAGCCACCTGTCTGACCAGGAGAATCTGAAACTGCAAGTAAATTCCCCTTAGAAAGCAAGAAATGCTGCTCCTGGAAAGTCCCAGAAAGCACAGAGGGAGTTTGCTATGGCCTGCAATTCCAAGAAATTGATTTGATGGAGGCTCTTCTGTTCAGACCAAATACCTTGTGTGCGAAAGTCATCCAGGTATGCTCCCCAACTTATCTTGGACGCATCCATCGTCAGTGTCCTCTGGGAGCCGCCTTCTGAAAGGAGAGACCCTTGAGCAGGTTCTGAGGATCCAACCATCAGTGTTGAGATTGGACCAGAGGTATGGTGACTGCCACCTGATCCCAGAGGCGGCCAGTGGCCTGCTTCCACTGAGTATTCAGAGCCCAACTGAGCTTGTCTCATCGACAGACGAGCCAGGGGTCTCTTAGCCCTCCTTGGCAGTCCCTGGAGTCGTACAAATAACAGCCACGAAAGGTACCTTGTACAGATATGGAGGCCTCCGGCGATGGCACCCGGTCTCCTGAGGGTCATCTCATAAGAACATAAGAACATAAGATATGCCGTACTGGGTCAGACCAAGGTCCTTCAAGCCCAGTATCCTGTTTCCAACAGTGGCCAATCTAGGTCATACGTACTGTGATAAGGAAGTTTATCATAGCTCAGGAAGGAGCTATAGGAAAGGTGAAGTGACTCTGAACAAGCAACCTGTCAGTTCTGGTAGAAATAAGAAAACAGAATTTTCCCATAAAAGACTACCAGTCCCAGAATGCACCAGGTTTCCAACAGCCATTAGAGGAGCTGAAGTGGGGAAACGTGTGTTCAATCAGGAGGGCTATGAGGTAATCCCTAAGCACTCATCTCAAAGGGTAGGGCCTGATTCAGCACAGCTGCGCTGTATTAGGGGGGAGCACTCATCTAAGCAGAATAAAGGTAGAGTTTATTCTACAGAGAAGCAGCTTGAGCTTGATCATCTTCATCATCAGGAGGATCATCAGAAGCAGAAGCCAAACCGGACGGACAGAGAGGGAAAGAAACCCTTTGGAAGAAAGAGGAGAAAAGCCTTTGAGAGGTCTAGAAGAGTCCAGAGCAGTACGTATACTGGGAGGCATTCCAAGGGCCAGCATACACCATTGGACTGGGGAAAGCCAGAGGAATGGTGCTGCAGAGCTAGGAATCTCCAGACGGTACCTGTGAGGGAGACGGCTGCACGTGGAAGGGACCCTAAGACCCGTGCCAGAAGGTATGTGAAGAGAGATCCAGTGTCCAGGGATCTGGATTGGAAGGCTGGACATAAGAACTGGACTACATACTGGCCAGGCTACATAGAGAGGAACTCTAACAGCAATGGAAGCTCAGGTATGAACACTGATCTATGCCCTAGCTATAACCTTGAAAGACAGCAGGGAAACAAGTATTCTCCTGAAAGTGCTCCATTGGGAGATTTATCTGTGCCAATCCATGATATTGAACCCATGCTTGTTGAAGAAGAGGGGGTGATAGCAGATGAAGAATCTGTTTACATGGACTGCTCTCTGTCTAAACTCCTTTGGTGATTTTCTGTTACAAAGTACAGCAACCATCACAAAGAAATACAAACTTGTTCTTTAATCTACTCAGAAAAGCTCCTGTGTAGGATTTCTAGCCACGCAGTAGAAAGCAAGCCAGCTAAGGGGTTTCAGCTGGATAACTGCTAGCAATTGAGCCTTACCTAATTGCTTGTGGGCTCTGTGAGAATCACTTCTGAATCTATGTGGGAAGATATAAGAAGTTAACCTGAAAAGAACAGTTTTTTCCTCTTCTTTGTGGCTTTTGTTTGCTGTTTGATACATGCTAAGAAAATATTAGCTAAGCCTACAGAAAAGACCAGTTTGTTATCAACCAGGTCTTATTTCTTTTGCTTTGATTGCCTGACAAGTTCAAATGTTGTTTTCCTGGTTTTGTTTTTTCAAGTTTAACACTGAAAGCAAGTAACCTGATTTATGTGCTACCAAGCATATCTGTGTTGGAGAAATAACCCCATAAATAAATATCTTATTGGCTTTACCCAAAAGCACAACTAATTATTGTGAGCAGCTGTGTCTGGTGTGAATGAACTGCATTGCCCACAACCCTTGCAAATCATATAGATATATGCACTTGCCAAGACTGTGAAGATTCTCACCCAGGCAGCCGTCTGACAGTACCTAGCAGTTTCCCATAAAGACACAGGTTCTGCAATGCTTGTACTGGGTCAAGCATTGATATTCTGGGTCCCTTCTTAATAATGGTTTATGGACCTTTCCTCCAGGAACTTGTCCAAACCTTTTTTAAACCCAGCTACACTAACAGCCTTTACTACATCCTCTGGTAACAAATTCCAGAGTTTGATTACACGTTGAGTGAAGAAATATTTTCTTTTATTAGTTTTAAATAGTTTACCCTGTAGCTTCATTGCATGTCCCCTAGTCTTTCTATATTCTGATAACGTAAACAATCAATCTACGTTTACCCGTTCCACTCCGTTCATTAATTTATAGACTTCTATCATATCTCCCCTCAGCCGTCTCTTTTCCAGGACCCCCTCTCCTCCTCGACATCCAACCTGGTTATCCCAGTGTCGGCATTGCAGGGCTCCCCTCCTGAGTGGGAGGCCAGAATGCTGGCGTCTCTGCTTTCCTTGCTGCCCAGTAGGCGCTGGTGCCATGCCTCGCTGGCACACGCCCTAAGATCTCGAGGGTGACGCCTGTCTTGGCTCCCCAGATGCCGTGACAATCCCCAAGAGCCAGGGGAATCGACTTCCTGCTTGTTCCTGGAGAAAGAGTCCAACTTCTCCATAGGGAGGTACGAGTCCAATTCGGCAAGATCCAGCATGATGTGCTTCAAGAACATGCTCGCGTATAGCTGATAAGAGAAAACTCTTGCTACTAGCATGGAGCTCTGGAAGAACCTCCTTCCAAAGGAGTCCAATTTCTTGGCCTCTCTAGGAGCGTCGAGGAAGGAGTCTTAGAGCTCTTGATTCTCTTTAGGACAGACTCCACCACCAAAGAGTGGTGAAGAAGCTGTGGCTTTTCAAACCCAAGAATCTTTTGGACCCAGCACATCGAGTCCAGCCTCTTGCTGACAGAGGGCACTGTGAGGGGGTTTTCCCACATCCTCATTTGCAGCCTCTGTAGGATCCGGTGCACTGGCACAATTACTGCCTCCTTAGGGGTTGAGGGATACTGGAGGATCTCCAGCTCCTCTGCCCTGAGCTCATCTTCTGCCTTCAGAGGAAACGGGATGGCCTTGGCTATATCCCTCACAAAATTCTGGAAGGACGTGTCCTCTTGAGAAGACTTCTGGCATTTGTGCAGAGGGGAGGGGTCCAACAGAAGCTGAGGAGACCTGCTCTCTGACAGGACCCCAAGATGCTCCTGGCACATTTGGTGCATTTCTGGAACCCGCTGGTGGCTTTTTGGACATGTTTGGGAAAAAGGCACGAGATCAAATGGCTTGATGATACCAGCTGTGAAAACAATTAGAACAGAAGAAAAATATGAAAGTTACCAAAAAAAGTGTTGAACCGGAAGAAGAACCCCGATCGACAGCAGCAGCGCTACTGATGGCAGATGGAAAGAACACAGAGTTGAAAACTACCCCCGAAGGGGAAAAAAGAAATGTTTGCTGGCGGACTACCGAAACATGTCTATGGGGCTCTGCAGAAAATGAAGACTGGAGAAGATGGCACCACGGCAGGCGGGAAGACTGGCGCAGGCACAGTGGAACCTCCCAAAAGCCTCCAATAGAAACTGGGGAGCATTCCTGCGTGGGGCTCCTTTGGTGATGTCACCCATATGTGAGGACTTACTTCCTGCTTGTCAACAGAGAACTGCAAGGTGCAGTCCACACCCATTCCCTGCTCCATTCCATGCTATGTTAATGTGGAAATTAGTGTGTTCTAAATGTCCAGCAATCATGTTAGCATATAGCCCCGCCAAAAGCGTGCAGTATTTCCCACGTTACATGCTTAACACACTTTAGTAAAAGGCCTCCTAAGTTAGATACCTAGTGATGAAAATCAGTACTAAGCCCCTAAATCTTTTTTATCCACCCTAAATCCATATCTGCCCACATTTTAGGATTCTTTATTCTTTATTCGCAGACTTGATATACCGCCTTTGCCGAAGCGTCAGGGTGGTGTACAATAAAACAAAATGGTGGCTGCAGAAAAGCATCAGAAAAGGAAAAAGAATGCCAATAGCAGACAGGAAAGAAAAGAAAAAGAAAAATGGAGGTGTCATAGAATGGGCTAGAGGGGGGACAGGTAAAGGGGCCTGGGTAACGAGCCAGGGAGAAATAATTGCTAACGGAAAGGAAGGGGCATTTCCAGATTAATGGCGACGGAGCGCTCTACGGGGGAGGGTCGGACAGGGGAAGGCCAGAGCCATCAGCGGGTGGGGGAAGGTCAAATGCCTGACAGAAGAGGTGTGTCTTGAGAAGTGTTTTAAAGCGTGGAAAGGATGATTCAATACAGAGGGAGTGAGGAAGTGAGTTCCATAGAGCAGGGCTAAGAAAGAAAAATTCGGAGTGTCGGGTGAGCTCAAGATGGGCCTGGGAGGGAGAAGGAAGAAAGAGACGGTTACCATGTGCAGAGCGGAGAAGACGTGGGATAGGCTGAAGGTAGATAGTATTGGCCAGGTATTGTGGGGTACTAATATGTAAGACCTTATGGGTGATAGTGAGAAGTTTATAGACACAGCGAACTTTGATCGGAAGCCAGTGTAGACAGAAAAGAGAGGGAGTGATATGGGTGGTAACAGGGGAAGATGTGATCAAGCGGGCGGCGGCATTCTGAACTAGCTGGAGACAACGTAGTTGGTGGAAGGGGAGACCAGCAAAGATAGAGTTACAATAATCCAGACGCGTGATCACAAGAGACATGACAAGGGTAGTGACAGCAGAGGGAGAAAGAAAAGGCTGGATGGATCTACTTCTACGGAGATGGAAGAAGCAGGAATGCACCACAGAGGAAATGTATTGATGGAAAGAGAGAGAGGAATCCAGGGTGACTCCCAAATAGCGAAGGGTAGAGACAAGAGGGATGGGTTGAGCAGACATGGTGGGGGATAGATCGGGAGGGAAGTTACGAAAGGGGAACCAGATAGCGGAGGACTTAGATGGATTAACATGAAGAAAATTTTGCGAGAACCAGGGGGCAATGAGGTCAAGGCAATCGTTAAGTGGAGAAAGATTAAGTGCAGAAGCGGAGGTGTGGTAGACCAGAAGGATGTCGTTGGCGTAGATGTAGGCAGAGATTCCAGTTTGTTGGATGAGCAAGGCGAGGGGGGCGAGAAAAACATTGAAGAGAAGGGGAGCAAGGATGGAACCCTGAGGTACACCGTATTGTAATGGAAAGGAAGGTGAGACGTCAGAGACCCTATGAACAGCAAAGGAGCGTGAGAAAAGAAAAGACTGAAACCACTGTAGAACGACACCAGAGACATCCAGATCGGACAGGCGTGAAAGAAGGGTGCGGTGATAAATGACATCGAAAGCAGCAGAAAGGTCAAGAGATACAACAAGGAAAGGTCACCTCGGTCGTGAGAGCGGTGAATTTCGGAGAGAAGTGCCAGAAGAATAGTCTCGGTACTGTGGCCGGCGCGAAAGCCAGACTGGCGGGGGTGAAGAGAGAGGGTAGAATCGAGATGGGCGGAGAGCTGAGAGAAAACAAGCATTTCAAGAATTTTAGAGAGAAATGGAAGATTAGCAACAGGATGCCAGTTACCAGGAACTAGAGGATCTAAGGTAGGTTTTTTGAGAAGGGGCCGAACAATAGCATGTTTCCAGCTGGTGGGAAAATGTCCGGTGACGAGGCTAGAATTCAGAATAGTTAGAGCGTATGGGATAAAATGGAGTGAGGGATCGAGAAGCCAAGAAGAGGGGAATGGGTCGAGAGAACAAGTGGTCTGATGAGAAGAAGAGATGGCCTGAATAAGTTCAGCAGAAGTAACAGAGCTGAAGGTGCACCAAGTATGGGGGAAAGAATGGGAGATGTTCGGGGAATCAGAGGCAGGAAAGGAGGGGGAGTTTAGGTACTCAGCCCTACTCAATTTTCAATTTATGCTCCTTAACCCTTTGAAAATCTGGCTATATATCAAACTTGTTTATGAAGTGAACAGTTTAACAATGAAGATTTCTTCAAAACAGTCATCCCACAACTAGAAACCATCAAATTTGAAGAAGACCTAGAAAGCAAAGTCAAAGGGTGAAATGAAATTATGACTGCTGCAGTCCTCGCCCCACCAAGAAAAACCACTCCCAAGCATCTCAGCATAGTCCCTTGGTTCTCAACCTCCCTACAAAAACAGAAGAATGATCTACAACATCTCAAACAAAAATGGAGATGCTTCAAAGACCCCCCTAGTCCACACCGCCTATATGGAGAAACTCAGAAAATACTCTGACGAAACCCTAACATGCAAGAAGGAACACTACAGTAACACTATCATGTGTGCAATAAATAAACCTAGAGAACTTTTTTCTATTGCAAAATCCCTCTTAAGGGAACCATCCAAATGAACACCACAGAACAGCATATGCCCTCAAGGTATGGCAAATTACCTCCAATCTAAACAAAAGCCACTCCCCTTCTCCGACACCCAACTAGATACTACAAATCTTCAAGACAGCCCTATGAATACTTGGTCACAATTCAACTTACCATTCCTTGAAGACATCAAAGCCACAATTAAGAATCTCAGCACAACCACCTCAGCACTTGACCCCAGTCCTGTGTCCTGGATCAAGATCACCAGAATGCACCTCAGCCCCTATATACCGAGCATAGTACATGCATCTCTATCCCAAGGCAACGTGCCCATGATCCTAAAACAAAGCTCAGTCTGACCATTACTAAAAGGCTCAAACCTTAACACCACACTGTGCTCATGCAGAATGATATCTAGCATTCCTTTTATCTCAAAAATAATAGAGAAAACAGTTCAAATCTAATTTCAAAACTATGTCACCGACCACGTTCCCCTTGACCTCTACCACAGAAACATGACAGCAGAAAAAGACCACATAGCCTAACTAGTCTGCCCTTCCATATCAAGTACTACAACAGTCCCCTTTTTTCCTTTACAGCTCTTCTATGTTTGCCCATGCCTTTTTGAATTCAGATACTGTCCTCAGTCTCTACTGGGAGACTATTCCACATACTATTCCACATACTATTCCACATACTGTTCCTTGTAAACCGCGCTGAAGCCGAATAGTGCGGTATAGAAAAACATTAAAATAAATAAATAAATAAATACTTATCACTCTTTCCGCAAAAGAAATATTTCCGCATATTATCCTGAGTCTATTCCCTTTCACCCTCATCCTATGTCCCCTCGTAGCATAGCTTGCTTTCAATCAAAAGAGGCTCTCCTCCTGTGCATTTATGCCACGGAGGTATTTAAAAGTCTCAGTCATATCACTCTATCCCGCCTTTCTTCTACATATTAAGATCCTTAAGTTTGTCCTCATATGCTTTATAATGAAGACCACTAACTATTTTAGAAGCCATCCTCTGCACCGACTCCATCCTGTTTTTATTCTTTTGAAGGTGCGGTCTCCAGAATTGCACATAATACTCCAAATAAGGTCGCACCAAAGACTTATACAAAAGCACTATCACCTCCTTTCTTCTGCTGGCCATTCCTCTCCCTATGCACCCAAGCATCCTTCTAGCTTTTCTACCTGTTTAGCTACTTTTAAGATGATCAGACACAATCATGCCTAGGTCCCGCTCTTCTTTTGTGGGGAGAAGTACTTCATCCCCTATGGAGTGGAGGAGTGGCCTAGTGGTTGGGGTAACGTACTTCAGGCCGGAAGGTCGGGGGTTCAAATCCCACTAGAGGACAGCAACCTTGGGCCGGAAGGACTGGGGTTTCTAGTCCCACAGGTGCTCCTTGTGGTCCTGGGCAAGCCGCTTAACCCTCCATAGCCCATGTTCCCTGTAAAATAGTTATCGCCAAGTTATAATGCCCTGTTCAATGTAATTTCAGTTTGTTCAATGTAAATCGCACTGATGCAGAATAGCGCGGTATATAAGAGAATGTAAATAAATAAATAAAAAATAATGTATCGCTCTCTTGGATTGCTGCAGCCCAAATGCATGACCTTGAATTTTTTAACATTAAATCTCAGCTGCCAAATACTAAATCATTCTTCAAGCTTAGCTAGATCCCTCCTCATGTTATCTACACCTTCCTGGGTATCTACTCTATTGTAGATTTTGGTATCATCTGCAAAGAGGCAAACCTTACCAGACAACCCTTCCGCAAAATCACTAACAAAGATGTTAAAAAGAACCGGACCAAGGACAGATCCCTGCGGCACATCATTGGTAGCCTCCTTCTCCTCAGAGTGAGCTCCATTTACCAGTACACTGTCACCTCTCACTGAACCAATTTCTAACCCAAGCAGTAACTTTAAGGTCCATCCCTAGGGCGCTCAGTTTGTTTATAAGTCACCTGTGTGGAACGATGTAAAAGGCTTTACTGAAATCTAAATACACCACATCTGGGGCTCTCCCTGGGTCCAACTCCCTTGTCATCCAGTCAAAGAAATCAATCAGATTTGTCTGACAAGACCTGTTTCTCCCTGGTGAATCCATGTTGCTTCGGATCCAGTAATCCGTTAGACTCCAGAAACCTCACTATTTTCTCTTTCAGCAGCGCTTACGATAATTTACTCACCACCAAGGTTAAACTAACCAGCTTGTAGTTTTCAACCACATCCTTACTTCTACTTTTGTTTAAAGGGTCCACATGTGCCTCTCTCCAGTCCTCTGATACTACTCCTGACTCCAAAGAGGCACTGAAAAGGTCAGACAGTGGAGCCGCTAGAACATCCCCAAGTTCCCTCGGTATTCTCGGCTGTATCCCATCCGGACCCACCGCTTTGTCTACTTTTAGTTTAGCTAGTTCCACACGAACACAGTCTTCTGAAAATCATTCAAGATGCCCCTCACTTCTGTTCCTGTTTGTGGGTGTTTTCTAAGATCCTGGTTCCTGGCCCTTCATCTGTGAACACCAGAACAGAAATATTTGTTAAGCAATTCCACTTTATCTTCATCATCTTCTACATATCCCCGCCTTTCACCCTTGAGTCTGACAATACCACTTTAGCCCTTCCTCCTTTCACTAACATATCTGAAAAATGTCTTATCTCCCCATTTTATTGCATTGGCTATTTCCTCCTCTTTTTGAATCTTCACTTTGACTACTTTGCCAGCCTCTCTAAGATTTTCCAAATATAGATGTCTGTCTTCCTTTCTCTGTGATCTCTTGTATTTCATGAAGGCCTCCCTCTTCTTCTTCACCTTTTCAGCTGCTTCTTTTGAGAACCATAGTGGTGCCCTTTTCCTTTTACCTTTATTTACTATTCTAACAAAAAGGTTGGTTGCCCTTAAAATATACACTTTCAGTTTTGCCCACTGTTTTTCTACATCCCCCAGCTGTTCCCATCTCTCTAACAACTTCTTAAGGTATTGGCCAATCTTGGCAAAGTTAGCTTTCCTAAAGTCTAAAACCCTCACTTTAGAATGGATTTTATCAGCTTTAGTCCTAAAACTGAACCACACCATCTGGGAATCATTGGATGCAAGATGATCTCCCAACATGGGTTCAGACAAAATCACAGCATAGAAACTCTTATCACATCCCTGCTAAACACAGTTCTGACTTCCACTAAAAACACTACTCAAGGCTTCCTCCTTATATTCTTTGACATCTCATTGGTCTTTGATTCCCTTCCTCATCACCAAGTCCTACAAAGGCTCTACGACATTGGACTCCGGGGTGCTACAATAACATGGTACCACTTCTACCTTGAAGGCCGGAGCAAACAAGTAAAAATCAGCCATAAAAACTCATGTCCATTTATCCAGCAACAAGGAGTACCCAGGGTTCAAGCCTCTCGGCCCTACTATTCAATATATTACTCCAACGCCTATGCACAATAGTCAAAGACCACCAAATACACTACCAGATATATGCAGATGACATCATGTTGTTCACATCATTCAACACCTTAATACCAGACTTTTCTGGCATACAGAAATGTTTCTTGGACGTGAGGAATTGGCTAGGTCTCCCCAACCTCTTCATCAACCAAGAAAAGACCGAGGACCTTTATGTATTCTCTGATTCATCCTTTTCTCCCCCTCAAGTCCGAAAACTAGACAATTTCACCATGCAAGTGAAATATGAAGACAAATACCCAGGCCTAATAATAGACCAAAGTCTAAATTTCCAAGCCCATATAAAGAGAACAACCAAATCTGTTTATCACTTTAGAACCTTCGCTCCTTACTAACGCCATCCTATTTTCAGACTGTATGCCAGGCTATAATTACACTCATCCTAGACTACTGCAACATTATTTATCATGGTCTTCCCAAGAATGCACTACATCTACTTCAGATGGCATAGAACATCACAGTGAGAATAATCCAAGGAACTTCGACAAACGCACATCACTCCCGTACTAATGCAACTCCACTGGCTTCCTATCTCAGCAAGAATAAAATACAAGGCACTCTTCACAACATTCCAGGTCATATACAAAGAATCAGCATGTTGCCTCCAACACCTGCTTTCACAACTCAAGAATGACAGGCTTCAAAGACATTTCGATGAACTTCCTCTCCATTCCCTCTCAAAAAGCCAAGACCAATCAAATTACATGCAACCATGCATTCTCCCTTTTTGCCTCAACCATATGAAATTCCTTACCACCAGACCTAAGAGGATGCTCTGACCATTTAGAATTTCGGAAGAAGCTGAAAACATACCTTGTTCTTGAATACTACAGCACACCCATAGCATCAGAATCCCAAACTAATCTGCCCTAAGTCCATCCAACTACCTGAAACCTCCAGGTCACGCAATCCGTACCTTCAACAATGTAAATATTTGTTCACTTGTAAACAATGGTTCAATGTACATGGTTTACAAAAAAAAGTTTAAATTAATTGCTACGTTTCATTCATTGTAAAACAGCGTTCACCCCCATGCCCTGTTAAGGTATTATGTTACATGTAAACGGCTTTGAATGGCAGAAAGGTGGTATAGAAATGAGTTTTAAATAAATAAATGGATAAATAGGAACATATTAAATGGTGGCAGATAAAGACCAGTTTGGCCCATCTAGTCTGCCCAGTAAAGTGGTTACAGTAGGTATACCTGTTGCTCCGTGGAGGTCATCCCCCTCTATGCTTTTGTTTACTGTTGTACCCGCCGCTCCATGTAGGTCTCCCCTCTCTATTTGTTGAAGTATAAAAAATAGTTAAATTTATTTTGATTTGATCCTCTTGCTATAAAGGGATCCACTGTGTCTGTCCATACCATTTTAAATTCTGTCACTGTGTTTGCTTCTACCACCTCCATCAGGAGGGCATTCCAAGCATCCATCACCCTTTCAGTGAAAGAGCATTTCCTGACATTGCAAGTTTACCTCTTTGCAGCCTTATTTTATGCCCTCTAGCATTATAGCTTCCCCTTCTTTGAAAAAGGCAACATGGTTTTACCAAAGGATGATCTTTCCAAACAAATCTGATTCAGTTCTTTGACTGGGTGACCAGAGAACTAGATCAGGGGGATGCGATGGATGTCATCTACCTGGATTTCAACAAACCCTTTGATACTGTTCCTCATAGGAGGTTTATCAATAAACTCAATAGTTTGGGGATGGGTCCCAAGGTGGTGAACTGGATCAGAAATTGGTTGACGGACAGACGTCAGAAGGTGATTGTAAATGGAGCTCACTCGGATGAAAGGAGGGTGATTAGCGGGGTGCCCCAGGGTTCGGTCCTGGGACCGGCACTGTTCAATGTATTTGTGAGTGATATTGCTGAAGGACTGAAAGGAAAAGTCTGTCTTTTTGCAGATGACATGAAAATTTGCAACAGAGTGGACTCTTCTGAGGGAGTGGAGAACATGAGGCAAGATCTACAAAAGCTGGAAGAATCGTCTAATGTTTGGCAGTTAAGATTTAATGCAAAGAAGTGCAGTGTCATGCACTTGGGAAGCAGAAATCCAAGGGAAATGTACGCGATAGGGGGCGAGAGGTTGGTGTGCACGGACCAGGAGAAGGACCTTGGTGTGATTATTTCTGAGGATCTCAAGGTGGCAAAACAGTGCGACAAGGCAGTGGCAAAAGTCAGAAGGATGATGGGTTGCATACAAAGAAGAATTACCAGCAGAAAGGAAGAGGTACTAATGCCACTGTATATGTCACTGGTGAGGCCTCACTTGGAATATTGTGCTCAATTTTGGAGACCATATCTCACAAAGGATGTGAAAAGACTGGAAACGGTTCAGAGGAAGGCGACCAAAATGATTTGGAGCCTGCGTCAGAAGTCTTATGAGAAGAGATTTGAAGACCTAAATATGTACACTCTGGAGGAGAGGAGGGATAGGGGAGATATGATTAAGACCTTTAAATACTTGAAGAGTATTAATGAACAAACAAACCTCTTCCAAAAATAGGGAAGCTTTAAAACTAGAGGGCATAACATGAAGTTGCAAGGGGGTAAATTGAAAGGCAATGTCAGGAAATACGTTTTCACTGAAAGGGTGGTGGATGCTTGGAATGCCCTCCTGATGGAAGTGGTGGGGCAAATACAATGATTGAATTCAAAATGGCATGGGACAGACACAGTGGATCCCTTTATAGCAACAGGATAAAATCAAAATAAACTTAACTATCTAATTTCTCAACAAACAGGGGTGCCCTACACGGAGCGGTGGGTTCACTCCTAAACAAAGACATGGGGAGGGGTGACTTGCATGGGGGGCACCAGGTGCACCTACTCTTGCCACCTTACTGGGTAGACTAGATGGACCATACCAATCACTCCGAGGTCCCTGCACAACAACCTCTCGCCCCCTATTGCATACAATTCCCTTGGATTTCTGCATCCCAAGTGCATAACTTTGCACTTCTTCACATTAAATCTTAACTGCCAAGCATTAGACCATTCTTCCAACTTTTGAAGATCTTTCCTCCTGTTGTCCACTCCTTCAGAGGAGTCCACTCTGTTGCAAATTGTCATGTCATCTGCAAAAAGACAGACTTTTCCCTTCAATCCTTCACCTATACCTCTTTATAGTATAAAATGTTGGTTTTAAAAAAAATGAAAGTCACATTTACAAAGATTAAAACTGATTACTATGCAGACAATTCAAAATTAATTTTTCACTACTTTTAAAACTTCTGACTTTTGTTCATATCATAAAAATGTGTTTTACCTTGATGTGTTCGCTGGCTCACAATATAAAGCAATTGGGTGCACTACTAGAATATTCATTTCAGGGGCCATTTCCCTCAGATGTTTATTCTGAGGTGCGAAAGAGGGGAATGCATCATTATAGGAGCCATACTCCTACAATAACAACCACTTTATAACAAAAGAGAAATTAGACTTACCTGCTTATTGTAGTTCCTTGAGGAACTCCAGTCCAGTCCCGAAACCTCTGGGTTGTGCACCTTCTCCAGCAGCTTGTAGACTGAGCATGTCATCTTTTTCCTGATGACACTGGCATACTTAAGTAGCTGGCGCCTCCCACCAGCCCCCAGTAATCTAGTGACAAAGCAGACTCACAATAGCAACAAATAAGTAGTTGAACAATATTAACAAATAACTGACACTTACCAACTGAAAACTCATGAATACCTTTGGACCAGCGGGAAAAACCATCCCACATCCCTTAATTGCAAAGGCACCCGTGAAGCCTCCGAGCCGCGCCAACGGCTCCGAACCCCCAGGCCTGCCACTCTTTGACCACTTTGCTGACCCTTAGTCATGCTACACTCACCCTGTCCCCGCAGACTCTGACGCTACAGAGCTTCCCGGGTTCCTAGGCGAAGATCCAGAACTAACTGATAAATGGGCGGGATCCGGGACTGGACTGGAGTTCCTCAAGGAACTACAATTAGCAGGTAAGTCTAATTTCTCTTTCATTATCATCCCTCCAGTAAAGTCCCAAAACCTTTGGAATGTAACAGAGCAGTACCACTCAATGGGAGGGACCCGCAACCACAGCTTGAAGCACTGCAGTTCCAAACCAAGCATCCCCCGCTACCTGAACATCCAGGCGGTAATGCTTCACACAAAGATATGAAGCGAAGACCATGTAGCTGCCATACAAATCTCCACAGGCGAAACTAGGCCAAATTCCGCCACGACGTCACCTGAGCCCTGGTGGAATGTGCCTGCAAGCCCTCTGGCACCTCCCTACCTTTGAGAATGTATGCCGAAGCGATGGCGTCTCTAATCCATTGGGAAATGGTGGCCTTAGCGGCCGCCTCTCCCTTTCGCGGACCACCAAACAAGACAAACAAGCACTCCATCCACCAAAAGGATGCTATGCAGTTCAAATAATGCCACAGAATTCTCTTGACATCCAAAAACCGTAACCGCGGACTTGCGGCACCCCCCCCCCCCTCCGGCGGCCGCAAGGTGGGCAAAACAACCGCTTGGTTCACATGAAAAGCCAAAATCACCTTGGGCAGGAAGGAAGGCACAGGCCGCAAAACCATCTTCTCCTTGGAGAAGGATAGGAAAGGCTCTCGACAAGATAATGCCTAAAGTTTTGACACCCTACGTGCTGAACAGACAGCGACCAAGAACACCGTCTTCAGGGTGACATCCTTCACCGAGGCCCGACTCACCGGTTCGAAGGGCTCCCCTGCGAGTACCATAAGCAGCAAGTTGAGATCCCAAGATGGAACCACTAACCTTCTTGGAGGCCTCAAACGACTCATGGCCCTCAAGAACCTGATGATTTCCGGGTGTGTACCCAGCATCACCCCTTGCACCTTACCACTGTAACAGGAAATAGCAGCCAGCTGCACCCTCAGCAAACTGGCGGCTAAACCCTTGCCAAAGCCAGCCTGCAGAAAGGCCAAAACCTCTGGAACAGATGTCGATCCTGGCCGCAACTGCTGTTCTGCACACCATGCTTCAAATAGAAACACAGAAATATGGCGACAGAAAAAGACCACATGGCCTATCTAGTCTGTCCTTCCATATCAACAACTACAACGGTCCCCTTTTTTCCTTTAGAGATCCTCTGTGTTTGTCCCATGCTTTTTTGAATTCAGTTACTGTCCTCATCTCCACCACCTCCACTGGGAGACTATTCCATGGATCCACCACTCTTTCCGTAAAGAAATATTTCCGCATATCACTCCTGAATCTATACCCCTTCACCCTCATCCCATGTCTCCTCGTAGCAGAACTTGCTTTCAATTGAAAGAGGCTCTCCCCCTAAACATTTATGCCATGGAGGTATTTAAACATCTCAATCATTTATTTATTTATTTATTTAACAGTTATTTCTGTACCGCTCTTTCCCAAGTATCAAGTGCGGTTTACAAGGAACAGTAAATTATATGGTATGTGATAGTGCATACCTAGTCGTTTTACATAGAACAAGTGAACTATTTACAAGTAACAATATAACAATATAAGTGAACTATTTACAAGTAACAATATAACAATCATATCACCTCTATCCCGCCTTTCCTCTAAGGTGTACATATTAAGATCCTTAAATCTGTCCTCATATGCTTTATAATGAAGACCACTAACCACTTTAGTAGCCACCCTCTGCACCGACTCCATCCTGTTCACATCCTTTTGAAGGTGCGGTCTCCAGAATTGCATACTATACGCCAAATGAGGTCACACCAAAGACTTATACAGAGGCACTATCACCTCCTTTTTTCTGCTAGCCATTCCTCTCCGTATGCACCCAAGCAGCCTTCTAGCTTTTGCCGTCGCCTTTTCTACCTGTTTAGCTACTTTAAAGACCATCAGACACAACCACGCCCGCTCTTCTTTAGTGGACAAAAGTACTTCACCCCCTATACTATATTGCTCCCTTGGATTGCTGCAGCCCAAATGCATGACCTTACATTTAACATTAAATCCCAACTGCCAAATTCTAGACCATTCTTCAAGCTTAGCTAGATCCCTCCTCATGTTATCTACACCTTCCTGGGTGTCTATTGCAGATTTTGGTATCATCCGCCACACTCTGACATAAGCTAAGCACGTAGACCTTCTGCGAGCATTCAACAGCGTAGCTATCACCGATGCCGTATAGCCCTTCTTCTTTAGCCTTGCCCTTTCCAGAGCCATGCCATAAGCGAGAATCGATCCACCTGCAGCATGCGCACTGGACCTTGCGTCAGGAGATCCTCTCTGACTGGAAGCCGCCATGGGCTGTCCGCCCGTAGCCGCACCAGATCAGCATACCACGGCCGTTGTGGCCAATCCAGAGTGATCAGTATCACCATCCCCTGGTGAGCTTCTATCGTTTAGATCACTCGACTAATGAGTGCCCATGGTGGAAACCTGTATAGCAGCTGCTCCACTGGCCAGCTCTGCACGAGGGCAACCAGACCCTCCGACACCCTTTCTCGCCTTCTGCTGGAAAACCGGTTCACCATGGCCGACTGGAAGGTTGCCATTAGATCCATCACAGGACAACCACACCGAACCGTCACCTGCTCAAACACTTCCTGATTGAGAACCCATTCGCCGTGTTCCACGTGCACTTGACTCGGATAGTTGGCTGTGACGTTGTCCACCCCTGCGATGTGTGCTGCCGACAAGGCCTGGAGATGGCTCTCCGCCCAGTCCATCAGACCTGTGGCCTCTTCCTCCAGTGCCACACTTCCCGTGCCGCCCTGGTGTTTTATGTAGGTCACCAATGTCGTGTTGTCCGAGAACACCCTGACTACCCTCCCCAGCAGTCGAGGCTCGAAACTCTGTAGTGCTCAAAGCACTGCCCTCATTTCTAGTCTGTTGATAGACCACTGAGCTTCTTGCAGGCTCCAGCGCCCCTGTGCAAAACTCCCTTCGCAATGGGCTCCCCAACCTGACAGACTGGCGTCCGTCATCAATGGCACCCATGCTGGAGACTCGAGGGGCATGCTCTTCTCTAGAGTCCCTGGGCGCAGCCACCACTGCAACGCTCTCCTTGTCTGCTCCGGAGTGTGATAAAGGCTGGGTCTGGTGGGACCATCAACGTAGAAGAGCCCTCTGCAAAGGCCTCATGTGAGCCCTCGCCCACGGGACCAAATTGAGCAAGGCTGCCATGGTCCCCAGCAACTGTAGATAATCCCAAGCCGATGGCTGCGGCATCCGCAAGAACTGACCCAGCAGATGCCGCAGTCCCCGGGCCCGCTTCTCTGGTAGGAAGACCTTTCCCCTCCTTGGTACTAAAGCGTACCCCCAAATACTCCAGCTCCTGGGATGGGTGTAACCAACTCTTGGACATGTTGACCACCCATCCCATCTTTTCCAGCTTCCTCACCATCTTTTCCGTGGTGCTTAAGCTCTCCATCCGAGACTTGGCCCAGATGAGCCAGTCGTCCAGGTATGGGTGCACCAGCACCCCTTCCTTTCGGAGTGCCGCTGCCACCATTACCATGACATTTGTGAAAAGTTCACGGTGCCGTTGTCAACCCCAACGGCAATGCCCGAAACTGAAAATGTCCCATGGGAACCACAAATCAGAGAAACTGTTGATGTTCGGCCCTGACAGGAATGTGTAGATATGCTTCGGCCGGATCTAGTGACGTCAAACTCTTCGCTCCGTCCCGCCACAATGATGGACCGTAGAGTCTCCATGCGAAAGTGCGATACTCTCAGGCAGCGGTTTACACCCTTGAGATTGAGAACCAGCTGAAACGAACCTTCCTTCTTGGGCACCACAAAATAAATGGAGTATCGACTATACTCGAGTTGGTCTCTGGGTACTGGCATCACCGCCCTTAACTGTAGCAATCTTGCTAAGGTCTCTTGCACCACAGCTGCTTTGCCCAGCACCTTGCATGGAGACTGGACAAAGTGGTTGACTGGGCGTGCCCACTCAAGGGTATAACCTTCTCTTATAACTTCCAGAACCCATTGATCTGACATGATCTGGACCCAAGTGGAGTAGAAATCCCGCAGGCGGCCTACAGGAATCAACTCCTCTTGGGTCCCCCTTATTTCATTGTGATTTTTTAGACCCGGAGGAGGAAGGCGACCCAAATCCCCTTCCAGCCTCCTGGAAGCCCCGAAATCCCTGTCCACGAAAGGCCAGTTTGCCTCTCTGTTAAGGACCAAAACGGGAGGGACGAAAACGTCCGAACTCCCTAGCCTGCCCCTTTCCTGCCAAGGCAGGACGGCTCTGCTTCTGCTTATCCTCGGGCAGGCGACCTCCCTTGGATTCACTCAAATCTTTCACCAGCTTCTCCAAATCCTCCCCAAAGAGAAACGTGCCCTTGAAAGGAAGCTTACTAAGACGCGCCTTGGAAGAACCGTCTGCTGCCCAGTTCCGTAACCACAAGCAGCGACACGCCGCCACCAGGGAGGCCATACTCTTCGAGAGCCCCCTGATGAGATCATAATGGGAATCTGCCAGATACGCAGCCCCCGACTCCAAGCTTGCCGCTTCCTCCAAGGGATCCGCTCCCAGGTCCCCCTGCTGGACCCTCTGGGCCCAGCGGAAGCATGCCCTTGCCACCCATGCACCACAAATGGAAGTCTGCAGGGCCAGTGCATTGATATCAAAGGCTTGTTTCAGCAAGGTGTCTACCTTCCTGTCCTGCGAATCTTTGAGGGCTGCGCTACCCTCTACCGGGATTGTCGTCTTCTTGGTGACTGCGGACACTGTGGCATCCTCCTTGGGGGACTGAAGCAACTCGCACTCCTGTTCTGGCATGGGGTAAAGCCGAGCCATGGTTCGTATCCCTCTTAGACCCGCCTCTGGCAGACTCCATTCCTCCTGGATCATCTGCTTAACCACTCTGTGTACTGGAAACACCTTTTGCGGCTTCCTCACCGCCTTGAGAAGTGGATCCTCTAGCGCTTGATCCATTGCTGGTTCACATGCTGGCATATTTAGTGCCTTTAACGACTCTCCAATGAGAGCCGCCAATTCCTCCCTGCGAAATACACGGACTACCCTTGATTGATCTTCTTGCTCCTGGATCTCTCCTTCCTCTAGTTCTTCCTGGGGGTCATGTTCTGTCTCTAAGTCCTCCAGATCCGGGAAGTCCGACCCAGGGGACCAAACCTGTCCCTCCTCCAAGGGTCTCGCCTTCTTCGTTCGCACCTCAGCCGTAGACTTACCGTTTGTGGCAGGCCTCTTAGTCCCCACTTCTCGAGCGCTCAGGGTATCCTTCTGGCCTTGCTGCCACAGGCAGAATGTCCTGCGGTGCAATAAAACAAACTCGGGTGAAAAAGGCCTACCCCACTCTGACGCGACGCAGACGATTGCCCAGGTTCCGGCAGAGGCGAAGAGGGTGTTTCCAGTACCTCCACTGACCCCTGTGCCTCCTGGTTCTCCCCAATCGGGGTAGGAGACCCCTCTATACCCTCCTGAAGTACCTTCTCCACCTTAGTGGTCTCTTGAATGCAGCCCCGACAAACTCCGTCGTCGGACACTGTCCCCCGCCTGGTTACACAAACCAGGCATCGCTGATAGGAGAGCGCCTCCCGAAAGTACAATGTGCCCTGGAAGATCCCCAGCCCCCGGGTTTTTCTGGAGAGTGTTAAGACTATTCAAGTGATAACCATAAAATAAAATAAGAAATCAACTTAGAAATATACAATTAGAAATAAAATCAGAAATACTCGATGTGGGAGTGGGGGGATGGACTGAGAAAGAGAGACTGAGAAAAACTCTTGCACGCGAACGGCAAGGCTGCTGCGAGCGCGGGAAACAAGCCACGGAAACCTCTCGCTTTAGTTTCTCCTGCCACCCCGAAATCGCTGGCCGCGTTCCTGGCTGAAAACGCCGCTTCTGCGGACTCCTGGCCTCAGCGCCTTGTCCCCTGCCGGCTTACCTCTCAGCCAGGTCTCTCCTGCTCTCCGATTCTCCCCCCCCCCCAGCACTCAGCCTGTATCGAGGGCTTCGGCGCAGTGGAACCAACAGCCTGTCTCCGGCTCTGGCACTAGCGGCGGCTCCTCACCCGCTCAAAGATTCGGGAGCCGCCGGCACGGAATATGAAGCTTCCCACCTGCTCCGCAGTACCTGGGAACGAAAGGCCTTCAGGAGCTCCTGTCAATCTTTTTTTTTTGGGGGGGGGGAATTATAAGCCAATTAAATGACCCTTAAATGCCCTTTAAATGTCATCTAGATTAAAAACTCTCCTTAGTTGTCCCTTAGTGAGTCCAACCCTGGCTCACAACCTCCTCCAGCTGCTTGGAGACTGAGCTTACTGGGGGCTGGTGGGAGGTGTGCCAGTGTCATCAGGAAAGAGATGACACGCTCAGTCTCCAAGCTGCTGGAGGAGGTGCACAACCCAGAGGTTTCGGGACTGGACTAGAGGGACGATAAGAAACCATGATTTTAACAAATGGAAAGGTTTCTTGTCTGAGGCCTTTCCTAACTCCATATTTATGATCCTGACTACTAGACTATGCCCTCTCCCATAACAGAAAATATGCTGTGCTTTCTAACCTGGTGTATCTGATGCATTAGACAATGGTGCCGACGCTTCCGCTAAAGCTGCTAATGTAGCTAGTACTGATGTTGATGAGTTCCCAAACTGCACTGTGGAAGATACTCCAGATTCATCTAGGACCAGGAAAAGAAAAGCAGTTTTGAAACATTAATTCTATTACAGAATGATTATATACATGGATGGCTATTTCTTGCACTTGGATGGGTTATACAACTATAAAGTGAGAACAACATGTATAATTTTGTCAGCTGAAATATTTAGGTAAGAAAAGTTGATATATTGTAATTGATCTTATCCCCAATAAAACCCACTCAATAAAAAGTTACTTGTAGTCTGCAAAATATAAATAAAACTTCATGAAGAGATAAAGCTACTATGCATTATTAATGAGCTACTGGTTATAGACACACAACAGCAAAAATACTTTTGCTAACAGCTATTTGAATTCAATCTCTACTGATATTTTAAAGACATTCAAGAGGAACAAAAACTGCAGTTCTCTTACCATTATTTTCACCAACTGTCTGTTTGGAACATGGTGAATATCACCTAGAGTATCAAAATCCTAATAGCTTTCCTACATGCAAATGGATACCTGTTATTTTTGATGAATTGAGTGAAGATACCAGACCTGTTAGGTTCACTACCCCTCCAGGTCCAATGATAAACTGTGGCGTTGCCGTATGTATTGTAACAGTGTCCGGACTTTCTGGATTTGTGTTAATCTGGTTCTGCATAGCAATCTAGGAAACAAAATAGAACAAAACTAAATTTGTAGCAGACTGCTATAAAAGTTTTATCCCTTACAAATGTGCACTGCACTGGAAACATGTTTTGAGGATAATTTTATAACAGAGCACCATGGACAGGCATCCACAAAGGCACCTATGTAAGCGCTATTTTATAAAAACAAAGTAAGTACCTACTTGTCTTTTAAAATACAATAATATGTGGCAAAGATCGTGCCTTAAACATAGGCACAATTACTTACACTTGCTAGCAAACATGTATATGATCGTGAGTCTGCAGCTATGCCTACTAACAAAGCAAATACATTCAAGTGTGATTTCTACAGTGGAAAGTACTTGGCAGGGAAGAGATAATAATAATAAACGTTTAAGAATGGAGCAAAGATTAATCCATTAACTCAATACACTCTATAAGGAATGAGCCAATAAATTGATTTTAATGTCTTCCTTTGATTTTTTTGGTATAGAGGCAATTGTTATTTTTATCTACATGTATGTGATTTTTATCTCCCACTTAAAATGTATCAATATATGATAATCAAATATATTAAGATGTGGAGGAGTGGCCTAGTAGTTAGGGCAGCAACCTAGAGCCAGAAAGACCAGGGTTCAAATCTCTCTGGCACTCCTTGTGTCCTTGGGCAAACCACTTAACCCTCCATTGCCTCAAGTACAAACTTAGTTTGTGAGCCCTTTGGGGAGAGGGAAATGCATACTGTACCTGAATGTAACTCGTCTTGATCTCCCCCTGGAAAATGCATAAGCTAAGTACTACAAATAAATAAATAAATAAAATGTATTATTTAAGTTGCATATCAATTTATTTTAAGGGATATTTAGATGGAGCTATTTACCTAACAAACATTTATCTTGTATAGAGAATATAGTATAATCAGTTTTGATCTATTTATGTGGAGACACATTCTGACCTGTATGCCTCCCAGTTGTCCGGACGTACAGACATCCGGAAGGCTGGGAGATGCAGCAGATTCTGCTCCCATGGGAGCTAGATGTCCCCACCGAAGCAGAATCGAGGCACAGTGGCTGGACATCCGGAACATGCCCCTATTCAGGCACTCCTGACATCCAGCCACTTACCCAGCTACCTCAGTCAGGCTCTTCAATGGAGCCGTGGTGCCATGGTATCATGTTGCCATGGCACTACGGCTCCATTAAAGAGACGCGATCCCTAGCCACCGCCAAAATGTTTCTTTCCGTGCAGCTGGACCCCTGATCCAGCCTCCCATGGCCAGGGTCCGGCTGCGGGGAACTTCCTGTATGCCTACCTCCTTTGTCCACGCCATCCACCACCGAAATTCTGCATCCAGAGGGACTTATTCAACCTGTGAGGTGGAATAAGTCCCCTCTCTAGCCAGCCGACCCCAGACGTATATGGGTAGCAGAACCTTTTATGGGCCAAGTTGCAACCAAAAGGGATTTAGATCCCCCATGAGCACTGGAAGTAATGAAAGAGCCCCTGACTTTGAGGCAACTGTGGTGGATCCATCACCAGCAGCCAAACCAGACTGGTGTACCATGGTCTGCAGGACCAGTCCGGTGCAATGAGGATGACCAGACCAAGATGGTTTACTATCCTGTGAAGTACACACCTGGTCAGTGGCCAAGGGGAAAAGACATATAAAAAGGAATTTCTCAAGGTCAGGGCTGAACCGCTTTTTTTTCCTTCAACTGAAGAATCTGGCCACATTGACATGCTACAGGACACCATGAGATTTAAGACTGGACAACCCCAATAAGTGATCACCAAATAGAAGGCCCACGGGCCCAGTTCCCATTTTCCCAGATCAATCCAGCTGAGAAAGTCTGCCTGCATATTCAATGTTCCAGCTATGTGCACTGCAGAGACTGTCTTTAGGATGGCCTTCACCCACTGGCTTAGCAGTGAGATTTCCTAGCCATTAGCACTTGCTTGATGACATTCACCAGCACCCTGACATTTTTGCAGAGAACTTCAACTACCATGCCCAACAGTAACAGGAGAAACTTCTCCAGAGCCAGCCAAATGGCTCTGGCCTCCAGCCTGCTGATTCTCCAAGAAGCATCCAACCATGACCAGGCACCATGGGTCACTTAGTCCTGGCAGTGGCCCCACATCTCAATAGTTTGCATCAGTCACCATAATCTATTTGGGAGTTCCAAATCTACTCCCAGGAAATGATAGTAAGGTGAGATCCACTAATTCAGTCCTGCTTGCACTGAAACCAGAATAAAGACAGCTGGGTGCCAAACTCATGTGACTGAGGTTATCTGGAGAGAAGGGCAAGCTAAAGTGGCCTCATATGAGCCCTTGCCCAAGGGACCATCTCCAGAGTTGCCACCATGGAACCCAAGACCTGAAGGTAATCCCAAGCCCATGGGGTCTTGCAGAACCACAGCTCTTTGAGCATCTTTTCTGGTGTCAGGATCACCTTCTCTTATCCAGTCTCAAACCTGTCCCCCAGATATTTGAGAGACTGCAAGAAGTTTAGGTGACTCTTGGAATAGTTCACCACCCAGCCCAGTACTTCCAGCATTTGGATCACTTTGAGTGGCTACTCTCAATCCCTCCTGCATGTCAGCACAAATCAGCCAATTGTCCAAGTAGGGATGGACTCAAATGCCTTCCTCATTTATAAAGACAGCTGCTATTAACATCATCTTAAAAAAGGTCTTTGGCACCATGGCTAGCTGAAGAGAAGAGCCTTGAATTGAAAACGCCAGCCAAACACAGAAAGGTAAAGGAAAAGGACTTTTTTCTCTGAGTCCATAATAGAGATGTGAAAGTATGCCTTGGTCAGGTCCAAAGAGATAAGAAATCCCCTCCTTCCTGACTGCCACTATCATGGAACACAAGGTCTCCATGCGAAAACGGGAAACTCGTAAAGAGAGGCTTGGCCGAAGTTGCTGTCACATCAGGAATCCCCATCCAGATAGTAATGAGCTGTGAATGTGTGGACATAACACCACGTTTCAGTCCTACAAATTTCCTCCATGGAGACCGAATGCAAACTGGACACCAACGCAGCCATGGCTCGGATACTGTGAGCCATGACACGACCATCAAGGCTCAGGCCTGCCTGGACATAAGCAAAAGAAATGCAATCTGCTAGCCAAATGGACAGCGTGCATTTGGAGATGGCAGCCCCCAGCTTGCTAGGGTCAAAGGAAACAGACAACTGGGTGGACCTCCGGTGGGCCTTTGTCTACTTGAGGTAGAAGGCCAAGGATCACTTGCAGTCCAGCATGTGCAACACAGCCTTCCCCCGGTTGGCGTAAGGCCTGTGGAAGAAAGTAGGCAGAACCACCAATTGATTTAGGTGGAAAGCAGAAACCACCTTGGGTAAGAAACGAGGGTGTGGTCGCAAGACCACCCTATTGTGGTGGAACCTGATGTAGGATGGGTGAGTCACCAAGGCCTGAAGCTCACTTACAAGGTGTGCCAAAATTATCGCCACCAGGAACAAGACCTTCCAGGTAATAGGTATAGAGTGGTTCAGAGCCACCAAGAGCTGCGCGAGAACCACATTGAGATCCCAAGCCACCACAGGAAGCTTGAACGGAGGCTTAGAGAAGAACAAGCCCCATGTGAAACGAACCACCAAAGGCTGAGCAGAGATGGACTTCCCCTCCAAGCCATCATGCTCAGATGGGCCCTGATAGAATGGACTTCAGACCAGAGTCCGAAAGGTGCAGGAGGTACTCAAGCAATTTGTCAACAGTGCAGGAGAAGGGATCCAAGGCCCTGTTGGTGCACCAGGAGTAGAACGTTCACCATTTAAACACGTAGGATCTGCGCGTGGAATCCTTGCGGGAGGCCAGCAGGACCTCCGTGACATTCTCGGGCAAGTTGAGCTCATAAGAACATAAGATATGCCATACTGGGTCAGACCAAGGTCCATAAGCCCAGTATCCTGTTTCCAACAGTGGCCAATCTAGATCACAAGTACCTAGCAGTTTCCCCAAAAAACACAGGTTCCACAATACTTGTATTGGGTCAAGTAGTGGATATTCTGGGTCCCCTTTAATAATGGTTTATGGACCTTTCCTCCAGGAACTTGTCCAAACGTTTTTTAAACCTGGCTACACTAACAGCTTTTACTATATCCTCTGGTAGCAAATTCCAGAGTCTGATTATACGATGAGTGAAAAAATATTTTCTCTTATTAGTCTTAAATAGGTTACCATGTAGCTTGTAGTGAGGAATGCCCTCAAGAAGAGATGGAAATAGGGGAAAATCCTGTTGGAGGAAATAACACTGCACTGACACACAGGATTTTCAAGTCAGAAATGAAAAAAAACACAGCTCTCTGCTGAGCTCAGGTCACACCTCAGCTCAGAGGAGGAGACAGGCTTGTTCACTGATTGGTCACGCCCAGGGGAAGGTCAGGGAGTGCAGGGAAGTGAACCCTTTTTAAATCCTCAAGCAATGCAGAGAGGGAGGAGAGAGACGGGAGAAGAGAGAGAGAGACGAGAGAGACGGGAAGCAGTTCAGGAAGGAGTTCAGGAAGAACTGCCAGAAGGATAAGCAAGCTAGAACCTTGGACCAGAGCAGAACCTGGGAGCAGTGAACATTGGAGCAAGGAACAACCTTGGAAGAAACGTTACTGCAAGGTAGAGCCATGGAACAAGAAAGCTAGCAGAACAAACACGTGGAGTAACGGTAGTTGGACCTACAGCAGTCAAGGCTATAACGGCAGCAGAGAAAGCCAAGGGGAAAGCTATCAGCCTAACAATTACCAGAAGGGCAGTGGAAATAGCAATAAGAAAGCTGAGTTCCAGAGCCTGGGAGATAGCAGGAGAGAAGGTACCAGCACTTATCTAAAAGTCCCTGTCAAAGGTAAAGCTGATATTTCTTATTTCAACTCCTTGCTTGAGAAGCCTTTTACTTATGCTAACGTCCAAAAGACAAACCGAGCACAGTCAGCTAATAGCAAGTGGGGGAAGGGACTTACCCTTGCTGAGAGCTATCCCTCTGATAAAAGCAGGACAGCTGAACCCCCCTGGGGTGGAAGCCATAAGCAAGCTTTTATCAGAAAAGGAGGATGGTTATCCTAATGAAAATGTGCACAGACAAGCTGAATTGCTTTTAAGCCAACTTCAGGAGTTTCTGGAAAGAAAGTCAGGGAAAGATAATAAACCTGACAAAGATACCACTAACTCTAGCTCTGAAGAAAGTATGCAGGTGGATGTTTGTTTGCCTACAATAGAATATGATCCTTCAGCCATGGACTGTTCAACATGTCTAATAGAAGACAGCAGGGTTAAAGAGCATTGAAAACTGTATGAAGGAATACAGAGTAAGTTTGCCATACCTGCTGCCACATTGGGAAAACTTTACAAGTTGTTTAACAAGCTTAATCACCTGTTGAAAGTAAGAAGCCGTGCTGTACAGAAAAGCAGCTGTTTCAGTCTATGTGTTTTTCCTTGAGTGACCACATGAGGCAGTGCCTAGTGGAAAGTCAGAGGAACTGTGAAACAGCCAAATAGTGCTGAGTTAATTTCTGCTGCATTTCCTGTGTTTCTGTTTCAACTTTTATGTTGGAGTTGCATCCTTTTTGCGTTTGTTGTACTGAACTTTGATGCGCTGGAGAAAAATCCCCATAAATAAATATTCTTGCAGCCTTTACTACTCGAGTCATAACTACAGCTCAGTACTTAAGGGAGACAAGCAAACTACAGGTCCCAGAATTCCTGGTGACAACTGACACAGCTTTATTCCAAAAAGGATATTCCAAAGGCCACTCCTGCCTGTAAGCCCTCGGGCCCAGGTAGGAGCGTTACAAGCTTCATTGCATGCCCCCAAGTCTTTCTATATTTTGATGGTGTAAACAATCGATCTTCATTCATTAATTTATAGACCTCAATCATATCTCCTCTCAGCTGTCTCTTTTACGGGTTGAAGAGCCCTAACCTTTTTCAGCCTCTCTTCATAGGGGTATTCTTCCATTCCCTTTACCATTTTGGTGGCTCTTTTCTGTACCGTTTCTAATAATGCTACAGTATATCCTTTTTAAGATACAGCGACCAGAATTGCACCATGGAACGATACAGAGGCATTATAATATCCTTTGTTTTCTTCTCCATTCCTTTCCTTCTGATACCTAGCATTCTATTTACTCTCTTGGCTAACACTGAACACTGGGCGGGGGGTTTTAACATGTTATCCACAATGACGCCTAAATCTTTTCCCTGGAACTTTGCATCATGTAACCATAGTTTGGGTTTTTCTTTCCTAGGTGCATAACTTTGCATTTGTACACATTAAATTTCATTTGCTATTTGGATGCCCAGTCTTCCAGTTTATCAAGATCCTCTTGCAATTTTCCACAATCCTCATGGGTTTTAACAACTTTGAATAGTTTTGAATCATCTGCAGATTTGATAACCTCACTCGTTATTCCCATTTCCAGGTCATTTATGAATATGTTAAAAAGCAGCGGACCCAGCACAGATCCCTGGGGTAGTCCACTATTCACCTTTCTCCATTGGGAAAGTTGGCCATTTAGCCCTTCCCTCTGCTTTCAATCTTTTAACCAGTTCCTGATCTACAATAGTACACTGTCTTCTATCCCATGACTTTTTAATTTTGCCAAAAGTCTCTCATGAGGGACCTTATCAAAAGCTTTCTGAAAGTCCAGATACACAATATCAACCGACTCACCTTTGTCCACCTGATTATTCACCCCTTCAAAAACATAACAGATTAATAAGACAAGACCTTCCTTGGCTAAAGCCATGTTGGCTGTCTCCCATTAAGCCATGACTATCTACATGTTCAGCAATTTTGTTCTTTATGATGTTTTTTTACCATTTTTCCTGGTACTGACGTCAGGCTCACCAGTCTGTAATTTCCCGGATCACCCCCAGAACCCTTTTTTAAAAATTGGTATTACATTGGTCATCCTCCAATCTTCAGAAATTACAGATGATTTAATGATTGCAAACCTACTATTAGTAATCTGTGAGCTATCTCATATTTCAGTTCTTTCAACACCCTCGGATGTATACCATCCGGTCCAGGTGATTTGCTACTCTTCAGTTTATCAAATAGTTGTAATACATCTTCCCGGAGTATCGATATTTCTTTCAATTCTTCGGCAGCATCCAAGAGGACTACCCACTCAACATCTATGCCGTGAAAGCCAGGGACCAGATGGTGAGGTGTAGCAAGGTCCCATCCTCCTGACAGATGAGGTCTGGGGCGAGCCCAGACAGAGAGGCTCCTGCTGAGAGAGTTGAAGCAGCAAGGGAAATCATGGCTGCCGGAGTCAATACAGAGTGATGAGGATCATCATGCCTTTGTCAGTCAGAAGCTTCAACAGGATTTTTGCCACTACTGGAATCAGAAGGTTTACATAAAGCAGGCCCACTCCCCATTGGAAGAGGAAGGCATCTGGCAACAGCCTGCCGCTGGAAGCCACTCTGGAGCAGAACTGGTCCACCTGGGCATTGCACGGAGTGGCAAACATATCTATCATGAGAGGACCCCACTCCCAAAAGATACAAACTGCAACCTCTCTGTTGAGGGTCCTCTTGTGCGGCTGGAGTATACGACTCAGCTGATCTGCCAGAGAATTGAGGTCCCCTGGCAAGTAAAACTCCCTCAGCTCCATATCATGGGCGATGGCAAACTTCCACAAGGGGACCGCTTCCCAACACAGGAGGTATGATCCCATGCCACCCTGCTTGTTGACGTAGTACATGGCCACCTGGTTGTCAGTCTGGATCAGCACCATCTGGTTGGCCAAATGTACCTGGAACACCCAGAAGGCATTCGTGCTTGCCCACAGTTACAAAAAGAAGACTTTCCTGTCCGGACCATAGGACCTAAGTGTGCAAGCTGTCCAGATGAGCTCCCAAGACCAGTTTGGATGCATCTGTCATCAGCATTCTCGGGGGGGGGGGAGGGGGCAATGCCTGAAATGGGAGTCTCCTGAGCAGGTTCTACGGGTCCACCCAGCAGCGCAAGAGCTAGCAGCATGGTGACCACTACCCTGTCCTGTAAGTGGCCAGTGGTCTGTTTCCACAGCGTACTCAGAGCCCGCTGAGCTTGTCTCGTGAACAGGTGAGCCCAGGGGAGTTACATACACTGTTGAGGCCATGTGGCCAAGGACTTTCAGCATCCCTCAGGCTATTGTGTGATGCTTCTGCTGGACATCGCCAACCACCGCCACTAGCTTCTGCAGGCAATCCATTGGGAGAAAGGCCCAAGTCCGAGTGGTGTCAGGAAGGGCCCCTATGAATTCCGCCTGTTTTGATGATTGGAGATGAGATTTTGGGTAGGTGATCAAAAACTCCAACCACTAAAGTACCTGGATGGTCAGGTGAGCTGACTGCCAGAAACCGTCTAGAGTACAGCTCTTTATGAGCCAGTTGTCCAAGTAGAAACATAGAAAAATTACGACAGAAAAAGACCACATGGCCTAGCTAGTCTGTCCTTCCATATCAACAACTACAACAGTCCCCTTTTTTCCTTTAGAGATCCTCTGTGTTTGTCCCATGCTTTTTTGAATTCAGAAACTGTCCTCATTTCTACCACCTCCACTGGGAGACTATTCCACGGATCCACCACTCTTTCCGTAAAGAAATATTTCCACATATCACTCCTGAATTTATCTCCTTTCACCCTCATCCAATGACCCCTCATAGCAGAACTTGCTTTCAATCGAAAGAGGCTCTCCTCCTGTGCATTTATGCCATGGAGGTATTTAAACGTCTCAATCATATGACCTGTGGTGGAGAAGCAGGCTCAGAGTGCAGGGAAAGAAAGGGGAAACAGTCTTTTTTTTCTAAACCCAAAGAAACTGCAGGCACAGGAAGGGTTAACACCCAAAGAAAAGCCAACGATCTCCTGCAGAGGAGTGCAGGGCCAGAGACACACCCAGTTCCCATGGAGACCGAGGGAGGAGATGGGAGTGGTTCGGGGGCGGAGTCAAGAGCCATAGGACAGCCCCAAACATTTAGGCAGGGAAGTTTCACTCACAAACGGATTGCCCAGAAGTGGAAGGAGCCACAGGAAGGGGTTGCACAGAAGTGGAAGGAGCCACAGGAAGGGGTTGCACAGAAGTGGAAGGAGCCACAGGAAGGGATTGCACAGAAGTGGAAGGAGCCACAGGAAGGGATTGCACAGAAGTGGAAGGAGCCACAGGAAGGAATTGCACAGAAGTGGAAGGAGACACAGGAAGGAATGGTACAGGCATGGAAGGAGAAACAGATTGCACGAGCTGAGAAGGAGGATGAGATTGAAAGCAGACACAGAGGCACTGGGACAAGCAGAGTTGTTGCAGCGCCAGTGGGACGAAGGAAGCTGACCAAGGACAGGAACAGAGAGATGAGAAGGCCAGAGGAGAGCTCGGGGGAAGATTCTTCTGAGGAGGAGATATTTTCCAGAAGCTCCTGGTCTGGCCCTTCTCAATATAAGGGGCCTACAGGAGGACAACACTCTACTGGCAAGGTGAGCCCTTTACAAGCCTTAAAGAAGCTTTTAAATAGGGAAACCTTTTCCTGCCCTTCCCCCACTAGCTCACGTACTGAGAAGCATAATTGGGAACAAGTGTTGAAAGCTTTACAGCGTGTAAAGGCTCCTCAGGCAGACGCTGAGGAGAACAAATATCTGAAAGAGCCCAGTGAGGAAGAAATGGAGCTAGGAGACACTTTTTATGAAAGTGGAGTTTCAGATATGGAAATTGAATGTGCTATCTGTGCCAAAGAAGAATAAGGAACTGAATAGGGTTTTAGTAACTGGAGAAAAACCCAGGAGTTCTTAATAAGGACATTCTATGCAAAAGCCCATAACTTTTAGCTAGGCTAATCAATGACTGCTTGGCTGAGAAAGCTGCAGGGTGAACGAAGCCAGAAAGGAGCTAAAAGTATAAATTGTATCTTGAAGAAATACTACTGAATTTTAAAGTCTGTTGGTGGACCAGGGAATGTTATGCTATACCAGCTGTGAAACGAACAGTGAAGTATTGTACTGCCTCCTGGGGACCAGAGAACAGACTGCTATTGTAAAGGATTTTTACTTGTGAAAAAGGTGTGTTTAAACTAAGCCAAGCCAAAGACTGTTTAACCAGGCTTACGTTTATGACTGGAGAAGTATCCTGAACTTTATGTTTTGTAGTCTTCAACATTCTTGCCAAAGAATGTAATTTGGTTGGGAAAATCTTATTTCTTGAATAAAAGAAATTTCCTGTGACCTTTGATCTTGGCTCTAATCTATTTAAGACACAACTACATGCTATTGGGCTAACTTTCTATACAAAGGACGATCGGAGCCCTCTCACACTACTAGGCAACTGCCTGGCCACACGGGGGAGCTCCGACAGACCTCTATTCCGCCTTTTCTCTAAGGTGTACATATTAAGATCCTTAGGTCTGTCCTCATATGCTTTATAATGAAGACCACTAACCATTTTAGTAGCCACCCTCTGTACTGACTCCATCCTGTTTATATCCTTTTGAAGGTGCGGTCTCCAGAATTGCACACAATACTCCAAATGAGGTCGCACCAAAGACTTATACAGAGGCACTATCACCTCCTTTTTCCTGCTAGCCATTCTTCTCCCTATGCACCCAAGCATCCTTCTAGCTTTTGCCATCGCTTTTTCTACCTGTTTAGCTACTTTAAGATCATCAGACACAACCACACCGAGGTCCTGCTCTTGTTTAGTGGACAAAAGTACTTCACCCCCTATACTATATTGCTCCCTTGGATTGCTGCAGCCCAAATGCATGACCTTGCATTTTTTAACATTAAATCCCAGCTGCCAAATTCTAGACCATTCGTCAAGCTTAGCTAGATCCCTCCTCATGTTATCTACACCTTCCTAGGTGTCTATTGCAGATTTTGGTATCATCCGCAAAGAGGCAAACCTTACCCGACAGCCCTTCTGCTATATCACTAACAAAGATGTTAAAAAGAATCAGACCAAGGACAGATCCCTGAGGGAAGAAAGACCCCCAAGGTCCGAAGAAAGGCAGCTACCATTGCGAGGCATTTCGTGATGGCCTGGGGTGCCAATGCCAGTGCGAAGGGAAGTACTTAGAACTGGAAGTTACAATCCCCCAGGATGAACCTGAGATATTTTCTGTTAGCAAGATGGATCAGTAAATGTGTATACACATCCTTGAGATCCAGGGAGCATAGCCAATTGTCCTTTTGCAGGTAGGAGAGCAGAGTCCACAGCGAGACCATCTTGAACTTCTACACCAGGAAGGTGTTGAGGTTTCAGAAGTCCAGGATGGGCCAAAACCGTCCCATTTTCTTGGAGATGAGGAAGTACCTGGAGTAGAGCCCCGCCTGACCTGAGCTGTGGGCACCAGCTCAATGTTGGACTTGTTGGGGAGAGCTGAGATCTCCTCCTCCTCCAGCAAATTGTGGAGCGGTGGATCCAAGGGACACTCTCTCTGGGGCAAAAGGCAGCAGCTCAGCAAAGTGCAGCATGTATCCGCTTTGAACTATCTGCAGCACCCATGCGTCTGAGGTGACAAGAGGCCACATGTGAATGAAATGGATGAGCCCCCCTCTCCTCCCCACTGGAGGGTGTACTTCTTCGGGCACTGGCAGATTGACTATGCTCCGAAGGAACCATTCAAAATCCCACCCCGGGCTTTGGTTGCAGGGTGAGTTGGGCCTTCTAAGGCTTCTCCCACCACTGCTGGTGAGGGGACAACATCTTTGGCTGAGAGATCTGAGGGAAAGCACAGTTACTTACCTGTAACAGGTGATCTCTGGGAACAGCAGGAATTAGTCATCACATATGGGTACGTCGGTACCGACGGAGCCCGCGCGGGAAAGCTCCCCAGCTTTTCAGATTAAAAGCTTTTGGGGCCTCCCACTGCACATGCGCGCTGCCTTCCCGCCTTCCTGACCAGCTCTCGTCAGTTCGAGTTTAAAGCTGAGACAATAGAGAGAGAGGACAGGAAGATAGATAGATAGAGATACAACTCCTAGGGGAGGTGGGTGGGTTGTGATGACTAATTCCTGCTGTTCCCAGAGATCACCTGTTACAGGTAAGTAACTGTGCTATCTCCAGGAACAAGCAGGAATAAGTCATCACATATGGGGACTCCCTAGCTAAGATGCCTGGGAGATCCCCCTCCAAGGGTAAACCATCTTCGCATGGATCTCAGGCATCCATCCAGGGAAGGTGGGCAGGAGTTGTTTAAGTATGGAACAGGTGTTTGAGGACAGCCTGACCAAACAAGGCATCCCGGCGGGAGTCCTTGTCCAAGCAGTAATGGGCTGTGAAGGTATGAACCGAGGCCCAAGTGGCTGCTCGACAGATCTGATCTATGGACACAGAGTGAAGATGAGCCATAGAAGTGGCCATGGCTCTCACATTGTGAGCTGTGACATGGCCCTCCATAGAAATGTTCTTACTCTGGTAAGCAAAAGAAATACACTGAGCGATCCAATTGGAAAGTGTACGCTTGGTGACTGGAAGTCCCAAATGAGAAGGATCAAAAGCCACGAAAAGTTGGGAAGACTTTCGATGTGGTTGAGTCCTGTTGAGGTAAAAGGCAAGAGCTCTTTTACAATCCAGAGTATGAAGGTTCCTCTCTGCACTGGATGCATGAGGAGCCGGGAAAAAGACAGGTAGATATACCTCTTGATTAAGATGAAAAGGCGAGACCACTTTGGGCATAAAGTGGGGATTCGTCCTAAGGACCACCTTATCATGATGAAACCTAGTATAAGGTGGATGAGCCACTAAAGCCTGCAGTTCACTGATGCGGTGAGCCGAAGTGACTGCAATAAGGAAAACAACCTACCAGGAAAGAAATTTGAAGGAGGTAGAGTCCAAAGGCTCAAAAGGTGGCTTCATAAGCTGACCTAGAACTAGGTTCAAATCCCATGCTACCGGAGGAGGTCGGATGGGAGGTTTAGTTAGAGTCAGGCCTCTCATGAAACGTGAAACAAGAGGATGAGAGGAGACAGGTTGTCCATTTATAGGTTTTAAGGATGCTGCAATAGCACTCAAATGGACCCTTACTGAATTCGTCTTAAGGCCTGCATTTGAAAGATGCAGGAGATAGTCCAAGAGGGAATTCAAAGGAAGTGCTAGAGGGTCAAGACCCTGCTGAGCACACCAAATGGAAAAACGTTTCCATTTGAAAGCATAAGAACGCCTCGTGGAAGGTTTCCTAGAGGCATGAAGGATATCTGTCACAGGTTGAGAAAGATTAAAGTCTTGAAGACTTAGGCCTTCAGTAACCAAGCTCTGAGATGTAGGGATTTGGGGTTTGGGTGCCACAAAGTCCCCTCCTCCTGAGACAGAAGGTCTGGCGCAGCTCCCAGGTCCAGGGAGGATCCCTGGGAGAGATGCAGAAGTAGAGGGAACCACACCTGGCGTGGCCAGCGGGGAGCTATGAGGATCATAGTCCCGTGATCCCTCTGGAGCTTGAACAGAGTCTTGGATATTAAAGAAATGGGTGGAAAGGCATAGAGGAATTCCTGACCCCAATGCAGGAGGAAGGCATCGTGGGCCTGAGCTCCCTGACACTGAGTTCTGGAACAGAACCGGGGAAGTTTGGCATTCCACAGACTTGCAAAGAGGTCTATGTCCGGGGTCCCCCATTCCTGAAAGATTCTGCGTATCTGGTCCATATGTAGGGACCATTCGCGTGGAAGCAGAACTCGACTGAGTCTGTCTGCACGAGAGTTTTGAACTCCTGGAAGATACACTGCAAGAAGGTGAATTTGATGCTCTCTGGCGAAGGCCCATATTCTGAGAGCTTCGTTGCAAAGCGACAGAGAGCCTGTCCCTCCTTGTTTGTTTATATAGAACATGGCTACCTGATTGTCTGTCTGAACTAGGACAGTCAGGTTGACAAGGAGGGTATAGAAGACCTTGAGGGCAAGGTAAATTGCTCGCAGTTCCAGGAGGTTGATATGAAGGGTGGCCTCCTGTGGAGACCAAGTGCCCTGAGTGGAGAGGTTCTGAAGATGAGCTCCCCACCCTGTCTGGGAGGCATCTGTTGTGAGGGTTGCTTGGGGCAACAAAGGTTGGAAGGGGGCCCCCAACAACAGATTCTTGGTGGATGTCCACCATTGGAGGGACCAAAATAGACGGCTTGAGGTGAGTATTTGGTCGGAGAGCGCTCCAGATGCTTGAGTCCACTGGGTGGCCAAGGTCCATTGAGCTGCTCTCATATGCAGACGAGCGTAGGGCACCACATGTACCGTGGAGGCCATGTGGCCCAGAAGTCGCAGCATTTCCCGGGCTGTCAAATGACTGCTGGACTGAGCTTGGGAGGCCAAACTCAGCAGGCGTTGGGCCCTGACCTGAGGCAGGTAGGCCCTTGCAGTGATGGTGTCTAACTGGGCCCCTATGAACTCGAGAGACTGAGTAGGGATTAGTTGAGACTTGGGAAGGTTTACTACCAGTCCTAGATACTGCAGAAGACGCCTTGTACGGTCCAGGGAAATTTGGGCCTGGGACTGAGAGGGAGCTCGGATGAGCCAGTCGTCCAGGTATGGGAATATGAAAATTCCCAGGCCTCTTAGAAAGGCAGCTACGACTGCCATGCATTTGGTGAACACTCTTGGAGCAGAGGCTAGACCGAAGGGGAGTACTCTGTATTGGAAATGTTTTCCCTGAAACAGAAATCGAAGGTATTTTCTGTGGGATGGGTGGATGAGTATGTGTGTATACGCATCCTTTAGATCTAGAGAACAAAGCCAATCCTGACTCTGAAGGTATGGAAGGAGAATGCCCAGAGAAAGCATTTTGAATTTCTCCTTGAAAATAAATTTGTTCAATTCTCTCAGATCCAGAATTGGTCTGAAGCCCTCTGTCTTCTTTGGTATTAGAAAATAAGGGGAGTAGAATCCCGTCCCCTGTTGAAGAAGAGGGACCTCCTCTATTGCCCCCTGGGCAAGGAGGGAGGAGACTTCCTGACCCAAGAGGGCCAGGAGAGATGGGGGAGAATTGAACTGCCTCACCATAGTATAAGGAGGAAGGTCGGAAAAATGGAGTTTGTAACCCTCTCTGATGATAGAGAGGGTCCATTGCTCTGATGTAATTTGCTCCCATCTGGGAGCAAAGTGAGCTAACCTTCCGGGTATGGTGAGGGGCTCTGGTTGTTCTAGAGCCAGAAAAGTTAAGTTCTCTAGGGGCAAGTCAAAACCCCTGAGGGGGTGGAGCCTGCTGAGGCGTAGCAGACGCCGCAGGCTTTGACCCTGCCTGTTTAGGTTGCTGACGTTTAGCAGCAAAACGAGGCTGAGAGGATTGTTGGCCAGTATTTGTAGAAAATCTGGACTTCTTGTAATAAGGCCTCTTAAAAGACTTCTTCTTGGCAGGAGTGGAGGTAGACTTAGAAAGTCTATCTAAGGTGGCATTTTCTGCATCCATTTGAGTGGCCTTAATTTGCCACTCCTCACCAAATAAGTTCTCACCTGTACAGGGCAGATTTCGTAAGCCATCTAGGACCCAAGGTTCTAGATCAGAAGCCTGGAGCCAAGCAAGACGTCGGGCTGCTATAGCAATGCCCGAAGCCCTACCAGCACCCTCAAAGGAATCAAAAGCTGCCCTGTTGGAGAACTTTGAAATATCCAAAAGGTGTTTCACTAAGGAAATGAACTGCTCCCTCTTATCCTCAGGGATAAAGGGGGCAAAATGCCGAACTTTTAGAGCGATTTCACTGAGAAACATGCCCATGTAAAGACTATAGGAATTAATCCTGGCTATAAGCATAGTAGCCTGGAAAATTTTCCTGCCAAAAGAGTCTAGAGTCTTACATTCTCGCCCTGGAGGAGTAGAAGAGTGCCTTTTGGTACTCTTTATCTTCTTCATTGCAGACTTCACCACAATAGAATGGTGAGGCAACTGGGTTTTTTGGAAACCAGGAGAAGGGGGGACACGGTACATGGTGTCCAACCTGCGAGAAGAAGGAGACAATGTTAGAGGAGCCTCCCATAAGTCCATCAAGTGTTCTTGAAGGATTTCATGGATAGGCAGGGTGACTGCCTCTTTAGGAGACTTAGAGTATCCTAAAATATCCAGTTTCTTTGATCTGGGTTCCTTTTCAGAGGATGAAGCAATAGAAAGACCTTTAGCCATTTCTATGATGAAGTCCTGAAAGGACAAATCCTCTGGTGGAGACATTCTCCTGTTAGGAGAAGAAGGCTCCTCAGGAAGATCAAGGGAGAACTCATCAGAATCATCAGAGGAGTTAAAATCCTCTGAAGAAGCAGAGTATCCTCTATGTGCTTCCAACGCACGATACGCATACCGTTCGGTATCGACATCGGGCGTACCGGGTATGGGATCGGTACCGGGCAAAAGCCCGGATCCGGCAGGCGGAACCGATCTGCGTTTGGAAGACGATGGCCTCGGTTCCGGTATGGAAGCCATTACCGGAACCGGACCCGGTACCGCTGGCTGCGGTACCGAGGGCGTAGCAGCAGTAATAAAAGCCAGAATGGCCTGCTGCATGACTTGGACAGTAGTGCCCATAGACGCCACTGCTGCCTGGATGTCGGTACCGGTATGGGCCGGTACCCCAGAGCAGTACAACAGGTGATCTGTCGAGGCCGCGCCATCGATGTCAACCTGTGACCCCATGATTGCTTTGGAGGCCGGAACCTCCCGCCGGGGGTTTTTTGGCCTGGGCAGAATCCTCGAACTCAGAATTGAGAGCCTCTCGATCTTTAGAAAGAGATTTGCTTTTAGAGGATTTGCCCACTGGAGTTTTGGTTACCTGAGATCCATCCGGAGAGGAAGACCTGGATGACTGTGATGCTTCTGAAGGAAACAGCACATGGAACTTGTTGGCCCGGTTCTGCAATCCACGTTTCGACATCTGGGAGCAGGATGGGCAGTCCGGTATGGAATGGTCAGGTCCTAAACATTTAAGACACCATTCATGGGTGTCTGTAAGAGGAATGACAGCACTGCACTTGGTACACTTTTTAAAACCAGGAACTGGCTTCTCCATGAGGAGAATTTGTGTAGGCCTGAAGGCCTAACAAAGTACCAAGCTGTGCTGAAGAAAAGAAAAATATATATATTTTTTTTTTTTAAAAGAAAGAAAGAGAGACCGGCAGTACCGGTTTCAGAATGGGGAAGGCAGGTACGCGGTCTAAAGAAAACAATAAAATTAACAATTTCTTCAGCGGTGACAGGAACACGACCTGCTGGCTCCGCGGAAAAAAAGAAACTGACGAGAGCTGGTCAGGAAGGCGGGAAGGCAGCGCGCATGTGCAGTGGGAGGCCCCAAAAGCTTTTAATCTGAAAAGCTGGGGAGCTTTCCCGCGCGGGCTCCGTCGGTACCGACGTACCCATATGTGATGACTTATTCCTGCTTGTTCCTGGAGATTGGTTAGTACCGGTGCTTGCCTGGTACTTCTTACAAGATAGATCGGAGGTCTTCCTCAACATCCTGGAGAGGGTAACAAGCTCCTTCTCGATATCCCCAGCCTTGTCCTCTATTGGTTTTCTGACGTGGTTCTCTCCCCTGCAAAGCAAGTCTGCCAGTTTATCCTGTACAAATTATTCCAGGTCTGATGACTGGAGCCAACAGCTGCAACCCTGCTGGCTGATTCAAAGGCATTGTAGGTTGCCCAGACTATGTACTTGGAGCAGTCCTTGTCATGGCCCACAAGGGCACAAAAGGAGTCAAGATGCTTAGAGGGGATGTGCAAGATGAAGTCAGCCCGGTCCAGCATGATGTCCTTGAGAAACATACTCATGCATAGCTGGTATGAGAGGATTCTGGTTACCAGCATAGAAACCTGGAAGCAACATCTTCCAAAAGAATCCAAGGTCCTCGCCTCTTTACCTGGGAGCAATGAGGAATGAGTCCTGTTGCTCTTGATCTTCATGGAGTTGTGGGGAAGCTGAGGTTTCTCGAAGCCCGGGGTTTTCTGCATCCAATACATCGAGTACAACCATCAGCTAATTGCTAGTACCATGAGGGGGGGGTTCTTCCACATCCTCAGAAGCAGCTTTTGCAGGATGCAGTGCATGGGCACTGTCATGGCCTCCTAGGGAGCTGAGGGATACTGGAGGATTTCCAACTCCTCCGTCCTCAGACTCCAGAGAAAAGGGTATGGCCTTGGCAATATCCCTCACAAAGTCCTGGAAGGACATGTCCTCCAGGGGCGACTCACACTGCTTGTACAGAAGCGAGGGGTCCGAGAGAAGGTCCGATGATACCCAGTCAGACATCACCAATCCCTCGTCAGTCTCCGAGCCATTGGAGTCAGACTCAGAGAGAAAGTCGGATTAGCATCTTGCCTCCTCCTGCCGCTGATCGTGTGGAGAAACAGGGCATCAGTGAGATCGATGGTGCACTGAGTGCTTTCATGGCTGCATCAGGGCATCAGACCCCAAGATGCTGTAAATGGAGATGACCATGGGAATCAGCATCAATTCCGATCTCCAACCTGATACACCAGCCTCAACAGGCAGCACGTGGGTCTCGAGGATTAGCTAGATGGACTGTAGTGGCGATGCCAGAGGCACCGAAGGGCCAGCCTGTTGCTTGGCAAAGACCGCTGCCATATAGGCCTTGAGGATCTGAAAGCATTCCTCCAGGACTGCCGTCTCCAAAAGCTTCAGGGCCAGAATGATAACTTCAGCCACAGACTGGCACCCCCACAGAGGACTCCATGATGGTACGGACATCAGGAGATACCCGGCAGCCCTCCTGGGAACTGGGAGCAGACTCTTCCCACCGGGACACTTTAGCGGGCTGCTCCCAGTCGTCGCTCTCTGTGTCATGTCGAGATGGGTTCCGGTGATGATGCACATGGGTCGAGACCCAGTGCTTGGATGCCCCCTTTGACATCTAGGAGTCTGTCCTCGGTTCTGGGTGGAGATCAATGGAAAGTCTCCATTCTGGGCTGCTGTGGCCCTGTGATTGTGTGTGTACCCAAGCAGTCCTCAATGCAGATGCTCTGCAGAACCTCGTAAGGAATTCCATGCCAATGCTGGATCTGACGGCCCGAAGAAGGACTTCCTCTGTTTCTCCCAGCCCTTCAGGCCCTGTCTCATCATCTGTAGGCACAGATTACCAGATGCGGGCTGGTGATGAGGGCCAAGGAGCACTTCTTAAACCCACTGGCTGACTTGGACATGTCCAGGAACACGGCCGCGGCTAGGTCGAAGGGCTCGATGATGCTAGTAGTGGGAACAACGCAAAAAGGTAAAAATAAGCATCGGCCCTGAAGCAGACGCTACTTGCGGCAGGCAGTAAAACTAGAATAATATTTTAACTTTTGAATTTTGAAAAGAAAGAACCCGCAAGGGGGTAAAAGTAGAAAGTTTTTCCAAGGTTAGCAGGAACACATCTTAGGGGCTCCACAGAAAAAAGAAGACTGGAGAAGATGGCACCACAACTGGTGGAAAGGCAGGCATGCATGCGTGGTGGAGACTCCCAAAAGCTTCCAATGGAAGCTGGGGAGCATTCCCACGCAGGGCTCCATCATGGGTGTCACCCATACGTGGGGACTTGCTTCCTGTTTGTCCAAAGAAAACTATGATAACAGAGGCAGTTGTGGAAGTAATCCGTGAAACATGGCATGGGCAGCATCAAAAGGATAAAGGCCTGCTTGAGAAGCAGTTCCACCTTTCAATCCTTCAGTGTCAAATCACCTGCCACCAGGATGGTGGTCTTATATGTAACGTCCATGACAAGAGTGCCCACCCTGGAGAGGTAGAGTCATCACTTAAAATTCCCCTGAGGTAAGGGATAGAGGTTCTCCATAATTTTGCTTCTCAAGATGACCTCAGCAGAGAGCTTTCAGTTTAAATTCAGAACCCAGCAGAGAGCTTTAAGGTTAAGTTTAAAGCTCAGCAGAGAGCTTCTAGTTTAAGTTTAAAATTCAGTCAGGGCCTAGTATCAGTAGAGAGCCTTAATTTAAATCAAATTAGAGTATAGCTTAACATAAAAGGAAAAATAGGGTCAATATTCTTTAACAGAAAGGAAAGTATATTACTCACCTGTAAAAGGTGATCTCCGGGAACAGCAGGAATCAGTTTTCATATATGTGTGAACATTACTGAAGGAGCCTGCATGGGAACATGCAATAGGAAAGCTTTTGGGAGCACTCCACTGTGCTTGTGTACCTGCCTTCCCAACTCCTCTCCTCAGTTGAGTTTGTAGCTGAGAGAAAGGGTAAAATAAAAGAAACCTACAACTCCTAGGGTAGGAGGTGGGGTGTGAAGACTGAATCCTGCTGTTTCCGGAGATCACCTATTACAGGTGAATAACTACGCTATCTCCGGAAACAAGCAGGAATGCAATCTTCACATATGGGATTCACAAGCTCCCAAGTATCAGACTGGTATTGGGGGGGGGGGGGAGGGAGGCAGTGCAATTCCCGAGGTAAACAACTTGTAGCCGAAGAGTCTGAAAGAGTTGTGTGTCATTGGACTTGATTCCAAGAGGCGATACTCCACAAATGATAGTCTGGCATGTTGTAAAAGTCTGGGATGGAGGGAAGGAGTTGAGGTTAAGTCCCAAAGATGTCCTGGAGTACAGCTTGGCCAAAGACAGTGCCCTGACAGGAGTCTCTGTCTAGACAGTAGTGTGCAGCAAAAGTATAAATGGAGAACTAGGAAGCTGCCCACAGATCTTCTCAATGAATACTGAACTGAGACTGGCTACGGAGGTTGCAATAGCTCGCACATTATGAGCAGTGACATGATCCTCCAAAGAGAGTCCTACATGTGCATAAGCAAAAGAAATGCAATCTGTTATCCATCTAGATGGAGTATGTTTCGTCACCTATAGACCTAGGTGACTAGGATCAAGAGAGATGAATAATTGAGAGGATCTTCTGTGATTTTTAGTTCTATCCAAGTAGTAAGCCAGTGCTCACTTGTAGTCTAAGGTGTGTAGCACTGCTTCAGCCCAAGACACATGTGGTCTAGGGAAGAAAATCGGGAGGATTACCAATTGGTTTAGATGGAAGGAGGAAGCTACATTTGGAAGGAAATGTGGATGGGTACGCAGAACCACCTTGTCATGGTGGAACCGGGTATAGGGCGGATCCGCCACCAGAGCCTGCAGTTCACTGATGCAGCGAGCTGAAGTGAGGGCAATGAGGAAGATTACCTTCCAAGACAGAAACTTCAGTGAAGTGGTGGCTAAAGGCTCAAAAGGTGGCTTTATAAGTTGAGCGAGAACCACATTAAGATCCCAAGCCACCGGAGGTAGCTTAATGGGTGGCTTGGACAGCAGGAGGCCCCGCATGAAGCGTGCTACTAAGGGGTGTGAGGAGATAGGCTGTCCATCCATTGGTCTGTGAGAGGCCATAATAGCACTAAAGTGAATCCTCACTGCATTAGTTTTAAGATCTAAGTGGAGGAGATATTGTAGAAGGGAATCCACCAGACAAGAAAAGGGGTCAATGTCCTTTGGGAGCATCAGAGGGCAAACCTACGCCACTTGAAGGCATAAGATCGCCTGGTGGAATCTTTACGTGATGCAACAAGGACAACTTTGACAGTCTGTGGCTGGACAGGTTCAGTGAGCACTAGCCTTCAGCAGCCACGCTGTCAGGCGTAGGGAGTGAAGACTGGGATGGAGGAGCGTCCTGTGGTCCTGGGTGCACAACCTAGGCTGAGAGGTTGAGTCTGTGCAAGGTGAAGAAGCAGAGGAAAGAAAAAGGAAGGAAGCAGCACAGTTAATGGGGCCAAAAGGGGACTATGAGAATCACCAAACCCTTGTCGGCCTGTAGCTTGAAAAGCATTTTGGGTATCAAGGGGATGGGTGGGAATGCATAGAGAAGTCCATGTGCCCAGTGTAGAAGGAAGGCGTCTGGTGTCTGTCAGTGCAGCGACGAACCCTGGAGCACAAGAGTGGAAGTTGTGTGTATTGTGGAGTGGCAAAAAGATCTATGAGTGGGGTTCCCCACGACTGGAAGATTTGAGCAGCCGTCTCCCGATGCAAGGTCCATTTGTGTGGTCGAAGGATGCAGCTTAGCCTGTCAGCTAGGACACTGAGGTATATCACTCTGAGGTAATGCAGTGAGAGATGGCAAAGGACAATAGGTGAATCGTTTCCTCAAAGAGGGAACAGGATCCCATTCCCCCGTTTGTTCATACAGAACATGGCAACTTGGTTGTCCATCCTGACAAGAACAGGTTTCCCAGAAAGTTGGGGTTGAAAAACCGGAAGAGCATTTGTCAGTGCTCGTAGTTCTAATAGGTTGATCTGCAGGGTAGAGTCCTGTTTTGTCCACAGTCCGTGTGGTTAGGTATTTCAGATAAGCTCCCCAACCCAGCTTGGAAGAATCCGTTTTTAGGGTACATTGAGGTGGAGGTATCTGAAAAGATGACCCAATGAGTAGGTTTGGTGGGAAACACCACCACTAAAAAGACTTGATCAGTTAAGAAGGGATGTGGATCTAGTCTCTGAGAAGCCCCTTTGCTTGCATCCATTGAGAAGACAGAGTCCATTATGCTTGTCACCTATGTAAGCGAGCGTAGGGGACAACATGGACCGTAGAGGATATCCTAAGAGGTGTAGCATCTCTCAAGCCGTTACTCAGCTTTGCTTTTGCACTCACCCTGCCAGCTCAATGAGGGGGGCACAGCAATCCTGTGGGAGGAAATCTTGGGCCTGTTGAGTGTCTAAGAGCACACCAATGAATTCCAGTTGGAGCAAGGTGAGACTTTGGGAAGTTTATGACAAAGCCCAGGTGTTGGAACACCGTGATAGTGTGATGAAGAGAGAGTTTTACCTCTTGAGGGGATTCTCCCTTGATCAGTCAATCAACTAAGTAAGGAAAGATGAATATCCCCAAGGTGTGCAGGTAGGCAGCGACTACTGCCATGCATTTTGTAAAGACCCTTGGGGCAAAGGCTAGACTGAAGGGGAGAAACCAGAATTGAGGGAAGTTTCAGTATATGCATGTAAGCGTCCTTTAGGTCTAGAGAACATAGCCAATCGTGTCTCCGGAGGTATGGTAGAAGAGTTCCTAGGGAAACCATTTTTAATTTTTCTCGGACCATAAACTTGTTTAGGTCTCTGAGATCCAAGATGGGCCTGAATCCTCCTGTTTTTTTTGGAATGAGAAAATATGGAGAATAGAAACCCATATTTTCTTCAGAAGGAGGAACTCCTTCTATGGCACCTCCTTCTATTGCACCTGGGACAACAGGGTGGTCACTTCTTTTAAGAGGGTGCTTTGAAGGGGTTGTATGGGATAATCCCCTGTGAAGCTGGTGGGGGGATAAGGTTTCGAAGTGAAACTGAAAACCCTTTGGACAATTTGGAGTGTCCACTGCTCTGATGTTATGAGGTGCCACCTGTGGGCATAGTGACAAAGTCTGCCTGCTATGTGACGGGCCTGGGGGCCCCTCCAGGGGCAGATTGATAATGCTCTTTAGGAAGGAGTCAAAAAACAGGTGCAGGTTGTGCCTGTGCAGCTGGTAGTGGGTTAGGAGCCTTGGGCTTCTTGGGATGGCGAGGGTGCTGCTGTCTCTGTTGAGGCTGCTGAGGTTGACAGGCGGCAGAAGGCGGGTAAGAAGGATAGTATCTCTTCTTAGAATAGAAAGATTTCTTTGGAATGGGCTTCCGTTTGGATGGGTCAGCTGTGTCACTGGAAAGGTGTTTTAGGTTGAAATAATTTGTTTCAAATCTTGCCTGCTTTTTCCCTCCAATCTTTGCCAAAAAGGTTTTCTCCAGTAAATGCAATATTGGTCAGTTTATCCTGGACCCATTGCTCGAGGTCTGATGCATGTAACCAGGCCATCCTGTGAGCCCCAATGCAGACTGCTGAAGCTCTGCTGGTGAATTCAAAGACATCAAAAGAGACTCTGGTAAGAATTTTAGAAGTTTTTTGGGCCTGTTTGATGAGTGCTGAAAGGCACGCCTTTTATCCTCAGGAAAGCATGGGGGCAAAACTCTCCAAACCCCTGGTGACATCCTTCAGAAACATGCCCATGTATAGCATGTAATTGTTAATTCTGCAGGCCAACATGCAGACTTGTAAGCATCAATGCCCAAAGGCATCGAGTGTCCTCAAGTCTCTGCCAGGTGGTGTGGAGGAATGGTTCTTTGAGCTCTGTATCCAGTGCAATGCCGATTCCAGCACCATTTATGGTGGGGCAGCTGAGGATTTTGGAAGCCTGGGCACTCTGGTAAACTTCATAAAGGCATAGAGCAGGGGTTTTCAACCCAGTCCTCGGAGAACCCTAGGCCAGTCAGGTTTTCAGGAACCTTGGGAGGGAGGGGGAAACCCCAGTAGGAGACTACTCACTCAACCTGGCAGGGCCCTGAGTACTTCTGCTAGGAATGAGACCCACAAATTAGGGTAGGAGGAGACTCCAGTTGCTCTAACAGGGAAAAGGTCCGTAGACCAATCCCTGTGAGCCAAATACCTACCTATGTGCTCAACCTGAGAAGGTGAAATTAGAACTTACTTGCTAATTGTCTTTCCTGGAGTCCCTTCAGTCTAGTCCAGTATGTGTGGGTTATCTCCCTTCACCAGCAGCTGAGGCAAGAGACCTGTGAGACTTTTTCAATAGGTGTTAACGCCAGGTGGCAGGTCAAAAGGCCATTTTGAAAGACTCCTTCTATCCAAGCAAGGACTATTAATCACCAATGAAGTTGGTCAAAGCTTACCTCAGAAGCACAGGACAGGGTACTGTGTAGCAGCCCTCTTTTAATAAGTCGCACAAGAGTGAATGGTTCGGAAGAATGTATCCTTGAAGGATACTACCAAAAGCAGAGAAGTTCCAAAAAAAGAGTAAAGTAGCCCAAATGCCCTCGAGTATGGAGCAGACAGAGCTTAAAGATCCCAAATTACCCATGCTTACCAATAGCCAAATTAATATGAATAAAATACAGTCTCTAAAATGCTTGTATGCAAATGCTAGAAGTCTAAAAAATAAGATGCGAGAGTTAGAATATATAGCACTAAATGAGAGGTTAGATATGATTGGAATATCAGAGACATGGTGGAAGGAGGACAACTAGTGGGACACTGTGATACCTGGGTACAAACTATATCGTAATGATAGAGCTGATCAAATTGGTGGAGGGGTTGCACACTATGTTAGAGAAGTCATTGAGTCAGAAAGGATTAAAGTTTTGCAGGAAACAAAATTTGCTGTAAAATCTCTATGGACTGACATTCCATGTAAAAAGGGGAAGGCGATGGCAGTGGCAGTGGGGGGGGGAGGTGGGGAAGGGGGGAAGGGGGGGAGGGGGGCTACTATCGACCGCCTCGCCAGAGTAAACAAATGGATGACAAATGCTCAAAGAAATCAGGAAAGCTAACAAAAGTTATAGTACAGTAATAATAATGGGTGATTTCAATTACCCCGGTATCGACTGGGTCAGTGTCACGGCAGGACATGCTAGGGAGATAAAGTTCCTAGATTAAATAAATGACTGCTTCTTGGAGCAGCTGGTTCATGAACCAACCAGAGGGGACGCCACATTGGACCTAGTCCTTAGTGGAACACCAGATCCGGTGCAAGAGATAAGGGTGTTGGGGCCACTTGGCAATAGTGATCATAGCATGATTGCGTTTGACTTAATTAGTGGAGGAGGGATAGTAAGGAAATTCACAGTACTACCTTTTAACTTTCGAAAGGGAGACTATGATAAAATGAGGAAAATAGTTAAGAAAAAACTAAAAAGAGCAGTGGCAAAGGTTAAAGACTTACATCAAGCTTGGGTGTTGTTGAAAAATACTATCTTGGAGCCCAGACCAGCTGTATTCTACGCTTTAAGGAAGTCCAAAAAACTGCCAGCATGGTTTAAACGTGAGGTCAGAGAAGCTGTTCTGCCAAAAAAGCATCTTTCAGGAAATGGAAAAAAGAGCCAAACGACGAAACCTGGAAACAGCACAAGCACTGGCAAGTTAAATGCAAGGCATTGATAAGGCAGGCAAAGGGAGAATTTGAGAAGAAGCTTGCTGCGAAACCAAAAACACAAAATAAAGACTTATTCAAGTACATTCGTAGCAAAAAAACTGTGAGAGAGTCAGTTGGTCCATTAGATGATAGAGGAGCACTCAGAGGCGACAAGGCGATAGCGGAGAGACTGAATGAATTTTTTGCTTCGGTCTTTACTGAGGAAGATGTAGGGATGTTACCCATGACTGAAGTGGTATTTAAAGGTGCGGAAGAATTGAAGGAAATATCGATGCATAGGGAAGATGTATTACAACTATTAGATAAACTGAAGAGTAGCAAATCACCTGGGCTGGATGATATACATCCAAGGATGTTGAAAGAACTGAAATATGAGATTGCAGACCTGCTATTAGTAATCTGTGAACTATCATTAAAATCATCTGTAATACCTGAAGATTGGAGGATGGCGAACGTAACACCAATTTTTAAAAAGGGTCCAAGGGGTGATCCGGGAAACTACAGACCGGTGAGCCTGACGTCAGTACCAGGAAAAATGGTAGAAACCATCATAAAGAACAAAATTGCTTAACATGTAGATAGTCATGGCTTAATGGGAGACAGCCAACATGGCTTTAGACAAGGAAGATCTTGTCTTACTAATCTGTTATGTTTTTTTGAAGGTGTGAATAAACAGGTAGACAAAGGTGAGTCGGTTGATATAGTGTATTTGGACTTTCAGAAAGCCTTTGACAAGGTCCCTCATCAGAGACTTTTGGCAAAACTAAAGAGTCATGGATATAGGAGGCAGCGTACTATTGTGGATCAGGAACTGGTTAAAAGATAGAAAGCAGAGGGTAGGGCTAAATAGTCAATTTTCCCAATGGAGAAAGGTGAATAGTGGTGTACCCCAGGAATCTGTGCTGGGTCCGCTGCTTTTTGACATATTCATAAATGACCTGGAAAAGGGAATAATGAGTGAGGTTATCAAATTTGCAGATGACACAAAACTATTTAAAGTTGTTAAAACCCAAGAGGATTGTGGAAAATTGCAAGAGGATCTTGACAAATTGGAAGACTGGGCATCAAAATGGCAGATGAAATTTAATGCGGACAAGTGCAAGTTATGCACCTAGGGAAGAACAACCCAAACTATGGTTACATGATGCAAGGTTCCATATTAGGAACCACCACTCAGGAAAAAGATTTAGGCATCATTGTGGATAACATGTTAAAACCCTCGGCCCAGTGTGCAGCGGCGGCCAAGAGAGCAAATAGAATGCTAGGTATCATAAGGAAAGGAATGGAAAATAAAAGGATATTATAATGCCTCTATATCGTTCCATGGTGAGACCACACCTAGAATATTGCGTGCAATTCTGGTCGCCGTATCTTAAAAAAGATATAGCGTTATTAGAAAAGGTTCAGAGAAGAGCCACCAAAATGATAAAGGGGATGGAAGGATATCCCTATGAAGAAAGGCTAAAAAGGTTAGGGCTTTTTAACCTGGAAAAGAGATGGCTGAGGGGAGATATGATAGAAGTCTATAAATTAATGAACAGAGTGGAACGGGTAAACGTAGATCGATTGTTTACGTTATCAGAATATAGAAAGACTAGGGGACATGCAATGAAGCTACAGGGTCAACTATTTAAGACTAATAAAAGAAAATATTTTTTCACTCAACGTGTAATCAAACTCTGGAATTTGTTACCGGAGGATGTAGTGTGGCTGGGTTTAAAAAAGGTCTGGACAAGTTCCTGGAGGAAAGGTCCATAAACCATTATTAAGAAGGGACCCAGGATATCAATGCTTGACCCAATAAAAGCATTGTAGAACCTGTGTCTTTTGGGGAAACTGCTAGGTACTGTCACAGCCCCTCCTGGTGGCAGCGTGCTGAAGGGTCAGGGTGGACATTTATTGTTTGTTGAAGCCGGGAACTCTAACTTAGACCAGGTGCATTATGGTCCTTGTAGTTCCCTTCTTTATAAAGAATAGTTGTGTGAGCCTTGTGCTGGGTTAAATATAAGGTTTTATTCCCTGATGCGCTAAGGTTCTCCAAGAAGACAACAGAATTCACCTTGATTCAGGGTTTCTACCAAAGTATTTACAAAGTCCAAAACTGTTATAAGAGCTTCACAGTCTTTTCCATTCAAGCAGGATTTTTCAATATAAACAGGTTAAATAAACACAAAAGCTTCTTCTTTTCAGCTCAACAAAGCAATGATATTTTAGAGCATGTCTTATGCTATGACTCTGTGAGAGATTCTATACTCTCAGCTACACAGAGAGTACAGTCCATAGGATATTCAGGCAGCAATGGTTCTGGTTCTACAAGGTCTGTTTGCATATCCTCTTGCTCAGATATGGTGTCTGCTAAGCCTGAGCTTTCCCTAGGCAAAACTAGATGTACTTCAGTAGTTCTCTCCAAGACTTTCCAGCCTGGCTGGACCTGATCTGGCCAACAATTAATATGGCTTTTATCTAGGACCTTCTGCACAGGTTTCCAAAGCTTTCCCCAGCTTTGTTTCTCATATCTATGGCTCTCTGGTTTACAAGCCTTTCTAGGACCTGGCACACATTCAGGAAAGGAGGTGTGAATGTACCTTTGTTCTCTGAGACGTGCGTTGCTGGTATTCCCTCTACCAGGCACTCTCCTGCTTACACTGTCTTCCCTGGAGACTGCTTTCTGGAGCTTTTCAGCATGTGCTTGTCCTTCCTGGAAGTTGTCCCTTCCTTGTAAGGACTGCAAGCTTAACTGCCGTTCCTTCCGTAGTTGGAGCTTTCCCCTTTCTCTCTCCTTAGTAGCAGGGGTTTCTGTTGCTCTCTGTATTTGTGGTCCTCTCTGCTCCTGTGGTCGTCTCTCTATTCGTGGTCCTCTCTGTATTGGTGGTCCTCTCTCTATTCTCCTGACCGAGCACTGCTTATAAAGCCGTTTCTCTAGTGAGCTTTCTGGCCCTCTACTCAGGTGTGTTTGATTAGCTATTGCATCATTACAATCTGGGTGTGTTAGCCTACCTTCTACAGCCTCATGCCTACTCCCTCTAGCTGCACTTCTTGGTAACTGCATTCTCTGTAAATCAGTTTCTTTAAAAGAAACAGAGTTTTCTCCTAACTCCATAGCTTCAGTAGTGTCAGCTTCATCACAGTACGTATGACCTAGACTGGCCACTGTTGGAAACAGGATACTGGGCTTGATGGACCTTGGTCTGACCCAGTATGGCATATCTTATGTTCTTATGTCAGAATTCTGATGTCACAGTACAAGAGCTCCCTCTTCAGCTCCTAAATCCAGTATTCTATTGATAAAGCAGACTACGAGAGAGAGACAAAAATAACAAACTCCCAGACGAGCCCAGTATGAGGCAACAGAAGTAGCATAACCTTGAACTGTGTTACTATTGATAACTAAGAATTATGTATAAATGATATGAGCCATGCTGGCAGAGTCATACCTGCCAAGACTCCCACCCTTGATAGAGGAAGAGCAGAAGTCATGTCATGATATATTTCTTCAGATTATCTTCCCCTCCGGAACAGCTGGATTCACCTCAAAAGCAGATCTAAAAGACAGACAAGAAGATTCCAGTTCTCCACCGAGGGATGGTCCTGTACTGGACTGGAAGGACTCCAGGAAAGACAATCAGCAGTTAAGATCTAATTTTGCCTTCCTTATTGTCCCTCCAGTCCAGTACATGTGGGATGTACCAGAGTAGTAACTAACCATGAGAGGGACCGGCAAGTCCTCTTGGAGCACTGAGGCCCCAAAATGCGCATCTGCAAAGGCCAGCACTTCCAAGCGGTAATGACGGGAAAAAGTGTGCAACGATGACCACGTTGCTGCTCCACAAATGTCCTCTGGGGGAACCAGACCATGTTCTATCCAGGATGTTGCCTGTGCCCTTGATGAGTGAGCCTTAAGGCCTATCAGCACCGACATGCCTTTAGGACCATAGGCCGAGACTATAGCCTCCTTCACCTAGCGAGCAACAGAGGCTTTGGAGGCCACCTCCCCTTTTCGGTGACCTCCAAAAAGAATGAACAAGTGATCCAACCTCTGAAAGGATTCTGTCCTTTTCAGGTACCGACGCAGCACCCTGTTCACATTGAGACTGCGAAGCAGATGATCTTCCTTGGACTTGCCCAAGGAAGCAAAGACCGGGAGAGACATTGATCGATTCAGCTGAAAGCGGGAAACCACTTTCGGCAGAAAGGAAGGCACCGGCCTCAATACCACATTCTCCTTGGAAATGACTAGAAAGGGCTCCCTACATGACAGAGCCTGTTACAAAATCCAGCAAGTGGAACAATGCTACCAGAAAGACTTTCTTTAAGGTAAGATCCTTCAATGACACCCTGGCTAGTGGCTCAAAGAGTGCCCCCATCAAGGCATTCAGCACCAAGTTGAGGTCCCATGGGGGAACCACAGGTTGTAAAGGCAGAAGGATCTACTTCACTGCACTCAGAAAACAGACCACATCTGGATTACCCGCAATAGAAAAAGCCTGCACTCACCCCCTGTAACAAGAGAGGGCCATGATCTGAATCTTTAAGGAGTTGAATGCCAAACCCTTCTCCAATCCGTTTTGCAGGAAAAACAAAATATCAGGAAGAGAGGTGGAAAAGGGATGAATCCCCTATGTTGCACACCAGCCTTCAAACACTCGCCAAACTCGCACATATGCCAAAGTAATAGAACGCTTCCTGGCCTTTAAAAGCGTGGATATCACCTCAGCTATAAGCAAGAATCGATCTACCTGAGGCATTAGTATCGGACTCTGTGAAAACAGGTTGATCCTGATGGAAAGATGCCAGGGTGGGGCGATGAACAGGCGCATCAGGTTCGCATACCACGGTCTGCGAGGCCAGTCCGGGGCAATGAGAACCACCAAGCACTGTAAGCCTCTGTACGCTGTAAAGTCAAACAATGAGGGCCCACGGCAGGAATACATACAGAAGGCCCTCCGCCGGCCACTTCTGTGCAAGAGCATTGATTCCCTCTGACATATGCTCCCTGCGCCTGCTGAAGAATCGGGGCATCTTGGCTTTGGACAGGGAAGCCAACAGATCCATGATCCGTTTGCCCCAGTGGAGAGTTATGTCGTGGAATACTGCTGCATTCAGTTCCCATTCTGAGTCTAGCTGGTGTCAAAGTCCACCTGGATGTTTTCCTTGCCCGCCAAATGGGCCGCAGAGAGAGCGGTTAGATGTTCTTCGGCCCACAGTAGTAAGGGCTGAATTTCTTCTGCTAGTACCACACTGCCCGTGCTCCCCTGTCCGTTTATGTAGCCCACTTTAGTCACATTGTCTGACACACTCTTACCGCCCTCTGAGCTATCAGTGTGTGGAAGAACTGGAGAGCTAGAAAAACCGCCTGCATCTCCAGGTGATTTATGGACAGGTGCTCTCCTCCAGGGACCAATGGCCCTATGTGACCTGTAACTGACAATGTGCACCTCATTCCACGAGGCTGACATCTGTTGTCACCAGAATTCAGTCCAGTGGCTCTAAGGGCATTCCCGTTGTTAGATAGTCCATCTGCAGCCATCATGCAAGGCGCATCTTCAGGACAAACCAGCCTCTGCGACAATGGCTGGAATTGGGAAGACCAGCAAGAAAGTAAGGCCTGCTGCAGGGGTCTCATGTGAGTCCGTGCCCAGGGCAATAGGTTGGCAGCCATATACTCCAGCTGAAGATAATACCACACTGTAGGAGCCTTCATTGCCAAAAACTGGCTTACTTGATGCTGAAGCTTCTGCACCTGTTCCACCGGGAGAGAGACAAGCCCTGCCTTTATGTCGAACTTCCCTTCCAAATAGACCAACTGCTAGATGGGCTGTAGTTGACCCTTGGACAGGTTGCCTACCCAGCCCAGACTCTGGAGGAACTCCACCACTCTTCCTATGGCAGATACAGCCTCTACCTCCGACTTCGCCCGTATGAGCCAATTGTCCAGGTACGGGTGAACTAGCATGCCTTCCTTTCTCAAAGCTGCCAATACCACTACCATGATCTTGGAAAAGGCGCATGGAGCCATGGCCAGGCTAAAGGGCAATGCCCGGAACTGGAAATGACCCATGGGTATGGCAAAGCGTAGGAACTGTTGATGTTCTGGCTGAATTGGGGTATGAAGGTAGACTTTGATGAGATCCAGAACTGATAAGTACTCGCCTTGCCTCACAGCTAGAATCACTGAGCGCAGCATCTCCTTTCGAAAGTGCGGCACCTGCAATGAGTGGTTGACATGCTTGACATCTAGAATGGACTGAAAGGATCCCTCCCTTCTTGGGCACTACAAAATAAATGGACTGTCAATCTAAGCTGCACTAGTCTCACAGCACTGGAACTACCGCTTCCAAATGCAGTAAGCGTTATAGGGTGTCCTGCACTACTGTTGCCTTTGCCAGAGCTTGGCAGGGCTACTACTACTACTACTACTACTAAGCATTTGTATAGCGCTACAAGACATACGCAGCACTGCACAAACATGTAAGAGACAGTCCCTACTCATCAGAGCTTACAATCTAGTCAAGACAGACAACATAGAAGGTGTAGACATGGATAAAACAAGGGGGAATGGTAAAGAAACAAGGAGATCAGGTGAATCAAGATCCAAAAGCAGCGAAGTAGTGAGTTTTCAGCCTGGATTTGAAAAGGGTCAGAGAAGGTGCCTGGCGTACAGACACAGATAGTTTGTTCCAGGCGTAAGGTGCAGCAAGGTGAAAGGAGCAAAGTCTGGAGTTAGCAATAGAAGAGAAAGCACAGTTACTTACCTGTAACAGGTGATCTCTGGGAACAGCAGGAATAAGTCTTCACATATGGGTACGTCGGTACCGACGGAGCCTGCGCGGGAACGCTCCCCAGCTTCCCAAAAAGGAAAGCTTTTGGGAGCATCCCACAGCGCCTGCGCGCTGCCTTCCCGCCTTTCCTAACCGCCTCTCCCCAGTTCGCGTTTTAAAGCTGAGACAAAGAGAGAGAGGAAAGGAAAAATAGATAGAGAGATACAACTCCTAGGGGAGGTGGGTGGGTTGTGAAGACTTATTCCTGCTGTTCCCAGAGATCACCTGTTACAGGTAAGTAACTGTGCTATCTCCAGGAACAAGCAGGAATGAGTCTTCACATATGGGGACTCCCTAGCTAGAGATGCCTGGGAGATCCCCAAGGTTATGAGACCCTGTGAAGGGCTCTATCTCCTCCTATGGATCTCAGGCATCCATTCAGGGAAGGAGGGCAGGAGTTGATTAAGCATGGAACAGGTGTTTGAGAACAGCCTGACCAAACAAGGCATCCCGGCGGGAGTCCTTGTCCAAACAGTAATGGGCTGTGAAGGTATGAACCGAGGCCCAGGTGGCCGCTCGACAGATCTGGTCGATGGACACAGAATTTAGATGAGCCATAGAGGTGGCCATGGCCCTCACATTATGAGCTGTGACATGGCCTTCCAGAGAAAGGTTCTTACTCTGGTAGGCGAACGAAATACACTGAGCGATCCAATTGGACAGTGTCCTCTTAGAGACTGGAAGTCCCAAATGAGAGGGATCAAAGGCAACAAAGAGTTGAGAAGACTTTCTATGTTGCTGTGTCCTTTGTAAGTAAAAGGCAAGAGCTCTCTTACAATCCAGGGTATGAAGATTCCTCTCTGCACTTGATGCATGAGGACCTGGAAAAAAGACAGGTAAATACACCTCTTGATTAAGATGAAAAGGTGAAACCACTTTAGGCATAAAGTGTGGATTGGTCCTAAGGACTACCTTATCATGATGGAACCTTGTATAAGGTGGATTAGCCACTAGGGCCTGCAGTTCACTGATTTGGCGAGCTGAGGTGACTGCAATGAGGAAAATAACCTTCCAGGAAAGAAATTTCAAGGAGGTGGTGGCTAAGGGTTCAAAAGGTGGCTTCATAAGCTGACCAAGAACTAGATTTAAATCCCATGCCACCGGAGGAGGCCTAATGGGAGGTTTAGTTAAAGTTAGGCCTCTCATGAATCTTGCAATAAGAGGATCAGAGGAAATAGGCTGTCCATTAATAGGCTTAAGGGATGCTGCAATAGCACTCAAATGGACCCTTACTGAATTTGTCTTAAGGCCTGCATTGGAGAGATGCAGGAGATATTCCAATAGAGAATTCAAAGGTAGTGCTAGAGGGTCAAGACCCTTCTCATCACACCAAATGGAAAACCTTTTCCATTTAAAAGCATAGGAACGTCTAGTAGAAGGTTTTCTGGAAGCATGGAAGATATCCTTCACCTGCTGAGAAAGATTCCAACCTGGAAGGTCTAGGCCTTCAGCAACCAAGCTCTGAGGTGAAGGGACTTGGGGTTTGGGTGCCACAAAATCCCCTCCTCCTGGGACAGAAGGTCTGGAGCAGCTCCCAAGTCTAGGGAGGGAGCTTGAGAGAGCTGCAGAAGTAGAGGGTACCACACTTGGCGTGGCCAGCGTGGAGCTATGAGGATCATAGATCCTTGATCCCTCTGGAGCTTGAACAGAGTCTTGGGAATTAAAGGAATGGGTGGAAAGGCATACAGGAAGTCTTGACCCCAGTGAAGGAGGAAGGCATCCTTGGCCTGAACTCCCTGACACAGAATTCTGGAACAGAACCGGGGAAGTTTGGCATTCCACGGACTTGCAAAGAGGTCTATGTCCGGGGTTCCCCACTCTTGAAAGATTCTGAGTACTTGGTCCATGTGCAGGGACCATTCGTGTGGAAGCAGAACTCGACTGAGTCTGTCTGCCCAAGAGTTTTGGATTCCTGGGAGGTATACGGCCAGGAGATGGATTTGATGCTCTCTGGCGAAGGCCCACAATCTTAAAGCTTTGTTGCAAAGCGACAGAGAACCAGTTCCTCCTTGCTTGTTTATGTAAAACATGGCTACCTGATTGTCTGTATGAATGAGGACTGTCTTGTAGCTGAGCAGGGTATGAAAGACCTTGAGAGCTAGAAAAACAGCTCGGAGCTCCAAGTGGTTGATATGTAGAGAGGTCTCCTGTGGAGACCAAGTGCCCTGAGTGGAGAGGTCTTGTAGATGAGCTCCCCAACCTGTTTGGGAGGCATCTGTTGTGAGGGTTGCCTGAGGCAACAACTGTTGGAAGGGGGACCCCAGCAACAGATTCTGGGTGGACATCCACCACTGGAGAGACCAAAAGAGGCGTTTGGAGGTTGCTATTTTGTCTGAGAGAGCTCCTGATGCTTGAGTCCTCTGGGTGGACAAAGTCCATTGAGCTGCTCTCATGTGAAGGCGAGCATAGGGTACCACATGCACTGTGGATGCCATGTGGCCTAGCAGTTGTAGCATCTCCCGGGCAGTTAAATGGCTCTTTGACTGAATTTGGGAGGCTAACTGCACTAGGCGTAGGCAACGGGCCTGAGGAAGATAGGCTCTTGCAGTGGTAGTATCCAGCCAGGCCCCTATGAACTCTAGGGACTGAGTAGGGGTGAGCTGGGACTTTGGGAGGTTTACCACAAGTCCCAGATACTGCAGAATGTGCCTTATGCAGTCCAGGGAAGTCTGGGCCTCTGACTGAGATGGAGCTCGGATGAGCCAGTCGTCCAGGTATGGGAATACAAATATTCCCAGAGTGCGTAGAAATGCAGCTACTACTGCCATGCATTTGGTGAACACTCTTGGAGCAGAGGCCAGACCGAAAGGAAGCACCCTGTATTGGTAATGCTTTCCTTGGAAAAGAAAGCGGAGGAACCTTCTGTGAGATGAATGGATGAGGACATGTGTGTACGCATCCTTGAGATCTAGAGAACAAAGCCAATCCTGACTCTGAAGGTATGGAAGGAGAGAGCCTAGAGAAAGCATCTTGAATTTCTCCTTGCATAGAAATTTGTTCAATTCTCTGAGATCTAATATGGGTCTGTAGCCCCCTGTTTTCTTTGGGATCAGAAAGTAGGGGGAGTAAAACCCTGACCCTTGTTGAAGAAGAGGCACTTCTTCTATTGCCCCTTGGACAAGAAGGGCAGCCATCTCCTGACCTAGAAGGTCGAGGAGGGATGTTGGAGAATTGAAATGTCTCACCATAGTGTGAGGAGGAAGGTTTGAGAAATGAAGCTTGTAGCCCTCCCTTATGATGGAGAAGGTCCACTGCTCTGCTGTAATTTGCTCCCATCTGGGAGCAAAATGAGCTAACCTTCCTGGAATGGTGAGAGGCTCTGGCTGTTTCAGAGCCAGAAAGGCTAAGTTCTCTAGCATCAAGTCAAAAACCCTGAGGGGGCTGGGTCTGCTGAGTTGCAGCAGCCCCTGTAGGCTTAGGCCTGGGCTGTTTAGGTTGCTGATGCTTATCAGCAAAACGACCTGTAGATGATTGTTGGCCAGAAGTAGGATGGAATCTGCCTTTCTTGAAAAAAGACTTCTTGAAAGGTTTTTTCTTGGCAGGGATGGAGGTTGACTTGGAAAGTCTATCCAAAGCAGAATTTTCTGCATCCATTTGAGTGGCTTTTATTTGCCAATCTTTGCCAAACAAGTTTTATCCTGTACAGGGAAGATTTCCCAAGCCATTCTGGACCCAAGATTCCAGATCAGAAGCTTGGAGCCAAGAAATTCTGCGTGCAGCTATGGCAATGGCCGAAGCTCTGCTGGCACCTTCAAAGGAGTCAAAAGCTGCACGGTTGGAAAACTTTGAAATATCTTGAGTATGCTTAATCCAAATAAGAAATTCTTCCCTTTTATCCTCTGGAAGGAAAGGGAGGAAAGTGTGCAGCTTATCTGCAACTTCTTTCAGAAACATACCCATATATAAAGACTATAGGAGTTGATTCTGGCAATGAGCATACTGGCTTGGAAGATTTTCCTACAAAAAGCATCCAAGGTCCTGCATTCTCTTCCTGGAGGAGCAGAGGAGTGTCTTTTTGCACTCTTTATCTTTTTCATAGCTGACTCCACCACATAGAATGGTGAGGAAGCTGTGTTTTATGAAATCCAGGACAAGGAGGGACACGGTACATAGTGTCCAACCTACGAGAATGAGGAGAGATAGTGAGAGGAGTCTCCCATAAGTCAATCATGTGATCATAAAGAATCTCATGAATTGGCAAGGTGACTGCCTCCTTAGGAGCCTTAGAATAACCTAAAATATCCAATTTTTTAGCTCTAGGCTCTGATTCAGAGGTTACTGAAATAGAAAGCCCTTTAGCTACTTCTCTGATGAAGTCTTGAAAGGACAAATCCTCTGGAGGAGACATTCTTCTTTTTGGAGAAGAAGGCTCTTCAGAAAGAGCTATAGACACTTCAGCAGACTCCTCCGAAGCATCAGAGTCTTCGGAGGAATCAAAGTATCGACTATCAGGGTGCTCTTCCAAAGCTCGATACGCGTATCGAGCGGTATCGACATCGGGCGTCATCGGGACCGGTACGGTACCAATGGGCATCCCTGGACAGGGAACCGCTGCAGTCGGCATCCTGGTCGATGTCGATGCAGTCGGTACCGGTACCGACACTGGTGCCAGTACCAGAGCCGATACCGACAACGGAGTTTGTTGTGGTATCAGCGGCGTCGCAGATTGAATGAAGGCCGTGATAGCCTGCTGCATGGATAGAACATTCTGATCCATCGACGCCATGAATGCCTGGAATTTGGTACCGGAAGGTTGCGCCGGTACCCCAGAACATTCTAACAGGTGATCGGTCGAGGCCGTGCCATCGATGTCAACCTGTAACCCCATAGGAGGAGCTTTGGAAGCCGGAGCTTCCCGCCGGGGTTGTTTTGCCGGTGCGGAATCCTCGAGGGCAAGCCCGGAGGCATCTCGATGCTTGGAAGGAGATCTACCCTTCGAGGACCGGCTGGATTTATGTTTGGTTACCTGAGATCCATGGGAGGAAGTAGAGGCCCTGGAAGACGTCGATGCCACTGAAGCTGCATCAGAGGGAAACAGCACATGGAGCTTAGCTGCTCGGTTCTGTAAACCTCGTTTAGACATCAAGGAGCAGGACGGACACTCCAAAATGGAGTGGTCAGGACCCAAACATTTAAGACACCATTCATGGGTGTCGGTGACAGAAATAGTACCGCTGCACTTAGTGCATTTTTTAAACCTGGAGGCTGGTTTTTCCATGAGGAAAATTTCTCATGAGGCCTAAGGCCCAAAGAGAAAAAACACACTAAGTGAGGAAAAAATATATTCTTTTTTTTTTTTAAGAAAAGAAAGAAAGACCGGCGGTACCGGTCCGACGTCGGGGAAGGCAGACGCGCAACCAAAGAAATAAAATAAAACAAAGAACTTCTTCAGCGGTGACAGGAACACGACCTGCTGGCTCCGCGGAAAAGAAGAACTGGGGAGAGGCGGTTAGGAAAGGCGGGAAGGCAGCGCGCAGGCGCTGTGGGATGCTCCCAAAAGCTTTCCTTTTTGGGAAGCTGGGGAGCGTTCCCGCGCAGGCTCCGTCGGTACCGATGTACCCATATGTGAAGACTCATTCCTGCTGGTTCCTGGAGATAGGCACAGATAGAAACAACTTACCAGAAGAGCGGAGATCCCGAAGGGGGGGGGGATGTAAGGAGAGATAAGAGAAGAAAGGTAGTGAGGAGCTGCAGAGTGAATACACTTACAGGTCAGCAGGAGAAGTTTGAAATGGATACAGAAATGGATAGGGAGGCAATGAAGTGACTTGAGAAGAGGGGTAATATGGACCCTCTCGGATGATTTCTAACATCCACCGGTCAGTAGTGATATTGACCCAGACGGGATAAAAGTGTTGCAACTGACTTCCTATTGGAACTATTCCCACTGGGTCTCCCTGGCTTCACTGGGCCTTCTTTGTGGGAGCCTGAAGGGGCATAGTAAAAGCCCCTATTGGATCCCCTATAGCCCCGACAGGGCTGGCCCCAAGTGCCATACCGACCTCATTGTAAAGGGGCGAAGCAACTTGCCCAAAATTTCCAAAAATCCTAGGCTGACCTCTTTGAGAGTTACTCTCTTTGGATTCTTTTGGGCAATCATCCAGCAATTGAGCGCCTTTTGAATCCCTTTTCTCCAGCTTATCCAGGGCCTCACCAAACAGTAACTTACCCTTGAAAGGGAGTTCACTGAGCCTAGTCTTGGAAGAAATGTCCGCCGACAAGTTTCTTAACCTAAGAAAGCGCTGGGCCACTATAATTGAAGCCATGGTTTTCGAAGATGTTCAAATCAAATCATACAAGGCATCTGCCAAATATGCAGAGGTGAACTCCAGCTTGGCCCCCTCTGGCGCCATTGCCTGCACTTCCAAGTCTGATGATGCTAAGCCCTGAATCCACTGAATAGAGGCTCTATGATATAATCTCCACAGAGAGAAATCTGTAAAGTTACAGCATTGGTGTCAAAGGCCTGCTTCAGGAGTGACTCCAGCTTATGATTCTGGAGAACCTTAAGCACTGCGCCCCCTTCCATCTTAATCATGGTCTTTTCAGTCACAGTGGAGACCAAGGCACCCCACCTTAGGCATCTTAAGGAGGTCCCTCTCATCCTGTGGAATAGGATATAGGCAACCCATAGCCCCTTTATTTATTTATTATTTTTTATTTTGAAAAAAGAACATAGCAAGCATACACTCGTAAAAAGACGTATGAATACCAGTGGATTACCAAATCATACAAGGAAATTACAAAAATACATCAAGGTAGTCGAGATCTCAGATAGAAGACCTGACAAATCAAACCACCAGCACTCCATTAGCACCCCCCAAAAAAAGACGGGGCAAAGACAAATATAGTGGAACAAACAAAGAAATAAGATAATACCGAAACAAGGCCATAAGCGAGTATCCATTGACCATCTATTCAAAACTCAAGGAGTAGAACTGGAAGGAGTCACAATTTTCTTGAGATCCAAAAAAAGCTCTTAACTGATCAGGTAATAGGAGCACATACTTCACATTCAGATAGCTGACTATACATTTACAAGAATCTAGAAACATAAAGGAAGCACCCAGGGATAATGTTTCTGATCTCATAGCCAAAAAGGCTCTCTGCTTTTTCTGCATGTACCATGCCACATTAGGAAATATTCTAACAGGCTGACCGAAGAATGGTTCACTCATTTTTTAAAATAAAGACGCAAAATTAAATTCAAATCCTGCTCAAAAACAAAAGAACCACAAAGAGTTGCCCTGTCTTTATATTCAAAAAGCGTAGCTACAAACCTGTAACAGGTGTTCTCCGGGGACAGCAGGAATCAGTCCTCACATATGGGTGACGTCGGCGCAGACGGAGCCCTCATGCGGAGCAAATCCCCAGCTTTCAGAGAAAGCCTTTGGGAATTGCATCACACATGCGCGGTCCCCTTCCCGCCCAAGGGTGCCATCTTGCTCAGTCAAATGACATAGCTAAAAAAAGACAGCAAAAATAACAAAATATAATAATAGGACTGCAACTCCAAGGGGAGGAGGGAGGGTCATGAGGACTGATTCCTGTTCTCCCCGGAGAATACCTGTTACAGGTGAGTACGCTTTCTCTGGGAACAAGTAGGAAGTCAGTCCTCACATATGGGACTCCCCAGCTATAGGCTACCAAGAACCCACAGCTGAAAAATAGGCTCCCTCTACGAGAGCCGCAAGCAGCCACAATACGAATCTAACTGAGAGAGTAGCACTCTGGTAGCCTGACACAGAAGGGTCAGAGGGCAGGAGTTGCCTAGACCTCCAAAAGGTTACAGAGTACAGCCTGGCCGAAAGCACTGTCCCGTCGGGACTCCCTATCCAGACAGTAATGGGTAGCGAAAGTCTGACCCAAAGACCAGGTGACGGCCCGGCAGATGTCTGCCAGCGGAATGAGCCACTGATGCCGCCATGGCCCTGACCCAGTGGGCTGTAACACGACCCTCCAACGGAAGCTCCGCTGCCCTGTATGCCCAGGCAATACAGTTCGCTACCCAGGTGGACAGCGTACGCTTGGAAACAGCCATCCCCAGCTTACTGGGGTCATAGGATATGAAGAGCTGAGAAGCCTTTCTATGGCCCTGCGTATGCTGAATATAGAAGGTCAATGCCCTCTTAGAGTCCAGGGTATGCAGAACTGTCTCTGCCCGACTGGCATGCGGCCTGGGAAAGAAGGTAGGCAGCACCACCTCCTGGTTGAGGTGGAATGAAGAGACCACTTTCGGAATGAACTTGGGGTGTGTGCAGAGCACCACCCAGTTCCTATAGAACCTTGTATAAGGCCTGTCGGACATAAGGGCCTGAAGCTCACTCACTCGCTGAGTCGACATGAGTGCCACCAAGAAAACCACCTTCCAAGAAAGGTAGCATAGATGGCAGGTTGCCATCGGCTCAAAAAGAGGCCAAGTAAGCTGTCCCAAAAGCACATTCAAATCCCATTCGGTCGCCGGAGGGCAGACCGGAGGCTTTAGCAGAAGCAGGCCTCTCAAGAATGTAGAAACCAGTGGATGTGCAGAGAGAGGCTTTCCCTCCACCGGGAAGTGGTTTGCAGCAAGGGCACTGAGGTGAACTCTGACGGAGTTGAACTTAAGGCCCAAATCCGAAAAGTGGAGAAAGTACTGTAAGACCACTGCAACCTGGCAGGAGAAGGGGTTTACAGTCTGCTCCTCGCACCAAGCCACAAATCTACGCCACTTGAAGGCATAGGTCCATCTAGTTAACAACCTCCTTGAGGCCAGCAAGACCTCTTCCACATCTTTTGGAAGGAGTGGTGTGAGCACTACCCTTTCAGCAGCCATGCCATTAGGTTGAGGGAGCTAAGACTGGGGTGCAGGAGAGTGCCCCCCTCTTGGGATATGAGGTTTGGAGAGGACCCCAAGGGAATGGGGGCCTCCACCACTAGCTGAAGCAGAAACAGAAACCAGGGTTGTCTCGGCCACCTGGGGGCTACCAGGATGACCGAGGCCTTGTCCTGGAGGATCTTGAAATAGAGTCTTGGCCACCAGAGGCATGGGGGGAAACGCATACAGGAGGCCCACAGACCATAATATGAGAAATGCGTCGACAGCCACCCTGTGCGGGTGTGGCTGCCTGGAGCAGAACCAGGGCAACTGGTGATTGACCGGACTCGCAAACAAGTCCATTATTTGTTGTCCCCAGGTCTGAAAAAGCCAATGGACTACTCTCTTGTCCAGCCACTTGTGGGGCTGGAGAATCCTGCTTAGCCTGTCGGCTAAGTTGTTGTCCTGGCCCGGCAGGTAAACTGCCCGCAGATGAATGCCATGCCGGACTGCAATGGAGCACAGATCCAGGGTTTCCTGACACAGTAGGCGGGACCCCGTGCCACCCTGTTCGTTCACACAGAACATGGCTACTTGGTTGTCTGTCTGTACCAAGACAGGCTCGTGAGCCAAAGTTTGCCAGAACACTCCCAGAGCTAGGCAGATGGCATGGAGCTCCAAGAAATTGATTTGTTGTGTTCTCTCATTTGGCGACCACACACCCTGAGTACAAAGCCCCTGGCAATGGGCTACCCAGCCCAGCAGAGATGAATCCATGGTCAGGGTCTTCATGTGCCAAGGAACCTGAAAAGGCATCCCCGCTGCCAAGTGGAAGGGGTGAAGCCACCAGTCCAGGGACTGTACTAGTCGTCTGGATACCGTGACTCGTCTCGGAGGCCGCCTGTGGCCTGTGTCCACTGGTCTCTGAGGCACCACTGAGCAGTTCACATGTGGAGGCGGGCATCTGGTGTCACATGGACCGTGGAGGCCATGTGCCTGAGGAGGCGCAGAAAGTGCCTTGCTGACACTTGGGATCTGTAACACACCTGGCGTGCCAGGGCCAGAAGCCTCTTTGCCCTGTCTGTTGACAGGTAGGCCCTTGCCTGAAGGGTATTGAGTCTTGCCCCAATGAACTCTAGTTGTTGAGTGGGAACAAGGCTGGACTTGGGGTAATTGATTGCAAACCCCAGATGGAGAACCTGGATGGTGCGGGATATGGCCTGATGGACCTCTCTGGCTAAAGTGGCTCTGATGAGCCAGTCGTCTAGGTAGGGGAAGACAAAGACCCCTTGAAGTCTGAGACAGGCGGCCACCACCGCCAGGCATTTTGTGAATACCCTGGGGGCGGAGGCCAGGCCAAAAGGAAGTACCCTGTACTGGTAGTGATTGCCTCCCACCACAAAGCGCAGATATTGCCTGTGATCTGGGTGTATTAGGATGTGTGTATACACATCCTTTAGATCTAAGGAGCATAGCCAGTCTCCCTGGCGGAGGTAAGGCAGCAATATTCCAAGAGAGAGCATCTTGAACTTCTCCCTCACCAGGAATTTTAAGTTGCGCAGATCGAGGATGGGTCCAAGGCCTCCTGTCCTTTTTGGTACCAGAAAGTACCTGGAATAGAAGCCCTTGCCCTGTAGGTGCTGGGGCACCCGTTCTACCGCCTGATCCTCGAGAAGACCTGCTAACTCCTTCAGAAGAAGGTCCCGGTAAAGGGGAGACCTGAGGGGCTCTCCTGGAAAATAAGGAGGTGGTAACTGGGTCAAATGAAGGAGATAACCCTGTTGGACTATCTGCAGGAACAGGCATCGGTGGCAATGGCTGTCCATCTGTGGGCATACAGGGCAAGCCTTCCTCCTGTGCATTGCCTGTCCCCTGTGGGGAGAGGGGCCATGCTGTGAGAGTCAAAAGCCGCTACCAGGCTGGGCCAGAGCTGGTGCCTGGGGTTTGGGTGCTTTCTGCTTACGCGGGCCATGCCCCTGTCCTTTAGCCTGCTGCCCTGGTTGGGGAGCCGGGGAGGCCTGAAATGGGGGGTAGCTTCGGTAAGCAGCACCCTTCCTCGGGTAAAAGGGCTTCTTACCTGAGCCCTTCTTTCAAGAAGGGGCAGAGGTCTTCTTTGAGAGCTGTGTCCTGGTCATGTACTCGGATTCTATTTCCACAGCCTTGTCGGTCATGGGTTTGCCAAAGAGGTTCTCTCCCTGGCATGGGACATCGACCAACTTGTCCTGAACCCATTGCTCGAGGTCCAACGACTGTAGCCATGCCTGGCAGCGTGCACCGATGCCCTCCGCAGCTACCCGGGCCACCGACTCTAACCAGTCCATAGGCCACTCGAGTCATGAACTTCGAGCGCTCACAGACTCCAGTGGACAGGCTCTTGAAGCACTGCAAAGGTCCCCCAGAGGGACCAGCCGAGAACCCGGCGAGTTCCTTTGCCAGGTCACTGAGGTACATGCCCATGTACAGCTGATAGGCCTGGATTCGGCATGTCAGCATTGAACCCTGGAAGCACTTCTTGCCAAGGGCGTCCAAGTTACGGGCCTCCCTGCCAGGAGGCACTGAGGAGTGCCTCTTCTAGCTCGTCAGTCTGGGCATGGCTGATTCCACAACCATGGAGTTGTGCGTCAATTGTACCTTTTGAAATCCAGGGCTCTTACGGACTCGATACATCGAGTCGATCCGTTTGCTGATCACCGGCGCCGACGCCGGTGTCTCCCACATGCAGAGCATCAGTCGCTCCAGGATTGGAGGCATGGGTACAGTAAGGGCCTCCCAAGGGGGAGAGTCATACTGCAGGATCTCGAGCTCTTTGGCTCTAGGATTCTCCTCGGACTCCACAGGGAATGCCAAAGCCTTTGACGTGTCCCTCACGAAGTCCAAGAACCTAGTGTCCTCCGGGGGACACCTTCTCTAAGGTTCGGACACCGTGGAATCGGACGGGACGTCCCTGTGCCGACAGGTGTCCGGGGACCTTTCCTCCTCTGTCTCCCATCCTGATGCCTCCGAGTAGGAATCGATGGGCTCCGGCATCGAGGGCCCTGGCATCGACCGCCCCGACACCCGTGGCACCGGTGGCGACAACCTCGGCCCTGAGCGGGAAGCCGAGAGGAACCTTGGACGAGGATCGACTCAAGTCCACATGGTCTCGAGGATTGGCTCGGCCTCCGGGATCGACCTAGATGTCGGTGGCCCGGTAGTTGAGGTGGAAGGACCGGTCAGACCGACAATCAGCGCCCACTACTGTTACATGAAGACAGACATACTGCGCTCCAGGGCCACCATTCTGAAACCGAGCTCAGAAGGCTCCGCAGCCACCGGGTCAGGTCCTGACGCTGTTGGGCCCGACACCGGTTCCCCCGGAGGGGAGTCCTTGATGAGGTGCTCCGATTCCCGTTGAGGAAGCTTCACTGGACGGTCCATCTCCGAGAATCCGGGCCGGGGCTCGGGGTTCCGCGACCTGTCCCGGGAGGGACCAGGCCGTTCAGAGCCATCCAACGACGCCACCTTCAAATATTTTTTCTTCCTTCGATGTTCCCATGAGGGAGACGGCCTCTCCGAGGAACCCCTACGACGCTCGGGTTCGGAGTGTTCCCACCGAGACATAGAGGCCTCAGAAGAGGTCCGGGCCCACGAAGGTAGGACTCAGGAAAAATCCTATCATGCTGCTGCTGACGGCTTCTCAGGGGCTTTGAGGACATCTTCCTACACGGGCCACAGATCTTCGGGTCATCGTCAGGCCCGAAGCACCAGAGAGAGCAATCATGTGTATCGGTGAGAGACATTAGTTTAGCACACCGATCACATTTCTTAAACCAGCTGGCAGCCATCGGGGGAAAAAGGGCCCCTGCGAGGTTGAAGACCCTGGCTGCCAGTGAAAAAGAAAAAGAGCGCAAATGCTAGACACGAAGGATGAAAATCAGTCTGGACTCGATACCGGTGTACCAAGCCGAAGGCGGGAAGGGGAACCGGTGTCGATCCGGAAGGAAAGAAAATGAAATTCTAACTTTTTAAAGCTTTTTCCATGGCGACGGTTGGACCACATCCAGAGGGCTCCGTGGAAAAAAGGAGACTGAGCAAGATGGCACCCTTGGGCGGGAAGGGGACCACACATGCGTGATCCAATTCCCAAAGGCTTTCTCTGAAAGCTGGGGATTTGCTACGCACGAGGGCTCCGTCGGCGCCGACGTCACCCATATGTGAGGACTGACTTCCTGCTCGTTCCCAGAGAACTAGAAGTTTCTAGAATCTCAGAAACATCCACAGATTGTTATACATCAAAAGGTTAAGGCTGACTGACCTGAAATGGCCGCAGGAACCACTGGCACCATTGAATCTAAGGCAGCCACTCCCGATTGAACCTGTATGCCCCCAAAATTGAAAACATGCTCCAGCGATCTGCCCTGCTGAATATACATGCGCCAGAGTCCCTGCAGGTCTAATCTGCGGCTTCCTTCATACGAGACACAAACAGAGGAAGCCGACCTCATGCACAATGCTCTAGGGACAGACCTGCCAAAGAGAGAGAGCCAATTGAGCAACTACCAACTGCTGCAGCCCATATAAACTACTGGTGATCGCAGGACCAAAGGCAAGGAAAAGAGTACTCACTTACACTGTCTGATCTTTCTTTCTCTTTCTTATTTCCTTTTTCTTTATTTTTTTTAAGTGACAGTAGCACACACTTTAGAGCCAATGACTTACACGGCACTCCCAATAATCTGTTAGATCAGACTCAGTGCAGTCCAGTTTGGGGGGAAAGGGACCTGGACCACCAGGTTATTAGATCCAGGGCACACCAGAAGGATCCTGGTGACAATCAGGCAGAACCCGCAGCACTGCCAGCTCTCACACCCACACCACTCAGTATGGGGCGACACCCAGCCTCAGGCTATGGTAGTTCTGTGACTTCAGCACCATGTGAATCCAAAAACTCCATCCTATGTCCTCTCTCTACTTTTTTTTTTTTTTTAAGTAAAACTCCTTTCAGTGGAGTCCACTATGCAAAGGCTGCTCCCTCAGCTGCTAAGGACTGAGAATACTGGATTCTGGAGCTGAAGAGGGACCTCTTGTACTGTGACATCAGAATTATGACGTGCTGAATTTATATGTTATAATAAAATAACATAGATATTTTAAACACATATTTTTTAAAGAAAATACTAATTGATGTAAACATGCATGATGTGATATTTGTTAAAATGTGCTACCTGTTGGAAAGCCACCATCAATTATAGATAAAGTACATTTCAGAATGATGTAAAAATACAACAAATGGTTTCTATTATGAAAAGAAATGGTTCCCTTCAGCAAATATACGTCTGCAGAGTAAGTCTGAATACCAACTCAGAAGTTACCTGTAATATTTCTGCTAGATCTTCATTCCCATTGTCCAGAGAAATGTCAAATGCGGTCTTACAAAATTTACTCTGTGAGTGGACATCTGCTCCATATTTGATTAAAAGTTCAACAACATCTTGGTGATTGTGTTGTGTGGCCCAGTGAAGAGCTGTCATCTTCAGCATGTCCTTGGCATTGACGTCAGCCCCATGCTACAAAGAGTTTAAACATATAGCATCAATCCATGCTGTTTGAACAGCCAAGTAATACTGCAAATAGCCTTGTATCTGAGATAATTACAGCACTGCTTCATATGTCTGCAATCATACTGCCTTACAAATTGCCACTGAATTTACTGTACTCCAAACTAAAGTAGTCCGTCAGAGAACTAGTTTAAAGAATCCTTGGGGGGAGGAGGAGGGGGATGTTCAGCAGCTAGCCATAGTCACTTTAATGTTGAGTTGGATATTTAATACCACGGGCCATATCCGGTCACTGGCATTGAATATACAGATTGCCCGAATTGCAATTTTTCAATTCAGTCAGCAGCAATATTTAGCTGCTGGCCAAATTGCAAAAGTGGCTAAAGTTAGGACAGCTATTTAGCTTTCCTAACTTTAGCTGGTTAGGATAACCGAGCAGCAGCTGAATATCTCTGCTGCCTGGTTAACCCCTGGTGCTGCCTCTGCTCTGCCACACAACTTTCAAGCTTTGTAGCAGGGGGTCTTCAGTAGCACTAAATGGTTTAGTACCATTGAATGTCCAGCCAACCACAATTTAACCAGTTAGCAAGTCTGCTAACCGTTTAAAACATTTTGAAAATGCCTCCCCTCAGATTTATTTTGAATACATAATTTAAAGCTACTGACCAATGTGCTATAAGCACATCCATTTTATGCCAAAAAAGCCCAAACAAACATCTAAATGTAATCCAGATTGCAGATAAAGATATATTAACTGTACCAGAAAAGCATCTACTAACTTCAGTCATTTTAATATTTCTGGAACATATATGTTTCCACTGCAAATTATCACAATAATGGCACACTGTAGACCTGATATAACAAAGCGTCATATAAGGTGACATTTTACTTACTAGATAATGTCCATTCCTTGAGTCCTGCTAGACCAGTCCAGACAAGTGGGTTGTGTTATCCTACCAGCAGATTGGTGGCGACAAAAAAAAACAATGAAAAACCAGGTTTCGATGACATCACTCCCATGCCTCCATTCGCCTCAGCCACCAGAAGTCTCTTCAGTATCCATCCCAAAGCATTTGGGAGAACACGGCAAGCTTCACACAACTTCAATGTGGTCAACAGTAAGTAATCAACAGAAGAGAACTATATACAGGAATGCAGAAAGAGAAGACTGTCAGTAGAAGATGACCCTTCAGAGCCAAGTATAGAAATCATAGTGGACCCAAGGGTACCGCAGCAGAAGAACAGAGCAAATACAGTTCCAGGGCCGGCCTTAGACTGGTCTAGTAGTACTCAAGGAAAGGACATTATCTGGTAAGTAAAATGACTCTATATCATTCCAATAAATGCCAGCAGGGGCTTCCAAGCTCTGCTCCACCCATGAGGACGCTTGTGCTTGGGTAGAATGTGAGCGCAAACACTCCAAAACCAGCCGGTTATGCAGCAGAGGTAATGACCTCCTTAATCCAGCGCCACAATGTAGACTTAGCCATAACCAGCAACCACCACAAAAAGATAGTCTGACTTATGAAAGTAATTCATAACCTCCTAATACCAGATGAAGATCCTTCTCCTTCTCCCGACACTGTTCCTTAGAGAAGGATGGCATGCAAACCATCTGGTTCATGTGAAAGGGAGAATTCACCTTAGGCAAGAAGGAAGGCCCAGGCCTAATGGAAATAGCCTGCTCAGAAAGGGCTAGGTAAGAATCTCGGCAAGACAGAACCTGCAGCTCAGAAATCTGCTTGCGGAACAAAATTGCAACCAAGAAGACTGTCTTGACCGTCAAATCCTTCAGAGTAGCGCGTTTCAATGGCTCAAAGGGTGCCGACATTAGGGCCCTGAGCACCAGACATAGACCCCAGGAAGGAAGCACAGACCGAAGGGGAGGACACAGATGCTGAACTCCCTGAAGAAAGCGTAAAACATCGGGTGTAAGGCTAGGAGACTTACCAGCCACTGGACCTCTGAAACAGGCCAAAGCTGCCTCCTGAACCTTCAGTGAGCTAAGAGTAAAGCCTTTCTCCAGAGCATCCTGCAGAAAGGCCAACAGGGAAGCTACCTTGGCCACTTCAGGAACCAACAGCTGTGCACCACACCATCACTCAACAAGGCACCAGATTCACACATATGCCAGGTTGGTAGACCTCCTCTGGGATCTGAGCAGAGCATAAACCACTGCCAGAGTGTATCCTTTACACACTAACCGTCTTCTCTCAAGAGCCAAGCCATAAGCGAGAAGGGAACTAGGTCCTCCAGGACAATCAGTCCATGACTCAATAGGCCCCGAGACAGAGGCAAACAAAGAGGTAACACTTGCAGGAGTCACATCAGATCACTGAACCACGCTCTGCTCAGCCACCTGAATAATCCTTCCCAGGGGGCACTCTATGCAACAAATTATACGCCCCACAAGGGGCCACAGAGGAAACACATATGGCAGGCGTTGACTTGGCAGGGTTGAGCCAGGGCGTCAATGCCCTCAGACTACATCTCCATGCAGTGACTGAAGAAGCGGCATACTTGTAACAGAGCAGGTTGCTATCAGATCCATCTCGTAGTGACCTCAGTGGCACAGAATCAACTGAAATGCCTCCTGACTCAAATCCCACTCTCCTGGATCCAGGGGGTGCCGGGTGAGAAAGTCTGCTGCCACACTGTCCACCCCAGCAACATGTTGAGCCAACAAAGCTAGGAGATTCTTCTCCACCCAGGCAAAGAGAAGAGCCAACTCCAGGGCTACCCCGATACTTCTCGTGCCGCCTTGCTGACTGGCAAAAGGCCATTGTATTGTCTGAAAACACTCGAACTGTCCGGCCCTCGTACAGGGGCTGGAAATGCAGAAGAGCCAACCCGATGGCCATCGCTTTGAGGCAGTTTATGTATCACACCACTTCCCTGCGGTTCCAATAGCTCTGGGCTGTCCAGTCATGGCAATGGGCTCCCTCAGCTGAGAGACTGGCATCCGTTGTCAGAAGATCCATGAGAAATCGTCCATGGCACGCCCTTCCTCACATGACAGAGCTGCTGCCACTATCGCAGGTTGGCCATCACCATCATCAAGAGCGGGAATCTGAGCTTGAATTCCTGAGAACTCGGGGACCACTGAGTCAGCAAGGAGCATTGGAGTGGCCGCACATGAGCATGTGCCCATGGCCCCATCTTGATTGTCGCTGCCATCAATCTGAGGAGGTGGAGAGAAACCCAGACTCTGGGAGCCTGCTGCAAACATAACAGCACCAGACAATCCAACATCCTTTTGTCTTTCTCCTCTAGTAGGAAGACTCTGCCCATCCAAGTATCGAAATGTGCTTCCAGGAATTCCAGCGACTGGGAAGGCAACAACTGGCTCTTCTCAGATTGATCACCCAGCCGAGGCTTTCCAAAAAGGATATAACTTGTGTCGCTACCCAAGACGTCTCTGAAAGAGAATGAGCTCGGATGAGCCAGTTGTCCAAACATGGGTGCACATAAATCCTTTGGCTCATAGCACCACAGCTATAACCACCACCATGACCTTGGAAAACATCCATGAGGTAATAGAGAGTCTGAATGGGAGGGCCACAAACTGAAAGTAAGAGCCAAGCAAGGCAAAATACAGATATTTTGCTGATTCTCCTGGATCAGGATATGAAAATGTGCTCAGCTAAATTCAGAGATGCCAGAACTCCCCTCAGCGCTCAGCTGGAATCACAGACCGCAAGATTTCCAACCAGAAACGCAGGATGCGCAAGTGCTCATTGACACTCTTGAGGTCTAGAATGGGCCAGAATGATCCGTCCTTTTTTGGCACCACAAAATAGATGAAAGAATTGCTCTTATTCCTATCATCTGGAGGAACAGGCACCACTGCTTTCAGGAGTAGCAACATGTCAAAAGTGGTCCGCAAAGTGGCCCTATTGATTGCAGAGCCACAAGGAGAGAAAACAAAGGTGTCCAGGATCGGCTCTTTGCATTCCAGAACATAGCTGTACTGAATGGTGTCTAGCACTCAGCAAAGCCTGTCCCCAACTGGAGAAACAAGGGAATGGGCCTCCAGAACTTCATTGTGCAGCCCGGGAGGGTCCTTCTATGGAGGGCACCAAGTCCTTGAGCCCATGCGCTTCAGGAAAGGACAGAATATGAGCTCGAAAGGAGAGGGGGAGAAAGGCTTTCCAGGCTGGCAGTGACAGGAGTCCCGAGACCCCTGGGAGACTGACCAGCGCATCCAGGAGCAGGCGGAGGCTGATGAGAAAAGGGCTCCTGCCTCTTTCACAGGTCCATTGAACCTATCCTCCGAAAGGCAGTAAGATTTCACGCCCAGGCTCTTCACCAGTTTATCCAAATCTTTCCCAAAAAGAAGTTTCCCTTTAAATACCAGTTGGGTCAAACAAGCTTTGGAAATGTGTCTGCCACCCAGTGTAGAAGCCAAATCAAACACCATGTCTCCTTCGACAGGGCATTATCCCTAGCCACTAAACGTACCAGGTCATACAGGGCATCAGCAAAGAAGGACGTAGCAGACTCCAAAAGAGGGGTAGAATCACCTGATGGAAGAGACTGAATCCATTGAAGCAGGGCTCGAGACGTCAGGCCTGAACATACCCCCAAATGAAGAATAGCAGCCGCTGTAGTGAACTGGCTCTTCAACAACTAATCCACCTTTCGGTCCAGAGTATCTTTTAAGGCCGATCCGCCATTCATAGGAAAGATGGTCCATCTGGTAACCATCTTGGGAATATCAAACCATACAATGCATTTCCTCTTCGGGAGAGCATACATCTTCTTATACACTTTTAGCCCCTCAGGCAGGGAGTCGGAGGAATCCCACTCCAAATGGATCATACCCTTGAGCACCTCTGGGAACTGGAAGACAATAGTGGATTTCTGCACCCTTTGCAGGAGTGGATGCACCTTTGGCTCCTGCTCCATGCCTGGAGCATCTGAAAACTTAAGGTAGATGAGACCCTGGCAACCAACGCTGCCAGTTCCTCCTTCTGGAACAGGCGAATAACACTGGCCTCTTTACAATCCTCTGAAGGTGAGAGTACTTCTTCATCCACATCAGAGCCCAGAACTGAGACATCTGAATCCAAGTGACAGTGGATCCCATCTGAGAACATTTAGCCATAAGCAATCAAACAGGGCTTCCATTCTCATCCTGCACTCGGGGAAACCCAGAAACCACAAGATCTGAATTTCCATGCCAGATGACTAGGCCTACTGTAAAAAGGAAAAGAATTCCATGGAGGACAATCCGGACTCCGGAAGCTCTCCTCTCAGAAATTCCCCCCCCCAAAAAAATAACAAAAAACAGAGGACATAGACACTGCCCAACCCCTACCAATAGCGCCATCCACCACCTCCTGCCCTGGGACAGGCAAGGCTGGACTTGAAGGACTACAAAAAGGGACTGCTACTTCTGGAGAGAGATCTGCAATTGTAAGTATTTACTTCTGGGATTTTTTTCTAAATCTTGGGGAAAAAGGAATTCTTTAGATTAAAGCTGATTAATCTGGGTAAATTAGAATCCAGTGTATTTGTTAAATCAGTCAGGGCCTAGTATCAACAAAGAGCTTTTAGTTAAAGTAAAAACTTAACAGGAAGCTTTAAGTTGAAAACCCAGCAGAGGGCTTTCAGTTTAAAACACAGCAGAGAGCACTTAGTTTAAATTTCATACTCAGTCAGGGCCTAGCAAAGAGCTTTAATTTTAATCAAATCAGAGTATAACTTAGCATAAAAAGAAAAACAGGGTTGGTATTCTTTGAGCAATAAATTGTTTCTAGAGACCTTTACAAAGAGGCCTTCTAGATAGGGGGCAAGAGACCTGTGAAATTGTTTTAAATAGGTGTTAAAGCCAAGTGACAGATCAAAGGGGCATTTTGAAAGACTCCCTCTATCCAAGCAAGGGCTGTGTGAATCACAGGAGAGGGCACTGTGTAGCAGTCAACTTTTAATAAATCTTCTTTCCCTCCCTCCCTGACTCCCACCCACCCCTGGGACAATCATAGCTTTATAAATGCTTAAACCTCTTAAGGGGAAGGAAGTGCCATATTCACTCTCAGGTGCAACTGTTTATCCTCATCAGGCATACATTAACGACCTGTGATTAATTAAGCTTGAGGTGAACAAAGTCCATTAAACACATTAGGTATAATTTAATTAGTATAAGTATCCCCAGAAAACCTTAGTAAGTAAAAACCTCAAATACCTAAACACAACCTTAAAAACTAAGATGCAGACAGCAGTCCAGCAGCGAGAAGGGGCTTTCCAGTCTTTTGCATTGAGTGTCACATGTATGATTTTCTCCCAATTGGTGAGGGGTCTTTCGTGTGCACTAAGTGCAAGGAGTTCTCGGGAAACGAGTCTGATCTCTGGAGGCTAGAGTAGCAGACTTGGAGGACATAAGGAAGACAGAGAGGTACATAGACAAGACCTAGAGGAATATAGTACTGAAGTCCAACCTCCAGTCTGGCAGCATCCCTGCTACCATGGAGGAGAGAGGTCACATGACAGGCGAGCATCACCCTGGTGTGGCAGGAAGTGATCCTGTAGCTAGGACCTGTCCTCCAGGTGATGTAAAACCCTCTCACACCAAGGAGGTTTCTCCAGAGCCATGTGCCAACTAGGGAAGGGTTAGGACAGCCATTATAGTTGGTGATGCAATCATTAGGTATTTAGATAGTGGGCGGCTGGTGGATGTGAGGATCACCTGGTAACATGCCTGCCTGGTTCAAAGGTAGCGGACCTCACGTGCCACCTAGACAAGGTCTTAGATAGTTGCTGGGGAGGAGTCTGCTGTCTTGGTACATGTTGGTACTAATGACATAGGAAAGTGTGGTAGGGAGGTTCTGGAGGCTAAATTTAGGCTTTAAGGTAGGAAGTTGAAATCCAGAACTTCCAGGGTAGCATTCTCCAAAATGCTTCCTGTTCCATGTGCAGGACCCAAAAGGCAGGCAGAGCTACGGAGTCTCAATGTGTGGATGAGACGATGGTGCAAGAAAGAGGGTTTTGGATTTCTTAGGAACTGGGGAACATTCTGGGGAAAGGAGGGGCTCTTCTGAAGGAATGGGCTCAACCTTAACTGGAATGGAACCAGGCTGCTGGCATTAACCTTTAAAAAGGAGACAGAGCAGCTTTTAAACTAGATAATAGGGGAGAGCCAATAGTTGCCCAAGAGTGCATGGTTCAGAACAATGCATACTAGCAAAAGACTGAAGTTAGGGCATATCTGCTGAGAGGTTCCAATAAAGACAAAAGTAGCCCAAATTCTGTTGACTACAGAGCAAACAGAGCTTAAAGATTTCAAATTACCCCTGCCTACCGATAGCCAGATTAATATAAATAAAATACAGCCTCTAAAATGCTTGTATGCAAATGCTAGAACTCTAAAAATTAAGATAGGAGAGTTAGAATATATAGCACTAAATGAGAGGTTAGATATGATTGGTATTTCAGAGATATGGTGGAAGGAGGACAACCGGTGGTACCTGAGTACAAACTATTGTAATAATAGAGCAGATCAAATTGATGGAGGGGTTGCACTCTATGTTAGAGAGGGCACTGAGTCACAAAGGCTTAAAGTTTTGCAGGAAACAAAATTCACTGTAGAATCTCTATGGATTGAAATTCCATGTAAAAAGGGGAAGGGGAAGGCGATGGCAGTGTGGGTGTACTATCGACCACCTGGCCAGAATGAACAAATGGATGATGAAATGCTCAAAGAAATTATGGAAGCTAACAAAAGTTACAACACAGTACTAATAATGAGTGATTTCAATTATCCCAGAATCGACTGGGTAAGTGTCACGGCAAGACATGCTAGGGAGATAAAGATTTTAGATGAAATAAATGACTGCTTCTTGGAGCAACTGGTTCATGAACCGACCACAGGAGAAGCCATTTTGGACCTAGTCCTTAGTGGAACACAAGATCTGGTGCAAGAGATAAGGGTTATGGGGCCACTTGGCAATAGTGATCATAGCATGATCGCATTTGATATAATAAACGGAGGAGGGACAATAAGGAAAACCACAGTACTACCTTTTAATTTTCAAAAGTGAGACTATGATAAAATGAGGAAAATAGTTCAGAAAAAAACTAAAAGGAGCAGTTGCACAGGATAAAAATTTACATCGAGCACAGGTGTTATTTAAAAATACTATCTTGGAAGCCTAAACCAGCTTTTTTTTTTTTTTTTTTTTAAGTGCCATCAAGTCAGTGTGGACTCATAGCGACCCAGCTACCTCTGGGTTTTCTTGGCAATGTATCACCAGAAGTAGATTGCCAGCCTTTTCTTTTGAGGCAATGGAGTGTAAAGTGACTTGCCCAAGGTCACAAGAAGTGCCAGTGGGAATTGAACCCTTGATCTTCTGGATATGAGGCAGTTGCCCTAACCACTAGGCTACCCCTCCACTACTGTATTCCAGCTGTACTCCTCCACTACTGTATAAACCAGCTGTATTCCACGCTTTAAGAAAAGTGGCACGAAATCCAAAAAACTGTCAGCATGGTTTAAAGGTGAGGTCAGAGAGGCTGTTGTTGCCAAAAAAGCATCTTTCAGGAAATGGAAAAAGGAGTCAAATGACGAAAACTGAAAACAATACAAGCACTGGCAAGCTAGATGCAAGGCATTGATAAGGCAGGCAAAGAGAGAATTTGAGAAGAATCTTTTTCAAGTACATTCGTAGCAAAAAACCTGTGAAAGAGTCAGCTGGATCATTAGATGATAGAGGGGTAAAAGGGGCACTAAGAGGGGACAAGGCCATAGCGGAGAGACTGAATGAATTCTTTGCTTCAGTCTTTACTGAGGAAGATGTAGGGATGTTACCCATGACTGAAATGGTATTTAAAGGTGATGCCGCATAAAAATTGAAAGAAATATCGATACACTGGGAAGATGTATTACAACTATTTGATAAACTGAAGAGTAGCAAATCACGTGGACCAGATGGTATACATCAGAGGGTGTTGAAAGAACTGAAATATGAGATTGCAGACCTACTAGTAATAATCTGTGATTTGTCATTAAAATCATCTGTAATACCTGAAGACTGGAGGATGGCCAATGTAATGCCAACTTTTAAAAAGGGTTCCAGGGGTGATCCGGGGAACTACAGACTGGTGAGCCTGAGCCTGATGTCAGTACTGGGAAAAATGGTAGAAACCATTATAAAGAATAAAATTACTGAACATGTAGATAGTCATGGCTTAATGGGAGACAGCCAAAATGGCTTTAGCCAAGGAAGATCTTGTCTTACTAATCTGGTATGTTTTTTTGAAGGTGTGAATAAACAGGTAGACAAAGGTGAGTCAGTTGATATAGTGTATCTGGATTTTCAGAAAGCCTTTGACAAGGTCCCTCATGAGAGACTTGGCGAAATTAAAGAGTCATGGGATACGAGGCAGTGTACTACTGTGGATCAGGAACTGATTAAAAGATAGAAAACAAGAGGGTAGGGCTAAATGGCCAATTTTCCCAATGGAGAAAGGTGAATAGTGGCCTACCCCAGGGATCTGTGCTGGGTCCGCTGCTTTTTAATATATTCATAAATGACCTGGAAATTGGAATAACGAATGAGGTAATCAAATTTGCAGATGACACAAAACTATTCAAAGTTGTTAAAAACCATGAGAATTGTGGAAAATTGCAAAAAGATCTTGATAAATTGGAAGATTGGGCATCCAAATGGCAGACGGAATTTATTGTGGACAAGTGCAAAGTTATGCACCTAGGAAAGAAAAACCCAAACTATGGTTACACGATGCAAAGATTTAGGCGTCATCTTGGATAACATATTGAAACCTTCCGCCCAGTGTGCAGCGGCAGCCAAGAGCAAATAGTATGCTAGGTATCATAAGGAAAGGAATGGAGAATAAAACAAAGGATATTATGCCTCTGTATCATTCCATGGTGCGACCACACCTTGAATATTGTATGCAATTCTGCTTGCCGTATCTTAAAAAGGATATAGCATTATTAGAAAAGGTACAGAGAAGAGCCACCAAAATGGTAAAGAGGATGGAAGGATACCCCTATGCAGAAAGGCTAAAAAGGTTAGGGCTCTTTGACCTAGAAAAGAGACGGCTGAGGGGAGATATGATAGAGGTTTATAAATTAATGAATAGAGTGGAACGGGTAAACATAGATCAATTGTTTACGCCATGAAAATATAGAAAGACTAGGGGACATGCAATGAAGCTACAGGGTACTAATAACAGAAAATATTTTTTTCACTCAACGTGTAATCAAACTCTGGAATTTGTTACCAGAGGATGTAGTAAAAGCTATTGGTGTAGCCGGATTTAAAAAAGGTTTGGACAAGTTCCTGGAGGAAAGGTCCATAAACCATTATTAAAGGGGACGCAGAATATCCACTGCTTGACCCAATACAAGTATTGTGGAACCTGTGTCTTTTGGGGAAACTGCTAGGTACTTGTGACCTAGATTGGCCACTGCTGGAAATGGGATACTGGGTTTGATAGACCTTGGTCTGACCCAGTATGGCATATCTTATGTTCTTATGGACTAATTGCACCCCCCTGCTGAGAGGAGGGGGGGGGGCAGGCTCTCCAGGGATGATTCAGAAGCTGCCATGCAAGAAGAGCAGAGTCCAGAAGGCGTACCTCGCTTGCCACAGGTCAGAAAACATTTCTAGGAAGAAGACAAAAAGAGTTAAGGCAAGTGTAATAGCAGCGTGTGCTAAGGATGCAGTGCCCATAAAGCATGCATTAACAGCACTTGTACAGCAATGCGTGAAATGCGCGCTTGGGTAGAACACACATTGGAGCCACTCAGGTAGGATGCGAGCTAGGACCATTTAACCTCCATGTACACAATAGCAAAATGCGCTAGTAACATGTGCAGAAAACATTAGGAAACTCCCACACTATGCCAATGTCACTAGTGGTATGCCCCAAACTGTGCCCCAGGTGGACGGAATTGGGAGCCCCCAACAAAGAGAATGACGTTGTCAAAGCCTTGGTACTCACCCCCTGAGAACCCCGGGAATAAATCCATGCCAGGCTCAGCTCTTCTCCTCGGAAACTGTTTCTTTGCTTTGCTTTGCAGGCACTGTGTTTAAGGTGGCTGGCAGGCAGATTCCTCTGAGACCCTTCTGCAATCTTCAGGAGAAAGCAGGGGGTGACAAAGAAAGAGGGAGAGTGCGTTGAGGCTGTGTGAGCCTGCTGAACTATTCCAAATCCTTCCAATATTCTGGCTGCTCAACAGACACTTTATCATAAGAGTGCAGAGATGAACCAATTTTCCCTCCTCCTAGGGCTACGAAAAGACTGCAGTCTAGTGGAGCCTTCCACATCATGATCAAGTGAGAGAGTCACCCTCAAGGTAGTCATTCACAAAGCATAGTTACTCACCTGTATAAGATGATCTCCGCGAACAGCAGGAATTTAGTTTTCACATATGGGTGATGTTGGTACCAATGGAGCCCGAGCGGGAACGTTCCCCAGCATCCAATAGGAAAGCTTTTGGGAGCACATCACTGCACCTGCGTGGCTGCCTTCCTGCCTTCCCAACTCCCTCTCTTCAGTTGAGTTTGTAGTTGAGAAAAAGGAGAGTAACAGAAGAAACCCTATGACTCCTAGGAGAGGTGGGCGGATTGTGAAAACTAAATTCCTGCTGTTCCTGGAGATCACCTGTTACACGTGAGTAACTACACTATCTCCAGGAACAAGCAGGAATGTAGTCTTCACCTATGGGACCTCCCTAGCTCCCAAATGTCAGATGAAGTGACCTCAGAACCGGTGGAGGTTCGCCTCGGAGTAGGCTTCAGAAGTCATGGATCCCTCATGGATGTCTGGTATCGTCAAAGTCCAGGACGGAGGGTAGGAGTTGCTCCTAAATCTGAAAGAGGTGCTGAGAACAGCTTGACCAAACATGGCATCCTAGAGGGAGTCCTTGTCCAGACAATAATGGACAGCAAAAGTATGGACAGAAAACCAAAGTTGCTGCCTTGCAAATTTCATCAATGGCTACAGAGCGTAGGTTTGCCATTGAGGTAGCCATGGCTTGAACATTATGAGCAGTGACATGCCCTTCCAGGGAGAATTCTGCTTTGTCATAAGCAAATGAAATGCAGTCTGCTATTCATATGGAGAGCGTATGTTTAGATACCAGGAGACCCAGATGACAAGGGTTAAAGGAAATGAACAAGGCGAGGCTTTATGGTGATCTCGAGTTCTCTGAAGATAAAAAGCCAATGTACACTTGCAGTGAAGGGTATGCAAGGTTACTTCTGCTCTAGACACATGTGGTCTAGGAAAGAATACAGGAAGATAAACTGACTGATTCAAATGAAAAGGAGACACCATCTTTGGCATGAAATGCGGGTAAGTCCTAAGGACGACATTGTCATGGTGGAACCTGGTGTAGCGTGGGTCTGCCACCAAAGTCTGAAGCTCACTAATGCATCTAGCTGAAGTGAGGGCAATAAGGAATATAATCTTCCATGAAAGGAACTTTAGTGGGGTTGTAGCTAATTGTTCAAAGGGCAGCTTAAGAAGCTGCGCTAGAACGACATTGAGATCCCAAGACACTGGAAGTGACTTAATGGGTGGCTTGGTCAGCAAATGCCCTCTCATAAAGTGGCTATCAGTGGTTGTGAAGAGATGGGCTATCCATCCAATAGATGATGAGAGGACGTAATAGCTCTGAAGTGAACTCTCATCGAGTTGGTCTTAAGACCTGTTGAGGACAGGTGCAGGAGATACTGGAGGAGTGCCTTCACGGGAGCAGAGAAGGGATTGAGATCCTTCTGGGAACACCATATAGAGAATCTATGCCACTTGAAAGCATAGGAACACTTGGTGGATGGCTTCCTGGAAGCCAACAGGATCTCCTTAACTTCTTGTGTAAGATTAAAGTTTTGTAATACTATGCTCACAGCAGCCAAGCTGTGAGACGGAGAAACTGTGGCTTGGGATGGAGTAGTGTTCCGTCTTCCTGGGAGAGGAGATTGGGAGCCGATCCCAATCATAGAGGCTGAGTTCAAGTCAGACGTAGTAGCAGAGGGAATCACGGTTGACGTGACCAGTGAAGGGCTATGAGAATCATGGAGCCCTTGTCGGCCTGTAGCTTGAAAAGCATTTTGGGAATGAGGGGTATGGGAGGGAAAGCATAAAGGAGACCCTGACCCCAATGCAGGTGAAAAGATTTATTACTTAAATTAACCATTATGTATATTTAATTTCACTATGATATAGTATTATAACATACTGTTTTGTATTTATATTGTAATGTATCGTTTTTGTTTTCCCATACCCTCAATATGTTAGCCTTTGTTATCTTGTCAACCACTTTGATTGAAGGATAAGGTGGTATACAAAACTGGTTAAATAAATAAATAAATAAAAGCTGAGAGCATTGTCCTGGCCCGGAAGATAGACGGCTCTGAGGATAATGTCCTGGCTCAGCACATACGAGGAGCTTCTCCTGGACCCACTGCTCCAAGTCAGAGGACTGGAGCCAAGCCTGCTGTGGGCGCCGATGCTGGCTACCGCTACTCGCGTGGAGGACTCAAAGCCGTTGTAGGCGATTTGTGAGAGGATTTGGAGCACTCACCGACTGACCTCGAGAGCGCCTGGAAGCGCCAGAGGTGGTCCCCTTCGAGATCTGCTGCAAATCCTCTGAGTTCTTTAGTGAGGTCTCAGAGGAACATACCAATGTAAAGTTGGTACGAGTGAATGCAGCATGCTAGCATGGAACCCTGGTAACATTTGCGCCCGAGGTCATTGAGGGCTTGAGAATCCTTGCCCGGGGGGATTGAAAAGTAAGTCTTTGGGCTCTTCTGTCTGGGCATGGCCAACTCGACGACCATGGAGTGTAGGGAAGCTGTGCCTTCCAAAACCCCGGTCCCCACTGGACCCTGTAAACGGAGTCCAGACACCGACTGACGATCAGGACAGAGGCCGGGGTCTCCCCACATGCAGAGAAGAAGCTGGTTAAGGATTGAGGGGACTAGGACCATAAGGGTTTCCCTCGGTGGTGCCTCATATTGGAGGATATCTAGTTCCTCTGCTCGAGGTTCCTCCTGCGGAAATATTTCTTTACGGAAAGAGTAGTGGATCCGTGGAATAGTCTCCCAGTGGAAGTGGTAGAGATGAGGACAGTAACTGAATTCAAAAAAGCATGGGACCAACACAGAGGATCTCTAAAGGTAAAAAGTGGACTGTTGTAGTTGTTGATATGGAAGGACAGACTAGATAGGCCATGTGGTCTTTTTCTGTCATCATGTTTCTATGTTTCTATGTTTCCTCAGACTCGGTGGTAAGCATGAGGGCTCGTGCCATATCACGGACAAACTCAAGGAAAGAGGTGTCCTCAGGAGGGGACTGCTACCTCTGGGTTGGTGGGGAAGGGTCCGAGAGGAGGTCTTGGTGAGCCTGAGACTCCGGTGAAGTGTCCCCATTGGATTCGCACTCTGAATAGTCCGTGGAGGACTCAAGGTCAGGAGGTTCCAGGTGGGTCGATGACCCGCACCAGGCTCCTGAGGCCGGAGCCTGTCCGGAGATGGAAGCGTTCGCCCGAGATGATCTCGCACCCGAGAAATGGGAAGGAGATCGAGACCCTCGCTGAGGTTCCTCATGAGGCGTCTGGCTCTTTGGGATCACTGCAGCGGCCCAGGGAGTCCTCAAGGTCGAGGTCCCACCGGAATCATGGTGTGTGCTGGCAGGGCCAGGCATCTGCACCTGCTGGGTGGCGAGGAACACAGAAAAGCTGTGTTCCAATGCCAGCATTCTGGCCTCCCATTCAGGAGTGGGGCCCAGAGGAGATGGGGTCCTCGCCGGGACGACCCTCAGGAGACCGGGCACTGGCACCGGAGGCTTCCGCATCGGTTAGAGGTAGCTTTCTCAGTCGCTCCCTCTCCAACTCTTCAGACTGTCGCAGGGGGCTGAGGGACCGGGCGCGTGACTTCTCACACTTGTCCGACCCCCCCGGATGACATCAAGTATCAAGAGCAGAGGATAGTGCAGCATTATAGGAGGATACTGCTTCATCGACAGACTTGGAGGACACAATAGAGGAAAGAGATGGAGAAATGGTAGAGGAGAGAGTCAAGGGATCAATATTATGAAAATTTCTAAATAGGTTGGAGAAGGCAGGACGAAGTTGAGGACAGTGGAAGCTGAAGATTAAAGGTTAAGAGGTGATGATCAGATGAAGGAAGGATTGAGTTGTGGAAGTTTGAGGGAGAGGAGTTAGAGAAGACTACCAGGTACAGGCAGTGGCCGTGTACGTGGGTGGGGGCAGTGAAGCAGAGTTGTAGGTCAAACAAGGAGGTGAGGGCAAGGAACTTTAAAGTGTGGGGATCAGAGAGGTTATCAAAGTGAATATTAAAGTCGCCAAGAATAAGAGTGGGGGAAGAGGAATCGAGGAAGACGAAGAGCCAGGAGTCGAAGTCGGTAAGGAAGGTCGATTTGGATTTGTCGGGTGGGCGGTAAATAACAGCTACCCAGAGGGGAAGTGTTGAGAAGAGGCGAATGGAGTGGACTTCGAAAGAGAGGGAGGAGTGTGACCAAGGCAGAGGGAGAGGTTGGTATTGGCAAAAGGGAGAGGTTGGTATTGGCAAGAGGGAGAAAGCAGAAGCCCAACACCTCCACCGCGACCAGTGGTTCGAGGTATATGGGAGAACTGGTAGCCCCCGTGGCAGAGAGCAGCAATGGATGCAGTATCGTCTGGGAGGAGCCAGGTCTCAGTTAGGGCAAGCAGGTGTAGCACTTTAGATATGAAGAGATCATGCGTAAGAACAGGTTTCTTAGAAACTGAGCATGCGTTCCATAGGGCACATGAGAATGGGAGAGTGGAGGGAGAAAGGAGAGGGATATGGATAAGGTTAGACAAGTTACAGGAGGATTTATTTCCGAAGTAAGACAGCGGTCTAGTGGGGCCGTTACGTGGGGAACTATTTCCAGAGTGATTCTGAGATCTAGAGGGGCCAGGGTACAGGTGGGTGTATCTATCAGGTAGGATTCGTGAGGATCTATTTTTAAAGTGAGACAGAGAGAGAGTTCTGGAGGGGGTAGGGGTTGGGTTAACATCTATGGATGATCGGTGTGAGTGAGGGAGGGTGGGTGGGGAAAAGAGTGGGATATGGATGAGATTAGATAGGGTACATGAGGAACTCTTCTTAGGGTGGGAAAGAAATCGAGGGGGGTCGGGGTTAGAGTTGATATTACCTGATGAGAGGAGAGGAGGAGAAGTAGGGAGCGGGGTAAAGCAGAGGCAGTACGGCGGAAGCGAGGGTGGGGTTGCCTTAAAGAGAGAGGGGTTGGTTGAATGATGAGGAGGGTGTGATGAAGCTCGAGGGCAGATGCAAGGTTAGAGGACAGGATGGAGGGGGAGTGAAGAAGGAGGAGGAGGGAGAGTAGGGGGGAGAGGAGTGAGGGTGTTGGTAGGAGGGGAGGCAGTTGGGGAGTATGAGGAAGAGAAGGACAATGTAGTGCGGGGCCATAGTAGTGGAGTAGTGGGGGCTATGAGCGTATGTTATCTTCAATGCAATGGGTGGCTAAGGATTCTAGACACTATGACAATAAGCAATATATATATAGATAGATATAGATATATTGAGTTACACGCAAGGATTACATACTACGCAGTGTGAGTTACAAGTCCAGATAGTGGGGAGACAGTAGCCTGTGCACCTTTGGCACCTTCCTCCTCCCAGCCGGGCTTGCAGAAATCTGAGAAGGCAGCATCTCTGTGACGTCTCTTGCGGCCCCCCTGCCTGAGGACCCGGGTTGTAGAGGGGCCTGGACCTGTCCTCCTTTCCAGAGGGTCCAGGCATGCTGGAACAACTGAGCAAACTCCGAAACTGCAGGATCTATCACCGGCTGCTGGGGGAGCAAAATGGGAGAAGGCTCTGCGGATTGAGAAGGCGTGACCATCGAATCAACATGTGTGCTGTCATCAACCCCCCCTGGTGGCCAGTGGCTGCAAGGGCAGGTTGAGCATATTTATTATTTGTGGAGGTAAAAGACTTTTGGAGGCCAGGTGCACCCCGGTCTTTGTAGTCCTCCTCCTTATAGGAATAAGTTGTGTAGACCAGAATGGAGGGTAAATAAGGCTTTTATTTCCCCTTTCAAGCACTGAGGTTCGCTAGGTAACAGAAAATAAGGTGTTCTCCTTCTTTGTCAGGGTTTTTACCAAAGCATAATTAAACAAGTGAACTGTTACATACTTCACAGCTTCTTGCAAAAACAACACAGGATTTTCCAAACTTCGGAGCAAAGTAAAATTAGTGAGCTTTTTCTCTTTCGTTCAACATGAACAAAAACAATATCAGAGCTTGTCTAAATAAGTTACAGCTCGGGGAGTGACTCAAAACTCCCTGCAACACAAACCTAGCAGTCCATTACTTCTTCCTGGGACAATGTAACTGAGTCCACAGGCTCTACCTGCATGGGCTCTGGTTCATTTGTGCCTCCCTCTGTACTTGATCTTTCCCTGGCTGCTGTGGCTTGAAAGTCCGTACTTCTTCTCCCTAGCTTCCAGCTAGGCTGTTCTAGGGCTTTCAGGTAAATAGCAGGGTTTGTCCCTATGCCCCTACGTGATGGCTTAAGAACTCCTGCCCGCTTCCTTTTCTCTCAGACTGGTTATCTGGTTTTAAAGACGTTCTAGGAGCTGGGCCTTTCTTTGGGAAAAAATAGTCACCGTACCTTGGCTTCGTGAAGTCAGGGCGTCTCTTACTTGGCCACTCAGGCACCACTCTCTGGCCACGGTCTCCTTTGCAGACTCCCTCTGGAAGCCTCCTGGATACTGTCTGTCCTCTCTGCAGCTTGGGAAGACCCTGTAAAGAATCCAGGCTTCTTGGCTTCTTAGTATAAGTCAATCTCCTGTCAGGACGTTTTCTCCCAGTACCTTTTAATCCTGTTTCAGACCCTCCTGGTGAGCAGAGGCCTCTCTCCCGGCTGGGCTCTCTCCTTCTGAGCTCTCTGCCTTTGGGATTTTTTCCAAGCGGATCTCTTTCCGGTCTGTCTCTCCCAGGTCTCTCTCTCACTCCGGCTCTTTTGGGTCTGCTCCTTTCTCTCTCTCTTTCTGAGCTCTCCTCTGAGCTCCCTTCTGAGCTCCCTTCCGAGGTTCCTTCCTCTCTCTTTTCTTCTGAGTTGGCCCTCTGCTTATAAAGGCCTTTTACTTTTGAATTTCCCGGGCTACCCCTCAGGTGGAGCCGATTAGCTCCTGCACAATCAGTACCCGGGTGTGTTAGCTCAGCCTCTGTAAGTTCATGCCTGCTCCCTCTAGCTGCTCTGCAAGGGAACTGCATCTTCTGCACATTAGCTGCTTTGTAAGGAACAGCGTTTTTTTCTAAGTTTTTGCTTTCAGTGGCTTCAGCCCTATCACAGTGCATATATGTGATTTAAGGGAGAGGGGAGGGGTGACTTGAAGTACCCAAATATTCTATTGGTTTGAAAAGAATGATACAATTAAACCAAATGTGATACTAAATGAAACAATTAGATGTCACTCACCAGATTTCAAAGGATGGACCCCTATTTACTTCTCTTCTGAAAGCCACCATAGAGATTCATTCACTTTTTCCATGACCCTACCACAAGGATCTTTGTTCACGGTGTTCCCTTCACATTTCACCTTCCAGACGTAGCATCAGGAAAACTGCCATCCACAAAGTTAACCCAGAAGAAGCAGCACAGTGAAAGCTGCCATCCACCATCCTAGCCACCGGTATTTCAAAAATCCCAGCGTGCCCTCATTACTGGAAGGAGTTTCCCATGACCAGGAGTTGCAATCCTGCTGTGTCCATGGATGAATAGTTACAGCTCTTTCTGATTGCAGCTCTGATTAACGGTAACCAAGCTCATGGCTTATACTTTCTCTTTCCCCAGGTTGCAGAAAGCCTCTCCTTTCTTAACCATAAGACCAAGAACCAAACAAGAATATACAGAAAGAACGTGAAATCTCTCTTACTCTATCTTTTTTTATAGCCTAAAACCTAGCTGTCCAAGAATTCAATCCTATACTTATTGGTTGGGTATAAAACAATTTTCCAAGGGAATACACTTCTGAAGCCTTCTCTGTCTCTCCAACATCTCTCTCTCCCTCCCTTTCTCATCTTTAGAGAGTTTCATTACTATTACTACAAACATAAATAGTAAGATGTGATTTTAACTTATCAAACAAACAATGTCAGGAATTTGTATGTCCCATCCCTATGCAAATCCCTAACTGCTAGGTTTCACTGTATCAAAGTTTCTGTGTTGCAGAAGCTGGAATTACTTCTCCCATAGAAGTGCATTGGATAATTTTTTTGGGGGGGAGCTTATTTCTCAAAAAATCCCTAGTCAGATCTGGCACATTTTCAAACTCAGTGTGTCTTTTCTTTTTCGCTGTTTTTTTCCCCATGTCAAATTTTGATCCCATTTTGTTAAGTTTTTGGAGAGTCATTTTGCCTCCAGCTAGACAGACAGAAATTCTTGACCCTTTTGTATAATTCTTTTCAACACATTGGGTTGGAAAAAATAAATAAAAAGAACATCAACAAAAAAAATGTAAGAACTACCTTGAGTAGCACTTCCACAATGCTTGCATGGCCTTCTGAAGCTGCCATATGTAATGGAGTTCTATCCACTTTAGTTCTTGCATCCCTGCTCACCCCAGCCCTTAATAATACTTCTGTGGTGGAATAGTGTCCGTATTGTGCTGCTAGATGAAGTGGAGATGTTCCAAGCTGTAATTAAAAATAGGAAAAAAAAGCAACAGTAAATAATTTGGATTATGAACATGCACTGATGTTTCTTTACTTATGGTTCTTTTAACTTCAGTATGAAAATCTTAACTATTAAAAGAAAGCCATTAGAAGAAAAGTCTATGCATATTTTAGGTCTACTCCTACATAACACTAAAGAAAATGATTTAACATTTTTCTTCTTAGCAGCATTTTGCATTTCCTTAGATATAAATGTTTGCAGGCACAAACACAGTCAATGGTAGTGATTTTCTACCAGGTCACCAACCTGAAACCTTTTGTCACCAATCCAAAACCTTTTTGAACTTGCTTCCTTTATTGAATTGTAATTGGAGCAGCAAAGGGAACATCCTGCTTCTCCAGTTACAATCTAGTACTTTTTCTTTAAGAAAATAAAGTTTAATTTTACATACCTGATAATTTACTCTCCTTGAATCCTGCTAGACCAGTCCAGATGTGTGGGTTATGCTCCCCTGAAAGCATGTGCAGACTTGAACAACTTTCAGTGATATCACCTGGTATATCATCTGGTGCAGCACTCAGAGAAGCCAGTAGGATGCTTCCCAAGAAGTAAGCAAGACTGAAAACCTCAGAAAATGTTATTAAAAAACAAGCAACTTTGCCATGAAAATGTGATCAAGTCTTAGGCTCTCTTACCATAAAGAAATTGGAGTCAGACAATAGAACGAACTAGGCCTTTCATAGCAGCTGAACCCCAACGTACAGAAAGAGGCTTTCAGGCACTAATATTAGCCATTAGACATAAAGGTAGCAGGCTTCCCAACCTGCCATAGAAGTCTTCAAAAATATCCTCTATCAAAATATTGTGATGTTTTTCTTCAACCAAGTACTCAGATAGTGTGTTCTTTTATAAAGGATACTTCAAATTTTATGCAGAAGTTAGATTCTCTTTCAATGCCAGTAGATGCGTTTTGGCTGGTTTCTCTTGATGTTACAACTTTATATACTGATATAGCACAACAAGATGCACTTTTTGCCATCAAGAACACCTAGGGTATTTTTCCAACGACTTTTGACGTTAGTATTGACTAAAAAGTTCTTTCAATATGAAGGACAATTTTACCATCAGATCCATGGAATTGCTATGGGAGCAACAGCAGCTCCCTCAATTGCAACATTGTATTTGGCTGAATTTGAGGCATCTTTTATCTATTTATCGCCATGGTTTTCTGATATAGTGCTATGGGTTCGATTTCTGGATGATATCTTTTTCTTACGGAAGAGAGCTGAACGAAACCTGATTGATTTTGTTGAGTGGTTAAATTCATTAAGTTCACATCTGAAATTTACAATGCAATATAATTTCCAGAAATTGGAATTCTTGGATGTTACGGTATTTAAGGTAGGATCAGTATTGCATACTACACTTTTTCGGAAACCTGCAAAAAGAAACACTTTGCTGGAGTATTCTAGTTTTCATCCAAGTTCTTTAAAGAAGGGACTTCCGTTTGGCCAATTTCTCCACTTACGACGGATATGCACTATAGAGTAGTTACTCACCTGTAACAGATGTTCTCCAGGAGCAGCAGGAATCAGTCCTCACATATGGGTGACGTCGGCGTCGATGGAGTCCCCATGAGGAGCATTTCCCCAGCTTTCAAAGAAAGCCTTTGGAAATGCAGGCACGCATGCGCGGTCCCCTTCCCGCCCAAAGGTGCCATCTTGCTCAGTCAAATGACATAGTTAAAAGACAGCACAAAAAGAAAAAGAACTATATACAACTGCAGCTCCAAGGGGAGCAGGGAGGGTCGTGAGGACTGATTCCTGCTGCTCCTGGAGAACACCTGTTACAGGTGAGTAACTACTCTTTCTCCAGAACCAAGCAGGAAGTCAGTCCTCACATATGGGTGACTCCCTAGCTCTGGGCTACCAGGAACCCAGGCTGAAAAATAGAGCTCCCTCTAGAGCCTCAGCAACAGTGAGAGAATCTTCTCTGAGACAACACTTGAACGGTAGCCCAACACCAGGGCCGGAGGGTAGGAGTTGCCTAAACCTCAAAGAGATTATGGAGTACCGCTTGCCCGAAAGCACTGTCTCTACGGGACTCCCTCTCGAGGCAGTAGTGGTCCGCAAACGTCTGGCTTGAAGACCAAGTAGCGGCCCGGCAGATGTCTGCCAACGGAACAGAGTGGAAGTGAGCTACTGATGCGGTCATTGCCCTGACCCGGTGGGCCGTGACTCGACTCTCCAGGGAGAGTCCAGCTGCCCTGTACGCCCAGGCGATACAGTCTGCCACCCAGATCGACAATGTACGCTTAGTGAGAGGCAACCCCAATTTATTAGGGTCAAAGGAAATGAAGAGCTGAGAAGCCCTTCTATGCCCCTGCGTACGTTCTAGGTAAAAGGACAGCGCCCTTCTACAATCCAGGGTATGCAAGACAGTTTCGGCCCTACTGGCGTGCGGCCTGGGAAAGAACATCGGAAGGACCACCTCCTGGTTGAGGTGGAAAGAGGACACTACCTTTGGAAGGAACTTAGGATGAGTTCGCAAGACTACCCTGTTCCTATAGAACCTGGTATATGGCCTGTCCAAGACCAGGGCCTGAAGCTCACTCACCCGCCTAGCCGAGGTGAGTGCTACAAGGAACAACACCTTCCAGGAGAGGAAGTGTAAATGGCAGGTTGCCATCGGCTCAAAAGGTGGGCGAGTCAGTTGCTGCAAGACCCCATTGAGATCCCACTCAGTGGCCGGTGGACGAATAGGAGGCTTAAGCAGAAGTAGACCTCTGAGAAAGTGAGACACCAGAGGGTGGCCTGAGAGAGATTGTCCATCCACCGGCAAGTGGTGAGCTGAGAGGGCACTGAGGTGAACCCAGACAGAGTTGGACTGAAGTCCTAGGTTAGAAAGGTGGAGCAGGTATTGTAGTACCACCTGAACCGAGCAGGAGAAGGGGTCCTCTTGCTGTTGAAAACACCAAGAAGAGAACCTATGCCACTTCAGAGCATAAGCCTTCCTAGTGGAATGCTTCCTGGAGGCCAACACCACCTCTTCAACCTCCCTTGATAGGAGCAAGGGAGCAAGGACTAGCCTTTCAGCAGCCAGGCCATCAAATTGAGGGATTTGAGGTTGGGATGCAAGAGGGACCCCTGATCCTGAGTCAGAAGGTCGGGTTGCAACCCCAGAGGAAGTGGAGTATCCACTGCCAACTGTAAAAGAAGAGGGAACCACGGCTGCCTGGGCCACCTCGGGGCTATCAGGATCACCATGGCTCGGTCCTGCTGGATTTTGAAGAGAGTCCGGGCCACCAGAGGTGTGGGAGGAAAGGCATACAGCAGGCTCTCTAACCAGGGGATCAGGAATGCATCTGGCGCTGTTCTCAAGGGATGCGGTTGCCTGGAACAGAACCTGGGTAGTTGACTGTTCAGCGGACTGGCAAAAAGATCCATGGTCGGGAGACCCCACCTCAGAAAGATCTTTTCAACTACCAGAGGATCCAACTGCCACTCGTGAGGCTGCAGAAGTCTGCTTAGCCTGTCCGCCAGGTAGTTTTCCTGGCCTGGGAGGTAGACTGCCCTGAGGGTGATGCCCTGAGTGACAGCCCAGGAGCAGAGAGCTTGTGCTTCCAGGCACAGAAGTCTGGATCCTGTGCCTCCCTGCTTGTTGATGTAGAACATAGCCACCTGGTTGTCCGTCTGAACTAGGACAGACTGGTGAGACAGGATCTGAGAGAAAGTCCGTAAGGCTAGTCGAATGGCTCTCAATTCCAACAGGTTGATCTGCTGGGCGGCCTCCCATGGAGACCACAGGCCTTGGATGCATGCTCCCTGGCAGTGTGTCCCCCAGCCCTGCAGGGAAGCATCGGTTGTCAGTACCTGAGTGTGTGGGGAGGCCTGAAAAGGAACACCCCTGACCAGATTTGTGAGATGTCTCCACCAGCGTAAGGAGTCCACCAAGAGTCTGGACACCTTTATTCTGTCTGACAATTTCCCTGTGGCCTGCAGCCACTGTGCCCTGAGGTGCCACTGAGCTGGCCTCATGTGCAGCCGGGCATGTGGGGTGACATGCACTGTGGAAACCATGTGACCTAAGAGCCGGAGGAAGTGTCTGGCTGAGACCAGAGGGTTCGCCCGAAACTGGCCGGTCAACTTTATCAGCCTGTGAGCTCTGTCCACAGGCAAATAGGCCTTTGCATGGATGGTATCCAACCTTGCCCCTATGAATTCCACATCCTGGGAGGGAACCAAAGTGGACTTTGTGAAGTTTATAACAAACCCCAGGTGCTGAAGCAGGGATATGGTCCTGGAGGTGGCCTGCCTGACCTCTTGGGGAGACTGGCCCCTGATTAGCCAGTCATCCAGGTAAGGGAACACAAAGATCCCCTGGTTCCTGAGGTAGGCCGCAACCACCGCCAGGCATTTTGTAAAAACCCTGGGGGCGGAGGTGAGGCCAAAAGGAAGCACTCTGTACTGGAAGTTCTTTCCTCCCACCACAAATCTGAGGAATTGTCTGTGACTTGGATGGATGAGGATGTGAGTATAAGCATCCTTCGGGTCTAAGGAGCATAGCCAATCTCCCTGCTGGAGGTAGGGCAGTAAGATCCCAAGGGTAAGCATCTTGAACTTTTCCCTCTCCAGAAACTTGCTCAGATTTCAAAGGTCGAGGATGGGTCTGAGGCCTCCTGTTCTTTTTGGTACCAGGAAGTACCTCGAGTAGAAGCCTTGCCCTTCCAGGTGGTGAGCAACCAGTTCCACCGCCTGGTCCCTTAGTAGACCTTCCAACTCCTGAAGGAGTAAGTTTCTGTGCAGAGGGGGTCTTGGAGGCTCCACTGGAAAGTAGGAGGGGGGTATCTGGGTGAAGTGGAGCTGATAGCCCCTTTCGATGATGCTTAACACCCAAGTATCCCCTGTGATGGCTGGCCACCTGTCTGCGTACAGGGTCAGCCGACCTCCTGTGCCCTGGAGAGGAGGAGAGGCTATGCTGGCATAGTCAAAAACCCCCTCCCTGCTGAGCAGGAGCCGGAGTAAGAGGCTTGGGGGCCTTCTGCCTACGGAGCCCATGACCCTGCCCCTTGGCCTGCTGGCCCTGTTGGGGAGCTGCAGAGGCCTGGTAGTGAGGGTAGGTTTTGTAGGCAGCGGTCTTCCTCGGGTAAAAGGTCTTTTTCCCCGAGCCCTTCTTCTTCTGAGAAGGGGCAGAGGTTTCCCTGGATAGCCTTGTCCTGGTAAGAGTCTCGGTCTCGAGTTCTGCAGCCTTTTCGGCCATGGGCTTGCCAAAGAGGTTTTCACCTCGGCAAGGGACATTGACCAACTTGTCCTGTACCCACGACTCGAGGTCCGAGGATTGTAGCCAGGCCTGGCGGCATGCACCGATGCTGGCCCCTGCTACCCAGGCCGAAGCCTCAAATCCATCGTAGACTGTTCGGGATATAAACTTCAAGCACTCTCGAATACCAGAAGACAAGGCCTTGAACCTCTGCAAAGGTTCCTCGGACAGACCAGCAGAGAACCCAGCAATCTCCTTTGCCAGGTCTCGAAGGTACATGCCCATGTACAGCTGGTAGGTCTGGACACGGCAAGCAAGCATACCCTGGAAGCACTTTCTACCGAGGGCATCCAGGTTCTGGGCTTCCCTGCCAGAAGGCACTGAGGAGTGCATCTTCTGACTCTTCAGGCGATGCATGGCTGATTCCACAACCATGGAATGGTGCGGTTGCTGTGCCTTTTGGAACCCGGGGCTCTTGCGGACTCGATAGATGGAATCGATCCACTTGCTTAGAACCGGCATCGAGGCCGGCGCCTCCCACATGCGGAAGAGCAACCGTTCCAGCATCGGAGGAACCGGGACAGTAAAGGCCTCCTTGGGAGGAGAGTCATACTGCAGAGCCTCGAGCTCCTCGGCTCGAGGCTCCTCCTCGGAGTCCGCAGGGAATGCCAGTGCCTTGGCCATGTCCCTTACGAAATCCGAGAACCTGGTATCCTCCGGAGGGGACCTTGTCCGAGGCTCAGAACCCGGTGAATCCGAAGGAACGCACCGAGTCCGGAAGGTGTCAGGGGACTCCTCCTCCTCCGTTTCCCACGCCGATTCCTCCGAGGAGGAATCGAGCGGCTCCGAGTGGGCGGGCACCGACGCCATCCGCCCCGACGCCAAAGGAACCAGCGTCGATGACCTCGGTCCCGAACGGGAGGCCAAGGGTGACCTCGGCCGAGGATCGACTCGAGTTCACATGGTCTCGAGGATCGGCTCAGCCTCCGGGGTCGACTTGGATGTCGATGTCCCGCTGGTCGGGGCAGATGCGCCGGAGAGACCGGCGATCAGCACCCGCTGCTGCTCCATGAAGGCAGACAATCTGCTCTCCAAGGCCGTCAACCTGAGTCCTAGCTCAGGAGACCCAGCAGCCTCTGACTCGGGCCCCGACGTCGGCTCTCCCCGGAGGAGAGTCCATGAGGACTACAGTACTTACGTGACTCGGGGCCTCCGACTCTACACGAGGATGCTCTGCAGGCCTCTCCGACTCCAAAGACCTGGGACGGCGATCGGGGCTATGCGACCTGGCCCTCGAGGAGCCAAGAGCGTCCACTGATGCTGCCCTCGTGGGTTTCTTCTTCCTTCGGTGCTCCCTCGAGGGGGACTCCCTTTCAGAGGAGCCCCGACGATGCTCGGGGTCAGACTCCCGAGACGTCGAGGCCTCTGACGAAGTCCGGACCCGTCCAGAGGCAGATTCGGAGAAGATCCTCTCACGCTGGTGCTGACGGCTCCGTAATGCCTTGGAAGACATTTTGCCACAGGAATTACAGACCGTAGAATCATGGTCTGGCCCCAGGCACCGGAGGCAGCAGTCGTGTGTGTCGGTGAGAGACATCAGTTTCTTGCACCGATCACACTTCTTAAAGCCACTGGCAGCCATCGGGGGAAAAAGGGCCCCTGCAAGATCAAAAAATTGGGCTGCCAGGGAAAAGAAAAAGGCGCGAACGCAGTCTCTAAGGACAAAAACCGAAAAAAGAGAGCAGGGCTCGGCACCGGTGTACCGAGTCCAGGCGGGAAAGGAACAAACGTCGAACCGAAGAAAAAAACTCGACCCAACGCAGAAAAATCAACTTTTTTCACGGGTGACGAGGACAGGCGTCCGTAGGGCTCCGCACAAAAAAGAAGACTGAGCAAGATGGCACCTTTGGGCGGGAAGGGGACCGCGCATGCGTGCCTGCATTCCCAAAGGCTTTCTTTGAAAGCTGGGGAAATGCTCTGCATGGGGGCTCCGTCGACGCCGACGTCACCCATATGTGAGGACTGACTTCCTGCTTGGTCCTGGAGAATTTGCAAGATTATCTGCATCATGCTAAGGAGTTGTCAGAGCGTTTGGTACAAAGAGGATATCCATCATATGTCATAAAGAAGGCATTTACTAGAGCGCGTTTTATTCACAGAGAGTGGCTTCTTTGTTCAGGAGATCCCCCTAATACATCTACATCTAGCTCCTCACTTATATCAGATCGGGCTGATAGGGATTCTACCTTATATGTCTCATACCAATAAGGTTAGGCAGATTTTACAGAGACATTGGCATATATTGACTTTACATCCCTGTTTTCAGAAATCATTGCAGATAGCTTACACCAAAGGATCAAATTTGAGAGATTTAGTAGGGAATACATCGACCCCCTGGATAGATCTTTGATTCCACTTTTGGAGGATTTGGGCCATTATTCTTGTAATAATTTTAATTTCTGTTCTCATTCTATTGTAGGAAAAGAATGGCAGGTCCCAAATTCAGAATTTATACATGTTTCCAAATGGCACACTACATGTTCTACTTCATTTGTGGTGTATGTTTTGATTTGCCCGTGTAAGTTGTTATACATAGGTCGTACTATACGTGCTTCTAGGTCCAGAATAAAGTCATCACTGCCCCTATTGTTCAGCATTGTTTAGATTACCACCATGTATTCTCATTGTTTTCTTGGAGAATTTTGGATTTTGCTCCATTGAATCCACGAGGAGGTTATAGAGAGCAATGTCTCCAATTCCTAGAACAGTCATGGATTTTTCATTTGTCCTCGACTGCACCAAAGGGTTTAAATTGGGCAAGTCTATTATGAACTTTTTGTTAGGAAATAATAATGCTTAGTTTAAGTGCATATACAGGATGCCTGCACAAGAGAAATCAGAATCCTATATATGTGCCCTTTGTACATTCTGGTGGGTATGGAAAAGGAATGTGCTGTGCTAAGCTAAACTGATTGTTCTACTCAGGGATGACTCGTATTTGCTTTAGTTACTGATAAGCTATAGTGGGCCCCCAGAAGATGGGTGGATGACGTATGAATATGTTTCTGAAAATGTATAAAATACGGACAATCCCTCCACCCTTTGGAATAAACTTGCATACTTTTCCTTCTGTGTGGTCTGTGAGTTTTATTCCCCTGGATTCCAGCCAGCCGGAGCAGCACAACGCAGATGAGGGTTCGGGACTTCCCTGGCCTGGAGTGACCAACAAGAAGCAAACCCTTTACACTTTTACAGTCTGATTGGGAGTTAGATCAATTTATTCATTGGTTTTGACATCTGGTGGCTTAACATCTGACTGAGCTCTTTTCGGCATCCAAGAAGTTTATGGGGGCCATTTGTAATCGCAGCGGATTTGAGCACTGAAACAGGGCATGAGAAGAGAATCTGTCCTAAGCGCAGTGCTGTGTCCGTTTATCTTTATGGCTGCGACATTTCCTTTCTGGCTGTGAAAGTGTGAAGCTGGGAAGCTGTGTTGAAATGAAGCTGCTGATTTTCCACTTTGACCGATCGGAACAGTATTGAAATAGAGTTATTTCTGCTATGATTGGAGTGGGACAACTTTAAAACTTTTGAAGTTGGTGTAGAGACACTAAGTGGTGTGTTTTATCTCATGGAATTTGGTTTTTAATTGTGTGAACCTGATAAATTGATTAAAAGGGAAGCTACGCCACGAGAGGGATTTCCCTCACGGCAAAAGCTTCAGACATAAAAAAACAGTAGTGCTCAGGCTATCGGTTTACACTCTAAGTTTGGTTTTGAATAGAAGTCTTCCAGGGCAAGTCCTGGAATGGTTTAGCAGGATTCATAAACCTTCCTTAACTCCCCCTTTTTTTCAAATTGAATTGTTGATTGGATATAACAATTGGAATTTGAAAAAAAAGGGGGAGTTAAGGAAGGTTGGTGCTTGGTAGTTTGTCTTATTTCCCTTCCTTGCAGTTCTTTGGTGTGGTTAGCAGGATTCATACCATTTTCAATTCTGTCACTGTATTTGCCCCCACCACTTCCATCGGGAGGGCATTCCAAGCTTCCACCCACCCTTTTAGTGCAAAAGTATTTCCTGACATTGACTTTCAGTTTACCCCCTTGCATCATGTTATGTCCTCTGGTTTTACAGCTTCCCAGTCTTTAGAAGCTAGAGGTTTGTTTGTTCATTAATACTCTTTAAGTATTTAAAGGTCTGAATTATATCTCCCCTGCCCCTCCTCTCCTCTAGCATATACAACATTTAGGTCTTCTCCTCATACGTCTTGAGGCATAGGCTCCAAATCATTTTGGTCAGCTTCCTCTGAACCATTTCCACTCTTTTTATATCCTTTGTGAGATATGGTCTCCAAAACTGAATACAATATTCCAAGTGAGGCCTCACTAGCAACTTGTACAGTGGCATTAGTACCTCTTCATTTCTGCTGGTAATTCCTCTTTGTATGCAACCCAGTATCCTTCTGGCTCTTGCCACCACCTTGTCACACTGTTTCACCACCTTGAGAGCCTCAGAAACAATCACTCCAAGGTCCTTCTCCTGGTCCATCCACACCAACCTCTCACCCTCTATTGCATACAATTCCCTTGGATTTCTGCTTCCCAAGTGCATGACACTGCATTTCTTCACATTAAATCTTAACTGCCAAGCATTAGATCATTCTTCCAGCTTTTGTAGATCTTTCCTCATGTTATCCACTCTCTCAAGGGAGTCCGCTCTGTTGCAAATTTTCATGTCATCTGCAAAGAGAGAGACTTTTCCATTCAGTCCTTCAGCAATATCACTCACAAATACATTGAACAGTACCGGTCTCAGGACTGAACCTCAGGGGAATACCGATAATCACCTTCTTTTCATGACAGTAAGTTACATTTACCATCACCTTCTGTCATCTGTCAGTCAACCAATTTCTGATCCAGTTCACCACCTTTAGGGCTTCCAGGTCAGGAACTTTGTTGGCTAGGCTTTGAGCATTTGTGCTAATTGCTTTCCAGCATTTGTTGACTGGCCTGCCTGTATTTTGCATAGTTTTTGTTCTGCATGCCTCTGTCCGCTTGCCATTGATGTGTGGTTTAAAAATGTGACTGTTTCCAAGGTTATTAAGCTTTTGCTGGGAGTGACGTCCTGAACTTGTCCTTCTCCATCCATCACCCCCCCCCCCCTCCCCTTCCTGGAGACACTAAAATGGACTCCACCAAGAAGGCCTGCATCCAGTGGAGTTCAGCATGTGTCAGGAGCCACATTCAAAAAAGGGTGAACCTGACAACACACACCCTCGCTATAGAGGCTCCTTTTACTAAATAAATGAGTCAAAAGAAATATATGTTAGAATTTATCCTTAAGCTATTCAAAGGTCCGTGCCTTCATTAATAACAACGTGCTATGTTTCGGACCACCAAATCTGCAGTCCTGCTTCAGGTTTCAATGGCTCAATGACAAAAAAAAAGTTTCTGTCTCTGTTAAAAATTTACCCGATGGACATTTATATTGGAACCTCTTTTTTCTATTGTTTGATGTTCGGTTGCCAATTTCATTGGAGTCCACAGGAAACCACCTTAAGGAACCAACCCTCCAGAGAGGAGTTATACATGGGCTCAAATAAGAGCCCACTCAGTGTCCTCAACCTCAGATAGACCCCACTGAGGCACAACCGGACTCCCAGACAGACAGAACTGTTGCACTCCTGATGAAGTAGGCAATGTCAAGGTGCACTGTCAAAGAATTCTTTAGATGTGACTCCTGTAGCACCACAGGGCTATACCCTGAACCTTGAACTTTTAGCACCATGCCCTGGTCTAGGCCAAACTGCCAAAAGAACTAATAAGGATATAAAGGCCCACCGAAAAATAAGCAGAGAGACTACTACACTCCAGAGCAGCCCTTTAAGGAAGCCTATGCCACATAAGAGCCACGTCATAAGTGAGCAGGGTCCAGGGACTTGCATTACAAGGAGCATCTACCATAGTAGCCCATTTCTTGAGGCAAAAAGAGACAAAGAGCCACCCCCTGGATCAAGAATCCATGTATCATGGTCTGTAAGGTCCACCCAAGGCCACTAGGATCCCCAGGTCTGAAAGATCTTGAAACCTGTGCAGATGGCAGTGCACCAAGATAGGGAAGGAGACATAGCATCCCCTTCTGGGCCACATCTGAAGCAGAATAACCATGCCTATCATCCACGGATCCTTCCCACAGCTGAAAAAGCTCCACTTAATGGCATTCACCTGAGTGGCCATCAAGTGGAGCACTAGATGGCCCTGTGCTCATACTATGAGGTCGCACATGGGAGCGCGGGGCTCTCCCTTCACCTAGATCCACAATGTTTTGATGCAGAAAGACAGCCTGCAGCTTGTCAAAGCTTTTGGCATGTGCTGCAGACAGGGCAAACAAATACTCCTCTGCCTAACAATGCTACTCCACAACCTTTGGGTACACTCTAGCCCTGCAAGTTCTACCTTGTGTCATGAGGTAGACAGCACTGAGCCTGGGATAATAAAGGGAAAATGAAAAGAAGAGCTTACCTCACAGCCACATGAGCAGTTAAGGCATTCAGGTTGCAGGGAAGCAAGGAATGGAGAAACAAACTTTCCTCATAGCATTGGTGATGCAGTAGAAACTCAGAGTCCTAATCATGCTCACCTGAGGAAAGAATCACGTACAACGTACAACAAGCAGGGAGATAAAACCAGGTGGGAAATCCCACAGAGAGGGCAGAGAGAGGAGCAGAGAGAGGAGGAGACAGAGACTCAGGAAGGGAGTCAGATTCAGAGGCAGACAAAGAGAGAGACGCTGTCATAAAGAGAGAGGGCAGAGTGGAAGCAAGCTGTTGAACCAGAGAGTGCTGGGAAAAGCAGTGCAAGAGACTTCCAAGCCAGAGGGATCCTCGTACCGGGGAAGGCAACCAAGCAGGTAGAGAGCAAACGTCACACTCAAGAAAGCTCACTGAAGCCAGGAGGTGATTACGGCTCAGCTAAGCCTAATGCTTGGAACTCCCGGAGAAAAGCAGCTTACATGCCAGAGAAGAAACCCTGGAAGAAACCCTGGTTAACAGAGGAAGGGCTGGAAACTCTTTACACCAGAAAGAAAGATAAGTACCCTGATTTCTCCAGAGGGAAGGAAGAGGGTCCTTTTATAAAGAGCCAAGCTTACAGTGGGTCAGAAAACCCTTATTGGAGTGGGTATTGGAAAGAAGCCCCAAGCACAGCTCCTCATGTCCATGTCTGCACAGAACAGTCTCCTCCCATAGAAGCTGAGGTCTCTCAGGGGCCAGGTGGTGAAACCAGCAATGCTGAAGCATGGTGCCCGTTTACAGGACCAGGTCCTGATTTAATGCAGTGGGAAAGTTCAAACCCAGAGATTGGTCCAGAACCCATGGATTGGGCTCTTTGTTTTTCTGATGAGATAGACTCTTTATGTTAAAAAGCAAGAAGAAGCCTTGTTATAGTTTGAAAAGCTTTTATTTTTCCTGTGAAGCAACAGTTTATTTTTGTTATCGTTATCTACTGTATCTGGAAGGCAATCCTCAAGGGAAGGGGAATAAAGCCCAGCTTTAATTATACTTGGACACACGACTACAGATTATTCTTTTAAGAAATACAGCTATACCACCTACCTAGGCAGGTGCCTAAGGAGGGTATAGTCTCACACTTGTTGGCAGACAATTGCCACTACTAGGGCAGCAACCGAGAACACACAGCCCAATTTATCCACTAGAAGAGGCCTGAAACTGCTCGCTCTAAACTCCCATCAGAAGATCGCCCCAGGGGCTTCCTGAACGGCCCAGAGTCTTTGGGCCAACTAGCTGGGCATCGCACTCCTTGCCCTACAGGCTGGGTCCAAGATGATAGGCATTCCATCTTGTGCTTCCAATGTTACCCTGGCCATCAGATTGTGGAACTGCAACCAACACCTCAACTGCTCCTTGATCTCACAGGGGAGAAAGGGGGGGGGGGACTGGGCGAAAGATGGGAAACATGGAACCCAGAAGGTTAGCAGGTGCGTCTGTAGTGAGTGCTTATGTAGCCTGGTTCAAGAAATTGGCTCCAAGATTGATATCAGGATCCAAAGAAGTCCCAGGCCCATGGAGCTGAGAATTGCATGCTCAGAGTTGATTGAAGCTTGAGCGAGCTCTCCGCCGTAAGGCACTCAGTTCAGGAGAGTATGGAATCAACTCACAGGTACACAAAATCTTGGGAGAGAACCAGGCTGTTCTAAGGACAGGTGATCACCAACCCCAGCCTTCTAAGCTAGAGCTCACCACCAGTGTCATATCTGGCCCTCTGCAAGCAAAATGGCACTGCTCCCATCAATATTACCTTGAAAATGTATGGGAGCTGTGTCTATATCAAGGCAAGGGCCCGCATTAAAGAGCCAGTCCAGAACACGAGGACAAACAGCTAATGCTGTGCACCCTAGAAAAGCAACCCATGTCATGGCAGGGGTCCAGGGATAAGAAGCATCCCTCACCTAAACCGCTGCAATGACAGATCCAAAAGGACCCTCATAGGAAAACGAGAAACTCAGAGTCAAAAAAACAACTAGATCTAGGACCAGGACATGCCAACAGGAACCTTCCTGGGTATTCATGTACCAGGGATAACGTCTCTGGCCCCACAGTGGAGGGCACAGGAAAAATAACTACCATTACAGGAGATGCTGCAGAGCTTCCACAAATGTTAGCCACATGAGCAGAGTGCTACAGGGAAACTATTCCAGGGAGACCCATACGCTCTTTGCCATAATAAAAATATGCATATCATAAGTCTCAGGCTGGCCTGAACCAGATTTTCAGGGACAGAAGGCAGGCAGTTTGTAAGAGAGAATAACCCCTCTATGAGCTTGCCTAAGGATCCTGAAGACCCACGTTTCCTATGGCATAGGTCTGTCCAGAAAGAATAGCCTGATCTAATCTAATCTAATCCAATCCAGATTCTTATATTCCGCTACAGATCAATAATTTAGTTCAAAGCAAAGCAGAGTATATAAAATAAATTACATTAACAACATTGTATAATTTGTACTTTTTATGATTTTTTTTACAAAGTAAAAGATAGCCGTTAACTTAATCATACACAAAGTTTTAAAAAGCTGTTAATAAGAAACAGTAAGTATTTGTAAATTTTCCAGATAGATACGTTTTTAAAGCGTGCCAAAAGGAACTATACGATCCTAAACCTTTAATTTCTTGTGGTAGTTGAACCATTGCAAACTGATTTGAAATGAAATAATTTATCAAGGATTCTTTTATAAGTAAAAGTTTTTATAGAAGGATATGTTAACTGTGGATAACTGGCCAAATGAAGTTCTTTTATTTTGGGGAAAGACAACTAAATTCAACATATACTCTGATGTTAATCTTAAAACCCCAAAATACAATTGGGTCATGATCGGGCCCGAGGCAGCAGAGGCAGTAGTCATGTGTGTCGGTAAGAGACATACGTTTCTTACACCGATCACACTTTTTAAACCCGCTGGCAGCCATCAGGGGAAAAAGAGCCCCTGCAAGGTCAAAAGACAGGGCTGCCAGTGAAAAATAGAAAAATGGCGCGACCACTAGTCTCAAAGGACAAAAAAAGAAAAATGAGGTCCGGGCTCGATACCGGTGTACCGGGCCCAGGCGGAAAAGGGAAACCGGCATCGAACCGAGAAAAAACATGGATCCACACCAAAAAAATCAACTTTTTCACGGGTGACCATGACACACTTGCATTGGGTTCCACGGAAAAAAGAAGACTTAGCAAGATGGCACCCTTGGGCAGGAAGGGGACCGCGCATGCGTGCTGCATTCCCAAAGGCTTTCTTTGAAAGCTGGGGAAATGCTCCGCATGGGGGCTCCATCGGCGCCGACGTCACCCATATGTGAGGACTGACTTCCTGCTTGGTCCTGGAGAATAATTTTAAAAAATCAAACCCTCTAACCCAAAAATACAACTTATTATTCAGTACTATTCAGAGGACCTCAAATCACCTTTATCAGGCATATCAAGCCCACAGTCTACAGGCTATCGGGCCAGATCAGTAAGATTATTTATCGATCCAATGAACATAACATATCATTAAAAGCCCATAGCAGTTATATTACTTTTGAAGTAGAAGCAAAATATGGCTCAGATCATGCACAAATACAAAAAACATCCAATGTCATATTGAGTTTTAATAAAAGCTCCACCTGGACTGCCCCTACTATCACTGAGCCCCCAAAAGACTTACTGTAGCCAAGAGTATCTTGAGGTTCTATGCAAATCCATACAAGGTCTTTGGCCTAGGCCAGTCTTCTAGGAGTCTCAGTGAGTGAACTTCTTCCCACGGAGAGGAAGTGACCCTTAAGGGAAACTCCGCATACCAGAGCTAGGATCTGTCCACTAAGGAAAATGCCAGTCCTATCTACTGTCTAATACCACCGCGACCATGAAGCTGGTAGAGACACTGATAAGACTTAACCAGCAGAAGCTATCTAAATAGCCTGCTAGTATCCAGTAGGAGATTGGCGTGGCCCTTAGGCGCGGCCACAGAAGCAGCCACAAAGAACAACTAAAGCAAAACCACAACCAAACCAACCCACGGACTACAGCAACAAATAGCCATCATACACCAGCTCACACAACCAAGCTCAAGCAACCCAAGACAACGAGGAAAACGACCACCCAACGCCCAGAGGAAACCTACGCAGAAGCCCAACTCAGCCCCAGGACGCACAGGTACACCCATAAACCATGCCACCCTTCCTTGCCCCAATTTACCTCCTAGCACCATTCCTAGCCCTTTATCCCTCCACTACTGACACACTCCCCAACTACCCCATACCAAGCGTCACAACCATCCAAACCACAAGCACCAACCCCCCCCCTCCCTACATGGTGCAACACCCACACACCACCCACACCAATCCACACCCCCAATCCCCCAAACAACAACCCTCTCTCCATCACACTAATAAATGATAATTACATTTACTTGGTAATTGTAGTTCCTTGAGTGACGACAGTTCAGTTCTCTACCTCTAGGTTGTCAACCTCCTCCTGCAGCTTGGAGACTGGCATGACAGAATTCTGACATCACTGGATATTTATTTATTTATTTATTTATTTAACAAGTTTTTTATACCGCCTTTTCCTTCAATCAAAGCGGTCACAAGAAATACAAGGTATAAACAAGGGAAACAAACAGTATAGACATGACAACATATGGTAATGTAGGAAAAATAACAAGGGTTAACAAAATAGTGGATTATTTATAAAATATATACAATAGATGATATCTTAGTCATTTGTTGATCCATAGTGCTCAATAAAAAGTAAAGTTTTTAATTGCTTACGAAAGTCACTTAAAACATCAATTGCACGTAAATCAGGGGGGAGAGAGTTCCAAATCAAAGGGGCAGCCAAAGAAATTGCTCGTTGTGATGTACATTTGCGTGATTTAGCGAAGTTTCTTGGGGTATTGAGGGTGTTTGAGGTGGATAATCTTCTAGGTCTGTTGCTGGTATCACGGGATAAGAGGGCATGGAGGCTGGTTGCAGAACTGTTGTGCTTCATTAACAAAGCAGACTCAAAGGAGCAACAAATAAGTATCTTAATAACATTCGCAATCTAAACCAAACCCTCATTGCAACAAATAAGATAAACCTTTCTTACATTCTTCCCTGTGACAGCGAGCAGAAGATAGAAGAATGAGTGAACCTAATCCATTTTACTGACAGACCTACCTGTAATCCTTAACTGCACGCCGCCAGGCAGATGCCCTCCATGAAAGAACCCCGGGTGGGAATGAGGACTGAACTGTCGTCACTCAAGGAACTACAATTACCAGGTAAGTGTAATTATCATTTCCTTATTGTTCCTCCAGTTCAGTCCTCTACCTCTGGGATGTACCAGAGCAGTAATCAATGGGAGGGACCTTTCCAGCCGGCACGTAACACTGCCAACCCAAAACAGGCATCATTCGCAGCCACCACATCAAGGCGGTAATGCTTGCTGAAGGTATGCAGCGACGACCAAGTAGCTGCCCTGAAAATGTCTCCTGGCGGAACTAAACTGTGCTCCGCCCAAGAAGAAGCCTGCGCTCTGGTGGAATGTGCTCACAACCCTGCCGGAACCACCTGACCGTGAAGAAGATAGGCGGAAGCAATAGCCTCCCGAATCCATCTGGCAATGGAAGGCTTCGCCGCCGCCTCTCCCTTGCGAACGCCTCCGAATAACACAAACAACCAATCTGATTTGCGAATTGGTTGAGAAACCTTCAAATACTGTCGCAACGCCCTCTTGACATCTAAACGACATAAACTGCGCTCTTGATCGTCACCATCCAGAGAACCCAAGACTGGCAGAGAGACCGTCTGACTAAGGTGAAAGGGTGAAACCACTTTTGGCAAAAATGATGGAACTGGCCGCAGCACCACCTTTTCCCTAGAAAAAAACAAGAATGGCTCTCTACAAGACAACGCCTGTAGCTCCGAAATGCGTCTTGCAGAACAGATCGCCACTAGAAATACAGTTTTTAATGTCAAGTCCTTCACCGATGCCTGATGCAGCGGCTCAAAGGGCGGTTTGGTCAATGCTGCTAATACCAAATTAAGATCCCAAGGCGGCATCGACACTCTACGCGACGGACGCAATTTCGAAGCTGCTTTGAGAAACCGCAAGATGTCCGCATGGGCACCGGGCGAAACGCCCTGCACCTTCCCCCGATAACAAGAGAGAGCTGCTAACTGCACGCGCAGGGAACTGGCAGCCAGCCCTTTATCAAAACCGTCCTGTAGAAAACTTAAAATCGAGGAAATGGAGACCATAGCCGCTCGGATCCGCCGCCTCGAACACCAATCCTCAAAAATCCACCAAATACGAACATATGCTAGCGACGTGGACCATTTCCTAACCTTAAGCATCATCGCAATGACAGCAGACGAATAACCCTTCTTCTTCAACCTGGCCCTTTCAATGGCCATACCGTAAGCGAGAACCAATCCACTTGCAGCATGAACAGAGGCCCTTGACGCAACAGATCCGCCCTCGCCAGTAACCGCCAAGGCTATCCGTCTAAGAGGAGCACCAGGTCTGCTTACCAAGGACGCCTCGGCCAGTCCGGTACCACCAGGAGAACCCGTCCCGGATGAGCCCCGATTCTCTGAACTACTCTTCCGATCAACGCCCACAGAGGGAAGACATACAGCAGACCCGCAGCCGGCCACCGTTGCAACAACGCATCTATTCCTTTCAACATTCTTTCCCTCCTTCTGCTGAAGAAACGGTTGGCCTTCATCGACTGGAAGGTCGCCATTAGATCTATTATAGGACTCTCCCAGTGGCCTACTATCTGAGCAAACACGTCCGGGTGCAGCTCCCACTCTCCCGCATCCACTCGGACTCTGCTGAGAAAGTCGGCCATCACATTGTCCTTCCCTGCAATGTGAGCCGCCGAAATCGCTGTCAACCGACTTTCTACCCAAGCGAACAACAAATCTGCCTCGTCTTCCATGGCTGCACTCCCCGTGCCACCCTGGTGATTGATGTAGGAGACCGCCGCCGAGTTGTCGGACAGAACCCGGACTGCCCGACCCACTACTGCTGCCTCGAACGCCTGCCGTCTCCTCCGGAGCATACCCCTGCACAGCTGACTGCACTGAGTCTGACACTGCCCCAGTCGACGCTCCATGCACCTCCGAGGCCTCCTTGATCTCCATCTGAGATTCCACGACAGAGGAAAGTAAAGCACAGCCACGCCTCTTCGGGTGCCACAAACTATACACTGCGGTCTTGATACCATAAGGCTGCAAGTGATACTGTCCGCTCTGCACCTCAACTAAATATCGTCTTTTTATTTTTTTTTTGAGAACGTGGAGGGAAAAACCTCCAATCTAGCCCTTAAAACCTTACAGATAAGCCACTAAAGGCAGGAAACCCGCAATAGCCGATGACCCGGCAGGAACCCCCACCCCTCCCGGGGGTTGAACTCCCGCCAAAACTAAAAGGACAGCAAACCCACTAAACGAATGAAAACTAAAAAGGAAACTAAAAGAAAACTAAAGGTGCCGACCCAAAACGGCAAAGAAAAATAAAATCGCCAAAGTAGGGTCTCACACGTGCCCCTGCTACTTGGCAGCCACACGCTCCCCTTTAAAATGGCTGCCGCCCGCTCTAGAAATGAAGAAAAAAAAGGGCGCCAAAGCAGTGAACCCTGCTACCTCCACTGCTACGCTGCCCCCTTAGTGGATCAACCTCTGCAGCTCCAGCAGTCTGAACCCGGTGAACTGCCTACCGGTCAGTACAGCGTTGCTTGCACCTGCGGTCCCCCAGTGATCCGGCACTCCCCGAACAACACAGAGCTGCCGGTTCTGCCACGACCTGAACAACGCTGATCAGCAACCGACTCACCGCAGCTGCTATTAGCAGTGCCGAACCGGCATGAAGGGAGCGCTAGACAGGAGGCTCTCCCCCGGCAAGTCTGGGAGGAGAGCACACCCAGTTCAAACACAAGGGCTGTAATACAAGTCAGGGAGCATGTAAGAAAGATTTTCTCTTTTTTTTTTTTTTTTTTTTTTTTTAAGGTACAGCACCGAATTTCTAGCCTGTAAACCCAAATTTAAACCAAATTATATCAAATTAAATCAAATTAAAATGAATTCAAATTAAAACCCCATTGAACTAATCTCTCCTACAGATTCCTTATCTGTCACTCTAGTGAGCCTCAGCCCAGGCTCACAACGTCCTCCTGCTGCATGGAGACTGGTCACACACTGGGGCTGATGGGAGTTTCCAGCAGGCTATATCCAGTGATGTCAGAATTCTGTCATGCCAGTCTCCAAGCTGCAGGAGGAGTTTGACAACCCAGAGGTAGAGGACTGAACTGGAGGAACGATAAGGAGATGCTCGTTCAGTCAGAAATAAGCCCCACATGCTCCATGACCTGATCACAACCCAAAAGATTGACATCCTATGCATAACCGAAACATGGCTAACGGATACCAACACTGTGCTCATGAACCAACTAACACCAAATGCATACAGTCTTCATCACTGTTCTCGAGCCCACACCAGAGGAGGAGGAGTAGCCATCATTGCGAAAGTCAACCTCCACCTCAGAAACCATGCCTCAGAAACAACCAACGAAGCGAACACTCACTCTCACCAACAAGCATCTCTCCATATGCCTAATTTACCGAGCACCCACCCCAAGCACCGATCTATCAGGCATATTACAACACATATCAGAGAGTGCCATCTCCACAAAAGAACAACTAATCCTCGGCGACTTCAACCTCCCAACACTCTAGGACAAATATGCCAAAGCCTTCATCAATGCCATGGAAGCAATGAACTTAACCCAGATCATACACGAACCAACACATGAAAAAGGAAACACACTTGACCTCATATTCCTGAACTCCCAAAACACCCCCGCATACAAAAACCCAGAGATCACATGTGTACCATGGTCAGACCACTATCTCATCAGCATCTCCCTCATCTACCAGCACACCAGTGTCAAAGACAATAAACAACATACAAGAAGATTTAAACCATTCATCAAAGAGGTCTTCCTGGCGCAAACACTATCTAAACTTCAAACAAGCTCCACCAACATCGATGACCTAATCCACAACTGGAATACTACGATCTCCTCTGCATCTTGTGCAACCACAAACTGCAGCAAAACCAGAAAAACCTCAAAGGCCCAATGGTTCACCCCCAAATTACGACGACTAAAGACCTAACTCAGAAGAGCAGAGAGAAAATGGAGAAAGACAAAAAAAGGAGGAAGATAAAACAAAATACATCAGTGAACTAGACGCGTACCACACAGAAACCGATAAAGCAAAAAGGACCTGCCACTCAAAGATCATAAACAACTCAAAAAACAAACCTCGTGAACTCTTCAAAATTGTCAAGAAGCTAATGAAAGCACCCAACCACTCCAACCAGCTACCAAACATCCCGCCAAAACTACTAGCACGCCAATACAAGCAGCTTCAACAACCTCAATCTCTGCAACCGAATGCAGAGACAACAACCCATCCTACTTCCATAGTTACGGACTGGAGCACATTCGAAACAATCACCAAAGAAAAAATAGAATCCACCATCTCCTCCCTAAACATTACCACCTCCCCACTAGATCCATGCCCTGTGGAATGGATAAAGAAATCCAAAGAGGACATAAGCACTCCCCTAACCCACATTGTTAACGAATCCCTCAGACAAGGACACATGCCAGACATCCTCAAAACCTCCATCATCCGCCCAACCCTAAAAAAACACAACTTAGACCCCCTTGACCCTGCCTCCTTCAGGCCTATAGCAAGTCTTCCATTCACCGCCAAAATCATTGAGAAAATAGTTCAACATCAACTTCAAGACCACCTGGATACCAACAACATACTGGACCCACAACATCATGGTTTCCATCCATTCCACAGAGTCGAGACCCTCATGACATCTCTAATGAACACCCTCATCAAGGGCACACAGACCAAGCACTCTGGCTATGCTATGATCTTCCTGGACATATCCGCAGCCTTTGACACCATCTCCCACAACATCCTCCTACACAGACTCCAAGAAATCGGCATCAAAAACGTCGTACTTCAGTGGTTCTGCTCCTTCCTGACCAATAGACAACAATTGATCCGCACAAGCATAGCAACCTCCCCCTCTCTTTCAGCAACACCAAGGAGTACCCCAAGGATCCACGCTATCCGCCATGCTCTTTAACATCTACCTGCAACCACTCTGCTCAATCATACGCGCCCATAACATCAACTACCACATCTACACAGATGACATAATGCTCTATGGACCGATCACAACCACCAAACAATCAACTAACAGACTGCTTCATAGAAGTCTCCAGCTGGCTACAAAAGAACAACCTATCCATCAACCTAAAAAAAAACAGAAGCCATCATAGTAACCAAGGATCCAAGCTTCACACCACCACCACACCTCAACTTAGGAACCACACAAATACAAATACAACCACACATAAAATACTTAGGAATCATCATAGACCAAGCGCTCACACTCAAGGAACAGATCAAAAAGACTACCGAAATAATATTCCACAAAGCAAAAACAGTACAACGCCTCAGGCCTCTCCTCAATCCACAAGACTTCAGGACAGTCATGCAAGCTATGACGCTCCCCCACCTGGACTACTGCAACATAATCTATCCTGGACTACCTGCCACCTACACCAACCCACTACGAACTGCCTTAAATACCACAGCAAGAATTATCCAGAAGGCAAAAAAACAAGATCACCCCAGTCCTGAGAGAACTGCACATACTCCCTCTCGAAGCAAGAATCAAATACAAATCAGCCCTACTTATCCACAAAGCCCTCTATCAAATGCAGACCTCCCAGCTCCGAACTTTACTGCCCCAACCCACCCACAAAAGAACAACCAGACAAAGCACCAGCAACACCCTCACCATCCCCCATGAACAAACTAAATACAATCAACGGACCTGCAACAGAGCCTTCGAACTATACGCGCCATCCCTTTGGAACTCCCTACCAAGCCAAATCAGAAATGGAGATCCTTCAACATTCAGAAAACAACTAAAAACCACCCTGTTCCAAGAATACCTCGGACCAGAAACAAACATCCACCACGGACTCCCTCCCTGACCCTTTAACATACCCACAGATCTCCCCCCTAAGAGACTAATGTCCATTGTTTATGTCCTTAATATCTGTTTAGATCATTAATGTTGGCCTCCCGGTGACAGCCCCCTACCCAAGTATTGATTACTGTCCCCCCCCCTTTTTCTGTTAAACCGCTTTGACCCAATGAAAAGCGGGATATAAATATAGTTAAATAAATAAATAAATAAATAAAACAACAAACTGGATCAACCACTGCCACCTTCAGAAACTCAGGCCACAGCCATATGGCTGGAGCTCCAAGACTACCAGCAGAATATGTGACCCTCAACTGAAGGCTAGCCTCTAGCTGTGCACCCAGCACCACCTGAGAGTCCAAGGGGGCTAATGCCAAGTCCTTTCTAAGGACCATGACCCTCCAAAACGAGGCTCCTGAAATGCAGCACCTCCCTCCATCCAGGTGATCATATGTTAGCCAGATGGCAACTCCAGGGGCCCAAACTGCTAATCCCATTCGCTTTCGAACACAGGGAATAGCCAAGACAGGATTATAGTATTCAAAGGCTCAATTCGGGTGTTTTCTCCCTAACACCCTATGCCTTGCTGCAAAGGATCAGAGAGAAAACTAAATGCAGCAGGATATCAAATTCCCACATGGCTGAAATCAGCAGGGGCATGATTAGAAAAAAATGCCAAAAAAACCCAAACAAACCAGTGCTGTGGCGAAAAGGAGACTCCTGAAAAGGGAATCTCAAGGCCTGTTGAGCAGGCCAGGTAAACCCAAGTAAAGAAACCCCAGATGGCCACACAAGCCTGGGAGGCTTGAGAGTTTGAAACTGAAAGATTTAAAAACAGTAGAGCCAAAAGGTTTCCCACTGAAATCAATAGGGAAAAAATGATAATTACACTTACCTGGTAATTGTAGTTCCTTGAGTGACGACAGTTCAGTCCTCTACTTCTGGGTTGTCAATCTCCTCCTGCAGCATGGAGACTGGTATGTCAAATTTATGACATCACTGGATATAGCCTGCTGTAGACTCCAACTCCTCCCAGTGTGATCTATTAACAAAGCAGACTCAAAGGAGCAAAAAATAAGTAGCCACAAAAGAACAAAACTTGCAATGTCAACGTCAACCAAACTAGAAACAACTGCTTCTCCCCTTCCCACAAGGCTTTCTTACCCCTTGCCCTGACAGAAGGGAGACGAACACACCCCCAAAGGTTTGCGGGTTTTTTTTGTTTTTTTTTAATATGAACCTACCTGTAATCCGCCTCTCTCCGAACCCCATTGCGACTTCCGCTTCATTACCGGGGTGGGATGGAGGACTGAACTGTCGTCACTCAAGGAACTACAATTACCAGGTAAGTGTAATTATCATTTCCTTATCGTTCCTCCAGTTCAGTCCTCTACTTCTGGGAAGTACCAGAGCAGTAATTAACGGGTGGGATCCCGCAAACTGGCAGACAATACCGCCGCTCCGAACCGGGCATCTGCTGAGGCCGCAACGTCCAGACGATAATGTTTACTGAATGAATGTAACGAGGACCATGTTGCTGCTCTACAAATGTCCCCCGGCGGAACCAGACTATGCTCCACCCAGGAACACGCCTGCGCTCTAGTGGAATGCGCCCGCAAGCCAGTAGGCACCACTCTCCCGCTAAGCACATAGGCAGAAGCAATCGCTTCCCGAATCCACCGAGCAATGGAAGCTTTAGCCACCGCCTCGCCTTTGCGCACTCCACCAAACACAAACAACCGATCTGACTTCCGAACCGACTCCGTCACCTTCAAGTATTGACGCAACGCCCTTTTCACATCTAAACAATGGAGCGTACGATCAGACACATCACCCTCCCGAGACCCTAGGACGGGCAGACAAACCATTTGATTCAAATGAAAGGGAGACACCACTTTAGGAAAAAAGGAAGGAACCGGACGTAACATCACTTTTTCCCTCGAAAAGGATAAAAAGGGTTCCCTACACAAAAGAGCCTGCAATTCCGAGATACGCCTCGCCGAACAAATGGCCACCAGAAACACTGTTTTCAACGTCAAATCCTTCATGGAAGCTCAACGCAAGGGCTCGAACGGCGGCCTAGATAACGCAGTCAAAACAAGATTGAGATCCCAAGGCGGCACGCACACTCTATGCCCAGGCCGCAATTTAGAAACTGCCTTCAGAAAACGGCACACGTCCGGGTGTGCCCCTAAGGACACTCCCTGAACCTTACCGCGGTAACAGGAAAGAGCCGCCAACTGCACGCGCAAGGAACTAGCCGCCAGCCCCTTCTCAAAACCGGCCTGCAAGAAATCCAACACGAACGGCACCGCTACTGTGGCCGCCCGGATCTGGCGACGCGAACACCAATCCTCAAAAATACGCCAGACCCTCACATACGCCAAGGACGTTGACTGCTTACGCGCCCGCAGCAAAGTCGACACCACCGCCGATGAATAGCCCTTCTTTCTCAACTTAGCCCTTTCAATGGCCAGACCGTAAGCGAGAACCGATCCACCTGGGGCATGAACGGACCCTGCACCAAGAGATCTGCCCTGGACGGAAGCTGCCACGGATCTCCGTCCAGAAGGCGCATCAGGTCCGCGTACCATGGTCGGCGAGGCCAGTCGGGTGCTACCAACAGCACTCTTCCCAGATGGGCCCCAATCTTTTGAACCACCCGGCCGATTAGCGCCCACGGAGGAAAGACATACAAGAGACCCTCCTGCGGCCACCGAAGCATCAACGCATCAATACCTTCCGCCATCCTTTCGCGTCTTCTGCTGAAAAACCGGTCCTCTTTCGCCGAGCGGAACGTCGCCATGAGATCCATTATCGGCGGACCCCAGCGATCCGCTATCTGTTCGAACACCTCGGGATTCAACTCCCACTCCCTGGCGTCTACCTGCACTCTGCTGAGGAAGTCCGCTGCGACATTGTCCTTTCCTGCAATGTGCGCCGCTGAAATCGCCGGCAAACGGGGTTCCACCCATGCGAACAGCTGGTCCACTTCCGTTGCCATGGCGACACTGCCCGTGCCGTCCTGCCGATTGATGTAGGCTACGGTCACCGAGTTGTCCGACAACACACGAACCGGGCGACCCAATACCAGACCCTCGAAGGCTTGAAGAGCCCGGACCACCGCTCGAAGTTCGAGACGATTGATCGACCAGGAGGCCTCCGTTGAGGACCATTGCCCCTGCGCAAACCGGTCCCCGCAGTGCACGCCCCAGCCCCCCAGGCTGGCATCCGTTAACAACGGGAGCCACTCCGGCTGTTCCAGCGGCATCCCCGCCGCTAACACCGACCGGCGTAGCCACCAACGAAGCGATCTGCGGACCTCGACCGGACACGGAAGCCGCCTGCTCAGCGAATCCGTCTGATGCGACCACCGGCGCAAAAGAGCCCTCTGCAAGGGTCTCATATGTATCTTGGCCCACGGTACTGCTTCCAATGTCGCCGCCATCGTTCCCAGCACCCGGAGATAGTGCCACGCCGTTGGCGCCGGCAGTGAGAGAAACTGCCGAATGAGGTGCCTCAACGCTTCTGCTCTCCTGTCTGGGAGAAACACCAGCCCCTATTTCGTATCGAAACGAACCCCCAAGTATTCGAGGTTCTGAGAAGGGACTAACTGACTCTTTGCTAGGTTGACCACCCAACCCAGACCTTGCAAAAACTGCACCACTCTGTCCGTTACTCTCACACTCTCCTCCTGGGACCGTGCCCGAATCAACCAATCGTCGAGATAAGGATGCACTAAAATGCCCTCTCTGCGTAACGCCGCCGCCACCACCACCATAATTTTGGTGAAAGTGCGCGGCGCCGTGGCTAAGCCAAAGGGCAGCGCCTGAAACTGATAATGACCCCAGGGCAGAGCGAACCGCAGAAACTTCTGGTGCGCTGTTCGAATCGGAATGTGCAAGTACGCCTCCGTCAGATCCAGAGACGTCAAGAACTCGCCCTGCCGCACCGCTACGATGACGGACCTTAGCGTCTCCATCCGAAAGTGCGGCACTCGAAGGCAGCGATTTACGGACTTCAGGTCTAAAATAGATCGCAGCGTTCCGCCCTTCTTGGGCACCACGAAATAAATGGAGTACCGACCCTCGCCGCACTCGGCTTTCGGCACCTCGACCACCGCCCCTAGCTGGAGCAGCCGTTCCAAGGTCCCGCGAACCGCCGTGGTTTTCCGGGGCCCTCTGCACGGCGAACGAACGAAGGAATCCCGTACGGGCCGCCCCAACTCCAAAGCATAGCCCTGTTGAATGATCTCTAACACCCACTGATCGGACGTGATGTGGGTCCAGGCGGAGAAAAACTCCCGAAGCTGCCCGCCTATGGGAGGACCCTCCACCTGAACCCGCCTCGCTTCATTGCGATTTACGGGGGACAGAGGCCGTGGACGAGGAGAAACCTCGATTGGCCCCCCGAAATCCACGAAAGCCCGGACCACGGGCCTGAAAGCGGCCCCTTTGAAAACTCGCAAACCGTGCCAAACGGAACCGACGAAAATCCCGAAACTGGCCTCGAAAACCTTGCACCGATTTCGCCTGTTTGGGCTTATCCTCCGGGAGCCTGCCAGCCTTCGACTCCCCGAGATCTTTCACCAACTTCTCCAAATCTTCTCCAAAGAGCAAATCCCCCTTAAAGGGGAGCTTGCTGAGACGTGACTTAGAGGGCCCATCTGCCGCCCAATTACGCAACCACACCAACCGGCGGGCGGCCACCACCGATGCCGTACTATTGGCCAGCGCCCTGATCAGATCGTAATGCACGTCTGCCAAGTACGCCGAGCCAGACTCCAGGCGATCTAACTCCTTAATCTCCTCGACATCCAGATGCGACGACTGGCGCAGACGCTGGACCAGCGCAAACACGCGCGGGCCACCCACGCCCCACAGATGGAGGCCTGTAGAGAAAGAGAATCCGCCTCAAGCGCCTGCTTCAAAAGACCATCCACCTTACGGTCCTGAGTATCCTTTAAAGCTGCACTGCCCTCCACCAGAATAGTGGTTTTCTTTGTCACCGCGGACACCACCGCATCTACCCGTGGCGCCCGGAACCTGTCCATATCCTTGTCGGCCAGGGGATAAAGCCGTCTCATCGTGCGAATGCCGCGAAGACCCGCTTCAGGCTTATCCCACTCCTCCTGAATCATTTTCTCCACCACCCGGTGGACCGGGAACACCACCTGCGTCTGTCGCACCGCTTGAATGACCGGATCCTCCACCTCGTTGTCCACTGCCGCAGGAGTAGCCAGGTTCAGCATCTGCAACATCTCTGCGATCAAAGCGGCGAGTTCCTCTCTTCAGAAGATCCTGATAATCTTAGCCTGATCCTCGGGCTCCGGAATCTCACCGTCCTCCAGATCCTGTGAGTCCCAGTCAGGCTCCTGGGTCTCGGGCCACTCGCCTGCCGCCAAAGACGAGTCGGTCCGCCTTGCCTGCTTAGCAGCGGGCGGCTCCACGCCAAGCTCTAGAGCCGCCCCCAGATTCAGTGCCGCACCTGCGAGCACCGCCGCACCTGGTTGTTGTCCCTGACGCCGTAAACAAAACGCTTGATGCATCAGTAACACAAAATCAGGGCTAAACTCCGCCACCTGTGCAGAGAGGGAAGCTCCCGAAGGCCCCGCGAGTTCCTCAACCTCCGGCTCCTGCGCCGGCGAAGACGGAGAAACTGTCCGCTCACCCATGGACAGTCCCTGCGCCTCAGAGCTGTCCTTGCCCTCCATCTGCCGCTCCACCGTGGATGATAAGGTCGCACAAGCCCGGCAAACCCCTGTATCGGCCACTGAGCCCCTCCTAGTACCGCACACCAGACAGAGAGGCCTTGCCGCCATCCAACCAAGCAGCAGTCGCCCCTGGGGCTACCTATCACTGTTCTAAGACTTTTTTTTTTTTTTATTTAGACTAGCAGATGGACTGAGAAAAAATATGACCTAAGGGCTTACCCCGAGGCCGCCACTGTCCCGCAGACCTCTACGGCCAGACGAGACTGAAGGGAAAAGCAAAAGCAACACAAAAGAAACGTAACCGAAACAAAAGAAACAAAAGAAAACAAAAGAAAACAAAAAACCCGAAAGGGTAGAGGGACACTAAGCCGCCCCTGCGCTCCACGGCCCCGAAATCGGGGAAACCGCGGCTATGCACGGGCTACACGCGGCAGCTAAAATGGCCGCCGCAAACAGCAAGACCGCCCCGAAAAAGGCGCTAAAGTGCTGTGCTTTACCCTGGCGACATTATCCAGAGGCTCCGGGCAGCAGAAGGCACTCACCCCGGCAACTTACCGGGAGCCCTGCCGCCCCGAAGAATAAACGTAGAGGCACCTTTAAAGAGAGTCGGCCCCGGATCGCTGCTGTCTACCCCGACAGCATCGGTATGCCGGGGAGACAAGCAGCGCGATCCCACAGCAACAAAAATTATAATAAATTGCTGCCTCTGCTCACCGTAAGAAGGGCTCTCCCCCGACTGTCCTGGGAAAGAGAACTTCTGGGCCTTTAACGAGAGAGCTGACCTCGAAGTCCTGAGGCAGTCCCTCCCCCTGAAAGCGGGAAATGCAGGGCAAAGGAGCAAGAACACTTACAGCCTGCTACTCTTCTCTGCTTTTAAAAGTATAGCCCCCACAAAAAGTAAGGGCAATCCACCCTCACCAATTAACAAATGAACTAATGAAATTTTCAACCCACAGAGTCCTATCCTGTTAGCTCCTTATTTATTCCTCCAGAGCCCTCCACACAGGGCTCGCCAAGTCTTTCTGCTGCAAGGAGACTGGTCACACTGGGAGGAGTTGGAGTCTACAGCAGGCTATATCCAGTGATGTCATAAATTTGACAAACCAGTCTCCATGCTGCAGGAGGAGATTGACAACCCAGAAGTAGAGGACTGAACTGGAGGAACGATAAGGAAATACAATTAAAAAAAACAACAACATAAAAATCTAAAGAAATTTCAAACATTAGAGCATGCAAACAAGGACAGCAAGAGGGTCTGGGCCTTGGCCAACTTACCAACCCCCCTCAGGGGCCCTGTGGGGTCTCCTGCTCCTCTTTAGCTCATAAGTTGTGAGAAATGGTGCTGGATCCTGGGCAACTGTCAGCTCAAGGAATCAAGAGTACACCCTCACTCCAAGCACCACTCAGCTCTTCCGGACTCAGTCCTGAAGTGAGCCAGGTCTATCTGCACTGCTGCATCAGTTCACATGCCTTGTCACCACCCGGAGGCAGAAACTCTTGGCATCTCTCAGTGTTGCACCAAATGATATTCCAGGTGATGGTATCACTGGAAATTGCTCAAGTCTGCCTCCACCTCCTGGCAAGGGGAGCATAACTCTCTCATCTAGACTGATCAGTGGTATCTTTATAATTTGATATGCTATAGGATAACAGCATGAAGGTGTTTCATGAAACTGAAGTGCCAAAAATCAAAACAAATTGCTAATATTCAAAACATATGATTGGCATACAGTGAACAAATTTAAACATAAATAGAAGGAAAAAGACCTGTGTTCAGAAAGCTTACAAATATCAAGCTTCACATTTTAATTACAGCCAAAAACATGGCTTATTGGTATCCACATCATGGCTCAAGAAAAAACCTCCTAAACAAAACACGTGTATAGTTGTCAATACAATAGTGAATGAACAGTTACTTATCTCCCTTTGCGACTGTCCACATGCTCTCCACTCAGACGCTTCATGAAACTGAAGGACATCATAAAGATCAAATGAAACTGCTACGGGATAAAACAGCATCACTAGACTGGGCTGTTCTAAATCAGAATTTATTTTCACAACACTGGTACCACAGCTAAAATTATTAACATGCCCTACTGTGTCAGTACATGCTGGCACCATTAAAATTATATACATTATCACAGTGCCCATTTTATGCAATGGGACCTAGTTACTAAAAACATGCATTAACAGCATTAAGGCACCATAATGAGGCCACACAACTCTTGTTGTCAATCACTAAACACCCCCACTAAATTATATCTTCCTTTTCCACAAAGCAGCACAGTCTTTATAGTGATTCTAAGATTTTAAACAGAATTTCTGAAATAATAAAAATACTTTACTATTTTATGTATTTATTTTTTGAAATATTTTTATATCGCTAATGGGTGTATGCATTGTAGCAGTTTACAAAAAAAAAAGGAAAAAAATCAGTAATGCATATACTGAGACAGAAACATACTGTGACATTCAAATAAAGAGCTGTTACTCACCTGTAACAGGTGTTCTTCTCCAGGGACAGCAGGAATCAGTCCTCACATACGAGTGACATCAGTGTCGATGGAGTCCTCACGGAAGCATTTCCCCAGCTTCCTGCCCAAGGGTGCCAACTTGCTCAGTCATATGACATAGATAGAGTCGACAAAACAAGATGGCAAAATACAGGGGAGAGGGAGTTGTGAGGACTGATTCCTACTGCCCCCAGAGAACACCTGTTACAGGTGAGTAACTATGTTTTCTCTGGGAATAAGCAGGAGGTCAGTCCTCACATATGGGAACTCCCTAGCTACAGGCTACCACAAATCTGTAGAAAGCCACAGTCAAGCTGTGAGCAGCAGCACGTGAGTCCAAAGGGCAGACTCTGAAAGGACTCAAGTGTCCAGGGAGAACCAACACTCTGGCAGCCTGAACAAGAAGGTCGGAAGGTAGGAGTTGCCTAGACCCCAAAGAGATTACGGAGTACGGCCTGGCCAAAGGCTCTGTTCCGTCAGGACTCCCTCTCCAGGCAGTAATGAGCTGTGAAGGTGTGGACTGAGGACCAGGTGGTAGCCTGGCAGATGTCTGTCATGGGGACACAGCGCAAGTATGCAACCGAGGTCTGTGATGAAGAAGATGCTAGTGAGCCTATGGAGATAGGAAAAACTAGTGAATGTACCTTTAAAAAATGTGACAGGTCTGCAATACACACACTGCAGAGTGCAGCTAGAGGGAGTAAGCACAGAGAGTCGGAAGTTAGGTTGCCACACCCAAGCTATCCTGACGTAGTTACAAACTTAGGGGATGATCACACACACCTGTGGGGAGTAGGAGAGACCCTGACAGAGAAGCAGCTTTATAAGCCTTGCTTAGAAGGAGAGAGAAGGAAGAAGAGGGAGAAGGCGAAGAAGCAACACCAAGAAAGGCAGCTGGAGTGGCTGTCGTTGCAGGATAAGGAAAGGTTCCACAGAGGCCAGCAGTTCCAAGGTGGAGAGCTCCAAGGAGAAGTCGTCAGGAGAGGTGCCAGGAAAGCACAGCTCAGGGAGAGAGAGCATAAAAGTCTTCCCACGTCTATACCGGACTGGAAGTCTCCAGGTGTTCAGAGGTGGGTGCCCAGGGCTCAAGCCAGGGGGCAGAAGAACCCAGCCTGGAACAGGGAGCCATCGATTAACACCAGAGAGGAACTTAAGCAAGGAGGCCAGGAACTGTTTAACCGCAGCTGGAGAGAGGTTGGTGAACCTAGTCAGAAAGTGATAGCTCAAATCCCAGATACCTGTCTTCCATACCAGGTAGACCACTGCTGGAGGTAATTACAGAGATCCCCAGAGAAAGTGTATCCTGGGAGACACGGAGAAAGCTCAGAGCAAGTTGATGTTTCTTCAGAGCAGGAAGAAATGCAGATAGATCCTAGCGAACAGGATTCCTTGCAGCCTGAGTTTCCCATGGATTGTACATTATGTTTGGCTGGAAGCATGGAGTCCTTAACTGAAGAATAGCTTTCAGGATGTGCGCTTTTGAATAACAGAGTAAAGAAGCCTGACCTTGTTGAAGGTAAGAGCTTGTTTAATCAAAGGAATATTGCCTAGCACCTGTGCTTGAGGTTACTAAGGAATGAAAGGATAAAAGAGAACATTTTTTTCTAAGCAGAATGAAGAAGCTTGTGTTTTGTTTTATCTGCTATGTTTTGGATTAAAACGCCTGCACAGAAGTAATGACTGTGAAACACATTCAACCTGAGTTTTGTAAATATTTTTGGAAATACTAACTGGAGAGAATATCCTGATGCTTTATGTTGAACCTTGTGACATTGGGGAAATAAACCTTATCATTTACCTTCATACTGGTTTGTCACGGCTATACTTTTAAAAGGGAAACTACAACTCCCAACATGCCTCAGTGCTGAAGATAGTTTTCAACCCATTTATGAAGGACATAATGTCCACCCTAGCTCTTTAGGCACGTGGCCGGGGGCTGGGGTGTGACAGGTCGCCATAGCCTTGACGCTGTGTGCTGTAACCCAGCACTCCAGCAGAAGCTCTGCCTGTTCATAGGCGAGGGCAATGCAGTCTGCCACCCAGGTGGACAAGGTCCACTTGGTTACCGCCTCCTGCAGCCAACTGGAGTCATAGGAGACAAAAAGCTGGGAGGCTTTGCGGTGGCCCTGGGTATGCTGCAAGTAGAAGGACAGGGCCCTCTTACAATCCAAGGTATGGAGGACAGCTGCTGCCCTGTCAGCATGAGGCCATGGAAAGAAGGTGGGCAGCACCACCTCCTGATTGAAGTGGAATGAGGATACCACCATCGGAAGGAATTTAAGGTGCAGTGTGAAGCATGATCCTGTTCTTATAGAACCTGGTGTAGGGTGGCTCTGCCTCCAAGGCTTTAAACTCATTGACCCTGCGAGTGGATGAAAGTGCCACCAGGAAGACAACCTTCCATTAGAGGTACCGTAGGTGGCAGGAAGCCAGGTGCTCGAATTGTGGCCCAGTGAGCCATGACAGTACCACATTAAGGTCCTATTCTGCCGGAGGTGGGCGGATGGGGGGCTTAGAGAGCAGGAGGCCCTGTAAGAACTGGGTAACGAGGGGCTGCAAAGAGAGTGGTTTTCCCTCAATAAGGTGGTGGTGTGCCGAAAGAGCTCCCAGGTGCACCCTGACGGCGTTGGATTTGAGTCCAGCCTGCAAGAGACGAAGCAGGTACTGCAGCACTATCTGCAGGAAGCAGAAGAATGGGTTGACTCGTTGCTCTGTGCACCACACTGAGAATCTGCAGCACTTGAAGGTATAGGCCTGTCTCGTGAAGGTCTTACGAGAAGTTTGAAGGACCTCCTCCACCTCTTTCAGAAAATTGAAGGGAGCCAAGACTACCTGTTCAGCAGCTATGCTGTTAGCACCAGAGACTCCAGGTTGGGGTGAAGGAGGGAGCCATCCTCCTGAGTTAGTAATCCCGGGGCATTCCCCAGAGGGACCGGGACCTCCGTCAACAGGCAAAGCAGCAGCAGAAACCAAGGCTGCCCGCGGGGCCACCAGGATCAGCAATGCCTTGATCCAGAAGACCTTGAGAAGGGTCTTGGCGACCAGTGGTGTGGGCGGGAAGGCATAAAGGAGGCCCTCCAACCATGGGATGAGGAAGACATCTGCTGCCACCTGGGACACGTGAGGTTGGCAAGAGCAGAACCAGGACATTGGCCAGACTGGCAAAGAGGTCCACTCATGGGGTGCCCTGGAGTCTACACACCATTCGTGTGGCTGGAAGACCCTGCTCAGTCTGTCCACCAGGACATTGTCCTGGGCCGGCAGGTACACCGCTCTCAAGAGCATGCCTTGACTGATTGCATACAAGCAGAGGACTATTGCCTCCTAGCAGATGGTGTAAGATCCTGTGCCTCCCTGCTTGTTCAGGTAGAACATCGCAACCTGGTTGTCCATCTGGACCAATACAGACTGGTGCTGTGGGCAGTGGCGGAAAACGTTGAGCACCAGGAATATAGCCCAGAGCGCCAGCAGATTAATCTGCTGCTGACTCTCCGCCCTGGACCAGCTGCCCTGCATGCGGAGTCCCCCCACAATGGACCCCCCACCCCAGCAAGGATGCGTCTGTAGTGAGGACCCTCTGGGATGTTGGGTTCTGGAAAGGCATGCCTGCCTGAAGGTGCTGTGTGTTTTTCCACTAGCTGAGTGACTCCACTAGTGGTTGGGTCACGCAGACCCTGTCCCGAAGCCAGCCTGTGGCCTGTGTCCACTGAGAGCACAAGCCCCACTGAGCTACCCTCATATGAAGGCAAGCATTGGGGACAACATGGACCATCGATGCCATGTGACCAAGTAGATAGAGCAGGGAGCGAGCCAAAACAGAGTGGTGATGCTGTACCTCTGTGGCTAAAGCTACGAGGTGACTTACTCTGTCTAGGGGTAGGAAGGTCATGGCCTGAAGAGTATATAGTTGAGCCCCTATGAACTCCAGACCCTGTGCAGGGTCAGGTAAGACTTGAGGTGGATTTATCACGAACCCCAGGTGATGCAGGACATTGATGGTGTGGGCCATGGCCTGCTGCACCTCCGCAGCCATGTCCCCCTTTACGAGCCAGTTGTCCAGATAGGGGAAGACAAAGATGATCTGGAGACGGAGGAAGGCCACCATCACTGCTAGGCATTTGGTGAAGACTCTGGGTGCAGAGGCTAGACTGAAAGGTAGCACCATGTACGGGTAGTGGTCGTCCCCAACCATGAATCTGAGGTACTGCCTGTGGGATGAACGAGGATGTGGGTATACACATCCTTTAGATTCAAGGAACATAGCCAATCTCCCTGATGGAGGTACAGCAGCATGGTTCCAAGGGAGAACCATCTTGAACTTCTCCCGCACCAGGAACTTGTTCAGGTATCGCAGGCCTAGGATGGGTCTTAGCACCCGGTTCGTTTTGGGAGTAGGAAGTACCGCGAGTAAAACCCCTCGCCCCTTAGGTGATGGGGCACTGGTTCCACGGTTTTGTCCATGAGAAGACCTGAAAGTTCCTACAGTAGAAGAATAGGGGAGGCATCTGATCCAGGTGCAGAAGGTAGTCTTTTCTGACTACATGGAGCGCCCAGGCATCGGTGATGATGGCATGCCACTGGTGGGCAAAGTGGACCAGACGTCCTCCTGTGGGCAGCTGACCTCCTGAGGATAGAGAGGCTATGTCCCAGGAGTTCAAAGCTCCCCCCAGGCTGTGCCGGAGCTGGCACGGGGTGTTTGGGGCCCTTCTGCTTGCAGGGAACCTGACCTGTTTCTTTGGCATGGTGGCCCTGCTGAGGGTTTGGAAGAGCCTGATACTGCAGGTATCCCCAGTAAGCCTGACCCTTCCTCAGGTAGGGAGGCTTTTTCCCTGGGGTTTTCTTCCTGGGGAGGGTAGTAGTCTTCTTAGAGAGTCAAGTCCTCGTAAGGAACTCAGACTCTATCTCCGCTGCTCTCTCTGCCATGGATTTGCCAAAGAGATTTTCTCCTTGGCATGGGAAATCGATGAGCTTGTCCTGCACCAATTGCTACAGATCTGAAGACTGCAGCCAAGCCAGGCATTGGGCACCCGATGTTCATGGCAGCTATCCTCGCTGTTGACTTAAAACCATCATAGGCTGACCGAGTCAGATACTTAGAGCGTGCCCCGATGCCCTTGTTCAGTTTCTGGAATCACTGGAGGTAGTCATCCCCAAGGCCAGCTGAGAACCCGGTAAGCTCCTTCGTCAAGTCCCGAAGGTACATGCTTATATACAGCTGGTACCTTGGATCCGGAAGGCAAGCATCGAGCCCTGGTAGCACTTTCTACTGAGGGCATCAAGGGTACAGGCCTCCCTGCCCGGGAAGCACTGAAGAATGCATCTTCTGGATTTTGAGCAGATGCATGGCCAATTCTACTTCCATAGAGTTATGTGGCATCTGCAGCTTCCCAGAAGCCAGGGCCTTCCCAGACTCAGTACATCACATTGAGTCGATGGTTAACTATGGACACTGACACCGGCATCTCCCACATGCAGAGAACTTTCATAAGAACATAAGATATGCCATACTGGGTCAGACCAAGGTCCATCAAGCCCAGTATCCTGTTTCCAACAGTGGCCAATCTAGGTCATACGTACCTAGCAGTTTCCCCAAAAGACACAGGTTCCACAATGCTTGTACTGGGTCAAGCATTGATATCCTGGGTCCCTTTTTAATAATGGTTTATGGACCTTTCCTCCAGGAACTTGTCCTGAGGATGGTGGGGATGGAAACCATCAGTGCCTCCTTCGGCGGCGAATCGTATTGGAGAATCTCTAGTTCCTCCATGTGAGGATCCTCCTCCAACTCCGTGGAGATGGCCAGTGCCTTTGTCATATCCTGCACGAAGTCGAGGAAAGAGTAGTTACTCACCTGTAACAGGTGTTTCTCCAGGAGCAGCAGGAATCAGTCCTCACATATGGGTGACGTCGGCGCTGACGGAGCCCCCGTGTGGAGCATTTCCCCAGCTTTCAAAGAAAGCCTTTGGGAATGCAGCGCACCTGCGCGGTCCCCTTCCTGCCCAAGGGTGCCATCTTGCTCAGTCTGATGACATAGCTAAAAGACAGCAAAAAAACCCAAAACAAAATAAAGTATATGACTGCAACTCCAGGGGAGGAGGGAGGGTCGTGAGGACTGATTCCTGCTGCTCCTGGAGAACACCTGTTACAGGTGAGTAACTACTCTTTCTCCAGGACCAAGCAGGCAGTCAGTCCTCACATATGGGACTCCCCAGTTCTAGGCTACCGGGAACCCAAAGCTGAAAAAAAAATGGCTCCCTCTACAGAGCCTCAGCATCCATGATAAGAATATCCTCTGAGAATGCCCCCATATGGTAGCTCAACACAAGGGCCAGAGGGTAGGAGTTGCCTAAACCTCAAAGACATCAGGGAGTACCGCCTTCGGGACTCTCTCTCGAGGCAGTAGTGGGCTGCAAAAGTCTGGCTTGAAGACCAAGTAGCGGTCCGGCAGATGTCTGCCAACAGAACAGAGCGGAGATGATCTACTGATGCGGCTTTCACCCTGACACGGTGGGCCATGACTCGACCCTGCAAGGAGAGGCCGGCTGCCTTGTATGCCCAGGCGATACAATCTGCTACCCAAGTGGACAAGGTATGCTTGGAGACAGGCAAGTTTATTAGGGTCAAAGGAGACAAAGAGTTGAGCAACCCTTCGGTGCCGCCACGTACATTCTATGTAAAAGGACAACACCCTCTTACAGTCCAGGGTATGCAAGACTGTTTCAGCCCGGCCGGTATGCGGCCTGGGAAAGAATGTCGGAAGAACCACCTCCTGGTTGAGGTGGAAGGAGGAGACAACTTTTGGAAGGAACTTCGGATGGGTCCGTAGGACCACCCTGTTCCTATAGAACCGTGTGTATGGTCTATCAGAAACCAGAGCTTGTAGTTCACTCACACGTCTGGCCGAGGTAAGAACTACCAGGAAGAGCGCCTTCCAAGAAAGAAAGCGTAAATGGCAAATAGCCATCGGCTCAAACGGTGGGTGAGTAAGTTGCTGCAAGACCACGTTCAAATCCCACTCAGTGGCTGGTGGACGAATCGGAGGCTTGAGCAGAAGCAGGCCTCTGAGGAAGCGGGACACCAAGGGGTGAACCGACAGAGACTGACCCTCCACCAGTGAGTGGTGTGCTGATAGAGCACTGAGGTGGACCTGAACAGAGTTGGACTTAAGGCCTAGGTCTGACAGGTGAAGTAGGTATTGTAGTACTACTGGCACAAGACAGGAGAAAGGATCTTCATTGCGCTGAGCATACCATATTGAGAACCTACGCCACTTGAGGGCATAGGACTTTCTGGTGGACTGCCTCCTAGAGGCCAAGACCACCTCCTCAACTTCCCTAGGTAGAAGTAAGGGAGCTAGCACTATCCTTTCAGCAGCAGGCCATCAGATTGAGGGATCTGAGATTGGGGTGCAGAAGGGAACCCTGATCCTGAGACAGGAGATCGGGTTGCAACCCCAGAGAGAATGGAGTTTCCACCGCCAACTGCAGAAGAAGTGGAAACCACGGTTGCCTCGGCCATCTGGGGGCTACCAGAATCACCGAGGCCTTGTCCCATAGACTCTTGAACAGAGTTCGGGCCACCAGGGGCGTGGGAGGAAACGCATACAGGAGGCCCGTAGACCAAGAGATCAGAAACGCATCTGCTGCCATTCTCAGGGGATGCGGCTGTCTGGAGAAAAACCTGGGCAGCTGACGGTTCAGTGGACTTGCAAAGAGATCGATTGATGGAATTCCCCATCGTAGAAAGATCTGCTGGACCACCAATGGATTCAACTGCCATTCGTGAGGCTGGAGAATCCTGCTTAGTTTGTCTGCCAAGAAGTTCTCCTGACCAGGTAGATAAACTGCGTTGAGAAACATGCCATGTTTGACTGCAAAGGAGCAAAGGGCCTGCGCCTCCTGACATAGGAGTCTGGACCCTGTGCCCCCTTGCTTGTTCACATAGAACATTGCTACCTGATTGTCTGTCTGAATTAAGACAGACTGGTGAGAGAGGGCATGAGAAAAAGTCTGGAGGGCCGAGCGGATTGCTCGCAGCTCCAACAGATTGATCTGCTGTGTGGCCTCCCGAGGAAACCAGAGGCTTGAGTGCACGTGCCCTGGCAATGTGCACCCCAGCCCTTTAAGGAAGCATCGGTCATCAGCACCCTTGTGTGTGCTGGGGCCTGAAAAGGTACCCCCAAGGTTTGGGAGATGTAGCCACCACTGCAAGGAATCCAAAAGTGGTTTGGACACCTTTACTCTGTCTCAGAGGTCGCCTGTGGCCTGCGCCCACTGAGCTCTGAGGCACCACTGAGCAGCCTGCATGTGCAGACGGGCATTCAGAGTCACATGTACCGTGGATGCCATGTGGCCCAGGAGCCGCAGGAAGTGCCTGGCAGAGATCTGAGAATTGCTTTGGAACTGGTTGGCCAAGTCCCTCAGTCTGTGGTCCCTGTCCTCGGGCAAGTAAGCTCTTGCCTGCAGGGTGTCTAATCTTGCCCCTATAAACTCTAGGTTTTGTGAGAGGAGCAAAGTGGACTTTGCGTAGTTTATTGCAAAGCTCAAATGCTGAAGAAGAGAGACAGTGTGAAGAGTGACTTGTCTGGCCTCCTGAAGAGACTGGCCCCTGATGAGCCAGTCATCCAGGTATGGGAAGACGAAAATTCCCTGATTCCTGAGATAGGCCACCACCACCGACAGGCATTTGGTGAAAACCCTGGGGGTGGAAGATAGGCCAAAGGGAAGTACTCTGTACTGGAAATGGTTTCCTCCCACCACAAATCTGAGATATTGTCTGTGGTCTGGATGGATGAGGATGTGAGTATAAGCATCCTTTAGATCTAAGGAGCATAGCCAATCTCCCTGCTGGAGGTAGGGCAGCAGTATCCCAAGGGTAAGCATCTTGAACTTTTCCCTCTCCAGAAACTTGTTTAAGTTTCGCAAGTCTAGGATAGGCCAGAGGCCTCCTGTCCTTTTTGGTACCAGTAAGTACCTGGAGTAGAAGCCTTGCCCTTTCAGGTGGTGAGGCACCGGTTCCACCGCCTGTTCCTTTAGAAGACTTGCCAACTCCTGAAGAAGGAGGTTCCTGTGTAGAGGGAGTCTTGGAGGCTCCCCTGGATAGTAGGAGGGGAGTAGCTGGTGGAAGTGGAGCACGTAGCCCTTCTGGACTATGCTCAGTACCCAGGTATCCTTGTGATGGCTGGCCACCTGCAGGAGTACAGGGTCAGCCAACCTCCTGTGCTGAGTGGAGCCAGCTGTGGAGAAGAGGCTATGCTGTGGGAGTCAAAACCCCGCTCCCTGCTGTGCAAGAGCCGGAGCTGGCGGCTTGGGGGTCTTCTGCCTACGGGGCCATGCCCCTGTCCCTTGTCCTGCTGGCCCTGTTGGGGAGCTGTAGAGGCCTGGTATTGAGGGTAGGATTTGTAGGCAGCACCCTTCTTCGGGAAAAGGGCTTCTTTCCTGAGCCCTTCTTTTTCTGAGAAGGGGCAGAAGTCTTCCTGGACAGCCTTGTCCTGGTGAGAGTCTCAGTCTCGATTTCCACAGCCTTTTCAGTCATGGGCTTACCGAAAAGGTTTTCACCTCGGCAGGGGACATCGACCAACTTGTCCTGCACCTATGGCTCCAGGTCTGATGACTGTAGCCAGGCCTGACGGCGTGCACCGATGCCGGCCGCGGCTATCCGGGCCGAAGCCTTAAAGCCATCATAGGCTGCTCGAGAGAGAAACTTTGAGCACTCCACCGATGACGCCCTCGCAAGCTTTTTCTTCCTTCTGTGCTCCCGGGTGGGAGAGTCCCTTTCAGAGGAACCCCGACGGCACTCGGGGTCAGACTCCCGAGATGTCGAGGCCTCTGACGAAGTCTGGGCCTGGCCGGACGCGAAGTCAGAGAAAATTCTCTCACGTTGATGCTGATGGCTCCGAAGCGCCTTCGACGACATTTTGCCGCACAGGCCACAGGCCAGCAGATCATGGTCGGGCCCGAGGCATCAGTCATGTGTGTCGGTGAGAGACATAAGTTTCTTGCACTGATTACACTTTTTTAACCAGCTGGCAGCAAGGTCAAAAGACCGGGCTGCCAGTGAAACACAAAAAGAGCGTGAACGCTAGTCACAAGGTACAAAAACCGAAAATCAAAACTCCGGACTCAATACCGGTGTATCGAGCCCAGATGGTTAGGGGAACCGGCGTCGAACCGGATAAGACAACGCAAAAATCACAGAAAAAAAAATCAACTTTTCCCGAGTGACACAAACATACGTCTGTCGGGCTCCGCGGAAAAAGAAAGACTGAGCAAGATGGGATCCTTGGGCGGGAAGGGGACCGCGCAGGCGCACTGTATTCCCAAAGGCTTTCTTTGAAAGCTGGGGAAATGCTCCGCACAGGGGCTCCGTCGGCACAGACGTCACCCATATGTGAGGACTGACTTCCTGCTTGGTCCTGGAGAATGAGGGTGTCCTCGGTCAGTGACAGGTGTGGAGTCACTGGAGAGGATGGGTCCGACGGGACATCATGATGCTTGTGGGTGTCCGGTGATGTATCGTCCTTGGACTCCCAGTCGGAGTAGTCAGTTGAAGATTTGACGCCAGGCTGGGCCTGCAGGGAAGGGCCCGGGTCCGGTGGCTGATGGACCATGGCGGTTTCGTGGCTAGAGCCGTGAGTACTCGCCTGTGAGGATCTCACTCCCAAGGAGCGGGACCATGATCAAGATCCCCGCTGTGCATCGACTCAAGGCGATGGGCTCAAGAAGATCTCCCTGACAACCGGGGAAGTCCTCGATGTCAAGGTCCCGGTGGTCTGGGCAGATGCATTGGTGGAGTCGGGCATCGGCACCTTCTGCGAGGTAAGGAAGGCAGACAAACTGCACTCCAAGGCCACCATCCTGGTTTCCCACTCAGGAGGTGTCGCAGCCTTTGACCCGGACACCGGCATTACCAGATCCGGTGTCGGCAAAGAGAGAGAGTCCTTGACAAGAATGGCCTCAGGTGTTCAAAGCCTATTGCCGGAGGCCTCCAAATCCTTCCAGGGAACATTGGCCGGCTGCTCCAGCTCTTACTCCTCGGATCCTCTGCGTGGGCTGTGAGACCTAGCATGGGGCTTGCCCGCTTTGTCCAAGTCCCTTAGTGGACATCTTTCTGCAAAGGTTGCAGGCCTCCAGGTTGTGGTCAGCAACTAGATACTGAAGGCAGCAATCATGTGTGTCTGTGAGATACATATTTTTAATGCACTGATCATGCTTTTTAAAGCCGCTGTCCATCGGGGAAAAAAAGTACCCCAAGCAAGGTCAAAGACCCAAGGAGCAGCCAGTTGGTGGGAAAAAAGGCACAAAGCCACGTCAGGGAAAAAAAACGTACAAAAACGGGTCTGAGACGTGATGCTGGAGCAAGCAAACTCAGAGGCGGGAAAGGAACCAGTCGCAATTGGAGAAAATAAAAAACACTAATAATCAACTTTTTCCAGGGAAATCAGACATATGTCCAGTGGGCTCTGCGGAAAAAAGGAGATTGAGCAAGATGGTACTCTTGGGTGGGAAGGGGACCATGCACGCGCGGTGGCATCTCCCAAAGGCTTTCTTTGAAAGCTGGGAAGATGCTTCCCCGAGATCTGTCGGTGCCAATGTTGTCCATATGTGAGCACCGACTTCCTGCTTGTTCCCGAAGAATAGCAGAGTACATGGAAACACAGGGGATGGAAGGTGAGTAGTACAACCATAAAATCCAGAGACAACTGAGAAAAATTACCTACACAAAAAGGCAGAAGTAGTAATGGAGAAAGAACTAGGTATCAAAGGCTTTAGAGAAAAAGTAGGTTTTCAGGCCTGCTTTAAACGTAAAATAGGAAGATTCAAGTCAAAAAGTTGGAGGGGAGGAAGTTCACAAAATGTGGCGCTTGGAACATGAAAGCAATTGATCTGTGCATAACTAGATGCAAAACGTTCTTCATTGGGATGACCAGAAGGTTTCTGATTGAGGAGAGGTGAACACGAAGGGCAATAAGGGATAAAATGAGAATGGAGATAACTAGTTAAATCGTAGTTTAAAGCACTATGAGTTAAGAGGAATATCTTAAACAGAATCCGAAAAGAGACAGGGAGCCAAATGTTGTTCACGTAATAAAGGTGTGACATGGTCAAAACGTTTAGCATTATATAAAAAAAAAAAAAAAAAAAAAAAGTTTGACCATCACAGAGCTTGATCAGCAGCTATGTCAGGCCCTGTGAATGGTTTAATCTGGGACAGTCCCAAGTCTGTTAGCAATCAGATTGGATTTAAGACACATTGGCTTCAGTATCTAAGCCAAGCACTTCTGAGCTCTTGCCCATTTTCTTCTCTCCTTTGCCAAGAACTGATTCTTTCACACCAGAGACCAGCAGAAAACTAGCATAGAAAGGTCCATTGACGAGGAAAGCATGGAACTAGGATCATGTAACCTATGAAAACTTGCAATATCTCTGAGCTGTAGTAACCCATCAGTTCTGACTACTGGATAGTATAATAAAATATCAACTAGTCGTTATCTTGGCTCCGTTGCTCTACTCTTATAGTCCTTTACCTTTTATTTTTCCTCCTATCATCTGTAATAACACTGGTGTATCTTTTATTATATTCACATCCTCTATTTTTAGAAAAATATTTTTCCCAAAATCCACTTCTCTGTTTATCATGTTATAATATTAGTTTACATGTATTACTAACCTGCCCGCATACATATACTTATGTGTAACACCACAGCAATAAGCCAAATTTATTTAGATTCATAAAGGGCAGATTAGCTAAGTACTGATTAAATATAAATTAGAACAAATAGAGGATATAAATTTGTTTTAACTGACTGATCCAAAAAAACAATTGTGCTTGTCATAGATTTTAAAAAAGTAACTATCAAAAGCCATTACACAGGTAAATGGCTATTCATCCATATAAACCATCTGTCTGAAAACTGCCCACACAATTATGCATGGTCTTTCTCTTTGAGAACTGGTATACAATTTGCAGGTTAAAGTACCTGTAAATTTGCAAAGGCCTGCATTTTGAAACGTGCACCCTAATCAGCCATTAAAACATTCTTAATTTGACATACCTTCTAATTTCCTTTCCATGATTCTTGCTAGACCAGTCCAGGCAAGTGGTTGTATATACTATGATGCAGCACTGAGAGAAGACTATATGACACTTCCCAAGTAGAATGCAAGACTGAAAAACTCAGAAAACATTATTAATCAACTATAACTTTGTGTAATGCTTTTGTCTCTTTCCACATTTGGCTCTGCATCAAGCAAGGATACTAATAATGTAGCACTTAAGAACGCAAGAAATGCTATACTGGGTCAGACCAAGGTCTATCAAGCCCAGTATCCTGTTTCCAACAGTGGCCCATCCAGGTCATAGTACCTGTCAGGTTCCCAAAAAGGTACACAGGTTCCACAATGCTTGTCCCGGGGTAAGCAGTGGATTTTCTGGGTCCTCTTTAATAATGATTTATGGACCAGTAAAAAGGCAGCAAGGCTCCTATACCTGCAGGAGTAGACTTCCCCAGACAAGTTCTGGACTGGTCTAGCAGGATTCAAGGAAAGAAAATTAGCAGATATGTAAAAATGTTTTTCCTTATCCTGCTAGACCAGTCCGAATGAGCGAGAGGAACCCAAGCAGTCAGGACCTATGGTAGGAGGAAGATGGCACTCTGAACAGAGCTGTTCATCCAGAGGCAACACCCGCTCCAGTTCCTACATGCAACTTGTAGTGCTTTACACAGGTGTTCGGGGTGACCAGGTAGCTGCCTTACAGATGTCTTCCAGAGACACCAAGGTGGACAAGAGTTGTGCCCTAGTGGACTGAGCTCCTACTACCGTTGGCGCGCATTTTCTACATGGGAGGAATGCTGAACTAATGGCTTCCTTAAGCCAGCAGGCAAATAGAGGACTTGGCAGCCCCTATCCTTTCCTTGGACCACTTAAGAGGACAAAGATGGTCCAACCATTTGAATGAGTTAGTAGTCTTTAGATACTTCATCAGTGCCATCCTCATGTCTAACAGACATAGCAAGGGGTCTTGCCAAGAGTCATTTTCCAAACAGGAGGGAAGGAGAAAAGACTGATTAAGATGAAAGGAAGCTAGCACTTAAGGGAAAAACAATGGCACTGTCTTCGGGGAGACAAATCCTGATGAAATGACCAGAAAGGGCTCCATTTAGGACGAGGCCTGTAGCTCTGACACCCACCTGGCAGAAGCAATAGCCACCAAAAATAACACATTCAGGGTCAAATCTTTGAGAGAGGCCTTCTGAAAGAGCTTGAAAAGGGGGGCCTTTCAATGCCTTCAATACTAGCTGCATAAGTAGATATTCCTCCCTTGAGGAAGCAGGACACATCAGGGTGTGCTACCAGGGACACACCTTGAACTCTCCCCCAGTAGCATGCAATGACTACCATCTGAATTCTGAGAGAGTTCAGCCAAATCCTGGTCCAAAGTTAACTATAGGAAGAACAATATGGCCACTATTGTATGTCTGTCCTCTTTGCATCCAGGACCTGAAAGGAACACCACCTCTCGAAGATCTTCCAGTCTAACACAAGTCAAGGACAGGGAGGCCCTCTAGGCCTTAAGAAAGGTGTTGATTACTACTCCAGAGCATTCTTTTGTAGCAGTTTGAGCCTCTCAAAGGCCAGGCCAAAAGTGAGAAAGGCACAGGATACACCATGGTCAGGGGGACCCTGCAGTAGCACCCCTCTCCTGAGGTAACAATAAAGCCTCCAGTAGAGCTGAAAAGCTCCACTCAAAGGCCAGGATATGCTGATCCATAGAGCCCGCCAATGCTTGGGTATCAGTACTGGAGTGGCGGGCAACCATCCCAGAGCATGGCACCAGGAGCTCTCCGGAGGTGGAGGCCTCGGGAGCATTTTGGGACCCCTCGATAGCTTTGAAGGGAAGGTCCTCCTGCTGAGGTTGTTTGGCTGGCGATCTACCTCAGGGGCAACGCCCAAGGCACCTCGATGCCTAGAAAGAAATCTACCCTTGGGGGGATGACCCGTCTTCAAAGAAGACTTATGCTTCCATACCTGAGATTCATGAGAGGAAGACGATACCCTCAATGACGTTGATGCCAAAGAAATCACATCTGGGACCACATGATGACGTGGTGCTGAGCGGGTGCCAAGCTGCAGAACTCCACTCCCGACATGGTTTCTTCGATTTAAAATAATTTTTCAGAGTCCACATTGAATCCCCTATCTCGAGAGGACGAGGGGAGACAGAAGAGCGGCGAGAGGTGAACTGAGTTGAAGGAGGAGGTGAAGAGGGTATGCCCCCAAGAGTGTTGAAACCTGCAAAGGAGCAGAGTCCTAAAATGGCAGCGGACCAGACACAAATTGTAGCGCTCCACGACGAGGCAGTGAGGGAAATAACCCAATCTTTAACAGTGGTCTTAGATGAACGACTCTCCCGCTTGCACACCTCTTTTGAGGAGTTAAAGAGCAGCCTCAAAATTCAGGCAACACGTGTGCAGCAAGTGAAAATGCGGGTAGAACATGCAGAGGGCCGAGTGGAGGCCTTGGAGCAGAGGGTGCAGCAGCTTGAGGGAGGACGACAAGCACTTTTAGACCAGCTGGAAGATCAAGAAAACAGGGGGAGAAGAAATAACATAAGACTTGATGGGCTCCCAGAAACTCTGAAAGAGATTGAAATATGGGACTTGGTGGAGGAGTGGCTTCCGAAGCAACTGGGCCTGCAGCTGGGGGAGACTCGCATGAAAGTTGAGCGGCTGCACAGGGTCGGCCCGCGCAGGGAACAAATGGCACGACCGCGGCCAGTAATAGTGCGAATACTGGACAAGCTAATGAAGGGCTACAGAGCGCAGAGGCAAGTGGATTACAAAGGAATAAAAATCTTATTGTTCAATGATTATTCAGCCTGAGTTGCTGAGCGGCACAGAGCCATGGCACCTTATTGCTCCCAATTGGCTACACGGGGGATACACTTTGCACTACAATACCCACCGAGGGTGCGATTGAGTCACAACAACCAGGTACAATTTTTTGAAACGCCAGAAGCTCTTAAGGATTTTGTGAACAGCCTGGGCTGCAGCGGCTCACAATAGTGACCTCAACAATGCACGTGAAAGACTTGAGAAACGGTTGCAAAGTTGGAGACAGAGACCCCCTTCCTTCCATAAGAAACCAAGGGAAAGACTTCTTGGTGAGATGGACACAGGACCAGTGGAGAAAGACAATTTGTCATGGCCTCGGGGGAGGGGGAAATTGGAAAATTGAGAAATTGATGACTTGGGGATCAACGCAGCAGGGTTTGAGATGCATAAAAAAAGAACAAGGGGCCAAGAGTCTCCCAACCCCCCACCGCCTCTGATCTGTAGCGTCGGCAGGGTCATGGGGGATCATGTGCTGAGAGATGTTTTAACGGAGGTTGAATGGAGGTAACAGAGTAACACCTGGGTGAAGATGGTTGGACAGCCTGGCTATTCAGCACAGTGGAGACATAAGATCCCCAGTGATCCTTGTTGAGAACTGTGTTCATGACGTGGTATGGGGTGGTGGAAGGGGGGGATGATATGGGTAAGAGCATCAGGAGGGGTGGGAAAGTGGATGAAAATGGAGGAAAGGGGATGAAATGGAGCGTGGATGATGTGGACGTATTGAGTCGGGAATGTGAGTGACAGATTTATAGAGCAGGGGGTTGGAATGAAGGGTTGGGCAGAACGAGGGAGGGGTAAGGAGGGGCATAAGGGGGGGGAGTGAGAGTAACTTGGGGAAGGGAGGGTGGGTAGGGGAGGGGGGAGGACTGCTGTGTAGGATAGACTATTGCAGGGGAGAAGTCTATGGGGGGGGGGGGGATGACCTGCTCTACTGGGAAGCGGGGACCCCAGATTTGGAGAGAATAAGAGTTTGGCACACAATGACAAGCCAACGCACAGGTGTTGGATAAGCTGAAAGTTATCACCTTAAATGTTGCTGGAATAAATTCCCCGGTGAAACGAACTAAGTTGCTTAGCCATTTCCGAAGGGAAGGTGCTGACATGGTTCTCATGCAAGAGACACATCTAACAACTAGGGAACACGCGAAACTGTTGAGGGGGTGGGTGGGAGATTTAGGGTATTCATCTTATAATGGTAGACAAAGAGGGCTGGCGACACTCATCCACTGTAGGATCTCTTTTACACATCATAAAAGTATAGGCAATCCAGAGGGCAGATTCCATATTCTGAGTGGGGAACTGGAGGGGAGGAGGGTGGCTATATGCAACATCTATGCACCCAACAGTTATTGTCATGATTTTTTTGCTATGTTGAGCGCTAGGCTGCTTGAGTTTGAAAGCTACCAATTGATAGTGGGAGGTGATTTTAATTTCCCTAGAGACCCAATTGATTGTAAGCCAGCAAAGGGGGGGGGGGCACTCAAGCATAGTGAAGGGGGGCCAGTTTTCTGATGAAGGAATTGGGGCTGGTAGATGTGTGACGAGTGCTACATCCGGATGAATGAGATTTTATGTTTTATTCTCATCCCCATAATAGTTATGCCCTGTTGGATTATTTGTTGGTGTCGTAGCAGATGTTTAGAGATGTAGAAAAAGGATTGAAGATCCGGCCCTGTCGGATCACGCATCTGTGTGGGTGTTAATGAGGCTGCGGACAGATAGGCGTGAGCAGAGAGGAGAGATGTGGAGGATGAACCCCCCACTTATATAAGAGAATGTAAATAAATAAAATAAAACTTTATAAGGATAAGGTATTTTCTGAGCATTTACGTTTAGCTTGGCAACAATACTGGAACGAAAATGGGAAGGATAGAATGGACCCTGGGACTCTGTGGGAGGCGGCTAAGGCTACAATGCGGGGGGTCATCATAGCATATACGGCTAGAAAGAGGAAGAATGAGTGAATTTTAGAACTCACCAATGGAGGAAGGAGGACAGGGATGAGCATACAAAGTTAAAGAAAGAGATTAATGTACTGCTAGATCAACAGGAAGAGGGGATATTAGGATGTATAAATATCAGCTACGTGCTACTTTAATTGTTTCTTTTGTTTCTTTAATGGATAAGAATTTAATTCTCTGTTTATATTTTTCTAAGAAAAATCAACTTTTTTGTGGGAATACAATTCAAATTTTTCCGGATGTCTGTAGACTTACTCAAAGGCGGAGGAAAGCTATTCTTCTTTTAAAAGCCCGCGCCCTGGCAATAGGTGCTTCTTTTTTCTAAAGTATCCTTGTAAATGTATTCTGATTTTTGAGCAGATTAAATATGTGTTTATGGAATCTGATCAGTTGGAGGTTTTCCTGGCTAGTAAAGAAACCGTTTAAATGTTTTCTTCTTCTTTACCAAGTCAAATAGGGCTTAATGTAAATTTTTACGGGCCCAGCGTGTATTTATATTGTGTAAGAAAATTTTGCTTGTTTTCTTTTCTCCATCCTTTCCCATTGATGTGGACTTGATTGTAATTCTTGTTTATTTCTTAATAAAGATGGTTAAATACTTTTAAAAAATAAATAAATAAATATCAGCTACATCGCTGGGGGAATAAATGTGGCAGGATGTTGGCCCATTTGATCAGCCCGTCAAAACGAAAGACGCTGATCCAGAAGATTAGAACTCCACAGTGGAGAAAGAGAAGGAAATAGGGCAACAGTTCCAACAATTTTACAGTACCCTGTATGCGAGGGGACCGGAGGAGATGGAAAAAAGGGAGGAATTTTTCAGAGGGCTCAACATCCCCCAAGTAACTGAGATAAAGCGACAAAATCAAAGGCTGAGGAAAAGATGGCTAAAGATGTTTAGGGTGGCGACAAAACTTTCTTCGGGTATATTCGGGAAAGGAAGAAGATCAGAGTTGGGCTTGCAGGACTCAGAAGTGCTGGGAAAGGACTCGTGGAAAGTGACATAGAAAAAGCGAAATTGCTAAACAAATACTTCAGCTCTGTTTTTACTAAAGAAAATCCTGGAGATGGACCAGCTGTGACTCCCAAATATAAAAATGGGAATGAAGTAGATACCACACCATTCACAGAAGATGAGGTGTTGGAATAACTTGCTAAACTGAAAGTGGACAAAGCCATGGGACCGGATGGGATACATCCCAGGATACTGAAAGAGCTCAGAGAGGTTCTTAAAGGGCCGTTAAAGGATGTATTCAACAGATCCTTGGAAACAGGAGAGGTTTCTCAGGACTGGAGAATGGCTGATGTCGTACCTCTACACAAAAGTGGTGACAGGGAAGAAGTGTCAAACTACAGACCCGTAAACCTTATCTCGGTGGTGGGAAAAGTAATGGAGGCGCTCCTGAAAGAGCGAATAGTGAGCTTTCTCAAAACCAACAGGTTGCAAGATCCAAGGCAACATGGTTTTACTGAAGGACGGTCTTGCCAAACAAATCTGACTGAGTTCTTTGACTGGGTGACCAAGGAACTAGATCAGGGGCATGCGATGGATGTCATCTACCTGGATTTCAGCAAAACCTTTGATACTGTTCCTCATAGGAGGCTTGTCAACAAACTCAGTAGCTTGGGGATGGGTCCCAAGATGGTGAACTGGATTAGAAATTGGTTGACTGACAGATGACAGAAGGTGATAGTACATGGAGCTCACTCGGATGAAAGGAAGGTGATTAGTGGGGTGTCCCAGGGTTCGGTCCTGGGCCCGGCACTGTTCAATGTATTTGTGAGGGATATTGCTGAAGGACTGAATGGAAAAGTCTGCCTTTTTGCAGATGACACAAAAATTTGCAACAGAGTGGACTCCTCCGAGGGAGTGGATAACATGAGGAAAGATCTACAAAAGCTGGAAGAATGGTCTAATGCTTGGCAATTACGATTTAATGTGAAAAAGTGCAGTGTCATGCACTTAGGTAGCAGATATTCAAGGGAAATGTATGCAATAGGGGGCGAGAGGTTGGTGTGCATGGTTCATGAGAAAGACCTTGGTGTGATTATCTCTGATGATCTCAAGGTGGCAAAACAGTGCGACAAGGCGGTGGCAAAAGTCAGGAGGATGTTGGGCTGCATACAAAGAGGGATTACCATCAGAAAGGAAGAGGTACTTATGCCACTGTACAAGTCACTGGTGAGGCCTCACTTGGAATACTGTGTTCAGTTTTGGAGACCATATCTTGCAAAAGATGTAAAAAGACTGGAAACTGTTCAGAGGAAGGCGACCAAAATGATTTGGAGCCTGTGTTAGAAACCCTATGAGAAGAGGCTTGAAGACCTAAATATGTATACTTTGGAGGAGAGGAGGGATAGGGGAGATATGATTCAGACCTTTAAATACTTAAAGAGGAACGATGAACAAACAAACCTCTTCCAAAGACGGGGAAGCTGCAAAACTAGAGGGCATAACATGAAGCTGCAAGGTGGAAAATTGAAAGGCAATGTCAGGAAATATTTTTTCACTGAAAGGGTGGTGGATGCTTGGGATGCTCTCCCGATGGAAGTGGTGGGGGCAAACACGGTGACGGAATTCAAAACAGCATGGGACAAGCACTGCGGATCCCTTTATAGCAACAGGATAAAAACAAAATAAACTGAACCATCTAACTTATCAACAAATAGGGGTGTCCTACATGGAGTGGTGGGCCCACCCCTAAACAAAGACATGGGGAGGGGTGGCTTGCATCGAGCGACGGGTGCACCTACTCTTGCCGTATATTTGCTGGGCAGACTGGATGGATCATGCTGGTCTTTATCTGCCATCATTTACTATGTAGGCCCTGAAAGCAGATTTCAGTGACGGGGAGGTCCTATCTGCTCTAAGGAGCCTAAAGCTGGCCAAGACCCCAGGCCCAGATGGGTTAGGGGCTGAGTTTTATAAAATTTTGGGAGAGCTGATGGTCAGTCCCTTTTGGGAGCAGTGCGCAAGGGCACTAGAGACCAGGAAGATAGGGGGGCAACAAAACCAAGCAACGGTAGTAGTGCTTCCCAAGCCAGGGTGGGATAGCACACTGGTGGGTTCATATCAACCCATTTTGCTTCTCAACCAAGATGTTAAGATAATTGCGCCATACTGGCGAAGCGTTTAGCGAAAGTGATATCGGGAGTAGTGCACCCAGATCAGGTGGGATTTGTACAAGGGAGATATGCTTCCGCCAATTTGGTAAAGACATTGGTTGTTATTCGGGCAGGAAAGGGCCAAAGGGGGGACAACATAATAGCTACCCTAAATGCGGAAAAGGCATTTGACAATGTTGCCTGGGAGTATTTGTTTTGAGTAGTGGAACACTTTGGTATCAGGGGCTCTTTTTTGGAGTGGGTGAGAACGCTCTATAATAAGCGAAAGGCCAGAATCTTGGTCAACGGGCGCCTGTCAGAGAGTTCCACATTACAGAGAGGGATGAGACAGGGATGCCCCTTGTCTTCCCTCTTATTTATATTGTCTCTAAAGCCGCTAGCTATTAAGATTCGAGACACAACAAAATGGCAAGGTATTAAATTAGGGAGGGCAACATACAAGATAAATAACAACATATCATCCGCAAATAAGTTTATCAGCGACACCAAGAGGGCCATGCCAAAAGTAATGAACGTGATCGCGCATTTTGGGACATTTGCTGGGCTCAGAGTGAATTGGAGTAAATCTGAGGCTATGGCAGTCTCTTCACCCTGCTTGAGTAAAGAAGGGGGAGGGGAGTTCCCGTTAGTGTGGGCGAAAGAGACACTGAAATATCTAGGAATTCATCTTGCTGCAAACCTAGGGACTCTGTACCGTAAGAATATACTAGAGCAGTTGATACAATTGAAAGAGCAGTGTGAAAGGTGGAGGAGTCTCCCACTCTCGCTATTAGGAAGGTTAGCACTGATAAAAATGTCAATGTTGCCGCAACTGATATACCCTTTGCAAATGATACTGCTGTGGGTGAAGGGGAGAGAGGAGAAGTTGTATTGCAGGGTGATCATGTCCTTTCTCTGGAAGGGGTGACCAGACCGAGTCAGTTTTAATAAGTTAGCGAGCGGCACAGAACGAGGGGGCTTGAAGCTGCCAGATCTTAGGCATTATATAATGTTGCAGCGCTCCTTCGCTGGATTCACGAGGGACATGAGAGTGGGGACCGTTTTGCCCCAACGGGTCTCTGGGATGACAGCTGTGCCCCTTATAAGCTTTAGCTTTTTAGGGGACCCGGCAGGGGTGTAGCATGTCAGTGTGGCTGTACGGGGTCATAGACTCACTGTGGCGGGCCTGGCACTGGTGGCAGAGACGTAGGGGGGGCAGTGGCGGGGGCAGTGGGGAGGTCATCATTTGAAATGTTTACAGGAAATCCAGAATTTGCACAGAGTGTAGATAACGCGACATTTGTGGACTGGTATCAGAGGGGCTGCAGATATGTTGGTCAGCTTGTGGAGTTAGGCGGACAGGTATTCCCCTCTTTTGAGCAGTTAAAAACCCAATGGGGAATCCCTAATAAGCATTTATGGCATATTTACAATGCCAGCATTATGTGCTAAGATTGTGGTGATATTTCGGTGGCGGTTGCTTTAGATCTTTCAGCTGCCTTTGACCTGGTTGACCACTCCCTCCTTCTTCAACGTCTACGGGATGCAGGTCTTTGCAGCACTGTACTTCACTGGTTTCACTCTTTTCTTTCTTCTCGGACCTACTCAGTTCTTTTATCTTCCCCGTCCTCTCCCTCTTCCAATCCTCACGCTCTTCCCTGTGGGGTCCCCCAGGGTTCTGTGCTCGCCCCCCTCCTCTTTAATCTCTTCTTGGCTCCCCTTGCATCTCTGATACAGCAGTTTGGTGTTTCTACTTTTTTCTATGCAGACGATATCCTTTTGCTCCATCACACCTCTCCTTCCTCCCCCGACCTTGCTGTACTGGATTCCTGCCTTGCAGTAGTAGCTGATTGGCTGACACTCAACTGTCTCCACTTGAACCTCACTAAAACTATCGCTATCTGGTTCTCTCACGGTTCTTCTCCTCCCTCCTTGGCTCCCTCTTTCTCTGGGTCTCCTGTACCTCTGGTTTCCACTTTCCGACACCTTGGTGTACACTTTGACTCCGACTTGTCTTTTCACTCTCACATTTCTCACATCACCAAAACATCCTTCTTCTTTCTTCGTCAGATCCGTTCTATCCGTCCTTTCCTCTCTCCCTCGGCCCTTGTCACTCTGGTTCTCTCCTTAGTTATGTCACGGGTGGACTTTGCGAATTCTTTATTTCTCGGTTTCCCGAAATACCAACTTGCTCGCCTCAATAGAATTCAGAACACTGCCGCACGCCTGGTCACACACTCTTCACCTCGGGATCATGTAACCCCTCTGCTCTTTCACCTTCACTGGCTGCCTGTCCCATTTAGGGTCACTTTCAAACTACTTATCCTGACTCATAAAGCTTTTCACACTAGCACTCCCCAATACTTGACTGATCTCCTCTTCTTCCATTCTCCTAGACACACTCCCCGCTCTTTCCACCTTAACCGCCTTACCCTCCCTTCCCCTTCCCGCGCTCACCTACAATCTACCCGCTCCTCTGCCTTCTTTTTTGCTGCTCCTGCCCTCTGGAATGCCCTCCCCCCTCCCTCTGCCTAGAACCTCAGTATGCCACCTTCAAACAACAGTTAAAAACTCACTTGTTCTCCCTAGCCTTTAATGTTCCCTCCCCCTTCGTATGATTGTTCCTCTTCCCTACCTTTTGTTTCTTGCCTAGGCCCACCCTATGTTATGTTTGTTCTGTTTCTTTGTTTGCTCTGCTGTCCTATCGAACATTGTACACTTCTTTTCTTTTTCGTTGGCCTCGGCCTTCTTTTATTGAATTTTAATTGTACATCGCTTTGGTTTTGTGAAAGGCGGTTTTTATCAAATACAATAAACATAAACATAAGTAAGATGCAAGAAGCAGCCTGGCTAGGGTTTACATCTCTGTATAGGCAATTCGCCCTGACACCAGCAAAGAAAAATACATTGGCCTATTGGTATAAAGAGGGAATAGAGGCACAAGAAGGGAAGTGGCTACAAGCATTAGGAGAGACATGGGCAAAGGAGATAGGGGAACCAGTAGAAGAAAGAGAGATGAGTGAACTCTCGGTAAACATTAAACAACTTACACCAGATGCATCACTGCAAGAGATGCAGTTTAATATCTTGCACAGGGCTTTTTTGACAAGGGAAAGGGGGAGTAAAATGCAGATTTGTAAAAGTGCAGATTGTCTTAGGTGCAAACAGGATAAGGAGACATGGGTTCACACATTTTTGGAGTGCAAGGCATTACAGCGGTATTGGGCAGGGGTGTTATCAGGAATAGAATGCATAGTGGAGACCAAACTTGAATGGTCCTATAAGATTCTGCTACTTGGGGAGGTGAAGACTGTAGGGCTGGTACCCCTGCAATTCTGCGCCTGCAGATCTCCGGCCTGCTTAGTAGCTAAAGCCTGAACCAAAGCTGACTAAACAAGATGGTTTCCTACTACAAAGGACTTTTTGCTTGTGCTTACAGTCTCAGACCTGACCTTCACACAAATGCTTGCCAGTGATCGTACCTGAGCATACAGAAGACTACTGTTTCTATCCAATTAGTTGTCTACATGCAAGAACATCTGCTTCTCTGATTTTCATCATCCACTAACGATGCTACTGGCCTTGGGATGTCTGGAACTGCATACTGCTATTTTCCCTCATTATGGCTCCTAGGTCTGCAGGATGAACACCTGTTCATTACCTTCTGATTCGCTGAGAACACCTCAGACTGTCTTGTACCAACCAATCACCAGACCTATGACGGAGACTCATCAAAAAGAATAATACACTCTGCACAGAAGAACATTCGCACCTTTTGCTGTTTGTGCCCTGCTTACCTGGTTTTCTGCTACCTGATCTGTCTGCAAGACAGACACACTACGTGTGTGCCAGGCCGTTCTCCTAAGGAATGAGATAAGACTTTCACAGATACCTTTGGTTCTGTGTTCTCCCGCGGCTCCTCCGAAAGGGCTGTAGCCTGCGTTATCTAGCTTAGCTGCCTTCTTGGACTTGTACTGTTCCAGAGTCTCTGGACCACAGCCACCAAAGTGCCAGATGAAGTTAAGGTACAGTCTTCTCTCTCCTCCTCTGGATGGGCAATGGTTAGCTAGAAACTTATTCCATAACTTTTCTCAGTGCAGAGCGAATCCGTGACTTCTGGTTACTAATTAGTGATTTATCACTTTGTCTAATTGTAATTCTGTGTCGCAACAAACTGCTACCTCATGTTTCTAATTATATATCTTTAGCTATATGTCTGTATATTTTTCTACCTTGCTGTCCATAATAAATATAATATATATATCTATAGACCAGACTACATCTGTGGCTCATTACCAGCATAACTCATAGAACTTCGGGCTGGGTATCAGTAGCTAATTTCCCCTGGACATAACTGAGAGCCTAACTTATTTTTGTGCTACTAATAATCCCTACAAGACACTCCAGAAGCAACTTAAGGGGGACTCTGAATGCAACTTCACACAGGTGGCTTTGATGTTAGCCAGGAAGACTATTTTGGCACAGTGGATAGCAGAGCAAGCACCAGAAACAGCACAGTGGGTGGCAAGGATGCTGATGATTGCTGATTGGATAAGGGCAGGGAATATGGCAGAGGACATTGGAAAGCGGCAGTACTATCAAAAGCTCTTAGGGCCCTATGACTTCTACCAAAAAAAGGGGATCGGGCAGTCCTAGGGAGGGGGGGGGGTTAAGGAGGAGGGGGGGGGAAGGAAGAGGGGGGGGGGAAGGAGGGGAGGAGGAAGGAATAAAGAAAAAAAAATCAGACCACCAATAGCATTGTTGGCCCCAGGAATAAAGTGTACAGGAAGGGACTAAGAGCGGCCCCCTTGGAGAGAGGAAATTGGATGAGTTACCAGTGGGTCAAGGAAATGTTGTAAATGGAAAGTGAGGCAGGGGGAATGGAAAGCAGAGAATACGTTTGCTGTATAGTCATGACGATTTCTGTTATGTGGAGAAAACAAACAATTTTTGTCTAGTTATGCTCTGTCTTTTTGTTTGATGGAAATAAGTGCTGAACATCTGAATTGTATTACATGTAAAGTGATTACACTGAGTGGTTTGGAACAATAAAAAAAGTTACAAAAAAAAAAGAAATTGCATCTGAGGCAAAGAGTGTGCCTAACTTCGCAGCTCAATTCTCTAGGCCTCTCTTTGTCATCTTCTTACGCAGAGGACACTCTAATGGTTAGTGGTCGGGACCAAGGCATTTGAGACACCAGTCATGTGTGTCGGTAGCCAAGAAGGTACCGCCACACTTAGTACATTTCTAGACAAAATGGTAGGCTTAAGGCCTAAAATGGCGTCAATGTGCCCGAAGAAAAGTTCTACTTTTTAACTTTTTTTTTTTTTTTACAGGAAAGAAATAAGAAAGAAAAGAAAAGACCGACTGAGAGTCTGTTCTGGCGTCGACAGGAAGGGAGACGCGAACCACAAAAAACAGAAAAGAAACAGAATAGACAAATTTTCTGCGGTGACAGGATTTGCTTCCTGCTGGCTCCGCAGAAAACGAAGAATTGAGGAGGGAAATTTGGGAAGGCAGGAAGACAGCATCACAGGCATATTGGGATGCTCTCAAAAGCTTTCCTATTGGATGCTGGGGAGCGTTGCCGCGCAGGCTCCGTCGGTACCGATGTCACCCAAATGTGAAGACTACATTCATGCTTGTTCCTGGAGATATACTTTTTCACTGAAAGGGTGGTGAATGTTTGGAATGCCCTCCCACTGGAGGTGGTGGGAGCAAATACAGTGACGGAATTCAAAATGGCATGGGACAGAAACAGTGGATTCCTTTATAACGAGAGAATAAAATCAAAATAAACTTAGCTATTTCTTATACCTCAACAAATTGAGAGGGGTGACCTGCACAGAGCGCGGGTACAGCCCTAAATAAAGGCATAGTAGGGGGTGACCTGCACAGAGCAGCAGGTATACCTACTCTAGCCACCTTATTGAGCAGACTAGATGGACCATACTGGTCTTTATCTGTCATCATGTACTATGTTACTATGTAAGCTAGATATTCGCAGTACAGTATATTAGTTTAGGCTAGCTGACAAACTGATTTATTTGCCTTCATGTATGATTTGGTTTGTTTTTTCCTTTCTTGATGATCTATTGGTGAAGGGCTAGAGAGAAATGGACACTTAGGGGCAAACTTCCACATTTTACGTTTTTGGACATATTTATTTTTGTATTTTACCATGTCCTTTCTATTTCTGTTACAAGTGTTAATGTTTATAATTATATGGTGAAATTAGGCCTTACCTGCTAATTGGCTTTCCTTGAGTACCTCCAGTCCAGTCCCAACCTCTGGGTTGTCAACCCCTACCAGCAGCTTGGAGACTGAGCATGTCATCTTTTGAGTACATCAGTGTACTTAGGTAGCTGGCACCACCTGCCAGCCATAGTAACTTATTGACAAAGCAGATTCACGGGAGTAAGAAGTTAATATTTCAATAAAAAATATATGATTAGAAAAAACTAGGACCAGGCCCCCAACCCTACTAGGGCCCTCTCCAACAAGGAAGAAGCAGCTTACCCATCAATCCACAGAGAGCACATCAGGCACTAGTTATGCTGTCACTACTGCCTCTGCAGATTCTGCGAAGCTAGCTCGCAGAATCTGCAAAGTAACACCAAAAAGTGTAAAACATTTCTCTTTCTTTGTAGCAAGGAATTGCAGCTCTCCCACAAGGGCTCCCAAGCCCCTAATGCTGTTGCCTCCTTCGAGGAATCCCCTGGACTGTCCACACAATGAAGACCTTCTTCAGGCTGTGGCGCCCACTACCGCCTAGGCGGTTGCCTGGAAGTAGCAGTGTGCCTTTTGTTGTCCCTTGTCATTAAGAGGATCCAGAGCCTTGGCTTCTGGGAAATGTAGTTGTGTATAATAATTGAGTCCGAGGGTTTGTAAGGCAAAAATCACAGGAATTTATTGTACTTCCCCCAAACAGAGCATTTGGTAGCTCAACGCATGTTAAACAAAAGATAGGATGCTTCTCCAACACAAAAGAAGTTTCATAACAAAGCTTTCACAGGAACTTAAAGATAGCACTGTTTTCTGGCAGTTAATAACCATAGGCATGTGTTTCTTTTCAGTTTCAGTGTTTTACAATAAAGCATAAAAGATTCTTGCTCACTTCTGAGCCTGGTGTCTGCTTCATTCAAAAGTGTCCAGCCTTTAAACTTAAGAACTGCTTCTTGACCAAACATTCAAACCACAGCTTTAAATGTTACTGGTTCACTTTAACACAGCTGACTTTCACAAACCTTTGCAGCAATTAAAGTACTTGTTGTCCAGCCAATCCAGTCCTGGTTTTCCCTTTCTTTAAAACTCAGAACTGCCCTTATACTGCCTTCTCAGAAAAAGAGCAATCCATACAAGATTCTATGGATTCTTGGTCAGAAGAGTAAGAGTCCGTTTGCATGGCTTCATATTCCTGTTCTCTTGTCTCCTGGCTTTCCTCAGCTTGAGCAGGTGAAGGGTTAACCTCTTTTAACAACTCTAAGAGTGCCCTCCAGCGTAAGCTGCTTCTACCCTCAGGGATCCTAGCACAGCTGTACTGATCGTTATCTGGTAGTAAACGATTCAGAGACTCTAACAGTTTTAAATTACTCTCAGCAAAAGTTTTATGCACAGACCTTTTCAGAGCCGGTAACTTCCTGGCAAATTTCTGTAACACAGCCTTTGTACCTTGCTCCTGGTCAACAGCTTTCCCTGGTAAAGCTTTTCCGTCTCCAGACCCAGCTTCACTTCTATAGCACTGGCATCCACCTGAACTGTGGCTTCCCGTACGCTGAGACCTTCGGGAATTCCCTCTGAAGTTGTCCCTGGAAGATTTCCTCCCTTCAAGCTTCCTGAAGGATCTTTCTTTCTCCTCCTCACTGGACTCACCCCCCTCTGTTTCCCTGGAGGTCTGGTGCTCCTTTCTTTCTGCTCTCCTCGAGTGCTCTGCTCTCCCCGACTGCCCTCTTTCCTCTGTTCCCTGGGATTTTAAAGAGAGTGGCTGCATTATCCCTTCCACATCTCCCCCCAGGTGTTTCCCATTACTTTCCTTGGTTGCCTTGTTTGTTCACGTAGAACATTGCAACCTGATTGTCGGTCTGTATCAGCACCGACTGGTGAGAAACCAGGTGAGAGAATGCTTTGAGCACTAGGCGGATGGCTCTGAGCTCCAGGAAGTTTATCTGCTGAGCAGACTCCCAAGGAGACCAGAGGCCTTGAGTACATGTCCCTTGGCAATGTGCTCCCCAACCCAGGAGAGAAGCATTGGTCGTCAGGACCTGAGAATGCGTAGGGGACTGAAAAGTCACTCCGAGTACCAGGTTGGGCAGATGAAGCCACCATTGTAGAGAAGAGACCAGCTGGTCGGAGATCTGTACGGAGTCCGCTAGGCTCCCCGTGGCCTGATACCATTGATTGCGAAGGCACCACTGAGCAGGACGCATGTTCAGTCGGGCATTGGGGGTCACATGGACCGTGGAAGCCATATGGCCGAGTAGTCGCAGAAAGTGCCTGGCTGAGACCAGCGCCTTGCTGTGAAAGTGGCCGGCGAGATCCATGAGCCGCTTGGCCCTTTCCAGAGGGAGGAAGGCCCGCGCCTGAAGTGTGTCCAACCGGGTGCCGATGAACTCGAGATTTTGAGAGGGGAGCAAAGTGGACTTTGCGAAGTTTATGACAAAACCCAAGTGCTGGAGCAGAGCCACAGTGCGATGAGTGGCTTGAGGGGCCTCTTGGGAAGACTGCGCTCTGATGAGCCAGTCGTCCAGGTATGGGAACACAAACAGACCTTGAAGTCTCAGATAAGCCGCCGCCACCACTGCGAGGCATTTGGTGAACACCCTGGGTGCGGAGGATAGGCCAAAGGGCAGCACTCTGTACTGGTAATGATTTCCTCCCACAACAAATCTGAGATATTGTCTGTGGTCCGGATGAATGAGGATATGAGTATATGCATCTTTCAGATCCAAGGAGCATAGCCAGTCTCCCTGCTGGAGGTAGGGCAGCAGGATTCCAAGGGTAAGCATCTTGAACCTTTCCTTTGCAAGGAACTTGTTGAGGTTTCGCAAGTCCAGGATGGGTCTGAGGCCTCCTGTTCTCTTTGGAATCAGGAAGTACCTGGAGTAAAACCCCTTCAGGTGGTGGGGCACCGGTTCCACGGCTTGTTCCTGAAGGAGACTTGCTAACTCTTGAAGTAGTAAGTCCCTGTGCAAAGGTAGTCGGGGAGGCTCCCCTGGAAAGTAGGAGGGAGGTACCTGGTGAAAGTGAAGAAGATAACCCTTTTGAACTATGTGAAGTACCCAGGTATCTGTGGTGATGTTGGACCACCTGTGGGCAAAGTGGACCAGCTGGCCTCCTGTGCTGAGAGAAACCAGCTGAGGGGGAGAGGCTATGCTGAGGAAGTTAAAAACCCCCACCCTGCTGAGCAGGGGCCGGTGGTGCAGGCTTGGGGGCTGGCTGCCTACGGGACCCATTACCCCGTCCCTTGGCCTGCTTACCCTGTGGGGGAGCTGCGGAGGCCTGATACTGAGGGTAGTATTTATAGGCAGCACCTTTCCTCGGGTAAAAGGGCTTTTTCCCCGAGGCCTTCTTCTTCTGAGAAGGGGCAGAGGTCTTCCTTGAGAGACGAGTCCTGGTGAGAGTCTCCGTCTCGATTTGTGCAGCCTTCTCATCCATGGGCTTGCCAAAGAGGTTATCACCTCGGCAGGGGACATCGACCAACTTGTCCTGTACCCAGGGCTCGAGGTCGGACGTCTGAAGCCAAGCCTGGCGGCGTCCACCGATGCCGGCCGCAGCTACTCGAGCCGACGCTTAAAAACCATCGTAGGCTGCTCGAGAGATAAACTTGGAGCACTCTCGAATACCAGTAGACAAGGATTGGAACCTCTGCAAAGGTTCGTCGGAGAGACCAGCAGAGAACCCGGCTATTTCCTTAGCCAGGTCTCGGAGATACATGCCCATGTAGAGCTGGTATGTCTGGACTCGACAAGCAAGCATAGAGCCCTGGAAGCACTTCCTACCGAGGGCATCCAGGCTTCGGGCTTCCCTACCAGGGGGCACTGAGGAGTGCATTTTTTGACTCTTTAGTCTATGCATGGCCGATTCCACCACCATGGAATGGTGCGGTAGTTGTGCCTTCTGGAAGCCGGGGCTCTTGCGGACTCGATAAATGGAATCGACCCGCTTGCTTAACACCGGCGACGACGCCGGGCTCTCCCACATGCGGAAGAGAAGTCGTTCCAGCATCGGAGGAACCGGTACAATAAAGGCCTCCTTCGGGGGAGAGTCATATTGGAGGGCATCGAGTTCTTCGACTCGAGGCTCCTCCTCGGGATCCGCAGGGAAGGCCAAGGCCTTGGCCATATCCCTCACGAAGTCCGAGAACCGGGTATCCTCCGGGGGGGGACCGTCTCCAAGGTTCGGACTCAGGGGAGTCCGAAGGGACACACCGAGTCCGAAAGGAACCAGGTGACTCTTCGTCCTCAGATTCCCAGGCCGACTCCTCGTCGGAGGAGTCGATCGGCTCCGGTCGGGCGGGCACCAATGCTATCCGCTCCGACGCCGAGGGAGTCGGCGTCGACGACCTCGGTCCCGAACGGGAGGCCGAAGGAGACCTCGACCGAGGATCGACTCAAGCCCTCATGGACTCGAGGATCGGCTCGGTCTCCGGGGTTGATTTGGAGGTCGACGTCCCGGCGGTCAGGGCAGAAGCACCGGCGAGGCCAGCGATCAATACCCGCTGCTGGTCCAAGAAGGCAGTCAGACTGCTCTCCAAGGCCGTCAACCTGAGTCCGAGCTCAGGAGACCCAGCAGCCCCCGACTCGGGCCCCGACGGCGTCGGGCCCGGCGTCGGGTCCTTCGGAGGCGAGTCAACGAGGACAACAGTACTCACGTGAGCAGGCAAGTCCACCTCGAGCCGAGGATGTTTTGACGGCCTCTCCGTCTCCGAGGACCCGGGACGGGAATCGGGGCTATGCAACCTGGCCCTCGAGGAACCAGGAGCGTCCACCGATCCCGCCCTCGCGGGTTTCTTCTTCCGATGATGTTCCCGGGTAGGAGACCCCCTTTCAGAGGAACTTCGACGATGCTCAGGACCAGAGTCCCGAGACGTCGAAGCCTCTGACGAGGTCCGAGCCCGGCCGGAGTCAGAGAAGATACGCTCCCGCTGGTGCTGCCGACTCCTCAAAGCTTTTGAGGACATTTTGCCGCATGGCCCACAGATCATGGAGTCATGATCTGGGCCGAGGCAGCGGAGGCAGAAGTCATGAGTGTCTGTAAGAGACATGAGTTTCTTACAGAGATCACACTTTTTAAAGCCGCTGGCAGCCATCGGGGGAAAAAGGGCCCCTGCGAGGTCGAATGACCGGGCTGCCAGGGAAAAAGGAAAAAGGCGCTTAATCTGTCACGAAGGAGAAAAAAACCAAAAAATAAGGGACGGACTCGCAACCGGCGTCGCGAGTCCGGGCGGGAAAAGAACCGGCGTCGAACCGAAGAAAAAAGAGAAAAATAGAGAAAAAATCAACTTTTCTGCAGGGATTCACAGGCAACGTCTGTAGGGCTCCCCGGAATAAAGAAGACTGAGCAAGATGGCACCCTTGGGCGGGAAGAGGACCGCGCATACGCGCTGCAATTCCCAAAGGCTTTCTTTGAAAGCTGGGGAAAATTGCTCCGCGAGGGCTCCGTCGGCGCCGACGTCACCCATATGTGAGGACTGACTTCCTGCTTGGTCCTGGAGAACTAGCAGATACTTTGCAGAAACTCTATAACCCTCGCTGTGGCTCGCTCGCTTTCCTAACATAGTAGATGATGGCAGATAAAAATCAGCATGGTCCATCTAGTCTGCCCACTCTGTGCAGGTAACCCCTCCCCATGCCTTTGTTTAGGGGTATATCCACCGCTCCGTGCAGGTCACTCTTATCTTATTTGTTGAGATATAAGAGATAGTTAAGTTTATTTTGATTTTATCCTGTTGTTATAAAGGGATCCACTGTGTCTATCCCATGCCATTTTGAAATCTGTCACTGTATTTTCCCCCACCACTTCCATCGGGAGGGCATGCCAAGCATCCACCACTCTTTCAGTGAAAACATATTTCCTGATGTTGCCTTTCATTTTACCCCCTTGCAACTTCATGTTATGCCCTCTAGTTTTACAGCTTCCTTGCTTTTGAAAAAGGTTTGCTTGCTCATTAAGATTCTAAGTATTTAAAGGTCTGTATCATAACTCCCCTGTCCCTCCTCTCCTCTAGTATATACATATTTAGGTCTTTTTCTCTTCATACGTCTTGTGGCGTAGGCTCCAAATCATTTTGGTTGACTTCCTCTGAACCATTTCCATCTTTTTATATCCTTTGTGAGATATGTTCTCCAAAACTGAACACAAAATTCTAAGTGAGGCCTCACCAGGACTTGTACAGTGGCATTAGTACCTCTTCCTTTCCGCTGGTAATTCCCTTTTGTATGCAACCCAGTATACTTCTGGCTTTTGCCACTGCCTTGTCACACTGTTTCGCCACCTTGAGATCCTCAGAAACAATCTCTCCGAGATCCTTCTCCTGGCCCGTGCAGACCAACCTCTCTCACCCTAACTCATACAATTGGATTTCTGCATCCCAAGTGCATGACATTGCATTTCTTCACATTAAATCTTAACTGACAAGCATTAGACTATTCTTCCAGCTTTTGTAGATCTTTTCTCATATTATCCACTCCCTCAGGGGAGTCAACTCTGTTGCAAACTTTCGTGTCATCTGCAAAAAGACATTTTTCCAGTCAGTCCTTCAGCAATATCACTCACAAATACATTGACCAATACCGGTCCCAGGACCAGTCCCTGGGGCACGCCATTAATCACCTTCCTTTCATCCAAGTGAGTTCTGTTTACCATCACCTTCTGTCATCTGTCAGTCGACCAATTTCTGATCCAGTTCACCTCCTTGACACCCATCTCCAGGCTGTTTTTATTGATAAGTCTCCTATGAGAAACAGTATCAAAGGCTTTGCTGAAATCTAGGTAGATCACATCATCGCATGCCCTTGATCTAGTTCTCTAGTCACCCAGTCAAAGAACTCAGATTTATTTGGCATGATCGTCCTTTGGTAAAACCATGTTGCCTCGGAACATGCAACCTATTGGTTTTGAGAACTATTCTATCTTTCAGGAGCGCCTCCATTACTTTTCACGCCACAGAGGTAACACTTACTGGAATGTAGTTTGTCACTTCTTCCCTATTGCCACTTTTGTGAAGAGGTACCACATCAGCCCTTCTCCAGTTCTGTAGAAGATCTCCTATCTCCAAGGATCTATTAAAAACATCCTTTAAAGGCTCTGCAAGAATCTCTCTGAGCTTTTTCAGTATCCTTGGATCTATCCCATCTGGTCCCATGGCCTTGTCCACTTTCAGTTTTGCAAGCTGTTCAAACATGTCATCTTCTGTGAATGGTGTAGTATCTACTCCATTCCCATTTGTATATCTGTCAATCACAGGTGGTCCTAATCCAGGATTTTCTTTAATAAAAACAGAACAGAAGTATTTGTTTAGCATTTTTGCTTTTTCAATGTCACTTCCCAAACCCGTTCTCAGCACTTTTGAATCATGCAATTCCACTTCTGATCTTCCTCTTCTCCCGAAAATACCTGAAAACGTTTTGGCACCATGCTTCAGATCTTTAGCCATCTTTTCTTCTGCCTTTGCTAGCCTTATTTCTCTTTTTGTCTTTTAGCTTTATTCTGTATTCTTTTCTGTGTTGCTCTGTTTGCAAACTTCTGAATTTTGTGAAAGCTGTTTTTTTGGGGGGGGAGGGGGGTTGTTTTTATTTGTGTAGTCATTTCTTTGTAGAACCATATAGGCTTCCTTTTCCTCTTGTTTTTATTTACTTTCCTAACATATGTATCTGTTGTTCCTTTTATTGCCTCCTTTAGTTTACCTCACTGCAATTCCACTTCCCATACCTCCTCCCACCCTGCCAACTCCTCCTTCAGGCACTTGGACATTTAACTGAAGTCAGTGTTTTTGTCTAGGACTTTGAGCACCTCCCTGGATTTCGCCCGAATGAGCCAACTGTCGAGGTAAGGATGAACTAGGATCCTCTCCTGGCGCAACGCTGCTGTCATCATGACCATCACCTTGGAGAATGTATGTGGGGCCGTCGCCAGGCCAAAGGGTAATGCTTAAAACTGGTAGTGTCTCATGGGCACCGCAAAGTGGAGAAACTGATGATGCTCTGGATGGATCGGAATGTGCAAGTAGGCTTCTGTGAGGTCGAGCGAGGTCAGAAACTCTCCTTCTCGAATGGTCATGACGACGGACAGGAGGGTCTCCATGTAGAAATGGGGCACTCGCAGACACTGGTTCAGTTGTTTGAGATCGAGAATGGGCCAAAAAGAGCCTTCTTTTTTGGGCACCACGAAATAAATGGCATACTGACCATAGCTGCACTGGTCCTGGGGTACCTACACCACGGCCCCCAACTCGAGAAGCCATCCAAGGGTGTCTCGCACCTCCTTGACCTTTCCGCATGCTTTGCAGGGAGACCGTACAAAGGAATGCGTGAGGGGTCTGGCAAACTCTAGTTCGTAGCCCTCTCTTATGACCTCCAGGACCCATTGGTTGGACATGATCTGGACCCAGGCAGGGTGGAAGTCCTGCAGTCTACGTCCTACGGACTCCACCGCTGCCTGGGCCCCCCTCATTTCATTGCACTTTTTTTTAGGGCAGAGGAAGAGGAGGAGGGGTCGTACCCCCATCCCATTCCTCAAAACCCCCGAAAAGCCTGTTCAAGACGAAAAATCTCCACTCTGGTAAGGCACAAAATGCACGGAGTGAAAGCATCTGAAATCCCACGACTGACCCTGTGCCAGTGCCGAGGAGCGCACCTGCTTCTTCTTATCCTTGGGGAGAAGGCCCCTCCCCTTTGGACGCCCCTAAGTTCTTCACCAACTTATCCAGCGCTTCTCCAAACAATAGTTTACCCTTTCTTAACCGTGACTTCGAGGAGACATCAGTCAACGAATTACACAGCCACAGATAGCGGTGCACAGCAACCACAGAGGCCACGCTCTTAAAGAGACATCTGATGAGATCGTAGAAGGCATCCACCAGATAAGCGGATCCAGATTCCAGTTTTGCTGCTACTGCTGGAGGTGCTGGGGACTCTTCAGCAGACTCCAGAATCCCCTGCACCCACCGCAGGCAAGCCCCGGCCACGAACACACCACAGAGAGACAACTGTAATGACAGGGCAATAATCTCAAATGCCTGCTTCAACAAGGTATCCAACTTCCTATCCTGAAAACGGCATCCAGATGCTGGCACTGCACTGGCATAACTCCCCCTGCCCACTTATGGTTTGACTGCATCGGGGGATTGTGGCATTGCAGGAAGCCCCCGGTGCCATCAAACCACTTGTGGTGGGGGGGGGGGGATTGGGTCGCTGGGCCACTAGGGAGCTGCTACCCTGTGGGACCATCAGCAGCCTGAGTGTGCTGCACTGGCAATGCAAACGCGTGCCGTGCTGCCGCCCGCTCGGTCCTGTCAATGGCAGGATCGATTCAAACCAGTTCCTGTTCGTATCAGATCCCACCTCTGGTTCTAGTCCCTCTAAGACTGGCCTCCGGGAAGTCCCACTCATCCTGGATCATCTGCTTAATTACACAATGCAAGGGAAACACCCTTTGAGATTTCCAGATGGTTTGAAACAGTGGATCCTCCAGCACATTATCGTCCTGCTGGCCTCCTGCCAGCATATTGAGCATCTTCAGCAATTGGGTTATGGAGGGTCGCCAACTCCCGACGGAAGACACGGATGATGTGCGATTCCTCCTCCTGTGGGATCTTACCTTCCTCTAGCTCTTCCTGCTCGGCACCAAGGTATACTTCCATGTCCAAATCCCCCAGATTGTCGGAGTGAAGGTAGCCAGTCTCCTCGCATGGGTCACATTCTAGCTGCTGCCTGCTCCTCGTCCATCATGGACTCTAACAGGACCTCTGTTACTGCTTTCTTTCTGCCTCATTCTGGTGCAGGGGAAGGAGTGCCTTTCTCCCCCTGCTTCATGCAAAATGCCTTGTGCATGAGGAGGACAAACTTGGGGGGAAACACCCCCAGGCTCATATTCCCCGACGGTCTGGAAGAGGTGAACTCCATGCTCCAAAGCTCTAACAATGGTGGCACGGAGCCAGCCCCTCCTTCCATCTGGGACGGTGCTCAAACCACTGAGGGGAGTGAACCATGACCTCCCTTTGCCTGCAAGCCAACCTGAGACCCCCCCCCCCAAGGACCCCGCTCGCGCAGTCTGTTCAGAACTGTCCTCCTGCAGAACTCTCTCTGCCATCTGGGCCTCCGCCTCACAACTGCAGCATATCCCCGCGGCTGAGACTGTGCCCTGCCAACCTCCACATGCTAAATATGTGGCCCTTGAAGAAATGGTAAGGCTAGGAGAAGGGAAAGCCCCTTATGCCCCTTACAAACCTCCTGCCGTTTGTCTGAGCTCTGGAAATGGGGTATTTGGCTGGCCTTTATTTATTTTATTATTATTATTATTTTTTTAAACTTTAAAAGAACTGCAATGGCCAGCAGAAGCAAAGCAAAATTAAAAACGCAGAGAAAAAGCTCCAGCATCCGAGCAGGCCCCTCCCCCCCCCCTACTATGGCCCTGTGCCATCTGCTGTCTGCCAGCTTGCAAGGAAAATGGCATGGTTTCCTGCTTTGCAGCACAAAATGGAGCTCAGAGCCATGCAATTGCAGGTGTCTAGCCTCAGTCGCAAAAACGAAAGTAAAGGCTTCCCTGAATAAAAAAACATCCCAGACCGGCATTACTCCTTCCATCGGCATTAACATGTTCCCCCATATCGCTCCCTATCTTGCCCTCAGCCCTACTCACTGGTTTCAGTGACAGAGGCGGGAGCCCAGATCAAGAACTGTGAAGTGACAGACCTCAGTTTAGCAGAAGCTCCTCACCTGATGACAGGTTTGAGAGCTGCTACGGTTGCTGCAGAGGAACAGGCAAGCCTCCTTCACCATCAGAGAGAGAGCCCCTGCCCCGATCTCTTCTTTTTTTTTTTTGTTTTACAAATTTTATTAGCTAAGGACAAAATACACTTTCAGGCCACTTTCACCTTGGACTTAGAGCTAGGCAAGGGAATATAAAAAAAAATCCAAAGCAAGTTACAAGAAAAAAAGGACAGGCAATAAAAAAAATCTCCTTAATTGTCCCTTTAGTGAGTCCAGATCTCTGGAATCACTCTCTCCAGCTGCTTGGAGACTAGCTTGATAGGGCTGGTAGGTGGTACCAGCTGCCTAAGTACACTGATGTTATCAAAAGATGACATGGTCAGTCTCCAAGCTGCTGGTGGGGGTTGACAACCCAAAGATCAGGACTGGACTGGAGGGACGATAAGGAATGTAAATTGATAAATATAAAATTAAAAAACAAAAACAAAAAAACCCCACCACGCTGAGACAACAGAGGCCATATTCTTGGCCAAAGTTCTCACCAGATCATAAAAAGCATCAACAAGACAGGATGAACGGACTCCAATTTAGCCGTATCTGATATGGTACCTTGCGCATCATGCGAAGAGAGAGATCATTAGAGAAATACATCATGCTTGGCAAAGTAGAAGGTCAGTGCAAAAGAGGAAAGCCAGCAATGAAATGGATCAATAAAATAGCAGCTATGGGTGCCAATCTGTCAACAATGAGCCGCCTGACTGAAGATCAAACACAATTTAGAACAACTGTCCAGAGGGTCGCCATGAGTAGACACAGACTTGACAGCACGTAACAACAACAACCACCTTGCACGTCAGGTTCTGCCTCCGGAAGACCCTGGGCCCATCTCAAACATGCCTGCGCCACATAAGTGAAACACACAGATGCCTGCAAGGCCAGCACGGTAATCTCGAAAGACTACTTCAGAAGAGTATCAAGCATAGGATCCTGAGCATCCTTCAAAGCTGTGCCTCCTTCCACTGGAATGGTTGTCTTCTTTGTAACAGCTGAAACCAATATATCCACCTTAGAGGTTTCAAAAGTTCCACCTCCCCCTGAGAAATCAGGTATAGGTGAGCCATGGCTCTATTCACTCCATAGGTCCGACTCCAGCCTTTGCCATTCCACCTCCTCTATCATCTCTAATAGCATTATGAAGAGAAAAAGATTTCTGAGGCTTACGAATACCTTGCAACAACAGATTCTCTAAAGGACCCCTCCTTCGATGATGAATCATGCAGAATATTAAGAGCCGAAAGCACCTGAACAATCAATGCCTGGAGATCTTCACGCATAAAAACCATCATAACAGAAGGATCTTCCCTGGAAGGAATCTCACCTTCCTCCAGATCTTCAGAGAATGGGCCTTTGGGAGGAACCTAAGGATCATCCAAAGGATCATCAGAACTACCAAAGCCTGGTCATCCCAAACTTCCTCTGAGACCTTATGGCATGTCAGTACTGGCTGTGCAGACTCCTTAAACTGAGATGGTGCAGCCAAGGAAGCTCTTCCAGAAACAGAGACTTTAGGCAACTCATGCAGCCGGTCCCACTGGTAAAGAAGCAAAACAAGTTCTGGGGAAAATTCCAAAACAGAAGAATCAGTAGACTCCCCCTGAGATGTCCAGAGCAGAACACCAGCCCCCCCAGTAGCAGAAGAAGATCCCCCCAGAGAAGGCAAAGACTCCCCCAAATGAACAGCAACTTTGTCAGCAATGACCACGGTTCCTGTCAAAACTGCGGGAACCTGCGACTGACGAAAGACCGGAATGCTAACAAGCTTGTCCCTACCAGCGGTAAAGTCAGTCTCTGGGGACCCAGATTCTTTCAAAAATCGCTCCTCTGAATGACTGTCTCTCTCACAAACACGGCAGACACCTGCCGAAACACCACACAAACAGCTTTATCCACCGACATTCCTCTGACGCAAAAAGAATATCCCGCCAAAATAACTAAAAGAAAATGAAAGGAAATAAAAACTCCACAAGTTTAATGAAAAAAAAAACACAGTTCCTACCAGTTGCGCTGGCTCACCACTTCTTTCAGGCTCCCTTCTAAAGGCAGAGAGGGAGAATGGAAACTTCAGCCAACCTTAGCAGAGACGACTGGAAGACAAAGCAGTATTTGGGAGAGGAAGAGGGACTCAATAAAACAAGTTTTTCACCCCGCACAGAACACAGTGCTGACTAAACAGCACCAGTGCCTGGCTAATCTCCAATATTCAATTCCTTCTCAACAGCAAAAGCTCCAAAAAATACCCTTTTTTTTTTAAAGTAGCATAGAAGTTTAGACTGCACGGGAACTTCACCATCTGCTGAAGACAGAGAAATACTGGATTGCTCAGACATGCACATGGCCCCTTATAATGTGATATCATCAAAGCCAAAACTTCTCAGTCTCCATCTGCTGGTGAGGGAACATAACCCATGCATCTGGACTGGACTGGACTGGAGGGACAATATGGAAATGATTGTTGTTATTGTGTGCTGTCAGTTAACAGGGACGGCCCAAGGGGGTGCGGGGCCATGTGCAGAGACTCATTGCGGGGTCTCATTTGCATGTGGGGCCTCATTTGCATAAAGATTTACATAATGTTAGCGTGTACTAACTTTTAGTAAACATGCCTCTTAATGAGGGTATGGATAAAGAAAGACTACCAGATTTATACATTGCTATACTCCAATGCCAACAGCCAGGCACATTAGGAAGTACTACAAACACTGCCCATTTAGAACCTATGACAAACCCACTGTATCATAACAGCAATACCAGGACTCAAAGCACCATACCCTACCTATCAAAAGGCAACACTGCAAATATTAGACCAATAAGAGAATACCAAAACATCTCCTACTGGGGCAAGAGAACAAATGGCACTGTCAAATAGAAACTACATAAACAGAATACCTCAGTTCAGTTACACATGCAGAACATAGATCAAACAAAGAACAAGGGATCACAATTTAGAAATAGGAAGACAATAATTAAACTGGGAACTTCAAAAACCAAACTTAGAATGTACAACACTGGAGAAAAAACTACAAATGAATTTCCTCTTGTACTAAACAAAATGCAGACGTTAATGATGCATATTTCCCAGAGCTGACATATTCCAATTAATAAATTCAAAATAAAAACCTTTTGTTGTTTGTGCATTTTATTTTTCAGTTGTAATTGCTCCAGTCACTTTCTTCTGGTTTCTTCGTGTCTTCGGCTAACTCTCATCTGCTGTCCATTTGTCCGTTCTTCTCTCTTCTAGTTGTTTTCCATTCTCTCTCCACATCTGCTTTTTTAACATACTGATCTTTCCCCTTTTGCACTTTCCTCCATTTCTTTCTTTATTCCTTTTTCATCCACTTAGATTTCACCCCTCCATTCTCAATCCCTACTTACTCTCCCAATACCCGGTCAATCATAGATTTTTCTTCCCTCCCACACAAAATATCTTTTCCCCTCTCCATCCTCACTGCCCCAGCCCCATCCCATTCTAGTCCTCCCTGAATATCAGCTCCCTTCTAGTTCCAGCCCCACTCAACATCCGCTCCCTTCTAATCTCATTCTCCCATCCCCCCGCATCAGCCCATTTCCAGTCCTAGCCCCCCCATCAGCCCATTTCCAAACCTAGCCCCCATCAGCCATTTCTAGTCCTATCCGAGCCCCCCATTAGCCCATTTCCAATCCTAGCCCTCCCATCAGCCCATTTCCAGTCCTATCCTAGCCCTTCCATCAGCCCACTTCCAGTCCAAGCTCCCACCATCAGACCATTCCCAATCCTTGCCCCCATCAGCCCCTTTCCAGTTCTATCCTAGCCCCTCCATCAGCCAATTTCCAGTCCTAGCTCCCTCCCCCACTCAGCCCATTTCCAGCCTTAGCCTCCCCCCCCCCCCCCCAAAGAGCCCCATGACTGTACGAATGTCTTTAGAGGGAGCCAGAGAGGCCCCGGCTCACCTCCAACAGCCGCCGAAGTGAAGAGTGCCTTTTTTCTTCACTTCAGCAGCTATATTGTAGTATAGGCCGCTGGTGCGCAGGAGGTCAAAGGAAACTTCCTGTTTCCTGGCACTCAGTGCGCCAGCGTCCTATACTACAATACAGCTGCCGAAGTGAAGAAAAAAAGGTGCTCTTCACTTTGGCAGCTGTCAGAGCTGAGCCAGGGCCTCTCTGCCCCCCCCTAAAACCGCCCTGCTGGTGCCAAATATGCAGGATGTTGTTGGCACGGGGCCCCCTGAATCGCGGGGCCCTGTGCAAACAACATTCTCGCACAATGGATGGGCTGGACCTGTCAGTTGATGCCAACTTCTGGTGACTCAGCCCCTGGGTTTTCTTGGCAATATCATGCCCAATTTCTAGCAATCACATTCTGTATGAGGTAATCTGTGATACCTCTCCAAACATGAATGCACATTGGCATGTAGTAATTTGCATCCTAAGGCACTAATGCAAAAAAAAGAGACTTCACCATGTTTAAGAATTTCCAGTGACATAGTTTGAGAGAGTTTTAAATATTGGCTACATGCAAGAATTACATAATAATATATATTTCAACAAGACAAACTGCACATTTGTAACATCTGGATTGCATCATTGTCAAGAAAAAATATCATATAAATATTACCTATAAAATTAAAAAAGAAAAGCTTTTGTTACCCAGTCTGTAGTAAAAGGTGCTCCATTTGCCATCAAAATGCGAACTTCATCGTCTTGACCTGCTCGTGCAGCCTCTAGAAGCTTCTTTCCCAAATCTACCAGGGACATCTGGTCAAATAGGATATAAGAAGTCAAGTCTCAAATCTAAGTTATTCTTGTGATAATAATTAAAAGTGGTTTGCCTTTTAAAAGGTTTACCCTACTTAGGTATACTTACAGGGGATTCTGTTCAGCAAAAATGGTAAATACCCATCCCATACAGAGAACATGAAATGCGGCTGATATTCAAAGTATCTAGCCAGTTAACAGACCTGCTAACTGGCTAAAAACACGCTGACAGATATTCGGCAGCACTATTCCACTAGTGCCGCTAAATATCCCCACAGACCGCATTAAAAACACCAGATTAAACGCAGGGAGGTCTGTGGGCAGATTGAGGATAGTGCCGGTTGAAAACCTGTAAGCAGCAATATTCAGCAACTGGATAGCTAAACAGGTTAAAAAATAGCTGTTCTAACTGGTTTTCGCTAGTTAGCAGCTGAGAATTGCCACTAACCAGATAGAGATATACAGTAAGTTCCAGCACCGAATGTTCAGATTTAATTAAAGCCTCAGCAGCTAAACGATTTAAAGCCTAGCTGCCGCTGCTGAATATTCACTCAATGATTTCTTGCTGTTCTAGTCTTTTCAGCAAAACATGCATTGAATCTTTTTCATAGTTTATATGTCTTACATAATTCTAAAGGGATTTAGCTCATGTCTTTTCTCGGACATTCAAGGCATATTATAGTCAGTTACTGTAGGTAACTGTTCCCAGAGGGCTTGAAATCTAAGTTTGTACTTGAGATAAATGAGGGTTAAGTGATTTGCTCAAAATCATGCTATAAGGAAAAATAAGATGTCATTATACATATCTTTTTATAAGCTACATTATATCCATTGTTTACAGTCAAAAACACCAAAAGATTATTTTTGTCAAATTCCATATAGTGTAGTTACTCACCTGTAACAGGTGTTCTCCGGGGACAGCAGGAATCAGTCCTCAGATAAGGTGACATAGGCACCGACGGAGCCCTTGCGGAAGCATCCCCCAACCTTTAAAAGAAACTTTTGAGAGATGCCACCATGCAAGCATGGTCCCCTTCCCGCCCAAGGGTGCCATCTTGCTCAATCAGATAACATAGCTAAAAGACAGCAAAAATAAAAGATGGTAAAGAAGCAACTCCAAGGGGAGGAGGGAGGGTTGTGAGGACTGATTCCTGCTGTCCCCGGAGAACACCTGTTACAGGTGAGTAACTATGCTTTCTCCGGGAACAAGCAGGAAGTCAGTCCTCACATATGGGACTCCCCAGTTACAGGCTACCAAAAGCCCATAGCAAAAAGCAGGGGCTCTCTCACGGGGAGCAGCAAGCAGCAGCAATTGAGTCTGTATCCACGGACCACAGTAGGACCCCTGTGTCCAATGAAAACAGCACTCCAGTAGCCTGAACACAAAAGGGTCAGAGGGTAGGAGAGGCCTAAACCCCAAAAAGATTACAGAGCACAGCCTTGCCAAAGGCACTGTCCCATCAGAACTCTTTCCAGGAAGTAATGGGCTGTGAAGGTATGGACTGATGACAAGGTGACAGCCCGGCAGATGTCCACCATCGGGACAGAGCGCAAGTTTTCCACCGAGGCCGCCATGGCCCTGACACGGTGTGCCATGATGCGGCCTTCCAGTGGGAGTTCCAGCTGCTCATAGGCGAGGGCAATACAGTCTACCACCCAGGTGGATAGTGTACACTTGGTCACCTCCTCCTCCAGCCTACTGGGGTTGTAGGAGATGAAAAGCTGAGAAGCTTTGCGGTAGCCCTGAGTGTGTCGTATATAGAAGAACAAAGCCCTCTTACAGACCAAGGTGTGAAGGACCGCCTCTGCCCAACTGAAGTGAGGTCTTGGAAAGAAGGTAAAGAGCACTAATTTCTGGTTGAGATGGAAGGGCGATACTACCTTCGGAAGGAATTTGGGGTGCATGCAAAGAACCACTCTGTTCTTGTAGAACCTGGTATAAAGTGCCTCCGCCACCAGGGCCTGAAGTTCACTAATTCTGTGAGCGGAGGTGAGAGCAACCAGGAAAGACACCTTCCAAGATAGGTAGTGAAGGTGGCAGGTAGCTAGAGGATCGAAGGGTCAGCAAGTGAGCTGCCCCAACACTATGTTGAGGTCCCACTTCGGTTGCCGGAGGGCGAATCGGGGGCTTCGATAGGAGCAGGCCCCGAAGAAAACAGGTCAACAAAGGCTGGACCGAGAGGGGCTTGCCATCCACTGGGTGGTGGTGAGCCGCCAGGGCACTAAGGTGCACCCAGACAGAGTTAGACACACCATGCCGAGAACCTGTACCATTTGAGGGCATAAGCCTTCCTAGTAGAGGCCTTGCAAGAGGTCAGCAGAATCTACCACCTCAACCAAAAGGTTGAAAGGGGCCAGAGTCACCCTCTCAGCAGCCACGCTGTCAGCGACAGGGATCCCAGGTTTGGGTGCAGAAGAGAGCCCCCCTCCTGAGACAGGAATCCCGGAAAGGTCCCCAAGGGGATGGTGGTCTCCACCGTCAACCGGAGGAGCAATGGGAATCACGGTTGCCTGAGCCACTGAGGGGCTATCAGGATGAGCGAGGCCCTGTCGCAGAGGGTCCTGAACAAGGTTTTTGTGATCAGTGGCATGGGAAGGAAGGTGTACATGAGGCCTTCTGACCATGAGACAAGAAACGTGTCCGCTGCCACCCTGGAAGGGTGGACCTGCCGGGGAACAGAAGCAGGGCAACTAGAAGTTGTCTGGGCCGGTGAACAGGTCCATCACAGGTTCCCCCCATATCTGGAAAGCCGACTGGCTACCCTGGGGTCTAGCAGCCACTCGTGCAGCTGGAGGACTCTGCTCAGCCTGTCAGCCAGATGGTTGTCCTGGCCTGATAGGTATACTGCCCGCAGGAGGATACCCTGTTGGATTGCATATGAGCAGAGGACCACTGCCTCCTGCCAGAAGGCACGAGACCCCATGCCCCCCTGTTTGTTCACATAAAACATTGTCACCTGGTTGTCCATCTGGATCAGCACCGGCTGGTAATGCAAGTAGTGGCAGAAGACTCGCAGGGCTAAGTATATGGCCTTCAGCTCCAGGAGGTTGATCTGCTGGGTGCTCTCGTCTGGTGACCAGTTGCCCTGGGTGCGAAGCTCCCCGCAATGGGCTCCGCAGCTGAGCAGGGAGGCATCGGTGGTGAGGACCCTTGAGGGGCTCAGGGCCTGAAAAGGCATGCTTGCCTCAAGATGCTGGAGAGATTGCCACCAGACCAGAGAGTCTGCCAGTTGGCGGGTTACAGAGACTCTGTCTCAGAGGCATCCATGATCTGAGACCACTAGTCCCAGAGATACCACTGCACTGGCCTCATGTGTACACTTGATCACCCACTGCACTTGGGTTTATGACAAAACCCAAGTGCTGTAGAACCTGGATAGTGTGTGCGGTGGCCTGCTGCACCTCTGAGGCTGTGCCTCTCTTTATGAGCCAGTCGTCCAGGTAGGGGAAGACAAAGACCCTTTGGAGACGGAGGAAGGCGGTATGACTGAAAGGCATTTTGTAAAAAGACTCTTGGGGCAGAAGCCAAGCTGAAAGGGATTACTCTGTACTGAAAATGCCTGCCCCCCACTATGAACCGCAGGTACTGCCTATGGTTAGGGTGAATGAGGATGTGGGTATAGGCATCCCTGAGGTCTAAAGAGTATAGCCAGTCTCCCTGCTGGAGGTATGGCAGCAATGTTCCAAGGGAAAGCATCTTGAACTTCTCCCTCACCAGGAATTTGTTGATGTTGCACAGGTCGAGGATGGGCCTTAGGCCCCCTGTTCTTTTTGGCACAAGGAAGTACCTGGAGTAGAACCCCTTGCCCTTGAGATGATGGGGCACCGGTTCCACCGCTTTGTCCTCCAGAAGACCTGCCAACTACTTCATTAGAAGGTCCCGGTGGAGGGGAGACCAAAGGAGCTATCCTGGGAAATGAGTGAGGTGGAGGAGGTAACCCTTCTTGACCACCTGAAGTGCCTATGAATCGGTGGCGATGGTCAGCCACCTCTGGGCATAGTGGGCCAGATGTCCCCCTGTGGGCTACTGATCTCCTTGGGGTAGACAGGCTATACTCAAGGAGTCAAAACCTCCCCCCTGGCTGGGCCGTAGCCGGTGCCTGGGGTTTTGGAGCCTTCTGCTTACGAGGGCCATGCCCATATCCCTTGGCCTTCTGACCCTATTGGGGAGCTGGGGAGGCCTGAAAAGCTGGGTAGTTTCTGTAAGCAGCTCCCTTCCTCCGATAGAAGGACTTTTTACCCGAGCCCTCCCGTTGGGAAGGGGCAGCGGTATTTTTTGAGAACCTGGTCCTCGTCATGAACTCTTCTCCAGCTCGGCAGACTTGTTGGTCATGAGTTTAAACAGGTTCTCTCCTTGGCATGGGACATCGACCAATTTGTCCTGATCCCACTGCTCGAAGATGGACGACTGTAGCCAAGCTTGGTGCTGTGCACCGATGCCTGCCACCGCTACTCGAGCCGCCAACTCAAACCTGTCATAGGCCGCTCGAGACATGAATTTGTAGCACTCACAGACTGCAATGGTCAGGTTCTTGAACCGCTGCAAGGATTCGTCGGAGAGACCAGCTGAGAACCCGGCGAATTTCTTCACCAGGTCTCTCATGTACATACCCATGTACAGCTGGTAGGCCTGGATGCGGCCGATGAGCATTGAGTCCTGGTAACACTTTCTGCCAAGGGCATCTAGGATGTGGGCCTCCCTGCCGGGGGATACCAAGGAGTGTGTCTTCTGGCTTTTCAGCCAACACATGGCTGACTCCACCACCATGGAGTTATGCGGCAGCTGTGATTTTTGGAAGCCCGGGCTCCGGCGGACTTGATACATCGTCGAGCCATTTGCTCACCACTGGTACTGAGGCCAGTGTCTCCCACATCCGGAGCATCAGCTGTTCCAGGATGGGAGGAATGGGCACCGTGAGCGATTCCCGCAGAGATGCCTCATACTGGAGGATTTCCAACTCACCTGCCCAAGGGAACACCAGGGCCTTTGACATATCCTTGACAAAATCAAGGAAGCCCATATCCTCCAGCGGGGTCCGCTGTTGGGGCTCCGAGATGGGAGAGTTGGATGGGACGTCACAGTGGTGAAGGGTGTCAAGGAACTCCTCATCCTCCATCTCCCACTCGGAGTAGTCAATCTAGGACTTGTAGAAGGGCTGCTCCGCAGGCCTCGGGGCTCCCGATGCTCCGTGACCGGTGCACAGCATACGTGCTGGAGATGATCATGACCTCGGCCGAGGATCGGCTCGGCCTCTGGGGACATCTTGGATGTTGAGGGCCCGGTAGTCGGAGCATATGAACCGATCGTGCCAGACAACAGTGCCTGCTGCTGGTCTATGAAGGCAGACAAACTGCACTCCAGAGCCACCATTCTGGACTTCAGGCCAGAAGGCTTCACAGCGTTCTGCGTGGGCACCGAGGGACTCGGGCCTGACGCCCGCTCCCCCGAAGGGGAACCCTCAACGAGGTTGATGTCTGGGGACCAAGGCCGGTCCAAGGTTGAGTCCTTTCAGGGGACCTTTTCAGGCCACTCCTTCTCCAAAGCCTCGGACAAGCATCTCGGACTTTGGGACAGGACCCGGGAGGCACCCAGCCGGTTGGAACCATCCAAAGACGCCACCTTCGAGGGTTTCTTCTTCTTCCTGGATTTTCTCGAGGGAGTCCCCCTTTCTGAGGACCCATGATGGGGCTCTGGTTCAGAGGGTTCCACCCGAGGCATCGAGGCCTCAGACGAAGCCCTGGCCTTCGGAGCCACCAGAAACTCAGGGGAAAACTTATCGTGCTGCTGCGTGCGGCTCTTGAGGACCTTGCTGGACATCCTTTTGCAGAGAACATAGGCTGCTGGGTCATGGTCTGGTCCAAGGTAGAGGAGACATCAGTCGTGTGTGTCAGTCAAAGACATAATTTTAGAGCCACTGATAACCATGGGGGGAAAAAGTACCCCTGCGAGGTCGAAGATTCTCTGGGCTGCCAGTTGGAAAAAAAGGCTCGAAGACGCCAGAAAAAGAAAAAATGAAAACTACAAAAAGAGACCCAAAGTCGATGCCGATGCAACAAGGCCGGGTGGTGGGAAAAGTACCGGTGCGATACCGGAGGAGAGTATGAAAACTCGGAGAGAAAAATCAATTTTTTCCGGGGACAAGCCAGACAACGTCTGAACGGCTCTGTGGAAAAAAAGAGGCTGAGCAAGATAGCATCCTTGGGCGGGAAGGGGACCACGCATGCGTGGTGGCATCTCCCAAAAGCTTTCTTTGAAAGCTGGGAGGATGCTTCCATGAGGGCTCAGTCAGCGCAGACATCACCCTTATATGAGGACTAACTTCCTGCTTGTTCCCAAAGAAACATTCAGATCCTCTTTGGTATATTTAGGCAACCTGAAGACAAACATTTGTACCTTCTTAGTGACAAGAGAGTCATACTAGAAGAGGAAGGACAACGTTTGGAACATCTTGGACTTTTAAACAAGGCTCAACGTGATATTCCAAAGAAGTTATACATTCATAGGCCACTGTTGAATGTATAACTCCATTATCTTTAGATTTTAGACATTTATATGGATAGTATGGGGCATAAAATCTGACTGAATGGCCAGTCACATACAGCTGCATGTTCTCTCTCAGCACAACCACTATCGTATCTCCCAACTTGCATAGTCAGTCAACCATTCATCCTAGCTAAACAAACCTCACCTTCCCCCAAGCCAGATAGCTCCAGCCAACTTAAGTCAGAACATTCCCATGGGACTTAAGCTGGCTGTCTCCTCCCCCTCATTTTACCAGCTTTGTCTGCAGGAACAAAATTGTATTCATGTCTGCCCATACCATGAAGTTCATAGCAAGCCTGAGCCATGCAGTACCTAACCTCCCCTACTGGTCTTGAAAGCACATGTTGAGCGCTGGAGTTTACGTACCTCATGGTTTAACTCATCAAGAGCGCATGTTGTCAACAGACAAAAAGGAAACAATTGCTCTTGTGATTTATAAACCCTGCTTCAAGTGCTAGCTGCCTAACTTGGCTGGCCAAATTGAGGTGCTGCGCGAGCATATTTAAATCTAACTGGCCATTCAGCTTCCTTACTCAGTGTATGAATTATTGAAAAAAAAAGTGTTCCATGGTCATTTCCCTTCCCTCCCTTATGGCTATTTTTATTCTTCCCAACCCAATGGACTGCTAGAAAGGGCTGAGAATATCAATATGTAGGGTAAAATTATTTTCCAAAAATTTAGCAGAAAGGGGCTAAAATTTGGCAAGGGGAGAGAGAGAAAAAGGTAACAAAAAAAAGACAAAGTTCAAAAATGACCCAGATCAGAAAAATAAAGCCCCCTAAAAATGATGTAATGTATTTCTATGAGAAAAGCAGTTCCAGCTTCTACTGCACAAAAAACAATGACATACTCAAACATAAGTCTGTCAACAATGGCACTATCCAGAGGGTCGCCGTGAGTCGACACCGACTCAACGGCACTTAAGAACAACAACACTCAAACATAGCAGTTAGGGTTGAGTAGAAAACAAAGATGCAGTTCAAGTCACAAAAACACTGAATCAACACACACACACTAACACACGCAAAGGAATTGGAGGTAATTCCAAAAGGTATGCTCTGTATGTTTCCCCATCATTAGCTGCAATTAAACACTCCTCTTCTGGGGTACAAACTGAACAAAATCCACCATCGCTCCCACAAACAGCACAGGAACAAATGGATCACAGTGGGCTCTGGTAGGCTACGATCTGTAACACAGAGACACCCCCTACATCAAGAGATATCCCTGCATAATGCCTTCTCTGCCTTGGATAATGAGGGTGCCAAATCTGTGGAAACTGAAGTGCCCTTAAATGAGAGAGCCAATGCCCTATCTACTGATAATGCACCAAATATGAAGAAAAAAATCACAAAATAGAAATCTATTACTACTTGGAGATTCCATCATCAGAGGCACCAACTTGGGAACACAGTTCAAAGGAGAGAAGATGGTCAAATGCCTCCCAGGCTCTTCAGCCAGCAGGAATACGAACCAAATTATTGATATAGTTAGTGCAGACAGTGAGCACTCCAAAATTGACGTTGTCATATACTTGGGTACAAATGACCTGGCTAGAAACAGTACCTCTGCAGTTCAAAGGGACTTCCAGAAGTTCTTGGTAAGGGGGCAGAAAGGCTGCATAAGATAACCACATTTAATACATGGCTTCAAACCTAATGGAAACAAGAAAGATTTAGCTACAAAAGCGACTGGGGAAATAGATGGATGAATAAGAGGCTATATATGCTGATGGACTACATCTCTCCGTCGCAGGGAAAAGGAACCTAAGTGAAAACTTCAGGCAGTATATGGACAGGCATTTAAACTAGGGAAAGAGGGTGACGGATGGAGAAGAATAAGTTCAGGACGTCACTCTCAGCAAAAGCATAACAACACTGGAAACTGTCAGCATACATCAAAGACTGACATCACCAGAGTAACAAAGCTGCTTGAAATCCAAGGTCTGGGAAAAAGCCATGACACCTATGCTAGGCATAATGTCATGCTGATGTATGCTGACAGAAACAGCCACACTTTTAAACCACACATCAATGGCAAGTGGAAAGAGGCATGTAGAACAAACTCCATGCAAAACACAGGCAAGTCAGTCAACAAATGATAGAAAGCAATGAGCACAAATGCTCAAAGCCTAGCCAACAAAGTTCCTGATCTGGAAGCCCTAATGGTGGAAATGGACTTGGACAGTGTGGCCATTACAGAAACATGGTTTAACGAATCACATGAATGGGATATAGCCATAGCTGGCTATACTCTATTTAGAAGAGGTAGAGAGGGTAGAAAAATAGGAGTAGCCCTATATGTCAAAAGCAATATTAAAGCTACCGAATTGCAGGGGACGTGGGGAAAAGAAGCAGTGCTGTAGATTGTGTTGGAAAGAGGAGATGGCACTGTCATCCATACTGGTGTAGTCTACAGGCCTCCAACTCAAACCGAAGAAAATAGATAGCGAATTGATTATTAATATTGCAAAGATAGCCATGAAGGGGGAAGTGATCATATTGGGTGACTTTAATCTACCCGATGTGGATTGAAGTATTCCTTCTGCAAATCCGCAAAGAAGTAAAAAGATTTTGGATGTCTTCCAAGATTCATTGCTTAGACAAATGGTGATGGAACCGACTAGGGAAAGTTTGATGTTGGATTAAGTACTCACCAGTGGAGAAAGTGTGTTGAATGCCCAGGTGGGTGCCCATTTGAGCAGCAGCAATCATCACACGGTGTAGTTTGAGATAAAAACCAAGGCAGAGTTCCCTCACAGCAAGCTCAAAGTCCTAGACTTCAAAACCGCTGACTTCAGGAAGATGGCCAAGTGCCTGAAGGAGGAGTTGGTAGGGTGGGAGGAGGTAAGGGAAGTGGAATTGCAGTGGTCTAAACTAAAGGAGGCAATAAAAGGAGCAACAATACATATGTAAGGAAAGTAAATAAAAACAAGAGGAAAAGGAAACCTATTTGCTTTTCTAAAGGAGTGGCTGCACAAATAAAGGCAAAAAACACAGCTTTCACAAAATTCAGAAGTTCGCAAACAGAGGAACACCGAAAAGAATACAGGATAAAGCTAAAAGAGACAAAAAGAGAAATAAGGATAGCAAAATCAAAGGCAGAAGAAAAGATGGCTAAAGATTTAAAGCATGGTGATAAAACCTTTTTTCAGGTATATTCAGGAGAAGAGGAAAATCAGAGGTGAAATTGCAAGACTCAAAAGTGCTGAGAATGGATTCATGGAAAGTGACGCTGAAAAAGCAAAAATGCTAAACAAATACTCTGTTCTGTTTTTACTAAAGAAAATCCTGGAGAAGGACCACCTGTGATTGGTAAATATTCAAATGGAAATGGAGTAGATACTACACCATTTACAGAATATGATGTGTTTGAACAGTTTGCAAAACTGAAAGTGGACAAAGCCATGGAACCAGATGGGATACATCCCAGGATATTGAAAGAGCTCAGAGAGGTTCTTGCAGGGCCTTTAAAGGATGTTTTTAATAGATCCTTGGAGACAGGAGTTTCGCAGAACTGGAAAAGGGCCAACATGGTACCTCTTCATAAAAGTGGTAATAGGGAAGAAGCAGCAAACTACAGGCTAGTAAGCCTTACCTCGGTGGTGGCAAAAGTCCTCGTAGAGGCGCTCCTGAAAGAGAGAATAGTGGACTTTCTCAAAACCAATAGGTTGCATGATCCAAGGAAACATGGTTTACCAAAGGACGATATTGTCAAACAAATCTGATTGAGTTCTTTGACTGGGTGAACAGAGAACTAGATCAAGAGCATGCGACGGATGTGATCTACCTAGATTCCAGCAAAGACTTTAATACTGTTTCTCATAGGAGGCGTATTAATAAACTGACCAGCCTGGGGATTGGTTTCAAGGTGGTCAATTGGATCAGAAATTGATTGACTGACAGATGACAGAAGGTGATGATAAACAGAACTCTCTTGGATGAAAGGAAGGAGATTAGTGGTCTGCCCCAGGGATCGGTCCTGGGGCCGATACTGTGCAATGTATTTGTGAGTGATATTGCTGAAGGACTGAAAGGAAAAGTCTGTCTTTTCGCAGATGACACGAAAATTTGCAACAGCGTTGACTCCCTTGAGGGAGTGGATAACATGAGGAAAGATCTGCAAAAGCTGGAAAAATGGTCTAAATGCTTAGCAGTTAAGATTTAATGTGAAGAAGTGCAGTGTCATGCATTTGGGATGTAGAAATCCAAAGGGATTGTATGTGATAGGGGGCTATACATTAGTGTACATGGACCAGGAGAAGGACCTCGGAGTTACTGTTTCTAAGGATCTCAAGGTGGCGAGAAAGTGTGACGAGGCAGTGGCCAAAGCCAGAAGGATGTTGGGTTGCATACAAAGAGGAATTACCAGCAGAAATGAGGAGGTACTAATGCCACTGTATAAGTCACTGGTGAGGTCTCATTTGAAATATTGTGTTCAGTTTTGGAGACCATATCTCAGAAAGGATATAAAAAGACTGGAAATGGTTCAGAGGAAGGCGACCAAAATGATTTGGAGCCTGCATCAGAAGATGCATGAAAAGAGACTCCAAGACCTAAATATGTATATTCTAGAGGAAAGGAGGGACAGGGGAGATAGTGGTTGTTATGTATAGTGACATCTAATAACTGAACCATGAAATCTGCAACTGGTAGCTATGAGGATCATTTTAAAAGTCTAAGTCATGATTTGGACATCAGAAGCCATGCATATTGACATCCAAATCATGGAGATGCCCCCAGAGCCATTACACAAATGGCTTTTAAAGACATCTCCAGTGCGGGGATGTCCAAGCAGGCAGGAAGCTTGCTAGGGGAGGTCTGGGGAGGTGCAATAGACTTATTTATTTTATTTATTTACATTCTCTTATATACTGCGCTATTCTGCATCAGTGCGGTTTACATTGAATAAACTGAAATTACATTGAACAGGGCATTATAACTTGGAGATAACTATTTTACAGGGAACATGGGCTATGGAGGGTTAAGTGGCTTGCCCAAGACCACAAGGAGCACCTGTGGGACTAGAAACCCAAGTCCTTCCAGCCCAAGGTTGCTGTCCTCTAGTGGGATTTGAACCCCCGACCTTCCAGCCTGAAGTACCTTGCCCCAACCACTAGGCCACTCCTCCACTCCTACAGGACTTAGACATCCCCGCTCAGTTTCAAAAACATCAGGGACATTTGCGATCAGGGACATTTGCGACCCCGTCCATGTTTAGATCTTCTCCAGGCCCAAAAAGTGTTTGTTTTAGCCATAAATCATCCAGAGGGTGCACAGAAGATAGAGAGTTGTGTGACTAGCCTAAGATCACAAGAAGCAGCACTGGGATTTGAACCCTGGACACCCTGGTACTAACCCTCAAATTTCAGACATTCTTGCTAGATTAAAAAAATAAAATAAAAAAAAAAGTAGGCATATCCAAGTTCAGGCATAATTTCACAAATGTGGACGTCCCTGTTCTGAAATACTATTCCGGGGACCTCTTTGTAGACGTCCCCAAAAAACATCCATCTTGAGCACATTCACGTTTGTGAAAACATGCCTGAACTTGGACGCACCTTTTTTTTTTATTTAATTTAAATTTCAGATGTTCCGACTTGGATGTTTTTGTAAAATGTGCCTTCATGTGCACTGCTAACTAGTAGGCAACTGACACCCTCTGGTTAAACTGCAAAATCCATCCTTTGAAATCTGTTGACAGTGACATCTAGTGATTTGATATAGTACCACTCGTTCCTCTTATTATTCTTTCCAAACCAAAATGACTGGCTATCACCCCATTCAGACCATCCTACCCCCTTCCCTCTAGGCCAGAGATACACAAAAAGACAACACAGAAACAAAACAAACAAAACAAAACAAAAAAACATATGCACACTCTCAGAAGGGTTGAAAAGAATTCCATAAGCCCTACTTCATATAGTTTACCCATTCATTTATATAACTCAAGGGTGGGCAAGCATTTTGACCCAGTGACTGCACAAAGTCATGCTTGGGTTCGGAGGGCCAGTCCAGTTTGAGGAATGAGAGACTCCATCCCTGACCTCAGTAAGGATTAATTGGATAAATCACTGGATACAATGTTTAATGGAGGTTAAAGAGGGAAGAATTAAAAAAAGAAGCATCACAGTTTTCAGTTCATATTTATAGCCAAGTTGCAAATGGCCCAGTCGTTGGGTGGTGCTTACGATTTATGACCGTACTGGTGCTGCACATGCGGATCAGCAGGACAAGTATGGTGGTGCCATTTACTGATGTGAGTCATGTTAAGTCAGGGAGTTGCCAGTTGTTTTGTTGATGTCAATCTGAGCTTTGAATATACATCTTTTATGATGCACTAATATTTGCACATCATTAAAAGTTGACATTCAAGTTCTTGGATGATGATGCTGGCAGATCAAGCAACCAATAAGCATCGGTGGACCGCATTACTTAAAAAAATTAACACTGTATGGTGAATCAACTCTAACTTGTGGACCATAGTTTACTTGCCCTCTGAAATAACTTGTACAGCCAGGATGGAGGAGGGATAACTAGCTTAGTGAGGTTTCTTTTTTCAAAAGGTCTTAATCAGCTAGCACTGATTTTCAGCACAGACTAGATTTAGCCAGAGAAACCAAGCTACACTAAACTTAGCTGGTCACATTTTGACTAGTTAGTTTTAGGTGAATATTCAGCTGAAAACCTTGCTGGTAAAGTTTAACTGAAAATTGTCTAAATATTTCAAACTAAGAATTAGCCACTTATCTGCTCAGCAAGCCTTTGAATACTTTTCTATAAATGAATAAATGAATATGGAAGTAGCTGTGATCACACCTTTCATTTAGAGCTCTGGGTTTAAATTTCTTCTCCATTTGAAATGCCAATCCACAATACTTCACTCCAAATTTGGTAATGTTAAGGTCATTTGGTAAAATCCTTTTAAATCCTTACAGTGAACTGGAATTTCAAAACAAGCACAATTTAACCATTGAGTATCTGATGTAATATAATTTTAATGGAGAAATTTTTCATAGCTATTAATTTTCTTTCCTTGAATTCTGCTAGGCTAGTCCAGATAAATGGGTTAGTCTCCTCAGCCAGAAGATAGAGGAAGCCCAGAGCACCTTCCAGTGGTGTCATCTGAGTGGATTAGCAGTCTAGTGGTTAGGGCAGCAGCCTGAGACCAGAAAGACCAGGGTTCCAATCCCACTGATACTCCCTTTCAGCCTTGGGCAAATCACTTAACCCTCCATTGTTTCAGGTACAAACTTTACATTGTAAGCCCTCCAGGGACAGGGAAATACCCCTCGTACTTGACTGTAAATAGCTTTGAACTACTACTGGAAAGAGGTGAGCTAAATATAAAATAAATAAATAAAAATCTGTTGTATATACATTGGTGACACTTCCAAAGCATCAAGAAAGACAAAGAAAATTCTGAGATAATTGTATCCAAAATCTTTGGCTCTCTTACCATACCTGACTCTGCATCAGACACTGAAGCTGAAAATGCTGAAAAAGGCAGCAGCCCAGCCTGTAGGCCTTCCCAGGGTGACTGAACTGGTCTAGCAGAATTTTTTTTTTTTAGTATTTATATTTTTTATTGAAATATTCATGAGTACAAAAGTAAACATTTAGAGAAGAGAGTTACCCATCACATAAATACAAAAGAAACATAGAAACATGATGACAGAAAAAGACCACAAGGCCTATCTAGTCTGTCCTTCCATAACAACAACTACAACAGTCCACTTTTTACCTTTAGAGATCCTCTATGTTGGTCCCATGCTTTTTTGAATTCAGTTACTGTCCTCATCTCTACCACCTCCACTGGGAGACTATTCCACGGATCCACTACTCTTTCCGTAAAGAAATATTTCCGCATATCACTCCTGAATCTATCTCCCTTCACCCTCATCCCATGTCCCCTTGTAGCAGAACTTGCTTTCAATTGAAAGAGGCTCTCTCCCTGAACATTTATGCCACGGAGGTATTTAAACATCTCAATCGTATCACCTCTATCCCGCCTTTCCTCTAAGGTGTACATATTAAGATCCTTAAGTCTGTCCTCATATGCTTTATAATGAAGCCCATTAATCATTTTAGTAGCAACCCTCTGCACCGACTCCATCCTGTTCACATCCTTTTGAAGGTGCGGTCTCCAGAATTGCACACTATACTCCAAATGAGGTCGCACCAAAGACTTATAGAGAGGCATTATCACCTCCTTTTTTCTGCTAGCCATTCCTCTCCGTATGCACCCAAGCATCCTTCTAGCTTTTGCCGTCGCCTTTTCTACCTGTTTAGCTACTTTAAGATCATCAGACACAACCACGCCTAGGTCCCGCTCTTCTTTAGTGGACAAAAGTACTTCACCTCCTATACTGTATTGCTCCCTTGGATTGCTGCAGCCCAAATGCATGACCTTACATTTTTTAACATTAAATCCCAGCTGCCAAATTCTAGACCATTCTTCAAGCTTAGCTAGATCCCTCCTCATGTTTTCTACACCTTCCTGGGTGTCTACTCTATTGCAGATTTTGGTATCATCCGCAAAGAGGCAAACCTTACCCGACAGCCCTTCCGCTATATCACTAACAAAGATGTTAAAAAGAAGCATATAACTTCTACAAATATAACTAAGGGAAACCTCAGAAAATCCACATTATAAGGAGAGACAGCTAGATCCAAGCATACTACTTCCCACCTAAACCACCCATTAAATCCAAATACTTTTAATGTAAGTTCTTACCCACCAAAAATTGTTCTAATTGCGATGTCTCAGTAAATATATGTTTCCAGAATAAATATATGTTTCCAGAATAAATAACAAAACATTTACAAGGAAATTTCAAATAAAACAAACCACCCATAGCGAGAACCTTTGATTTCAACTGAAAAAAAGCATTCCGACGAAGCTGGGTCACCCTAGCGACATCAGGAAACATCATTAAAGGATGTCCACAAAAAGGGGCATCCTTTTTAGCAAAATATAACTTCATAATGGCGACCTTCTCACTCTCAGAAGAAAAGGTGACCAACAAGGTTGCCCTTCTAGTCACCTTTTCTACAGAGGTTTCTAAAAATTGAGTTAAATCTAACTCATCTACATTCACCTGCTCACCAGCCTCTCCCTCATCGGTCTTATCGGCCACACTCTGAGACAGATAATAAATAGAGGTAATGCAAGACACATCAAATGTTGAATACAACAGCATATCACAAACATACTTTTTAAATAACTCAAGTGGAGAGAGAAAGCGTACCATTGGAAAGTTTAACACTCTCAGATTCTTAGCTCTGGATAGGTTTTCCAACTTTTCCATCCTGTTTTGAAGCACAACACTCTCTTTAAGGTAAGAAGAACTCACAACCTGAACATTCTCAGCAGACCCCTCCAACTTCCGAATTCTCTCATCCACAGCCGTTAAGGACTGCCCATGACTCCATAAAACATTAGCGGTGTCATGGGTAACACTAGACAGCTGGGCAAGATTACCCGAAAGAAATCCCTTCACCCGATGTACAGCATCTTTTAAAGAAATATCAGTCAAGGCAGAACTGGAAAAAGTTAATGTCGATTCAATATACGGCAAAGACACACCAGTAGGATATGACTATGAACCAGTCAAAACAGCCTTCCCGACAAAGGCCCCACCGGAAAGAGGGGTGGAGACAGAAAACAAACTGCCATCCCCTGCAAAGGAGCTACCTGAAGAATGAAACTTTACACCAAGGCTAGGCGGGGGGGGGGGGGGGGGTACGATCCCTCAAACTTAAGAAAGCATCTGGTGAGGCCACCTTAGCTGCATCCTGCGAAACAGATGGTCCTAGAGCAGCAGTACTAGCCAGGTGGGAATCTATGGGGCCTTCCACCACCTGAAATACAACTGAGCCCCGACTCTTAACTTTCCGCTTAACCATTCGCAGTCACAGGAAGGGATCCACTCTAAAATGCTCCCCAGATGCTCCTTATGAGCTCCCAAGGGGCCAGTACCTGCCCCTTAAGTCACGCCCCTTTAGGCATGCACTGGCAACTGCGTCCCTCAGTACCCGCTGACCTCTTATCTCCAGTGACGGCAGGAGGAAGGAGCATCCTGGAGATGAATGCATGGCTGCGTGGATGGTGTCATCGAGAGCATTTTGGTTTCCTAGACCATGAGATGCTGCTCCAAGGGTTGCAGAGCAGAGATGGCATCCATCTGTCCAAGAAAGGTCAACGTGTCTTCAGTAGTAGACTGGCCAATCTACTGAAGAGGGCTTTAAACTAGATTCGTTGGGGATGGGTGAAGAAAACCCCCAGGTAAGTGAAAGCCCCCAGGTAGGTGATACATTAAATAACTTTATGGAAATGGGTAACAGGGGTAACATATGGAAAGCAGTGTGTATAAATGCCCGTAGCATGGGAAATAAGATCCCTGATGTTGAAGCTTTGGTGGGAGTGGCTGACTTGGATTTAGTGGCAGTTACAGAAACATGGTTCACAGAAAACCATGATTGGGATGTAACTATACCTGGCTATACTTTATTCAGAAAGGACAGTGTAGGAAGTAGGGGAGGAGGAGTGGCACTATATGTAAAAACTACTATTAAAGCTTTGGAATTACAGAGCTTAAAAGGGAGAGGGGAGGCATTGTGGGTTAAACTAGAAAGAGGGAGAGAGAAATCTATTTACATTGGTGTGATATACAGACCTCCCTCACAAGAGGAAGAGGTGGACAGAGAGTTAATTGAAGACATGTGCAGCATTGCTAGGAAAGGGGAAGTGCTACTGATAGGAGATTTCAATATGCCAGATGTTGATTGGCACATTCCTGCTGCAGTATCATCTAGAAGTAAGGAGATCCTGGATTCTCTACAGGGAGAACTATTCAGGCAATTGGTAACAGACCCCACACGTGAAGGGGCCATACTGGACTTGGTGCTTACCAATGGTGAAAGTGTTTCTGATGTTTTAGTGGGAGATCATTTTGCATCCAGTGATCACCAGATGGTGTGGCTCAGTATTAGGACTAGGGCTGTTAGAATCCATTCAAAGGCGAGGATCTTAGACTTTAGGAAGACTAACTTTGCGAAGATGGGCCAATACCTCAGGGAGTCGTTAGTTGGATGGGAACAGCTGAGGGATGTAGAAAAACAGTGGGAAAAACTGAAAGGGGATATTTTAAGGGCAGCCAACCTTTTTGTTAAAATGGTAAATAAAGGTAAAAGGAAAAGGAGACCGCTATGGTTTTCGAAAGAAGTAGCTGAAAAAGTGAAGAAAAAGAGGGAGGCCTTCATGAAATACAAGAGATCACAGAGAGAGGAAGACAGGCATCTGTATTTGGAAAAACTTAGAGAAGCTAGCAAAGTAGTCAAGAAGGCAAAGATTCAAAAGGAGGAGGAAATAGCCAATGCAATAAAAATGGGGGGGATAAGACATTTTTCAGATATATTAGTGAGAAGAGGAAGGGCAAAAGTGGTATTGTCAGACTCAAGGGTGCAGGGGAGGAATATGTAGAAGCTGATAAGGATAAAGCGGAATTGCTTAACAAATATTTTTGTTCTGTGTTCACAGATGAAGAACCAGGAGCAGGACCTCAGAAAACACCCACAAATAGGAACAGAAGCAAAGGACATCTTGAACAATTTTCAAAAGACTGTGTTCGTGAGAAACTATCTCAACTTAAAGTAGACAAAGCAATGGGACCGGATGGGATACACCCGAGAATACTGAGGGAACTTGGGGACGTTCTAGCAGCTCCACTGACTGACCTTTTCAATGCCTCGTTGGATTCGGGAGTGGTGCCAAAGTACTGGAGAGAGGCTCATGTGGTGCGCCTTTACACAAAAGCGGAAGTAAGGATGTGGTTGAAAACTACAGGCCGGTTAGTTTAACTTCAGTGGTGAGTAAATTATTGGAAACGCTGCTGAAAGAGAAAATAGTGAGGTTTCTGGAGTCCATCGGATTACAGGATCCCAGGCAGCATAGATTCACCAGAGGCAGGTCTTGTCAGACAAATCTGATTGATTTCTTTGACTGGGTGACCAGGGAGGTGGACCGAGGGAGAGACCTAGATGTGGTGTATTTAGATTTCAGTAAAGCCTTTGACACTGTTCCTCACAGGCGACTTATAAACAAACTGAGCACCCTAGGGATGGACCCTAAAGTTACTGCTTGGGTTAGAAATTGGTTGGGTGGGAAGCGACAAAGAGTACAAGTAAATGGAGCTCACTCTGAGGAGAAGGATGTTATCAGTGGTGTGCCCCAGGAATCTGTCCTTGGTCCGATTCTTTTTAACATCTTTGTTAGTGATATAGCAGAAGGGCTTTCAGGTAAGGTTTGCCTCTTTGCGGATGATACCAAAATCTGCAATTGAGTAGATACCCAGGAAGGGGTAGATAACATGAGGAGGGATCTAGCTAAGCTTGAAGAATGGTCTAGAATTTGGCAGCTGGGATTTAATGTTAAAAAATGTAAGGTCATGCATTTGGGCTGCAGCAATCCAAGGGAGCAATATAGTATAGGGGGTGAAGTACTTTTGTCCACTGAAGAAGAGCGGGACCTAGGCGTGGTTGTGTCTGATGATCTTAAAGTAGCTAAACAGGTAGAAAAGGCGACGGCAAAAGCTAGAAGGATGCTTGGGTGCATACGGAGAGGAATGGCTAGCAGAAAAAAGAAAGTGATAATGCCTCTGTATAAGTCTTTGGTGCGAACTCATTTGGAGTATAGTGTGCAATTCTGGAGACCACACCTTCAAAAGGATGTGAACAGGATGGAGTCAGTGCAGAGGGTGGCTACTAAAATGATTAGTGGTCTTCATTATAAAGCATATGAGGACAGACTTAAGGATCTTAATATGTACACCTTAGAGGAAAGGTGGGATAGAGGTGATATGATTGAGATGTTTAAATACCTCCGTGGCATAAATGTTCAGGGAGAGAGCCTCTTTCAATTGAAAGCAAGTTCTGCTACGAGGGGACTTGTGATGAGGGTGAAGGGAGATAGATTCAGGAGTGATATGCAGAAATATTTCTTTACAGATAGAGTAGTGGATCTGTGGAATAGTCTCCCAGTGGAGGTGGTAGAGATGAGGACAGTAACTGAATTCAAAAAAGCATGGGACAAACACAGAGGATCTCTAAAGGTAAAAAGGGGACTGTTGTAGTTGTTATGGAAGGACAGACTAGATAGGCCACGTGGTCTTTTTCTGTCGTCATATTTCTATGTTTCTATGTTCCGGCCAGGTATGCAGGTGGTAAAACTCCCATTCAGCGTCTCCCGACGTAAGCAGGTAGTCCAGGTCTAGCATCTCCACCAGCCCCCGGTACATGCTGACCTCTTATCCCCGGTCGCTGCAGGAGGGAGGAGCTATGTTCCACCCAAGTATGCAGGTGGTAAAACTCCCACTCAGCATCTCCTGACATAAGCAGGCAGTCCAGGGTAGCATCTCCACCAACCCCTGATACACACTGACCTCTTATCCCCGGTTGCTGCAGGAGGGGGGAGCTATAGTCCGGTCAGGTATGCAGGTGGTAAAACTCCCACTCAGCGTCTTCCGACATAAGCAGACAGTCCAGGGCTAGCGTCTCCCGTCTAGCAGAATTCATGAAAGAAAATTAGCTATGGTAAATTTCCCCTTCCTTATCATTCTGCTAGATCAGTCCAGACAACTAGGATGAGTGGAAGACAACACTCCAGACAGAACTGCTCTTACAAAAGCTCCATTCATTCCAGCTCCCTCATGCAACAGATAGTGCTCCACAAAGGTGTTCAGAGAAGACCAAGTAACCATCCTACAGATGTCTTCTGGAGACACCAGCCCAAGAAGATGCCCTGTGGCATGAGCACCTATTTCCTACATAGGATGTAGGCTGAACTAATAGCTTCCTTAAGCCAGGGGGCAATCAAGAACTTGCCCGTTGGCTGTCCTCTACTCGGACCACTGGAAAGGACAAAGAGATGGTCCAAATGGTGGAAAAAAGTAGTAATGTATAGATAATTCACCAAACAACCTCTTCCTGTCCAGCAGATGCAATAAGAGATCTGCCTGAAGGTCCTCCAAGAAGGAGGGCAAGGTCACCATCTGATTAAAAATAAAAGTAAGACAGCACTTTCAGGAGAGATTATGTAATTGTCCTCATGAAAACCAGTGCTGTCGAGATGACCAGGAAAAGCTCCCCTACATGAAAAGGATCTGTAGCTCTGACAACTTTCTGGCAGACAATAGCCACAAGGAACTCTGTCTTCAGGGTCAAATCAGTCTCCTATCAGTAATTTCAAGAGTAGAGAAAGACTCCACTGTGGCATCACCAGCTGCACAGGCAGATGGATCCGATTCACCCCTTTGAGGAAGCAGGAAACACTGTGCTGTGTCAATAGGGAATGCCTCATTTGAGTCAGGCGTGATGCCAGAGGACTGGAGAGAGGCACATGTGGTCCCTTTACATGAAAGCAGAAGTAAGGATGTGGTTGATAACTACAGGCTGGTTAGTTTAACCTCGGTGGTGAGTAAATTATTGGAAGCGCTGCTCAAAGAGAAAATAGTGAGGTCTCTGGAGTCTGAGGCAGCTTGGATTCATCAGAGGCAGGTCTTGTCAGACAAATCTGATTGATTTCTTTGACTGGGTGACCGGGGAGTTGGACAGAGGGAGAGCCCTAGATGTGGTGTATTTAGATTTTAGTAAAGCCTTTGACACCGTTCCGTAGGCGACTTATAGACAAACTGAGCACCCTAGGGATGGACCATAAAGTTACTGCTTGGGTTAGAAACCGGTTGAGTGAGAGGCAACAAAGGGTACAGTTAAATGGAGCTCACTCTGAGAAGGAGGTTACCAGTGGTGTGCCCCAGGGATCTGTCCTTGGTCTGATTCTTTTTAACTTCTTTGTTAGTGATATTGCAGAAGGGCTGTCGGGTAAAATTTGCCTCTTTGCGGATGATACGAAAATCTGCAATAGAGTAGACACCCAGGAAGGTGTAGATAACATGAGGAGGGATCTAGCTAAGGTTGAAGAATGGTCTGGAATTTGGCAGCTGAGATTTAATGTTAAAAAATGCAAGGTCATGCATTTGGGCTGCAACAATCCAAGGGAGTGATATAGTATGGGGGGTGAAGTACTTCTGTCCACAAAAGAAGAGCGGGATCTAGGCGTTATTGTGTCTGATGATCTTAAAGTAGCTAAGCAGTTAGAAAAGGCAATGGCGAAAGCTAGAAAAATCTTTAGGTGCATAGAAAGAGGAATGACCAGCAGAAGAAAGGAGGTGATAGTGCCTCTGTATAGGTCATTTGTGCGACCTCATTTGGAGTATTGTGAGCAATTCTGGAGACTGCACCTTCAAAAGGATATAAACAGGCTGGAGTCGGTACAGAGGGTGGCTACTAAAATGGTTAGTGGTCTTCGTTTTAAAACATATGGAGGACAGACTTAAGGATCTTAATATGTATACTTTAGAGGAAAGGTAGGATAGAAGTGCTATGACTGAGACGTTAAAATGCTTCCATGGCATAAATGCAGAGGAGGACAGCCTCTTTATATTGAAAGCAAGCTCTGGTACGAGGGGACATAGGATGAGGGTGAAAGGGGATAGACTCAGGGTAATATGCGGAATATTTCTTTACGGAAAGAGTGGTAGATGCATGGAATAGTCTCCCAGTGGAGGTAGTAGAGATGAGGACAGTATCTGAATTCAAAAAAGCATCTCTAAAAGGAAGAAGGGGACTGTTGTAGTAATTGATATGGAAGGGCAGACTAGATGGGCCATGTGGTCTTTTTCTGCCGTCATGTTTCTATATTTCTATGTTTCTAAACTCGATCATATTAACCAAAGCACCATGGTGTAGAGCCAGAAGAGTCCAGTCTATCTGCACTTCCTAGGGTTGCCAAATTTTTGAAAGAGAAAATCCCACCACCTCTTCTTAGCCATGCTCCACCCATAAAAAATAAATTGCAGAGAGGAAATGGTTCAGGCTTTAGCGTCTGCAGGCTACATCAAGAATGGGGAGTACAAGAGATTGAAGTCTTCAGCACCTATTCATCACAGTCCTCTTTCTCAAGCCCTTCCAACACACATATGTTCTCCCATATGGCATTAAATACAAATATATATTCTGCATTCACCAAATCCTGTCTCTCGGGCCCTTCCCCAACAATTTGTGCAGAACAGAGGTAGGACTTTCCCCATAAAAAAGACTTACCATATGAGAAAAAAATCTCTCTCAATACCAAGCATATTGTGAATTAATCTGGGCCAGCCTCAGAGTTGATTCAACGTGTTGGCACCCTAAGCAAATCTTAACCCATATGTCCCCCCTGGCTGCCAGAATTTATTGCTTATCTTTGAATGCCCTACGCTCTGTCGACTCCCAGAAGCAATCGCCTAGGTTGCCTTATGGTTGGGCTGGCCCTGGGATTAATACAAAGAAGTCATTTGGGACCAAAAGCAAATCTACCATGCCAGTACTAACTTCCAAAACTCACACAAGGACCTTACCTAGAAAAAGGCAGGACTGTAAATATTGCAGTGGATCCTAAAATATCAATTAACCTATTAGGAAATCTGAATAGTCCCCCAGTGGAGGTACTAGAGATGAGGTCAGTATCTGAATTCAAGACAGCATGGGACAAACAGCGTAGTTACTCACCTGTAACAGGTGTTCTCCAGGAGCAGCAGGAATCAGTCCTCACATATGGGTGACGTCGGCGCCGACGGAGCCCTCGCGGAGCAATTTTCCCCAGCTTTCAAAGAAAGCCTTTGGGAATTGCAGCGCGCATGCGCGGTCCCCTTCCCGCCCAAGGGTGCCATCTTAGCCAGTCAGATGACATAGCTAAAAAAGACAGCATAAAAATTTGCAAAAAAACTAAAGCAGATGATTGCAACTCCAAGGGGAGGAGGGAGGGTTGTGAGGACTGATTCCTGCTGCTCCTGGAGAACACCTGTTACAGGTGAGTAACTACGCTTTCTCCAGGACCAAGCAGGAAGTCAGTCCTCACATATGGGACTCCCAAGCTTAAGGCTACCGGAGACCCTAAGCACAAAAATGAGCTCCCTCTAGCTCAGCAGCACAGAAGGAAGGAATCTTTGCTGAATTATTACCCACCGGTAGCCCACATCCGGGATGGAGGGTAGGAGTTGCTCAGACCTCAAAGAGATTACGGAGGACTGCCTGTCCGAAAGCACTGTCCCTGCGGGACTCCCTCTCGAGACAGTAATGGACCGCAAAAGTCTGGCTCGAAGACCAAGTAGCGGCCCGGCAGATGTCTGCCAGCGGAACAGAGCGGAGGTAAGCCACTGACGTAGCCTTTGCCCGAACGCAATGAGCCGTGACTCGACCTTCCAAGGAGAGTCCGGCTGCCCCATAAGCCCAAGTGATACAGTCCGCAACCCAGATGGACAGAGTATGCTTGGAGACCGGGAGCCCCAATTTATTGGGGTCAAAAGACACAAAAAGCTGAGCAGCTTTACGGTGCTCCCGCGTACGGTCAAGGTAGAAGTTCAATGCCCTTCTACAGTCCAGGGTATGGAGGACCGTTTCAGCTCGGCAGGAGTGTGGTCTGGGAAAGAAGGTCGGAAGTACCACCTCCTGATTGATGTGAAAAGGGGAGACCACTTTTGGAAGAAATTTTGGGTGAGTCCATAGGACTACCCTATTTTTGTAGAACCGAGTGTAAGGGGGATCAGACACGAGGGCCTGCAATTCACTTACGCGTCTAGCGGAAGTGAGGGCTATCAAGAACAATGTTTTCCAAGAAAGAAAACGGAGAGAACAGGTAGCCATAGGTTCAAAAGGCGGACAGGTGATCCGCTGTAACACCACATTCAGGTCCCAGTCAGGTGCTGGCGGGCGCAGAGGTGGTTTAAGTAGAAGGAGACCTCGGAGAAACCTCGCTACGAGAGGGTCGCTGGAAAGAGGTCTGCCGTCCACCGGCACATGATGTGCTGAAAGAGCACTGAGGTGAACTTTGACGGAATTGGACTTAAGTCCCAGATTAGAGAGGTATAGCAAGTACTGCAGAATCACCGACACCGGGCAGGAGAAGGGATCCTGAGACTGTTGGGTACACCAAACGGAAAAGCGACGCCATTTAAGGGCGTAGCATTTGCGGGTAGAAGGTCGCCGAGAAGCTAGGACGACCTCTTCCACCTCTGCCGGCAGAAGAAGGGGAGCAAGGACTACCCTCTCAGCAGCCAGGCCATTAGATTGAGAGATCTGAGGTTGGGGTGTAGCAGAGACCCCTGATCCTGAGTGAGGAGATCCGGTTGTAACCCCAAAGGGAATGGATCCTCCACCGCTAATTGCAGCAGGAGTGGAAACCACGGCTGTCGGGGCCAGCGAGGGGCCACCAGGATCATGAAGGCTTTGTCTCGGAGAACCTTGAAAAGAGTTCGAGAGACTAGCGGGATGGGAGGGAAAGCGTACAGAAGGCTCTCCGACCATGAGAGTAGAAAAGCGTCTGCCGCAACTCGAAGGGGATGTGGCTGCCGAGAGCAGAAGCGAGGAAGTTGCCGGTTGAGAGGGCTGGCAAAGAGATCCATCGTGGGGAGGCCCCACTTTAGAAAGAGCTTCTGAACTACCAAGGGATCCAGGCGCCACTCGTGCGGCTGGAGGATCCTGCTGAGTTTGTCCGCCAGGCAATTTTCTTGGCCTGGGAGATAAACTGCCTTGAGATGGACGCCGTGACTGACGGCCCAAGAGCAGAGCTTCTGTGCTTCCCGACAGAGAAGGAAGGAGCCCGTGCCCCCCTGCTTGTTCACGTAGAACATGGCAACTTGATTGTCCGTCTGGACAAGGACGGACTGGCGAGAGGTCAGGCGGGAGAAGGCCTTGAGAGCCAAGCGGATCGCTCTGAGCTCCAGGAAGTTGATCTGCTGAGCAGACTCCCACGTGGTCCAGAGGCCCTGAGTACGGGCCCCTTGGCAATGCGCTCCCCAGCCCAGGAGGGATGCATCTGTCGTCAGCACCTGGGCCGGCTGAGGTGACTGAAAAGGCATGCCGAGTACCAGGTTCGGCCGATGAAGCCACCACCGGAGAGACGAGATCAGCGGCTCGGAGACGCGCACTAGGTCTGCTAGGCCGCCTGTGGCTTGTTGCCACTGCTTGCGGAGACACCATTGAGCAGGCCACATATTCAGGCGGGCATTGGGGGTCACATGGACGGTGGAAGCCATATGGCCGAGTAGTCTCAGGAAGCGCCTGGCGGAGACCAGGGGCTGGCTGCGAAAACGGTCGGCTAGGTCCATGAGCCGTTGAGCCCTGTCGAGCGGTAGGTACGCTCGTGCCTGAGGAGTGTGCAGCCTTGCGCCGATGAACTCGAGATCTTGTGAGGGGAGCAAAGTGGACTTTGCGAAGTTTATAACAAAGCCCAAGTACTGCAGAAGAGTCACCGTGCGGCGTGTGGCGTTGGTGACCTCCGGAGCGGACGCTGCTCTGATGAGCCAGTCGTCGAGGTACGGAAAGACATAGAGGCCGTGAAGCCGGAGATGGGCCGCCACCACCGCGAGGCATTTTGTGAAGACCCGCGGTGCGGAGGACAGGCCAAAGGGCAGTACTCTGTACTGGTAATGATTTCCTGCCACCACAAACCTTAGGTATTGGCGGTGGCTTGGGTGGATGAGGATGTGCGTGTAGGCATCCTTTAGATCCAAGGAGCATAGCCAATCTCCCTGCTGGAGGTAGGGCAGAAGGATTCCAAGGGTAAGCATCTTGAACTTTTCCCGCACGAGGAATCTGTTGAGGTTGCGCAGGTCCAGGATGGGTCTGAGGCCTCCTGTCCTTTTTGGTACTAGAAAATACCTGGAATAAAAGCCTTGACCTCTCAGGTGGTGGGGCACCGGTTCCACCGCCTGTTCCTGTAGAAGACCTGCTAACTCCTGAAGGAGTAATTCCCTGTGCAGAGGGAGTCGTGGAGGTTCTCCCGGAAAATAGGAGGGAGGGACCTGTTGGAAGTGGAGAAGGTAGCCTTCTCTCACGACTTGAAGCACCCAGGCATCTGAGGTGATGCTGGACCAGCTGTGGGCAAAGTGAACCAGCCGGCCTCCGGTGCTGGGAGGAGCCAGCGGAGGGGGAGAGGCTATGCTTAAGGAGTCAAAAACCCCCACCCTGCTGAGCAGGGGCTGGTGGTGCAGGCTTGGGGGCTTGCTGCCTACGGGACCCGTTACCCCGTCCCTTGGCCTGCTGGCCCTGTTGGGGAGCTGCAGGGGCCTGATATTGGGGGTATTGTTTGTAGGCAGTCGCCTTTCTCGGGTAAAAGGACTTCTTTCCCGAGCCCTTCTTTTTCTGGGAAGGGGCGGAGGTCTTCCTAGAAAGCCTAGTCCTGGTGAGAGTCTCCGTCTCGATCTGTGCAGCCTTTTCAGCCATGGGCTTGCCAAAGAGGTTCTTGCCTCGGCAGGGGACATCGACCAACTTGTCCTGCACCTAGGGCTCAAGGTCAGACGACTGAAGCCAAGCCTGTCGGCGGGCACCGATGCCGGCTGCGGCCACTCGAGCCGATGCTTCAAAGCCATCATAGGCTGCTCGGGATATGAATTTTGAGCATTCCCGAATGCCAGAGGACAAGGCCAGGAACCTCCGCAAGGGTTCCTCGGACAAACCAGCGGAGAATCCGGCTAGCTCTTTAGCCAGGTCTCGGAGATACATGCCCATGTATAGCTGGTAGGTCTGGACACGACACGCAAGCATAGAGCCCTGGAAGCACTTCTTACCAAGGCCATCCAGGTTACGGGCCTCCCTGCCAGGAGGCACCGAGGAGTGCATCTTCTGGCTCTTAAGACGATGCATGGCCGATTCCACTACCATGGAATGGTGTGGTAGCTGTGCTTTTTGGAAGCCAGGGCTCTTGCGGACTCGATAGATAGAATCGACCCGCTTGCTCAGGACCGGCGAGGAGGCCGGACTCTCCCACATGCGGAAGAGTAGTCGTTCCAGCATGGGAGGAACCGGTACAGTAAAGTGTTCCCTGGCGGGAGAGTCATACTGGAGGGCGTCGAGCTCTTCGGCTCGAGGCTCCTCCTCGGGATCCGCAGGGAAGGCCAAGGCCTTGGCCATATCCCTGACGAAGTCCGAGAACCGGGCATCCTCCGGGGGGGACTGCTTCCGAGGTTCGGACTCAGGTGAGTCCGAGGGGACACACCGAGTCCGAAAAGTATCAGGTGACTCTTCCTCTTCGGACTCCCAGACCGACTCCGACGAGGAATCGGTGGGGTCGGCCCGGGCAGGGCGCGGCGCCTGCCGCCCCGACGCCGAGGGAGTCGGCGTCGGCGACCTCGGTCCTGAACGGGAGGCCGAGGGTGACCTCGACCGAGGATCGACTCGAGTTCGCATGGACTCGAGGATCGGCTCGGTCTCCGGGGTCGACTTAGACGTCGACGTCCCGGCGGTCGGGGCAGCGGCGCCAGCGAAGCCAGCGAGCAGTGCCCGCTGCTGGTCCATGAAGGCAGACAGTCTGCTCTCCAAGGCCGTCAACCTGAGTCCGAGCTCAGGTGACCCAGCAGCCCCCGACTCGGGCCCCGACGGCGTCGGGCCCGACGTCGGCGGTCTCGGAGGCAAGTCCAGGAGGACCACAGGACTTACCCGAGCAGGCAGCTCCGACTCCAGGCGAAGTCGCTTCGGGAGGTGCTCCTTCTCCAAGGACCCGGGACGGCTATCGGGGCTATGCGACCTGGCCCTCGCGGAGCCAGGAGCGTCCACCGACGCCGCCCTCGCGGGTTTCACCTTACGTCGATGGTCCCCGGAGGGAGAACCCCTGTCGGAGGAACTCCGGCGACGGTCCGAGCTGGAACCTCTGGACGCGGTGGCCTCCGACGAGGTCCGGGTACGGCTGGGGTCAGCGAAGATCCTATCCCGCTGATGCCGCCGACTTCTCAACGCTTTGGAGGACATTTTGCCGCAGGGCCCACAGATCATTTCTTCATGATCCGGGCCCAGGCAGCGGAGGCAATTGTCGTGTGTGTCAGTTAGTGACATATTTCGGTCACACTGACCACACCGCTTGAAACCACTGGCAGCCATCGGGGGAAAAAGGGCCCCGGCGAGGTCAAAGGACCGGGCTGCCAGGGAAAAACCGAAAACAAAACTGACTAAGTCAGAAAAACCGAAAAAGAAGAAGAGGACTCGTGACCAGCGTCGCGAGTCCGGGCGGGAAAAAGACCGGCGTCGAACCGAAGGAAAAAAGAGAAAATTATGAGTAAAAATGAACTTTTTCGCGGGGACACGACGGGTACGTCTGTAGGGCTCCGCGGAAAAAAGAAGACTGGCTAAGATGGCACCCTTGGGCGGGAAGGGGACCGCGCATGCGCGCTGCAATTCCCAAAGGCTTTCTTTGAAAGCTGGGGAAAATTGCTCCGCGAGGGCTCCGTCGGCGCCGACGTCACCCATATGTGAGGACTGACTTCCTGCTTGGTCCTGGAGAAATAGAAGATCTCTAAAGGTAAAAAGGGACTATAGTAGTTGATGTGGAAGGGCAGACTAGATAGAAACATCATAGCAGAAAAAGACCATATGGCCTATGAACAACCCAGATTACTACACATTCTTAGAACAGATAGACATTCTATGCGAACAGAAAACCCAGTCTTGGTCACACACACACACAACACCAGAGAAAGAGAAAAAAATGTGTTTCCCCCTAAATTATACAAAACAAAAACAGCAGATGTCGGGACTGGCATTAGGTGGGAAGCAACCAGGGAAATTACCCCGGGCCTCCAGGCTAGAGAGGGCCTCAGACCTGTCTGAAATTGAAAAAGTCACAGCTTGGCAGCCCAACCTTAAATAATACTACTGTCAAGAACCAACAATGCCCCTCACACAGTTTCTCCAGCATCATCACTTCCCCTCTCCCTAATAGTCACTCAGCCAGAGGGAGTACAAATTTGCTATTATTCCAAGTCATGATACAGGCGGGGGGGGGGGGGGATTCTCTCATACTCCTGTCATTGTTTCCAGATAGCACCCACACCTCTTTCAGTATCTGTAATTCACAAGATATTGATGTAAAATTTAGAGCATTAGCATACATCTCAGTCAATTCTGCAGCCCATCAGTGCTAACTGCCTGTCTTCCAACCTCAGCAGGCAGACTAATGTCATGCTCTTCGAGTTAGCCTGGCAAGACTGATTGCTCAACCAGAACACACTTTCACATACCCCATTTCCCGACATCTCACCCGCTACTACTTACTGCTACATGGATACACTTTAGACAAGGTCACTTCCCTGTGGATTTTATAATCCCAAAGCAAGATCTGTAGCATGCAACAGCACCAAGATTTTAAACAAAAAATTATGCAGACATGAAAGATGGCTGTAACATGCAGCGCTGAGACAACCTGCTGTCATTTGCCGTTTCCCCCACCCCCAAACCAACCTGTTATCTGCAAAAGTTAATTCCTGCCCAGCAGGCAAGAAAACAGGAAACTCCAGGAAGCAATAAAAGTGGACAGGTGTATGGAAAGTCTTCCAAAGGGGAACCGACTCCCCCCATACACACCCACACATCAGCGAAGAGACTTGTAGCGCTTCCAGCTATTACTGACCTTCTCTTTAGAGATTGACTTTTCAGCTCATACTACATCTTGGGCACTTCTTGAAATTTGTCTCAAACTTCAAAATCTGCCACTATCCCCGTAAAAGGGAACTAAAAGAAAGTCCTGGCCACTGATGCCACCTCTCGTGGCCTCTAGAACGTCACAGCCCACCAGCAGCAGACACAGAGACGGCATCGGGGGATCTATCCACCCACAAGCACTTCCCCAGCTGTAGTGCAACCGCAGCTCGCATAGTGGCAAAACACAAGAAGGATATGTGGAAAACCATAGAGGAAAGCTGTACCTGGACTCTGTATAGAGAGCCTTAAAGACACAGCACGGACCGCAGGCAGACAGGGGCTCTCCCAGCCATGAAGGTGCCATTTCTGCATGTCTGCCTGCACAGGGGTTGGGGTTTCCACGGGCAGACATAGGAGCAATCAGCACCAGTGATCGGCAAACAACCAGCCCTTCATTGGCCAGTTTTACTGTTCTGCCGGCCACCGGCCTCCAACTGGAAAAACCGGCCAGCTGGCAACCCTAGCACTGCTGCACCAGTCCAACATCTTGCTGCCTGTTAAAAGAAAACAAATACTGGCTTCTGTTAGTGCTGCACCAGAGGATATACCAAGTGATGAAATCATTGAAAGTTGCTCAATTTTGTACCTGCTGTCAAGGGAGCATAACCTACATGTCTAGACTGGGCTAGCAGGATGATAAGGAAGTGGAATTATTCCTTTCTAAAACTGTAGTGCTTTGTGCCAGTTAGGTGATCTTGACCCCAGAACACTAAGGAACACTTTTATTAAAGTGTGTTGAGCATTTCCCAGGAATCAGCATATGCTATTTAACGCACAGCCATGATAACAGTTCATCGCAGTGGCTCGACACCTGTTGTTGTTAAGTGCTGTCGAGTCTGTGTCGACTCATGGCAACCCTCTGGATAGTTGTCCTAAATTGTATTCAGTCTTCAGTCAGGCGGCTCATTGTTGACAGACTGGTACCCATAGCTGCTGTTATTGTATTGATCCATCTCATTGCTGGCCTTCCTGTTTTGCGTTGACCTTCTATCTTACCAAGCATGATGTCTTTCTCTAATGATCTCTCTCTTCACATGATGTGTCCAAAGTATGAAAGTTGAAGTCTTGTCATCTGAGCTTCTAAAAGAAAGCTTAGGTTTGATCTCCTCTAGTACTGACTGGTTTGTTCTTCAGGCAGTCCATGGTATACGCAGTATTCGCCACCAGCACCATAATTAAAAGGCATCAATTTTCTTCCTGTCTATATCTTTTTCACTGTCCAGCTTTCGCAGCCATATGACGTTACTGAAAATACCATGGCTTGAACGAGTCAAATCTTTGTATGGAGAGAAATATCTCTGCTCTTGAGAATCTTGTCTAGGTCTTTCACAGCCATTCTGCCAAGAGCAATGTGTTGTCGGATTTCTTGACTGCTTGTTGTTTCTTTATTGATAGTTGATCCAAGTAGGTTAAAGTTGTCCACGATTTTAATTTCTTCTCCTTTAACAATGAACTTATTGATTTTGCCAGTTATCATGATCTTTGTCTTTACATTAAGGTGCAGGCCCATTTTAAGACTATGTTCCTTGATTGTGAGACGCAAGTTTCAGATCATCTTCACTTTCAGCCAGTAATGTGGTATCATCAGCATAGCGAAGGTTTTTGATGAGCCTTCCACTAATCTTCACACCTCTGTTGTCTTCACACAATCCTGCTTCTCTGATTTGTTCTGCATATAAATTAAACAGGCAGGGGAAACGTATGCAGCCTTGTTGTACACCTTTGCTTATTTTAAACCATTGTTTCTCCTTGTTCTGTTCGAACTGTTGCTTCTTGATCAATGTACAGATTGTGCAAGAGAACGATCAGGTGTTCTGGTATATCCATGCTTCTTAATGTGGCCCAGTTTCTCATGGTTTACACAGTCAAAAGCCTTGCTGTAGTCGATAAAGCACAAATAGATATTCTGTTGCTATTCTTTAGTCTTTTCAAGGATCCATCTCACATCTGCAATGATATCTCTCATTCCTCGCCCTTTCCTGAACCCTGCTTGCACTTCAGGTAGGCTCGACGCCTAGTATCTACTAATTTGTAGGTTTATGCAGGAAAAAAACTGTTGTTTCATTTTCTTTTCATATTGTTTTGGGGGGTGGGGGGGGGGTTCCACAATCCTGCAAACTATTGCAACTTTAATTTTGAAATAAAAGCACATGCCTACTAATCTGCGTGTTAAGTGTATAGCATGAAAATGAGCAGAATGGATGTGGACTACACGTTGTTGGTAACGCACAGAAGCTTATTGCACATTAAATTATCATCAGAACAGATAATGCAGATCACTTATGCCACCTCAATCAGTAGAGTTTTGTGCATCAACATTATCTGCAATGCAGATAACACAGAAGGAAAAAAACCATTCACTGCACATTAACTTTATGGGAAGATGTTGGTCATGCCCCAGCAATTACTGTATGTAAAGTTTTGCAACTAAACATATGGCAACTGCAAATTTTTACCACACTTTAGTAAAGGATTTCTTATTTTTATTCTTTTATTGCTATGTACAATTTAATAACTGTGAGGCCGATATTCTGAACCCTTAGTTGGTCAGCCAATGGGAGGGTGATATTCAGCGGCACTATCTCCATAGACTGCCACGGAACTATCCAATTAGTACAGGGGTGGTCCATGGGTGGCCTGAGGGCCATGTTAGCACTATCCCAATAAGTGCTGACTTTATCCAGTTAGTGGGATTTTCAATCGGCACTTATCTGGGCAACTCAGGCCACATGAAAAGATATCCTAAGTTGCAATCCAGATAATGGTTAGCAAGATTTTCAATTGGAACTTAAGTGTCAGTACCTCTCTGGATAGCGCCACTCATCCTCGATATTCAGTGGCAGCTCCTATCCGGATACTGCCACTGAATATCCTTCCAATATTTAAGAACCATGGCTAACCACCATGGCATCTGCGTATCAGCCCCTGTACTTTTCAGAGTCCTTCATAAACCATTTACATGTTCATGTGGCCATCTTGTGGTGACTGAAGATATATCTCAAAATAAATGTCCATTTTGTTAAAGAAAATCACATTAAGCCCATTAATTCCACAAATGTATTAGAGAACACTTCAGCAGCTATCAAGTAATAAACTTGAAATAAGCAGAATATGAGATCTGTATATACTAACAAAACAGATGCTAATGTTAAAAAACAGCAGCTATGAAGCCAATATCTTTACTGACGCTATATGGAAATCTAACACATGCAATGGCAAAACAATATTAACGCACATCAGTAAGGCAAAATTAGTTCTTACCTGTTAAATTGTCTTTCCTTGAGTTCCTCCAGTCCAGTCCAGTCCAATACATGTGGTTAGCTCCCCCTTCTAGCAGATGGGAACTGAGCATGCCAGATTTCTGATGTCACAGTACAAGAGCTCTCTCTTCAGCTCTAGGAAACCAGTATCCTATTGACAGAGTACAAGAGAGAACAGCAAGCCCATTACACTAAATAAACCAGAGCAAAACACCGGGCAGCAGTATCAGATTAACTACATATCAGAACAGTAAATCATGAGCCAATACAAAGCAAACGATGTACAGATGTAGAATGAGCAGTAATGACAGGGGCATGAATGCCCTAATGCCCACCCATGGATTGGAAGAAGTTACCAAGTCAGATATTCTTCATATAAAAATCTTCCCTCTGACCAGCTGGACATGCCTCCTCTGTCACGCTTCAAACCTGAAAAGAAGTACTGTCTGCAGGGAGGGTCCTGGACTGGAGGGACTCAAGGAAAGACAATTAGCAGGTAAGAACTAATTTTGCCTTCCATATCATCCCTCCAGTCCAGTCCAGGCCTGTATGTGTGGGATGTACCAGAGCAGTACCTAAAGATGGGAGGGACCCGCGAGTCCAGCCTGGAGCACTGAAGCCCTAAATAGGGCATCCTGAGATGACTGAACATCCAGATGATAATGACACGTAAAAGTATGCAAGGATGACCAGGTGGCCGCCTTGCAAATATCTACTGGCAGCACCAGCCTATGTTTTGCCTGGACCCTAGTTGAATGCGCACAGCACCTAGTGGGAATTACCTTGATGTTCACAACATAGGCTGAGGCAATCCCAGTAGGATATCAAGGCCTTGGGGTCCACTTCTCTCCTTCAGAGGCCCCAAAACAAGATGAACAGTCTGCCCATCTTACAAAATGATTCTATACTCTTCAAATACCGCCGCAATACTCGACGCAAATCCAACAAGTGCAACTATCGGTCATCCTAAGAGGTCCCCAACTGCAGGAAGGCCGGGAGAGAGATGGAATGGAGTCAGCACTTTTGGTAAAAAGGAAGGAAATGTGCACAGCACAACCTTTTCCTTAGAGAAAACCAGGAAGAGCTCTCTGCATGAAAAAGCCTGGAGCTCGGAAATACATCGTGCTGAACAAATGGCCACCAAAAAAGACCATCTTCAGCATGAGGTCCCTTCAACAAGGCCTGCACCAGCAGTTCGAAAGGCATGCTGTCAAGGCCAAAAGGACCAGACTGAGATTCTAGGGCGGAACTATCACCTGCGAGGGCAGCCAAACCTGCTTCACAGACCTCAGGAAATGCGACACACATGGATGCGCAGATAAAGAGCAACCCGACATGCCCCCAGTAGCAAGAAAGAGCCATCACCTGGACCTTCAAAGAATTCAAGGCTGTCCTTGAGAACGGACTGTAGGAAGGCCAAAATATCTGGGACGGAAGTCAAAAGGGCATGCAGTCCCCAATCCACACACCAATCTTCAAATATGCGCCAAACTCTCACGTCGGCAAGAGAGATAGAGCGCCTTCTAGCCTTCAAAAGAGTGTATACCACCACCGCAGAATAGACACAGTGCTTTAACCGTGCCCGCTCAAGAGCTAAGCCGTAAGCGAGAATTGATCCACCTGTGACATGAGAATGGAACCCTGAGATAGGAAATCCACATACAATGACCTGCGTGCCCAATTCGGTGCAATGAATGTCACTGGCCCCTTGTGGGCTTCTATGTGCTGCAGGATGCATACTATCAGCTCCCAAGAGGAAATACATACAGGAACCACCTGCAAGGCCATCTTCGGGCCAGGGCATCTAGACCCTCGTACACGTGCTCTCAGCACCTGCCGAAAAACCTGCTCACCTTGGGGTTGGCCAGTGTCATCATCAGGTCCATGATGGGTGCACTCCAGCGGACAGTGATCTCGTGAAATACCATTGTATTCAGCTTCCACTCGCCCAGGTCCAATCGGTGATGACTGAGAAAATCCACCTGGATGTTTTCCTTGCCTGCCACGTGAGCCGCAGAGAGGGACAAAAGATTTTCCTCTGCCCATACAAAGAGCGAATGAATCTCCTATGCCAAGATCGCACTGCCTGTGCTGCCCTGGTGATTGATGTAAGCCACTGTGGTCACACTGTCAGAGCAAACTCTCACTGTGTGGCGAGACAGTGGAGCCTGGAAGAACTGGAGCACCAGGAAGATTGCCTGCATCTCCAAATGATTTATGGACCAAGTCCTCTGCTCCTGAGACCACTGTCCTTGCGTGACCTGCGACCTATAATGCGCTCCCCATCCCGTGAGACTGGCATCAATCAACAGCACCCATTACAGGGGCTCCAGGGGCATCCCCACTACAAGGTGATCCTGGTGCAAGCACCACGAGAGGTGCGCTCGCATCTTGAGCAGGCAGACCAATGTCCTTGAGAGTGAGTGACGTTGGGGAGACCAATGGAAGAGCAACATCTGCTGCAGCGGTTGCATATGCGTTTGAGCCCATGGCACCAGGTCCAAAGCTGCCACCATGGACTCCAAGAGCTGCAGGTAGTACCACACCAATGGTGCTCTCATGTCCAGGAACTTCCTCACCTGGCACTGCAGCTTCTGTGCCCTGTCGCCAGACAGGGAGACGAGACCCGCTGTGGTATCGAACTGCGCTCTCAAATAGACCAAGCGCTGAATCGGCTCAAGGTGACTCTTGGCTATATTGACCACCCAACCGAGGCTTCACAACAACTCCATCACCCGCTGTGTGGCCGACAGACTTTCAGCCTCTGACTTTGTTCTGATAAGCCAATCATCCAGGTACTGGTGGACCAGGAAGCCTTCCAGCCACAGAGCCGCCGCCACCATGACCATGATTTTGTTAAACCTTGGGCCGGAAGGACTGGAGTTTCTAGTCCCACAGGTGCTCCTTGTGGTCTTGGGCAAGCCACTTAACCCTCCATAGCCCATGTTCCCTGTAAAATAGTTATCTCCAAGTTATAATACCCTGTTCAATGTAATTTCAGTTTGTTCAATGTAAACCGCACTGATGCAGAATAGCGCGGTATATAAGAGAATGTAAATAAATAAAATAAATAAATAAAGGATCGTGGCGTGGTAGTCAGCCCAAAGGGCAAGGCCCAAAATTGAAAATAGCCTATAGGCATGGCAAAACACAGGAACGGATGATGGTCTGGACAGATCGGAATATGCAGGTACACCTCGGTTAGATCCAGGGCTGTCAGAAACTAGCTCTGCTTTACCACCAGAATGCTGAGCGCAAGGTCTTCATGTGGAAATGAGGAACCCTCAAGGTGCAGTTCATGTGGTTGAGATCCAAGATGGGCTAGACCCCATCCTTCTTCGGGACCACAAAATAAATGGAGTAGCGACCGAGTCTGTATTGGTCTGGCGAAACTGGCACCACCTCCTCGAGGTCTGGGAGGCATTGCAAGGTGTCCTGAACCGCTCTCTGCTTCACAGGAGCTTGACAAGGGAACTGCACAAAGGCCTCAGAGAGGGGGCGAGTAAATTCCAGAGCATAGCCCTCCCAAATAATCTCCAACACCCGCTGGTTGGTGGTGATACTGGCCCAGGCAGAGTAAAACTGTTGCAACCAACTTCCTATTGGAACCAACTCCCCCTGGGCCTGCCTGGCTGGCTTCATTGTGTTTTCTTTCTGGGAGCCGCAGGGGCAGAATAGTAATCCCTATTGGACCCCTGAAGTCCCAAAGGGCTGTCCTCTCTGAGGATACCATCCACGCGGAGAAGGGACAAAGTGGGTCACCCAAAAAACTTCAGATGTCCCTGGGTTGGCCCCAAGTCTCATTTTCTGGCTTTGGCCTTTAGGCCAGTCCTCTGACAAGCAGGCTCCTTTAGAGTCCCCCAAGTCTTTTACCAACTTATCCAGTGCCTCCCCAAAGAGCAACTTGCCCCTTAAAGGGAAGCTTGCCAAGTCTAGTCTTGGAGGAAACGTCTGCAGACCAGTTACGGAGCCACAAAAACCTTTCCCTAGGGTAACAGGTTGTTAATGACATGATGATGTGGAGACAAAGAAACATTCCAGAGGCTTCTTATGACATCTGCTAATAAGGGAATATAATCCACTTGTCTGGATTTGTCTAGTAGGACAATATGGAAGCTGCTTTTAGACTCACAGTGTCTCAGGCTTGCTAGAACATCTGTAGAACTCTTGATAGGGAACATAGTACAGTCAGATTTACAGACTACTCATGGTTCTATGGACTGGGCATACCTGAAGCTGGAAGTGACCGGGTATAACGAAGTTCCAAATTCTGGCTGTTTCTAAGTGGAGGAGGATGAGAAAGCATCTGTCCCCTTGTTTGTTCAGATAAAAATTTTCAACAATTGTCTGTCTGAATATGTACAGAGGAATCACGAAGGCTGCTAATGAAGACTTGCAGGACATGAGGGAAAAAATAGCTCTTCATCTCAACCATCTGGAGCTCAGAGCAACCTTTTATTTTGACCACAGTTCAAAAGATGGGCACCCCAGCTTGGGTACAAGGTAGTGTAACATGATGCACAATTGAGGTAATGGATAAATGATAGAGAACAGGGGATGAGAGGGTCAATTACATTGGAACTTGAGATTAATAATGCAAAGTCCATAATGAGATTGGACGAAGGGAATGATATGAACCATAACTGCCATGTGTGCAGCATTCGCAAGCATGCTCTTGCAGCGATGCTGTATGGTAATTGTATGGAAAAGCAGAATTTGAATCCTGTCTTCTGGAAGAAAAACTCTAAAAATGTCCAATAACACTTTCATAAAGAAAATGTTGGGGGAAATAGGACAGATTCCTGAAAGTTGATAAGAAATTCCAGAGCAATTGTTCTGTGTAGATGCATGAGGGTCTGAGATTCAGAGTGTATTACTAGGCTCACCAAGGAGTCTCATTTGTGGAGATGCGCTGCAGCCACTACATGATATCTGGAAAAAAAATAGCCCTGTACCCCAAAATGTTAGAAAGAGAAGGGGATTTGTATTGATTATATTTGAACTGAAGGGCCCAATGGAAAATCTTTTATGGAAGCAAGAAATGCTAACCTGGATGAAATTGAATAGACAGACAGGCTAAACAGTGATGCATGCAGCACAGTACAGAGACATAAGAGATAGTCCTTGCTCATCAGAGGTTTTTTGTTTTTTTTAGTGCCATCAAGTCAGTGCTGACTTCTGACGACCCAGCTGCCTCTGGGTTTTCTTGGCAATGTATCACCGGAAGTAGTTTACCAGGCCTTTTCTTCCAAGGCAATGGAGGATAAAGTGACTTGCCGAGGGTCACAAGGAGTGCCAGTGGGAATTGAACCCTTAATCTTCTGGGTACTAGGCAGTTATTCTAATCACTAGTCTACTCCTCCACTCCCATCAGAACTAACAATCTAGTAAAGACAAACTACACAACTGGGGACTAGGATATGTCTAGGATAATGGTAAGGAAGCAAATAATAGGAGAGCAGGAAACTAAGCGGATCAGGATCCAAAAGCAGCCTCGAAGAGGTGAGTTTTAGCCTGGATGTGAAAAGGGCCAGAGATGGAACTTGACATACTGACTCAGGTAGTTTGTTCCAAGCATAAGGAGCAGCAAGATGGAAAGACTGAAGTCTGGAGTTGGCAGTGGAAGAGAAGGGCACAGACAGAAGCAAATCTGCCAGAAGAGTGGCGTTCGAGGAGGACTATAGGGAGAGATAAGAGGACTGGAGCAGCAGAATGAATGCACTTATAAGTCAGTAAGAGAAGTTTGAACTGGATACGGAAATGGATAGGGAGCCAATAAAGCAACTTGAGAAGAGAAGGTTATATGAGTATAGTGAAACAGGTGGAATATTAGCCAGGCAGCTGAATTTTGAACAGATTGAAGAGTAGAGAGATGATTCAGAGGGAGACCAGCAAGGAGGAGACTGCAATAGTCTAGACCAGTGGTTCCCAAACTAGTCCTCGGGTACCTTCAGGACAGTCAGAATTTCAGGATATCCACAATGAATATGCATGAGATAGATTTACATACAATGGAAGCAGTGCATGCAGATCTATCTCATGCATATTTATCGTGGATATCCTGAAAACCTGACTGGCCTGGGGGTACCAGAGGTCTGGGTTGGGAACCACTGGTCTAGACAGGAGGTGACAAAAGCATGGATAAGTGTCTTAGCAGTGTGTTCTGAAAGGAAGGATACATTTGCTCTATGAAAGCAAAACACAGAAGGGCAAGGGCAACAGTCTTTCAATAGAAAAGAAAAAAAATGTAAATTCAAGAGACAGGGAAACATTTAATAATCAAGCAACAATAGCAGAAAATGCCATTATGCAGCAGAACCACAAGAATATACATTCCAGTGCTGGAATGAAGCACATAATCAAGTAAAATCTTCCAAAACAGTTATACGCATATTAAGTGATGCAGATCACATGAAATAAATCACAATGTATGTATGCTTAAAAAAAAAAAATCAGAAGGAACCACCATTACTGTTCTGCTGCCTGTAACTAATCAACAAGTCCTTGCAGGAACTCACAAAACACACTATGGGTTAACCAGAGAACATCTGCACCAAAGGCCAGCCCAACCACTAGGCAAACTAGGCGAGGAGACCACTACGTGCATGAAGAGCCATGCATGCTCAGAACTTTACAGTAAAGTTCTGAGCTATGAGAAAGCAGTTCATTCCAGTACTGTCAGATGCGTCACCCATCTGCCTGTGTGCCGGACTCAATCCTGCTTGTCAGCCGGACTCAATCCTGCTTGTCAATCGCAAAATTAAAATAAAAAAGTTACTGATTAGTATCAAAACCTTCTGCTTCATGCTTCTCTTGCCCCTTTTTTGCCCCTTTTTTGATCACTCAAAATAATCTAGGCCATTTTATGCAGTAGATATGAGTCAGAATACAATGTCTGAATCCGGTTCAGCCAAAGCCAAATTGTGTCTGGAGCATATTCAAACCTTGTAACTGTAAGAGTTTGGTTGACGATTCAAATCTTATACCTGAATTCCAGTTAACAAGGTCCTTTTCAGCAAATGAAGTCCTGTTATGTGGCTGTATTCAAAAAGGTGAAACTGCTAATTGTCTTTTCTTACGTTCCCTCCAGGCCAGTCCATAAATGGGTAGTCAGCACCCCTCCAGCAGCTGAGGACTGAACAATTACAAGACAAGCTACATCAGCAAGACTAAGAGCTCCTCCTACCTCTCCTGACCAGTCTCCTGTTGACAAAGCAGCTAACTAAATGCACCTATAAAAAAACAGAACTACCAACAACAACTGCAAAAAAATTTTTGAGAACAAGTATCCATTAATCCATTAAAGCCAGAGAAACAGTTTCAGGGGACTAGAGCTGAGCCTGGCATGAATCCTCTGCCTGGGGCTCTCATGAGTTTGCCTTCACCCCTGAAGAAGTATTCACAAAACACGGCCTGTGTCGGGTTGGCAAAATTGGTTTGGCAGAATTGTGCCTGGTTGTTAATAAAGTTTTACTGACAGATGTTCCTGTCCTTGGTATCTCATCATGTTCTCTGACTGTGTGCCTAGTTTGACGTGGTTTCCTGCTTTCTGGTTGGTCTGGGAACTCAAGGAAAGACAATTAGCAGGTAAGGCCTAATTTCACCTTCCTCTTCGTCCCTCCAGGCCAGTCCATGAATGGTTTGTACCAGAGCAGTATTTACACTTGGGAGGGACCCGCTAGCCCGCCCTGAAACACAGAGGCCCCCAGCACCACATCTCCCGCCACCTGCACATTTAGATGGTAATGTTTAGAGAACATGTGAAGAGACGACTAGGTTGCCGCTCTGAAAATGTCCACCGGAGGAACCAGACAGTGCTCCGCCCAGGACACTGCCTGACCTCTGGTCGAATGAGCTGTCAACTCTACAGGTGGAATCTTTCCTTGGGCCCCATATGCCAAACAAATGGCCTGCTTCACCCATCAAGCTATCAAGGCCTTGGAAGCCCCCTCTCCTTTCCAAGGGCCCCCAAACAGAACCAATGGTCTATCTTACGAAAAGAACTAGTGCCCTTAAGATATCTCTTCAAGGCTCAATAGACATCCAGCATGTGAAGCCAATGCTCCCCTAAGTCCGGGAATGCCAGCAGAGAAATGGATTGATTCACATGGAAGAGAGACACCACCTTCAGCAGAAAGGATGGTACTAGCCTCAAAACCACTTTCTCTCGAGAAAAAAGCAAGTAACAGTTCCCGACACAATAAAGCTTGGAGGTTGGAGACGTGCCACGCCGAACAAAGCACCACCAAGAATAACGTTTTCAGAGTAAGATCCCAAACAGACGTCCTTGAAAGAGGTTCAAAGGCACCTCTGCTAAAGCCTCCAGGACCAAGTTGAGATCACAAGGCGGAACCAACGACTGCAAAAGTGGACAGACCAGCTTTACTGCTCGAAGGAACTGTACCACATCGGGGTGTGCTGCCAGTGATCAACCCTGCACTAGCCCGCAATAACAGGCTAAAGCCGCTACCTGCACCTTCAAGGAGCTAAGCGCCAAGCCCTTTTCCAGGCCTCGCTGCAGAAACATCAAAATGTTGAGAAGTGCACATTCAAAGGTGTTACCTGCTGGGCACAGCACCAACCTTTGAAGATCCGCCACACTTGGACATAGGTGAGTGTCAAATGTTTTCTGGATTCCAGCACTGTGGAAAAAACATTCACGGAATATCAGCGACTTAGCCTTGACTTCTCAAAAGCCAAGCCATAAGCGAGAACCTCTTCACCTGCGGCATTAACACTGGTCCCTGTGCCAAAAGACTGATCCTGTCGGACAATCATCAAGGACGATTGATCAGGAGCTGAGTCAGGGCCTCCAGGTCTTCCCTTTGCCCAGAGGGCCCTTCTCCAGGATCCTCTAGCTCGACTGAGGTGTCGGATCCCAGGTCCTCCTCCTCAGTGACTTTGGCACGTCTTTGCCGCTTTGGCCACCCTATTAAGGGGAGCTCGGCCTCCACCATTAAGGGGAGCTTTAAAAATCATAATTACACTTACCTGGTAATTGTAGTTCCTTGAGAGACGACAGTTCAGTCCTCTACCTCTGGGTTGTCAATCTCCTCCTGCAGCTTGGAGACTGGTATGTCAGAATGATGACATCACTAGATATAGCCTGCTGCACTCCTCCTTCAGTCCCAGTGTGAACTATTAACAAAGCAGACTCACAGGAGCAACAAATAAGTAGCCAACTATAAACAGTGAAAACAGAACGAGTACTAAACTCCCAATCAGCCACCCCCTCCGGCCAGGCTTCCTTCCACCCTGCCTCGCCAGAAAGAAAGTGAATACCCCAGGAAAGTGAAATAATCTGGACTCACCTGGAACTCTCATAGGTCCTTCAACGAAGCTGGAACCTCCTATAAACAGCCGGGTGGGAAGGAGGACTGAACTGTCGTCTCTCAAGGAACTACAATTACCAGGTAAGTGTAATTATGATTTCCTTATCGTTCCTCCAGTTCAGTCCTCTACCTCTGGGATGTACCAGAGCAGTAATCATTGGGAGGGACCTTTCCAGCCAGCGGACAGAACCGCCGACCCAAAACGAGCATCCGCAACGGCTGCTACATCCAGCCGGTAATGCCTGCTGAAAGTATGTAGCGACGACCAAGTCGCCGCCCTGCAAATGTCTCCCGGCGGAACCAAGCTGTGCTCCGCCCAAGAACATGCCTGCGCTCTGGTTGAATGCGCCCATAACCCGTCGGGCACCACCCGACCCTGAAGCAAATAAGCGGAGGCAATCGCTTCCTTGACCCACCTAGCGATGGAAGCCTTCGCCACTGCCTCACCTTTGCGCACTCCACCGAACAGCACAAACAACCTATCCGACTTACGGAAGGACTCTGTTACCCTCAAATATTGACGCAAAGTTCTCTTCACGTCCAACAGACGAAGGCTGCGATCCGAGGCGCCCCCCCCCTGAGCCCCAAAGACGGGCAAACATACCACCTGATTCAAATGAAAGGGGGAAACCACCTTAGGCAAAAAGGACGGAACCGGGCGCAGCACTACTTTTTCCCTAGAAAAAGATAAGAATGGTTCCCGGCACGACAAGGCTTGCAACTCGGAAATCCTCCGAGCCGAACAAATGGCCACCAAGAACACTGTCTTTAACGTCAAATCCTTAAGAGAGGCATGGCGCAAAGGCTCAAAGGGCGACTTGACCAATGCCACGAGAACAAGATTGAGATCCCACGGCGGAACGTACACCCGACGCGCCGGCCGTAATCTAGCAACCGCCTTCAGGAAGCGACCCACATCCGGGTGAGTTCCCAAGGGTACCCCATTGATCTTACCACGATAACAGGCCAGGGCCGCTAACTGGACACGCAAAGAACTGGCTGCAAGACCCTTATCAAACCCGTCCTGCAGAAACTCCAATACCACCGGAATAGACACCGTAAGTGCGCGGAGATGATGACGAGAACACCAATCCTCAAAGATGCGCCAGACCCGCACATACGCCAGGCACGTCGACGGTTTACGCACCCTAAGCAACGTTGCAACGACCGCCGACGAATAACCTCTCTTTCTCAGCCTAGCCCTCTCAATGGCCATACCGTAAGCGAGAACCGATCCACCTGAGGCATGAACAGCGGACCCTGCCGCAACAGATCCGCGCGCCTCGGGAGCCACCAGGGCAGACCCTCCAAGAGGCACACGAGATCTGCATACCAAGGGCGCTGCGGCCAATCGGAAGCCACCAACAGAACCTTCCCCCTGTGCGCCCCGATCCGCTGAACCAGCCTGCCGATCAACACCCAAGGTGGAAAGACATACAGAAGGCCGTCTGGCCACGGGCGCAACAGCGCGTCTATGCCCTCGGACATTCGTTCGCGCCTTCTGCTGAAGAACTGCGCGACCTTTGCCGAGCGGAAGGACGCCATGAGATCCATCACTGGAGTACCCCAACGATATACGATCTGTTCGAAAACGTCGGGATGCAACTCCCACTCCCCTGCATCCACCTGAACCCTGCTGAGGAAGTCTGCGGTGACATTGTCCTTCCCGGCAATGTGCGCTGCCGAGAGCGCTGGGAACCGAGACTCCACCCAGGCAAACAACTCGTCGGCTTCCGACTCCATGGCGGCACTTCCCGTGCCCCCCTGGCGGTTGATGTACGCTACCGTCGCCGAGTTGTCGGAGAGCACCCTTACGGGTCGCCCGTGGAGCACCTCTTCGAACGCCTGAAGAGCCAGGAACACCGCTCGAAGTTCCAGACGGTTTATCGACCAGGATGCCTCCAGCGGAGACCAAAGCCCCTGCGCAAACTGGTTCTCGCAGTGGGCTCCCCAGCCGGAAAGACTGGCATCCGTCAGCAACGGAACCCACTCCGGTTGTTCCAGCGGCATGCCCGCCGCCAGTGACGACCGGAGTAACCACCAGTGAAGCGAGCGCCGGGCGACAATCGGGCACGGAAGCCGCTTGCTCAAGGAATCGGCCTGATGCGACCAGCGGCGAAGAAGGGCCCGTTGGAGAGGCCTCATATGGACCTTGGCCCACGGTACCGCCTCCAGAGTCGCTGCCATCGTTCCCAGGACTCTGAGATAATCCCACGCCGACGGCGCTGACACCGCCCGAAACTGCCTGACTAGGGACCTCAAGCCCTCGGCCCACCGGTGTGGCAGAAACACCTGCCCTTTGCTGGTGTCGAACCGGACCCCGAGGTACTCGAGAACCTGGGTGGGCTTCAACTGACTTTTGGCCGTGCTGACCACCCAACCGAGACTCTGTAAAAAGTGCACGACCTTGTCCGTCACCCTGTAACTCTCCTCCTCGGACTTGGCACGTATCAACCAATCGTCGAGATAAGGATGAACGAGAATGCCTTCCTTGCGCAACGCTGCCGCCACCACCACCATGATCTTGGTGAAGGTGCGCGGCGCCGTGGCCAACCCGAAAGGCAAGGCCTGGAACTGATAATGTCCCCAGGGAAAAGCGAACCGTAGGAATTTCTGATGCGCCAAACGGATGGGAACGTGCAAATATGCTACCGTAAGATCCAGAGACATTAAGAACTCCCCGCGACGCACCACCACAATAACCGACCGCAGGGTCTCCATCCGGAAGTGCGGCACCCGCAAGCACCGGTTCACAGCCTTCAGATCGAGAATGGGCCGAAATGTGCCGCCCTTCTTTGGCACGACTAAATAAATCGAGTACCGACCCAAGCCGTAATCGGCTTTGGGAACCTCCACCACGGCCCGCAACTGAAGAAGCCGATCCAAGGTTCCGCAGATCGCCGCCGTCTTCCTTGGGCCCCGGCAAGGGGACATGACAAAGGAATCCCGCACGGGTTTGGAAAACTCCAGCGCATAGCCGTGCTAAATAATTTCGAGCACCCACTGGTCGGAAGTGATTTGGGTCCAAGCGGAAAGAAACTCCCGAAGCCGCCCGCCGATGGGAGGCCCCTCCGCCGGGACCCGCCTCGCTTCATTGCGACTTACGGGAAGCGGTAGCCGGGTTGGAGGCGAAACCTCTAGTTGCTCCTCGAAACCCGCGAAAGCCCTGTGCTCGAGACGAATACCAGCCCCTCTGGAAACCAACGAACCGTGGAGAACGAAATCTCCAGACATCACGAAATGGGCCCCCGAAAGCCAGGGCTGGACTTGCCGGGCTTCGGCTTATCCTCCGGAAGGCGACCCGCCTTGGACTCCCCCAGGTCCTTCACTAACTTCTCCAAATCCTCTCCAAACAGCAAACCCCCCTTAAAGGGGAGCTTTCTAAGGCGGGACTTCGAAGGACCGTCCGCCGCCCAATTTCGCAACCATAAGGAACGCCTGGCGGCCACCACAGACGCTGTGCTATTAGCCAGCGCCCTGATCAAATCGTAATGTACATCCGCCAAGTAAGCCGCCCCGGACTCTAGGCGATCCAGCTCCTTCAGTTCCTCGGTATCCAAATGGGGGGACTGACGCAGGCGCTGCGCCCATCTCAGGGATGCTCGGGCCACGCACGCCCCACAGATGGACGCCTGTAGAGACATAGAATCTGCCTCAAAAGCCTGCTTGAGCAGGCCATCCACTTTACGGTCCTGGGCATCCTTCAAGGCCGCATTGCCCTCCACCGGGATGGTGGTCTTTTTCGTAACCGCGGAAACCACTGCGTTTACCCGCGGAGCCTGGAACCTCTCCTTATCCTTATCAGCCAAAGGGTACAATCTATTCAAGGTCCGTAAGCCCCGCAGACCAGCTTCCGGCTTATCCCACTCATCCTGAATCATTCGGTCCACTACCTTGTGCACTGGAAACACCACCTGCGTCTGACGCACTGTCCGGATAACTGGATCTTCCACATCATCCTCCACGGCTACCTGCGTAGCCAAATTCAACATCTGCAAGGTCTCCGAGATCAAGGCCGCTAACTCCTCTCTACGGAAGACCCTAACTATCTTAGCTTGATCCTCGGGTTCAGGAATCTCCCCTTCTTCGAGATCCTGGGAACCTTCCTCCTGGTCCCATTCCGGCGCTGAGGCCTCAGGCCAGTCGCCCTCTGATAGCGCAGGGTCCCGAGCTCTTGGCAGCGGAGGTCCCTCCGACAACACCTCCGTCGCCTCCAGCTGCGGAACCGGAGAGACCAGGGACCCGGAGCCCACTGCTGCACCCTGCTGTCTGAGGCAGAAAGCCTGATGCATCAGCAGAACAAACTCTGGACTAAACTCTCCGAGAGACGGCGCCGGGACCTGAAGGGAAACACCGGAGGGTCCCGCCAGCTCTTCCAATGGTCCCCCTTGCGCTAAAGGCCGAAGGGACGCAGCCCGCCCTCCCGTGGGCGTCCCCTGCGCCTCCGGGGACTCCTGCAATTCCATTTGCTGCTCCACTGCAGATGAGAGCGTCGCACAGCCCCAGCAAACCCCAGTATCAGCCACCGTGCCTCTCCTAGTGCCACAGACAATACACTGAGGCCTGGCAGCCATATAGCCTGCAGCCTTCCCTACTCCCACCGCTGGAATCAACCTCAGCGCTCTGGAGCAGAAAGGTATAGAATCCTAAGCTGGTCACTATATTTTCTTTTTTTTTTTTTTTTTTTAACACACTGCCCCCTCAAAAAAGAACCTCCTCAGCTCACCCCCCACCCCCTTGTAGGAGGGCTGAACAAAGGCACGATCAAGGGAAGCTACCAGCAAAATGAAACAAAAAACAGAAGATAAGGAAAAGAAATGAATATAAAGTAAAATAAAGTAAAATAAAGTAAAATAAAAATAACAGAAATCGGGCCCTCGAGACGCTCTGCCCCAAAACGGCAGGCTCCCTGCTAGCACGCGGCTCACCGCGGAGCCGAAAATGGCCGCCGCAAATTTGCTGAAGGAAAAAAAAGGCACCAAAATTTCACGAGTGCCCTGCACTTCAGCAAAAGTTTATCTCCGTTGGAAAAAACAGATCAACGCCGGCGGAGGACTTACCGGCGCGGTCTGTTGCTGTGCGGCACAAAACGGAGCTACTGAAGGCTCCCAGCACCGGCACCAACTGCCTCGCTGAACTCCCGAGAAGTCAGGGAAGCCGCGGTAGGGCAGGCTGCCGGCCAAAAGTAGGCACGGTCACAAGAGGGGCTCTCCCCCGAAGAGTCCTGGGAGAGAGACCTCTGGGCCCCGAAGGAGGGAAGGCTCGAAAGCCCTGAGCCTGAACCCCCGAAAATACCCCACAGGCACAGGTAGGGAGCAAGGGAGCCCGAGCACAGCCCGAGCTCTTTCCTTTTCTTTTTTTAAAGAGGCACTACACTAAAAAACAAAAAACCCAATTCTTCTACACTTAGCTGCTACTACAGTAAAGGCTCCTTATCCATTCCTCCAGAGAGCCCTCTAAAAGGCTCGTCAAGTCCTCCTGCTGCATGGAGACTGGTAACACTGGGACTGAAGGAGGAGTGCAGCAGGCTATATCCAGTGATGTCATCATTCTGACATACCAGTCTCCAAGCTGCAGGAGGAGATTGACAACCCAGAGGTAGAGGACTGAACTGGAGGAACGATAAGGAACTGCAGACTTAGCTGAAGCTAACAGCTTCTCGGAACCTTTGACCTGCTGTAACATATATGCCTTGTGCAGTAGCAAAATAACATAGAAACATGATGGCAGAAAAAGACCACATGGCCTATCCAGTCTGTCCTTCCATATCAACCACTACAATAGTCCCCATTTTTTCTCTACATTTGTCCCATGTTTTTTTTAATTCAGATACTGTCATTATCACCTCCAATGGGAGACTATTCCATGCATCTACCACTCTTTCTAAACTCAGAAGAGAAATAGGAACTCTCCTCTGACCCCTGCTGAAGCTCCTGAAAGGCTTGATATGCGCCCCCCCCCCCCCCCTTGCACTTGCCTCATGGTCTCTGCGGAACCAGAGCTGTCCATCAAAATGGCCGCCGGGGAATTATCAAGGGAAAATTCCTGCCTCTGCGCAAGGGCTCCAGTGGCCTAGTTCTGCAGCCCTTGTGAGTCCCGTGGGCCTCGCGAATCCCGTTACCTCCTGGGCACGGGCTAAGCTGCTCTCTAATTCCTCTAGTTCGCAGCTCTCTCTCACACAACTGAAACAACCTGCCTGAGAGAGAGAAGCGTGGCGCATGCCACATGCAGCGCAAGCAACTTTGGATCCTAGCATCATTTCTCTAAAAGGCCTAAGTCACACTGAACGACTGCTTGCCAGAAAACCGTTTGAAATCACCCCAACACTTCAACTCACTGTGGAAAGATCAATTGCCAGCTTTGGATCCCTGCAGGGCTGCCCACTGCTGCTGGGACTCACTGATGCCAACCGAATGGCTCACAGGGTTCTCCTCCTACCCACTGAAGGATTCCAGAGTGGACTGCCATGCACTGCTCAAATTTGTGAACTATTATTGTTCTTTTATTTATTTATTTTTAATAGTACACGCCAATTGTGCAGTCTGAGCCCCTGCCAGGAACAGTTCTGCCCTGCCTTGCAACAACTAATCAGACTCTGGTGACCTTAATCTTTCACAGTCCAGACAAGCAATTGAATGGATGCGTCCCAGCTGCTGGAGACTGAAGTACTGAGAAATGGGAGAGCAGCCTCAGCGGGTATAAAGTGACATCACTGGAAAATTTGCATAATCAGTCTCCAGGTGTTGGTAGACAGACACAACCCATTTGTCTGGACTGGACCAGAGGGACGTGGATGAATTTGAGGCAATTGTGTATGGAAGTCTAGCAGGAATAATGAACAAATATCAAAATATCGGGCCATTTGATTAGGTCACCTGAGTCCACCACTGTTTTGTTTCTTTTGGAGAAAGCGAGGAAGATCGCGATATATCGAGGATGCCTTTGCATCCTCTTCCATATCTAAGCTGGGAGGATGAGAGAAAAAAAAAAAAAAAAGGACAGACTCCAGCATGGATTCTCCTCCATTGCTTCTTCCTTACCCCAGGAATATTTCTGGGTCCTTGTCAGTTCCCTCTCTGCCTTGGCGATGCAGCTTTTCTAGGGTGAGAACAGCAAAAAGGGGGATCGCCTCCTCTGCATAAAGCCCACATCCAACTCAGGACCCACACGCTCAAGGCTGAGGTCCAAGTGTAAATCCTGACCCTCTCCCCTCTGTTCTTTTCTGTTACGCTGTATGTTGCACTCCAGTTCCCGAGGAGGAAAATGATCCGATTCCCACTCCTACCTTGCATGGTCCTGGACTTTTCCACCAATCGGCCTTCTCCATCGGTCAGCCTACCAGCTATGCCTTTCAAAAGAATGACGCAAAAGCAGCTCGCACTTCGACATCCACAGTACTGGTATTACACCCCACAATGGCACAGACAGAAGTAGTCGGGTACCTTTCGGTATCTATTCCTTTTGTGGTATGCTACATTCTACATACGGTTATAATCAACCAGCAGTCACCTTCATCCCTTCAAAAGACACAGTCACATGCTTAATTTCAAACCTATGTTCCATCCCAGCCCACTTTAACCTCAAGCTTACACCAGGTGGCAAGGGCTCCCTCAAGGGTCCCCTTGCCCTTTCTCCCTTACTTAAAAAAAACAAAAACACACACACACACACACCACGAATAAAAAAAACATAGGACTCCATGATAAAGAATCCCAAGGAGAGGCAGAATCCTCCTTATGTAGCCTCTCTCTGGCTCCCAGTGGCAAGACCAGGAGCAGGCTCAGACTCATCCATCTTTTTTCTTGTTCTCTATGGTCAGTAAACCACAGCCCCAAAATCCCAATGATTGCTCAACCAGGGATCTGAGCGAGGCAGACTTCATGACAACCACCTAGCATCAAACCAGGTATCTCTGAGAAACTGCAAGGACAGATTCCTGCAAGGACCACAGCCGTTGTTGCAGAAATTCTATTGCTCCTTTTTGCTTAATAGATCACCAGGCCTACAGATCATAATCACAGGTACCTCCTCTGAGTTGGGCTCTGCTCATACTCAGGCCAAACCACATACGCTTCTGCTCAGGCTCCATAAAGACAAATCAATAAGAGACCTTGTTTGCCCTTAAGAAGGAGATAACCAACAATGAACTATCCCTGTGCCTTACCGGTGCAATCTACCTTGGGCAATGACAGCAGGGGTATTATTCTGTCCCTAATAATAATTCATATGCCCAGCCCCTTCCACAGCAGTTTCCTTTGGCAGTGGCTGTGGTATCAAAATAATCTGAGCGATGTCAGCACCAATCGCCAGCCGCCTTTTTTAAGCTCTGACCGCAGCATTATCTTACAGGGGCAGTATAAGTGCTCCTACATTTCTCATTTTTTCTGAGTAAAAAAGTACTCTTTGCATCTTTGAATAAACAGAGCACTGCGTCTAAGAGCAAAGGTCCCAGCTATAAGATTGCCACCGCTCTTCTCTCTCTCAAAAAAAAATAAAAAAATTAAAAAGCCTTTAAGCAACAACGCTGATAATTGTGACTTTCCCCGCAGTGCTGCTGTAGCCTTCAGCTCAAGGCTTGTGAGCAGTGTGCAGGCCTAAACTTGCCTATGCACAGGACTATCCTATATTACACTTCAATTTACAGGACTATCTTGTGTTATGGTTCCAGACTTGAACCGCTGGAGGGATGCCTGCTGTTCACTAGACTTGCGAGAGTGGGCATACCTCCAAATTGCTCAGTACTTGCCGGCAGCAAGCATTCCTTTGGAAGTCCATTGTGAAGAACTAGAGAAAGGGGGATGAACTCTGCTTATCCTCAGTTGTCAGACAGATAAGGCATGTGCCACTATTCATGCTACCCAATAATATGCCAATCAATTCTTACGAAAGGGCAGGAAGCCTGCTTTCACCTTCCCATTCAAAAGGATACTCCAACGCCTCACTATGCAGACAAATTCAGTATAATGTTGGACTTCGGGTGTTCGGCTTACCCTTAATATGTCATGGCTCTCTGTCTCTTGGACCAAAATGTTCCTTTGTCCTTATTGAGTGCCAAGCATTTCTACTCTCTTCTTCCATGTACCAGAGTCTGGCACAATCTCACATACCCCCTCCTTTACTTTCTCTAGCTTCAAAAGCTGCAGTTGCTTAACCGCTCTATCTATTAGGCCATGGGCCCACATGACCTATTGATCAGCTCCCTACCAACAATACACTCTATCCTATGAAAGCATATTGCTCTGGTAAAAAAACTACTAAAGAAAAAAATCTAAACAAGGGCTAGACTATGCTGGATAGCTACTCAGTTATAGGCTGTCTCTGTCCATTCGAACCAAAGCATCAGCCTCTTGCTTAAGACATCCTGAATCCGAATCATATCCAGGCCCAATAAGTCCAAATGAGTATATATGGTGGGAAATAAAATAGAGAGGACGGCAGCAAACCAACCTCTGCTACCCTAGCCTGGGCAGCTTGTCAGATTTCTTAAAACAGTTCCACTGTCAGTGTTCCCCCAACACGTTTTTGTATGTATTCTAATCATTTCCCCCACATTGACTTCATTTCCATGCAGGAGATGTAATCAACAATCATCACAGGACACCTGCCTGCTCTTGGTGCCACCACCTGTTGGAAGACTCAAACTTACTGTTCCCATATCGGGACAACCTTTAAGCCAGGGGACTACCATAACTGATACTAGCTTCAACTTAGCTCTGTCAACTCCCCAGGTGTAAGGGATGGGGGCCTCTTAGCAATCCAAATATAACGTCCCTTGCACCTTCAGCTTGGGATTTATCCATCCATATGGCTGATTATATCCTACATATATCAATGGAGAAAGAGGTTGCTTACCTGTAATGATGGTTCTCTATGGATAAATCAGCCACACAATCCCTTCCACCTCCTCTTCTTGGTTGAAGATACTGTACTTGCCTAATTTTCATCACAGTTCTATGACTAACTGTGGAGGGGGGGAGCGGAGGGGAGCAACAGTCATGCAGGACGAGTCACTCACACTTGTCCAGAGAGTTTCCTATACTCTTTTGGGCTCCGGGAGAGCAAGTCAGGCCTGTACCTAGGGTTGCCAACTTTTTCACGGAGAAAAACCCGACACCTGTGGCTCGCCATGCTCCACCCATTCTCCGTCCCTAGTCCCACCCCTGCCCCACCCCGCCCCCAGCCCCACCCACAAAAATTACCGAGGATACGTGTAGGCTAACTTCCTTGGTCAGATAATAATTAAACTGGGAACCCCAAAAGCCAAACATGAAATGTACAACACTGGAGAAATAAAACTATAAAGTAATTTCCTCTTGCACTAAACAAAAACGCAAAGATGTTAGCAATACACACTTCCCAGACCAGACATATTCCAGTTAATAAATTCAAAATAAAAAGTATTTTTCTACCTTCTGTTTGGGCATTTTATTTTTCAGTTGCAATTGCTCCAGTCACTTTCTTCTGGTTTCTTCGTGTCTTCTGCAAGCTATCCATTTGTCCTTTCTTCTCTTTTAGATGTTTTCCATTCTCTCTCTATTTCTGCTTTAACATACTGATTGTTTCCCTTTTGCTCTTTCCCCCAATTCTTTCCTTATTCCTTTATCATCCATTTAAATTTCACCCTTCCATTCTCAAGCCCCTCTTACTCTCCCAATACCCGGCCCATCATAGACTTTTCTTCCACACAAAATATCTTTTCCCCTTCCATTCTCATTCCCCATCCATTCTAGTCCTCCCCAAAATCAGCTCCCTTATAGTTCTAGACCCACCCAGCATCCACTCCCTTCTAGTCCCATTCTCCCATGCCCCACATCAGCCCATTTCCAGTCCTATTGTAGCCCCCATCAGCCCATTTCCAGTCCTATTCCAGCTCTTCATCAGCCCATTTTCAGTGCTAGCCCTCACATCACAGGCCATTTCCAGTCCAAGTCCCCCATCACAGCCTCTTTCTAGCCCTAGCCCCCCCCCATCACAGCCTATTTCCAGTCCTAGGCCCCCCCCACCATCACAGCCCATTTGCAGTCCTAGTCCCCCCCCCCCGCACCATCACAGCCCATTTGCAGTCCTAGCCCCCCTAATCACAGCCTATTTCCAGTCCAAGTCCCCCCCCCCCATAGCCCTTTTCCAGTCCAAGTTCCCCTCCTCACAGTCCATTTCAAGTCCAGGTCCCCCCCCCCCATCACAGCAACATTTCAAGTCCAAGTTCCCCCCCTCATAGCACATTTCCCGTCCAGGTCCCCCCCCCCCCACCCATCACAGCAACATTTCCAGTCCAAGTCCCACCCCAATAACCCTTTTCCAGTCCAAGTTCCCCCCCCCATAGCTCTTTTCCAGTCCAGGTCTCCCCCCCCCCAGCCCATTTGTAGTCCTGGCGCCCCCCCCCCCCATCACAGCCCTTGCAGTCCTTGGCCTCTCCCCCCCCCCCGACCAGCACCGCGGCTGTCTGAGGGGCTTCAGAGGGAGCCGGAGAAGCCCGCGCGAGGCCCCGGCTCCCTCTGTAAAACTGCCAGCGTGAAGATCCTTTTCCTTCACGCTGGCGGTTGTTTCTGTGAAGCCGCAAATGCTGGGAAAGGGTAAAGGGCATTGCCTTTAACCTTTCCCAGCAATCGCGGCTTCACAGAAACAGCCACCAGCGTGAAGGAAAAGGATCTTCAAGCTGGCAGTTGTACAGAGGGAGCCGGGGCCTCGCGCGGGCTTCCCCAGCTCCCTCTGAAGCCTTCCGGTGTGCGGGCTGTTTTTTTTTTTTAACTCCGCGGACTTCTTCGGATCGGAAGAAAAGCCGTTTTTTTTGCTCTGGCTGCTTCCGATCTTGCGGCCAGAGCAAAAAACTGGCTTTTCAAGGGCCGGTTTTACCTCTGCGCCGGCAGCCGGCCTGGCCATGGAAAAACCGGCCAGGCCGGCTGAAAACCGGCCGGTTGGCAACCCTACCTGCGCCATCAGGGATGACATCATCCATTTGTGTGGTTGATTTATTCTGCTGTTCACAGAGAACCATTGTTTCAGGTAAGCAATCACTTTTTCCTTGGATATTAATTCCCTGATACACTCCGTTAGAACTTTTACTCAGAAAAGATTGCACTTTTAGGGATCACCAAGGGAGGCTAGACGCTCTGGAGTGAGGTAAAGGAAGTTAGAGAAGTAACTAATGCCTTAGTACAAGACAAGTTAATAATCCATCAGAACATTTTCCATCTGCTCTAATTTACAATAAACTTAAACCTCTTTGTATTATATTTTCCCAGGCTAATATGAATGTCTCCATTGGATATCTTTAAAAAATATGTGATGGAAGTGTTGAATATCCCTCTGAAGTAACACCACCTATGAAAAAATGTGATTTCCTCCTGGGAAGAAATTGAGGGACACCTCAGGAGAAGAGTGAGAGAGTTGGTTTAATCAATAGTGGATAGTTTAAAGGTGACTGCTACGTTGGAAAAAATCAGCAACTAATGTCCAGAAGATGGCCACATTGCTTGTGTCATTTGTTTTTGAGCAAGACTTGAAGAGACCGATAAGAGAGACTCTTGGCAAAATTAAAAAGTCATGGGATAGGAGGCAGTGTACTATTGTGGGTCAGGAACTGGTTAAAAGATAGTAAACAGAGAGTAGGGCTAAATGGCCAGTTTTCTTAATGGAGAAAGGTGAATAGTGGAGTACTCAAGGGATCTATGCTGGGCCCGCTGCTTTTTAACATATTCATAAATGACCTGGAAATTGGAACAAGTGAGGTGATCAAATTTCCAGATGACACAAAATTATTCACAGTTGATAAAACACAAGAGGATTGTGAAAAATTGCAAGAGGATCTTGATAAATTGGGAGACTGGGCATCCAAAGGGCAAACAAAATTTAATGTGGACAAGTACAAAATGTTATGCACTTGGGGTTAAATGCAAGTTCCATATTAGGAACCACCACCCACGAAGGTGTAATTAGGCCTTACCTGCTAATTGCCTTTCCTTGAATCCCTATAGTCCAGGCCAGACACATGGGTTGTGCCCCCCAACCAGCAGGTGGAGACTGAGCAACTCAAGCTTGTTGATGTCCATATATAAGGAACTGTACATCCCCAAACTGATGAGTATAGGAGTACCAAAGCAGAAAACAAACCAAAATGTCCCCCTAAGGGCAAAACTACAACAACCTATGAAGTCCAAGGGTGCGACATTAAGGATCTTAGGAACTTCCTCAAATTCCCATTATGGGATCGGTTTCCTTAACAGCACTACGTAGTAGCACCCAGCTCTTTATTAAGCTTATTTCTCCTCTTTTGTCCTTTTTTATTGTTTCCCTGGTGTGCCAAAAACCAGTCCCCGATTCCTGCAGGAACCGAAAACAAGGGGAGTCCTGAAGACTCAGAACCCACACAGAATAAACGCTGACAATAGAAAACTCTCACAATAAAGGACGCGCTTGACTGGGTGGGTTCTGGCCTGGACTGTAGGGATTCAAGGAAAGGCAATTAGCAGGTAAGGCCTAATTACACCTTCCATATCATCCCTACAGTCCAGGCTAGATGCATGGGATGTAACACAGCAGTACCTACTAATGGGCAGGGTCAGCGAGGCTGGCCTGTAGCACCCTGGCCCCATAACACGCATCCTCCCATGCCTGGAGGTCCAACCAGTAATGCTTAATGAAGGCATGCAAGGACGCCCATGTAGCTATCCTACAGATGTCTCCCAACCTATGAGGGGTCAGGGAGGAAAGACATACAGGAGACCCTCCCATGGCCACGGCAGGGATAGCACATCGAGTCACTCAGACATGCATTCCCTTCATCTGCTGAAGAATCAGACCACCTTGGCAATGAACATCGATGTCATCAGGCCCATTACCAGCTATCCCCAGCATCTTACTATGCCGTGGAACACTCCTTCGTCCAGAGCCCATTCTGCTGGGTCCACCGAGCAGCAACTCAGGAAGACCGCCTGGACATTGTGAGTGGAGGAGTAGCCTAATGGTTAAGAACACTGGCTTGGGAACCCGGAGACCAGGGTTCAATTCCCACTAGCACTCCTTGTGGCCTTGGGCAAGTCACTTAACCCTCCATTGCCTCGGAAAAGTCCAAGTTATCAATGTCCCTGTTTAACGTACATTACCAAGTTTAAGTTTCAATGTAAACCGCTTTGATTGAAATGATAAAGCGGTATATAAAACCTGTTAAATAAATAAATAAAATTGTCCTTCCTGGCCACATGTGCTGCCGACAGAGCTGACAGGTGTTCTTCCACCCACCAGAGGAGTGGCGCCACCTCCTCCATGAGGGACAGACTGGCTGTCTCCCCCTGGCAGTTGAAATAAGCGACCTCGTAGCATTGTCTGAAAAGACCCAGAACGCCCGATGTTCCAGACGCAGTGTGAAATGGTGCAGCATTCGCAACACTGCCTTCAGCTCCAGCCGATTGATCGACCACAGCACCTCTCCACCCACTGAGCTGCACCTCCAAAGCTGTCTTGGGAATGTGCTCCCCACCCACTGAGACTGGCATCAGTTGTAACCATTATCCAAGCCGAAGTCTCGGGTGGGAGGCCTGCTGTCAGTGCCCATGAGTCCCACCAAGCCAGGCTGTTACTTGTCTCCTCCAGGCAAGGAAGGTCCTGCGTCAGAGGATCTGACTGCAGGGCCCACTGAGACAGAAGTGTGTGTTGTAGAGGTCACATGTGGGCCCACACCCATGGTATCATAGCTGCCATGGAGCCCAAGAGCTGCAGGTATTGCCAGGCTGTGGGTTGACTGCGCCAAAGGAACTGGTGGACCTGGTCCCCTAGCTTGATGACCCTTTCCGGCAGCAGCACAAACAAAGCCCATTCCATGTCGAAGCTCGCTCCCAGTAGGTCAGTTGCCAAGTGGGAGTGAAGTAGCTCTTCTCAAAGTTGACCACCCAGCCAAGTTCTAGAGGAACTCGACCACTCTCCTTGTGGCCCTTTCGCTCTCTTCGGCTGACTTTGCTCTGATCAGCCAATCGTCCACATACAGGTGTACCAGCACACCTTTCCGACACAAGGCGATTGCCACCACCACCATCACCTTTGTGAAGGTACAAGGAGCTGTGGTCAGACCGAACAGCAAAACTTGGAACTGGAAACGCCCCATGGGGACTGCAAAGCACAGGAAGCGCTAGTATTCTCGCCAGATTGGGATGTGCAGATATGCCTCGGCGAGGTCAGGAATTTGCCCGGCCGCAAAGCTACTATTACTAATCTCAGAGTTTCCATGTGAAAGTGCAGCACGCACAGTGCCCTTCTCACGTGCTTGAAATCTAAAATGGGCTGGAAGGCACCCTCCTTTTTGGGGACCACAAAGTCTATTGAGTATCGACTGGATCCTCGTTAGTCTGGGGGTACCAGACAAACTGTCTTCATGCAGAGGAGTTTGTCTAGGGTCCCTTGCACTGCCATTCTTTTCCCTCGTGACTTGCATGGAGACACCACAAAGGCCCCGGGAATAGGGTGCACAAGTTCTAAAGCGCATCCTTCCCAGATGAACTCGAGGACCCACTAGTCCTGTACTATGTGGATCTCGGACCCACCACGCTTCATTGTGAATTCCTAGATGTGACCGAGGAGGTGGGCAAGAAGCCTCTGCCCGAACCTCAACTTCGAAAGGAGGGACGCCCTCGGGAGAAGCAGCCCCTCTGGAAGGACATGAAACGCACTGTCCAAAATCTCTGAAAGTCCCAAGGATGGCCCCTTGGGCCCAAGGACTTGGCTCCCCAGGCCCAAGGACTTGGCTCCCCTTGGTCTATCCTCTGGTAGCAGGGACCCCTTGGTTTTCCCTATGTACTTGACCAGCTTCTCCAAAGCTTCTCTGAACAGGAGCTTGCCTCGAAAGGGTAGACGCAAGAGGCAGACCTCCAAAAAGATGTCTGCTGACCAATTTCGTAGCCATAGCATACTGCCATAGTCGAAGCCATCGCCTTAGAGGCTGTACAGACCTGATCATAGCAGGCATCTGCCAGGTAGGCTGCTCCTGACTTAAGGGTGGCTGCCTCTGCCCCTTCCATCGGACGCAGGCTCTAGCCACATATGCTCCACAGATGAAGGTCTGCAGGGCCATGGCATTGGCCTCAAAGGCCTGCTTTAGCATCATCTCTAGCCTCCGATCCTGAAGGTCTAAGAGCTGCTCTGCCTTCTACTGGAATGGTGGTCATTTTGGTGACCGCCAAGACTAGAGTGTCCACCTTAAGGAGCCTTAATGAGTCTTTTCTTCTGGAGCCAAGGGATAGAGGCAGGTCAATGTCCTGCCGCTCCTCAGGTTAGCCTCCAGAATCCCCCATTCAAAATCTATCATTGGCTTGATGGCCTTATAAACAGGGAAAAAAATCCTGCAGTGTTCTGAGCCAAAGGGTGCTCCCTTCTTCATAAAGAACAAAATTACTGAACATGTAGATATGGCTTAATTGGAGACAGCCAACATGGCTTTAGACAAGGAAGATCTTGTCTTACTAATGTTTTTTTGAAGGTGTGAATAAACAAGTACACAAAGGTGAGTCGGTTGCTATAGTGTATCTGGACTTTCAGAAAGTATTTGACAAGGCCCCTCATCAAAGACTTTTAGCAAAACTAAAGTCATGGGATAGGAGGCAGCGTACTATTGTGGATCAGGAACTGGTTAAAAGATAGAAAGCAGAGGGTAGGGCTAAATGGCCAATTTTCCCATTGGAGAAAGGTGAATAGTGGAGGGATTTGTGCTGGGTCTGCTGCTTTTTGACATATTCATAAATGATCTGGAAATGGGAATAATGAGTGAGGTTATCAAATTTGCAGATGACACAAAACTATTTAAAGTTGTTAAAACCCATGAGGATTGTGGAAAATTGCAAAAGGGTCTTGATAAATTGGAAAACTGGGCATCCAAATGGCAGATGAAATTTAATGTAGAAAGAACAAGCCAAACTATGGTTACACGATGCAAGGTTCCACATTAGGAACCACCACCCAGGAAAAGGATTTAGGCATGGATAACATGTTAAAACCCTCTGCCCAGTGTGCAGCAGCGGCCAAGAGAGCAAATAGAATGCTAGGTATCATAAGGAAAGGAATGGAAAATAAAACAAAGGATATTATAATACCTCTGTATCGTTCCGTGCAGCGACCGCTCCTTGAATATTGTGTGCAGTTCTGGTCGTCGTATCTTAAAAAGGATATAGCATTGTTAGAAAAGGTACAGTGAAGAGCCACCAAAATGGTAAAGGGGATGAAAGGATATCCCTATGAACAGAAGCTAAAAAGGTAAGGGCTCTTCAACCTGGAAAAGAGACAGCTGAGAGGAGATATGATAGAGGTCTATAAATTAATGAATGGAGTGGAACAGGTGAACGCAAATCGATTGTTTACATCATCAGAATATAGAAAGACTAGGGGGCATGCAATGAAGCTACAGGGTAACCTATTTAAGACTAATAAGAGAAAATATTTTTTCACTCAACGTGTAATCAAACTCTGGAATTTGTTACCGGAGGATGTAGCAAAAGCTGTAAGTGTAGCTGGGTTTAAAAAAGGTTTGGACAAGTTCCTGGAGGAAAGGTCCATAAATCATTTAAAAGGGACCCGGGATATCACTGCTTGACCCAATAAAAGCATTGTTGAACCTGTCTTTTGGGGAAACTGATAGGTACTTATGACCTAGATTGGCCACTGTTGGAAACAGGATACTGGGCTTGATGGACCTTGGTCTGACCCAGTATGGCATATCTTATGTTCAAGTTCAAGATGCCCAGGGCATTCCTCCCTGTGGAATAGCCTAATCAGCGCAGGCTCGTCAGGCATAAGACGGTCCTCAGACTCCTCCTTGGGCCCCCAGGGAGAGTCTCAGGACTCAGGCGCCTCTTCGGCCACCTCAGAGGGCACGGACGTGGGAGAAGCAGGCTGGTCCACAGACTCCCCTGAGAAACGTTGTCTCTTCACCTGTGAGGCCACTCCCTGAACCCCTGAAGTGGGTAGTTTGAAGGCTCCGGGCCCCACTGGGCCCTCCGGCAAGAAGGCCCCCCCCCCCCCGCCACTTGGGAGGTACCCGCAGCACTCTGCTTCAAGCAGAATGCTTGATATAGTAGCAACACAAATTCCAGAGAGAAGGGAAGGCCCGCAGTCCTCGATGCCTGCTCCGAGCCTGCCCTGCACTTCTTTGTTTTCTTTGCTGCCAGAGCTGAGCTCCCTGAGAAGTTCTTGCCTCCCTGGCAAACAAACAGGCCCCCGCAAAGGCTCGCGGCGAAACGGACATCTGGGAGGTGGAGGCCTCTGGCAATGTGTCTCCTCCAGCTGTCTGCCATATGCGCAGGGCCTGCTCTGACACTCTGCTCTCCTCCGAGCAGAGCCTGCACAGACCCCGTTGGAAACAGCGCCCCTGCGCACACTGCAGGTAGCACACATGGGCTTACTCATGGACATTCTATTACCCCGGGAACAGCCAAAAACAAAGAAACCGGCTGTCTTGCCTAACACAGCCTTTTTCCCCACACCAACGAGCTGTGCTCAAGGGCTCCTCACATCTCAGAAGCGTGGGAAATGGACTCTCCACAAAGGGGAGGGACTCGGGGCCCCCGAGTTTGAACCCCACTGCTCCCAAGGCTGTCACTGTAAAAAAAGGAAAAACTTAAAAGGTTAGGGCTCTTTAACTTGGAAAAGAGACTGCTGAGTGGAGATAAGATAGAGGTCTATAAAATAATGAATAGACTGGAACAGGTAAACACAGATCAGTTGTTTACTCCTTCAAAAGGTAGAAAGGCTAGCGAACAGCAATGAAGCTACCATATAGCCCATTTAAGATTAATAGGAGAAAATATTTTTTTCACTCAATGCATAATCAACATTAATACCTCTGTAGAAATGGGTAATAGGGGCAACATCTGGAAAGCAGTGTGTATAAATGCCCGTAGCATGGACAATAAGATCCCAGATGTTGAGGCTTTAATGGAAGAGGCCGACTTGGATTTAGTGGTAGTTACGGAGGCAAGATTCACAGAAAACCATGACTGGGATATAATTATACCGGGCTATACTGTATTCAGGAAGAACAGGGTAGGAAGAAGGGGAAGCAGTGTGGCACTATATGTTAAAAATAACATTGATGCAAGCAGGCAAAAAATCTTCAGGGAAACAGTACCCAGAGATAGTGCCAATTTAGTCTGAGACCATTTGGTTCTTTTATGCTGGAATTCGTCATTATAGTAGAGCCACGGCTTATAAGACAAGAGCAGCAATGGTAAATTAGACTAAACTCTTACTATTATATGAGGGGTACGGATCTTTATTTTTTGGACAACAACACTCCTCGGTTGACATAGACCTACGAAATTGTGAAAAATAATATTAAAGCTATAGATTTGCAGGGCATAAAAGAACGAGAGGAGGCACTGTGGGTTAAACTAGAAAGAGGGAAAGGGAAATCCATTTGCATTGGTTATATACAGATCCCTATCACAGGAGGTAGAAGTGGATAAATATTTAATACAAGACACATACAGTATTGCCATGAAAGGAGAAGTGCTACTGATAGGTGATTTCAATATGCCGGATATGGCTTGGCACATCCCTGTTGCGGTGTCATCTAGAAGTAAGGAGATCCTGGATTCTCTACAGGGAGAACTATTCAGGCAATTGGTAACAGAACCCACACGTAATGGAGCCATACTGGACTTAGTGCTTACCAATGGGAAAAGTATTTCTGATGATACAGTGGGAGATCAACTCGCATCCAGTGATCACCAGATGGTATGGTTCAGTATTAATACTAGGGCTTATAAAATCCATTCAAAAGCGAGGGTCTTAGACTTTAGGAAAACTAACTTTGCCAAGATGGGCCAATACCTCAGAGTCGTTAGCAGGATGGGAACAGCTGGGGGATGTAGAAAAACAGTGGACAAAACTGAAAGGGAATATTTTAAAAGCAACAAACCTTTTTGTTAGAAAGGTAAATAAATGTAAAAAGGAAAAGGAGACTGCTATGGCTCTCAAAAGAAGTAGCTGCAAAAGTGAAGAAAAAGAGGGAGGCTTTCATGAAATACAAGAGGTCACAGAGAGAGGAAGACAAACATCTATATTTGGAGAAACTTAGAGAAGTTAGCAAAATAGTCAGGAAAGCAAAAGGTACAAAAAGAAGAAATAGCCAATGCAATAAAATGCAGGGTTAAGACATTTTTCAGGTATGTTAGTGAGAGGGGGAAGGGTAAAAGTCGTATTGTCAGACTCAAGTGGCAGGGGAGGAATATGCAGAAAATGATAAGGATAAAGCAGCATCGCTTAACAAATATTTCTGTTCTGGGTTCACAGATGAAGGGCCTGGAGCAGGACCTCAAAAAACATCCACAAATAGCAGCAGAAGCGACGGGAATCTCAAACGATTTTCAGAAGATTGTGTTCAAAAGGAACTAGCTAAACTAAAAGTAAATAAAGCCATGGGTCCTGATGAGATACATCCAAGAATACTGAGGGAACTTGGACGTTCTAGCGGCTCCACTGTCTGGCCTTTCCAATGCCTCTTTGGAGTCGAGTGGTGCCAGAGGACTAGAGAGAGGCACATGTGGTCCCTTTACACAAAAGAAGACGAAAGGATCACATTCAGAACTACAAGCTGGTTAGTAAATTATTGGAAAGGCTACTAAAAGAGAGAATAGTGAGGTTTCTAGAGCCCAATGGATTGCAGGATGCGAGGCAACATGGATTCACCAGAGACAAGTATAGTCAGAGAAATCCGATAGATTTCTTTGACTGGGTTACCAGGGAGTTGGAGCAAGAGAGAGCCCTAGATGTGGTGTATTTAGATTTCAGTAAAGCCTTTGATACCGTTCCACATAGGTGATTTATCCACAAAATGAGCACCCTAGGGATGGACCTTAAAGTTACTGAATTGGTTAGAAATTAGTTGAGGGTGAGGGTGACAAAGGGTACAGGTAAATGGAGCTCACTCTGAGGAGAGGGAGATTACCAGTGGTGTGCCACAGGTATCTGTCCTTGGTCTGATTTTTTTAACATCTTTAATAGTGATATTGCGGAAGGGCAATCTGGTATTGCAGAAGGACTATCGGGTAAGGTTTGCTTGTTTGCAGACGATACTAAAATCTGCAATAGAATAGACACACAGGAAGGAGTCAACAACATGAGGAGGGATCTAGCTAAGGTTGAAGAATGGTCTAGAAAATGGCATCTGAAATTTAATGCTAAAAAATGCAGGGTCATGCATTTGGGCTGCAAAAATCCAAAGGAGACATACAGTGTAGGGGGTGAGGTATTTCTGTCCACAAAAGAAGAACGGGACCTGGGCATAATTGTGTCTGACGATCTTAAAGTAGCTAAAGAGGTAGAAAAGGCAACTGCGAAAGCCAGAAAGATGCTTCGGTGTATAGGGAGAGGAATGGTCAACAGAAAAAGCATAGTTACTCACCTGTAACGGGTGTTCTCCGGGGACAGCAGGAATCAGTCCTCACATATAGGTGATGTCGGCGCTGATGGAGCCCTCGTGTGGAGCACATCCCCATCTTTCAAAGAAAGCTTTTGGGAATTGCATCACGCATGCGCGGTCCCCTTCCCGCCCAAGGGTGCCATCTTGCTCAGTCAAATGACATAGCTAAAAAGATGGAAAAAGAATAAAAGTTAATAAAAGGACTGCAACTCCAAGGGGAGGAGGGAGGGTCATGAGGACTGATTCCTGCTGTCCCTGGAGAACACCTGTTACAGGTGAGTAACTACGCTTTCTCCAGGAACAAGCAGGAAGTCAGTCCTCACATATGGGACTCCCCAGCTACAGGCTACCGAGAATCCGTAGCTGAAAACTAGGCTCCCTCTACGAGAGCCACAAGCAGCCTCAATAGGAATCTAACTGAGAGAGTAACCCTCCGTTAGCCTGACACCAAAGGGTCAGAGGGTAGGAGTTGCCTAGACCTCAAAAAGGTTACGGAGTACAGCCTGGCCGAAAGCACTGTCCCATTGGGACTCTCTGTCCAGGCAGTAATGGGTTGTGAAAGTCTGGCCCGAAGACCAGGTAGCGGCCCGGCAGATGTCTGCCAGTGGAACAGAGCAGAAGTGAGCCACTGATGCCGCCTTAGCCCTGACTCGGTGGGCCGTAACACAACCCTGCAACGGAAGGTCGGCCGCCCTGTATGCACAGGCGATACAGTCCGCCACCCAGGTAGACAGCATACGTTTGGAGACGGCCTTCCCCAGTTTCCTGGGGTCATAGGATACAAAGAGCTGCAAAGCCCTTCTATGGCCTTGCGTACACTGAATGTAGAAAACCAGTGCCCTCTTACAGTCCAGGGTATGAAGAACTGTCTCTGCCTGACTAGCATGCAGCCTGGGAAAGAAGGTAGGTAGTACTAACTCTTGATTGAGGTGGAACGAAGAGACCACCTTAGGTAGGAACTTGGGGTGAGCGCGGAGCACTACCCGGTTCCTATAGAACCTTGTAAAAGGCCTATTGGACACCAGGGCTTGAAGCTCACTCACTCGCTGAGCCGACATGAGTGCCACCAAGAAAACTACCTTCCAAGAAAGGTAGCGTAGATGGCAAGTTGCCATCGGCTCAAAAGGCGGCCGAGTAAGCTGCTCTAAGACCACATTCAGATCCCATTTGGTTGCCAGAGGGCAAACCAGGGGCTTCAGAATAAGGCCTCTTAGGAACCTGGTCACCAAAGTGTCTGCAGACAGAGGCTTTCCCTCTACTGGGAAGTGGTGTGCCGTCAAGGCACTGAGGTGAACTCGGACAGAATTGGACTTAAGGCCCAAATCCGAGAGATGGAGAAAATATTGCAAGACCACAGTAACCCGGCAAGAGAAAGGATCCTTTTGCATCTCGCACCACACCCCGAACCTATGTCACTTGAAAGCATAGGTCCATATAGTCGATTGCCTCCTTGAGGCCAGCAGAACTTCTTACACATTTTTGGGAAGGAGAAATGGTGCGAGAACTACCCTTTCAGCAGCCATGCCATCAGGTTGAGTGATCCGAGGATGGGGTGCAGAAGAGTGCCACCCTCCTGAGACGGGAGATTGGGAAAGGATCCCAGAGGGATTGGGGCCTCCACCACCAGTTGAAGTAGTAGCGGAAACCAGGGTTGTCTCGGCCATCTGGGGGCTATAGAATGACCGAGGCCCTGTCCCAGAGAATTTTGAAAAGGGTATTGGACACCAGAGGTGTTAGGGGAAATGCATACAGGAGGCCCACAGACCATGAGATGAGAAAGGCATCGGCAGCCACTCTGTTTGGATGTGGCTGTCTGGAGCAAAATCAGGACAACTGGTAGTTGTGTGGGCTCGCAAACAAGTCCAGTTTCGGCTGTCCCCAGGTGTGAAAGAACTATTGGGCCATATTCGTATCCAGCTGCCACTCGTGGGGCTGGAGAATCCTGCTGAGCCTGTCGGCTAAGTAGTTTTCCTGGCCCGGCAGATAAACTGCTTTCAGATGCCTGTCATGCTGGACTGCAAAGGAGCACAGGTCCAGAGTTTCCTGGCACAGACTGCGGGACCCCACGCCTCCCTGTTTGTTCATACAGAACATTGCTACTTGGTTGTCCATCTGTATTAAGACAGATTGATGAGCCAAAGTCTGGCAAAAAGCTCGTAGAGCTAGGCGAATGGCACAAAGTTCCAGGAGATTGATCTGCTATGTGGTCTCGTGTGGAGATCACACTCCTTATTTATTTATTTAAAGTCTTTTCTATACCGCACTTTTAAAATCAGCTTGGTTTACAATCAACAGCAGATTTGTGCAATGCACGCAGCGCCCGTACTGTACTTACAGAGAACAGGTTTTGCAACTTGGATTAACTGGGGAAACTATGTACAGGCTACACAGGCTATAAACAGGCTAAGCAGTGACTATCTACGTGTGCATACCAGGTGACTGGTCGTGCTAATGAACAGGGCTGGGACTGTGTGCTGTGGGTGTTTTGAGCGGCTGTCTTGGTGGTTGCGTATGGCTGGATGTTGTGTGTCCCCATTGTGAGAGTAGAGCTGGAGGAAAAGGTGGTGTTTCAGAGCCTTCCTGAAAAGGGTAAGGTCAGTGATGGCCCGGATGTCAGGCGGGAGGGCATTCCAACATGCGGGTGCAGAGTACACGAAGGCTCTGTTTCTTGTTGCTTGAGAGCACTTCGTGATTTTGTTAGGGATACTCAGTGTGTTGACAGCAACAGACCTTCTGACTCTGTTTTCAGGAGTGGGGAGGACGAGGTCCGTGATGGAGGAGGAGGTGAGGCTGTTGATGGCCTTGAAAGTCAGCAGTAGAATTTTGAAGGTGAGTCTGCAGTGGACCGGCAGCCAATGGGGGTGTTTCAGGATTGGGGTTATATGGTCCCTCCTGGCGGCTCCATGTAGTATTCTGGCGGCTGCATTCATTGCAAGCTGAAGTGGGTTCAGCGTATTCCTTGAGTACACAGTCCCTGACAATGGGCTCCCCAGCCCAGCAAGGATGCATACATGGTGAGGATCCTCATAATGTTGAGGAGCTTGGAAGGCGACCCCCACCTCCAAGTGATTTGGTTGAAGCCATCAGGCCAAGGCCTGTACCAGTCTTCTGGACACTTTGACTCTGTCTCAGAGTCTGCCTGTGGCTTGTGTCCACTGGTCCCTGAAACACCACTGAGCTGTTCTCATGTGGAGATGGGCATTCGGTGTCACATGTACCGTGGAGGCCATGTGGCCTAGGAGGTGCAGGAAATGTCTTGCTGATATCTGAGACCTGCAGCTCACTTGATATGCCAGGGCCAGAAGCCTCTGTGCCCTGTCCACTGGCAGGTAGGCCCTCGCCTGAATGGTATCTAGTTTGGCCCCAATGAACTCTAGATGTTGAGTGGGAACTAGGGCAGACTTTGGATAATTGATCACAAATCCCAGGTTTTGTAGCACCTGAATGGTCCAATCTGTGGCTTTTTTTACCTCCCTGGCTGACGTGGCTCTGATGAGCCAATCGTCTAGGTAGGGGAAGACAAAAACTCCTTGAATTCTGAGGAAGGCTGCCACCACCGCCAGACACTTTGTGAACACCCTGGGGGCGGAGGCTAGGCCAAAAGGAAGCACTCTGTACTGGTAGTGTTTTCCCTCTACCACAAAGTGTAGAAATTGTCTGTAGTCTGGATGAATTATGATGTGGGTATACGCATCCTTTAGGACTAAGAAGCATAGTCAGTCTCCCTGGCGGAGGTAACATAGAAACATGATGACAGAAAAAGACCACAAGGCCTATCTAGTCTGTCCTTCCATAACAACAACTACAACAGTCCACTTTTTACCTTTAGAGATCCTCTGTGTTGGTCCCATGCTTTTTTGAATTCAGTTACTGTCCTCATCTCTACCACCTCCACTGGGAGACTATTCCATGGATCCACTACTCTTTCTGTAAAGAAATATTTCCGCATATCACTCCTGAATCTATCTCCCTTCACCCTCATCCCATGTCCCCTCGTAGCAGAACTTGCTTTCAATTGAAAGAGGCTCTCTCCCTGAACATTTATGCCACGGAGGTATTTAAACATCTCAATCATATCACCTCTATCCCGCCTTTCCTCTAAGGTGTACATATTAAGATCCTTAAGTCTGTCCTCATATGCTTTATAATGAAGCCCATTAATCATTTTAGTAGCCACCCTCTGCACCGACTCCATCCTGTTCACATTGTGGTGCCGCAGACCCTATACAAACAGAAAAAAAGGTTTTAAATTCAGAAAAAAGATTCCAACACCAGATGCGACATTACGAGGAGCCAGATAGGGGGAGCAAGAGAGACCTTCCAGGGCCTAGAGAGCCACACCCCAGAGCTTGTGATGTGATGCCGGCCAACAGCCAATCCAGGAAAGGGGGAGTTCCTTTTAAGAAAGGCTGGGAAGTTGGAAAAGAGACACGAGGAGAAGGAGTTCTTGGCAAAGAGACCCAGGGAGTTCGGTGCAACAAGACAGAAGGAGTTCTTGGCAAAGAGACACCGGGAGGAAAGGTACCCGGAGAGAAACAGAAGGCAGAGTCTTAGCTGATGGATCGGTGCCAGCGAACTCAGGACCCTGTGGAAGTTACCAGAAGGAAGATGAAGCCATCTCCATAGGAGGTAACACTCTTTGTTCAAGGAGAAAGAGGTATGGGGGTGAAAGGGAGATAACTCCACCCGAAGGCCAGCTGGACAGTGGGAAGCCTGCTAACCGAGTAAGGCTGAATTGCAGCAGGACTAGGCCTCAAGCCTCAGCTCACTGGGATAGGCCCAGAGGAAAAGGTAATCCATATTTTTCTACTACTAACCGTTATAACCTGGTGACACAGGGAGCACAGGAAACAAGGGAGTGTTCTCCTCATCAAGCTGTTTGTAAAGCAAGACACAAGCTGTTACCAAATGAAAGACTGTTTAATGAAAGGCACCGGGACAAAAGAGGTTGTTCTCATAGTAAGCATGCACATGACCGAGGCCTAAACTTAAGCCCAGAGCATTGGAGGCTGGTACAAACTTTATATGAAAAGCCTCATCATATTCCACCGGACTATATTGATACAGAGTCCCAGCTTTCAGATCCTCAGCCCATGCAGGTGGAATTTACCGAGGACCCTTCCGAAATGGCAATGGATTGTAGCTACTGTCAGGCAGGAAGCCTAGAATCCCTGCCTAGTGTCTAGAGCTATGCTCAGCAAACAGAGACTGTGGGTTTCATATGTATAAATTCCTGTGAAGATAACAGAGGATAAAGCAATAACTGTTTATGTTTCTTTCTACCTGAAGTAAGGTTGCTTTGTGTTGATGTAGATTCCAATACTTGAATCTTTGTGCATTAAGGGAAATAAAAAGCCTTTCTTTCCCTACTCTCGGACTTTGTATTCATTTGAGGCTTTGGTACACGGAAGGCCACTGGGAACAGAATACCCAGACCCCGCACTCAAGGACCAACTCAAACTTAAAAATATAACTCATGTTCACCCGACCTGCCTTAACAACCTCTGGCCACTAGGGCGGCGGTGCCACAACATCCTTTTGAAGGTGCGGTCTCCAGAATTGCACACCATACTCCAAATGAGGTCGCACCAAAGACTTATACAGAGGCATTATCACCTCCTTTTTTCTGCTAGCCATTCCTCTCCGTATGCACCCAAGCATCCTTCTAGCTTTTGCCGTCGCCTTTTCTACCTGTTTAGCTACTTTAATATCATCAGACACAACCATGCCTAGGTCCCGCTCTTCTTTAGTGGACAAAAGTACTTCACCTCCTATACTGTATTGCTCCCTTGGATTGCTGCAGCCCAAATGCATGGCCTTACATTTTTTAACATTAAATCCCAGCTGCCAAATTCTAGACCATTCTTCAAGCTTAGCTAGATCCCTCCTCATGTTATCTAACCTTCCTGGGTGTCTACTCTATTGCAGATTTTGGTATCATCTGCAAAGAGGCAAACCTTACCCGACAGCCCTTCCGCTATATCACTAACAAAGATGTTAAAAAGAATCGGACCAAGGACAGATCCCTGGGCACACCACTGGTAACATCCTTCTCCTCAGAGTGAGCTCCATTTACTTGTACTCTTTGTCGCCTCCCACCCAACCAATTTCTAACCCAAGCAGTAACTTTAGGGTCCATCCCTAGGGTGCTCAGTTTGTTTATAAGTCGCATGTGAGGAACAATGTCAAAGGCTTTACTGAAATCTAAATACACCACATCTAGAGCTCTCCCTCAGTCCAACTCCCTGGTCACCCAGTCAAAGAAATCAATCAGATTTGTCTGACAAGACCTGCCTCTGGTGAATCCATGCTGCCTCGGATCCTGTAATCTGCTGGCCTCCAGAAACCTCACTATTTTCTCTTTCAGCAGCATTTCCAATAATTTACTCACCACCGAAGTTAAACTAACCGGCCTGTAGTTTTCAACCACATCCTTACTTCCGCTTTTGTGTAAAGGCACCACATGAGCCTCTCTCCAGTCCTTTGGCACCACTCCTGACTCCAACGAGGCATTGAAAAGGTCAGTCAGTGGAGTTGCTAGAACGTCCCCAAGTTCCCTCAGTATTCTAGGGTGTATCCCATCCGGTCCCATCGCTTTGTCTACTTTAAGTTGAGCTAGTAAGGCAGCAATATTCCAAGAGAAAGCATCTTGAACTTCTCCCTCACCAATAATTTGTTTTAAGTTGTGCAGGTCGAGGATGGGCCTTAGTCCTCCTATTCTTTTTGGTATTAGAAAGTACCTGGAGCCTTTGCCCTGCATGTGGTGGGGCACAGTTTCTACCGCCTAGTCCTCGAGGAGACCTGCCAATTCCTTCAGAAGAAGGTCCCAGTGAAGAGGAGACCTGAAAGGCTCTCCTGGAAAGTAAGGGGGGGGGGCACTTTGGTCAAATGATGTAGATAGCCCTGATGGACTATCTGAAGAACCCAAGTGTCTGTAGTGATGGCCGGCCACCTGTGGGCATACAGGGCAAGCCTTCCCCCTGTGCACTGCCTTTCTCCTATGGTGAGAGGTGCTATGTTCTGGGAGTCAAAAGCCACTACCAGGCTGGGCCAGAGACAGTGCCTGGGGTTTGGGGGCTTTCTGCTTACGCGGGCTGTGCCCCTGTCCCTTGGCCTGCTGCCCCTGTTGGGGAGCTGGGGAGGCCTAAATTGGGGGTAGCGTCGGTAAGCAGCACCCTTCCTCTGGAAAAAGGGTTTCTTCCCCAAGCCCTTCTTTTTTGAAGGGGCAGAAGTCTTCTTTGAGAGCCTTGTCCTGGTCAGGTACTCGGACTGGATCTCAGCAGCCTTCTCAGTCATGGGTTTGCCGATGAGGTTTTCACCACGGCATGGGACATCGACCAACTTGTACTGAACCCATTGTTCCAGGTCTGACTGTAGCCATGAATGGCGGCGTGCACCGATGCCAGCTGCAGCCACTCGGCCCGACACCTCGAACCTGTCGTAGGCTGCTTGAGTCATGAACTTCGAGCACTCACGGACTCCAGTGGACACGCTCTTGAATCATGGCAAAGGTCCCTCGGAGAGTCCAGCTGAGAGCCCGGTGACTTCCTTTGCCAGGTCCCACAAGTACATGCCCATGTACAGCTGGTAAGCCTGGATCCGGCATGCAAGTATAGAACCCTGTTAGCACTTCCTGCCGAGGGCGTCCAAGTTGCGGGCCTCCCTGCCAGGAGGCACCGAGGAGTGCATCTTCTGGCTCTTGAGCTGGCGCATGGCAACCATGGAGTTGTGCGGCAGTTGAGCTTTTTGGAACCCATGGCTCTTGCGGACTCGATACATCGAATTGAGCTGCCTGCTGATCACTGCCACTGACGCCGGCGTCTCCCACATCCGCAGCATCAGTCATTCCAGGATTGGAGGCACCGGTACAGTAAGGGCTTCCCGAGGGAGAAAGTCTTACTGGAGGATCTCGAGCTCTTCAGCTCAAGGCTCCTCCTTGGACTCCATAGGGAATGCCAAAGCCTTTGACATATCCCTAACAAAGTCCAAGAACCGAATGTCTTCCGGGGGGACCTTCTCTGAGGTTCGGACCTGGGGGAGTCAGAGGTCTTGTAGGTTTCCGGGGACTCCTCGTCCTCCGTTTCCCAGCCCGACTCCAAGGAGGAGTCGAGTGGCTCCGGTCTCGACCACCCCAACACCGGTGGCCCTGGCATTGGCGACCTCGGTCCTGAACATGAGGTTGAGGGGGAACTCAGCCGAGGATCGACTCAAGCCTGCATGGTCTTGAGGATTGGCTCGGCCTCCGGGGTCAGGGCGGAAGGACCGGTGAGACCGGCTATCAGTGCCCGCTGCTGGTCCATGAAGGCAGACATGCTGCGCTCCAAGGCCACCATTCTGAGACCAGGTCCGACACCGGTTCTCCCAGAGGAGAGTCCTCAATGAGGACAGTGGTTACCTGCCTCAGCTGATCCGGGTCCCTTTGAGGAAGTTTCGCTGGGTGCTCCAACTCAGAGGATCCGGGGCGACGGTCGGGGCTCTGCGACCAATCCCGCGAGGAACCAGGTCATTTGGAACCATCCAATGATGCTGCCTTCGAGGATTTTTTCTTCCTCCGGTGTTCCTGTGAGGGAGACCCCCTTTCCAAAGACACATGACGTTGCTCAGGCAAAGAGAGCTCCCGAGATGTTGATGCTTCGGATGAGGTCTGGGCCCAGGAGGGTACAGACTCACCAAAACTCCTGTCATGCTGCTGTTGGCGGCTTCTCAAGGCCTTTGAGGATATTTTCCTGCATGGGCTACAGACCTTCGGGTCATGGTCGGGCCGGAGTCAACGGAGGCAGCAGTCATATGTGTCGGTGAGGGACATTAACTTTGTACACCGATCACACTTTATGAACCCGCTGGCAGCCATCGGGGGAAAAAGGGCTGTAGGGCTGGTACCCCTGCAATTCTACATGCAAATCTCTGGCCTGCTCTGCAACTCAGGCCTGAACCAAACTGCACCAAACAAGATGGATTCTACACTTCACTTTTGCTGTGTTCAGCTATAAGCCTGTCCTTCATGCAACTGCTTGCACAGCGTTTCTAAGTGTGCATGCATACAGAGGCTTTTGTCCGTGGCTGGCCTTGGACACTTGTACATGCCCAGAAGTTACATACTGTTGCTTCTGCCTGACTTTTACCATGGCTCCTTTGTTTGCAAGACGCTGCTCATCATCGACCTCCTGATTCGCTGAGAATACCTCAGACTGCCTGCTGCCAACCAATCATCGGACCTATGACGGAGGATTCACACACAGAATTCTGCATTCTGCGCTGGAAAAGTTAGCGAGTTCTAAGTAGCGGTGAGAGAAGGAGTTGGGGTTTTTTTCTCCCCACCTGGACATAGACTTCTGCACCGGTCCTGCTGCTGTGCACTGCGTACCTGATTCCTGAGCCTTTCGCCAGACGTGTGGGCTAGGCCGTCCTTCACAGGTCTGAGATAAGACTTTCACTGATCCCTCCGGTTCGGACTTACTGCGGCTCGCCTCTGAAGGGGCTGGAGCCGGCATTAGCTAACAGCTGCATCCTTGGACGAAGCTGTCTCTGCCGACGGAGCTAAGGTACCGGCTTATCTCTCCTCTCCTGGAAGGGCAAAGGGGTTAGCAATATATTTCTTACTTTTCCTAAGTGCAGAGCGAATCAGTGACGTCTGGTTTACTAGTCTGTAATTCTTACGTTGTCCAATTGTATATCTGTACAATAACAAATTGTTACTTTATGTTTCTAATTAGCCATATATATGTGTGTATATTTTTCTATTTGGTTGCCTATAATAAAGTCTAATATATATCTGCAGAACAGAATTCTTTCGTGGCTCATTGCCAGAATAACTTCCGAACCTTGGGCTGTATATTAGTAGCTATCTCCCCTAGACAACAACAGAGAGTCTAACTTATTTTTGTGCTACGAATATACCCGACATATGGGGGCTCGTCCGGGATGAGTATTTCTGAATGTGCCTCTCAGAATTTGTGTAATCTTTCTGTTTATGCTACGGTTTTTGGAGCCAGAGAGCATTGTCTGTGAGACAGACGACAGAACCCAGATTACAGGCTCTCTGCCTTAGAGTAACTCTCAGCAGTGCCCTGTGTTTGTTTTTACAGCCAGTCTCTGCTATCGATTTACGATGGTTCACACAGAAGGCTGGCTGGATCAGGTTTCCGCTCTCAGGCAGCGGAATGCTCTGGATCAAACGGAATTGCAGTTTCTGTCAGTGTGTAGCTCTGAACTAGCCGCCCACACCAGGAGACTAACAGATTGCGCTGCTCTTTATCAGCAGCGAGAGAGTGCTTTGCTAGCTGAGTTAAATGCAGTAGAGACTGCTATAAATGTAGCGAGACGGCGTACAGCCGATCTGCAAAGTGTGCTAGCTGTTGCATGTCAGGAATGTGGGCAGGAAATACAGAGAGTTAACCTAGAAATCCGGCAGTTAAGAGCTGACTGTTTTGAATTAGCGTGCATGTCCACTTCTCAAAGTAATGAGACAGAGTACAGGGAGAATTTCAGCCCTCTCGGCTTCTCGAAGTACCAGAGGGTAGATGACGACAGGTTGCCACTGGAAACCCTGCCCAGTGTAGAACGGCAGCTTTTCCAGAACAGAGTCAGTTCTCTCCCATCAGCGCATGAGCACAGGAGAGAAACTGGGCGGAGTGAAACACCCTACTCTCGACCCCTCCCCATACAGGGAGCGGTGGAGGGGGGGGTGAGAAGTCTCCCTGGTGATGGCACACTGTACCAGCAGCGACCACCAGAGGGAGCTGAAGGGACGAAAAATTCCTTATGCTCCCGTGTCCTGCAAGGGAAACACACAAATGAAGATGCATCTGTCGCACAATTACAAATTATCAAGACCTTGCGGAGCATGGTCACTCCTTTTGAGAAATCTGGTCATGCCACCATAAATGAACATTTAGCTGCTGTCAAAGATGCCTTTCGGGCACTGAACATTACCAGGGGGGAGGACATGGTTTTGCATCTTCCATGGTCTTTTGATGTGCCTTGCCAGCAATTTATTCGGGCCATGGCAGATGATGAAAAGAAGGACATTGTCATTTTTGAACAGGCACTAAAGAAACATTATGGGCCATACCCTGATGATATTGCCGCAAAGCAGGCAGCATTTAGTATGACTCATAGGGAAAATGAAACTCCCCGAGAGTTTGCTTACAGACTTAGGCAGACTTTCTTCCAGAGTGACCCTTCCTGGGAAACAATAGAACACCATCAGGAGTTTCGTAATCTTTTCTGTCAGTTGCTCCTTCCATCTATTAAACCTTATATGTCTGACAAGCGTCACGAACCCCTGTCACGTGTGATAGAACATGCTGAGTGGATTTGGGAAGCTGTTCCCAACATGAGAGCAACCAATACTGGCAGCTCAGGAAGGGCTCCCAGCAAAGCCAGAGAGCCAAAACAGTGTGTTAGTGCTGTAAAATCCACTCTTTCGTTAGAAAATAACTCTACTCCTTCTGTTCCACAGAATCCTCCCAGGCCACCCCAGAATAACCAGTCATCTGGGTCTAAGCAGCGCTCTGGGAATCAGCGTTTCACTCCACAGAACCGGAACTGGAAGAGAAAGCCTGGTTTTGACAAATTCCAGGAGCTGGAGAAGAGAATAAGCGAGCTGACAGATATGATGAAGGCTACCATTGCATTCAGCTCCTCACAGGAGGCTCCTGCTAGTAGCGCACCTCCTAAGCCACGCGTCAAACCTCAAAAGCCGGAGGAGGAACTGGTTGACTCCTCTTCCCCTTCTAAGGCGACTGAATGACTAACCGACTTTGTTTCTGTCCCACAGGTCACTATTGCACAGGTGCAGCCAGCCGTGGATGCCACCCCAGGGACACAGAGTGACAGTCCTGCCATGGACAGCGAGGGTCCAGCCTTTGACACCATCAGGAAGCACAAGTACTTTCTGGGTAAACTCAAGCCAAAAGGACAGAGGTATACTGTTCCTGTTACAATTCAGCAGGCTTTTCTCTGTGAGGGCCTGATAGATTCAGCCTCTGAGGCTACCCTGATTACCTCGAGTCTCTTTGATAGACTCACTGCTTCCTTGGGGAGTCAGAGGACCCTACCCGTCACATCCAGTGATTTGTCACTCGCAGCTTATGGGAATCAGCCCATAGAGTCTATGGGGCAGGTCTGGCTTAACCTCCAAATTGGAAAATTACAGGTGAAGCATCCTGTAATCATTACTAAGTGCCCTGGGGAAGAATTCCTGATTGGCAATGAGCTCCTGAAACGGTTACGCCCCATTCTGGACTACGTCCAGGAAGTGATCTGGACACAGGTCACACATCCCATACCTTATGCTAGGGTAAAACATGACAGCAGAGTCAGTGGTCCTTGTTCGGTGGAACGCACAAACAAGTCCATCAGGATTAATTTCCAAAGGTCAGCTGATCCCCAAATCCTTCAGCTCCAGTATGAAAGGGCTGGAGATGAGGATCAGGGCATCAGCGACGTGGTTTCCATTGCAGTGCGTTCAGTAGCTAACATTGTCCTTGATACTGACTGCCTGCAGATATTCCTGAAGGAACCTGTGGAAGGTTGTGAGGTGCAAACCCCTCCTCCATCCCATCCCTGCCTAGATCACCCTAGGAGACTGACGGACATCTTCTCGGCTGAGAAAGGTCCCTTTATATATGTGCAGGTGGGCGGGTCCCAAAAGGAAAGGGCCTACCTATTACCCCACTGTGACCACTCCCTCATCAGTGAGACTCTTTTCTATCGGCTCAAACAACAGCTTACCCTTGATTGGGTAATGGGAGCGAAGACTTTGTTCCAAGTGCCTGGGGAAGGGCTCAAGACATTAATGGGCTACTGCAATCTCCCCTTGCAAGTTGGGGTCAAAGGTTTTCGGCACACCTTCTCCATCATCAGAGGACTTGAGGTGCCCCTCTCCTTAGGCTCAGATTGCCTTGTTCGACTGGGAACTTATGTGGATTTTGTGAACAACATCCTCTGGAGTAGGATGGAAGGAGATCCGGTGGATTTCTCTGGTGCCCGCCCATCCCTACGGGCTGGTCAGACTATCCCTCATGTCTGTGAAGTGGTCTGTGCAGAAGACACCCACATACCTGGGAGGGTACAGGATTGTCCCCTGCCGATACAGGTGACCCGAGGACATGTGTTCTCAGACAACTTGGTCTTCTTCAGTCCAAATTCCCGTTTTGAGGAGCTGGGCCTAGCCATGGGTCCCATACCCTGCATGGAGGCCACAGCTCCCTCCTTGCACTTATTGCTCACCAATCCAAACCCAGATCACATTCACCTTGTGAAAGGCGAACCTCTGGGATTCCTTGTGGGAGAATCATTCCCAAGTGTGGAATTGAGTCTCCAGATTATTGGGGAAGCCCCTGTTTCCTGGAACATCTGTGAAGGGGGGGGAACCCCTGCGTGTGTTCGATCCTCACCCCGAGGCCTCCTCACCTTACAGTTTGTCTGGCCACATAGTGCTGTGACCTCTCAGGTGGACCTCGAGTCTGACCATCTGATTTTGTCAAGTAAACTCGATGAGGCTGTTAGTTCCCTCACCCACCAGGGGGGGGAGCCCCATGCTGTCCAAGCCATCCAGGTCTCCTCTCTCCAAGATGAGATTGAGGAGAAGGTTGAAATACCTTCAAATAAACCTGTTCTGGGATTTGATGAAATGGTTGCGGAAAAACTTGCTGCAGCAGATGCCTGCACTGATGAGTCAGAAAAGGCACAATTAAAAGAACTGCTGTACCGTCACCAGGACCTGTTTGCCACTGACACCTATGACTGTGGTCTCACCGACCTACATGTCACCCGTATTCCTACGGATCCAAACAGTAAACCCGTCTTTGTGAGGCAGTATAAAATCCCATTGGCCTCCTATGAATCCGTTCAGGAAATCATTAATTCCCTGGAACAAAAGGGGATTATACGTCAATGCAACAGTACTTACAATGCCCCACTGTGGCCTGTCATCAAGAAGGACTCTAGCTGGCGCTTAGCTTTGGACTATCGCCAGCTTAATAAAAAGGTACCTCTATCCAGATGGCCTATGGCACATCTGGAACAGAACTTAGCCACCATCAAGGGTGCAAGGTACTTTACCAGCCTGGATCTGGCCTCAGGATTTTGGACTATACCTGTCCATCCAGAAGATCAGCATAAGCTGGCTTTTACCTTCGGTAGGCGGCAATATACTTGGAATCGGACACCGTTTGGTTATTTGAATGCCCCAGCAGACTTCAATATTTTCCTGCATAAGGCTTTGCCTGATGCTGAGACTAGAGGCACCCTCGTCTATGTAGACGACATACTGGTGAAGAACACCAGTTTCACTGACCATTTGCAAGAAATAGAGCATGTCTTCCAGCAACTGAAAGCTGCGGGAGCAAAGCTGTCCTTGTCAAAGGGCCAATGGTGCCGGAAATCTCTCAATTATTTGGGTTACGAAGTTTCTGCTGAGGGACTGCGGCCTCAAAGGAAGAGAATTGCGGCCTTGCAACAACTCAAACGTCCGACCAACGTGAGTGAGCTGCGCTCATTCTTGGGCATTTGCAATTATTCACGCCAATTTGTGGATCAATATGCGGAGATTTCCCAACCCCTGGTCAAACTCCTCAAAAGAGATGAACCTTGGGTATGGAATCCCGACCAAGAGACCCTGCAAGGTCGAAGACCAGGCTGCCAGTGAAAAAGAAAAAGAGCGTGAACGCTAGTCACAAAGGACAAAAACTGAAAAATTTGATCGGACTCGATACCGGCATACCAAGCCGAAGGCGGGAAGGGGAACCGGTGTCAAACCGAAAGAAAAGAGAAACTTTTCAAGTATTTTTAAACACTTTTTTCGCAACGGCACAAGGACCACGTCCAAAGGGCTCCGCGGAAAAAAGGAGAATGAACAAGATGGCACCTTTGGGCGGGAAGGGGACCGCGCATGCGTGATGCAATTCCCAAAAGCTTTCTTTGAAAGCTGGAGATTTGCTCCGCACGAGGGCTCTGGCGGTGCTGATGTCACCCATATATGAGGATTGACTTCCTGATTGTTCCTGGAGAAAAGAAGGTGATAATGCCTCTGTCTAAGTCTCTGGTGCGACATCATTTGGAGTACTGTGTGCAATTCTGGAGACTGCACCTTCAAGAGGAAATAGGCAGGTTGGAGTCGGTGCAGGGGATGGCTACTAAAATGGTTTGTGGTCTTCGTTATGAAGCATATGAGGACAGACTTTAAAAAGATCTTAATATGTATAGAGGAAAGGCGGGATGGGACGATATGATAGAGACATTTAAATACCTTCATAGCATAAATGCACAGGAGGGTCTCTTTGAATTGAAGGCCAGCTCGGCTATGAGGGGACATAGGATGAGAGTGAAAGGGGATAGACTCAGGAGTAATATGGGGAAATATTTCTTTACAGAAAGAGTGGTAGATGCTTGGAATAGTCTCCCAGTGGAAGTGGTGGACACAAGGACAGTATCTGAATTCAAAAAAGTACGGGACAAACACAGAGGATCTCTAAAGGTAAAAAGGAGACTATTGTAATTGATATGGAGGGGGAGACTAGACAGAAACATGATGGCAGAAAAAGACCACAAGGCCTATGTTACCAGAGGATGTAGTAAACATTTTTAGTGTAGCTGGGTTTAAAAACTGTTTGGACAAGGTCCTGGAGGAAAAGTCCATAAACCATTATTAAAGAGGACCGGGAAAATCCACTGCTTACCCTTTGATAGGCAATGTGGAATCTGTGTACCTTTTTGAGAACCTGACAGGTACTTGTGATCTAGATGGGCTGCTGTTGGGAACCGGATACTGGGCTTGATGGATCTTTGTCTGACCCAGTATGGCATATCTTATCTTCTTATGTTTATATTTTAGGAATTTTCAAGCACCTGGAACAAAGAATATGGATATTTCCTAATATGGCAAAAGTACCACATCCCCATTGGCTCGTGCCTATTCCCATGTATTAAAATTGCCAGAGGGGAACTGTTGCCACTCACCCAACATATTGTCCAGTCACCACTTGATCTTGGATACATATCAACCACCCTGAAGCAGGCATTTATCAGACCACTACTGAAATCCCCCACACACAACTCAGCTGATCCCTCATCATACAGACCCATCTCAAGCATGCCATCACTTGCCAAGATAATTGAAAAGGCGGTCCGGCTACAGATGCAAAATTTCATGGAATCCCACTCCCCCCTTGATGAATACTAACATGGGTTTAAATCTTTCCATAGCACCGAACCTCTACTGGTATCCTGCCTTAACAATCTAATTATAGGCACTGAGAAGACCATCCAAGGCTTCATCCTAGTGTTTTTGGATATATCCGCAGCCTTTGACTCGGTCATACACTCCCAGCTCACTGCATACCTCTACAAAACTGGACTAAGGAGTAAGACACTACTATGGTTCCAGTCCTATCTCTGACCGTTCGCAACAAGTCAGAGTAGGATCACAAACTTCAAGACCCTTCAAACTCCTCCAAGGCCTACCACAAGGTTCTGCACTATCCTCGTTACTTTTTAACATCTTTATCCAACCCCTCTGTGAGGTCATCCAAAGCCACAAAGTCCTTTACCATTTTTATGCAGACTATATCCTCATCTACATCCCTTTCACCACCAGCAAGGCCGACTACTCCACAATTAGCAGATGCCTAGAGGCAGCAACGCAATGGCTCAGCCTCCACAACTTACTCATCAACCCAAACAAGACTGAAGTCCTACACATCAGGCACCCCACCTTCTCTCCACCAGATACAATAACTCTTGCAAACCTAACACTGCAAGTAAAACAACAAGTGAAATATCTGGGCATAATTCTTGACCAGAACCTAAATTTCAACGCCCATATCAAACATGTCACCAGAACAGTATACCACTGCATTAAAACCTGAGGAACCTCAAACCACTACTAGATCACAAGGATTTCAGAAATGTCTGCCAAGCACTCATCACCCCCATCTTCAACTATGCCAACATTATCTATCAAGGCCTTTCAAAATCCTCATTAAAGCCATTGCAGCTTGCACAGAATGTTGCAACCAGACTCATCAAGGGAAGTTCTCAAAACGAACACGTAACACCTATTTTGAAGCAGCTATACTGGCTGCCGATCCACAGCAGAATGACATATAAAGTGGCACTAACAACCTTCAGGGTAATCCTACAAATATCAGCCCATAGTCTTCAGTCAATACTTGACAACCCAAGTGCCAGAGAACTTGCAGAAGCGCTAACATGTTCCTCGAGATGCCTCCGACAATCACCCGCACCAGCACCTCTACATCCAACAGAGCTATTACACACCAATCACATGGAATGCACTTCCCCCTTACCTCTGCTCCCTCTCAGACATTGGAGACTTTCGCCAAAAGTTAAAGACACTACTGTTCCTGGAATACTTTGGCTCAAACACATAATCAACCCTAATGGTTCCTTGGACCCGTTAGGACTGGTTATAAACACTGCATAGAACAACCTACAACTCTACCCAATGCTTCTACCTTTGCACAAAGCACCCATACAGTTATCTTGCTACAAAGTATCCTAGATTATGTTACATAGTTCACCATGTTCAAAGTGTTCTAAAGTTACCGTATTGTATAATTTGTTTAGTTTCTTCAACAAAAGCGTTCCAAGTAAAGTTCAACTCTTAAATTCCACTTTTCCATGTAAACCACCATGAGTAGTAGATACAGTGGTATAAAAGAGTTGCTAAATAAATAAAATAAATAAATAAAAAAGTTACCCACAAAAGGGGAAAGCTATTTCTAGTCATGCTTCAAAAGATTTTATCCAAGTGCAACCTTTAACTTATGGTACTCTTACAAGTGCATACTTAAGTATGTAGATTGTAAAGGTGACATTTTACAGTACTTACCAGATAATATCCTTTCCTTGAGTCTTGCTAGACCAGTCCAGATAAGTGGGTTGTGTTCTCCTATCAGCAAAATGGTGGAGACAAAGAACTAATGAAAAGCCCAGTTTTCAATGACATCACTCCCATGCCTCTATTCGCCTCAGCCACCAGAGGTCCCTTCAGTATCCATCCCAAAGCATATGGGAGAACATGGCAAGCTTCACACAACCTCAATGTGGACAACATTGATGAATCAACAGTAGAGAACTATATACAGAAAAGCAGAAACAGAAGGCTGTTATTCGAAGATGAACCTGCAGAGCCAAGTATATAAATCATAACGGACCCAAGGGTACCGCTGCAGAAGAACAAAGCAAACATAGGTCCAGGGATGAGCCCTTGACTGGTCTAGCAAGGAAAGGACATTATCTGGCAAGTAAAATGTCACCTTCCATATCACCCTGCTACACCAGTGCAGACAAGTGGGATGTACCAAAGTTATGCCTTCACTAGGCAAGAAGATACACCAGCTCGCAACTTTACAGCCAAAGGCCGTGTCCATCTAAGCGTGGACATTCAAAACAGTAATGCTTGACAAAAGTGGAAAATGATGTCCATGTTGCTGCCCGACAAATGTCTGCAGGGGCTACCTAAGCTCCACTCTGCCCACGAGGACACTGGTGCTCATGTAGAATGGGCACACAAACCCTTCAGAACCTGCCAGTTCTGCAACAGATATGCTGAGGCAATGGCCTTCTTAATCCAGTGCCACAATGTAAACTCAGCCGCCATGTCACCTTTATGCGGACCAACAAACAGCACAAAAAGATGGTCTGACTTACGAAAAGAATTCATAATCTCTAAGTATCAGAGAAGCACCATCCGGACATCTACAAGTCGAAGAGCCTTATCCTTCCCCCGACACTGCTCCTTAGAGGAGGGCAGGCAAAACACCTGGTTCATATGAAAGGGAGAATCACCTTAGGTATGAAGGCACAGGTCAAAGGGAAATGGTCCCCTCAGAAATACAGATAAGGATCTCAGCAAGACAGAGCCTGCAATTTGGGAATCCACCTCACAGAACAAATTGCAGCCAAGAAGAATATTCTGAGCATCAAACCCTTCGAGTAGCACGCTTCAGCGGCTCAAAAGGTTCCGACATCAGTGCCCCAGACACAGATCCCAGGAAGGGACCACAAACCATGGGGCAAGTATACAGATGCCAAACCCCCTGAAGAAAGCGCAAAACATCCTGTTGTAAAGCTGAATCTTCAGGGAGCTAAGAGAAAAACCCTTCTTCAGACCATCCTGCAGAAGGGTCAACAAAGATGGCACCTTTGCCACCTCAGGAGTCAGATGCTGTGTGTCACACCATCACTCAAAAAGGCACCAGACCTGCGTGTATGCCAGGTTGACAGACCTCCTCTGGGTTCCAAGCCGAGTGGAAACTACCGCCAGAGAGGAACGTTTACATGCTAGTTGTTTCCTTTCAAGTGCCAAAACATAAGCGAGAAAGGAACCTAGTCATCCAGGATGATCGGTCCCTGACACAACAGGCTCAGAGACAGAGGCAAATGATTTATGTGGTGCTAGCATGAGCCGCAACAAATCTCCAAACAACCCTCTCCTTGGCCAATCTGGCCCTACCAGAATAGTCCTTCCTGGGTGGCGCACTGTACTCCCACCAACGGCCACGGAGGGAACACATCCAGCAGGCATTGACTAGGTCAAGGCTGAGCCACGGCATCAATGCCCTTGGACTCTGTCTCCGTGTGGCAACCGAAGCAGCAGTACACTTTGGCATTGGGGCAGGTAACCATCAGATCCACCTTGGAGCTACGCCAGCAGCATAGAATCAACTGAAATGCCTCCTGACTCAACTCCCACTCTCCTGGATCCAGAGAGTGCCGGCTGAGAAAATCCACTTCCACTTTGACCACCCCAGCAATGTGCTCAGCCAACAAAACTAGGAGGTTCTTCTCCACTCAGGCAAACAGGAGAGCCATCTCCAGGGCTGTCTCGGCACTCCTTATGCTGCCTTGCCGACTGACATAAGCCACCATTGTGGTGTTCCCCAAAAACACTCTAACCACACAGCCATCAATTGAGTGCCGGAAATGCAGAAGAACCAATCTGATAGCCCTTGCCTCAAGGTGGTTGATGGACCACACTGCTTCTCTGCAATTCAAACAGCCCTGGGCTAATCGAACTTGGCAACGGGCTTCCAGCCTAAGAGACTGGCATCTGTCACCAGAAAGATCATCCAGCGGCACGCCCTTTCTCAGATGACAGGGCTGCTACCACCACTACAGGCTGACCTTCACCATCATTAGGAGCAGAAGCCTGAGCTTGAACTCTTGAGAACTTGGGAACTACAGAGTCAGCCTAGACCGCTGAAGTGATCGCATATGAGCATGTGCCCACGTCACCATCTCAACTGCCGCCGCCATCAATCCAAGGAGCTGAAGATAATCCAGGACTTTGGGAACCTGCTGCAAATAGAATAGTGCCAGGCAATCCAAATGATAATTACACTTACCTGGTAATTGTAGTTCCTTGAGTGACGACAGTTCAGCCCTCTACCTCTGGGTTGTCAATCACCTCCTGCAGCTTGGAGACTGCTATGTCAGAATCATGACATCACTGGATATAGCCTGCTGTATTCTTTCTTCCATCCCAGTGTGAACTATTAACAAAGCAGACTCAAAGGAGCAATAAATAAGTAGCTAACAGTAAGAACTGAAACATAGCCTAAACTAACCATAGAACCTTCCACTCCCTTCGGCAAGGCTTTCTTACACCCTTCCCTGCCACAGAGAAAGTTAACAACACAACAAATTGAACTAAGCCAGACCTACCTGTAACATTCCTCTGCTCGCTATCAATCCTGGATCCCTCTCAAACCATCTGGGTGGGAAGGAGGACTGAACTGTCGTCACTCAAGGAACTACAAATTACCAGGTAAGTGTAATTATCATTTCCTTATCGTTCCTCCAGTTCAGTCCTCTACCTCTGGGATGTACCAGAGCAGTAATCATTGGGGAGGGACCCTTCCAGCTGGCAGACAATACCGCCGACCCGAAATGAGCATCAGAAGCTGCTGCTATGTCCAGTCTGTAATGCTTGCTGAAGGTATGTAGAGAGGACCAAGACGCCGCCCTACAAATTTCCCCGGGCGACACCAAACTGTGTTCCGCCCAGGAACACGCTTGCGCTCTGGTGGAATGCGCCCGCAACCTCGCGGGCACAGATCAACCTTGAAGTAAACAAGCGGAAGCAATCGTCTCCCTAATCCACCAGGCAATGGAAGCCTTAGCCACTGCTTCACCTCTACGCACTCCTCCGAACAACACAAACAACCGATCCGACTTGCGAACAGCCTCCGTCACCTTCAGATACCACTGCAACACTCTCTTCACGTCAAGACGACGGAGACTGCAATCCGATTCGCCTCCCTCCAGAGAGCCAAGAACAGGTAAGCACACCGCCTGATTCAAATGAAAGGGAGACACCACTTAAGGCAAAAATGACGGCACCGGACGTAAGACCACCTTCTCTCTAAAAAAGGATAAGAATGGTTCCCTACACGACAACGCTTGCAACTCCGAAATTCTTCTAGCTGAACAAATCGCCACCAGAAACACCGTCTTTAACGTCAAATCCTTCACTGACGCTTGACGCAACGGTTCGAAGGGGGGCTTGGATAACGCCGCCAAGACGAGATTGAGATCCCATGGTGGGATGCACACCTGACGTGCCGGCCGTAACCTAGAGACTGCCTTCAGAAAGCGACTCACATCAGGATGAGCCCCCAACTGCACTCCATTGACCCTGCCGCGATAACAAGAAAGGGCGGCCAACTGGACTTGCAAGGAACTGGTTGCAAGACCTTTATCAAAGCCATCCTGCAGGAACTCCAAAACCAACGGAATAGAAGCAGTGGCCGCACGAACCTGACGTCGCGACCACCAATCCTCAAAAATATGCCAAACCCGCACATACGCCAAAGATGTCGACTGTTTCCGTGCTCTAAGCAAGGTTGACACGACCGCCGACGAGTAGCCTTTTTTCCTCAGCTTAGCCCTCTCAATGGCCATACCGTAAGCGAGAACCGATCCACCTGGGGCATGAAAAGCGGACCTTGAAGCAACAGATCCGCCCTCACCAAGAGTCGCCAGGGCTCGCCGTCCAGGAGACGCACTAGGTCTGCGTACCATGGGCGTCTCGGCCAGTTGGGCGCCACCAAAAGCACCTTTCCCGAGTGAGCTCCGATCTTTTGAACCACCCGGCCTATCAACGCCCACGGGGGAAAGACATATAAAAGACCTTCGGAGGGCCACCGGTGTAACAGCGCATCTATGCCCTCCAACATCCTTTTTCGTCTTCTGCTGAAGAACCGGCTGACCTTTGCTGACTGGAAAGTTGCCATTAGATCCATTATTGGAGTCCCCCATCAACCTATTATCTGCTTGAAAATGTCGGGATGCAACTTCCACTCCCCTGCATCCACCTGAACTCTGCTGAGGAAGTCCGCTTTGACATTGTCCTTCCCTGCAATGTGCGCTGCCGAAATCACGGATAACCGAATCTCTACCCAAGCGAAAAACCCGTCCGCTTCTTCCTCCATGGCGGCACTCCCTGTGCTGCCCTGACGGTTGATGTAGGTGACAGTTGACAAGTTGTCGGAGAGCACCCGTACGGGGCGATCCAGCAGCACGTCCTCGAACGCCTGAAGAGCCTGGATACAGCTCGCAGTTCCAGATGGTTTAATCGACTAGGAGGCTTCCAGGGGAGACCAAAGCCCCTGCGCAAACTGGCCCCCGCAGTGGGCTCCCCAGCCTACTAGGCTGGCATCCATCAACAACGGAAGCCACTCCGGCTGTTCCAGCGGCATGCTGGCCACCAGAGACAACCGGAGCAGCCACCAACGAAGAGATCGCCTGACTTCATCGGACACGGAAGACGCTTGCTCAGGGGATCGGACTGATGCGACCAGCGGCGAAGTAGCACTCTTTGCAGAGGCCGCATATGGACCTTGGCCCATGGCACCGACTCCAATGTTGCCGCCATGGTTCCCAGCACCCGGAGATAGTCCCATGCCGACGGTGCTGGCACTGACAAGAACTGCCAGACCAGAATCCTCACGCCTCAGCCCATTTGTGCGGCAGAAACACCTGTCCCCTCTTTGTGTCGAACCGGACCCCGAGATATTCGAGGTCCTGAGTGGGCTCCAAATGACTCTTTGTCACGTTGACTACCCAACCAAGATCCTGCAAAAACTTCACCACCCTGTCTGTCACTCGGATACTCTCCTCCTCGGACTTGGCTCGAATCCACCAATCGTCGAGATAAGGGTGGACCAGAATCCCTTCTTTGCGCAACGCAGCCGCCGCCACCACCACCGCCGCCGCCGCCATCACGATTTTGGTGAAGGTCCGCGGCGCTGGCGCCAGACCGAAGGGCAAGGCTTGAAACTGATAGTGACCCCAAGGAAGAGCGAACCGTAGAAACTTCTGATGAGCTTCCCGGATGGGTATGTGCAAATACGCCTCCGTAAGATCCAGAGACGTCAAGAACTCTCCGCGACGCACTGCCGCGATGACTGACCTCAATGTCTCCATCTGGAAATGCAGCACCCAAAGACAACGGTTTACGGCTTTCAGGTCTAGGATGGGCCGCAACGTTCCGCCCTTCTTTGGCACCATGAAATAAATAGAGTACCGACCCACGCCGTAATCGGTTTTCGGCACTTCTACTACTGCTCCCAACTGAAGCAGCCTTTCCAAAGTTCCGAACCACTGCCATTTTCTTGGGACCCCTGCAAGGTGACATGACGAAGGAATCCCGAACGGGTTGTGCCAGCTCCAGTGCATAGCCCTGTTGGATTATCTCTTAACACCCACTGGCCGGATGTGATATGAGAAAGAAACTCCTGGAGACGTCCGCCTATGGGAAGCCCTTCCGCCGGGACCTGTCTCGCTTCATTGTGACTTACGGGACGCGGGGTTGGAGGAGAACCCTCTATTCGCCCCCCGAAACCCGCGAAACCCCTGGGCTCGAGTCTGAAACCGGCCCCTCTGGAAACTTCTGAACCGGGTCGAACGAAATCTTCGTAAATTGCGAAACTGACCCCGAAAGCCTTGGCCTGACTTTCCTTGTTTCGGCTTATCCTCCGGGAATCTACCCGCCTTGGACTCACCAAGGTCCTTCACCAACTTATCCAAATAGCAAACCACCCTTAAACGGAAGCTTGCTAAGTCGGAACTTAGAAGGCCCGTCTGCCGCCCAATTTTGTAACCACACTGACCTGCAGGCGGCCACCACGGACGCCGTGCTATTGGCCAACGCCCTGATCAAGTCGTAATGCACATCAGCTAAGTATGCTGCTCCGGATTCCAGACGATCCAGCTCCTTTAACTCCTCGATATCCATGTGCGAAGACTGATGCAGGCGCTGGACCCATTGCAGACACGCCCGGGCCACCCAAGCTCCACAGATGGAGGCCTGCAGCAAAAGAGAATCCGCCTCAAAGGTCTGCTTCAGCAAACCGTCCACCTTATGGTCCTGGGCATCCTTCAAGGCCCGCGCCGAATGGTTGGTGGTGCGTGCGTGCGTGCGCGTGTGTCGGCGGGGGAGAGACGCGGCGGCGGCGACACCACGGCCCGACTTCCACTCTGCACGGCAGCACGGGCCTCAGCTGCACTACCTTCCACCGGAATAGTGGTCTTCTTAGTAACCGCCGACACCACCGCGTCCACCCACGGTGCCCGGAACCTTTCTTTATCCTTCTCGGCCAGAGGATACAGCCTATTCATCCTCCGTATGCCTCGTAGGCCTGCTTCCGGCTTATCCCACTCTTCTTGAATCATTTTGTCGACTACTCTGTGCACCGGAAACACCACCTGCGTCTGCCGAACAGCCTGAATGACTGGATCTTCCACCTCCTCCTCCATCGCTGTTTGCAAAACAAGATTCAACATCTGCAAAGCCTCCGTGATCAAGGCCGCCAGCTCCTCTCTGTGGAAGACCCTAATTATCTTTGCTTGATCCTCGGGCTCAGGGATCTCCCCTTCTTCGAGATCCTGCGAACCCTCCTCTTGATCCCATTCTGGATCTTGGACTTCAGGCCACTCGCCCTCTGCCAAAGCAGAATCCTTAGTCCTTGCTCATTTAGTCGCCGGCGGTTCCTCGCCTATCTCGACGGCCGCCTCCAGCTGGTGCATTAGCAAAAGGCCTGATGCATTAGCAAAATAAAATCAGGGCTAAAATCCCGAGGCCCGACGCCGGTGCCGCTAGTGAAGCTCTGGAGGATCTCGCTAGCTCCTCCAACGCCGGCCCTTGCGCCGGCGGCCACAGGGAGGCAGCCCCCACCCTTGCCAGTGCTCCCTGCGCCTCTTGGGGCTCCTTGATGTCCATCTGCTGCTCCACCATGGATGAGAGGGTTGCACACCCCGGTATCGGCTACTGTGCCCCTCCTAGTGCCACACACAATACACTGAGGTCTGGCAGCCATAAATCAGACCAGCAGCTGACCTAGGGTTTACCTCAATCTCTAACCCTTTTCTTTTGTGTTAAAAAAAACAACAACAAAAAAAAACGGCAAAGTAGACGGCAGCCTAGTCACAACCACAAGCCACTTTTTTTTTTTTCCCATGCTCTGCTCCCCCGGGAAAAAGGAGCTACCTTCAGCCCCCCCCTCCCCTGTTGAGCGGCTGAAGGGCAGAGAACAACCCAAACAAGAAAACCTAAAGCGAGTAAAACAAATTAAAAGAAATCAAAGAAATAAGAAAAAACGAACACTAAACGAAAAACAGCACCCTTACCTTACCCGGACATGGGATTGAGAGCTTCCCAGCAACCACACGGCTTCTCAGCGGCCCAGAAAATGGCCGCCAAGAATGCCGACGAGAAAAAAAGGCACCAACTGCACCGCGGACAGCCCTGCGCCTTCGGATAAATTATCCCCCTTAGAAATGCAGCCTGGCGCCGGTGGATCGCTTACCGGCCAGGACTGCAGCTCCACTGCTGAAACCGGACTGTTCTGCCCAGCTAAACACGGCCCCGAAGCGCTGCTGCACTGATCAACCGCAACCTCCGGAGCCGCTTAACCCTTTCCAGGCCGAGCCCAAAACTCTCGGGATCCAAAATTCTGACTAAATATTCCTAGCAAATGGCATATAATACATGACCACAGCAGAAGGAAAATCACTATTAAAACATATTGAATAAGACGGGTACAATTTTCCTGAAATATGCAAAAATTAACCCAGCTGCAGAATGTGGATTAAAAATTTAAAGTAGGCCTTCAAAGGGTTAAGACAGACACTGCGGCCCGGAAGGTACTCACTCCTTTAGAAGGGCTCTCCCTCGTAGAGTCCGGGGGGAGAGAACCTCTGGTGGGACAAACTCAACGTCCTGAGCTCGAACCCCCAATGATCCAAGCATATGCACAGGCAGGGAGCAAAAAGGCCGGGAGCCTATCTTCTATTTGTTTCTTTTTTTTAAAGGAACAGTTTCCAATTAAAACAGCCAAATCATAAACCCAATTATCTAACTTAAATATCCTACTAGCTCCTTATCAATTTCTCCAGAGAGCCCTTCCCCAAGGCTCGCCATGTCCTCCTGCTGCATGGAGACTGGTTACACCGGGATGGAAGAGAGAATACAGCAGGCTATATCCAGTGATGTCATGATTCTGACATACCAGTCTCCAAGCTGCAGGAGGAGATTGACAACCCAGAGGTAGAGGACTGAACTGGAGGAACGATAAGGAACAACCTTTTGACTTTCTCTTCTGGCAGAAAGACTCTGCCCACTCGAATATTGAAACGTGCTCCCAGGAATTCCAGGGACTGGGAAGGCATCAAATGGCTCTTCTCTGATTAATCACCCAGCCAAAGCTTTCCAAAAAGAACACCATTCAGATCACTAAAAAAGGACAGGCCTGGGTGAGCCATTATTCAGATATGGGTGCACAAAGATTCTTTGGTGCCGTAGCACTGTAGCCACCACCACTATCATGACCTTGGACAAACCTTTCTTGAGGTAGTGGAGAGTTTGAATGGAAGCATGGCGAACTGAAAGTAAGAGCCAAGCACTGCAAAAAAACAAACAAAACGCAAACACTTCTGCTGATCCTCCCAGATGGGGATATGAAAATACGCTGCGCTAGAAGCACTGATCTCAGAAGTTTTCATCCAGAAGTGCAGGCCACACCAATGCGCATAGACACCTTTGAGGTCCAGAGTGGGTGAAAAGAGCCATCCTTTTATTTTTTTTCTTGTGAAATAGATGGAGTATCTGCCCTTGCCATGAGCATCTGGGGAAACGAGCATCACAGCCAACAAAAGCATCAATTTGCTCATGGATCCACAGGGGGAGATGACGAACATGTTAAGGAGTGACTCTTGGCATTCCAGGACATATATGTACTGAATTGTACTTAGCATCCAGCAATCCTTGGTGATCCGGGCCCATCCCTGAAAGAAGAGGCAAAGCCTGTCCCCAATTGGAGGAACCAGGGAATGGGTCCCCAAACCTTCATCTTGCAGCCCGGGAGGGATCTCCTTCAGAGGAGACAGAGTCCCTGGACCCACACACTCCCCAAAGGACTGAGAACAAGCCCAAAATTCAAGAGCAAATGGGAAAAAGGCCCTCCAGACTGGTAGTGACGGGAGTCCTGAGGCCCCCGGGAGTCCACCCAGTACATCCACGGTAAGCAGACAGAGGCAGACAGTAAAAGGGCTCCTGCCCGCTTGACAAGCACCTTGGACCTGTCTTCCGGAAGGCGGTAAAGTTTTCCCCTTGCACAGGTCCTTCAGCAGCTACTCCAAAATGTCCCAGTTGGCCAAACAGGTTTTGGGAAATGTGTCCGCTGCCCAGTATCAGAGCCAAATCAAACACTGTGTCATCATCAACAGGCACTATCCCTGGCCACTAGACGTATCAGGTCATACATGCCATCAGAAGGAAGGCCACAGCAGACTCCAAAATAGGGGCAGCATTGTTCAGCAGGAGAGAATGAATCCACTGGTAGCAGCGATTGAGACATCAGGCCTGCATAGACCACCAATTGAAGAGTAGCAGCTGCCTTGATGAACTGGTCCTTCAATGCCGAATCCCACCCTTCGGTCCAAAGTATCATTTAAGGCCGATCCACCTATGGAATATCAAATCATACAACACATTCCTTTTCCAGGAGAGCATCTATCTTCTTATACACCCTTAGCCACTTAGGCGGGAAGTCAGGAGAACCCCACTCTGACCGGATACCTTGCTCACCTCCGGGAGCAGAAAGAATATAGTGAGTTTGCACCCCTAGCAGGAGAGGATAACCCTTCGGCCCTCTGCTCTGTGTCTGGAACATTCAAGAGTAAGATGGATAAGACCCTGGTAATCAACGCCACCAATTCCTCCTTCCAGAACAGGTGGACAACACCAGCCCCTTCATAAGTCTCTGAAGGCAAGAGCACTTTATCATCCACAGCCGAGCTCAAATCGCAGACCAGATCTCAAACAGGCCCAGCTACTCTGCATCTCCATAAGGCGACCTTTGTCAGGGATGATTAGCCAGAGGCAAGGGAAACAGTGCTTCCACTCTCAGCCTGCCCTCATGAGATTGTGCTCGGGGGCACCCATAAGTCGCATGATCTGAATTTCCATACGAGGCCTGTAGTCAAAAGGAACAGAATTCCACGGAGGACAATACAGGATCCAGAAGCTCTCCTCTCGGAAATGACTCCCCAACAACAGGGGACATAGTCACTGCCCAACCCCTAGAGAAGGGGAGCAGTCAACAGCACAGTCGCCAGAACCTCTGGCCAGCTGGTCACCCTTACCCACAGCATCATCTGCCACCTCTTGCCTCGAAGCAGGCAAGATCGGACCAACTGTATCCCCCTGATGAGAGGGAGGAAACAGGCTCTTCAGGGACAATTCAGAATCAGCCATGCAAGAAGAGCAGAGTCCAGAAGGCGTACCTTGCCACAGATCAAATGTTTCCTGGAAGAAGTCATAAAGAATTAAAGCAAGTGCAGTAGCAGCACATGGTAAGGATACAGCGAGCATAAGGCACATGTTAACAGCACTTGTACAGGAACATGCAAAACAGGCGCTTGGGTAGGAACACTTGTTGGAGTCACTTGGGCAGAACGCACACTGGAACTGTGCAACCACCAGGCGCACAACAGTAAAAGTGCTAGTAACACATGCAAAAAATGGCAGGAAACCCCACACCATGCCAGCAGTCCACTTCGAATTGCACCCCAAATCGGGAGTCCCCAACAAGGACAATGACGAGGTCATTCCTTGGTACTCACCCCCGGAGAGCCCCAGGAAGTAATCCATGCTAGGCTCAGCTCTACTCCTCTGAAACTGTTTCTTTTGCTTTGCAGGTACTGTGTTTAAGGTGGCTGGCAGGAAGATTCTTCCGAGAGCTTTCTGCAATCCTCGGGAGAGAGCGGGGCGACAGAGGAGGAGGGAGGGGGCATTAACACTGTCTGAGGCTGCTGAACACTTACAAATCCTTCCATTTTTCTGGCTGCTCAACAGGCTGTTATCATGATAAGAGCGCAGAGCTGAACCAATTTTCCCTCCCCCTATGGCTACCGAAAAGACCAGAGTTTAGTGGAGCTTTCTACCTCGTGTTCAAGTGAGTCACCCTTAAGGTGATCTTTCACAAGCGTTTAAATCAATCTTTTCCTCTCAATATTCTGATTTTCTTCAGAGTGGAGAAAATCCATCCACCATCTGCTGGAGACAAAAGAATACTGTAGAGACCTCTGGTGGCCAAGGTGAATAGAGGCATGGGAGTGATGTCACTGAAACCTGGGCTTTTCATTGGTTCTTTGTCTCCTCCAATCTGCTGGTGGGGGAACACAACCCACTTGTCTGGACTGGTCTAGCAGGACAATATGAAAAGAGAAATTAGAGACTTACCTGCTAATTGTTGTTTCTTGAGGAACTCCAGTCAAGTCCCTCATCTCTGGGTAGAGCACCTCCTCCTACAGCTTGGAGACTAGGCATGTCAGAATTCTGAAGTCACTTGCACATATACTGCTGGCACCTCCAACCAGCTCCCAGTGACCTAATGACAAAGCAGACTCAAAGGAGCAACACATAAGTAGCTATACTAATCAGTAAATATAATTACTAACGTTAATATAAATTTAACTGACCCTCTGAAAGATGAGGATAACTACTCCACCCCTTCACGAAGGAAGATGGATAAAACAGGAAATAGTGCCAAGAATGCGCCAAAGAGTAGACAAGAAGAATAGAAATCTTCATTGCGTGAGAAAAGGAAATATTTACTGTAATGCGACTCTTCGACCGGCCGGTCCGCAGCCAAGACCTGAACAGCTAATAAAATCCTGGGTGGGAATCAGGACTGGACTGGAGTTCAAGGAACAACAATTAGCAGGTAAGTCTAATTTCTCTTTCCTTATCGTCCCTCCAGTCCAGTCCCTCACCTCTGGGACGTAACAGAGCAGTACACTAATGGGAAGGACCTGCCCAACCGGACCGCAAAACCGCCGTCCCGAAACAGGCATCCCCCACCACCTGCACATACAGCCGGTAATGTCTACTGAAGGTATGCAAAGAAGCCCATGTGGCTGCTTTGCAAATTTCAAGTGGCGGAACCAAACTATGTTCTGCCCACGACATCACTTGAGCTCTCGTGGAATGAGCCCGCAACCCTAAGGGAACTTGACGACCTTGCAAGATATAAGCTGATGCAATCGCCTCTCTGATCCATCTAGAAATGGAAGCCTTGGCTGCCGCTTCGCCTCTACGCGGACCTCCAAAGAGAACAAACAAGCTCTCCGATTTGCAAAAAGATTCCGAAGCCTTCAGATAAGCACAGAGAACTCTCTTTACATCTAACAAATGCAAACTATGTTATATTTATTTTATTTATTTATATTTCTTATATACCGCGCTATTATAATCAGTGCGGTTTACAGTTAAAACAGAACATACTACAATGTAACAGGTCACATTGAGTTTACATTGAACAGGGGTAGTAAAACATGGAAGAAACTAGGGTAACTATATACAAAATTATGGATACTCTTATGAAGTACATATAAGGATCTTTAAACAGAAGCATACGTTCATGGTCAGGGAGAGAAGGTAGGGGAAAGATGATTAACCATTCTCTACGGGAGGCTGATCTATGGGGCGGGCTAGGTAGGAAGGCAAGGTGATGGCTGTGTGCTTTCTGGAATTAGTATCAGGGTAATGTTGTAGGAATAGATGGTGCTTGAGAGATTTTTCTGAATAACGCTAGGTTCGAGATGGCTCGGATTTCAGCTGGGAGGGCTATAAATGGCCTTTCCTTTTTTATTTCCTTGAATGATATAGCATTGTAAACCGCTCTAATGCCTTTGGCCTGAGCGGTATATCAAATTCTAAATAAACATAAACATAAACATAAACATTCCAGGCCATAGGTGTGAAAATGGAGAAGGCTCTGCTGGCTGTTGTCTTTGTGCATTTTGTCAACAACTTAGGGACTTCAAGTGCATTCATCAATGTCGATCTCTTGGGTCTGTTGACTGGTGTGCTGTGGAGAAGTTTACTGATGGGCGTGGGGGGCTGGTTCTTGAGGGCTTTGAATGTCAGGACTAGAATCTTGTAATGGATTCTAGCCTGCAGCAGTAGCCAGTGTAGGTTCTTCAGGACTGGTCACTGTTCCCTCTAAGCTGTGCGCGTGTGCGCACGCACACACCTCGCCGAGCGAGCGCACATACTTTACAACAGAGCGCACAAAAATTATAGCTCTGATCCTGATAGAAAACACCACAGACGTCTTAAAATTTAAAAATTATGATTGTAATTACTAGAAATTTCCTGCTTCAATTAGTAATCGTCTATTTTCATTTAATTTGATTAAAATCAATGCGGTGTACATACTGTATTCTGACTTGTAGTCAAATTTTAAAGTATATAACTCCGAGTGTCGTTATGTGGCGCACAAAAATTTAACCTTCCTTCAAAAGCTGCACACAGCTGATATTTTATGCACACACAGCCTACAGAAAATTAGAGGGAACATTGGGACTGGTGTTATGTGTTCTGACCTTGAGAGTCCTACCAGTACCCTTGCAGCTGAGTTCATGGCAAGTCGAAGCGGGCTTAGAGTCGACTGTGGAAGCCCATGTAAGATGATGTTAGCAAAGTCGAGATGTGGGATAACTAAGGCTTGGAAGATTGATCGGTAGTCAGAGAAGTCAAGTAGTGGTTGGAGATGACGTAGTGTTCGGATCTTATGATATATTGCTTTAGTGGTGTTTTTGACGTATGATGTCATGTCTAGCCGCTGGTCAAGGCTAATGCCTAGATAGCGGATAGTGGGTTTGGTCTTCAGTTCAGTATTGTTGACTTGTAGTGAGGGAGGTGGCGTGAACTTCTGGTTTCTCGTGACAAATAGAACGTCCGTTTTACTGTGGTTGATTCAAAGATTTTGAGAAAGGAGCCAATCTGCTACTGCATCAAAGCATCTTAATATTGGAGAGAAGTCGGGTTGATCAATCTTGAAAGATGTGTAAATGAGGATGTCGTCTGCATAGGCAAGGCATTGGACATTGAAGGAGCGGATTAAAGTACAGATGGGTTGCATGTAGATGGTTAAACATCAATGCAGATAGGGATGAGCCCTGAGGTACACCTTGCTTCAGTGGGAATGGCTCTGATGTCGTGGAACCTGCTCTGACTTGTTGCCATCTGTTGCACAAATAAGATTTACACCAGGCTAGTGCTGAACCTTGTATCCCTTTTTCTTTGAGGCGAAGTAAAAGTGTCTCGTGGTTCACCGACTCAAAAGCGGCTGCAATGTTCAGCAACGCTCCCCTAATGACTTAAACACTGGCAAGGACACTGACTGATTTACATGAAAATGGGGAAAACACTTTCGGCAGAAAAGGAAGGAACAGGATGCAAAGCAACCTTCTCCTGGAAAAAAGTTAAAAATGTTTCCCTACAGGACAAAGCCTGCAATTCCAAAACTCGACATGCCGAACAGATCGCAACTAGAAAGACCGTCTTTAAAGTCAAATCCTTAATGGAGGCCTGACTCAAGGGTTCAAAGGGATGCTTCGTCAACACCCCCAAGACCAAATTGAGATCCCACAGAGGAACCACCACCCTATGTGGAGGCCGCAACCGCGACACTGCCTTCAGGAAATGTAACACATCTGGGTGAGAACCCAAGGAAACTCCATGAATCTTACCGCGACAACAAGAAATAGCCAACTGTACTCTCAATGAGATGGTCGCTAGCCCCTTATCAAAACCATCCTGTAAAAAATTCAGAAACCACTGGAATTGACACCGTGGAAGGACGGACCTATTTGACCTAACACCAATCCTCAAATATACGCCAGACGCGAACAGAAGCTAAGGAAGTCGACCGCTTTCTGGCCAGGAGTAAAGTAGAAATCACTGCACTAGAGTACCCCTTCTTCTTTAGCCTCACCCTTTCAATGGCCAAGCTGTAAGCGAGAAGAGAGCCACCTGAGGCATGCAAAGAGGACCCTGCAATAGAAGATCCTCCCGAGTCGGTAAATGCTACAGCTGCCCGTCAAGGAGATGTACCAAGTCCGCGTACCACGGACAATGCGGCAAATCTGGAGCGATTAAAAGTACGCATCCCTGATGACTTTCGATGCATTGAACCACCTGGCCTATGAGGGCCCACGGGGGAAAGACATATAGGAGACCCTGCGAGGACCACTTTTGCAGCAATGCATCCTGCCCCTTGGACATCCTTTATCATCTCCTGTTGTAAAAGAGGATGACCTTTGCCGACTGGAAGGTCGCCATGAGATCCATAATGGGCATTCCCCACTTGCCGACTAACTGCGCAAAGACTTCCGGGTGAAGTTCCCACTCTCCAGGATCCACTCGAACCCGGCTGAGATAGTCTGCCATAACATTGTCCGATCCCACAATGTGCGCCGCCAACAGAGACTGAAACCGAGGCTCCACCCATTTGAAGAGGGCTTCCGCCTCCTCCTCCAGAGCCGCGCTGCCTGTGCCTCCCTGCCGATTGAGGTACGCCACCGTGAAGGCATTGTCTGAGAGGACTTGGACTGCGCGACCCCTCAAAGTGGACTCAAAGACGTGAAGAGCCAGGGCAACCACCCGCAACTCTAGCCGGTTGATCGACCACTGGCTCTCATGAACGTTCCATTTACTTTGCGAGAAGACCCTAACAATGAGCTCCCCACCCCGACAGACTGGCATCTGTCAACATGGGAACCCACTGCAGCTGTTCGAGAGGCATGCCCACCGCTAAATTCTCCGGACGAAGCCACCACTGAAGAGACATCTGGACTTGCAATAGACAGGGAAGACGCTTGCTGAGAGAATCTCTTTGATGAGACCAGCGATGGAGCAGAGACCTCTGTAAGGGGTGCACCCTAGGGATGGACCCTAAAGTTACTGCTTGGGTTAGAAATTGGTTGGGTGGGAGGCGACAAGGAGTACAAGTAAATTGAGCTCACTCTGAGGAGAAGGATGTTACCAGTGGTGTGCCCCAGGGATCTGTCCTTGGTCCGATTCTTTTTAACATCTTTGTTAGTGATATAGCGGAAGGGCTGTCGGGTAAGATTTGCCTCTTTGCAGATGATACCAAAATCTGCAATAGAGTAGACACCCAGGAAGGTGTAGATAACATGACGAGGGATCTAGCTAAGCTTGAAGAATGGTCTAGAATTTGGCAGCTGGGATTTAATGTTAAAAAATGTAAGGTCATGCATTTGGGCTGCAGCAATCCAAGGGAGCAATATAGTAGAGGGGGTGAAGTACTTTTGTCCACTAAAGAAGAGTGGGACCTAGGCGTGATTGTGTCTGATGATCTTAAAGTAGCTAAACAGATAGAAAAGGTGACGGCAAAAGCTAAAAGGATGCTTGTGTGCATACGGAGAGGAATGGCTAGCAGAAAAAAAGGAGGTGATAATGCCTCTGTATAAGTCTTTGGTACGACCTCATTTGGAGTATAGTGTGCAATTCTGGAGACCACACCTTCAAAAGGATGTGAACAGGATGGAGTCAGTGCAGAGGGTGGCTACTAAAATGATTAGTGGTCTTCATTATAAAGCATATGGAGGACAGACTGAAGGAACTTAATATGTACACCTTAGAGGAAAGGCGGGATAGAGGTGATATGATTGAGATGTTTAAATACCTCCATGGCATAAATGTTCAGGGAGAGCGCCTCTTTCAATTGAAAGCAAGTTCTGGTACGAGGGGACATGGGATGAGGGTGAAGGGAGATAGATTCAGGAGTGATATGCGGAAATATTTCTTTACGGAAAGAGTAGTGGATCCGTGGAATGATCTCCCAGTGGAGGTGATAGAGATGAGGACAGTAACTGAATTCAAAGGAGCATGGGACAAACACAGAGGATCTCTAAAAGGTAAAAAGGGGACTGTTATAGTTGTTGATATGGAAGGACAGACTAGATAGGCCATGTGGTCTTTTTCTGTCATCATATTTCTATGTTTCTATGTGCACCCTGGCCCAAGGTACTACTTCCAATGTAGCTGCCATCGTTCCCAGAACAAGAAGATACTGCCACGCTGACGGCGCCTGATGCTTCAAGAAACTGTGCACCAGGAACTGAAGCCCTTTGGCTCGAAGCTCTGGTAGAAACACCGCTCCGACCCACGTGTCAAACCGAACCCCCAAATATTCGAGACTCTGAGAGGGTACCAATCGACTCTTGGCGACATTGACCACCCAACCGAGACTTTGCAGGCACTGTACCACTCTGTCTGTAGCCTGCACACTCTCGGCTCGGGATTTTGCTCGAATCAACCAATCGTCGAGATAAGTGTGAACCAATAACCCTTCTCTGCGAAGAGATGCCACCACCACCACCACCACCATTACCTTGGTGAAAGTTCGAGGAGCGTCGCCAAGCCAAATGGTAAGACCTGGAATTGAAAATGAGCCCACGGCAGTGCAAACCTTAGGAATCGTTGATCTAGTCTGATTGGAATGTTCAGATAAGCTTATGTTTTATGTTTATGTTTTATTGTATTTGATAAAAACCGCCTTTCCGAGAACCAAGGCGGTGTACAAGTAAAAACAAAGCAATAAAAGGAGGCCAAGGCCCATGGAAAAGGAAAGGAAATGTACAATCTTTTAAAAGGACAGTGAGAGAGAAGGAGGAAGACAGGACAGAACATAAACAGGGGGACATCACAAAAGGAGGGGCAGAGAGAGGGGGAAAATCACACAAAGGGAGAGGGAACATTGAATGCTTGGAAGAATAGGTGGGTCTTTAGATTGCGTTTGAATACTGCGTGTTGTGGTTCTAAATGGAGGGAGGGGGGGAAGGGCATTCCAGGCGGCAGGACCAGCAAAAAAGAAAGCAGAAGAACGGGTGGACTGCAGGTGAGCGCGGGAAGGGGAGGGTAAGGTGAGACGGTTAAGGTGAAAGGAACGAGGGGTGTGTCGGGGAGAGTGAAAGTAGAGGAGATCTGTTAGGTACTGAGGGGTGCTGTTATGAAAGGCTTTGTGAACTAGGACTAGAAGTTTGAAGGTAGCACGGAAGGGAACAGGCAGCCAGTGAAGGTGAAACAGTTGAGGGATTATATGGTCTCGAAGGGAGGTGTGTGAGATGAGACGTGCTGCAGTGTTTTGGATCCGTTGAAGGCGAGTTAAATGGTATTTAGGGAGACCGATGAATAGTGAGTTGGAAAAGTCTACACGGGACATAACTAGGGATAACACTAGGGTAATGAGAGCCGAGGGGGAAAGGAAGGGGTGAACAGAGCGGATTTGGCGAAGAAAAAAAAAAAGGATGTTTTGGTGATGTGTGAGATGTGGGTGTGAAAGGAAAGGTCAGAGTCAAAGTGCACACCAAGATAACGGAAAGTAGAGACCAATGGTACAGGGGTGCCGGAAAAGGAAGGAGCTATTGAAGGAGAGGGGCCGTTATGAGAGAACCAGATAGCAGTAGTCTTAGTGAGATTAAGGTGGAGACAGTTGAGTGTTAACCAATTCGCCACGGCTGAAAGGCAAGAGTCAAGAACTGTAAGATCAGGGGAGGAAGGTGAGGTGTGGTGGAGTAAAAGAATGTCGTCGGCGTAGAGAAAAACGGATAGACCAAACTGTTGTACTAAGGAAGAGAGGGGGGCCAAGAAGAGGTTAAAGAGGAGCGGGGCGAGAACGGAACCTTGAGGGACCCCGCAAGGAAGATGGTGAGGAACAGAAGGGGGGGTAGAGGAAGAAGAGAGAACTGCACAGGACCGAGAGGAAAGAAAAGAGTGGAACCAGTGATGAACTGTGCTGCAGAGACCCGCATCCCGTAGACGTTGGAGGAGGAGAGAGAGTGATCGACCAGGTCAAAAGCAGCAGAAAGATCCAAAGCAACCGCCACCGAGACATCACCACGGCCGTGAGCCACGTGTAAAGCATTTGTGAAAGCCAGTAGGACAGTCTCGACGCTGTGCCCCTGACGAAACCCGGACTGACATGGGTGAAGAAAGTTAATGGTATCAAGGTGATGGGAAAGTTGTGCAAATACATATTTCTCGAGAAGTTTAGATAGAAAGGGGAGGTTGGAGACAGGACGATAGTGGGCAGGGATTAAAGGGTCGAGTGAAGAGTTCTTTAGAATAGGGCGAATTAAGGCGTGCTTCCAGGGTTTAGGAAAAAGTCCCAGTGGACAAACTAGAATTAAACATGGTGAGAATATAGGGAAGGAAACCCAGGGAGGGGGTGAGAAGCCAGGAGGAAGGAATGGGATCGAGGGAGCAGAAGGTTTTCTTGGAAGTAGAGATGAGACGGTGAAGTTCTGGTGCCGTGATCGGGTCAAAGGAGGCCCAGAAATGGGAAAGCTGTGAAGTGGGAGGGGGGAAGGAACAGGGGGGGGGAGAGGTGATAGGAGCAGGGCAGGAAGGTAAGGATGATCTTAGGGACGAGACCTTGTCACTGAAGAAGGAGGCTAAATGCGCAGGAGGGGGAGTGGGTCGGAGCGAGGAGGCTGACTGAGGGGCATGTAGAGAAATGAGAGATTGGAAGGTGGAATAAAGATGTCGGGTTTGGTTTGGGGCATTAGAAATGGTGTTAGAAAAGTATGAGCGCTTGGCAGCGTGCACCTTAGAACGGTAGTAGGTGTGATGGGAGTTGAAGACTGCTAGAGTGTTGGGGGAAGGGGCCTTGCGCCACAGCCATTCCGCTCTTCTAAGATGTGAACGGAGCAGCCGTAAACCACTGTGATACCATGGGTGTGAAGGGCGACGGCGAAGGGAGTGGGAGCGCCAGGGGGCTATGCGATCGAGAGTGGAGGAAAGGGTGGAGGACCAGAGGGCCACTTGGGAGTTGGGAGAGAGTGAGGAAAAATCAGAAGGTAGAAGCTCTGCTGCTGAGGGAAACTGCTGCAGTGTGAGAGAGGTGAGTGGGCGTGAACGACGCTCTGGAAGGGAGGGGGGAGGGGAAGAAGAGGATGCTGAGGGAGGGTCATGTGACCAGGAGCAGGAAGCGGCAATGCAAACATGATCGGACCAGGGAAGACATATGGAACTGATATTGGAAAGCGTGAGAGAAGAGGAAGAAGACGTTAGGAGAAGGTCAAGAGTGTGACCTGCCTGATGGGTGGGAATGGTAACATGTTGTAAGAGGGACAGGTCCAGGAGGAAGGAAAGGAAAGAGTGCTCTCGAGAGGAAGTAGGGGAGTCAACATGGAGGTTGAAATCACCCGCTATGAGTATCAAGGGACATCAAAAGCTCCCTGCCACTATTACCGAACGCAACATCTCCATGTGGAAATGAGGCACTCGAAGACAGTGGTTCATGCCCTTGAGGTCTAGAATGGGCCGAAAAGCTCTGTCTTTCTTTGGTACCACGAAATAAATGGAGTATCGACCATAACCATACTGCTCTTATGGAACTGAACTACAGCTTCCAGCTGTAGAAGATGCGCCAGAATCACCCATACCGCCAACTCTTCTCTCCTCTTGCACAGTACAGAGCAAACAAAAGAGTCACGTACTGGTTGGGCAAATTCGAGGGAATAGCCTTCGCGTATGACCTCCAACACCCATTGGTCGGATGTTATCTGGACCCAGGCTGGGAGAAAATCCCGCAGCCGACCCCCCACGGGCTGCATCCCTACCTGGGTCCCCCTTACTTCATTGGGTTTTCTTAAATCCCGCGGATGAGGGACTAGCAAACCCTCTGCCTGCTCCTCGGAAACCCCTAAAACCTTGACCTCGAAAGGGATATCTTCCCCTCTGAAAACTCCCCAAACGTGAGGTCTGAAAACGCCTAAAATCCCGAGATTGACCCCTCACCACTGCCCCGGTCCGTCCCGCTTTTGGCTTATCTTCCGGTAAACGACCTCCTTTTGACTCCCCCAAACCTTTGACCAGCTTATCAAGATCCTCACTGAATAACAGCTTCCCTTTAAAGGGAAGCTTGCTCAGCCGAGATTTGGAGGTGCTATGTGCTGCCCAATTTCTTAGCCAAAGATAACGGCTATTAGCCAAATCTCTGATCAGATCATAATGGACATCAGCTAAGTAAGCCGCTCCGGACTCCAATCTAGTTACGTCCGCCAACTGATCTTGCGAATGCTTTCTCCTCAAAATTTCCTTTCCTTCACCATTTACATTAGTCCAATAGGATCTAGGGGCAATTGTTTTTAAGGGTGGTTGCTTATTTTTATTTTTGGGTTGTTTCCTGAAAGTTTGTTTCTATGACCTCCCTGATTGTATTTCTTCATACAAGCATCGCTTTTTGTGTTAAAACTAAAAGATGGAAAAATATATAACCTGCTCATTGATTTCAATATAAAAACTGTAACAATCTTAAATTTATATGAACAAAATTAAGAAATACAAAGCTACCAAATGCATGCAGTGATACCCAATAACTATTGCTAAATGCGGCTTTAGTCACTTCAAAAACGTTAGTTTTAACAGACTTATTGGGTGCTACTTTAAAATTATGACAGTCATTCTAACAGTTATCAAGGGCTACAAATTACACTATGTCACAGGATTCATATTATCAAACTATGTTCCTAATACCTAAACAATTTTTTTTTATTTTTAACAAACCAACAGAAAGTTGGTCAGAAATTATACATAAAGGCTCAAGAATGCTTGCCTGTCTGTGAGAGAAAATAACTCTCTGAAAGTGTAACAGGAGACCAAGTTTAGCACGAAGGGAAAAAAGGCCAGACGTCACATTGATATTGAAAATGCATCTAATTAGACTGGGGGTTCCATAGAAATAGTCCTCAAAAAATGACCCAATGCAAGGTTTGACACCCCCAGGCACCAGATCATCATGCCAACAGAAAACACAGATCTCAAAGCACAAAAGGCCATGATCACAGCAGAAGGGCTGCAACAGCCAGAGTCTTTCACAAAAAGATAAGGCAGAGGGATTTTGCTGCACAGACGGCTAGAGAAATTTAAACGGGCAGTAGATTTGATTTCATAGAGAATGGTGGAGGGGGAATGCAGGGCGAGTGGGGGGAGCAGCGTAAAGGGGGAGGGAAAAAGGGAGTGTGTCTGAAAGGGAAACATGCAAGTGGTTAGAGGGTGAAAAGAGGAATGCATGGGAAGGGCACAATTATGTGTGCAAAAGGTGCACCCCTCTCCCACTACACACAGGCACCCTATCTCCACACCAGACACACATAGCTTAAAGAGTCAGTAGGGGGTGGCGGGAGAGAGAGGAGGAGTGGGGCACTGCATTCTGTTGGCACTGAGCAGTGGCCCACTGATAAATGATAACTAGTAGTAGTAATTTATTACGCTTTTTCCCATAGAAAATGAGAAAACAGTCTTAGTAAATCAGGCCCTAAAACCTAAAAAAGTAACTGATACACCATTTTGTTAGGGGGGGTCATGCACTAGGTTTCGGTAGCCAGATCATAGATTCCAAGAAAACGTTCCCAGTGGAGAAAGGTGAATAGTGGAATACTCCAGGGATCTGTGCTGGGTTCGCTGCTTTTTAACGTACTTGTAAATGACCTGGAAATGGGAATAACAACGAGTGAGGTGATCAAATTTGCAGAATACACAAAATTATTCAAAGTTGTTAAAACCCATGAGGATGCTGAAAAATTGCACGAGGACCTTGATAAACTGGAAGACTGGGCATCCAAATGGCAGATGAAATTTAATGTGGACAAGTGCAAAGTTATGCACCTAGGAAAGAACAACCCAAACTATGGTTACACGATGCAAGGTTCCACATAAGGAACTACCACCCAGGAAAGAGATTTAGGTGTCATCATGGATAACATGTTGAAATCCTCCACCCAGTGTGCAGAATGCTAGGTATCATAAGGAAAGGAATGGAGAATAAAACAAGTGTAAATTAGGCTTACCTGCTAATTGTAGTTCCTGAAGGAACTCCAGTCTAGTCCCGGAAACTCTAGGGTTGTCAACCCAGCAGCTTGGAGACTGATAGATGTCATTCTTTGATGACACTGGTATAAGGACACAGGCACCGGCTCCTCCCACTCTAGTAACCTATTGACAAAGTAGACTCACCAGAGCAACAATTAATTTTGAACCGACACTGAAGCTAGTGCCTACTAACTATACAACTACTGAACAGCAAAATAATATCCCCCACAATGATATTTAGCTGAACTGTTAAGGGTCTCACTTCCCCGCCAGGAAGAGAAAAATTGTCTGGGGTCTCTCAAACCCTATAAGACTCCCAACCCGCCCCCTGAACCCAAAGCTCCACAGAACTCCATGTGCTCTTACCTGTAAAATCTGCGCTTCAGGCTCAAACTCTCTGAAAGAATTGGGACGGGATCCGGGACTAGACTGGAGTTCCTTCAGGAACTACAATTAGCAAGTAAGCGTAATTTACACTTCCTTATCATCCCTCCAGTCTAGTCCCAGAAACTCTAGGGATGTAACAGAGCAGTAAAAGAACTCAATGGGCAGGACCTGCTAGAGCAGCCTGAAGCACCGCTGACCCAAAACAGGTATCCCGACTCGCCTGAATATCCAAACGATAGTGCTTCACGAAGGAATTCAACGACGACAATGTCGCGGCCTTGCAAATTTCGGTCACCGGTACAAAACTGTATTCCGCCCAGGACACTGCTTGCGCTCTAGTAGAGTGTGCTCTTAAACCCTCCGGCACCGATTTTCCTTTGAGGAGGTATGCCGAACCTATTGCTTCCTTTATCCATCTAGCAATCGACGCTTTGGACGTAGCTTCCCCTCTGCGAGGACCTCCGAACACCACAATCGGTCCGACTTTCTGAAATTCGCCGTGCGCTTGAGATATCTTTTCAATGCCCTCCGTACATCCAAAAGATGCAACTGCGGATTCCCAGAACCACCTGAAGCTGTACGGAACACTGGCAGCGAAACAACCTGATTCACATGAAAAGGCGACAGGACTTTCGGCAAAAAGGATGGAACCGGCCGTAAGACCACCTTCGACTCATGAAAAGCCAAGAATGGCTCCCTACAAGATAATGCCTGCAACTCTGAAATTCGCCTTGCCGACGTAATGGCTACTAAGAACACTACCTTCAGAGTGAGATCCTTCAAGGTCGCTTTCGCCAAAGGCTCAAACGGCAGAGAACCTAAAGCCGCCAACACCAACTTCAGATCCCACGTCGGAACTACTTGTCTGCACAGTGGCCTCAACACACCCACCGCTTTCAGAAATCTTTTAACATCTGGATGGGAACACAGCGCCTGCCCCTTAATCTTCCCTCTATAACAGGAAAGCGCCGCTAACTGCACCTTCAAGGATGCCGTCGCTAATCCTTTTTGGAACCCATCCTGCAAAAACGCCAATACCTGCGGTATACTGGCCCGCAAGGCCTCACAGTTCCTATCCACACACCAAGCTTCAAAGATGCGCCACACGCGAACATATGCCAACGAAGTAGACCTTCTGCACGCCCTTAACAACGTCGCAACCACTTCCACCGAATATCCTTTAGCTCTTAACCTTGCCCTCTCAAGAGCCAGGCCGTAAGCGATAACCAAGCTATCTGAGGCATACACAACGGACCTTGTTTCAGGAGATCCTGTCTGTCCGGTAGATGCCACGGCTTCCCCACTACTAGTCTCCGGAGATCCGCGTACCAAGGCCTTCTCGGCCAATCCGGCGCTATCAGGATCACGAAGCCTCTGTGACACTCGATTCGCCACACTACCCGGCCGATTAACACCCATGGCGGAAAGACGTAAAGAAGCTGATCTGCTGGCCACTCTTGGACGAGCGCATCCAGACCTTCTGACATTCGCTCTCTGCGTCTGCTGAAAAAACGTTCCACCTTCACGGAATTGAACGTCGCCATGAGATCCATAACGGGCGAGCCCCATCGGCAAACTACCGCCTCGTAAACCTCTGGATGAAGTGTCCACTCTCCCGGATCTACTCTCACCCGACTTAGAAAATCAGCCGCTACATTTTCCACTCCTGAAACATGCGCCGCCGACAGCGCCTGAAGGTTTTGCTCGACCCAATGAAACAGCTGATCTGCCTCGGCCTCTAAGGGAGCACTGCCGGTGCCCCCTTGTTGATGTAAGCTACTGTCGTCGCATTGTCTGAAAACAGAAACGCCAATCCCACCGCTCAAAGTTCCAACCTGTTGATCGACCAAGATTTCTCCTGAACTGTCCACTGTCCCTGTGCGAACCTTCCTTGACAGTGCGCCCCCCAACCTAGGAGACTTGCATCCGTAGTCAGCGGCACCCAGTCTGGCACTTCCAAGGGCATGCCCTTCTCCAGAGACCCCGGAAGTAACCACCACTGCAACGCTGCTCGTGTCGTGTCTGGGTAAAGCAGCCTCTTGGAGAGTGGATCATTTTGATGAGACCATCTCCTGAGCAACGCCCTTTGCAAGGGTCTCATATGTGCTCTCGCCCAGGGCACCAAGTCGATCATTGCCGCCATCATCCCTAGGACTTGTAAGTAATGCCACGCTGTCGGACGCGGTTGGCCGAGGAACCGCCGAATCAATCTTTGTAAGGCTAACACTCGATGTGGGGGCAGAAAAGCTCTGCCTATCCCGGTCTGGAAACACGCCCCCAAATACTCGAGATCCTGAGAAGGAACCAAACTGCTCTTGGCCACATTGATCACCCAACCTAGCTGCTGCAGACAGTGGATCACCTTGGCAGTAGCCTCCTCGCTTTCCTTGAGGGACTTTGCCCGAATCAACCAGTCGTCCAGATACGGATGCACCAGAACACCCTTCTTCTGCAGTTCTGCTGCCACGACTACCATGACCTTGGTAAAGGTTCTTGGCGCCGTCGCTAGTCCAAAGGGCAGCACTCGAAACTGGAAATGTCCCATTGGTAGAGCAAACCTGAGGAACTTCTGATGCTCGTGCCGAATCGGAATGTGCAGATATGCCTCAGACAAATCCAGGGAAGTCAGATACTCTCCTTTCCTGACTGCTCCAATGACCGACCTTAGAGTTTCCATGTGAAAGTGAGAAACTCGGAGACACTTGTTTACCTTTTTTAAATCTAAAATTGGACGATAAGTTCCCTCTTTTTTTGGGAACCACAAAATAAATGGAGTATCGACCTGACCCACATTGATCCGGAGGCACCGGCACTGCCGCCTTGAGATCTAGCAATCTTTGCAAGGTCTGTTTGACTGCCGCACGTTTGCAACGGGCCTTGCAAGGAGACTGAACGAACGCATCTGTCACCGGTCTTTGAAATTCTAAGGTATAGCCTTCTCAAACTACTTCTAGCACCCACTGATCTGACGTAATCCTGACCCAGGCAGCGTAAAACTCCTGAAGACGACCCCCTACTGGTACGTCCACCTGGGCCTGCCTGACTTCATTGAGACTTTTTGGCACCCGACGTGGCGGCAGCAAAACCTCTGCTGGCACCTCGGAAGCCCCGAAAGCTTTGGCCTCGAAATGGGAAGCGCCCTCGCTGACTCTGGGGAAACCTGGAGGGGCGAAACCATCGAAAATCTCTCTGAGGAAATCTAGCCAACGGAGGGAATTTTCCCTGCTTTTGCTTATCTTCTGGTAGCCTTCCACCTTTGGACTCTCCCAGATCTTTAACTATCTTTTCCAAATCCTCACCAAATAACAGTCGTCCTTTGAAGGGAAGTTTACTTAGCCTGGCCTTGGAAGAAGTATCCGCTGCCCAATTCCGCAGCCAGAGATATCTCCTTGCGGCCACCGCCGAAGCCATACTGTTCGATAGCCCTCTTATGAGATCATAATGAATATCTGCCAAATATGCAGCTCCGGACTCCAAGCGAGCTGCCTCACTGAGTCCTCAGCGTGCTCTCCCAGAACTCTCTGAGCCCAACGGAGACAGGCTCGAGCCACCCAAGCTCCACAAATGGAAGCTTGCATCGAAAGCGCATTAACCTCAAAAACCTGCCTTAACAAAACATCCAGCTTCCTATCCTGAGTATCCTTAAGAGCCGCACTGCCTTCCACCGGGATGGTGGTCTTCTTGGTCCCGCTGAAACAGCCGCATCCACTTTGGGCGACTTAAAGAGCTCCTTATCTTGTTCCACTAACAGATAAAGACGAGACATCACCCGCGAGCCTCGGAGTGTGGGCTCAGGCATATCCCACTCACTTTGTATCATCTCTTTAATAACTCTATGCATGGGGAAAGCTTTTTGCGACTTACGAAAACCCTGCAATAGAGGATCTTCCAAGGCAGCCTCCTCCACCGGCTCCGACACTGGCACATTTAAGGCCTTCAGTGTCTCCGCAATCAGCGCGGGTAACTCCTCTCGTCAAAAAATACGGACTACTCTAGCCTGATCCTCCTGTTCCGTAATCTCGCCTTCTTCCAGCTCCTCTTCCATCTCTGGATCATGCTCTTCACCTTCCGTGAGCATATCCTCCGAAAACTCGGACAGACACCGCTTATCCGGCTCTACCCGGGACCTTTTTGGCCCTAAGGTCGAAGGAGACCCCAATAGCGGAGTGCCCGGCCTCTTTTGCCCCACATCTGCCACCATGGCCCCTGCTGCCGAGGCAGAAGAGTCTCTAGGAGCACCGACGAACGCCCTTTGAATAAGAGCTATAAAGTCTGGAGAAAAGATTGAAGTCAAATCCCCCGTCAAGGGACCCACAGCCCACGGGACCTCCGGAGCCGAAGAGGGACCCGGCACCGGTTCTACGGGGTCTGCAAGAGGAGGCATCGGGACCTGCGCCACTACATCCCGGTCCTCTGCCGAATCTACGCGTTGGAGCTCCCCTGCTGAGCCCTGGCTACAGGTCTTACAGATGCCTGCTTCTGACACTACAGACCGCTTGACTCCACATAGCAAGCACAAGGTCTTTGCAGGCATCCTACTTGTAAAAGTGTCCACCCAATGCTTCAAAATCCTGAAAGCTTCCAAAAAACCAAGACACTCACACAGTAGTAGCAGAAATATTTAACTGAGATCTGCCCTCAAAGAACCCAACAGGCGGCGTCTCAGACCCGATTTTTTTTTTTTAATAGAAATGAAAGCAGGAAAGCCCCCGACCTGAAATCCACTCAAAATACTGAAAAACGAAGGTTCCTGACCTCACAACCTCAAGTTGTCTCCCCGAAGCCTCTACCGGCTTTTCCCGCTCAAAAAGGGACGCGGCGGGAAACTGCTGCCTACCCGGGCCTGAATCCCCGACCACCTGCTCCGAGTTCACCAGCCAAGGTAATTTAAATGCAGCTTACCTTACCTCTCAGACTCGAGGAAAGAAAGAGTCCGTGCTGCTCCACAACACCGTGCCCAATTCGGGAAAGCAAAGGTACTGCGATTAAGAGCACATCAGAGACTTGTGTGCTATCGTTTTCCCCCGCTGCCGAACTGACCAAGCGCCTGCAGGCAACCCTTCTGCGTTGTGCTGGAGTCGGCTGGCCAAATGAATTATGGCCCCCCCCGCCGGGCCTAACCCGGTCCCCAGACCTTTTCACCCTCTGACTCTCCGCTAAGAGGGAGGAAGCATGGAAGAGAGGCCCTGCAGCCGCCAAAAATTAAAGTGGTATGGCCCTTGAAAGAAACCAATAAAGTAGAAATAAAGTAAAAATAAAATCCCAGTGAGCACATATATGCCCAACTAAATTTAACTCAACCCCTTTGAACTAAAATAACTACACTAAGTCCTTAATTGTTTCTCCTGGGAGCCAGCAACTCTGGCTCACATCCTCCAGCTGCTTGGAGACTGATATAACTGGAGTGGGAGGAGCCGGTGCCCGTGTCCTTATACCAGTGTCATCAAAGAATGACATCTATCAGTCTACAAGCTGCTGGAAGAGGTTGACAACCCTAGAGTTTCCGGGACTAGACTGGAGGGATAAGGAAAGGATATTATAATGCCTCTGTATCGTTCCATGGTGCAACTGCACCTTGAATATCGAGTGCAATTCTGGTCACCGTATCTTAAAAAGGATATAGTGTTATTAGAAAAGGTACAGAGAAGAGCCACCAAAATGGTAAAGGGGATGGAAGGATACCCCTATGAAGAGAGGCTAAAAAGATTAGGGCTCTTCAACCTGGAAAATAGATGGCTGAGGGGAGATATGATAGAAGTCTATAAATTAATGAATGGAGCGGAACAGGTAAAAGTAGATCGATTGTTTGCAAATGCAATGTGTGCCTTTGAGTCAGTGCTGATTCCTGGTGACCCAGAAGCTCTTGGGTTTTCTTGGCAGTGTAACCAGAAGTAGATTACATCATCAAGATATAGAAAGACTAGGGGACATGCAATGAAGTTACAGGGTAACCTATTTAAGACTAATAAGAGAAAAGCTTTTTTCACTCAATGTGTAATCAAACTCTGGAATTCGTTACCGGAGGATGTAGTAAAAGAACATATCAACACAAGTACATATGATGCAATGTATGTGTGCGCTTCTGTGGTGCAGTTGCTGGAACTCCCTTTTCCATAGAAATATATTGGGCCATACCTTGACATAAGAACATAAGATATGCCATACTGGGTCAGACCATGGTCCATCAAGCCCAGTATCCTCTTTCTAACAGTGGCCAATCTAGGCACAAATACCTAGTAGTTTCCCTAAAAGACAAAAGTTCCACAATTCTTGTATTAGGACAAGCAGTGGATATCCCAGGTCCCCTTTAATAATTCTCTACTACAATGATTTATGGACCTTTTTCTCCATGAACTTGTCCAAACCTTTTTTAAACCCACCTACACTAACAGCTTTTATTGTAAACCAGTTTAATATTATTACGGAAGCAGATCTAGATTTAGGCACAGACAATTGCCTAGGGTGCCAAGTAACCAGGTCAAAGAGGAGCCTATTCTTGCTTACTTAGGGCCAAGTCATGTGCTGCTTTAAAGAGGTGTCACTATGGAGTTCTTTAGTTCACCTACCTTTCCAATCTTTGGGATCTCTTGACAACTCCACCCTCTTCTGGATCTGATGTCTGGTCTTGTCTATGGATGCCAACATCTTAAAAACGTACACACACACAGATTTACCCTGAGAAAAATACAGTCAAACACAAATGGGGGGGGGGGTATAAATAACCACAAGGCAGGTCTTCTCTATAACACTTGCACATGCTGCTGCCACACCCCTATCCCTTTTTAGTGATTCAGATGTGTAATCATGTTCTTTGCTGTAAATTCTATTGTGAAGCCTAACAGCTGAACCATTATTTTCCTTAATGGCTGTTCTATGTATATAAAAATCTAGTGACTGAACCCTGTAGTTTGCTACATGTACTGCTCCTTGTAGTAGAGAAGCAGGGCTATAGTTGCTGTCTCCAACAATGGCGCCCTGTGGTTACACTGTAAAATACATCCTTTGAAACCTGACAGAGAAATCTAGATAGATTATCACATTTGTTTTCAGTTTAATATTCTTCCAAACCAATAGAGCCCTCAATGCAGTAAGCAGTGCGGTAGAATACTTACCTAAGCTTTAGAACACAGCATTCTAATGCAAGTGCTAAAAAAAGCACTTTTACTCCCGAAGCAGTAAACTAATAGTATGCAAATTATTTTGTCATTAAAAAATGTATGGGTTTTTTTTTCTCTGCCAGCACACACTGCCTTTGCTACATTGGGAATAAAATGTTGTCTATCCTATCAGTGCAGGAGCATGGATTGACTCATAAAAGCGACAAGGGAGACATTTGAAAAAAAGGTTAGCAACTCCCAAACCCCATTCCCTATCCCCACCCAGCAAAACTCCCTGGTGGCCATGTGGGCTCAAGACCTCTTCCCTGTGGCTATCTGGTTCAGGGTCATCAACCAGAGCACCTCCCCAATTATAGCTACCTGCACCTCCATGTCCAGCAGCATCACTCTGCCATCTTGAAATACGGTAGCACCAGACGCTTAGCAACATGTCCTCGTGCACCACTAGAGGTCAGTTTGCTAAGTGAGTGAGTTATTTAGGCAACAGTGCCTTATTTGGCAGACTGACCCAATGATGCACCACAACATGCCCACTAGTAATCAAGTGCTTCTGCCATGTTGGAACATGGTGGTACTGTTCCTGTTTCTTGAGAACAGAAGTGGGTAAGCAGGGGTCAGAGGTCCACCAGGATTCTGTTCTGGGTCAAGTGAATGGAAAGAGCAAGGGGACCACTTAAGCCACCAGAGGTGTTATTGTGGGATTAAGTACAAGCAGGAGAAAGGGAGCCACTTGGGACTACTAGGTACATTGGCACAGGTAGGGAATGACAGGTCAAGAACTCACTTTGGCTACCACTGATTTTTTTGTGGGGTTCCCCCACTTGGGACACCAGGGATGTTAGATCATCTGAAGTGAAGTTTTAATTTTCTTGTATTTATATTTTCAGCAGTAGCTATGCAGGTACAGTAGGTATTTGCCTGCCCCCAGAGGGCTTACAATCTAGCAGGCTGGTGCTGAAGTTGTACGCTATTAGCCGTGTACACATTTTCATAGCATGCCAATAGCCAAGACTTCAGCGCCGTTATGCAGCAAAAGTTGTGTATGTAAATAAGCTGTGCACAAAACCTTGGCATAAAGATGAAAGGAGGGGAGCCAATGCATGGGTAAACAAACACACTACAATTGGCTGTGTACACATGTGCATAAATGTCAAATGCTCACATTATTCACACAAGACAAGCAGGTTCTTTTGGGGCTCAACCCACCATAATCAACATTATTTCGCCCAAAAACATTTTTTATGAAATCACAAAAAAAAGAGACCCTAAAAGGTAAATGGAGAATGACTGAAACATGTCCAAAAACACACAAGGATAAAAAGCAAAAAAAGACATTTGTTCTTGAACACTGAACTTTCACCTATATGATGAAAGATACATGCAGAAAATTTTCATGGCAAAAGGTAACTGTTCACCAGTACATACTTTGGAACAGTCTCTCTCTCTAAGCACAAGATATTTAAGCCACCTCAGACTACGTGTATAGATAATGGCGCTCCTACAGGCTATGTAATCCTCTATGCATTTCTCTGCAGTGGGCGCAGCCCTTATTAGCGTACCATTTTAATATGCACACCTCATTTGCATATTGTTTAAATATGCTTGGCAAAATAAAAGTATGCACACAATCTCTTTTCTGCACTTTGTGTGGTGGAACTTGTGTGTGTAAGTTGTGCTATCTGAACGCAAAGGGCATGCTAGTCTTTCTGCACCAGCCCATAAGTTTGTACCTGAAGCAATGAAGGGCTATCTGGCTTCCCTGGTTCTCAGCACACTGCTCCAGCCACAAGGTTACCCTTCTCCCCACTTCACCTCAGATGACTCTTTCCTGCCCCCCCATGAGAGGGGTAGAAAAACATGTTACGGGCTCTTTTACTAACGGATTCACCCCTTAGCCTGGGCGAGAAGGGGTGAATCCTGATGTTGTGTAATAGCTCAGCTTTTGGATACATGTACAGCATTAAGCTACAGTGTAAGGTGGTGATTTAGTTTCTTCAGGGGATAACCATTATAGTGAAATGCATGGGCGCCTCAAATAAGGCGTTGGGATCTATTTGAAAATGTGAGAGGGTAACCCAAAGAAAAGCAAGATAAACAAAGCTAAGTATTTTTATAGAAACTTATTGGTATCTCATTGGGTGAAGTTCCTCTCACTAAAAAAACATCTATTAATCCCACTTTTGAAGGTCGTTGATGTCAATCAGCACAATGATAGGACTTCATTCTGGTCTAAATTAAAGTGCTATTAGTCTGAGACCTTCGAGCACATATTAAAGTCTTAATATAACTATATATAAGTTTTGAGTTTCTTATGAATATTTCTTATGAATATTGAGTGAATTTACCTTTATCTGCGTTACTTGAAGTACTCAGTTGGAAAGTGACCAATTATATACATGTTCTTACATGGCATGTAAGATTAATGCAGGCAAATCTTGAGTAAACCACTGCATCAAAGGATAGCACAGCTTGCTACACTGAATGGAATAGTACACAAACAGTCTAGCACCAAACTGCAACATCCTTCCCTGCAACAAATCAGCAAAACACAGATGTTTTCAAAATAATTTAATGAATCATGCTCCACATGCATTCCCCACGTGTAAACTACTGTGAAGACTTTAATCCTATCAAGAGGTTGTTTTCCTTTCTGTATATACTACAACACCAGAACAGATTGGGTTATAATAGCTAGTCTTCTAATAAAACTGTTACCTGACATCAGTTTATGGCAGTTTTGCACCATTTCCTTACAAACTATTCTCAGTGAACTCAGTAAAACAACTAGTAAATATCTTTGTTAAAAAAAAACAACATAACTGCATTAGTTTATTATTTTATACCTGATAGTACCATGGACTTTGATTTATGTAATGCACTATGGCTCCCCAGCGTGCAAGCCCAACAGACAAAACACTTTGTTCCCCAATGACCAAATTCCAAAAGGTACAACCTAAAGGTATAACATCTAAACTGTGGGTCAAATGGATGGTTCTGCAATTTATGGAATGTTTCCGGATGGGTGCAGCTCCTTTTATAGATTTGTTATATAGTGTTCCCTTTCTGACCTCATGGGCACACACTGCACCTCTATACCCAGCCCCTTGGCACACTCATCTCTTCCCATGGCTTTCAGTACCATATTTATGCTGATGACTTCCAAATCTACCTCTCTGCACCTGAAATCGCACCAGCAATCCAGGCCCGGATCTCTGCTTGCCTGACATTACTGCTTGGATGTCTCACCGTAGCTTGAAATTGAACATGGCTAATACAGAGTTTCTTATTTTCTCCCTTAAACCCTCCTTTCCCCTTCCTACTTATTCAGTCTCTGTGGATAACTTTCTACGCCCGTTACCTTGGAATTGTCTTTGACTCCTCTCTCTCCTTCTCCACACACATCCAACTAATAACTAATAGCTAAAACCTGATGTTTCTCTCTCTATAACATCAACAAAATTCACCCATTCTTTTCTTAACACACTACTAAAGACACTTACCCATTCTTTAGTCACTTCCCACCTTGACTATTGTAACCTACACCTTGCTGGTCTTCTTCTGAATTCTCTATCTTCCCTTCAATCTGTTTAACAGTCTGCTGAGCGGCTAATCTTCGACCAGCCTAGTCATGCTCATATCGCCCCTCTTCTCAAGTCACTTCATTGGCTCCCTATCCATTACCACATCCAGTTCAAACTTATCCTACTGCCCTTTAAGTATGTTTATGTTTATTTTAAATTTGATATACCGCTCAGGCCAGAAGGCATTAGAGCGCTTTACAATACTATATCATATCTCTTATCTTTCCCTACACCTCTCCTCAGGAACTCCACTCTTCTGGCAAACAGCAATAGAAGAGAAGGACATAGATAGAAGCAAACTCTCGATTTTGCTCCTTTCATCTTGCTGCTCCTTATACCGAGAATAAACCACCCAAGTCTGTAAATCGGGCTTCATCTTTGGCCCTTTTCAAGCTTTCGTATCTTGATTCGCCTTATTTCATTTGTGTTTCCTTATCATTCCCCCTAGATGTAATCATGTCTAAAGCTACTATGTCTTGACTAGATTGTAAGCTCTGACGAGCAAGGACTCTTTTACAAGTGTCTGTGCAGCACACATCTTGTGGCGCTACACAAATGTTCAGTAGCAGAAGTAGATTTCATAAAAGGCACTAAGATTGCCCCTATTAAAGGCACACCCTTTCTACTTTTCTATTAAGATATTTATCATCCTGGAAGTAAGATAAAGCAATATTTCTGTGTCCGACGTTCAACAGTGAAACATCCAACTCATTACAATAACGCCACGATATTTATTCCAAAATATTATTACTTTACGTAACACTGCAACGGGAGAATTAAAATATGAATGCTACTGTAACAGGGAAGCGAAACAAGAGGTGATCTCGGCCACTACTTGAAAATGGAAGTAAAATCTGTGAAAACAATCCCCTAGCGATCCTTCATAGCAGACTATTAAAAAAAATCACGGCATATGCCTCATCATCAACTCGCTACATTTTATACATATAATGTATTAACATTATGCACAGCCCAACTGCAAGTCGGTTCCCAAGTTATCCCTAACCCCAGTCGGCTTTCGGCAGCGGACACGTTGCAAGCGGGAGTAGGACACGAAGGGAAGCTAGTTGAACAATAGAAAATCCCCTCCAGCCTCCGGAGGTCTGTAACAGGGAAAGTCACTGCCGCACGGGCAAGAAAACATCAGAAGCCCCATGAGCGGGAAGCGCCCGAGCCCTCGAGAAGCTGACGAACGATGAAGAGAAAGCCTCCGGCCCAGGCCACGGCACCGCATCGAGCAGAAAGCTGAGGCCACCATTTCTACCAGAGCACGTAACCCCTCCCAAGAACTTCCAAGCAAAAACGCGGAGAAAACCCCTCCCGGTTGCCGACACAAGCCCCCCACACCAGAGAATATTTCACAGTAACCCCGGAAACCCGGCGACTTAATGCAATAAACAGGAAATCGTTCGGATGATCTGGGTTCCGGGGGAAGTTGAATTATTTTTTACCAGCAAAGAGATCAACTTCCACATCCGGTAGGGCCACACAACCAACACTGACCTGGAAAAGATTCGGGTAACCTGACAAACTGTAGTAATGAAACGTGCTCTTACCGTGTTGCTCCTTTTAACTTCAGCCGAAAGGTATTTGTGTTCGTGCAAAGGGGCTTTAGCGAAACCGGGCGTATTTTCTTAAAATGCCGTCTCATCGGCGCCTAAAAATCACACGGAAAAGTCCCCGTATTTCACGCGGATGTGTACGTGTGTTGAAAATTACTACAATGCTGTGCTTTTCATGTTCTCGGTTACATAGCAACAAACAGCTGAGATTGAAAATTCAGAGACTTTCGTTGTCGAGAAAGCAAATTGCGACTATGAATTTAGACATTATCTTGAATTTATCCTTTTTAATGATGCAGTTATGTTAAAAAATGATTGGCGGAGGGATTTTTGTTATTGGCGGCAACCATGGGCATGCGCAGTACATACAGTTCAGCGGGATTCGGCTGTGTGCTGAAGATGGGAGGAAGGGGCAGTCTAAGCTCTTAGGGATGTATTTGGGAACAAATGTGGGTCTGTTACCCGTGCTTGTACGGGGATTGCAGAATCCTGCAAATGGCTGTGTCTTTATTATTTTCGGTTACAAGTTAATCTTTTGTGTGCCAGGCAAAGCTGTAGTTAGCAATTTGGAGTAGTTCTGTTTGTGGCCATATGTATTATGTAGTTGTCATGTTACCCGTTCGAGGAGGGAGGTTTTAAGGTCCGTTCTGCATCGCTGACAACCACATACTGTTGCATTATGGGACACCGCACGAATTACTATGGGTAGAATCCGTGGCTACAAATATCATATTGCTTTGAGATATAAATTCAAAGCTAGGACTGGTTAAAAAGACTCCTTTATGGAACTGGATAACCTGACGGTTCTTGTATTGTCTGGATTCTAATGCATACAGAAAAAAAAGGTTTGAAATATATGAGCAGTCATAAGTACTCAACATTTTCAAGATGAGGATGGAAATAAAAAATAAGAGTCCTAAAAATAGTTGTGGGCAAAATTTAGTCATTATAATGAATCACAGTACCAATATGAGTAGTAGTGCGAGACATTGTTTCAGTGGCAGTTATTGACAATTTCTATCACTTTGAAAATAAAAACAAAAAACCCCCCCCCCCCCCCCGAACTTCCTGGGGCATATGTAGTCATAATCTCCTGCGTATATGTAGATCCAACTCTGTTAAGAGTGTTCATGTCGTTTGATATATTCTGAAAATCAGGTGTGGGGTACAAACACCAAACAAAACAGTTATGGGAGGTGGGGAACACATAATCACCACCATTACTACTGCTACTAGGAGCATATGATGCTGTACACATAACAGATGGTCTTTGCTTAACAACGTGTACAGTCTTCAGAACAGATAAATAAACAGGCTAAATAATAGATTAGGGACAGGATGACCCAAGGGTGGAGGACATTGTGCCCCCCCCCTCCTGCCCCGTAGCGCAAGGCCCTTCCCTACCTCCTCCCTCATAGTTCAGAATCTTTCCATCCTTACTTTCCGTTGTGTCCAGCATATCCCTTTCCCTAGCCACTCCCTCATGTCCTACATTTCCTTCCTTATTGCACCCTTCTTCTGTATCTAGCATCTCACCTTCTCTGCCTCTCCCAGCATGTCTTCTTTCCTAGTCCCCTTATGTCCACCTGTCCCCTTTCCTTCATCACTGTTATTGTCCTCTTTCCTGCCGCCCTCCATTAGGCTAGCACTAAAAGTAAAGACCAGCCGGTACGTGGCCTTGGACATAGCAGGTCTTTAACGCATGTGTCTGTACAAGTTCTCTGAACAGGAAATTTGAAGGTATGGTACGCAGCAGGCCTTAAGCCAGTTGTTTTTGCTATAGACCGGGCTGCTGATTACTGCTGCACCAGCACCTTCCTTAGATTTGTGCCACTAGGCAGATGTCTCATCTGCCTAGTAATGAGTCATAAGAGTCATCCCTGGTTAGGGCATTTCATTAATTATGGGAAATGACTACAAATAATATGGGTATAACTAGCAAAATAAGGGGCTAAGGTTTAAAAGCAGCCTTAAAAGATAGATTTTTAACCTGGATTTGAACAGGGCCAGAGAAGGGAGCAAGATGCACCTAGGTGTATAGCACAACAAGATGGAAAGAACAGAGTTTGGAGTTGAAGAATGACTTACCCAATGAGCAGAGTTCCTGGGTGGGGGTGGAGGGAAGGTTATTGAAAAAAAATAAGAGAGGAGAGGTAATGAGCTGCACTTGTAAAATAAGTTTGACTTGTATTTAAAAATGGGAGCCAATGAAGTGAAGTAAGAAGAGGGATTTTGTTGGATGTAGCAACACTGGAGGAAGATAAATCATGCAGTAGAACTAGATTGAAAGGGAGAGAGCTGGTTCAGTGAAGTGCAGCCAAGTGCCAGAAGCCCCCTACTTGTGGCCCTCCTAATGCTGGGAGACTGCATTTTGTAGGATTAACATTTGAGGGGCACTGGTGGTGGCTGTGTGCTGGGAGGTCAGCACGGCAGACGCTGTACTTCAGTGTTGGCCATGCTGCTTTCAGTCTCCTCTTTCATTTCCCTGATGTAGCCAGGCAGCAAGGAAAGTGCCTCATTTTCTTCTGCCACAGGGGCAAGTCATGTGGTATGAGCTGCAAGATCTTGTAGATCTTACCACAAAATTTGGTCCTATGGATGCAGGAGATAATGCGTTTAAGCATCTGCAACCCAGCCGCATCAAGGAATTGAAAGACAAGATTAGAGGCAGCATAGCAACACTGATGGGAGCATGTACAGTATCTGCCATGTTCATCTTCTGCCATCACCCTGGATTCAAAGGTTTTATCTGCAAGTAAGGAAAGAGGGGAGTAGGAGGGTGTTCTCTGAATTCTCCATTGCCCTCCTGACACCCACCTTGGACACCCCTTCTCCCTATTGTGCCACTGCCCCATATCCCCTCCCTAAACCAGAACCCCCTCTCCCATACCCTCCCTATGCACCTAGCACCCCTTTCCTTGGTTCCTGACATGCACACACCCTGCCTCAAACACTCCTACTGCACATCACACCTGACACCTCCCCAAGTACACACGCTCCCAAACATCACACTCCTGCTGTGCCCTTCATACACAAGCCCTCACTTCCCCCACCGCAAAACCTGCTGTCAAACACCTTACTGTTCCAGATAACCCACACGTACTCCCTGCCCTGCACATTATATCCTTACCACACCATATCACTTATAAGCTCCTGGCCCAAACACCCACCCACATACCATTCCACTTTGGATATCCTACTTATACCCTGCTGCAGACACCCCTCAGTTTCCATTCTTACTCCCATTCCCTGTCCCTCATTCCAGCAGAAGCTCTGTCTTCTGTAACATGGTATTATAGGAACCCATTTAATCCTAGCTATATCACTTGTTCAGTGGGAGACCTGTGAAAAGCAGGATTCAGTAGTCTTAAGGTGATGCCAATTCCATGAAGAAGCTTATAAGCTAACTTTTCCTTTGGAAAGTAGGCTAAACATGTTTTCACACACTTTGTGCTTACAACAGAACCTATTGTAAATAATTGAAAATATCTGTTAATTGTTAATCCCTGTTATCCATGTTTTTATTCCCTGTTCTCTGTAAACTTAACATTCGTTTTATGTTTAAGTACAAAATTTGTTAAAATGTAAACCGCGCTGATATCAAAAGTGCGGTATATAAAAGCTGTTAAATAAATAAATAAATAAAACAGAGGCTTGGGTTAAGTGGTGTACATTGGTGCTTCAATAGGGCATCAAAAACTTACATAGGGTACACAATTTTTATCACCAATCAACATGCTCATATGCTTTAAACGTATTAGAAATGAATACCTGCTCTTGACATTTTAGGCTCATCACTCAAGCCCCCACAATTGCATTATTGCTAACAAGTCTAAAAACTGAGTTAATTTATCTATCTTCCTTGTGCTACAATGCATCCTACGTATGCTGGGAATGCAGCAATAAGAGACTCAAGCTTCCTAGTCATATCTGAAAATTAATTTTTGCTGGGAGCCTGAGGACAGGGAGTGATTGGGTTGTATCTCATAAAAGAAAAAGGAAACTTGATTATACTGTGGAGGGTACTTTAAAATCTGGTAAGGAACACATACCTCATGGAATTGGATTAGCTTGCACCTTTTCTATAAAATTCAAAGTGAGTTTATATTTAGGTACAGTAGGTATGTTTCTTGTCCGGAGAGGGCTTACAATCTAACGTTGTACCCAAGGCACCGGAGGATTAAGTGTCTTGCCCAAGATCATTAGGATATGTAGTGTGATTTGAACCCTGGCTTAACCATTAGGCTTCTACTTCACTCCCTTAGCTCCAGTCTCTCTGTGTATATTTGTGCCTGTTGTGTATGTGTATATATCTCTGCATTGGCTCTGTGTGTGTCCTTGAGAGAAAGAGTCAACAAGAGGGGGAGAGGCAGTTTGAAAGGAACAATTCCCTCACTGCTATGTTTCAGTTTATCAAAGTTCCTATGCAGCAGAAGCTAGAACTGCTTCTCCCATAGTAATGGATTGGGCCTGTTTTTGGTGGTGCTTATTTCTGTGGAACCACTGGATCAATTTGGTCTATTTTTTAACTTATGTGTCTTTTTTTTCTTTTCTTCCCCATGTCAAATTTTATCCCGTTCCATTAAATGTTTATTATTTTGCCTTCAGGCAGATATTCTCAACTCCTTACGTGTGGTTTCTTTCCAACATCTGTTGAGTTGGAAAAAAAATAATAATGTATTTAATGAAGTTTGATTCCAGGCTACCCCCTAATCCTGTAGATAAAATAGTATTTGTTCAGAACTAATTCAGCAATTTAAGATTCTTTGCTTAGTGCATAGATGTTATAAGAGCCTCCCACAGTATCTAGCAAAGGCCGTTATTTCTTTAGGGAACAGTGTCTCCAAATGGGTTAGTTTTACACATACTAATATCCAAATACACAAAACACTCTCAGTAAACCACTAGTTATTCCAACTTCAAACTAGTGGTTTACTGAGAGTGTTTTGTGTATTTGGATATTAGTATTAGTTTTACCTCTCAGGCGGTTTTATCTTGTTAGTTTTACACATACCATGATAATAATGAATTTAACTCCTAAGCCAGGGTATTGGAATATAATTTACTGCTAATGCTTGCCATAGTAGTACTTGAGTCATGCCAAAGAGAGCATATATAGGCAACCTAGCAAAGCGTGCTTGAAAATTCTTTTTAATAAAGCCTGTAGCATCCAATATGATGGGAAATGTTTCTTTTATCGTTTTGCCACATTTTCTTGGCCCCTGATTGCATTGCTTGGTAATTGAAGATCTCTTTCTTCATTCGATACACAGAATGATCACTTGGCACTGAAACCTCTATTATTCGCATGTTTTTCTTTTTTACCATGATGTCCAGCAGGGCTGACACTACCATTAGGGGAACTAGGTGGTCGCCTAGGGCAATACGAATGTACAGTGACTCATGGACCGTAAAGACATTACCAAGGAACAGAGAATGTTAGGTCTATCTTATGAATAGCTTTAAAAGCCATACATAAATCCTTAAACACAACTCATGCTTCTATTGGTAGCCAATGAAGATTTAACAATAAAAGGGTAACTTTCTCCCTATAACTACTATGTGCAGTCAACTTAGCAGAAATATTTTGGATCTGTTGTCCTTTATTTGGTTTTATATACCGAACTATGTGGGATTCAGTGCGGTTTACAAGGAACACAAACAAAAGTTACATGGAATAAGTTTTTGTAGAGCAACAACAAATTATATTGAACATGTTTAACGAGTAACAACAAACATCAGAGGTTAATATAACAATTTATAAATTAGGGGGGGGAGTAACTTGGGTCCTGAAAGGGAAACTATATACATTATAGTGTTAGGAACTTTGTATATCTTGAGCTTAATGGGATGGTTTGAGGGTCTGGCTGTGGGATTTTATGTTTATATAATAACTGTTTAGGCAGTCCCAGAAACACAGTTACAATAGTCCAGATGACTCAGGACTATTGACTGAACCACCGTCCGGGAGTATCGTGGTCTCAACATTGATCTCAATTGCCTCACCAACTTTAATTTATATCACGTACTACTTTGTACATGTTGTATGTATGATTCAGGAGTCAATTTTTTTGTTTTGTATTTATATTGTAATGTATCGTTTTTGTTTTCCCATACCCTCAATATGTTAGCCTTTGTTGTCTTGTCAACCACTTTGATTGAAGGATAAGGTGGTATACAAAACTGGTAAAATAAATAAATAAATGTACCTCAGAAGATTTATCAATTCTCTATCCCATCAATTGAACCAATTTAATAATATCTGGAATTGTAGCCTTCCCCACCCATAAAACTTCAGTAATTCCTTCTTCCTAATTGTCCCTCCAGTCTAGTCCCGAACTTCTGAGTTGTGATCCTCTCACAGCAGCTTGGAGACTGAGAACACCTCATCTTTTTTCCTGATGACAACTGGTATATCCTTCCTGGATCCGCCTCCTCACTCCAGTTGTCTCAGTCTCCAAGCAGCTGGAGGTTGGGTGAGCCCAGAGGTCCAGGCTCACTAGAGGAACGATTAAGAGAAAGATTATTAAAAAAAAAAAAAAGAATAGGATAATTTCCTTGGGGGAGTGGGGTTTCCTGGACTTCTTTTTGCTGAGGTCTGGCCCCCTCCTTCCACCCCCCTCCTCCTTTTCTTATCTCACTGAGGAGATTTAATAAGTGGGGAATTAGCCTGGGACCCGGGGGACGAGCGGCTCTTTGGTTCGTCGATCCTGGGACAAGAGTACAGGAGCCGGTGGGAGTGTCAGTCAGCGCCTTGCAGAAGTCCTGCCTGCTCAGCGCTGTGAAGAGCCTTAACCGGCGTGTGCCGGGCCGCTTCCTTTTTGCTTGCACTGCTCTGCTCCCGACGCTGACAGGCAGCCGGTCGGTAGAGCAGAAGCATAGGATCTCCCCCGGGGCACCGGCTGCATGTTGGTGTGAAAGTGCCTAAGGTAAGGGCTGCTCTCTGCCTCTGGAGCCGCCGCAAAGAGGGTTGGTAGCGGTTTAGAGGCGGTTGCTTGTTCGGGTGGCAGGCCTACTGCGTGTCAGCAGCGCGGGAATGGCCGCGGCTGATTTCTGTGTTTTTTAGCAATAAAGTGAAAATGCGGCCCTCTATTTATTAAAGATATTGCCGATTGTGAAATACTATGTGCTCACCATCTAAGGTAGAGGATTTACCCTTAAAAATGAGTTATGTCAATAGAACCAATGGTCTCAGTCTGGAGGTAGCAATACGGGGGTGACTTACCCCTAAAATGCTTACTCTTGTAGCATCAATGACCACATATATGGTTCTTAATATTTCTACTGAGTGTTCATAGTTAAATGAGAATCGGAACTTATCTTAATATTAAATCCAATTTTTAAAATGCAAAAAGATTGTGCTTCTGTCAAGCGATGTTCAACAATATCCCCAACGCCACCTTTAAGGTACCATCTTTCTTTGCGTTCTATTTACATAACTCATTTTTAAGGGTAAATCCTCTACCTTAGATGGTGAGCACATAGTATTTCACAATCGGCAATATCTTTAATAAATAGAGGGCCGCATTTTCATTTTATTGCTAGTTTATAACCCTCTGAGAATAGACCAACGAATATATTGTGATTTCTGTGTTTTGGCAAAGGCACACATTGCATTGCAAGGCTCGTGGGAAAGCCTAGTTTAGCGCCTTTTTTCAAGTTTTATAGCTTGGGGTCCCTAGTAGGAGCTAGTCGGCCATTTCTTTGACATTTTGAAAAAAATAAAAAAAGGACAGCAAGACCCCACGTTTTTTCTTTTGTTTTCTGGCTCTGCAGGTATACTGGTGAGTGTTGGCACAGCATGTGGGGGTCACAGGAATGCCTTCTAAGCCGCGTTGCTTTGTCTGCGGTTCTAGGAAGGCTTCATTGGCAGAATCGGGGGTCTGCAGGGGGTGTACTCCTGGAGGCAACGGCCATGGGGAACTCCTTGGAAGGGGCGCAGAAAACAGTGCTGGACAGGCATGAGGCTGCCTCCCTGGATTTGGCGCCGGGCGAGCCCATGGTGGGGCCCTCGTCCACGCCAGATCTTCTGCCTTCCCAGCCGGCGTTACCAGGGGGCCTCGCGGCCATTTTTTCCTCAGAGTTTGTGGCCCTTATTCAGCAAGCTTTTGGGGGTCAAAGTGGAGGTCTAGTAACTGGTTCCGAGTGAGGGACCAGGGGAGAAAAGAGACCGCTTACCCCTCTGAGTACGGAGACAGCGGGCAGCCCAGCTAAGAGAGTCAGGAAAGAAAAGGATCTGAAGGATTCCACGTTGCTCAGAGGGAGGTCTCTCTGAGGAGGGTGAGCTCAAGGACAAATTAGAGGAGGACCTAGAAGAAGGTGAGATAACGGAAAGAGAGGATCAAGCTCGGGTTGTCCGTCTTTTCAGAAGAGAAGATCTTCCGGCACTCATCTCAGAGATGCTAAGGGCTCTTAATATGCCTACTCCTGGACCTGTGGAAGATGCTACCTTGGAGGATCCGTTGTTGCAGGCGTTTCAGAAGACACAGAGGGCATTCCCGGTACACAGGGTTATTTGGGAAATGATCCAGGAAGAGTGGGATATGCCGGAGGCAAGTTTAAAGGGTTCCAGGGTTATGGGACGCCTTTACCCTTTGGTGGAACAGGATAAGGAATTGTTTAAGTCCCCAAAGGTGGATGCCACTGTCTCGGCGGTCACCAAAAAGACTATGATTCCAGTAGAGGGTAGTGCAGCGCTCAAGGATACTCAGGACAGGCGGTTGGAGGCCTTGCTGAAGCAGGTTTTTGAAGTGAATGCTTTGTCTATACAAGCGGCCATTTGTGGAGCATGGGTGGCGAGAGCTTCCCTTCGCTGGTCTCAGAGGGTGCAAGGGAACTAAGGGGAGGCTGCTGTCAGCGACATGGCAAGACTGGAATCCTCAACGGCGTATTTAGCTGATATCCAGTATGACCTCATTAGGGGACTGTCGAAGAGCATGGTGTCTGCTGTCGTGGTGCGCCGTTATCTTTGGCTGCACAATTGGGCGGCGGATGGTTCCTCCAAGTCCTGACTTGCCTTTTCGAGGCAAGTTACTGTTTGAGGATTTGGAGAAGCTAATGAAAGAGCTCGGTGAATCCAAAGGGGGTCGTCTCCCGGAAGATAAGCAAAAGCCTGGGAGGTCTTCCTCCACCCCAAAAGGGCAACAGAGGGAATTTAGGAGATTCCGATTCCCTAGATTCGACCAGGCTCTGAGAGTACGTTTCCCTAGCAGAACGCAGGGGTTTCATGGATTTCGGGGAGCTGGAAGGGGTTTTGGTGCGCCATCTGCGAAAGGCTCAATGAAGTCAGGCGGGCCCAGACAGGCTTGGAGTCCGTAGGGGGGTCGCCTGTGGGAGTTTCTTCCTGCCTGGGTCCAGATTACATCAGACAGGTGGGTGCTGGAGGTCATTAAAGAGGAGTATGCCTTGGAGTTTCAGCGGCCAGTAAGAGAATTCTTTGTTCAGTTCCCATGCAAGTCACCTGTCAAGAGCGCCGCAGTGAGAGAGACGCTCAAGAGACTGCTCGACCTCAAGGCAGTGGTTCCGGTCCCTCAAGACCAACGCGGGTTAGGTCTATACTCCATTTATTTTATGGTGCCAAAGAAGGACGGAACGTTTCATCCGATCTTAGACCTAAAAGGAGTGAATCGGTGTCTCCGGGTGTCCCATTTTCGTATGGAGACCTTGAGGTCGGTTATAGTGGTAGTACGAAAGGGGGAGTTTCTCACCTCCCTGGATCTGTCGGAAGCCTACCTGCACATTCCGATTCGCACGGAACATCAAAAATATCTCCGGTTTGCGGTGCCTATGGGGCATTTTCAATTCTGAGCCTTGCCATTCGGTTTGGCCACGGCCCCGAGGACGTTCACCAAGGTGATGGTTGTCGTGGTGGCGGCGGCATTGCGAAAGGAGGGTGTGCTAGTGCATCTGTACCTGGACGATTGGCTGATTCAGACAAAGTCCCGAAGCGAAAGCATATTGGCAACAGCAAAGGTGGTAACGTTCTTGCAGGACCTTGGTTGGGTGGTCAACATGGCAAAGAGCAAGTTGGTTCCGTTTCAGGAGATAGTGTACTTAGAGGCCAGTGTACTTAGAGGCCCGCTTCGATTTGCAGGCGGGGAGAGTGTACCTGCCCCATCAGCGTGCACTTGGATTATGTCGTTTAGTCCGGCGTTTTCTGAGCAGAGCATCACCCACAGTGTGGCATTACCTGCAATTGCTCGGGACCATGGCAGCAACAATAGATCTAGTTCAGTGGGCAAGAGCGCACATGAGGGCGTTGCTCAGGCATTGGTCTCACCAGACCGATTGGTTGTCCCAGCGGTTACCCTGCTTACCGGAGACGTGTCAAGCATTGCAGTGGTGGCTTCAGGCGAAGCACCTCGAGAGTGGAATGCCGTTGGAAACGCCTTGTTGGCTCCCGATGACTATGGGTGCCAGTCTCTTCGGATGGGGAGTGCATTTCCAAGGAATGTTCGCACAGGGTCAGTGGTCAGAGGACGAAAGGGTCTGGTCCATCAACAGATTGGAATTGAGAGCAGTGAGGCTCGCGCTGCAGGCGTTCCAGCCTTCTCTTCCCAATGTGGCCGTTCGAGTGTTTAATGACAATGCCATGGCGGCAGCCTACATCAGTCACCAGGGGGGAACCAGCAGTGCTCCTCTGGAGGAAGAGGCAGAGCAGTTGTTCGAGTGGGCCGAGCAGAATCTACGAGCGGTGTCGGCGGCACATGTAGCATGGGTGGACAACGTGCAAGTGGATACAGGAGAGTGGAGTCTGCATCAAGAAGTGTTTGAAATGCTAGTAGTTCGCTGGGGGACACCAGTGGTCAATCGGTTCTTCAGCAGAAGAAGAGAGTGGATGTTGGAAGGTCTGGATGCTCTCATCCAAACTTGGCTGCAGGAGCGGCTGCTGTATGTGTTTCCTCCGTGGGTGTTGATAGGAAGGGTCATCCAGCGTATCGAACGTCACAAGGGCAAGGTGCTACTGATAGCGCCGGATTGGCCAAGGTGTCCATGGTACGCAGACCTGATGCGTCTCTTGGTGGGGAAGCCGTGGCGGCTTCCACTTCGGGCGGATCTTCTGTCCCAAGGACCGCTTTACATGCCTCAAGTGGATCGGTTCACACTTACGGCCTGGCTCTTGAGAGGGCTAGGCTGATGGCGAGGGGATATTCTATATCCGTAATTTCCACTTTATTAAGAGCAAGGAAAAGTTCCACCTCTAGCGTATGTGCGTGTCTGGAAGGGTCTTTGAGGACAACCAGGCACTAGCGATCTGTGTGGACAACCAGGTGCTAGCGATGAGGGCCTCCATCCTGCAGGTATTAGCGTTTTTGCAAAGGGGTCTGGAGAAAGGTTTAGCAGCCGCATCCCTGCGGGTGTAGGTAGCAGCCTTGGCCTGTTTTAGGGGTAAGATAGGCGGTAAGCCGCTTGGTTGTTATCCTGATGTTAAACATTTCTTATGGGCAGTGAATCTTCTTCAGCCACCCCTTAGATCGGTGAGCCCCAGTTGGAATCTTCCTCTGGTCTTAGAGGCGTTGGTTAAGGAGCCGTTTGAGCCATTGTCGGGCACCGTCTTTAAAGGATCTTACCCTTAAGTGGTATTCGTAGTAGTGATGTGCTTGGCAAGGCGCATTTCGGAGTTACAAGCGTTATCTTGTCAAACCCTTTTTAGAATTCTATGAGTCTAAAGTAGTTTTGCGGCCTTTGCTGTCCTTTTTGCCTAAGGTAGTCTCGGTGTTTCATGTAAATCAGATGGTATCGTTGCCGGTATTCGTTGAGGCTTCGAAGGATTCTTCTGCGCAGACTCCATCGCTTGGACGTGCGGCAGGCCTTAAAGATCTACATCCATAGAACGGTAGCTTTTCGGCGATCAGATCGACTTTTCGTGCTATTCGGAGGACTGAACCAAGCGAGAGGCAAAACCACTCTGCCACTCACGAATGGTACACGCCCCTTTTTTTGATTAGATATAAATCATTTTCATCATGGTTTTTTTCATCGTGATTTAAAATCAGCCAAAAAGAGAGCAAATCACACTTAACTTATCCACCGCACGACGTGCACGTTTCGGGGCAGCCGCCCCTGTATCAAGTGCCTCCAAAGGAGATGTAGTGTGTGTGCTCGCCTACACGTAACTGATAAAAAAACGCCGACTTGAAAGCCGGAAAAAGTAGAGGAGAGTCCCTCAGGATTGGCTGACAAAAGACACGCCTATTTACTTAGAAGCAATCACCAGATCGCCACATATCAATCTTTGGTGCTGCGGGATTTGGAGATTAGTAAGAGAAAGTTTGGCAGGTGGGGTCGTAATATCACACATGCTGACCAGAGGAGTTTGCAAGCTTTATCTTCTGATAGTTCAATTACAATCCGAAGTGCGGATAAAGGGGGGCTATCCGTGTTGTGGGATACGGAAGTATATCTCTCCAAGCTAAGAACTCATGTGTTGGATGAGCTGGTTTATCATAAACTTGACCGGGACCCGACGTTGGGTTTGCAGGAGGAGATTCGGGGCATTCTCATGTTGGCATTTTCCAAGGGGTGGATTACCTCGCGGGAATTCCGGTTTCTACTGGCTCTTCATCCTAAGATACCGGTGATTTATTTTGTGCCCAAAATCCACAAATCTCTGGTTGATCCACCGGGCTGGCCTATAGTTTCGTGCAGGGGATCGCTTCTTGAACCGTTGTCAAAATATTGTGATGTGTTCTTACGAAAGGAGGCCGCTCAGGTTCGATCATTTCACACGTGATTCTACACATTTTTTGTCATGTCTTCAACAATTAATATTACCGCCTTCTGAGGTTTACATTGTAACTCTGGATGTCGTCTCCCTATATACAAATGTGGACCAGGGGGAATCTTTGATGCTTCTTCAATCTAATGCTCCAGAGCGTGTCCCCAGGGCTTTTTTATTGGAGTTGGTGTCTTTGGTACTCACTCGTAGTTACTTTTTATTTGAAGGAGAGGGTTTTTTTCAACAAATCCATGGGATAGCAATGGGGGCCACGGTGGCGCCTTCGATTGCAACATTGTATATGGCGGACATTGAGGAAAGTTATATCTATCCCTCTCATTATTTTGCAAATGTGGCCATTTGGAAACGTTTCCTGGATGATATCTTCTTCGTTTGGACATCTGATGCCACTTCTTTGAATGAGTTTATTATTTGGCTTGGGACTTTAAAATCTCGTATCCAGTTCACTGCCCACATTGCTTCAGACCGCCTGGACTTTTTGGACATGGTGGTTTATCGGGAGGACACCTCGTTGTTGACATTATACCGTAAACCAGTTCAGCGGAATTGTTTATTGAAATATAACAGTTTCCATCCGGAACCCCTTCGAAAAGGTTTACCTTATGGTCAATTTTTATGGATTCGGTGTCTTTGCACCTCTCTCGCTCAGTTTAAATTTCATGCGATGGATTTGTGGAACCGTCTCACGGATAGAGGCTACCCAAAGTCAGTCATTTCCCGTGCTTACCGTAGAGCCTTGTACTCCCATCGGGAGTGTTTTTTGGATGCTGATGTATCGGAGCCACCTCCGGTTCAGCGCTCTGGAGAGGATCCTATTGAAGTTTTGCCTGATATGCTGACTGGCATTTTACCATACATGTGCCATTCACGGGAGGTGACCCACATCCTTAAGAAACATTGGCCAATTCTCTCTCTAAATTCTTGTTTTAATAAGCCCTTACGGATCACGTTCTCTCGGGGACATAATCTACGGGATCAGTTGGTAAAATCTGCGATGGACAGACCTGTCTGTCCGGGTACACGATCGGGTTTTCATTCAGCATGTAATGGTTGCATGTATTGTTCTACCACTATTTCGGGACCCTCCTGGTCTGATTTATCCTCGCCCCGCTGCTATTTCCGCCACTGGCAGACCTCATGTACATCTAAATTTGTGGTGTATTTTTTGGAATGTCCTTGCCCTTTGCGGTATGTAGGGAGCACTACCCGGCCGATTAAGACTCGTTTGGGTGAACATGCCTCGCACCTCCGACAAGCGGTTTTGACAGCCCCAATGGTGCAGCATTGTCTGGATTTACATCATTCCTTTGAGTTGAAATGGACCGTGATAGATCATGTTCCCCTAGACCCTCGGGGTGGGGACCGTACTGCTCGGTTACGAAGACTGGAACAGCGGTGGATTTTCAATCTACACACAGTTGCTCCGGGTGGCCTTAATCGGGACATCGACTGACGTTCCATTTTTCACTATGGGGACCCTCATTTTTTTTGGTGATTGGTTCTAAGTAAGTAGGCGTGTCTTTTGTCAGCCAATCCTGAGGGACTCTCCTCTACTTTTTCCGGCTTTCAAGTCGGCGTTTTTTATCAGTTACGTGTAGGCGAGCACACACACTACATCTCCTTTGGAGGCACTTGATACAGGGGCGGCTGCCCCGAAACGTGCACGTCGTGCGGTGGATAAGTTAAGGGTGATTTGCTCTCTTTTTGGCTGATTTTAAATCATGATGAAAAAAACCATGATGAAAATGATTTATATCTAATCAAAAAAAGGGGTGTGTACCATTCGTGAGTGGCAGAGTGGTTTTGCCTCTCGCTTGGTTTATGCCCGACAAATATTGATAGTGGCTGGTGGAGGGTACTGTTAGTATTCTTTTTTTGTATGGTTTACTATTTGAATACTTACTTTCGGGTTTTGGCATTTTTGTTGATTCGGAGGACTGAGGCATGGGCAGGCGGCTTCTAAATCTTCCATTTCTAGATGGATTAAGGCGGCTGTCGCATCCGCATACATTTTGAAAGGAAAGTCCGTACCCGAGAGTTTGCGGGCTCATTCGACGCGAGCGCAGGCTGCGTCCTGGGCTGAATCCCAGTTAGTACCAGCAGTAGATATCTGCAAAGCAGCGACATGGTCATCGCTGAATTCTTTCGTCAAGCACTACCATCCCGATGTTCAGGCGGAGAGGGATACTTGTTTTGGATCGGCTGTGCTTCAGGCTGGTCTGGCGGGTCCCTCCTGTTGAATTTCTTTACTGCTCTGTTACTTACTCAGAAATTCGGGACTAGACTGGACGGACGATTAGGAAGAGTAAATTAGACTTACCTGCTAATTGTTGTTCCTGGAGGAACTCCAGTCTAGTCCCGCATCCCCCCCTGGTATTCAGCAGCCTAAAGCAACGAAGCCTTTACAGGTAAGTGTTTAATGTTGGCAGTGGGAAGATTTCTTTTTTAGTTTCCTTCTCTCTCGTTTAATGGGGAGGGTGGACCTCAGTACGTTTCACAAACAATGTTAGTGATGGGTCGGTGACCCTCTGCTGTAATTTTTAAGCTAAGTTTTCTTGTTAAAGGTTAATACTTTAATGGTTGCTCCGGTGAGACTGCTTTTGTTAGTAGGTTACTGGAGTGAGGAGGCAGATCTAGGAAGGATATACCAGGAAAAAAGATGAGGTGTTCTCAGTCTCCAAGCTGCTGTGAGAGGATCACAACTCAGAAGTTCGGGACTAGACTGGAGTTCCTCCAGAAACAACAATTAGCAGGTAAGTCTTATTTACTTTTGCACCAAGGAGGTGTCTCCAGAGTCATGTGCCCATGAGGAAAGAGTTAGGACTGCTGTTATAGTTGGCAATTCAATCATTAGGCATGTATATAGCTGGGTGACTGGTGAATGTGAAGATCCCCTGGTAACTTTCCTGCATAGTGCAAAAGTGGTGGACCTCACACGCCACCTAGATAAGGTTTTAGATAGTGCTGGGGAGGAGCCTACTTTTTGGTACCAATGATATTGGAAAGTATGAGGAAGATTATGGAAGCCAAATTTAGAACTTCCAGGGTAACATTCTTAGAAATGCTTCCCATTCCACATGTAAGACCCAAGAAGCAGACAGAGCTCCAGAGTCTCAATGCATGAATGAGATGATGGTGCAAGGAAGAGGATTTTAGATTTGTTAAGAACTGGGCAACATTCTGGAGAAGGGGGGGGGGGTGCTTTTCTGAAAGGATGGTCTCCACCCTAGCCAGGGTGAAATCAGGCTGCTGGCATTAACCTTTAAAAAGTAGATGGAGCAGTTTTTAAACTAGAAAATGGTAGAAACCAATAATTGCCCAAGAGGACATGACTCAGAATGATGTATCTATGAAGGATCCTAGCAAAGCAGGGAAGTTAAGGCATCCTGATAGGTTCCAACAAAGGTAAAAATAACCCAGATGCCTTCAAGTAAAGAGCAGACACAGTTGAAGGATTCCAAATTAACCAGATTGTTGATATGAACAAACCAGGATTCCAACCAGATTGTTGATATGAACAAAATACAAACCTTGAAATGCCTATATGCAAATATTAGAAGTCTGCAGCGGCAGCCAAGAAAGCAGATAGAATGCTAGGAATCATAAGGAAAGGGATGGAGAATAAAACAAAGGATATTATAATGCCTCTGTATCGTTCCATGCTGCGACCACAGCTTGAATATTGTGTGCACTTCTGGTTGCCACTTCTTAAAAAAGATATAGCAGAATTAGAAAAGGTACAGAGAAGAGCCACCAAAATGGTAAAGCGGATGAAAGAATACCCCTATGAGGAAAGGCTTAAAAGATTAGGGCTCTTCAACCATACAAAACATTGACAAGGAAATCTCAAAATAAAGGTACCATGCAAGAGCGGCCACATCTAACAAGCTCTCCAAAGAGCCTATCAGATCCAGCAATCTTACTTGGGCCTACTTCCCCTGAAGAGAGAGCTACTGTAAATAATAACCTGCTTCAATTTCTCGTCTCACTGTCCCAGAACTGCTTTCTGTCGTCCAACAAACCAGATAATTTATTAACACAATCGGCAAGCTTTAAGTTGCATTCTTGAAGGAACAGTACTGGATAGCATCCCATAGAATCTAACATTACAGCAGCCGGTCTTACCAGCCTCCTCACTATCCAGAGCATTAACCACTCTTTTCTCTCCCTGGTACACCTTCTTAATACTTTTAAGATGTCCAGCTCATTCCACCAAAGCCTACTTCATGGGAGAGGAGAATGCCAGTGTTTTGTTTTGTCCCATTTTTGGACAACACAGACACTTCTATGCTGTAATTATACAGGAAAGTACTTTTTTCTTTTTGGTATCTTTCTCCTCCCATCTATTCAATCTTCATGCATATTTACCTACCTCCTGAACTCTTGTTCTTGAAAGCTTATGCCTCAATAAATTGATTAGGCTATAAGGTGGCACCATTTTCTGTCATTTTTAAGGGTAGGGTAATGCATTTGCTATTAACAGCTGAACCACATGAGGTAAGAAAAGGTTACTTTAAATATTCATACTGGTCCATTTTTCTGTCCCGACACCTTGATAAGAACTGCTGGGCAGCCTGGTCAGTAATATTTCCTGATCTGTGCCTATACCACTGAGCTACATTAGTTTCCTAATACTAGAGGAGCAGGAACATGAGAGAGCTGCTGGGATGCACACTGAGGCTACAGCGGGTAGCTTGAGAAGGGACACGGAGAAAATGAGGGACAGAACAGGAGGGGAGTAGGGAGAGTCTGTTTTGAAAATATTTGTATTTTCTTCCAGTTGAAAATGGAAAAGTATATATAAAATTATAAATGTGGTTTATAATGCATTTTACTTGTGATTTTTATTTACATCTTTACGGTTACATATTTTATGCATCCCACTCTTTTCCTGCTTATAAATTTTGTTCCCTTATTGAACCAGTGATCAGGAAAATATTTCAGCAAATTTGAACCTGTGTGCTATCACTGTAGTTCCACATTGCAAATCAAATAAAATATTGTTTCTGATCTTTCTTGTCTTGTTTCTTTATGTGCTGTGCAAAACTATCCACATGATTACAATGAGCTGTCACAGATTTGTTGATCCTTTTTTTTCACTTTATTTTTTCAGATACAGCAGGTAAATGTAGAGCATTAGCAATCAAATAACAAGACACATGCAAGACAAAAAATCATTCATTCTAAGATAAGCTATGGCCCATGAGTGCAGTACACCAATATCATAGCAGTGAATAAATCTAGAAAAAATAACATCAAAAATATATACTTGGGTATTGTGGGTTTTTTTTAACAATCTATATTTGAGTACTGGGAGGTTTATGGACAAATCTAAGCTCTGGGTAAATAGAGGGCAAGTTTGTATAACTAAAATAAGGTAGATCAAGGAATTCTACATAGAAATAATGGAGCTACAAGGCATATGCATGTGTCTGTGCTTATGCATAAATAAACACTTTAAAAAGCTGTCAGGATTCCCTTGAACTCCCTGATGCACTAAAATTTGAGGCCCTATTTATTAAGCATGTTTCCCATAGATGCAAAATAAGAACAATCTTTAGTAAATAGGTGTGGATAGGACATTAAGAGAGGTAGTTATTAAGCTTCAGTAAAATTATTACATTTTCCTCATTGTCCCCAGGCCAGACGTGTGGGTTTATGCCTTCCTACCAGCAGATGGAGACCCAAGAACCTTTGGTGTGATGATGTCACCCTATAAGGTCCCCGTGCAGTCATCCTCATGCCAGTATTTCTGTAACAAACAGACTCCAGAAAGAATGGTTATTGGTACACTCATCAATCATCAATATCTTCTACAATACCAGCCAAATAACAACCCTTGCTCTGAGGAGGGTCCCGAACAGCGGACACCGCCCACCACCTCTTAGACCCCAAATATCCAATGCAGGAAACTCAAAACAGTACCATTGAACAGCAGATTCCCAGAGGCATCGGGCTCATAACTCCACATCTTGGCTCGAAAAATAACCATGGGTTATGGACTGGAGGGACTCGAGAAGAAAATTAGCAAGACCTAATTTCCTTCTTTGTTACCATTCCAGATGTGTGGGACGTACAAAGCACTACCTTCTGCCAGGGTGAGGAAGCAGGAAAGCCTGGCCTGCGACACTCTCACCCCAAACTGTGCATCCCCTGCGCCTGGATATTACAACAGTAATGAAGCACAAAGGAAGGTAGAGATAACCATGCCATTATTTTACCAAAATTGAGAGGTGACAGAAGACCAGTTCTGCCCACGAAAAAGCCTGAGCCCTGGTGAAATGGGCTGTGAGACCTGTCGGAGCCATCTGTTTCCTAAGCAGACAGATGAATACAATAGTCTTCAGTTAACAAGTAAGCGATGCCTTGGAGACCGCAGCATCGTTGTGCAGCTCTCTGCTAGTAGGAAGGCATAAACCCACCCATTTGTACTGGAATGGAGGGACTCAAAGAAAGAGAAAATAAGTGGACAAGGTCTAATTTCAATCTACTGCAACTTAATTTACCATGGGAGTCACTACCCTCTGGTAACTTGGCATCGCAGCTTAGTAACTCCTATGGTAAATAAATAATGCAACTTGTGATCAACCTCACAAGCTGTGTTATTTTTCTCCCTGGGAGCATTGGGACACTAACGCATGATTCAGTGTTCTCAGGCACCATCTTAAAGAGACTGTTCCTTAAAATGTGCCACACAGCTTACCCATCCCCTATGACACTCTGCACCCTTCCCTCAAAGACCTTCCACCCTCCTATAACCCTTTACGGGCCTAACTCTGCAATCCCTGGTGTCTAGCAGCATGGGACAGGAGTGGTCTCAAGTACTCCAGCCTAATCTGGCTCTGATTCAAAAATGTAGTGTGTGACCCCCTAGTGGTAGTCTCACAGTACTACCACCAAGTTTCAAGCTTGACTGCTTGATCCCTAGCGTTAGTACCTAGAGGTGGGTTCAAGGGTCTTTGGGGGAGAGATTGGCTGGGATTCCAGGAAGTGTCTTGGGCAGGGCCGGATTTACCTTGAGTGAGGCCCTACGCCAACAAAAATTGTGGGCCCCCAGAAAAGATAAAAACGAGCACGCCGGATCAGCTGCGCGCTGTTGGCCCTGACATCATAATTAAACTGGAAATCCCAAAAGCCAAACTTGGAATGTACAACACTCTAGAAATAAAACTATACATTAATTTGCTCTTGTACTAAACAAAGCGCAGAGGTTAATGATGCACATTTACCAGAGCTGACATATTCCAATTAATAAATTCAAAATAAAGAGAGATTTTTCTACCTTTTGTGCATTTTTTTCAGCTGCAATTGCTCCAGCCACTTTCTTCTGGTTTCTTTGTGTCTTCTGCTAACTCTCCATCGTCTGCTGTCCATTTGTCCTTTCTTCTCTCTTCTAGTTTTTTTCCATTCTCTCTCTACATCTGCTTTAACAAACTAATCTTTCTCCTTTTGCTCATTCCTATTTCATCCACTCAAATTTTACCCCTCCATCCTCAATCCCCACTTACTCTCCCAATACCCGGCCAATTGTAGATTTTTTATCCCTCCCACACAAAATAATTTTCCCTTCTCCATTTTACTCTTCCAGCCCCATCCCATTCTAATCCTCCCCCAACATCAGCTCCCTTCTAGTTCCAGCCTCACCCAGCATCCATTCCCTTCTAGTCCCTGCATCAGCCCATTTCCAGTCCTAGAAACCCCCCAACCCAATACCAGTCCTAGCCCCCCCATCAACCCACTTCCAGTCCTAACCCCCCATCACCCCATTTTCAGTTTAAGCCCCCCCTATAACCCATTACCAGTCCTAACCCCCCCATCAGCCCACTTCCAGTCCTAACCCCATCAACCCATTTCCAGTCAGCCCCCAATAGCCCATTGCCAGTCCTAACCCCCCCCCATCAGCCCACAGCCCATTACCAGTCCTAACTCCATCAGCCCACCTCAAGTCCTAACCCCTCCCCATCAGCCCATTTCCTGTCCTAGCCCCCCCCCCATAGCCCATTATCAGTCCTAACCCCCCCCATAGCCCATTACCAGTCCTAACCCCCCATCAGCCCATTACCAGTCCTAACCCCATCAGCCCACCTCCAGTGTTAGACCCCCATCAGCCCATTTCCAGTCCTAGCCCCCCCATAGCCCATTACCAGTCCAAACCCCCTCCCAACAGCCCACAGCCCATTACCGTCTTAACCCCATCAGCCCACCTCCAATCTTAACCCCCCCAACCCATTTCCAGTCCTAGCCCCCCCATAGCCTATTACCAGACAGCCCCCATCAGCCCACAGCCCATTACCAGTCTTAACCCCCCCATAGCCCATTACCAGTTCTAACCCCCCCAGCCCACAACCCATTACCAGTCCTAAACCCATCAGCCCACCTCCAGTCCTACCCCCCATCGGCTCAAGTAAAATTTAATAATAAAATTAAACGCTGGCTGCTGCCGTTGCGGCAGCGGCAGCATGGACTGTCCTGCGGGGCCCCCTCCGCCCGACTGAATCCGTCCCTCCCTGCTGGCTTTGAGAGGCACGAAGGGAGAGTGTCTCCCTCGCGTCTGTTAAGCCCACAGGGGCTGATGGGAACGCGAGGGAGACACTCTCCCTTCGCGCCTCTCAAAGCCAGCACGGAGGGAGGGAGGGAGGGATTCAGCCGGGCGGAGGGGGCCCCCGCGGGATAGTCCATGCTGCTGCGGGAGCAGCCAGCGTTTTTTTTTTTAAATTTAATTTTAAGAACCCTAACAATTTTTTTCAATTTTTGTGGGCCCTTGTCAGCTGTGGGCCCTACGCCACGGCATAGTTGGCGTATAGGTAAATCCGGCCCTGGTCTTGGGGAAGATAGGTGCAGTACTTTTTAACCTTCAACTTCAAGATGGTATTATTTTGCTATAAATAATGCAGCTTGAAAAGTTCATTGCAAACTGTGTTATTTGATTTGCCTAATAACAAGGTGTTTTGCATGCTTTGCATCTTACTATGTAATGTGTGTTGTGGTAAAATAACACAATTTCTTTTTTAAGTTTACAAACGTGTTATTTTCTCACATATAAAACCAATACAACCTCATAACAAACACTCAGTGATAGTGACCATATACTAATCCAGCACGGACAATCCTCACTGAAGCCAATTACATTCAAAAGTTAAAGTAGTTTGATTGCCGTGTTAATCCACTTTAATGGTAATTAGATAGAGTAAAATTAGAAACAAAAAAGGAAAATAAGGTGATAACATTTCTCCAGAGACAAGCAGGGGGTTATGCAGGCACACTCCATTGGTGACGTCTACTAACTTAATACATTCTTGGACAAGCTTTTGAAGGTTAAAACCTGAAGAAGGTTGTTTGGTAAGGTTTGCCTCTTTACGGATGCTACCAAAATCTACAATAGACACCCAGAAAGGAGTACATAACATGAGGAGGGTTCTACCTAAGCTTGAGGAATGGTCAAGAATTTGGCAGCTGAGATTTAATGCTAAAAAATGCAAGGTCATACATTTATTTATTTACATTCTCTTATATACCGCACTATTCTGCATCAGTGCGGTTTACATTGAACAAACTGAAATTACATTGAACAGGGCATTATAACTTGGAGATAACTATTTTACAGGGAACATGGGCTATGGAGGGTTAAGTGGCTTGCCCAAGACCACAAGGAGCACCTGTGGGACTAGAAACCCCAGTCCTTCCGGCCCAAGGTTGCTGTCCTCTAGTGGGATTTGAACCTCCGACCTTCCGGCCTGAAGTACCTTGCCCCAACCACTAGGCCACTCCTCCACTCCATTTGGGTTGCAGAAATCCAAGGGAGTGGTACCGTATAGGAGACAAAGTACTTATGTTCACGAAAGAAGAGCAGGACCTGGGCATGATTATTTCTGATGATCTTAATGTGGCTAAACAGGTAGAAAAGGTGACAGCAAAAGCCAGAGGATGCTTGGGTGCATAGGAAGAGGAATGGCCAGCAGAAAAAAGGTGATAATGCCTCTGTATAAGTCTCATTTGGAGATTGTGTGCAATTCTGAAGACCACACCTCCAAAAGGATATAAACAGGATGGAGTCAATGCAGAGGATGGCTACTAAAATGGTTGGTGGTCTTTGTTATAAAGCATATGAGGACTGCCTTAAAGAGCTTAATATGTATACATTAGAGGAAAAGTGGGATAGAGGAGATATGATAGAGACTTTTAAATACCTCCATGGCATAAATGCACAAGAGGAGAGCCTCTTTCGATTGAAAACAAGCTCTGCTATGAGGAGAGACATAGGATGAGGGTGAAAGGAGTAATATGCGGAAATATTTCTTTACAGAAAGAGTGGTAAATGCATGGAATAGTCTCCCAGTGGAGGTGGTGGACACGAGGATACTGTCTGAATTCAAGAAAGCATGGGACAAACACAGAAGATCTCTACAGGAAAAAAGGGGACTATTGTAGTTGATAAGGAAGGGCAGGCCATGTGGTCTTTTTCTGCTGTCATTTTTCTCTGTTTCTTTTATTTAACTACTATTAAAAAGTTAGATATCCTCGCTACTGCAGCATACATTGGCATGCCTTCGTAAAGGAAGCTTTTTTTTTTTCAGCCAGAGCCCAGTCATACATCCATAAGACACACTAGGTTCATCCACATATTAACATCAAGAACCATGTTGTCTTTCCTATTGGTTAAAACCAGTTTTAGGCAAGGGCCAACCAAACGTTAAGCTAGCAGGCCTCAGCTTTAAGTAATGTGAGCCGAAAATGCCATTGCCTTCCAAATAACTATTTGTATGATTAAATGGCAAGAGCCTATATATTTGCCCTCAAACAGCTTACCAAAATGGCCCTTGCACTCAAAAAGTACAGTGTATTTGCAAACGTGCCCCTCATTGATTTACAAGACCAGCCCGTGTCCTCAGGGCCATGTCCCCTAGTGGCCCGTGTCCTCATGGCCTGTCCACTAGGCCACTAGGGTGGCAGGCTCCAGTGGGCAGCATCAGTCTTCGATGAAGCAGCAATTCAGTGCCGTCTGGCCTGCCATGCCAGGCACCCATTCCAACATCCATCTTGCCAGGGGGAGGGGGTGGCATGGCAATCTCTCTGCTGTGTCAGGCTTAAAGTGCTCGCACTAAGTGTGCTCACTTAAAGCCAACGCAGCAGAGAGACCGCTGAGCCACCCCCTCCCCCAAGCAAGAAGGTGGATGCCCGAGGGGGCTGCATGGCACTTTGCCGGTGGGGGGAGGGTGAGCAATGCCACCTACCAGGGTTTGTGCTGCGTTGGGCTTAAAGTGAGCATAAGCACTTTAATGCCTGACACAATGGAGGGATTGCCGTGCCGCCACCCCTCCTTGAGGCAGGGAGGAGGGTCTACCTAGGGTGGCAGAAACCCTCAGGATGGCTCTGTGTGTCCTCCCTGTTCCCCTGAATCTTAGCCACCTTCACCAGCGTTATAACAATTTTCCTGTTTAATGTGTGTTGAGGCAAATACCATGTGTTATTTCCCTAGTGCTCATCACTAACTAAGCTCCCCCCCCCCCCCCAAACACCAATGTTAGGGAGTAGATATGGAGGAACACATACACACAAACATACATATACATACATGTTTTCTTTCCAATGGAAAGTAGGCTAACATTTTTTAATTTTTTAAGTCTGACTTCAAAAGGTTCTGGGCTTGTGTCTACTTTTTCTAAATATTTTTCCACCTCCATAGCCAGTCTAATGTTTTGTTTGCATTGGCCAATCTGTCAACCAGAGGACATTATTCGAGAGTAAAATGACTGCTAACTGAGCAAAAGTGTTACTTTGAAAATTACCATGTTACTTGCTACAGCACAAATACAAAAATAACAGAAGTGCTTTCTAATTGCAACATCAGTGTCTTATTCCTCTTTTATATGGCCTTAGCACAGTTAGGTCAGTCTATTAGGCTTGAAAGTATCTCCATGATGTCATATCTCTGACCCAACAAAACACAGACATCATTTGGAGCATCCTACAGTATAATAACAGATGGTTGGAAATTGTATTTATTTATTTAGCATTTTTTTTATATACCGCATTTCCGAAGGTCAATGCAGTTTACATATAACAACTTCAAGTTAACATTACATTCAATAGGGAATATTAACATGTAATGAAAATTTTAACAATTTAAACTATGGGAGTAGAACAAATGATAACTATTATGAATTAGACTATGATACATGGGGGTAGGGCTCCCATAATCATGGCATGGATAAATGGAAGGCCAAATCTCTTGTCTCACCTGCATAAGAAGTCGAGCAGCGGAATTCCTTTTCCGTTACAGGTGGTGGGGCAAGTAAACAAATCAAGCTCTGACCCCAGTTCTCAACTCAGGTTTCTTGGAAGACAATAGTATTTTCCATTTTTATTGTGTAAACCACTTTGCCTAATCCCAAAAAGGAGGCATAAAATGCATAATAAACCATAACCATGGTTCCTCTCCCCTTTACCAATACTCCCCCCTCCCCTATACATTGATCATGCAGCAAGGTGGTGGAGAGAAACTTCAAGCTGGGCCACACCCTCCTCTGCTGCCCTGGGCCTGCTAATTTGAAATACGCAAGCCACCATACAGACACAAGGTTCAAATCGGCAGCCTGATAGCGGGCCCCGTAGGAGGAGGAATATACTGTATAAATAATTGTCTCTTGAGTCACAGAAATAGCAGGCCTAACTGAGTGAAAAAATTATCCGTTTGAAATTAAGCATGCATATTCAGGGTTTCTGAAAAATGCTGCATAAAGTCAAGCTGCTTTATTCAGTGGCCCCACGATTGAAAACTGGCCCTAGTCTGCTTATCAAATCAAATTTAACACAGCAAAGTTCAGCGTAGGCTTCCCAAGAAGAAATTAGGATTTGCTTCACTGCTTGTGAAGACAATGTTCTGCTATATAGTAAACTAAAAGTAAAGATGTGTATTGAAGGTTGAGGGGTGATGTAGCAATTTCCATTTTGTTTCTGCAAGGTTACGTTTCTCATAGGCTTTGTTTTTAGAGAAATATGTATGAATAAACAAAAGATCTTTCTTCTCTATTTCTGCTGAAATTAAATTACAGTTCCTCATCTTCTCTCCAGACCAGTCCAGATGCACAGGTTTACGCTTTCCTGCCAGCAGATAGAAACTGAGAAGCACTGGTTTGATGTCATCTCCCATTATAGGGTTCTGTGCAACTCACAGCCAACTAGCATTTCTCAGATTACAAAAGATGATAGGTGAGGTAGGTCTGTGCAGCTGGTCTGAGGGCATCTAATACAAATAAAAATAATAATAAAGCAGATTAAGATTGGTGAAGAAAATGTGGTGCTTTTGTACCTTGCATGCCAAGCAATAGCTAGGACCAGCTCTGGCTGGCCAAAGGTGCCCGGGGGTGCTACACCCAGTTAGACCATGTCCTTCGCCCCCTTCCCTCCCACCATTCTTGTTAGAAATCACTCTGGGGGGTCCCTTTCCTACTTTTGGGAGAGGGGCCATGGGCTCCTGTACCAGAGTTAGCCAATGAATAAAGTTTAAAATTTAAAAACAAAACCACCATAGCTAAGCAGATCCACAGCATGCATTCCACCGGCACAGGAAGGTAGAAGACAGACGTTTAGGTACTTGGAGGTGTAAACTGGGGACTGCGATATTAACGGGTGGTGGGGACTGTGAAAGCACAGGAGTGTGTGGCAACGCAGCATCAGCCAAGCATGGGAGACACTGTGTGGCCTGTGTGCTTACCAGTCTGGGGGGGGAGGGGGGGGTGTACTGTATATATGCAGACAATCATTGCATGGATTTGATGGCAGCCTTGGAACCAGGCAACTGCAGCAGCAGCATGGCAGTGCACATTTCAGGTGGCAGCTCGACATCTGTGCAAACTTTGGGTTCTGCTCCCGGCTTAGTGTAGATGCAGTTTTTGGCAGGTACAGCAGCCATTTTAACCTCTGCATCTGTGATTGCGGGTGAAGCTCCCTTCCCTAGTATTAAGCCTGGCAGGCAGGGAAAAGATGCAGGCCTCTGCAGTGGGGTGCAAGGACCCTTTGGGGCCCTTCTCCCCAGAATTCGTATTACTTTTGCACAAGGTCTTTTGCTTGAAGAAAGGCCTAGGGGCTGCTGAGGCTAGAGGGTTTTCTCCTGAGAGATTCAAGCAGAGCAAAATTTTTATATGCCATCTTCCTGACAATTGTCATTCAAAATGGCTTACAAATCAATAACAATACAATCAAAGATAGAATAATGAGGAAACAAAAGAAGGAAATATTGAGACAATCGATCAATCAACAGGTCTTTCCCTAATCTAAAATTATGCTTTCAACCCTTTTCTGAAACCTAATAAGTTAGTCTCCGTTCTTAAATTAATTGATATAGCATTCCATAATCGAGGACCCATCATAATATAAGCTTTAGATATTCAAGTTACCTTACAAATTCTAATTACATGTTTATTTAAAATTTTATATACCGCCTTTCTACAATACAAGCAAAGCAGTTTACAATTCTGACAGTGGTACATTGCATCTAGAACCTCTAAAAGGTTATTTTTGGAGGACTGTAATTGTCTTTTCAGAACATAGGACTGTAGTTTCTTGTTTAAATATGCAGAGTTCCCATTTCTATTAAATGTCATCATTTAATTTAAAATTGCAATTGTCACAGTAAAGGCTGAGCACTTTTTCATTTTTCTTTCCCTCAGCAGAAATCTAGCTATTGTATTTTGTGCAGTCTGTAATCTTTTGAACAATTTTGCCCTTTCAAACAACATACAGAACATTATACTAATCCAATATAAATAATAAAGCTTTAATTTATAATATACTGATTGAGGCAGGTTTCAAATGTAATTCAATCTAATCTAATCTAATCTAATCCAATCCTGTCTCAATATGGTATCTGAACTAAGAAAGGGAACTCTTGCTGGATCCCTTAGAGAACCTCAGGAGGATGCCTCAATTGTGCAAATCTTCTGTAGAGAGAAGCTGAGCCCTCTCATTACTCAGGTCCTGTCTGTGTTAAAAATTTCAGACAGTATGGAGGAGGGGCTGCTTTTAGAGAGCATTAGGAAGTTGGCAAAAGTTTTTCCTATTCACAAATGATCAAAAAGATGATGGCAGTGGAGTTGAACACTTGAGATGCTGGTTTAAAGATGACCCAGTCTGTGTCACAATCTCCACAGGGCTTCTTGCAATCGTTTCTTGCACTACTCATTGGGTTTGGTGTCAGGCTTGAGCCTTTGTCAGATTCTCATTCCTTAGGTCTAGCAGCTTTGGGGTTCTTAGTATACCCTATTATGAACTTTCCAGCAAGTTCTGCTTTCCCTCAAAAGCTGTTACACACCTATAATAATAGACAGAAGAATAGGAGAAATAAATGTTGTTCAATAATCTCACTTCCTTACTAATGTGTGTCCCACTGGCCTGCGACTATGAAGAAAATAATGTAAGATTGTACCTCGCTTTTGCTCCAGGATTTTGCTGGGACTGATATAGGTATGGGAAAAGATGAAAAGCTAGCATGATGGAGAATGATATTTTTTTCATTTTCTTTTCTTTTTTGACTGGGTAGTTCCCCCTTTTTCTTCTTACTCAGTTGGAACCAGTGCTAGGATTCTGGCACCATAAGCCTTCATTCACAACAACCCAGGGATTTTTCCTGCATTTTAATAGACCCACTCTTCTACTATTTCTCATGTCGTAACTGTAGCTAAGATCCTGATTCCAGGAGCAATACATTAAGGATGTATGATTTTCTCCCAGTTGGTGAGGGGTCTTATGTGTGCACTAGGTGCAAGGAGCTCTTTGCTCTCAGGGAACAAGTCTGATCTCTGGAGGCTAGAGTAGCGGACTTGGAGGACATAAGGAAGACAGAGATGTACATAGACAAGACCTACAGGGATATAGTACTGAAGTCCCACTTCCAGTCTGGCAGCATCCCTGTTGCCATGGAGGAGAGAGGTCACGTGATAGGAGAGCATTATCCTGATGCGGCAGGAAGTGAACCTGTAGCTAGGACCTGTCCTCCAGATGATGTAAAACTCTCTCGCACCGAGGAGGTTTCTCCAGGGCCATGTGCCCATGAGAGAAGGATTAGGATAGCCGTTATAGTTGGTGATTCAATCATTAGGCAAGTAGATAGCTGGGTGGCTGGTGGATGTGAGGATTGCCTTGTAACATGCCTGCCTGGTGTGAAGGTAGCGGACCTCACGCGCCACCTAGATAAGCTCTTAGTGCTGGGGAGGAATCTGCTATCTTGGTACAGGTCGGTACCAATGACATAGGAAAGTGTGGTAGGGAGGTTCTGGAGGCTAAAGTTAAGCTTTTAGGTAGGAAGTTGAAATCCAGAACTTCCAGAGTAGCATTCTCCAAAATGCTTCCTGTTCTAGCGCAGGACCCAAAAGGCAGGCAGAGCTCCGGAGACTCAATGCGTGGATGAGACGATGGTGCAAGGATGAGGGGGTTTGGTTTTGTTAGGAACTGGGGAACATTCTGGGGAAAGGTGGGGCTCTTCCGAAGGGATGGGCTCCACCTTAACCGGGTCAGAACCAGGCTGCTGGCATTAACCTTTAAAAAGGAGATAGAGCAACTTTTAAACTAGATAATAGGGGAAAGCCGACAGTCGCCCAAGAGCGCATGGTTTGGAACAATGCATCCTTGAAGGATACTAGCAAAAGATTGAAGTTAGGGCATATCCAGTAGAGAGGTTCCAATAAAGACAAAAGTAGCCCAAATGCCCTTGAGTACAGAGCAGATAGAGCTTAAAGATTCAAAATTACCCCTGCCTACCGATAGCCAGATTAATATGAATAAAATACAGCCTCTAAAATGCTTGTATGCAAATGCTATAACTCTAAAAAAAATAAGATGGGAGAGTTAGAATATATAGCACTAAATGAGAGGTTAGATATGATTGGTATATCAGAGACATGGTGGAAGGAGGACAACCAGTAGGACACTGTGATACCTGGGTACAAACTATATCGTAATGATAGAGCAGATCAAATTGATGGAGGGGTTGCACTCTGTTAGAGAGGGCATTGAGTCACAAAGGATTAAAGTTTTGCAGCAAACAAAATTCACTGTAGAATCTCTATAGATTGAAATTCCATGTAAAAAGGGGAAGGGGAAGGTGATGGCAGTGGGGGTGTACTATCGACAGCCTGGCCAGAATGAACAAATGGATGATGAAATGCTCAAAGAAATCAGGGACGCTAACAAAAGTTACAGAACAGTAATAATAGTGGGTGAATTCAATTATCCTGGTATTGACTGGGTCAGTGTCACGGCAGGACATGATAGGGAGATAAAGCTTTTAGATTAAATAAATGACTGCTTTTTGGAGCAGCTGGTTCATGAACCGACCAGAGGGGAAGGCATTTTAGACCTAGTCCTTAGTGGAACACAAGATCTGGTGCAAGAGATAAGGGTGTTGGGGCCACTTGGCAATAGTGATCATAGCATGATCGTGTTTGATTTAATATATGGAGGAGGGAGGGTAAGGAAATCCACAGTACTATCTTTTAACTTTCAAAGGGGAGACTATGATAAAATGAGGAAAATAGTTAAGAAAAAACTAAAAGGAGCATTTGCAAAGGTTAAAGATTTACATCAAGCTTGGGTGTTGTTTAAAAATACTATCTTGGAAGCCCAGGCCAGCTGTATTCCACGCTTTAAGAAAAGTGGAAGGAAGTCCAAAAAACTGCCAGCAGGTTTTAAAGGTGAGGTCAGAGAGGTTGTTGTTGCCAAAAGAGCATCTTTCAGGAAATGGAAAAAGGTGCCAAATGACGAAAACTGGAAACAACACAAGCACTGGCAAGTTAAATGCAAGGTATTGATAAGGCAGGAAAAGAGGGAATTTGAGAAGAAGCTTCCTGTGGAAGCAAAAATGCATAATAAAGACTTTTTCAAGTACATCTGTAGAAAAAACCTGTGAGAGAGCCAGTTGGACCATTAGATAATAGAGGGGTAAAAGGGGCACTAAGAGGGGACAAGACCATAGCGGAGAGACTGAATAAATTCTTTGCTTCGGTCTTTACTGAGGAAGATGTGGGGATGTTACCCATGACTGAAATGGTATTTAAAAGTGATGCTGTGGAAGAATTAAAAGAAATATCCATACACCGGAAAGATGTATTACAACTATTTGATAAACTGAAGAGTAGCAAATCACCTCAACCGGAAGGTATACATCCAAGAGTGTTGAAGGAACTGAAATATGAGATTGCAGACCTACTATTAGTAATCAGTGAACTATCATTAAAATCATCTGTAATACCTGAAGACTGGAGGATGGCCAATGTAATGCAAATTTTTAAAAAGGGTTCCAGGAGTGATCTGGGAAACTACAGACCGTTGTGCCTGACATCAGTACCAGGAAAAATGGTAGAAACCATCATAAAGAACAAAATTACTGAACATGTAGATTGTCATGCCTTAATGGGAGACAGCCAACATGGCTTTAGCCAAGGAAGGTCTTGTCTTACTAATCTGTTATGTTTTTTTTGAAGCTGTGAATAAACAGGTAGACAAAGGTGAGTTGATTGATATAGTGTATATGGACTTTCAGAAAGCCTTTGACAAGGTCCCTCATTAAAGACTATTGGTGGAATTAACAAGTCTTGGGATAGGAGGCAGTGTACTATTGTGGATCAGGAACTGGTTAAAAGATAGAAAGCACAGGGTAGGGCTAAATGGCCAATTTTCCCAGTGGAGAAAGGCGACTAGTAGAATATTCCAGGGATCTGTGCTGGGTATGCTGCTTTTTGATATATTCATAAATGACCTGGAAATGGGAATAACGAGTGAGGTTATAAATTTGCAGATGAAATAAAACTATTCAAAGTTGTTAAAACCCATGAGGATAGTGGAAAATTGCAAAAACGTCTTGATAAATTGGAAGATTGGGCATCCAAATGGCAGATGAAATTTATTGTGGACAAGTGCAAAGCTATGCACTTAGGAAAGAGAAACCCAAACTATGGTTACACAATGCAAGGTTCCACATTAGGAACCACCACCCAGGAAAAAGATTTAGGTGTTATAGTGGATAACATGTTAAAATTCTCCACCCAGTGTGCAGCAGTGGCCAAGAGAGCAAATAGAATGCTAAGTATATGTATTTAGTTCCCCTGGTTTCCTTCCCATGTTCAATTTCCTGTTCTCTGTAAAACTCAATGTTGTTTGTATACATTGTAGTATGCTTGTTTGATGTACACCGCGCTGATTTTAATAGCGCGGTATAGAAGCAAATGTTAAATAAATAAATAAATAAGTATCATAAGGAAAGGAATGGAAAATAAAACAATACCTCTGTATCGTTCCATGGTGCGACCGCACCTTGAATATTGTTTGCAATTCTGGTTGCCGTATCTTAAAAAGGATAGCATTATTAGAAAAGGTACAGAGAAGAGCCACCAGAATGGTAAAGGGGATGGAAGGATACCCCTATGAAGAGAGGCTAAAAAGCTTAGGGCTCTTCAACCTGGAAAAGAGATGGCTGAGGGGAGATATGATAGAGGTCAATAAATTAATGAATTTATTTATTTTATTTATTTAATGGTATTTATATACCGCCTTATCCTTCAATCAAAGCGGTCACAACACAAGTGGGGGATACATTTAACACGTGGGGATTTGAGACACATACACTGATACTTACAGGGAACATGGGCAATGGAGGGTTAAGTGGCTTGCCCAAGACCACAAGGAGCATCTGCGGGACTAGAAACCCCAGTCCTTCCGGACCAAGGTTGCTGTCCTCTAGTGGGATTTGAACCCCCGACCTTCCGGCCTGAAGTACCTTGTCCCAATGGAATGGAATGGAACGGGTAAATGTAGATCACTTGTTTATGCCATCAAAATATAGAAAGACTAGGAGGCATGCAATGAAGCTACAGAGCAACCTATTTAAGATTAATAAGAGAAAATATTTGTCCACTCCACAAGTAATCAAAATCTGGAATTTGCTACCGGAGGATGTAATAAAAGCTGTTAGTGTAGCCGGGTTTAAAAAATGTTTGGACAAGTTCCTGGAGAAAAAGTCCATAAACCATTATTAAAAGGGACCCAGACTATTCACTGCTTGACCCAATACAAGCTTTGTTGAACTTGTGTCTTTTGGGGAAACTGTTAGGTACTTGTGACCTAGATTGTCCACTGTTGGAAATAGGGTACTGGGCTTGATGGACCTTGGACTGACCCAGTATGGCATATCTTATGTTCTTATGATTCTTCTGGAACCCTGCATCATGGGCTTAAAAGCTAGCCACCAGCTGTCCTCCTTTATAATGACCATGACTTCCCCCTTCATCCCAGCTGTGACTGCTATCTCTCCAGCATCCCAGTTCTAGTTGGCCTGAGTTCAGAACATCTGACCCAGGAACTTCATTTTCTACTAAACCACTATGCCAGTCCAACTCACTTTCCAAACACCTGGGGCCTAAAAGTAGGGCAAAAGTCTCCAAGTTAGCTTGTTCTTACAGTTTTGAAATAATGCTTTTGTCCAAGGAATTAATTTTATGCAATGCCAGGAAGGGGGAAAAATCATTTAAGTAGCGTCTACCATTTGGGAACCTGACATTTACCTGTGACCTGGATTGGCCACTGTTGGAAACAGGAAACTGAGCTTTATCTTTATCTTTATTAAAACATTTGATAAACCGCTGCGACCAAAGCATAGAGCGGTGTACAATAAAAGGTCCACATTGCAAATTATAGAAAAAGAACACCATAAATAATAGGAAAGCAAAGCACACAGCACACAGGAGTAAAACCAAGTAACTAAAATAAGAATAAATAAAAAATAAATAAAAAACTAAAAACTTGATGGACCTTTGGTCTGGCCCAGTATGGCATCATTATATCTTTGCCAATTAGCATGCCTGGGTTTTTACCAATAACTGTGCAGCACTTTGGGATCCTTTTACAAAGTCTGCTAAGGTATTGCACTTCACATGCGTTAACTTGTTCATTGTACATCCGAGTTATTTTTACCTGTTTATTGTAAGCACAAATCACTAAACTGAGATGTGTAGATTCAATGTTTTATTGTAAACCGCACTGATCTTAAATAGCGCGGTATAAAAGAAAATGTAATAATAATAATAATAATAATAATAACAATGCACATAAAATACAAAACCTCCATGTTAGCTGTCAGAGGTGTGACCAGTAAGTTCCCAGCAGCTAATACGTAACTGAATACCTTAATGAGTGCTAACTGCCACATTAACTGCATTCACATCCAATGTGTTCACACATTCAACCTCTATCCTGCCTGTTAGCAGTCGGTAGCTGGCATGCTATAACACACATTAATTGGTTAGTGGTGTTTAGTAGAAGGGCCTCTTTCTGTATAAGTTTTTTGTTGAAATTATTTGTTCTAAAGAATTACACAGAAGTTTCAGGAAATTAAATCTGTCTAAAAGGGTGAACTATTCAATTGAGATGCAATATAAATGTTTTCAAATAACAATAGAACTAATTCTCTACAGGGTATTATTCATCCCAAGACTGGGTGGCTTCAAACTTGGTTCAAGGTGTTGGCACCCTAGGCAAACATTAAGCCTTATCTTCCTCCCCCCCCCCCCCCCATCCCCAAGTTGTCATAATCTGTAGTTTAGCTTTGAATGCCCTGCTCTTTGTTTCCCCCTTCCCCACCAGAAGCTGCCATACTAGGCAACTGCCTAATTTGCCTACTGTTTCAGCCAACCCTAGGTGGCTTTCATGAATCCTTCCAGCAGGGGGCTAGTCTTTAGATTTTAAAGTTAAACAAGATAATGTGAACAGAACTGAAACTTGGAGGCATCTCACTCCCGCATTGGCACACTAAAGGTACAAAGGTTAAAGTATAGTTGTAAAATCTCAAACAAAATGGAACAAAGAGAAGACCACCAGGGTTGAATTTTCTGCACAAGGAATTGTGATGCTGTAATTAGGGTTTCTATTCTTTGGTGTTCACAAGTTGTAAATATAGATATTTATTTTCCAGCTAATTAAGGCTTCTTTGAGAATACATACAGTAAAAATAAATCAGCATTTATCATGTTTTGCAGGGCAAGTGCCATTGATTGATACCTTTTCCAATAAACCAAATATATATATACACACTGATTTAAAATTGCCTACGTAAAATGCATTAAAACTAAACAGTATACAATAAAAATTAACAGCAATAAAATACATTTTAAAAATATTAAAACACAAAGGTGACATTTTACTTACCAGATAATGTCCTTACCTTGAGTCCTGCTAGGCTAGTCCAGACAAGTGAATTGTGTTCCCCTACCAGCAGATTGGTGGAGACAGACAGCCAATGAAATACTCAGGTTTCAATTTCATTACTCCAATGCCTCTATCAACCTGAGCCACTAGAGGGCACCTCAGTATTCATCTGAAAGCATGACAAATCTTACACAACTTCAACATGGGCAACAATGATGAATCAAACTATAGAGAAACTATATACAGGAGAGATTGGACAGCAGACTTTCAGTAGGATATGGACCTATAGAGCTACGCATATAAATCATAGTGGACCAAGGTACTGCCGCAACACAACAGACGAAACACAGTTCTAGGGGTGGGGCCTGGACTGGTCTAGGAAAGAACATTACCTAGTCAGTAAAATGTCACCTTCAATATTGTCCTGCTAGACCAGTCCAGACAAGTGGGACATATCAAAGCTATGCCTCTACTGGGTGCGAAGAAGACATAGCAGCTCATAAACCTTGAGCCAAAGGCCATGTCCACCCAAGCGTAGACATCTAAGCAGTAATGCTTGACAAAAAGTGGAAAGTGATACCCATGTTGCCACCAGACAATGTCTGAAGGGGCTACAAAGCTACACTCCGCCCAAGAGGATGCTTGCGCCTGAGTAGAATGGGCACGCAAACCCTCCAGAATCAGCTGGTTCCGTCACAGATATGCCAAGACAATTGCTTCCTTGATCCAGCACCCCAAGGTAGACTTTGCTGCCGTGACACCCATGCATGGGCCAGCAAACAGTACAAAAAGATGATCAGACTTATGGAAGGAATTCATAACCTCCAAGTCCTGGAGGAAGCACCCTCCAGACAGCCACAAGGTGAAGATCCTTATCTTTCCCTTTACACAACTCCTTAGAAAAGGAGAGCAAGCAAACCACCTGGTTCACTTGAAAGGGAGATATCACCTTGGGCAAAAAGAAAGGCACAGGCAAATGGAAATGGCCTCCTCTGAAAAGGACAAATATGGATCCTAGCAAGACAGCCTGCATCTCATAAATCTACCAAGCCAAATAAATCATGACCAAGAAACCAGTCTTGAGAGTGAAGCACTTCAGAATAGCATGCTTCAGAGGCTTCAAAGGGTTCTGACACTAGAGCTGTGAATACCAGACAGAGATCCCAGGAAGGGGTAAATAACCAGAGGGGAGGATGCAGATGCCAAATCCCTTGAAGATAATGTGAAACATCCAGGTGCAGGGCTGAAGACTTTCCAGCCACTGGACCTCCAAAACAGGACAAGGCTGATACCTTGACCTTCAGGGAGGTAAGAGAAAAAGCTTTTACAGACCATCCTGCAGAAGACCAACAGAGCCAGAACCTTGGCAGCCTTAGGAACAAGCTGTTGTGAGCTGCACCCATTCTCAAAGAGGTACCAGACTTGCATGTATGCCAGGCTGGTAGAACCCCTCCAGGATTTGAGCAAAGTGGAAACTACTGCAAGAGAATAGCACTTACTCATCAGATGAATCCCTTCAAGAACCAAACTATAAGCAAGAAGGGAGCTGGGTCATCCAGGACAACCGGTCTCAAAATGGGGCAGTTGAAGAGGAGGAATCTGCAAGAACCACATCAGGTCCCTAAACCACGCTCTCCTTGTGCAATCCAGCACCACCAGAACAATCCTGCCTGGATGATGCTCTATGCGCTGAAGCTATGGAGGAAGCACATACAGCAGGCCCTGCTCTGGCCAGTCCTGAACCAGGACGACAACACCCTTGGACCAGTCTCCATGTGGTGAGTGAAGCAATGGCACACTATGGTCATTGGAGTGGGAAGCATCTGAAATACCTTCTGACTCAACTCCCACTCTCCTGGATTGAGAGAGTGACTATGGAAGAAGACCACTTCCACATTGACCATCCTGGCAATGTAATGAGCCAGCAGAACTAGGAGGCTCATTTCCACCCAGGTGAACTAAGAGAGCTATCCCCAGGGTCACTCCTGCACACCTCATGCTGCCTTGGTGAATGACACATGCCACTGCTGTGGCATTGCTCGAGAACACTCGCACCACCCTGCCCTTGAAGAAGGCAGGAAAATGCAAGAGGGCCAGCCAGACATCCCTTACTTCAAGATGGTTGATGGACCATACCACTTGCCTGCAACTCCAACAGCCCTGGGCCATTCAGTCTTGACAAGGGCTTTCCCTTCCATAAGACTGGTGTTCGTTGCCAGAAGAATTCACAAGTGATCATGCAGCGGCATGCCTTTCTTCATATAATGTGGGCATAGCTGCCATCTTAAGGTGTCTCTCGCTTCCAGATGGAGCGGAAGCCTGAACTCAAATTCCAGTCAGGAAGAGCCATCAGAGCAGCCTCATATAAGCATGCTCATGGCATCATCTGGATTGCCACCATCATCAAGCAAAGAAGCTGGAGATAATCCCAAATCCTAAGAGCCTGTTGAGAAAAGAACACTTCTAATTATTCCAACAATCTCTGCATTTTTTCCTCAGGCAGGAAGACTGCCCACTCGAGCATCGAACCATGCTCTCAGGAATTCCAGCAATTATGAAGGCTCCAGTGGACTCTTTCCCAGAATGACCACCCAGCCGAGGCCTTCCAGAAGGACATCACTCGGCCGAAACCCGAAAAGTCTCTGGCAGAGAATGGGCTCAGATGAACCATTCATCCAGAAATGGGTGTACACATAATCCTTGGTGGCATAGTGCAACAGCCACTACCACCATCATCCTGGTGAACATTCTCAGGGCAGTGGAGAGGCCAAAGGGAGTGCAGCAAACTGATGGTGTGAGCCAAACATGGCAAAACATGGACATCTCTGCTGATCCTCCCAATCAGGCTATAAAAACAAGCTTTGGCCAAAACCAGAGATGCTAGGAACTCCCTTCGGTGCATCGCCAAAATCACAGATCTGAGTTTCCATTCTGAAGCGCAACACGTGCAAACAGCATTGAATGCCATGAGGCCATTGGTCAGAAGGAGCCATCCTTCTTTGGTATCCTGAGAGAAATGGGATATCTGCCCTTGCCCTGCTCGGCCGAAGGCATTGGCACTACCACCTTTAGGCACGGTAACTTGACCCATATGGTGGCTGTCATGTCTGTCAAAACACATGGAGAGATGACAAATGCCTCCATGAGTGGCTGCTTGCAGTCCAGGACATAACTGCTTTGAATGGTGTCTAGCACCCATCTATCCTTGGTGATGAACAGGAAGAACCCCCTCTGGAGGGGACAGAGGCTCTGGGCCCATGAGCCCCATCAAAATAACTAATCACATGTCTGAAATCCAGAAGCAGAGAAGGACTGTCCAGGATGAAATGCCAGGAGTCCCGAGAATCCTGGAAGTTAAGTCCAGTGCGCCCGCAATGGACAGGGGAGGCCAAAGAGGGAAAAGACCCTGCTTGCCTCCCAGGTCCTTTCAATCTATCCCCTGGAAGGCGATAAGACTTCAGCAATCAAGCAACCAGCAATCAAGCGGCATAGTCGCTTCAGGCAAGCAAGCATGTAACAGCCTTATAGCAGAGCTCTGTGATATACTCCCTTGCCTAAGAGTCTGCTATATGCTGGACCATGTCACTGGATGGTGACATCATCAGTGCTAGTAGGCAGGTTGAACTGGTTCCTAGAAAATACTGCCACAGAGCTCCTCACTAGCAATCAGCTACTGAAAAGTCATAAGCACGGAAAGACACAAAAATTGAGTGGAGAATCCAAACAAGCTAGTGGAGAGGCAAGATAGTACTAGGGGAAGTAGTGTTTTTCTGTTGTTTATGCAATAAACGCCTGTTTTACTTTTTTTTTTTTTTGAACTGGTTCAGCAGTTAAAACCTAAAATCAGAAGCTTTATATGTAATCATTACTATTTTATTTTACTTGGTATTTCAGATATGAACAAGGGCACTTTTAAAATATGTCCAGCAGTATGTAATACCTATTAAACTACTGAAAACATGTCCCAGTTCAAATGAAAGTTACGTAAATACACAAAAATTAATGGGAGGTAAACTGAGAAAAATGCTGTGAGCATGAAAGAGGAAGAAATGTGACGGTGCTGGGAAATCACTCTATGCTGTATCACACTCAGAATTTATGTTTGTCGGAGACCACTTTATCATGTTGTTCTTCTGAGGCTCCTCACTGCAGCAAGAAAGCACAGCGAAAAAACAGATGCTATAAAATAAAGGTGTTGCTTTTAACTTCCCTCCTATCCATATAGTGTCACTTTTTGCTTACATGGCAGGTGGGCTGATGTGATTTAGATTTCTTCCTTTGGCTGGGAGTATATGTTGACAAACAACAAAAAAATGAATGATTTTTTACCAGTGATATTCTGTGTATGGCCATAATGGTGGTGCGTTTGCTAGATTGAGACTTCCTGGGTTTTGTTTTGTAGATCGTGCTGTTAAAATTTAAACTCCCCTGAAGAAGAAATACAAAATGCAAACAGCAGTACCCACTTGATGGCGTCGGGGACACGTATCAGCAATGTTAAGATAAGCTGAGTACAATTTTGAAAACAAAACATGTCGATTTAAGCATTAGAGCACAATCTTATACACAAGACAACTTATTGAATTATAAAGTTTAAAAACTCCAGAAAAATCTGATGTATGGAAATGAAACAAGTATCTATGGCACAGTAGAGATGAATTTTTAGGAGAAGGAGAAAATCCAGTGATAATCCGTGGTCATTGATGCAATTAGGCGTACTGCTCTAGATAAATCTGAGCGTTGCCGCTGTAAGTCTGAGACCTTTTCTTCACTGGTATCTCCATGTTTAGAAGCCTGTATACACGATTATAAATAGTACAGTGCAAAAACCATCAGTATTTTTCTGAGTAATGGTAGAGGGCTTCATTTTTTTGTTGTTTGTCAGTATTCACCCTCTGGTATTGGACCTATATTGTAGTGTTGATACACGAACATGGGAGTATATGTTGGCTATGAACCATCTTATCCTTAGTCCACTACCCTGTACTGCAATTATCAATCTCAATTTTAGATTTACGTTAACCTCTCTTTAAACAATGAGTGGAGAAGTAGCCTAACTGTTACGAGCATCAGGCTGAGCACCAGAGAAGCCAGGGCGCAAATTCGACTACTACTCCTTGTGATCTTGGGCAAGTCACTTAATTCTTTTCTTAATTCTTCTTCAGAGCTCCAGTATTATGGAATAATTTCCCCCCACCCCCCATAGTGAAATAAATTTTGTATGGCATTAAAAACCATGGGCCCAATATTAGATGCCGGGAGCTAGCGTCTCTAAAGCAGCTAGCTGCCAGTGCTGAACTTAAAACCTGAATATTCAATGCTGGGACCTTATCTGGGAACCAGCATTGAATATCCGAGCTGCCCATATTGCCATTAGTGCCACTGAATATATCCACAGAGCAGAATTTATAAGGGGCCTTTGAATATCCCCGCACCTCCTTATATTTTCTTCAGCATTTGAGCGTGAGGTGTGATCACCGGCCACTTCATCTGGATGTTAAAAGAGATGACCTTTCTCTTTCTAATATGATGGCATTCCTTTCTTCCCTTTCTTTCTTTTTTTTTAAATTGATTTTAATTTGTAGACTGCTTTGTTTTGGAAAGGCAGTGTACGAAATGATACAATAAGCATAAATATAAACATTGTATGGTCGAGAGTGTCAGAACAGAGTGGGCTGTGCCATGGCTGTACCGAGTGTAAATTGCGCCCTGTGCGACTTACACATTGGGCGCGTGCGCCCCCCCCCCCCCCCACAGCGGGAGAGAAGAGGCACACCCGATGTGCAAGTAGCTGGCATGCTAAGCAGATCTGTCCCTCCCTGCAAGAGCAGGGAGGGACAGATCTGCTTATCATGCCGGCAAGAAGGCTCAAGGGGCGCATTTTAGCTGTCTGTCATTGCTTGCCGCTGCTGAGAGAATAAAAAGTGGTGACAGCAGGCAACGGCAGACAGCTAAAATTCGCCCCTTAAGCCTTTGCGCCCTGTGCGGCTGCACTGCTCACACAGGGCTAGGTACGGTCCTGGGCTCTGCCTTGGTAAGAGCAACTCCACTAATAGCCTCTGCTCTTAGCTCCTGGTTTGGGTTAGACATTTTTACTGCTTGCTTGTGAGTTTTGAGCCTGTCTGTCTGTCTTTATTTATCATTGTTTTATATCTTATCTGTATTTTTTGTAATATTGTTCAGCCTCCTCTGTTTTCTGTTGGCTTTTTATTGCTCATCTTCTGCCTTCTTTATGATCCCTCCCTTGCATCCCGCAGCCCACCTGCCCCCTGGATAACAGTCTCATATAGCTGTCTCATGCTCATTACCACTATTACTCACAGGTATACCCTAATCTCTTGGGATTTTTCCTGGCTATCCTTCATATATTTCCTCTGACATCTACTCCCCTCTCCATCTCTTTCCTATGGCTCCACCTCACTTTCTCTTCCTATTGTTGACACTTCCCAATCTTCTCCCCTCATACCAATGACTTCAAGCCTCCTTATTATCTCCTCTTTACCATCTTCACCTCTCCTGCCATCTTGTCATCTGCCCTATCATCCATTCTTGAGCTTCACCATTTTTTTCTCTCATTCAGCCATCTCCTCTCTGACGGAACCTCGTCCTCATTACCTCCTTTCTGCTCTGCACTCTCCTGCTCCTTTTCCTTCTCTCACCTGGGGATATCAATCCCAACTTTGGCTCCTAGAGTTTTTCTCAACTCCCACAGCAGATCCACATGCAACTCCTCAAATATTCATATCCCTCTCCTTTCCCCCACCTTTCTTCCTTTCTCATGTGCCTTGTGGAATGCACACTCCATCTCAAATAAGCTTGCCTTTATTCATGACCTCTTTATCTCTAATATTCTCCATCTTCTTGCTCTGACTGAGACCTGGCTTCTCCCTGAAGACGCAGCTTCAGTTGCTGCCCTCAGTCATGGTGGCCACCAATTCTCCCATACATCTTGTCCCAATGGCCGTGGTGGTGGTGTTGGGTTTCTATCTCTCATTCCTGCCAATTTCAACCCCTACTTCTGCTTCAGTCTCATTCTTTTACCCCTCCTTTGAAGTCCACTCCATCTACCTTTTAACCTCACTACCTCTCCAGATAGCTACTGTATCATTTACTGGCCCCTGCAAGTCCACCTCTACCTTTCTCATTGACTTTGACCCATGGCTCTCCTCAGGGGCGGATCAAGGCAATCTGATGCCTGAGGCAAAGGATGAGATGGTGCTCCTCCCCCCCCCCGAAGAGGGGGGTGGGGCATTTTAAGAACTCCAATCAGGGACTGAACCAAACAAAAAAGCCGATTAGATTATATGGAGGAAATGCAAGATGTTTGCACACCAAGGAACTAAAAGAGAGCGAAAACAAACAGCACAGTTTATAAAACTAAATTATAACATTTTTATTTTGTTGTTATAAACTGTGTTATGGTTCTTGCTTTTTCTTTTTCAGCATATATTTTGCATCCACAGTGGGTGCAGAGCAGAACCAGGACATTTACCCACAGAACTCAATATCTTAAAAAAAAATCTGATTCTGATCATCTCAATAACAACAACAAACATTCTCCAGTATCAGGCATATTGTGAACTAATACAAAACCCTACAACAAAAAACAAATCTACCATACCATATCAGCACAAACTTCCAAAACTCACATAAGGAGCCCATCCAAAAAAACATCACTGTAAATACTACAGTGGGCCCTGGAACATCCATACACCTATTTGAAAAGCTGAACAAGTCAAATTACTATAGTACAGTATAGATCTTTATATATAAACTCCATGTTAACAGAATACCTGGCCTCAGTCACAGAACACAGACCCTCAGTAAGTACCGAATAAGTAACCACAATCTAAAGTAAAAATAGAAATATGTAGACAAAATTTAAACTGAAACCCCAAGAAGCCAAACTCCGCATGCAGTGCCACATCAGATAAATAAGAGATGCAGTTCCCCCATAATGTGCAAAATATAAAGATAGCACAAAGTCCAATCACTAAAATTAAATAAAATTATTTTTTCTACCTTTGTTGTCTGACCATTTTATTCTCTGATAATGCTGGTCCCGATCTGAGGCTTCTGCTTTCCTGTCTTCTTTTAGCTCTCTTTCTGTGGTCTATGGTCCATCTGCCATTTCTTATCTCTTCTTTTGTTTTCTTCACTTCCTTCCATCAGCCCCTTTCCAGTTCCAGTAACCCTCCCAAGTATCAGTCCCCTTTCCAGTCCTCCCCTCCCAGTACGTTCCAATGTCAACCACCTTGCTTTCCCAGGACTGTCACTGGTGTCCATTCCCTTCCAGTCCCCCTCCTTCCCCACTGTCCAGACCCTTCTAGTCCAAATACCATCCCAGGTATCAGCTCACGTCCACTCTGTGCCACCCCCCCCCCCCCCAGTTAGCTCCCTTCCAGTCACCCTACCCTCTGTCCATCCCCCTTCCAATGCCATTCGCATATGTCAGCTCCCTTCCAGCATCCTCCCCATTACCCAGCCACTTACCACTCCCATCCTCAAGTGTCAGCTCCCTTCCAGTCCCCCTTCAGTACATCCCAGGTGTCAGCTCCATTCCAGCCCCCTCCTTCCCCCACCATATTGGCTCCTTTCCAGCCCCCTCCGTCCCCCGTGTCAATTCCCTTCCTGCCCCCTCCTTTCCTTGGCAGACCTCTCAGTATCCACTCCCTTCCAGTCCTATTCTCCCATCGCCCCACATCATCCCATTTGTAGCCCTAGCCCCTAGTTTTTTTCTAGGGCCAGTAGCACTCTCCTCCCTCTCCCCCATTAGCCCATTTCCAGTCCCAGCCCATTTCCAGTCCTATCTCCCTTATCAGCCCACTCCAGTCCTAGCCACCCCAATCAGCCCATTATCAGTCCTAGCTCATTTCCAGTGCTAACCCCCCATCAGTCCATTTCCAGTCCTAGCCCCCCTAATCAGCCCATTTCCAGGCCTAACCCCACTGATAAGCCCATTACCAGTCCTAGCCCCCCCTCCCAATCAGCCTATTTCCATTCTTAACCCCCCCATCAGTCCATTTCCAGTTCTAACCCCCCCCCCCCCGATAGCCCATTACCAGTCCTAGCCCCCTCCTGATCAGCCCATTACTATTTCCAGTGCTACACTCCCCAGCCCAGCCCCAGACCTTCTCAAGGGAAATTTAAACAAACAAAAAAAAAAACCCCCCGGTCAGAGAAGCTGCTGCCACTGCGCTGCTACAGCGGCAGAATGAAGTGCCCCACGCCCCCCCACCTCCCCGGCAGAGCCCTGCCATTCTTTTCCCCATGCCTGCTCAGCTTTGCATAGCCATGAAGGGAGAGTGTTTCCCTTTCCCGTGGCTCTGTTAAAGTTCAGCCTGCCGGCACTGATGGAAAAAGGGCATTTTCTGTCTCGCACAGGAAATGCCTGTTTCCCATCAGTGCCGGAGGGCTCAACTTTAACAGAGCCGCAGGAAAGGGAAACACTCTCCCTTCATGGCTATGCAAAGCTGAGTAGGCACGGGGAAAAGAATGGCAGGGCTCTGCCAGGGAGGTGGGGGCTGTGGGGCACTTCATTCTGCCGCTGTAGCAGCGCAGTGGCAGCAGCTTCTCCGACCGGGGTTTTTTGTTTTTTTTTGATTTTGAAGGCCAAGTGAGGCAATCTTTTTGGGGCATTTTTTTGCCACCCCCAAAAAGTTGCCATCTGAAGCCACCACCTCACTGAACCTAATTATAGAGCCACCCCTGGCTCTCCTTCTTTCTGGATTCATATTCCCCATCCTTTATTCTCGGGGAGTTTAACATTCATGTTGATAACTCTGCTGACCCTTATGCTTTAAAACTCTTTCCCTTGCTCTTCATTCAACCTTCAGCTGTGCTGTACCGCCCCTACTCACCAGCATGGCCACTGCCTTGACCTGTCTTTTTCTCTAACTGCTTACTCTCAAACCTCTGTACCTCAGTCATTCCTTTATCTGACTATCACCTGCTAAGGTTCATTCTCACCTCAGTCTCGCCCAAGCTTCTTCAACCTCTTTTTAGGAATCTTCATGCTATTGACTATCGTCTCTCTCCACTACTGTTTCCACTTCTTTCCTCCACTATGTTATTTGAGTCTGTTGATGAGGCAGTAACACTGCACTCTCCTCTGCTCTGGATGCTCTTATTCCTTCTATGCCATGTCTTGTAAGGTGTACTGTACCTTAGCCCTGGCTGTCCTTGACAACCCGCTACCTATTGTATGTTCCTATGCCTGCTCAGCTGAGCGCATTTGCCTCAAATCCTGCACCCTTTTGTACTTTCTATACTTCAACTTCATGCTAGCCTCTTTCCAGTTAGCCATCATGCTCGCCAAACAAGACTATTACATCCACCTAACTCTCTTGCCTCTGACTCTCGCCATCTTTTTACAACTCTTAACTTTCTCAAGGTGCCTCCACCTCCTTTCCTTTCTGCCCAGACTTTGGTTGACTATTTCCATGACGAAGTCCAGAAGATTACAATCAAATTCCTTATGAGGTTACTCCCAACTCCTCTCTTCAACCTCTGCCATCATTTCTTGATGAGGGGATGAGAACCATATGAAGATAAGACTGGGGAGGGAATGAATACAGAGAGTGATAATGGGGAACTATAAAGTGAATTAAAAACAGGGGAAGAGAAGGCTGACAAAGAAGTGAGATACACTGGTGAGAAGAAATTAAGCATAAGTGGAAAAATGGTAAACAGATGAAAAGTGTGAGACTGAAGACTAAAGGAATAAACTCTAGTTATAGTTAGATAAAAAGATGAGAGAAATTTAGAAAAAAAAGATGAAACTGAAGGAGTAATGTCAGAGACAGATGTAGGGGAGGAAGGGAAGAAGACAAGGTAATGAAGAACCTGAAAATGGGGAGAGGGTCACATGATGGCAGCCTAGAGGGCAGATGTGCCATGTGAGAGCTCCTTGCCTCCTGGGACTTAAAATTACCATTTTTTCAATAGACTTTTTACCATCTGTGATCCGGTGGTGCTTTTGGGTATGCTGGTTAACCCCTTTGACTTCCAAGGCAGGCTATAAGAAGGGGCCCATGGTAGGATCAGAGCAGAATAAAACAGAGAAGGTGAGCCGACAGCAAACTATGGTGGAGTGCATGAAACGGCATGATAATGCCTTTCAAGTAATGGAAGTCGAGCATAGATCTTGGCCTCATCGACTCTTGAACTGTCTGCCCCACCGGATTCCGAGAGTGGCCCTCAACTCACTCTGGAGACAGTACTTGCAGAGATGCAATCTGGGCATACGAAGACCCACAGCTGCTTAAGATGATCCAAATGGATCTACAGGCAGTAAGAGGAGATTTGCTTCAATGACAGACTGCATGGAGCAGACCAAGCAGCGGATTTTGGTGGCTGGGGACAACATTGCTGAGCTGTGGCAGGGGACAGCAGATTATTGTTGCAAAGGCTGGCTGAAAAAGTATGCAAGCTAAAGAATAGATCCAGATGCAATAACTTGCATTTTAGTGGGGTCCCAGAAGGACTGTAAAAGGGCCCTAAGGCCAGCTTTGTGACATAGGTGCTCAAGGAAGCCTTTGCTAGCACGGAGATACCTGAGGACTTGGTGATCAATTGAGCACATAGAATCCCAATGCAACAGGGTGGAAGATCAAGGGTTATACTGATCAAAAATCCTGAATTACAAGCACAAGTAGCTTCTGCTTCAGTTGGCCCGTAGGGCAGACAGGCTGTCTTTTCAGAATACTAGAATCATGCACTTTCAGGATTTTACTGCCAAAGTGGACCGGTAGCAGCAATACAGAGAGATCAAGTATCGGCTCCACCAGTATGATATTGTGCAATAGCTCTTGTATTCTGTACAGCTAAAGATTCAGTAGCAGGGCAAGACTATTACTTTTGCTACAGTAAAGGAGGCTAAGAAGTTTTTGATGATGCATTTCCCTGATGATCTGCCATTTGATAAAGTGACTGATGGGGATCAGGGGTAGAAACCAGGGTCAGCCAAGTGATCAGGTGATGTTTCTGCCTCCAATGCAAAACAGATTGCTTCTGCAGTGGAAAGTTATACAGCGGAGAACACAAGCTCCCTGTCTACCTGATTGTGTGATCTGGGTCTCTAGTTTGCTTTTAAGTCTATAATGATCCTTCTACTGGAGAATATTTTCCTGTTTACCTGTACACCGAATCCAGTAATGATGTACGTCAGTTTCATGTTACTAATGTGTTTGATATCAAAGATGTTTCTAATATCCTTGGAAGGGAGAGCAGAGGATGGTGGTAGCACTGAGGGAGTGGGTCTTGAGGAAATTTCTCCATAGTGCTAAAGAGAGCTGCTTTCTGGAATTCATAAGATGTAATATATATGGGTAGTTTGTCAAGATGTCATTGGAAAATCTTCTTTATCAAGCCTGGGGCTCTCAATACAATGGGAAATATTTGTGTCTTTCTGCTGCATGTTCTTGGTCTCTGACTGCATTTCCTGGTACTTCAGGATCTTCTCCTTCTCCACACGATTCACAGAATCATCACTTGGAGAAGACACCTCTATTTTCAATGCTGTTCTGATGTTTTTCTCCCTTATCACTATGTCTGGTTTCCTTGCATACAGTTTCTTATTTGTCAAAATGGAAATGTCCCAGGTGATCCTGTGAGAGAGGGGCCATGCACAAGAAACACTCCCAAGCATGCCTAGGGCTGGCCTTGTGTGTATCACTATTTTGTGCGTATATTTGTGGGTTGCTATGTGCTTGTACATACTTGCATGGGTGTGCATGCATGCTTCCATATATGTGTCTATCCATGGGTGTGCATGTTAGTTATGTGTGTGTTTGTATTATGTATTTGTGGTGTTTTTCTCTGTGTATCTGTTATCAGGAGAGGGAAGGGCAGAATTTGCACAGAATTCTGCATTTGCTGTGCAGACTTCTGCGCAAGCACCAGCAAACCAGACAGTGAGACAAGATTGGTGCACAACCTTTAAGAGTGCCTGATCCTGCCTCACTGTTAGTAGCAACACAGCTGCAGGAGCACTTCTGTTTGTTCCCATGGCTGTGCTAGAGACTGATGCTGGCACGTTTTAAAAGGTACACAGAAGCTGCTTCATTTCTCCAAGAACAAGCAGGAAGTCAGTCCTCACATATGGGGTCGGCGCCAATGGAGTCCACGCAGAGCGTTTCCCCAGCTTTCAAAGAAAGCCTTTGGGAATGCTACCACGCATGCATGGTCCCCTTCCCACCCAAGGGTACCATCTTGCTCAGGCTCCTTTTTTCCGTGGAGCCTAGCGTTCGCATGTCCTGTTTTCCCCAGAAAAATCCTTAAAAATTACTCTTTATAGTTGTTATTTCCTGGTTTGTGTACCGGTTCCTCTTCCTGCCTCGAGCCGGTACCACTCTCGGCGCTGTTCTCAGCTCCTGCCCTTTTTTCCGTTGAGGCTTCCCTCGACCAGCGTTCATGCCATTTTTCGCCCAGGGGTCGTCGACCCCCCCCCCATGGGTGTGGTCCACCATGTCTCCCAGTGGCTTCAAAAAGTGTGACCACTGCAGTCAAATTATGTCTATCAAAGGCACCCATGATTGCTGCTTGCACTGTCTCAGCCCAGACTTGAGCGACTTCGAGCAGAACCCCCTCTAAGGTCCTTTGGAAGGAGTCCTTGGCTGGCGGTGACTGTGCGAGACTCCCCAAGGCCATGCTCCTCGTCAAGGATGCGCTCACAAGAGTGCCGGTGCCAGGCCCGAGACCCTCTGTGCCTGTGCCAAAAGCTGTGGAGCCTTCTGGCATTGAGGCCAGAATGGCAGTCATGGAGCAAAATATCTCTGCCATCCTGGCCATGCAGCAGGCGATGATGTCAGGTTCATCTGCATCATCTGCCCCAACAGCCGGGCCCCCAACTGCGGTGGCATCCCCGGGCATCGAGTCAAGCCCCGAGTGCCACCGGCCTCAGACGAGCCCTTGGCACCAATCGAGGTCCCAGTCCCAATCCTTGGGTATCCGGTTCTCCCTGGCTAATTTCTTGGAGTCTGACCAGAGACCCATTGGGGGATCTCAGTTCCCCAATGAAGGTCTCGAGGCACAGGAGCTCCAAGCCTTGGACTCCTTGATGCCCTCGGGTTCAGACTGGGAGACTGACGATGAGGCCTCACCCGAGATCTCTCAACACCGGGACATTCCTGGCACCATCTCCCCCCACCCAAGGACATGGCGTGCCACAACTTCATTCAGGACATGGCTCGAGCTCTCTCAGTCCCGACCAAGTCCGAGGAAAACCCACGTACCAAAGAACTGGAGATCCTCCAGTATGAGTCCCCGCCAAAGGAGGTTCTGTCAGTGCCGGTGCAGCCTATCCTCGAGTGGCTGCTCCTGCGGATGTGGGAAACCCTGGCCTCGGTACCAGTGATCAGCCGGTGCCTCAAAACTATTTACTGCATCAAGAGGAACCCAGGCTTCCAGAAATCCCAACTCCCTCACAACTCCATGGTGGTGGAATCATCGATGCAGAAGCTCAAGAGCCAGAAGAATTACTCTTCTGTACTCCTGGGTAGAGAGGCCAGAGCCCTTGATGCCCTTGGGAGCAAGTGCTTCCAGGGGTCCATGCTGAGCTGTCGGATACAAACCTATGAGCTCTACATAGGCATGTATCTAAAAAGCCTCATTCAAGAGCTCGCTGGAGGAACCCCTACAATGGTTCCAGATCCTGGTTGCAGCCATCTGGGATTGCTCTAAGTTCTGTCCCGGGCCGCCTATGACGGCTTTGAGGCAGCAGCCGCAGGCATTGGCTCTCGATGCCAGGCCAGGCTTCAGAACTCTGACCTCGAACAATGGGTCCAGGAAAAGCTGCTGAATGTCCCCTGCACTGGGGAGAACCTGTTTGGAAAACCTATGGTTAACACGGCGGCCAAGATTGAGGTGGAGATGGTGACCAGGCAGAGACTCTCAAAGAAGACCTCTACTCTTCCCTGAAAGTAAACTTCAGGGAAAAGGCCAACTTTCTTGAGGAAGAAAGGTCCTTTCCACCAGTCACCACTACTAGGCCTCCCCGAGCCAGCAGCAGCAGGGATCCCAGTCTAAGGGCCAGGGACACGTATCCAGGAAGCCAAAGGCCCCAAAGCCACAGACCCCAGCTCCAGCTCAGCCTAGAGGGCGCTTTTGACTCCTAAGGCGGGGCCTCTCTCCCCCTGGGAGACCCCCACCAGTGCACAGGGGGAAGCCTGGCACTCTTTGCCCACAAGTGGTCCGAAGTCACCTTGGACCAGTGGGTGCTCCGGGTGGTAAGGGAGGGCTACCGCCTACCGCCTCTGCTTCCAGCTGCCTCCACCGGGGCACTTTTCAGGAGAGCCAGTGTGACCTTTCCTTTACCAGGCCCTCTTGCTCTCAGAGCTAGCAGGTCTACTAAGGGACAAGGTGGTGGAGCCTGTTCCCCAGCACCTCTGGGGTTGGGGCTTGTACTCAAGGTACTTCCTTGTCCCCAAAAGAACTGGGGGCCTCGGGCCCATCCTGGACTTCGGGGACCTGAACAAGTTTCTGGTGAGGGAGAAGTTCAAGATGCTGTCCCTTGGAACACCTCTCCCCTACTTCTATCAGGGAGACTGGCTTTGCTCCTTGGACCTAAAGGATGCCTACACTCACATCCTGGTCCACCCATCTCACCAGCAATACCTGAGATTCATGGTAGGGGGAGGCCACTACCAATATAGGGTACTTTCCTTTGATCTGGCCTCCTTGCCAAGAGTTTTCACAAAATGCCTAGCAGTGGTAGTTGTCCATCTGCACCTATAAGGGGTGTTTGTCTTCCCCTACTTGAACGATTGGCTCATCAGAGGCGGCACAGCCATGGAGGCCAGTCACGGCACAGAGCATACCAGCCTCCTCCTGCAGCACCTGGGTTCATCATCAACTACCCCTAAGCACACCTCTCTCCAGTGCAAAACCTAGAGTTCATTGGTGCTCAGCTGGACATGGGGCGGGCCAGAGCCATCCTCCCTCAGGACAGGGCAGAACGCCTCAGACAACTGGCAGGGGAGGTCCAACGCCGCAGAACAGTGCTGGCTCGCCTCCTCCTCTGCCTGCTGGGACACATAGCCACCATGATCCATGTCGCGCCCACAGCCTGCCTGCACATGCGGATAGCCCAGTAGTGCCTGAATTCTCAGTGGATCCAGGCCATGGGCAGGCTCTAGGACAGAGTCAGGGTGACCCGCCAGCTAGCGAAGTCCCTCTACTGGTGGCAGGACCTGGGCCACCTCTGGGCCAGAATGCCCTTTCAGGCACCCCCACCACAGAGGACCCTGACCACAGACACCTCTCTCCAGGGCTGGGGAGCTCACTGTGGAGCTCACCGCACCCAAGGTTGCCAGTCCCAGGAGGAATTGCTGCTACAGATCACCCTCCTGGAACTCCTGGCAGTGTTCCTAGCCCTACAAGCATTCCACACCCTATTGCGGAACAGACCTGTCCTAATCCAAATGGACAACCAGGTCGCAGTGTTCTACACAAACAAGCAGGTGGGCACGGGCTTGTACTCCCTCTGCGAGGAGGCCATAGCTCTCCTCTTGTTTGCAGCACTCAATGGCATACTCCTGCAAGCAATCTACCTCGCAGGCCAGGACAACACGCCGACACGAGTGGCATCTCGACCTCATAATGGCAGAGAAGCTCTTCCGCCTTTGGGACTGGCCCGAGATAGACCTGTTTGCCTCCCCGAACAATACACAGTTGGCTTGCTTCTGCTCCCCTCAGCCACATCCACAGAGGGTAGCGGCAGATGCATTCCCGATCTCATGGTCCAGGGGACTGCTATATGCATTCCCACCAACTCCTCTTTTCGCCAAGACTCTATTCAAAATTCAGAGTGAGAAAGCATCAGTGATACTGATCGCCCCCAGGTGGCCCAGGCATCCCTAGTTCCTACTGTTGCTCTCGCTGTCGGCGACACTTCCAGTCCACCTGGGTTGGGCCCCACACCTCCTAACCCAGGAGGAGGGCTCCCTCCTGCGCCCCAATGTGGGGTTTCTGACAGCCTGGCTGCTGACAGGGTAGCCCTGGCCCCGCTCAACCTACCACTAAATGTTCAGGCAATCCTGCTGGCCTCCAGGAAGCCCCTGCATGAGGAGGGGCTTTGTCTTTAAGTGGCGAAGGTTTGCCCCGTGGTACACAAAGGAGAACCCATTCTCCTGCCACATACAACTGATACTCCAGTACTTGTGCATCTGTCGTGCACAGAACTGAAATCAAACGCTGTCCAGATGCACTTGAGCACCATAGCCATCACCCAGTATGGTTCAGTAACGTAAAACTAAACGCTCCACTCTTCACCATATGAGGTATATATTTACTTTGCAACCGGGTCTCAGACTAATACGGAGCATATTTCTTGGGTTTTTAAAGTAAAACTTAAACCCAAAGCTCACATTTGCATCAATGACCCGTGTATGTTGCTGATGTTATATTAATAGTGCTTGACTCTGAACAGATATTTTCCCACAAAGTTGTATCTCAAACTCAAAAGTATTTTTTAAAAAGGTGGTACTTATCTGATTGAGCTATGGTTCCCCAACGCCAACCTTCGCGCTGGTGCGTTTCACTCTGAGGTTTTTTCAAGGGACTTTGTCCCGCACTATGTCGGTTTTTCTACAAATATAATATCAAGTCATTTGTACAGTTGCTTTTGACACCTCTATTTGTTGTACTTAATAAAGAAGTATCACATTGAACTATCACTTATTCAAATTTTCACTCACCCTCTCTCAAACCGGCTGCTGTCTTCTACATTGTCAGTTAGACATTTTTTACCAAAAGACGCCGGGCATGCTCGCTATGCGGCGTTTTTCTACCGATCGGAATTTCAATATAATGGCCATCAACTGGTGATACAAATGGTGACCTGAGAACTTTCATTGATGTAGAAGGAGCATACGATGATCTACAAAAGTGTGCTTAACTGGGAAACTTGGGCTAATAACCTGAACAGTTTGATGACCTAAAACTGTTTAATTTAGACTGTCACATATAGCAAAAAATTCAGTGGCGACCTGCAACTACATACACGCTTTCCAGTCTATCTGCATGTTTAATCCTGTTGGCACTGTCGATTGTAGTAAAAAAATCCATTTTTGTTCTCGGTACAGCAACAATTGTTCTTTAGTTTTCTTACCGTTACCCCACACCACATGATCTATGCAGAAGCAAGTAAGGTCTTCAAAACCATGTTTTAAACTAAGACAATGAGATACTATCGGTGCTTCCATACGTCTGCACTTCAATCTACTGCGATGCTCTTGTATACGAATATTAAAAGACCGGATGGTTTTGCCCACGTAAATCAATTGACAGGGACAACGAATGTAGTATATGACATGAGTTGAAGTACATGTGGTGCGATGTTGCAAATGATATGTCTTATCCCCGTATCGAAAAAAAGTACATTCTGTAGTGATATTACAAATAGCGCAATGTCCACATTTGTAATGTCCATTAGTCTGAGACACTGAATTTGGAATCAATGGTCTTAGCACTGTAGGACTTAGAATTTCTTTGAGATTCTTATGTCTCTTCCATACACATCTGATGTGCTTATTTTCCAAACCATTAGTGCTCTGAAGTACATTGGTATGTTTCCTTATTATGCGTTGAATCATATTACTGTAAGGGGAATATGAGGTGATTAGATTCACCTTATTATCTTCTTCCGGTTCCCTCTGAATTGGAGTCAGCAATGCATCTCTATTGTTGAACAGTGCCTGTTTGTAAGCTTGATCTATGATCTTGGATGGATATCCTCTCGCCCGAAATTTCTCTTTAAGTTGGAACGCTTGTGCTTTGAAATCCTTAATGTCCGAACAGTTCCTTCTATATCCTAGGAACTGGGAAAATGGGAGGCCATCTTTAAGCTTACGCTGGTGTGCACTTTGATAGTGCAAAAGAGTGTTTCTATCGGTAGGTTTACGATACATAGACGTGTGCCAATAGCTATCATATTTTGTGATTGACACATCTAAAAATTGTAAGCTAGTGGTGTTACTCGCAGATGTAAAATTAAGGTTCTGATCCCTATCATTCAACCAAGTTAAAAAAAGATCCAATTCATCTTGGTGCCCATCCCACAGCATAAAGATATCATCAATAAAATGCCTCCATAGGCGAATATGTGGGTTCAAGGGTTCTGAAAAAATCCATTGTTTCTCAAAGGATGCCATGTAGAGATTTGCCACTGAAGGGGCACAGGTGGCTCCCATTGCTACTCCTTGTCTCTGGTGATATATAGTTCCTTCAAATAAAAAATTGTTGCTGAACAAAACTAAATTTAGGAGGTCTGCCAAAAATGTTAAATGGAGATCCGAAAGATCTTCTCGAAGGCTTAAAGCTTCTAGTGCTATATCCCGAGCAGCTGACTGGGGGATACTAGTGTATAGCGATGCGACATCTAATGTGACTAGTCTAATGGTAGCTGTCCCCGCCCAATCAGAGCTTTGTGTTAAAATTTCTAAAAAATGGGTGGTATCTCGTATGTAAGACGGCATTCGGGGTAGCAGAGGACGTAAAAAAGAATCGATATACATCGACAATGGTTCCAATATTGAGCCTTTAGTTGATACGATGGGGCGGCCTGGGGGGTTATCTAAGCTTTTATGTACCTTTGGCAAAATTTTATCTTGTACCTATGTCGGGTTCCCCTCATTAAGAAATAGCCATTCTTTCTTCGATATCACTTTTTGATCTAAAGCTTGAGATGTCAATATTTTTATTGAACTTTGCAGTCGGGCTGTCGGATCATGTTCTAAAATATTATAGGTATTCTGATCGGATAGTTGACGATAGGCCTCTTGGGTATACTGTTGTCTACTTAATATCACTATACTGCCTCCTTTATCAGCTCTTTTTATAACAAGCTCTGTACGTGATTGTAATTCCTTGAGTGAGAACATTTCTTGTCGGAAAAGGGCATTGAATTTACTTTTTTTGTTACCCAGTATGGGGCAAGCCCTTATCCAGCCAGCCCCTGGCCTCCCTGTTCCTACAGGGCCTTCTACTATCCAAGCCCCCTATCCACCCCCTGGTGGCAGAAAGGGATCTTAACATGGTGCTCTCTCAGCTCACCAGACCACCGTTTGAGCCCCTAGTCACTTGCACTTCAGATACCTCTCCTGGAAGGTGGCTTTCCTGGTGGCCCTGACTTCAGCTTGCAGAGTCAGCAAGCTTCAAGCTCTGGTGACGGATCCCCCGTACACCAGGTTTTTCACCAGAAGGTGGTATCTCTGTTCCACTTCAACCAGGAAGTGGTACTTTCCACCTTCTACCCATGGCCTCAAGCCGGCAAGGAGGAGCTCATACTCCATACACTGGACTGTAAACGGGCCCTGTCCTTCTATTTACAGTGGACCCAGGGCCACAACAAAGTACTTCATGTCCTATGGCCCTAGCAGACTGGGGCTCCCTTTGACCAAGTGTACCCTATCCTCTTGGGTGGCAGACTGCATTGCCCTTGCTTACAAGCGGGCGAGCCTCTCCCTGGAGCACCGGATCACAGTGCATTGCATGAGAGCTATGACCATGTCAGTGGCCCATCTCCATTCTGTGCCGATAACAGAGATTTGCAGAGCCGCCACTTAGTCATCCATCCACACGTTTGCAGTGCACTAGTGCCTGGAAAGTGAATCCTGCAGGGACAGTGCCTTTGGTCAGGCAGGGCTGCATAATATCCTTGGAGTGTAGGCAACTCCTGCCCTCCAACCCTTCTGTGTTCAGGCTACTGAAGTGATAATGTTGCTGGATGCTAGGGTCTTGCAGAGCCTCAGCAGGGACTCCCCTTCTGCAACTCGCAGCCACCCGAGTCACTGTTGGCACTGTCATGGTTCGGTCCTCGGCAGCCTGGAGTTAGGGAATCCCATATGCGAGGACTGACTTCCTACTTATTCCTGGAGAAAGCGTAGTTACTCACCTGTAACAGGTGTTCTCCGGGAACAGCAGGAATCAGTCCTCACAACCCTCCCTCCTCCCCTTGGAGTGGCCATTCTTCTGTTTTTTGTTGACTGCCGTCTTGGCTATGTCATCTGACTGAGCAGGATGGCAGCCTTGGGCGGGAAAGGGACCACGCATGCATGGTAGCATTCCCAAAAGCTTTCTTTGAAAGCTGGGGGAATGCTCCGCGCAGGCTCCATCAGCGCCGACGTCACCCATATGTGAGGACTGATTCCTGCTGTTCCCGGAGAACACGTTACAGGTGAGTAACTACACTTTCACTTCCATCTTCCACAAGCAGAATCTTAATTTGTAAATCACATGAACTTCCCTGACGTCACCACCTCCCTTCCTGTGAATAGAGCAGCATTCCAGTGCTCTGCCCCCAGAGCCTTCTCATTGGCCAGATCCTAATCAGAGTCTTTAGTGATAGTTACCTTGGAAGCAGGAAGGGCAGGATCACTCACAGAGGGGGAGGAGGGAATTAGAAAACTGCAGATAGAGGTTTTAAATTACGAGAAATGAACAGATATGTTAGCCATCCTTCTAGCTTTCAGATATTAATATAAAAATCAGTAGAATCCTGAAAAAGAATTAGATAACTGTCAAACTTAACCTCCTGAGTATGGAGCACATTTGACAGGGCCTCCCTAAACTTTGGAACTTAAGTATGTTCTTTGATTGCCAGCTACTTAATCAAGCCATGCCCGTGGCAATAGCATTATTTTCCAGTACACATAGCAACCAATAAGAAAGCAGTAAAATTCATCTGGTTTTTACAGTAGAAATAATAGCAAATAAAATGAAATATATATTCCAGTTATGGAATTGTTAGTAATTCCTATATCTTTGTTGTGTGTGCTGTGCATGTGTTCTGTCTATGGTCACAATAGGTAGGGGGTGATAGGACATTTCTGCATTACATGGCTTTGGAGGTGTAGATAGATGCGGGGAAGTAGTTTTGGGGGTAGGGTATGTAACGGGTCTGCTCCTTGTTGGTCACTCCAGGCCAGGGAAGTCCCGACCCCTCATCTGCGGTGTGCTGCTTCAGCTGGCTGGAATCCAGGGGAATAAAACTCACAACCGACACAGAAGGAAAGGTGTGCAAGTTTATTCCAACGTTAGAAGTGCAGTCTAACTTTTATACAGTAGCAAAAACATATATACGTCATAAACCCATCCCAGCAGCATAGCCCTGCACCTGATATTGCTAATTAGCAATCGTACAAACTGGTACCTGTCTCTGTGAAGATCACTGAATCTTGTCTTAGCACAACACATTCCTTTCTATCTAGGTATTCACAGATGGGCCTCATGGTCCCTTTGTATAACAAGAAACTTATTTCCCCTTACAGGGTAGGCAGACAGGTAGTATTGGCGAAGGAGGTGGTTTTCAGATTGGTATGGCAGTTACAGGGAGGTAATTTTTGGGACTGGGGTAGTTTTGGGGCAGTGGGACAGTTTTGGGGGCTAGCTTTTGGGTGTGAGGGTGGTTTGAAGGGTTTGGGGCAGCAGCATGTAGTGTTTTTTGTGGTGGGGTAACTTTTGGGGCATTGGTACAGTTGTGTGGATAATTTTTAAGGGTGGAATTGTTTAGAAACATAGGCTATGTGAAATCTTCTGCCATCATGTTTCTATCTAGTCTGCCCTTCCATATCGACTACTACAATAGTCTCCTCTTTTCCCCTAGAGATCCTCTGTGTTTGTCCCATTCTTTTTTTAATTCAGATTACTGTCCTCATTTCTACCGGGAGACTATTCCATGCATCTTCCACTCTTTCCGTAAAGAAATATTTCCACATATTTCTCTTGAGTCTATCCCCTTCCACTCTCAACCTATGTCTCCTTGTCGCAGAGCTTGCGTTCAATCTAAAGAGGCTCTCCTCCTGTGCATTTATGCCATGGAGATATTTAAACATCTCTATTATATCTCCTCTATCCCGCCTTTCCTCTCAGATATACATATTAAGATCCTTAAAGTCTGTCCTCATATGCTTTATAACGAAGATCCACTAACCATTTTAGTAGACACCCTCTGCACCGACTCCAACCTGTTCATATCCTTTTGAAGGTGTGGTCTCCAGAACTGCACACAATACTCTAAATGAGGTTGCATCAAATACCTATATAGAGGCACCATCGCCTTCCTTTTTCTGCTGGCCATTCCTCTCCCTATTCACCAAAGCATCCTTCTAGCTTTTGCCGTCGGTTTTCTACCTGTTTGTGTCTGCCGATCTTAAAAGTATCTAATCACGCCCAGGTCCTGCTCTTCTTTTGTGGACAGAAGTACTTCTCCCCCCTGCTCCTTTGGATTTTTCCAGCACAAATGTCTGACCCTGCATTTGTTAGCATTAAATCTCAGCTGCCAAATTCTAGACCATTCCTCAAGCTTAGCTATATCCCTCCTCATGTTATCTATTCCTTCCTGCTAGCTTCTGTATTGCAGATTTTGGTATCATCCGCAAAGAGGCAAACCTTACCCGATAGCCCTTCCGCAATATCACTAACAAATATGTTAAAAAGAATCAGACCAAGGACAGATCCCTGTGCCACACCACTGGTAATCTCCCTCTCCTCAGAGTGAGCTCCATTACCTGTACCCTTTGTCGCCTCCCCCTCAACCAATTTCTAACCCAATCAGTAATTTTAAGGTCCATCCCTAGGGTGCTCAGTTTGTGAATAAGTCGCCTGTGCGGAACGGTGTCAAAGGTTTTACTGAAATCCAAGTACACTACGTCTAGGGTCTCCTTCGTTCCAACTCCCTGGTCACTCAGTCAAAGAAATCAATTAGATTTGTCTGACAAGACCTGGCTCTGGTGAATCCATGTTGCCTCCGATCCTGTGATCCATTGGTCTCCAGAAACCTCACTATTTTCTCTTTGGGCAGCATTTCCAATAATTTACTCACCACAGAGGTTAGGCTAACTGGTCTGTGGTTTTCAACCAAATCCTTACTTCCGCTTTTGTGTAAAGGGACAACATGTGCCTCTCTCCAGTCCTCTGGCACCACTCCCGGCTCCAAAGAGGCACTGAAAAGTCAGTCAGTGGAGCCGCTAGAACATCCCCAAGTTCCTTTTGTATTCTAAGGTGTATGCCATCGTTCTGTCTACTTTTAATTTTGCTAATTCCTCCCAAATACAATCTTCTGAAAATCATTCAATATCCCCATCACTTCTGTTCCTATTTGTGGGTGTTTTCTGAGGTCCTGCTCCTGGCCCTTCATCTATGAACACAGAACAGAAATATTTGTAAGCAATTTCGCTTTATCCTCATCAGCTTCTACATATTCCTCCCCTTCACTCTTGAGTCTGACAATACCGCGTTTGCCGTTCCTCTTCTCACAAACATATCTGTTTTTATGCACTTTATCTATCCTGTTCAGTGCAACTTCTGCTTTTGTTTTTTTAGTTTATTGTAAACTGCTTTGATTCCTGAAAAGCGGTATAAAAGCACAAATAAATAAATAAATATCTGAAAAATGTCTTATCCCCCTATTTTATTGCATTGGCTGTTTCTTCTTTTTTTTTTCGTATCTTTGCTTTCCTATTTTACATGGTAACATAGTAAATGACGGCAGATAAAGACCAGTATGGTCCATCTATTTTGCTAGTTTCTCTAAGTTTTTTGAAATATAGATGCCTGTCTTCTGCTCTCTGTGATCTCTTGTATTTCATGAAGGCCCCCTTCTTCTTCTTCACCTTTTCAGCTACTTCTTTTGAGAACCATAGCAACCTCCCTTGCTTTTTACCTTTATTTACCTTTCTAACAAGAAGGTTGGCTGCCCTTAAAATATCCCCTTTGAGTTTTGCTCACTGTTTCTCTACATCCCCCAGCTGTTCTCTTCCTACTAACAACTCTTTGAGGCATTGGCTTATCTTTGCAGTTAGTTTTCCTAAAATCTTTTCAATGGATTTTTATCAGCCCTAGTCCTAATACCAAACCACACCATCTGGTGATCACTGGATGCAAGATGATCTCCCACTATAACATCAGAAACACTTTCACCATTGGTAAGCACTAAGTCCTGTATGGCCCCCTTCAGATGTGGGTTCTGTTACCAGTTGCCTGAATAGTTCTACCCATAGAGGATACAGCAGCAGGGACGCGCCAATGACACTGCAGCAGGGACGCGCCAATGACACTGCAGCAGGGACGCGCCAATCCCCATCCGGCATATTGAAATCACCTATCAATAGAACTTCCCCTTTCTTAGCAATGTCTGCATATGTCTTCTATTCTTCTCCCTGTGGGGAGTGGGATCTGTATATCAGATCAATGCAAATTGATTTCTTTTTCCCTCTTTCTAGTTTAACCCACAGTGCCTCCTCTCTCCCCTTTTAAGCCCTGTAATTCCATAGCTTTAATGTTATTTTTTACATATAGTGCTACTCCTTCTCCCCTTCCTCCTACCCTATCCTTTCTGAATAAGGTAGCCTGGTATAATTACATCCTAGTCATGGTTGTCCGTGTACCATGTCTCTGTAACCGCCACTAAATCAAGTCAGCCTATTCTATTAAAGCCTCAACACCTGGTATCTTATTTCACATGCTATAGACATTTATACACACCGCTTTCCAGATGTTGCCCAATTTACCTATTTACAGGTGGAGGGGCAGTTGGGGCAGGGTACTTTTTGAGAGTTGGGGTAGTTTTCAGGTCAGTAGTGCATTTGTAAGGAGGTAATTATTAAGGATGGGGTGGTTGGCAGGGTGGTGGGGTAGTTTGGGCAGGATATTTTTTAGAGGTGTGGTAATTTTGTGAGGTAATGGCAGTTTGTGGGGTGGTGGGACAGTTGGGGGTGTGATATTGTTTTTAGAAGGTGGAGGTAGTGTGTGGGCATTGGGGTTAGGTTAGAGTTAGGTTTTTCCAGTAGGGCAGTTTTTGGAATGAGGCAGTTTTGAGAGGTGTTTTTTGGGAGTGGTACTGAGACTGGGATTGTTTTCTGCATAGTGGGCCACTTGTGTGGGTGTAGTTTTGGGGGGTGGGGCAGTTTGTAGTGTGGTGAAGCAATTGCAGGAGGTTGTTTTTTTTGGGTGGGGCAGTTGTAGGGATGTATTTTGAGGGGGTGGGGCAATTGAGTTATTTGGAGGCAGGGCCAGTTCAAGGATATGAAGTGCCCTGAGCGAACTTCATTCCTAGCACCCCACCTGCTCCCATTATTGCTGCCTCTCACCGGGACATTCAGCAGTGGCAATACTTTTAAAATAGCACCGTAGTGCTTATCTTCACCCATCCGAGTAGTTTGCCTTCTTACTTTGTGGGGCGGGAATGGACAAGGACATCATATGGGCAAGGAGACTAATTCACTATTAGTGCCTGCAACATCAAACTACGCCTACGCCTTCACCTACGCCTACGCCTTCACCTCTAGCACTGGGTGTGATAGGTTTAAATTGTTTTACAAAAGTATCTATACAAAGGTGATAGAAGAATGTAAAGTGTTATTTTTACAGAATGATCAGAAAATTAAGTCAAAGAATGTAGTTATATAGAGGTTTCTAGAAATACTTTGCAAAACAAAAATGTCTGGGATAAATGCCTGCTATCTCATGCAGATTCTTCTCTCTTTCTCCATTGTTCTGCATCTAGAGATAGGAGAGCCTAAGAGACAGTAAGTACATACTCCTCTCTCTCTCCCCCCCCCCCTGCCCTTCTGATCTTTGTGGTCCTTTATGATAAGGACTGACAGACAAAACAGAAACCTAAAGTTAAAAGGCATACTGTGTAGATCATGAGCCAAAAATTGTTAAAAAGTCAGGGAGTTGACTCCATATAAAATATAGAGGATTATGTATTTGAAGTGTGTCTATTTATTGCCATATTGTAAGAGACAAGATAAATATATGCAAAATAGAAAAACTAATTTTGTAGAGGTAGGGGTTGGTCTTAAGTTATAAAGCTATGTTAAATAAAAGAGACATCCTCGATCTGTTGACCTTTTGCAATGCAAAGGTCTTATGGAGCTGGGTGCAAGGGGTCACCGGGACCAATAGAAAGTTTGCCTGTATAGAACTGAAGAAGAAAGGTATATAAGGTGTTGTTTTGCTGAACTCCGGGGCTCAGTCCATTTTGAAACTATGACTGACTGAGCCATGTGCACAATAAATTGGCTTGGATCTTTGAACAGACTCCTGGTTTTATTTATTGCATGCTAATCAGCTGCTACATATTCTTGGTGCGTTGGCTGGGAATGTGCGAGCGGGGGATGGTATGCAAGTGAATATACCACGACTTCTCGCCTCCAGGTTTGGCCCAGTTGGAACCATGTCTGTCCGACGCGGGCAAATTCTCTGGCGCCACTGATCCTATTGTATCAGAGAGGGTTCTGCCTGGCCTCGGCGGATCACCGGGTCCAGCTGGCCAACACCTCTCGAACCCGAGGGGAGTCCAGGATTCAACCCAAGGAGGGATTGGTTGCGCAGCGCATTAGCTACCGGATCCGGTGAGTAGTAATGTTTCTGGTTCTTAGTCAGTTAGCTTTGGGAATGTCTCGAGACTACTACGGTTTGGTTAAAAGGTAACGAGAGTCTGATCAACTCTCAGGGCGGTCCTAGTTACCCTGCATGAGTATGCGCGGGGCGAACCCACTGACCCTTTTGGTTTGGTTAATTTTGGTTTAGTCAGTCAGCCCGGGAATTTGGGAATTGCTAGCATGTTTGTCTGTGTTGTGTGTGAATGAGAGGTCTTTTGAAATATAGACCAAGCGAGAGCGGACTCCTGAAGCGTCTGGTGTCTGTCTGGGTCTGTTTGTTGGTTGTATCTGATTTCTGTTATCTGTTAAAACCGTGGGTTTCCCTTCTGTATAATGTAAGAATATTCTGTTGGGTAATTTGGGAGTCTCTTTTAAGTGCAGCTTTTGAGCTGTTTCAGGTTTTTCCCCAGCACGGCGTGAGGCTCTAGCAAGCAGAAGGGGTGTGGCTTTCACACAGCCTGCAAAAAGGAATGTCTTGAGAGACAGTCAGAGAGACAGAGAGAGGCTGCCAAGGGATTTCTTCTGGGGATGGAGGCATTGCCGAGAAGAAACTCCCGATTGAGAAGTCTCTTGTTTGTTTAAAATAAAGGATTCATTCTAGGAGTGATGTATAAATTGTTATGAATGAATGAATGGGAAGATCTTCCATGTTTTAACGACACAAAACAAAATTGAATTGCTTGCCATGTTAAGTCCAGTAAGTTTTGGAAGAACGTAAATGATACAATTACATTCAAACAAGTGAATTATTTCATAAAACTATTAGAGACAGAAGAACGTTAACAGCTGTGATAACTGCAGTGATTCAGGAGTTCCTTTGTTTTTGAAGTGTACCAGTGCTGCCTTTTCCTTTCTGGAAGTGCCTGGTTTAGCTCTGCATAACACTTACACAATTTATGTTTTTTTAATTAGTCTTTATGGTCCCTGAAACTGCCCTGCCTAGAGTTCATTCCTGAAGCTGATCGACACAAACAAGAGAGGGAAAATTAAGGGAACTTCTTCCATGTTTTTCCTTTAACCCTCAAAGTAGAGGTTAAGAACCTTGAAGGACAAAGCGGCATTCTGAGTTGGTAGTTACTAGATTGCAACCTGAGAATGATTTAAATCCTGAGTGAATAAAAAGTAAATCGTGATTGGATTTTATCTTTGAAATATCTATATATTTGGTTCTGACTGTGTGTGCTATTGAGAAAAAAAATAAGGAAAAAAAAATAACTTCTTTGGTTTCAAATCAGCTTAACACCAGTCACTGGTATTATGTATAAGGTTTTAATTTAAATGAGAAAAAGTTCATCTTGCAGAGTGTTTGCATTCCAGATATTCACCAACCTTTTCATGACAAAGTATAAGTCATTTGAATGCAGGTTTCCCCGAACTGTAAGATTTAAGGTAATTACTTTGAATTGTTAAACTCTGTACTGATGACTAATGAACAGGCCAGTTAGCTACACTGACCTTTACAATATTGGCTTTTAAGATAAATTCATCTGTTTTTCTGTATTTGAATTTTGTGTGTCTGCGTCCAGAGCAAAAGGGTACTTTGGTTTTGAAAGTCTTTTAAATTTCAGTTTCAGGAGTACAGTCTTTAGTTTCAAGACGTTACTTAGCTCGTTTAGACAGTTGCTGTTTAGAATGAGCACATACATCCATTATGCTTATTGCAACCAATTGTAAGCTTATGTTTTCTGCCTACAGCAATAATAAGGTTTTTTAATAAATGTACTCGGAGGAATATTGTTGCATAGTTCTGACTCGTAGTCCATAGGAAAATGCAGCCTGACTGCCCGTCCCCTCTGTCTGTTGTCAAGTACGTCATCATGGGGGGGGGGTCAGAGTCCATGTAGATTTTGTTGAAATGTATGACTAGGAATTTTAGCAAGGGACCTAAAATGTCTCTGTCCCTATTAGAAGTGCTCTGTGAAAGGGGGGTGGCCAGTGTTAGTTACTTCATGGCCCCGTAGTTACCCGTGTTTATCAGATTGTACAGAGAATGTTTTTTGGGGAAAAAAAAAAACAAAAAAAGAAAACCTACCCGTTTATTATCTTTAAAGGACAGTTCCCTCAGCTCTGCCACCACCCCGGGGGAGGGGGGGGGGATACCTCCCTGCAAATGTCACCAGCTACCTCCGCAGCAGAAGGACGTACACCCCCTCTTGACCGAAAGCCCAGGCACACAGCCAGCGCCCAAGAACATGAAGTGGAACCCAGACAGTCCCGATTGCCGTATGCCTTCAGAAGTACAACTACCAGTAAAAGGGAGGGTCACGATATCCCATTGCACTAGGTCCAGGGCCAGCTTTGCACTAGCCAGCTGACCAGCTTTGTTTCTGCCACTGATTTACTGAACTGAAAGCTGCATTATGCCTCCTACACTGAGAAACCATAGGATTTGATTGAACTAATGAACAGTATTATGCAGACCCATCAGCCTTGATGGCCCCAAGTGGGATCCAAATAGTGCAGGCAGCCCTCACTATATACCCCATGCGATCCAGCAGCCCAGGAGAATTTGCATTTTTGTCAGTCAGTCCCAGAGAGATATAAGACGAAAATTACAGAAAATGAATGGATTTGCGGGTATGAATACAGCACAGTTAATGAAAGTTGCTCAGAAAGTTTGTGAATTGTGGAAATAAATGTGACAGAGAAAGTGAATGTAATGAATGCTCGTATCTTGACTCCACCCCCAGGAGGGGAGGAGGGAGTACTTGATTTTAGAAAGAATAAACCGAGCACAGTGTTCCAGCAAGAGAGGGAAGAAGCTATAGAGTGAGTGGCAGCCGAAGAGGGCTACAGCATGGATGAAGACTAGGCCAGACCGGACTCCAAGTTTTCCTGGGTCCCCAGGAGCCTATGGTCAGTCTGAAAATAGGGGACCAATATATGGACTTTATGGGGGATACAGGAGCGAAATACTAAAGCCAGTAGCCGCTTTGTTTTCTCAATGCATCACCATTGTCAGAGCTACTGGGGCTAAGGCCACAAAGCCTTTCCTGCAGAACCGCATGTGTGAACTAGGGGGACAGAAAATAACGCACCAGTTCTTGTATATGCCTGAGTGCCCTATTCCACTGCTGGGCCGAGACATGCTGGCCAAACTCCAGGCACAGATATCCTTTGTTGAAGGGGGAGAAATGCAAATGACTCTGAACCCAAGGCCTGCTGGATTGATGGTGCTGACTGTTCCCCGAGAAGAAGAATAGCGGTTCTATAGTGCATCTCCAATCAAGCCAGCTAGTTCCTGTATACCCACCAACCTTATAGCCCCACCTGGAGTATGGGCAGAAGATAATCCACCTGGCCTAGCGAAGAACATAGCCCCTGTCATTGTCACCCTCAAGCCAGGAGCGGAGCCAGTGCATGTGAAGCAGTATCCTTTTCCCCGACCAGCTAATGAAACTATTGAAGTATGGACTTCTCAAGGAGTGCCAGTCACCTTGGAACACCCCCTTCTCCCAGTCAAGAAACTTGGGACAGGGAATTACCGCCCAGTACAAGATCTGAGGTGAGTGAATGATGCAGCTGAAACTATACACCTAGTGGTACCAAATCCTTATATTCTCTTGGGACTGATCCCCGCTGAGGCTACTCATTTTACCGTCCTGGACCTGAAAGATGCCTTTTTCTGCATACGCTTAGCCCCCCACCAGTCAACTCTTGTTCGTTTTTGAATGGCAAAGACCCCACAACAGGAAGGTGGGGCCAACTCACCTGGACTCGATTACACCAAGGATTCAAGAATTCATCTACTTTCTTCAGTGTTGCCCTGAATCAGGATCTTTCAAGCTACTATGTGAACCCAGGAGAAAGGGTTCTTCTTCAGTATGTGGACAACTTGCTTATAGCCACCAACTCAGAAAGTGAATGTCTACAAGCCACCAGTGAACTCTTGCACCTTTTTAATGAGGCTGGATAGAAAGTCTCAAGAGCCAAGGCGCAATTATGTCAAACAAGTTAAATACCTAGGATTCCCGTTGTCTAGCAGAATTCGACGCTTAGGACCAGAACGCAAAGAAGCTGTATGCAGTATTCCTACTCTAACCACCAGGAGGCAAGTGAGAGCTTTCTTGGGTGCCACAGAGTACTGTTGTATATGGATCCCCAATTTTGCACTGCTAGCAAAACCATTGTATCAAGCTACCAAAGGAATGGAAAAGTCTCCATTGGAATGGGGACTTGAACAGGATGCAGCCTTTTGATCTTTGAAAACCGCTCTGATGTTATCACCAGCTCTGGGTCTACCAGATGTCCAGAAAACTTTTCAGTCTCTATGTTTATGAGTCACAAGGAAATGTTCTAGGAGTGTTGACTCAATCTCATTGGATCTTGGCAACGACCAGTAGCCTATTTGTCAAAACAATCAGATGTAATTGCAAAAGGCTGGCCCCCTGGTTTGAGAGCCGTTGCAGCTACAGCCCTCCTAGTAAGCAATCTTCAAGTTACTGTACCACACTCTGTTCTAACCATAATGAAACACAAAGGAAACTTCTAGCTAATTCACGAATGTTGAGGTATCAGAGTATGATGTGTGAAAACCCCCAGATACAATTGAAGGTCAGTCAAACTCTGAATCCTGCTACGTTGTTACCAGTTGGTCTTGACCCCCCTGATCATGACTGTTTAGAAACTATGGACACTATATTCTCAAGTCACCCTGATTTGATTGATGTTCCTTTGGAGAACCCTGGATGGACTTTCTTTGTAGATGGAAGTAGTCTTGTCATCATCAGTGGACATTGTTGTGCCGGATATGCAGTGGTGACCTTTGATCTGGTAGTTAAGTCCTCAGCTCTGGCCCCAAGAACTTCAGAACAGAAAGCTGAACTGATAGCTCTTGCTAGAGCACTAACAATAGGAAAAGGGGCTCTGTCTAAATGTGTACCCAGATTCCAAGTCTGTCCTTACAACCTTGCATGCACATGGAGCCCTGTACAAAGAATGAGGGTGGATAACCTCAGGAAGCAAGTCCATTAAGTATGGGCCCGAGATATTGATATTATCAGATGCATACTACCTACAGACTTCAGAATTTAGGAAAAGTAGAATGTATGAATAGAACCCTGAAATCTCAGTTGTCCAAACTTTGCCAAGAGGTTTACCTGAAGTGGCCCCAGGTTCTTTCTATAGCCCTTCTTAGAATATACTGAGCCCCTGCTAAGTCTTTTTAGGAGTTTCTCCTTTTGAGATTCTGTATGGGCGACCCCCGCCTATTGTATAGGAAATAAAGGGAGATATGGAACAGATAGGATCTGAAATTACTAGACAAGAACTATTGGTTTTAAGTTCTGTTTTGCAGAGTCTTCATACGTGGGTACAAGACCAGCTGCCCATCCATCTAACAGAACCCCTGATTCCTCTCAAGCCTGGAGTTTTGGTGTGGATCAAAGAGTGGAGAAAGACACTGTTGACACCGCATTGGAAGGGACCTTATGTTGTCATCTTATTAACCCCAACAGCGGTTAAGGTTGCAGAACTCGAACCCTGGATTCATCACAGTCAAGTAAAGTCAGGAGCCCTTGATAGCACTGTAGAACGGAAGGCAGCTATGAAAAGTTTTAGCTATGTGGCAATATTACCCTATACCCCAAAATGATGTTTTTACACAAGTATGATATGTGATTTAATTCTCACCCTTTCTCACTTGCGGGTGAGAATAATCAAAGGGGGGAATGTGGCAGGCGATGGCCTAGGTAGATATGAGAGGCCTGTAAGTTAGGCCTGAGTCCCAACCCCCACTTGAGAATATTATAGCTTAGAGAATCAAAAGTCAGGAGAAGTTAGAAAACTGCTTTAAACTGCTTTTGATAAGAATGTATGAATCTTCTATTGAGTTCATTTGTGCTGATGACAGATATGTTCCAGTGTTCTGCTTTCACACATTTTCTGAAGCTAGACGTGACCTTGGAGGAAACAGTATCAAAAGTCTAAACTGTGCCATTGTTAGGGAAGTCTGAACGGGGGGGAAGAGGTGCTAAGCCCAGTCAGAAATTCCCATTGGTTGGGTGCAAGGGGTCACCGGGACCAATAGAAAGGGTGCAGGGGGTTACCGGGACCAATAGAAAGTTTGCCTGTATAGAACTGAAGAAGAAAGGTATATAAGGTGTTGTTTTGCTGAACTCCGGGGCTCAGTCCATTTTGAAACAATGACTTACTGAGCCATGTGCACAATAAACTGGCTTGGATCTTTGAACAGACTCCTGGTTTTATTTATTGCATGCTAATCAGCTGCTACTGTGGTAGCCAAGACCTATAGACTAGGCCATAAGCCTGAACCTGAAAAATGACAGGCTTAAGAACCAAGCCTGGATTTCAGTAGTGCTGAGACATAAAATTAAAAAGACAGAATTAAATGCTGTTTTAGAATGAAATGCTGCTATTGCAAAGTTTGCACAAAGTGAATACAATGCCTGTATATTAAATCGTTACTCCAGAACTGTTACTTACACATTTTAGGAGCTAGATATGACCCTGATGTAGAGAAGTAACCAGGTTTGAACCAAACCATTGTTCAGCTAGCTGGAGAAGCAGAGCAAAGGGCATAGACCCTGATTGGTCAAATTCAGGGAAATGTCAGACCAATAGAAAGTTTGTAGAAATTAGCATGAGACCAATGGAAAGTTTTCATGTATCAAGCTAGAAAAGCGGTATAAAAAGTTATGTTTCTATGAAGAGCTCCGCTCAGTTACTTTACAGCTTTGACTGACTGAGCCTGTGCACATTAAACTGGTTTTGACCCTGTAAATTGACTCCTGGATTTATTCATTGACTGCAGTTTGCCGCTACATTTCTTGGTACGTTGGCCTGGAAGTGCGAGTGGTGGATGGTATTCAAGTGAATAGTCCATGTAATTCGCCTTGAGGTTTGGTCCGGTTGGAGCCATGTCTGTCCGACTGCAGGGGAAGCCTCAGGGCGCCACCGATCACTTTGTATCGGAGAGGGTTCTGCCTGCCTTGGCAGGCCATCGGGTCCAGCTGGTCAACACCTCCGAACCGGGGGAGTCCAGGGTCCAACTCAGAAGCTGGTGTGGTATCGGGGACCGGATCCGGTGAGTATAGAGCTTTTGTATTATTAAGTCAGACAGTACTGGAACCTGGAACCATATGGTAATGGGAAAAATGGTAAAAGGACACTGATCATGTCCGGAGCGGTCTGAGTACTCTTGCAAGGGCTATTAAGAGCGCAAGAGGAAACTACTGACTCTTTCTGGTAATAAAATCATGATTAACGGTAATGGTAAAATTTTGGTAAGCCTAGATAGTCAGGATTGGGCTTTTGGGAAATGAAATTGTGTTTGTGTGTGTGAGATGTGTGTGTTGTCTGTTAAAACCGCGCGTTCCCTTTTTGGTATGATGTAAGATTACTGTTGGGTAATTTGTAGAACAGTTTACCGATTAAGAAATAGTATTAAGCAGAAAAGAAGACAGAAGGAAATAAACTCAGTTGTCACTTTTTCAGTAAAGAAGCTGCCTCTCAGCACAGCGTGAAATGAAACTAGCCAGGGAATGAGAAGGGGCGTGTCTGGAGAATGGAATGTATAGTAGCTGTTAACCCTGTAAAGGCTTAATTTCAGAGTTCTATAGCTGAGTTAGTTTATGCTTATTTCAGGAAAATTGTACCTGTTTTATTCAATATGTTGTAATAGTGATCTTCCTTCTGCTATGGTCATGTATTAAATATCATGTAATAGGAATGTTCAGTCAGAATTTTTAATCCCGATAGTTTTGGGCTTAAGCCTAGGAAAGGGTTAAGTTCTTATTACCCTGTTCGAGTTCCTGGACTTGTGCGCGGACCAAGTGAGATACGTATAATGCAGTTGTGGGCTTAGCTTTGTTTTGTGTTTATGTTCAAAATCTTCAGTAAGCACTGTAATAATTTAAATAGGCAGTGATAGAAAAATTCAGGAAACTGCTTTTGTTTTCCCTTTGTCCTACGAAGTAGAGGTTAAGAGCCATTCCGAGCCAGTAGTACCAGATCGCGACATGAAAGTGATTTAAATCCTGAGTGAATAAGGAGTTCATCGTGTTTGAATTCTAGTTCCTGATATACTGCGGCAAGCACCTCATAGAAGACATGCTTATTGTAAATAAAAATAAAATGAGGAAAAAAGTGTATATGTATTCCAGATATCCACCTACTTTATTGAAAAAGTATCCGGAATGTCTTTTGAATATCTCCTTCCTAAACTGTAATTTAAAGTACTTTCTTTTGCAGAGATGCTGTTCAGCTTAAGTGCGGATTACGGCTGGCAGTTAGCTTCCATGCCAAGTATTATCATTCCAGTCATAAGTAACAGATATGTGGTCGTCATGTTCGGTTCTTTCTATTGGAATTGTTGTTATCACATGTTGCAAAATAATAGTTTTATATTTTAAGGACTTTATCTAAATTGTTCCTGTTTAGAATGAGCACACACATCTATTATGCTTATTGCAATCAATCTATGCTTATGTTTTCAGCCTTCCTTGTTTACAGCAATAATATGTTTTTTTTAATAAGTGCACCCAGAGGAATATTATTGTATAGTTCTGATTCGTAGTCCATAGGAAAATGCAGCCTGACTCAGGGGCGGCCCAAGGGGGGTGTGGGGCCATGTGCGGAGACTCAGTGCGGGGCCTCATTTGCATAAGTGGCCTTATTTGCATAAATATTTGCATAATTTTACCATACACTAACTTTTAGTAAACATGTCTCTTAATGAGTGTATGGATAAAGAAAGACTAAAAGATTTCTACATTACTATAATCCAGTGCAAACCACCAGGCACATTAGGAACTACTACAAACGCTGCCCATTTAGAACCCATAGCAAACCCGCCGTATCCTGACAGCATTACCAGGACTCACAAAGCACCATACCCTACCTATCAAAAGGCAACACTGCAAATATTAAACCAATACATTTCAGAGAATACTGGGAAAGAGAACAAGTGGCAATGTCAAATAGGAATTACATAAATAGAATACCTCAGCTCAGTTACACATGCAGAACATAGACCATCACCAAACAAGGAATCACAATTTAGAAACAGGAAGGCAATAATTAAACTGGGAACCCCAAAAGCCAAACTTGGAATGTACAACAACACTGTAGAAATAAAACTATAAATTAATTTCCAAACAAAGCGCAGACATTAATGATAAACATTTCCCAGAGCTTTCATATTCCAGCTAATAAATTCAAAATAAAGAGATATCTTTCTACCTTTTGTGCATTTTTTTCAGTTGCAATTGCTCCAGCCACTTTCTTCTGGTTTCTTCATGTTTTCTGCTAACTGTCCATCGTCTGCTGTCCATTTGATCTTTCTTCTCTCTTCTAGTTTTTTTTTTTCCATTCTCTCTCTCTACATCTGCTTTGACATACTAATCTTTCTCCATTTGCTCTTTCCTCATTCCTATTTCATCCACACAAATTTTACCCCTCCATCCTCAATCCCCACTTACTCTCCCAATACCCGGCCAATTGTAGATTTTTCATCCCTCCCACACAAAATATTTTTCCCCTCTCCATTTTACTCTCCCAGCCCCATCCCATTCTAATCCTCCCTCAACATCAGCTCCCTTCTAGTTCCAGTCTCACCCAGCATCCATTCCCTTCTAGTCCCTGCATCAGCCCATTTCCAGTCCTAGCCCCCCATCAACCCATTTCCAGTCCTAGCTCCCCCATCCATTTTCAGTCTGAGTCCCTTCATCAGCTCATTTCCAATCCTAGCCCCCATCAGCCCATTTCTAGTCATTTCCTAGCCCCACCATCAGCCCATGTCAAATCCTAGCTCCCCTCCACTCAGCCCAATTCCAGTCCAAGCCCCCCATGAGCCTACTTCCAGTTCTAGCCCCTCCATGAGTCAATTTCAATTCAAGCCCCCACCACAGCCCATTTCCAATCTTAGCTCCCCCCAACAGCCCATTTCCAGTCCTATCCTAGCTGCTCCATCAGCCCAGGGTCAGTCCTAGCTCCCTTCCCTCACAGCCCAGTTCCAGTCCAAGCTCCCTCCCCATCAGCTATTTGCAGTTCAAGCCTCCCCTTCCACTCAGCCCATTTCCAGTCATAGCAACCCCCCAACCCATTACCAGTCCTAGCCCCCCATCAACCCACTTCCAGTCCTAACCCCCCATCACCCCATTTTCAGTTTAAGCCCCCCTATAACCCATTACCAGTCCTAACCCCCCATCAGCCCACTTCCAGTCTTAACCCCATCAGCGCATTTCCACTCAGCCCCCCATAGCTCATTGCTAGTCCTAACCCCCTCCCCCCATCAGCCCACAGCCCATTACCAGTCCTAACCACATCAGCCCTCCTCAAGTCCTAACCCCTCCCCATCAGCTCATTTCCTGTCCAAGCCCCCATAGCCCATTATCAGTCCTAACCCGCCCATAGCCCATTAGCAGTCCTAACCACATCAGCCCTCCTCAAGTCCTAACCCCTCCCCATCAGCCCATTTCCTGTCCAAGCCCCCATAGCCCATTATCAGTCCTAACCCCCCCATAGCCCATTAGCAGTCCTAACCCCCCATCACCTCATTTCCAGACAGCCCCCATCAGCCCACAGCCCATTACCAGTCTTAACCCCCCATAGCCCATTACCAGTCCTAACCCCCCCAACAGCCCATTACCAGTCCTAACCCCTCCCCATCAGCCCATTTCCTGTCCTAGCCCCCCCCCCATAGCCCATTATCAGTCCTAACCCCCCCATAGCCCATTACCAGTCCTAACCCCCCATCACACCATTTCCAGACAGCCCCCATCAGCCCACAGCCCATTACCAGTCTTAACACCCCCCCTTTAGCCCATTACCAGTCCTAACCCCCCCAACAGCCCACAGCCCATTTCCAGTCCTAACCCCTCCCCATCAGCCCATTTCCTGTCCTAGCCCCCCCCCCATAGCCCATTATCAGTCCTAGCCCCCCCATAGCCCATTACCAGTCCTAACCCCCATCGCCCCATTTCCAGACAGCCCTCATCAGCCCACAGCCCCTTGCCCGTCTTAACCCCTCCCCTCCTGCCCATTACCAGTCCTAAACCCACCCCCCCCCCATCGGCTTATGGCAAAATTAAAAAAAAAAAGCTGGCTCTGGCTGCTGCAGCTGCCACCGCGGCAGCGGCAGAATGAAGTGTCCCGCGGGGCCTCCTCTGCATGCTGAACCCCTCTGCAAGGGCTTTCAGATTCGCGAAGGGAGAGTGTCTCCCTCGCGTCTCTGTTATGCCCGCAGGGGCTAATGGGAAATTTCCCATCTGCCCCTTTAGACGCGAGGGGCTGATGGGAAATTTCCCATTAGCCCCTGCGGGCTTAACAGAGACGCGAGGGAGACACTCTCCCTTCTCAAATCTGAAAGCCCTTGCAGAGGGGCTCAGCGTGCAGAGGAGGCCCCGCGGGACACTTCATTCTGCCGCTGCTGCGGTGGCAGCGGCAGCAGCCAGAGCCAGCTTTTTTTTAAATGTAATTTAAAAAAAAGCAGAATGTTCTTTGCGCGGGGCCCCCTGAAACGCGGGGCCCTGTGCAAAAAACATTCTTGCTCAATGGACGGGCCGGCCCTGGCCTGACTAGCCGCCCCCTCTGTCTGTTGTTAACTACGTCACCATGGGGGAGGAAGGGGGGTCAGAGTTCATGCAGATTTCAGTGTTATGTTAGTTGCTTCCTGGCCTCGTAGTTCCCTGATCATTTCCCCTACATAGGATTCTTGGTTAAATGTTTGAGGGAGAAAAGAAAAAAAAAATTCCTGCCCGTTTATTATCTTTATAGGCCAGTTCCAGCTCTGCCATCATCCCGGGCAGAGCCTGGAGCAAGCGGGGGGGGGGGGGGGGATACCACCCTGCAAATGTCACTAGCCACCACCGCAGCAGGAGAAGAGAAGCCCCGGCACAGTTAAAAGTACCGATGACACTACAAGCAGGGATTTATTTGCTAGTTCAGCCTGATTGCCGTATGCCTTCAGATGTACAACTACCAGTAAAAGAGAGGGTCACGCAATCCCATTGCACTAGGTCCAGGGCCAGTTTTGCACTAGCCAGCTGACCAGCTTTGTTTCTGTCACTAAATTGAATGATAGTTCATGGAAGTAGCGCAGAAAGTATTTGTGAATTGTGAAAATAAATGTGAAAGAGAAAGTGAATCTAAAATAAAGAAGAAAACAGATCTTCTTGCTGATACTTGCTGAAGTGAAAAGGGGTCGTGAAAATGATGGCCCCCACTGGGTGCGAGTCAGTGCGCCCATTGCAGAGAAGAAGGACATTAAAGAAGTGAATGCCCCTATCTTAACTCCACCCCAAGAGGGAAGGAGGGAGTACTTGATTTAAAAAAAAAATAAACCAAGCACAGTGTTCCAGCAAAGAGAGGGAAGCAGGAGTCAGTCTGAAAATAGGGGACCAATATATGGACTTTATGGGGAATACAGGAGCAGAATACTAAAGCCAGTAGCCCCTTTGTTTTCTTGATGCATCACCATTGTCAGAGCTACTGAGGCTAAGGCCACAAAGCCTCTCCTGCAGAACCACATGTGTGGACTAGGGGGACAGAAAATAACGCACCAGCTCTTGTATATGCCTGAGTGTCCAATTCCAATTCTGGGCCAAGATATGCTTGTTAAGCTCCAGGCCCAAATATCTTTTGCAGAAGGGGGAGAAATGCAAATAACTGTGAACCCAAAGCCTGCTGGATTGATGGTGCTGACTGTTCCCCAAGAAGAAGAATAGCGGTTCTATAGTGCATCTCCAATCAAGCCAGCTAGTTCCTGTATACCCACCAACCTCATAGCCCCACCTGAAGTATGGGCAGAAGATAATCTACCTGGCCTAGTGAAGAACATAGCTTCTGTCATTGTCACCCTCAAGCTAGGAGTGGAACCAGTGCATGTGACCAGCCATTGAAAGAATTCACCACCATCTGATGAAACTGCTGACGTATGGACTTCTCAAGGAATGTCAGTCACCTCGGAACACCCCCTCTTCTCCCAGTAAAGAAGCCTGGGACAGGGGATTATCGCCCAGTACAAGATTTGAGAAGAGTAAATGACGCAGTTGAAACAATACACCCAGTAGTACCAAACCCTTATACTCTCTTGGGACTGATCCCCGCTGAGGCTGCTTACTTTACCGTTTAGGACCTGAAAGATGCCTTTTTCTGTGTGCGCCTAGCCCCCACCAGTCAACTTTTGTTTGTTTTTGAATGACAAGACCCCACAACAGGAAGGCGGGGCCAGCTCACCTGAACTAGATTACTTCAAGGATTCAAGAATTCACCTACTCTCTTCAGTACTATTTTAAATCAAGATCTTTCCAGCTACTATGTGAACCCAGGAGAAAGGGTTCTTCTCCAGTATGTGGACAACTTGCTCATAACCACCAACTCAGAAAGTGAATGTCCACAAGCCACCAGTGAACTCTTGCACTCTATTTAATGAGGCTGGATACAAAGTCTCAAGAGCCAAGGCATAATTATGTCAAACAAGTTAAAAACCTAGGATTCCGGTTGTCCAGCAGAATTAGACGCCTGGGACCAGAACGCAAAGAAGCTGTATGCAGTATTCCTACTCCAACCACCAGGAGGCAAGTGAGAACCTTCTGGGATGCCGCAGAGTACTGTCGTATATGGATCCCCAACTTTGCTCTAATTGCAAAACCACTATATCAAGCCATCAAAGGATTGGAACAATCTCCATTAGAATGGGGACCTGAACAAGAAACAGCATACAAGACTCTGAAGACAGCCCTGATGACATCACCAGCCCTTGGACTACCAGATGTACAGAAGCCATTTCGTCTATATGTTCATGAGTCACAAGGAAATGCCTTGGGAGTGTTGACTCAGCCACTTGGATCTTGGCAGCGACCTGTAGCGTATCTAAGCAATTGGACATTGTTGCATAAGGATGGCCACCTTGTCTGAGAGCCATTGCAGCTACAGCACTTCTAGTAACTGAAGCAGACAAGCCCACTCTAGGATAAAATCTCTGTGTAATAATGCCACATTCTGTTCAAACCCTCATGGACCACGAAGGAAATTACTGGTTCACCAACTCACGAATGCTAAAGTACCAGAGCATGTTGTGTGAAAATCCTCGATTGTAATTGATGGTCAGTCAGGCCTTAAACTCAGCTACACTGTTACCAATTGGAACTGACCCTCCTGATCATGACTGCATAGAAGTCATGGATACTGTATTCTCAAGTCGACCAGACTTGACAGATGTACCTTTTGAAGATCCAGAACAAACTTTCTTCGTGGATGGAAGCAGTCTTGTAGTCAATGGACATTGTTGTGCTGGATATGCAGTAGTAACTCTGGATCTTGTAATTGAATCATCAGCCCTAGCCTCAGGAACATCAGCACAGAAGGCAGAATTGATAGCACTCACAAGAGCACTAATACTGGGAAAAGGACTCTGTATAAATGTATACACAGATTCTAAGTATGCATTCACAACATTGCATGCTCATGGAGCCTTGTACAGAGAACGGGGATTGATAACTTCAGGAGGAAAATCTATCAAATATGGCCCAGAGATATTGACATTGTTAGATGCTGTATGGGCCCCCGAGCAAGTTGCAGTTATGCACTGTCGAGGACATCAAGCAGGAAAGAGAAATTGCACAAGGGAACAGATTTGCAGATGCCTCTGCTCGTAAAGCAGCCATTACCGGACAGACTAACTCAGAATACTACAATTCAAGCAGTTCTATTTCCTGTACCTCTTAATTCATGGGATCCCCGATATACTACAAAAGAATTGGACTATTATTGTGAACAAGAAGGGGGAGTACTCAGAAATGGATGGATAGAACTTCCACCACAGGAGGGAAGTCAAAATCCTGGACAAATAGTGATTCCTGAAGCATTAAGTTTAGCCTTTGTTCAAGCATTTCATCAAGCAACACATTATGAAAAAACTGCAATGACAAAAGCTTTGAAACCTCATTTCCTAATCTACCAATAAGAATTCAATCAACAGGAGTTACTCCCATGAGTAATTTTCAAGTAGACTTTACTGAAATACCAAAAGCAAATGGATATTGTTACTTGCTTATTCTAGTGTGTACCTACTCTAGGTGGGTAGAAGCTTTTCCCACCAGGACTGAGAAAGCCAGAGAGGTCACTAAAGTCCTACTTCGTGAAATTGTTCCAAGATTTGGAATACCATTAGTCATAGGGTCAGACAATGGGCCCTCATTTATATCCCAAGTAACTCAACAGTTAGCTAAAGCTCTACAGATACAATGGAAGTTACACACAGCATACAGACCTCAGAGTTCAGGGAAAGTAGAGCGTATGAATAGAACTCTGAAATCTCAATTGTCCAAACTTTGTCAAGAAACACATTTAAAATGGCCACAGGTACTTCCAATAGCTCTTTTAAGAATACGCTCAGCACCTAATAAGTCATTAGGACTTTCTCCCTATGAGATTTTGTATGATAGACCTTCACCTATTGTCAAAGGGATCAAAGGGGATATGAAGCAGATAGTATCTGAAATTACTAGACAAGAACTATTGGTTTTAAGTTCTGTTTTGCAGAGTCTTCATACGTGGATACGAGATCAGCTACCCATCAACTTGACTGAACCGCTGCATCCTTTCAAGCCTGGAGTCTCGGTGTGAATCAAAGAGTGGAGAAAGACACCGTTGGCACCGCATTGGAAAGGACCTTATGTTGTCATCTTGTTAACCCCAACAGCAGTTAAAGTTGCAGAACTCGAACTCTGGATTCATCACAGCAGAGTGAAAGCAGCAGCAGCTCCAGAGCCAGACCAGTGGACATCAGAACATGATTCAGAAGTTCCATTGCGGCTAACTTTGCGAAGACAAGCAAATTGAAAAATTCAGGAAATTTAAAAAAAAAGAGACTGTGCTAATATAGAATTCCTGAATCCCAAGAGACTATTTGTTTATTCTGAAGAGATTATCATCAACAGAAAGAGACTGTAATATGGAATATATTATTTGAAAATCTTTGTGCCATTTTGATCAAGGACAGTGCAAACTAAAAGGACTGTGTCTATTGAAATACGTTGGAATCTACAGCTCTACACACCTACCAATGAAATTGGTAAGGTCATGTACAGCGGAAGCTTGAGGATCTACAATCAACACTACACCTGTTGCATGCTACTGAGAGCAAAACAGGTCAACGTAAAGTAAAGAAGAAGAAGACTTCGTGGTCAAGAATTATCAACAGTTGCACTGGTTTTTCAAAGACTTGCACTAATTCTTCAGAGACCTTTCATCATGATTCTCTACTGTTTCATCTTGATAGCAGCCTTGAGATGCTTTGAACTGACTTTTGCCTTGCCACCTTGTGCTGCATGCATAACTACTACTCGTACTGGAGAAAAGATTACACAGACTTTGCTTTATCATACCTACTATACTTGTACAGGTATAGTGAGTCAATGCATATATAATGGCACGGAACTGAACATTTGCACAAAAGGAAAGAGCAGAACTTGTTTTCACCCACGACAGAATCCATCCTACTATATGCTGATAATACGATGGAATAATGAAGATGGAACTCTCTTAAATGCTACTCAACAACTTGAAGACCCTACAAAACCTGCAGCTCTATACTTTGATGCTTGCGATGTCATAAACAGAAACTATAATCAGAAATGTAGGACTTGGGAGAGAAATTATTATGTTGGTAATTGCAGCACTAGTAGTAATAACATGTTTAATACTTCCATGCATTTTCCCCCTCTGCCTACGTAATATATCTGCAATCATTGAGAATATTGTAGAAAGAAAGACAACAGCTAAGCTCCTAGCTATGAGACGGTATCGGCCTATACCACATAACATGGCAACAACTCAAGTATAAGTGATTTGTTTCTCACCCATCTTAACATTCAGGGTGAGAATAATCAAAGGGGGGAATGTGGTAGCCAAGACCTATAGACTACTAGGCCATAAGCCTGAATCTGAAAAATGACAGGCTTAAGAACCAAGCCTGGATTTCAGTAGTGCTGAGACATAAAATTAAAAAGATAGAATTAAATGCTGTTTTAGAATGAAATGCTGCTATTGCAAAGTTTGCACAAAGTGAATACAGTGCCTGTATATTAAATCGTTACTCCAGAATTGTTACTTACACATTTTAGGAGCTAGATATGACCTTGATGTAGAGAAGTAACCAGGTTTGAACCAAACCATTGTTCAGCTAGCTGGAGAAGCAGAGCAAAGGGCATAGACCCTGATTGGTCAAATTCAGGGAAATGTCAGACCAATAGAAAGTTTGTAGAAATTAGCATGAGACCAATGGAAAGTTTTCATGTATCAAGCTAGAAAAGCGGTATAAAAAGTTATGTTTCTATGAAGAGCTCCGCTCAGTTACTTTACAGCTTTGACTGACTGAGCCTGTGCACATTAAACTGGTTTGGACCCTGTAAATTGACTCCTGGATTTATTCATTGACTGCAGTTTGCCGCTACACTACAATAAAGCTATGTTAAATAAAAGAGACATCCTCGATCTGTTGACCTTTTGTAATGCAAAGGTCTTATGGAGCAAGCACAAATGTAAATAAACCATTGACCACCTTAAGATAAGCACTGACATCAGTATGTACTACCATAAAGGGGTCAGAAGAACAAGGAAAACTGCATTCTTGCAGATGGTCTGTCATATAATAAGGAATTATATTAAATAAAGGAGATGAGCATAAACCCAGGTGTGCTGCCTGAGTGCACTAGATAGGTCAATAACACTATTAGTTAGCCAATAAGATACTGGGGGTAGGGGCCTGTAGATTTGACAAAGGTATAAAGGTCACTGAAATATGTAAAGGGGTGTGTCTCTACTTAGACACCTGTTGCTGCAGGAACGTATTGAATAATAAAGAGGTCTTATACTGCTTCACAATATTCCTCTCTGAGTCTCAATGGCCAGGTTGGCCACAGGTAAATGTGTTTATTACAGGTGCCATTCATGCTTCGGCCCCCTTCTAATTACAATTCTTGTTTGGATGGGAGCAGAAGAGTTATTTTGCCCCAGATGGACGGACAGACAGACATTCTAGACTCTTTTTATATATTTTTTTCTTCCCAGCTTCCGTTGGGGTGCAAGGAATAAAAAATCCCTCAACACTAAACTACCTAATTCCTTCCTCTTCATATAAATTTATCAACATCCCCCAAAAATTACCAAAAACGATTTTAAAGAGCATGCGCAATAGTCACTGCGGAACCGGAAGCAACTATTGGTTTACAGGTTATGACGTTTCCATGTTGGTGACGTACGCAGAAGTGGTTGTGGTTTTTTCTTTTCCCAGTAAGCGCTGGAGAAGGGAGGACCTATTTGTGGAGCGGAGTAAAGAAACTCTTTCCCATAGTTTTGAAAAGGACACCAATTTGGCAACCCTGCTTTATCGCCACATTGATCTTGCTCTCTGACTCGCAAGAGTGCGGATATACGTTTGGTGCTGCGTTTGCTCATTAGCTGTTTGCGTCAACGTAGTAGGCAAGAGCGGCAGGAAAGTTGGTCCGTTTAGGGCCCGTGGTTCACCTTTTTCCAAAGCCTACGTCTCTGTCTGAAGTTTGCAAGGAGCTGATAGCGGTCTTTTTGATATTTATTTTTCTAACTGTAGAGTTGGTTCGGAGGTTTACAAATGATATTGCTCTCTGATTCGATTTCGACATTTAACTACAGTGTCACACTTTTCTTGAAGAAAGTTATCCACGACAGGGGATATTTGCGGAGTTCGCCCACCTATGTATAGAGTTTGATGTCCTTAGTCCAATATGCCGGCTGTGTCGTCGGTACCTAGGGACCTGTATCTCGGCGCCTCGCTGGGGGAACTTAATAAGAAGGCCGAAGTAAAGCCGGAAAAAACGAGCACGAAGAAGTAGGTGCAGCTTGTGCTTTCATTGCCCCCATATTGGTTCAGCTAAGTTGTAAGCCTAAGTTGAGAGGGGGAGATCTTGAAGGTGGTGCCCTTTATTTTGAAACTATTACCCATTTTCTACAATTGTATTATATTACTTTACAGTTCAGACGGTTCATTCTTTAAAGCCCTACTACCTCCAAATTGTCCTAGCAGTCAATTAGCAGGTTGGAATGCCTGAATGGTGTTTATTTGGGATGCAATCTTTCTGTTATGTCATTGTGAGATGGCATTTGTCACAACCTAGAGCAGGGATCCTCAAAGGAATCTGATTTGACTAATGAAAACATGCGAATTATCAAAACTGTTGGATCACACGTATGTTAATACTGTATATCTGATTGCCATTGTGGTTCTTGAGGATTAAGTTGAGTGTACAGATCTAGATTGTAAATGTAAATTGGTATTATATCAAAGACCTACACATATATTAGGAGACTTTTTAAAGAAATTTAAATCTTTAAGTAGTGGTTTATTTTCTCTTTTAAGAGCAGAAATGGAAAAAAAATCTTATTCAGCCACTGAAGGAACAGCTAATGTTCTAGATTGAAAAGGCAACCCCAAGGATTCTTAGTAGATTATAGTCTCTTTTTATGTTTTTAAAAACAAATACTTAAAAACTATTAGAGAAAATATGCTTGATTACTACAGAATGATGTATTTCTTAATAAACTAAGAAAAAAATCTTAAGACCTTCAAAAGTCCACACATGGCAAGAAAAAACAAGCAAGCAATAAAGCTACAATTTTAAGCAATTAATGCCCTAAAAAGGCTCCCAAAACAACCAGCAAAAAAAAATCATATGCCTCAAAAAATAGTAGTATAATTCAGTCTGATAGAGCCTATGAAACAATGTTACTTGAACATTAATGGGTTTAGTATGCATTTGCATGCTTGGTATCTCATTAGAATTGGACACAACTTGCAGTACCAAATTGTGTGTTAGGATAAAATAATGCACATTCTTGCCCTTTAATATTTAATATGTGCCCTTGTGTATTAAAGGGCAAATACGAATATGTGTTACAAGAACAACATAACTACTCCCCCTTACTGATTTATTAACTGCCTTTAAGAAGAAATTCACCCAAAGCAATGTACAACAGGTATAGCTTGACAGACATCTTTTGTAGTAATAATAGTAAATTGATCAAATGACACATTAAAACAGCACAATAGAACATTCATATAAAAGAAATAAAATCATTTGTATTATGCTACCTTTTTGTATCATATTAGATGGCATGGTAGAACATTTTATATAACATGGAGGAAGGAGTGACTCGGTGGTTGGGACAGGTTACCTCAGGCCAGATTGCCAGGGGTTCAATTCCCGCATGGGGACAAGCAACCTCAAGCTGGAGGATCTGGGGATTCTAGTCCCATGGCCACTCCTTGTGGCCTTGGGCAAGCCACTTAACTCTCCATTGCCTCAGGTACACTTAGACTATGAGCCCTTCGGGGACAAGGGAATAAAAAGTACCTTTTAGTATACATGTAAACCACACTGATTCTAAAGAGCGCGGTATAAAAAAGAAATAAAATAAAAATAAACATGATGCTCACAGTGTTAGCACAATACAATGAAACACCTTTAATAGGTGGAAGAGGGGGCAAGTGCAGTTAGGCCATATAGACGGACTAGATCAATAAGACAAGGCATTTGGTTAAGAGTGGCTAGACAGAGAGTAAATTAAAATTATATGTACAGTTGAATAAGGTATGTGGAATGAGCCTCAGTTACACTGCATCAGGACTAGCTTACTATTCACCCTGTAAGTTAGTTCTTGACAAATTTTCTTGGTATCTAGGAGCCAGCCACTGAGATCTTGGTCACTGTGCTCCTCCCACCCCCAAAAGGTGTGTCGCAGCTACATTTTTTAAGGGCTTAGAGTACTTTCCTCTCATTTTCTAATGGAAAAGAAAGCTTAATAAATCAGGCCCTTAACATGCTGTTATGCAGTGACTCTTCTCTCCTCCTTCACACCAACCCCAATGAGCAGCATATTTTTAACCCTTTATAGCTGCACCTAAGGCAACTTCCTCTTTTCCTTCACATATCACCATGACCTGGTAATATGTGAAGTTAAACATCTCTCTCGTAACCCTCCCTCCCCCCCACGATCCCCAGCCATCACCCAATGTTTGTCTGTCGCATATGTCCTCCCCCCTGGCATCACCCAGTGTTTCTCATAGTCCCCTCTCTTGGGGATTTTGGTGGACTAAGGCTGCTGTTTTTACCTGAAAGATATAAGATTGACCTTGCACTGCTCCAGACAGACACAACTTAGAAGGAAATGAGATCTTTATTATGCCCAGTCAGTTACAATCTTAGCCAAAAAGCAAAATACAGCATTCATTTTTTAAACAATACAGTCTGTGCTGGGAGGTTAGGAGACAGAGAAAAGAAGCTGAGCTACTAAGCACAGACACTCTGTACGGATCCTGTTTGTCTCCTTCCCTCACAAATGATATCATTGTTCCTTATATACATTTTAGCATGCAGTTGGGAACTTTTTACTGTACTATATTCTTATTGGTCAGGTTTTAGCTCTGTTTCCTGTGCAAACAGTTTCAGACTTCTAGACTTCAACAAATATCTGAAGTTTGTGTTATCGCTTCCCTTCGAGCTTGTCTTTACTTTTTCTACCCTCCTTTTCCCTCCCCCGTCTAGTCTGTGGGGGGCATATTTCCTGTTTCTACATATCTGCCATGAGTTCTGTGCGATTCTCTGCTCGCTGAAATCTGCCCGGCAACAAATCAGTGGTCACATTTAATTAGGCTCTTGCTACAGGTCTACTTCCAGTCACTCTGTTAGACCACAGTGATTGCTTTAGGATATGGTATGAAGTGGACATCAACCTGCTTCATCTGAACACCTTACGGCCTTCACCTGGTGTCTTTCTATTAGCCTCCCCAGCCTTCACCTGGTGTCTCTCTAATAGCCTCCCCAGCCTTCACCTGGTGTCTTTCTCATAGCCCTCCCTGCCATCACCCCATGTCTGTTTCTTATAACCCCTCCAACCATCACCCAGTTTGTGTGTCTCTCTCATAGCCCCCAGCCTTTATATGGTCTCTCTCTCGCTCATAGCTGCCCCCTCTCCCACAGCCTTCACCCGGTGTTTCTCACTTATAGCTTGCCCCCCTCCTCCAGCCTTCACCAAGTACTTCATCATTCTTCTAGCTTATTTCCTCTGCTGTAGTTGGCTCTCTGCAGGGACCTTGAGCCGTGCGGTGGAGAAAGTTTGGGCAAAGCTTGAAACCCACAAGTTCCTCCACTGTGTGGCTCAAGCTCCTTGCAGAGAGCCGATCGCGGTGGAGGAAATAAGCAGCTTGGCATTTGAGGCAGCACTGGATTTTTAAAAAAGAAAAGCTTTCAGGAGCATGAAATCTTGGGCACCAAGGTGCTATTTCTAGGCAACCTGAAATTTGTTGCACCCTGGTGTAAGTGGTTGAATAGTCAGATACCACAGTCATGAACGGCTTGGGAGAAACCTACTATTTGAAATAGAGATATTCTTAAACAAAGCCCCTCTGGGAACGTGCATTTCAGAGTGTGGGTGCATTTCTTCTGGTTTTTCTTGCTCGGAGACATCTTCGCACAGTGGGCGCAGTCCTTGACTTTATGAGAGACGCCCAGGCAGCGGATGCAGCAGGAATGTGAGTCTGTGGAATTCATCTTGCGTGAACATTGTGAGCACTTCTTAAAGCCAGGTTTGGGCATGGCTCTTGAATAAAGTGTATGTAAGAATCTTTGCAAAATAAAAAAAAATTGTTGAGATCCGTCTTGTTGGCAAGGCGGAAGAAGTGAAAGTGTCCGGCTAGGGGCGGTCCCATGGGTAGGGCCAGGGGAGGGGGGGTCCCCACCCAGAAGGGCAAAACCCTTCTGGGCTAGAGAGAGTACTCTGTCCACGGCGCCGTCGGATGACATCACCAGGTGTGGCTGACTTCATCCTGCTTGTCCTAGGAGAACGTGCATTTCAGAGTGTGAGTGCTATTCCAGAGAAGGCTTTCTGGCAGATGTCCACTATAATTTCTCTTTGAAGATACAGTTAGGGAAGCTCCTTGAGAGAAACTTAGAAACCTCAAAGGTGTATAGAGGGCTTACTCTGCAAGAAAACTGGTCTGGTTCAGTAAGAATAAGTGTCTTTCCTTGATGTGTAAATAAATAAATAAATAAAATGTGACTTTCTTTGTAGATGCATAATTAAACAAGTAAGGACATAGCTTACAAAATAGCACTAGGATGTAAAGCAAGAAGTTCCTTTCCTTTTTAATTGCCCAGGTAATCACAGACGTTTATTTTAGATAACATTTCTAGTTCTACAAAAAAAACCCTTGGTTTCTAACAGACTGTAGTAAACAAGAAGCAACAGAAGTTGTTCAATTACGTGATTCTTCAATAGATGCCCTTATGTTTTAATACTCTTCGCTATTGTTTGTTTTTTCCTGTGGCCATCAGGGAATGCTGTGAGCTCTGTTTGAAAATTGCCCACTATACTGCAACATTCAGTCCCATTGCCAGAGGGAAGGAGGTGCAAAAGTAGGAGGGGAGAATGTGAAAGTGTTAAGGGTGACCCGAGGAAGAATGCTGGGGAATGAGTTCAAGGTGAAATGTTATCTATTGCATTTTCACCAAGATGCAGCTAATACCTTTAAAGACCTCAGATTTATTTTATTTATTTAAAACAGTATTGTCTGTACAAAACAGTCCTTTAAGGCAGGGGTCCTCAACCCCTGTCCTTAGGACATGCCTAGTCTGTCAGGTTTTCAGGATAACCACAATGAATATGTATGAGAGATTTGCCTACAATGGAGGCAGTGCATGAAAATCTCTCATATATATATTTATTGCAGTTATCCTGAAAACCTATGAAGGATTTTAATGCACTGCCTCCATTGTAGGCAAATCTCTCATAGATATTCATTGTGGTTATCCTGAAAACCTGACTGGCTAGGTGTCTTCGAGGAACTGGGTTGAAAACCTTTGTCTAGGTGGATTACAACAATATATAATAAAATAACATAGAATATCATACTAACAGAACTTGTACAAAAACAATTATTTGTTAATAACAATTCCATATCCTCCTGCTAGACCAGTTGAGACAAGTGGGTTGTATTCCCCTACCAGCAGATTGGTGGAGACAGACAAGAAATGAAATGCCCAGGTTTCAATGACATCATTCCCATGCCTCTATCACCCTGAGCCACTAGAAGGCACTTCAGTATTTTTCTGTCTCCAGCAGATGGTTGATGGATTTTCTCAACTCTGAAAAAATCTGAACAATTTAAAGGAAAGTGATTGATTTTCCTCGTGAATGACCACCTTGAGGGTGATTCTCTCACTTGAGCATGTGTGGGAGGCTCTATTAGCTACTGCAAAGACCTTAGTCTTAAGGGAGAGAGGTGGAATTTGGTTCAGCTCCATGCCCTTATGAAAAGAGCCTGTTGAGCAGCCAGGAAATTGGAAGGGCTTGGAAGAGGATAGCAGCCTCGCACAACCTCGGTGCCCCTCTTTTTTCCTCCTGCTCTCCCCTGAAGATTGCAGGAAGGCTCTGAGATATCCGCCTGCAAGCCACAGTGAGTCTGTAAAAAGCAGAAGAAGCAGTTTCAGGAGAGTTGCACTGAACCTGGTATGAGTTTTCTTCCCTGAGCTCCAGGGGATGAGTATCGAGGCTTGACCTCGTCATTGTCCTTGTTGGAGGCTACCGATTCTGTCCTCTGGGGAGAAATTCAGGGTGGGCTATCAGCAATCGTTGGTGTGGTGTGAGGGTTTCCCATCCTTTCCACTGCTAGTTAAGTGTTTCTACTATTATGTGCCTTGCGGTCGCATGGTCTTAGTGTGTATTTTGCCCAAGCAGCTCCAGTGCGTGTTCCTTCCCTAGCGCCCTTTGCGTGCAATACCGTAAGCACTGTTAATGCTCGTTCTTTGTGTCTGCATGGCCTAAACAAATACAGCTATTGTGCCTACCTTAACTTTCTGCATTGCACCTTTGTGCCTAAACACGGCCTTTGCATGCAAATGTTTACCTTGCCATCTTTCTGTCGTCTTCCAGTAAGCGTCCTTTGACCCGTGGCAAGCAAAGAGCCTCCTCACTGGATTCATTCTGTATGGCAGCCTCTGACTTTTCACTGGTGGGCCTGCCTCTCTTCTTCCAGTGAAGGAATTCGATTGGCCTGGTATTTCCCATCTCAAGGTAGAAGGCGACTGATGGTGCTGTGGGTAAGAATAATAGCCTGGCCTTGAATTCCGGTGACCGTGCTGCTGGCAGATCCCCTTTTTTGGAGGGCTTGGATCCAGCTGTGTCACCTGGGTTGGGGATCATTCTCAGGGAGGCCAGTTCTTGGAGTCCGGGTTATCCTCCCCAGAATTCTTTTCCTCCTTTGCCAAGCCTGGTGTTTGACATGGAAACGCAGACCCTTCAGCCTTTGGATTCTCTTGAGCTCAATCACGTGAGGGGTGGATAGAGTGTAGAAGCCGACTTGAGTGCCACCTCCTGTGTGACCCAGGTGGAAGTTGCCTTCTGGAGATGTGGGTCAGCTGGGGTTTGTCTGAAACTTGGACTTGAGGGCTGGTTCTGACGTCTCAGTTGAGGAGTCTGATGCAAAAAAAAAAAATTGTTTGTCAGAGGTTAATGTGGAGGCTGGCATTTTCAGTATGTCCTGGAAGAGAGGTTTTGTAGCATTGCTTGAGCTTCCTCCACCTGGTATGTGGCCGTCACTCCAATGAAGAAGGGGCTGCGGATTCCGCGCTTCTACAGGTGTTGCGGGTATTCACAGCAGTCTTCCTATTTCCAGTAATAATTCAGAACATGCTCTGATCAGCATGGGTCCTTACATGTAAAGGGATGTGAGCTCTCTATGAGAGAATTGCGTTGCATGGTCCAGCCTGCCCAGGTGGAGGCAGAAGTCATGGTGGTCACAATCTGGGGCCTCCACTCCTGTGGAAGGGCACGTTGAATAGAAAGATGGACTCTGCAGCAGCTGCTATTTTCCCATTGGTGGTGTTTTCAGGCCTGATGCTTCAAGCCCTGTTCCTGTGGATTCAGTTTCTCCTGCTGGATGATGTTACCCATCCTTTGGGGTCGACATTGCAGGTGTGCTGGACAGACTCCCAGGGGTCTCGGGATCCCTGGCATTGCATCCTGGAAATCTCTCCTCTGCTTCTGGATTTCAGACCCATAGTTAGTCCTTTTGACTGGGCTCATGCACCCAGAGACTTGGTCCCCTCCAGAGGAGATTCCTTCAGTTCATCACTGTGTAGTTTTGGGGCCCATTCCCGAATGTCACCCAGGATAGAAGGGTTCTGGACACCATTCAAAGCAGCTATGTCCTGACTGCAAGCAGCTGATCCCAGAGGCATTTATCTTCTCTCCATGTGGTTTGGCAGACATGAGAGCCACTGCATGGGTTGTGTTGGACAAATTACTTCTTCCTATAGGTGGTGGTACTAGTGCCCCCGGCTCAGCAGGGCAAGGGCAGATATCCCCTTCTCTCAGGATGCCAAAGAAGGATGGCTCCTTCCAACCACTGACCTCAAGGCGGTAAATGCTTTTTTTGTGCATGTTGTGTTTCCAAATGGAAACTCTGAGAATCGATGATTTCAGCAATGCTCCGAAGGGAGTTCCTCGCATGTTCTGGTTTTGGCCAAAGCTAGCTGTCATATCCCTATCTGGGAGGATTAGCAGAGATGTCTGCATTCTTTGTCCTATTTGGTTTACATCTTCAGTTCACTGCTCTCATTTCAACCTCTCCACTGTCCCAAGAATGTTCTCCAAGGTCATGATGGTGGTGGTGGTTGCTGCCTACAGTGCTAAAGATTGTGTACACCTATTTCTGGATGACTGACCCATCAGAACCCGTTCTCTGCCAGAGGCCTTTTGGGTTTTGACCTGAGTGGTGTCCTTCTGGAAGGTTTCAGTTGGGTGGTCAATTGGGGAAAACATATTTTGGAGCTTTCCCAATCCCTGAAATTCCTGGGAGCACAGTTTGATGCTCGAGTGGGTAGAGTTCCTGTCGGAGGAGAGAGTGCAGAGATAGTTGGAATGATTTGATGTATGCTGTTCTTAACAGGCTTCTGGGCTTTGGTATTATCTCCAGCTTCTCAACTTGATGGCGGTGGCAGTCCAGGTGGTGCTATGGACGTGTTCATATGGAACTGCTTTGGCGGCCTTTCCTGACCGGAGTTTGAGCTCAGGCTACCACTCCAACTGGGAGTAAGAGCCAGCTTGAGGTGGTAGCTATGCCCACGTTCTGAAGACGGGTATGCCTCTAGATGATCACTTGTGGATTCTGCTGGTGACTGACGCCAGTCTTACAGGTGGAGAAGCCCTTGTCAAGACTCTACGGCCCAGGGATGTTGGAGTCACAGGTAGGTGGTGTGGTCCATCAACCATTTCGATGCAATGGCTTTCTTGCGTTTTCCCACCCTTGGTCTAGGACAGGATAATGCGAGTGTTCTTGGGCAATGCCACAGCAGTAGTATAGGTCAATCGCCAAGGCAGCATGAGGTCTGCAGGAGAGGCCCTGGGGATAACTCTTGTTCCTAGCTCTTTCGGCTTGGTCCATGTGGAAGCAGTGGTCTTCCATCATCACTCTCTCGATCCCAGAGGGGAGTTGAGTCACAAGGTGTTTCAGATGCTTCTCTGCCATTGGGGTGGCTCCGTGATTGAGTTGATAGCATCCTACTCCATTTGACAGTGTGCCATTGCTTCACTCAACACACGGGACCTGGGTCTAAGGGCATTGCCTGCTGTATGTGCTGCCTCTATGGCTGCTGCTGGCCTATGCCTCAGCACATGGAGTGCCATATGGGCTAGATTGTACAAGGACAGCGTGGTTTAGGGACCTGATGTGGTTCCTGCAGGTTTTTCCTCCTCCTCATCTGCCTCTTTTCAGGGCCTGTTTGTCCTGACCTGACTCTCTTCTTGCATATGGCTGGACTCCTGAAGGGAGTCGACTGGCACGTAAGCACTATTCTCCTGCAGTAGTTTCCTCTCCCCTCAGAGCCCAGAAGGATTCTACCAGTCTGGTATATGTGCGAGTCTGGTACATCCTTGTGTGGATGTGGCGCACAACAACTTGGTCCTGTCTGCCAAGGTGCTGGCTTTGTTGGTCTTTTGCAGGACTGTCTGTAAATAATTTTTTCCATTACCTCCCTGAAAGTCAAGGTGGCAGCCTTGTTCGTTATCAGAGGTGTGATGGCTGGAGAATCTTCAGCATTGCACCTGAACGTTTCACATTTTCATCAAGGGGCTTGGCTACTGCGCCATCCCCTCTGGTCATTTGTCCCTTCCTGAGATCACTGTCTGGTGCTTTGGGCCCTAGTATTGAAGGCCTTGAGCTTCTGAAGTATGCTACTCTGCAGGGCTTGATTTTCAAGACTGTTTGTTTGTTTTCTTGGTGCGATTTGTTCGGCAAGGTGGATGTCAAAGCTGCAGGCTCTATCTTGCTGGGATCCATATTTGTCTTTTTCAGAGGAGGCAATGTCCATTTGGCCCATGCCTTCCCTTTGCCCAGAGTGATATCTTCCCTTTTAGATGAACCAGGTGGTTTGCTTGCCCTCCTTTTTCTAAGGAGCAGTGTAAATGGAAAGATAAGGATCTTTGCCTTGTGGCTGTCTGAAGGTGCTTCTCTGGGACTTGGAGGTTACGATTTCCTTCTGTACGGTCAGTCATCTTTTTGTGCTGTTTGCTGGCCCATGCAAGGGTGACATGGCAGCCTAGTCTATCTTGGGGTGAGGGATCAAGGAGGCAGTTGCCTTGGTGTATCTGTGATGGAACTGGTTGGTTCTGGACGATTTGCATGCCCATTCTACTCGGGCGCAAGCTTCATTGTGGGCTGAGCGGAGCATAGATCAAGTTGCCCTAGCAGACATGGTTGGGTGGCAACACGGGCATCACTTTCCACTTTTTTATTGTCGAGCATTACTGCTTGGATGTCCACGCCCAGGCTGACATGGCCCTTGGCTCAAGGTTTGAGTTGCTGTGTATTCTTCTCGCCTAGTGGAGGCATATCTTTGGTGCGTCCTGCTTGTCTGTCTGGGGTGGTCTAGCAGGATGATATGGAAGGTGACCTTTTACTTACCAGATAATGTCCTGTCCTTGAGTCCTGCTAGACCAGTCTAGGACCCGGATGGCTTCTGAGGTGCCCTCTAGTGGCTTAGGGTGATTAGAGGCATGGGAGTGATGTCATTGAAACCTAGGCTTTTCATCGGTTATCTGTCTCCACCAATCTACTTGGAGGGGAACATAATCCACTTGTCTGGACTGGTCTAGCAGGACTCAAGGAAAGGCCATTACCTGGTAAGTAAAATGTTACCGTAATCAGTTAAATCATGATACAGATTATCTATCACTCACCATAAGACCTGACATAATAAAAAAAAAAAAGTGATGCCTTTCACTGCTCTAAACTGTCACAGCTGCAAATGCTTGTTAAAATTAAATGAGCTTTCAAATGCTTGTGAAATAAAGAAATATAGGAGAGCTTTGTTTTCATGTCCCTGGAAAGATAAAAGTGGAATATGACAGACATTCAAATATTGAAAGTATAAATAATGCACATAAGGCAGACATTTTTCTAGTGGGAATAAAGCTGTAAATTAAAAGGTTATGATTCAGTGGGTATATTCACGAGTAACACGAGTAACGTTTCAAGACAGAATGTGGATAATTTATTACATTTAATAGACCATAATTCCTCCAAAATAGCATCAATGTTGTATTGAATAAATAATACCTAATTAAATATACAAACTTAAGAACAATAAGCCCACTGACTGACTCAATCACTCCCTCCGTACAATGAAAGCCCTAAGCCAAGTAGTGTGGAGGAGTAGCCCAATGGTTAGAGCCACTGACTTGAGAACCAAGAGGCCATTGCCTCAAAAATCCAAGTTATCAATGTCCCTTATTAATGTACATTACCAAGTTTGTTACAGTGTAAACCACTTTGACTGAATTGATAAAGCGGTATAAAAAAACCTGTTAAATAAAAATTAAGTAATTCATCTTCTCAGTGGTAACCAAAAACAGTAACAGCATTTAAGAAGATACGAGGGGAAGCTGATAAGTCTCTGGCCTTGTTTTAGATATGTGGTCTTGCTCATATATTATGAAATTTTTTTTGCTGTGTTTTTTTTTTTTAGAAGATTTTGAGACTTAATGACATTCTAGTCTGTTTTTGCCAGATCTACTATGACTCCTAGTTACAAGAAATGATCTAATGATGGATTTAATTTTATTTTTTTAACGTCTTTTTTTTTTTTTTCTTTTTATACTGTCTTTCTTCAAGTCAATACGGTAACTTGGTGCATACAAACGTAACATAATTACTTTGAAGGCACAATTTAAATTTGATGTAGTAACAGCAGGGGAGAGGTGAAGGGTAAAGGGATGTACAGAGTAACAAGGTAGGGGTTACGAAACCGAAAGTCAATACAACTTATGTACATTAGAGTGGCTAGAGATGGTAGCGAGCAGTATGTGAGGATTAGTCCCAGGATGGCTCTGCCCTGTCGAATTCAAGGAACCGTTGGGTTTTCAGCTTCTTCCAAAAATCTTCTGTGGTTTTGATGGTTCTTAGCTGTGGTGGTGAGAGCATTCCATAATGTTGGGGCATAGAAAGCGAAAGCCCTATTAGTGCTAGGCTTCTGGAAGATTTTTAGAGGGTAAGTCCAGGACGTAGAATGTATTTCATCATCTGGTGGGCCGCCTTTAGTAAGTATGTATTGAGGATGACGTTGAACTTCTAGATATGATGGGTAGCCAGTGAAGCTGTTTGAGGATTGAGGTGATATTAGTCTGGCATGAGGCCCTGTGTATAATTATTGCTACAGTTTTTTGGACGAGTTGTAGTGGATATAGAGTCTGCTTGGGCAGACCCTGGCATATTGAGTTGACGTAATCTAATAGAGTGGTAATGAGAGCCTGGATTTCATTCTTTGAGTCTTGAGTGCAGTGCTTTTCAATATTTTCACATATTTTACAAGTGTTCACACTGAATACTACACTTTTTTTTTAAAGTGCCGTCAAGTCAGTGCTAACTCCTGGCGGCAACCCAGCAGCTTCTCGGTGAGTGTTGCTCTAACCACTAGGCTACTCCTCCACTCAATAATACATTGCTGAATTAAAAAGTGGAGGAAAGCATGTAGAGCATGGCTCATGAAATTCTTTCCTGCTCCTCCTTCGTGTCTGTATCTGATCTAGTGAGAAGAGGAGTGAGGCAGTTTACAGTAAATGAAGCAGCACCCAAATATTCCATTGGTTTGGAGTTGATTAAAATGAAATTAAGTGTCAGTCTTTATTATATACCAGTGCCAGATTTCAAAGGAAATATTTTACAGTTTAAACACAGAGTGCCATTGTCCCTTAAGGTATTGCTCTACTTTCTCTAGTTGGCAGTACTCATGGCAGCCATTAGGGAAACTATATAGTTCAGTCTATAGGCTTTTCAGAAGAATTTGCAACAAAGAAAATGAAATGCACATCTGAATCACTAAGCCATAAACCATTATTAAAGAGGACCAAGGAAATCCATTGCTTACTCTGGGATAAGCATTATGGAATCGGTGTACCTTTTTGGGGATTTGACAGGTACTTGTGATCTGGATTGGTCATTGTTGGATACAGGATACTGGGCTTGATGGACCTTGGTCTGACCCAGTATGTCATTTATGTTCTTAAGAGTCAGCCCATCAGGTAAAGGTGTTTGGCAGTAGAGGGGTGAGGCATAATGGAGAAGCCTATGGGGCATGCCTCATGGAATCTGGGAGTTTGGGAGAGTAGAGGGGAGAGGCAATCTGTTCCTTAACTGCTGCATCTATTCTTTTCCATCCCTTCAAATATTGGAAAGAAAGTATACATAAAAGGCTGAGGATGTCTGATAGAAACATAACTAGAGGAAGCTTTCATGGAAGGAGACCACATTTGGCATGGGGATTGCCTGTTGAAAATACCAGGTTTTAAAGTGGTGCAGATCAGACTAGAGATTCCAGAGAAATAAGGCTCCCCCCACCAAAATAAATAAAAATAAAAATTGGCCTAAAGCTATGGGTGGTGCAGTTTGGTTTCTGCAACATAGAAACTTTGATACACTGAAACATAGCACTTAGAGAATTTGCTCTTTTTAAATAGCTTTTCTCTTCCTTTGCTCTCCCAGTCACAAACACAAAAACAAAATATACATGTGTGTGTGCAAACGCACACATGTTTTCTCAGTCGAGCAATACTTCCACTGCTGCCGTGCCCCTATTGCTTTTAGGCTGGCTCTTAATTCAGATATGTATTTCATTTTATTTGACAACTTTTATTATGAAACCTAGTGATTGAACCATATAAGTTTATTAATGGTTTCTGTGTATATGGCTTCCCAGTGGTGAAGCATGGCAACATCTGTTGCACCCTGTGGCTAAAATGTAAAATCCATGCTTTGAAATTTGTTGACAGTGACTCTTAATGGTTAGATATATATCATCATGCTTCATTTCATTTTATTATTCTATCCAAACAAAATATGTAAATATTCAAACTATGCAGCCCTTCTCCCTTCCAGGTCAGAAACTCACACAAACCCACAGAGGAGTTGGAAAGGATTTCATAAGTTTCCACATGCTTTCCCAAGGACTTCATTATTTCAGAATTTCTCTGCTGCAGAAGGTGACACTGCTGCTCCCATAGAAATGCATTAAGCCATTTTTTGGGATCTTATTACTCCTGGTCTCCCAGTTGGATCTAGACCATTTTTAATCGCATGCCTCTTTACAGGTCTTTTTCCTTTATAGCAGTTGGCATGTTGATGACTGCTGATTTTTGTGTGTGAAGGAGCTTCATCTATTAATTTCTTATAAAATTTGCCTGTGATGTCATGAGTAAAATGGATCATCCTGAAACATTGCAATGCTGCTATAGTGTTTATCAATAATACAAAAGGTAGGACAGAAAAGGAACAAAAGAACAATCAATATTTCTGTTTCTTATTTTAGGGTTGGTTGTTTTTCGGATTGTATGTCAGGAGAGGGAAACCACTCTCATGAAACATACATTCCCTTAAATGTTTATAGGCAAATAAAATAGTATAGTTTGAAAAATTAAAAACCACACAACTTGCATAATGCCAGTGGAGTAGGTAGCAATGCGTCCAACTGATAGTGCCACATTTCAAGCTCATTCAACATGTTCTTAAGAGCTGAGCGTCAGGCACTAAATAACCTCTCTCTCCAGACATTTGCGGCATTTTGCACCTAGACAGCCCACTGTTTCTTTATAAAATGTATGTACCAACAATTCCTTCAGCTTCAAGGTGTTGGAGAAAGCTAATTTAGCATAAAACAACAAAAATAAATACATTAACAATAAATATATTTATTTAAACATTTTTATATACTGGCCTGCTGGCTTTCAAAAACCATTGAAGTGGTGAACAAAAGAAATTAGTTTATCAAAATTTGATATACCACTGTTTGGGCCAGCAAAGTGGTTTATCATGGAAAGAAATTCTTAATTATTGACAGGAAAGATGATGCAATTCACCTCAGGAGAAGAAAAGAGAAGAGGGAGATAACAAAATGGATTAAACAGAAACCATTCAAAATAAGCCAAGGGCAGAACAAGTACAACTGGCATCTGCTATGTATTTATGGTATGCTGAAATAGGTGAGTTTTGAGGGGGGTTTTAAATTTTGAGTAGGAGCGTTCTAAGCAAAGTTCAGAAGGGAGGCTATTTAAGAGACTAGGGACAAGGAAATAAAAAGCAGTGTGATGGTGAATTCAAACCTAGCCTGTGAAGGGGGGGAGGGGGGAGAGCAGCAGCGATTTGCATGAACTGTGAGAACTTTGTAAGGCGTGTGTAGGGTTGTTATAGAGGAGAAATAAGGGGGAAGATGTACAGTTGATTATGTAATGCTTTATGAACTAGTATCAGAAGTTTGTTTTACATCTTGAATTAGATAGGTAACCGGTAATGATACATTAGCATCATATCGTATTTGGAAGCGTATGAGAGGAGTCTATCTGCTACTACTAATATTAATTATTTGTATAACGCCTCAAGGCGTATGCAGCGCTGAACAAGAACATATAAAAATGGGCCCTGCTTGTTAGAACTTATAATCTAATCAAGACAGACAGTACAATATAAGAGAAACAAGGGATTCAAATAGGATCTAAAAGCAGCCTCAAAGAGATGAGCTTTTAGTATGGATTTGAAAAGGGAGAAAGATGAGAGCTGCCGTATAGATTCAGGAAGTTTGCTCCAGGCATGTGGAGCAAGGTGAAAAGATCAAAGTCTGACATTCTGTATTGCCTGTAATCTTTTAATCTCATATTTGGGAATGCTAGTGTAGATAACGTTGCAACAATTGAGCTGGAAGATTCTCAAGAGCAGAGATTTGACTTGTTCAAGCCATGATATTTTCATTAGCATCATATGATTGTGAAAGTTGGACAGTGAAAAGGATAGACAGGGAGAAAATTGATGCCTTTGAATTATGGTGCTGGCGGCAAATACTGCGTATACCATGGACTGCCCGAAGAACAAACCAGGTCAGTACAAGAGGAGATCAAAGCTAAGCTTTCTTTAGAAGCTCAAATAACAAGACTTTGTCTTTCATATTTTGGACACATCATGAAAAGAGAGAGATCATTATAGAAAGACATCATGCTTGGCAAGATAGGTCAACGCAAAAGAGGAAGGCCAGCAATGATATGATCGATACAATAACAGCAGCTATGGGTTCCAGTCTGTCTACAATGAGCCACCTGACTGAAGACCGAATACAAATTAGGACAACTATCCAGAGGGTCGCAGTCGACATCGACTTGAAGGTACTTAACGACAATTGAGCCGGGTCCTAATTAAACTATGGAGAAGTGTGGTGAGTATCGCAGGGGAGAGAAATGAATGGATGGACCCGATCTGATGCAGTATGTAGTAGGAGTACATTCAATAGAGTTTGTGTTCATGAAAAGACAGAGATGAGTCTGGGATAATACCTAGGTACTTAATGGAGGAAGCAAGAACAATAGGGATCCCATGAAGCAGAGGAGAAAGAGAGGTAACCATAGACTCTGGAATTGGAGAGACAGATTGCAACAGTTTTTTTTTAACATTAAGACAGTTGCTGAATAACCAGGAGGCTATTGAAGAGAGACAGTCATTGATGGGGGTAAAATCAGGAGGCATGGGATGGGTGTGAAGAACCCAGCAGCATGTCGTCTGCATAATAGTAGGCCAATACACCAAACTGTTGTACCAGAAAGGCTAGTGGGGCGAGGAAGATATTGGAAAAACAAAGGAGCGAGGACCGAACCTTGGGGAACCCAGCAAGGAAGAGGATAAGTGGAGTTGAATGTAACCGTGAAAGTGTGATGAGAGAGAAGAATGAAACCAATCAAGAACAGTGCCCCACAAACCAATATCATGGAGCTGGGAGAGAAGATTTGAGTATCTTTTGAGGAGAGACGCATGTGTGAATTTATGGTTTATGATGGTAAATATTACTTTTGTTTTTTTAATGACCTATGATGCATGAGATGAGCAGTGTAGAAAAACGTGCCCAAAATTAGCTTCTGCAATTTTTTTTCCCTTCCCATTAGTTGATATTGCAAATGAAGTGGTATTTGCAATTGACAGAATCATTTTTATTGGACTACATATAATAAGGCCCATTTCAATCATAGTTACCAGCCCAACATGACTTAGCACTCACAACAACACAAGGTGCAAAGATTGTAAAGCTGGAGCAAAGCAGAATTGTATTACACAAGTACACAGAAGGTTTTAAATAAACGACCTTATGCATCTAAACAGAATTTTATGTTCTGTGTTCTGCTGGACAGGGAGTCAATGCATAGAAAACAAAAGGCCAAAGTGCTCATTCCATACCATTTCCTTAGACATATCCTAGTCCCCAGCTGTCGTGTTGTCTGTCTTGACTAGATTGTAAGCTCTGAGCAGGGACCGACTCTTGCATGTCTCTGTACAGCGCTGTGTACACCTTGTAGCTCTATATAAAATGATTAGTAGTAGTATATTGGCTAGTATGAGAGAAAATGTGCTGCTGTCTTCAACCAAGTGTAATCTTCATAGTAAAGATGGTTTGGGATATATTCTTTGACGCTGAGAAAATATTTTTGTTTAATGTTTATGGACTGTAAATGTAAGAAGCCATTTACATGATTAGTATTTGAACTTGATGTATTTTTGCAGTTATAGAAGTGATAAAAGTTTAGAGATTGTTTTCATGAAGATGCTGTGATATGCGGGGAACGTCCAAAAACTGATAATATAGTTAGTTTAAGCAGCCAAGTATAGCCCCTTAGACTTAAGTTGCGACAGAATGTAAGCTTGCATGTCTAGGCAGTAGTTGAAGACCTCATAATTTACACAGCTATACTTAGCTAGTTATGTTGTTAGGCAGCTAAAAGCAGCTGCTTAAGTCATAAAAGGCTAGATATAATTATTTCCCCCCTCCTTTGCAGCCACTGGCCCAATAAACAAAACTTCTCCAGTGCCTGCTCAAGACAATCACCCCTGAAGAGTCTGAGAGGTTGAAAAGAATTTCATGAAAAATGTTCCACATGCTTTCTTCCACTTCAGCCACGTAGTAGTTAATCCGTCATGACAGAAAAACTGTTGAAAATTGCTGCATAAAGAATGAAATCCATTATTAGAATTTTTTTTTCTTCTTGCAACTCTGGTAATCTTATGGGTCCTGGAGAACATCACATCTGAAACAAAGACCCTCATATGAATTCTCAGCATCATATTGGTTCCATAAGCTTTTCTGCCTTTTCAAACAGGAAGGTTAGGCAAAAGTGCATAATAAAAACTTTTTCAAGTATATTTGTAGCAAAACACCTGTGAGGGAGTCAGTTGGGCCATTAGATGGTTGGGGGGGGGGCGGGGGTAAAAGTTGCGAGAGAGGACAAGGCCATAGTGGAGAGACCAAATGAATTTTTTGCTTCATTCTTTACTGAAGAAGATGTAGGAAACTTATCCTTGCCAGAAATGATATTTAAAGGTTATGTATCAGAGGAGTTGAAACAAATCTTGATAAATCGGGAAGATGTAATACAGTTAATAAACTAAAAAGCAGCAAATCACCTGGACTGGATGGCATACATCCCAGGGTGCTAAAAACTGAAATATGAGATTGTAGAACTACTGTTAGTAATCTGTGATCTATCTTTAAAATCATCTGTAGTACCGAAGATTGGGCTGTAGCCAGCGTGGTGCTAATTTTTAAAAAGGGTTCTGGGGTGATCCGGGAAACTACAGACCAGTGAGCTTGATGTCAGTACCAGGCAAAATGGTAGAAACCATTATAAAAAACAAAACTACTGGACATGTAGCTAGCCATGATTTAATGGCAGAAAGCCAATATGGATTTAGCTAAGGAAAATCTTTTCTCAACTATCTTATATATTTTTTGAAGGTGTGAATAAACAGGTACATAAAGGTGAGCCAGTTGATATAGTGTATCTCAATTTTCAGAAAGCCTTCGATTAAAGTCCCTCATGAGAGGCTCTTGGGGAAATTAAAAAGCCATGGGATAGGAGGCAATGTACTACTGTGGATTAGGAACTAGTTAAAAAATAGAAAACGGAGTAGGGCTAAATATCCAATTTTCTCAATGGAGAAAGTTGAATAGTGGAGTACCCCAGGGATCTCTGTGCTGGGCCTGCTGCTTTTTAACATATTTATAAATGAGCTGGAAATGGAAATAACGAGTGAGGTGATCAAATTGGCAGATGACACCAAACTATTCAAAGTTGTTAAAACACAAGAGGATTGTAAACAATTGCAAGAGGATCTTGATAAATTGGGAGACTGAGTATCCCAATGGCAGATGACATTTAATGTGAACAAGTGCAAAGTTATGCACTTAGAGAAGAACAACCCAAACTACAGTTATATGATGTAAGGTTACACATTAGGAACCACCACCCAGGAAAAGGATTTAGGTGTCATTGTGGATAATACCTTCAAACCCTCTGCCCATTGTGTGTGTAGCCATGGCAAAGAAAGCAAATAGAATACTAGGAATCATAAGGAAAGGAATAGAACATAAAACCAAGGATATTATAAAGCCTCTATCTCCAGTAACAAGCAGGAATGAGTCTTTACATATGGGTACGTCGGTACCGACGGAGCCTGCGCGGGAACGCTCCCCAGCATCCAGAAAGAAAGCTTTTGGGAGCATCCCACAAGCATGCGCGCTGCCTTCCCGCCTAAATACTTTCTTCTCATCAGTTTTCGTTTTTCCGCGGAGCTGACAGGACGTGTCCTTGTCACCGCAGAAAATTCATCTTTTTTTTCTTTTTTTTTTGTGGTCTCGCCTGTCTGAATCAGAGTATTTAACTGGCTCTGGAGGGCTTATTACACAGCTCTGTTTGCTTCCGTGTCATGGTGTACCAGATGCTTTCGCAGCTCGCAGAGCTAAGATTCCACTCGACTAATTTGCGATTATTCTCTTTATTCTTGCGATTGACATAATCAATCAGAACCCCACGAAGATATGCCTTGGCAGTTTCCCAAAAAAGCACCATGTTAGCCCCGTAGGTAGCATTGGTGGTCACATATAGGTCCTATTGCTCCCTTAGGAAGTGGACAGCGTCCCCCTTTAGTCGGAAAGGGAACCACCATCAAAGAAACAAAGATATGGGGAGGGGTGAAGACATGGGGAGGGGTGCACCTGCTCCTGGTGGGTGCACCACTAAGCAAAGAGATGGGTAGGGGTGCACCTACTCCCTAAAAGACATGGGAAGAGGTGCACCTACTCCTGCCATACTGCTGGGCAGACTAGATGGACCACACTGGTCTTTATCTGCCGTCATTTACTATGTTACTATGTTCCCTCGACGCCCATTGGTATCACCGGTGCTTTTCTTTCTTTTCTTAAAAAATGTCGTCTTTTTTCTGAGAAATGTTTTCTTATTTACTGACTGACTTTTTTTCTGGCCACTAGGCCTCTATCCTTTCCATTATTGAAAAGCTGGCCACTATCCTTCAGAAATGTCTAAACTGTGGCGGTACAACTAAGTTACTAGACACTCATTTTTGGTGTCTAACTTGTTTAGGTCCTGACCATTGTCCTAAAGAGTGTTTCTCTTGTATGAGTTTAACCAGAAGAGGTCTTCAGAACCGAGCACAACTCGGTACCGGATCTACATCAACCATGATGTCACCAGGCAGAATCTCTTCGTCCTTCCACGGTCAGGTAACCAAACAACAGTCTGTTAAGACTAGCCAGTCCTCGAGAGGTAGATCTCTTTCAAAGCATCGAGATGGCTCTGGCCTTGCCCTCGAGGACACTATGGCTCAATCCTGGCGGGAGTCTTCGAGCTCCAAAGCATTATCAGGATTTCAGGTTGCTCCCGAGGTTTTTACCTCTGTGGATGCACCTGTGCCATGTTCGATGGTTCGGACCGCGTCGATCGGTACTGATGCATCGGCTATGGTGTTGGATGAAAAACTCCTCGCCATGGAACGCAGTCTGGCACATCTCTCACCAACAGAGTCGCCGCAGACCGTTCTTCAGTCACCGATATCGGCGTCGACTTCTATGCTAGCACCGGTGTCGGTATGCGTACCGACATAGGCATTGCTCTTTTCAGTACCTTTTTCAACAGGCTCACTTCCCTCGATGCCGAGTCTGGAATCGCTATCTAGCCTGGAAGATTCGGTACTGACTCGTTTCGGTACCGACATCGGGACGTACCGATCACACCTCTATAAGGAGAATCCGATGCTTCATCCTCCCTGGTCTTCTAAGCCCGATGTCGGAGATGCATCCATCGGTACCGCAACTGAATCTTCAACAGTTGCAGTTTGTACTCCTCATTTCAGAGAATTTCTCTTAGAGGGAATCTCTTTTCAAGCTTTTCTGCTTGATATGGCAAGAATACTCGCCATATCTATACCTGGGAAGGGACTCTATACCAAGGGATTCAGAAATTCTGCAATCTCCCTGGTTTCCAGATGAGGCAATCATGCTTCCTCTACATCAGACCTTACAGGATCTGTTATTAAGAATGTGGGAAACTCCCTTAACGGTATCCTCACATTCCAAAAGAGTGGACACTATCTATAAAGTCCCACCTTCCCCAGGTTTTCAAAAGACTCAACTCCCTCATCATTCTATAGTAGTAGAATCAGCTATGAGGCGTGTTAAGAGTGCAAAAAAGCACTCCTCTTATCCGCCAGGTCGTGAGTTTAGAACCTTAGATGCTTTTGGGCGTCGATGCTTCCAAGCATCTATGCTTTCGGCAAGAATCATTTCATATATTTTCTATATGGGATTCTCTCTGAAAGAGGTTGCCAAAGATTTAAAACTTTTCAACCCTTTCCTTCAGGAACATAAGAGCTGACTATTTATCACTAGTCAATCATGTTCATAATATTTCTACATTCCTTTGTCATGCCTCCATGGATTCTTTTGAATCTATTAGCAGATCTTCTGCTATAGCCATAGGGGCACGACGTTTAGCCTGGCTCCAGGCTTCAGACTTGGATAAATGGGTTCAAGAAAAGCTGGGAAATAGCCCTTGTACTAGAGAACATCTCTTCAACAAGGATTGTCTATTTCAAGCTAGTCAGTTAACCACTGAAAAGCCTACCTTTAAGAGGACTGTCAAAACGTTCCTCTGCCCCAGCTAATGAGGGATCTTCTAAAAAACTTTATTCCTCTAGGGGGAAAAAGTTTTATCCATCATCTTCCCCTCAGGCAGATGTTCCCCAACAGGGGCAGCATCAAACCAGGTTAAGGAAACAGAAACCTCAACGGACTCAGCAAACCCAGTGACTACAGGGTTTCTGATTTGTTTTCTTCCTGTATGAGGTTCAGGACCCGTACACCTGCCTTTTATCAAAAGAGGCGTCTGGCTTGATTCTCATCCATGCTGAGACAACATTGAGTTACCTCTAGACATGAATCTCTTGTTCAAGAGAATTTCCTTCTACTAGCTCTAAGAGCTCTTGAAATATCTCAAGCCTACAGGTAATAAGTTTCTACTTCCCTTTAAAAAAAAAAAAAACCAGGAGGGAAGGTCAATCAAGAAACTTAACAGGCTGAGTGGTACCTTTCACCCTTTTTTGACACTTACCTGTAAGACCTTAACTGTAAAGGACCCTATCCATAAACACTTACTAAATTGTAAGTTTTTTCTACTCTGTATTACTTCTATCTTTTAGTTGGGACATCTAGTCTCCAACCTGGATATTATTCAACTGGAGAGCTTCTTATTGAAGCTATAGGAATTCCTACTCCAGTAAATCTTTCCAATACAGAGTTTTTTCCTTTTTGGGTCCTTCTGCACTAGGGTTTTTTACAGGATGCTATTCAGCATTCTGAAAGCCCCACCAGATTTACTCTATACTTTTGGGTAAGGTCAGCTCAGAAGGCTTCTAAAACCATCCATACTGGAAATATAAATAACCCACCAAGTGGGTTACATGAGCTTCTTTAAACAGGTAGCTCACATGGGCTTCTGCCTATTCTACGCTACTTGCCTTTCTTAGAGCTGACTCCTCAAATACTTCCTGTTCAATTAATCATTGCAGGGCAAAAAGCCTCTCTACCATTTTTTGCCATCCTCAATTCTGTTTCAACAGAATTGATTCGGTTGCACACTGGCTACCCAACAGCCAGGTCTCATCCAAGCAACCTATAACATGCTCTCTGCAAGTATGCAATGAAGCTCTACAACTATGAGCCTTGTCAGAGAGTGTTGTAGTCCACCCCTGGTAGGTAACTTCCAGGCGGTTAAAGAACCTTTGACTGGCAGTCTCTACCCAGTCATGCTCCCACATGGCTGTTTGTTCCTAATTTTTCTTTTTTCCTTAAAATTCTTTCAAGGAGAAGGAACCAGGGCCTGGACGACTTCAAATTTAAGGAATAGCACTACTCCCTAAGTGGTTCCTTGTCCTCAAGGGAACTCCTACAACAGGGATGCATTCCTAATCATTGCAGTTGATCCTTATCTACCACAATTTTTTCTACTTCCAATACCTCATTGAAGTCTTGAGAAGCAAAGAACGCATGATACTCATACTGCTCTCATAGAGAGACAGACATGGTATCCCCTTACATTGCGTTTTTTCTTCCAGCTTCTATTCTGAAGTAATAAAAGGAATCCTTTATCTTAGGATTAAGGATCTCCCCTGCACTACTTCAGGTACGTCTCAAGACCTAATTTTTTGAGGACTAGTCGTTTTACGGTCTAGACCTCTTGTTCCGGTTAAGAAGCATCTTACTGGTTTCCATGTAACCTTGCATATGTTTCTTATATCTTGACTAATAAGTGATCCTCACTAATTATCTGCAGTAAGATCTTAACCTTTCTTGTTATTACACAAGTATACAATCTGACCCTGAAATATTGTTCCTGTCCATATCAATGCTGTCAGCATGCCATAGACTTCTTAAATGGACATCCAATTTGTCTGGTAAAGTTAGGAAACTCCTTTCTTTACCATAACCCTGTTTTTCTTTCAAAATCAGATTACCTTATATCTGGAGCTCTCTAGGTAAAGTTGTTAGCCTAAGTGCTATCACTTACGCAACACACTTTACTGATCTTCAGAAATTGAGGGCTAAACAGCCCAACACAATTTTTTCTCATCTGGATGGAGGGGTTCTACAAACTCACCCCCTTTTTCTATAAAGGTATCTTAACCTGTTCTTCCAGACCAGTCTGATTTGTCTCTTCTTTTCTTTCCTAAGGCACCATCCTGCTCTAGGGACAAATGTTTTAGACTTTGGACTATAGAGAGGTTAAACTTCTCTCCAAGGTCCCAACTTCTTATAAAATTCCCTGGGGTTATCTCTAGACATTAATATTTCTTATTTCTGTCTACATTGCAAAACTTTGTTTCCTTTACTCCTCACGGTAAGGGAATTCCATATGAGGACAATGTGATGGTTCTTTACAACAGACCCATATTAGCTTCCCCATATGCGTAGTTTTTTGCAATCCTGCGATAACATCTTTTCTCAAGAATTGGGATTTCCTTTTTCCTTACTAACAGTTATTTCTACACAAGGACACCTTCCCCGACTCCTTGTTAGTCTAGCTGTTCCACAGCACACCCTTTTACACTGTTTCCACAGCACACCCTTTTACACTGTTAGCTCAACTCCTGCCCTCCATCCCTTGGATGCCTGAGGTCCTTGGGAGGGAAGCATGTCCCACCCATTAGTTTTGTTACATGCTGGGCCTCTCCCAGGCATCTCAGCTTGGGAGTCCCCATATGTGAAGACTCATTCCTACTTGTTCCTGGAGATAGCACAGTTACTTTTACCTGTAACAGGTAATCTCTGGGAACAGCAGGAATAAGTCTTCACAACCCACCCACCTCCCCTAGGAGTTGTGTTCTCTCTCTCTCTCTCTCTCTCTTCTAATTTGTCTACTTCCCTCCTTCGGTCTCAGCTACAAACCCAACTGATGAGAAGAAAGTATTTAGGCGGGAAGGCAGCGCGCATGCGTGTGGGATGCTCCCAAAAGCTTGCTTTCTGGACGCTGGGGAGCGTTCCCGCGCAGGCTCCGTCGGTACCGACGTACCCATATGTGAAGACTTATCCCTGCTGTTCCCAGAGATCACCTGTTACAGGTAAGTAACTGTACTTTATTGCTCCATGGTGTAACTGCACCTTGAATATCGTGTGCAATCCTGGTCACCATCTCTTAAAAAGGATATAACAGAATTGAAAAAGGTACAGAAAAGAGCGACCAAAATGGTAAAGGGGATGGAAGGATATCTCAATGAAGAAAGGCTTAAAAGGATAGGGCTCTTCATCTTGGAAATGAGGGGGCGCTATAATAGATTTCTATAAAATAATGAATTGGAGTGGAATGTAGATCGGTTGTTTACTCCTTCTTCAAAAGGTAGAAAGACTAGAGGACACGCAATGAAGCTAGAATGTAACACATTTAAGACTAATCCGAGAAAATATTTTTTCATTCAATGCTTGATGAAATTCTGGAATTTCTTACCGGAGGATGTGGTAAAAGCTGTTTTTAGTGTAGCTGGATTTAAAAGAGTTTCAGACATGTTCCTGGAGGAAAAGGAAGGCTGAAAGAGTTTAGGGCTCTTTAGCTTGAAGAGACAGCTGAAGGGAGATATCAGATGCTTATAAATGAGTGTTTTTACCCTTTCCACTACAATCTGTTTAAATATCAAAAAGCAATATATTAAAGCTGCTGAAATGCTGCAGGCATAGAGAGAGGAGGAAGTGCTTTTTTTCTTGGGAAGAGAAGGCGCACCTCCATCCTCACTAGTGTGTAGTCTACAGACCTTTGACGCAGATGGACGAACTGGACCGAGACCTGATAAATGACATTGCAAAGGTCTGCATGAAGGGGAAGATGGAGTCTAGAAAGCTTTAATTTACTGGATGTGAATTGGAGTATCCCATCTGCAAATCTGGGAGTAGAAAGATCATATATGCCTTACAAGGGCTTCGTTCAGGCAAATGGTGACAATCCACCAAGGAAGGGTCGACTCTGAATCTAGACATGTTTTCTTGATTTGCAAGTACCAATGTCTGTGTGGGTGCCCTCTTTGATAAAAGAGCAGAGACAAAGTCCAAACATACCGAACTCTGTCCTGGATTTCAAATAAGTGGACTTTAGTAAGATGAGGAAGTACCTGCAGGAGGAGCTAGCAAGATGGGAGGAGGTAAGCAAAATGGAAAGACGATGAGTTTATCTGAAAGGAGTTAGAAAAAGGGCAACATTTTTTCTGTAAGGAAAGTAAATAGAAGCAAGAGAAAGAAGAAACGGATTTGGTTCTCTAGAGACATGGCTGCAAAAATAAAGGCAAAAAAGATAGCTTTCAAAAAAATATCACAAGAAAAGCCATACAGAAAAGAATACCACATAATGATGAAAGAGACAAAACAGGATGACAAAAGCACTGGCAGAAGTAAACATGTATAAAGGTGTAAAGAGGGTGTACCTTGAAACCCTCTGCCTATGGCTACATACTGGGCAGAGTGTTTGAAGGTATCCACGATGACACCTAAATCCTTTTCCTGGGTGGTGGTTCCTAATGTGACAATATATTTTTTTTTTCAGGTATGCTGGGGAGAGAAGGAAAGCTAGAAGTGGAATGCAAATCTGAGGGTGCTGAGGACTGATGTGTGTAAAGTGATAAGGAAAAAGTGGAAATGCTAAATTAATACTTTTAAACCTGGAGAAGGACCAGAGATGATAAACAAAGATATATATGTTAATGGAGTAGATACACCATTCATGGAAAAAACTATTTATGAAAAACTTGCCAAGTAAAGTGGGCAGAGCCATGGACAGGATATTGAGGGCATGTGGCGAGGTCCTCTTATGGATGTGTTTAATAGATTTTGGAGATAAGAAGGATTAGTATGGTCCGTCTTCACACTGAATTGCAAGATCTGAGGCAACCTGGCTTTACCAAAGGCAGATCTTGCTGAACGAATCTGATTTCTTTGACTGGGTGATCAAGGAACTAAAATGATACTCACATTACACCCTTGTATAAAAAAGTAAGTGAACCAAACTGACAGGTGAGACCTACAGGCAATAACTCACATGATATCCACCAGGGGTGGGCAGTTCCGGTCCTGGAGGGCCGTAGACCAGTCAGGTTTTCATGATGTCCCTAATGAATATTCATGAGATCTTTTCACATTCACTGCCTTCCATTGTATGGAAATAGGTTCATGAATATTCATTAGGGACATCATAAAAACCTGACTCGTCTGTGGCCCTCCAGGACTGGAATTGCTCACACCATAGTTATCACAAAGTCCACCGATAGCATACTATAATGCACCATAAAGGAAAATTCAAAGGGTCATACTGTCCTTTGTATTGCACATATCAGTAAACAATTTGAAGAGCATATTTAAAGACAGAAAAAATGTCCCAGGAAAACAAAAAACACACTTAGCGGGATAAGCAGGATGATGTCAGATGAAACATGGTGACAGAAATGAAATGCCAGTAGCCAAATTAGATGGTGAAATTAGTTGGTTATGTTATATTTTGCTCATTGCTTTCTGACCTGAGGAAGGAGGTGTTAACTCTCACAAACTAATTAAGAAATATGTTACTCCAGTAAAATAATTGCACCTTTTATAGTGTTTTTTTTGTTTTGAATTACCTTTTCATGCTATAGTTTTGATCCACATGCTTGGATGTATTATCTGAATATTTTATGATCTATAGTTTTTAGTTTATTTAAAAATTTATATACCCCCTTTTGTAGCTACATCAAAGCAATTTACAAATCATAAAATGTTAAATACAGTAATAAATCTGTATATAACAAAAGTATAGAACTAGAAATAAAGCATAAGTAAACACATTTTTGGTGAAGAGTGGTACAGGAGTGCTCTGATCTCCTTAGACTTATATGGGTGGAAGTGATTGATTAAGAACTTACATAAGAACATAAGATATGCCATACTGGGTCAGACCAAGGTCCATCAAGCCCAGTATCCTGTTTCCAACAGTGGCCAATCTAGGTCATACGTACCTAGCAGTTTCCCCAAAAGACGCAGGTTCCACAATGGCTTGTATTGGGTCAAGCATTGATATCCTGGGTCCCTTCATAATAATGGTTTATGGACCTTTCCTTCAGAAACTTGTCCAAACCTTTTTTAAACCCAGCTACACTAACAGCCTTTACTACATCCTCCGGTAACAAATTTCAGAGTTTGATTACACGTTGCGTGAAAAAATATTTTCTTTTATTAGTCTTAAATAGTTTACCCTGTAACTTCATTGTATGTCCCCTAGTCTTTCTATATTCTGATCATGTAAACAATCGATCTACATTTACCCGTTCCACTCCGTTCATTAATTTATAGACTATTATCATATCTCCCCTCAGCTGTCTCTTTTCCAGGTTGAAGAGCCCTAACCTTTTTAGCCTTTCTTCATAGGGGTATCCTTCCATCTTCTCTGAACTTTTTCTAATAACGATATATCCTTTTTAAGATACGGCGACCAGAATTGCACACAATATTCAAGGTGCGGTCTCACCATGGAACGATATAGAGGCATTATAATATCCTTTTGCTTTATTTTCCATTCCTTTCCTTATGATACCTAGCATCCTATTTGCTCTCTTTGCTGCCGCTGCACACTGGGCCGAGGGTTTTAACATATTATCCACAATGACGCCTAAATCTTTTTTCCTGGGTGGTGGTTACTAATGTGGAACCTTGCATCGTGTAACCATAGTTTGGGTTGTTCTTCCCTAGGTGCATAACTTTGCACTTGTCCACATTAAATTTAATCTGCCATTTTGATGCCCAGTCTTCCAATTTATCAAGATCCTCTTGCAATTTTCCACAATCCTCTTGGGTTTTAACAACTTTAAATAGTTTTGTGTCATCTGCAAATTTGATAACCTCACTCGTTATTCCGTTTTCCAGGTCATTTATAAAGATGTTAAAAAGCAGCGGACCCAGCACAGATCCCTGGGGTACACCACTATTCACCTTTCTCCATTGGGAAAATTGGCCATTTAGCCCTACCCTCTGCTTTCTATCTTTTAACCAGTTCCTGATCCACAATAGTACACTGCCTCCTATCCCATGCCTCTTTAGTTTTTCCAAAAGTCTGTGATAAGGGACCTTGTCAAAGGCTTTTTGAAAGTCCAAATACACTATATCAACCAACTCACCTTTGTCTACCTGTTTATGCACACCTTCAAAAAAACATAACAGATTAGTAAGACAAGATCTTCCTTGTCTAAAGCCATATTGGCTGTCTCCCATTAAACAATGACTATCTACATGTTTAGCAATTTTGTTCTTTATGATGGTTTCTACCATTTTTCCCAGTACTGACGTCGGGCTCACCGGTCTGTAGTTTCCCGGATCACCTCTGGAACCCTTTTTAAAAATTGGTGTTACGTTCGCCATCCTCCAATCTTCAGGTATTACAGATGATTTTAAGGATAGTTCACAGATTACTAATAGCAGGTCTGCAATCTCATATTTCAGTTCTTTCAACATCCTTGGATGTATATTATCTGGCCCAGGTGATTTGTTACTCTTCAGTTTATCTAATAGTTGTAATACATCTTCCCAATGTATTGATATTTCCTTCAATTCTTCCGCACCTTTAAATACTACTTCAGTCATGGGTAACATCCCTACATCTTCCTCAGTAAAGACCAAAGCAAAGAATTAATTCAGTCTCTCCGCTATTGCCTTGTCGCCTCTTAGTGCCCTTTTAACCCCTTTATCATCTAATGGACTAACTGACTTTCTCACAGGTTTTTTGCTACGAATGTACTTGAGAAAGTCTTTATTACGCATTTTTGCTTCCGCAGCAAGCTTCTTGTCAAATTTTCCTTTTGCCTGCCTTATCAATGCCTTGCCAGTGCTTGTGCTGTCTCCAGGTTTAGTTGTTTGGCTCTTTTTTCCATTTCCTGAAAGATGCTTTTTTGGCAACAGCCTCTCTGACCTCACCTTTAAACCATGCTGGCAGTTTTTTGGACTTCCTTCCACTTTTCTTAAAGTGTGGAATACAGCTGGTCTGGGCTTCCAAGACAATATTTTTCAACAACACCCAAGCTTGATGTAAGTCTTTAACCTTTGCAACTGCTCCTTTTAGTTTTTTCTTAACTATTTTCCTCATTTTATCATAGTCTCCCTTTCGAAAGTTAAAAGGTAGTACTGTGGATTTCCTTACCATCCCTCCTCCATTAATTAGATCAGACATGATCATGCTATGATCACTATTGCCAAGTGGCCCCAACAACCTTATCTCTTGCACCAGATCTGGTGTTCCACTAAGGACTAGGTCCAATATGGCTTCCCCTCTGGTCGGTTCATGAACCAGCTGCTCCAAAAAGCAGTCATTTATTTAATCTAGGAACTTTATCTCCCTAGCATGTCCTGCCGTGACACTGACCCAGTCGATACCGGGGTAATTGAAATCACCCATTATTATTACTGTGCTGTAACTTTTGTTAGCTTCCTTGATTTCTTTGAGCATTTCATCATCCATTTGTTCATTCTGGCCAGGCGGTCGATAGTACACCCCCACTGCCATCGCCTTCAACTTTAAGCATTAATTTTGCATACAGATCAAAATTGTAAAATAGGCTCCGTTTACAGCAGGCCACAAGTCTTTTCAATATAGGCTCATAGGTTTTGTTTCTTGTCTTATATTATTTCCCCTTTTTCTCTCTTTCTGTAGCCACTTCTCTCTTCAACAAAGGTTAATATTTATTCTCCAGGAACAAGCAGGAAGTCAGTCCTCATATATGGGTGATGTTGGTGCCGACGGAGCCCTTGGGGAAGCATCTCCCCAGCTTTCAAAGAAAGCCTTTGGGAGATGCCACCACTCATGAGTGGTCCCCTTACTGCCCAAGGGTGCCATCTTACTTGGTCTCCTTTTTTCCACGGAGCCCAACAGACGTCTGTCTTTTTTCCCTGGAAAAAGTTGATTAAATTGTGTGAAAAAACCTTTTTTTTTTCTATCTGGTTCTGACTAGTCCCTTTCCTGCCTCCGCTCTTGCTCTGGCATTGCATTCTGGAACTGTACTAGGTTTTTTTCCCCGGTGCGATTCGTGCCTTTTTCCATCCGCTGACCGCTCCAAGGGTCTTCGACCTTGCCGTGGTACTTTTTCCCCCCAATGGCCAGCGGGTTGAAAAAGTGTGATCGGTGCCCAAAACTCATGTCTCTTATTGACACACACGACTACTACCTCCAGTGTCTAGGGGCTGACCATGACCTGTAGGTCTGATCCCTCTGTAAAAAGATGTCCGCGTGGGCCATCCAGCGTCAGCAGAAGCAGGTCAATATCTTCCAGAGGTCAGACTCTACCCTTATATCCCTGGTAGCCTTGCAGATCCAAGGCTCCGCATGGGACCTCAGAATTGCATAATGTCCCCGAGGTGCCTTACCAGGACTGCTGACCCTCTGACAAGGGTTCCCGAGAGCGGGAACACAAAAAGAAGAAATAATCCTCAAGGACCTCATCCCGGGACTTTGACACATTGGGCAAGTCCTATGCCAGATCCCGCAGCCTGCAGAGGGGACTTGAGTGGGAGCAGCCAGCCAAGGTTCCCCATATGGACACAGAGGCTTCTGGTGACAGGTCCCGGACCCCTGTGGTCTGTTATCGAGGACTTCTCGCTGACGCTGGACCCTGAGACCCTGGTATCCGTGTCAAAATCTGCACCTCTTGAGTGGGAAACCAGGATGATGGCACTAGGGTGTAGTCTCACTGCTTTCCTCGCCACGCAGCAGGTGCTGATGCTCGGCACCGCCGGTGTGTCCGCTGAGACCGCGGGGACCTCATCACGGAAGACTCCCCTGATTGCCAAGCGGATCCTTGTGAGCCTGAAGCCTCATCTATCCTCAGCGAGGGTTTCGCTCTCGCTTCTGCTCCGCAAGAGTGAGCTTATACTCGGTGAGCGCTCATGGCTTTAGCCACATAGCCACTGTGGGCCACTGGGCCCCTGACCTAGGTCCTGCCCAACAGGCCCAGTCGGCCACTGAGTCCTCCACTGACTACTCAGACTGGGAGTCTAAGGAGGAGGCATCTGCAGAAACACAGAAGCACCGCGACCTTTTATCGGACCTATCTCCCCCGAGGTCATGCCATCAGTCCCTGCTGAGGACACATCGTTCCTCGAGTTTGTTCGGGATATGTCGAAGGCTTTGTCGTTCAACACCAAGTTGGAGGAAGACCTCATATGGAGGAAATCAAAATCTTCCAATACTAGGCCCCACCCAAGGAGGCCCTGATGGTTCCTGTCCCTGCCCCTGCCATTCTCATGCGGCGGCTCCTTCGCATATGGGAGACACCAGCGTTGGTACTCATAGTGAGCTGATGCCTCAACACCATGTACAGAGTTCAGCGGGGCCCCGGCTTCCGTAAGTCGCAACTGCCACACACCTCCATGGTGGTGGAGTCAACTATGCGCCGGCAGAAGAGCCAGAACACACACTCCTCTGTGCCCCCAGGTAGGAAGTCCCGCGTCCTCTGCAGTAAATGCTACTAGGGCTTGATACTAGCCTGCCAAATACAAGCCTACCAGCTGTATATCGGCATGTATTTTCGGGACCTGACAAAGGAACTTGCAGGTTTCTCAGCCGGCCTCGGAGAGGGTCACCTTCACCTGTTCTAAACCTTACGAAGTGCATCGGGGAGTGCTTGAAGTATATGTTTCGAGCTGCCTAGGACGACTTTGAGTCAAATGCGAGGGTAGCCACTGTAGGTATCTGCGCTCAATGCCAGGCCTGGCTCCAGGCATCAGACCTTGAGAGTGTGTCCAGGAGAAGCTCCTTGATGTCCCCTGCCTCGGTGAAAACCTATTCGGCAAACTGATGGAGGAGAAGGTGGTAAAGATAGACCAAGTTCCTTACGAGGACTCAGCTCTCCAGGAAGACCTCACCAAGTTCCTTATGAGGACTCAGCTCTCCAGGAAGACCTCTACCCTCCCTAAGAAGAAACCACCGGGGAAGAGGTCCCTATTCCAGAGAGAGCACCAACCTTACCGAGGCTACCACCCGCTATCAGGCTCCCCAGAAAGGGTCAAAGGCAGGGGTTCTACTCCTGGTACTTTCTGATCCCAAAAAGAACATGGGGCCCAAGGCTTATCCTAGATTTGCAAAACCTGAACAAGTTTCTAGTGCGGGAGGAGTTCGGGATGCTCTCCCTTGGAACATTGCTGCTTATATCCAGCAGGGAGATTTGGCTATGTTCCTTAGACCTAGAGGATGCTTATTCTCACATCCTCATTCATCTCAGCCACAGGCAGTACCTAAGGTTCATTTTCGGGGGCAACCACTGCCAGTACAGAGTACTACCCTTTGGCTTCACCTCTGCACCAAGAGTGTTCACCAGATGACTGGCAGTGGTGGCTGCCTACCTCAGTCTCCAAGGGGCCTTCATCTTCTCATGTCAGGATGACTGGCTTGTAAAGGGAGACACAGTCATAGAGGTGCAACAGGCCACAGCCCACACCATCAGTGTCCTACAGTATCTGGGGTTCGTGATAAACCACCCCAAGTCCTACCTCACTCTGACACAGGGCTTGGAGTTCATAGGGGCTCAACTGGACACTTTTTTCAGGCTGAGACCTTTCTCCCCTTGGACAGAGCAGATTGCCTCATAGCCCTAGCCACTGAGGTGCAGCACCGCTACACAGTGTCGGTGCGGTCCATGCTCTGCCTGCTGGGCCACATGGCATCCACAGTCTATGTGGTCCCCAACACCCATCTTCACATGCATGCAGCCCAGTGGTGCATCCGCTCCCATTGGATTCAAGCCACAGGCAGCTCTGGAACAAAGTCTTAATGTTCTGCAAGCTAGCAGAGTCACACGACTGGTAGCAAACCTTACAGCACCTGCAGGAGGGCATGGAAGGGAAATTCTGCAGCGCTCCCTGAACAAACCACAGGACTTATTCAACTTAGTGAGCACCCTCACAAAAGAACCTTCCCCCACCCAACTGAGCATGCCACATCAACAAGCATTCACGGACTATCTACAGTCAAAAACAATCCAGACTGACAAAACCATGCCCCCCAGCTCCACACACAGTCTAAAGCACCTAACTCCACTAACCACCTTTTCAACACCATCGGAGAGAAGCGTCGAAGACGGACACTATCACTGCGATCAACACCACCACAGCCCCAAATGATCCCTGCCTAGCGTTCTGGATAAAAACACTGCGCAAAGAATTCAGCCCATTCCTGGCCAAGCTCATGGACCTCTCCTTCTCAACAGGCTCCTTCCCACGGAGCCTGAAGCAAACATCCATTAGACCACTCCTAAAAAACAGCAAACTCGACCCTCAGAAGGTGGATTCATACAGGCCAAGCATCCCACTAATGGCTAAAATTGAAAAAGTCATACAGTGCCAAATCCAACACCATATTGGCACCCACCCTAAATTCCTTCCAAAGATGGCATCTATGTTCCACCTCAATCAGGAGGTGGTGCTCCCCACCTTCTTCCCACGCCCGGAAGGCAGCGGACGTTCTCCACACTCTGGATTTTAAGAGGACCCTGTCCTACTTGCAACGTACCCAGGGCCACCGCAAAGCCTCAGTTTTTGGTTTCCTACAAGACCAGTTGCCTGGGGGAGGCTGTTACCAACTGGACCCTGTCCACATGGGTGGCGGACTGCATCGCTTTTGCCCATGATCAGACTGGTTCTCATTGGAGCGCCAGGTCATGACACATGACGTCAGGACTATGGCAACCTCGGTTGCAAGCTTGCACTCTGTCCCTATAGCAGACATCTGCTGGGTTGCTACTTGGCCCTCAATCCACACTTTTGCAGCTCACTACAGCCTGGAGAGGGAGTCCCAATGTGACAGTGCTTTCGGCCAGGCCGTACTTCGTAATCTCTTTGGGGTTTAGGGAACTCCTAACCTCCAAGCCTTCTGTGTTCAGGCTACTGGATTGATGGTTCTCCTGGACACTGGGGCCCTTAGAGTCTCTCCTCAGACTCGCTTGCTGCCAGGCTGTATTTTCTATAGGTTCCTGGTAGTCTGTAGCTAGGGAGTCCCATATGTGAGGACTGACTTCCTGCTTGTTCTGGAGAAAGCATAGTTACTGTAACAGGTGTTCTCCAGGGATAGCAGGAAACAATCGTCACAACCCTCCCTCCTCCCTGTGGAGTTGCTGTACTTTGCTGTATCTTTGCCATCTTCTTTTGTTGGCTCTAGCTGTGTCATCTTACTGAGTATGATGGCACCCTTGGGCGGGAAGGGGACCACGTATGTGTGATGGCATCTACCAAAGACTTTCTTTGAAAGCTGGGGAGATGCTTCCGTGGTTGCTCCATCGGTGCTGATATCGCCCATATGTGAGGACTGATTCCTACTATCCCTGGAGAACACCAGTTACAGGTGAGTAACTGCACTTTAAAGGAATTCCAGTTGTTGTATGTTACTTACTTATTGATTCTCTAACCTCACGAGATGTTTGTGCTTATATGTTGGAAATTTTTAGTAAATAGAAAGTTAAACAACAAAATTTACCAAAAAATCATAATACGAAGGAAAGTGTGAATTTAGGGATATGCTTATTTAAAGTACAGTAAGCAGTGACTAGTCATGAATTTAGTGTGAAGGCCTGTGCTTATCTCGGGGTGTGTGCATCAATCCTCCTGCTGTCAGTGCATTGCATCCATGCAGCATTGCACTTAACATTACCCACTGTGGGGGCATTAACACTAGAAGCCCCAAAGTGCATCAATTGATGTAAATGCATCTTCGAAGTTGTATACCAGTGCTACTGCTAGAACCATGTCAGTCATGTTCCATGACTTTGTTAGCAAGGTCAAGATGTTCAAATATGTGCATCAAAAATTAATGACAGATGCACCACCTAGCGGGAAAATGAATTTATACCTAGAAGCCCCAAAGTACGTCAATTGACGCACTAAATTGTCTTGGATGCATCAATTGACATACTTTGGGGCTTCTAGGTATAAATTCATGTTCCCGCTAGGTGGCACATCTCAATCACTGTTCACGGTTTTACTCCGACATTACAAACAATAAACACACGATGACATCATGTAATGACGTCACATACTGCACGTATTTAACAAATAAGTAACTTCGCATTAATTCACATCTGCATTTCATGCTAAATGCAGTCGTCGTGATAATGCGTCAGTTGACGCACTTTGGGGTTTCTAGGTAAAATGCCTTTTGGGGCTTCTAGTGTTATGTGCACATATGCTAATTGCAGCAGCGGTGGTTAGCATATGCTATCACTGTCCATATTCTGTCCTGATCCACCCAGTTGCTTGCTAACCAATTAGTATGGAATTTTACCATGGGGTCCTGCACTAACTTTTAGTATGATGCAGTTAGAGCAAGGCTTGCCACACACTAATACTTTAATAAACATGCTCCTTTACTGGTGATGATCTGCAGACAACTAGTATTGACTTGTTACTGGTGTTTGTATGTACAGTGGTTATTTATTATACAATTTCTGCTTATTTTCAAGCTATGTGAAGAGTGCCTGTACAATCTTTAAGAAAGCAGAAGAATGCAGGCTGGACAGAGATGAAGAAAAGGCCTATATCTTCTATATGAAATATTTGTTTTTATTTGATCTTATTAAAACAAGGCCTGATTTCAAGCAGCATCAGGTATAGTTACATTCAAGGATCTTTTATGAATTCTGATTTTGTGGAGACAGAAGCAAAAGTGAGCTTTTTCCCTTCCATTATGTTCAAAGCTCAGCTGCACAGCTAATCTTTCGCCAGCGTCGCTATGCTCACGTCATCCACTCACCTCATTGACTCCCTGTCAGTTTCCGCATCCTGTTCAAACTTACATTCTCTGGGAATAAGCAGGAAGTCGGTCCTCACGTATGGGGGGTGTCACTGACTGAGCCCGCACGGTAACCTCTCCTCAGCTTTCAAAGAAAGCCTTTGGGAGATCCACCATGCATGCGTGGTTGTCTTCCCTCCCAAGGGTGCCAGTCTCTTGCCTCAGTCTCCTTTGTTCTGTGGAGCCCATTGGACGTTCGTCTGCATCCCAGAAAAAGTAGATTTTTTTTTTTCTATTTTGCTCTTTTTCATTTTTTTCCTTCTCTGCCTCAGTGCCGCATTTTTTTGGGTCTTTTTGCCCTTCAGGGTCTTTTTCTCAGTGCGTTGGAATTCCTTGGGCCCTGCCTGGCCAGGACGCTTAAGATTGATCTCGCAGGCGCCGTCTTCCCCGCCGTGTCTTCGGCCAGTGAGTTCAAGCAGTGCAACTACAGGTGCACCATGTCCCGCACAGACCCACAAGACTGCTGTCTTCGTTGCCTCAGTGAGAACCACGATTCCTCCTGTGGACTCGGTCAGCAGATGACGAGCAAAGGATGAAAGAACCATGCTACACAGCAAGAGTCCATGTTAGGAAAGACCCCCATCTCTGCCCCAGTGTTGCTTGCAGAGCTGGCGCCATTGTGGGCAGCTGCAGGGGCTTAGGCCTTGTGTGACGGCTGTTCTGAGCCCTGAGGTCACGGGGCATCAGACAGGGTATCCTCTTCTGAGGGCCATCTCCCAAAGAGCCTGATGTCATACATTTCATTGTCTGCAAATGACACCGGAGCCATGGGTAAACCCCACGGTCACCGGCATTAGAGCCCCAGCCCCATGTCAAGGGCGATGGCTGGGAGCGGCCCTCCAAGCTGCCCCTCGTGAGAATCTCTCCTTTCTGGAGTTTGTCTTGGACATGGCAAAGGTCTTGATCTTCGCCACAGAGTCCGCATAGGACCTTGAAATCGTCTAGTATAAGGCTCCTCTGAAGGAGGCACTCATGGTGCCGATCCCTCCCATCCTGGAACGGTTTCTCTTCAGTATATGGTAGACCCTGGCCTCTATGCCAGTTGTGAACAGGTGGTTTGATGCCATGTACAGTCTGCCAGAGCCCCAAATTCCAGAAAGCAAAGTTACTCAGTAACTCCATTTATTTTATTTAGCAATGCTTATATACCGCTTTTCAATGGGTTAAACCGGTATACATTCAGGTATGGTTTTTATTTCCCTTGTCCCCAAAAGACTCACAATTTGTTTTGTACCTGAGGCAATGGAGGGTTAAGTGGCTTGCCCCAGACTATAAAGAGGGCCTGTGGGACTAGAAACCCAGGTCCCTCTGGCCCAAGGTTGCTGTCCTCCAGTGGGATTTGAACCCCTGGCCCTCCGGCCTGAGACAACTTGCCCCAAACTAGGCCACTCCTCCCCCTCCATGATGGTGGAGTTGGCCATGCGTAGAATTAAAAGCTAAAAGACGCAGTTCTTGGTGCCCTCCAGCAGGGGGAGGCCTGCTCCATGGATGCTTTGGGCAGGCAGTGTTGCCAGGGCTTGATGCTCGTTGGCCAGATCCATGCTTACCAGCTCTATATGGGCATGTACTCACTGGGTTCTCAGCTGGGCTGTCAGAAAAACCTCTGCAGTGGTTTCAGACACTGACTTCGACAGTCAAGGAGTGCTTCAAATTTATCACTTGGTGGCCAGAGTAGCTGTGGTGAGCATAAGTGCCCGCCGTCAGGCCTGATTACAGCCCTCCGACTTGGAGCAATGAGTACAGGACAAGTTGGTTGATGATCGTGCCAAGGAGAGAATCTCCTTGGCAAGCCCATGACTGATAAGACATCCGAGTTGGAGTCTGAGTTCCTGACCAGGACCAGGCTCTCTTGAACCGCCGATCCTTCCTGATGGAAGACTTCAGGAAATAAGCCCCTTTATCTGAAGAGGAAGGCTTACGTAAATTACCCCCAGTACTCTGCCTTCCCAGCTCCCCAACAGGGTCAACAGGCCAAGGGACAGGGGTATGGCCCATGTAAGCCTAAAGCCCCCCAAACTCCAGGCAGCGCCTCAGCCACAACCTGGGGGGGGGGGTGCTTTTGACTCTTTGGGCAGAGCCTTTCCTTCCCCAGGAGGTCTAGTTTGGCAGCACAAGTGGGGATGGGGGGCGGGGCATCCGGTATACATCACCACAGACACCTGAGGCATTCATTTTGACCAGGCACTGCCCCTGTTCTTTCCAGGGGAGCTCCCAGTGACTCCCCTTGCTCCAGTGAGAGCTCGCCAGGCTTCTGGCCAACAAGGTGGTGGAACTGGTCCCGCCCCCATCTCAGGGTCCAGGGATTTTACTCCTGGTACTTTTGGTTCCAAGAGAACCAGTGACTTTCGCCCTATTCTGGATCTGCAAGATCTCAGGTTCCTGGTGAAGAAGTTCAAGATGCTCTTCCTTGGAACATTGCTGCCTTACCTCCGCCAGGGAGCTTTGCTATGCTCCTTGGATCTCAAAATGCGTACACGAATATTCCCATCCATCCGAGACACCAGCATTGGCTCCGGTTTGTTGTCAGAGGAAGCCACTACCAATACAGGGTTCTGCCCTTTGGCCTAGCCTTGGCCCCTCACCTGCAGCTGCATGGGGTATTTGTCTTTCCCTACCTAGACAGACTGGCTGATCAGTGGGTGGAACTGCCATAGAGGTGCAGCACGCCGCACCATTCTCATCCTGGAGCACCTGGGGTTTGTCATCAACTTCCCCACCTGCAATCGTCCCAGAGCCTGGAGTTCATAGGGGCATTGTTAGACGCGGTCCAGGCCTGAGCCTGTCTCCCCCTCGAAAGGGCCTAGGGCCTGGCGGCCCTCAAAGGGGAGATTCAGGGCTGTCCCTCAGCTTCCGCCTGGCTCATGCTGCGCTTCCTGGGGCACATGGCCTAAACAGTGCATGTCACGGCCAATGCCCATTTCCACATGCGGTTGGCCCAGTGAGCCCTGTGGTCCCAGGCAATGGGGTGCCTGCAGGACAGGGTGACCATCATCTGTCCCCTTGCCGAGTCTTTCGACTGGTGGCAGCAGCCATCAAACCTGTGGGCAGGAACGCTTTTTCAGGTCCCTACTCATCAGAGGATCCTCACCATGCCTCCAAGTTGGGCTGGGGGGCCCATTGCGATGGCCTCTGTCCTCAGGGCCTGTGGTCATCATCGGAGAGCCTCCAACAGATCAATCTCCTGGAACTCTGAGCGATCGTCCATGCCCTCTGGGCTTTTCAGCACCACCTGCAGATCCAAGCCATCTTAATCCAGAAGGACAATCAGGTGGTGATGTTTTACATCAACAAGCAGGGGGCATTGGATCATCCCTTCTGCGCTCAGAGGTGGTCCATCTCTGCACGTTCTGGCGACATGCTCCGCTGGGCAGTGTACCTTCCCAGACAGGACAACGTTCTGGTGGACCGCCTGAGCCAGGTTCTCCAACCCCACAAGTGGCAGCTCGACCCACGGGTGGCCAACCGACTGGTCCGCCAGTGGGGCCTTCCTGTACTGGATCTCTTTGCCAGTCCGGCCATTGCTTAGCTGACCCACTTCTGCTCCTGACTGCCAAATCCCTCCCGGGTGGTGACTTATGCGTTTCTCATTCCATGGACGGAAGGAGTCCTTTATGTTTTCACTCCCATGCCACTCATTGCCAAGACCCTCTTCAAGGTCTGGGCCACCCTGGTCCTCATAGCACCCCGGTTGTCTCAGCAGCCTTGGTTCCTGCTGCTCCTCAGCCTGTCTTGGATGCCCCAGTCCCTCTGGGGAATGCCCCGGACCTGCTCTTGCAGGAGGCAGACTCTCTTCTGCACCCCAACCTGGGGTTCCTGGCCCTGATGGCCTGGTTGCTGAAAGGGTAGCCCTGGCCCAGTTTGACTTGCCCAGAGAGATGGAGGCAGTCCTATTGGTGTCCCACAATGACTTCACCTAGTGGGCATATGCCTTCATGTAGCGCCACTTCTCGGTTTGGTGTGCAGAAAGGTGTGCCAACACCATCTCCTGTTTTATCCAGCTCGTGCTGCAGTATCTGCTGTACCTGTATGATGCTGGTTTGAAATCTCAACTACATCAGAGTTCATCGCTGTGCGCTCTTGGTGCACCACCATCTCATCGAGGGGAAGCCCCTCTCTTCCCAGCCTCTCATGGCTTGCTTCCAGAGGGACTTTTGCTCTCTTGACCTCCCATTCATCTGACGATGGCAGCATGGGATCTCACTGTGGTCCTCTTGAAGCTCATTGCTTCCCCCTTGGAGCCGCTGGCTTCCTGCCACCTCAAGTATCTGTCCTGGAAGGTGGTCTTCCTTGTGGTGCTCACATCTGCCCACAGGGAGGTCAGTGAGCTCCAGGCGCTGGTGGCTCATGTCCTCTATACCAGGTTTCACAGGAACAGGGTGGTGCTCCGGACACACCCCAAGTTCCTTCTGAAGGTGGTCTCTCTGTTCCACTTCAACCAGGAGGTAGTTCTTTCCACTCGGTCCCTTTAATGGAGATCTGCCGGGCCGCCACCTGGTCCTCAGTTGACACCTTCACAGCGTATTACTGCTTGAAAGAGGAGTTCCGGTGGGAGAGCACCTTCGGCTAGGCCATGTGGAGTGAGGAGTAGCCTAGTGGTTGGGGCAAGGTACTTCAGGCCGGAAGGTCGGGGGTTCAAATCCCACTAGAGGACAGCAACCTTGGGCTGGAAGGACTGGGGTTTCTAGTCCCCCAGGTGCTCCTTGTGGTCTTGGGCAAGCCACTTAACCCTCCATAGCCCATGTTCCCTGTAAAATAGTTATCTCCAAGTTATAATGCCCTGTTCAATGTAATTTCAGTTTGTTCAATGTAAACCGCACTGATGCAGAATAGCGCGGTATATAAGAGAATGTAATAAATAAAAGAATGTAATAAATACTCCATCATTTATTTGGGGTTTAAGGCAACTCCTGCCCTCCGGTTCTTCTGTGTTTCCAGGCTATCGGAGAGCTGGCTCCCTAGTCGATACAGGGTGCTGCTGAGGTCTTTCACCGAACTGTATTCTCACTGTTCCTCACGGTTCTTTTTTGGGGGGCCGCTTGTGGCTTACACGGTTTTTTTTGGTAGCCTGTAGCTAGAGAGTCCCATCTGTGAGGACTGACTTCCTGCTTGTTCCCAGAAAAAGCGTAGATCCTCACCTGTAACAAGTGTTCTCCGGGGACAGCAGGAATCAATCCTCACAACCCTCCCTCTCCATGGAGTTGCTTTTCTTTTTGTTGCTGTCTTGAGCTTTGTCATCATACTAAGGCAAGATGGCACTCTCTTGGGTGGGAAGGCAACCACAAATGTGTGGTATATCTTCCAAAGGTTTTCTTTGAAAGCTGGGGGAAGTTACTGTGTGGGCTCTGTCGGTGCCGACGTCACCCATATGTGAGGACCGATTCCTGCTGTCCCTGGAGAACATGTGTTACAGGTGAGTAACTATGCTCTACTGACCTATAAGTGCCTTCATTCAGCTGCTCCTCACTACTTTTCCTCTTCTCTCTCCATACACCCCCTCCTTGAGAACTCGGCTCCTCTGGCAGATCCCTTCTATCTGTGCCTTTCTCTTCATCTGCCAATTCCAGACTTCGATCTTTCTACCTTGCTGCTCCTTATGACAGGAACAAGCTACCCAAGTTGGTATGTCTGACTCTGTCTCTGGACCTGTTCAAATCTAGGCTAGAAAATCACCTCTGAGACTGTGTTCGGATCCTGATCCCTAGGGGCAACTCAAGATAATCTGCTGTGTGAGGCGAGAGATGAGCTGACGCCCACCCACATCAGCCAAAATGGAGGGGTTTCCCCAGAGCCCTAGTCAGAACCCCTCCCCCCCAACACCAGTCAGGTGGTTGTCCCATGAATAAAGAAAGCAATATATTCCCAGGTTATATAAGGTTGTTTTTTATAAACTATGCTGTTTTTATTCAGCAAAAAAGTAGCAGCTTAATTATATAGCCTGGAAATCTAATGTAAAACATACTGACCTTGCACACTGGATTGGTATGCTATTAAATGTAACTATATATTCTGCAAAAACAAAGGAGATGCCAGGTGATCGCAAACCAAAAGCTAAATGAATAAGCAAGAACCATGACTAATTTTATTTTGGTGTTACTTTGCTTTGCTTTTTGTGTTTTATTTTTTAACGTATAATCTACGTCCAAAGAAACCCTTCTCCCAATAATGAGTACAGAGGACATTACCCCATAGAACTCAACCAGTGTTCTCCCCAGAAATAGTCGTCTTTCCTTTTTCCATTTCTGCTCATTATTTTGCCATGTTGATTCATCTGATTATGGTCAGTAAGATCAGCTGGGGAGTGCACTCATTCAAAAGGTCCTGGAGAGAATGCTATCAACGTACACAACCTAATTTCTGATTCTGATGTCATCTCAGTATCAGCAATATATATCCTCACCAATCATGGACACATTGTGAAGTAATATAAAACCTTACAAAAATTATTCAAGATGCTTAGAGAAAATCTGCAATACCATAACAGCATCAACTTCCAAAACTCACACAAGGAACCTATCCTGAAAAGAGCAGCACTCTAAAGGAGTCTGTTTTACTAAAGAGTGTTTAGGTTTTTGCAGCTAATGTGGCAAAAAAGTGCAGATAGCATGGCCATAGTTGCAAAAGCTGTGAATTATCTGTTGGGAGCATGCACGGCATTTCCCTAACAGATAATACACCTTCTCTGGGAACAAGCAGAAATTCAATCTTTGCATGCATGGTCCCCTTCCTGCCCAAGGGTGCCATCTTGTCTCAGTCTCCTTTTTTCTGCGGAGTCCACCGGACGCATGTCTGTTTTCCCTGGAAAACGTGTTGTGTGGGTTTTTTTCTCTTGATTTTTCTTTCTCGATTCCAACCACAGGAAATACTTCGGGTTTGTGGTGGGAAGTGGCCACTACCAGTACAGGTTATTACCCTTCGGGCTGGCTTCCGCTTAGAGGGTATTCACCAAGTGTGTGACAGTAGTCACGGCCTACCTTCGTCCCCAGGGAGCCTTTGTATTCTCCTACCCGAACAACATGCAACTGCATGCACCATCCTCATCCTGCAGCACTTGAGGTTCGTAATAAACCAGTCCCATCTACTCCCGGAGTTTATAGTGTCTGGAGTTTATAGGGACAAATCTGGATACCGTTCAGGCCAAAACCTTTCTCCCTCAAGACAGGGCTGATGCCTCATGGCTCTGGCAGCGGCTGTGCAGTGCCACCACTCAGTGCCTGCTTGCCTCCTGCGTTGCCTGTTGGGTCACATGACATCCATGGTTCATGTCACCCTGGATGCCTGCCTTCACATGAGGGCAGCTCGATGGACAGAGGGCACAGGCTGACTGTGGGACATGATGGTTGTGACCCGCCAACTGGCTGACACTCTCGCTTGGTGGCAAGCCTCCTAGCATCTCCTGGCTGGGATGCCCTTCCAGGTCCCCACCTCCCAGAGTGTCCTAACCACAGATGCCTCCCTTTTAGGCTGGGTAGCCCACTGCGACGGCCTCTGCACTTAGGGCAGTTGGTCACAGACAGGCAGTCTGCAGCAGATCAGTCTCTTGGAGAATTGGGCCATATTCCTGGCCCTCCAAGCCTTCCGTCACCACCTGCAACACCATTCGGTGCTGGTCCATACAACAATCAAGTGGCAATGTTCTAAGTCAACAAGCAGGGGGGCGCAGAGTGACAGGTCAAACCCGTTCTTGTGCCCTGTTCAGCTTGTGCTGCAATATTTGCTTCACCTGTTTCAGGCAGGACTGAAGTCCAACTCTGTTAGGGTCCACCTGAGTGCACTCGCAGTGCACCACCACCATATCAAGACAAGTCCCTCTCCGTCCAGCCTCCTGTCTGCCTGCCGGTGGTGGAGTGGGACCTCAACCTGGTTCTGTTGCAACTCACTGGCCCACCATTTGAGCCCCTGGCTACCTGCCACCTACAGTACCTTTCCTGGAAGATTGTGTTCTTGGTGGCACTCACATCAGCTTGCAAGGTCAGCAAGCTCCAGGCATCGGTGGCGGATCCATCCTACACAAGGTTTAATAAGAACAGGGTCATGCTCTGCATGTACCCCAAGTTCCTACCCAAGGTGGTGTCCCCTTTCCACCTCAGTCAGGAGGTGGTGCTCCCCCACCTTTTTCCTGCGGCCTCATGTCAGCAGGGTGGAGTCTATCCTCCATATTCCGGACTGTAAGAGGGCCCTGTCCTTCCTCCAACGTACCCAGGAACATCGCAAAGCCTCACAGCTTTTCATTTCCTGTGACCCCAGTTGGCTGGGGGTAGCAGTGACCAAGCGTACTCTGTCCTTCTGGATGGCGTACTGCATTGCTTCGCCTACGAGCAGGCTGGGCTCTCACTAGAGCGCTAGCTCGGTGCACAGCGTCAGGGCCATGGTGGCATCCGTGGCAAACTTGCTTTCAGTTCCCTTGTTGGAAATCTACTGGGCCACCACCTGGTCCTCAGTCCATACCTTCACAGCTCATTACAGCCTGGAAAGGGAGTCCCATAGGGATAGTACCTTTTGGCCAGGCGGTACTCTTGTCATCTATTTGGGGTGTAGGCAACTCCTGCCCTCCGGCCCTTTTGTGTTCAAGCTACTGCAGTGCTGGTTTCTCACTGGAGTCTGTCTTCTCAAGGACGCTTTGCTGCTACTCACCCGTGGCTTTTTACAGGTTTTTGGTAGCCTGTAGCTAGGGAGTCCCATATTTGAGGACTGACTTCCTGCTTGTTCCTGGAGAAAGTGTAGTTACTCACCTGAAACAGGTGTTCCTTATCTTCCAGTCCAGTCCCGTACTTCTGGGTTGTGCCTCCCTTCCAACAGCTTGAAGACTGAGCATGTCATCTTTTTAATGACACCAGTATACATAAGCAGCTGGCACCGCCTACCAGTTCCATTATGCTCAGTCTCCAAGCAGCTGGAGGAAGCAGTGAGCCAGGGTGCTGGACATACTGAAGAAACAACTAAGGAGAGAGAGTGGTTTTGTATTATTTTTGAATTACTGTTTTCCTTTCTTTCTTTTTCATGCGGGTTATTAACCTTTAACGGATAGAGTACTAAGAAACTCCTGAGCCGGCTGGAGGAGCGACCCCCCCCCCCTCCCGTTTCCCCTCGGAGCAATCGGGGAGCGAGGAGGCTTCAGGGAACTTACTGGACACAAAGGAAAGGACCAATGAGTAGGCAGCTCCCGAACCCGTTACCGGGTGAGGAGCTGCGTGCCAGGCACAGACCACCAGAAGCACTTCATCCCCACCTTGCTGCTGAAGCCTTGAAGTGTGGCTGAGCGGAGGACAGCCCAAACAACCTCGAGGGGAGGGGGGAGGAGAAAAGCAGGTAATTTTGCAGAGGACAGCAGGAGAAGAGCTCCAGATTACGGCTGCAGACCGCATGCCGCTTGTGGTGGCCTAGCAACGGCCAGGAGGAAGGCCATGGAGCTTGGAAAAATCTTTGACATTTTTGGCGGTACAGCCTCAGCTGCAACTTTCTTATGCTAAGACTGGCTAGTTTTGTTTTAGTTTTGGTTTGGTTCTGGTGGGTTGGTTCTCTGAGGTACCGCTGGGGAGGGGGGGGGGGGAAGGGCCAGTCCCTTTCTTCATTGCCCTTCATTTTCAATTCACTGGGGGGGTTTTGTTCTTCAAGTTAGTGCTAGCCATGGACCATGCCTGCCAGGCCGCAGCGTTTAGTGTGTGGCTCGAGGAGAGGGGCAGTCTCGGACACCCGCATGTGCCCGAGGGTACAAGAGACAGAGACCCGGTCGCTGGAGCAGGTTCTACACGAGGACGTAGAGCAGGAGTGAACCTCAGGGACACTGCAAGACGCAGCATAACAGGAACCCAGGTCAACGGGGACTGTTTTGCCAAGCTAGAGCCAGTGAATGGATCCCAAGCCCTCCATATCTCAGGCCTTGGGGGAGGGGAGCCCCAGGGGGATTTTCACCGGAATTTGTCCTGCTACTGCATGGGGCTTTTCTGTATGCGCCAGCAGGGGGTTGGTAGAGCAGCGCAAGAGAGCTGCCGAAAAAGTCAGCAGAAGTGAGAGGTGATGAACCTGCTACGAAGCTTAGACCATAAGAAGACTGGGGAGAGCAGTCCCCTTTGTCAGAAGATTTGGAGGGTAAGGATCTAGACATGGAGTTAGAGGAAGGAGAAGAGCTAGAGGAAGAAGAGATCCCACCAGAGGAACAGGAAAGGGCTGTGTGGGTCTTCCACGGGGAGGAGTTTCCGGTTCTCATTGCGGAGGCCTTCAAGATCTTGAATAGTGGTTAGAACAAGGTACTTCAGGCCGGAGGGCCGGGGGTTCAAGTCCCACCTGGGGACAGCAATCTCACGCTGGAGGGACTGGGGTTTCTAGTCCTATAGGCACTCCTTGTGGCCTTGGGCAAGCCACTTAACTCTCCATTGCCCACCGCTTTGATTGAAGGATAAGGCGGTAGAGAAAACTGGTTAAACAAACAAATAAATATGCCTGCAGGGCTACCGGTGTTAAAAGAGGCTTTAGAGGATCCACTAATCCAGGCAGTGCAGAAGTTGCAGAAAGTGTTTCCAGTGCTTAGAGTTGTCAGACAGATGATACAGAATGAGTGGGACCTGCCAGAGGCAGGCCTCAGAGGGATGCGAACGATGTCGTGCCTTTACCCACTTCCAGAGCAGGAGCGGGAATTGTTACAGTCGCCGAAGGTGGATGCAGCGGTGTCGGCTGTGTCCAAGAAGACTACTATTCCAGTGGAAGGTAACACGGTGCTCAAGGATGTCCAGGATAGGATGTTGGACACCTTGTTAAAGCAAGCCTTTGATATTAACGCGTTTTCATTGCAGGCTCCTGTCTGTGGTGCCTGGGTAGCTAGGACCTGCCTCTGCTGGTCTCAGCAGGTTCTGGATCCGGGGAATGTGGCTAGGGACCTGGCAGGAGAGGCGGCCAAGTTGGAATCGGGGGCAGCGTACCTTGTTGACCCCTGATACAATCTCATTAGAGGCCTCTCCAAGAGTATGGCCTCAATAATCGCAGCACGACACTGTCTCTGGCTGCAAAATTGGACAGCAGATTGTTCCTCTAAGGCCCGGTTTAGCAAGCTGCCATTCAGAGAGAAGCTCTTGTTCGGAGAGGAGTTGGACAAGTTGGTGAAGGACTTGGGAGAGTCCAAGGGTGGATGTCTACCGGAGGACAAGTAGAAGCAGAGCCGTAGTGTTCCTACAGCGCGGAGGCAGCCACGGGACCTTAAGCAGTTTCGTCCGTCCCATCCGGATCCCTACCAGCGGGGGCTTTTTCCCTCACGAGGCCAAGGTTTTTGGGGGTTTCAGGGAGCGGGTAGGGGCTTTGGGGCCTCATCCTCCTCCAGCCCCAAGAAAGCACAATGAAGCGAGGGGGGGCCCAGGCAGTGGTGCAGCCCGTGGGAGGTCAGCTGCAGGACTTTTATCCTGCCTAGGTCCAGATCACGTCCAACCGGTGGGTCCTGGAGGTTGTTAGTTAGCTACGCACTGTAGTTCGCACATCCTATAGCTGTTTTTTTGTCCTCTCCCCCTGCAGGTCGTGAAGCAAGGCGACGGTGGTGGAGGACACCCTGGCGAGGCTGCAGCAGTTAGGGATGGTGGTGCCTGTCCCCCAAGACCAGTATGGCTTAGGTTGGTACTCCATTTATTTCATTTTTCCCATAAAGGAGAACATTTTTTGACCGATTCTCGATCTGAAGCGGGTGAATCAGTGCCTGTGGGTGCCACATTTTCACATGGAAACGTTGCGGTCCGTTATGGTGGCGGTCAGAAGTGGAGAGTTCTTGACATCTCTCGATCTCACAGAAGCGTATTTACACATTCCAGTTCGCTCATATCACCAGTATTATCTCTGTTTTGTGTTGCGGATGGGACATTTCCAGATTTGGGCTCGCCATGGCTCCTCGTACTTTCACCAAGGTCACGGTGGTGGTAGCAGCAGCGCTGCGCTGCGCAAGGAAGGGATCTTGGTGCATCCCTACCTTGACAACTGGCTGATTCTGGCAAAGTCCAACGATGAGAACAAGTGAGCAACAGCAAGAGTGATAGAGTTCCTATAGAGTCTCGGCTAGGTAATCAACAGGCCAAGAGTCGTCTAGTGCTGGCCCAGCTGCTCAAATATCTGGGAGCATGCTTCGACACCCACTTAGGGAAGGTTTTCCTGCCAAGACTTTGGGCCCAGGGGCTGAGGTGCTTGGTACGACAATTCCTACGGATGTCCGAGCCTACAGCCTAGCATTATCTGCAGTTGCTGGGGACCATGGCAGCGATGCTCAAGCTCATGCCCTGAGCCAGAGCACACTTGCGTTCCTTGTAAAGGGCGTTACTCCGGAGGTGGTCACACCAAAGGCATCCTTTGTTGCAGACACTCCCCTGTCCTTGAGGAACCAGGAAGGTGCTCAGGTGGTGGCTCTGGGGAATTTGGAGAAGGAATGCCTTTCAAGTCGTGCAGTGGATCCCGCTAATGATGGATGCCAGTCTGGTGGGATGGGGAGCCCACTGTGAAGGACAGTTTGCTCAGGGACAATGGGACCCACAGGAGGCCACTTAGTCGATCAACAGGCTAGAGATGCGAGTGGTAGCACTAGCTTTGCAGCGTTTCAGCCCCAAGCTGCACGGGAAGGCGGTCCAGGTCTTCTCGGACAGCGCTGCCGTGGGTAGCTTATATTTATTTATTTAGTTTATTGGTTTTATATACTACGCTATTTCACATTCAGTGCGGTGTACAGGAGCAGAATTTACATGGAACAAGGTAGATAACATAGTAACCTATATCAATTGCCAGGGAGACATGGGCAGCATGGTGTTGGAAGAGGATGCCAAGATGCTGCTGGCCTAGGTGGAAAGCCATCTCCAAGCCTTGTTGGCAGTGCACGTGGTGGGTGTCGACAATGTGATGGTGGATTACCTCAGTCAGATGCGGGTAGACTTGTGAGAGTGGGTGCTCAACCAGGAGGTGTTCTTGCAGGTGGCACCCAGATAGGGCACACTGATCATGGATCTAATGGCAATGTGTGAGAATGCCAAAAGCCAGCTGGTTTTACAGCAGAAGAGAACGGATGTTGTAAGGTTTGGAGGAAGGGCTGCTCTGTGTTTCCTCCATGGGCATTCATTGGCAGGGTCATGCAGCGAATCAAATCGCACCGGGAGTTGGTCATTCTGATCGCTCTAGATTGACTAAGGTGTCCGTAGTACGCCAACCATGTGCAGGGGAAGCCATGGAGGCTCCCAGCATGGGAGGATCTCTTGACTCAGGGGCTGGTGTAAATGCCCGAGGTGGATCGATTCTCGCTTACGACTTGGCTCTTGAAAGGGCACGTTTAAGGCAGAGAGGCTAATCTGGGCCGGTCAGTACCATATTGCTGAAGGTCCGGAAGTGGTCTACCTCTTTATTGTACATCTACGTGTGGTGCACTTTTGAGAAGTGGTGTGAGGAGAGTCAGCATTGTCCGTGGCTACAGTGCCCGACATCCTGGCATTTTCACAGATTGGTTTTGAGAAGGTCTTAGCCACTAGTTCCCTGATATCGAGGTAAAGTCCAGAGAGTATAATTAGGTTCACACCCGGACGTGGTGTGGTTCCTGAGGGCCGTGGGTTACCTCCGTCCGCTGAGGTGGCCGGTGCTGCTGAGCTGGGACCTCAGTCTAATGCTGGTGGCCCTTACGGGAGAGGCCCTTTGAGCTGCTGAGTCAAGCTTTTTGAAGGACTTGACCCTGAAGACCGTTTTACTGGTCGCAATCTGTTCAATGCGGAGGATTTCAGAACTGCAAGCCTTATCTTGTCGGGAGCCCTTCCTTTCGATCTCCAAGGAGAGGGTAGTTCTCTGTCCGATTTCCCTCGTTTCTGCCTAAGGTGGTATTGGTCTTTCATGTAAATCAGCCCGTGACCCTGCCGGTGCTAGGAAGGGCAGGGAGTGGGGTTGAGGATCTGCAGTTGCGGCTCTTGGATATTCGGAGGGTACTGCAGCATTATTTGAGGAGCATGGTCTCGTTTCATAGGTCAGATCGCCTGTTTTGTGGTCTTCGGGGGCCGCGAAAAGGAGAAGCAACAGCAAATGTATCAATTTTGCATTGGATCAGGGAAGCCATCACATTGGCGTACATTTTGAAGGGAAAGACACTGCCAGCGGGATTGCAAGCACATTCTACATGTGCGCAGGCCGCCTCCTGGGCGGAGTGCAGCTTGGTGCCCCCAGTCGAGATCTCTAGGGCGGCCACCTGGAGCTCCCTGCATACATTTCCTAAGCATTACGGTTTGGATGTGCAGGTGGTAGGGGATGCCCATTTTGGTGCTGCAGTGCTTCAGGCCGGTTTCGCGGGTCCGTCACATATCTGAAAATGCCCTGTTACATCCCAGAAGTATAGGACTGGACTGGAGGAACAATAAGGAAAGTTAAATTAGACCTTATCTGCTAATTGGTGTTCCTTGAGGAACTCCAGACCAGTCCCGGATTCCTCCCAGATGGGCTAAGCTTAATAGTTTCTCTTGCGCCCCGGGCCTGAAGAGTGGGCTGTTCTGGCTATGGGCATCAGGGAGGTTGGTAGAATGGGAGGTCGAGGGGTTGCAGCAGCAGCATCAGTTGCCGCAGCCAGGTGAGGCGGAAGTGCTGTCGGGCTGTTCAGTAGCCTGGATGGTGGCCTGTTTTTTTTCCTCTGACAGTTTACAGGTAAGCCGCCTCGTGTGGGGGAGGGAACGGAGAATCCCTTCTCGGGGGGGTGGGGGGCATAAAATGTTTGGCTAGTTTTGGCTACTTATTTCTTGTTTCTGTGAGTCTGCTTTGTCAATAGGTTACTGGAGCTGGTGTGCGGTGCCAACTGCTTATGTATACTGGTGTCATCAAAAAGATGACATGCTCAGTCTCCAAGCTGCTGGAAGGGGAGCACAACCCAGAAGTACGGGACTAGACCGGAATTCCTCAAGGAACACCAATTAACATGTAAGGTCTAATTTAACTTTCTCCAGAGACAGCAGGAATCCTCACAACCCTCTCTCCTCCCCAAGGAGTTGCTTTGTGTGTCATATTTTTTGCCTTTGAGCTATATCATCCTGTTGAGGCAAGATGGAACCCTTGCGCAGGAAGGGGACCACACATGCATGGTGCATCTTCCAAAGGCTTTCTTTGAATGCTGGGGAGAAGCTACCGCATGTCACCCATGTGTGAGGACTGATTCCTGCTGTCCCCGAGAACACTTGTTACAGGTGAGTAACTATGCTAAAATTGCAGAGAGCGTGCCTCTGCAGCATTATGGTTGCAAATAATCACCCATTGAACTCCATTGGGGTTATGAGCACCAAGCTGTCTGCAGTTTTGACAGTTAACGCATGCTGTTGATGCCCATGGTAACCCTGTGTTGCACACACACCCACTCTCCGCCTAATTGTTGCATTATCTACAATTTCCCTGCGTATTTGTTAGCATATGCTATCTGGGTGCTTTTTCTGGTGTGTAAACAGCCCATCTTAGTAAACATCCTCCTAAATATTTTTATTGCAGTGGGCCCTAGAATATCCATCAACCTAGTCAGAAAACAAAACAAGCTGGATTACTATTGATCCTTACATAGAAACTCCATGCTAACAGAATACATGTTCTTAGCCACACACTAAGAATATAGATAGATAGATCCTCACCAAGCATAAAGTAAATAACACAAATTAAAAATAAAATCACGTAGACATAATTTTAAATTGAAATCCCAAAACCCCAGATTCTGCATGCAATACAACACCAGAGAAACGGAAAAAGCTGCAGACGCCCCTGTACTGTGCAGCGTATAAAGATAAAATATGTCCAAACAGCCCAATATTCAAAGGGGTTTATCTGGTTAGCAGGATCAGTTAACTGGATAAACCCCACTGAGAGGGATATTCAGCAGCACTAACTGGCCAGTGCTGCTGAATATCCCCTCTAAACACTGCGGCACTGGACAGTTCCAGGGTAATCCATGTGCTGGCCGAGGGTAGTCCCTGCAGTTAGCTGGTTAGCAGTGATTTTCAGTCCACCAACTAAGTACCTGTATAAAGTCAGGTCATCTCAATAACTATCTTAATTTTATGCAGTTTCAGCTATTCAGATAGTGGCTGAATATTGCCGCTGTCTGGATATCTGTGTTAGGGTTGAAACTGAATATTCAGTGCCAGAAGATAACCAGATTCAAGCCCTGAATATCTGGTTTCACTTTTGCCCATGATGGTCAGGCACTTTTAAAATGCTGACTTTTGCAGATTGAATATCAGACCTGTGAAGTCCAAAGACAGACATACTCTAATCACTAAACTGAAAATAAAATTTTCTACCTTTTGCTGTCTAGTCATTTTATTTTTTAATTGTTTTGATCGAAGTCTCTGGTTTCTGCTTTCCTCATTTTCTCTTAACTCGCCCTCTAGAGTCTCTGGTCCATCTGCCACTTCTTTTCCCTCCTGTCTGCTTGACTTCCATCTCTGATGTTTGATATTTTCCTTTTGGCTTTCTTCCGCTTTTCTCCATCAACTCAGATTTTATTTCTCCTTCTTACCATCCAGTTCTGAGTATTCATCTTTTAACTGTGTCTTCCTATCACTTTCAACCTTTAGAGCAGCCCTCTCACTCCCCATCTCTCTATCCTTCCCTAGCCAATTATTCCCAGTCTAACTCTCTCCTTTCTCTTTCTCTCCTCTGCCCTCCTTTTATCCAGTATATCTCCTCTTCTCTCCTGCCCTCTCTTGTTTCCCTCTCTCCATCCATCTAGCAACTCTCCTCTTTTCTCATCCTATCCCCTTCTTGTCATGCAACCCCCTCTCTCCCCCACCCTATGTCAAGCATCCGCCCTCCACCTGCCCCATTTGTGTCTAGCCTCTGCTCACTATCCCCATACTCCAATCCTGTCTAGCATCTGCATTTCTTTCCATGACCCCTATCCTATATCCAGCCTCTGCTGTCTACCTCTCCACCCACTATGCAACCAGCCCATGTCCAGTATCTGCCCTCTGCCCCTCCACGTCTCCACCTTATACCAACTATCTGCCCTCCTTATGCCCTAACCCCTGTCCAGCCTCTGCTCGAACCTCATGTCCAACATCTGCCCTCCATCCCTCTACCCCACCTTGTAACCACCATGTGCTCTCTATCCTATTATGTCCCCCACCCTGTATCGGTTGTCTACCCCTCCACTATATGTCCATTATCTGCTCTCTGTTAGTGTCCTGCATCTCCCTTCCAGCCTCTCTCCCCCATCTCCCTTCCCCCTCCCCTTCCAGCCTCTCTTCCCCCTATCTCTCTTGCTGCTGCTGCAACATTTTCTGTGTCTTCAGTGGCAGCGGACCTCGGACATTAAATATTCCCCCTCAAGAAAGCGCGGGTCTTTTGCGACTCTGTGCTTGGAAAGCCTACAAATGCCCGCCCCCTCTGACACAAACAATGTGTCAGAAGAAGTGGGCATTTGCAATCCTTCCAAGGGTGGATCTGAAAGACCAGTGCTCTTTTGTTTTGTGTGTTTCAAGTCTGACATCTGCTGCTACTGTGAACATAGGAAAAGCATCAGCATCAGCAGTGGCGGCAGAGGGAGGCTGCTACCAGGATTATTAATTGCATTTTTCTTTTTTTAAGGTAGCATGAGGTGATTGCCACTGGCCTGTTTTGGGAGGGGGGGGGGGGCATTTTTTCTGCTCCCAAAATTTGCTGCTCAAGGCAGCCGCCTCACCCTGCCTAATGATAGAACTGCACCCGCTGATCCCCACAGCCGCCTCCGACATATCCTGGTCCGCAGTTATGTCTGTCTTGATTAGACTAGAAGCTCTGATGAGCAGGTACTGTCTGACATGTGTCTGTACAGCGCTGCTTATGCTGTGTAGCGCTACACAAACTCATTTCTATTTGCTATAAGCACTCATGTTCCAGAAAATCTGAGATCTTACGTAAAATGTTATTTTGTCGTAGAAAATGTTTTTAGGTTTACATGGTGAAATGGAATGCCTGAGAAAATTTATGAGTTAGATTTGTAGTTGATTTTCTTTCATCTTTTAATAGTTCTAGATATTATCCTGGTTGTACATGCCACAGATCAATTTTAATGTTTTATTTTTGTTTTTAGGACTATTTTCAGTCTCTACTTGGTCCTTCAACCATTAAAAAAGCAATTGAAGAAGCTGAAAAACTGTCTGAAAGCCTTAAAAATAGGTGTGTAAAACAGTAACAGCAAAATCTTGCACACAAATCCTTTGTAAAATAGAAGTCTAGTATTGACTTTAGTATAAACATACTTTTGCCATTCCCTTCTTGTATAACTGTCTGATATGCCTTACCTCATGCTGTATTTTTATTCCTCACACTAACCTCTCTTTAAACTAGAGAGCATGTTATTTAGTAATCTCCAATGGAACCTGTAAGTAAGTCATTTCAGGTGCTTCTCTTCTGGCAGCTGTTTCGTGGAGGTAAAGAAAGCAGCTGTTTAACTTCAAATTCAACCTTCCTGTTTTTTAAATAATGTAGAGGTTTTAGATCAGCGTCTTTATTGTAAGACCTTGAAGCCAACTTCGAGCATCATACAATGGCTCAGCCAGCAACATGTGGATCCGAAATGAGCTAGCCGAGGAATTTCCTATCCAAACTGGAGTCCACCAGGGAGATGTCACCTCACTTCTGCTTTTCAATATCATGATCGACGCGGTAATGAGGAAAACATTCAAGGAGAAATGTGGGGTTCAGTACAGTTCCTTACTGACTTGATGTTTGCAGACTACAGTGCTATATTTGCTGACATGGATGCAGAGGCCAGGCATCCTTTTCCATATTGCCCGCATCGCCCAATCTTGCTGCCTAAGAATCAGTGTGCAGGAAATACAAAAATTACCCCATTCATTCACCAATATCAAAAATACAAAAAAACTTTCTTAGGAACAGGTCTCAGACTTCAGTGAAGTGGGGAGAACCCAGGAGGTATACCTCTGCTGTGGTTAACATGCGCCGTATCTTGCATCAAGGACCTTGTGTTCCCTATCTTTTTCTGCTAAATTGCTCATGGAAATATATCATATCCAACGAATGTTCCTTCAAACACAACCGAATGGCAAACACTCTCTCCAACAGTCCAATCAAAACAGTCCTTCTAAACAATTTCACATATACATGTTTGCAGTCTGTTGTACTCTTCAAGCTGTGTTGTATTAACAATGATGACACAGCACAAAACCAGACTTATCTGTTAAGTGTCATCATTGTTAATACAACACAGCTTGAAGAGTACAACAGACCGTAAACATGTATATGTGAAACTGTTTAGAAGATAAGGACTGTTTTGATTGGACTGTTGGAGAGAGTGTTTGCCATTCGATTGTGTTTGAAGGAACATTCGTTGGATATGATATATTTCCATGAGCAATTTAGCAGAAAAAGATAGGGAACACAAGGTCCTTGATGCAAGATACGGCGCATGTTAACCACAGCAGAGGTATACCTCCTGGGTTCTCCCCACTTCACTGAAGTCTGAGACCTGTTCCTAAAAGTGTTTTTTGTATTTTTGATATTGGTGAATGAATGGGGTAATTTTTGTATTTCCTGGATATTTACTCCGATAAACCCGTGGATTTGTTTTGTTTGATATAAGAATCAGTGTGGACAAGACCAAAGTTATGACCATGGATGAATCACAGGCTATTGTTCACCTCGATGGAATTCAAATTGAGCAGGTCCAAGAATTCAAATATCTGGGATGGGCTGATCTCCAGGAACAAGCAGGAATGAGTCTTCACATATGGGGTATGTCGGTACCGACGGAGCCTGCGTGGAAACGCTCCCCAGCTTCCCAAAAAGGAAAGCTTTTGGGAGCATCCCACAGCGCCTGCGCGCTGCCTTCCCGCCTTTCCTAACCACCTCTCCCCAGTTCTTCTACGGAGCCAGCAGGTCGTGTTCCTGTCACCGCTGAAGAAGTTCTTTGTTTTATTTTATTTCTTTGGTCGCGCGTCTGCCTTCCCTGACGTCGGACCGGTACTGCCGGTCTTTCTTTCTTTTCTTATTAAAAAAAAAAAGATTTTTTCCCTCACTTAGTGTGTTTTTCCTCTTTTGGGCCTTAGGCCTCACGAGAAATTTTCCTCATGGAAAAACTAGCCTCCGGGTTTAAAAAATGCACTAAGTGCAGCGGTACTATTTCTGTCACCGACACCCATGAATGGTGTCTTAAATGTTTGGGTCCTGACCACTCCATTTTGGATTGTTCGTCCTGCTCCTTGATGTCTAAACGAGGTTTACAGAACCGAGCAGCTAAGCTCCATGTGCTGTTTCCCTCTGATGCAGCTTCAGTGGCATCGACGTCTTCCAGGGCTTCTACTTCTTCCCATGGATCTCAGGTAACCAAACATAAATCCAGCCGGTTCTCGAAGGGTAGATCTCCTTCCAAGCATCGAGATGCCTCCGGGCTTGCCCTCGAGGATCCCGCACCGGCAAAACAACCCCGGTGGGAAGCTCCGGCTTCCAAAGCTCCACCTATGGGGTTACAGGTTGACATCGATGGCACGGCCTCAACCGATCACCTGTTAGAATGCTCTGGGGTACCGAATTCCAGGCATTCATGGTGTCGATGGATCAGAATGTTCTGTCCATGCAGCAGGCTATCACGGCCTTCATTCAAGCTGCGACGCCGCTGATACCACAGCAAACTCCGTTGTCGGTATCAGCTCCGGTACCGGCACCAGTGTCGGTACCGGTACCGACTGCATCGACATCGACCAGGATGCCGACTGCAGCGGTTCCCTGTCCAGGGATGCCCATCGGTACCGAACCGGTACCGATGACGCCCGATGTCGATACCGCTCGATACGCGTATCGAGCTTTGGAAGAGCACCCTGACAGTCGATACTTTGATTCCTCCGAAGACTCTGATGGATCGGAGGAGTCTGCTGAAGTATCCATAGCCCTTCCTGAAGAGCCTTCTTCTCCAAAAAGAAGAATGTCTCCTCCAGAGGACTTGTCCTTTCAAGATTTCATAAGAGAAGTGGCTAAAAGGCTTTCTATTTCAGTAACCTCTGAATCAGAGCCTAGAGCTAAAAAATTGGATATTTTAGGTTATTCTAAGGCTCCTAAGGAGGCAGTCACCTTGCCAATTCATGAGATTCTTTATGATCACATGATTGACTTATGGGAGACTCCTCTCACTATCTCTCCTCATTCTCGTAGATTGGACACTATGTACCATGTCCCTCCTTGTCCTGGGTTTCATAAAACACAGCTTCCTCACCATTCTATTGTGGTGGAGTCAGCTATGAAAAAGATAGAGTGCAAAAAGACACTCCTCTGCTCCTCCAGGAAGAGAATGCAGGACCTTGGATGCTTTTGGTAGGAAAATCTTCCAAGCCAGTATGCTCATTGCCAGAATCAACTCCTATAGTCTTTATATGGGTATGTTTCTGAAAGAAGTTGCAGTTAAGCTGCACACTTTCCTCCCTTTTCTTCCAGAGGATAAAAGGTAAGAATTTCTTATTTGGATTAAGCATACTCAAGATATTTCAAAGTTTTCCAACCGTGCAGCTTTTGACTCCTTTGAGGGTGCCAGCAGGGCTTCGGCCATTGCCATAGCTGCATGCAGAATTGCTTGGCTCCAAGCTTCTGATCTAGAATCTTGGGTCCAGGATGGCTTGGGAAATCTTCCCTGTACAGGAGAAAACTTGTTTGGCAAAGATTGGCAAATAAAAGCCACTCAAATGGATGCAGAAAATTCTGCTTTGGATAGACTTTCAAAGTCAACCTCCATTCCTGCCAAGAAAAAACCTTTCAAGAAGTCTTTTTTCAAGAAAGGCAGATTCCATCCTGCTTCTGGCCAACAATCATCTACAGGTCGTTTTGCTGCTAAGCGTCAGCAACCTAAACAGGCCAGGCCTAAGCCTACAGGGGCTGCTGCAACTCAGCAGACCCAGCCTCCTCAGGGTTTTTGACTTGATGCTAGAGAACTTAGCCTTTCTGGCTCTGAAACAGCCAGAGCCTCTCACCATTCCAGGAAGGTTAGCTCATTTTGCTCCCAGATGGGAGCAAATTACAGCAGAGCAGTGGACCCTCTCCATCATAAGGGAGGACTACAAGCTTCATTTCTCAAACCTTCCTCCTCACACCATGGTGAGACATTTCAATTCTCCAACATCTCTCCTCGACCTTCTAGGTCAGGAGGTGGCTGCCCTTCTTGCCCAAGGGGCAATAGAAGAAGTACCTCTTCTTCAACAAGGGTCAGGGTTTTACTCCCCCTACTTTCTGATCCCAAAGAAAACAGGGGGCTACAGACCCATATTAGATCTCAGAGAATTGAACACATTTCTATGCAAGGAGAAATTCAAGATGCTTTCTCTGGGCACTCTCCTTCCATACCTTCAGAGTCAGGATCTAGAGATCTCAAGGATGCGTACACACATGTCCTCATCCATCCATCTCACAGAAGGTTCCTCTGTTTTCTTTTCCAAGGAAAGCATTACCAATACAGGGTGCTTCCTTTCGGTCTGGCCTCTGCTCCAAGAGTGTTCACCAAATGCATGGCAGTAGTAGCTGCATTTCTACGCACTCTGGGAATATTTGTATTCCCATACCTGGACGACTGGCTCATCCGAGCTCCATGTCAGTCAGAGGCCCAGACTTCTCTGGACTGCACAAGGCGCATTCTGCAGTATCTGGGACTTGTGGTAAACCTCCCAAAGTCCCAGCTCACCCCTACTTAGTCCCTAAAGTTCATAGGGGCCTGGCTGGATACTACCACTGCAAGGGCCTATCTTCCTCAGGCCCGTTGCCTACGCCTAGTGCAGTTAGCCTCCCAGATTCAGTCAAAGAGCCATTTAACTGCCCGGGAGATGCTACAACTGCTAGGCCACATGGCATCCACAGTGCATGTGGTACCCTATGCTCGCCTTCACATGAGAGCAGCTCAATGGACTTTGTCCACCCAGTGGACTCAAGCATCAGGGGCTCTCTCAGACCAAATAGCAACCTCCAGGCGCCTCTTTTGGTCTCTCCAGTGGTGGATGTCCACCCAAAATCTGTTGCTGGGGTCCCCCTTCCAACAGTTGTTGCCCCAGGCAACCCTCACAACAGATGCCTCCCAAACAGGTTGGGGAGCTCATCTACAAGACCTCTCCACTCAGGGCACTTGGTCTCAACAGGAGACCTCTCTACATATCAACCACTTGGAGCTCCGAGCAGTTTTTCTAGCTCTCAAGGTCTTCCATACCCTGCTCAGCTACAAGACAGTCCTCATTCATACGGACAATCAGGTAGCCATGTTTTACATAAGCAAGCAAGGAGGAACTGGCTCTCTGTCACTTTGCAACGAAGCTTTAAGATTGTGGGCCTTCGCCAGAGAGCATCAAATCCATCTCCTGGCCGTATACCTTCCAGGAATCCAAAACTCTTGGGCAGACAGACTCAGTCGAGTTCTGCTTCCACACGAATGGTCCCTGCACATGGACCAAGTACTCAGAATCTTTCAAGAGTGGGGAACCCCGGACATAGACCTCTTTGCAAGTCCGTGGAATGCCAAACTTCCCCGGTTCTGTTCCAGAATTCCGTGTCAGGGAGTTCAGGCCAAGGATGCCTTCCTCCTTCACTGGGGTCAAGACTTCCTGTATGCCTTTCCACCCATTCCCTTAATTCCCAAGACTCTGTTCAAGCTCCAGAGGGATCAAGGATCCATGATCCTCATAGCGCCACGCTGGCCACGCCAAGTGTGGTACCCTCTACTTCTACATCTCTCTCAAGCTCCCTCCCTAGACTTGGGAGTTGCTCCAGACCTTCTGCCCCAGGAGGAGGGGACTTTGTGGCACCCAAACCCCAAGTCCCTTCACCTCAGAGCTTGGTTGCTGAAGGCCTAGGCCTTCAAGGTTGGAATCTTTCTCAGCAGGTGAAGGATATCCTCCATGCTTCCAGAAAACCTTCTATTAGACGTTCCTATTCTTTTAATGGAAAAGGTTTTCCATTTGGTGTACTGAGAAGAGTCTTGACCCTCTAGCACTACCTTTGAATTCTCTATTGGAATATCTCCTGCATCTCTCCAATGCAGGCCTTAAGACGAATTCAGTAAGGGTCCATTTGAGTGCTATTGCAGCATCCCTTAAGCCTATCAATGGACAGCCTATCTCCTCTCATCCTCTTATTGCAAGATTCATGAGAGGCCTAACTTTAACTAAACCTCCCATTAGGCCTCCTTCGGTGGCATGGGACTTAAATTTGGTTCTTGGTCAGCTTATGAAGCCACCTTTTGAACCTTTAGCCACCACCTCCTTGAAATTTCTTTCCTGGAAGGTTATTTTCCTCATTGCAGTCACCTCAGCTCGCCGCATCAGTGAACTGCAGGCCTTAGTGGCTAATCCACCTTATACAAGTTTCATCATGATAAGGTAGTCCTTAGGACCAATCCACACTTTATGCCTAAAGTGGTCTCACCTTTTCATCTTAATCAAGAGGTATATTTACCTGTCTTTTTTCCAGGTCCTCATGCATCAAGTGCAGAGAGGAATCTTCATACCCTGGATTGTAAGAGAGCTCTTGCCTTTTACTTACAAAGGACACAGCAACATAGAAAGTCTTCTCAACTCTTTGTTGCCTTTGATCCCTCTCATTTGGGACTTCCAGTCTCTAAGAGGACACTGTCCAATTGGATTGCTCAGTGTATTTCTTTCTCCTACCAGAGTAAGAACCTTTCTCTGGAGGGCCATGTCACAGCTCATAATGTGAGGGCCATGGCCACCTCTATGGCTCATCTAAATTCTGTGTCCATCGACCAGATCTGTCGAGCGGCCACCTGGGCCTCGGTTCATACCTTCACAGCCCATTACTGTTTGGACAAGGACTCCCGCCGGGATGCCTTGTTTGGTCAGGCTGTTCTCAAACACCTGTTCCATGCTTAATCAACTCCTGCCCTCCTTCCCTGGATGGATGCCTGAGATCCATAGGAGGAGATAGAGCCCTTCCCAGGGTCTCATAACCTTGGGGATCTCCCAGGCATCTCTAGCTAGGGAGTCCCCATATGTGAAGACTCATTCCTGCTTGTTCCTGGAGATAGCACAGTTACTTACCTGTAACAGGTGATCTCTGGGAACAGCAGGAATAAGTCTTCACAACCCACCCACCTCCCCTAGGAGTTGTATCTCTCTATCTATTTTTCCTTTCCTCTCTCTCTTTGTCTCAGCTTTAAAACTCGAACTGGGGAGAGGCGGTTAGGAAAGGCGGGAAGGCAGCACGCAGGCACTGTGGGATGCTCCCAAAAGCTTTCCTTTTTGGGAAGCTGGGGAGCGTTCCCGCGCAGGCTCCGTCGGTACCGACGTACCCCATATGTGAAGACTTATTCCTGCTGTTCCCAGAGATCACCTGTTACAGGTAAGTAACTGTGCTGTACAGGAGATGAAGGTGGCATCTACCTCTGAAGTCCTTAGCAGTATTGGCCAGGCAACAGCAGCATTCGTCTCACTCAAATGGTGCCTCTGGAAGAAGGCCAATATCTCCACCAAGACCAAAATTCACCTCTTCCGAACGCTGATCCTGCCAATTCTCCTGTACGGATCGGAAACATGGACTCTGCTCAAACCTGACTTGAGCAAACTTGCTTTCCAATGTGATGCTTGAGACAGATTTTGGTTTCTCTCTTTGTGATTGCCATTGAAACGAGATAATTCGGACAAGGTGTGACCATCAATCCTCAGTCGAAGAACAAATCCAAAAATGCAGACTGCGCTGGTTTGGCCATGTTTGCAGAATGAACACCAGTCAGCTGCCATACAAACTCCTCTGGCGAGAGCAACCTGTCCATTGGAGGGTTCAACGAGCAGCACCAAAGAAAATGTGGCTCAAACACATCAAGGAAGACCTAAGGAGCCAATGACTGACCATCTTTGAGGCCAGAAATATTGCCACTGATCGCCAAGTTTAGAAGTGTATTGTGGGCAACATGGCACCTACAGCAGTGTATTGGCTGAGAAAATGGCCGCATCTCCAAATGCCAGCTAGGGATTAAAGAAGAAGAAGCCAGTGGCGGTCCTGGTCAACCTTAAGTGCAGTTCCTGCCTCTCTTGCCCACTGCACATTCTTCCCCATTTCCTCTGGAGGCTTGCAACTGGTGCTGCCTCAAACACTGTTCTGTTTTCTGGCACTTCACAGTTTTCAGTGAGTTCGAGCCATGCCATATTTGACCATCGGTACTGTTCACACAAGATTGCCAGAACCGAGCAGGCATTCAGGCACTGCATGGCTCGGAGTCGCCCAGAGCCATGCAGTGCCAGAGGAAAACAGAACAGCTGTTCCAGAGGCAGACCCGCATCAAATCTCCAGTGAAGGTTAGTAAGATTAAAAAGTTTGGAGAAGAGCTGGTTTAAGGGGATGGGGTGTAAACTATAAAGTATAAGCTGACCGATGAGATTGACTGGGGAGTGTATAGGGAGAGACAAACTAAGGGTGGTATGGAGGGGGGCAGGTTAGAGAGAGTGAGTAGGTGAATAGATATTATTTTATTTTAACAAGTTGCTTCAGACATGAAAAGACCCATCTTAAAACATTGTGTATGAAGCTCTAATACAAAGATGAATTTGAGGAAAAACAACAAATAGAATACTAGTGCAAATATATATTTTAAGCTAGAGATGTACATGCTCATATGATGGATTTAATGATAACAGACACAAGAAAGGATTGAATTAGCACTAGCTCGAAACTTATGAGCAGTCTAAATGTCTAAAAAATTATATAGGGTGAGGGACATGGCAGAATCAGGTGCTGTGTTTTTGTGATTTCTTTTAAATACTAGCTCCCTAGACAGCATCTCAAGTACTTTGTTAAAGGGTATCTCTTCTGGATCCCCTGTCCTCCATGGACAATCACATCCACCTACAAACCTGTTATCTATTTTAAATTTTGCAAGGAAACCCCTTAATAGTTTGCAGCCAGCATGCTGCTCAACTATTTCTGATTCAAGCATGAGGTACATAAATGTGAGATGTATTCCTCACTTTAAACTTTTATTTAAAAAAAGATTTGAATAAACAAAATAAATTTATGATTCACTTGATTGCATTGTTTAATTGACTAAAACTTTCTGTGTGATAGACATACAATGAAAATATAAACAATAGCATAGATCTGAAGTGTAAAAACAAATAAATAAAAATGAAATAAAATCAGAATTAAATCATAACTAATAAAGTACATATTTTCCACCTAGATCAAAATAAAACATCTAAAAACTATTTCCTATTAATTAAAAAGACAAGCCTTTTGCAATATCCAAAATCTAAGTTCACTAGGTTTGGATTGATTTGTGAAGGGGCAACACAAAGCTGAGAGGCAAAATAAGGGGGCAAGTGGGCATTAGCTATGGTTGAAGTCTTGATGATAGATGTTGTTGCTTGCACTTTAAGTTGTAAACTTGTTAGTTCAGTCCTTTATTGTGTTTTCAATTAGATACGAAGAGGCTGAAGTTCGGAAAAAACTTGAGGAAAAGGAGAGACTGGAAGAGCGGCAGCAACAGCAGAAGCAAGAAGCAGCAAAAAATGATGGAGGCTATATGGCAAAGAGGTCTTCCAAGGAGAAAACCCAAGAGGTATTCTAGCTAGTTTTATCAAACCGATAAGCAAAAATCCCACTTCCTTTTTCTTGCAATGTTATGTTTTAGCGATGTATGTCTTAAAAAAGAGAAACAAAACAAAAAAGACCATAGCTCATTCAGAAATATCTTATGACCAAAAAGGAGAGGAAAACATATCAAAATTATCAATTAAAAAAATATATTCAACACAACCAATTTGAGAGAGGATAACCCAAATTAATTTTTTTTTAAAGAAAACAATGCATTATCTTTTTTAACCTCATTTCTTGAAAGGATATCATACAACCTCTGTGTTGCACAGACAAATTTATGCCAAGATGCTTTGTATTTGTAATAATTTACCTCTTTCAAGTCTTAAAACAAGTCCTTCCAAAAATATTTATTACACCGATTTCAAAATTCAAAAACCAAAAACATTTATACATTGCCTCAAATCTCAAATTTGTCCTGACAGCAGCCCTGGTTTAATGAAAGGAAAAAAGAGTTCATCAGGAGAATTCATATCAATTCCATTTGCAACTGTTAAGTATCAAAGCAGTCTCACCATACCACTCACAAAAGCTGAAAGCGAAGCATAGGGTAACACACTAGTTCAAAATGTGGAGCCTGTTCTTAGTCTTGGCTAGTGTAACACTGATATGGAGCCGAGGATGCTGCTGCACATCTCTGCACTTCCCCTTGTGGTTCAAAAACATTGTGATGCAAGAAGCCCATCCATTCACACGACACTGATCTTATTCTCCTACTAATCTCATAATTCACAAGAACAGAAACAACAAAAAATCACCTACTCTGATTCCAAGAAGGCAAATGACAATCCAGAATAGCCCTGTATCTGAACATTCTGCACATTTATTCCTTATCCTTTGGTGTGAACTGTTGGCCACCCTAAATTCCAAGGGAAGAGATACACTGTTCAACCAACTGCCTTCTGAACATTATTGCCATCCATCCTTTATTCACAAACCTTCTTAAAACACTACAGACTTTATCACCCATTTCCTTATCCTGCTAGACCAGTGCATATGGATGTATTATGCATCCTTGCCAGCAGGTGGAGGCAGATTTGAGCATCTTTTAATGATGTCATCAGGAGGTATAGCCACTGGTGCGGCACTGACGGTAATTGTCTGCCTCTAACAGGTGGCAAGGTGTGTGTGAACTGGTGCAGCAGTGTTGATGGGCCCAGCTTTCCTCACCCACACCACAGTGCAAAGGCTTTGGACTGAGTCTGGTAAGGCTATTCAGAACTCCGAGTAGAGCTGTGGTTTTGGCTCTTGAGTTGACAGCTGTCCAGGATCCAGTGCTGCTTCTCACGAGTTACTAGCATCAAGTGGGCTGAAGAGGAGTAGTTGGGGCCAATAAGTTGGGCCCAGGCACTCTTTCTCTCCTTCATTCCCCTTTTTCACCGTTCAGTCCCTTTGGATCCATGTTGATGCTTTTTTGCCCATAAATGGGTTCAGTCGGCTGTCTTGCTGCACAGAGCAGCTCACAAAAAAAAAGAAAAAGTGCTTGGTTAAGCCTAGCTTGGCAATGGGGCTTTCCTGGCCTGTGTTAGTCTTCGGGAAACCCAGACTTGAGGTTTCCCCAACTGGCCTGATAGGCACAGGGACTCCTGATTATTTATTTATTTCTGGTTCAGAGCTCTTGCCTTGGTCACTTTTTTTCCAGCAAGCTTTTCTCAGCTGTTTCTTGCTGTCTTTTTCTTGTTTTTTTCCCCTTAGTCACATGAAGCAGGATAAGCATGCCACATGCCACATCTGTACCCATTGTGACACCCCCAATGTGAGCTTTATGGTGGGCTTTGTTTGCCCCCAGTGTGATGGGGATGTAAGGGCCCAGGATTTTTCATCATCGGAGACCCTCATAGGGGGCCCAAAGCACAGTGCTGACATTGGGGCTTCCTCATTGTCACCTACCATGCCTGCATCAATCACAGAGCAGTCAGTGCTCATTGGTGACGACAGGGGCTTCATAGATGGCAAAGGGAGGGCCCCTGTGTTTGGCCAGAGAGGCCCTTTGGGGCCACAGTAGAGCTGCTTGCCCAGTGAAGACCAGCAGCTAATGAAACAGCTTCTGGACTGTCTTCAGTCACAGTTAACTGCTTGGCAACCCCCCCCTCGAAGGAGTCCTGGGTCCTAACTTGGGGAGTCTGGGACCTTGGGTGGCGCTGCCCAGTCATTTTGGGGCTAAATGCCTCTGCCTCGCCCATTCACCACTAGGCACTCCGGGAGCCTATGGGAGTGGGCTGAGCGACAGAAGAGGATTTCCTCTTGTCTGGATGTGATTCAAAGGAGGAAGAAGAACTTTCCCTTCTGGAGTGCGAGAAACCATCGGTGCTCTCTCTTCCACCAGGAGGATCTTTCACTGTTGATTCAGGATGCCCATTGAGCCTGATCCTGACTCTGTCTAAGGGAAGCTCTATTTTGGAAGGCATCAGAAACCTGCTGGGGTTCTTCCCGACTGTAAGAAGTCCTAGAGAGAGGTCCTGGTCCCCCAATGGGGGCATTAGGAGTTAGACCTTAAGGCTGAAGGCTCTGGCTCATTTGCATCTGCTGCCTCAGGGCAAGTTGGATCAGCTCTTTGGACTGCCACATGTGGATGTCCTGGTCACGGCTATGATGAAGACTACAACGATTACAGTGGAAGGCGGTGCAGTGCTGCGGGTGGTGCACGATGAAATTGAGACCCTCCAGAAGAATGTCTTCATAGCTTCGGTTTTGGCCTTTCAAATGGTCCTTTGTGCCAGTCTCGTGGCTGTAGCACTTCTGCTCGGAGTTCAGCAACTGCCCGATTGGAATTGTTTGCTGTGTTTGTGTCAGCAGCCTTGTATGATCAGATCAGGTAAACCTACAGACTTTGGCTGCACAACTAGTCGGTGGATATGGCCTCCAAATTGAGGCTCAGCAAGTTCCCTTTTTGGGCAGCCTGCTTTTTGGTGAGGATCTGGAGAAACTTGTAAAGGACCTGGGTGAGGCGTATCCTCAGAGACTGCTGGAAGAAAGGCCTAAGGGTGTGTGATCAGTGGCTCGAAGAAATTCTTGAGGGGGCCTGGTAACGCACAAGGGGTTCAAAGGGCTCCACTTCAGCCCATTCCTCAAACTTGACCTAGAAAGGGGCAGCCCTTTCAGGGGGCCCTGTGGCCTCTGAAGCCCTTGGCCTCTTCTGGAGCTATCCAATCCTCACAGTGAGATCTGACAGGTCTCTTCTAAAGACTAACAAAGAGAGAGATGCGAAACACATAGTTTATTTAGTCAACCCTAGGGGAAACAAGCCAGTCGCCTACCCAACACAGCTATGTTTCGGCACTGCCTTCGTCAGGGGTTTAGGCCGATCTGAACACGTTACTTAGTTCTCCGGGAACAAGCAGGAAGTCAGTCCTCACACAAAACTACTTCAGACAGGGCCTTTTTATTCTGTGCACCAAGGTGTTGGAATAGCCTTCCTCAAAACATCCGAGCAATACCAGACCTTTTGCAGTTTCGCAAAGCTTTGAAACACTACCTCTTCCTTTTATCTTATCCAGTAAACAATAAAGACATCTCAACCAACCCACAGACCTTCCACTCATACACATACAATACAGATACCCCACAGACCACATACACACAAAACTGAAGCCATGATGATATTATGACTATGTTTATTAATTATATACCCTGTTATCCGAGTTATATTCTCCTGTTTTCTGTAAACACAAAGTACTGTTGAATTGTGTATCTCACTGTTTTTTGTGAACCGCGCTGATGCTTAATAGTGCGGTATATAAGAGTCTATAAATAAATAAATAAAATATGGGTGACATCGGCACTGACAAGAGCCCTCGCGGAAGCATCCCACATCTTAAAAAAAAAAAAAAAAAGCCTTTGGGAGGTGCTACCATGCATGCGTGGTCCCCTTTCCCGCCCAAGGGTGCCATCTTGCTCATTCTCCTTTCTTCCGCGGAGCCCTTCAGAGGTTCGTCTGGCTTGGTTCTGGAAAAAATAGATTTTTTTCTCTCTCTGAGTTTCATACTTACCAGCTCTTTAGCCTGGAGAAGAGACGGCTGAGGGGAGATATGATAGAGGTCTATAAATTAATGAATGGAGTGGAACGGATAAACGTGGATCAATTGTTTACGCTATCAGAGTATAGAAAGACTAGGGGACATGTAATGAAGCTACAGGGTAAACTATTTAAGACAAATAAGAGAAAATATTTTTTCACTCAACGTGTAATCAAACTCTGGAATCTGTTACCGGAGGATGTAGTAAGGGCTGTTAGTATAGCTAGGTTTAAAAAAGGTTTGGACAAGTTCCTGGAGGAAAGGTCCATAAACCACTATTAAAAAGGGACCCAGGATATCAATGCTTGACCCAGTACAAGCATTGTGGAACCTGTGTCTTTTGGGGATATTGCTAGGTACGTATGACCTAGATTGGCCACTGTTGGAAACAGGATACTGGGCTTGATGGACCTCGGTCTGACCCAGTATGGCATGTCTTATGTTCTTATGTTCCGGTATCACAACGGTACTCTTCTCGCCACCCGATCTCGCTGCCTCGATATCGAGTTTGAGTCTAATTTTGTAGGGGTTTTTTTTCGTTTCTTTAATATGTGGAGTCTTCAAGCCTTTTTTCCCAACTGGCAGCCCGGCGAGTCTTCGACCTCGCAGCGGTACTTCTTGTTCCCCATGGCTACCAGTGGATTTAAGAAGTATGATCAGTGCTCAAAAATTATGTCTTTGACCGACACACATGACTGCTTTCTCCGCTGCCTCGAGCTGGAACACGACCTGGCAGCATGCGGTCTTTGCAAGAGGATGTCTAGCAAGGCGCTCAAGAGCCACCAGCAGCAGCACAATAAGTGTTTGTTTTTTTTGTTTTTCCCCTGAGTCCCCCAGTACCTCCGAAGGCCAAGGCCTCATCTGAAGCCTCGACACCTCGGACGGACCCTTCCGAGCCCAAGCCCCATTATGGGTCTTCAGAAAGGGGGTCTCCCTCGAGGGAACCCCAGACGAAGAAGAAGCAGCCATTGAAGGTAGCGTCCTTGGACGTATCCGACCAGCCGGGTGCCCCCTGGGCCAGGTCCCACAGTCCGAGACTCTCGTTTGAGACATCGGAGAAGGAGTGGCCTGCAAAAGTTCCCCAGAAGGCGTCGACCTCAGACCGGCCTCGGTCCCCAGACACCATCCTCATCGAGGATTCCCCTTTGGGGCAGCCGGCACTGGGCCTGAGTCCCTCGGTGCCTGCACCGAAGGCTGAGGAGCCTTCTGACCTGGAGTCCAGAAAGACGACCCTGGAGCGCAGTTTGTCTGCCTTCATGGACCAGCAGTGGATGCTGTTGTCCAGTATGACCGGTTCATCCGCCCCAACCACTAGACCCTCCACGTCGAGGCCGAGCAGAAGAGCCCCAAGGCCCAGGCCCCAGCCCAGCCTGGAGGGAGTTTGACTCTTTGGGCATGAACCCCCCCCCCCAGTATGTCCCTTGCAGCCCACAGGGGGGCATCTGGCTCTATTTGTCCACAGGTGGTCCTCCATCACTACTACTGATTCCTGGGTACAGCAAGTTGTCAGGGAGGGTTACCTCCTCCACCTGCAACAGATGCCACCCTCTTAACTTTCCAGGAGAACCTGTCAGGCCTCTTCTCCACCAGACCCTGCTCCTCAGAGCTCGCAGGCCTCCTCAGAGATCGCAGGCCTCCTCAAGGACAAGGCAGTAGAGTCGGTGCCCAAATACCTCTGGGGCAAAGGCTTCTACTCCAGATATTTCCTCATTCCCAAATGAACCGGGGGGGCCTCAGGCCCATCCTAGACCTGCGGGACCTGTACAGATTTCTGGTGAGGGAGAAGTTGGCGTGGCCCTTAGGCGTTGGTCCGTGGCATTTGTATCTGGAGTCCTTATTGATGTCCTACATATATATCAGGGTAACTTGCTGTTCCGTGTCCTTCTCTTCCTCTAATCTGTTTGACTGTCTCTGTCTTCTCCTCTGTCCTATCTTATAAATGGCGTTCTTTTCTTGTTTCCCTAAATGATCTAGTATTGTAAACCGCTCTAATGCCTTTGGGTCTGAGCGGTATATCAAATTCAATAAACATAAATATAAAGTTCAAAGTGCTCTTAGTTGGAACTCTGTTGCCATACCTCCAGCAGGGAGACTGGCTGTGCTCCTTAGACCTGAAGGATGCTTATACACACATCCTGATCCATCCCAGCCACCAAAAATACCTCTGGTTCATAGTGGGAGGAGGTCACTATCAATACAGGGTGCTGCCCTTCGGTCTGGCTTTATCGCCAAGGGTCTTCACCAAGTGCTTAGTGATGGTCACTGTCTGCCAGTCTTTCCCTACCTGGACGACTGGCTTATAAGGGGAGGAATAGCTGCAGAGATGCACCACGCCACCGAGCGCACCATCCACACCCTGCAGCACCTGGGGTTTGTCATCAACTACCCAAAGTCCCCACCTCTCTCCAGCTCAGTGCCTGGAGTTCATAGGGGTTCAGCTAGACACCCTCCAGGCCAAGGCCTTCCTCCCTCTGGAGAGGTCAGAACACCTCAGGGCACTGCCTGCCTGCTTTCTCCTCCACCTGCTGGACCACATGGCCTCCACAGTCCATGTGACCTCATTTGCCCACCTGCACATGGGGGCGGCTCAGTGGTGCCTCCTCGCCCAGTGGACACAAGCCACAGGCAGGCTCTGAGACAGGATAAGAGTGACCCGCCACCTGGCAGACTCCCTCGACTGGTGCCATTTTCCCCACCACCTTCAGTCCTAGACGCCCTTACAGACACCCCCCCCCCCCCCGAGGGCCCTAACCAGAGATGTGAGGACATCTGCACACAAGCCAGTTGGTCCCACGTGGAATGCCAGTTGCAAATCAATCTTCTGGAGCTCTGGGCAATATTTCCTGGCCCTCTGAGCCTTCTGCCACTGGCTGCAACGCCAATCGGTACTAGTTGAGACGGACAACCAAGTTGCAGTGTTCTATGTGAACAAGCAGGTGTGCACGGGGTCATACTCCTATGGCAGGAGGCGGTAGCCCTCTGCTGATATGTGGCACGCAATGGGATGCTCCTGCAAGCTATCTTCCTCCCAGGCCAGTAAAAGGTTGAGCCTTTAGCATGGATTTGAAAAGGGGGAGAGATGAAACCTGGCATAAAGATACAGGTAGTTTGTTTCAAGCATAAGGAGCAGCAAAGTGAAAGATTTGAAGTTTGGAATTGGCAGAGTTCACGTGGAGGAGGTAGGGAGAGAAAAGAGGAAAAGGTAGTGAGGAGCGATAAGTTCTTATAGGTCAGAACTTAATGCAGTCTATCAAACCAGGATTTATTTTATACATTTCAAGGCAATTTATTATCCAAGAGTGTGGGACGCTGTCAATAGCTCTTATAATCAATCCATACTATACTGTTAGGAGACAGACAGTAGTATTCTGAATGGAAATTTTTTAAGTTGGTAGGTGGAGTCCACAGTATATAGCATTGCAGTAGTCCAGACGTGATGTCATAGAAGCATGAAGGGAGAGTATGTAGAGACTGAAATGAGATAAATGTCTTTATAAAACATATATGATGAAGTGAATAAAAAGTAACTCTTTAACAGTTAATGCCATATGAGCATCAAAGGAAAACTGAGAATTGATTATGACTCCAAAATGTATTTATAAGTCTACCAGTGGAATAGGAGTACCTTGATGGGTCAACTGATGGCAGAGATTTTCTGAGTTAAGTTGAAGATGGTGAGAGACTAGCCAGGCTGCCATGGCATCTAAGCAGGTGTTAATGGAGAAAGATCAAGAATTAAGGCTATATCTACATAATGCACCAACAAGATGTCATCTGCATTAAAGTATCCGCAAATACCAGGGTAGCGAGAGGTAACAAAGATATTAAAGATCACTGGAGAAAGAATGGAACTCTGGGAGTACCACAAGGGAAGGTACAGGCAGATGAGTATTTATCAGAATGCATAAGAACTACAAGCGAACCATCCTTTAAAAAAAATATGAACCAATCTAGGACCTTATCCCAAGTCCAGTCTCATAGAGGCGATGTATTAAAAGGGGAGGATTGATTGTCAAAAGAGGACAAGTCCAGTGAAACAATTATGGCTAACGTGAGCATCCAAATTACTAAAGATATTGCTTTCAAGAGCTGTGATGGCAGTTTTAGTGCTGTGTGCACTGCGGAATCCGGATTGTCTGGGGTGAAGACTATTTTTAGTGATATAATCTGTGAGCTGTAGAAAGTCTTCTTGATAATCTTGGAAAGAAATGGGGGATCCCTGGGGGATAGCTGGCTGGGAGTGTGAGGCCAAGAATTTTCTTCTTGAGGATAGAATGATCAGTGACTTACTTTAGTGAGAAGGGTAAAACAGAGGACATGAGTCTGTGATTGACTATGATTAGTAAGAATGGTACTACGTCCAGGTGAGAATATTTTAGCCAGTTTGAGGTAATGTATCTAATGGACAAGTGGTAGAGTTCAAGGTGAACAAAAGTTTAATGAGAACAGGGTACATTATTTCATTAAAAGAGGACCATGAACTTGCATTTATCAAAAATGGGCTAGCAACGTCAAAAACAGAGGAAAGTAAGGACTCGGTCTAGGCTAAGGGGAATTTGTTATGAATGGATACCACCTTTGAAAGAAAATCAGTAAAACAATTTGCTGCAGATAAATCATTTCTGGAAGGTGAACTAGAAGAGATCAGTTGAGATTTATTTGTACTCTTGTCTATAAATGATGTAAAGAACTTTTATTTTGCCACCCTAATGTGATATTTGTAGTGCTCTTTATAAAGAGCAAGGGTTTGAGGAGGTCTTATCTTTTCTCCATCTGTTCTGCCTTCTGTGCTTGTATTTTTAACAGTACTAAGTTTGAGTGGAACCATAAATTCTTGTTCTGCTTGACATCATTTTTTCTAATCTTATGACACCATCATTTGAGCCAATAGAATCCTCATTGCTAAAGCACTTAGAATAGGAAATGCTTTTCTAGTAGTAATCATTTTGGCTAGAAGAATTAGTGCACTTCAAGCCTTGGTCACAAATGAGCCTTGTGCACAATTTAGTAATAATAAGGTAGACTTACAAACATGCTCTAAATTTCTGCCAAAGATAGTCACGCCTTCATCTTAATGTGGGGAAATGCTACTCACCTTCTACCCTAATCTTCATCCAGCATAAGAAGATCCCCATGCTCTGGACTGTAAATGGGCTCCCGCTTGCTGTCTTGAGAGACTAGTCTGTTAGAAAATCTCTGCCACTTTTTGTCTGTTTTGACCCCAACAAAGGTGGTATTCCTGTGCTAAGCCTCTAGATAATTGGCTGATGTATTCAGCTAATTCAGGCATCAAATCAGAGCAACTTGTTGTCTTGAAATCTGCTTCATTAGAGTATCTGCAAAGCAACTACTTGTTTTCCACTTCTTTCCTTTAATATGCATTACTGCCTGAACCAGTCTTCAAGTCAGATACTGTGCATTTGGTCAAGCACTACTGAGCAGTCTATCTTTGTGATCTACTTAATTGTGCCTCCGTTATGTGAGTGAGTTGTGTTTTTTATGGAAGTTGGAAAGAATTAAAGGGATCGAGAATATCAGTGTGGCTGTCCATTTGGGGGCAGAATAACGCTCTGAAAATTTTAACAGAATGTGACAAAACTTTGCATTTAGTTAAAACTGGTTAAAAAACAAACAAACACCCACATAGTTTGAAATGGGCCAGATTAGATCAGAGGTTCCAAAGAAATAAACACCCCAGAAAATAGTTCATTGCATTTCTGTGGGAGGAGGCATTCCAGCTTTTATAATATAGAAACTTATATACAGTGAAACGTGTCGATTAGGGAATTCCTGCTTTTCAAACTGCCTCTTCTTCTTCTCTACTCATCCAACTCCCAAACTGCCCCACCTACAAAAGGTAACCCTTGCAGCTGCCCCATCATCCTGTAAACTGTTCTTATGACCCCAAACTACACACTGCAACTGCACCCGTCCCCGCAACTGTCCCAGCACCCCCAAAAACTACCCTGCAACTGCTTCATTAGCCTACAAACTACCAGCCCCCAAAACTGCCGCATTTGCCCACCCCTCCAAAATATACCCTAAACTGCCAGCCACTCCACCCTCCCAAATACCCAACCCCCAAAAACTATTCCCTTCAACTGCCTCACCACCCCACATACCTTTGCCCTTAAGAAAAAAAAAGCACCTACTCCCAAAATCTACTCCTCCATAACTGTATCAACATCCCATAAACTGCATCCTGTCCCACCACTCTCTGCTACTGTCCACAGACACAACATATGCTGAGTGTGCACACAACAGAGATACATACATGCACTCAAATTATAAATAATTCCCTAGCTGTGATATACTGCATTTTAAGTTATTCAGATTTAGTTTTCTTTATTTTTACTGTGAAAGCTACTGCCTAAGTTGTATAGTTTCCTAATCAGTTGCTTTGTATACTGCCAGCTAATATCTGTTGCCATGAGCAGGACTAGATTAAGGCAGTAACAAACTAGGAACGTACTAGGGCGGCACTCTGTCATTTTCCTAATCTCCCAAATCCAGAGCAGAACTATCTGGCGCTTTTTTTTTAAATAGAAAAATTCCATTGTGTTTTATATTAATTTTTAGAAGCTAGAAGAATGGTAAACATGTCTGGATATTTTAGTGTCTAAATATCTGCAGATTTCCAATCCTCACTCATAAGAGGGAACCTGCTTTGACTGCTCCTAGTATAAATAGCAGCAGAGATTATGGGTAGGGTCCAGCTAATGGATAGCCTGTGGGGTGGAGCACTGGAATGCTGCCAAATCACAGGAAGGGAGTTAAATGAGCTGGGAGAATATCTGTGTTGTAGAAGTTAAGCTTCTGCATGTGGTGGGAGATGGAAGAGAAATGCCTCAATGCATTTCTATACAGAAAGCAGTTCAGTAGCTGCAGCATACACTGATTCACAGCAACATAGGTGCAATTCAATAATTCTTATCAAACAGCCCTCCTCCCCTTTAATCTCCTCTCCTGATCAAACACACAGAGAACCAGCACAAAATATAAATATTTACATATCCAGACATACATGGACTGACACACAAACAATGGTAGACATATGCGTACATGCCGAGGGGGTTCCATGAACTGTGCTCTGCATGGTTTCCCCACTTATTTGATTTTAGCTCATGCCTTTTCAGTGGTAACTCAAGGCTAGTTACATTCAGGTATGGCAAGGATTTCCTTGTTCCCAGAGGGCTTGAGATCTAAATTTGTACTTGAAGCAATGGAGGGCTAAATGACTTACCCAAGGTAACAAGGGACATCAGGGGAATTTGAACCCTTGCTTCCCTGGTTCTCAGCCCATTGCTGTAACCAGTAGATAACTACTTCACTCAACTTGAACAAGCACCTAAGATGCTGGAACAGCTCTAAGCTTGGGAGTTATCCGCTTGTGTGCTTGATTAAAACTTTCTTGTTGATTAAAGAAAGCAAAATTGCTCACCTATAAGAGGTGTTCTCCATTAACAGCAGGATTAATCAGAGAGGCAATCTCATCCATCTTCTGAGGAGTTGATTATAAGCATTAAACTAGCCAAGGGGACTGCTGCATACAGAAAGGATCTCACATTCTCAGAATTTTACAATAGTTCTAAGCTCTGGGAGAGCCGTGAATCTTAGCCCCATCAGATGACGTCACCTACTTGTGTGCCTTTTTTTAATCATGCCGTCTACAGGGAACCCTTTTTACAGGTAAACAGCTTTGCTTTGTATGTTCTGTGTACTGCTTTTCATGTATTAAACAACTGTTAATAAAGTTTGATAAATAGTTTTATACATAATTTTTTCTTTCGAGTAACAAGTCATTTGATATACTTAGAATATCTGACCTAGAAGTCATGAAACAGATACACATAGGCAACCCTTAGTAATTATTTTTTTGTGTTTTGCTATTTCTGAAGAGAAAAACTGTGATATCTTATCTTTTTTATGTTCTATGTATTGAATTCTTTTATATTAAACCAGATTGATGGTGAGAAGGAAGATTTAATGGAAAAAGATAAACCAAGAAATGGTAAGTAAAATGTGTGTATATTAAGATCACCATAATTTAAATGGGCCTTTTATTGTCACAGAAGTTTTTGTTCTTAGCCTTTCATATGTGCCATCTTGTTTTTTTTTACATTAGTTACAACTGCTGTCTCTATCCATACTGTTATACCTTTATAGGAAATAACTAGCTTGCATAAAAATTAAACAATTTACCAATTGTTTTTTTCAAGGGTTTTAGATGCTATCTTAAAATTTTAAGTTAGATACTTGATTGAAGCTCCTAGTCCAACTGAATAATTGGAATAATTCTACTTGAAGTCAGGCTTCTACAGCTCTTAGCTCAGATATATCCTTGGCAGTATGGACTTCTATAACTGGGAGATTAGATGGACTAATTGTATCAGTTAGATGAATTTTACACCTACATCCCCATAAACAGAAACCAGAGCAAGAGGAGGAGTGTGAAGGTGGAAAGCCTCCAGGACAGGAGGGGAACAGTGGAGAAGGAGAGAAATAGAGAAAATAAAACCTGAGGCAGCTGTAATTTGTGTGTGCGCGCGTGCACACCCTGGAAGGAATACATGCATATGTGCATATTTTATAAAGTACACAAAAGTACCAATCTTCCTGTTTTTACTTTCCAACCTCTAGGCTTGCCTAATATGTTGTGTAAAGGTATGCACTATGGAGTAAATTTTAGAAACATTAGGCACTGTTTGCACACAAGCAGCAGACCTATACAAAACAGCTTTTTTGTATAAGAAGTGATTTTTAGAAACGTTGATAATTACATATATAGAAGGCAGCATAAAGGGTTTAAAATGTACAGAAAAGAGGTGGTGTTGGGGTGTGGTTTGGGTGGCAAAAGAATGTCTTCCATAGTTCTGAATGGCAATATATCTATACCTCAGAAAATGTCCCTATTATTTACACAGGGCTTGATATTGAATTGAGCCAGCTGTGCGTCGCTACGGCACATAGCCATCCCCGCCATCCTCTAATCCCAGATATTCAATGCTGGTGTCATTTGCTGCCCCTACACTGAATATCCGGGATCTCTGCCCATACCCAGAGCTGCAGAAGTTAATTGGGTAGCGGCAATATTGCACCATTTCCCGGTTATCTCCCGCGGGTAAAACTAGGCCAACTTTTGCTTTACCTAGTTTTACTCGCAGGTCACTAACCAGGTAACGGTGCAGTATTGCTGCTACCCGGTTAACGACTGTTGCTGCCTCTGCTCCGCCCCAGAACGCCCACGATACACCCCATGGGCGTGTAGGTGAGATTACTGGGGATATTCAGCAGCACTACCTATGTTAGTGCCAATGAATATTCCATTCAGCAGCATTTACACGGTTTGCAGGTCTGTAAACCATGTAAATGCCTTTCGAATATCTGTCCCACAGTCTCCAAGTCACATATAACACAAAATAAACTTGTCTTTTGGATCTGGGGCTTGGTAAAATGCTTAGCTCCAAGTCCCCCCTCCTGGGACAAAGTTTGACATTTTATGAAATGCTCCCTAAATAGCTATTAATACACTTAAAAAATCCACCACATAACATGTATAAGAAGCACTAGATGTATATGTCACAGTTGTTTTTAAAATCTTACCATTTGCATGTATATAGTGCCACTAATATTTATATATTCTCTCATTACACCATTCTTGTGTGTGTATATTTGTAAAATGATTCCATCTCTTGTGTGTAATGTTGCAAGTATCTACATATTTTATAAAAGACTCAGTACTGGTCATACCTTTTTAATAAAATATTTGCCTGGTTTTACATAGATGGACCTAAACTCCATTTAGCCTTTAGCCACCTACATGACCTATTCAGAAGAACATAACATATGCTTTACTGGGTCAGACCAAGGGTCCATCAAGCACAGTATCCCGTTTCCAGCAGTGACTATTCCAGGTCTCAAGTACCTGTCGGGTTCCCAGTGGTAGACTGTTTCCATGCTGCTTGTCCCAGGAGTAAGCAGTGGATTTCCCCCGTCGTCTTTAATAATGATGTCCATATCATCCTGCCAGACCAGCGGGTTGTGTTCCCCTACCAGCAGATTGGTGGAGACAAAGAAACAATGAAAAGCCCAGGTTTTTATGACATCACTCCCATGGCTGTATTCGCCTCAGTCACCAGACGCCCCTTAAGTATTTGTTTGTCTCCAGCAGATGGTGGATGGATTTTCTCCTCTCTGAAGAAAATCTGAAGAATTGAGAGGAAAATATTGATTAAAAAACGTATGCAACAGATCACTTTGAGGGTGACTCTCTCACTTGAGCACAATGTGGGAGGCTCCACTAGACTGTGATCTTTTCGGTAGCCATAGGAGGAGGGAAATTTGGTTCATCTCCATGCTCTTACTGTACATAAGAGCCTGTTAAGCAGCCAAAAAATTGTAAGGATGGAAGAATTCAGCAGTCTAGCACAATTTTAACGCCCTCTCCCCCCTCCTCTGTTCTCCTCCTGCTCTCTCCCAAAGATTGCAGATTGCAGAAAGAGGAAATCTGCCTGCCAGCCACCTTAAACATAGTGCTGCCAAGCCAGAAAAACAGTTTCAGGGGAGTAGAGCTGAGCCTGGCACAAATCCTCTGCCTGGGGCTCTCAGGGGGTGAGTTCCAAAGCGTGACCTTGTCATTGTCCTTGTTGGGCTCCCTGCCTGGGGCTCTCGGGGTGAGTTCCAAAGCGTGACCTTGTCATTGTCCTTGTTGGGCTCCCGATTCTGTCTTTGTGGGATGCAATTCAGGAGGGACTGCTGGCAACCGTTGGTGCTGTGTGGGAGTTTCCTGCCATTTTCTGCAATTCCTAGTAGAATTTTTAATATTGTGCACCTGTAACGTGCATTGCAATAGAAGCATAGTTAACGTGTGCCTTTGGGCTGCCGCAGCCTTAGCACCTGCTGTTTTGATACTTGCCTTAACTCTCTGTCTTCTTCCAGGAAACGCTTGGCCTATCGCAAGCGAGACGCCTCTGTTCCAGCTTCTGGACTCTGCCCTTCTTGCATGGCTGCTTCCGAGTCATCCTTGGCAGGCCTACTCCCCCTCTTTCAGTCGGAGGTTGCTGTTAGTCTGACCTTGCCTGCATCAGGGCAGGAGGTGGCAGATAGCGCTATGGGTAGATATTCAGCTGGCCGGAGGCTCCGGTGAATGTGTTGTGGTCCTCTCCCCATCCTCTAGGGGATCGACAGGTAGTCATTACTGTGAGGAGAGCCTCCGGAGTCCGGATTATCCTCCCTGGGATTCTTTCCTTTTACAGAAGGGCTGGTCATTGTGGCATGGAAATTCAGGCCTTACGGCCTTTGAATGTATCAGCAGAACTTCAGCTATATGCATTGGTGCACGCAGGATTGCTTGGCTCCAAGCTTCTGATCTTGAACAGTGGGTTCAAGATAAGCTGACTAATATACCTTGCACAGGTGAAAACCTTTTTGGCAAATACTGGCAGGATAAGGCTTCTCAGTTAGAATCTGAGAACTCCACTCTTAATAGACTCCCTAGATCTACTGCCAACCCAGCTAAGAAAAAGACATCAAAGAAACCCTTTTCCAATAAGAAAAAGAAGTACTACCCTTCTTATTCCCCTGCGACGCACTGTCCCATCCATGCTCCCCAAAAAGGGCAGCAACAACCAAAACACCAAAGAAAGGCTCAGACTCCCAGGTCTCAGCCAACCCAGCAGACCCAACCTCCTCAGGGTCTTTGACTTCTTTCTGGAGAACATACTTGGGAGTTACACTGGATCAAAACCTTGACATGAAAGCACACATAGCTAATACTGTAAGAGCAATCTATTTCAAGATCCGTTCACTCAGACATCTACGCCCCTTGCTTGAACCAGAAGATTTTCGGACAATTTACCAGGCTCTGATAATACCACACTTTGATTATGCCAATGCCATATTACAAGGTCTCCCCCAATCCACTTTGAACCCCTTGCAACTTGCCATGAATAGTGCTGTGAGGGTTCTCCAGGGTTCATCTAAGAGAGACCATGTGCCGCCCCTTCTAACGCAGTTACACTGGCTCCCTGTACAAGCCGGGATTTTCTTCAAAACTGTGCTGCTGACATTCAAAGCAGTAAATAAACTCACTTCATCTTCAATATCTGACCTTATCCAAACAACAGCTCCTAATAGACCAAGAAGATCCACAGCGATAAATATGCTAGATGTGCCGAGAGAATTAACAAGATGCACCTCGACAACTGCAAACAGGGCCTTCAGACTCTGCACCCCAAGATTCTGGAACTCATTACCATCAAACATCAGGGCAATCACTAACCTAACCCAGTTTAGGAAGGCCCTTAAACACTTCCTTTTCCTCAAATACTTCCCAGAGAGCAGTGAATCTCATCCCCATTCAAATACATACAACTGTGCCACCACATGCTATCAGCCAGGTGACCACACCATGCAAGGAGTCCCTGACCATTAAATCACCCTCTTGCTATGTCTTTATATGACACCGTTGTGTAAATAGTTACTTTTGTTATCCAAGTTGGTTCCCCTGTTAATTGTAAACTCAGACTAATGTACCCTGTCTGATTGTTATGTTCTATGTAAACCGCGCTGATGCTGAATAGTGCGGTATAGAAGAAATTGTAAATAAATAAATAAATATCCATCCTGCCTCTGGAGATTCCAGATTCCATCTGCATTCCCGGCAGACTGTCACTTTGCCCACAGGTGGCATCTTGTAACATCAGAACACTGGACTCTCTCCATAGTAAGAGAAGGGTACAAACTTCACTTCCAAAGTCTACCCACCAGTCTCCTCCAAGAGTTCAGTTTTCAACCCCCTCTCACCACTCTGTTGTTGCAGGAGGTCACCTCCCTTCTCTCACCGGGTGCAATAGAGGAAGCGCCACTCTCCCAGCAAGGTCTGGGCTTCCATTCTTCTTACTTCCTCATTCCAAAGAAGATAGGGGGATACAGGCCCATCCTGGACCTCAGAAAACTGAACAAATATCTACTCTGGGAGAAATTCAAGATGATCTCCCTAGGTACTCGTCTCCCCTATCTTGAGTCAGGATTGGCTCAGTTCTCTAGATCTAAAGGACGCATATGCTCACATTCTTATCCATGCAGAACACAGAAGGTTCCTGCATTTCCTGTTCCAGGGGAAACATTATCAGTACAGAGTCCTGCCTTTTCTCCTCGCCTCTGCCCCAAGAGTCTTTACAAAGTGCATGGCAGTTGTAACTGCATTCCTAAGTACTCTAGGGATATTTGTATTCCCCTACTTAGATGACTGGCTCATTTGAGCAAGCACATCTCTAGAGGCCAATCTTTCTATCAGACGCGCACCATGCAAGTGCTGCAACACTTGGGATTTGTAATAGATCTTCCAAAGTCCCAACTCGTTCCTTCTCAAACTCCGGAGTTTATAGGAGCCTTCCTAGACACTCAACAGTCAAGGGCTTTTCTGCCCCAAGCCTGCTGTGCTAGACTCAGCCAGCTTGTATCCCAAGCAAGCCTCAAAACCTTTCTCACTGCTCGAGAAATACTGCAACTCCTGGGCCATATGGCATCTACTGTACATGTGGTTCCATATGCTTGTCTACATATGCGTGCAGTTCAACGGACCCTGGCTTCCCAGTGGGCTCAAGCATCCAGTTGTTTGGGAGACAGGATAACACTCTCTACACGTCTCACCTCATCTCTCCAGTGGCAATCCCCAGAACACCTTCTCGTAGGATCACCTTTTCAGAAGCCTCTACATCAATGTACCCTGACGACTGATGCGTCCAAATTGGGCTGGGGGCTCATCTGGACAACCTCTCCACTCAGTCTTTGGTCTCATCAGGAGTCACAACTCCACATAAATCTGCTGGAACTTGGAGCCATCCACAATGCTCTCAAGGTGTTCCACGACCACCTTCGCTTCCACACAGTTCTAGTCCAGACGGACAATCAGGTTAGCCATGTTCTACTTGAACAATCAGGGAGGAACAGGCTCTTGGACGCTTTGCAGCAAAGCCCTACACCTGTGGTCCTTTGCCATACAACATCAGATTCACCTACTTGCGGTATATCTCCTAGGAAAACGGAATCTCTTGGCGGACAAGCTCAGTCGGTACTACTACCCCACGAGTGGTCTCTCCATACAGACAAGATTGCTCACATTTTTCAGATCTGTGGAACCCCAGATATAGACCTGTTTGCAAGTCCTCAGAATGCCAAACTTCCCCCTCTTCTGCTCCTGAACGCCTGCTCAGAACAACCAAGCGATAGATGCCTTTCACCTTCACTGGGGTCAAGGCTTCCTATACACCTTCCCTCCCATTCCCCTCATCCCCAAAACTCTTTTCAAACTCCATAGAGACAAGGGCTACATGATTCTTATAGCTCCGCATTGGCCGCAACAACCATGGTATCCTCTGCTTCTACGTCTCTCTCAAGTTCAACCAGTAGATTTGGTGTCTGCTCCAGATCTCCTCTCACAGGAGAATGGGACATTGCCGCATCCCAATCCACAGTCCCTACATCTTACAGCATGGCTGCTGAAGGCATAGAATTCCAGGGCATCAGCCTCTCTCAACAGGTGGAAGCTATTATTTTGTCTCCTAGAAAACCTTCCACAAGGCACTCCTATGCCTTCAAGTGGCGTAGATTCTCTCTTTGGTGTTCAAAAAGGGACCTTAACCCCTTTTCAGCTCCGGTGGAAGCATTTCTTGAATATCTTCTCTACCTCTCTTCCTCTGGACTCAAAACCAATTTGGTAAGAGTCCACCTAAGTGCCATAGCAGCTTCTCACATACCCTTAGATGGTCAGTCCATCTCCTCTCAACTATTTGTAGCACGCTTCATGAGAGGTCTTCTATTAACTAAACCTCCCATTAAGCCACCCCCAGTGGCATGGGACCTTAATGTTGTTTTAGGACAGCTTATGAAGCTAGCCTTTGAACCCCTAGCTGCTACTACTCTGAAGTTTCTTACCTGGAAGCTCGCCTTCCTTATTGCTCTCACTTCAGCAAGGTACATCAGTGAGCTTCAGGCTTTGGTTGCTGATCCTCCTTATACACGTTTCCACCATGATAAGGTAGTCCTTAGGACTCATCCTCACTTTATGCCAAAGGTGATCTCGCCCTTTCACTTAAACCAGTTGGTCTACCTCCCTGTTTTTTTCCCTAGACCTCATTCTTTTAGGGCGGAAGTAACCCTTCATTCTCTGGATTGCAAACGTGCTTTGGCCTTTTATCTCCAGAGAACTCGGGAGCACAGAAAACCTTCCCAACTCTTCATCACTTTTGACTCCAGTCACCTAGGACTACCAGTATCCAAGCGAACTCTCTCCAGATGGATAGCAGATTGTATCTCCTTTGCTTACAACAGTGAAGGACTCTCTCTTGAGGGTTACGTCACTGCACATAATGTTTGGGCAATGGCTGCCTCCATGGCGAATCTGCGCTCTGTAGCGATTGATGAGATATGTAAAGCAGCAACCTGTTCCTCTGGCCATACGTTTGCTGCTCACTATTGCCTGGACAAGGACTCCTGCCGGGATGCCTCGTTTGGCTAAGCTGTTCTCCAGCATCTCTTTCAGACTTAGATCAACTCCTATCCCCCGTCCCGGATTTCAATACCAGACATTCCTGGAGGATATATGACCTACTATTTAGCCCTGTGTTCCACAGCTCACTCTGAGGTCATCTCTCTGGCATCTCCAAGCTAGGGAGTCCCCCATATGTGAAGACTACATTCCTGCTTGTTCCTGGAGATAGCGTAGTTACTCACCTATAACAGGTGATCTCCAGGAACAGCAGGAATTGATTCTTCACAACCCACCCTCCTCCCCTAAGAGTTGTACATTTCCTCTTCTCCTCCTGTCCTTTTATCTCAGCTACAAACTCAACTGAGGAGGGAGAGCTGGAAAGACGGGAAGGCAGCTACGCAGGCGCAGTGGGATGCTCCCAAAAGCTTTCATATTGGACGCTGGGGAACGTTCCCGCATGGGCTCCGTCGGTACCGACATCACCCATATGTGAAAACTCAATTCCTGCTATTCCCGGAGATCACCTGTTACAGGTGAGTAACTACGCTTTTTTTAGAACACGTTTCCTGTATTAAATATTCTCTTCCTTCTCGTCTCTCCGGGCCAGTCCAGGAACAGGAGGGTTGTCAACCTTCTCCAGCAGCTGAGGACTGAATTCAGAAGTTTTGCTGATCTGATCGCTGGCTCCCCCTGCTGGCCACCTCAGTCTTTCAGTCCTCAGCAGCTGGAAGGGACAGAATCCTGGCTGGCTCCCGAAGAAGTATTTCAAGTTCCATTTTTGGCAAGCCGTTCCTTTTGTTATTTTGAGTGCTTCAGTGGCAACGCGGTTTGAACCCTAGCAGGGTTTTTACCTCCGCGAAATATTCAGCTGGTTAGTAGTATATAGTCTTCATATATGGGTGACATTGGGTACTGACGGAGCCTGCGCTTGAAGCTCCCCAGTTACAAATAGGAAAAAATTTGGGAGCACTTCACGACACCTGCGTTTCTGACTTCCCGCATTTCAGACACTAATTATGTTTATCTGTCACCGAAATGGTGCTGGAGCACTTGGTGCGTTGTTTGAACCCACTTGAGGGTTTTTCCATCATGAAGATGGTGGGCAAGGCCCAATGGGCACAAGGTCCTGAGCAAAAGATTTTTTGAAAAAGAAAACTCATTTTAGACAAAAAAAAATAAAATAAAAATAATACCGGAATCGCATGATGCCAGTGCAGACAAGCAAAAGAGCTTTTTGAGGAAAGTTTTTAAATTCTCCGCGGAAAAAGATCTGAGGAGTTGGAAGAGCGGGAAAGCAGTAGCACAGGTGCAGTGGAGTGCTCCCAAAGGCTTTCCTTTTGGTAGCTGGGGAGCTTACTGCATGGGCTCCTTCGGTACCCGATATCACCCATATGTGAAGACTAAATTCCTGCTGTTCCTGGAGATCACCTGTTACAGGTGAATAACTACGCTTTCAAGGAGGTTTTACTGTCTGATATGGTTCCAGTTCAAAAATGATTTTTATTTACCTGCTATACTCTGTAGAGAGAGGCTTCCAGTCCTCTGTTTCAGGTAGAGAGACATAATTTGACCATTCATAGAGAGGATGCTAGTGGTGAGGGTTGTAGATGTTTTGTCCCCAAATTCTTAGAGGACTATTTATTAGTGTCTCTTTTCTTTCAGTAGCTAACAAAATCAAGGTCTTAAAGCTTTTCTTTAAGCACAGAGGTGCAGTTTTTTTGTGGTAAGAAGTTAAATGGGTTTCCTGAGGTTTCCAGGAACACTCAGCTTTGCAGGAACCATTTTCTAGTCTTGAAGCCTAAGGATGTGAGGTTGGGTGCAACTTTCTTTTTTCATTTCCCATGCAAGTGCATAGTTACTTGGCAAGGGAATACTTAATTTTTTATGACTCTTCTCAATTGGAAATATTTTTGGTGGATGATAAGGTTCTGGGATAACTGGAGTTCAGAAGATATTTAGCCCATTGCTGTATAATTAGGGGGGGGGAGGTTTTTCCTTTGACCTCTCTATTTTTCTTGACGATTATTCATTTCTATTTTTTGTCTTTGTTCTTCTCTTGATGTGGACAACTGTGCAATTGTGGTGGTTTGGGATTTATATTTCCTTGATGTTTTGTTCAGCTATACATATTGCTTGTAACATTTATTTAATCTGTATATTTTGCAAAAGCTTTAAAAAAATGGAACAGAGTGAATGTGACCATTTTAAACATTAGAGCCATCATAGATTGGTTGATTCAAGTCTTGTGAGTACTGACAATTGATCACAGATGCATCTAATTTTACTGCAGTGGGAATGTGGTGGTTCTGTTCAAACTGATTTGAATTGTTTTTAAGGGTGCCAATAATCATGCCCTAAATATATCCAACACTATACACCCCCGGAAATCAATTCCAAAAATGCCCAAAATAATGCTCTTTCGGACATATAGTTTATTTGGATACTGTTACTGACAGCAACTAGTGTTGCTTTGTCAGGTTTCGGGGCCATCATTAAATGATTAAAATGGAGGGCTCACTTCAAGAGAAAAAGTTTCTTTTCACGGTGAGCGATCCGACAAAAATTGAGTGTTTGTTAGTGGGCCTGGATGGTTAGGAGTGGCCATTATTCAAAAACGTTTTTTGGTGATAGGGTTAGTTCCTGTGGAGTGTGTGAATAATCATGTCCTGGCAATGTTCCAGTTTTTATACTATTGCCTACTATTTCCTTTTTTAAATTGCTCTTGTTTTATTTGACCATAACTGTAGAAGATGACATTTTACTTACCAGATCATGTCCTTTCCTTGAGTCCTGCTAGACCAGTCCAGGGCCCAGTCCTTGGAACTGTATTTGCTCTGTTCTCCAGGACCAAGCAGGAATCAGTCCTCACATATGGGTGACGTCGGCGTCGACGGAGCCCCCATGTGGAGCATTTCCCCAGCTTTCAAAGAAAGCCTTTGGGAATGCAGGCACGCATGCGCGGTCCCCTTCCCGCCCAAAGGTGCCATCTTGCTCAGTCGTCTTTTTTTCCATGGAGCTCTACGGATGCCTGTCCTTGTCACCCGTGAAAAAAGTTGATTTTTCTACATTGGGTCGAGTTTTTTCTTTGGTTCGACGTCGGTTCCTTTCCTGCCTGGACTCGGTACACCGGTGCCGAGCCTGGATCTCTTTTTTTTCTCATTTTTTTTCCTTAGAGACTGTGTTCGCGCCTTTTTTCTTTTCCCTGGCAGCCCAATTTTTTGATCTTGCAGGGGCCCTTTTTCCCCCGATGGCTGCCAGTGGCTTTAAGAAGTGTGATCGGTGCAAGAAACTGATGTGTCTCACCGACACACACGACTGCTGCCTCCGGTGCTTGGGGCCAGACCATGATTCTACGGTCTGTAGTCCCTGTGGCAAAATGTCTTCCAAGGCATTACGGAGCCGTCAGCACCAGCGTGAGAGGATCTTCTCTGAATCTGCCTTTGGACGGATCCAGACTTCATCAGAGGCCTCGACGTCTCGGGAGTCTGACCCCGAGCATCATCGGGGCTCCTCTGAAAGGGAGTCCCCCTCGAGGGAGCACCGAAGGAAGAAGCACCAAGCGAGGGCGACATCAGTGGACGCTCTTGGCTCCTCGAGGGCCAGGTCGCATAGCCCCGATCGCCGTCCTGGGTCTTCGGAGTCGGAGAGGTCTGCAAAGCATCCTCGTGTAGAGTCGGAGGCCCTGAGTCACGTGAGTACTGTAGTCCTCGTGGACTCTCCTCCGGGGGAACCGACGTCGGGCCCGATGCCGTCGGGGCCAGAGTCGGAGGCTGCTGGGTCTCCTGAGCTCGGACTCAGGTTGACGGCCTTGGAGAGCAGATTGTCTGCCTTCATGGAGCAGCAGCGGGTGCTGATCGCGGTCTCACCGGCACATCTGCCTCGACCACTGGGACATCGACGTCCAAGTCGACCCCGGAGGCCGAGCCGATCCTTGAGACCATGCGAACTCGAGTCGATCCTCGGCCGAGGTCGTCGACGCCGGTTCCCTCGGCGTCGGGGGGCATGGCGTCAATAGTCGGGGGGCATGTGGAGGAATCGGCTTGGAAAACGGAGGAGGAGGAGTCCCCTGACACCTTCCGGATTCCGTGCGTCCCTTCGGACTCACCGGGTTCCGAGCCTCGGACAAGGTCCCCCCCGGAGGATACCAGGTTCTCGGATTTCGTAAGGGACATGGCCAAAGCACTGGCATTCCCTGCAGACCCCGAGGAGGAGCCTCGAGCCGAGGAGCTCGAGGCTCTGCAGTATGACTCTCCTCTCAAGGAGACCTTTACTGTCCCGGTTCCTCCGATGCTGGAGCGGTTGCTCTTCCGCATGTGGGAGGCGCCGGCCTCGATGCCGGTTCTAAGCAAGCGGGTCGATTCCATCTATCGAGTCCGCAAGAGCCCCGAGTTTCAAATTTCCGCACCACTCCATGGTTGTGGAATCGGCCATGCATCGCCTGAAGAGTCAGAAAATGCACTTCTCAGTGCCTCCTGGCAGGGAAGCCCAGAACCTGGATGCCCTCAGTAGAAAGTGCTTCCAGGGCTCTATGCTTGCTTGCCGTGTCCAGACCTACCAGCTGTACATGGGCATGTACCTTCGAGACCTGGCAAAGGAGATTGTTGGGTTTTCTGCTGGTCTGTCCGAGGAACCTTTGCAGAGGTTCAAGGCTGCAGAAGCTTTAATAAATACAACAGCGAAACTCTCATAAATTCCATCACCTCGCACATAGACCTGAAAAGCACTGACCTCGATAGTCTAATAACCAGTTGGAACTCAGGAATTCAAGAGATGTCTGAACCAAAATGGAAAGCAACAAACAACAACCCCAAACCCAAAATGGAACCATGGTACACAGAAACTCTGTCCACCCTAAAGAGAGAACTACGAAGAACAGAGAGAAAATGGCGACAAAGCAAAACCAACGAACGTAAAACAGAATACCTAACCATACTCTCCAAATACAAGAACGAAACCAACTTAGCGAAACGTATACACCACACAAACTTACTAAGTAAAGCATTAAACAAACCCAGAGAACTATTCGCCCTGGTCAAATCCCTCACCAAAACAACACAAGAGGACCAACACAACGATAAAATCAAGGTCCAGGCTCTAGCTGATCACTATGCTAGCAAACTAAACCCACAGATCGGACCCAAACACGCACCTCCACTAGATGTGTCCCCCACCGTGTCTCAACCCACTATGACAGCCATACAAACACACGTCACCTGCTGGAACAAATTTTACAACATTGGGGACAAACATGTCATTAATATAATCTCAAACATCAACACCACAACCTCTCCCCTAGACCCCTGCCCAGCTTCATGGATTAAAGCAACAAAAGCAGAAATCACCCACCAAATCGCACACATAATAAACCAATCACTCCAACAGGGCACCATGCCAAACCAACTCAAGAGATCCGTCATAAGGCCAATACTAAAAAACAAGACCCTCAACAGAGAAGACCCTGCATCTTATCGCCCAATATCCAGCATAGCCCTACTAGCGAAAATCATTGAAAAGGCCGTCCTACAACAACTACAAGACCACCTGGACATCAACAGAACACTGGACGAACACCAATATGGCTTCAGGCCACACCATGGGGTCGAGACCCTACTTATTGCACTACTGGACAATCTACTCAAAGGGATTGAAAACAAAAAGAAAATGTTCATTCTCATATTCATTGACATCTCCGCAGCTTTCGATACTGTTCATCATCAAACACTACTAAACAGAATGAGAGCTATAGGAATAACAGGAACCCCACTAAAATGGTTCTCATCATATATCTCCATCAGAATGCAACAGGTACAGTTCAATAACGAAAAAGCAAAGGCTTTCCCACAAACACAGGGCATACCACAAGGCTCAGCCCTATCCGCGCTTTTCTTTAATGTGTACATGAGACCAATCTGCGAAATATTCAAAAAGCATAAAATCCAATATCACATATACGCTGATGATATTATGCTCTATACTCAACTTGATGCAAACAACCCAAACTACTCTCAGCTAGAAAAATGCATAAAAGACATGCAAACATGGCTCCAGCGGAACAACATGGCCATAAACCACAAAAAAACTGAAGTCATGTACATCTCAAGAAAATCAGATTTCAATCCTCCAGCTTCAATTGCCCTAGGTGAAAACACTTATTACACAAAAACTGAAATAAAATACCTCGGAGTAACACTGGATAGCGAACTAAAGCTGGCAAAGCACCTCCGCCTAGTAAACAGAGCCATCTTCCACAAGCTCAGGGTTATACAACCTCTCAGGAACATCATAGAACCCACCGACTTTAGGACAGTAGCCCAAGCCCTCATCATACCACATTTCGACTACTGTAATGCAATCCTTCAGGGCCTTCCAAAAAAAACACTAAACATACTCCAGATGGCACAAAACGTCGCAGCCAGAATCATCACCAAAACAGGTGTGGCAGAACACATCACCCCGGTGCTGGTTGAATTACACTGGCTCCCCATCATAGCCCGTATAAAATACAAAATCCTAGTAACGACTTTTAAAACCATCCACAATTTGGCACCAACCTTCCTCACAAACCTAATCACCTTACAACCTGCTAACAGAAACAGGCGAACCGCCACCATAAACAACCTGCAAGTACCAATAAGTATAAGATCAGTTAATGTAGCCACAAGCAACAGAGCATACTCCTTTACTGCCCCATCACTTTGGAACCAACTCCCGCCTGAGCTGCGCTCAATCACTGACCTGATGGGCTTCAGAAAAGATCTGAAGACACACCTATTTCAAGAGGCCTACAATGTATCATAAATCAACAATGCACGCACCAAGAGACCTACAGCGTATCATAAATCAGCGTAAAATGTATATATGTAAAATATTAATGTTTATATACTGTAGAAAAATATAATTATAGTCCCCCCCCCCCATAACTATACCCTGTTGTAAATTAGTGAAACCTGTTGCTAATCCTGTATACCTTAATGGAACCTGTTGTAATCTTATACACTCTAACGAAACTTGTTGTCATCTCGTAATCTTGAAATTCTGTTGTATACTTTAATGAAACTCGCTTGATTTGTTTTGAAAACCTATCACATAACCTTGTTAATCACATTGTAATGCTTTGTAATTTCTGTCAATGATCTGACATTTTCTGTTTACTTAATCAAACCGCTGCTGATCGCTGGAAGTAGCGGTATACAAATATGTGCTAAATAAATAAATAAAATAAATAAATAAGGCCTTGTCTTCTGGTATTCGAGAGTGCTCGAAGTTCATTTCTCGAGCAGCCTACGATGGATTTGAGGCTTCGGCCTGGGTAGCAGGGGCCGGCATCAGTGCATGCCGCCAGGCCTGGCTACAATCCTCGGACCTCGAGCCATTGGTACAGGACAAGTTGGTCGATGTCCCTTGCCGAGTTGGAAACCTCTTTTCAAGCCCATGGCCGAAAAGGCTGCAGAACTCGAGACCGAGACTCTTACCCAGACAAGGCTGTCCAGGAAAACCTCTGCCCCTTCTCAGAAGAAGAAGGGCTTGGGGAAAAAGAGCTTTTACCCGAGGAAGACCGCTGCCTACAAAACCTACCCTCACTACTAGGCCTCTGCAGCTCCCCAACAGGGCCAGAAGGCCAAGGGGCAGGGTCATGGGCCCCATAGGCAGAAGGCTCCCAAGCCTCCAACTCCGGCTCCTGCTCAGCAGGGAGGGGTTTTTTGACTATGCCAGCATAGCCTCTCCTCCTCTCCAGGGCACAGGAGGTCGGCTGACCCTGTACGCAGACAGGTGGCCAGACATCACAGGTGATACTTGAGTGTTAAGCATCATCGAAAGGGGCTATCAGCTCCACTTCACCCAGATACCCCCCTCCTACTTTCCAGGGGATCCTCCAAGACCCCCTCTGCACAGAAACTTACTCCTTCAGGAGTTGGAAGGTCTACTAAGGGACCAGGCGGTGGAACCAGTGCCTCACCACCTGGAAGGGCAAGGCTTCTACTCGAGGTACTTCCTGGTATCAAAAAGAACAGGAGGACTCAGACCCATCCTCGACCTGAGAAATCTGAACAAGTTTCTGGAGAGGGAAAAGTTCAAGATGCTTACCCTTGGAATCTTACTGCCCTACCTTCAGCAGGGAGATTGGCTATGCTCCTTAGACCTGAAGGATGCCTATACTGACATCCTCATCCATCCAAGTCACAGACAATTCCTCAGATTTGTGGTGGGAGGAAAGCACTTCTAGTACAGAGTGCTTCCTTTTGGCCTCACCTCCTCCCCATGGTCTTTACAAAATGCCTGGCGGTGTTTGCGGCCTACCTCAGGAACCAGGGGATCTTTGTGTTCCCTTACCTGGACGACTGGCTTATCAGAGGCCAGTCTCCACAAGAGGCCAGGCAGGCCACCTTCAGAACCATATCCCTGCTTCAGCACCTGGGGTTCATCATAAACTTCCCCAAGTCCATTTTAGTCCCCTCACAGGACGTGGAGTTCATAGGGGCAAGATTGGATACCATCCATGCAAAGGCCTACTTGCCTGTGGACAGAGCTCACAGGCTGATAAAGTTGGCCGGCCAGTTTCGGGCGAACTCTCTGGTCTCGGCCAGACACTTCCTCCTACTCTTAGGTCACATGGCTTCCACAGTGCATGTCACCCCACATGCCCGGCTGCACATGAGGCCGGCTCAGTGGCACCTCAGGGCGCAGTGGCTGCAGGCCACAGGGAAATTGTCAGACAGAATAAAGGTGTCCAAACTCTTGGTGGACTCCTTACGCTGGTGGAGGCATCTCCCAAATCTGGTCAGGGGTGTTCCTTTTCAGGCCTCCCCACATACTCAGGTACTGACAACCGATGCTTCCCTGCAGGGCTGGGGGGCACACTGCCAGGTGGCCTGCACCCAAGGCCTGTGGTCTCCGTGGGAGGCCGCCCAGCAGATCAACCTGTTGGAATTGAGGACCATTCGACTAGCCTTACGGACTTTCTCTCAGATCCTGTCTCACCAGTCTGTCCTAGTTCAGACAGACAGCCAGGTGGCTATGTTCTACGTCAACAAGCAGGGAGGCACAGGATCCAGACTTCTGTGCCTGGAAGCACAAGCTCTCTGGTCCTGGGCTGTCACTCAGGGCATGACCCTCAGGGCGGTCTACCTCCCAGGCCAGGAAAACTACCTGGCGAACAGGCTAAGCAGACTCCTGCAGCCTCACGAGTGGCAGTTGGATCCTCTGGTAGTTCAACAGATCTTTCTGAAGTGGGGTCTTCCAACCATGGATCTTTTTGCCAGTCCGCTGAACAGGCAACTACCCAGGTTCTGTTCCAGGCAACCGCATCCCTTGAGAACAGCGCCAGATGCATTCCTGATCCCCTGGTCAGAGAGCCTGCTGTATGCCTTTCCTCCCACACCTCTGGTGGCCCGGACTCTATTCAAAATCCAGCAGGACCGAGCCACGGTGATCCTGATAGCCCCCAGGTGGCCCAGGCAGCCGTGGTTCCCCCTTCTGCTGTTTGGCAGTGGATACTCCACTTCCTCTGGGGTTGCAACCCGACCTTCTGACTCAGGATCAGGGGTCCCTCTTGCATCTCAACCTCAAATCTCTCAATTTGATGGCCTGGCTGCTGAAGGGCTAGTCCTTGCTCCCTTACTCTTATCAAGGGAGGTTGAAGAGGTGGTGTTGGCCTCCAGGAAGTATTCCACTAGGAAGGCCTATGCTCTGAAGTGGCGTAGGTTCTCTACTTGGTGTTCTCAACAGCAAGAGGACCCCTTCTCCTGCTCTGTCCAGGTGGTGCTAAAATACCTGCTCCACCTTTCCAACCTAGGACTTCAGTCCAACTCTGTCCGGGTTCACCTCAGTGCCCTCTCAGCTCACCACTTGCCGGTGGATGGAAATCTCTGTCAGGCCACCCTCTGGTGTCTCGCTTTCTCAGAGGTCTGCTTCTGCTTAAGCCTCCTATTCGTCCACTGGCCACTGAGTGGGATCTCAATGTGGTCTTGCAGCAACTGACTCGCCCACCTTTTGAGCCAATGGCAACCTGCCATTTATGTTTCCTCTCCTGGAAGGTGGTGTTCCTTGTGGCACTCACCTCGGCTAGGCGGGTGAGTGAGCTTCAGGCCCTGGTCTCGGATAGGCCGTATACCAGGTTCTATAGGAACAGGGTAGTCTTGCGGACTCATCCTAAGTTCCTTCCAAAGGTAGTGTCCTCCTTCCACCTCAACCAGGAGGTGGTCCTTCCGACGTTCTATCCCAGGCCGCACGCCAGTAGGGCCGAAACTGTCTTGCATACCCTGGATTGTAAAAGGGCGCTGTCCTTTTACCTAGAACGTACGTAGGGGCATAGAAGGGCTTCTCCCCTCTTCATTTCATTTGACTCTAATAAATTGGGCTTGCCTGTCACTAAGCGTACGTTGTCCATCTGGGTGGCAGACTGTATCGCCTGGGCGTACAGGGCAGCTGGCCTCTCCCTGGAGGGTCGAGTCACGGCCCACCGGGTCAGGGCGAAGGCCGCATCAGTAGCTCACGTTCTGTTCCGTTGGCAGACATCTGCTGGGCCGCTACTTGGTCTTCAAGCCAGACTTTTGCGGACCACTACTGCCTCGAGAGGGAGTCCCGTAGGGACAGTGCTTTCGGGCAAGCGGTACTCCGTAATCTCTTTGAGGTTTAGGCAACTCCTACCCTCCGGCCCTGGTGTTGGGCTACCGTTCAGGTGTGGTCTCAGAGAAGATTCTCTCACTGTTGCTGAGGCTCTAGAGGGAGCTCTGTTTTTCAGCCTGGGTTCCTGGTAGCCCAGAGCTGGGGAGTCACCCATAAGTGAGGGCTGACTTCCTGCTTGGTCCTGGAGAAAGAGTAGTTACTCACCTGTAACAGGTGTTCTCCAGGAGCAGCAGGAATCAGTCCTCACGACCCTCCCTCCTCCCCTTGGAGTTGCAGTTGTATATAGTTCATTTTCTTTTTGTGCTGTCTTTTAGCTATGTCATTAGACTGAGCAAGATGGCACCTTTTGGGTGGGAAGGGGACCGCGCATGCGTGCCTGCATTCCCAAAGGCTTTCTTTGAAAGCTGGGGAAATGCTTTGCATGGGGACTCCGTTGATGTCGACGTCATCCATATGTGAGGACTGATTCCTGCTGCTCCTGGAGAACACTTGTTACAGGTGAGTAACTACTCTTTCTTCTGTGGCGATATCTTGGGATCTGCTATGATTTGGCTCTACAGGTCCAGGTACTGATAACCTTCTGTTTTTGCTTTCCTATACGTAGTTCTCTACTGTTTGATTGCTCATTGTTGCCCACATTGAGGTTGTGTGAGGCTTGCCATGTTCTCTCATATACTTTGGGATGGATAAGGAAAAGACCTCTGGTGGCTGAGACGGATAGATGCATGGCCTTTTCATTGGTTCTTTGTCTCCATTAATCTACTAGGAGGTGAACACAACTCACCTGTCTGAACTGGTCTAGCAGGACTCGAAGAAAGGACATTATCTGGTAAATAAAATGTCACCTTTAGCCCTACTCTGTTTCTATCTTTTAAACAAGCTCCTAATCCACAGTAGTACATGGTCTCCTATCCCATGATTTTTTTTTTTTTTTAACTTTAAATCCTTTTATTGAGGAAGAACAAGGAAATACAGGAAATCTTCACAACAAAAGAAAAATGTTTAAACAATATTAACATTACAAATCTAGCCCACTAAATGGAGTGTGATACAGAACAAAACTGAAAATAACTGCGATACCCTACCTCAACCAGATCTCCTCTGCCGCACTCGGCAGCATATAATCTAATAGTATATAGTCATGTATAACTTGTACACCTTGGCAACTAATTCCGTACAAATTGTATATAACCATGTATAGTCTGTACACCTTGGCAACTAATTCTGTACAAATTGTATATATGGGGCCCTCCCCCAATCTACTGAAATCAAATGTATACCTTGATCTGTGTGCTTTAATCAAATATGTATCGTATCCAAATGCTTGTCCCGTGTTACGTAATCATTGACTAATCAAAATGTAAAACTGAAATCTCAATGTACCGTACAATACATTATGATTCTGTAAAGTAAACCGCTGCTGATCGTAGGAAGCAGCGGTATACAAGTGTTTACTAAATAAATAAATAAATAATAAATAAAAGTCACTGCAATGAGGAGCCATTAATATAAACAATCCCCTTTGACTAAGCAGGTGTCCCAGGAATAATAAGAGAATAAAAAACAACTAATAACAAAGCCTTCAAACTGATCCTTGTAGAAAAACCTCCAACTGAGAAGAATCAAGAAAAATATATGACTTTCCCTTATGAGCAATTACACACTTACAAGGAAATTTCAATGAGAAGGAGGCTCCAAGCGCCACGACACGAGGGCGAAGCGCTAAAAAGGCTTTCCTCCTCATTTGAGTACTGCGGCTCACATCGGGAAAAACTTGTATCGCCTGTCCAAAGAATTTTTCATGCCTATTCTTAAAGTAAGATTGAAGAATCATATCTTTATCCTTCTCCAACGAGAAGGATACCAACAAGGTAGCACGAGTAGGTATCTCCTCTATTGAAGTCTCCAAAAAAACAGAAAGATCTAAACTCTTAATGGATAACACAGGTACACTACCAAAAAACTGCCTCCAGTTTTGCAACTGATTCCTATAGATTTTGGGGTGCCGAATCCAGGAAAAATAGCCAAAATGTTCCATCACGTCACGTTTTCTTGCAAAATTAGATTTCTTACCCATATAAGGAATGTTCACATAATTTCTTTTTAGCCGACTGCAGTTTATTTTCTTGGCCCAAAATAGAGGTTGTAATGGTTAACTAACTAGAAAACACTCCCTCATGATATTTTAGAGTGTTTTGTATTCATTTTATACATTAACAGGGCAATTGGGAGGCGGGGGGCTAAATCCAGTACTCGCGCTGGCGCATGTTCTTTCCTGTTCGCCTCGCCTCGTTCGCTCGCTCAAACACGGTGGTTGCGACATGAACGTTCCTGTCAAATTTCAGTTTCTTGCAAGTTCATTATTACCTTTTGTTTGCTCAGTCGTAATCCAGCTTTATTCCGAAGTGGTTCACTACAGTTGTAGTTTGCAGTGCTGTGTATTTGTGATGGCTCACAGAGCCAGAGGTTGCGTCAACTCTCCGGACAGTTTTTGTTTTATTTGTGGGGAATATACCGTGAAAAAGCGGCAGAGGAACATTTCTGCATTTATTAAAAAAGTATATTTCGCCTATTTCGGTTTGAAGTTAGGCGATCAAGACAAACCGTGGGCTCCTCACAAAGTGTGCAAGACATGTGAGGAAGATCTACGCTTATGGATGAAAGGTAAAAAACAAGCATTTCGTTTCGGAATATCTATGATGTGGCGTGAACAAAGAGACCACAGCAGTGACTGCTATTTTTGCTCTTGCATTGTGAAGGGATACAACTTAAAAAATAAGAACGTAATAAGTTACCCCAACCTTCCCTCAGCAATTAGGCCTATGCCTCATAGCAACGAAGTACCTGTGCCTGAACCACCAAAATCTTTGGATCATATTTGTGTGGACGGTTCTGATCATGATGAGACTCATCAGATGGTTTTTCCCGATGAGTCCAGTACTTCCGAGTTTGAAACTGAACCAGATCCGAAACCTGAACTTTTCTCTCAAGCTGAATTGAATGATTTAGTCCGGGATTTAGGACTCCCAAAAGATGCTGCCCAACTGCTAGGTTCTTGGCTTAAACAGAAAAATCTATTGTCACCAGGAACAACTTTTTATTGGTACCGCAACCGCGAGACACAATTTTTGAAGTATTTCAGCAAAGAGGAAGATTTGGTATTTTGCAACGATATATACGGAGTGATGGAAAAGTTTAAACTCAAGTATGATCCTGCTGAATGGCGGCTGTTCATTGATTCGTCAAAAGACAGCATAAAAGGTGTTCTTCTTCATAATGGCAACACATTCGCTTCAGTTCCTATTGCTCACTCTGTTATTCTCCAAGAAAAATACGAGAATTTGGCCCTGATTCTTCAGAAGATTCGTTATGATGAGCATAAGTGGATGATTTGTGGAGACTTTAAAATTCTATCCATGCTATTAGGGCAGCAATCCGGTTTCACCAAATATCCCTGCTTCCTTTGCTTGTGGGATAGCCGGGCCCGCGACCTACAATGGGGGAAAAAAGACTGGCCAATTCGGGAGTATTTGAGACCCGGTGAGAAAAATGTTCTTCATGAGAGCTTGGTACCTCGTGATAAAATTCTATTACCACCTCTCCACATTAAGTTGGGTCTCATTAAGCAATTCATCAAGTCCCTTCCAAAAGATGGTGAGTGCTTTCGGTACCTTTGCTCAAAGTTCCCCCGACTTTCTGAAGCAAAGCTAAAGGAAGGAGTGTTTGTTGGCCCTGATATAAGGAAACTCATTTCAGATGGAGCATTCGCTGAAACGATGTCTGAGAAGGAAAAAGAAGCCTGGGATTTCTTCAAGGATGTTGTTCTCAAATTCTTGGGGAACAGGCGGGATGAGAACTATAAGGATATTGTTGCCAGGATGCTCAATGCCTTCAAAGAACAAGGCTGTAACATGAGCCTGAAAGTCCATTTCTTGCACTCCCATGTGAACTACTTTCCCGAAAACTTGGGGGCATACAGTGAAGAACAAGGTGAAAGGTTTCACCAGGACATCAAGGACGCAGAGAGAAGGTACCAAGGAAGATGGAACACCACTATGATGGCTGATTTCTGCTGGTTGCTGCTGCAGGAAACCCCAGATGAAAAATACGCCAAGCAGCGCACCAAGAGAAGCATTCGGGGAAAGAAGAATCGGGCCCACCAGGAGATTGATTGACCCAAGAATGACTTTAAAATCTAAACTGTGTTGACAAATATCGTGTTTTTACTAAACTTTGAAATACAAATTTGCTAGTTATTACCACAGTGTCTGATCTCATTTATTAGAATTTTATTTTCACACCATCGGGTGTTTGTCTTCATGTATTGCAATGGTGCGGTTTGCGTTTTCTATTCTTACATACATACCTGTACAACATTTGTTGCACATTTCTTTGCTTTGCTTTGTGTCTAACCTCGCTCTCATATGCTCAATGTTTGTGCACATGTATGTGGCTGTTTTAAGTGCAGACAATTTTGCTACCATCACAGTGTGTTTTGTTGACATTACTCTATTCTTATGTGCTGCCTTGTTACAGTTTTCTTTATTCTTATTTGAATAACTACTAAACAATTAGTATAAAGAATTCATCCAAGAAACTTTTATCTCGATCGCACTCAATCTGAAACGTTCACCTCAAACTGCTAACCCAATGTAGCAAAAAATCTGTACGTGATGGAGCAAATTGGTTACCAGATTTGGATTCAGCGCACCAAAAAACGTAAAAATCAATCGAAACATTAGAGGCAGTTTAAAAAAAATTATAATTGATCTATTTCCCCCGATGCAACATTACCCACTTCCAGATCTACAACCATACGCTCTCTAATACCAGTAGGTAAATAGTATAATTTAGATACAATTATAGAATCAGGATTAGAAATTTTCAAAACATCTTTCAGATATTTAGAGAGCAATATTTGTGGAGAATAGGTAATGAGTACGGGGGAAATTCAACATACGAAGATTCTTCATTCGCAAAGCATTTTCAAGAAGTTCATCATGACGATGCAAAATCAAAGAGTCCTGAACAGAGAAGATGTTAAAACTCCTTGCATAGTAGAGAGTTGAGTCTCCATCTTAGATTTAGTAGACTCTAGGATTACCAATCTATCATGGTGCTCAGTCAATGACTCAACAGTCTCTTTAGTAAATTGGGAAATTTTCGCCAATGAAGATTTCAAGGATATCTCAGTACGGGAGACTATCTGCCATATATCCTGAAGCGACACGTCCTTCGGAGGGCTAACATTATCAGAAATTGAGGTAAATTCAACTGGTAAAGGTAAAGACTTATTTAAAGAGTTCAATCTCAAAAAAGAGTCAGACAGTTTTATCGGACCAGGAGAAGCTACCTCCTCTGACCTGGAGGCAGAATGCTGGGACTCCATACTGGGTGGGGATGAAACCCTACGCGGATCAGGAGACAAACTGAGCAAACCAGGACTAGCTGTACTAGAGGAATCTATCGAAGAATTAACTACAGGGGGAGGAGCCATAGACTTAAGATGACTGTCCATAGGCCCGACCACTTTTGTCGACTTACCAGTCGAAGTAACAGGAAAAGATTTCTTTTTACGTTTCCCCATTAGCAGTGATGGAACAGCCTGGTATTAATGCTCCTCTAAGCTCCTCTGGGCTCCGAAGGGGCGCCAAAGGGGCAAATCTGCCCCTTTGGACACGCCCCTTCGGAGCACGCTCCCCCGGGCACGCGCCCGCGGTGCGCGTAGGATTTAAATAGCCCAACGGATCACGTGTCCTCCAGTGCTCACCGGCACGGTCCAAGCAGCCCCTCTCACAGCACGGCACAGGTAAAGTCAGGAAAGAAGACACACTCGACTTCCCGCGGTGGGGGCAGGATTTAAATAGCCCAACGGATCACGTGTCCTCCAGTGCTCACCGGCATGGTCCAAGCAGCCCCTCTCACAGCACGGCACAGGTAAAGTCAGGAAAGAAGACACACTCGACTTCCCGCGGTGGGGGCAGGATTTAAATAGCCCAATGGATCACGTGTCCTCCAGTGCTCACCGGCATGGTCCAAGCAGCCCCTCTCACAGCACGGCACAGGTAAAGTCAGGAAAGAAGACACACTCCATCCCATGATTTTTAATTTCCGCAAAAGTCTCTCATCAGGGACCTTGTCAAAAGCTTTCTGAAAATCCAGATACACTATATCAACCGGCTCACCTTTATCTACATGTTTATTCACACCTTTGAAAAATATAGCAGACTAGTGAGACAAGGCTTTTTTTTTTTTTGCTAAATCCATGTTGTCTTCTGCCATTGAGCCATGACTATCCACTTGTTCAGTAATTTTGTTCTTTATAATGGTTTCTACCATTTTGCCAGGTATAGACATCAAGCTCACTGGTCTGTAGTTTCCTGGATCATCCTTGGAACCGTTTAAAAAAAAATTGGTGTTAGAATGTACTTGAAAAATTTTTTATTATGCGCTTTTTGCTTCCACAGCAAGCTTCTTTTCAAATTCTGTCTTTGCCTGACTTATCAGTGCCTTGCGTTTAACTTGCTAATACTTATGTTTCCTATTTTCATCATTTGGCTCTTTTTCCGTTTTCTGAAGGATTTTCTCTTAGCTATAACAGCCTCTTTGACCTCACCTTTAAGCCATGCTGGCTGTCATTTGGCCTGCCTTCCACCTTTCTTAAAGTGTGGAATACATCTGGTTTAGTCTTCCAAGATAGTATTTTTAAATAATGCCCAGGCCTGATGTAAACTCTTAACCTTTGCAGTTGCTTCTTTTAGTTTTTTTCTTAACCATGTTCCTCATTTTATCATAGTCTCCTTTTAAAAGTTAAATGCTAGCGCAGTTGATTTCCTTGATTATCCTCCCTCCATTTATTAAATCAAATGTGATCATGTTATGATCACTATTGCCAAGCAACCCCAATACCATTTCCTCTCACACTCGATCCTGCGTTCCACTAAGAACTAGATCTAAAATAGCTTCTACTCAGTTATCCAGTATGTTCTTTGTGTGTGTGTGCAATTTTATATGAACCTACTTGAGTGCATAAAATGCTGTTCTCCATGCCCAAATCTCTTTTAAGATTACCCACTATTTGTACAAAAAAGGAGTTGCGCACACTAGAGTATGTCTGCTTTAATTATGTGGTCATAACATAAGCATAGATATACCAGCCTACGGATACAATACTTGATTGCAAGATTATACTAGACAAGAGGAGTCCCATTTAGGCACATTCTTCTGATGGTAAATTGCTGGCATCCTGGTATCTAGGCAGATTAAATTTCTGTTGCCTCTTACTTGTCACTTTTTCTTTTTCATATTTAAGATGTACTTTGCCAAGGAGCAGTAACTGCTGAGAAGTTGTTTGCTATGATGAAGGACCAAGCCATAAATGTGATCATTATGGATGCTCGAAGTATAAAGGATTATCAAGAGTCACATATCCAGAGCTCTATCAATGTTCCAGAAGAGGCCATTATTCCTGGGTATAGAAGGAATGCTTTTATAACTGTATCAGTATCATTTATATAAGTTCATTATCAAACATCAGTCGCACAGGAAAAAGACTGCATGCTACATAGTGTAACTCATGCTGAATATTCATTTATTTGAAAAGACTATAATTTTATGTACTGTCTGGCTTTGTCAGCCATTGTTTAAAATATTTTATAATAGATTTTAATGAAAATTGTGTTTTACATAAGAACTGGTTCACATGCACTAAGGTGTTAATGTATTAGCCACAGGTCCTAAAATGAAAGTAACAAAATGTAGTTTACAGGATTGCATTGGGCACATAAGTGGGTCTGAGGTCATCAGACAGTGTCAGGATGACACTGCTCTTCTAGAGCTCAAACTTAATGCGACATACTGAGCATTTGCGGCCTTACCCACACAAAGCGGTCCCCTCAGTCTGCCAAATGGAAACTGAAACAAAGCTCTCTCAAGATTTGCTTGAAGAGCTCCTTTCTTTGTTTTTCAGCACCATTTTCATAGTTTTCTTCTATTTCATTTTATACGTTTAGTTTTATTTATTATTTTAAAACTATATAAGATGGGATTTTTTTTTAGTTCCTACTTTGCAATTGTGAGACCTTTTGTACAAGCAAAACCAGGCCTCCAGCCCTGCCTAACCTACAAGAGAGCCAAAATGAAACCTAGAGACTGCGTGTCATGTTCTTGGGTCCAACAGAGACCTTAACAAATTTTCTTTTCACTCTAGAAGCAAGCCGCTGAGATTACTGTTACAGTGCTTCTATTGCCCCCTCTCTGCTGCATTGTTTTGCAGCTATTTTAGGGCCTGGTTTATTAAGATTGTGCTCCTATATTGTATCTGTGGGAAAAGAGGGCTTAATAAATTGGTCCTTAATGTACTATTGCACAGTACCAACAGACCAGAGTGGTCCCACTCTCCTAGCAACCCTAACAAGCATGCTGTCGGCTGTCAGAAGTTATATTATGGTCACTTGTGTCAGAGCTAAATCTTAATTACTGAAACTCCACTCTGTAATGTAACTAAAAAGCATGTTCCTTTTCGTCCCTCTAGTCCAGTCCTGGAACAATAGAGTTTAGAATCTCCTCCAGCAGCCTTGGAGACTGAATGACATCACAGCTCTTCTCTCTCTGGTATAAATAGGCAAGGACCGCCCCCTTCCACCAGTACTTCAGTCTCCAAGCAGCTGAGGAGATTCTGGGCCTAGGGATAGGCCCAGCACAAATAGGCAGAGCTAGGAATTTTTTTCTTTGTTTTCCTTTTCTAATTCTTGATGCCTTTTGTTTGGTTGCCTTTCTAAAATAAATAGCCACTTTTTTCTTCCCTCTGGCTCCAGTCCTGCTTCCTCCTTTCTCCCTCAATTTTCCCTCTCGTGGGGGGGGGGGGGCTGCCCCTTGGTGAGAAGGAGCAGCTTTACAGAGCAGAAGTAGCCTCCCTGCTCCCGAACCCGCAAGCAAGGGTGAGGAGCAGGTGGAAGGCTTAGCCCCAGCCATCTCTAAGGGACAGTGAGATTGGTGGTGGGAGCACCGTCGGAGCCGAAGCCACGAGCAGGCTGAGCTCCGGCGCGTGTCTGCCTCATTGCAGCACCTCAGGTTGAAGCAGGGAACTGTAAGTAGGTCTCGCCGACTTTAACGGCGTTTTTTTCTTTCTTTTTGAATTTTCTTTTACTTGTTTCTTGGAGGGGAGTTGAGAGGGAAGTCCCTGCCTCAGCGGGGGATCTCATAAAGGAGTTCTTTGCTCTCCGGACACTTTTTGCTGTGCGGGAAAAGTCCCGGCGGCCATTTTGAAAACCGCTTTTTTTTTGTTGTTTTTTTTTTTATAGTGGCTTTTTGGAAGCGTTTTAAGCCTCGTTTGCTGCAGACCTGCTATAGGCTCATCAGGCGCTTACAGAGCGTTGGCCTGTTGGAAAAAAAAACACGAAAAAAAAAAAGAGAAGTTCAAAGGGAAATGAGCTATGCTGTACTTTTCCCTTATTGAAATAGTGAGCAAGTGTATCTAGGCTGTTTTTTGCATGGCTCCAACCCGGAGAGAGCCCTTCCTTCCGGGGCTGGCGGTCAGGGCCAGCGGGTGGGAGTGGGAGTTCCCGGGGTGGTTTAGAGCAGTTCTTTGAAGCGGCTGCTATGCCTGCAATTCCACGCTGTCTAGTGTGTGGCAGGAGGAACAGTTCAGTGCTGGAATCAGGAGTCTGTGTCCCTTGCTCCCTAGAGGCACAGCATATGGACGGAGAGCCGGGACAGCCCCTAACGGGCCAGAAGGCTATTCGTACAGGCACTGAGGCACTGTTATCTCCGTCTCTAGATCCTGAGGAGCCAGTGCCGGGGCCCTCCTCGGGCGGCGGCTCCACCGGGTCACAGGAGCAGGGACAGGCGGGGGAGGCGACTGGGATTCCGCCGAACTTCGTTGTCTTGCGGCAGCAGGTTTTTGCCTTCCTTCAGCCTGCGATGTCGGCTCTTCCTCACGGACCCCAGAGTCAGAAGCGCTCAGCCTCTCTGGTCGGTTAGGGGAACGGTGCTCCAGTGGCTAAAAGGTGTAGGGCCACTTCGGAGGGTCCTGTGCCTTACCTCGCTGATGACCTGAGCGAGGGGAACGCCAAAGAGGGAAGAGTTCTCGGAAGATGAGCTGAAAGACGGAGAGTTGCCTGACTCGCAGCAGCAGTGCTCGGTAGTCAGAGTCTTTCGGTGTGAAGGGCTTCCAGCCCTGGTTTCGGAGACGCTATAGACACTAAACCTGCCTTCCAGCGAGGAAGCAGCGGAAGAGACATTAGAAGATCCGCTGTTGCAGGCGGTTAAGACATCCCAGAGAGTGTTTCCCCTCCTTAGGGTATTTCGGAATATGATACGGGAAGAATGGGGTTTGCCAGAGGCGGCCCTGAAGGGGGCTAGAGCGTTGGCTCGCCTTTATCCGCTCGCGAACCGTGATAGGGAGCTGTTTCGTTCTCCAAAGGTAGTTGCGGCGGTATCGGCGATCACTCAGAAAACCACAATTCCTGTGGAGGGAGACCGCTGCGCTGAAGGATGTTCAGGACAGCAGGTTAGACACTCTGTGGATGCAGGTGTTCGATGTTTGCGCGCTGTCCATGCAGTCCGGCTTCGGTGGCACGTGGCTGTTTGAGGTGGTCCCAGAGGTTGCAGGAGACCATCTGGACGGGCAGCTTGAAGATGCCACGCGACTGGAGTCGGGAACCGCGTTCTTGGCTGATTTTCATTTCTGGTCTCCTCCGTGGCTTGGCTAAGGGGATGGTCTCTGTAGTAGCAGCTCGGAGGTATCTCTGGTTGAGAACCTGGTCGGCGGACAGTTCGTCTAAGGCTCGGCTTAGCAAGTTACCCTTTGGGGGTACGCTTTTATTTGGGGAGAATTTAGATAAGTTGGTCCAGGACCTCTGGGAGTCCCCGGGAGGACGTCTCCCAGAGGACAAGCCACAGCAGGGCTGCAGTTCTGCGGGATTCAGGGAGGTCCCGAGAGACTTTCGTAGTTTTCGTTCTCCCCGTTATGGACAGTCCCAGCGGGGAAAGTTCTCGCTTAGGGGTCAGGGGCTTCGAGGATTCAGGGGAGCAGGCCGGGGGTTCGCTCCTTTCCAGTCCTCGGCCACAAAACAGGCACAGTGAGATAAGGCGGGCTCAGGAGAGGGTAGTTCCCAGGAAAGGTCGGTTGTGGGTGTTTTACCCTGCCTGGGTCCGAATTAAGTCAGATTAGTAGGTCCTGGAGGTCATGCGAGAGGGGTACGTATTAGAACTCCCATCGACCCGTCGTAGGTTCTTTTGTCCGTTCTCCCTGCTCAGCCCTGGGCACAGGCAGGCGGTCCAGGACACGCTACAGCGGCTGCTGCAGCTTGAGGCGGTGCTGCCGGTGCCCGCGGAGCAGTGCGGTTCCGGTCACTACTCCATCTATTTCATAGTGCCAAAGAAGGAGGGCACATTTCGCCCGATCCTGGCTCTGACAAGGGTGACCCTTTGTCTCCGGATTACCCATTTTCAGATGGAGGCCTTGCGTTCCGTGCTTGCAGCGGTCCGGACCGGGGAGTTCCTGACGTCGTTAGATCTCACGGATGCTTACCTGCACATCCCGATTCGGCAAGAGCATCAGAAGTGGCTGAGATTTGCGGTACCCATGGGACATTTCCAATTTCAAGCGCTGCCCTTTGGGCTGGCAACGGCGCCATGGACGTTTCCCAAGGTCATGGTGGTGGTGGCGGTGGCGCTCTGCAAAGGGGGAGTACTGGTGCACCCATATTTGGACGATTGGTTGATCCGAGCGAAGTCGAGAGAGGACAGCTCGGCAGTGACGGCCCGGGTGGTCCAGATGTTCGAAGACCTTGGCTGGGTAGTCAACTTTGCAAAGAGCAGGTTGGTACCATCACAATCCCTGCAGTACCTTGCGGCGCGCTTCGAAACAAAGCAAGGGAAGGTGTTCCTGCCCAGGGCCCCTGGTGCTAGGTCTGCGACAACTCGTCAGGCATTTCTTTTCGAGTCCGGCTACAACAGCATGGCAACACCTGCAGTTGTTGGGAACAATGGCAGCCATGATAGAAGTGGTTCCGTGGGCCCGAGCGCACGTGCGGCCGTTACAGGCGGCGCTTCTCTGTCGTTCATTGCATCAGTCGGATGTCCTATCGCAGAGGTTAGTTTGCCCTCAGAAGGTGAGTCACGAGCTGCGATGGTGGTTGAGAACGGAGAATATGGATGAATGCATGCCACTGGACCGCCGTCCTGGGGACTGCTCACGACAGACGCGAGCCTCCTGAGTTGGGGGGGGGGCTCATTGCGAAGGCAGGGTTACCCAGGGTCGTTGGTCTCGGGGGGAGACGTCTCGGTCCATCAACCGGTTGGAGATGAGAGCGGTGTTTCTGGTTTCTGGCGCTACCGGAGTTTCAGGACACTTTCGGTCGGGAGGCGGTCCAAGTCTTGTCAGACAATGCGACAACGGTGGCCTACATCAATCGGCAGGGGGGCACAGCTGTGGGTGTGGGCCGCACACAATCTCCAGGCTCTCACGGCTCAACATGTGGCCAGCGTAGACAATCTCAAAGCGGATTTCCTCCGTCGTCACGGAGTAGGCCCCGAGGAGTGGGTGCTACATCCGGGGGTGTTTGCTCTTCTGTTGAGGCGCTGGGGAGTTCCGGTAATGGCTCTCATGGCGAGCTTTGAGTCCGCGCAGGTAGCAAGGTTTTTCAGCAGGCGCTGGGAACGGATGTCGGAGGGGCTAGATGCCTTAGCGCGAAAGGTGGCAATAGGGAGTTCTCCTTTATGTTTTTTCCACCTTGGGCCCTCATGGGCAGGGTGGTGCAGCGCGTTGGGAGACATCGCGGTCGGGTGATTCTGATCACGCCCGATTGGCCCTGAAGGCCGTGGTATGCAGTTTTGGTACGGCTGTTAGTGGACAATCCGTGGTAGTTACCGCAGTGGGAGGAGCTCCTATGGCAGGGTCCGTTGCGCATGCCCTAGGGGAGTCAGTTCTCGCTTACGGCTTGGCTCTTGAATGGGCTAGGATGACAGCTAAGGGTTATTCGGCGGCGGTCATTTCTACCTTGCTAAAGGCACGCAGGCGTTCCACCTCGCTGGCGTATGTCTGGGTCTGGAGGATCTTTGCAGCTTGGTGTGTGGAGCATAATATTCAGCCGTTGTGGGCTTTGTTTTCGCAAGTCCTTTCCTTTTTTGCAGGATGGACTGCGGAAGGGATTGGCGGCCAGTTCCTTGCGAGTGCAGTGGGTGGCGATTTCCTGTTATAGGGAGAAAGTGCTCGGTCAGCCGGTAGGATCTCACAATGACATTAGGCTTTTTCTGAGAGCTGTCTTGCTTCTTCGTCCGTTGGTACGCTGTTCGGTGCCGATATGGAAGCTGAATCTGGTATTGGAGTCTTTGCTGGAGCTACCATTTGAGCCGCTAAGCATCGCCACCCTGAAGGATCTCGCGTTAAAGAAGGTATTTCTGGTAGCTATTTGTTCCGCAAGGAGGATTTCGGAGTTACAGGCTTTTCCTGTAGGGCACCTTATTTGTCTTTCTTCCAAGATAAGGTCGTGCTACGCTCAGTGCCGGACTTTCAGCCGAAGGGGGTCTCGGCCTTTCATGTCAATCATGTGGTGTCGCTTCCAGTATTCTCTAAGCAGCAAAAGGAGAAATCGGAAGGCAGGTTACATCCCCTAGATGTTCGTCGGGTTCTTCAGAAGTATCTTCGGCGGACGCAGCCATTTCAGAAGACTGATAGATTGTTTGGGGCTTTCGGGGGGCCGCGAAAGGGTGAAGCGGCAGCGAAAGCGTCCATTTCTAGATGGTTAAAGGCGGCTATTGCGTTTGCTTACCTTTTGAAAGGTAGCGTAGTTCCAGAAGGTCTCAGAGCGCACTCGAGTACAGTTTGGTTTCGGTCGCGGACCTTTGTAGAGCGGCGACTTCATCATCGTTGCATTCATTCTCGAAGCACTATCGGTTAGATGTGCAGGCGGCGGAGGATGTTCGTTTTGGCTCAGCAGTGCTTCAGGCTGGGTTTTCTGGTCCCTCCCGTTGATGTGCACTGCTCTGTTACATCCTCTATGGTTCCGGGACTGGACTAGAGGGACGAAAAGGAAGAATTAATTAGACTTACCTGCTAATTGTTGTTCCTTAAGGAACTCTAGTCCAGTCCCGGACCCCTCCCAGGGTATGCAGCCTGAAGCTGTTGTCCGTTGTATCTTAGTAAAAGGGGTCAAATTGGAGAGGATGTCTCCAGAAGAGAAGTGTGGTTCCGGAGGACGCGGAGTGGAGCCACAATGGGAACCCCGCAGAAGCGCGGTTTTGTTTCTACGTTTTTGGCATTTCTACAAGGTCCTTCGTCGAAGAGAAGGTTAGAACATGCACAGGTTTTTACATTCTAGCCAAAATTTATTTAGTTTATCTTGTTGTTCTTTATCTACTTATTTGTTGCTCTGCTGAGTTGCTTTGTCAATAGGTACTGGTGGAAGGGGGCGGTCCTTGCCTATTTATACCAGAGAGAGAAGAGCTGTGATGTCATTCAGTCTCCAAGGCTGCTGGAGGAGATTCTAAACTCTATGGTTCCGGGACTGGACTAGAGTTCCTTAAGGAACAACAATTAGCAGGTAAGTCTAATTAATTCATATGTATCTTCATTTGACTTGTCTCAATATCACATGTATTCTACTGACTCTTTTAAATGACTCTTTTAAATGCGGGTCGCCACAAGGTCTCAGAAACACAAGGCAGCCATTGACTATTTGCAAACTGTCAAATGGACAAGTGCCTCTATCACATCAACGACCTTATTCAAGAGGCAACCATTTTCAAACTTTTCAAAAGCTAAGCACTGGTTTATCTTTTAAGACCTTTATTCCCAAGGGACGTAAACAGCTTTGCACAAAGGATGAATGTTAACCATATATAGCTAAAGCGGTTTTTGAAAAGTTTGAAAATGGTTGCCTCTTGAATAAGGTCGTTGATGTGATAGAGGCACTTGTCCATTTGACAGTTTGCAAATAGTCAATGGCTGCCTTGTGTTTCTGAGATCTTTGTTGCGACCCGCATTTAAAAGAGTCATTTAAAAGAGTCAGCAGAATACATGTGATATTGAGACAAGTCAAATGAAGATACATATCATGCTTTTTAGTTACATTACAGAGTGGGGCTGTCAGAAGTGACTGCTTTCTTTGCTTCGTGTATTGCTGTTGCCTGGTGATATGTGAAGCAAAATGCCTCTTCCCCTTTCCCCCACCCCTACCCTCACTCAGTGTTTCTCTCTCATAGGCTCTTGTACCATGCCCTCACCCACTCTCCCCCCTCCCCTCCAGCAATCATCATCCTTTTTTCACTTATAAGCCAACCCCCCTTAGCCTATCAGAAGTATTATCTTACCTGCTACATCTTCTCATTGTTGCCTGTTATTGCTTTTGCCACTGAAGAAGCAAACACTTCTCTAGTTCTGCACGTGTGGTACTTATTAGATTTACCCATGTAGTAGAGGAACACTGGTACTAGTCTCGCCATTTTAAGTTTCATGAGACTTTCACCAGAGTTCTTCCTGCAGCTTAAACCTAAGGAGAGCCACATGTGCAGAGGTAGTGTGTTTATCCAGGAACAAGCAGGAAGTCAATCCTCGCATATGGATGACATCAGCGCCGACGGAGCCTGTGCGGACATTTCCCCAGCTTTCAGCGAGCCTTTGGGACATGCTACCATGCATGCGTGGTCCCCTTCCCGCCCAAGGGGTACGTACCATTTTGCTCAGTCTCCTTTTTTCTGCAGAGCCCAATGAACACCTGCCCTGTTTCCCTGGAAAAAATCTTCCTAAATATCCTTGTGGTTTTTTTTTCACCGGTTGCGTACTGGTTCCTCTTCCTGCCTTGAGCCAGTGCCAGTTCTGGCGCTGTTCTCTGCTCCTTCCCATTTTTTGATCGAGGCTCTTGTGTCTTTTTTTCACCCGGGGTCATTGATCCCGGCCAGGTGTGCCCCTCCATGTCCCCAGTGGGTTAAAGAAATGTGATCGCTGCAGTCAAACCATGTCTATTACAGACATGCACGACTGCTGCCTACACTGTCTGGGCCCGGACCATGACAATACCACCTGCGACCTGTGCCAGGTCATGACTCTGAAAACCAACAAGAAAAGGTCAGAGTTGCAGGAGAGGATATTCCCGAGGTCCGACTTGGCACTGGCTTCCCCAATGCCATTCCAAGCCCAGCACTTCCCATGAGGTCCGGGCATCCTCAGAGTACTGCAGCAGCGGCTCCTCCGAGAAGACCCTGACCTAGAAAAGTAAAAGAAAAAATTCTTGAAGTCCATCGAGGTTCCCCAGTAAAACCCAGAAATGTCCCGTGACTCCAATCAGTGCCCCACTAAGGTCTCTAATAAGGAGTCCTCAGCTGGCAGAGACCATGCAAGGCTACCTGATGCCGTGGTCCTCATCGACGCACTCGCCGACGCACTCACGAGAGTGCCGGTGTCGGGAAAGAGGTCCTCTGTGCCCACGCCAAAAGCTATGGAGCCTTCTGGCCTCGAAACCAGAATGGCAGCCTTTGAACAGAATATTTCTGCTATCCTGGCCGTGCAGCAGGCAATGATGGCCAGTTGGTCTGCATCATCTGCCCCAACAACCAGGCCCCCGACGGCAGGGGAGTCCCCGGGCATCGAGCAGGGTTTCAAGCACCAGCAGTCTCGGGTGAGTCCTCGGCACTGGTCCCGTTCCTTGAGTATCTGGTCCTCCCTGGCCAGTTTCTGGGAATCAGACCCAAGATCCCCTGGAGGATCCTGACTCCTTGGGACCGGCCTTGAACCACGAGATTGCATAGCCTCGGAATCGTTGACACCCTCCGACTCTGAGTCGGAGACTGATGTCGAGGCCTCCCCAGAAACTTGTCGGCACCGGAACATACCCTCGGTGCAGTTTCCCCTGGCACCTAGTTGCCATTCTCCCTCAGAGGATGTGGCCTTCCACGACTTTGTTCGGGATATGGTCCAAGCCCTGTCGGTCCTGACAGTCAGAGGAAGATCCGCATATCGAAGAACTGGAAATCCTTCACAATGAGTCCCCCACCCAAAGAGACACTCATGGTGCCGGTACAACTGATCCTCGAGCGGCTGCTCCTCAGGATGTGGGAGACCCTGGCCTTGGTGCTGTGGTCAGCCAATACCTCAATGCCATCTACTGCTTCAAGAAGGGCCCCAGGTTCCACAAGACTCAGCTCCTACATAATTCAGTGGCGGTAGAGTCAACCATGCAGAAGTTAAAGAGCCAGAAGAACTATTCCTCTGTCCTTCCAGGCAGGGAGACTCGGGCCCTCGACGCCCTGGGACATGTAAATGTTATCAGGGCTCGATGCTCGAGTGCCAGATTGAGGCCTTTGAACTGTACATAGGCAAGTAACTTCTTATTATGCTGCACTCTCCTCGGCTCTGGATGCTCTCGCTCTGCCCATGCCACGTCCTGTGAGACGTTCTGCACCCCAGCCCTAGCTTTCATCCACTACCCGCTATCTACGTTCCTGTGCCCGTTCTGCTGAGCGTGCTTGGCTCAAATCCCGCTCCCCTGCAGACTTTCTACACTTCAAATTCATGCTTGTCTCTTTCCAGTCAGCCATAGCTCTTGCCAAACAAGACTACTATGTCCATCTGACTAACTCTCTTGCCTCTGATCCTCGCCGTCTCTTTACTACTCTCGGCTCTCTTCTCAAAGTGCCTCTGCCTCTGATCCCTCCCTCCCTTTCTGCCCAAACCCTGGCTGACTATTTCCACGACAAAATCCACAAAATCACCCTCCAATTCCCTACAAAGTCAGCTATTTTCCCTTCTCCTCCTCCTCCTCCTCCTCCTCTTCTTCACTCCCGACTCTTCCCCCTACCTCTGCTACACTCTCCTTGTTTCCTGTGATCTCTTAAGAGGAAACTGCACACCTTCTTTCTTCCTCAAAACTCACCAGCTGCTCCTCTGATCCTATCCCTACCCGTCTCCTAAGCCCCATTTCCTCCACTGTTGTCCCTTCCATCTCTCATATTCTCAACCTATCGCCCTCCACTGCAACAGTCCCTGCAGACTTCAAGCATGCTGTGGTCACACCTCTCCTCAAGAAACCCTCACTTGATCCCACCTGTCCTAATTATCGACCCATCTCTCTCCTTCCCTTCATTTCTAAACTGCTTGAACGTGCGGTTCACCGCCGCTGTCTCGACTTCCTCTCCTCTCATCCCTCCTGGATCCCTTACAGTCTGGCTTTCGTCCTTTGCACTCTACTGAAACAGCTCTTGCTAAAGTCTCCAGTGACTTGTTCCTGGCAAAATCCAAGGGCCTTTACTCTGTCCTCATCCTTCTTGACCTCTCTGCTGCTTTTGACACTGTTGACCACAACCTTCTCCTCAATGCCCTGTCCTCGCTTGGTTTTAGGGGCTCTGTACTATCCTGGTTCTCCTCCTATCTCTCCCATTGCTCTTTCAGTGTGTGTTCTGATGGTGCCTCCTCTGCTACCCCACTCCCAGTTGGTGTACCCCAAGGATCTGTCTTGGGTCCGCTCCCTTTTCTCTCTCTACACCCAGTCCCTTGGTGGGCTTATCTCTTCCCATGGCTTTCAGTGTCATCTGTAATGCTGATGACTCCCAGATCTAACTCTCTATGCCTGAAATCTCTCCGGCAATCCAGACCCAGATCTCTGCCTGTCTTTCTGACATTGCTGCCAAGGATGTCTCACCGCCACTTGAAACTGAACATGGCCAAGACTGAACTTCTTATCTTTCCCCCTAAAACCTCCCCTGCTTTCTCAGTCTCTGTGGATAACTCTGTACTCCTTCCTGTTTCCTCAGCCTGCAATCTGGGGGTTGTCTTTGATTCCTCTCTCTTTCTCCACACATATCCATCTGATAGCTAAGACCTGCCGTTTTCTTTCTCTATAACATCAGCAGAATACACCCTTTCCTTTCTGAACCCACTACTAAGACGCTTATCCACTCCTTAATCGCCTCCCGTCTTGACTATTGTAACCTACTCCTTACTGGTCTCCCTTTGAATCATCTCTATCCCCTTCAATCTGTTCAACACTCTGCTACGCGGCTAATCTTCTGCCCATGCCCATATTACCCCTCTTCTCGAGTCGCTTCATTGGCTCCCTATCCGTTTTCACATCCAGTTTAAACTTCTCCTGCTGACCTATAAATGCATTCACTCTGCGGCTCCTCACTACCTTTTTTCTCTTATCTCTCCTTACAGCTCCCCTTGGGAACTCTGCTCTTCTAGCAAACTGCTTCTATTTGTGCCCTTCTCTTCTACTGCTAACTCCAGACTTCGCCCCTTTCACCTTGCTGCGCTTTACGCCTGGAACAAACTACCTGTGTCTGTACGCCAGGCACCTTCTCTAACCCTCTTCAAATCAAAGCTGAAAACTCACCTCTTTGCTGCTGCTTTTGGATCTTGACCCACCTGATCTCCTTTTTCTTTCCCCTTACTTTATCCCTGCCTACACCTTCTGTGTTTGTCTTGACTAGACTGTAAGCTTTGATGAGCAGAGACTGTGTTACATGTCTGTGCAGCGCTGCGTACGACTTGTAGCGCTATATAAATGCTCAGTAGTAGTAGTAAGACCCTGATCCAGGAGCTCTCTGGCTTTTCGGCTGGCCTCGCTGGGGAACCCCTCCAGCGGTTCCAATCCCTGGCAGCTGGGATCAGGGACCGCTCTAAGTTTCTTTCCTGAGCCGCCTACGATGGCTTTGAGTCCTCAGCCTGAGTGATGGCAGCGAGCATCGACGTCCAGCGCCAAGCTTGGCTACAAACCTCGGACCTCAAACAATGGGTCCAAGAAAAATTGCGTGACGTCACTTGTACTGGGGAAAACTTATTTGACAAACCCATGGCTGACAAGGCAGCCGAGATAGAGGTCGAGGTGGTGACTAGGCAGAGGCTTTCTAAGAAGACCTCAGTCCTACCCCTCAAGAAACCCATCAGGGAAAAGACCTCTCTTCCTGAGGAAAAAGGGATCCTTTCACCAGAGTCACCACCAGTCCTTCTCAGGCCACCAGCAGCAAGGCCCTCAGTCTAAAAGCCAGGGCCAAGGGCCCAGGAAGTTGAAAACCCAAAAGCCCCAAGCCCCAGCTCCCTCCCATCCCGGTGGGAGCTTTTGATCCCCAGGGCAGGGCCTCTTCTCTCCCAGGAGACCCTCCACCCCCCCCCCCCCCCCAGCCCACAGGGGGCTGTCTGGTTATCTTCGCCCACAGGTGGGCTAGGGTCACCTCCGACCAGTAGGTCCTGCAGGTGGTAAAGGAGGGATACCATCTCCACCTGCAGCAACTACCCCCAAGGTTCTTCCCAGGAGAGCCTGTGCGGCCTCTCCTTCACCAGACCTTGCTGCTCTCAGAGCTCGCAGGCCTGCTCAGGGACAAGGCAGTGGAGCCTGTTCCCAAGCACCTGTGGGGAAAAGGGTTTTACTCCAGGTACTTCCTTGTCCCCAAGAGTACGGGGGGCCTCAGGCACATATTGGACCTGTGAGACTTGAACAAGTTTCTGGTGAGGGAGAAGTTTGATGCTCTCCCTTGGAATACTGCTACCCTACCTCCACCAGGGAGATTGGCTGTGCTTCTTGGACTAAAAGATGCGTAGACCCACATCCTGATCCACCCCTCCCATAGGCAATACCTAAGATTCGTGGTGGGAGGAGGACACTACCAGTACAGGGTGCTGCCCTTCGGCCTGGCCTCCTCGCCAAGGGTCTTCATCAAGTGCCTGGCAGTGGTAGCCGCTCACCTGCGCCTACAAGAGGCTTTAGTCTTCCCCTATCTGGACGATTGGCTCATCAGAGGCGGTACGGCCTCAGATGTCAGGTGGGCTGCAGAGCATACAACCCTCCTGCTGCAGCACCTAGGGTTTGTTGTCAACTACCCCAAATCCCATCTCGCCCCAACCCAAAGAATGGAGTTCATAGGGGCTCAGTTTGGACACTTTACAGGTCAAGACCATCCTCCCAGGAGACAGGGCAGAACGCCTCAGGCAATTAGCAGGAGAGATGCAGCGCCACCGGTCAGAACCAGCTCACCTCCTGCTCCGTCTGTTGGTTCTCATAGCCTCAACGATCCACGTCACGCCCTTAGCCCACCTCCACATGCAGGCAGCCCACCTCCACATGCAGGCAGTCTTCTCACAGTGGACGCAAGCCATTGGCAGGCTTTGGGACGGGGTCAGAGTTACAGCTAGCAGAGTCCCTCACCTAGTGGCAAAACCTGCGCTACCTCCAAGAAGGAATGTTATTTCAGGCACCCACACCACGGAAGACCCTGACAACAGATGCCTCCCTCCTAGGCTGGGGGGGTCACATTGCGGGGACCACCGCACGCAATGCAGCTGGTCCCAAGAGGAATCACTCCTGCAAATCAACCTCCTGGAACTTGGGGCGATCTTCCTAGCCCTGTGAGTGTTCCGCCCCCACCGGTAGCACCAGCCTTCCTGATTCCGTGGTCTGAAGACCTACTCTATACGTTCCCACCAACCCCCCCCGATCACCAAGACCCTCTTCAAAGTCCAGAGCAAGGGTGCCTCAGTGATGCTGATCACACCCAGATGGCCCAGGCAACCCTGGTTCACCTTGTTGCTTTCCCTGTCTGTGGTGCTCCCAGCCCTGCTGAGCCAGGCCCCAAATCTCCTGTCCCAAGAGGAGGGCTCCCTTCTACAGCCCAACCTGGGATACCTAACATTGGCGGCCTGGCTGCTGAAAGGGTAGCGTTGGCCCCTTTCAACCTTCCAGGGGAAGTCGAGGTGGTCTTACTGGCCTCCCAGAAACTCTCTACCAGACAGGCTTATGCCTTTAAGTGGAGAAGATTCTCCATCTGGTGTGCGGAGAAGAGGGAGAACCCCTTCTCTTGTCACGTGCGACTGGTTCTCCAGTACCCTCCTACACCTGTTGCACATCGGGCTGAAATTCAACTCTGTGAGGGTGCACCTGAGCAACATAGCTGTGCACTGCTAACCAACCTATCGAGGGAAAACCCCTCGAGTGAGCCCTCCTGGTCTACAGGTTCCTCCGGGGCCTTCTGCTATCAAAGCCCCCTCTCCGCCCTCCAGCGGTGGAGTGGGACCTTGATGTGGTGCTCTCCCAGCTCACTAAGCTGCCCTTCAAGCCTCTTGCCACTTGCCACCTGAGATACTTGTCTTGGAAAGTGGCTTTTCTGGTGGCCCTCATGTCCACTAGAAGGGCAAGTGAACTTCAGGCCCTGGTGACGGATCCACCATATGCAAGGTTCTAAAAGAACAGGGTGGTGCTCCGTACACACCCCAAATTCCTCCTGAAGATGGTATCTCTCTTCCACCTCAACCAAGAGATGGTCCGCCCCACTTTCTTTTCGCAGCCTCACGCCGGCAGGGAGGAATTCATACTTCATATACTAGATTGAAAGCGGGCCCTGTCTTTCTACCTGCAACGGACGCAGGCCCATCGCAAAGCGCCTCAGCTATTTGTGTCTTATGATCCCAGCAGACTGGGGCTCCCCGTGATCAAGCAAACTCTGTCCACTTAAGTGGCAGACCGTATTGCCCTTACCTACGAGCTAGCCGACCTCTCACAGCGCATCACTTGAGGGTGATGGCTGCATCGGTGGCCAACCTCCGTTCAGTGCCAGTGACAGAAATCTGCAAGACTGCCACATGGTCTTCCATTCATATGTTTGCAGCTCAATACTGCCTGGAGAGCCTTTGGCAAGCAGTACTCAATAATATTCTCGGGGTGTAGGCAACTCCTGCCCTCTGACCCTTCTGTGTTCAGGCTACTGGATAGTGTTGCTGGACGCTAGGGTCTGAAGAGTCTCTCCATGGGGACTCAACTCCTGCAACTCATGGCTATCCCATTGGTCGCCGTTGGTGCTGTCATGTTTTGGTCCTCAGCATCCTGGAGCTAGGGAGGTCCCATATGTGAGGACTGACTTTCTGCTTGTTCCTGGAGAAAACATAATTACTCACCTGTAACAGGTGTTCTCTGGGAACAGCAGGAATCAGTCCTCACAACCCTCCCCCCTCCCCTGAGAGTTGCCTCCTACCTTGTTTTAATTTTTACTGCTGTCCTAGCTATATCATCTGACTGAACAAGATGGCATCCTTGGGCGGGAAGGGGACCACGCATGCGTGGTAGCATGTCCAAAAGGCTTTCTTTGAAAGCTGGGGAAATGCTCCGTGTGGGCTCCATCGGCGCTGACATCACCCATATGTGAGGACAGATTCCTGCTGTCTCTGGCGAGCACCTGTTACAGGTGAGTAACTACGCTTTCAGTGGTGGCAACCAATTCAGGAGCATAAAATCCTAGGTGACAAAATTAAATTTTCAGGCACCATAGCGACCTGGGGCTCAGGGTTTATCAAGCTCTGATCTAACTGTCATTACGAGGGCAGTATTGACAGATGTCCCAAAAGTCTGGAAGAATCATCTATACCAGCTCCATGACCAACATGAGGCAAGCAAGCAATGCAACAATAAAAAAATAAATCTTTCCCACAGAATTCAGCTGGTTCTGTACAGTTCAGCAGGTAAGTCTCCCTCAATGCTGTCTCCATCCCCTGATTCAATAGCTTCCTTAGCGTCCCTCCAGTCTAGTCCTGAACCTTAGAAGTTGTGTACATCCTCCCGCAGCTTCGAGACTGAGCATGTCACAGTTTTGATGACACTATAAGTGATCCAGGGACCGCCTCCTTACTTCAGTTCTCAATCTCCAAGCAGCGGTAGGAGGTGTGAGCCCAGGGGCCACGGACTCACTTTAGGAATCATTAAGTAGTATTTCAGTAGATTTAAAAAAAAAAAAAAAGAAAAAGTAAATTAGAGGGGGCAAGGAATAGGAGTCAGAAAGGAGTTCTTTCTGGGAAAAAGGGTTACTGCCCCTTTAAATTGGGATGTAACTATACCTGGCTATACTTTATTCAGAAAGGACAGGGTAGGAAGTAGGGGAGGAGGAGGGCACTATATGTAAAAACTATATTAAAGCTTTGGAATTACAGAGCTTAAAAGGGAGAGGGGGGAGGCATTGTGGGTTAAACTAGAAAGAGGGAAAGAGAAATCGATTTACATTGGTGTGATATACAGACCTCCCTCACAAGAGGAAGAGGTGGACAGAGAGTTAATTGAAGACATGCGCAGCATTGCTAGGAAAGGGGAAGTGCTACTGATAGGAGATTTCAATATGCCAGATGTTGATTGGCACATTCCTGCTGCAGTATCATCTAGAAGTAAGGAGATCCTGGATTCTCTACAGGGAGAACTATTCCGGCAATTGGTAACAGACCCCACACGTGAAGGGGCCATACTGGACTTGGTGCTTACCAATGGTGAAAGTGTTTCTGATGTTATAGTGGGAGATCATTTTGCATCCAGTGATCACCAGATGGTGTGGTTCAGTATTAGGACTAGGGCTGTTAGAATCCATTCAAAGGTGAGGATCTTAGACTTTAGGAAGATTAACTTTGCGAAGATGGGCCAATACCTCAGGGAGTCGTTAGTTGGATGGGAACAGCTGAGGGATGTAGAAAAACAGTGGGAAAAACTGAAAGGGGATATTTTAAGGGCAACCAACCTTTTTGTTAAAATGGTAAATGTAAAAGGAAAAGGAGACAGCTATGGTTTTCGAAAGAAGTAGCTGAAAAAGTGAAGAAAAAGAGGGAGGCCTTCATGAAATACAAGAGATCACAGAGAGAGGAAGACAGGCATATATATTTGGAAAAACTTAGAGAAGCTAGCAAAGTAGTCAAGAAGGCAAAAATTCAAAAGGAGGAGGAAATAGCCAATGCGCAATAAAATGGGGGGATAAGACATTTTTCAGATTATATAGCGAGAAGAGGAAGGGCAAGAGTGGTATTGTCAGACTCAAGGGTGCAGGGGAGGAATATGTAGAAGCTGATAAGGATAAAGCGGAATTGCTTAACAAATATTTTTGTTCTGTGTTCACAGATGAAGAACCAGGAGCAGGACCTCAGAAAACACCCACAAATAGGAACAGAAGCAAAGGACATCTTGAACAATTTTCAAAAGACTGTGTTCGTGAGAAACTATCTCAACCTAAAGTAGACAAAGCGATGGGACCAGATGGGATACACCCGAGAATACTGAGGGAACTTGGGGAAGTTCTAGCAGCTCCACTGACTGACCTTTTCAGTGCCTCGTTGGAGTCGGGAGTGGTGCCAAAGGACTGGAGAGAGGCTCATGTGGTGCCTTTACACAAAAGCGGAAGTAAGGATGTGGTTGAAAACTGCAGGCCGGTTAGTTTAACTTCGGTGGTGAGTAAATTATTGGAAACGCTGCTGAAAGAGAAAATAGTGAGGTTTCTGGAGTCCAGCGGATTACAGGATCCGAGGCAGCATGGATTCACCAGAGGCAGGTCTTGTCAGACAAATCTGATTGATTTCTTTGACTGGGTGACCAGGGAGTTGGACCGAGGGAGAGCCCTAGATGTGGTGTATTTAGATTTCAGTAAAGCTTTTGACACTGTTCCTCACAGGTGACTTATAAACAAACTGAGCACCCTAGGGATGGACCCTAAAGTTACTGCTTGGGTTAGAAATTGGTTGGGTGGGAGGCGACAAAGAGTACAAGTAAATGGAGCTCATTCTGAGAAGGATGTTATCAGTGGCGTGCCCCAGGGATCTGTCCTTGGTCCGATTCTTTTTAACATCTTTGTTAGTGATATAACGGAAGGGCTTTCAGGTAAGGTTTGCCTCTTTGCGGATGATACCAAAATCTGCAATAGACACCCAGGAAGGGGTAGATAACATGAGGAGGGATCTAGCTAAGCTTGAAGAATGGTCTAGAATTTGGCAGTTGGGATTTAATGTTAAAAAATGTAAGGTCATGCATTTGGGCTGCAGCAATCCAAGGGAGCAATATAGTATAGGGGGTGAAGTACTTTTGTCCACTAAAGAAGAGCGGGACCTAGGCGTGGTTGTGTCTGATGATCTTAAAGTAGCTAAACAGGTAGAAAAGGCGATGGCAAAAGCTAGAAGGATGCTTGGGTGCATACGGAGAGGAATGGCTAGCAGAAAAAAGCAGGCAATAATGCCTCTGTATAAGTCTTTGGTGCGACCTCATTTGGAGTATAGTGTGCAATTCTGGAAACCGCATCTTCAAAAGGATGTGAACAGGATGGAGTCGGTGCAGAGGGTGGCTACTAAAATGATTAGTGGTCTTCATTATAAAGCATATGAGGACAGACTGAAGGATCTTAATATGTACACCTTAGAGGAAAGGCGGGATAGAGGTGATATGATTGAGATGTTTAAATACCTCCGTGGCATAAATGTTCAGGAGAGAGCCTCTTTCAATTGAAAGCAAGTTCTGCTATGAGGGGACATGGGATGAGGGTGAAGGGAGATAGATTCAGGAGTGATATGCGGAAATATTTCTTTACGGAAAGAGTAGTGGATCCGTGGAATAGTCTCCCAGTGGAGGTGGTAGAGATGAGGACAGTAACTGAATTCAAAAAAGCATGGGACAAACACAGAGGATCTCTAAAGGTAAAAAGGGGACTGTTGTAGTTGTTATGGAAGGACAGACTAGATAGGCCATGTGGTCTTTTTCTGTCGTCATATTTCTATGTTTCTAAATTGGCGATTTTCGGCATCTGCAATTTGCAGGCCGAAGTGAGGATCAAGCTGCCCCCCTTCTCCCCCCTCTCTGGAAAGTATGATTTGCGACAGAGCTGAGTGAGTCATGGCTGGGGCCTCCGGCGTCAGATCCCCCAAGGTGGGTGATGAGCTGGTGAGGGGACACGCTCGGGGAGAGAAAGAGAGCTCAGAAGTACCGCGGAGTTTCTTTGGGGCGCTGCAGGCTGGTGGTGCTTCACTGGTGAGATCGTTAGAACGATCTGAAGCAGGAATGCTAAGAGGAGCTCACAGGCAGCCCGAAGGTAAGCAATGTGAGTGGCTAGAGGCTGAGGCAGTATCGGGCAGGAGCTGGTGTGTCCCGGCGGCCATTTTAAACGCGTGGGGGGGGTTTGCACCGGAGCAGTGCAGTTCTCCATTCTCCAGTTCGGGGCAGAGTGAAACACGGTGGAGGACTGCAATTTGAAGGTACAGAGTGAGTGAGTGATTGCTGGCAATTTGTGGGATAGTTTCTGATAAAAAAAAAAAAGATAAAGAAGAGAAGAATAAAGCTTAAATGGGCAGTAATGGCTCAAGTTTAAGTGGAGGGCCAAGCAGATTGCTTTTGATGCCTTCTAAGCCTCGCTGCCTCTTGTGTGGGGTCCGGAGAGGGGACCGTATCTGAGGCAGGGGTGTGCAGAGGCTGTGCACTCGAGGCTTCACTTTCAGGCATGGAGGAGCAGAGTGAGGCAGTGAATGCTACGGTGGGGGTGGGGGACTCCCTGAACCCCCTCTGGTGTTGTCCCAGGAGCTGGTGCCAGGTCCGTCGGTGGCGCCAGAGGTCTCTTTGCCCCAGGCTTCCATGCAGGGAGGTTTGGGGGCCATCTTTTCTCAGCAGTTTTTGGTACTGCTACAGCAGACCCTTGATGGTGCTGGGAGTAAAGTGGCTAGTTTAGAGGATGAGAGTTCCGCGGGGGTAAGGAGACAAGGGACGCCGCGGGACAAGGGGACGGATGCAGTACTAGTTAAAAGGGCCAGGCTGTCGGATGAGTGCGCTGATCTGGACTTAGCCCTGGAGGAGCAGTCCGGGGTTGTGAATGATTTGGACGTTGACACGGAATTGGAGGAAGGCGAGTTGGCCGAGCCGGAGGACCAGGCTAGAATTGTCAGGGTGTTTCGGAGAGAGGAGCTGACTGCGTTCATTGCAGAGTCTATGAAGGCATTGAAGATGCCGACCGCAGAGCAGGGGGTGGATGCTTCGTTGGAGGATCCATTGCTGCAAGCGGTCAGAAAGTCTCAGAGAGCTTTTATGATTCATAGAATTTTTAAAGAGATGATACAAGAAGAGTGGGATACGCCGGAGGCCGGCCTCAAGGGTTCCAGGGTGTTGAACCGTCTGTATCCCTTGCAGGAGGCGGATAAGGATCTATTTAAGTCTCCGAGAGTGGATGCAGCCGTTTCATCAGTCACTAAGAAAACTACCATTCTCCAGGACCAAGCAGGAAGTCATTCCTCACATATGGGTGACATCGATGCCGATGGAGCCCCTGCGGAGCATTTCCCCAGCTTTCTATGAAAGCCTTTGGGAATACTGCATGCATGCGCGGTCCCCTTCCCGCCTATAGGTGCCATCTTGCTCAGTCAAATGACATAGCTAAAAAACAGCACACAAAAATGTAAATAAACTATGTACAACTGCAACTCCCAGGGGAGGAGGGAGGGTTGTGAGGACTGATTCCTACTGCTCCTGGAGAACACCTGTTACAGGTGAGTAACTACTCTTTCTCCAGGACCAAGCAGGAAGGCAGTCCTCACATATGGGGTCAGCAGGCCAAGGGGCAGGGACATGGGCCCCGTAGGCAGAAGGCCCCCAAGCCTCCGGCTCCCGCTCCCATTCAGCAGGGTGGGGTTTTTTGACTCCCAAGGCATAGCCTCTCCGTCTCTGCTGTCCCATCCCTGTACAGGAGGTCGACTAGCCCTGTTTGCCCACCGGTGGCCACCCATTACAGGAGACAATTGGATCTAAAGCATAGTCCACAAGGGCTACATGCTTCATTTTCATCAGTTGCCTCCTCCCTACTTTCCAGGAGAGACTCCAAGGCCTCCTCTCCATACAGCCCTCCTCCTGCAGGAGCTTCAGGGTCTGTTGTGAGACAAGGCGGTGGAGCCTGTGCCTCCCCACCTACAAGGTCACGGTTTCTACTCCAGGTACTTCCTAGTACCAAAGAGAACAGGGGACCTCAGGCCTATTCTCGACCTCAGAAATCTCAACAAGTTCTTAGAGAAGGAAAAGTTAAAGATGCTTACTCTTGGAACACGTCTGCCCTACCTCCAGCAGGGAGATTGGCTATGCTCTTTAGATCTAAAGGATGCGTACACTCACATCCTCATTCATCCAGACCACAGAATATACCTCAGGTTCATTGTGGGAGGAAACCATTATCAGTACAGAGTGCTGCCATTTGGCCTCACCTCCGCTCCCAGGGTCTTTACCAAATGCCTGGCAGTGGTGGCGGCCTACTTAAGGACTCAGGGTATCTTTGTCTTCCCCTATCTGGATGACTGGCTCATCAGGGGTCAGACGTGCCAGGAGGCCAGGCAAGCCACCCTCCGAACGATTTCTCTACTCCAACACCTGGGGTTTGTCATAAACTTCGCAAAGTCCACTTTGCTCCTCTCCCAGAACTTGGAGTTCATAAGGGCAAGGCTGGACTCTCTGCAGGCAAAGGCTTTCTTGCCAGAAGACAGAGCCCAAAGACTGATAGACTTGGCAAACCAGTTTCTCAGCAGGTCTCTGGTATCCGCCAGGCTCTGCCTGAAGCTTCTTGGCCACATGACTTTGACAGTACATATGACTCCCAATGCCAGGCTTCATATGAGGCCTGCGCAATGGTGCCTCAGAACTCGGTGGTCGCAGGCCACAGGGAGCCTCAGCGAAAGAGTAAGGGTGTCCAGACCATTCCTGCACTCCCTACGTTGGTGGCTGCATCCCCCCAACTTACTGAAAGGGATGCCTTTTCAGCCACCTGGGTTCACAGTGGTGTTGACCACCGATGCCTCCCTGCAGGGCTGGGGAGCACACTGTCGGGGCAAGTGCACCCAGGGCCTGTGGTCTCCCTGGGAGGCCATGCAGCAAATCAATCTACTGGAACTGCGGGCTATTCGCTTAGCCCTCAAGACTTTCTCTCAAACCCTGGCCAACCAGTCTGTCTTAGTACAAACAGACAATCAGGTAGCCATGTTTTATGTGAACAAACAGGGCGGCACTGGGTCCAGGCTCCTTTGTCAGGAGGCGCAGGACCTTTGCTTGTTTGCGCTCAGGCGCAACATGTTTCTTTAGGCGGTTTATCTTCCTGGCCAGGAAAATTACCTAGCAGACAGGTTGAGCAGGATTCTGCAGCCCCACGAATGGCAGCTCCATCCCTTGGTGGTTCAGAAGATTTTCCTGAGATGGGGACTTCCATCCATAGATCTATTTGCCAGTCCCTGAACAGACAGCTGCCCAGGTTCTGCTCCAGGCAACCGCATCCTCTGCGGCTAGCAGCAGATGCTTTTCTGATTTCCTGGTCCCAGGGCCTCCTGTATGCATTTCCTCCCACACCTCTGGTGGCCCGAACTCTGTTCAAGATTCTACAGGACAAGGCCTCGGTCCTTCTGGTAGCCCCCCAGGTGGCCGAGGCAGCCTTGGTTCCCACTTCTGCTTCAACTGGCAGTGGACACTCCACTACCTCTGGGGTTGCAGCCCGACCTTCTCTCTCAGGACCAGGGGTCTCTTCTGCACCCCAATCTCAAATCTCTCAATTTGATGGCCTGGAAGCTGTAAGGGTAGTTTTGGCTCCCTGGGGCCTCCCTCAGGAAGTTGAGGAGGTCGTCCTGGCCTCTAGGAAGCAGTCCACTAGAAAAACCTATGCCCTGAAATGGAAGAGGTTTTCTGTGTAGTGTCAGCTGCGTACAGAAGATCCTTTCTCCTGTGCTGTACAAGTGGTGCTTCAGTACCTGCTGCACTTATCCAATCAGGGCCTTAAGTCCACTTCTGTTTGGGTCCACCTCTCAGCTCTAGCAGCTCACCACTCACTGGTGGAAGGACACTCTCTGTTGGTTCACCCCTTGGTGTTCCGGTTTCTCAGAGGTTTGCTCTTGCTCAAGCCTCCTGTCCGTCCTCCAGCCCCTGAGTGGGAGTTGAATGTGGTCTTGCAGCAACTGACTCGCCCACCTTTTGAGCCAATGGCTACTTGTCCTCTCCGCTTCCTATCCTGGAAGACACTCTTCCTGATAGCCCTAACCTCGGCCAGGCGAGTAAGTGAGCTTCAGGCCCTGGTCTGTGACAAGCCTTACACTCGCTTCTATAGGAACAGGGTAGTCCTTAGGACTCATCCTAAGTTCCTTCCAAAGGTTGTCTCCTCTTTCCACCTCAACCAGGAGGTGGTTCTTCCAACATTCTTCCCTAGGCCTCATGCAAGCCAAGCTGAAGCAGTCCTGCATACCCTGGACTGTAGGAGGGCCTTATCCTTCTACCTTGATCGTACGCAGGGGCATAGAAGGGCTACTCGGCTCTTCATATCTTTTGACCCTAATAATTTGGGGTTAGCTGTATCCAAGCGTACCTTGTCCATTTGGGTGACTGACTGTATCACCTGGGCTTACAAGGCGGCTGACCTTCCCTTGCAGGGTGGGGTCACGGCCCATCGTGTCAGGGCAATGGCTGCCTCAGTAGCTCATCTCCGCTCTGTACTGTTGGCAGACATCTGCAGGGCTGCAATTTGGTCCTCAAGCCAGACTTTTGCGGCCCATTACTGCCTGGAGAGGGAGTCCCATAGGGACAGTGCTTTTGGCCAGGTAGTACTCCGGAATCTCTTTGAGGTTTAGGCAGCTCCTGCCCTCCAGCCCTCCGTTGGGCTACCGGTGGAGGTTCTTTCAGTGAAAAGCCTTTCTTTGATGCTGGCACTAGAGGGAGTTCTCTTGTTCAGCCTGGGTTCCCTGGTAGCCCAGAGCTAGGGAGTCACCCATATGTGAGGACTGACTTCCTGCTTGGTCCTGGAGAAAGAGTAGTTACTGACCTGTAACAGGTGTTCTCCAGGAGCAGCAGGAATCAGTCCTCACAACCCTCCCTCCTCCCTTGGGAGTTGCAGTTGTTCATAGTTTATTTTACATTTTTGTGTGCTGTTTTTTAGCTATGTCATTTGACTGAGCAAGATGGCACCTTTAGGCGGGAAGGGGACCGCGCATGCGTGCAGTATTCCCAAACGCTTTCATAGAAAGCTGGGGAAATGCTCCGCAGGGGCTCCATCGGCATCAATGTCACCCGTATGTGAGGACTGATTCCTGCTGCTCCTGGAGAATACCTGTTACAGGTGAGTAACTACTCTTTCCGGTAGAGGGAAGTGCGGCTCTGAATGATACACAGGATAGAAGGTTAGACACGCTGTTGAGGCAGGTGTTTGAGGTTAATGCTCTTTCCATGCAAGCTTCGATTTGTGGGGCTTGGGTGGCAAGGGCATGCTTGAGATGGGCCCAGAGGCTGAAGGGGCTGCAGGTTGATGAGGCGGTGGAGGAAGCGGCTCGGTTAGAGTCGGGAGCCGCATATTTAGCAGATAGCCAGTATGATCTTATAAGGGGAGTGGCAAAGAGTATGGCATCGGTGGTTACCGCTAGGAGGTCCCTGTGGCTTCGTAATTGGGCGGCAGATATGGCGTCTAAAGCGCGGCTAGGAAAACTCCCCTTTAGAGGCAGACTTCTCTTTGGGGAAGATCTGGAGAAGTTGGTGAAAGATTTAGGGGAGTCCAAAGGGGGCAGGTTGCCGGAAGATAAGCAGAAGCAGGGGCGGCCGGTGGTGCCTTCCAGGAGTCAGCAGAGAGAGTTTCGGCGTTTTCGGCAGTCACGGTTTGGTCATTTTCAGAGAGGACGTTTTCAGTACAGAGCCTCGGGGTTTCGAGGTTTTAGAGGAGCAGGCGGGGGTTTTGGGGCTGCCTCCTCCCCAAATGTTAAGAAGTCGCAATGATGCGAGGGGGGTCCAGGCTGGAATGGTTCCTTTGGGAGGTCGTTTGAGGGAGTTTTTTCCAGCTTGGGCCCAGATACCTCGGATCAGTGGGTGTTGGCAATCGTGCAAAGAGGTTATGCGCTCGAGTTTCAACGTCCAGTGAGAGAGGCGTGCGTTCAGTCTCCCTGCAGGACACCGGCAAAACTGGCAGAGATGCAGGAAACCTTGGTGAGGTTGCTAGCGCTAAAAGCAGTAGTGCCTGTACCGGAGGACCAATGCGGCTGCAGTCGGTACTCCATATATTTCATAGTGCCAAAAAAGGGCGCCTTGAGGCCTATCCTGGACCTAAAAAGGGTAAACAGATGTCTCAGGGTGTCGCATTTTCGCATGGAGACGTTACGGTCAATAATAATGGTGGTTCGGCAGGGAGAGTTCCTCACGGCTCTGGATCTTTCGGAAGCGTATCTGCATATTCCAATCAGGGCAGAGCATCAAAGGTTTCTTCGGTTCGTGGTGCCCATGGGGCATTTTCCGTTCCAAGCCATGCCGTTTGGATTAGTGACTGCACCGAGGACATTCACCAAGGTAATGGTAGTGGTGGCGGCCGCTTTACGAAAGGAAGGAGTGTTGGTGCATCCTTATCTGGACGACTGGCTGATCCTGGGCAAAGTCGGAAGACGAGTGTGTGGCAGCGACCAGGCGGATGCTGCAGTTTCTGCAATCGCTTGGGTGGGTGGTAAACCTAGTGAAGAGCAAGTTGCAGGCATTGCAGGAGCTCGAATATCTGGGGGCTCAGTTTGACACAAGCAAGGGCAGAGTGTACCTGCCACAGGTCAGAATAGACAAGTTAAGGCGCTTAGTCCGAGCTTTTCTGAGCAGGCAGGCTTCCTCGGCGTGGCAGTACTTGCAAATATTGGGAACAATGGCAGCCACGCTAGATGTGGTGCCGTGGGCCAGAGCTCACATGAGGCCGTTACAGAGGTCACTGCTCAGGAGGTGGTCGCATCAGTCCGATCAGTTGTCCAAGAGACTAGTCTGTCCGCCAGAGGCGAGGCAGTCTCTGCAGTGGTGGTTGAGCCCAGGGTGTCTGGAAAAAGGAATACCGCTAGAGTGTCTGGTCTGGAGGGTGTTGACGACGGATGCGAGCCTGTTCGGCTGGGGGGTGCATTTCGAAGGGGAGTATGCGCAGGGCCAGTGGACAGAACAGGAGCGGACTTGGTCAATCAACAGGTTAGTTACGAGCGGTCACGCTAGCTCTGAGTCCTTCAGCGGTGGCTGGGGGGAAGTGCAGTCCGAGTGTTTTCTGACAACGCCACGGCGGTGGCTTACATCAATTGGCAGGGTGGAACAGGCAGTGTGGCTCTAGAGGAGGAAGCGGAAACGTTACTCCGGTGGGCCGAGGCGCATCTGGAAGCTTTATTGGCAGCGCACGTAGCAGGAGTGGACAATTTGACAGCCGATTTTTTTGAGTCGGGTAAAGGTGGACCCAGGAGAGTGGGTACTCAATCAGGAAGTGTTCAATTTGCTAGTACAGCGCTGGGGGCTCCAGAGGATGGACCTCATGGCAACGTGCACTTCAGCAAAGGTGGACAGATTTTTCAGCAGGCGAAGAGAGAGGATGTCGGAAGGGCTGGATGCGCTGATACAACGGTGGCCGGAGGAGCATCTTCTATACGTATTCCCGCCGTGGGTTCCGATAGGGCGAGTCCTGCAGCGGATAGAGTGGCACAGAGGGCTTGTAGTTCTGGTAGCTCCAGACTGGCCGAGGAGGCTGTGGTATGCCGACTTAATGCATCTTCTAGTGGAGCCTCCATGGAGGCTACCGATAAGGAGGGACCTGCTGTCTCAGGGCCCGTTAACAATGCCGCAGGTGGATCGGTTCTCGCTTACGGCTTGGCTCTTGAAAGGGCAAGGTTAAGAGCCAAGGGGTACTCGGCGGTGGTGATTGCAACATTGTTACAGTCTCGGCTGCGATCCACTTCGTTGGCATACATCCGGGTTTGGCGGATATTTGAGTCTTGGTGTGGAGACAGGAGGATTAAGGTATTAGGGGCCTCGGTCCCGCAAGTGTTGTCGTTTTTGCAGAATGGTTTTGACAGAGGCCTGGCGGCGGCCTCTCTTAAGGTACAGTTGGCGGCGCTAGCTTGCTTTCGGGGTAAGGTGAAAGGGAAATCTCTGGGTTTGCATCCGGAGGTGAAGAAATATTTGAGGGTGGCCACTCTGTTGAGACCTCCGCGCAGAGTATCGGTTCCGGTCTGGGATCTCAACTTAGTGCTGGAGGCGCTGATTTGGGAACCGTTTGAGCCCTTAGCTAAGGTGACATTGAAGGACCTTACCCTTAAGGTGGTGGTTTTGGTAGCTATCTCTTTGGCTAGGAGGATCTCGGAGTTGCAAGCTTTGTCGTGTAGAGAGCCTTTTTTGGTCTTTGATGGCAACAAGGCGGTGTTGAGGACGGTACCTTCTTTTTTGCCGAAGGTAGTGTCGGCCTTTCATGTGAATCAGGTGGTGTTGTTGCCGGTGTTTGAGAAGGCAAGGAAAGACAGGAAAGGGGGTTCAGCTACATAGGTTGGATGTGGGCAGAGCCTTAAGACAGTATTTGCAGAGAACAGCTTCGTTCCGAAGGACCGACAGATTGTTCGTGTTGTTGGGAGGGACGAAGCGGGGTGAGCAGGCCTCAAAGTCGTCTATTGCTGGGTGGATTAAGGAAGCGATAGTTTTGGCCTATCTGTTGAAGGGAAGAGTGGTCCTAAAAGGATTGAAAGCACATTCAACGAGGGCACAGGCAGCTTCCTGGGTGGAGTATAGTTTGGTGCCGGCAGTGGAAATCTGTAAAGCGGCGACGTGGTCGTCGTTGCATACGTTTGTAAAGCATTACCGGATTGATGTTCAGGCGGAGGGGGATTCTTGTTTTGGAGCAGCAGTGCTTCAGGCTGGTCTAGCAGGACCCTCCCGTTAAGGTGTTACTGCTCTGTTACATCTTCTAAGGTACGGGACTAGAATGGAGGGACGCTAAGGAAGGTGAAATTAGACTTACCTGCTAATTGTTGTTCCTTTAGTACCTCCAGTCTAGTCCCGCATCCCTCCCTCCTGTTGTCTGCTGGCGACACCCTGAAGCACAGGAACTAGTATTGACGGTCCGCGACGGAGTTGCGGGGCTTGGTGTTTGTTAGGACATGGAGAACGGAGAAGGTACTTTCCTCTGGTTTAAGGTAAGAGCACAAAAAAACCCCCAGTATGTACATGAAACAGGACAGAAAGGGGGAGTTATCCTTCGTAGGTTAGTTTCTTGGTTGGCCTATTGCTGCCAAGAAAAGCGGTTCTATAGTTATTTGGAAAAAGGTTGAAGATTAAATGCTTATATTTACTTAATTATTGCTCTGGTGAGTCTGCTTTGTCAATAGGGTACTGAAATAAGGAGGCGGTCCCTGGATCACTTATACTAGTGTCATCAAAACTGTGACATGCTCAGTCTCCAAGCTGCAGGAGGACGTACACAACTTCTAAGGTTCTGGACTAGACTGGAGGTCCTAAAGGAACAACAATTAGCAGGTAAGTCTAATTTCACCTTTAGAAGTCTTTTCATGAAAAAAGGGAAGTACCAAGTCTGATATTTCTCAACCAAAAACACAGCTGTCTGTGGTGCAATTGCAGTGGTCTGAGCAAGAGCTACCTTCCAATTACATGTTTCAAAAGCAGTTTTAGGTGCTGCTATTTAAGTGCAGTAGGCTGTAATCACTCCAGAGTGTAAGCAGTGCAAAAATACTTCAGCACCATTGTGCGTAAGAAACTTAAGTCTGTCCTAAAGTTCTGGCACCATTCTTCACAGGCTCCTTTTGTAGCCCACCCACTTGTGCCAAAAAACATTCGATGCAGGGAGTTTTCAAGTGAAGAGCCTGCAGAGACATCCTCTTCCTCTCCTGTACCCACTTTTTATCTCTAACTCCCATGCAGTATCTCTATTCTGGAAAGTTCAAAAGTGCTACCTTGTATAAAGAAGCCACTAACCTCAATTCCTATTTTGGTTAGTGTAGTGTACGAGTCCTCCATCAGTCTCATTGGCTCTACCAGAACAACTACATTTATTTTTCATAAAATGTTCAATGATTTGTGAAGATCTATTGCAAGGATATTCCAAAAATAGCATATCGGATCATATTGAAGTATAATCATCTTAATTCATGGGCCATAGAGAGCCACAGTCACCTCAGAATCCATTAAATTCACTTTTTTCCATATCTGGTTCCGACTCACTGGGGGGGGGGGGGAGACCATTTCTACCACTACTTCCTTACTCTGAACATTCTCAGATTGTTCTAGAATATTAGAAAATTCTGCACTATATCTCAAGGAGAAACTAGACTCCGGAATTCCCTTAGATCTATCACCTTCTCTTAAAAGAAACTCTCTTGTTAATGAAGTCTCTTATCCCATATTTATACAGAAGTTATCGATGGAGGTTCCTTTTCCATTCTAGCAGGAGGCAAAAACTAGAGCATACATATTTAGACTATTGAAATTTATAGAAGCGTCAAAGGCCTACAGTAGCAATCTCAGTCCATGATTTACTACAAGAACAGCTATTCTGTATGTGACAAACTTGTGTCTGCACAGGCAGTTTCCTAGAAATTAGACTTTAAATATAAAGTATAACCAATCCCTGGATTCTGTAAGATACAGCTTTCACATAACTTTGGTAGCTGAATCAGCATACTTTGCTACAAAAGCTTTCTTTTATCTCCAGGAACAAGCAGGAATGAGTCTTCACATATGGGTACGTCGGTACCGACGGAGTCTACACGGGAACGCTTCCCAGCGTCCAATCAAAGAGCTTTTGGAAGCATCCCACCATGCCTGCGTGCTGCCTTCCCGCCTTTCCCAACTGCCTCTCCTCAGTTTTCGTTTTCCGCAAAGCCGGCAGGACGTCCTCCTGTCACCGCAGAAAATTCTTGTTTTATTTCTTTAGTTTCCTTGTGGTCGCGGCTGTCTTCCTGACGCCACCGGTACCACCGGTGTTTTCTTTTCTTTTCTTGTAAAATCTTCCTTTTTCATGGGATATTTTTTCTTCATAGTGTCCCGCGGTTTCTTAGGCCTTCAGACCTCTTCTTTTCCTTCATGGAACCGCCAGCCACTTTCTCCAAGAAATGTTCAGACTGTGGCGGTACAACTTTATTTTTAGACCCTCGAAGTCAGTGTCTAACCTACTTGGGTCCTGACAACAGTTTGGTGAAAAGAGGTTTTCAATATTGAGGTTCCCTCGATACACGGTTTCCCTCCAACTTCGGGGTACCGTCCCCTTCTTCTTCCACACAGGATCAGGTAACCCACAAACAGTCTGTTAAGACTAGCCAGCCCTCGAGTGGTAGGTCTCATGCACAACGTGTAGACTGCTCCGGCCTTGCCCTCGAGGGCCCACTGGCTTCAAAACCCCGGCGGGAGTCTTCGGTCTCCAAAGCCTTTCAGGGGTTTCAGGTTGTTCCTGGGGTTCACCCCTCACAGAACATACCTGAGCTGTATCCGGTGGTGGCAGCCACTCGAGCAGTACCGATACCCCGGCATCGGCACTGGTGTTGGATGAGACACTCCTCACCATGGATGGTCATCTGGCATCCTCGGTGCCTTCGGGACCAGTGGATACACTCCAGACTGACTTTCCATTATCAGTACCAGCACCGATACTACCACCGATGTCGGTACCCTCCAGACGTGCATCGATAGCCTCGCTTCTTTTGATGCCGAGTCTCGAATCGATCTCCAGTCTGGAGGACTGCGTACCGACTCGCCTTGGTACCGGCTCTCGGCGGTACCGAAGGCTCGGTTCCGATGATTCGGATCCGGAACTCTCGGTTCCCTCGAGGCCGATTGAGCTGCCCTCGCTGCCGAGTTTGGAATCGATCTCTAGTGTGGGCGACTGGGTACCAATACGCTTTGGTACCGACACTGATCGATACCGGTGGCTCGGTACCGAGGATAGCGCCCGGAGGTTTTCGGTTACCTCGGTACCGATTGAACGGTTACTGATGACTGCTCCGATGTCTGTCGGGCTCGACTCCGACATCGGTACCGGTATCCACAGTAGCATCATGGCCAACTCCTGCCATGCTTTTTTCAACAGGATCGCTCCCTTCTATACCAAGCTTGGAGTCGATACCTGGCATGGACAATGTGGTAATGACGGTCGCTGCTCCTGACAGCCAGTACCTGCGACCATTCTTTAAGCATTCCACACTGCACTCTGCAGGATCTTCTATTCCTATATATCTGGACAGCTCTGTCGGTGCTCAGGCTAGTTCTTCAGATCTAACCTGTCCAAGAGAGAGTCCTGTTGGGGATCCCTCTTTTCAGAGTTTCCTCCTGGATATAGCAAGATCTCTTGCCATTCCTATCCCAGGACATGATCCTGCACAAGGCTCAGTTTCTACCAAAGCAAAGGAGAACATAATGCTTCCTTTTCATCATTCCTTGCAGGATCTCCTTCTAGGAATGTGGGAAACACCTTTAAGGGTACCCCCACCTTCCAGAGCAACTTATCTCTTATATCAGGTGCCCCCCTCTCCAGGGTTTCAAAAGACTCAACTTCCTCATCATTCCATAGTAGTGGAATCAGCAATGCGGCGGGTAAAGAGTAAGAAAAAGCACTCTTCTTATCCGCCAGGTCGTGAGTCTAAGACACTAGATGCCTTTGGATGTCAAACCTTCCAGACATCTATGCTTTCTGCAAGAATTCTCTCATATATTTTCTATATGAGTCTATCTCTTGAGGAGGTCACAAAGCAATTACATCTTTTGACTCCTTCCCTTCCAGAGTCCAAGAGTGCAGACTATTCTTCATTGCTCAAGCATCTCCAGAATATCTCTTGGTTTCTTACTCGTGCTTCCCTAGACTCTTTTGAGTCTGTTAGCAGGACTTCTGCTATAACTATAGGGGCACGACGTAGAGCCTGGCTCCAAGCTTCAGACTTGGACAAATGGGCACAGCACAGACTGGGACATACTCCTTGCACTGGAGACAATCTTTTCAACAAGGAGTCATTACGTCAGGTTACTCAGTTGTCCACTGACTTACCTGTTCCTAGGGGCTGTTCTGCACCTTCTTCTGTCCCAGTAGGTAGGAAATGTCTTGCCAAACTTTCTTCCCATAGGAGAAGAAGGTTTTATGCATCATCTGCCTATCATACAGATGTTCCCAAACAGGGAAAGCATTGTCCTGGTCTGCAGAGTTCAACCTCTTGCCAGGCTCAGCAAACCCAGCAACCACAGGGTTTCTGATCAATCCATCAAATGCTTGTGACTCTTGGGATTAGAATCTGCAGTTGCTTCTTCTCAATAGAGGCAATCCACTGCTGTCATTCTAAATCCTAAACATGGATCTCTTCCCGAAAGACATCCATTCTTTCTATGTTCTATGAGCTGTCGGGATGTTCATGCTTCTAGGTCACAGGGTTCTCCTCTTCTTCCTGCTAGGGAAAGAGGTCTATCCACTATCAAACGATAGTTTCCTGTGCCAGCATGTCTTTTTTTCCTTTCTATAACCTTACTACTTTGTAAGTTTTCTTCAGCTCCATTCTCTTTACCCTCTTACCAGGTTTTTCCTCTGTAAGAGCGGTATTGCTTCACTGGAGGTCTTTTTCTTCAGCCTCTAGTTTTCTTACTTTTCCAATGCGGAGTTCTCTTTTCTGAGTTGACTCCTCTTTTTCAATCTTGCTTTGAAGCAGTTCATCAGACATGTCCAGAGTTTTCTACTCTTGCTTTGTCTGTTCTTTCTGTTTTTAAACAGTACCATTCTTTCTGCTGTCTGGCAAGCAGCTGCCAATGCAGGAGCCTTAATGTTTGGACCACTGGTTCTTGTCCACCAGCAACCAGATTTGTCCTCCACTAACATTCTGTCTGGTCTTAGTAGTGGCTCCAAGTCAGTGCTGTCAACTGTCTTGGAAATGTTTTCACTACAAGCTTGTTGGATTGTCTTCTCTTTCTGCCATCTCCATTCCCCTGGGTTTGGCAGCATAGTTGACATAGGTACTGGCTCTCCTGCAGCCAGTTCTATCTCCTCATTCTCCTGCATCATGCTCTCTGCAATTCTACAGAGAAGCTCTCCACTATGGGCCCTTGCTAGAGAGCATGGGGGGCTTTTTCTCCAACAGCTATACTAAATGGTTGAAAAAGGCTTTTTCAGTCATATCTCCCATGACTAGAAAAGTTCTCCTTTTTAATATAAAGGACATAGGCCTCCTCTTACGTGAAAGCTTAAGGAGTTGCTAATTCCCTGCTTTGGTCCATAGTATTTCCAATCGGGAATATGTTTTCTCCTTCCAGCTCGTCCTCATGGTAAGAACACATGATATCTTTTTGCCCTTAAGCAGGTCAGCATGGTATCTCATTCCTATGCGTCTTCTGTTCACTTTCCATGCTAGAGTTCTAGAATACTCGGGACTTGCTGGCTGCAGACTGATATCATCCTCTGCTTGTCACGTAACCATCCTGGTTATTCTACTACCTAGCATCCCTGTAGCCATAACCAGTGGAATTGATTCTCTATATATCTTCTCAAGTAGGTTCCACCTTCTTGTTATTAGATGAATCTTTCCTCTCCACATTTTCCTATGTGAATACCTTTTTGTAGGCATACCTCTGTCTGCTTCATTGCAGACTTCCATATAGAGGTCTATATATTCATACCTATAGCACACATCTTACAGATGTCTGTGTCTATCATTTGTGTGTATTTTATGCCCTTCATATCTCACTATAGATATATTCTCATATATCTATATGTTATATATATATATATATATATCTGTTGAGATATTTTACTATCGGTAGATATGTATTCTGCTTTATCTACCTGACTGTCGAGGCTCATATAGCTATATGATTCTGACAGATGGGCTTTACCCATACGTATGCTATCCAGCATGTTTTGGGGTCCTACACTCACAACCGCTTTGGTGGTAGTTAACACCTACCATAACCTTAAGGTTAGGTACCTCTGAAGCTCTCCATGTTCCAATATCTCTCCCAGCTGACTTCAGTTAGGAGAGACATTGCGGATCTTCAGCTACTCACAGGCTCTAACGCCTCCGGCGTTTGTCCTTTCTTTTGGGATACAAGTGGTTCCCATACCCTTTCTCCCCACAAGGACTGGGCCTGTTTGTCCAAATCGGTTAGCCTTTCTCTTTTTGTTCCTAAGAGTGAGCCACTCTGCTGCCAAAAGAGTTCGGCTTTTATCATAAAGCCTTCCGCTGAAGGCCTACCGTTTTTGTACTACTCCAGTTTTTCCTACTGGGGTTACCTGTTACCTTTCAGGATTCTGACCTCCATTGCTTTTCCTACAGGTTTACTACCTCCACTTACAGTGAGGTCCTCCTCGAGGTTCCTCTACTGGGTTCCCCAGTAGATCTCATGAACCTCCATACTTCTCTGAAGTCCTGTTAGGGGAGGTCCATATTGCAATATTTTTTCTTTGCAATATCATTGATGACAATTATCATCCACACATGGACTCCTGGTCTGCAATCCTATGCTAGGTTAGCTGTTCCACAGCACCCTTCTTTCTTCAACTCCTACCCTCCATCCTCAGGATGCCTGGTGTTGTGGGGGATAGCATGTTCCAACCTATGACATGCTGGGACTCCAGGCATCTCAGCTTGGGAGTCCCCCATATGTGAAGACTCATTCCTGCTTGTTCCTGGAGATAGCACAGTTACTTACTTGTAACAGGTGATCTCTGGAAACAGCAGGAATAAGTCTTCACAACCCACCCACCTCCCCAGGAGTTGTATCTCTATCTATCTTTCCTTTCCTCTCTCTCTCTTTGTCTCAGCTTTAAAACTTAACTGAGGAGAGGCAGTTGGGAAAGGCGGGAAGGCAGCATATGTGAAGACTTATTCCTGCTGTTCCCAGAGATCACCTGTTACAGGTAAGTAACTGTGCTTACCCAACCAGTCAGGTTTTCAGGGTAACCACAATGAATATGCATGAGAGAGGTTCCTTATCGTTCCTCCAGTTTAGTCCTCCACCTTAGTCCTCCATCTTTGGGTAGTGCACCTCCTCCTGCAGCTTGGAGACTGGACCAATCAAAATCTTCATCTCACTGGATGTAGCCAGCTGGAATCCCCATCAGCCCCCAGTGTGTCCAGTCTTCATGCAGCAGGAGGACCTAGTGAGCCTAGGTGCTGGGCTCATTGGAGTAACTAATAAGGAGCAGGCTAGTTAGATTTCTTTTCTGTTTAATTTCCAATTGGCTTAGTTTTATTTGGGTACTGTAGCTTTAAAAAAAAAAAAAAAAAGGAGATTGCGCAATTGGAGCAATCAGGGTTTATTTCCTTTACCTCTGCCCTGCCAAGTCACCCAGTATTTTTCTGGCTATCTTTGTGTTGTGGCATCTCTTACCCCTAGACTGAACGGGGTAGAGTTCCCAGCCCGCTCCGCAGGCAGCCCGCTGATTGAAGGGCTGCCGGCGACGGCTTCGGGACCGTTTTCTGTGCACGAGCAGCAGTCTGCACAGCGGTCCTGATCGTCTTCAGTGATCGGAGCTCATTTCCCCAGAGCGGAGGCTCTTCGAGTAGGTACCGACTGTGGGGACCGGGGACGGCCTTCCGCAAGCACTTTATTTGATCTGCGGTGCTTCGGGGCCTCTCTTGTTGTGCGCACCAAAACCCTGAGGGAGACCATGGCCATTTTAAACACGCAGTTTCCTCAGCGGTTTCTTAACACGCTGGCAGGGCTGCTCCGCGGCGAGTTCAGTACTCTTGAAAGGACAGGTTTTTTGTTTTTGGGAGATTGTTGTTCCTTCTTCTCCCTTTCTTTGTTGTTTTTCTTACTTTACTTTTGTTTTCTTCCCGTTTGTTTTGGACTCCGGTTCCTGGGGGTCTGGGGTCTTCAAAGGCATTATTTTACAGTTTCTTTAGCTTTTTAGATTAAATAAGAAGTAAAAGAAAATAAAGACAAGAGGGGCAGCACTACCAAAAAAAAAAAAAAGGGAAAACAGATGCTTGCTTCTGGGTAGCATTGGGAATCGCAAAGCCATTTAGCTCATGTCAGCAAAACCTCAGTGTGTTGTTTGTGGCACCCGTAGGGGCACGGCTCCGGAGACAGGCATCTGCCGATGCTGTGCTGCTGTATCGGTCAGTGTTGAACATCAAATGGAGGGGGCTATTGCTTCAACTCTCCCGGATGTGTTAAAGGAGCCGGAGGGGGAAGCTTGGACGGTCGGCCCTGCCACTCTGGCTTCAGAGGACGCACATGCTGCTCCTGGTGTTCCTTCGGGGTCTGGGCTCTCTAGGCCGATGGAAGAGTTTTCTCCGGACTTTGTATTGCTCATGCATGAGGCATTCTGCCGTAAAAGGCAGGGTCAGTTACCGTGATCCTCCCTTTTCCCCTCCTCCAGTACACACGGTCAGGGCTAGCGGAGCGTGATGGTGGGATTTCCACAGCGCCCAAGCGGCCTCGTCCCCCAGAGCCTTTTCCTTCTGAACTGGGGTTGCAGAAGGAAGAAGAGCAAGAGTTCGACATGGATGTCGATTTGGAGGATTTAGAAGAAGGTGAGATTCCTGAGCCAGAGGAACAAGCACGGATCATTCGTGTCTTTCAAAAAGAGGAGTTGTCTGCTCTCATTTTGGAGGTGCTGCAGACGCTTAGGCTGTCGTCGGAACAGCCCGTAGCCGAGGAGGACACGGCAGATCCCATTATTCAGGCAGTGCGTCAAACACAAGTGGTTTTTCCCATCCATAAGGTAATAGACCAGATGATTCAGACTGAGTGGGATCATCCTGAAGCAGGCCTCAAGGGGATAAGGACGATGACCAAACTATATCCCTTGGCAGACAAAGATAAGGAAAGGTTTTGGGCTCCCAAGATTGATGCGGAAGTCTCGGCAGTTACGAACAAGACTACTATTCCAGTGGAAGGCAGCGCGGCACTGAAGGAGGCGCAGGATAGAAAGATGGATGGTTTATTGAAGCAGTCTTTTGAGGCGGATGCGATTTCCTTGCAGGCGTCCATCTGTGGAGCTTGGGTGGCTAGGGCCTGTCTCCGTTGGGTTCAGCACCTGAGGCAGTCAACATCGTTGGAGCAGGATGAACTGAGGGAGCTCCAGCGTCTGCAATCCGGATCAGCGTATCTGGCAGATGTGCACTACGACCTCATAAGAGCCTTGTCGAATAGTATGTCTTCCCTAGTGGCGGCGTGGAGAGCCCCTTGGCTAAAAAACTGGGCAGCCGACGGGTCCTCTAAGTCTCGCCTCGGCAAGCTCCCGTTCAAGGGAAAGTTGTTGTTTGGAGAGGACCTGGATAAGTTGGTCAAAGAGTTAGGAGAGTCCAAGGGAGGCAGGCTTCCGGAGGACAAGCCTAAGCAGCATAAATATCCCACGTCCTTTCGGGGACAGTTTCGGGATTTCCGAAGATTTCGTTCCCCTCGTTTCGCGGGGTCTCAAAGAGGAAGATTTGTCTCTTGGGCCCAGGGGTTCCGTGGATTCAGGGGGGCAAGTAGAGGATTCGCAGCGGTATCCTCGGGCACCGCGCGCAAATCACAGTGAATGGCAGTGGGTCCCGGCAGAAGGGCAACCGATCGGGGGTCATCTACGGGGGTTTCTTTCTGCCTGGACCCGCATAACGGACCAGTGGATTTTGGAGATCATCCGCGACAGGTATGCACTGGATCTGGCAAGGCCAGTGCTGGACTCGTTCGTGAATTCTCCTTGCAGAGGGCTGCAGAGGACTTTGCAGGTACGACAATCCTTAGACCGTCTCTTACAGCTGGGGGCCGTCGTCCCAGTGCCGCCCGCAGAGTATGGCATGGGGCCTTACTCCATTTATTTCGTGGTGCCAAAGAATGACGGCTCTCTTCGCCCTATCCTGGACCTCAAAGGAGTAAATCGGTGTCTCAGGGTACCACACTTTTGCATGGAAACCCTGCGGTCCGTCATTGTGGCGGTGCATCAGGGAGAGTTTCTCACTTCTCTCGATCTGTCAGAAGCTTATCTCCATGTTCCAATCAGGGCATCTCATCAGAAATTTCTACGGTTCGCCCTGCCTTGGGGACATTTTCAGTTTCAGGCACTGCCTTTTGGTCTAGCGACGGTGCCACGGGTCTTCACCAAGATAATGGTGGTAGTGGCGGCGGCGCTACGAAAGCAAGGGGTCTTAGTACACCCTTACCTCGACGATTGGCTCATACGGGCAAAATCCCGAGACGAGAGCGAGAAAGCCACGGAGAAGGTAGTAGCCTTTCTGCAGAGCTTAGGCTGGGTGGTTAATCCGCTCAAAAGTCATTTATCTCCGACTCAAGTTCTCGAGTATTTGGGGGTACTGTTCGATATTCGGAAAGGCGTGGTATTTCTGACGGATCGCAGAGCCCAGGCTCTGCGAAGTCTCGTGCAGGCCTTCCAGAGGCTGGCGGCCCCAACAGCATGGAAGTACCTTCAGGTGTTAGGAACGATGGCGGCAACGCTGGAAGTCGTACCGTGGGCCAGGTTTCACATGAGGCCGTTGCAGCGTGCTCTGCTTCGTCGCTGGTCCAATCAGTCCGATTCTCTGAGCAAACGTCTCCCTTGTCCTCTACACGTCCGGCAGGCCCTGCGGTGGTGGCTTCGTCCCGCAGTTTTGCAAGCGGGGATGCCCTTGGAACAGCCGGAGTGGCTTCCTCTGTTCACGGATGCGAGTCTGGCTGGCTGGGGAACTCATTGTGGAGTACACTTTGCACAGGGCCCGTGGACAGTGGAGGAAAGCAGCTGGTCGATCAATCGCCTGGAGCTGAGGGCTGTATTCTTGGCCCTGCAGAGGTTCGAGATGTTAGTGACGCGTCAGGCTGTGCGGGTACTGTCGGACAATGCCGCGACAGTAGCATACATAAATCGGCAAGGAGGCACAGGGAGTGCAGCCATGGAGGAGGAGGCCGAGCGGCTGTTTGCCTGGATAGAGACTCGGTTACAGGCCATCTCGGCAGCTCACATCACTGGAAAAGACAATGTGACAGCGGACTTTCTCAGCAGAGTTCAGGTGGATGCCGGAGAATGGGAGTTGCATCCCGACGTCTTCGCCCAGTTGACTCACCGATGGGAAGTGCCGATCATGGACTTGATGGCTACATGCCAGTCAGCGAAAGCGGCTTGGTTCTTCAGCAGGCGGAGAGAACCCATGTCGGAGGGGATCGACGCATTGATACAGCCCTGGCCGATGACGGGGATGCTCTGTCTTTCTGCCGTGGGCCCTGATCGGACGAGTGATTCAACGCATCGAAGCCCATCGGGGGAGGGTGCTTCTAGTAGCACCAGATTGGCCTCGGCGCCCATGGTATGCTGATCTGATATGACTGCTAGACGGGCTCCCGTAGCGTCTTCCGTCGTCACCGGAGCTGCTGTTACAGGGGCCTCTTCGGATGCCGCAGGTGGATCGGTTCTCGCTTACAGCTTGGCCATTGAAAGGGCGAGGCTGAGGAAAAAGAGCTACTCTAGGTCGGTAGTAGCTACTTTGCTTCAGGTCCGAAAGCGATCGACTTCGCTCGCTTATGTACGCATCTGGCGGATTTTTGAGGACTGGTGTTCCAGGCACCAGGTTCGAGCTTCCAGGGCATCGGTTTTGTCAGTGTTGAGTTTCTTGCAGGATGGTTTCAAGAAGGGCCTGGCCGCCAGTTCCTTAAAGGTGCAGCTAGCGGCCTTGGCATGCTATAGGGGTAAGGTACAGGGCGTGGCGCTGGGTGTCCACGGAGATGTAGTACGTTTTCTCAAAGCGGTTACTAGGCTTCGCCCAGCACGTCGGGTTTCCGTCCCGTCGTGGGATCTCAACTTGGTTTTGCGGGCATTAGGAAAGGCCCCGTTTGAGCCCTTATCCCAAATCTCGGTCAAGGATTTGACCCTTAAGGTGGTCTTTTTGGTGGCTATTTGCTCGGCTAGGCGCATTTCGGAGTTGCAAGCTCTCTCGTGTAGGGAGCCCTTTCTGTGTTTCTCGAAGGAAAAGGTGGTGCTTAGACCAGTCCCCTCTTTCTTGCCAAAGGTGTCGTCTCCTTTTCATGTGAATCAGACAGTGTCTCTTCCAGTTTTCCGGTCAGAAGCAGGGCAGGCTTCGGATTGAGGCTTGAGCCGGTTGGACGTACGGAGGGTGTTACGTCGTTATTTGTCAGTCTCCGATTCCTTTCGCAAGTCGGATTGTCTGTTTGTGTTGTTTGGCGGTCCCAGGAAGGGAGAGGCTGCTTCGAAAGCATCCATCTTCAGGTGGATTAAGGAAGCCATTGTCTCAGCGTAAATGTTGCAGGGCCTCCCGGCTCCCGTGGGTCTCAGGGCTCACTCTACTAGGGCGCAGGCGGCTTCCTGGGCGGAACACAGTCTAATCCCCCTGGTGGAAATTTGTAAGGCAGCCACTTGGTCGTCGCAGCATACTTTCAGTAAACACTCTCGGCTGGATGTGTTGGCGGCGAAGGATGCCTGTTTCGGGTCGGCGGTGTTGCGTGCCGGCTGGCAGGGTCCCTCCCGTTAGTACTGCTTTGGTACATCCCAAAGGTGGAGGACCAAACTGAAGGAACGATAAGGAAATAGAAATTACACTTACCTGGTAATTGTAGTTCCTTGAGTGACGACAGTTTAGTCCTCAATCCCGCCCTCAGTTTATGGCCAGCAACTGCATGTGTGTTCACGGATGTGAGGCGCATTGACAGGTGAGTTCGTGGGCCTTTTCTTTCCTTTCCTTTTGGGCTTGGCGGCTTCTACCTGTATCTCCTGACTCGGCAGGGGAGAGGAGCATTACTACATTACTCGTCGCCCCCCTTTTTTCTGCCAGGGGGTGGGTCTAGGTTTTGTTCAAGGTCGTATTTAGTATACGGAAATACAAACTTCTAAAAAAAAAAAAAAAATTATACAAAATTTAATAGAAAAGAAATCTACATCTATGATGCTAAAATCTGTTGGCTACTTATTTGTTGCTTTTTTGAGTCTGCTTTGTCAGTAGTTCACTGGGGGCTGATGGGGATTCCAGCTGGCTATATCCATTGAGATGAAGATTTTGATTGGTCCAGTCTCCAAGCTGCAGGAGGAGGTGCACTACCCAAAGGTGGAGGACTAAACTGTCGTCACTCAAGGAACTACAATTACCAGGTAAGTGTAATTTCTATTTTGTATACAATGGAGGTAGTGCATGCAAACCTTTCTCATGCATATTTATTGTGGTTATGCTGAAAACCTGACTGGCTAGGTGTGTCCTGAGGGCTCGGATGAGAATGCCTTCTCTATTCTCTGAGCTTGGACTCAAACTGAACTAATGCCAATTTTATCTGAGGCTGATGAGTGTGGAATATGCCTAATTTGTTCTGTAATACCTCTTCTCAAATTTTGGTATCAACCATTGCAGCTGAGTGCCTTGTCGAGTTACTCTGGCTTCAGAGCTTAGTATATGCTGTTGGCAGACACACCTTAATCTCTTTATTTAAAAAATTTAAAGAAGCTGTCAATACCATCAAATATTGTATGACCCTGCAACATCTTGCTACACTAATCTTGGAGTCTACCTTATCTTTTAGGTGAAAAGCACAACTCAGTATAGAAGCTTCTAATTTAGGAAAAGGAACTTATTCCATTTGTCACACTATCTCAACAGGTCCAGTGCCAGTCTTGCTCTAGGCCTTGATAAGAGAGAAAGATGATAGATGAAGCAGACTGCTTCTGTTCAGATGAAACAGTCGCTTCTTTGATTAAATCGGCCATATGCTTTCAGTTCTTCTTTAACCCACATCATGCCTTGCCTGTAGAGGGGTCAGATACAGTCTTTCCTTTATGAGAAAAGAGGAGACTGACCATGCACCACACACATACACAGAGAACGGAACCGGCGACGACTTCAGAATGAAATCTATAGCTTCAAGCCAGTGCAGTAGAATTTTGACACTGATGTTTGGAGGCATAGAGGCAGAAGGGCCCCTTATCAGCCAGTCGTCCAGGTAAGAGAAAACAAAAAAACCTTTGAGTCCAGAGAAAGGCGGCGATGACCCTAGACACTCCATGAACACTCATGGAGTAGAGGCTAGGCTGAAGGGTAGCACCCGATACTGATAGTGATTCCCGTTGAGCATGAAATAGAGATACTTCCATTGAAGGGAGTGAATGGGAATATGAGTGTAGGCATCTTTGAGATCCAAGGAGCATAGCCAGTCTTCCCATTGAAGGTAGGGCAATAAAGTTCCCAGGGAGATCATATTATTTATTTAAACTTTATTTTTATACCACCTTTCTATCATTCAGAGCAGTTTGCATAGAACCAATAAGCTGAACAGGGCATTGAAATGCAGACTGTTGTACAGAGAACACTGGTCAACATTGAAATCATTACTGACTTTAAAAGGCCCTAATCTGTAGTATCTTGGTGAGCTGAACATGAATATAACATCAAAATGAGAGCCAATACATTTTTTTAAAGATATTGCATAGTTCATTTTTGACGTTTCACCGTGTAAATTTATCCAGTAGGACATCAACAATATCCCAAATAAGCCTTGAATGATGTAATATTGCATCACATTGCATAATACCAGCATGCACACATCATCCAGAGTTGATTGCATCATTTTCTGATGCAATGCAATACTACTGCCAGACGGCTGCTGAAACCATCTGACGTCAGTAGTGTACTATACGCAGTCGGAAAGGTTGAGCATTTAAAATATTTCAGACTGTGTGTGAGACAGTTTAAGCTACTGTTACATGTAACTTTTATTAATCATATAATTTTAGCCATTTAGGTACAATACAGAACAGTAATGCCGCAAAAGTGCGTTAATACCGTTGACAATTTCTGCTACATTTGTGGGGAAGTGATATTTGCCAACCAGAAGAAAAGTATCACTTCTCAACTGAAGAAGGCATATCATCTTCACTTCGGATGCAAGATTGGTGACCAAGACAAGCCTTGGGCCCTGCATATATGCTGCGCTACATGTACAACACAGCTTTCACAGTGGTTGAATTGCAAAAGACCATCAATGCCATTTGCAGTCCCCATGATATGGAGAAAGCCAAGCAACCACATAAATGACTGTTACTTCTGCTTGGTTCCTTCTCTTTCCAGCAGAATAACGAAGCAAAAGAAGTCAAGCATAGTCTACCCAAACATTCCGTCTGCATTGAGACCAGTTCCACATGGTGAGGGACTTCCTATTCCAGAACCTCCATCAGAATATTCTCTTGATTCATCTGATGAGGACAAGAGTGAGCCGATCTGTTCTTCTCCTGGTCCGTCATCATGCAGTGACCCATATTTTCACTGGGATGCATATCAACTCCAAACAGAATAACACAGGAAGAACTAAATGACCTGGTTCGTGATTTGGACTTATCCAAGAACAAGGCAGAATTGCTAGGATCAAGACTCAAACAATGGAATCTAGAAGAAGATGTCAACATTACTTTATGTCGAAAGTGCCACCAGCAGTTGGAGCCTTTCATCAGAAAGGAAAGTAATCTGGTATTCTGTTCCGATATTGAAAGCCTCATGAATGCCTTAAAAATCACTCATGACCCACAAGATTGGCGACTATTTATAGACTCTTTGAAACTGAGTCTGAAGGCTGTGCTTTTGAACAATGGAAGCCGTCTTCCATCTGTTCCAGTAGTGCATGCCGTCCACATGAAAGAGACATACGATAACTTAAAGCATCTACTGACTTCCATTAACTATAACAAGTACAGCTGGCACCTCTGTGGTGACTTGAAGGTAGTTGCCCTTTTAATGGGACTGCAGCAGGGATATATAAAATACATGTGCTTCTTATGTGAGTGGGATAGCCAAGCAAGGGATTGGCACTACTTGTGGAAGGAATGGAATCACAGACAAAATGTAACAGTTGGAGAGAAGAATATCCAGCACCCAACTCTGGTTGAGGCTTACAAAATCCTGCTACCACCCCTTCACATCAAACTAGGGTGCAATTTCAAATTAGATTTGATGAAAAACTTCGTGAAAGCCATGGACTGCACTTCGCCAGCTTTCCGATACCTGCATGAAAAATTCCCTCGACTCAGCGAAGCAAAGATTAAAGAGGGAGTTTTGTGGGTCCTCAGATTCGAGAGCTCTTCAAAGATGACCGGTTCAACAACTTGCTGCAGGGTGATGCGAAACAAGCATCGAATGCTTTTCGCCTAGTGTCGTCAAACTTTCTTGGGAATGTTAGGGCAGAAAACTTACAAGGAACTAGTAGAAGACATGCTGATGCAGTATCAGAATCTTGGCTGCACTAAAGATCCATTTCCTTGATTCCTATCTCGATTTCTTTTGTGACAACTGTGGTATGGTTAGTGATGAACCCTCTTCTGGCTTGAGATAGAGGGACCAGCTTGACGGACCGATCGGTCAAGAGAACCTGATCCTCCAGGTGGAAGAGCTCTCGGTGCTGAGGATCCAGGGGGTGCTCCCCTGGAAAGAACGGGGGAGGAAGTTGATCAAAATGCAACAGGTACCAGTCCTGGACGATCTTGAGGGCCCAGGAGTCTGTTATGACTAGCTACCTGTGAACAGTGTGGATCAATCTTCCACCTGTGGTGGAACCGTGCCTGGAACAGGATGCAGAGCCATGCTTCTAAGGAAGAAGTCAAAAGCCGCACCCAGGCTGTGGTTGTGGATCTGTTTGGGAGCTTTGGCTGGCATTGCTGGCATTAACCCTGTCCTTTCTATTACTGCTTCGGCTGTCCCAGAGGCAACCTTTGCGACTCGGCTGTGCTCAAGATCTGGTCTCTCAGGACAGGGGATCCCTTCTTCACTCCATCTGATCCCTGGCTCTTACAGCATGGATGCTGAGTGGGTAGCTCTTTCAGACCTCCGTCTGCCGACGGACGTAGAGAATGTGCTGCTTGTGTCACGGTTCCTCCGAGCAGAAATCCCCAGAGGTGGAGCACAAGAAGAAGAAATCCTCAAAGACTGCCTCTGAGGATGGATCTGGGAAGAAGGGAAAATCTGACTCAAGGACCCACTGTCCCAAGCATGAGTCTGATGAGTCGGGGCAGGAGTGGCCCACAAAACTGCCCCATAAGCAGTCATTAACACCCGCCGACCAGCCTCGGGTTTCCGAGGCCATCCTCATCGAGGACTTCCCTCGACAGTATCGACACCGGGCCCGAAACCCTTTGTGCCCGCATCAAAGACTGCAAAGCCAACTGGAATGGAGAACAGAATGGCAGCCCTAGAGAGAACAATATCTGCCCTAGTGGCCATGCAGTGGGTGTTCATGTCTGGCTCATCCAGTTCATCTGCCCCGATGACAGGACTCTCGACATTGAGGGCTTCCTCGGTTGTCGAGCCGGTCCTCAAGCACCATCGGCCTCGAGAGAGCCCATGGATGAAATCTCACTCTCGTTCCTCAGGACACCGGTCCTTCCCAGCGTGTGCATGTGGGTCAGACTGCCAATCCCCCGGAGGTAATGGACCGCTGAGAGCGGCCCTCGGCCAAGGTGACTGCGTGGTGTCAGATTTGTACTCAGAGTCCGAATGGGAGACCGAGGACAAAGAGTCCCCAGACATGAGGCGGCACCATGATGTGCCCTCAGACCCATCTCCCTCGACAACCCAATGCTGCTCCCCAACCGAGGATGTTGCATTCCTCAATTTTGTGGAAGACATGGCCAAGACCCTTTTCATCGAGACAGAGACTGAGACCGAGGAGGAACCTTGCATTGAGGAATTGGAGATACTCCAATATGAGGCACCCCTGAAGGAAACCCTTGCAGTCCTGGTGCCCTCGAACCTCGACCATCTCTGAAGAATGTGGGAAACACTGGCGTCGGTACCAATTGTTAGCAGTCACCTCGATGCCATGTACTGGGTATTCTGAAGTCCTGGATTCCCAAAGACCCAGCTTCCCCACAACTCTATGGTTGTGGAGTCGGCAGTGCACCAGTTTAAGAAGCAAAAAATCCATTCGTCAGTGCCACCTAGCAGGGAGACCCGAACCCTTGATGCAATAGGCCGGAAGGCCTTTCAGGGCTCGATGCTAACATGCCGGATCCAATCCTACCAGCTCTACATTAGTATGTACCTGAAGGAACTGTCAAAGGAGCTTGGTGAATTCTCGGCAGACCTCGAGGTTCAAGACCCTATCTTTGGCAGTAAAGGAATGCTTGAGGTTTTTGTCACAGGCAACCTACGATGGCTTCGAGTCATCGGCCAGGATGGCCACCACAGACATCAGCGCTCGACGCCAGGCATGGCTGCAGTCCATCTGATCTGGAACAGTGGATGCAGGACAAACTGATAGGTTTTCACCTATGCAGGGGACATCTATTTGGGAAGTCCATGGTGGATAAGGCAGCGGAGATAGAGACAGAGTATGTGACAAGAACCAGGTTCTCAAAAAAAGACCTCAGTGCACCCCCGGAAGAAAGCCCAGGGGAAAAAGCCCTAATAACAGAGGAAGAAAGGAGAGTTCAGCGGTACTTCGCACTTCCAGGCTTTCTCGGCCCCTCAACAGGGCTAACAACAAAAAGGACAGGGACATGATTCCAGAAAACAAAAAGCCCCGAAGTCCCAGGAGCTGGCCCTGGCCTAGCCTGTGGGGAGCTTTTGACTGCTTGGGCATGACCTCCCTACCCCCAGGGGGTCCTCTGCTGCCCACAGGGGGCGCCTAGCCATGTTTGCCCACAGGTGGACAGCCATCACTACCGACACCTGGATGCTACAGGTAGTCAAGGAAGGTTGCCGCCTCCACTTACATCGGGCACCACCTATGTACTTCCCAGGGGAGTTCACCAGACCCTGCTCCTCACCGACCTAGCAGGCCTAATAAACAACGAAGCAGTCAAGCCAGTGCTGAAACATCTCTGGGGCACAGGCATCTATTCCCAGACACAGTACTTCCTCGTACCCGAGAGGACGGGGAGCATCAGGCCCATCCTGGACCTTCGAGAGCTCAACAAGTTTTGTAGGGAGATTGGCTATGCTCCTTAGATCTAAAGGATGCCTACACTCACATCCTAATTCATCCTAGCCACAGAAAATATCTCCGGTTCAAGGTGGGAAGGACAGCACTACAGGGTGCTGCCCTTCGGTCTGGCCTCATCGCCAAGGATTTTCATGAAGTGCCTCACAGTAGTCCCAGCTCACCTTCTGCTCCAAGGGGCCTTCATCTTCCCCTATCTGGACAACTGGCTCATAAAGGGGGAAACAGCTGCAGAGGCACAATGCAAATCGAGCGTACTCCTGCAGCACCTGGGGTTAGTCATAAACTACCCGAAATTCTAACTCACTCTGGCCCAGCGCCTAGAGTTCATAGGGGCGTAACTGGATACCCTCCAGGCAAAAGCCTTCCTCCCCCCAAGAGGTCAAAATGCCTCGGAGTTAGCTGCAGAGGTACACCAATGCTGGATGCTACCTGCCCGGCTCCTACTCCGCCTGTTAAGACACATGGCCTCCATGGGCCACGTGACCCCGTATGCCCACCTGCACATGAGGGCATCTCAATGGTGCCTCCACTCTCACTGAACTCAAGCCACAGGCAGGCTCAGGGACAGAGTGAAGGTGACCCATCAGCTGGTGGATTCCCTCAGATGGTGGCAGAATCCATGCCACCACCATGCCAGGATTCTCTTCCAGGCACCCACCCCCAGAAAGTCCTCATCATGGACACCTCGCCACGGATGCTCGTTGATGGGCTGGGAAGCACATTGCGGGAGCCTTCAGACGCAAGGCTGCTGGTCCCAGGAGGAATCCCAGTTGCAAATCAACCTGCTATAACTGGGAAATATACCTAGTCCTCCAAGCCTTCTGTCACCAGCTCTAACACCACACGGCGCTGATCCAGACTGACAATCAGGTCTCAATGTTATACTTGAACAAACAGGAGGCGTGGCCCTCTGCTCCTATGTTGCAAGCAGAGGGATGCTTCTAAGGGTGGTGTACCACCCGGGCCAGGGCAGTGCCCTGGCAGACAAATTGAGCAGGGTCCTCTGGCTGCGCGAGTTGTGCCTGGATCCAGTGGTAGCCTCATGGCTGTTCCATATCCCGGGTGTCCCCTCAATGGACCTGTTCGCCAGCCTGGACAACACTCAGTTGCTCCAATTCTGCTCACACCAGCTGCACCTGTCCCAGGTGGCAGCTGATGCGTTCTTCATCCTGTGGACAGAAGGCCTCATGTACACCTTCCCACCGACACCGCTGGTAGCCAAGAGACTATTCAAGGTCCAGCGCAACAGAGCATCACTAGTGCTGATAGCCCCTTGGTGGCCCAGGCAGCCCTGGTTCCCACTGCTCCTCTCCCTATCGGCAGCGTCACCGATTCCCCTGGGCTACTCTCACAGGAGCAGGGCTCTCTCCTGCACACCACTCTGGGGGTCTCTCTCACTCACGACTTGGCTGCTGAAAGGGTAGCGTTAGCTCCCTTCAACCTCTCACAGGACATGGAAGAGATTCTAGGTACTTATGCTAGGTACTTATGACCTAGATTGGCCACTGTTGGAAACAGGATATTGGACTTGATGAACCTTGGTATGACCTAGTATGGCATATTTTATGTTCTTATGTTCTGGCTTTCTCGTAAGGCCTCCACTAGAAAAGCATACGTTTTCTTGCTCAGTACAAATGGTTCTTCAGTATCTGCTTCACTTATCGCAAGTGGGACTGGTCTAATTTAGTCAGAGTACATCTGAACGCCATCGCAGCGCATCACCGTTCCATGGAGGGAAAACCCCTCTCGGCTCAGCTCCTTGTGTCCCGATGCCTGGAGGTCCTCATGTTATCTAAACCACCCATCCGCCCCCCAGTGGCGGAATGGGATCTAAGTGTGGTGCTCTCGCAGCTTACTAAGCCTCCATTCAAACCTCTGGCTACTTGCCATCTCTGGCACCTGTCCTGGAAATTCACCTTCCTGGTAGCACTCACATCAGCTCACAGAAGTCTAATTCAGTCAGAGCCCCCCCCCCCCCACATGAGGTTCTACAAGAACGGGGTGGTGACCACATGCACCCCAAGTTTCTGCTGAAGGTGGTGTCCCCATTCCACCTCAACCAGGAGGTGGTACTCCCCACCTTTCTGATATCTCATGCCAGTAGGGCGGAGATCATTCTCCACAGTCCTGTCCTTTTACCTGCAACAGACCCTGGGCCACCGCAAAACACCGTAGCTTTTCGTATCCTACGACCCCAGCCGCCTGGGGCTCCCAGTGACTAAGTGAACTCTGTCCACTTGAGTGGTGGACTGCATTACTCTTGCCTACGAGCAAGTAGGAATCTCAGTGGACCAGAGGGCCACAGCGCACCGTGTCAGGGCCATGGCTAATTCTGTGGTAAATCTGCGTTCCATCCCCGTGATGGAGGTCTGCCGTGCCGCCATCTGGTCCACACCTTCGCAGCTCACTACTGCCTAGAGAGGGAGTCCTGACGGGACAGCGCCTTCGGCCAGGCAATACTCCGTAATCTCTTTGTGGTGTAGGCAGCTCCTGCCCTCTGACCCTTCTATGTTCAGGTCTACCAGAGTGCTGGTTTTCCACCAGACACTTGGGTCTTGCGAGAGTCTCTCAGTAGGGACTCAAGTGCCGCTGATCACATCACACCCATTGCAGGTCGCCGTGGTGTTTTTTGGTTACAGGTTCTCAGTAGCCTGGGGAGTCCCATATGCGAGGACTGACTTCCTGCTTGTTCCCGGAAAAAGCATAATTACTCACCTGTAACAGGTATTCTCTGGGGACAGCATGAATTAATCCTCACACCCACCCACATCCCCTTGGAGTTGCTTCTTTGCCGTATTTTATTTTTGCCATCTTAGCTGTGTCATTAGACTGAGGCAAGATGGCACCCTTGGGCAGAAAGTAGATCACGCATGCGTGGTGCATCTTCCAAAGGCTTTCCTTGAAAGCTGGGGAGATGGCTTCCGCTGGGCTCTGTCAGTACAGATGTCACCCATATGTGAGAACTAATTCCTGCTGTCCTTGGAGAACACTTGTTACAGGTGAGTAACTATGCTTACTGGTAAGCATATTGGCTTTATTACAGTCAGGTTAGTACTACATCAGTAAAACTGACAAGTTAGCTATGCTGATGTCCTATACCAAAATGAATGCAAACATCTATTCCTGAAATGGTGTTTTCCCTCAGCCCTCCTTGTGGGTTTAGCTAATTGATCAGTACATTTGAAAATTACCTCATTGCCTTTAGTGCTGCTCTTTCTTCCCAATGGGGCTAAGAAACCTGTTAGGCATTTTCTGGGCAACAACAGTTTTATTTCACGTGATACCTTTCATTGTAAATTACCGATACAGAAGATGTCCTCAGGTTTTTTTTCAATCATGCTTAGTTTACCAAAGTGTTCAATAAACTATAATAGATATTGTAAAATTCAAAAACAAGAAGGTAATCCATAAAATAAATTTGAATTATGTATTGGTTTCTTCAGTTGGTGAATCTGATGCAGATAATATATTTTAATATTATTGCAGAGTCACTGCTAGCTGGATTGAAGCAAAACTCCCAGATGATTCGAAAGAGCTGTGGCATAAAAGGGGACATGTGGATTACATTATATTGATTGACTGGTTTAGTTCTGTAAATGATTTAAAAGTTGGAACAACTCTTCAGAGTCTAAAGGATGCACTTTTTAAGGTTAGTAAGTTTTACTTTTCATATCATTGTTAATATTTTTCTTGTAAAGATGCCATAAGGGTCAGTCTGGTGAAGATATGCCCATATTAATAGCTAAGCAAGTATAAAATAAATAAAAATAATAGTTCCCTTTCTTCCCATACTCCACAGATTTTCTTCATAATCCTGGTCTGCCTTATTCATCTCTAGAATTGATGAAAATATGCTAATTGTCATGGACACACTGAAGCTATTTAACTGCTCATTCAACCAATTCGACAGAGTTGAAATATCTAGAGGAATTCTCCAGCTGATCTCAGATCAATACGTGCATCACTCTCACGTTTCAAAAGAAACTTCAATGGTGTGCCGATTTCACATCAAGGATCTGCTGAGTTTTCTAATTATATATCAAATTCATATGCCAATGGTTCCAAATTAGCAATGTAGTTTCAAATTAACGATGCAGCTGGGCTCCAAACTCGAAGATTGTAAAGATAAAAATATAAAAAGTACTTAGCTTGGTGTTCAAAAAGGCCCAGCATACTGCAGCATAGAAAATTAGATTGCTACTTGGCTATTGTCCAAATCCCTTCGAGTTTGGAGCCCAGCTGCATCGTTAATTTGAAACTACATTGCTAATTTGGAACCATTGGCATATGAATTTGATATATAATTAGAAAACTCAGCAGATCCTTGATGTGAAATCGGCACACCATTGAAGTTTCTTTTGAAACGTGAGAGTGATGCACGTATTGATCTGAGATCAGCTGGAGAATTCCTCTAGATATTTCAACTCTGTCGAATTGGTTGAATGAGCAGTTAAATAGCTTCAGTTATTGGATATATTCATTCAGAAACATTGTAGACCCATTGTATGTTGTGTTATTACATAAAAATGGACACACTGAAGCAAGAACAAAATAGCCTTCACACTTAACATATAATAGTAAATTGTAAGGACATTTCTCCACGAACAAGCAGGAAGTCAGTCCTCACATATAGGTGACATCGGCACCGATGGAGCCTGCATGGTGCATTTCCCCAGCTTTCAAAGTAAGCCTTTGGGAATACCACCATGCATGCATGGTCCCCTTCTCGCCCAAGGGTGCCATCTTGATCAGTCTCCCTTTTTCTGTGGAGCCCTTCAGACACATATCCCCTGTACCTCGGAAAAAGTTTTTTTTCATATTGACTTCTATTCTGGTTTCCCAGTCGTCTTCCCACCATCCCCATTGCCCCTGCTTCAGCAGCAGACCCTGGGACTTTGTTTTTTCTTTCCCCTTTTTTCTTCGTAAGTTCGCCTTCAGCGCGTTTCGCACCATTTTCAACCGCTGGCCGAACCGAAGGTCTTCGACCTTGCAGGAATCCTTTTTGCCCCCATGGCCTTTGGTTTCAAAAAGTGTGACAGATACTCCAAAAATATGTCCCTCACAGACACCCATGACACTGTCTCAGGTGTCTGGGAGTGGACCATAACCCGGAACTCTGCTCCCTTTGTAAAAAGATGTCCTCCAAGGCCATCCAGAGCCTTAAGCAGAAACTGGATGATATTTTCTGCAAGATGGCCCCGGTGTCCCCGGTAGCTTCCCGCTCCACTGACCCTCTACCTCTGGGGTTCCCTGCGGCTGCTCCACAGCTCAGGCACCACTCTGAGCAAGGGTCCCCCGAAAGGGAGCGGAAGAAGACCTTGAGGACCCTGCCGGGGGCTCCGGACAAGCGTGAGCGTTCTCGCGCTCAATGCCTTAGCCCTCCTCAGCAATCCCTAGAGTCGGGGAAGGAGCGGCCCCGAAAGGTACCTTGTACAGATACGGAGGCTTCCAGCGATGGCGCCCAGTCTCCTGAAGGTCGTCCCGGCGAGGACCCTCTCCTCCCCGACGCCTGACCCAGTTACCTCAGTGTCAATGTCACAGGGCCCCACTGCTGAGTGGGAGGCTCGAATGCTGGCGCCTGGAGTGCAGCGTCGCTGCCTTCCTTGCTGCCCAGCTGGCGCTGGTGCTAGGCCCTGCTGGCACGTGCCCTGAGACCTTGAGGGCAAAGCCTGTCTTGGCTCCCCAGACTGCCATAACAACCCCCAAAAGTCAGGGGCCTCATGAGAAATCCCGGCAGAGGTCTCGATCTCCATCCTCATCCTCGGGTGCGAGATCTTCATGAGCCAGCGCCTCTGGCTCCAGAGGGGCTTCGGTCTCGAGAGCCCAGTGCGCTTCACGGGATCTGCTCGAGCAGCTTAACTCCGAGTCTCCTTCGGAGATTTCGGGCTGAGAGTCCAATGGGGATACTTCCCTCAATCCCAGGCCCACCAGGACCTCCCCTTGGATCCTTCCCTACCCATTCAGAAGCGGTGGTCACCTCCCGAGGATACCTCCTTTCTGGAGTTTGTACAGGACATAGAGGCCTGGCGTGCTCTACACAATCCAAGGAGGAGCCCCATGCGGAGGAACTCGATATTTTACAATACGAGACCCTGCCGAGGGAATCCCTCAAGGTTCCGCTCCCACCTATTCTGACCCAACTGCTGCTCCGCATGTGGGAGACACCGGCATCTATCCCCCTTGTCAGCAAGCGCCTGGACACCATATACAGGGTCCAGCAGGGGCCCAGCTTCCGGAAGGTCCAGCTCCTCCATACCTCAATGGTAGTGTAATCTGCTATGTGAAAGCAGAAGAGTCCAAAAACCCACTCTTCGGTCCCGCCGGGTAGGATGACATTGGAGGTCCCACTCCGCTGGAGGCAGTCAGATGGGGGGCCTGGAAAGAAGCAGCCCACGCATGAAGCAGGAAACCAGTGGCTGGCCCGAGAAGGATCCGCCCTCAACTGGGTGGTGATTGGCTGAGATTGCGCTCAGGTGGACTCTGACAGAGTTGGACTTCAGGCCCGCCTGCAATAGATGGAGTAGGTACTGCAGGACCAAGCAGGTGGGGCAAGAGAACAGGTTAGCCCATACCCCCTGAGCACTGCACTGATGCCACTTAAAAGTGTAAGCCCTCCTAGTCGAGTACTTGCGCGAGGCTAGCAGTATGTCCTCGATCTCCACTGGGAGATGAAGAGGGGCTAGCATGATCCGCTCAGCTGCCAAGCCGTGAGGGTTGAGGACCTCAGGTTCGGGTGAAGCAGGAGACTCTCTTCCTGTGTCAACAAGCCTGGCGTGCTACTGAGGGCAACCGGAGGCTCCAATGAGAGGTGGAGCAGTAGCGGGAACCAGCGCTGCCAAGACCACCACAGGGACACGAAGATCACTGAGGCCCCGTCCCACTGTATCTTGAGAAGAGCACACGCTATGAGCGGAGTGGAGGGGGGGGGAAATGCATACAGGAGGCCATGCGTCCACGACAGCAGGAAGGCATCGGAGGCTTCCCTGCTCGAGTGGGGAACCAGGCCACAGAACCGAGGGAGCTGGAATTGGTTGGGCTGGTGAAGAGGTCCAGGACCGGAGTCCCCCAATGCCGGAACAGCCACTGTGCCATCTGCGAGCAGAGGTGCCACTCGTGTGGCTGGAGGATCCGACTCAACCTGTCTGCCAGAACGTTGTCCTTACCTGGGAAATAGGTGGCCCATAGGGCTATGCCCTGGCGAATCACAAAGGGCAACAGGGCTACCGCCTCCAGGCGGAGGCTGTAAGAGCAACTGCCCCCCTGCTTGTTCATATAGAACATTGCCACCCGGTTGTCCATCTGGAGAAGCATCACCCGATGGTGAACGCAGTGCCTGAGCACACGGAGGGCGAGAAGGACCACCCAGAGCTCAAGGAGGTTGATTGGCAGTCGGGACTCCTCGAGGGACCATGTCCCCTGTGTGCGGAGCTCGCTGCAGTGTGCTCCTCGGTCCACTAGAGACATGTCTGTGGTCAAAACCACTTCATGCTGAGGAGCCTGGAATGGTATGCCTCAAAGCAGATTCCTGGTGTGACTGAGACGGCCCATCACCTGAGTCCACTGAGTGCGAAGGCACCACTGCACCGCTCGTATGTGCAGATGGGCGTCAGGGACGACGTGGACCATCGAGGCTATATGGCCGAGAAGACGGAGCATCGCTTGGGCCGAAACTGCATCACAGCACTGAACTGTGGAGGCCAGAGCAATGAGGCAGTCTGCCCTGTTCTGAGGAAGGAAGGCTGTTGCCTGCTGAGTGTCGAGGCATGCACCGATGAACTCCAGGAATTGAACTGGAGTGAGGTGCATCTTTGGGTAATTCACCACAAAGTCGAGGTGCTCGAGACAGATGGTGTGTGCTTCATCGGCCACCCCCTCCCCCCCGTAACAAGCCAGTCGACTAGATAAGGGTAGACGAAGGTGCCCTGTAACAGAAGGTGGGCTGCGGCTACTGCGAGGCACTTGGTGAACGGGAGGCCCCGTTTATTCTTAGTGGTTCCCTTGTATTCTGAAGCGCAAGTATTTTCTGTGTTTCGGGTGGACCAATATGTGCGCATACGCATCCCAAAGGTCCAAGGAGCATAGCCAGTCGCCCTGCGAGATGAAAGGCAGCAAGGTGCCAAGGAAGGGCATTTTGAACCTCTCCCACACCAGGTACTTGTTGAGATTTCTTAAATCGTGGATGGGTCAGAACCTGCCCGTCTGCTTTGGCAAGAGGAAATAACGGGAGTAGAACCAGTGACCTCTGAGGTGCAGCTGGACCTCTTCCACTGCTCGCTCGAGAAGGTTGGCAAGCTCCCGCGCCAAGAAGACCTAGTGCGCAGAGAGCAGAGGGGGCTCCGCGGGGCAGAAGAGTAGAGGAAGCCGGTCTAGATAAAGGAGGTAATCCTCACAAACTGGAGAACCCAGGTGTCTAAGGTGACAGACTCCCATTGGAGAGCAAAGTGGAACAGGCACACTCCCACCAGTAGCTGGGTCTCTGGAAGGCGAGCAGCTATGCATCTGGCATCAAAAACCTGGGGCCGACTGGGCCGGTGCCGGGGTCTGGCTTTTGGGGCCCTTTGGCTTACACTGGCCCCGGTGGCCGCACTAGCTCTGTCCGCCTTGGGGCGGAGCCGGCACCAGAGGGTAAGGTGGGCAGCCCTGATAGGGGATACTCTTCTTCTGAAAGAGAATCCTTTTTGCCCTATTGCTTCTTCCGCAGGAGGGAAGAAGTCTTCTGGGAGAGATGGGTGTGGGTTTGATACTCCATCTCAATCTCTGTTGTTTTGTCCTCCATCGGTTTGCCGAACAATTCTTTGCCCAGGAACGGTACATTGGGCAGCTTTTCCTGGACCCATTGTTTGAGGTCCGAGGACTGGAGCCAGGCCTGCTGCCTGGCTCCAATACCTGCAGCTACTATCCAAGCAGAGGACTCGAAGCCGTTGTATGCAGCACGAGAAAGGTACTTCGAACAGTCCCCTGCTGATTTCAGGTCATGAAGGAACATGCCTATATATAGCTGGTAAGCCAGCATGGAGCCTTAGTAGGCCTTACGCCCGAGGGCGTCAAGGGCGTGAGACTCCCTACCTGGCGGGACCGAAGACTGGGTTTTTGGACTCTTCTGCTTTCGCATAGCAGATTACACTACCATTGAGGTATGGAGGAGCTGGACCTTCCGGAAGCCGGGCCCCCGCTGGATCCTGTATATGGTGTCCAGGCGCTTGCTGACAATGGGGCTAGATGCCGGTGTCTCCCACATGCGGAGCAGCAGTTGGGTCAGAATAGGTGGGAACGGAACCTTGAGGGATTCCCTCGGCAGGGCCTCGTATTGTAAAATATCGAGTTCCTCCGCATGGGGCTCCTCCTTGGATTGTGTAGAGCGCGCCAGGCCTCTAACTATGTCCCGCACAAACTCCAGAAAGGAGGTATCCTCGGGAGGTGACCACCGCTTTTGAATGGGTGGGGAAGGATCCAAGGGGAGGTCACGGTGGGCCCGGGATTGAGGGAAGTATTCCCATTGGATTCTCAGCCAATGGCATCCTGCTCGCTTTGGCACCTTTCTTGGAAGGTGGTCTTTCTGGTGGCCCTCATCTTGGCCCAGAGGGTCAGTGAGCTTCAGGCCCTGATGGCCGATGCCCCAAAGGTTGTCTCGGACTTCCACCTCAATCAGGAGATAGTGTTGCCAACCTTCTTGCCGAAGCCCCACGCCGACCGAGCATCAGCAATCCTCCACACACTTAACTGTGGGAGGGTTCTCTCCTTCTACACGCAGGCCCACTGCAGGTCCGAATGGCTCTTCGTCTCCTACGAACCTGCTCGTTTGGGGCTTGTGGTCACCAAGAGGACCCTCTCCCTCTGGATGATAGATTGCATCACCTTCTCCCAGGCTCAAGCTGGGCTGCCACTGGACCGCTGAGTCATGGCACACGGTGTCCGTGCGAGGGCAATGTCTGTGGCACATCTGTGTTCCCTGCCCCTGGTGAACATCTGCCAAGCCGCAACCTGGTCCTTGGCTAACACCTTCGCAATGCATTACTGCTTGGAGAGGGAGTCCCATCGGGACAGTGCCTTTGGCCAGGCCGTGCTCCGTAATCTGTTCGGGGTTTAGGCAACTTCAACCCTTTTTCTCCGGCTTCCAGGAGTGTAGTCTTCCAGGGACCCAGAGTCCCCAGGCTGTTGGTTACCAGTGTTTGCTCACGGCTCGCTGTGGCACTTTTCTATGGGTCCTTGGTAGCCTGTAGCTGGGGATTCCCATATGTGAGGACTGACTTGCTTGTTCCTGGAGAAAGCTTAGTTACTCACCTGTAACAGGTGTTCTCCAGGGACAGCAGGAATCAAACACACAACACACCCACTTCCCCTAGGAGTTGTCCACTCTTATTTGGATTTTTTTATCCTTTGCCTGAGCTATGTCTTCTGACCGATCAAGATGGCACCCTTAGGCAGGAAGGGAACCATGCATACATGGTGGCTTTCCCAAAGGCTTTCTTTGAAAGCTGGGGTAATGCTCCACGTGGGCTCAGTCGGTGCCGACGTCACCCATATGTGAGGACTAATTCCTGCTGTCCTGAAGAACACCTGTTACAGGTGAGTAACTAAGCTATTTAGATGAATGGCAATCCATGAGACTAAAGGTTTTCCAAGAAATCAAACTGACTTCTCGTCCTACCCTTATCCCTACTTCCCAAAACGTCTTTGCATAATTTCATAGCAGTTTGATGGAGCTTTATATAAAGTGTATCATTAATTTCAAAATCTTTTCTTTCCTCCTTGCAGTGGGAAAGTAAAACTATACTTCGTAGTGAGCCTTTGGTTTTAGAAGGTGGCTATGAAAACTGGCTGCTTTGTTATCCTATGTACACAACAAATGCAAAAGTCACTCCACCTCAAAAAGGCAGGAATGAAGTGATGCCTGTCTTATGTAAGTTTCATAAAGCATGTTGACAATTTTGGGAAGGGGATGTTTGCTTTGATTTTGTTTTTCCAGTGAAAATGTTATATCCTAATACCAAACAGGAGTCTACAATTGTAATTGTAAGTGATTTCTCTATATCCAAAAGAAACAAGGTAAGAGGCAAATAAGAAATAGCATATATCAGTTACAAAAAATTACATGAAAATTAAGCAGAATGATGGAAACAATTCATCCCAATCATCTGTGTAGTAAAAAGCAATGTAAGTCTAGAAGAGGCACTTGTAAGTCTTAAACTGTCTCTTTGAAACTCAGGAATCATGCCTAGTATCCAGATGCTATACAATGCCTTGTAAAAGTCTTCACACCCTTGTAGATTTTTCACATTCTACTCTCTAATAAGTACAATTCAGAATGCACTAAAGTAAGTTTGTTTCACTAATCTGTACAATCTGAAAAAACAATTATAGATAATATTAAAAAGTAATTAAGGAAAAACCCCAACGGCTTTGCATAAGTTTTCACACCTCTTGACTGTGTCGAAGGCTCTTTAGCAGCAATGACTGATATGACTCCTTTAGGATAAGGTTTTTATTGGGAACTGAATTTAGCTCACACCTGTTCTTGGAAGTTCAAAGCGAGTAATATTCAGGTAAAATAGGTATTTTTTTTTCCTGTCTCCAGGGGACTTAGATTCTAAGTTTGTATCTGAAGCAGTAGAGCATTAAGTGACTTGCCCAAGATCATAAGGAGCAGCAGTGGGATTTAAATCTGTTTTCCCTGGTTCTCTGTGGACAAGCAGGAATGAGTCCTCACGTATGGATGACGTCCCCGACAGAGCCCTGCATGGGAGCACGCCCCAACCTCTTCTGTTGGAAGCTATTGGAAGGCTCCTGTGCTCCTACCTGTCTGCCGCAATGGTGCCACCTTGAATCATTTTCCACAGAGCGTAGGGTATATGTTCTGGTCATCCTCCACTTGGTAAACTCTGCTTATGTCCTGCGGAGCTTTTTTCCTATGTGTTTCTCGTTTCCATTTGGTTTCTCGTTTCCTTTTTGGTTTTTCTCCCTCTATTGCTTGTTTTATCTTTTTGTCGCAGCATCTCTGCCTCCTGGCACCAGTTCTTCGGTCGGGCCACACTCCAAAATCAAGCCTTTTGACCTTTCTGTGGCTATTTTCCTGGACAGCATGTCCCAGAAACCTGCCAGCAGGTTCAAGAAGTGTTCCCAGTGCACTAAGACCATATCCGCCACGGATACGCACAGTGGAGCCTACAGTGCCTTTATCCCGATCATTATCCCTCTTTTTGTAATTTGTATTTGCAGATGATAGTACGTCGGGAGAAGCAGCGCAAAACACCTTTTGGTGCTCAGACGTTCAATGCATCACCTTCAACATCAACGGCACCAGTCTCTATGGCTTTCAAAGCTGTATCGGATGCTGGCAGTGCACTGACATCAAGCAGCTCTTGGGTTCAATCTGAACCAAGCACCCATAGTGCCCCGGAGCAACAGCCATCAGTCAGTCTCCACCAGAAGATGAGGAAGGATTGGCCTCATCTTCGACATCGAGGGGTGATCGCACTGAATGACATTCTGTTGCATCGGTGTCGGAGCCCATTGAGGCAGGACATAGAGCGATGGGGCTCTGCATAAGAGCCCCTTGAAGGTGCCTTGATGGGAAGAGAGCTCATGCACCAGGGTAGGGGTCTCCAAATCCAGTCTTGGAGGGCCGCAAACCAGTCAGGTTTTCAGGATATCCCTAATGAATATGCATGAGAGAACTTCAAATACAATGGGCACAATACATGCAAATATATCTCATGCATATTCATTAGGGATATCCCAAAAACCTGGCAGGATTGTGGCCCTCCGGGACTGGTTTGGAGACCCCTGCTCCAGGAAATCGGAAGAGCACAGACAGCCAAGACACAGCTGTCAATACCCCTGTACAGATACCGGGTACATCGGTCAAAGTTTCTCAGGCCCCCTAGCCTTTGGAATCAGCAGCCTTAAAGTGTCTTCTGCAAGCATTGGAGGACTGTAGCGTGGCGCTTTTGGTGAGGCAGCATGCCAGGGCCTCGATGTCTGCTGCATCAACATTGGCCACTGTACAGCCATTCCTCAAAGACGCATGCCCTTCCTGCAGGAGAGGCATTGACATTGGGATATCAAATGCTTGCTCAGTAGATATCCCTCTCTAGCATTTTGGGGTCCAATGCACCCTCAAAGTCTAGACAGACATCAGTGCATCATTGCTTCCCAATCCCCTCAGGGCAGGAGAGAGATTCAGGCAGACACTCGATAGTACTGTGACTTCCTCTCTGAGTCTGACTCAAAAGACTGGGTCACTGACATGGAATCTGAGGACTTGTTGGAGGACATGTCCCTGGAGCTTCCCTCCGACCTTTCACCACCTCATGAGCAGGGTTAGTCCCCTCCTGAGAACATGAGCTTCCAAGAGTTTATAAGGTACGTAGCCAAGGCCATACCATTTTCTTTGGAGACTGAGGATGAACCCAGGGCAGAAGAGCTGGAGATCCTGCGGTACTCCTTGGTCCCTAAGGAGGCAGTGATTGTGATAGTGCCCGTGCACTGCATCCTGCAGAGAGTGCAGATGAGAATGTGAGAGAACCCCCTCACTGTGCCTCTGGTTAGTAGAAGGCTTGCCTCCATGCACAGAAGTCTCCTGGGTTTGAGAAGCCTCAGCTTCCTCACCATTCCTCGGTGGTTGAATCCACCCCCAAAGAGAATCAAGAGTACCAAGACTCATTCCTGGTACCCCCAGGGAGGGAGGCTTGGACATTGGACTCTTTAGGGAGAAGGCATGTTCTTGAACATCATTTGCATCTTGACTGATTTGGCCCAGTTTTTTTCCCTCCAGAGAAATTGTATCCGAATTGTTCCCTAGTGGCCCATGGCAAGGACTACTTGGAGTTCATGGTCCAAGCAACCTATGATATCTTTGAAACTGCATCCAGAAATGCTGCTATAGTTATTGGCACCCAGAGACTCACTTGACTCCAGTCATCAGACCTGGAGCAATCAGTGCAGAACAAGCTGGAGGATGTCCCGTGCTGCGGAGAGAATCTCTTCAGTGAACAGGTCAAAAAGAAGGCTGGCTATATTGAAAAGTAGCATGTTACTCTTACCAGGCTCTCCAGGCGCATGTCTGAGCAAACCTCCTATTGTAGGAGGTACCAAGGTGGGAGCCAGAAAATTACCTATTATCCTCATAGGCATAGGTACGTACTTGGGCCCCAGATCTCCCAGCCCAAATAGGACCCTCGCCAACAGCAGCATCAAGACTCATAAGGACCAGCTCGCTCCTTGGCCAAAACCTAGGGTGAGGTTTTGACTGCTTCCTTCGGAGTATAGCCACTTTTCCAATAAATGCAGTAGGAAACTCTCCAGTCAGGGACAGGCTCACTCTTTTTGCACAAAAGTTTCTTCTCAACATCTCAGACTTGTGGGTTCTGTAGATCATCAAAAGCGGTTCCAAACTTCATTTATTAGAACTACCACCAAATTGCCTCCCGAGGGTGCATCATCCTGACCCATTGCATCAAGATTTGCTTCAGAGAGAAATCACTGCTCTCTTGTCAGATCTTGTGATCGAGCTTGTGCCACCAGAGCAACGAGGTCAGGGGTTTTATTCCAGGTATTTCCTGATCCCCCAACAAAATGGGGGGATACCACCCCATCCTAGACCTAAGAACTGAGCATCTACTGGTAAGAGAAAAGTTCATATTGGTTTCTCTAGGCACCCTGCATTCTTACCTTTAAAAAGGAGTTTGGCTATGCTACCCACATACAGATACATCCCGCTCGCAGGAGGTATCAGATTCGTCCTGGGGGAACAACACTTTCAGTACAGAGTGTTACTTTTTGGCTTAGCCTTCAAGCCTCGTGTCTTCACAAAATGTCTCAGTAGTAGCAGCCTACCTCCAGATGCTGGAAGTGTTTTTCTTTCCATATCTGGACGATTGGCTGATCAAGGACTCTGGAAGGAGTCCAAGAATCAACACGATTGACCATTCGGGTATTGGAACTACTAGGATTAGTTGTAAATTACCCCAAGTCCCACCTCCAGCCCACCCAATAATTGAAATTCATCAGATCCTGCTCGACACGACTCGGGCGAGAGCTTTCCTACTGCATGACTGACTTCACGGATTGATGGCACTTGTGTGAGAAACTCATTTGAGTCAGCAGGTAACAGCTCACAGGATGTTGATTGTACTAGACCACATGGCCTCCATGGTACAAGTTGTTGCACCCTTGGCATGCCTCTAGATGAGACAAGCTCAGTGGACTCTGAGGACTCAAAGGACCCAGGCTACGGGTCAACTCTGGGATCATCTGTGTCTCACAGCCCCTCTTGTTAAGTCATTATACTAGTGGACAGTCCACCACAATTTGCTCAAGTCTCTTTCCAAGTAGCTCCACCCCAAAATGTTCTGACAACAGATGCATCCAAGCTGGGGTGGGGAGCTCATCTCGATGGGTTGCACACCCAGGGCGATTGGTCTGTCCAAGAGAGTCTCCATCAGATCAACGTCTTGGAACTAAGAGCAGCAATGAACACCTTAAAGGCTTTCCGAGATCGACTGGCCAACCAAATTATTCTGATTCAGACCGACAATCAGGTCTCCATGTTCTACATCAACAAACAGGAAGGAAAGGATTCTCATACCTCCTGTGTTGGGAAGCAGTCAGGTTGTGGAAGTTTGCCATCATGGATGGACTTGAGCCACATACCTGTCAAGCGAGCAAAACACTCTGGCAGACAGAGTTGAGTCCTCCAGCTGCACGAGTTGATGCTGGACAGGAAAGTTGCGACCTCATTTGGAGTATTGTGTGCAATTCTGGAGACCGCACCTTCAAAAGGATATAAACAGGATGGAGTCAGTACAGAAGGTGGCTTCTAAAATGGCTAGAGGTCTTCATTATAAAGCATATGAGGACAGACTTAAGGATCTTAATATGTACACCTTAGAGGAAAGGCGGAATAGAGGTGATATGATTGAGACATTTAAATACCTTCGTAGCATAAATGCACAGGGGGAGAGCCTCTTTCGATTGAAAGCAAGTTCTGCTATGAGGGAACATGGAATGAGGGTGAAAGGGGATAGATTCAGGAGTGATATGCGGAAATATTTCTTTGCGGAAAGAGTGGTGGAGGTGGTAGAGATGAGGACATATCTGAATTCAAAAAAGCATGGGACAAACGCAGAGGATCTCTAAAGGAAAAAAGGGGACTGTTATAGTTTTTGATATGGAAGGACAGACTAGATAGGCCATGTGGTCTTTTTCTGTCGTCATTTTTCTATGTTTCTATCTTTCGAGTGAGGCACTACCTTGATACATCTGTTCACCACCCCACAAAATGTCCAGGTGGATCAGTTCTGCTCCAGAGTAAGATCAGTCCAAAAAAAAACCTATCCAGAAAAGCTAATCCCAAATCTTCAAGAACAAAAACAAAAAAATAGGTCTTGGTCATAAATAACAAAATAGTAAAAAAATATTTTTTTGTGCTTAGCAATCAATATAACAGCTTTACAACACCATTTGACCATCAATTGCCACAACATCCACCTTTAAACAATCACAGTTGATCAGTAGAAGAAAAACAATCACTTATCTTCTCAAAATGACCACATTATGACTTCAGCTCCAAATCTAAGATAGCTGCGCCTTGACTTTGGCAGCGTTTCGCAGCTCTGTCTGCATCAGGAGACTATCTTGCAATTAATGGGAATAGTATTGCACTAAAGACAGCATTCTAGGTGCAAAAAATAAACTCCGTCCCAAAACCTTTTCTTGTGCTGAATTCAGCACACAGGAAAAAAGGTTTAGCACAACCTGTTCTAAACTGTCTTTTGTGATCTTGTTCATAGACAAAGTTGTTGTTGCCCTTCTTGCTGTCCTCACCAATTTCCTCAAACTTGCCATCTTCGATATCCTCTCCCCTCTCCAAAAAATGTTGTTCATCAGATGGATGCCAGTCAGAATTTGATGATTCATCAGTAGAAAAACTAACGTTCTCCAGGACCAAGCAGGAAGTCAGTCCTCACTTACGGGTGACGTCGGCGCCGACGGAGCCCTCGCGGAGCAATTTTCCCCAGCTTTCAAAGAAAGCCTTTGGGAATTGCAGCGCGCATGCGCGGTCCTCTTCCCGCCCAAGGGTGCCATCTTAGCCAGTCTTCTTTTTTCCGCGGAGCCCTACAGACGTACCCGTCGTGTCCCCGCGAAAAAGTTGATATTTCTTCATAATTTACTCTTTTTTCCTTCGGTTCGACGCCGGTCTTTTTCCCGCCGTACTCGCGACGCCGGTCACGAGTCCTCTTCTTCTTTTTCGGTTTTTCTGACTTAGTCAGTTTTCGTTTTCGGTTTTTCCCTGGCAGCCCGGTCCTTTGACCTCGCCGGGGCCCTTTTTCCCCCGATGGCTGCTAGTGGTTTCAAGCGGTGTGGTCAGTGTGACCGAAATATGTCACTGACTGACACACACGACCATTGCCTCCGCTGCCTGGGTCCGGATCATGAAGAAATGATCTGTGGGCCCTGCGGCAAACTCTCCTCCAAAGCGTTGAGAAGTCGGCGGCATCAGCGGGATAGGATCTTCGCTGACCCCAGCCGTATCCGGACCTCGTCGGAGGCCTCCGCGTCCAGGGGTTCCAGCTCGGACCGTCGCCGGAGTTCCTCCGACAGGGGTTCTCCCTCCGGGGACCATCGACATAAGGTGAAACCCGCGAGGGCGGCGTCGGTGGACGCTCCTGGCTCCGCGAGGGCCAGGTCGCATAGCCCCGATAGCCGTCCCGGGTCCTTGGAGAAGGAGCACCTCACGAAGCGACCTCGCCTGGAGTCGGAGCTGCCTGCTCGGGTAAGTCCCGTAGTCCTCCTGGACTCGCCTCCGCGACAGCCGACGTCTGGCCCGACGCCGTCGGGGCCCGAGTCGGGGGCTGCTGGGTCACCTGAGCTCGGACTCAGGTTGACGGCCTTGGAGAGCAGACTGTCTGCCTTCATGGACCAGCAGCGGGCACTGCTCGCTGGCTTCGCTGGCGCCGCTGCCCCGACCGCCGGGACGTCGACGTCTAAGTCGACCCCGGAGACCGAGCCGATCCTCGAGTCGATGCGAACTCGAGTCGATCCTCGGTCGAGGTCACCCTCGGCCTCCCGTTCAGGACCGAGGTCGCCGACGCCGACTCCCTCGGCGTCAGGGCGGCAGGCGCCGCGCCCTGCCCGGGCCGACCCCACCGAGTCCTCGTCGGAGTCGGTCTGGGAGTCTGAAGAGGAAGAGTCGCCAGATTCTTTTCGGACTCGGTGTGTCCCCTCGGACTCACCTGAGTCCGAACCTCGGAAGCAGTCCCCCCCGGAGGATGCCCGGTTCTCGGACTTCGTCAGGGATATGGCCAAGGCGTTGGCCTTCCCTGCGGACCCCGAGGAGGAGCCTCGAGCCGAAGAGCTCGACGCCCTCCAGTATGACTCTCCCGCCAGGGAACACTTTACTGTACCGGTTCCTCCCATGCTGGAACGACTACTCTTCCGCATGTGGGAGAGTCCGGCCACTTCGCCGGTCCTGAGCAAGCGGGTCGATTCTATCTATCGAGTCCGCAAGAGCCCTGGCTTCCAAAAAGCACAGCTACCACACCATTCCATGGTAGTGGAATCGGCCATGCATCGTCTTAAGAGCCAGAAGATGCACGCCTCGGTGCCTCCTGGCAGGGAGGCCCGTAACCTGGATGGCCTTGGTAAGAAGTGTTTCCAGGGCTCTATGCTTGCGTGTCGTGTCCAGACCTACCAGCTATACATGGGCATGTATCTCCGAGACCTGGCTAAAGAGCTAGCCGGATTCTCCGCTGGTTTGTCCGAGGAACCCTTGCGGAGGTTCCTGGCCTTGTCCACTGGCATTCGGGAATGCTCAAAATTCATATCCCGAGCAGCCTATGATGGCTTTGAAGCATCGGCTCGAGTGGCCGCAGCCGGCATCGGTGCCCGCCGACAGGCTTGGCTTCAGTCGTCTGACCTTGAGCCCTGGGTGCAGGACAAGTTGGTCGATGTCCCCTGCCGATGCGAAAACCTCTTTGGCAAGCCCATGGCTGAAAAGGCTGCACAAATTGAGACTGAGACTCTCACCAGGACTAGGCTTTCTAGGAAGACCTCCGCCCCTTCCCAGAAAAAGAAGGGCTCGGGAAAGAAGTCCTTTTACCCGAGGAAGGCGGCTGCCTACAAACAATACCCCCAATATCAGGCCCCTGCAGCTCCCCAACAGGGCCAGCAGGCCAAGGGACGGGATAACGGGTCCCGTAGGCAGCCAGCCCCCAAGCCTGCACCACCAGCCCCTGCTCAGCAGGGTGGGGGTTTTTGACTCCTCAAGCATAGCCTCTCCCCCCCCCGCTGGTTCCTCCCAGCACCGGAGGCCGGCTGGTTCACTTCGCCCACAGGTGGTCCAGCGTCACCTCAGATGCCTGGGTGCTTCAAGTCGTGCGAGAAGGCTATCTTCTCCACTTCCACCAGGTCCCTCACTCCTATTTTCCGGGAGAACCTCCACGACCCCCTCTGCACAGGGAATTACTCCTTCAGGAGTTAGCAGGTCTTATACAGGAACAGGCGGTGGAACCGGTGCCCCACCACCTGAAAGGTCAAGGCTTTTATTCCAGGTATTTTCTAATACCAAAAAGGACAGGAGGCCTCAGACCCATCCTGGACTTGCGCAACCTCAACAAGTTCCTCGTGCGGGAGAAGTTCAAGATGCTTACCCTTGGAATCCTTCTGCCCTACCTCCAGCAGGGAGATTGGCTATGCTCCTTGGATCTAAAGGATGCCTACACGCACATCCTCATCCACCCAAGCCACCGCCAATACCTAAGGTTTGTGGTGGCAGGAAATCATTACCAGTACAGAGTACTACCCTTTGGCCTGTCCTCCGCACCGCGAGTCTTCACAAAATGTCTCGCGGTGGTGGCGGCTTATCTCCGGCTTCACGGCCTCTATGTCTTTCCGTACCTCGACGACTGGCTCATCAGAGCAGCGTCCGCTCTGGAGGTCACCAACGCCACGCGCCGCACGGTGACTCTTCTGCAGTACTTGGGCTTTGTTATAAACTTCGCAAAGTCCACTTTGCTCCCCTCACAGGATCTCGAGTTCATCGGCGCAAGGCTGCACACTCCTCAGGCACGAGCGTTCCTACCGCTCGACAAGGCTCAACGGCTCATGGGCCTAGCCGACCGTTTTCGCAGCCAGCCCCTGGTCTCCGCCAGGCGCTTCCTGAGACTACTCGGCCATATGGCTTCCACCGTCCATGTGACCCCCAATGCCCGCCTGAATATGCGACCCGCTCAATGGTGTCTCCGCAAGCAGTGGCAACAGGCCACAGGCGGACTAGCGGACCTAGTGCGCGTCTCCGAGCCGCTGGCCTCGTCTCTTCAGTGGTGGCTACATCGGCCGAATCTGGTTCTCGGCATGCCGTTTCAGCCACCTCCGCCGGCCTGGGTGCTGACGACAGATGCATCCCTCCTGGGCTGGGGAGCACATTGCCAAGAGGCGCGTACTCAGGGCCTTTGGACCACGTGGGAGTCTGCTCAGCAGATCAATTTCCTGGAGCTCAGAGCGATCCGCCTGGCTCTCAAGGCCTTCTCCCACCTGACCTCCCACCAGTCCGTCCTTGTCCAGACGGACAATCAAGTTGCCATGTTCTACGTGAACAAGCAGGGGGGCACGGGCTCCTTCCTTCTCTGCCGGGAAGCACAGAAGCTCTGCTCTTGGGCCGTCAGTCACGGCGTTCTCCTCAAGGCAGTTTATCTCCCAGGCCAAGAGAATTGCCTGGCGGACAAACTCAGCAGGATCCTCCAGCCGCACGAGTGGCGCCTGGATCCCTTGGTAGTTCAGAAGCTCTTTCTAAAGTGGGGCCTCCCCACGGTGGATCTCTTTGCCAGTCCTCACAACCGGCAACTTCCTCGCTTCTGCTCTCGTCTGCCACACCCCCTTCGAGTTGCGGCGGACGCTTTTCTAATCTCATGGTCGGGGAGCCTCTTGTACGCTTTCCCTCCCATCCCGCTAGTCTCTCGGACTCTTTTCAAGGTTCTCCGAGACAAAGCCTTCATGATCCTGGTGGCCCCTCGCTGGCCCAGACAGCCGTGGTTTCCACTCCTGCTGCAATTAGCGGTAGAGGATCCATTCCCTCTGGGGTTACAACCGGATCTCCTCACTCAGGATCAGGGGTCTCTGCTACACCCCAACCTCAGGTCTCTCAACCTAATGGCCTGGCTGCTGAGAGGGTAGTCCTTGCTCCCCTTCTCCTGCCGGCAGAGGTGGAGGAGGTCGTCTTGGCTTCGCGACGACCTTCTACCCGCAAATGCTACGCCCTTAAATGGCGTCGCTTTTCCGTTTGGTGTACCCAACAGTCTCAGGATCCCTTCTCCTGCCCGGTGTCGGTGATCTTGCAGTACTTGCTACACCTCTCTAATCTGGGACTTAAGTCCAACTCCGTCAAAGTTCACCTCAGTGCTCTTTCGGCACATCATGTGCCGGTGGACGGCAGACCTCTCTCCAACGACCCTCTCATAGCGAGGTTTCTCCGAGGTTTCCTTCTACTTAAACCACCTCTGCGCCCGCCAGCGCCTGACTGGGACCTGAATGTGGTTTTGCAGCGGATCACCTGTCCGCCTTTTGAACCTATGGCTACCTGTTCTCTCCGTTTTCTTTCTTGGAAAACTTTATTCCTGATAGCCCTCACTTCCGCTAGACGCGTAAGTGAATTGCAGGCCCTCGTGTCTGATCCCCCTTACACTCGGTTCTACAAAAATAGGGTAGTCCTACGGACTCACCCTAAATTTCTTCCAAAAGTGGTCTCCCCTTTTCACATCAATCAGGAGGTGGTACTTCCGACCTTCTTTCCCAGGCCACACTCCAGCCGAGCTGAAATGGTCCTGCATACCCTGGACTGTAGAAGGGCATTGAACTTCTACCTTGACCGTACGCGGGAGCACCGTAAAGCTGCTCAGCTTTTTGTGTCTTTTGACCCCAATAAATTGGGGCTACCGGTCTCCAAGCGTACTCTGTCCATCTGGGTTGCTGACTGCATCGCTTGGGCTTATGGGGCAGCCGGACTCTCGTTAGAAAGTCGAGTCACGGCTCATTGTGTTTGGGCGAAGGCTACGTCAGTGGCTTACCTCCGCTCTGTTCCGCTGGCAGACATCTGCCGGGCCGCTACTTGGTCTTCGAGCCAGACTTTTGCGGTCCATTACTGTCTCGAGAGGGAGTCCCGCAGGGACAGTGCTTTCGGACAGGCAGTCCTCCGAAATCTCTTCGAGGTTTGAGCAACTCCTACCCTCCATCCCGGATGGGGGCTACCGGTGGGTAATAATTCAGTGAAGATTCCTTCCTTCTGTGCCGCTGAGCTAGAGGGAGCTCATTTTTGTGTTTAGGGTCTCCGGTAGCCTTAAGCTTGGGAGTCCCATATGTGAGGACTGACTTCCTGCTTGGTCCTGGAGAAAGCGTAGTTACTCACCTGTAACAGGTGTTCTCCAGGAGCAGCAGGAATCAGTCCTCACAACCCTCCCTCCTCCCCTTGGAGTTGCAATCATCTGCTTAAGTTTTTTTGCAAATTTTTATGCTGTCTTTTAGCTATGTCATCAGACTGGCTAAGATGTCACCCTTGGGCGGGAAGGAGACCGCGCATGCGCGCTGCAATTCCCAAAGGCTTTCTTTGAAAGCTGGGGAAAATTGCTCCGCGAGGGCTCCGTCGGCGCCGACGTCACCCATATGTGAGGACTGATTCCTGCTGCTCCTGGAGAACACCTGTTACAGGTGAGTAACTACGCTTTCTGGTTCCACATGGCTAGCGATACGGAGTTTCACAGAGAATCACGTCAAGGAACTCTTAGAAGAAGAAACTCCTTTTTGTCAAGAAGAAACTTTTCAAGACTCTACATCATGGTGTACTTTATCGAAGCTATGGAGGAAGGTGGTTTGTTCGGAATTGCACAGGTCATCCCTCATAGAATACATACGCCACAAACAAATTCCAAGAGGATTATGAATATGCAAAGAACCAGGATTATTTATGGAAAATAAATTCCTCCTTGAAAGCTGGAACAGGATTTTAAATAAATGCATGTTAGATCTAATGGTCCTAGTGGTTGACACCAGTAAGAGTTGTCTTGAGGAAACACAACAAAAGTTGAAGAAAATTCAAGATGGGTTGTGTAAACATCAAGCAGCCACTTTTGAGGAAGAATATGAGAAATTGAAAAAAAACCAAATATACAGAAGTGAAGTGTCGCAAGCTAGCAAGAGATGATCAGGACTACAAAGATGGCCGTATTATTCATGGATGAACCCTAATAAAAAAGTGAATAAACATGTTGGTTTTTCTACTGATTAATCATCAAATCCTGATTGGCATCCATCTGATGATGAACAACATTTTTTAGAGAAGGGGAGAGGATATCGAAGACGGTGAGGTCGAGGCTGAGGAAATAGGCGAGGACAGCAAAAAGGGCAACAAGAACGTCATCGTCCATGGACAAGATCACAAAAGACAATTCAGAATCAGTTGTGATAAACCTTTCTTCCTGTGTGCTGACTCCGGCACAAGAAAATGTTTTGGGATGGGGTTTCTTTTGTACCTAAAATGTTGTCTTTAGTGCAATATTGTTTGCATTAATTGTAAGAGAGCCTCCCGAGGCAGCAAGAGTTACAAAACACTGCCAGCGTTGAGGCGCAGCTATTTTAGATTTCAAGCTGAAGTTATTACGTGGTTATTTTGAGAAGCTAAGTAACAGTAATTTTCTTCTACTGAAAATTGTGATTGTTTAAAGATGGATGTTGTGGCACTTGATTAAATTCTGTTTTAAAACTGTTACAATAAGATTGCTAAGCACAAATATCATTTTGCTATTTTGTTAGTTGTTACTGATGACCCACACCTATTTTTTCTTTGTTTTTTGTTCTTGAAGATTTTGGATTAGCTTTTGTGGATAGTATTTTTTTTTTTAGACCGTTTGCTATCCTGATGAGAGTATTTTTCTTTCTCCAGGACCAAGCAGGAAGTCAGTCCTCACTTATGGGTGTCATCGACGTCGATGAAGCCCCAGCGGAGCATTTCCCCAGCTTTCCATGAAAGCCTTTGGGAATGCTGGCACGCATACGCGGTTCCCTTCCTGCCTAAAGGTGCCATCTTACCTCAGTCTCTTTTTTTCCGTGAAGCCCTTCGGACGTGTGTCCTGTTTTTCCCGGAAAAGAGTTACTTTTTTCTAGGCGTTATTCGCTTTTTTCCTTGGAATTCGACGTCGGTTCCCCTCCCGCCGGGTTCGGTACGCCGGTATCGAATCCCCTCTTTTTCTTTTCGTTTTTTGCCCTTAGTGGCTAGGCGTTCGCGCCAGATCTTTTTTCTTTTCCCTGGAAGGCCAGTCCTTTGACCTCACGGGGACCCTTTTTTCCCTGATGACTTCCAGCGGTTTTAAAAAGTGTGATCGGTGTAAGAAGATTGTCTCTCACCGACACACACGACTGCTGTCTTCGGTGCCTTGGCCCGGACCATGATTCTAAAACGTGCGGGCCATATGGAAAAATGTCTTCCAAGGCACTCCGAAGTCGTCAGCAGCAAAGTGAACGGCTTTTCTCGGACTCTGCCTCTGCCCGGGCCCGGACCTCGTCTGAGGCCTCGACATCTCAGGATTCCGATCCCGAGAGGCGTCGGAGCTCCTCGGACAGGGGGTCCCCCGACCGGGAACGTAAGAGGAAGAAGCGGCTCGCGAGGGCGGCATCGGAGGAGGTCCCTGAGCTCTCGAGGGCCAGGTCTAAGACCCCCGACCGTCGTCCCGGGCCCGTGGACCAGGAGAAGCCAACTAAAGTTCCTCGCATGGAGCCGGAGTCTGCTGGACACGTAAGTCCTGTTGTCCTCGTGGACTCGCCTCCCAGAGTACCGACGTCGGGCCCGGCGCCGATGGGGCCCGAGTCGGGGGCTGCTGCGTCACCCGAGCTGAGTCTCAGGTTGACAGCCTTGGAGAGCAGAATGTCTGCCTTCATGGAGCAGCAGCGGGCACTGATGGCCAGCCTGTCTGGCGCATCTGCCCCGACCACCGGGACATCGACTTCAAAGTCGACCCCGGAGACCGAGCCGATACTCGAGTCCCTTGCGGCTCGAGGTCGTCCTCGGTCGAGGTCTCCCTTGACCTCCCGTTCGGGACCGAGAGTCTCGACGCCTGTGCCCCTGGCGTTGGGGCGGGTGCCTAGAGGCACCGCGGGGTCCGAGCTCGACTCGACATCGGACGAGTCTGCTTGGGAGACCGAAGACGAGGAGTCTCCTGACACCTTTAAGACTCGGTGTGTCCCTTCGGACTCACCTGAGTCTGAGCCCCGGAGTAGATCCCCTCCAGAGGACACTAGGTTCTCGGAGTTTGTCCGCGATATGGCCGCTGCTCTGGCTATCTCGGCTGACCCCGAGGAAGAGCCTCGAGTCGAGGAGCTCGATGCTCTGCAGTATGACTCTCCTCCGAAGGAGGCCTTTACTGTCCCGGTTCCTCCGATGCTGGAGCGGCTCCTCTTCCGGATGTGGGAGGCCCTGGCCTCGGCGCCGGTCTTGAGCAAGCGGGTCGATTCCATCTATCGACTCCGTAAGAGTCCTGGCTTTCAGAAAGCACAGCTACCGCACCATTCCATGGTTGTGGAATCGGCCATGCATCGTCTGAAGAGTCAGAAGATGCACGCCGCGGTGCCTCCTGGAAGGGAGGCCCGAAGCCTTGATGGCGTCGGTAGAAAGTGTTTTCAGGGCTCGATGCTTGCTTGCCGTGTCCAGACTTACCAGCTGTACATGGGCATGTATTTACGGGACCTGGCCAAGGAGTTGGCCGAATTCTCTGCTGGTCTCTCCGGGGAACCCTTGCAGAGTTTTAAGTCCTTGTCCTCGAGGATCCGGGAATGCTCTAAGTTCATGTCCCGCGCCGCCTACGATGGCTTCGAGGCTTTGGCTCGAGTAGCGGCAGCCGGCATCGCAGCTCGACGCCAGGCGTGGCTGCAGTCATCGGACCTCGAGCCATGGGTTCAGGACAAGTTGGTCGATGTCCCTTGCCGAGGTGAAAACCTTTTTGGCAAGCCTGTGGCCGAGAAGGCCGCTCAGCTCGAGACAGAGCACCTCACCAGGACAAGGCTGTCGAGGAAGACCTCTGCTCCTTCATCTAAAAGGAAGGGCCCGGGTAAGAAGCCCTTTTACCCGAGGAAGGGCACTGCCTACAAACAGTACCCCCAGTATCAGGCTGCTCCAGCTGCCCCCCAGGGTCAGCAAGCCAAGGGCCGGGGTAATGGGCCCCGTAGGCAGAGTGCCCCCAAGCCTCCAGCCCCTGCTCCCACTCAGCAGGGTGTGGTTTTTTGACTCCTTGAGTATAGCCATTCCTCCCTTGCAGACCCAGCCCTGCACAGGAGGCCGCTTAGCCTTGTTCGCTCACCAGTGGCTTTTGATAACCCAAGACAGTTGGGTGCTGGACATAGTCCATTGAGGCTATGCCCTGCATTTTCACCAACTGCCTCTGCCACACTTCCCAGGGGAGCCTTTCCGGCCTCCTCTGCATACAGCCCTTCTCCTCCAGGAGCTAAAGGGTCTGTTGCTAGACAAGGCGGTGGAGCCTGTGCCTCCCCACGTCCAAGGTCACTGGTTTTACTCCAGGTATTTCCTGGTGCCAAAAAGAACCAGTGGTCTTCGACCCATTTTGGATCTCAGAAACCTGAACAGGTTTCTAGTGAAAGAGAAGTTCAAGATGCTTACTCTTGGAACACTTCTGCCCTACCTCCAGCAGGGAGATTGGCTTTGCTCTTTAGATCTAAAGGATGCTTACACTCACATCCTCATTCATCCAGACCACAGAAAGTACCTCAGGTTCATTGTGGGAGGAAACCACTATCAGTACAGGGTACTCCCTTTTGGACTAACCTCCGCTCCCAGGGTCTTTACAAAGTGCCTGGCAGTGGTGGCAGCCTACCTGAGAAATCAGGGCATCTTTGTGTTTCCTTACCTAGACGACTGGCTCATCAGAGGCCAGACTTCCCTGGAGGTTCAACAGGCCACCAACAGGACCATAGAACTACTCCAAAAGGTGGGCTTTGTCATCAACTTCGCAAAGTCCACTTTGCTCCCCTCCCAGAACTTGGAGTTCATAGGGGCAAGGTTGGATTCTCAGCTGGCAAGAGCATTCTTACCAGTGGACCGAGCACAAAGGCTCATAGACCTCGCCAGCAAGTTTCTGCACAGGTCCCTAGTCTCCGCCAGACTCTGTCTCAGGCTTCTGGGCCACATGGCATCGACAGTACAGGTGACCCCCAATGCCAGGCTCAATATGAGACCTGCCCAGTGGTGCCTTTGGACTCAGTGGACAGGCAGTCTCAGAGACAGGATCAGAGTGTCCCACCATTTCCTGACCTCCCTCAACTGGTGGTTACACCCCCCCCCCCAATCTGCTGGTAGGGGTGCCCTTTCAGATTCCACCTCATACAGTGGTCCTAACCACCGATGCCTCTCTACAGGGTTGGGGGGCACATTGCCTAGAGAAGTGCACCCAGGGCCTGTGGTCTCCTTGGGAGGCGTCCCAGCAGATCAATCTGCTGGAACGCAGAGCTATCCGCTTGGCCCTCAAGGCCTTTACTGCTTCCCTGGCACATCAGTCTGTCTTGATCCAGACAGACAACCAGGTAGCCATGTTCTATGTCAACAAACAGGGCGGAACTGGTTCCCAGCCCCTTTGCCAGGAGGCCCAGGACCTCTGTTCCTTTGCCCTGAAACACAACATGCTCCTCAGAGCAATCTATCTTCCAGGCCAGGAGAATTCCCTGGCCGACAGATTGAGCAGGATTCTGCAACCACACGAGTGGCAGCTACATCCTTTAGTGGTTCAAAAGATTTTCTTGAAATGGGGGCTTCCCTCCATAGACCTGTTTGCCAGTCCCCTGAACAACCAGCTGCCAAGGTTCTGTTCCACAAAATTGCTAAGTGGTCACTAGACGACAAGACACTCTCAAAAGAACTCAAAATGTCGTTCTATTACAATTCAATGATGGATCAAAAACATTCATGAGGTCTCAGTAAAAAATAACACTGCTGGCTTAAGGTTCACACCGTATAGCCGCAATCGTGTTGTGTTACATCAATGACCTCTCAAGCATCAATATGTTTGAAACTCAGTCCTTCTCATTATACAGTCATAAACAGCAAAATACTCAGCTTCTGAAAGGACTGGTCCAACTCTTTGCCAGAACTAAGTGATCCCAATGTACAGTCCCGGTACCAGCCAGACGTTTCAAATCTAATTTCTTCAGGGGACCGATAAAATGAACTACAAAAAAGACACAAAAACTATTAAGAACCATCACCACTATTACTACTATAAACTAACTTCTTTAACGTTACAACACATGACCATCAGTCATCCTACCTTAGATGCTGCCCACGTTTGTTTTACAATGAACTCCGGAGGACAAATGCCCGTACCTGAAAAAACGCCGCGCATGCGTTTACCTAGTGTCTACTCCATTTTTAAATCCCTCAAAGGGGGCGAACCCTCTATCGAGACTTTCAAACTAAATCTACACTATGCATAGGTTATTTCACCCGATCTTAATATCAAGATCATATACAAGCGTGCCAGTCTATCTGCCCATTTAAACCCACTGGGAATAAAGTATTTAATCTAAAAATCAAACGTTGTTCCCGCTTAATAAGTGTCTGATCCATAGTCTTACCCTGGCTACTACGTGTCACCTGTTCTAAACATAAACACCGCAACTGTTCAAAGATGTGGGACTTCTCCAGGCAGTGTTGAACCATCGGTGCTTCTACACATCTACGATTTAAACGACTACAATGCTCCCGCATTCGCACGCGGAACGAACGAGTCGTCTTTCCAACATAGCAAAGACCGCAGGGACACACGACTGCATAAACAACTTGTCTCGATTCACAGGAGGTTGTGCTCCGAATGCATAGAGAGACACCCTGATGTACAAAAGTGTCCTGACTTATAGTAATATCACAAATATCACAGGACCCACATGCGGAATGGCCCCCACTTCCTATTCGCCCTCTCTCATCCCCATCAGAGGAAATCATAGCCGGGCTGAGCAGATCCTTTAAATTGTGATCTCTCTGCCAGACGCACCTAACTACTTTTCGGCTCAAACCAGGCACCGCCGCCAAGATGTTACTATGTCTTCGAAATACCTTCTGGAGTTCCCCACTAAGGGGAGAGTACCGAGAAATAAAATTAACATATGTATTATCCTGCTCACCCTGAGTTGTACGAGAACCAGTCCCCAATAATGATGTCCTGTGATTGAAAAGAGCCCTAGTGTAGGCATGCTGTATCACTAACTTAGGATAGCCGCGCTGAAGAAAATTACGCTGTAAACCATGAGCTTTCTGCTTAAAATCTGCCTTATCCGAACAGTTACGGCGATACCGCAAAAATTGAGAAAAGGGGAGACCCAATTTCAAACGCAGAGGATGCATACTTGTATATTGTAGAAAAGTGACCCTATCCGTCGGTTTTTTAAAAACCGTAGTAGTCCAGCCTTCCTCACTACGCTTTACACAAACATCAAGATAGTTCAGTGTGTGTGGATGATATGTCGAAGTAAATTTAATATTAACATCACAGCCATTAAGCCATAGGAGAAATTCTTCCAACTTCTCAACTGAACCCTGCCATACCAAAAAGACGTCGTCTATGAACCTCTTCCACAACTTAATGTACATAGAATACTGAGATTAAACCACCCACCTCTCCTCAAAAAATCCCATATAAAAGTTTGCTATAGAGGGGGCGCAGGTAGCGCCCATAGCAACCCCAGAAATTTGTTGATACAGCACCCCTTGGAACACAAAATAGTTCCGATAAATGGCTAGTCTTGCTAAACTAAGTATAAAAACTTTCCTCAGCTCAGACATATCGGTGCTTTGGCCAAGCACCCGCTCTATTACTGCTAATGCCGCTCCCTGCGGGATGTTAGTGTAGAGGGAAACTACATCAAGTGTTACTAGCCACACATTTGATTGGGCTGCTAAAGGACTTTGAGTTTCAAGGATATTCAAAAAATGAGTGGTGTCCCTGATGGTCATGTGTTGTAACGTTAAAGAAGTTAGTTTATAGTAGTAATAGTGGTGATGGTTCTTAATAGTTTTTGTGTCTTTTTTGTAGTTCATTTTATCGGTCCCCTGAAGAAATTAGATTTGAAACGTCTGGCTGGTACCGGGACTGTACGTTGGGATCACTTAGTTCTGGCAAAGAGTTGGACCAGTCCTTTCAGAAGCTGAGTATTTTGCTGTTTATGACTGTATAATGAGAAGGACTGAGTTTCAAACATATTGATGCTTGAGAGGTCATTGATGTAACACAACACGATTGCGGCTATACGGTGTGAACCTTAAGCCAGCAGTGTTATTTTTTACTGAGACCTCATGAATGTTTTTGATCCATCATTGAATTGTAATAGAACGACATTTTGAGTTCTTTTGGAAGGTTCTGCTCCAGGCAACCGCATCCTCTGAGAGTAGCAGCAGATGCTTTTCTGATTCCCTGGACTCAGGGCCTGCTCTATGCGTTTCCTCCCACCCCTCTGGTGGCCCGAACACTGTTCAAGATTCTCCAAGACAGGGCCTCGGTCCTCCTGGTAGCTCCCAGGTGGCCAAGGCAGCCTTGGTTTCCCCTACAGCTTCAACTGGCAGTGGATCTGCCTCTGCCTCTGGGATTGCAACCCGACCTTCTCTCTCAGGATCAGGGCTCCTTGCTGCATCCCAATCTCAAAGCTCTCAATCTGATGGCATGGAGGCTGCAAGGGTAGTATTGGCTCCCTGGGGCCTGCCTCCCGAGGTGGAGGAAGTTCTCCTAGCCTCCAGGAAACAGTCCACTAGGAAGACCTATGCTCTCAAGTGGAAAAGGTTCTCTGGTGTCAGCTACGTGCTGAGGATCCTTTCTCCTGTACTGTGTCAGTAGTGCTTCAGTACCTACTGCACTTGTCCAATCAGGGTCTCAAGTCCAACTCTTTTCGGGTCCACCTCTCTGCTTTAGCAGCTCACCACTCCCTAGTTGAAGGCCTTTCCTTGTCTGTGCACCCTTTGGTGTCTAGGTTTCTCAGAGGCTTGCTTCTGCTTAAGCCTCCCATACGTCGTCCTGCTCCTGAGTGTGAGCTTAATGTGGTCTTGCAGCAACTGACTCGCCCACCTTTTGAGCCTATGGCTACTTGCCCTCTATGCTTCCTTTCCTGGAAGACTCTTTCTGATAGCCCTTACTTCGGCTAGGAGCGTGAGTGAGCTTCAGGCCTTGGTCTGTGATAGACCTTACACCAGGTTCTATAAAAACAGGGTAGTCCTCAGGACTCACCCTAAGTTCCTTCCTAAGGTTGTCTCCTCTTTCCACCTCAACCAGGAGGTGGTTCTTCCTATTTTCTTCCCTAGGCCTCATGCAAGTCAGGCTGAAACAGTTCTCCATACCTTGGACTGTAGGAGGGCCTTATCCTTCTACCTTGAACGTACGCAAGGTCACAGGAAAGCTTCTCAGCTCTTCCTTTCTTTTGACCCCAATAACTTGGGGAGGCCTGTGTCCAAACGTATCTTGTCCATCTGGGTGGCTGACTGTATCACCTGGGCTTACAAGGCAGCTGACCTTCTTTTGCAGGGTAGGGTCTCCGCTCTGTTCCATTGCAAGACATCTGCAGGGCTGCTACTTGGTCTTCAAGCCAGACTTTTGCAGCCCACTACTGTCTGGAGAGGGAGTCCCGTAGGGACAGTGCTTTTGGCCAAGCAGTACTCCGGAATCTCTTTGAGGTCTAGGCAACTCCTGCCCTCTGGTTGGGCTACCTGTGGAGGTTGTGTCCTTGAAAAGCCTTTCCTTGCTGCTGAGACTAGAGGGAGTTCTCTTGTTCAGCCTGGGTTCCTGGTAGCCCAGAGCTGGGGAGTCACCCATAAGTGAGGACTGACTTCCTGCTTGGTCCTGGAGAAAGAGTAGTTACTCACCTGTAACAGGTGTTCTCCAGGAGCAGCAGGAATCAGTGCTCACTACCCTTCCTCCTCCCCTTGGAGTTGCAGTTGTACATAGTTTAATTTTTACATTTTTGTGTGCTGTTCTTAGCTATGTCATTTGACTGAGGTAAGATGGCACCTTTAGGCGGGAAGGGAACCGCGCATGTGTGCCAGCATTCCCAAAGGCTTTCATGGAAAGCTGGGGAAATGCTCTGCTGGGGCTTCATCGGCGTCGATGACACCCATAAGCGAGGACTGATTCCTGCTGCTCCTGGAGAACACCTGTTACAGGTGAGTAACTACTCTTTTTTGCCAGAGTAAGATCACACAGCAGACTAGTGACGGATGCTTTCCTCCTGCATTAGGGGGAGGATCTTCTGTACGCTTATCCTTTAATACCTTCCATTGTTAAAACACTCCTGAAGCTCAAAACAGACAGCGGTACAATGATTTTCATCACTCCCTGCTGGCCCAGACAGCCTTGGTTTCCCCTCCTGCAGCAGCTCTCCAGTCTGGAGTCGCTCAGACTTGGCCATGCTCCAGATCTAATAACACAGGAGAGCAGGGCGATGTTGCACCCTAGCATCTGGTCTTTGGTCCTCATAGCATGGATGTTGAGAGGATAATGTTGTCTTAGCTCAACCTGCCAGATGAGGTAACCAAAGTCCTTTTTGTCTCCAGGAGGACCTCTACGAGAGAGTCTTACTCTTACAAATGGAAGAAGTTTGCTGTCTGGTGTGAGGACCAGGCCCTAGATCCTTTCATCTTTTCCATACAAAAACTGCTTGAATATCTTCTACACTTCTCTCCAAGTCTGGACTTAAGTCCAACTCAAACAGGGTCCACCTCAGTGCGATTGGAGCTTACCATTGAAGTATGGAAGGCATGTCTGTCTCGGTACAGCTTTTGGTTGTTCGCTTTATGCAGGGGTTGCTTCTCTTATTTATTTTACAGTGAACAGCATTAGAACTTTTACAATGAATATGGAGAGCAATTCAGTGATCTCATAACAATGAACCTTTTGTGAAACTGAGAACAAACAAAACTATATACAAAATGTTGAAGGGTTGGTGTGTGTAGGGGGTGTGGGGTCATAGGGGTTTCATGAGGGTGGGACAGGGGGAGGATGTGCTTATGGGAATGAGGTTCTGCTGATTCTAGGTTGTTGGTTGCTCTTTGCCAAAATGCATCTGGAAGAGGTGTCTCTTCAGTTGAAGCCTTCCTACAGTGTCTTGGGACCTCAGTGTGGTTCTTGTGCAGCTCATGGAAGCTTCCCTTGAGCCGCTTAACTCCTGTCCTCTGAAGTTCTTGACCTGGAAAGTACTGTTTCTGGTGGCCGTCACTTCAGCACATAGAGTGAGTAAGCTTCAGGCTGTAGTGGTTCATTCACCTTGTACCAAATTCCACCATAATAGAGTGGTCCTTCGTACTCATCCTAAATTCCTTCCAAAAATGGTATGATTTTTACCTTAATCAATCGGTGGTTGTTCCAACATTTTTCCCGAGACCTCATGCCCACTAAGAGGAAGCTGCATTGCACATGTTTGTTTTACTTATTTAACAGGTTTTTTTTTATACCGCTTTATCATTTATCAAAGCGGTTTACATTGTCACTTAAATAATTTTTTAAGATTCTTCGATCACAAGAAGGAGCGCTAGAACTTAACAAACAAGTAAATTATTAGAGTTGAGCATCTACATACGCCAAACGATTGAACATTAAATATCGTCTTGAGTGCTTAAAGGATCTAAATTCCCCCTGAAGAAACTTCTCACCTGTGAAACGCATGAACGGAGCCGGATGGTGGCGTCGGGGCGTCTACACCTGCTCAGATAAGCACGATCAATACTATAATATATCCGAATGCAATATTAATACTAAACATCGTAGGGGATGTGGATACAAAGGTCGTTGATGCAAACAAGCACTAAGGCATAGGACATTGTCTGATAAGCCAGTGCTATGGGAAGTCTGAGACCTACATATCCCTTATAACCTATTATTTGTAAAATTCAGTTTCAAATATACAAAGTCAATGTGATATTTTGATATTAGTGTTGAGAACAAGAGACAATATTAGAGATTACATAGCCTTGGAGGATTGGAGGGATTTACCCCTATTCAACTTTAGTTTTCAAGTTCAACTTGAAACCTTTCGAAATGCGTGTAGCATTATTTTGATTTTTTCGTCAATTACGAGTGATTTTTCACTTTTCAGGCACGGGGGAGACCCCTGATGGTTCTGGGGTGCGGCCCAAATCCAGTTGGATTCCTCCGGGATTAGTGGATCCTGCAGTGTTAACTTACCAAGCTTTGGTTTTGCGGGATTTGGGGATTTCGGAAAAAGTTTTTGCCCACCACCATTCTAACATGTCCAATGTTGAGCGTGAGGCCATTAAACAACTGACTTCCAACCGTGCCTTAGTAATACGAGGGGCAGATAAAGGTGGGGCAGTGGTGGTGCAATCTTCCCGAATTTATCGGGATGACCTTTTGTCACAGTTACACAACCAACATTATTATAAGCCATTATTGGGTGATCCCACCCCTCAGTTGCAACTTCGGATCCAGGCTTTGGTTCATGAAGCTACAGCCAAAGCCTGGATCACTTCTCGGGAAGCTGCGTTTTTGGTTCAACGTCATCCAAAGATCCCGGTGATATACACAGTTCCGAAAATACATAAATCCATGTCTTCCCCGCCAGGACGTCCAATAGTTTCTTGCAGGGGCTCCATTCTAGAGCCCCTGTCACAGTTCAGTGATGTATTTTTGAAGCAAGAAGCACGATTAGTTCGATCGTATTTAAGGGACACTTCTCATTTTTTGGTTTGGTTGTCTGAATTTGGAGAATCTTTGGATAACATCATTTTGGTAACTCTCGATGTGGTGGCACTTTATACCAACATTCATCAGGAAGAGGCTTTGACTCTTTTGGGTTCAGCGTTCACCACGGCTCCGGCCAGAATTCCAAAATCTTTTTTGCTGGATTTACTTCGATTGGTGCTTACTCAGAATTATTTTAGTTTCCAGGGGCAATTCTACCAGCAATGCCAGGGTATAGCAATGGGAGCAACGGTGGCGCCATCCATTGCTACCTTGTATCTTGCGGCCATGGAAGGGACTTCTATCTATCCAGCAGAAGATTTTCAATTTGTGAGAATGTGGCTACGTTTTCTGGATGACATTTTTTTGTTATGGTCTTCCACACAAGCTTGGTTGTACGATTTCATAGATTGGCTTAATTCGCTGAAACCGAACATTCGGTTTACTGCCCACATAAATGCTTGTCAGATTGAGTTTTTGGATGTTTTGGTTTTAAAACAGGGCGATTCTTTGGTCACCACGCTATTCCGCAAACCTAGCCAACGTAATAGTTTATTGCGGTTCCATAGCCATCACCCGGCTCCTTTACGGCGGGGTCTCCCCTTTGGCCAGTTTCTTCGGCTTCGTCGAATTTGCTCCTCTATGGAGGATTTTAAACAGCAAGCTTCTGCTTTGCGACTACGGCTGCTAGATCGGGGTTACCCCAAAAAAGTGGTGCGGGCGGCTTACATACGGGCCCGGTTTTCTCATCGGGAGTGGTTATTGACCTCGGGTGATCGGGATGTTGTTGGCTCCACTTCTACTTCCCCCTCGGAGATGGCATCATTTGAGGCAGTCACTGGAGTATTGCCGTTTATGTCTCATACAGCGCAAGTTACTAAGCTTTTAAAGAAACATTGACAGGTTTTACAGTTACACTCTTGCTTTCGGAAACCTCTTCGAGTGGCTTATACTAGGGGGAAAAATTTGAAGGACTACCTGGTACACACATCTTTTCCTCCTTTTCAGTCTGGCCCTTCAGCAGTAGCATCTCGTCCGGGCCATTGGGCTTGTGAAAAATGCAAATACTGCTCCACCACTTTGGAAGGGGTTCAATGGTATTATCCTGCAACAAACTAATCGTTTTTCTTCACGGGATCCTCCTCTTGTCAGACTACTTTTGTGGTTTATATACTCATTTGCCCTTGTGGTTTGTCCTATGTGGGCCGGACGATCAGACCCATCCGGGTCCGCCTGGGAGAACATGCCTCCCGTATAAGATCACGGACTCTTTCTGCTCCCATTGTTGAACATTGCATTCAATTCAATCACATTTTTTCGGACATTAAATGGAGGGTTATAGATCATGTTCCCTTTTCTCCTAGGGGGGGGCCATCGTGAGAGTTTTTTACAGAAGCGGGAACAACGCTGGATTTTTCGCCTGCATACAGTTACCCCTAGGGGCCTTAACTTGGAATGTGACTGGTGGAGTCTCGTGTAACTTGGTATCAGAGCAGACTCTAGTTGCAAGCTTTCTGTGCTGGACCGTCTGGTACATAATTTTTTGTCAATTTTTTGTCAATGGTTTTTTCATTTGAGTCTTGTTGGATAGGCCACTCCCCCTCATATGTGTCAACCAATCAGCTGCCATCATGGTTTTACAAATGAGGCCGTTGGGTTTGGCGTTTTTTGGGCGATGGATCCAAGACGGGGTATTTCACTTGATACAGGGCCTTGAGAGGTCCGAAATATGCATGTCGTGCAAGCTGTATTCCCTCACGGAAAGTTACACATCGCCGCTCCTTGAGATAAGTGATGTTTCACTATTTGATTGTTTGGTGCAACATGAAATTTTTCTTTTAATAAAAGGGACTTCCCGGAGCGGAGGGGAAGGGCTTCCTCCTTCTCTCTCTTGCCGGGGGGGCCCAACATAAAAAAATACACAACTAAATACGAATTTCAAAGGATCAAAAAAGCAAATTGTGGAGTTTTATGACATCGGGACTCAACGTTCTATTTTCAATGACTCCTTTTGATTGAGTATACCAGTAGTGGTCATTTGATCTTTTTGGGGTTTTCTTTTGGGATTTAGTTTTCAAGTTGGCTGGCAGACTGCATCTCTTTTGCTTATGCCCAGGCAGACCTTAGCCTTGTTGGTCATATCACAACTCACGATGTCAGAGCTATGGCTATGTTGGTGGCCAACTTATGCTCTGTCTCCACAGAAGAGATCTGCAGGGCTGCTACGTGGTCTTCAGTCCAGACATTCACATCTCACTACTGCCTGGACAGATTCCTGATGCAACATCAACTTTGGACAGTCTGTATTCTGCAGTCTGTTTGGGGATTAGAACAACTCCATCCCCTCTAGGCCCATTCTATTCTGTTCAGGCTACCAAAAAAAATTAAAAGGAAAGAGAGAATTACTCCTATTGTACATAGTTGGCCTCTTGGCTCTTAAGTCCTGTTTCCATGTGGCAGTTGAGTTTTGCTCCTGTTGGGCTTCTTGGTGGCCGCCTTTGTTTTCGGTAACATGTAGCTTGGGAGTCCTATATGTGAGGACTCATTTCTGCTTGTCCACAGGAAAAAGGTAGCTCGATATCATCCTGCTAGACCAGTCCAGACAAGTGGGCTGTACTCCCCTACCAGCAGATTGGAGACAAAGGACCAATGAAAAGCCCAGGTTTCAATGATATCACTCCCATGCCTCTCTTCAACTCTGTCACTAGAGGTCCCTTCAGTATTTGTCTCCAGCAGATAGTGGATGACTTTTCTCCTCCTATGAAAAAAATCTGAAGAATTGAGAGGAAAAGATTGATAAAATGCTCATGACAGACCACTTTGAGGGTGACTCTCTCACTTGAGCATGATGTGGGAGGCTCCACTAGACTGCTGTCTTTTTGATAGCAATAGGAGGAGGGAAAATTGGTTTAGCTCCACGCACTTATCGTGTTCGGAGCCTGTTGTGCAGCCAGAAATTGGAAGGATCTGGAAGAGTGCAGCAGCCTCTCACAATCTCAGTGCCCCCTCCCTCTTCCTCTGTGCCTCCTTGCTCTCTCCATAAGATTGCAGAAGACTCTCAGAGGAATCTGCCTGCCAGCCACCTTAAATGCAGTGCTGCTAAGCCAGAGAAACCATTTCAAGGGAGTAGAGCTGAGCATAGCATGGATTCTCTGCCTGGGGCTCTCAGGGGGTGAGTACCAAGGCTTGACCTCGTCATTGTCCTTGTTGGGGGCTCCCGATTCTGTCTGTATGTGACACAATTCTGGGTGGACGACTTGCGACCATTAGTGCTACGTGAGGGTTTCCCCAACATTTTCTTTATGCGCTAGTAGCATTTTTAATATTGTTCGCCTGGCATTCACACGATCCTTGTGCACGTTCTGCCTGAGCAGCTCCAACACACATTGCTACCCTAGCGCCTGTAATGCGCATTGCAATAAAAGTGCAAATAACATGTACCTTTTGGGCTGCTGTGGCTTTAGCTCCCAATGTTGTGATACTTGCTTTAACACTCTGTCGTCTTCCAGGAAACGTTTGGAATCTGCACTTCTTGCATCTGTCATCTCTGGAGGGCCTACTACCCCTTTTTCAGCCAGGGGATGCTGTTAGTCTGACCTTGCCTGCCTCAGGGCAGGAGGTGGTGGATGGCACTATGGGTAAGGATATTCAGCTGTCCAGAGGCTCCAGCAACCATGCTGTAGTCCTCTCCTCATCTTCTAAGGGATTGACAACAATTCCCTCTAGTATGGCGGGTCATTTCCATGAGGAGAACCTCCGGAGGACCCTCCCGGTCTGCACAATGACGGTTTGGGGGCCCATTCTCTGGCTTCTCCGGTTGGAGGCAGGATTCACCTTTTTTCAGGAATGGATCTAGGTTATCAAGGATAGCAGGGTCCTAGATTCCTTACAGTTCCGCTATGTCCTGTAATGCAAAGAGCCGATGCCGGATGCTTTTGTCATCTCCCTTTGTGGATCTGCGATTAAAAGTGCTGCTGGGTGGATTACTTGGTCAAGTTGCTACACCTAAAGGCGATGGTGTCCCCCCCCCCCCCCTCCCATGAACAAGTGGGGCAAGGGCAGATACTTCATTTATTTTGAGGTGCCCAAAAAGGATGGTTCCTCCCTGCCCATTCTGGACCCCAAGGGGGTTAACAAGCACTTGCACGTCCTGCGCTTCCAGATGGAAACCTTGCGCTTTGTGATTCAAGCAGTACACTGAAGGAAATTCTTGGCTTCTCTGGATCTTGCCAAGGTGTATTTTCATATCCCGATCTGGGCAGATCAGCAAAAATATCTACGTTTTTTGCCATGCTTTGCTCTCAGTATTAGTTCGCTGCCCTCCCTTTCAGGCCATCCACCACCCCAAGGATGTTCTCCAAGGTCGTGGTAGCTGCTGCAGTGCCAAGGGATCTGCGTCCATCCATATCTGGACGACTGGCTCCTCTGGGCCCATTCTCTTTCAGAGGCATCTCAGGTTGCATCCTGATTGGTGTCCTTTTTGGAAAGCCTCGACTGGGTGATCAATTGGGAAAAGAGCCAGCTGTTGCGTTCCCAATCTCTGGAGTTTCTGGGAGCACATTTCAACACTCGAGTGGGCAGAGTTTTTCCTGCCAGAAGAGAAAGTCAAGACTGTTGGACTGCCTGGCACTGTTCTCTGTGCAGCAGGCTCCCAAAGTCTGGGATTATCTTCACCTCCTCAGATTGATGGTGGTGACCATGGATATGGTGCCATGGGTGCTTGCTCACATGGGGACTCTCCAGCGGTCCTTGGTGACTCAGTGGTCCCTGAGTTCTTAGACGTTTGAGTGCAGGCTGACGCTCCTGATGATGGTGAAAACCAGCCGGTGGTGGTGTCAGCCCTGTCATCTGAGGAAAGGCATGTTGCTGGACAATTTATCCTGGATCCTGCTGACAACGGATGCCAGTCTCTCAGGCTGGGGAGCCCATTGTCAAGACCATACGGCCCAGGGAAGCAGTATGGTCCATCAGCTGCCTCGAGAAAAGGGCCATCAGGTTGACTTTTCTGCGTTTCTGGCCCCTGGTCGAGGGCCGGGTGGTTTGAGTGTTTTCGGACAATGCCAGTGGCTTATGTCAATCGACAAGGCAGCACGAGTAGTGCTGGAGTAGCTCTGGAGATAGTTCTCCTGTTTGCTTGGTTTGGAAAAAGCCCTCCTAGCCTTGTTGGTTCAGCACATGGCAGGGGTTGACAGTGTGGAAGCAGACTTCCATAGTCATCACTCTTTGTATTCTGGAGAGTGGGAGTTGAGTCAGGAGGCGTTTCAGTTGATTCTGTGTGCCACTGGGGTCACCTTGAAATGGATCTGATGGTGACTCGCTCCAGTGCCAAAGTTTGCTGCTGCTTCAGTCGCCACATGGAGACAGGGTCAGAGGCCATCGATGCCTTGACCCAGCCTTGGCCAAGTCAGCACCTGCTGTATGTTTCCTCAATGGCATGTGATTCGGTGTATAGAATGCCATCTGGGTAGGATTGTTCTGGTGGTGCCAGATTGTCCAAGGAGAAGCATGGTTTGGAGACCTGATGCGGTTCCTGAAGGCACCTTTTTTTCAGTTGCCTCCGTCTCAGGGCTTGTTGCGGCAGGGACCGATGGTCCTGGAGGACCTGGTTTCCTTCTCGTTTACAGCTTGGCTCTTGAAAAGAGATGGCTAGTGCATATGGGCACTCTCCAGTGATGGTTTCCGCTCTGCTCTGAGCCTGGAGGAGGTCTGCCAAGCTAGCATTCCTGCTGATCTTGTGCTGCTTTGAACGATGGTGTGGCACTTGGCAGGCAGCCTAGGTGCTGTCTCTGTTGGCCTTCTACAGGATGGACTGGAGAAGGGCCTTTCCCTTTGCTCCCTGAAAGTTCACATGTCAGCGTTGGCCTGTTTCTGAGATCCGGTGACTGGTAAGTCTCTAGCCTTACACTCGAACGTCTTGTGCTTTCTACAGGGGGTTCGGCATCTGCAGCCTTCCCTCCTCGTCTTTGATCCCTTCCTGGGATCTGTGTCTGGTGCTCAGGGTCCTGATGGTGGTGCCCTGTGAGCCATTGAAGCATGCTACTTTGAAGGATTTGACGCTCCAGACTGTCTTCTTGGCCGTGATTTGTTCCACAAGGCGTATTTCTGAGCTTCAGGCTCCATCTTGCCGAAGTCCTTATCTATCCTTTTCAAAGGATGCCGTTTCCATTTGGCCTGTGCCTTCCTTCTTGCCTAAGGTGCTTTCCCCCTTTCACATGAACCAGGTGGTCTGCCTGCCCTCCTTTTCTTTAAGATGCAGTGTCAGAGGAAGGATAAGGATCTTCACCTTGTGGATGTCTGGAGCATCCTTTACCGGTACATGGAGGTTACAAATTCCATTCGTTAGTCAGACCATTATTTTGTGCTCTTTGCTGGTCCACAAAAGGGTGACGCGGCTGCTAAGTCTACTTTTGGGGTGTTGGTTTAAGGAGACCATTTCCTTGGTGTATCAGATTATGGAACTGGACAGTTTCGGAGGATTTGCGTGCCCATTCTTTCCGAAAGCAGGTGTCCTCGTGGGTGGAGTAGAGCTCATTAGTCCCTGCAGACATTTGTTGGGCAGCAGCTTGGGCATCACTTTCCACTTTTGTCAAGCATTACCTTTTGGATGTCCAAGCAAGGGCAGACAAGGCCTTGGCTCAAGGGTTTTGTGAGCTGCTGTCGTCTTCTCGCCCAGAAGAGTTTTTGTTTTGGTATATCCCACTTCTCTGCACTGGTCTATCAGGATGATATGAAAGGTGACATTTTACTTACCAGTTAATGTCTTTTTTTTGAGTCCTGCTGGACCAGTTTAGGGCCCACCCCTGGAACTGTATTGCTGTGTTCTGCTGCAGTACCCTTGGGTCCGCTCTGATTTTTATACTTGGCTCTGCAGGTTCATTGTCTACCGATAGCCTTATGTTTATGCTTTCCTGTGCATAGTTCTCTACTGTTGATCACTCATTGTTGCCCACGGTTGAGGTTGTGTGAGGCTTGCCATGTTTCTCCCATATGCTTTGGAACGAATACTGAAGGGACCTCTGGTGGCTGAATCGAATAGAGGCATGGGAGTGATGTCATTGAAACCTAGGCTTTCCATTGGTTTTTTGTCTCAACCAATCTGCTGGTAGGGGAACACAACCCACTTGTCTGGACTGGTCTAGCAGGATTCAAGAAAGGGCATTTACTGGTAAGTAAAATGTAACCTTACTTGCCTGAAGCAGGAATTAGTTCTCAAAACCTTCCCACCTTCCTAAGGAGTTGTCTTCTGATGCAGATATGTCATCAGACTGATTCAAAATGATGCCATTTTCCAGGAACAAGCAGGAAGTCAATCCTCACATATGAGTGATGTCTGTGTCGACAGAGCCACGCGGTAACCTCTCCCCAGCTTTCAAAGAAAGCCTTTGGGAGATACACCAGGCATGCTTGATCCCCTTCCTGCCTAAAGGTGCCATCTTGCCTCGGTCTCCTTTTTTCCATGGAGCCCATCAGACATGTATCTGCTCCCCCCAGAAAAAGTTGGGTTTTTTTTCTTGTCTTCTATTTCAGATCGATTCCTTTCTCTGGTTGCGTACCAGTGCCCTTCTTGCCTCCCGAGTCCGCTTGCCTTCAGCATTGTGTTTTCCCAGAGTTTCTTTTTTCCTTCTGTTTTTCCTTTGGTGCATGGGTTTTTGTGCCCTTTCTGGCTGGGTCAAAGGAGTTTGACCTCACTAGGGCCATATTCCCCGCTGTAGCCTTAGTGATTTCAAGCCTTGTGATCACTGTGCACATATGTCACACATGGATCCGCATGATTGTTGCTTTCGGTGCCTCAGGCTGGATCATGATGTCTGTGTGTGGTCTCTGCCAGCAGTTGACCCTCGAGGCCATAAGAAGCAGTACTAGTCGCTTTTTCATAAGACCGACAGCCCTGGAATCATCCGCAGGACCACTCCCTCAAGGGCTGCCGCAAAGGCCTCTGCCTCACATGGTGACCACGTTGCCTCAAGGTCATGGGGCATCGAGCTGGTGCTTTCTCGGGGAGGGACGCTCCTTAAAGAGCCAGATGTTATCAGTGGTCTTGGGTTACGAGTCCTGAGCCATGGGGAAGTCCCATGGCCCCGGCCTTGGAGCCCTCTACACTAGGCCAAGTGTGATAGCTGGGAGCAGCCCTTGATGCTGCCCTGGTGGGAGAAAATGGCATGGACATACGGGGGCTTGATCTTGGTCTTGAGGCCCTCCTCGTCGAGGAATCCCCTCAATGGCGCCAGTCCTGTGGTCCTCTGTGCCTGTGTCGGTGACTGCAGAGCCTTCTAGCCTCAAGGCCAGGAAGACTTCCTTGGAATGTAGCTTGTCTGTCTTTATAGCCCAACAGTGGGCTCTGATGCTCGGTTCCTCTGGGTCATCACTCGCGACCACCGGCCCCTCCACAGCGAGGGAGTCCCCCGGAGGTGGAGTCGATCCTTGAGCACCACCGACCTGGAGAGACACCTTGGCACTGGTCCCAATCTCACTTGGGGCCAAGGACTTCCGTGCACAGCACTCCCAACTCGGAGTGCAGGAGCGTCGGGGCCCCTGGGCCATCCAGGCTTGGGCATGAGCCCGATGCCCAGAGGACTGTCAAGATCTCCGACTCTGGGTTGGACTGGGAGACAGAGAACAACTATTCCCTGGACCACAGGGATGTGCCCTCTGAATTTTCCCCTCCCGAAGTCTGGTGCCGGTCCCCACCAGAGGACCTGTCCTTTCTGAATTTTGTTTGGGATATGTCAAAGGCTCTTGCCTTCACTACTGAGTCCAAGGAGCCGCCTCGGGTGGAGGACCTCGAGATCCTCCAGTAGGATGCTCCCCCTAATGAGTCTCTCCTGGAATGGCTGCTCTTCCATATGTAGGAGACCCCGGCCTCAGTGCCTATTGTAAGCAGGCGGCTGGACTCGATGTACTGAGTCCGCCGGAGCCCTGGCTTCCAAAACACTCAACTGGTGGTGGTGGACTCAGCCATTCATAGGCTGAAGAGCCAGAAAACACATTCCTTGGTGACCCAGCCAGGCAGGCCCGCACCATGGATGCCCTGGGCAGGATGTGCTTCAAGGGCTTGATGCTTATCTTGATCCAGGCCTACCAGCTCTACATGGGCATGTACTTGCAGGACCTGGGGAGGGAACTCACTGGGTTCTCAGCTGGTCTCTCTGAACCTCTTCAGTGGTTCCGGACCCTGATCTCCACAGTCAGATTGCTCCATATTTATGACTCAGGCGGCCTATGACGGCTTTGAGTCAGCAGCTAGAGTAGCCTGGCAGGGGGCATTTGTGCCCCCTGCCCGGCCTGGCTACAGTCTTCCGACTTGGAACAGTGAGTGCAGGACAAATTGGTTGATGTCCCTTGCTGGGGATTGAACTTCTTCGGCAAGCCCATGATGGACAAGGCCGCTGAGTTGGAGTCCAAGTTTATGACCAGGACCAGACTCTCCAAAAAGACCGCCGATCCTTCCCAAAGGAAGGCTTTGGGTAAAAAACTCCTATACCCAAAGAAGAGGAAGGATTATGGAAACTACCCTCTGCCTTCCCAACTCCCCAACAGGGCCAGCAGGCCAAGGGATCAGGGCATGGTCCTAATAAGCTGGCGACCCCAAAACCCCAGAATGTGCTTCCGGCACAATCTGGAGGAGGCTTTTGACGACTCGGGGGGGGGGGGGGGGGGGTATCTGGTATTTTATGCCGACCGGTGGTCCATCATCAGCACCGACGTATGGGCCCTATAAGTGGTGAAGGAGAGTTACCTCCTCCACCTTGCACGGACACCCCCACCATTTTTCCCAGGAGAGTTCCCTATGACTCCCCTTCATTGGGGCCTGCTTCAGCAAGAATTTGCTGGTCTTTTGGCAGACAGGGCAGTAGAACCCATCCCCCTCCACCTCAGGGACAAGAGTTTCCTGAAGGGACTGAAGTTTTTCGGCCCATTCTAGTCCTGCAGGGCCTCAACTGGTTCCTGGTCGGGGAGAATTAAAAAATGCTCTCCTTTGGAACAGTCCCCCTGCTACCCATACCTCCAGCAGGGAGACTGGGCTATACTCCGTGGATCTGAAGGATGTGTATACACACATCCTCATCCATCCCCTTCACAAGGCAGTACCTCTGCTTCATCGTTGGAGGCTGTCACTACCAGTTACAGGGTTCTACCCTTCAGTCTTTCTTTCACCCCGAACATATTCACCATGTGCCTGGCGATAGCCACTGCCGCCTTGCATCTCCAGGGGGTGTTCATCTTCCTCTAGCTGGATGACTGGCTCATCAATGGCAACACCGCCACCGAAGCACATCTTGCAATGGGCCACACCATCCTCATTCTGGAGCACATGGGGTTCATTATAAATTACCCAATGTCACACCTCCGTCAGACACAACACCTGGAGTTCATAGGGGCATTATTGGACACTTCCAGGCTAGGGCCTTCCTACTTCTGAACAGGGCCCAGCACCTCAAGGCGCTTGCAGGGATGTCCAGGATCACACCTTGGCTTCTGCCCGCCTTCTGCGTTGCCTGCTGGATCACATGACACCCATCTGCATATGCAGCCAGCTCAGTGGGCCCTCCTCTCCCAGTGGTCCCAAGCGGCAGGGCACCTGCAGGACAGAGTGGTCGTTACCCATCCCCTTTCTGTCTACCTTGACTGGTGGCAACAGCTCCAGCACCTACAGATTGGGATGCCCTTCCTGGCTCCTATCTCCCAGAGGATCCTCACCACGGACGCCTCCAAACTGGACTGGGGAGCCCATTGTGACAATCTCAGCACTCAAGGCAGTTAGTCTCAGGCAGAGAACCTCCAGCAGATCAACCTCCTTGAGCTCTGAGCCATAGCACTAGCCCTCCAGGCCTTTCACCACCACCTTTGGCATCAAGCAGTACTGATCCAGATTGATAAGAACATAAGAACAAACAGAGGGGTGTGGGTTCGTCCCTCCTGTTCAAGGAGGTGGTGAGCCTCTTCTCTTTTGCCAGCAACAACAGGATGCTTCTGCAGGCAGTCTATCTCCCGGGCCAGGACAATGTCCTGGCGGACTAGCTCAGCCGGATCTTCCAACCACATGAATGGTGGCTGGGCTCTTCCAGCTTTGGGGGTTCCTGCAGGTGGACTTCTTTGACAGCCCAACCAATGTTCAGCTACCTTGCCTCTGCTCCAAGCAACCACATTTCTCATGGGTGGTGGCAGATGTGTCCTTTATTTTGTGGATGGGGGGCCGCCTCTATGCCTTTCTGCCCATGCTGCTGATCGTCAAGACCCTGTTCAAGGTCTAGCTTGACAGAGGCACCTTGATGATAATGGTGTCCCCTCGGTGGGCCAAGCAGCTGTGGTTCCCCCTGCTCCTCCGCCTGTCCGAGGCGTCCCCGATTCTGCTGGGATGTACCCCGGTCCTGCTCTCGCAGGAGGATGGCTCTCTTCTGCACCCCAATCCGGGGGGTCTCACTCTGACGGCCTAGCTGCTGAAAGATAGCCTTGGCTTATTTCATCCTCTCAAGTGAGGTGGAGGTCGTCTTCCGGGCCTATGCCTTCAAATGGCGGAGATTCTCTGTGTGGTGCAAGGAGAAGCAGGTCAACCCCTTCTGTTCAGTCCAGCTGGTGCTGCACTACCTGCTTCACCTGTCCCAGGTTGGGCTGAAGTCCAACTCTGTCAGAGTATACCTTAGTGCACTCTCGTTGCACCACCATCTTGTCGAGGGCAAGCCCCTCTCCGCTCAGCTCCTTGTGACTTGCTTCCTGAGGGGCCTACTACTCTCAAGGCCACCTGTCTGCCCTCTGGTGGCAGAGTGGTATCTCATCATGTTGCTCTCAAAACTCACAGTGCCACCTTTCAAGCCTCTCAGCTTTTGCCACCTCAAGTATCTCTCCTAGAAGGTGGTTTTCCTTGTGGCACTCACCTCCGCTCACAGGGTTAGCAAGCTCCAGGCTCTGGTTGGCCCATCTACCTTATACGAGGTCCTACAAGAACAGGGTTGTGGTCCCACATGCACCCCAAGTTTCTGCCTAAGGTGGTATCTCCATTCCACCTCAGCCAAGAGGTGATGCTCCCCACCTTCTTCCTGTGGCCTCACACTAACAGGGTGGAGGCCGTCCTCCACACTCTGGACTGTAAGCAGGCCCTGGCCTACTATCTGGAGTGTACCCAGGCTCACCATCACTCTTCACAGTTTTTCATCTCCTATGACCCAAATCGGCTGGGGAGAGCAGTCTCTAAGCATACCCTGTCTTTTTGGGTGGCAGACTACATCACCTTCGCTTATGAGCAGGCTGGTCTCTTGCTGTAGCGCCATGTCACGGCGCACAGCGTCCAGGCCATGGTGGCCTCTGTGGTGAACCTGTGCTCCATTCCCTTGTCGGAGATCTGCCATTTTGCCACCTGATCCTCATTCCATACCTTTGCAACTCATTACTGCCTGGAGAGGGAAGAGTCGCAACGGGATAGCGCCTTTGGCCAGGCAGGACTCGGTCATTTGTTTGGGGTGTAAGGCAACTCCTGCCCTCCAGCCCTTCAGTGTTTTGAGGCTACCAGAGAGCTAGTTCCTTACTTGACACTCAGGGCCATTTGTGGGTCTGCTGTTCCTTGACTCTGTTGCTGCTTCTCATGGTTCACCTTTTTCTGGTCACCAGTAGCTTTACAGGTCTTTTTGGTAGCCTGTAGCTTGGGAGTCCCATATGTGAGGATTGACTTCCTGCTTGTTCCCAGAGAAAGTGGGGTTACTCACTTGTAACAGATGTTCTCCAGGGACAGCAGGAATAAGTCCTCACAACCCTCCCTCTTCCCATAGAGTTGCTTTTGTTTTTTGCTGTCTTGAGCTATCTTCCAAAGGATTTCTTTGAAAGCTGGGTTGAGGTTGCCACACGGGCTGCGCTGGCACTGACATCGCCCATATGTGAGGATTGATTCCTACTGTCCCTGAAGAACACTTTATTACTGGTGAGTAACTACACTCTGCTCAGGTGGGAAGGAGACACACGGGAGCAGTAGAGCCTCCCAAAATCTTCTAATAGAAGTTGGGGTGCATTCCCGCATGGGGTTCTTTCAGGGACGTCACCTGTATGTGAGGACTAATTCCTGCTGTCCACGGAGAACATCTGCTACAGGTGAGTAACTACCTTTTCTTAACCTGCTGCTCTACCATTAGGTTACTCTTCTATACCTCACTCCAGCCCAGCGCCTAGAGTTAATAGGGGCACCCTCCAGGCGAAAACCTTCCTCCCTCAGGAACAGTCAGGAACACCTCAGGGAGTTAGTCACAGAGATGCACCGATGATGGATGCTACCCACCCAGCTTCTACGCCGCCTGTTGTGACACATGGCCTCCACTGTTCACGTGACCCCATATGCCTGCCGGCACATGAGGGCAGCCCAGTGGTGCCTCCGCTCTCAGTGGACACAAGCCACAGGCAGGCTTAGGAACAGAGTGAGAGTGACTGTCAAATGGCAGACTCACTCAGATGGTGGCAGAGTCCATGTCACCTTCAGGCCGAGATGTCCTTCCAGGCACCCACCCTCCAGAGGATCCTCACCAAAGATGCCTTCCTACTGGGCTGGGGTGTGCATTGCGAGGGCCTCCAAATGCAAGGCTGCTGGTCCCAGCAGGAATCCCGGTTGCAAATCAACCTGCGAGAGCTCTGGGCGATATTCCTGGCTCTTCGAGCTTTCCGACACCAGCTGCAGCACCACCCGCTGCTGATTCAGACCGACAATCAGGTCACAATATTCTTTGTGAACAAACAAGGGGGCACAGGGTTATACCCCCTCTGCCAGGAGGCAATAGTCTTCTGCGCTTATGTGGTACACAGGGGGGATGCTCCTGAGGGTGATCTACCTCCCGGGCCAAGACAATACCCTGGTGGCAAACTGAGCAGAGTCCTCCAGCCGCACAAGTGGTGCCTGGATCCAGTAGTGGCTTCCAAACTGTTTCATCTCTGGGGTGTCCCCTCGATGGACTTTTTTACCAGTCCAGACAACACTTAGTTGCCCTGATTCTGCTCCTGCCAGCTACACCCCTCCGAGGTGGCAGCAGATGTGTTCCTCATCCCATGGATGGAAGGCCTCCTGTACGCCTTCCCACCAACACCACTGGTCGCCAAGACCTTCTTTAAGGTCCAGCGTGACAGAGCATCACTAATGCTGATAGCTCCTCAATGGTCAAGGCAGCTCTGGTTCTCACTGCGACTCTCCCTATTGGTGGCATTGCCGATTCCCCTGGGCCAAGCCCCAGGGTTACTGTCATAGGAGCAGGGCTCTCTCCTACACCCCAACCTGGGGTCCCTGTCACTCACAGCTTGGCTGCTGAAAGGGTAATATTAGCTCCCTTCAACCTCCCATGGGACATGGAGGAGGTCCTTCTGGCCTCGCATAAGACCACCACAACAAGGTCATATGCCTTCAAGTGGCACTGCTTCTCGGTGTGGTGTGCAGAAAATGGGCAAACATGTTCTCCTGCTCTGTACAAGTAGTACTTCAATACCTGCTCCCCCTGTCACAGGTAGGACAAAAGTTCAATTCTGTCAGAGTACACATGAACGCTATCGCAGCACATCATCCCTTTGATGGACAGTCCCTCTCTGTGCAGCCCCTTGTGTCCCGATTTCTGCGTGGTCTCATGTTATTCAAACCCCCCATCTGCCTTCCAGTGATGGAATGGGATCTAAACGTGCTCTCACAGCTCACTAAGCCTCCGTTTGAGCCCCTGGCTACCTGCCACCTGCGATACCTCTCCTGGAAGGTCATATTCCTTATGGCACTCATATTAGCTCGCAGAGTCCGACTCTGATGGTAGAACCCCCTTACTCGAAGTTCTACAAGAACAGGGTGGTGCTTCCTCCAAGTTTCTGCCGAAGACAGTGTTCCTATTTCTCCAGGAACAAGCAGGAAGTCAGTCCTCACATATATATAGGTGATACGGAGTCCTCGTGCGGAGCAATTCACCAGCTTTCAAAGAAAGCCTTTGGGATTGCATCGCACATGCGCGGTCCCCTTCCTGCCCAAGGGTGCCATCTTGCTCAGTCTTCTTTTTTCTGCGGAGCCCAATGGGCGTGGTCCTGTTTTCACCGTGGAAAAAGTAGAAAAGTTGAGGGGGTTTTTTCAGCTTCCCGGTTCGACACCGGTTCCCCTTCCTGCCCTCGGCTCGATACACCGGTATCGAGTCCAGTCATATTTTTCGTTTTTGTCCTTCGGAGCGGCCAGCTAAGCAACCTTGCAGGGAGCCAGAGACGTCGGACAAGGTAACTTCTGTTGTCCTCGTGGACTCTCCTCCGGGAGAGCCGGCATCGGGCCCGACGAAGTCTGGATCCGAGCCGGGAGCTGCGGAGCCTTCTGAGCTCGGTCTCAGGTTGGCGGCCCTGGAGAGCAGCATGGCTGCCTTTATGGAGCAGCAGCGGGCACTGTTGGCCGGTCTCACCGGTCCATCCGCCCCAACCACCGGGATGTCGAAATCGGTGCCGGAGGCCGAGCCAATCCTCGAGTCGATCAGGTCTCGAGTCGATCCTCGGCCAAGGTCCCCCTCTACCTCCCATTCGGGACCGAGGTTGTCGACGCCGGTACCTACGGCGTCGGGACAGTCGGGCTCGAAGCCCTCGAGGCCAGAGCCCATCGAGGAGTCCTCGGAAGACTCGGCGTGGGAGATGGAGGAGGAAGACTCCCCAGACACCTTCCGGACCCGGTGTATCCCATCGGACTCTCCGGTTTCGGAGCCTCGGAATAGGTCCCCTCCGGAGGACACTCGGTTCTCGGACTTCGTCAGGGACATGGCCAAGGCTTTGGCATTCCCTGCAGATGCTGAGGAGGAGCCTCGAGCCGAAGAGCTCGATGCCCTCCAGTATGGCTCTCCCCCGAAGGAGGCCCTTACTGTACCAGAGCCTCCGATGTTGGAACGGCTGATGCTCTGCATGTGGGAGTCCCCGGCCTCGATGCCAGTGCTCAGGAAGCTGGTCGATTCCATCTATCAAGTCCGCAAGAGTCCTGGGTTCCAGAAAGCGCAGCTGCCGCAGAGTTGTGGAATCGGCCATGCAATGGCTGAAAAGCCAAAAAACGCACTCCTCGGTGCCTCCCGGCTGGGAGGCCTGGAACCTGGACGCCCTCGTCAGAAAGTGCTACCAGGGCTCGATGCTGTCATGCCGTGTCCAAACTTACCAGCTGTACATGGGCATGTACTTGCGGGATCTGGCAAAGGAGATTGCCGGGTTCTCGGCTGGCCTATCCAAGGAACCCTTGCAGCACTTCAAAGCCTTGTCCACGGGGATCAGAGAGTGCTCGAAGTTCATGTCTTGAGCAGCTTACGACGGCTTCGAGGCTTCTGCCCGAGTAGCCGCGGCAGGCATCGGTGCATGCCGTCAGGCCTGGCTCCTGTTGTCGGACCTAGAGCCATGGGTTCAGGACAAGTTGGTCGATGTCCCGTGCCGAGGAGACAACCTCTTCGGCAAACCCATGACTGAGAAAGCTGCAGAAATCGAGTCCGAGTACTTGACCCGGACAAGGTTGTCGAAGAAGACATCTGCACCTTCTCACAAGAAGGCTGCCTCGGGGAAAAAGCCCTTTTTCCAGAGGAAGGATACGGCTTACAGAAACTACCCCTCTTACCAGGCCACCCCAGCTCCCCAACAGGGGCAGCAGGCCAGGGGACAGGGGCATGGCCCACGTAAGCCGAAGACCCCCAAGCCTTCAGCTCCGGCTCCTACCTAGCCGGGAGGTTTTTTTTAACTCCCAGTGCATAGCTCCTTTCCCACCAGTGGTTTGGCCCTGCACAGGAGGGAGGCTGGTTTTGCAAGTAGTCCAGCAGGGCTATCTCCTTCATTTCAACCAGGTGCCCTCCTTTTTCCCAGGAGAGCCTCTCAGGCCCTCTCTTCATAGGAACTTCCTCCTGCAGGAGTTGACAGGTCTGCTGAAGGATCAGGTGGTAGAACCGGTGCCCCACCACCTGCAGGGGCAAGGCTTCTACTCCAGGTATTTCCTCATACCAAAAAGAAAAGGAGGCCTACGCCCCATCTTGGACTTGTGAAATCTAAACAAGTTCCTGGTGAGGGAAAAGTTCAAGATGCTTTCCCTTGGGATCCTACTGCCTTACCTCCACCAGGGAGACTGGCTATGCTCCTTAGATTTAAAGGATGCTTATACTCACATCCTCATACACCCAGACCACAGACACTACCTCAGGTTTGTGGTCGGAGGAAACCACTTCCAGTACAGGGTGCTTCCCTTTGGCCTAGCTACCACTCCCAGAGTATTTACCAAATGTCTAGCAGTGGTGGCAGCCTTCCTCAGAAGCCAGGGTGTCTTCATCTTTCCATACCTGGGTGACTGGCTCATCAGGGGCCAGTCGGCACAGGAGGCACAGCAGGCCACTGCTCGCACAGTCACCCTGCTCCAGCACCTAGGGTTTGTTATAAATCACGAAAAGTTCACTTTACTCCCCACTCAGAACTTGGAGTTCATAGGGGCAAGACTGGACACACTTCAGGCAAAGGCTTACCTACCGCTGGACAAGGCAAGGCGGTTGCTGGTCCAGCAGGTCCAGCACAGGCCTCAAGTCTCCGCAAGGGTCTTCCTACACCTCCTGGGCCACATGGCCTCCATGGTGCATGTGACTCCATATGCTCGATTCCACATGCGCACAGCTCAATGGAGCCTTAGAGACCAGTGGACGCAAGCCACTGACCGTCTCAGAGACAGAGTAGCAATTTCCAGGCTACAGGTGACAGCCTTGCAATGGTGGCTTCACCCCCCACCCCACCCCCAACTTGCTTCAGGGAGTACCATTCCAACCTCCCTCTCACACCAGAGTGCTGACTACAGATGCCTCCTTGCTGGGCTGGTGGTTGCATTCTCAGAGAAAAATCCTATCACTACTGCTGCGGCTCTTCTAGAGGGAGCCATTTTCAGCTATGGGTTCTTAGTAGCCTATAGCTAGGGAGTCCTATATGTGAGGACTGACTTCCTGTTTGTTCCTGGAGAAAGCGTAGTTACTCACCTGTAACAGGTGTTCTCCAGGGACAGCAGGAATCGGTCCTCACGACCCTCCCTCCTCCCCTGGAGTTGCAGTCCTTTGATTAATTTTTTCTCATTTTTGCCGTCTTTTTAGCTATGTCATTTGACTGAGCAAGATGGCACCCTTGGGCGGGAAGGGGACCGCGCATGCGTGATGCAATCCCAAAGGCTTTCTTTGAAAGCTGGGGAATTGCTCCACACAAGGGCTCCATCGGCGCCGATATCACCCATATGTGAGGACTGATTCCTGCTGTCCCTGGAGAACACCTGTTACAGGTGAGTAACTACGCTTTCACTTCAGTCAGGAGGTGGTGCTACTTACCTTCTTCCCGAGGCCTCGAGCCAGCAAGGCGGAGACCGTTTTCCATACTCTGGATTGTAAAAGGGCCCTGTCCCATCTGCAACAGGCTCAGGGCCCCACCGCAGAACACCTCAGCTTTTCGTATCCTATGATCCCAGCGATCTGGGGGTCCCAGTGACTAAGCGAACTTGGTCTGCTTGGGTGGCGGACTGCATTACTCTTGCCTACGAGCAGGTGGGGATTTTACTGGATCACAAGGTCATGGTGTACCGCGTCAGGTCCATGGCTACTTACATTTGCAAATCTACATTCCATCCCCGTGACAGAAATCTGCCAGGCCCTCACCTCTTTTTCAGTCCATACCTTTGCAGCTCACTACTGCCTGGACAAGGAGTCCCAACGGTGCAGCGCCTTCGGCCAGGTTGTATGCCATAATCTCTTCAGGGTGTAGGCCACTTCTGCCCTTCGACTCTTCTGTGTTCAGGCTACTGGAGTGCTGGTTCTCCGCCGGACTCTTGGATCTTATGAGAGTCTCTCAGTAGAGACTCAACTGCTGCTGATCACAGCTCACCCTTTGCAGGTTGCTGTGGCATTTTTACAGGTTCTTGGTAGCCTGTAACTGGGGAGTTCCAAATGTGAGGACTGACTTCCTGCTTGTTCCCGGAAAAAGCATATTACTCACCTGTAATAGGTGTCCTCCAGGAACAGCAGGAATCGGTCCTCACAACCCTTCCTCCTCTCCCACCTTGGAGTTGCTTCCTTACTGTATTTTATTTTTTCCTTGGCCATCCTAGCTATGTTATTTGACTGAGGCAAGATGGCACCCTTGGGCGGAAAGGGGACCATGCATGCGTGGTGCACCTTTCCAAATGGCTTTCTTGGAAAGCTGGGGAGATGCTTCCTCGCGGACTTATTGATAGCAGGTTCAAATATTACCCCCCAGGTGTGTAAAATTATATACACTGGAAGTTATTTTTTCCATAGGTAGTGGCTTGGCCTACAACAGAGAACTGCAATTTTTCTCTTCAGTGATAATCTGATACTCCTTAGCCCATCAGTTATACAAAGAATACTGTACTATGTGCCTCTTTTTATTTTTTTAAAGTTTGCATCCAGTTGTAAAGCATGCTTCCATTAGTCATCAGTTAGTTCTTTGAAAGTCCGAGGTTGGTCATAAACTTTGTGACTAAAGCATACGGCTATTTTATTTGTAATGTTCAAAAGAATAGATAGTTCTAATGTAGATTATTTTTTTAGGCTTTATTAGTTACGTTCTTAAGAAAAAAAAGTCTGCATCTGTTTCAGTGAACTTCAGTTATCCTTCCTTGGAAGAGCCTCCACCTCCTATACAGAAACAGCCACCTCCTATAGACCTAAATGAAGAAGATATGAAACACAATCTGGAGGAAAGAGTTCAATCTTTGAATATGCCACCTTCAAGTGGACTAATACCTAAATCTGATAGATTTCCTGCAGTTCAGACGAGTTATCCTGTGAAAATCATTCCACAGGTATGCGTGACTGTATTTTCTTTTGCATATATTTCAATGCTTGAGAAATTAGTGTTTTTCCTTTCACAGTACTTAGAATTAAGTCAGTGTGTTTAAAGTACAATATCCACATTTTAAAAAATTGGTTATCTATTGAGTTTTAAATTGTTTAAAAAATTTATATTTCAAAACCATATCAACAACTAAAGCTTCAGTTTCATGTAATCTGGGGACACAGAAAAATCTGCAGAGACCAAGTTGTTTAAAGTTGACTTCTGCTTCCTTTGAACTCTAAAACAGTAGAAGGTTTCAGTGTTTAATAAGAATTTTTTATTCCTTAATCGTGGACAGTGATGTTATCAAATTGAAGCTTATCCATTAACTTAGGTTAGTTGCTTTTTATGCAGAAGATTTCAGTGAGAATTAAGTTTGCATTTTGGTTACAAATCTTAGTACTGATGACACAAGAAACAATCAGATTCTTCAAATTATCAACATGTAGAACACATACACATATATCTGTTTCCTTATTGTCCTGCTAAACCAGTCCAGAGAAGTGGGTAGTGTTCCCCTACCAGAAGATTAGTGGAAACGGTGAAAAGCCCAGGTTTCAATGACATCACTCCCATGCTATTATTCGCCTCAGCCACCAGAGGTCCCTTCAGTATTTCTTTGTCTCCAGCAGTTGGTGGATGGATTTTCTCTTCTCTGAAGAAAATCTGAGGATTTGAGAGGAAAAAGATTGATTAAAGGCACATAAACGGCCACCTTGAGGGTGACATTCACTTGAGCGTGACATGGGAAGCTCCATTAGACTGCTGTCTTTTTGGTAGCAATAGAAGGAGGGAAGATTGGTTCAGCTCCGTGCTTATGATCAGAGCCTGTTGTGTAGCCAGAAATTGGAAGGATCTGGAAGAGTGCAGCAGCCTCTCACAACCTCAACATCCCCTCCCTCCTCCTCTGTTGCCCCCCCTGCTCTCTCCTGAAGATTGCAGACAGCCGTTAGAGAGATCTGTCTGTCGGCCACCTTTTAAATGCAGGGCTGTAAAAGCCAGTGAAACAGTGTCATGGGAGTAGAGTTGAGCCTAGCATGGATCCTCTGCCTTGGGGCTCTCAGGGGGGTGAGTACCAAGACTTGGCCTCATCATTGTCTTATTGGGGGCTCCTGATTCAGTCTGTGTGGGATGCAATTCGGGATAGACTGCTGACAACTGTTGGCACAATGTGGGGTTTCCTGCCATTTTCTGTATGCATTTATTGATATTGCTCCTCTTGTGCACCTTGCGGTCGTGCAGTCTGTACACGTGCTCCACCCTAGTGGCTACAACGTGTGCTCCTACCCTAGCGCCTGTAATGCACATTGCAGTAAAAGCACAGTGAACCCACACCTTCGGACCACCGCAGCCTTAGCACGCACTGTTATGATACTTGCCTTAATTCTGCCTTCTTCCAGGAAACATTGTTTGACCTGTGGCAAGCGAGGTGCCAATCTCCAGATTCTAGACTCTTCTCTTCTTGCATGGCAGTTTGACTTATCTCTGGAAGGCCTGCTCCCCCTCTTTCAGCCTGTGGATGGGATTAGTCCAGCCTTGCCTGCCTTGGGCCAGGAGGTGACTGATAGCACTGTGAGTAAGGATATCCATTTGGCCGGAGGATCCTGCAAATGTGCTGTGAGCCACTCATCCTCTAGGGGATCTGTTGCAGCTGTTCCACCTGTGTTGGGGATCATTTCCAAGAGGAAAGCTTCTGCATTCCGGATTGTCCTCCCCAGAATTCTTTCTTTTTTTGCAGCAGACCTGGTCTTTCTGGCATGGAAATTCAGACCTCTGGGCGCAGTCTTGTGCAGGACAGGCAGAGTGGAAGCCCTGTTAGATTGCCTTTGGCCAAATGTTCCCGGTGTGAGGCGTCCCCCTGGAGATGGAGAACAGCTGGGAGCTGTCCGAGATTCTGACTATGACTTGGATTCAGATAGCTCGGTACTGGGCTCTAACATGGATGTAGAGTATTCTCACCTTCAGAAGATTGTGAGGAGGCTGGTGTGATTTGCCTGTTCCAGAAGGAGGAGCTGGCGGTATTGATTGCCAGGGGCCTCATCTGCCTTGAACTTGATGGATGCTTCCGACATGGAGCAAGAGCCAAAGGTACACCCGTTCCTTCAAGGGGTGCGAAAATCCACTACTTTATTCCTGTTTCCAGATGTGATCAAGGATATGATCCGGTCTGGGTGGGACTCTCCCGACTCACTGCCTAAGGGGTTAAGGATGTAAGAAGGTCTCCACTGTCCTGGAGGAGTGTGTTGAGTAGCTTGGCATTCCCCAAGTGGATATGCAGGTCACAGCAGATACCAGTGGAAGGCGGATTGACCTTAAAGGATTTTCTGGACCGTAAGGTGGATTGGTAGTTGAAGAGCCAGTTTTGCCATTGCAACAGCTGTTCTGCAGCTGGCGTTATTTACCAGCTTGATGTCCCAAGCCCTGCTCCAGTGGATGGATTCTCTTCCGCCGGATGATACTGCCCCTATTTTGGAGTCAGCTACGGCCTTCCTTTCTTGTTGCCATGTATGACCTGGTACATTTGGTGACCATGGATGATGCCTTGACCATTTTATGGCATTGGATTTGGTTCTGGCACTGGGCAGCGGACACATCTTCCAAAGCCCTGTTGGCCCAGCTGGTGTTTAAGGGTAATTTTCTGTTTGGAGCTTATTTGGATAAGCAGGTGAAGGACCGGAAGATAGGTCAAAGGGGCTTGTGAAGCGGGCTGGTGCCCTTTTTCATCAGCCTCCGCCCTTTCACTGAGGACATACTGTCTGGATTCCTGGGGGTCCCGGGACTCAGTTACCAACCTGGGAAACCCTTCTTCTACTCTGCTGCTGGGCTTCAGGCTCGTTCACAGTCCTTTCATAGTTGCTTGGACCCAGGGACTCTGTCCCTTCCAGAAGAGGACCCTCCCGGGCTGCTCAGTGAAGGTTTTCGGGCCCATTCTCTGGCTCATCCAGTTGGATGCAGACTTTGCCTTTTCTTTACAGAATGGGCCTGAGTTACCAAGGATCGCAGGGTGCTAGACACCATTCAGTTTGGCTATGTCCTGGAATGCAACGAGCCAATTCCGCTTGCTTTAGTCTTCTCTCCTTGTGGGTCTGTAGTCAAAAGTGCTGCTGTGCGGATCACCTTGGACAAGTTGTTGTGCTGAAAGGCAGTGATTCACTTCCCGCTGGATGAGTGGGGCTAGGAAAGATAATATTTTATGATGCCCAAAAGAATGGTTCCTTCCAGCCCATTGTGGATTTCAAGGGGGTTGATGCGCACTTGCGCGTCCTGTGCTTCCTGGTGGAAAACCTTGTGCTCCATGATACAAGCAGTGCGCCAAAAGGAGTTCTTGGCTTCTCTGGATCTAGCTGAGGCGTATTTTCATATCCTGATTTGGGAGGATTAGCAAAACTATCTGTGTGTTGCCATTCTTGACTCTCACTATAAGTTTGCCGCCTTCCTTTCAGGCTTTCCACACCTTGAAGATGTTCTCCCAGGTCATGGTGGTGGCAGCTGCAGCACCAACGGATCTGTGTCCTCCTTAGAAAGCCTCAGCTGGGTGATAAATTGGGGAAGAGCCAGCTGTGGCCTTCCCAGTTCCTGGAGTTTCTGGGATCACGATTTGACTCGTGTGGGCAGAGTTTTCCTGCCAAAGGAGAGTGTCAGTGTCTGTTGGATTGCCTAGCTTGTTTTGTGTGCAGCAGGCTTCCAGAGTCTGGGATTCTCTTTAGCTCCTCTGACTGATGGCGACCATACAGATGGTGCCGTGGGCAAATGCCCACATACGACTCCTCCAGCAGGTGGTCCCTGAGTTCTCAGGAGTTTGAGTGCAGGCTCCCATTGATGGTGAAGTCCAGCTTGCATTGGTGGCAGCATTCATGTCATCAGAGGAAGTGTGTGCTACTGGACAATTTTCCTGAATCCTCCTGATGACTTATGACTGTCTCTCAGCTGGGGAGCCCATTTCCAAGAGTGTACAGCCTAGAGCCATTGGAGCCACAGGGGAATGGTGTGGTCTGTCAACCACCTTGAGGCGACGGCCATCAGATTGGCTGTACTGCATTTCCGGGCTCTGATTGAGGTCCAAGTGGTTAAAGTGTTTTCAGGTAATGCCATGGCTGTGGCTTATGTCAGTCGGCAAGGCGGCACAAGGAGATGGATCTATTTGCCTGGATGGAGAAGAACCTCTGAGCCTTGTCGGCTCAGCACATTACCGAGGCGGACAGTGTGGAAGCAGACTTCATCAGCACTCTCAGAATACTGGAGAATGGGAGTTAAGTCAGGAGGCATTTCAGTTGATTCTGTGCCACAGAATCTGAAATGGTTCTGATGGCGACCCACTTCATTGCCAAAGTTTGCTGCTGCTTCAGTTGCCATACGGAGATGGGGTCAGAGGGTCTCAACGCCCTGACCCAGCCTTGGCCAAGTCAGTACCAGCTGTACATGTTTCCTCTAAGGCCCCTGGTGGGGGGTGTGATTCAGCGTATAAAATGCCACCCGGACATGATTGATCTGGTGGTGCCGGCTTGGTCAAGGAGAGTTATTCAGAGACCTGATACAGCTTCTTCAGGTGCCGCCTCTTTGGTTGCCTCCGTCTCTGTTCCTATTGCAGCAGGGACCCGATCGTCCTGGATAACCTGGTTCCCTTCTTGCTTACAGCTTGGCTCTTGAAAGGAAACAAAACATGTGAGGGCTACTCTACAGCGGTGGTCTCCACTCTGCTCAGAACCCAGAGGAGGGTCTACCAAGCTATCATATGTGCGGATCTGGTGCCTCTTTTGAGCGATGGTGTGGAGCTCGGCAGTTGGCTCCTGAGGTGGCCAAACTGCCTTTCTTTTAGATCCCTGAAAATTAAGGTAGCAGCTTTGGTCTGTTTCCGAGGTCCGGTGGCTGGTAAGCCTCCAGCTCCAGGCGGGTTTCAGCCTCGAGAGCCCAGTGCAAGGCAGAGGCTCTGCTCGAGCAACCTAGTTCCGAGTCTTCCTCGGAATTCTTGGGCTGGGAGTCCCAAGGGGACACTTTCCTTGAATCCCGGGCTTATTGGGCCCTCCCCTTGGATCCTTCCCCGCTGGTTCAGAAGCGGCAGTCTTCTCCCAAAGACACCTCCTTTCTGGAGTTTGTGTGGGACATGGCTTGAGCTCTAGTGCTCTCCATGCAGTCCAAGGAGGAGCACCGTGCGGAAGAATGCAATATTTTATAATACGAGGCTCCGCCGAGGGAATCCCTCACGGTCCTGGTTCTGCCCATCCTAGCCCAGCTGCTCCTTTGCATGTGGGAGACACCTGCATCTATTCCCATTGTCAGCAAATGCCTGGACACCATGTACAGGGTCAAGCAAGGGCCCAGCTTCCGGAAGGCCCAGATTCCTCATACCTCGATGGTAGTGGAGTCCGCCATACGGAAGCAAAAAAGCCCAAAAACTCATTCCTCTGTCCCACTGGATAGGGATTCTCGCACCCTTGACGCCCTTGGGCGTAAGGCTTACCAAGGCTCCATGCTGGCATGCCGCATCCAGGCTTACCAGCTATACATAAGCTTGTTCCTTCATGACCTCAAGAAGGAGCTCGGAGGTTTCCAGGCGGGCCTCTATGGCGATTACCTCCATCGTTTCCAGTCCCTCCTGAAGTCAGTGGGGAACTTGTCTAAGTACCTTTCTCGTACTGCATATGACAGCTTCGAGTCCTCCATTCGGGTAGCGGCTGCTGGTATTGGGGCCAGGCAGCAGGCCTGGCTCCAGTCCTCGGAGAAGAGAAAAAATCCATCCACCATCCAGTCCAGGAGAAACTGCTCGATGTACCCTGCCTGGGCAAGCAATTGTTCGGCAAACCGACGGAGGACAAAGCAGCGGAGATTGAGGTGGAGTATGTAACCCACACCCATCTCTCCCGAAAGACGACTCTTCCCTCCTGTGGAAGAAGCAAAAGGGCAAAAAGCCTTTCTTTCAGAGGAAGGGTCTCCCCTATCGGGGCTACACACCTTACCCTCTGGTGCCGGCTCCGCCCTAAGGTGAACAGAGCAAGAGTGGTCACCAGGGCCCATGTAAGCCAAAGGACCCCAAAAGCCAGACCCTGGCACCGGCCGAGTTGGCCCCTGGTTTTTGATGCCAGATGCATAGCTGCTCACCCTCCGGCAACCCAGCTACCGGTGGGAGGGCACCTGGTCCACTTTGCTCCCTTATGGAAGTCTGTCACCTCAGACACCTGGGTTCTCCAGATCGTCTGGGAGGGTTACCTTCTTCATGTGGACCAGCTTCCTCCACCCTTCTGTCCCGCTGAGCCCCCTTGGCTCCCCACGCACCAGGTGGTCTTGGTGCAGGTGCTTGCCAACCTCCTTGAGAAGCGAGCAATGGAAGTGGTCCCACTGCACCTCAGAGGTCGTGGGTTCTACTCCCATTACTTCCTTATTCCAAAGCGGACGGGTGGGTTCCGACCCATCCTCGATTTAAGAAATCTCAAGAAGTACCTGGTGTGGGAGAGGTTCAAAATGCTCTCCCTTGCTGCCCTTCCTCCGGTAGGGCAACTGACTATGCTCCTTGGACCTTCGGGGTGCGTACGCTCATGTCCTCGTCCATCCCAAGCACAGGAAATACCTGCATTTCAGGGTGCAAGAGAACCACTTTCAATACAGGGTGCTTTATTTCGGCCTGGTGTCTGCCCCGCGAGTGTTCACCAAATGCCTCGTGGTGGCTGTGGCTCGCCTTTGATTGCAGGGTACCTTCATCTACCCCTATCTGTACGACTGGCTTGTTACAGGGGGGATGGCTGATGAGGCGCAGTGGGCCATGGCCCACACTGTCCATCTCCTCAAGCACCTCTGCTTCGTGTTCAATTCCTGAGGTCTCACCTCACTCCAGCGCAATCCCTGGAGTTCATCGGCGCATGCCTCGACACTCGGCAGGCAACAGCCTTCCTTCCCCAAGACAGGACAGACCGCCTCATCGCTCTGGCATCCACGGTCCAATGCCGTGACGCAGTATTGGCCTGGGCGATCTCTGTCTTCTCGACCATATGGCCTCAATGGTTCATGTTGTCCCCGATGCCCGGCTGCACATATGAGCAGCGCAATGGTGCCTTCGGGCCCAGTGGTCTCGGGCAACAGGTCGCCTCTGGGATGCCGTCTCGGTCACTCCCCTACTCGCCGTGTCCCTCGACTGATGGCGGGATGCCTGGAACCTGCTCCAAGGCATGCCGTTCCAGGCCCCACAACACGACGTGGTCTTTGCCACGGATGCGTCACTCCATGGGCTGGGGAGCCCATTGTGGCGAGTTCCGCACGCAGGGGACTTTGACCCGGGAGGAGTCCCGGCAGCCGATCAATCTTCTTGAGCTTAGGGCGGTCCTCTTGCCCTCCAGGCATTCAAGCACCGCGCTCACCACCGAATGGTGCTCGTCCAGACGGACAACCGAGTAGCAATGTTCTATGTGAACAAACAGGGGACATCAGCTTTTACAACCTCTGCCTGGAGGCGGTAGCCCTGTGGTCCTTCGCGGTTCATCAGGGCATCACCCTACAGGCCACCTATCTCCCAGGAAAACACAAAGAGCAAGAGTCGAGTGATGATCACAAGGTGCCTTTATTCGTATACGACTCTTGCTCTTTGTGTTTTCCTGATTGGTTCTGCAAGAGTGGCTTGCTCTTTCTTGTGTTGGACTCGGTTCACCTATCTCCCAGGCCAGGACAATGTCCTGGCAGACAGGTTGTGCCAGCTCTTCCAGCCGCTCTAGTGGTGACTCTGCCCGCAGATGGCACAGCAGCTGTTCCGGTGTTGGGGGACTCTGGTCCTAGATCTCTTTGCCAGCCCGGCGAACTCGCAGCTCCCATGGTTCTGCGGCCTGGTTCCCCACCCAAACAGGGAAGCCCCTGATGCCTTCCTCCTGCCGTGGATGCATGGCCTCCTGTACGCGTTCCCCCCCCCCCCACTCCGCTCATAGCGTGAACTCTTCTCAAAATACAGCGGGACAGTGATTCTCGTGGCTCCAAGATGGCCTCGACAGCCCTGGTTCTCGCTGCTGCTTCGCCTCTCATCGGAGCCTCCGGTTCCTCTGGGCGATGCGCCAGGCTTGTTTACGCAGGAGGAAGGTCTGCTACTTCACCCGAACTTGAGGTCCTTATCCCTCATGGCTTGGTGGCTGAACAGGTCGCTGTAGCCTCCCTTCATCTCCCGATGGAGGTCGAGGACATACTACTGGCCTCGCGCAGGGACTCGACTATGAGGGCTTATGTCTTTAAATGGCTTTTGTTCTCAGTGTGGTGCTCGGAGATACGGGCAGACCCGTTCTCTTGCCCCACACACACGGTCTTGCGGTACCTGCTCCATCTCTCGCAGGCGGGCTTGAAGTCCAACTTGGTCAGGGTCCACCAGAGTGCTATCTCGACTAACCATCACCCTGTCGGGGGTGGGCCTCTCTCGGGTCAACCACTGGGTTTCCCGCTTCATGCGTGGGCTGATGCTTTTCAAGCCCCCCATCCGACCGCTTCCGGTAGAATGAGATCTCAATGTCGTCCTCACGCAGCTGACTCAGCCGCCCTTTGAGTCGATGGTGTCCTGCTCGCTTTGGCATCTTTCCTGGAAGGTGTTTTTTCTGGTGGCCCTCACCTCGGCCCGGAGGGTCAGTGAGCTTCAGCCCCTGATGGCCGACGCCCCTTATACGAGATTCTACGGGAACCTGGTAGTTTTCTGAACACACCCCAAGTTCCTCCTGAAAGTTGTCTTAGATTTCCACCTCAACCAGGAGATAGTACTTCCGACCTTCTTCCTGAAGCCTCACACCGACCGGGCGTCAGTGATCCTTCATACCCTTGACTGCAGGAGGACTCTTTCTTTCTAACTGCAGCGTACACAGCTTCACCGCCAGTCTGAGCGGCTTTTCATCTCCTACGATCCTGCCCATATGGGGCTCGCGCTCACTAAGCAGACCCTCTCCATCTGAGTGGCGGATTGCATCGCCTTCGCCCAAGCTCAGGCAGGGCTGCCCCTGGACCACCGAGTCACTGCACACTGTGTTCGTGCGAGGGCGGTGTCGGTGGCCCATCTGCGCTCTGCTGCGGGTGGATATCTGCCAAGCCACATCTTGGTCCTCAATTAACTCCTTCAAGATACATTACTGCCTGGCGAGGGAGTCCTTTTGGAACGCCGCCTTCGGCCAGGCTGTGTGCTGTAATCTGTTTGGGGTTTCAGCAACTCCTGCCCTCCGACCCTTCTTCTGCAGCTACCGGGAGCATGGTCTTCCGAAGACCCGGGGTCCTCGGGCTGTCTTCAGTTACCAGTGACTGGTCATGGCTCACCATGGCATTTTTCTACAGGTCCTTGGTAGCCTGTAGCTGAGGATTTCCATATGTGAGGACTAACTTCCTGCTTGTTCTTGGAGAAAGCGTAGTTACTCACCTGTAACAGGTATTCTCCATTGAGAGCAGGAATCGGTCCTCACAACCCACCCACCTCCCCTTGGAGTTGCCCACTGTTCTTGGTATTTTTGTCTTTGCCTGAGCTGTGTCATCTGACTGATCAAGATGGCACTCTTGGGTGGGAAGGGGACCATGCATGCGTGGTGGCATTCCCAAAGGCTTTCTTTGAAAGCTGGGGAAATGCTCCGCACGGGCTCCATCGGTGCCAATGTCACCCATATGTGAGGACTGATTCCTGCTGTCCCTGGAAAACACCTGTTACAGGTGAGTAATTACGCTTTATCTTCTCCTCCACACTGACTACCAGCTCCTCTGATCCCATTACCACCTGTCCACTAAGCTCTATCTCTTCCACTGTCATCTCCTTAACCTATCGCTTTCCACTGCAACTGTTCCTGTGGTCTTCAAACATACTGTGGCTATACTTCTTCTCAAACAGCCTTCACTAGATTCTACCTGTCCTTCCAGTTATCACCCTTTTTCTCTCCTCCCCTTTGCTTCAAAACTACTTGAATGAGCAGCTCACCATCACTGCCTTGACTTTCTTTCCTCTCCAGACTTTCTGGACCCACTGCAATCTAGCTTTCGTTCTCCACATTCCACAGAAACTGCTCTTGCCGGTGTCTCCAGTGGCTTCTTCCATGCCAAATCCAAAGGTCTTTACTTGATTCTCATCTTTCTTGACCTTTCTGCTGCCTTTGACACAGTTGATCACCATCTTCTCCTCGATACCATGTCCTTGCTTGGATGGTAGTGGCTCTGTTCTGTCCTAGTTTTCTTCTTATCTCTCCATCATACTTTTAGCGTATGTTCTGGTGGGTCCTCCTCTACCACCATCACGCTTTCAGTTGGTGTACCTCAGGGCCATATCTTAGGACCTCTCCTTTTCTCTCTCTGCACTCAGTCCCTTGGTGCACTTATTTCCTCCCATGGTTTTCAGTACCATCTTTATGCTGACGAGACTCAGATCTACCTTTTTGTGTCTAAAATTTCTCCAGGAATCCAGGCCCGGATCTCTGCCTGCTTATCCGACATTGCTGCCTAGATATCTCACTGCTGTCTGAAACGGAACATAGCCAAAACTAAGCTTTTTCATCTTTCCCCCTAAATCCACCTACCCCCTTCTCTATTTATTTGGATAACATTACATTCCTCCCTGTTGCAATCTTGGGGTCATCTTAGATTCTACTTTCTTTTTCCCTGCATACATCCAATAGATAGCTAAAACCTGTTGCTTCTTTCTCTGTAACATTGGCAAAAATTTGTCCCTTCCTTTCTACACACACTACTAGACATTTATCCACTCTTTAGTCACATTCTGTCTAGACTATTGCAACTACCTCCTTGTTGGTCTCCCTCTAAATCATTTCTCTCCCCTTCAATCTGTTCAAAACTCAGCTGCGCTGCTAATCTTCCACTAGCCCCGATATGTTCATATAACTGCTCTTCTCAAGTCGCTTCATTGGCTCCCTATTCATTTCCTTATCCAGTTCAACCTTCTCCTACTGACCTATAAGTGCACTTATTCTGCTGCTCTTCACTACCTTTCCACTCTTATCTCTCCCTACACCCCTTTTCGGGAACTTCGCTCTCTTATCTGTGCCCTTCTCTGCTATTGCCAACTCCAGACTTTGATCCTTCCACCTTGCTGCTCCTTATGCCTAGAACAAACTATCTGAATCTGTGTGTCGGGCGTCATCTCTGACCCTTTTCAAATCCAGGATGAAAACTCACTTCTTCGAGGCCATTTCTGAATCTTGATCTGCTTAGTCGCCTATGTGTTTCTTTACCATTCCCCTAGATATGTTCATATCCATATCCTTGTCCTTGGCTTTTATGTTGTCTGTCTTGACTAGATTATAAGCTCTGTTGAGCAGTGACTGTCTCTTACATGTGTCTGTACAGCGCTGCGTACACCTTGTAGCGCTATACAAATGATTAGTAGTAGTAATAGTAATTCTCCAAGAACAAGCAGGAAGTCAGTCCTCACATATCTGCGATGTCTACACCAACGGAACTCAAATTCACTCCCCAACTTTCAAAAGAAAGCCTTTAAGAGTTAGCCCTTGCATGCATGATTACCTCCCCCCCCCCCCCCAGGTGCCATCTTACCTCAGTCTATTTTTTCCCGCAGAGCCCTCCTGACGTCCTGTCTGTGTCCCTGGTAAGTGTCTATTTTTCTTCCATCTATCCTGTGCATTTTTGTGCACTTTTTTGCTGGTCTGTTCTCCGATCACCTTCTCGCTGCCCGAGTCTGCCCTCGCCTCGGTGTCTCATTTTCTCGGTTATCTTTTTCTTTTTGTGGGCGTGGGAGTTCCCTCGCGCCCTCCCTGACTGGGATGTGCGAGTTTCATCCCATGGGTGCCATGTTCCCTGCTATGTCTACAGTCAGTGGATTCAAGCAGTGTGGCAAATATCCCTGCACCATGTCCATCATGGACCGTCACAGTTGCTGCATTCGGTGCCTCGGGGCTAACCACAGCGACTTTTCCTACCTGCTGTGCCTGCAGATGTCAACCAAGAGCAGGAAGAATCATGAGCAGCAATGTACAAACTGTTCGGCTCGAAGGGCTTGGCCACAGGGCTGGCCTCGAGCATGGAGTCGCTGCTCTTGGGGACCACGTCAGATGACTTGATGTCACATAGGTGTGCTCAATCCAAGCCCCAAGGTTGCCGAGCCTTGGACCGGAGATCATCCTCTGAGAACCTCCCCTGCAGGCTTAAGACATTGTCCCAGTCAAGGCCGAAGATGAAGTCAGACTCTGGTGCTAGAGGAATGTTCTTGGGTACCCGGGCTCAGAGCCCTTGACCCAATGTCAAGGGCAATGGCTGGGATCAGCCCTAGAAGCTGCCTCGGCAGGAGGAAACTCCCACCCCCTTTGGGGATCTGGCTTGGTCCCCTGGCACGATCACTGCTGGTAACTCCCCTCTAAGGGATCCAGCTGCAAGCTTGCTGCCGTCGAGACCTGAGCTTGCTGCTGCACAGCCTACTGTTATCAAGGCCAGGATGACGGCCTTGGAGCGCAGTCTGGTTGCCTTCCTCTGACCACTACACCCTCCACTGCCAGGACCTCCCCGGAGGGCATGCAGCCTGTCTTGGAGCAGTTCGCAGGCTCAGAGCCAAGACGATAGACTTCCCACTCAAGGTACGACTTGCCTCCAAGTACCTCAGAATCGATGCATCAGGCGCCGTGTTCCCTGACACTGGCGGTGCATCAGATCGATGACCATCCAGGGCTCGAGATCTCCTCTGGCTCTGAATTGGGATGGGAGACTGATGATGAGTCGCCTGATACCATGCTACATAGAGATGTGCCCTCTGAGCCAACCCCGCTGCAGGAGCATCGGTGTCACCGTCTGAGGACATGGCGTTCCTCGACTTCGTCCGCAAGATGTTGAAGGCCCTGTGCTTCATTGCGGAGCTGGAGGACGAGCCTCAGACTGAGGGACCTGGAGATCCTACAGTACAAGGCCCCTCTGAAGGAGGCACTGACAGTTCCAATTTCCCCCCACTCACTTCAGGATGTGGGAAAGCCCGGTGATGGTGCCCTTAGTGAGCCGGTGACTCAGTTCTCATTGAGGTGGAGTTGGTCATACGTTTGATCAAAAGTCAGAAGATGCATTCCTCCGTGCCATCCGGCAGGGAGGACCACACCATGGATGGCTTTTTGGCAGGCGGTGCTACCAGGGCTCCATGCTCTCTACCCATATCCAGGCATACCAGCTGTACATGGGCATGTACCTGAGGGACCTGGCAAAGGAGCTTGCCGGATTCTCGGCTGGACTGGTCAAGAAATGCTCCAAGTTTCAAACTCTGACAGCCTTCGACGGCTTTGAGTCCTTGGCCCATGTGTCTGCAGTGGGCATTAATGCTCGCTGCCTGGCCTGGCTACAGTCCTCAGACTTGGAACAGTGAGTACAGGACAAACTAACTGATGTCCCCTGCCGAGGAAAGAACTTCTTCAGCAAACCCATTACCAAAAAGGCAGCTAAGCTAGAGACAGAGTTCCTGACCCAGGACTAGGCTGTCCAGGAAGACAGTTGACCCTTCCTGTAGGAAGGATTTGGAGAAAAAGACCTTCTACCCGAAAGAGAAAAAGGCTTATGGAAAATACCCCCATTTCCGGCCTATCAGGGCCAAGAGCCAGGAGCATAGCCTCCATACGCAAAAAGCCCCCAAGCCCCAAATAGTATCCCCAGCCACAGTCTAGTCTGTCTTCCCCCAGAATGCCAGGACCCAAAGCACATGGGAGGACGTCTGGTCTATTTCTCCTACCTCTGACCGGGCATTACCACTGATGCCTGAGTATTTCAGGTAGTGCGAGAAGGCTACCTTCTCCACTTCTGAATGCCTCCTTTTTTTCCAGGGGAGCTTCCCATGACCTCCCTGCACTGAGAGCTCCTGCAGAAGGAACTCTAGTCCGTACTTGAGGACTGGGCCGTGGATCCAGTACTTCAGCCCCTCTGGGGCAAAGGGTTCAACTCCCAGTACTTCCATGTCCCAAAAAAGACAGGTGGCTATTGGCCCATCCTGGATCTGTGGGACCTAAACCGCTTTCTGATCAAGGAAAATTCAAGATGCTGTCCCTTGGAACATTGCTGCCTTACCTCCTCTGGGAAGACTGGCTATACTTCTTGGATCTCAAAGATGCCTATACACATATTTTGATCCATCCCTGGCACAGTCAGTACCTCCGCTTTGTTGAGGTTGCCACCATCAATACAGGGTGCTCCCCTTTGGCCTCTCCTAGGTCCCCAGGGTATTCACCAAGTATCTGGCGGTTGTTGCCACTCACCTCCGCTTGCTGGGAGTCTTTGTCTTCCCCTATCTGGCGACTGACTTATTAAAGGCAAGCTCGCCAGAGGAGGCATACAATGCAGCCCGCTGCACTGTCAGGGTACTGCAGACTCTTGGGTTCATAATCAACTTCCTGAAGTCTCATCTACTCCTAGTGCAATGCCTGGAGTTCATTGGAGCCCTCCTGAATTCGACGCAGGCCAGAGCCTTCCTCCCTATAGAACAGGTGCAGCACCTCACGTCCCTGGCAGTGGAGGTGCATAGCCGCTCAACAGCATTCGCCCAGCTTCTGCTGTGCCTCTTTGGGCACATGGCCTCGACTGTGCATGTGACTCCACAGGCACGTCTCTGAATGCAATAGGCCCAGTGAGCTCTCAGTGGACTCGGGCCATGGGTCATCTGGAGGAGTGGGTCCCGACCACCCATCTTCTAGCAGTCTGTCTGGCCTGGTGGAAGAGCCAACTGAACCTCATGGCTGGCCTAGGTTTCCGGGCTTCTCTGGCACACTGCATCCTCACTACAGATGCCTCCAAGCTCAGCTTTGGAGCCCACTGTGACAGTCTGCATCACAGGGTGCCTCGACTCGGGGAGAGAGCATCCTCCAGATCTACCTCCTGGAACTCCAGGCTGTAACAAATGCCCTCTGGGTGTTCCGCACCCACTTGGTGGATCAGGTAGTGCTTGTCCATATGGACAACCAAGTAGCGATGTTCTACATCAACTAACGGGAGAATGGGCTCATACTCCCTCTGTCTGGAGGCGGTTTGCCTGTGGAGTTTTGCCACGGAGAATAGCATGATCCTCTGGGCTGTCCACCTGTCGGGCCAGGACAATCTGCTTGCAGATCAGCTCAGCAAAGTGCTCCAGCCTCATGTGGAGACTCAACCTGGTGGTAGCCAACTCCATCTTCCAATGTTGGGAGACCTCAGCATTGGACCTCCTTGCCAGCCCCAAAAACATGCAGCTGCTGTTCTTCTGCTCATGGAGGCCGGTCCAATGCCAAGTGGTGGCGAACGCTTTTCTCCTACACTGTTCAGGGGGCCTTATCTATGTGAATCTGCCTACTCCCCTGGTTTCCAAAACCTTGCTCAAAGTTTAGGCGGACAGGTCCTCCATAATCTTCATTGCCCCTTGGTGGCCCCGAGAGCCATGGTTCCCCCTGCTCCTGCAGCTGTCATGAGTGGCCTCAATACCACTGGACAAGGATTCAGACCTGCTCTCACAGAAGAATGGGTCTCTTCTCCATACCAACCTCCAGTCCCTCACCCTGAAGGTGTGGATGCTGAAAGGCTAGCCATAGCGTACCTCCGCCTCTCCAGAGAGGTGGAGAGTGTTCTGCTGGCATCGCGCAAGGATTTAACATGCCCCGCATATGCTTTCAAGTGGCATCTATTCTCCGTCTGCTGCTCTGACAGGAATCTCATCCCCTTCTCTTGTTTGTTGCAGTACATCCTGCAATACCTCCTGCACCTCTCCCAGACTGGCCTGAAGTCCAATTCTGTCAGAGTTCATCTCCAGCCCATCTCTGTGCACCTCCTAGTGGGCCACTTTATGAGGATGCTTCTTCTCTCACGCTGCCCCCAGATTCCCACAGTTGGTGACGTGGGACATGAACATTGTCCTTGGGAAGCTGGCTAGATGGCTCCCCTTTTTGAGCCTGTGGCGATGTGCCATCTCAAGTACTTGTCATGTAAAGTAGTGTTCCTGGTAGTGCTCACGTCAGCCAGAAGAGTCAGTGAAGTGCAGGTGCTGGTGGCTGATGCCTCCTACACCAGGTTCCACAAGAACAGGGTCGTTATCTGGACACATACAAAATTCCTGCCTAAGGTGGTGTCTGCTTTTCACATGAACCAGGAGGTGGTCCTTCACACTTTTTCCCAGGCCTCATGCCTCCAAAGCCTCATGCGAAAGCCTTGTTACACAGCCTGGATTGCAAGAGGGCTCTGCCTTTCTACCTTCAGAGGATGCAGGCCCATTGCCGCTTGTCAAAACTGTTCATCTCCTTTGATGCCAATGGACTTGCGGTCTCAAGCGTACCCTGTCCACCTGGGTGGCAGACTGCATCTCCTTCACCTACGAGAAGGCTGGACTCTTGGAGCACCATGTTACCTTTATCTTTATTTTACTGCTTGATATACCACCCAAGCAGAAGCGTTACTGCGCACAATGTGCATGCCATGGCGGCCTCAGTGACTTACCTGTATTCAGTCCCTCTGCTGGACATTTGCCAGGGTACCACCTGGTCTTCGGTCCATACCTTCGCAGCTCATTACTGCTTGGAAGAAAGCTCATGGCGCGACAGTGCCTTCGACCAGGCAGTACTTTGTCACCTCTTTGGGGAATAGTGCAACGCCTCCTCTCTGGCCTGTTGTATTCAAGCTACCAGTGAGGTGATTCCATGTTCCACGCTGCTGCTGGACTTCAAGCCATTCAGCACTCCTTGTTGCCCTGCATGATTCACTTTTTTGCGGCATCTGTGGCTCTTACAGGTTTTTTTGGTAGCCTGTAGCTTGTGAGCAATGACTTTCCTGCTTGTTCCCGGAGAAAGTGTAATTACTCACCTGTAACAGGTGTTCTCTAGGGACAGCAGGATTCAGTCCCCACAACCTTCCCTCCTCCCTGTGGAGTTTTTTTCTTTTTATGCTTGATTAAGCTATGTCGTCATACTGAGGTAAGATGGGACCCTTGGATGGAAAGGTGACCGCACATGCACAATCTAACTCCAAAATCCTTTCTTTGAAAACTGGGGAGTGAATCCGCCTGGGTTCCGTCGATGCCGACGTCACCCATATGCGAGGATGGATTCCTGCTGTCCCCGGAGAGCATCTGTTACAGGTGAGTAACTACATTTTTGGTCTCCCTTTGTTAAAAGAAATTTGGGGGGTGCACTGTAAAAACAAAACTGCAAAAACAAAACCCTGTGTAATACCTTCAAGCTAACCCTGCTTCACATTACACCTCTATGGCAGAAGATAAAAATATTTTAGCAGATCTGAGGGAGGCATTTTGCAACTCCTACTTCTTGGGGGGAAAGGGAAGGCCTTTACCGGCGCCCAGACCCCCGCCCCCCCAAAGAATAGGGTTCGAAACTGACTGGTCTGCGGGACCTGCTACTTCTTGAATCCACAATTCTGCAGTGACCTGGCTAATAAGGACTGCCAGTTCCTCCTTACGGAACAGGCAAATTATCCGGGACGAGCACTCATCCTCCAACTGCACATGCTCCCCTTCCTCGAAGCTGGAGGCCGAAGACAGAGATTTCTTGATGCCCTGATCCTTCTCCTCAGGGGAATTGAGGTCTCTGAGTGCCCAGAGCAGTGCCTTGCATGGCGCTTGGCTCTGTAAGGCTCTTTAGTGGTGCCAGACTGCTTGGCCCTTGAATCGACCCTTCTGCAGTCCCTGGGCCCTGCGCCGGCTCTGACCCTGCCTTCCAGAAAGATTGTGCACTCCCCAGTGCAACACCCTTTCCAAATGCCCCAGACCTGGTGAAAAAGAGCAGCAAACTCCATGGCATCATCCTGCTCACTATTGGTGGTGGGTTGAGTGTCCCCACAGGCCCCGCCTCAGAAAGCGGGAGGTCTGGGGGGCCTTTCTTCCACCTCATCCATTGCCTGGGCTGACAGCATTGGCAGCAGGGGATTTTGAGCCAGCTGGAGTAATATTGCGCTAGTTCGGAGTCCTGGTGTGGGTCCATGGCACAAGAGAGACACATCTGATCCACCAACACCCTGCGTTGTCTGCCGCAGCCCAGGCAACTCGGTGCTTTGTTGGCCATTGCCGTTTGCATGGTAGCACCTGCCACAGCTTCTGTAATGCCAAGCGATCCTGATCGCAAGCCTGGCTGGAGTGAGCAGGAAGCTGGCGCTGCTGTGAATTGAGCAGGAAGCAGACCCAAGGCCTGTAGTGCGCACTGCCTCAGCACATCACCCACCACATGATGTGCACAGGCCTGATTCTGCCTTGCTAATGAAGCCGCACCCACTCCAGCTTGCCCAGGGAAGCCCGATCCTCCCCACGGAATCCTTGCAATGCATGCCAGCTTAAGTCCAAGGAAAACTTACAGGGAAGGTCATCGGCGCTGGCTTCCACTGCGTACCGTCCTGACCTCGAGCCTTCAGGGGTAGCAGTGTGGAGAGGTGAGGTAAGGAAACTGCCTGATGGTCTGAAGCCTGCAGCTGCACTGAATAGCAATTTTCCCCCAGAACTAACCACTGAGTGCCTGGTTAGTTCATGTCTCCTCTCCTAATCTTGTCTTTTTTTTTTTCACTATCTTGCTAGAGGAGCAATGCTAGAGCCAGGCACTCCCTTGGCTGTGCCTCCAGGGAACTGGCTGACCCGCTTGGCCAGGACCTGCCCCACTGACAGACAGTCCTACCCGAGAGTATCTCTTACACTTCCATGGGACCTGAAGACTGAACCACCAAGGCCCTTGTGGCCAAAGTAGCAGTCCAGCTAAGAGCAGTACTAGAAATCAACCAGCATCTGCTAGACAGAGGAAAAAAACCTGAAGAGTGCCCTTAGCTGTACTGGATATGTTGCCAGAAATGATGTCATCATATTCTTCTGATATTTTCTGTCTCACATCTACTGGTTGGGGGGAGACAACCCTATGGTCTGGACTGGTCTAGCAGCAGCGCTCTGGAAGTGCTAAATGCAATCATAATTGCAACATTTTAAATGGAAGCTCCTTTTTGTTTAATTTGTAGGCTGTTATCTTCTAATGTCTTTGAGTCTTTCCAGAGGGAGTGCTTTGCCCCTTGATTTGGTGGAGCCTGCCAGCAAAACCCGAGGGATCAAATCTTGACATACATGAAACTCGAGCTATAGAGTAAACATCTTTCATTCAAAAATTATTTTTCCCTTCAAAGGCCCAGTTGGCACATGCTTAGGAGCACCTGCACCACTCGGCTTACTGTAGGTTAAAAGTGCAGTCTTCAAATCTGAACTATGTAGGGCCTTTTAGTCTAACAGATTTCTTGATTACAGAGAGTTAAAACTTCACAAAGCTGGTAGAGGGGGAAGAAAACATAGGTAAGGACTGCTCTTTTCTCATCAACAGAGGAGAGTGGAGTGATCACTATTCTGTAGGAGGGATGGGGTAAGGGGCATCTGAGGGTACATAAAATATAAGTCCTGTTCCATTAGCAAGTAGCCACTTGACATAAGCAATCTGAGTCATTTAGTTTGAAGTGCCCCATTTAGATATATATAGACTTTATACAGTTATCTACAAATCATTTATGCTTTAACCCTTTCCAGGCCGAGCCCAAAACTCTCGGGATCCAAAATTCTGACTAAATATTCCCATCAAATGGTATATAATACATGACCATAGCAGAAGGAAAATCACTATTAGAACATATTGAATAAGACGGGTACAATTTTCCTGAAATATGCAAAAATTAACCCGGCTGCAGAATGTGGATTAAAAATTTAAAGTAGGCCTTCAAAGGGTTAATGGCAACATTTCTGGCCAAAAAAAAAAATAGTGAATAAATAAGAGGGGTTCTTTTTTTAAAGAAAACTTTAAGTCTAGAAAGAAAAATGATGATCCTGTATTGACATTTTGATAGTTTCTTATAAGCACAAGACACAAAACAATGTCCAAAATGGTCATTCCTGGTAACATAAAAATTTACTTTTCTTTTGCATCTTTTACTGTGTCCTTTAAAGTTTATCATTTTTTATACAGGTGGATCGTACTAAAAAACCTACAATTAAAATTGCTAATAGCACACCAAATGTTGAAAATCTAGCTTCTGATGATCAGTCCATTCAGAACGGTAAAGTTGTTCCAGATCGTTCAACAAAGCCAAAATTTATAAGTCCATCAGAGGATGAAAAGAAAAGGTCATTAGAAAGAAGCAAAAGGGAAAAAGAACTGTTGGAGAAACAAGAACAGAAAGATAAGCTTAAACGGGACAAAGAAGAACATCAGGCAAAAGAACAGAGAGAAAGGGAAGAAAAAGAATACAGAGAAAACAAAGTAAAAGACATCCAAAGCAAAGATGACCAGGTTGAGCAAAGAATTGAAGAAAGGGAAAAGGAAGAACCAGAAGAATTTGAGAATAAAGGGACAATTAAATTAGAAAATGATGTAAAAAAAACTGACCTGGAGAAAGAACCTAAGGAAGAGAGAGAGAATGGATCGCAGACACCAGACGTGTCGAGAAAATCTTTGGGAGAGACAGGAATGGGACTTAAAAGTTCAAACAAGGTAAGGAATTTAATTAAACATGTCTTAATACTGATAACTTTATAATCAGAAACTTAAAGCATGAAGAACATGACAATTGAGCGTTCCAAATCTCCTGCTAGACTAGTCCTGCTAGACTAGTCCTTACAGGTGTGTTATATTCCCCTGCCAGCAGATGTTGGAGACAGATATAATACCAAAGACGTCACTGAGCATGCCGCGAGGCTCTCTACCACCACAGTTCTGCTCCTGCACTACTGCTGCTGACTACTCCTGCGAGTCACCGCCGACCGTGTTCTTACAGCCACCTTTTCACCACAGCTCAGACTCTGCCTCAGCTTGCTGACCTTCTCCTCCACTGCTGGCTTCTGCTTCAGCCATGTGGTATCTGGTTGCTCAACAATATTTTTAGCACATCTGCTCTGGTGCTCAACAATATTTTTAGCACATCTGCTCCAGCCTGCTGGCCTGCATCTTCCCGCATTCACGGTGGCCATTTTAAAGTGCTGGTTTTCATGCCTACTGCATGCGGCGGCCATTTGCTCCCCAGAGACTGCAGACAGCACTCCAGAGCCGGTAACTCAGCAGGGGATTCTATTTTTCAGTCTTCCACGACTGCAGAATGGCCCACTACATTAACTTGACACGGGGGGAGACAATGCAGCGCTGCTATGCCTCTGCTTCTGTTGCGGTGCCTTGCCTGTGGGCATAAATGGCAGCAATTAATAGACCATATTTGTGTCACCTACTCTGCCCACCCTGGTGAGACCTTGGCATCCACATCGCCACCGGGAGCCCAGGAAGGCAAGACACAGCTCCCTCCGGTGACGGACCATGCATCTTCTCCCCCTGGCGCCTCTCCAGCTTCAGAGGGTGGACCTTCCTCCCCGCCCCCCCTCCTCCGTCTGCTCCCCCAAAGATCCAGGGCGGCAACTCCAGACCTCTCACCTGCAAACATGGACCTCAAATCCGACAGATTCACGGTTGTTTTTTTAGAAAAGCATGGATGCCTGGCGCGGTGCATCATTCCTCTCACAGTGTTCTTCAACGTCATCGCCTACTTCATCTACTTCGTGCCAACATTCCACCAGGAAACGGGCCTCTGATGCTCAGGGGATGGGGGTTCCATTCCATACACCCAAGACAGTTTCTTGGATGGCTGGGGTCAGTGACTCACCTCCTCAAATTGACTTGGATCATCTCTCGGAGCTGGCAGCCAGCATTCTGTCTCAGATCATGAAGACGGCGAATGGACCCCGTCAGAAGATCCAGACGAGGACCCTCACGACTCCCAAGACGTCAGGCTGTATCACAGAGATGAGCCGGCAGCGCTTATTGCACAAATTGTAGAGGCTCTTCATATTTCGGATAGCCTCAAGGCAACGCCAGCTCAAACCTCATTGCAGGCCAATCCCATTCTGGCAGGCATCCAAAAGCCTTCCTGTTTCCGTTGGAGCTCCAACAAATGGTCTCCCTGGAATAGCAAGCCCTGGAGGCAGCACTCCGGTCAGCGCAGTGTTTAGGAAAACTTTGTGTGGTCACCAGCTGACCTCGACAGCTGGCTTTGCTTCCCCACAGTGGACACCTTGGTCACGGCCATGATCAAGCACACCACCATTCCAGTGGAAGGAGGAGCAGCACTCTGCGATCAGAATGATTGCAAGATGGAAGGCTTGTTGAAGACAGCCTTCTCCTCCTCCTCGCTTTCTTTGCAGGCTTCTGCCTGCGGTGGCCTGGTGGCTTGCGCCCTCTTGCCGTGGATTCAACTCTTGCCCAAGGATTCCATCTCTGCGCGCATGGAGTCCGCTGTTGTGTTCGTGGCAGATGCTCTCTATGATCTCATTAGGCTAGTGGCCCGGTCCATTGCAGCTGTAATGGTAGTGCACCGCTGGCTCTGGCTCCAGTTTTGGTTAGCCAATTCCGCCTCTAAGGCCCGCCTCGCTAGGTTTCTCTTTAAGGGCAAGCTTCTCTTTGGTGAGGATCTGCAGCAATTGGTCAGTGACCTTGGTGAGGTGAAAGCTGAATGTCTACTTGAGAACAGACCCTGATCTTCCTCGCTTAGGGAGGCCGGTGGATCCGCAGCTCCTATGGCATCACAATTTCGCTTCAGGAGCAACCGCCGCTACCGCCCCAGCAGATCCTCCTCAGTGTCATCGGCCCACAGGTTAGCGTCCACCTCTCAGCCCTTTTGGGCGTTTCGCAGAGCAAAGGATTCCTTCTCTACCTCTACAGCCAAGTTCCCCGGATCCTGCCAGCAGTCCCGCTGACTCCCCCAGGCTCTACTCCAGTAAGCCGCCAGTGGGAGGGCGCCTATCCCTTTTCTCCCACGAGTGGGCCCGCATCACCACAGATCAGTGGGTCTTAGGCATCATTCTGTACGGCTATACCCTCGAGTGCGCCTGACCCATCCAGGACTCCTTTTTAATCTACCTTTGCACTGCTCAAAAATGTCCGGCCGTGCACTGCTCAAAAATGTCCAGGCCATCTGTCCTGTCCCAGCCCCCAAATAAGTGTCTGGACGCTATTCCATCTATTTTTTCGTACCCAAAAAGAATGGGTCATAGAGCCCTATTTCGGACGCTATTCCATCTATTTTGTCGTACCCAAAAAGAATGGGTCATAGCGCCCTATTTTGGCCCTCCAGGGAGTCATTCGCTTGCTCCGGGTTCCCTGATTTTGGATGGAAACTCTCCATTCAGTTATTCAAGCAGTCAGACAGGGGGGTGTACTTGGCATCCTTAGATCTTGCTGAGGCTTACCTCCACATCCCCATCCATGTGGACCATCGGCGGTTCCTGCGGTTTGTCATCCTTGGACGACGTTTTCAGTTTCGGGTGCTGCCTTTCAGCCTAGCAATGGCGCCCAGTGCCTTCTCCAAGGTCATGATTATGGCTGCCGCTGTGCTGAGACGCAAAGGGGTGCGGGTGCACCCCTATCTCGACGACTGGCTCATCCAGGCAGTGTCCATGCAGTGTCCTACCAGGAGGCTTTGCAGGTTGTTTGCCATGTCGTTCAAGTTTTGGAAGACTTGGGCTGAGTAGTGAACCACGCCAAGAGTTCCCTCGCCCCCACACAATCTCTTGAATTTCTCGGAGCCCGCTTCGATACCCAACAAGGCAGGGTTTACCTTGCACAGGAATAGTTTCACCGGTTTACCGATCAGCTCCGCAGTTTTCTACAGATAGTGCGGCCATGAGTCTGGACTATCTTCAGGTGTTTGGGGCCATATGCGGCCTCTTCAGGGGTCAGTGCTCTCCCGGTGGTCACCTGTCTCTGGGGACTTCAACCTTCACTTATCCCTTCCACCTTCTCTGTGCCTCTCAGCCTTCGGTGGTGTCTCCATCCTGGGAATCTGCTCTGGGGGGTCCTCTTAGAGGCACCACAATGGATAGTCGTGACTACCCGACATCAGTCTCTCCGGCTGGGGAGCGCATTGTCGCGACCGCACCACTCAAGGTGTCTGGAACCCTCAGGAGGTATCCTGGCCCATCAGTCGCCTGCACTTACTGCACTTTATGCCATACATCCGTCACAAAGCAGTACGGATCTTCTCAGATAATGCCACGATGGTGTCCTTTCTCAACAAACGGGGGGTGGGGGGGCACCAAGTGTCTGGGAGTTGTGAAGGAGATGATTCGCCTGGGCGGAAAGATTTGTGCTGATGGTGTCAGCTCAGCATATCGTGGGCGTAGACAATGTGCAGGCAGTGTTTCTCAGCTGACATGCCTTGGATCCCGGGGAATGGGAGCTTGCCCTGTGGGCCTTCCAATGGCTAGTTCAGCAGTGGGGTCAGCCGGAGATCGATCTGATGGCAACCACAGCCAATGCCAAGGCCTCGATCTTCAGTTGAAGGAGGGAGCCCAGAGCTCAAGGGGTGCATGTGCTGGTTCAGCTCTGGCTGATGGCGGCCCTTCTGTACCTCTTTCCTCCCTGGGCGATAATCAGGCGGGCCCTTTGATGCATCAAAGCTCACCAGGGACTAGTGATTCTGGTAGCCCTGACTGGCCGCGCTGCCCATGGTTCGTTGACCTCATTCGCCTCACGGTAGGGCAGCCCCTCTTGCAGGGGGTTTCACTGCGGACTGCTCCAACAGGAACCCATATGGATGGACAATCCAGCTCCTTACTCGCTTATGGCTTGGCTCTTGAAAGGCACCACCTAGAGTGCAAAGATTATTCACAGAGGGTTGTTGCGACCCTGCTTCAGGCTTGTCTGAGATCTACTTCTCTGGCTTATGCACGGGTCTGGCACCTCTTCGAGGCCTGGTGTGCATGCTGCAGAGTTTTGCCTTGGCATATCCAGATCCTGACTTTCTCGCCTCCTTGCAGGATGGCTATGACAAGGGACTTGCACTGAATTCCTTGAAGGTCCAAGTGTCTGCTTTCACTTGCTTTAGTGGGTCCATCGCAGGCTGCTCAGTGGCGGCACATGTCGATGTCGGACGTTTCCTTCAGGGTGTCAAATTACTGCGTCTGCCTCTGGTCCTATGATTCCTCCATGAGACTCTCTCCGGTCTTGCACATCCTGTGGAAACCTCCTTTCAAGCCTCTTAAGGAGGCTACACTGCAGGAATTTGTCTTTTAAGACTGCCTTTTTGGTGGCCATCACATCCACTAGATGGGTGTCAGAGCAACAAGCGCTTTCTTGTTGGGACCCCTTCTTGACCTTGGATCTGATGGGTAGCCAGTGGAGGTCTTTTAATGCAGGTGTGATGTGCTCGTGTTTCTTTGATCCTGTAATCGGTCTGGTGGCTTGTGCCAGTTGCAGAGTGTGGGTTGTGCTCTTGGGTAAACCGTGGAGTATCATATTGCTGTAGTCTAGTTGCGGAGTGATGACTGCTTGGCAGACAGTTCTGAAGTGGTTCTGTTCCAATATGGATCGTAGGTTCTGTAGAACCTTAATTTTGTACCGGTAGTAGACCTTGGATGTTGTTTTGTTAATGAGTTTGGAAGTTGAGCCTGTGGTCCAGGTGTATTCCCAGGTATTTTACCTCATTCTTAATTTGGGATTGGACAACTTCCAATTAGTGTATTATTGGGGGGTTTGAATGAAGTCTCTCTTGTGATCACAAGGGCTTCAGATTTCTTGTAGTTGATTGTTAAATTTCACTGTGCTAACCATTCAGTTACTTCTATCATGCACGCGGAGATGGATGAGATCTGTCTCCAACATCTGCTGGCAGGGGAATATAACCCACTTGTAAGGACAGGTCTTGCAGGAATCCAGGAAAGGAAATAAACGGTAAGTAAAATTTCACTTTACGCACTTAGCTCGTTCTGTTGGAGCTGCTCGATATCTAATCTTTTTATTTTTTCGTTTTAAATGTTTTGAGAGGTTTCCATGCACATATAGCTTGAGTACTATTCCTTTTTACAGAGTGCCATGTACTGCCTCTGCGATATGTTGAGCATACAAGGTGTGACAAAAAAGAAACAAGACTGTCCCATAAATGTTTTATTACAAAATCTACAGAGAAATTACGCATTGTCCCCTTAAAATTAATCCCCCCCCCCCCCCCCCAGAGTTAATGCACTTCTGCATTTGCTTCTGCCACATACGGAAGCACTCGGTAAAGTCCTCCTCCTTGAGATCCCTCAGCTCCCTCGTCCCAGTGACCTTGATCTCTTCTACAGAGGTGAAATGAGTTCCTTTTGAGCACAGTCTTCAGCCTGGGGAAGAGCCAGAAGTTGCACGGTGTGAGATCTGGGGAATAAGGAGGGTGGTTGAGAGCTGTGATCTGTTTGTTGGCCAAGAACTGCCTCACACTGAGCGTAGTGGGTGCGGGCGCGTTGTCATGGTGGAGCAGCCGCGACTTGTCTCTCCACAGAGCCCACCTGCTGTGCCGAACCCAGTCATGGAGGCGATTGAGGACCTTCTGGTAGAAGTGCTGGTTGACTGTCTGACCCTCAGTCACAAACTCATGATGGACCACTCCCTTCTGGTCGAAGAATGTGATCAGCATGACTTTGATCCTTGATTTGGACGTGTGCGCCTTCTTAGGTCTGGGTGACAGTCGAGTCTTCCACTGCAGGCTCTGTCTCTTGATTTCAGGGTCGTTTTGGAAGACCCAAGTCTTGTCTCCTGTGATGACTCAGTCAACGAGCTCTGGTTCTTCTCAGATCTTCTCTAGTAAGTCTTGAAAAACATTTTCCCAGTGCTCCTTCTGGTCCACCATCTTGGCGCACACCTTCCACATCCCCAGCTCCTGCACCAAGATGGTCCACACTGACTCCCTGTTCAGGCTGAGCTTTTCAGCTATCATCCACACCGTCAGTCTGCGATCACTCCGCACCAGCTAGTTTACTCTGTCAATGTCCTCAGCCGTCTTTGTCGTGGAAGGCTGTCCTGACTTGGGGTCATCCTCCACCTCTTGAAGCGTTTGTGCCACTCGAAGACTCGAGGCCTTGACATTGCATCTTCTCTATAAGCCTTTTGGAGAAGTTGGAGACACTCAGTTAGGCCCTTCTCCAACTTAACCAGAAATTTCAAGTTGATTCTTTGCTCCATATTTCTGCCACCTCCAGTTGCGTGACAAAGCGATGGAGCAGTGTGCTACAAAAAAAGCCTGAAAAAGAAAAACAGAGTGAGAGAAATGAAAAATATTATAGCAGAATAGTGGTGAGATGTTGCACAACGCAGTGACATAAGCGGTTAGTCAATTGGCATTGAATCATGGGCGTGGCTGCCACAGTCTCATTTCTTTTTTTGTCATACCTCGTATAGTAAAACAGTAGTAATGAAAGGTCTGCTGAGGAGGCGCTGGCAGGAAATGCATACATCAAGGGTCAAGAAAAGGGAGGCCATTGATTATAGGGTTACATTTTCACTTGCTGCTCCATCTTTGGTTTGCTGTCTTCCTTCATTTACACCAAACAAGGTTTGGGTTTCATAGAGTAGCACTTAAGAAGGTGAGCGAGTTTTGAAGGGCCCAGAGTTAGATCAGGTAGAAGTTAGTTTGTTAATTTAAAACTTACTATTCTTCTCTGCCATGTAGTACCAGAGTGATTTACAAATCTAAAATAAAACATACACTAAAAGAAAGGAACTATCTAGCTTGCCCCGTTAACCAAATCGCTTGAACATGTTGTTCTAAATTTCAGTATCATATAAATCAGTTTGCGCCACTTGATGTACATCAGCATGGCTTCAGACAGTCACAGGGTGGAAACCCTCGTTACCTCCATCATCAGTCTTTTTAATCCCTTAAATTATCCAAGTCAGGATTTATCTTGAACCTTTTAGATATTGCAGTTATTTCAATTCTGTTTACGTAATTAATGCTATACTGGGTCAGACCAAGGATCGATCAAGCCCAATATCCTGTTTCCAACAGCGGTCAGTTAACTGTGAGAGCTTGCTGTTGTATTTATAATCTGTTAGACTGGAAGCAGTGGTGTTGAAATGGTTTCACTCTTATTTAGCAGATCTCAACAGATTGGACTAGGCAGAATTGTACTCGCTGCAGCAGGAAATCTGCCCTTTCTGTGTCGTCGTTACTCATCACATGGGGCTGTAAATAGATGTTCAAGCCTCATTTTATCACATTTATGCAGCTGATATGTTGTATATCCCATTCACTACTAATGATGATCCTTTATTTATTTATTTATTTATTTAACATCTCTTATATACTGCCTTTCATGATATCAAGGCGATTTACATTGAACAAACTGAAATTACATTGAACAGGGCATTATAACCTGGAAATAACTATTTTACAGGGAACATGGGCAATGGAGGGTTAAGTGGTTTGCCCAAGACCACAAGGAGCACCTGTGGGACTAGAAACCCCAATCCTTCTGGCCCAAGGTTGCTGTCCTCTAGTGGGATTTGAACCCCCGACCTTCCAGCCTGAGGTAACTTGCCCCAACCACTAGGCCACTCCTCAGGATTCTCCAATTGGTTGTTTTAAGGATGTCATTGCTTGACTGGTAAAACATGGGTTGGAGGTCAATTACAAAATGCCTGGGGTGCTTTTTTATCACTCATGTTATAACTTTTGTTGCACCTCCAGCATTAGAAATATGTCAAACCGATCTTACCGTAAAAACTGAGGTCCATTACTTGGGAATAATTCTGGACCAAAATTGGACCTTTCAGTGACAAATTAGTTAAGTTATTGGGAATTCTTACTATAGACTGAAGGGTATGTGGTACCTCTGTTCTTTATCTGAGGAGAGCATTGGTATTAGCATTATTTGATTTTTGTAATTTCATATGCCAAGGCCTGCCTGCTTACAGGGTGAGGGTGTTACAGTTGGAAAGTACCACGGCTCAACTCATACTAAAGCAATTGAGGGAGTCCACCATGCCTGTGCACTTTCTTCCCACCTGCCGCCATGGTGCCATTTTGGTTCAGTTTTTCCACAGACCCCATTGGACACATTACAGCCATCCTCTGCTTCAAAACTGATTTCCTTCCATCACCTGCCATCGTGTTTTCTTTCCCTTTTATTTTCATTTGTTTATTTTCTTTGCTGCTTTTAGGTGCTGATGCCTCAACTGGGTCTTACCTTTCAGCCGCTTGTTTTCACTCTAAACGATACATCTCAGGGACCAGTCAGCAGATCAGAAGGGTGTTCCTGTATGCTAAGACCATACCCACTGGATATGGTGCTTCCAGTGCCTGGGATCCGATCATGGAAAGCAGTGTGAATTGCGGAAGACCAGTTTTATCGTTTTTGGCATTGACAGCGGTCTCTAGGGTTTCAAGGGCTGCTTCATACGTGGGCGGAACATCAGTATTGAGGAATCTCAAGCCTGCTCTGAACTGAGCACTCGTAGTGCCCTGGAGCATCGGACATCGATCACTCTCCATCTAGAGAGGAGGACAGACTTTGCTTCGAAGACATTGACGTCCTAGAGTCATCAGACGGAGTACAGACTCTGGTGCATCAACGCTGGAACCTATCGAGGTATAGCATCAAGAGTGCTGAGGGTCCGCAGGACCTCCCATAGGTAAGGCCCTGGCAGCAGGCTCATCCTCACGAACATCAAGAGAGCTCAGACCGCTGGCAGAGAGCGGTGACTGAGCTGCCGATATCCCTGTACAGATAACATCAGGTACATCGGTTGGAGTGGCTGAGGCTCCACTGCCTTCGGAAACGGCAGACATGGAAATGTGCCTTTTGGAAAGCTCTCGGTTTGCATTGTGGTGCTCTTAGTGTCGCAAAATGTCAGAGCCTTGTCGTCAGCATCATCGGCATTGACCAGCTGATCTTCAAGATTCAGCCCTACTGCTTTGCGAATTGGCATCCAGGGAGAGGCGATTTCGGCAGGCTCTTGAGGAGTGCACCATGGAGTTCTTGGCAGTGCAGCATGCTGAGGCCTCCCATCAATTGCATCAACGTCAACCAACCCATCTTTAAGACACATGCCTTACCTGCAAGAGATGCATTGACATTGGGGCATCAAAGGACCTGACACCAGTGCTGGTCCAGCTGATATCCCTCTCTAGCATTCAAGTCAGTGCTCAAGGCACCCTCATAAATTAACTGGATATTGGTGCATCATCACTCCCGAGGGAGCTCTTGATTCCTTTGATGTTGAGACAGAGTTTGACATCTACGTTGTCTCAGAGATGGATTCTAAAGGCTGGGTAACCATTGGGTCTCGCCGGAGGGCGAGTTTCCTGGACCTTTCTCCACCTCATGAGTGATGTAAGTCCCCTGATGAGGACAATGCCTTCCAGGATGTTGTAGGGAAGGCCATCGTCATATTGTTTTGGTGTACGACTGAGGAGGAATCTGGGGCAGAGGAGTTGCCGACTCTGCAGTACATCTCGACCCCCCCCCCCCCCAAGTAACAGTGCTCATAGTGACATAGTATATAACGGCAGATAAAGACCAGTATGATCCAGCAAGGCGGCAAGAGTAGGTGCACCTGCTGCTCCATGCAGGCCACCCCTCCCCATGCCCTTGTTTAGGGGTATACCCACCGTTCCGTGTAGGTCACCCCTATTTGTTGAGATGTAAGAGATAGTTATGTTTATTTTGATTTTATCCTGTTATAAAGGGATCCACTGTGTCTGTCCCATGCCATTTTGAATTCTGTCACTGTATTTGCCCGCACCACTTCCATCGGGAGGGCATTCCAAGAATCCACCACCTTTTCAGTGAAAAAATATTTCCTGACATTGCCTTTCAGTTTACCCCCTTGCAGTTTCATGTTATGCCCTCTAGATTTACAGCTTCCCCATCTTTGGAAGAAAAGTTTGTTTGTTCATTAATGCTCTTAAAGCATTTAAAGGTCTGAATCATATCTCTCCGTTCCCCCTGTCCTCCAGAGTGTGTACATATTTAGATCTTCACATCTTGTCTCATAGGTTTTCCGCCGCAGGCTCCAAATCATTTTGGTTGCCTTCCTCTGAACTGCTTCCAGCCTTTTTATATTCTTTGCGAGATATGGTCTTCAAAACTGAACATAATATTCCAAGTGAGGCTTCACCAGCGACTTGAACAGTGGCAATAGTACCTCTTCCTTTCTGCTGATAATTCCGCTTTGTATGCAACCCAGCATCCTTCTGGATTTTGCCACTGCCTTGTCACACTGTTTCGCCACCTTGAGATCCTCAGAAACGATAACTCCAAGGTCCTTCTCATGGTCCTTGCACACCAACCTCTCGCCCCCATGCCATCATGCATCGCTTCCTGCACAGAGGAAGATGAATATGTGCTAAAACCCACTCCTGGGGCCTCCAGTCAGTGGACAGCTTGACACCATGTGTGGCATTCAGAAGGCTCAGGGATTGCAGAAGCTCAGTATCCTCACCATTCCCTGGTGGTTGAATCTGCCCTTGGAAAGGTCCAAGAGTACCAGGTCTCACTCCTCAGGGTTCTATACCAATAGCTGGGACATATTCTGGCAGAACATCAGATGCAACCTAGCTGAGAGGCCTCGGTTCCTTCCTCCAGGGGAAAAAATTGTAACGGTATCATTCACGAGTGGTCTACGGCAGGAGCTGCTCGAACTTCATGGTCTGGGCGAACTAGGACATCTTCATGATGGCATCGAGATCATCTGCCTGGGGTATTGCCACTCGGACATTCACCTGGTTCAGTCCTCAGACCTGGCTCAATTGGTGAGAACAAGCTTGATGGCTTGCTGTACTGTAGAGAAGATCTCTCTGGTGATCAGGTCAGAGATGAGGCTGCCATCATCAGGAAGCAGCAAGCCACACTCCATACTCTCCAAGGTGCTTGATTGAACCAGTCTCCCATTGCAGAAAGTTTCAAGGAGGATAGGGCGTGGATACTCAGACTGGCACACCAGCATTGAAAGAAGCCTCAAAAGTCCAGCCGGCTCCCCTGCTAAGGCCAGTACAGATAGAGTAAAAAGGTTCCAGGTTGCATTGTTGAATCTGCCAACAAATTGTCTGAGGGGGCATCATCCTCCCTTTCAAATAGGGAGATTGCCATTGCTTTCCTGGATCTGAGGGATACGCTTACCTACATACAGATACATCCCACTCATAGGAGCTATCTCAGATTCATCCTGGGGGAGCAGTTCTTCAGGAACTAAATGTTGCCTTTTGGCCTAGTCAGTGCCTTGAGTATGCACTAATTGCCTCGCCATAGAAGCTGCGTGCCTCTGGATGCTGGGAGTGTTTGTCTTCCCCTAACTGAATAATTGCCTAATCGAGAATACCACTTTTGAAGGGTCTCAAGGATCAACATGATTGGCCATTGGGTGTTGGAACTATTAGGGTCCGTTTTAACTTTCCCCATGTCCCACCTTCAGCACAGTGGGTATTCAGAGGAGCCCTGCTTGATGTGAGAGATCCGTCGAGACTTCACAGACTGGTGGCCACAGTTTGCAGACATTATCCAAATATACTGCTAATCATCCTGTGTGTAGCTGTTTACAAGGCACTTGTATCCTTCCCTCAAGAGGCACCTAAAGACTCAATTTACCAGAGCCGGGGCTTTTTCTCTTTATGCTCTGGAGCTCTGCCAGATAAGTTGTGCATGACTAAGGGCTCGCAAATCTTCTGTGGAAACTGAAAACTCATCTATTTGTAGAATATTATGGGGCAGAACACATGATAACTGTCCTCGTCTCTACTGCCTCCACTGGGAGACTATTCCACGCATCTACCACTCTTTCCATAAAGAAATATTTCTGCATATTACTCCTGAATCTGTCCCCCTCATTGCAGAGCTTTTTCAGTTGAAAGAGCTCCCCTCTTATGCGTTTGTCATGGAGGTATTTAAATGTCTCTATCATATCTCTTCTACCCCGCCTTTCCTCTAAAGTATACATATTTTATTTATTTATTTAACCAGTTTTCTATACCGCCTTATCCTTCAATCAAAGTGGTTTACATTATGTAATCACTACAAACAGGTACTGGATACATTCCCTTGTCCCCAAAGGGCTCACAATCTTTGTGTACCTGAGGGTTAAGTGGCTTGCCCAAGGCCACAAGGAGTGCCTATTGAACTAGAAACCCCAGTCCCTCTGGCCTGAGATTGCTGTCCCCAGGTGGGACTTGACCCTCCGGCCTGAGGTACCGTGTCCTAACCACTAGGTCACTCCTCCTCCATATTGAAATCTTTGTCTCCATATGGTTTATAACGAAGGCCACTGACAATTTTGGTGGCCACACTCTGCACCGACTCATCCTATTTATATCCTTTTGAAGGTGTGGTCTCCAGAATTGCACACAATATTTATAAGAAATAAGATATGCCATACTGGGTCAGACCAAGGTCCATCAAACCCAGTATCCTGTTTCCTTGAGTGAAAAAAATATTTTCTCTTATTAGTCTTAAACTGGTTACACTGTAGCTTCATTGCATGTCCCCTAGTCTTTCTACTTTTTGATGGCGTAAACAATCAATCTACATTTACCCTTTCCATGCCATTCATTCATTTATTAGACCTCTATCATATCACCAAAGACTTACACAGAAGCACTATCACTTCCTTTTTCCTGCTGGCAATTCTTCTCCCTATGCACGCAAGCTTTCACAGTCTCCTTTTCTACCTGTTTAGCCACTTTGTTTCTGATGATCTTAATCACGCCAGATCCCACTGTTCTTTCGTGGACAGAAGTACTTCACCCACTATACTGTACCACTCCCTTGGATTTTTGCAACCCAAATGGATGACCCTGCATTTTTTTAGTGTTACATCTCAGCTGCCAAATTCTCGCCCATTCGTTAAGCTTAGCTAGATCCCTCCTCATGCTCTTTCCTGGGTGTCTACTCTATAGCAGATTTTAGTATCATCTGCAAAGGGGCAAACTTTACCCAACAGTCCTTCCACAATATCACTAACAAAAATGTTAAAAATAATCTGACCAAGGACAGATCTTTGCGGCACACCACTGGTAGTAATCTTCTCCTCAGAGTGAACTCCATTTACCTGTACCCTATGTCACCTCCCACTCAATCAATTTTTAACCCAGTCACTTTAGGGTCCATCCCTAGGATGCTCAATTTAGTTATAAGTCTCCTGTGCAGAATGGTGTCAAAGGATTTACTGAAATCTAAGTACACCACTTCTAGGGTTCTCTCTCTGTCCAACTCTATGGGCACCCAGTCAAAGAAATCAATCAGATTTGTTTGACAAGACCTGCCTCTAGTAAACCCATGCTGCCTTGGATTTTGCAATCCATTGGAATAAAAAAAAACTCACTGTCCTCTGTTTTAGCAGTGTTTCCATTAATTTACTCACCATTGAGATTAGACTAACCGGCCTGTAGTTCTCCACATCATCCTTACCTTTGCATTTGTGTAACGGGACCATACATGCCTTTCTCCAGTCCTCTGGGACCACTCTCAACTCTAAAGAAGCATTGAAAAGGTCAGACAGTGGAGCTGCTAGAACTTCTCCAGTATTCCGGGAGGTATCCCGGAACATTGTCTTCTGAAAATCGTTCAAGATCCCCTTCACTTCTTTTCCTATTTGTGGGTATTTTCTGAGGAGCGGCTCCTGACCTTTTATCTGTGAACACAGAACAAATATATTTTTAAGAAATTCTGCTTTATTCTCATCAGCTTCTACATATTCCTACCCTTCACCTTTGAGTCAGACAATACCACTTTTGCATATCCATCTCTCGCTAACACATATCTGAAAAATGTCTTGGCCCCCGCCCCCCATTTCATTGCATTGGCTATTTTTTCTTCTTTTTTTATATTTGCTTTCCTGACTACTTTCCTAGCTTCTCTTAGTTTTTGCAAATATTAATGCTTGTCTTCATCTTTCTGTGATCACTTGTATTTTATGAAGTCCACTATCTTTTTCTTCACCTTTTCTGCTACTACCTTTGAGTACCATAGTGGCCACCTTTTCCTTTTACATTTATTTACAACAACCTTTAAAATATCCCCTTTCAGTTTTGCCCATTGCTTTTCTACATCCCCCAGCTTTCCCATCCCATTAACAAGGTATTTTCCCATCTTGCAAAGTTAGTTTCCCTCGCTTTTTAATGGACTTTATCAGCCCAAGTCCTAATACTGAACCACACCATTTGGTGATCACTGGATGCGAGATGATCTCCCACTAACATCAGAAACAAATTCCCTATTGGTAAGCACCATCCAGTATGGCCCCTTCACTTGTAGATTCTCTTAGCAGTTGCCAGAATAGTTCTCCCTTAGAGAATCTAGGAGCTTCTTACTTCTAGATGACAACACAGCAGGAATGTGCCATCAACATCCAGCATATTGAAATCATCTATCAGTAGCACTTATCCTTTCATGGCAATACTGTGTGTGTCTTCCAATGAAATCTCTTTCCACTTTTTTCCCTGTGAAGATCTGTATATCACACCAATGCAAATGGATTTCCTGTTCCCTCTTTCTAGTTTAATTCACAGCGCCTCCTTGCTCCTTTGTAAGCTCTATAATTCTATAGCTTTAATATTATTTCTTACATATAGTGCCACTCCTCCTCTCCTTCTTCCTACCCTATCCTTCCTGAATAAAGTATAGCGTGGTATAATTACATCCCAGTCATGGTTGTCCATGAACCATATCTCCGTAACCACCACTAAATCCAAGTCAGCCTGTTGATGCAGTAATTTTGGGAGGTGGTTATTTGATTTGTTTTATGTTTGATTTTGCTTTATTATTGTAAACCACCTTGATGGGCTGTTGCTCAAAGGGTGAACAAGCAAATGCTTATAAATCAATAAAAAGTGCTGTGCTGTCTTACCTCATAGTATTTTACTAACTATTCATGAGCCAGTACATATGAGACAGTGACATGCTTTGCTGAGGAAAGAACCTCTTTGAAGATCAAGTCGGAGGCAGTTTCCCTCATAAAAGAGTGCTGTGAAATGCTCAAGTCCCCCTCCAAGGTTACCTCCGACCCACACTGCTCTAGGACGTCTTCAAGCAAGAGCCTGAAGACCTAACTACTCTCAAAGGTGTAGGTATCTTCCACCTGGAGCGGAGGAGTAGCCTAGTGGCTAGAGCAGCAGCCTAGTACCCAAGAGATCATGGTTCAACTCTCAAGGTCACTTCTTATGACCTTGGACAAGTCACTTTGCCTTTTCTTCCGAGGCAATGGAGGGTAATCTACTCCTGGTCATACCTTGCCAAGAAACCCCAGGGGCTGCTGGGTCGCCAGGAGTCAGCATGGACATAAGAACATAAGATATGCCATACTGGGTCAGACCTAGGTCCATCAAGCCCAGTATTCTGTTTCCAACAGTGGCCAATCTAGGTCATATGTACCTAGCAGTTTCCCCAAGAGACACAAATTCCACAATGCTTGTACTGGGTCAAACATTGATATCTTCGGTCACTTCTTAATAATGGTTTATGGACCTTTCCTCCAGGAACTTGTCCAAACATTTTTAAACCCAGCTACACTAACAGCCTTTACTACATCCTCCGGTAACAAATTCCAGAGTTTGATTACACGTTGAGTGAAAAAATATTTTATTTTATTAGTCTTAAATAGTTTACCCTGTAGCTTCATTGCATGTCCCCTAGTCTTTCTATATTCTGATAAGGTAAACAATCGATCTACGTTTACCCGTTCCACTCCGTTCATTAATTTATAGACTTCTATCATATCTCCCCTCAGCCGTCTCTTTTCCAGGTTAAAGAGCCCTAACCTTTTTAGCCTTTCTTCATAGGAGTATCCTTCCATCCCCTTTACCATTTTGGTGGCTCTTCTCTGTACCTTTTCTAAAATCGCTATATCCTTTTTAAGATATGGCGACCAGAATTGCACACAGTATTCAAGGTGCGGTCTCACCATGGAACGATATAGAGGCATTATAATATCTTTTGTTTTATTTTCCATGCCTTTCCTTATCATACCTAGAGTTCTATTTGCTCTCTTGGCCGCCGCTGCACACTGGGCCAAGGGTTTTAACATGGTATCCACAATGACAATGACTCCTAAATCTTTTTCCTGGGTGGTGGTTCCTAATGTGGAACCTTGCATCGTGTAACCATAGTTTGGGTTGTTCTTCCCTAGGTGCATAACCTTGCACTTGTCCACATTAAATTTCATCTGCCATTTTGATGCCCAGTCTTCCAATTTATCAAGATCCTCTTGCAATTTTTCACAATCCTCTTGGGTTTTAACAACTTTAAATAGTTTTGTGTCATCTGCAAATTTGATAACCTCACTCGTTATTCCACTTTCCAGGTCATTTATGAATATGTCAAAAAGCAGCGGACCCAGCACAGATCCCTGGGGTACACCACTATTCACCTTTCTCCATTGGGAAAATTGGCCATTTAGCCCTACCCTCTGCTTTCTATCTTTTAACCAGTTCCTGATCCACAATAGTACACTGCCTCCTATCCCATGACTCTTTAGTTTTGCCAAAAGTCTCTGATGAGGGACCTTGTCAAAGGCTTTCTGAAAGTCCAGATACACAATATCAACCGACTCACCTTTGTCCACCTGTTTATTCACTCCTTCAAAAAAACATAACAGATTAGTAAGACAAGATCTTCCTTGTCTAAAGCCATGTTGGCTGTCTCCCATTAGGTTGTGACTATCTACATGCTGAGTAATTTTATTCTTTATGATGGTTTCTACCATTTTTCCCGGTACTTGATAGTACTTTAAAAAACAAAACAAAACACTTTCATGCTTCAGTTTTGGGACTCAGCAAGACCCTCATTCTCGCCCCAGGCAGTAAAAGGACCCAAAAATTCCAACCTTCACCTCAGTCAGAACAGGGTTTTGAATTGCTCCAAGAGAACATAACCAGATGACTTTCCAGTAGGAGGGAGACTGTTTTATGCAATTCATTGGCCCATTATAATCTCCCCACTGCTGAGTTCTAAAGATTGTACATTGTAGTTACAAACTATGTCAATTTGGCCTAACACTCAATTGTTCACCGAGATCATCTTGGTCAAACTCTCAGCATTAGGAAATGCTTATCAAGGAGCTCTCCTCCCTCTTGGAGATCAGTGCAGTTGAACTAATCTCATCAGGAGAAAGATTGGGGATTTTACTCCCAAGTATTTTCTGGTCACAAAGAGAATGGGGCATTGCATCCCATCCTAAACCTAAGATGAACATATAACTAGTTCAAGATGTTTTTCCTGCACAGCTTAGTTATGTTCTCCAGATCTAAAGGAATCTTGCACTCAAATAGATACATCCCATATCTTATCTTATGTTCACTTACCATAAGCATCTCAAATTTATAATAAGGAAACACTACCAATCTCCAGGAACAAACAGGAATGAGTCTTCACATATGGGTACGTCGGTACCGACGTCTGCGCAGGAACGCTTCCCAGCATCCAATCAAAGAGCTTTTGGAAGCATCCCACCACGCCTGCGTGCTGCCTTCCCGCCTTTCCCAACTGCCTCTCCTCAGTTTTCGTTTTTGGACGTCCTCCTGTCACCGCAGAAAATTCTTGTTTTATTTCTTTAGTTTTCTTGTGGTCGCAGCTGTCTTCCCGACACCACCGGTACCGCCGGTGTTTTCTTTTCTTTTTCTGTAATATCTTCCTTTTCCACGGGATATTTTTTCTTCATAGTGTCCCACGGGTTCTTAGGCCTTACAGGCCTCTTCTTTTTCCTCCATGGAACCGCCGGCCATTTTCTCCAAGAAATGTTTAGACTGTGGCAGTACAACTTTATTTTTAGACCCTCGAAGTCGGTGTCTAACCTGCTTGGGTCCCGACAACAGTTTGGTGAGAAGAGGTCTTCAACATTGAGGTTCCCTCGATACACGGTTGCCCTCCAACTTCGGGGCACCGTCCCCTTCTTCTTCTACACAGGATCAGGTAACCCACAAACAGTCTGTTAAGACTAGCCAGCCCTCGAGTGGTAGGTCTCATGCACAGCATGTAGACGACTCCGGCCTTGCCCTCGAGGGCCTTCTGGCTTCAAAACCCCGGCGGGAGTCTTCAGTCTCCAAAGCATATAAAGGGGTTTCAGGTTGTTCCTGGGGTTCACCCCTCACAGAACATACCTCAGCCGTGTCCGGTGGTGGCATCCGCTTCGAGCGGTACCGATACCCCGGCATCGACACTGGTGTTGGATGAAACACTCCTCACCAGGGATAGTCATCTGGTGTCCTCGCTGCCTTCGGGACCGGTGGATACTCTCCAGACTGACTTTCCATTATCGGTACCAGCACCGATACTACCACCAACGTCGGTACCCTCCAGACGCGCATCGATAGCCTCGCTTCCTTCAATGCCGAGTCTGGAATCGATCTTCAGTCTGGAGGACTGGGTACCGACTCGCCTTGGTACCGGCTCTCGGCGGTACCGAAGGCTCGGTTCCGATGATTCGGATCCGCAACTCTTGGTTCCCCCGAGGCCTATTGAGTTGCCACTGGTTGACCTTCCTTCACCGGTATCAGAAACGGTACCGAAATCGGTGCCTTCCAGACTTCGCTTATCAGGCTCTTTGCCCTTGATGCCGAGTTTGGAATCGATCTCTAGTCTGGAAGACTGGGTACCAATGCACTTTGGTACCGACACCGATTGATTCCGGTGGCTCGGTACCGAGGATAGCAGCCGGAGGTTTTCGGTTGCCTCGGTACCGATTGAACTGTCAACGATGACTGCTCCGATGTCTCTGTCGAGCTCGACTCAGACATCGGTACCGGTATTGCCATCGGTACCGGTATCCACAGTACCATCGTGGCCAACTCCTGCCATGCTTTTTTCAACAGGCTCGCTCCCTTCTATACCAAGCTTGTAGTCGATACCTGGCATGGACAATGTGGTAATGACGGTCGCTGCTCCTGACAGCCGGTACCGGCGACCATCCCTTAAGCATTCCACACTGCACTGTGCAGGATCTTCTATTCCTATGTATTTGGATGCCTCTGTCGGTGCTCAGGCTAGTTCTTCAGATCTAACCTGTCCAAGGGAGATTCCTGTTGGGGATCCCTCTTTTCAGAGTTTCCTCCTGGATATAGCAAGATCTCTTGCCATTCCTATCCCAGGACATGATCCTGCACAAGGCTCTCTTTCTACCAAAGCAAAGGAGAACATAATGCTTCCTTTGCATCATTCCTTGCAGGATCTCCTTCTAGGAATGTGGGAAACACCTTTAAGGGTACCCCCACCTCCCAGGGCAACTGATCTCTTATATCAAGTGCCCCCCTCTTCAGGGTTTCAAAAGACTCAACTCCCTCATCATTCCATAGTAGTGGAATCAGCATTGAGGCGGGTAAAGAGTAAGAAAAAGCACTCTTCTTATCCGCCAGGTCGTGAGTCTAAGACACTAGATGCCTTTGGACGTCAAACCTTCCAGACATCTATGCTTTCTGCAAGAATTCTCTCATATATTTTTTATATGAGTCTATCTCTTGAGGAGGGGTCACAAAGCAATTACATCTTTTGACTCCTTTCCTTCCAGATTCCAAGAGTACAGACTATTCCTCATTGCTTAAGCATATCCAGAATATCTCTTGGTTTCTCTCTCGTGCTTCCCTAGACTCTTTTGAGTCTGTTAGCAGGACTTCTGCTATAGCTATAGGGGCACGACGTAGAGCCTGGCTCCAAGCTTCAGACTTGGACAAATGGGCACAACAAAGACTGGGACATACTCCTTGCACTGGAGAAAATCTTTTCAACAAGGAGTCTTTGTCAGGTTACTCAGTTGTCCACTGGTTTACCTGTTCCTAGGGGTTGTTCTACACCTTCTTCTGTCCCAGTAGGTAGGAAATGTCCTACCAAACTTTCTTCCCGCAGGAGAAGGTTTTCTTCATCACTTGCCCATCATACAGATGTTCCCAAACAGGGGAGGCATCGTCCTGGTCTGAAGAATCCAACCCCTCACCACACTCAGCAAACCCAGCAACCGCAGGGTTTCTGATCAATCATCATCAGATGTTGGTGACTCTTGGGGTTAGAATCTACAGTTACTTCTTCTCAATAGAAGCAATCCACTGCTGTCATTCTAAATCCTAAACATGGATCTCTTCCCAAAGACATCCATTCTTTCTATGAGCTGTCAGGATGTTCATGCTTCTAAATCACAGGGTTCTCCTCTTCTTCCTGCTAGGGAAAGAGGTCTAACCACTATCAAATGATAGTTTCCTGTGCCAGCATGTCTTTTTCCTTTCTATAGACTTACTATTTGTAAGTCTTCTTCAGCTCCATTCTTTTTACCCTCTTACCAGGTTTTTCCTCTGTAAGAGCGGTATTCCTTCACTGGAGGGCTTTTTCTTCAGCCTCTCTAGTTTTGCTACTTTTCCAGTGCGGCGTTCTCTTCTCTGAGTTGACTCCTCTTCTTCACTCTTGCCTTGCAGCAGTTCATCAGACATGTCCAGAGTTTTCTACTCTTGTTCTGTCTGTTCTTTCTGTTTTTAAACAGTACCATTCTTTCTGCTGTCTGGCAAGCAGCTGCCAATGCAGGAGCCTTAATGTTTCGACCACTGGTTCTTGTCCATCAGCAACCAGATTTGTCCGCCACTAACATTCTGTCTGGCCTTAGTAGTGGCTCCAAGTCAGTGCTGTCATCTGTCTTGGAAATATTTTCACTACAAGCTTGTTGGATTGTCTTCTCTTTCTGCCATCTCCATTCCCCTGGGTTTGGCAGCATAGCTGACATAGGTACTGGCTCTCCTGCAGCCAGTTCTATCTCCTCTTTCTCCTGCATCATGCTCTCTGCAATTCTACAAAGAAGTTCTCCACTATGGACCCTTGCTAGAGAGCATGGGGGGCTTTTTCTCCACCAGCTATACTAGATGGTTGAAAAAGGCTTTTTCAGTCATGTCTCCCATGACTAGAAAAGTTCTCCTTTTAATATAAAGGACATAGGCCTCCTCTTACGTGAAAACTTAAGGAGTCGCTAATTCCCTGCTTTGGTCCATAGTATTTCCAATTGGGAATATGTTTTCTCCTTCCAGCTCGTCCTCATGGTAAGAACGCTTGATACCCTTTTTGCCCTTAAGCAGGTCAGCATGGTATCTCATTTTTATGCGTCTTCTGTTCACTTACCATGCTAGAGTTCTAGAATGCTCGGGACTTGCTGGCTGCAGACTGATATCATCCTCTGCCTTTCACGTAACCATCCTGGTTATTCCACTACCTAGCATCCCTGTAGCTCATAACCAGTGGAAATTGATTCTCTATATATCTTCTCAAGTAGGTTCCACCTTCTTGTTATTAGATGAATCTTTCCTTTCCACTTTTTTCCTATGTGAATACCATTTGTGTAGGCATATCTCTGTCTGCTTCATTGCAGACTCCCATATAGAGGCCTATATATATATTCATACCTATAGCATACATCTTACAGATGTCTATGCCTATCATTTGTGTGTATTTTATGCCCTTCATATCTCACTGTAGATATATTCTTATATATCTATATGAGATATATATATATATATATATTTCTATTTATATCTATCTATATATGTATCTCTCGAGATTTTTTACTATGGGTAGATATGTTTTTTGTATTTATCTACCTGACTGTCCAGGCTCATATAGCTATATGATTCTGACAGATGGGCTTTACCCATTCTATGCTATCCAGCATGTTTTTGGGGTTCCACAACCACTTCGGTGGTAGTTAACAACTTCCACCATAACCTTACGGTTAGATACCTCTGAAGCTCTCCTTGTCCCAATATCTCTCCTAGCTGACTCCAGTTAGGAGAGACATTGCGGATCTTCAGCTAATCACAGGTTCTAACGCCTCCAGCGTTTGTCCTTCCTTTTGGGATACAAGGGGTTCCCATACCCTTTTTCCCCACAAGGACTGTGCCTGTTTTCTCCAAATCAGTTAGCCTTTCTCTTTTGTTTCTAAGAGTGAGCCACTCTGCTGCCAAAAGTGTTTGGTTTTTGTCATAAAGCCTTCCGCTGAAGGCCCATCGTTTTTGTACTACCCCAGTTTTTTCCTACTGGGGTTACCTGTTACCTTTCAGGATTCTGACCTCCACTGTTTTTTCCTACAGGTTTATTACCTCCACTTACAGTGAGGTCCTCTTTGAGGTTCCTCTACTGGGTTTCCCAGTAGATTCCATGAACCTCTATACTTCTATGAAATCCTGTCAGGGGAGGTCCATATTGCAATATTCTTTGCAATATCATTGACGACGATTATCATCCACACATGGACTCCTTGTCTGCAGTCCTATGCTGGGTTAGCTGTTCCACAGCATCTTTCTTTCTTCAACTCCTACCCTCCATCCTCTGAATGCCTGGTGTTGTGTTCCAACCTATGCCATGCTAGGACTCCAGGCATCTCAGCTTGGGAGTCCCCATATGTGAAGACTCATTCCTGCTTGTTCCTGGAGATAGCACAGTTACTTACCTGTAACAGGTGATCTCTGGGAACAGCAGGAATAAGTCTTCACAACCCACCCACCTCCCCAGGAGTTGTATCTCTATCTATCTTTCCTTTCCTCTCTCTCTCTCTCTCTCTTTGTCTCAGCTTTAAAACTTAACTGAGGAGAGGCAGTTGGGGAAGGCAGCACGCAGGCGTGGTGGGATGCTTCCAAAAGCTCTTTGATTGGACGCTGGGAAGAGTTCCCGCGCAGACTCCGTCGGTACCGACGTACCCATATGTGAAGACTTATTCCTGCTGTTCCCAGAGATCACCTGTTACAGGTAAGTAACTGCTTTATTGCCATATGATATTTGGAATAGCGTCTGCTCCATATGTATTCACAAAATGCCTTGCTGTGCTAACTGCACATTCATGCAGACTATGTGAGTACATGTGTTTTTCCTGTCTAGACAATTGGTTGATCAAGCGTTCATCTGAGCATGAGGCTGAGAGATTGGTGTGAATAACCATCCGAGTGCTGGAATCACTACACTAGAGATCACCACTCTAGTGTCTGCTTCAGGAGATGATGATGCATCAACAGACATCAGCATGGGGCATTTTGAGGTGTTGGGCCAGATGGCTTCAATGGTTCATGTAACTTCTGGCATGTTTCCTGATGAGAGAAGCCCAATGGACCTTACATTCTCAGTGGGCCCAGTCCACTTAGAACTTACAGGATGCAATCCTACTTGCCAAACATCTAAGGGGTTCCCTACCCTGATGCATAGACCAAATCAATCTGTACAAAAAGATTTCTTCAAATGCCTCTAGTTTAAATTGTTCTTAGCACAGTTTCTTCCAAACTGGTTTGCGATGCCCATAAAAATGGGCTTCACATGCTGGGTCTTTGGTCTTTTCAGGAAAACTTCACTGGAAAAGCTTCCTCAAACTAAGTGCAATCTGGAGCACTCTGGGCTTGTTTCTCTTGTTAGCCAGATTAAAAAAAAAACTTTATTAAGGTTCAATTGGCACTTACCACTATCATGTTGAGGGCGAAATCTATCTCTGCAAGCCTTTATTTCAATTTGTTCAGTGCTTACTCTATTGACGCCTCCTGTAAAGCCAAATTTGAGATTTTATATTCTTGTTCATAAACAAGAAAAATATACAGAATTGGTAACAATATAACATTCCTATTCGTCTCTCCGGGCCAGTCCAGAACAGATGGGTAGTCAAATCTCCCTCCTCTAGCAGCTGAGGACTGAATACTAATTCTTGTTGCTAGGTTACCCAGTTCTCCCCTGGTGACAGAAGGCAGTCTTAATGTCCTCAGCAGCTGAGCTGGATGTGTGGAGATTTGACTCCGCACGGGTGGCCTATTACCTTTATTTCTCTTTCTTATTTTCTGGTAGAGTTTGCACAGAAGGGTTGTGCTGTACCCTAGCGGGGTATAAAAGCACTTCGCTGTTAATTATACTAGCGGTTTTTCTCATGCAGCGCTGCTGTCAGTAAACCGTCTGACCGACTCAGAGAATGGGACAGAGCCTGTCTCCTCTTCTCTGCTAAGGGTGAGCGTTGGAAACGGACCTGGGAGCCCCAGCTGCTGTCTTCCTACTCCTTACCTTTGCAACCTTGCCAACCCGCTAGTGGCGGTTCTGTTTGCCTTTAGGAGCGCTTCAGCTTACCGGAGTTGGTTCAGGTATTCTTTGCACTTATTACCTCCTCGCCGCGGGTGCTCCCTCCCCCGTCGGGCGGTCGGGGCTGCTCATTTCCTCCGCGGTAATTGTTCGCCGGTATTTGGTCGCTCACGGGCTCGCCGGTGTGTGTTCGCTCGTTCCTCGATATGCAGGAGCGCAAGGGGGATCAGCATGAGCCGTCAGCGTTGCTGCCGCCTTCGGGGGAAAGCGCGGGAACGGCGGCCATCTTGGCGGGGTCCTCCATTTTGGCGGTTCCTGCTCCAAAAGCAGGCAAACGCAAGGCAAAGTCTAGGCATACCGCTGAGAGTCGGGAACAGCCCGTGGTGCCAGAGGTATCCGACGTGCTCGATCCCCTTCTGTCAGCAGAGTTTATTCTTGCGTTCCACAGGGCTTATTTGCTTAAAAAAGCCCAGTCTCCGGTTACACTTCTCTCAGATTCTCTGCAGCGTTCTCAGACAGGGGTCTCTGGCCGGTCTGATTCGGGGGAAGGAGTTTCCTCTTTGGCTTCATTTCAAGATACTAAGTTGGACACTGGTTCTCTGGCCGCAGAAGCTTTGGGGCCTGAGGAAGGGGAACTCTTGTCAGACCCCGGTTTGGATTCCTGGCCCACAGACTTGGAGGAAGGTGAGTTGGGACCCGGGGATGATCCCAATATTTTTAGAGTTTTTCGTAAGGAGGAATTGCCTGCTCTCATTGCACAGTCCCTAGCGGCTCTTGGTATCGTTCCTCCAGTGGTTCAGCAGGAACCTTTGGAAGATCCCTTATTACAGGGTTTTAAAACTGAACAGAGGTGTTTTCCGTTACACAGAGTAATCAGGCAGATGATAGATTCCGAATGGGAATGTCCTGAAGCTTCCTTGAGGGGGGCTAGAGCGATGGCTCGTTTGTATCCTGTGCCCCAAGAGGAAAGAGAGCTCCTTCGTATGCCTAAGGTTGATGCGCTGGTTTCGGCGGTCACCAAGAAGACTACCATTCCGGTGGAAGGGGCTATGGCCCTTAAGGATGTCCAAGATCGTCGCTTGGAAGGGCTGTTGAAACAGGCCTTTGATGCCAGCGCGCTGGCGCTTCAAGCGTCCGTCTGTGGGGCATATGTGTCCAGGGCTTCGATTCGGTGGAGTCAGCTGGCTTCTGGTCCGGAGAATGAGGGTTCTCCGGCTGGAGAAGGGGCAAAGCTGGAGTCTGCGGCGGCATATTTGGCGGATGCTTTTTATGATTTAGTTCGCATTTCCGCAAAGGCTATGGCGTCCATGATCGCCGCTCGTCGGTTTCTCTGGTTGAGGAATTGGGCGGCGGATGCTTCCTCCAAGGCCCGTCTCAGTAAGCTCCCATACAAGGGTAAACTGCTTTTTGGGGAAGCGCTGGAAAAGATTGTTAAGGATTTAGGTGACTCCAAGGGAGGGCGTCTTCCTGAAGACCGTCCCAAAACCGGTAGGCAGGGGTCCTTCCCTAGGGGTCAGGGGCGTGACTTTCACCGTTTTCGGGGAGCCCGCTTTGCTCCCTATCAGAGGGGTCGCTTTCCGTCCCGGGGACAGTCCTTTCGGGGCGCTAGAGGTTCCGGTAGAGGCTACTTCGGGACCCCTCCAGCTGCCCTTAAAAAGCCACAATGAAGTGAGGCCGGTCCAGGCGGAGCTCCCGGTAGGGGGTCGGTTGCAGGAGTTTCTCTCCGCTTGGACCGCCATTACTACCGACAAGTGGGTACTGCAGATTATTCGCGAGGGCTATGCGCTCGAGTTCGATTGTCATTTGACTGACACATTCGTTTTCTCTCCGTGCGGTCCCCTCGCCAAGCGGAGGGTGGTCCACGACACCTTGCATCGATTGTTACAGCTCCGGGCCGTGGTTCCCGTTCCGTTAGGCCAGTGCGGGTTCGGTCGATACTCGATTTATTTTGTGGTGCCCAAAAAAGAGGGATCGTTCCGGCCCATTTTGGATTTAAAGCACGTGAACCGCTGTCTGCGCGTCTCTCACTTCCGGATGGAAACCTTACAATCGGTGATCCGCTCGGTGCGTCCGGGAGAGTTTCTCTCCTCCATCGATTTAACAGAAGCCTATCTGCACATTCCTATCAAGCCGGATCATCAGCGGTTTCTTCGTTTTGCGGTTCCCATGGGTCATTTTCAGTTTCGCGCTTTGCCGTTCGGTCTCGTGACTGCGCCTCGCACTTTCACCAAAGTAATGGTGGTAGTGGCGGCAGCTCTGCGCCGGGACGGCGTCCAGGTTCACCCTTATCTGGACGACTGGTTGATTCAAGCGGCGTCACAAGAGGAGTCGGTCAGGGCGACCGCTCGGGTAGTTTCCTGTCTCGAGAGTCTCGGCTGGATTGTGAACCAGGTGAAAAGTCATCTGGAGCCGGTGCAGCAACTGACTTATCTTGGGGCCTTGTTCGCCACAGACAGGGGTCTTGTTCTGTTGCCTCCGGACCGGGTTCGAAAGCTTCTCTCTCACGTGTCCAGTTTTTTGCATGCTCGGGTGCCGACAGCTTGGAAGTACTTGCAATTACTGGGGCTGATGGCGGCGGCCTTGGATCTGGTGCCTTGGGCCCGAGCGCACATGCGTCTGCTCCAGCAGGCGCTGCTGTCGCGGTGGTCTCCGCAGCATCATCCTCTTTCTCGGCGCTTGGGCTGTCCCGATCCCGTGCGGGTCAGTCTCCAGTGGTGGTTGGTGCCGGACAATCTTCAGGCGGGAGTCCCCCTAGCGCTTCCAGACTGGGTTTTGGTAACTACGGATGCCAGTCTGACCGGTTGGGGGGGGCGCGTTGTTTGACTCACATAGCACAGGGCTCCTGGTCGGCGGAGGAGAGCCTGTGGTTCATCAATCGTCTCGAACTACGAACGGTGCATCTAGCGTTGCTAGCGTTTGCTAATCTCGTGGAGGGGAAGCCGGTTCGCATCTTCTCCGACAACATAGTGACGGTCTCATACATCAATCGCCAAGAGGTGTTTCACGATCTCACATTACGTTGGGGTCAACCGGTAGTAGACCTGATGGCGGGGGGGGGGCGGAGCCTGATGTCCAGCGGGATGGTCGCATAACGCTGAGGCTCCCGAGAGGCCTACTTAGAATCCTGAATTAACACCTCATATATCTGGAACTTCTACTCTGATCTTGCCGGGGCACATTGGTGAGATGGCAGGGACCAAACCAACGCGCCTGGAATTTGGGTCCCCAGCGGCTTCTCACGGCAAACGTTCCAAAACTGAACCTCCGTCCCCGCAGAAGGGGCCGGCCATGTGCGAGGGCCCCGAAATGCAGCAGGAAATCCTCGTAGAGATTAGATGACTTGATGCGCTGACTTCCAGAATTTTCCTGCAGGCCTCCTCATGCCCGTTGTGTCTGCCATGTTGGATCTGCCGCAGCCTAGCAAGGAGTCTGGCGTGGGCAGTCTGTTGCCTTACTCTTGATGGTATCTGTGACCCGACTCCATCTACCCACTGTAGCCTCGATGAGTATCAGAGACTGTTTTATTATGGACTCTGGTGTTTCTTTTCCTTTTTTACATGTCTTCTATTTCCTCTCTAGGGCCTCCTCCCGCAGACACATGGTCGCCATATTCTTTGGGGGTTTTGCTTCTTCTCTAAGATACGTTGGTACATACTTTTCAATATGGGGTGTATTAGCCAGAATACTCGGTGATTATGACATTGTTGTACAGATTCTGCTTATGTTCTATGTTACCAAGCGCCCTTCCCTAAAATGTCTCTTATCGATTGATGGCACCATGTAAGATTTTTTCATTGAACGTAAAAGGCATCAATAATCCGATAAAACGGAAGAAAATCCTAAGCTACCTCAGTCAGGAAGCAGCGGATCTGATTTTTCTCCAAGAAACGCATTTAAACTCGAAGGAAACTCTTAAACTCAATATTAAACCTTACATGGTGGCCGCTTATTCCCCAGCCGTTTCTAAGAAATGTGGGGTTGCCATACTGGTTAGGAAATCTTTGCATGCTACTGTTATTGCGACTAGCTCAGATACAGAGGGTAGATGGTCTAGAGTTCACCTCATGATAGGTAGCCTAGAAGTTACATGTACATGCCTCTACGCTCCTAATGTTGATGACCCTGCCTTTTTGCTACCATTGCTCAGGTTGCGCAGGCTTCTGCTAATACTTCATTGATCATTGGGGGGGATTTCAATTTAGTCCTTGATCCCCTGATTGACAAACAGCCGCCTAGGATGAGTGGTCCCCCCAAGAGTCACGCCACGCTTACCTCTCTAATCAAGGATCTTGCTTTAGTTGATCTATGGAGGTTACTACACCCCAATGAGCTTGACTTCACTTTCTTCTCCTCCCCTCATAAATCTCAGTCTCGCATAGACTTCTTTCTAGTCTCAAAACTCTTAGTTCCTCAGGTGGACACTGCAAAGATTCACTCCCAACATATTTCAGATCATGCTGCCATTTCCTTTCAATTACACACTACTGCACCCCAGGGAACCTCGGGAGCCTGGTTCTTTGATAGAGCCCTGTTAACTCAGCCAGAGTTCCAGTCAGAAATTCGAGTAGCCATACAGGATTACTTATAAAATAATTTGTCAGGGTGCAGATACGGACACTTTTAGAGCTCAACAAGCCTGGGAGCGCGAACTGCAAACTACTATCACCCCTGTGCAATGGAGCGTTTTTTGGAGTAAAGTAGTGCGGGTTTCCCGGTCTGCCTCTGTTACCCAAACTCTCTTCTTCTTTGCACACAGATGCTTTTATACCCCAGAAAAAATAGCCAAATGGCACCCAAATGCTAGGGACCTGTGCTGGTCTTGCCAAACTGCTGTGGGAACCTTTGCTCATGTTATTTATGAATGTCCTCAACTGCAGGTCTATTGGGGGCGGGTCTGGGGTCGTATTCAATCTATCTTACACTTTCATGAACCTCTCTCTTGGAAGATCGTGGGACTCCGCTCTGCGGCGGAGGTCCCCTCTCTTCCTAAGAAGGGTCGCTTTCTCCTTGATTTCATGCTGGGTATAGCTATATGCTTAATCACGAGGAATTGGAAGGATAGCTCTCGACTTACTGTCCATGAATGGTGGAACCTCGTCTGCTTATATAGTAAATATGAGCAGATACCTCAGAGAGCTATTCCCCATGTCCAAACTCACTCTTGCTTATCTAAATGGCAGATGCTTAATGATTATGTACAATCCGCTCATTGTTTCCAACATGCCTGTATAATGTGCACTCATCATGTCTTAGATTACCGTTAGGTTTTGTAATCCAATAATGTAAGTACATGCCCGCTTCGGGAATGCTTAGTTTTCTAGAGAAGAAGCAGGGGGGGAGGGGGGTGGTAGGGGTTTACTTTGGTGTATGTATTACACGTTATGTATTTGTCTTTTAGTTGTATGTCTTCCTTTCCTTTGTTGTTATAAAACGAAAATAAAGAATTTAAAGAAAGTAGACCTGATGGCGATGCAGGGCAATGCGAAGGCGGCTCGGTTTTACAGCAGACGCAGAGAGCATATGTCGGAGGGTCTCGACGGCCTTGTGCAACTCTGGCCGTTGGGGCAGCTCCTGTATGTGTTTCCCCCGTGGCCCTTGGTGGGCCGGGTCATTCAACGAGCTGCCCGTCACGACGGTCTGGTGATTCTTCTTGCCCCAGATTGGCCTCGCCGACCTTGGTATGCCGATCTCATGCGGCTTCTCGTGGAACTGCCGTGGAGGTTGCCCGCTCGGACCGACTTGCTGCATCAGGGTCCGGTGCAGATGCCCCAGGCGGATCAGTTCTTGCTTACGGCATGGCTCTTGAGAGGCAACGTTTGCATCGCACAGGCTATTCAGCGGCGGTGATCTCCACCTTGCTGCAGTCGCGGAGACGTTCCACGTCGTTGGCGTACATTCGAGTCTGGTGCATTTTTGAGGCGTGGTGCGCTGAACGTTCCTTGAGACCACGCCTGTCTTCCATTCCGGATATTCTAGCGTTTCTCCAATGTGGACTTGAAAAAGGTCTGGCACTTAGTACCTTGAAGGTGCAGTTGGCGGCCCTTGCGGTTTTTCGGGGATCGGTTCGTGGGGTTCGTCTTTCCTCTCATCCGGATGTTCTCCGTTTTCTTAGAGCGGCCAGGCAACTTCGGCCTCCGTTTCGACCGGTTATTCCGCCTTGGGATTTGAATCTTGTGTTAGGGGTCTTGACAGAGCCTCCCTTCGAGCCTCGTTCCTCAGGTTCTATACGAGAGTTATCCTGGAAGACGGCCTTTTTGGTGGCCTTGTGTTCTGCCAGACGCATTTCGGAGTTGCAGGCGCTTTTGTGCCGACCGCCTTTCCTTCAGTTCTCTGCGGAAAAAGTGGTCTTGCGTCCGGTTCCGTCTTTTCTACCTAAAGTGGTTTCTGCTTTTCATTTGAATCAATCAGTCTCCCTGCCCACCTTCGTGGATTCGGGAAACGGTTCCTTCGATCGTTCTCTGCGGAAGTTAGATATGGCTCGGGTGCTCCGTCGGTATCTTCTGGAGACTGAATCCTTTCGTAAATCTGACCGGTTGTTTGTTTTGTTTGGAGGGCCGTCCAAAGGTCAAGCGGCTTCCAAGGCATCCATTGCGTGTTGGGTGAAGCATGCGATTCGGGTCACGTATGAGGCCAGGGGTAAGCCCGTTCCCGTAGGTCTTCGGGCTCATTCTACCAGGGGTCAAGCTACCTCGTGGGCAGAATCCGCCTTGGTTCCGCCGGTGGATATTTGTCGAGCGGCGTCCTGGTCTTCTCTCCATGCTTTTTCACGTCATTATCGATTGGATGTGCTCGCACGGCAGGATGCATGTGTGGGGGCTTCGGCGGTGATAGCGGGGCTCACAGGTCCCTCCCAGGGTTAGGTACTGCTTTGGTACTACCCATCTGTTCTGGACTGGCCCGGAGAGACGAATAGGAAGGAGAAATTAGACCTTACCTGCTAATTGTCTTTCCTTGAGTTCTCTCCGGGCCAGTCCAGAACCCACCCTATCTGTTTTTCCTGTATTGCTCTCGGTGGTTTTCTCGAATATTCCTTCGTGCCGTGTCTTCCTATCAGGGTTTCCTACGTTGGAAGTCGTCGTCATGTTCTTGTGAGCCTTAATCAAAATCATTAAGAAAAAAAAAAAAAACACGCTGGGTGAGGAGCACACGCTTTTAGCTAGAGCGTTAGCCTTCCTGTTGGCTCATTTTGTTGCCCACGTGTGTGGTGGTCGGTCACAGCGCACTGGTATGTATCTTCTGTGTAACTCTTCCACTATCTCTTCTTCTTTGTTGTTATTTTGGGCTGCTTGCTATGTTGAGACTGCCTTCTGTCACCAGGGGAGAACTGGGTAACCTAGCAACAAGAATTAGTATTCAGTCCTCAGCTGCTAGAGGAGGGAGATTTGACTACCCATCTGTTCTGGACTGGCCCGGAGAGAACTATTAGCAGGTAAGGTCTAATTTCTCCATCCATACAATGCAAAAATATATACATAGATATAAAATGTTATTAAAACAAACAAGGAAACCAGATACAACGCATATTTCCAATTTACAAACAAATCTCACATTAGAATTAATATGATCAAAGACATTAACACCGAAATACATGTCGGTAGCTCAGCTGATGGAAGCTCCCTTTTGAGCCACTGGACTCGTGAGCTCAAGTACCTGACTTGGAAGGTTTTCTTATGACAGTCACTTGGGCAAGCAGCGTTAATGAGATTGAAGCCTTAATGGCTGATCCACCCTATGCATCTTTCAGCAAGAGGATGGTTTTGCTCACCCATCCAAAGTTTTGTCCCATGGTGGTATCAACAGTACATCTTAATCTTTTCATTTCATTTTCTTCTATTTTCTTATATACTTTTACCTGTAAATCTATATGGCTATACATATTAAATATAAACAAGTTTATAATATAAAATGATCACAACTTAAAATACTATATAAAAATCTTTAAAACATACAGTGATATCTTCCATCTTACTAGGCACTGTACACACAGTCTTTACAAATCTGCTGTTTCTAACATACTGCAAAGGTTGTTCATCAGATACCTCTAGAAAAAATGGGTTTTCAACCTTTTCCTAAATGAAACATAATCGGAACAAATGTGTAATGTTTCAGGCAATGAATTCTAAAATATAGGTACCAAAACTTGAACTGAAGAGGATCTATCTTTGCTCAGCCTAATCTCTTTAACTGAATACATTGTCAACATCTGAGTGTGTGATCACAGAAGAATAGGAGACATTGCAAATTTGAGCAAAACACCAAGATAGGTTTATAATCTTGTGAAAGCTGAAAAACCAAGCAACTTAACTTTAGCTGTACCCATTATGTAACAGGAAGCCACTGTAACTGCTCTAAACATGGTGGTGTGTTCTCTGCAGGGACAGCCAAAACAAGTCATGCTGCTGCATTTTGTATGCTTATGGCTCTCAAAGTCTTTTATGGCAAGCCAGGGTACAGGATGTTGCACTAATCTGAATTATTTAAAACTAATATATGAAGCACCTTCCAAAATTGCAGAGAAGCTAAAGATTTTTAACTTGCACATTAGCCTGAATTTGAATAAACTTGCTTCTTATACGACAACTGACTGACCATTCTGAAACTTAAATTTCAAACAGCTGAGGCTACAGGCATCTGAAATGTCTATATCTACCAGTTCCACAGGGGATGGTGTCCTCCAAGAGTGGAGACACGGAGATAAAAGTGCTCCAAGATCATAATCTTATTCTAAAAGTAGTAATAATCATATATTGTCAAACAGGGCAGCACTTATAGTCCTGTGATGATAGCAAGACAGCCAGTGGTCTAGAAGTATGGCAGAATAAATAAAAAAAAAAAAAACCTGGAATTTTGATGTGTAGTATATCAAATAAATAAACTATAACCTTCTGGCATTTGATGTCGCTATCCACTGTTCAGAAACAACATTCTGCCAATACTACCTTTTGTTGACTATCACCAAAAACCTTTGAAGCCACTTGAGTACAATTCTACTATGACCTAGAGCTTGCAAATGTTCTAAAAGGAACAAATGATGAACAGTATCGAAAGCTGGTGAAACATCTACCATAACCAACAATGCAGAGTCTTTTATATAATTATAAAAATACAGAAAGTAACAAGGTTTCTGTATTCTGATGCTGCCGATAACCACTTTAACAGCCAACCGAGTGCTCATCCAAAAATTCTGCTGGATACTGGAGCACGGTTCTTTCAATGATCTATGTTAATGTGGTCAGATTTGATGTAGATCTATAATTTGCCAAGTCTTTGATGTCAGTATTGCTCTTTTATACAAAGGACGGATAATAGCTTGTTTTAATTCAAATGGATAACAGCCTTCCTGCAATCATCATGCAAACATTTTTTCTAAGATGCATGCCTACAATAGTGAATATTCCTTGCACATTTTAGATTGCAAAAATGCCTTAGCCTTCTCTTTGACGTGAACTAAAGCTTTCAATAATTTTAGCTGCCTAACTGAAGACTGAGCACAGTTTAGGACAACTTTTCAGAGGAGAGCACCATGAGTCGACACTGACTCAACAGTATTTAACAACAACAAAGCCCTTAGAAAGTCTACCCTGCTTTTTTTTTTTTTTTTTACCCCCAATAAACCTGGGACTGCTGTTGCCAAATGTACGCTATTTAATTGGCTATCAGACTTCATCTTTCACTTATGCCCAAGCAGACCTGAGCTTGGCAGATCATCTCCAGGCTTGCCATGGCTGCATTGGTAACCCATTTAATAAATCCGTATGGAGATTTGCAGAGCTGCAAAACTGGATGGGCTGGCCCTGGGCCCCATGAACCTTACGCGCATAGTGGGCTTGGGCCACATAGAGCTTATGAGATTTAGTCCTTTCCACTGAACCACTAAGGGGGACTCCCTTTGAACCAATCAAATCTGGAAAACAGAATTAATTCCCTAACATATTATTCCATTTCAGATTGGCTTAACCATGGATTTGTACATACTGGGCTGCAAAGCTCATTCAGATCGGCTTCACACTCAAAATTTGATCTGCTCAGGAAAAATTACACCAGAAAAACTCCCTTGAGGGCTGCCTTGAGTACTCTAAAAGTTTTTGGAGATCATTTGGCCAACAAAACTATTCTAATCCAGACAGATAGTAGTTGTATACTGCATCAACAAGCAGGCATGAACAGGTTCGTACCTCCTGTGTTGGGAGACTCTTAGAATGTTAAAATGGGCTGTTTTTCCTAGGATAACACTCGAAACCACATGCTTAGTGGACAAGCTGAGTCAAGTATTACAACCACACACAAGGTCCTGGGATTAAGGTGTAGTGGGAAGGGATCTTTCATGAGTGGGGAACGTGTGATAGACCTTTTCGCATCTCCTCAGAATGGGAAGATTCATTAGTTCTTTGTGGACAAGCAGGATAAATCCTCATGTATGGATGATGTCTCCAATGGAACCCTGCGTGGGAACTTTCTCAGCTCCTTCTAGAAGATATACCGAGCAAGTTTAAAGGGAAACCAACACATTATTATCATAATATTTTATGTGTTTTAATATCTTACTTTCAAAGACTTTGTAAACCTTTTGATATCTGATTTCTTATCTTTTCTGTTTAACAACTTTGTAAACCACTTTGGTATACCAAGCCACCAGAAATAAATACAATATTTTTCCTTAGATTACAAAAAAAGAATGGGGAGGGAAAGACAAAAAAAAGGTGGATCAACTAATAAGAAAAAATACACAGCAAGGTAATAAGGCATAAGCGCAAAACATCCTTCACTTTCCTTCACCCAAAATTGAAACTTCTGATGACCGGGAAATGTTCCAACAACAAACTTCATATCTGAAAAGGCTCTTATTCAGGAGCAAAAAATACATATCTAACTCTCATGTCACAGATGACACATTTACACAGATACCACAGCTGAAAGGTTGCACTAAATGCAGTCACCACCTGATGCATTACTTATAATGATTTTCTCCTCTTCTGAGTAGAACAGGCTACATCAGAATATAATTGAACAGTCTGACCCAAAAAAGATTCTTGCATTTTCTTAAAATAGTCATATTATCCTGATCCATGGTCTGCTTCAAACACAAAATTAATCAAGAGTTCCTCTTTCTTGTATGTCTGTCGTTGAAGATTCCAACAAGGTTGAGACATCTATAATTGATTCACCTTCCACTTTTGTGATTTTCCACAGGGTAAAAAAAAAAACTTTATTAATAATAGGAGGTAATATATTTTTGGGTACATGTGGAATTTCCATCACGTATTTCTTATTTATTTATTTATTTACATTCTCTTATATACCGCGCTATTCTGCATCAGTGCGGTTTACATTGAACAAACTGAAATTACATTGAACAGGGCATTATAACTTGGAGATAACTATTTTACAGGGAACATGGGCTATGGAGGGTTCAGTGGCTTGCCCAAGACCACAAGGAGCACGTGTGGGACTAGAAACTCCAGTCCTTCCGGCCCAAGGTTGCTGTCCTCTAGTGGGATTTGAACTTCCGGCCTGAAGTACCTTGCCCCAACCACTAGGCCACTCCGCCACTTCTTAAAAAATCATCCTGGTCACACAAGATTATTTAAGAAAGTCAAGAAAGTGAATATTCAGTCTTCGTGTATGATTCTCATACTGCTCAGTTTTTCATTGTAGCACTAGGTTATCCTTTACCAATGCTATCACATCACATTTTTAGACTCCTGAACCTGCAGTTCTATTACAAAAATCTTCTCTTGGGTATCCCTCGAAGTATCTTGCTACAGCGCAATAGCTTTGACTTGCAGCATAGCATCCATGTTGGTAGAGCATTGTGAGACTGAGCAGTCTCGTTTTTGTAATAGCATCCAAATAGACTGTAGGAATATCTCTTCTGCAACCATTATCAAGGAAGAAGAAATACATGGCATTTTACTTGCAGAAGCACTTGGAACAACTCCTTCGGTCTTTCCCAGAAGTTCTTGCCCCGAAACAACCACTGCTGCTGGTCTAGTCGTAACCTCTGCTATCTCCACCAGGGATGCTTAGTATAATAGAATCCAACTGCTCCAGTTCAGAACTCTCTAGAACCCTTTCAGGGCTTCTGGGACTGGCTGTGCCACTTCCCTGCTTCACCAACAAAGCCACTTCTGCAGGTGAAGTAATGGGTAGCCTCTGGGTCAATGTTGACATGCCTCCAGACAAACTCTGGTTTCCACCAACTCGAGTTACAGCGGAGGAATCAGTAGCACAGGAGACTTGGCTGGCCCCTTCCCCTTATGCTTAGGTGGCATAAGAGAGTCAGTTTATGAAAATATAGTGATAATTCAAGCAGATCTGTGGGCGGCAAGCTAGATGCTGCCATCTTGGCTCCTCCCCCTCCTCAATTCTGGATTCTTTTGGGAGAAAATGTTATCAGAACGCCATGCTCATATCCCATGTGGAATCCTACAAGCTCTTCATGGGCATGCACTTGCAGAACACCATGTGCAGCCTTAGAGGAGTTTGCGGACTCTCCCTCCAGAGAAGATTTCTCAGTTTTGCTCCCTAGTGTGGGCCAATGGAAGGCGTGTGGGAAATACATGGTCCAAGCGACACATTTTCGATATGGTATTGAGAGCCTCTGCAATGTGTATTGGTGCCCAGGGACACTTATGGATCCGGGCCTCAGCCATACAGCCCAGTGTGCAGGAAAAACTCGCTGACATGCTGTGCTGTGGATGGAATCTCTTCAGAGACAAGGTACAAGCAGTTGCTACCAAGATTGAGCAGCATAGTGATAGCTTGAAAACTCTCTCCAGGCCCCTACTGCCCTGTTGTCCTCTTCTAGGAGGTTCCAGACTGGAGGGCACAAGAGATCCAATTATGATCCTATTACTGTTCTTTCCCATCCAAAATCAGGGGTAGGGGTCACTGGCTTCTAGAGAACATGGCCAGTCTACCAGTACTAGAGTCAGACAACTTTCCATCAGAGGGAGGCTCAGTCTTTGTCAAACCGCTCTGATACCCTCTGGATAGTTGTCCTAAATTGTGTTCGGTCTTCTGTCAGGCGGCTCATTGTTGACAGACTGGTACATGTAGCTGCTTTTATTGTATCGATCCATCTCATTGCTGGCCTTCCTCTTTTGCGTTGACCTTCTATCTTGCCAAGCATGATGTCTTTCTTTAATGATCTCTCTCTTCGCATGATGTGTCCAAAGTATGAAAGTCAGTCTTGTCATCTGAGCTTCTAAAGAAAGCTTAGTTTTGTTCTCCTCTAGTACTGACTGATTTGTTCTTCGGGCAGTCCATGGTATATGCAGTATTTGCCGCCAGCACCATAATTCAAAGGCATCAATTTTCTTCCTGTCTTATCTTTTTCACTGTCCAGCTTTCACATCCATATGTTATTGAAAATACCATGGCTTGAACAAGTCAAATCTTTGTAAGGAAAGAGACATCTCTGCTCTTGAGAATATTGTCTAGATCTTTTGTAGCCATTCTGCCAAGAGCAATGCATCGTCAGATTTCTTGACTGCTTGTTGCTGCTTTATTGATAATTAATCCAAGTAGGTTAAAGTTGTCCACAATTTCAATTTCTTCTCCTTCAACCATGAACTTGTTGATTTTGCCAGTTGTCATGATCTTTGTCGTCTTTACATTAAGGTGCAGGCCCATTTTGAGACTGTTCTTTGATCGTGAGAAGCAAATGTTTCAGATCATCTTCACTTTCAGCCAGTAATGTGGTGGTATCAGCATAACGAAGGTTGTTGATGAGCTTTCCACCAGTCTTCACACCTCTGTTGTCTTTACACAATCCTGCTTCTCTGATGATTTGTTCTGCATATAAATTAAACAGGTAGGGGGAAAGTATGTAGCCTTGTCCGTACACCTTTGCTTATTTTAAATCATTCTGTTTCTCCTTGTTCTGTTCGAGCTGTTGCTTCTTGATCAATGTACAGATTGTGCAAGAGAATGATTAGGTGTTCTGGTATACCCATGCTTCTTAATGTTGCCCAGAGTTTCTCATGGTTTACACAGTCAAAAGCCTTGCTATAGTTGATAAAGCACAAATAGATATCCTTTTGGTATTCTTTAGTCTTTTCAAGGATCCATCTCATATCCGCAATGATGTCTGTCGTTCCTCGCCCTTTCCTGAACCCTGCTTGCACTTCAGGTAGTTCTTGTTCCAGGTATGGTTGTAGTCTTTTTTTGAATAATCTTCAGTAGAATCTTGCTGGCATGTGGGATCAGAGCGATTGTTAAATAATTTCCACAGTCAGTTGGCTCACCTTTCTTTAGTATTGGTATAAACACAGATCTTTTCCAGTCAGTTGGCCATGATGTTGTCTTCCAAATTTCTTGGCAGAGCCTTGTAAGTATGGTAACTGCTGCATCAGATTGCTGTAATACTTCTATGGGAATGCCATCAATGCCTGGTGCTTTGTTCTCTGAGGCTTTCAATGCTGCTTCAACTTCTTCTTTCATCACCAATGGTTCTGGATCATAAGGTACAGGTTGAAATGGCTGTTGATCCACTTGATCTTTATCATATAAAAACTCTGTATATTCTTTCCACCTTTTCTTGATCTTCTCAGCATCATTCAACATAGAACCTTGAGCATCTTGTAACATTCCAATTCGAGGCTGGAATTTTTTCTTTAACTCTCGTAGCTTTAGGAAAGGGCAGTATATCAAGTGTCTATAACCATAGCCTCTGGACCCTTATAACCCCAAGCTAAGTTCTCAAAATGTCCTCTATGGATATAATTTTCATCTATTTGAACTTATGCAAAATTGTCACCTGAGACCTTGCTTACTCATCTCATAACACCAGGAGCTGCTTCTTCAGCATATCTCTGCCCTTCTCATTGTGAATGCCATTGAGCTCTTGCCAATGGAACAGGAAGGGCAGGGACTTTACTCCTGGTATTGCTGCTGAAGAGAACCAGGGGAATTTCATTCATTCTTAGATCTGAGAGGTGTGAGCACCTGTCTTATCAGGAAAACTTCAGAATGCTTTTGTTCAGTACCTTGCTTCCCATACATCTCATTCACAGGAAATATCTAACATCTGTCATGGAGAAACACCACTTCCAGTGCCATTGTTCTTCCCTTCATCTCATATCCACTCCTTGGGTGTTCGACAAATGTCTAGCCAAAGTCATAGCGTATCTAAGCAGATTGGGTGTGTGCATGTTGCCTTGGACAACTGGATTGCCAAGAGTCACTTGAGAAGTTCAAGAATCTGTGCAAATCAGCATCTGGGTACTTGGAGCTCATAGGGTTTGTTATCAACTACCCAAAGTCCAATTTAGGCCCATCCTGCCCAATGGAGTTCATTGGAGCCTTGCTATTCACAACTCTGACATAAGCCTTTCATTTTTTTCATTTCATTTATTAAAACTTGATATAACACCCTAAGTAGGGACAGCAGAGCGGTTAACAATAAAAACAAATTAAAAGTTTTAACTGCTTGGTGAACCTTCATAGGGGAAGTTCGAAAGAGTCAGCAGGTAGCCACACAAATTCCATGTTGAAAATCTTGGTCTACATGGCCTTGACAGTCCATGTAACACACATGGCATGTCTTCATTTGAGACCATCTTAGTGGACCCTGAATTTGTAATATACTCAGGCCACTCACACCTCAGTGACATCATGTGTGTCACCAGACCCCTTTGGGAGGCGCTGTCCTGGTGGATGGTCCCCTTGAAACTGGCCAAAGGCTTGCCTTTTCAGGAGTCCCCTATAAAAAAAAAATGACTAACCACAGATACATCCAGAGTAGTTTGAGGTGCTCATCTTGATGGATTCTACATTCAAGGATTGTGGTCAACCAGGAGAGTCTCCTTCAGATTAATTTCCTGAACTGAGAGCAATTTTGAACACACAGAGATCAGCTGGTTAACCAGATTGTAATGTTTCAAACCAACAATCAAGTTGCTATGTTTTACATAAGCAAGAATCACTGGCTTGTATTTCATATCACCTGTGTTGGGAGTCCATCAAGCTCTAGAACTTTGCCATCTCTCACAGGATGAAACTCGGCCATGTACCTGATTGGAGAGAACACTCAGACAGATTGAGTCAAGTCCTTCAGCCTCACAAATGGACTCTGGACAGGGAGATTGCACTGCGTATCTTTCAAGAATAGGGCACCCTTGGTGAACCTTTTTGCCACTTTCTAGAATAAAACGTCCCTCTGTTCTCCTCCAGAGTTAGGGTCACATAGCAAGCTAGCCTCTGATGCTTTCCTCCATTGGGAGAGGGTCTTCTATATCCGTATCCGCTCATTCCTTTGATAACGAGAACTCTTCTGAAACTCCATGAGGACAGTGGCACCATGATTCTCATAGTGCCTTGCTGGTTCAGACAGTCTTGGTTCCATCTTCTCCAGGACATTTCCATCAGAAGACTGATAAGCCTAGGCAACTCTGACCTTATTTTTGCAGGATCTGATGCTTGAGGGTCATGTCACTGCTCATAATGTTGGATTCATGACTGTGTCAGTGGTCCACTGAGGTCAGCCTCCATGGAAGAGATTTGTAAGGCTATGACATGGATTTCTGTCCTCACATTCACATCTCACTTCTGTTTTAGAGAGGGATTCCCGACACAACAGCAGTGTTGGTCAGTCTGTTCTTTGGGATCTGTCCAATGTTTAGAATCCAACTCCATTCCCAGTTTTCTTTTGTTTTAGGATACTGCTGCCCGTCCCCCCCCCCCACCCCCCAAAAAAAGGAAAAAAAAATCTAGGAGTGCTCTTGTGAAGCTTTTCAAGTTCTTCCTCAGAAAAAAACAATAATACAAACAGAAGCAAGTCGTCATGTTCTGTGCCAGCTTCTTCTGACACTTTAGTTCTTATTTTTCTTCTCTTTCGTACAACCTGTAGCTAGGGATTCCCATATGTGAGGACTTATGCTTCTTGTCAATGGAGAAAACAAGGTTGTTCACTTGAAGCAGGTGTTCTCTGTGGACAGCAGATTAAGTCCTCATAACCCAAAATGGGAAGAGGATCTTCTGTATGCATATCTTCTGATTCTCTTCCTAGTGAAGGCTGTCATAAAACTCAGACATGACCAAGGAACTGTTATTCTCATAGCCTCTTTTTAGCAAGATGGGTTTGGTGTCCCCCACATTCAGGAATTATCCATAGGGAGGCTAATCAGACTAGGGTATTCCCCCAAGGTTAATCATGAAGTCACTGGGGACTTTACTATATCTTAACATTAGGCACCTGTCCCTCACAGCCTGGTTGTTGAGAAAGTAACCATAGCTGCCCTGAACCTGCTTGATAATGTGTTGCAGGTACGTCTGGCTTCTAGGAGAGCCTCTATTAGAAGATCTTATAGTTTTAAATAGACAAAGTTTGCAGTTTGATGTGACAGGCTCTAAATCTCTTTTTCTGTCCTACACAAAACTTGCTTGAAATTCCTTCTACATTTTTTTAGTCTGTTCTAAAAACCAACTCCAGCACATAAGTGTTCACTTTAGTGCAACTGGCGCATATCACCATCATAAAGACAGTAAACCCATCTCTATACAGCCTTTAATTGTTCATTTTGTGTCTCCCAGCAAAGCCACCCACTGTCTTGGAATACCAGCAGCATTCTAACCCGGCTGATGAAAGTTCCCTTTGAGCCACTAGCTGAAGTACCTGACCTGAAAAGTCCCTTTCTTGGTGGCGATCACTGCTGTCAGTGAACTTCAGGGTTTGTTACTGTAGAAAAGCATGAAAATACCCCAGAGTGTTTCCAGTGGATAAGCCATGTTGTCTTTTTGTTCCTTTCAGTATACAGGCCTTATGACATCAGCATGTTACAGCCAGTGAGATGTAGACCAGTTTCCATTTTACTGCTACATAATTGGGGCCAGTGCAGTGGTATTGTGAGCCCCAGGCAGATCTTCAGCTTTATGCCGCCACCACCTCTTGCACAATAGTCCTGTAAAAATTAGACAATATATTTTTAAACTTTGCTTTGTATATATGTGTATGGTTACTCTCCCTGCAGATAAAAGAATGTGCTGATAGCTCTTGAGTGTGTGTCATTGTCAGGATCTATTGCTTTGCCTGCCACTGCTCTTTTCTGTCCCTCAGAAGCTGCTGCCCTAGGTGACTGCCTGCTGTTGTCTAATAGTTGGGCCACCCCTGCACATAATCTGTGTTTCCGTTTTGCAAAGTTTTGTGTGCTTGCTCATAGTACACTATCGGAGGACAGAGTAGGAAGAAAAGGAGGTGCAATGGCACTATATGTAAAAAATAATATTAACGCTATAGAATTGTAGGGCCTAAAAGGAAGCGAGGGAGGCACTATGGGTTAAACTAGAAAGAGGGAAAGGTAAATTCATTTGCATTGAAGTTCTATACAAATCCCCTTCACAGGGAGTAGAAGTGAACAAAGATTTACTAGAAGACATTCACAGTATTGCCATGAAAGGAGAAGTGCTACTGATAGGTGATTTCAATATGCCAGATGTGGATTGGCACATCCCTGCTGCAGTGTCATCTAGAAGTAAGGAGATCCTGGATCCTCTACAGAGAGAACTATTCAGGCAATTGGTAACAGAACCCACACGTGATGGGGCCATACTGGACTTAGTGCTTACCAATGGGGAAAGTGTTTCTGATATTACAATGGGAGATCATCTTACATCCAGTGGTCACCAGATGGTATGGTTCAGTATTAGGATTAGGGCTGATAAACTCCATTCAAAAGCGAAGCCCTTAGGCTAGGAAAACTAACTTTGCCAAGATGGGACAATACCTCAAAGAGTTGTTAGTAGGATGGGAACAGCTGGGGGATGTATAAAAACAGTGGACAAAAATGAAAGGGGATATTTTAAGAGCAACAAACCCTTTTGTTAGAAAGGTAAATCAATATAAAAGGAAAAAGGCTGCTATGGTTCTCCAAAAAGTTGTTGAAAAGGTGAAGAAAAAGAGGGAGGTCTTCATGAGATACAAGAGGTCACAGAGAGAGGAGGAAGACAGACATCTATATTTGGAAAAACTTAGAGAAGCTAGCAAAGTAGTCAGGAAAGCAAAGGTACAAAAAGAAGAAGAAATAGCCAAAGCAATAAAATGCAGGCATAAGACATACATTAGTGAGAGGAGGATGTGCAAAAGTGGTATTGTCAGCTCAAGGCTGCAGGGGAGGAATATGCAGAAACTGATGAGGAAAAAGCAGAATTGCTTAACAAATATTTCTGTTCTGCATTCACAGATGAAGGGCCTGGAGCAGGACCTCAGAAAACACCCAGAAATAGGAATAGAAGCGACGGGATCTCAAGTGATTTTCAAGAGACTCTGTTCGTGAGGAATAGCTAAACTAAAAGTAGACAGAGCCATGGGTCCGGATGGGATACCTCCGAGAATACTGAAGGAACTTAGGGGGGGGGGTGCTTTCTAGCAGTTCCACTGTCTGACCTTTTCAATGCTGCTTTGGAGTATGGAGTGGTGCCAGAGGATTGGAGAAAGGCACATGTGGTCCCTTTACACAAAAGCGGACGTAAGGATGACATTGAGAACTACAGGCCAGTTAGTCTAACCTCTGGTTAGTAAATTATTGGAAAGGCTACTAAAGGGGAAAATAGTAAGGTTTCTGAAGTCCAATGGATGCAGGATCTGAGGCAGCATGGATTCACCAGAGGCAGGTCTTGTCGGATTTCTTTGACAGGGTGACCAGGGAGTTGGACCTAGAGAGAGCCCTAGATGTGGCGTATTTAGATTTCAGTAAAGCCTTTGACATTGTTCTGCACAGGCAACTTATAAACAAACTGAGCACCCTTGGGATGGGCTCTAAAGTGATTTATTGGATTAGAAATTGCTTGAGTGGGAGGTGACAAAGGATGCAGGTAAATGGAACTCATTCTGAGGAGAAGGTTGTTACCAGTGGTGTGCCACAGGGATCTGTCCTTGGTCCGATTCTGTTTAACATCTTTGTTGGTGATATTGCAAAAGGACTGTCAGGTAAGATTTGCTTGTTTGCAGATGTGCCAAAATCTGCAGTAGAGTAGACACCTAGGAAGGAGTCTATAACATGAGGAAGGATCTAGCTAAGCTTTTAGAATAGTCTAGAACTTGGCAGCTGAAATTTAGTGCTAAAAAATGCAGGTCATGCATTTGGGCTGCAACAATCCAAGGGGGTGAGGTACTTCTGTCCACAAAAGAAGAGTAGGACCTGGGCGTAATTATGTCAGATTTTCAGGATAACCACAATAAATATGTATATGAGAGCTGTGCATGCACTGCCTCCATTGTATGCAGATCTCTTCCATGCACATTCATTAAGGTTATTCAAATGGCTGGAGGTCCGATTCTAGGTTTTTAACATGAGCGCACCATACAATGAAGGCAGGATCAAGCAGTATTTTATATCTTACTTATCTAGTTATGATATGATGTGTTAATTTCTCAGGTACAATTTAAATTTTCACTTTGGAATCTACCATGCATGCCACTTTCATAATGAAGGAAAATAAGCAAATATCTCCTCCCCCCTTAAATATGTTACAGCATGCTGAGGTTAAAGGACATCTGGAAAACGGAGCTGAAAACAAAACTAGCTTGAGGGTAAATGCTGAAGAAGATACTGAAAGACCTAGAGTAAGTCCTGCTGCTTACACTTCTATAGCATCACTAGGAATTCACAGTGTTGTATAAATACATTTATGAGTAATTGGGAATTTTATTTGATTCAACCAACAGGGAAGGTATAACTCTACAACTCCAACAAGCGAACACACAGAGCAGAGACAAACCAGGCCAGGAAAATCAAAAATACAGCTGTACTACCGTTGAACTTCCTGGCCGGATTTGTTTCCATTCTGTATCTGCATTTTATTTGATTACCACAGCCAGCATCAGTAAAGTGATTTGTAAGTTTTATAAATAAAATGAAAGCTTCTCAATCATCCATACCAGGCCAGTGGGTTACGTCGTCCTGCCAGCAGATAGAAACAAAGTAGTAAAACTCAGAGCTGACATCACTCCCTATCTAAGGGGCTGGTGCTCCCTTTGGCTCTGCTGTCTTTCTTTGTCTCCAACAGATGATGCATACATGTGGATTGGTGCATACAGATTACTAATAGCTCCCCAGACCAGTGGTCTCTAGGTAGTCCTTCCCTGGTGGAGTCGGATGCCGATCATATAGCCAGTATATCAACTATAAACTGTGAATTATCTCACCAAATTACTAGCATATCAAAGAGATAAATAATGTCCATTCATATATACCCTAAAAAGGAAAGAAATTTTATTTTTGTCAGATCGTTTGCCTTGAGAGGGAACTTCCCCTCTCTCGTAGCAAACCCTCCTTTATTCTTTAAATAAGAGTGCACTCGCCCTTTGTTTTTTTACCGTGGCAAAATTATGAAATCAACCTCCGTCTCTAGGAGTGTATAGAATAAGAAAAACTTAGCTCCCAGCTCCGACGTGTTCCAACCTCCAGTCCACGAATCAGCAACAGCTGTATCAGAACCATTGAATGCAATATGGAATATTGGAGTTCTATCGGGTACAAGCTAATATACATATAATTCCACAACTACTATTCTTCCATTCTTCTTCACCCTAAGGGTTGATCATTCCAAGATTTTCAGCAGATCTTCCTCTAAAGACGTATATCAAAAATTTGAAATTTGTACACAATATTGTGTTTCAAACCATGAATCTCCTGGTCCTTCTTCATGCACTACACGTCTGAATCAACAGCTGATCCCATTGATTTTTAAACACAGCCTCGTTCCTACTCATATTAGCTTGTACCCGATAGAACTCCAATACTCCATATTGCATTCAGTGGTTCTGATACAGCTGTTGCTGATTCGTGGACTGGAGGTTGGAACACGTCGGAGCTGGGAGCTAAGTTTTTCTTATTCTATACATTCCGAGAGACAGAGGTTGATTTCATAATTTTGCCTCGGTAAAAAAAACAAAGGGTGAGTGCACTCTTTTATTTAAAGAATAAAAGGAGGGTTTGCTACACGAGAGGGAAAGTTCCCTCAAGGCAAATGATCTGACAAAAATAAAATTTCTTTCCTTTTTAGGGTATATATGAATGGACACTATTTATCTGGATCATATAGCCAGGGCAAGTGTCTGTGGGCTGCTTCTAGCTCCCAGGACAATATAATTGGTCTGTTTTTCCACTTAAGCAGACTTCCAGAGTTTTGTCTTTGGCTACTACTGGCACAGCAGGTACTGATAAGTGTCGCCCAAGGCTCTGACCTTTGGTTGAGCTGACTCCCAGGGTTTGGCCTTTTGCTACCTCTGGTAGAGCAGATACTGGTAAGTGTGCTGTCTGGGCTGTTTCTTTCAATGCCCTCTGGTTGAGCAGGGATCAGGGAGATCCTACTTCCACCATATTTATTTATTTATTTAACATTTCTTATATACCGCCTTTCATGATATCAAGGCAGTTTACATTGAACAAACTGAAATTACATTAAACAAGGCATTGTAACTTGGAGGTAACCCTCCATTGCCTATGTTCCCTGTAAAAATAGTTAAGTGGCTTTCCCAAGACCACAAGGAGCACCTGTGGGACTAGAAACACCAGTCCTTCTGGCCCAAGATTGCTATCCTCTAGTGGAATTTGAACCCCCGACCTTCCAGCCTGAGGTAACTTGCCTCAACCACTAGGTCACTCCTCCCTCCTCCTCTGCTCCCTTGTTTCTTTACTTTTCTGCAGCGGAACCCTTTTATTAGGAGGCAATTAAAAAAAATAGCCTAGAGAAGTAAACTGCCTGCAGTGACGCCACAAATGGTCAAGACCAAGGCATTGTTTATAAGGAGTAGGGAATTTACATTCCACAGTATGGCAGAGTGCAGCAAGAGATATGAAAAAGTGTGGGGGCACAACCAATTTCTTCTGCCCTGCTTGAGTGGGAAGCAGTATATAGAATCACAGGGAAAACCTTTCTGGGTATCGGGTGACTTTCCTGCACATAGGAATATGACACGGGAGCCAGGAGGCTATCCTGCTATGTTGGTCCACACGTAAAGGCAAACAAATGACATGTTGGATCTGTCATTCTGTCCTGCTGTGGATCAATCAACTTCTCCTGTCTGTCCTCCCCCTCCTCCTTGGCCCTCCATTTTTCAGTCACCTGAACAGGAAAAGTCCTGAGAGCTTCAGTGGATCCCTTGTTGTCCTTCCTTAGGGCCTTCTCACCTGACTTTGTGCTGATTGTACACCAGGTGTCTGTAAATGCAAGTAGCTGTTGTTCCTTGGCCGGATCCTCTCCCTGGTGTCTCCTGAGTGTGCTCATGCCCCCTCCCTTCCCCCCCCCCCCACCCTGTGGTCTAGGGAAGGATTGCTGTGGTCAGCAAGGCTCCCATTTTTGGGTTTTCCTGTTGGAATCCTTGGGAAAAGAACATCCGAAGGCATAGGCTGTTGAGCCCCTTAGTGAGTTCAGCTGAAGGAGAACTTTCCTCTGTGAAGACCATCTCCACTTTTTTTTTAGATCATTAAAAAAAAATGGGCTTACTTCCCTTCTTAATCAGGTGGTCTGCTCACTTCCTGATACTTCAGACTATTAGATGTTCTCAGAGGAATATAGGAGGCCATTTTCTAGCCTTTAGGTGGCCAAGATGAAAAGGAAGCTATCTCTTCCCCAGAAAGCAGAGGTTAGTCTGCCTCATGTAAGACTGCAACCCATCTGCTTAAACAGGTTTTCAGGTCCTCCAGGTATCTGTATGCAGTGGCTGCATAACTTGAGCTGCCTTGCATTTCGTCCAGCAACCCTGGGATGTATGTTTTGTTTTATTTAAGTATTTAGCTTCCATTTTTTTCCTGTAGAGTTTGAGGCGAGTTAGATTCAGGTGCAGTAGTTATTTCCCTGTCCCCAGAAGGCTTCTAGTTTGTACCTGAGGCAATGGAGAGTTAAGTGACTTGCCCAAGGCCTCAAGGAGTACTAGTGGGATTTGAACCCTGGTCTTTCCGGTTGTAGGCTGCTGCCCTAACCACCAGGCTACTCCTCCATAGAGTCATCCTCTTAGGTAACTGTATACCGAAGTAGGATGGCTTGACTTTCCTGTTTGGGGAAACAGCTCCCAGATGGGCCCATGAGGCTGAGCTCATATGGAGGACATAAGTAATACGGAGGTGCTACTTTTGTCAAATGTCTCATTGAGCTGGTACATTTCTAGTACAAAGCAGAGACACTTGGGGATTGGCCAAAGTTCTTGGGCGTTCCCCCTACAGAGTAGTGGTTGCTACAGATTGTTCTATCCCCTAGAGGCGAGTGATTTTAAGGAGACACATCCCTTTAATCTTTGAGGGTGGCCTATGAAAGCTGGTTCACCTGGCTGAGCCCTGTCCTTATTGCAGATGGATAAGTTCTTGTAATTGTCTCTTACAATAGTGCTAAGGGATTGGCAGATCCTAAATAAAATGGGTTACATGGCCTTTCTCGTGGATTTCTTTGTCACCCATAAGGTTGGCTGCAATGGTGACTGCATTTTGCTCATTAATTAACAAGTTTGAGGCCTCATTTCACTACTGGAAAGGGGTCAGAGGCCTGAGACTAAATTCTCAAGACACTCAAGATAAAAGTAGCTGTGACAGTCAACAGGATAATGAGAGAAATTTATCATGGTTTGGGGTTTGTTGTGGGTGTATCTTAAGAGCTTCAGGCTCCTGACTTGATGTAACAGTGGTAGCAGTGGCATCCCTTCACAGGGAGGGATCCTTGGTCCTCTCTTCAGTCAACTTGCTATGCAGGACAAATCGTAACAAAAGATTTTTGGGGGGCCACGTTCAGGGTTTTGCAGGTACTGGAAAGCTAAGTTGCTTACCTGTAGCGGTGGTTCTTCATGGCAATAGTATAACAGTCTTTTGTTTTACTGTACCACCGCTGCTGCTATTTTGTTAAGGGGTGGTATATCAAATGAAAATAAACATAAAGCATTAGTTGACCTCGCCCAAGAGCTCCAGGAACAAATTTACTCCTTTCAGTCTGTGGAGCAGATTGGAGTTTCTTTTGTCTGCATAGGAGGCTCTGTGCCCTTGGAGAAAGAGGCTCAAAACAATACAGTTGTTTGTCTTAGATAGATTTTTAACCTTATCTGAGTTCTTAACTTTGACCTAGATATACCAAATAGCTGAAGGCAGCATCAGTCTCTTCTAAGGGAAGTGAAATCTGCTTTGAGCTTTTTCTTTCCCCTGTCTGCTGGCAGGACGCATAAATCTCTTGTCCAAACTGGTCTGGCAGCTCTAAAGAAAGGAAATTAACTGTTTAAAATTCACAGTTTTACTTTTTCATCCTTTTAGTAATTCTGTAATTGAAAAAAATAGAGCAATTGAGTTTTTATTTCAAAACAGAACTATGGCTTAGTAATATAATGTTTATCAGACAAAGCAGGTGTGTTGAGACCTAAAACCTTCAGACAGAACACCAATTGCTACATAAAGCTTGTAGAATGGGAGAGCCATAGAGAATTGATTAATAGATTGCTTTCTCATCACTAATATATGGGATCCAATACAAACTTTTCGTTGGGCTCAATCCACGAAGAATACTAGGGACTTTAGGTACTGGGAAAGCTCAAAGCATCTAACTTAAGCTGGTCAGTTATTTTTTTTTTAAATTTTTTATTTATAAAATTTTTCACAATACAAAAAAAAACAATCATATAAAACGAAACATAATTTACATTGGAAAAGAGCTAAAGAAAACAGATCATATAATAGACCACTTCAAGGAGGGATGCTGCTATTTTAAACAAAACTGGTATGGTTCCTAGAGAAATGAACTCAATACTCCTAGAAAGAGACCCTACACAATTTTATCCTTAAGAAATTCCATTAAATGTTTAGGATCAAAAAACAAATAACGATTACCCTGATGGATAATAAGACATTTACATGGAAAACGCAAATGAAAAACAGCGCCGACGGCCAACACACGCGGGCGCAGCTCTAAAAAGGCTTTGCGCCGCAGCTGTGTGGTCCTAGACACATCAGGGAAAATTTGAATTGATTGACCACAAAACTTTTCAAACTTTTTTGGAAAGTAAGCCCGCAATATTTTGTCTTTATCCAATTCCGAAATAAAGGAGACCAAAAGAGTAGCTCTAGAGGAGATATCGTCAGATGTAGTTTCCAGAAAAGCTGAGATATCCAAAGTAGATGAAGAAGGTTTATCAATTATAGCTTTCCCAGAAACAAAAGAGACTCCTCCCTCACCCTTGGATCGTTGATTCAAATTACTCAGAGGAACATAATAAATCTTTGAAATTGATGAAGCTGAAACATCAGTAATTAACAAATTCTCTTTTAAATATTTTTGAAAAAGAATCATTGGAGATAAATAGTGTGTACAGGGAAAATTCAATAACCGAAGATTCTTAGACCTCATCAAGTTCTCAAGAACCTCATCTTGACGACACAAAGAGCTAAAATTTTGGACTGAAGAAGCTAACAAACCTTTGTTAACAGAACAATCTGCCTCAAGTGAATCAACCTTACATTCAACAGACATCAGCCTTTTATCATGATCAGCAAGTTTCTGAACCGTCGCCTTGGAAAACTCAGAAACCTGCTGCAGAGAGGCCCCAAGCACTGATTCAATACGTGAGACAGCCATCCATATATCTTTTAGGGACAAATCTGCAGGCGGGGTTTGAGGTTCCCCGGGCAATGGAAAAGATATGACAGAGGGTAAAGGAGGAGAAAGATCACCATCCAAACGTAAAAAGGTACTTGGTAACACAACAGACTCCCCAACATCACAGTCCTTTTGTAATAAAGACGACTCTAAAGCAGGCAGTTGCTTGGCCTCTTGAATGGGAGGAGAAAACCCCATTCCTCGGGAATCGTCGCAGGAGGATACAGTACTTACAGAGAGACGATTTTCAGCTCCACCATCTAACAAGGCAGCAGACGAAGATGAAACCGGCTTATCACCCATGACAACATGGGAGTCCATCGGGCCTACCACTTTTACTGCCTTGGATTGAGCCACTTGAGGAAAATGCTTTCGTCGTTTCCCCATCACAGGGAACCTCCTGCGCCGAACTAACGCCGAAGGGGCGCCAAAGGGGCGGGCCTGCCCCTTTGGTCACGCCCCTTCGGGCACGCGCCCACGGGACGCGCCCGCTTCGCGTCCCGCGAGCAGGGCTCGATGAAATAGCCCTTAGGAAGGCTCCGCCCACCGCAGGGAGCAGCCTCCGTCCTCGGGGAACCAATCAGGTATCAGGAAAAACTTCACAGGAACAGCCAGCAAACCTCGGCGTCCCGCGAGCAGGGCTCGATGAAATAGCCCTTAGGAAGGCTCCGCCCACCGCAGGGAGCAGCCTCCGTCCTCGGGGAACCAATCAGGTATCAGGAAAAACTTCACAGGAACAGCCAGCAAACCTCGGCGTCCCGCGAGCAGGGCTCGATGAAATAGCCCTTAGGAAGGCTCCGCCCACCGCAGGGAGCAGCCTCCGTCCTCGGGGAACCAATCAGGTATCAGGAAAAACTTCACAGGAACAGCCAGCAAACCTCGGCGTCCCGCGAGCAGGGCTCGATGAAATAGCCCTTAGGAAGGCTCCGCCCACCGCAGGGAGCAGCCTCCGTCCTCGGGGAACCAATCAGGTATCAGGAAAAACTTCACAGGAACAGCCAGCAAACCTCGGCGTCCCGCGAGCAGGGCTCGATGAAATAGCCCTTAGGAAGGCTCCGCCCACCGCAGGGAGCAGCCTCCGTCCTCGGGGAACCAATCAGGTATCAGGAAAAACTTCACAGGAACAGCCAGCAAACCTCGGCGTCCCGCGAGCAGGGCTCGATGAAATAGCCCTTAGGAAGGCTCCGCCCACCGCAGGGAGCAGCCTCCGTCCTCGGGGAACCAATCAGGTATCAGGAAAAACTTCACAGGAACAGCCAGCAAACCTCGGCGTCCCGCGAGCAGGGCTCGATGAAATAGCCCTTAGGAAGGCTCCGCCCACCGCAGGGAGCAGCCTCCGTCCTCGGGGAACCAATCAGGTATCAGGAAAAACTTCACAGGAACAGCCAGCAAACCTCGGCGTCCCGCGAGCAGGGCTCGATGAAATAGCCCTTAGGAAGGCTCCGCCCACCGCAGGGAGCAGCCTCCGTCCTCGGGGAACCAATTAGGTATCAGGAAAAACTTCACAGGAACAGCCAGCAAACCTCCTAAGCTGGTCAGTTATGACTGCACAGGCACTTAAGGCTTTTTATATGCATTTGTTCATAACCCGAATTAAAGATTTGAGTCTGGTCCATTGAGATTGAGAGTAGTAATCTTAAAATTAATTTTGTGACTTGTGGATTATTGCACAGCCTTTAAAACTTGTTGTTTTGAGATAATGAAAATAAACGGAACGTCTCTTGGTTCCTTATTTTGAAGTAGTTTTATTTGTATTCTGTATTATATGCTACTAATTTTAATACTATGATGTTTTCTATGATTATATGGGATTATATTATATCATCATTGTTGTAAAGCACTTTGATTAGATAAATGAGTATATAAATAAAGTAGGCATTTGGAGCTAAATTTCAGCGATTTCCCCCCTCCTCCAATTTCTTTGTTTTTTATGAATTCAGCAATGAAATAGCAAATGAAAAGAAGGGTGTGAGACCTTATTATATTCAGCATGGAAATTTCAGTAACTAAGTAAATATAATAGATCTTGTCTTCCTAGTTGCTATTTAATATGTGAAACCATTTAACAGGATTCATTTCCAGCAATGCTGAATTACTGTTACTAGTACATACTTTAAATGCTGCTCCTGATCGCTTTTCTGAATTTTAAGAAATATAAATATGTCAGTATCTCAGTGCATGTGTGTAGAATTTTGACTGTCATTTTACTGAAAAGATATTTTTTTCCTATGCCCCAGAGAGATCCATTGATGAGAGCACGAAGTGAGGAAATGGGAAGAAAAGTACCAGGACTTCCGGAAGGCTGGGTGAAGGTAATGTGCAAATATCAAAAACCATAAGTTCTTATTTTAGACATAATCCAGCAGTTTAGGAGAGTTTACTGATATGTTTGAGCTATTATAGTTCACTAATACTAATGAAAGGTAGCAACTTTCAACCAATGAAGTCTGGATTTTGGGAGACTTTGCTGAACCTTGTTATATTAAACACATTTGAATAATGCAGAATAAATATGAATGACCCTTTATACTGTAATACTGTAAGACCGCATAGGTAAATAGCAACTTTTAACTTTTCAATTTGCTTTTTCCACATTAGTTTCTTGATTCAGTTACCGGAACATATCGTTATTACCACTCACCAACAAATAAGGTCCATATGTATCCACCTGAAATTACTCCATCTACTCCTCCTTCCACTCCTCCAACTCCTAAAGCCAAGCAAAAAGCTCCTAGTGAAAGGGACCATGATCACTCTAAGCTGAAGCGCTCCTATTCATCACCAGACATTACCCAAGCAATAAAGGAGGATGAAAGAAAGAAAATGCCTGTAACTCCCATTATTAATCGTGAAAATAAGTAAGTTGTAATAGGTTCTAAAAATGTGTCTGTGCGCATGTTACTGCAGGAGTCAGGATGGATTCATTGTTTAATCCTGCCTTATTCAAATTTATTTAGCTATAAGATAGTTTTACTAGTTTTATAATTAAAACTGAAAGAGGCAAAAGAACCACAAATAAAATCTATCCAACAACATCAGCAGCATGGACTAAATTGGAAGAGGAAATTAAAAATCAGAAATATGAAAAAAACAGTTAAGGGTGTTGTTAATTCTAACATAAACTAACCTAAAAACCTGATATGGCCATGTTTGATATCCACTTGCATCCAGGGGTACAAGAATCCAGGACCATACCAAGCTAGAAATGCACCCTGTGCGACTAATGAATCTGGTGCCCCCTCCACCCAGTCATGTTCAATAACTCAGTTTTTTGAGCTTCCTGGAAGCTTAGTTCTTGAATATAGTTAGCAACTGACAATTGAATGTTTTAACCCAATGTAACCATCCAAGTTGAATAAGTTCAATGTAAAGCTTGTTACTATAACTGTTCATTGTAAACCGCTTTGAATGTAAGCGATAAAGTGGTATAGACCTGTTTAATAAATAAAGAAAGAAAATAAATCATCAGCGCCCCTTTCTGTGCTTGCACCCTGTACAGCCGCACCATTCACACAGCCCATAGTACGGTCCTGCAAGAGACTTCTAAAAAGAAATAATTTAAAAATTCACCTTTGTGCTTCTAGAACATAACAAATAGAAGTGCATTCAGGAGTACTTGAACTGTAATATTAAAAGATCAAAATGAGCAAACCTGACTTCTTATAGCAGTGCAGTCTCAAGGTGTCTGTCTATACCACAAATATAATAGAAGAGACACTCCTGAATCAAAAATAAGATACCATGGTCTAAAATGCTGAAGTTTAAAAAAAGAATTAAAATGTAAAAAAAGAAAATATCACCTGAACTAACGAAATGTGGGGGGCTCTCGTGATGATTAGCACCCAGTGCCACAACCATTCTGGGAATTTCATAGTCTCAAAAAAAGAAATACAAGAGCTACCATGCCTTTTCATTCATGTAGCAGTGTGTTTTTCTTTACTGGGATGATTAGCTAAGCATCTTTTTAGGGAGCAGTGATTATTTTTTAATATATTTAAAACAGATACGGTGGAGGACTAGCCTAGTAGTTAGAGCCACTGCCTAATACCCAGAAGATCAAGGGTTTGATTCCCACTGGCACTCTTTGTGACCTTGGGTAAGTCAGTTTACCCTCTAGTGCCTTGGAAGAAAAGGCCTGGCAATCTTCTTCCGGTGATACATTGCCAAGAAAACCCAGAAGCAGCTGAGTCACCAGGAGTCAGCACTGACTTGATGGCACAAATAAATAACAGATAGGAGAAAATATTTTTTTCTCCAGGAGCAAGCAGGAAGTCGGTCCTCACATATGAGTGATGTCTTCGCTGATGGAGCCCACGCGGAACGTTTCCCCAGCTTTCAAAGAAAGCCTTTGGGACATGCTACCACACGTGTGGTTCCCTTCCCACCCAAGGATGCCCTCTCGCTCAGTCTCCTTTTTTCCGCAGAGCCCAATGGATGTCTGTCCTGTTTACTCGGAAAAATCCTTGATAATTATCCTCAAAATTGTTACTTTCCCTGTTTGCATAACGGTGGTTCTTCCCACCTCGAGCTGGTGCTGTTCTCAGCTTATATTTTTTTTTCTTTTTTGATCGCGGCTCGCCTCGACCGGCATTCGCACCTTTTTCGCCCAGGGGTCATTGACCCCGTCTGGGTGTTCCCACCATGTGCCCCTGGTGGGTTCAAAAAGTATGATAGCTGCAGTCAAACAATGTCAGTGACTCCGACACCCATGACTGCTGCCTTGGCGCGCCCATTTTGAAAACAGCTTGATACAGAGCCTCTCTTGGCTCGAAACATGCATGTCGCTGCTTGGATTTTCTGCTGCCCTCTTGTCATATTATCAGATAAGTGATTTGCACTACTTTTATTAAGGTTTTTGAAATTATAAATAAAAGGCCTCTGCCGACACCGAGTGGGGAGTTTTTCTCCTCTCCATCTCTTGTCGGCGGATCCCGACAATAAAACATGTTTGTTATCATCACACTTTTGTTTTTTTGAAATATTTTTGTGGTTTGGATTGCTGATTCCCAGGCTCTTCATATGTTTTGACTTTTTGATATTGATATTGGCCCAGACCATGACAGCAGCACCTGCGACCTATGTCAGCCCATGACGCCTAAAACCAATAAAAAGATGTCAGAGGTGCAGGAAAAACTGTTCCCCAAGTCCGACTTGGCACCAGCCTCCCCAACACCGAGCTCCAACCCCAGCACTTCCCGGGAGGCCCGAGGGTCCTCTGAGTCCCATGGTGGTGGCTTCTCCAAGAAGACCTCTGACCCCGAGAGAGAGAAGAAAAAATCCTCGAAGTCTGCCGAGGTTGAACCAGAGAAACCCAGTAAATCCACCTGGAGGGACTTGGGCAGCTCCGAGAAGCATCCTACCAAGTCCTCAAGAAGGATTCCTCGGCCGGCAGAGACCATGCGAGGTTCCTTAAGACCATAGTCCTCGTCGAGAATGCACTCGAGAGTGCTGGCGCTGGGCTTGAGGTCCTTGGCACCCACGCCAAAAGCTGCGGGGCCTTCTGGTTTGGAAACCAGAATGGCGGCCCTGGAGCAGAACATCACTGCAATCCTGGCCCTGCAGCAAGCAATGATGGCTGGTTCGTCAGCATCATTTGCCCCGATGATCGGGCATCCGACTGCGGGGGAGTCCCCGGTTGTCGAGCTGAACTCCGAGCACCATTGGCCTCGGGTCTTTCCTACAGTATCTGATCCTCCCCGGCCAGTTTCCATGACTTGGACTCAAGGTCCTCCGGAGGCCGTCAGCCACTCTGTCCCGACCCTGACATTATGAGTCGCAGGGCCTTGGACTCGTCACTGCTTGAATCCGAGTGGGAGACAGATGACGGAGTCCTGTAAACCAAGCAGCACCAAGATATTACCTCGGATCCGGCGCCCCGGTGCCATTCTCCTCTGCAAGATGTGGCCTTCCACAACTTTGTCAAGGATATGGCCAGAGCTCCCTCTGTGCAAACTGAGGCGGAGGAAGATCTGCGCACTGAGGAATTGGAGATTCTCCAGTATGAATCTCTTCCCAAGGAGAGACTCGCAATGCCTGGGCAGCCGATCCTTGAGCAGCTGCTTCTTAGAATGTGGGAGATGCCGGCCTCAGTGCCGGTGGTGAGCCGGCGCCTCAACACCATCTACCGCATCCGTAAGGGCCCCGGGTTCCACAAGCCCCAGCTCCCCATATAACTCCATGGTCATAGAGTTGACCATGCAGAAACGTAAGAGCCAGAAGACCCACTCTTTGGTTCTTTCTGGAAGGGATGCCAGAACCCTCAATGCCCTCGGGCACCAGTGTTACCAGGGCTCCATGCTGGGTTGCAGGATTCAAGCCTAAGAACTGTACATAGGCATGTACCCAAAGGCCTTAACCCAGGAATTGTCCAGGTTTTCAGTGGGGCTTACCGGGGAACCCCTCCAGTGGTTCCAATCCCTGACCTCCGGGATCAAGGACTGCTCTAAGTTCCTTTCTCCGGCGGTCTATGACTGCTTTGAGTCAGCGGCTTGGGTAGCAGCGGCCGGCATCAGCACCCAACGCCAAGCATGGCTACAATCTTCAGACCTCGAGCAATGGGTCCAAGACAAGCTGCTTGACATCCCCTGCACTGGGGCGAACCTGTTCAGCAAGCATATGGCCGACAAAGTGGCTGAGATTGAGGCCGATGTAGTGACTCGACAGAAGCTCTCCAAGAAGACCTCCATCCTTTCCCTGTAAGAGGAAACAGGGGCCCTTTCAGCAGTCACCACTACCAGCCCTTCTCAGGGCAGCAACAGGCTTCTCGCCCTAAAAGGCAAAGCCATGGGGCTCAGAAGCTGAAGTCACGGAAGCACCAGGCCCCAGCTCCTGCCTAGCCCAGGGGGGAGCTTTTGCCTCCCAGGGCAGGGCCTCCCCTCCCCCTCGAGACCGTCACCAGCACAGAGGGGGCCACCTGACACACTTCACCCACAAGTGGGTCAGTGTCACCTCAGACCAGTGGGTACTGCAAGTGTTAAGGGAAGGATACCTCTTCCACCTATAGAGGTGTACCACCCAGGTTCTTTCCAGGAGAGCCAGTGTGACATCTCCTTCACCAGACCCTTCTGCTCTCAGAGCTCGCAGGTCTGCTCAGGCACAATGGAGTGGAACCTGTACCCAAACATCTATGGGGAGAAGGCTTCTATTCCGGATACTTCCTTGTCCCAAAGAGAACTGGGGGCCTCAGATCCATACTAGACCTGAGAAACTTAAACAAGTTTCTGGTGAGGGAGAAGTTCAAGATGGATCACTGCTGCCTTACCTCCACCAGGGAGATTGGCTGTGCTCCTTGGACCTAAAGGATGCGTACACTCACATCCTGATCCACCTGTCCCACCAGCAGTACATAAGGTTCGTGGTGGGAAGACGGCACTACTAATACAGCATGCTATCCTTCGGCCTGGCCTCCTCCGCCAAGGGTCTTTATCAAATGCTTGGAGGTGGTAGCCACCTACCTATGCCTACAAGGGGCTTTCATCTTCCCCTACCTGGACGACTGGCTCATCGGGGGCGGTACAGCCTCAGAGGTCAGTCAGGTGGCAGAAAGTGCATCCCTCCTTCTGCAGCACCTGGGGTTCGTCATCAACTACCCCCAAATCCCATCCCTCTCTAGCCCAAAGACTGGAATTCATAGGTGCTCAGTTGGACATGTTAGACAGGTCAAGGCTGTTCACCCAAGAGAGGGAAAAATGCCTCAACTGGCAGGAGAGGTACAACGCCGCCGGTCAGTGCCATCTCGTCTCATCCTCCTCAGGCTGCCATATGGCCTCGACAGTCTGTCACGCTCTCAGTCCGCTTACACGTGCGTACAGCCCAATGGTGCCTATGCTCGCAGTGGACTCAGGCCACTGGCAGGCTATGGGACAGAGTCAGGGTTACCCCCTAGCTGGTGGAGTCCCTTAACTGGTGGCAAAACTTGCGCCACCTCCAGGCGGAAATGCCCTTCCAGGTATCTGCACCGCAGAGAACCCTGACTACAGACGTGTCCCTCCTGGGTTGGGGGGTGCATTGTGGAGACCATACACAGGGCAGCTGGTCTCAGGAGGAATCACTTCTACAGATCGGTCTCTTGGAGCTCAGGGCATTCTTCTTGGCCCTAAGAGTGTTCTGCCACCGCCTGTGACACAGACCTGTGCTGAATCAAAAGGACAATCGGGTCGCTCTGCTTTATATCAACAAGCAGGGGGGCACAGGTTCGTACTCCCTCTGCCAGGAGGCGGTGGCCTCCTCTCTTTTGCAGCACCTAACGACATGTTTCTGCAAACGATGTACCTCCCGGACAACTGCCTAGTGGACAGGCTGAGCAGAGGCCTTCGTCCATGCGAGTGTCGCTTAAACCTTAGAGTGACAAAGCAGCTTTTCCACCTCTAGGGCAAGCCTGTGATGGACCTATACACCTCTTTGGACAACAAGCAGCTACCCTGCTTCTGCTTCTGTCAGCTGCACCCAGAGAGTGGTCTCAGATGCCTTCCTGATCTTGTGGTCCGAGGGCCTACTCTATGCGTTTCACTCACACCCCCCCCCCCCCCCCACCCCCCGTCACCAGGACCCTCTTTAAGGTTCAGGGCGAAAGGGCATCAGTTACACTTATTGCCCCCAGGTGGCCCAGGCAACCTTGGTTTTCTCTGCTGCTTCCCTGTTGTTGGGACTCCCAGTCCCTCTGGACCGAGCCCCGGACCTCCTGTCCCAGGAGGAGGGCTCCCTCCTGCACCCCAGTTTGGGATCATTAAGTATAACAGTGTGGCTGCTGAAAGGGTAGCGTTGGCTTCTTTCAGTCTTCCAGGAGAAGTCAAGGAGATCCTACTGCCCTCCTGAAAACCCTCCACCAGACAGGCTTATGCCTTTAAGTGGAGAAGGTTCTCCACCTGGTGTGTGGAAAGGGAGGAGAATTTCTTCTCCTGTCATGTGCAATTAGTACTTCAGTACCTACAGCATCTAACACACACTGGGCTGAAATCTAGCGCTGTGAAGGTACATCTGAGCGCCATAGCCACTCACCACCACCCTATTGAGGTAAAACTCCTTTCAGGCCAGCCCCTGGTCTCCAGGTTCCTCCGGGGCCTCCTGTTATACAAGCACTTCTCCGCCCTCTAGCAGCAGAGTGAGACCTTAATGTGGTGCTTTCCCAGCTCACCAAACCTTTGTTGGAGCCCCTGACCACTTGCCACCTGCGGTACCTGTTGTGGAAAGTGGCTTTTCTGGTGGCCCTCACATCCGCTTGAAGAGTGAATGAACTCCAGGCACTGGTGGCAGATCCACTATATACAAGGTTCTACAAGAACAGGGTAATGTTCCGTACACACCCCAAATTCCTCTTGAAGGTGTTGTCTCCTTTCCACCTTAACCAAGAGGTGGTGGTCCTCACCTTCTTCCTGCAGTCTCACGCCATCAGGGAGGAACTACTTCATACATTAGATTGCAAACGGGCCCTGGCCTTCTACTTACAGCGGACTCAGTCAGGCCCATCGAAAAGCTCCTCAGCTTTTTGTGTCTTATGACCCCAGCAGACTGGTGCTCCCCATGCTAAGAGAACTCTGTCCACTTGGGTAGCGGACTGTATTGCCCTCACCTATGAGAGAGCTGGCCTCTCCCTTGAGCACCGGATCACTGTGCATTGCGTGAGGGTAATGGTTGCGTCAGTGGCCAACCTCCGCTCAGTGTCGGTGACGGAAATCTGCAAGGCCACCACATCATCTTCAGTTCATACGTTCGCAGCTCATTACTGCCTGGAGAGCGCGTCCCGCAGGGACAGTGCATTTGGTCAGGCAGTACTCCGTAATATTCTCAGGGTATAGGCAACTCCTGCCTTCTGACCCTTCTGTGTTCAAACTACCGGAGTGATAGTGCCACTAAACACCAGTATCTTGCAGAATCTCTCAGTGGGGACTTACCTTCTGCAACTTACGGCTACCCAATTTGTCGCTGTTGGTGCTGTCGTGATTTGGTCCTCAATAGCCTTGAGCTGGGGAGTCACATATATGAGGACTGACTTCCTGCTTGTTCCTGGAGAAAGCGTAGTTACTCATCTGTAATAGATGTTCTACAGGGACAGCAGGAATCAGTCTTCACAACCCTCCCTCCTCCCCTGGGAGTTGCCTCCCTACCTTGTTTTAGTTGTGACCTAGATTGGCCTCTGTTGGAACAGGACACTGGGCTTGATGGACATTTGGTCTAACCCAGTATGGCAGTTCCTAGAAGTTTCTTGTACCCCTGGTCATAGCAGATGCTAAAAGGTAGCCATTTGGGGATTTTATGTTAAAATTAATACATTTTGTGGTGGTTTTTGTATTTTATATTTAATTTCCTCTTCCAGTTTTAGTCCACACTTGTGCTGTTGGATAGCTTTATAAATACAGTGTAAAAAAGAAAAAGCAGAGGACTCGAACTAGCAAAAGCCAGCAAAGTGCTTTAATGCCAATAAAAAAATATTAAAATATTGCAACCAAAATGTCCTGTGCATCAAAGGTGGATTTTCAATGCTCCAGTGTGGTTGACAGTTCATTTCATGCCTGACATATTTTGGCAAACATGCCTACGTCAGAAGCTTATAACTAGATCGTTATGGACTGGACTATATATAGTACTCCACAATGCATTTTTCCTAGGGAAAAAAATGGTGGTACTCATATGCAGGGCTCTTTCATTAACATATGAGGACCATGGGTAAATTTTAGCAAGCAATGGAAAAAGATGTCAGTACTTTGTACCAACATGTAGCCTCTCAAAAGTAGCTCTGGTACTCCTGTATGTGGAAGTCGAAATCAACATGTAAAGGAAGGGGGTGGGGAATATATAAAGAGATAAGCATGACCATTTAAACAAAAAAAATAGAATAAACCGTGGGGGGGGGGGGGGGGGAGGGGGAATGGAACAGACTAAAAAAAGAAAATTAAAGGAGAAAAAAAGTAAAAAAAAGAAAGATGGGTACCATGCAACCCCTACAGAAATATTTGTAGCAGAAATTAACCACAAAGTATGTATCCAAAAGTGCAAACAGATTTCAACCAAGATATCCTAAATTTCATGTTATCTTAAGGCCACTAAGAAACGCATCTAAGCTCCTATGGCCTGCTAGACATATTTTGTAACAAATGCCAGGTTGTCATCTTGCTGGATACAAAGGAGTGATGTTTATTAAAATGTGCTATTGCAGCTCCAGAAGTTCATGCGGAAAATGAAGCAGACCTGTGCTGTTAGGGCCTTGCCTGCCATGTCACCCTGCAGTATCATGAGGAGATCCACAGCATGCAGAACTGTAAGTGCACTTACTGCTACCCACTGAGGAGGCGGTAAGTGCACCTGCACTAATGTGGTTAGCATGCACCTGACTCTGTGGTTAGCATGCACCAGCGATGCCCACACTAACCATGATGTGCTGTCAATGCCCATGCTCCAGAACTAACCCACCCAGTCACCACCCCATCACATGCTAAGCAGTTAGTGCGGAATTTTTACCACGCTGCCATGCAGTAACAGCACAGTGCAATCAATGCCTGGTAAACCCCACACTAACAGTGCACTTTAGTAAACATGCCCCAGGATTAACAAAAATATTTCAAATTTAAAAACTAAAAAAAACAAACCATACACAAACCATGAGTGCAAACTAAGTCCATTGTCATTCAGGCTATATGGTATCAGCCTCAAAAATGCCTCATGGTGGTAATTTTCTATTATATACACTCAGTTTATCAAGAGATGTTCTAAATTCATTTAGGAACATGAAAATACATCCATCAGTGATTCTAATATGTATGTCTGTTAATGACTTGATATATACCGCCTTTAACGTGATTAGAATCAGTCGTTTACATAAAACTTAAATGCAAAAACAGGAAAGAACTCCATAAATGAAATAGGGCAGGGATAGCTAAAGAAGACAGGCAATAAGCATTAAAAACATTAAGTTAAGAGAATGGTTAATCTTTTGATTCTACTTCAGAAGCAAGCATTCAAATTAATGCATTATCAAAGGGAGAGCTCCTCGTTTAGGAGCTTGTTTACTAAAATGTACTGTTAGCACACAGTAAACCCCCAACATTAGTGCTGGAGGTGGCGTAAGCCCATGCTAGCTGTTGGTAACATGCCTGGCATGACCCCCCTGCAGTTATCATAGGGAGACGCGTCTCACTGTGCTAACTGGCAAGCACATTTAACGCGGATACTCTTAACCACCAGCCATTAAGGAGGTAGTAAGGGCACCCAAACTAACTGGTCATGCTAACCGTGATGGGCTATCAGCACTCATAATCTGCCCCAACCCTCCCAGTCACTGCCCCTTCCTATGCTAATCTTTAGCACAGGACTTTTACCGTGCTACCCTGTGCTGTCAGTATGGCATACTTAGCGAGCAGTTTAATTAAAATGACTCTGAACGATCAACTAAAAGTTAGGTAATGTTCTCCGCGGACAAGCAGAAATTAAGTCCTCACGTATGGGTGACATCCCCAACGGAACCTCAAGTGGAAATGCTCCCCAGCTTCCAATGGAAGCTTTTGGGAGGCTCCATTGCACATGTGCATCTGCCTTCACGTCTGCTGTGGTACCATCTTCTCCAGTCTTCTTTTTTCTTGGAGCCCCTAGGACATGTTCCTACATCGTCGAAAAATGTTTTTTCATTTTTGCCCCTTTGGGGTCCTCCTTCATCTAGTTTTCACTGCCTATCATCTGTAGCGCTGGCCCCAGTACCATTGCTTTCAATTTTCATATTTTTTCTTCTTTTATGTTTTCCCACAGCTGGCACCATCAAGCTCTTCGACCAAACATGTCCCAGAAGCCAGCAACTGGGTTTAAAAAGTGTACCAAGTGTGCCTGGACCATCTCCTTCATGGACCGGCACAATTGGTGCCTTCAATACCTAAATCTTGTAACCTGTCCTGCAAATGACAAGAAGGGGCTTGAAGGGTTGGAAGAAACAGCGAGAGTCCCTCTTCGGACTAACAGATTCTGCATCTTTGACCCCAGCATCAACCCGGGTGTCCTCGGGCACCGCAGAGGCATCAGCATTGAGAGGAGCCTGAGCAAACTCCAAGCCAAGGAGCCACTGTACCCCAGAGCGAAGTATCTCTGTCGACTTTGCCCAAAATTGACTTCATCGACCCCCCCCCCCCCCCCATCATCATCAAAGGGGACATCTGAGCACTGGGTCAAGGTCCACGTGCGCTGACATTGGAGTCCTTCCAATGAGAGGAATCATCATCCAGAATACCAGAGGGGTGCAGGGAATCCCCCAATGTCCCCACCGTCATGAATTCCCTCTACCAGGGGTCCTGGAGCCGGTGGCCGAGGTCGTAATTCTGGCCACGATGCCTTCGGAAACGGCATATGGCCCATATCCCTTGAGGCCCATATGGCGGCACTGTTGGTCACACAAATGGCAGGCCTCTCGGTGTCTCAGGTATTGCCACCGCAGGCAGTGCAGCCGATCCTCAAGGCCCATGCACTGCCCGCTGAGACAGGCATATTGGGCCGGTGATCAGAATTGATGCTGGTTCTTATGGCCATCTCCCTGTCAAGTGTATTGGGGTCCAGTGCCCCAGTGATGCACCATTGGTCTCAGAAATGCTTGTCGTCTCTCCACAACTGGAGTTGCCATCGGGATGAGGCTTGATGTTACTTTGTCTTCCTCTTGGAGTCTGATTCCAATAGCTGAGAGACCAAGGCAGAATTGTAGGTATCCGAGAACAGATCTCCTGGGCTCCCCTCAGACCGCTCTCCTCGGCTCCCCTCAGACCGCTCTCCTCCTCATGAGGGGTGGAAGTCGCCCCCCAAAGGATATGAAAAGAAAAGAACTACATGCATTATCTGACTTTTATCTATCCTTCCATTGTAAATAGATTATGTATATAGTTAACCCTGTTTTCCAAGTTTATACTCCTGTTCGATGTAAACCTGACAGCTTGTTGTTATGGTCGTTAAGTTATAATGTAAACCGCACTGATGCTAAATAGCGCGGTATATAAGAAATTGTAATAAATAAATAAATAAATATGTATGGCCAAGGCCATTCCCTTCTGCTTGGAGTTCAGAGTACGAGCCCAGGGTGGAGGAACTGGAGATCCTTTAGTATCCTTCGGCCCCCAAGAAGGCTGTGATGGTGCCAGTGCACCAGATCCTGCAGAAGCTGCAAATGAGGATATGGGGGAACCCCCTCAGGGTGCTAGCAATCAGCAGGCACCTGGACTTGATCTATTGGGTCCAAAAGGCCCCAGGGTTTGAGAAGCCTCAACTCAAGACACCACTCTCTAGTGGTGGAGTTGGCCTTGAAAAGGATCAAGAGCAGCAAGACGTACTCCTTGTTGCCCCCAGGTAGGAAGGCAAGAACTTTGGACTCCAGAGCACCATGCTGGTGGCCAGAGTCCTTTCCTACCTGTTGTACATGGGCATGTTTCTCAAGGACATCATGTGAGATCTGGCCAAGTTCAGCCTGCTCCTCCCCCCCCCCCCCGAGCGCCTGGATGCCTTCCGCACCCTGGTGGGCCAAAGCAAGGGCTGTTTCAAATTCATGGTCTTGGCGATTTATGATGCCTTTGAATCAGCCTGTAGGGCTGTGGTGGTGTGCATCTGAGCCTGCTGGCTCGCCTGGCTTCAGTCCTCTGACCTGGAGTAGTGCGTCCAGGATAAGCTGACTGACATACCGGGGCAAGAACCTCTTTAGGAAGCAGGTGAAGGCTAAAGCTGGCGAGATTGAGACGCAGCATTTCACTCTCACCAGGCTTTCAAAGAAGACGGGTGATTCTTCTCGTAAGAAGTACCAGGTTAAGAAGATCTACTTCCAGCGTAAGCTCTGGTTCCTCCTGAGTCCACAAGGCTCTCAGCTGAGAGCGCAGGCTCCTCGTCAGAGTCATGAGAAGCCACAGAAGGCTCAGCTGGCCTTGCAACCCAAATCAGGGGCAGGTATTTGACTGGTTACTCCGGAGCACAGCCAATCTGCCAGTCTCTGCATGGGACAGACTTCTGTTATGGAGGGGGGGGGGGCTTGTCCTGGTTGCCAACAGGTGGCCTCTCATCACTTCAGACATATGGGTGTTTCAGATAGTCCAAAGCGTCTATATGCTGCACTTTGCCAAGCTGCCATCCCTTTCCCTGCATCTCAGCCTACTACAGGGAGAGGTCTCTGCTCTGCTAACCGATCTTGCCATAGAACTGGTGCCTCCGGCTCAGGTCGGGGGGAGCATCTACTCCAGGTACTTCCTGGTCCCCCAAGAAGATGGGAAGGTTTTGGCCCATCTGAGACCTCAACATTGACCTCTTGTGAAAAGTTCAAGATGGTCTTGCTGGGGACTCTGCTCCCATATCTTCTAAAGGACGATTGGCTATGCTCCCTGGATCTCAAGGATGCATAAACGCACATTCTGATCCATCTTGCTCAGAGAAAATAACTCAGGTTCGTCCTGGGATATCGGCACTTTCAGTACCGAGTACTTCCTTTGTCCTGGCATCAGCACCCTGAGTCTTCATGAAGTGTCTAGTGGTGGTGGACACTTAACTTCAGACTCTAGGGGTATTCTTCTTCCCCTACTTGGATGCCTGGCTCATAAAGAGCTCCACTCTGGACGGAGTCCATCAGTCAGCCCAACTGACCATCTAGGTGCTCGAGCAACTGGGGTTCATTGTCTGCTACACCACGTCTTACCTCCAGCCCTCTCAACAGCTGGAGTTCATAGGGGCCCTCCTGGATGCCACTCAGAACTTTCTCCCGATGGATCGCCTGCAGAGGCTGATGGCCTTGGTCCACGATAACCGGCAGCAGCAGCAGGTAATGGCCTGGGGGATGCTGAAGGTGCTTGGCTTTATGGTCTCGACTGTCTATGTCAGTCCCCTGACCTGTCTATTGATGAGACCAGCTCAATGGACTCTGAGAACTCAGTGGAAGCAAGCCACCGGCTTCCTCCAGTATTGGGTGGCGTTCACCATGTCTCTGGTCCGGTCCCTGCACCGGTGGATGGAGCCGCAGAACTTACTCAGGAGTCTTCCTTTTCAGGCATCGCCCACCGCCCCCCCAAGGACACTGACAAAGGATGCATCCAAGCTCAGCTGGGGGCTCATCTGTATGGCCTGTGCATGCAGCATTCCAGGTTCCTTTGGCCAACCAATCTGTGCTTTTTCAGACAGACAAACAAGGTGGCGATGTGTTCCATCAACAAGCGGAGCATCAGAGGATCGAACCTCCTGTACTGGGAAGCAGTCTGCTTGTGGACGTTCGCCATCATTCACTTGATGGAGCTAAGAGCTACCTATCTGCCTAGGGAGCTCCCTCCAGCCGCACGAGTGGACCCTCAACAAGGAGGTTGTGGGCAGATCTTTTGAGAGTAGGGTGCTCCCGCAATAGATCTCTTTGCCACCCCACGCAATGCCCAAGTGGGTCAGTTTCACTCCAGGGTCACATCCAGCAGCTGGCTGGCTTCAGGTGCCTGCCTGCATACACTGGGGAGCAGGCCTACTATATGTTTTTTGTCTCATTCCACGCATGGCAGAGACTTTGCTGAAGCTGCAGGCTGATGGGCATGATGATTCTCATTGCTTCGTATTGTCCCCAGCAGCCTTGGTTCCCCTGCTGCTCCAGCTCTGAGGCTCTCTCTACAGCTGTGCTCTGCCCCAGATCTCATCTCTCAAGAGGACGGGACGTTGTGGCATCTCCAAGATTCAGTCCTTGGCCCTCACAGCACAGATGTTGAACGGGTAGCCCTCTCGGAGCTTAACCTGTCAGAGAATGTTAAGGCAGTCCTTCTGGACTCCCGCAAATCATCTTCGCAAAGGTCTTATGCGTTTAAGTGGCAGAAGTTCTCCTGGTGCATGGACTGGGCCTTGGATAGGCTGCTGAAGTAGCTTCTGCACCTCTAGGACTCAAGTCTCAAATCCAACTGTGTTAGAGTCCACCTGAGCCCAATTTGGGCCTTCCATCATGGCTTGGAGGGGAAGCCCTTCTCAGTCCCTGGTGGTTTGCTTCATGTGGGGTTTGTTACTTTCTGAACTTCTGGTCAAGCCCCCACTGGTGTCTTGGGACGTTAACATGGTTCTGGCGCAGCTTTTGTCTGCTCCCTTTGAGCCTCTCACTTCCTGACCTGAAAGGTCTTGTTCCTGGTGGTGGTCATTTCAGCACGCCGTGTCAGTGAGTTCCAGGCGTTGGCTGCTCACCTACTATACACCAGGTTCCACCATAATAGGGTTGTCTTGCGCACGCATCTGCATTTCCTGCCAAAGGTAGTATCTGCTTTCCACCTCAGTCAATCGTGCTGCCGATTTTCTTCCCCAGACCTCACGCTAATTGAGGGGAGGCAGTGCTGAACATGTTTGACTGTGAGCATGCCTTGGCCTTCTACCTCGAGCGGATGAAGGCCCACTGTACATCCACCTGGCTGTTTGTCCCTTTTGACTTTAGCAAGCTGGGGGCTGCTGTCTCCAAACGCACTCTGTTGATTAGACTAGCAGACTGCATCTCTTTCGCTTATGTCCAGGCAGGCCTAAGCCTTGATGGTCCTGTCATGGCTCACATTGTCAGAGCTATGGCTGCATTGATAGTCAGCATATTCTCGGTCTCCATGGAGATCTGCAGGGCTGCAACATGCTCTTCAGTCCACACCATCACAGCTCATTACTGTCTGCATGTGGATTCCTGACACGACAGCAACTTTGGCCAAGCCTTGCTCTTGCATTTCTTTGAGAATTAGGTTCCAACCCCTTCTCCATCCAGGCTGCCTAAAACATGTATTCTTCAGTGAATCTGTCAAGTCCCCTAGAGGGATTACCCATGCTGTTTCTGTTTTCTAGTTCTGTTGGGCTTTTTGGCCTCCTCTGTTTTCAGTAGCCTGTAGCTTGGGAGACCCAGAGAGAAAGCGTAATTACTCTCCTGTAGCAGGTGTTCTACATAGACAGTAGGAATAAATCCTCCCAACCCTTCCACCTCCCTGAGGAGATTTTTTGGGCTACAGCTTTTATATTCTACTGGAAAAGATGGTGCTGTAGTAGGCAGGAAGCAGGAACGCATGCGTGATGGAGTCTCCCAGAAGCTTCCATTGGAAGCTGGGGAGCATTTCCCCGTGGGGCTCCGTTGGGAAGGTCGCCCATACCCGGAAGACTTATTCCTGCTGTCCATGGAGAACACCTGCTGCGGGTGAGTAATTATGCTTTCTGTCACGTTTCACGGTGGAATAGTACAAGACTGGCCCATATCCAGATGTGCCAGTCTTTCAATACAGAATAGAATCAATACACATATTAGATCCCTCTGTTAATTATCTTTATAAATGATTCATTCACAGTTCCCTGTATAAATGTTTTTTTAAAGTGTCAGAAGACAAGAATGTTTTCATTCCAGGCACAAACATACTGAAAATGATAAAATAAGATCATTAAAAAAACTTACAATAAAGGTCCCAATATCAGGAATTCCAAAGGAAAAGCACCACTAAGCCTGGTCCCAGAAAGGCTGCTTTTAACGCTGTAAATTCTTTTCAACCCACCTCAACCAATGCCGAGTTGTCAATCACCAGAATGAGCAAGAAGTTACCGCATTAAAAGCAGCCTTTGTGGAACCGGGCTTTAGTGGTGCTTTTCCTTTCTAACTGCTGATACTGGGACCTTTATTGTAAGGGGTTTTTAATGGTCTTATTTTATCATTTTTAATGTTTTTGCCTGGAATGAGATCATTCTTGCTTAATGGCACTTTTTTAAATCAATTTCTATGAATCTATATGTACAGTATCAGTGATTACAGTAGAGTATTATTTTTAATAGGTTTAAAAAGTATTATGAGGCATTTTTAAGGCTGATACCATCTATCCCATATGACAGTGCACTTAGCCTGCACTCATGCGTTCAAGTGTGCTCTTGAGGTTTTGGCTTTTAATTTTGGAAGCTTTTTTACTGCTCTTGTATCTTTTTTTGCATCCAGCATGAAAGTGACCTGCCATTTGCTACAGAATATGTCTAGCAGGCTGTGGACACTTAGAAGTGTTTCTTAGTGCCATTAAGGTGACATTAAATTTAGGATCATTTGATTGGAGTCTGTTTGCACTTGCGGATACATACTGTGTGGTAAATAGTGGAGTACCCCAGGGATCTGTGCTATGCCTGCTGCTTTTTAGCATATTCATAAATAACCTGGAAATGGGAATAACTAGTGAAGTGATCAAATTTGCAGTAAGACAAAATTACTCAAAGTTGTTAAAACACAAGAAGATTATGAAAAATTGCAAGAGAACCTTGATAAATTGGAAGATTGGGTATCCAGATGGCATATGACTTTTAATGTGGACAAGTGCAAAGTTATGCACTTGGGAAGAACAACTCGAACTACAGTTATACATTGCAAGGTTCCATGTTAGGTACCACCACTCAGGAAAAGAATTTAGGCATTAGCGTCAAACCCGCAGCTAAGAAACTCCTACAAATCATAAGGAAAGGAATAGAGAATAAGACAAAGGATGTTTTAATGCTTTTGTATCTTTCTGTGGTGTGACCGCACCTTGAATATTGTGTGCAGTTCTGGTCACCATATCTTAAAAAGGAAGAACTAGAAAAGGTACAAAGAAGAGCCACCAAAATGGTAAAGAAGATGGAAGGATACGCCTATGAGGAAAGGCTTAAAAGGTCAAGACTCTTCATCTTGGCAAAAAAACGGCTGAAGGGAGATATGATAGAGGTCTATAAAATATTGAATGGAATGGAACATGTAAATGTAGATTGGTTGTTTACTGCTTCAAAAAGTAGAGACACTAGGGGACACCCAGTGAAGCTACAGTATAGCCCGTTTAAGATTGATTAGAGAGAATATTTTTGCACTCAATGTGCAATCAAATTCTGGAATTTGCTACAGGAGGGTGTAGTAAAAGCTGTTAGTGTAGCTGGGTTTAAAAGTTGTTTGTACAAGTTCCTGGAGGAAAAGTACATAAACCATTAGAGGACAAGGGAAATCCACTACTTATCCTTGGATAAGCAACGTGGAACCTGTGTACCTTTTTGGGAACCTGACAGGTACTTGTGACCTGGATTGGCTGCTGTTAGACACAGGATACTGGGCTTGATGGCCACTTTTTCTGACCCAGTATGAAGTATGGCATCTCTTACATTCTTCATTTCCGCTATAGATGTTTCTGTAGGGGTCATATGGTACCCCTCAGTCTGTCTTCTTTTGTCCTGTTTTGTTCTCTCCCCCCCCCCCCTCTGTTTTCCCCTATTTTCATTTCTATTTTTGTCTTTTTATTCCTTTATATTTTGATTTTGATATCCCACACAGGAGTACTATATACAGTCCTGTCCATAAAAATCTAGTCATTAACCCCTGATATAGGTGTGCTTGCTGAAATATGTTATACATGAAATGAACTGTCAATCACACTGGACCACTGAAAATCCATTTTTGATGCACAGGACATTTGGTTGGAATATTTTAATAGTTTTTATTGGCATTAAATTACTTTGCTGGTTTTTGCTAGTTTGTGAGTGTCCTATTTTTTTGCTGCATTTTTCTAGTGCAATTGGGTTTGCCTCTTTTTTTTTTATTTTAAGTTTTAAGTTAACTATGGCATTATCAGCTACTCCATATAGTAACTGTTTTTTGCTCTGTAGTACAGGACTCTGTAACGCTTTTGTGCTAGTGATGTGCCGGGAAGGTCTTAATGACGCACATTCTGCAGTTACGGCACCACGATCAGATTCAAAATTTGCAGACTCACTGTGCTGCTCTTACAATGCCCAAGACAATCTGAGTCAGTGCACAAGTTTTGAAACTGTGGTGCCAGCAATAGAGAGACAGCAGCAGCTCAGGCAGGTGGGTGGGACACTGTTGCTTGCTTCATGGCAGCTGCTAACGTAACAAGGCTGAGGCTTCCTGGGAAAGACTGCTCAGGTGGAGTCATCTAAATGTAAAAAGGCAACTGAGATCAGTTAGGAAATGATTTTATTATGAAAAATAGATGCTGCATGTCCTCTTCTCTTGAAAAGATTAACCTGAGCTTTGTAACAATTCATAAAACTGCATACATTTCTTCCTTTCAGACCAGTAGTTCATGCTAAAACTGAAATCTCCAGGCTGTCTGCATCTCAGATTCGTAATCTGAACCCTGTGTTTGGAGGAATAGGACCAGCTCTCACTGGACTTAGGAATTTAGGGAATACTTGTTACATGAATTCGGTGCTACAATGCCTGTGTAACACCCCATACCTTGCTGAATATTTTCATAAAAATAACTACCAAGACGATATTAACAGGTAACAAGTTTGTTTTATTGTCTATAAGCCATATATGATTTTCACTACATAGATTTTTGTCAGTGTCATTTTTAATTTAAAGAGATTCTTCAACTTAGCCAGCTCAAATCATTGTGGGTTGAAATGATACTAAAGGATCGTATAGTGCTAAGATAGTATTTTTAAGTTATTTCATCTGCAATTGTGATGCTGATCCATTTGCTCTCTGTCTTATAAAAAAAAGCCACTATAGGAACTTGCCATTCCCTGATGTATTCTACAAGGGCTTGTAGTACCAATAGGGAAGAAATGGGCATTATTATGGAGTACACCTGGCACTGAGTAATGTAGAAAGCTATTAAACTCAGTTACTGTTTCTTATACAGTCAAACCTCGGTTTTCGTATGCCCTGGTTTTCGTACGATTCGGTTTTCGTTGATTTTTTTCATCAAGATTGTGTTTCGGTTTTCGTACGTTGTCTCGGTTTTCGTACAGCATTTTACCCCCCCCCCCCCCGTACCTGCCATGGATTAGCGTGAGCCAGCGATCTCCCACGGAGCTTGAGCCAGCGATTCTGCGGGACCTCTGGGGAGCCGAGGAGTTTCAACGCTCCAGCGTGGCCTGCCCGAAACTGCTTCCTGCCCCGGACTCTCCCCCGATTGACGTCTGCCTGCTGCCTCTTCCCCTGCACATCCCTTGAACCGGGACAGGAGCTGGTGACCGAATCTGCTTCTCCTTGGCGGCCCAGTCTCCCGCCGGGGCCCCTGCCCTCCCGATTGGATTCTGGGTGTCCTGCAGGCCTGCACACGCGGCCTCTCCTTGAAACCTTGCAGTCTGCAGCTGCAGGCTCCTGCTGGCACAGCCCCACGCTGTTCTCTGACTCTCACCTGTGTCAGGCTGCTACCTTAGGGGGGCCGGAGGCAGCCTAAGACTCTCTGTCCCACTGTTTCTCAACTGCCTGCTGCTTGGCTGACACTGCCTCTCCACCTCTCCCGACACTGTGTAGGAGTGGCTGCCCTACAGGCTGGTGTGACTTCGGGCACTGTCCTCTTTCTGGTGCCCTTACTTTTGCTGACATTGGCACTACCTCTCCTGACACTGTGAGCTTGGTAACTGGGTGTGATGGCTGCTAAGTTAAAAGGCAGGCTGGAGCCCCGATTGTGCAGACGGCCAAGATGGCTGTTCCCACCTCCGCTGCTGGTGGTGATTGCTCGATCCCCAGAGGGGAGAGCAGCTGGAGCTGGCTGGAGTGCGTCCCATATGCCAACAAAAGTCTTCAATAAAGGTAAAAGTGATGTTACATGCTCATTTATCCATTTCATTAGTCATTTATATGTATTTCTCATTGTTTTCTGTATGTAAAAAGATAGTTATTCTCTATAAAATGTATTTTTTGTCAATATTTTTGGGTGTCTGGAACGGATTAATTGAATTTACATTATTTCTTATGGGAAATCTTGCTTCGGTTTTAGTCCGTTTCGGTTATAGTCAGACTTTTTTGAACGGATTAATCATGAAAACCGAGGTTTGACTGTAACAGAATATATTTCTATATTTTATGCTGTATACATTCAGGTAGTATTTCAACAGATAATTTTGAGTTCTCTAGGTTGATCTGACTTTTTAACAAGTGACAGCTTGTCGCATGTCTTTTAAATTTAATGCTGCCCATTAAAGTTTGTGAAAAATTTAGAAAATGTGTATCAACTACTTTAAAACAAAATGTGATACAGTAGAGAAGATAAATTGACATTAAAATTGAGGCAGAATAGTGAAAGATTAGAAATGAGTTTTAAGGAGCACTCAAGAACGTACAACAGAAACATTTAGCCTTGAGAATGCATTGAAAAAGTTAAGAGATGGGAAGTGACGTCACCAAATTATATGGTTGCTTAGACCTGTGGCTCCGCGGACCCCTTTGTGTATTTAGCAAGCTTACCCCTGCAAAATGGAAATGTTTGCTGTGCAAGCTGATAAAATCTCTTCCGAAAACAGGGAGCCATGCGATGGCGCAAAAGAAACAGTCAGAAGACATCAAGAACTTCTACTCAAATACGAACAAATCGTGCAGGGGCAGTTATAAAATGGCAGTCGATGAGCTGCAGGAGACACAACAGAAGCTGGCAAGGACGAACGACATGGAATCTCTGATTCAGAAAAATTTCTCCATGAGAATTTTGCCATTGGTTTCACGATCTCCACTCCTATCTCAGCTCAGTATGGAGTGACATTGCCAGCCTGGGGCATAACTTTGAGAGGAGCTAGCCAACATAAGCCGAAGGATGGAGGATCTGGAAACACAGATGGAGGAGGACAATGACAGTATGATGGATGTGGAGAAGCAATTGGCACGATTGGAGCAGGCTAGCCTTAAGCTTTCAGATAAATTAGAGGATATGGAGAACTGCTCAAGATGGAACAATCTCCAGTTAGGGGAATCCCTGAAGAGCCTGCACACACAAACTGTATCGAAATGGTCTCCAGTATAGTACGTAAACCTCTGCAACCTAAGAACATAACATAAGAACATAAGATATGCCATACTGGGTCAGACCAAGGTCCATCAAGCCCAGTATCCTATTTCCAACAGTGGACAATCTCCGTCCTGGGTTTCGATACCAGACATCCTTGGAGGATACATGACCTCTTTAGACAGATCTGTGATTCCACAGCCGACTCCGAGGTCATCTTTCTGGTATCTCCTAGCTAGGGAGTCCTATATGTGAAGACCACATTCCTGCTTGTTCCTGGAGATAGCATAGTTACTCACCTATAACAAATGATCTCCAGAAACAGTAGGACTTTAGTCTTCACAACCCACCCTCCTCACCTAGGAGTTGTAGGTCGTCTTCTCCTTATTTATTTAACGTCTCTTTTATACCGCGCTCTTTAAAATCAGCGCGGTTTACAGAAAACAAATTTGTGCAGTGCAGGCAGGACCTACACTGGACTTAGAAATGAACAGGGGTTTCTAACAAGGCTAACACAAGGCTAACACTGGTTTTTATCTCAGCTACAAACTCAGCTGAGGAGGGAGAGCTGGGAAGGCAGCTACCCAGGCGCAGTGGGATGCTCCCATAGGCTTTCCTATTGGACACTGGGCAGCGTTTCCACACAGGCTCTGTCAGTAGAGACGTCACTCATATGTGAACACTAAATTCCTACTGTTTCCGGAGATCACCTGTTACAGGTGAGTAACTAAGCTTTATTTATTTCATTTATACTGCCTTTCAAGATTATATCAAGGTGGTTTACAACTGAACTTACATAGAAAGAATTTGTGGAACATAAAGTTAGTGTTACATGAGAACAGTAGTTAACTATCAAGTGAAAATAGGGTGGGGAACTAGTTGGGTCATATAAAACACAGGTAAACTTATTTACAGTGCCTTTTCTATTGGAGATAGGCTTTTTGGGTACTTGCTGGAAGTTAATTGGTAGCTGTATTGTGAGAGCTTATGCATCTGTCCCGAAGAATTCCTGGAAAATGTGCATTTTAAGCTTTTTCCTGAAATCTTTTGTCTTTTATTGCTCTTATGTTTGGGAGGGAATTCCATAAGGTTGGACTATAGATAAAGAATGATCGTTGACATGTTGTGTGCATGGTTCAGAGGGGCTTAGGTGGTTGGTTTTGTGTGTTGGAATTTTAAGTAGGTTCTGGTTTTGATGCCTTCTTAGTCTGTTCTCTGGTATGGTCTGTATGAGGGTTTGTAGGCAGTCTGCAGTTATGTTGTGTATGGTCTTATGTATTCATGATAGACTTGTATTTTATCCGAGCATGGATGGGTAGCCAGTGTAAATTTTTAAGGACTGGGGTGATATGTTTTTGTCTTGGTGTCCTTGAGATCATGCAGGCTGCAGAGTTGTGAGCAAGTTGTAGGGGGAGGAGTTGTCTGGAGGCACAGGACCCCCCAGGGTGGCTACCACACACACAGGGAGGTATGGGAGTTGTAGATACTCGCAAGTATTTCTATGCCACACAATTGGCGGCACTTATAGAATGGGAGAGGAGGAGCCAAAAGAAACAATAGGTTTGTATTATTGAATGTGTTTATGGTGACACTGCTTTAAAAATTTTGTGGAGGGGGAACCCACAAATTGGAAATTCTGATTTCATTCTTAAGGGCCTATTAGGAATTTGGAAGCAGCAAAGAGCGGATCTATTGGGGGGAAGGGAGCAATCATGGACTATGGAGCTCTTGCCCCAAATGCTCATTTATTTATTTAGACAGATTTGTATACCACCTTATCCTTCAATCAAAGTGGTTACAGCACAATTGGAGGGTTACATTTAACATGAGGGTACTTAACAACATTATACAATGAACTCGTATGTCTAGTTGGTATGAGTGGGTATCGAGTTGGCGGAGGTAGTTGCATTACCATTCAGGTGGAGACTGTTGTCTGTCTGCTCATAGGTTTCTGTAAAGTGCAGGGTTTTAAGGGCCTTGCGGAAGTCTATGATATCATTTTATGCCCTCCGGCTCGTTGGGAGGGAGTTCCAAAGTGTGGACGCCAGTAGTGAAGGAGCTCTTCTTGAAGTTGTTTGTTTAGTCTTGTGATATCCTGCAGGTGTGCCGATCTTGTCATCATTGGTCCTTCTTGGTCTTTTGCTGATATCCCTTGTTATGATGTCTTGGAGTACATCTGCCAAGAGACGGTGAATGATTTTAAAGATGATCAGGACTGTTTTAAATTTTGCTCTGGCCATCATTGGGAGCCAGTGCAGTTGCTGTAAGACAGGGGTGATGTGCTCAGTTCTTGGATTGTCTGTAATGATGCGTGCTACAGTGTTTTGCACCATTTGGAGTGGGTGTACGGTCTGCTGTGGGAGGCCTTGATATAACTAGTTTCTGTAATCAAGCAGAGGTGTGATGAGTGCTTGGCACACTGCGGAAGTAGTCCTGTCAGAATATTGGCTTGATTTTTCTGATGGTCCTCAAACGTTGATAGGCCTCGTTTGCGGTTTTGGTGATGTGCGATGTCAGATTCAGAGCTCTGTCCATTGTGATGCCCAGGTACTTAACTTCATCTTTGACTACTATGAGTGTGTCTAGAATGCTGTTAGTTTGTGGTGGGATGAAGGTGGAGTTCCTGGTGACAAACATTGCCTCAGTTTTATCGTAGTTGACCGTCAGTTTATGTTATTGGCTGTGAGCCAGGCATTAATGTCTTCAAGGCATCTGGTTATTGTTGTGGTGTTAAGTGCTAGTAAGTTGACTGGAGCATACACCATGATGTCGTCAGCACAGAGGTGATAGTGGAGTTTGTGGCGTTTGATGTTGCATGTGGGTTGGATGTAAATATTAGAGCATTGATGACAGGGCTGAACCTTGTGGTATTCCCTGCATGACGGGGAACTGCAGTGATTTCTTTTGGGTGCATTTGACTTGTTGCATTTGATCTTCCAAGTAGGAAGTAAACCACTTCAGAGTATTCTTACATACTCCTATGCTGCAGGCGTTGCAGTAACCTGGCATGGGATACAGCGTCAAAGGCTGCCGAGATGTCCATGAACACTAGCAGGAATCCGTTCTTTGTTATCCATGCCTCTTAGGAGATTGTCAGAGGGAAGTGAGTAGTGTTTCCACACCGTGTTGGGGTTTAAAGCCATGCTGATGGATGTCCAGTGGGGCATTCATGTCAGTATGGTCCTGAAGTTGTCTTTGCACTATCTTTTCAACGATTTTCGCAAGGAATGGTAGGCTGGAGATGGAACGGTATGATTTTGGTTCAGAGGGGCTTAGGTTGTTGCTTTTAAGTATCGGTCGTATCATGGCGTGCTTCAGGGACTGTGGCATGTATCCTTGCTGGAATGAATCTTTGACGATTTTGTGAATGTGATGAGAGCGCTGGCTTCTTGTGGCTTTGAGCCAAGACACTGGGCATGGGTCTGACAGTGAGGTGGTTGTGTTGAGTCCATTTATTATGTCCTCTACATGATGTGTTGATGGTATGCTGAAGTCCTCCCAGGTTTGATGCTGCTCTTTTATCTCATGGTCATCTGTCTGTGCTGTGATGGAGCATGTCTGGATGGTGTTTTTTGATTTCATGTAGTCAGCAAATTCCTGTGGGTCAAGATGGTGGGTACAGTGCTGTGTGGTGTCCTTGGTGAGCTTTTGGACAATGCTAAAGAGTTTTCTCTCGGTCTGTTGACAGATTTCATGATTAGGTTGGTATGGTGTTGCTGTTTACGCTCATTCGTCAGGTTGTTATATTCTCCAGGAACAAGCAGGAAGTCAGTCCTCACATATGGGTGATGTCGGTGCCGACGGAGCCCCGTGCGGAGCAGTTTCCCAGCTTTCAAAGAAAGCCTTTGGGATTGCATCACGCATGCGCGGTCCCCTTCCCGCCCAAGGGTGCCGTCTTGCTCAGTCTCCCTTTTTCCGTGGAGCCCAACGGACATGGTCCAAATTCCCTCGCGGAAAAAGTGCGTCAACTCATCAGAAGATTTTCTTCGACATGGTTTGACGCCGGTTCCCCTCCCCACCTCGGTTCGGTACACCGGTATCGGATCCGGTCCCTATTTTTCGTTTTTTTTGTCCTTAGTGACTAGCGTTCGGGCCTTTTTTTCTTTTTCACTGGCAGCCTGGTCGTTTGACCTCGCAGGGGCCCTTTTTCCCCCGATGGCTGCCAACGGGTTTAAAAAGTGTGATCAGTGCAAAACGCTAATGTCACTCACCGACACACATGACTGCTGTCTCCGCTGCCTCGGGGCCGACTATGACCCGATGGCCTGTAGAACAAACCAACCTGAAGCGTGAATGGATGGAAAGACAGAGTCCTTTATTAAACCTTAGGCCGCCCGACACAGGCCGTGTTTCATCACCCTTCGTCAGGGGCTGGCCAGGCACAGAAACTAAAATCATAAACAACAACCATTAACACACATTAAAAACATAAAGGAACAGACCAACAAACTTGTAAAAACAACATCATACATATTAATACTTAAACAACATTAAAAACTTACAAAATGCAATACCATAAAATCAATAAATAATGTGAAATAAATAAATGTGCTCGAAGGTACAAATCATCATAAAATCAGATACATACATAGAAATCAAATAATATAATAAATTACCAACCTCTGTAAATTAAAATACTGCCACCAGGAAAATAAATAAAGTATTGACCAAGTATTCAATTGGACTCTGGAGGCGGACAACAAGTGCTGATTATAAATTCAAGTGCCAACCAGATAAAAACCACTAAGGAGCTTAAATACGCCAAAAACTAAAGATTAATGAATCCATCATGAAATTAAATCGTAACTAAGAATAATGTGAAAAATTGTGTACGTGAAATAAAAAAGTAAAATGGAGCAAATTACCTTAAGAACAACTGCTGTCTGATTCTTTGGACCCGCAGCATAGCAAGGAAAAGATGCCGACACACGTGCAGATAAAATGAGAAAAAGGGGCGGAGTCATCTATTCGGCAGGAAAGTGACGTGTACAGCAAAATAAAAAAAATGAATGAATCCAGAGAGTATAACGCGGTATTAAAAAGGAACTGTCATGGTTCCTACATTAAAAATAAAAATGCAGCCGACTAATAAATGTAAAAACAGAAACAAACTTTGTAATGCCCATAAAAATGCATAGACTGTAGCCTGCCGAATTGTATTGCTAGATCGCATATGAAGGACACCGAGGTGCCGCTGCTAAAGTTACCGGACCAAAGTGTAATGCATGTAAATAATAACGAAGAAAACAATCATCATAAACCACTTAAAACGGTCACAAAAGTGTGAATAAAAGAAGGGGATTAAAAGGCAGTATATGAATAAATGGGTAAAACGAGAAAATAACCTAACCTGCGACCCAAGCAGCAGGTCAATATAACTCAGGGGGCCACTTATAAAAAACTTGTGTAATATGGCAACCTAAAAAATAAATAAATAAGTAAAACTACATAAATTAAAATGTATTGCTAGATTGCTTATGAAGGACACCAAAGTGCCACTACTAAAGGTACCAAAGCACAGTATAAACGAACAATCAGCCAATGAAACCAGGCAGCCAATGAAAAAATAAATAAAATAAAAGTAAAACGTATAATCCCCATAAAACCGCATGGATGGCGGACCCGCCAGATTGTGATGCATATAATGGATAACTAAGAAACCAACCATTAATAAATCACTTAAAACAAACAGTCACAATAAAACAATGTGAATAAAAAATGTGAATAAAAAAGGGGGGGTTAAGAATCAGCATATGAATAAATAATAGATAAAACATAAATAACTAAAAAAAGGGGGGGGAAATAAATAAATAAAAACTACATAAATTAGGAGACCAAGACTAGGAGACAAAGCAAGGAAACAAACAATAAATTCATATAAACCATGTAATGAATACGTTTGAAAATTAGAGTCCGGAACCATATAAACAACCAAAAAGGGGGGGGGAGGGAAGAGGGAAAGGGAAGGGGGGGGGAAGGGGAAGGGGAAAGTTACAGATGGGACCTTACCGAGGTACAAATATAATAAGGGATCAAAGAAAAACCGACAGGTCCTGATCAAGATTTAAACCATTCGGAGTCAGAGTTTAGATGAAAAATGAACTTTTGCTCGAGCCTCATAATGGTTTTATTGATATCTCCTCCCCTCCAGTTAACCTTCACTTTTTTTATAACAAAAAACTTAAGATCCATAATGTTATGTGATGCGTCTAACCAATGTTGAACCAAAGGTTTATCAACCAATTGACGTTTTATGCAGCTTTTGTATTCCACTATCCTTGTTCTTATCATACGTGTGGTCTTCCCTACGTATAGTTTTTTACAAGAACATTGCACAACATAAATGACATTTTTGGTTTCACAGTTAGAAAAATCGTCTATGTAAAATACTTGATTCATGAAGGGATGAATAAAGGAGTTACGTATTGGCAATGAATTTAAATACATTGAGCATTTTCCACATTGATATTGTCCTTTAAATTTTGATAACAATTTCTTCTCTGTGAGAGCGGAAGGCACTAGGAGATTCTGCAAATTAATATTACGTTTATGTGCCACGGCAAGTTTCATGTCCTGAAAGGCAGGAAGCGTTTGTACCAAATGCCATTCTTTTTGCAAAATCTTAATAATGTGTTTAGAATGGGAAGAGTATATTAGAGGACAGACTATACCGATATCTTCATTACGTGTATTACCCTTCAGCAGGTCTTCTCGAGGGGTGTCTCTGGCCCTAGCATAAGCTTTATCGAGATAAACCGGATAATTTCGAGCTAAAAATCTCTCTTTCATATCCTGGGCCTGTGTTTCAAAATCTTGTGTCTTAGTGCAGATAACGTTTAGTTCTCAAATTTTTTCGGAAGATCCGTATGAAACATTTTTTTACCAACAACAGTACTCCTACCACTAATGATAATTCTATTTTTCGTAATAGATCTACGTGGGTTCCCCCTCAAAGCATGAAAGAGAGATTTTTAGCTCGGAATTATCCGGTTTATCTCGATAAAGACCTGCCTCTGGTGAATCCATGCTGCCTCGGATCCTGTAATCCGCTGGACTCCAGAAACCTCACTATTTTCTCTTTCAGCAGCGTTTCCAATAATTTACTCACCACCGAAGTTAAACTAACCGGCCTGTAGTTTTCAACCACATCCTTACTTCCGCTTTTATTATTTATTATTTATTTAACAGTTATTTATATACCGCTCTTTCCCTAGTATCAAGTGCGGTTTACATGGAACAGTAGGTTAATTGGTATGTAATATACCAAGTCAGTTTACATAGAACAGATAATTATAATTTACAAGGAATGTTGTAACATTAAAGGTATAACATATTAGAACATATATACATTATTAGTTTAAATCTATAATCATCATGTGAATGAGAGTGTGGTATGGTTAATAGTGTATTAGTGATATTTATTTTGAAAATAGAGTATGTAATAATAATGTATAAATGTTAGCCTGTATCTATTTGAGTATTCTGTTCTGAGGGTGTATTGTAGTGTAATATGAATAAGTGAGTTTTTAATTTTTTTCTAAATTCCTTTATATCAGATAGCAGGCGAATGTTGTCAGGTAGATTGTTCCAAAGAATTGGAGCAGAGTGTGAGAAAGCTCTCTTATTTGTTTGTTTTCTGGCTTTTGTGAAATCTTTTGGTATTGTTAAGGTATTTAAGTTTCTGCTTCTTTGGGATCGTTTATCGATGTCTATATTAATCAGTGTATTGAGTGCCGATGGTGCAAGATTATTTATAAGTTTAAATGTTGTGACAAGAATTTTATATTTGATTCGGGAGTAAATAGGTAGCCAATGAAGTTCAGCCAAAATTGGTGTAACATGTTCAAGTGGGCTTATATTCATAATCATCCTGGCAGCTATGTTCTGAATTATTTGTATCTTTTTAATATTTTGTTTTGAAATGCCATTAAGTATTGTGTTTGCATAATCAAAATGTGGGGTGATGATAGCATGAATTATATTAATAAAGTCTTGTAGATGAATCAATGGTCTTAATTGTTTTAGTGTTTTGAGTTTGTAATGTATTTTTTTAGTTAGATATTTTATATGTGAATCCATATTTAAATTATTGTCAAGTATTACACCTAAATATTTTATTTCTTTTTTTGTATTTATTTCATGAGTATCTAGTGTGATCGTGTTTGGGGGTATGTATGTTTGATTTTTAGTGATGAATAATATATCAGTTTTAGTAAAGTTGATAAGTAGATTTTGTTCTTTGAGCCATTCAGTTAGTTCATTGAAACATTCTGTTATTTTTTGAAGAGGTGGGTGTGGGATTTCAAATGGGAGGTAGAACATTATATCATCAGCGTAGATATGATAATAAACATTGTGACGTTTAAAGATGTTACAAACTGGTTGTAAGTAAATATTAAATAATAGCGCAGATAATGCAGAACCCTGCGGGAGACCCTGAGTTTGTTTGAAGGTGTTAGAAATTTGGGTGTGGATTCTTACTGTTTGAGTTCTGTTTGATAGATATGATTTGAACCAATTATAAACAGTAGATGTAATTCCAATTTGTTGAAGTCTGTTTAACATTGTTAAGTGATTAACACTGTCAAATGCAGCTGATATGTCAAGGAAAACAAGAATAAAGGCTTGTTTAGGATTATCAATACCTCTTAATATTGTGTCATAAAGGATCGTTAGCAAGGTTTCTACTCCATGGAAGGGTCTAAAGCCATATTGATGTTCATCAAGGAGGTTTAATGTGTCAATAAAGTCTTGTAGTTGAATTTGTACAATTTTTTCAATAAGTTTGGCCATAAAAGGAATACTTGATATGGGTCTGTATGATTTTGGGGATAATTTATCTAATGTGTTATTTTTAAGTATAGGTCGTATTTGAACGTGTTTGAGAGATGGTGGTAAGTAGCCTTTTTGTAAGGATAGGTTCACTAAGGGTAGAATGAAAGAAGAGAGTATTGAGAAAGTCTTCTTTATCCAATCAACTGGGCATGGATCAAGGTATGAGGTTGTTGTATTAATGTTAGTTATTGTAGTTTTGAGAGTAGATTTTGATATTAAGTTGAAGTTGGTCCAGTTATCAAATGTAGCTTGCTTTGTTTGTGTTTGAATTTGTGGTTGAGTAATATGTAGAGGTGTTATTTGTAGCTTTGTTTTATTGATATAGTATTGAGCTAATTCTTGTGGGGAGATATCAATTGATATTTCATCAGAATTTAGTGTTTTGTTTGTTAGTTTTTGTACTATACAGAATAGTTCTCTTGGGCGATTAGTGGCTCTTGAGATTATATTAGAATAATAATTTTGTTTGGAGTTGTTTATTGTTTGTTTATAAATTTGTAGTGTATTAGTGTAGTTCTCATGATTTATTAATGATTTTGATTGTCTCCATTTCCTTTCCTCTTTTCTTAGTTGTCTTTTTAATGCTTTTGTGTAAAGGCACCACATGAGCCTCTCTCCAGTCCTTTGGCACCACTCCCGACTCCAACGAGGCATTGAAAAGGTCAGTCAGTGGAGTTGCTAGAACGTCCCCAAGTTCCCTCAGTATTCTAGGGTGTATCCCATCCGGTCCCATCGCTTTGTCTACTTTAAGTTGAGCTAGTTTCTCACGAACACAGTCTTCTGAAAATTGTTCAAGATGTCCCTCGCTTCTGTTTTTATTTGTGGGTGTTTTCTGAGGTCCTGCTCCTAGTTCTTCATCTGTGAACACAGAACAAAAATATTTGTTAAGCAATTCCGCTTTATCCTTATCAGCTTCTACATATTCCCCCCCTGCACCCTTGAGTCTGACAATATCACTTTTGCCCTTCCTCTTCTCACTAATATATCTGAAAAATGTCTTATCCCCCCATTTTATTGCATTGGCATGTCTGCCTTCTTGGAGAAGCAGCGGGCACTGATGGCCGGTCTCACCAGTCCGTCTGCCCCGACCACCGGGACTTCGACATCCAAGTCGACCCCGGAGGCCGAGCCGATCCTCGAGACTCTTCGGGCTTGAGTCGGTCCTCGACTGAGGTCTCCCTCGACCTCCCTTTCGGGACCAAAGTTATTGACACGGTGCCTTCAGCGTCGGGGCAGTCGAGACCGAAGCCCTCACGTCCGGAACCCATCAATTCCTCCTCGGAGGACTCGGCCTGGGAAACGGAAGACGAAGACTCCCCGGGCACCCACCGGAATCGGTGCGTCCCATTGGACTCACCAGGGTCCGAACCTCAGAGAAGGTCTCCCCCGGAGGATACCCAGTTCTCAGAGTTCGTCCGGGATATGGCCAAGGCCTTGGCCTTCCCAGCAGACACTGAGGAGGAGCTGAAGAGCTCGATGCCCTCCAGTATGATTTTCCACCAAAGGAAGCCCTTACTGTACCGGTTCCTCCGATGTTGGAACAGCTGTTCTGTATGTGGGAATCACCGGCCTCGATGCTGGTTCTCAGCAGGCGGGTCAGTTCCATCTATTGAGTCCGCAAGAGCCCTGGGTTCCAGAAGGTGCAGCTGCCGCACAACTCCATGGTTGTGGAATCGGCCATTCAAAGGTTCAAGAGCCAAAGACGCACTCCTCGGTGCCTCCTGGGAGGGAGGCCTGGAACCTAGACGCCCTCGGCAGAAAGTGCTTCCAGGGCTCAGTGCTGTCTTGCCGTGTCCAAACATACCAGCTGTACATGGACATGTACTTACGGGACCTGGCAAAGGAAATTGCCGGATTTTCAGCTAGCCTCTCCAAGGAACCCTTGCAGAGATTCAAGGCCTTGTCCACGGGGATTCGAGAGTGCTCGAAGTTTGTCTTGAGCAGCCTACGACGGCTTCGAGGTTTCGGTCCGGGTAGCTGCAGCTGGCATTGGTGCCCGATGCCAGGCATGTCTAATGTCATCGGACCTAGAGTTATGGGTGCAGGATAAGTTGATCAATGTCCCCTGCCGAGGTGAGAACCTATTTGGCAAACCCATGACTGAGAAGGCTGCGGAAATCGAGTCCAAGTATTTGACCAGGACAATACTCTCCAAAAAGACTTCTGCCTCTTCTAAAAAGAAGGGCTCTGGTAAAAAGCCCTTTTTCCTGAGGAAGGATACTGCTTACCGCAACTACCCCACTCACCAGGCCTCCCCTTCAAGGGCAGCAGGCCAAGGGACAAGGGCATGGCCCGCGTAAGCAGAAGACCCCCAAGCCCCAGGCACCAGCTTCTTCCCAGCTGGTAGGGGGTTTTTGACAGCCACAGCATAGTCTCTCTCCAGCCAGGGGTGACACTTGGCATAGGAGGAAGGCTGGCCCTGTACGCCCACAGGTGGCCAGCAATCACTACAGATACCTGGGTCCTACAAATAGTCCGGAAGAGTTATTTGCTCCACTTCAACCAGGTACCTCCCTCCTACTTCCCAGGGGAGCGTCTGAGAGGCTCCTCTTACAGGAGTTGGCCAGTCTTCTAGAGGATCAGGCGGTGGAGCCAGTGCCCCATAGCCTACAAGGGCAAGGCTTCCACTCCAGGTATTTTCTGATACCAAAGAGAACAGGAGGCCTCAGCCCCATCCTCGACCTGCGAAACTTAAACAAGTTCCTGGTGAGAGAAAAGTTCAAGATGCTTTCCATTGGAATATTGCTGCCTTGCCTCCAACAGGGAGATTCGCTATGCTCCTTAGACCTGAAGGATGCCTACACTCACATCCTTATACATCCAGACCACAGACAATATCTCAGATTTGTAGTGGGAGGAAACCATTTTCAGTACAGAGTACTTCCATTTGGCCTAGCCTCCGCCCTCCAGAGTGTTCACCAAGTGTCTGGCGGTGGTGGCGGCTTTTCTCAGGAACCAGGGAATCTTCATTTTCCCGTACCTGGACGATTGGCTCATCAGGGCCCCGTCGCCTCAAGAGGCCCAAAAGGCCACAGCTCGCACTATCAACATACTGCAGCATCTAGGCTTTGTCATAAATCAGGCAAAGTCCACCTTGCTCCCCACCCAGAACTTAGAGTTCATAGGGGCGAGGCTAGACACCATTCAAGCAAAGGCTTACCTGCCAGAGGACAGGGCACAGAGGCTTCTGGAGCTAGTACACCAAATCAGCCACAAGTCTCAGATATCAGCAAGGCATTTTCTGCGCCTTCTAGGACACATGGCATCCACGGTGCATGTGATCCCAAACGCCCGTCTCGACATGAGAACAGCTCAGTGGTGCCTCCGGGATCAGTGGACGCAAGCCACAGGGCGACTCCGAGACAGGATAAGGATGTCCAAATGACTGCTGAAGTCGTTGGCCTGGTGGCTTCAGCCAACCAACCTGCTGGGAGGAGTGCCTTTTCAGCCTCCAGCATACTCAAGAGTCCTGATGACAGATGCATCCCTGCTGGGCTGGGGAGCCCATTGCCAGGACTCATGCACTCAAGAGTTGTGGTCTCCTCAAGAGGGACACAACAAATCAACCTCTTAGAGCTACAAGCGATAAGCCTAGCTCTTCGAGCCTTCTGCCATGTTCTCTCACATCAGTCTGTCTTGGTGCAGACAGACAATCAGGTGGCTATGTTCTACGTGAACAAGCAGGGAGGGACAGGGTCCCGTATCCTGTGCCAAGAGACACTGGAACTCTGCTCCTTTGCCATCAGACAGGGTATGTCTCTCAAGGCGGTTTACCTGCCAGGTCAAGAGAACGGCCTAGCAGACAAACTAAGCAGAATATTTCAACCTCACGAATGACAACTGAATCTAGAAGTGGCCCAGTAGATCTTCCTCTGCTGGGGACATCCGTCCATAGATCTCTTCGCCAGCCCGCAGAATCATCAGTTGCCCAACCTTTGCTCCAGACAGCCACATCCCTGAAGGATGTTACTGGCCTCATGGAGGCAATCCACTAGGAAAAACTATGCCTTCAAGTGGCAGAGGTTTGAGGTGTGGTGTAACCAACCCAATGAAAACCCTTTCTTTGCCTTGTACCAGTGGTGGTGCAGTACCTGTTTCACCTCTCTGACTTAGGCCTCAAGTCTAACTCTGTCAGGGTCCACCTGAGTGCTCTGTCAGCACATCACTCACCAGTGGAAGGACAACCTCTTTCGGTTCACCCCTTGGTGTCCAGATTCCTCAGAGGTCTACGTCTACTAAAACCCCCGGTTCGTCCTCCGGCGACTGAGTAGGATCTGAATGTGGTCTTGCAACAGCTTACTTGTCGATCGTATTAGTGGTGGTGATTGTTTTAAATCTATATTCCTTTCTGGCCAATATTAACACACCTCCTCCTCCTCTTTTGTGCTCTGATGCAATTGAATGCTGAGTAGCCTGTTGGGGTTACTTGGTTTAATATGACCTGATCTGAGTCATTTAGCCAGGTCTCAGTGATGCAGATTATATCCAGTTTTTTGTCGAGGATAGTATTCGGTTTGTTCCTGATTGATCTGGCGTTTAGTAAAGCACACCTAATGTTGGCCGTTATGATTGGGTTGGTGTGTGCACTATTTGTGAGATGAGTGGGTGTAGTACATGTGGCATTGTGCGGTTTGTGAACTGCAGGCTTAGGATGCTAGTGTTCTTTAAAGAGGGATGAGCCTGGTGTCCATATATAGGTTGGGTAGTATGTAGATGGAGCAAGGGGATTTGCCCGTTGTGTCCGATGCCCTGTGTGCAGGGTGCGAAAGTGTGGAGGAGTGTAAGATAGGCAATGAGGGAGTGGGGAGTGGAGTGTATTTTTGTAATTTACTGACCTGGGATCAGCTTGAATTGTGGCTCAGTAGTGGTGGGTGTTTCACCCTTCTCTTGTAGCTCTAAACTTGCCTGCTCTCTTTGTTCGGTCTCTCCTCCTCTCATGTAGCTCTAAACTAGTAATGGAGTCTACGCGCTATGCAGTATGTTATTTTATAAGCAGTGAGGTAGCAAACAAGCAATGAAGTAGTAATGGAATCAATAGGCTATGCAGCATTATCTTTACAGCAATGAGGTATTAGTGAGGTAACAAAGAGGTAGTAGTGGAATCTGCAGGCTATGCAGCATATTTTATCTATAGCATATGTTATCTACAGCAGGCTATGCAGCATATGTTATCTACAGCATATGTTATTTGCAGCAGGCTATGCATACTAGATACTTGTGCAGCTGTTCTTCTCTGTTACTTGTTCCTTGTTCTTTTGCATCGGTGGGAGCCAGGTGGTTGGGCAGCTCAGTGTGTGGGTCCCTTTTCCGCTTTGATTCCTCTCTAATGGTCCCCGCCTAAGGGCCACGCCAAAGGGCCCTTTGGCGTGGCCTGCCAGGTGCGGGCGCGCCCTATGGCACCTCCTTTTGTTTGCCGCGGAATGCCCCGATTGGGCAGCTGGAGGCAGGCAGGTGGCTCGACCCCCGATCGAGGAGCTCCTGAAGCCGGAAGGCTGGCTGGCTGACTGACTGGGCCCTGCAGGCAAGTGCCCGATGGCTGCTCCTCTCATCTGGCGTGGGACACCCCGATTGGGCGGCTGGAGAACTCACGGTTTTGAAAAGTTAATGTTGGGGAGGTTGAGATATTGAAAGGTGGTGTTTCGCCTCTAACAAGGACTAGTGGGTCGCACAAATGAGAAGCTTCTCTACATGATGCAATGGGAGAGACTTTTAAACCAATCACTGGATCTGGAAGAATGGTTAAAATTGTACCTAAATCTCTGCGGTGGCAATCTCTGCTAATAACACTTTATAACCATTTTCATTATTATTGTTCTGGTATCTCACATCAGAGATAAATTTTACAGTAACCACACACCTCTGTGTTGGAGAGGCTATGAAAGTGTGGGAGATACAGTATGTTACATGTGTGGTGGGGGTACCCTAAACTGGTGGGCTTTTAGAAAGCAATGAAGTTGTCCATAGGAGAAGTGATGGAGATTTCACTTCTGGATGATGACCCTATGTTTCTTCTGTTGCATACTCCAGAGGAGTGATCAATGGCGCCGAGTGGATGGGTAATCTGCTGTATCATGGCGGCTCAATGTGTGATTGCGAGGATGTGGCGGAAGCCTCACCAGAAGCGACTTTTTGGGGAGGTTCCAACTGATTTATACCCTGAGTAGGCTCACGGCCCTTTGGAGAGAAGGGCTGTGGAAATTTCAGATCATCTGGTGCCCCTACCTAATGTAGTTGTGGTTAGAGGCCAGTAGAGTGGTCCTGATAGGATAGGTTCCTTTGGCCCTGGGGATGAGGGAGGTATGCGTAAGCCTGGAGAAACTGCGTTCCTGTATCGCAGCTGAGCAGACTAATCCCTTGGGGGGAGAGGTGGAAGAGAAGAAATGGAGTTTAAAAGAATGATGGAAATGAAAGGGTTAGAGAGGGATTATATCAAGCATTGTATCTTTATTTGCCAGTGAGGGCTATGATTTTATGTATGTTATGTTCTGCTCTCTTGTATTGATCAACCTCACTGTCAGGGTTACTAGGAGTATTAATATTAGGAATAGTAATATCATCTCCTTGTGAAGGCTGAGTCAAGAGTTTGCAGAGACGACAGTATTTCCTATCCTGCCCTTGTACTTTGAGCTGTCTTCTTCCTCCTTTTTTGGACTCAAAGATTAGGATCTCTTGATTTGTTTATATAAAATGCGCAGGACTTAATGTTATCAAACTTGAATGTTGCTCTGTAATTTGAGTTCCCCAGTGCAATATGTACAGTAATATGATGGTGGTTGCTTTAATAAAGCTTAAAGTTTTTTAAAAAGTTAGAAACTTGGCAAATTTCAGTGGGAATCTAATTCCACCAGAATGAAACGATGCAATTACTGTAGAGGTAGAGAAGTGAGTTGATGGCAGATTTCAGGAGCATGAAGATAAACCAGGAGGAGCAGGACTAAATTGCATAGAAAATAAAAATGGGGATTTAAAACATAAGGACAGGGACATAAGAAGAAATAGTTGTAAATGTCAAACTTTTCCAATGCATCCAAGCATTTAGAAACATTGCACCTCTCATCTTCAATCTAGCCTGATGCTTTGCAAGTTCTAGCAGAGCCTTGCATGACAATATTCTTATCTGGTTATGCTTCAGCTTTATAAGATTTGCATTTATTACTATAATGACTAGTGTCTTATAACAAACTGTAATATGTAATGTGTTTGTTTTATTTACATAGGTCAAATCTTTTGGGCCATAAAGGTGAAGTGGCTGAGGAGTTTGGTATAATAATGAAAGCTTTATTGGCAGGGCAGTACAGATATGTTAGTCCAAGAGATTTTAAAGCCACAATTGGTAAGATCAATGAGCAATTTGCAGGACACAGCCAGCAAGACTCCCAAGAATTGCTTCTGTTTTTAATGGATGGACTTCACGAAGACCTTAATAAGGTAAAACATTTTAAAAGCAAGTTTATAAAATGTACTTTGATGTTGTGGTGGTCAGCTGTTCTCCAAGAATGTAAACAGGTCATCATTCATTTCCAAGATTATAGTTCTAGCCTTCTGAAGGTGGCTTCCTTTTTGCCAGTTTTGAGTAATTTAAATGTAAACATTAGAATTAGAATGCCATAATGTTTTTAATGCTTAGTATAGCATTAATTTGTCATGAGACTTCTATGTCGAGCATGTTATAGAATGAATTGGGCCAGTGCATTTTGTGTTGTGTTCCAATGCTGCTTGGCAGTCACCGCCATCCAGTAAGCAGCATTTAAGATATGCCTCAGAGGAGGTGTCCCCTTCCTCTGCCACCCAGATATCCTCCTCCTCCGAGGATTAGAGGCAAGGAGAGAAAATTCTAGTTGATCTTTACTTGGCCCTTATTTTAATAACTATTACTCAGTAGGGGTATGCAGGCCAAAAAATTTTGTTTTTGTTTCCTTTGTGGAATATTTTTTTTTATTTAATATGTACTATTATGCAGAAATGTCCATATACCTCCATATATAGACATTACCAAATAAAAGATATTAAACAAGAAAATAGGAAAAGGTAACAAAACATACATGTATAAATAAAATTCAAAACAAATTTACCTTTGCTGAAGTATCTTAGAATATTTGAATACACTGTCTATGAAATAGAGAGATCCTGTGTTTAAAAAATAACTATGATTGCATCTCTTTCAGCAACTAAAGCAAAAGTGGCTACCCAAACTAGTTATATTAGCTTCTTTAGTGGGATTTCTCTTTAAACCAGTAATTAAATTAGTCATTTCTAACTCATCCATACCCCCTGCCTCCTGACAATGATGCACTGATGATAATAAACTCTAGAAAAAGCAGGCAGGGAGTCTGGATTCATATGCAATGCATCAATAAATTATTTTCGGCATTTCTTCTACAGAAATCATCTTACATAGAGGGGCGTTGAGAGGTTAAAGTATATCTCATAGAATTTTCTATCCCTTATTTTCCAACCACAAATTAACCTTAATAAAAGCTTTATTCAACTGATTTACTTGTTCTGATCTGACCTTTTATTTACTAACCACCTTATTGCACTTAATCACGTTCTCATCCTGAGCTGGCATTTTCACAGAGGTCTCCCCCGATTTGGGGAGAGGTGACTAAAATGAAAGTCACCATTTCTAATTGTTTGTCTCAACTTAATTTTATTATTGGGTTTTTTTTGTTGTTTTGGGAAAGATGTCACTTAATAGTATGTGTTGTCACTGAAAAGTGCATGCTGTTCACCTATAGCACACGCTATTGGGCATTGCTGCATACTATTTGCCAATGGTGCATACTAATGACATTATGATATTTTTGGTTTCTTACTTGGGTTTCAGCTCGAGAATGCCATGAAAAAATATAGGAAATATCATTTCAAACAAATGCATATTCCTGTTTCTCATCATTCTTAGCAAGCAAAAGGTTCCATGCCTTCGTTTGGCAATCCTGGTAGCTTTTCAAAAAACAAAAAAAGATCATTTTCAAAAATGCCTATATTTAAAAACAAATGACATTAATATTGTACGTTTAGTTTTTAAATTTTGTTTTACTTGATGTAAAATGCATTTCTCCTGAGGTGGTGGTAGTTTTTATGATGCCTTATGTTAGCCTATTAAGCATGTACTGCAGTTTATTTCATTTCTATCTATTCTAATAATTACAAACAGCCTTGCTGTGCCTAGTGAAAGGCAGTATATAAAGACAAACATAACATACTCCAAGAATTCAGTCTCTATAATAGCAACAGCAGCTGTCCTAGTTTTAATAGATTTAAAGACCCACATTTCATTGTTTAAACAGCAGTGTAACATATTTAATGAATGCTTTGTTTTCATTGTTTTTCACCACTAAAAAAAATTCAGTGGCATAGTGGACAGATATCACCTTACATCAGCTCATCTTTTTTGCACCTTAGTCTTGACTTTCGACCATGTGTTAATCCTTTAAGTCCTATTAAAACAGTTTTTAAGATATTGATGTAAATCTCATATGTGGGATACTTAACTATCCAAGTGATGTCATACAAGTCATTATTAATATAAATACAAATAATGTACAAAGTCAAACCCACAATAAATCAGCCCATCTATAATCATAACAATCATGGGACATACAATCACCATCACAACATCATGAAAATAACACAAAATATGTAACGAGTATCACACAATGTGTATATTATATTTCAGAGTCCAAAGCACTATAAAATATTCAGAATTATAGTTCAACAATTTCACTCAAATGTTCACAGGGACATGACATAATCCATCTCTTATTTGTCTTAAATAGTCTTGCCATAAGGCAATCTTATATGGTCGGTGATGGCTTTGTGTGAGTGTTTGTTCATTGACTTTCATTTCTTGAAGAAGTTAGATCAGCTGGTCTGCATTTTGTTCCTGTGTTGGGGATGCAGTTTGATTCATTTTTAGAATTAAAATATAGTTGTACAGCAGTGAATAGAAAACAAATGACCATTCCATGAAATTCTCAAGCCAGGTAGTAACCCAGGAGGTTGGATCATCTGTGAATGAACACCTGTTGCTTTTAGTATTCATTTGTAAACATTTGCTTGATGTTTTTGTGTATGTGCATTCATTTTTTCTCCAGGAACAAGAAGGAAGTCAGTCCTCACATATGGGTGAAGTCGGTGCCGACAGAGCCTGCATGGAGAATTTCCCCAGCTTTCAAAGAAAGCCTTTGGGACATGCTACCACGCATGTGTGGTCCCCTTCCTGCCCAAGGCTGCTCTCTTGTTCAGTCTCCTTTTTTCCATGGAGCCCAACTGATGTCTGTCCTGTTTACCTGGAAAAATCCTTGCTAATTATCCTCAAAATAGTTAATTTCCTGGTTTGCATACCGGCTCCTCTTCCTGCCTTGAGCCGGCACTGTCCCCGGCACAGTTCTCTGCTCCTTTTTTTTATCTAGGCTCGTCTCGACGGCATACATGCCTTTTTTTCACCCTGGGGTTATCAACCCCATATGGGTGTTCCCCACCATGTCCCCTGGTGGGTTCAAAAATGTGACCACTGCAGTCAGACAATGACAGCGACCGACACCCATGGTTGCTGCCTACTACATTGCCTAGGACTGGACCATGACAGCATCTATTGCGACCTGTGCCGGGCCATGACACCTAAAGCCAATAAAAAAGAGGTCAGAGTTGCAACAAAAACTGTTCCCCAGGTCCGACTCTGCACTGGTCTTCTGGATGCCAAGCTCCAAGCCCAGCACTTCCTGTGAGGCCCACGTGTCCTCGGAGTCCCGCCGCGGCGGCTCTGACAAGATTTCAGACTCCGAGCGAGAGAAGAACAAAATCCTCGAAGTCCACTGAAGTTGCACCGGAGAAACCGGGTAAAACCGCCCAGAGGGACTCGGGCGACTCCGAGAAGCGCCCTACCATGGTCCTCAAGAAGGATTCCTTGGCCAGCAGAGACTCTAGTCCTCATCGAGGACGCACTCATAAGAGTGCCGGCGCTGAGCCCGAGATCCTTGGTGCCTGCACTGAAAGCTGCAGAGCCTCCTGACTTGGAAACCAGAATGGCCTGGGAGCAGAACATCACTGCTATCCTGGAGCCCTGCAGCAAACAATGATGGCTGGTTCATCCGCATCATCTGCTCCAACGACCAGACCCCCAACTGCGGGGGATTCCTCAGTTGTCGAGCCCAGCTCCGAATGCCATTGGCCTCGGGTAAGCCATCTGCGCTGGTCGAGGTCTCTTTCCCGGGCATCCGACACTCCCCGGCCAGTTTCCGCAGCTCTGACCCCAGGTCTTCTGGAGGCCGCCGGCCACTCGTCCCTGGCCTCAACATTGAGTCGCAGGGCCTTAGACTTGTCACTGCTAGACTCCGAGTGGGAGACAGACAACGAGGTGTCCACAGAAACCAAGTGGCACCAAGATATTCCTTTGGACCAGTCGCCCCCGGTGCTATTCTCCTTCGGAAGCTGTGGACTTCCACGACTTTGTCAAGGATGTAGCCAGGGCCCTCTTGGTGCAAACTAAGGTGGAGGAAGATCTGCGCACCGAGGAACTGGAGATTCTCCAGTATGAGTCTCCAGCCAAGGAGATTCTCATGGTACCTGTGCAGCCAATCCTTGAGCAGCTACTACTCAGAATGTGGGAGACGCCAGCCTCTGTGCCGGTGGTGAGCCAGAGCCTCTACACCAGTGGTTCCCAAACTTATCCTGGGGGACCCCCAGCCAGTCGGGTGTTCAGGATAACCACAATGAATATGCATGAGAGAGATTTGCATGCAGTGGAGGCAGTGTATGCAAATATCTCTCATGCATATTCATTGCGGTTATCCTGAACACTCAACTGGCTGGGGGTCCCCCAGGACAGGTTTGGGAACCACTGCTCTACACCATCTACTGCATCTGGAAGGGCCCCGGGTTCCACAAGCCCCAACTCCCACATAACTCCATGGTCATCGAGTTGACCATGCAGAAATTTAAGAGCCTGAAGACCCTCTTAGGAGAGGCACTAGAGCCCTCAATGCCCTTAGGTGCAAGTGTTACCAGAACTCCATGCTGGGTTGCCGGATTCAAGCCTATGAATTGTACATAGGCTTGTACCTAAAAGCCCTAACCAAAGAGTTGTCTGGGTTTTCAGTGAGACTGAACGGGGGGAACCCCTCTAGCAGTTCTAATCCTTGACCTGTGGAATCAAGAGCTGTTCTAAGTTCCTTTCCTGGGCGGCCTATAATGGCTTTGAGTCAGCAGTATGGATAGCAACAGCCGGCATCGGGGCCTGGTGCCAAGCCTGGCCACAGTCCTCGGACCTGGAGAAATGGGTCCAAGACAAACTGCTCAACAAACCCTGCACTGGGGAGAATCTGTTCAGCAAACCTATAGCCGACAAGGCGGCCGAGATTGAGATCGATGTGGTGACTTGACAGAGGCTTTCCAAAAAGACCTCATCCTTTCCCCCTAAGAAACCACTGGGGAAAAGACCTCTATTCTCGAGGAAAATGGGGCCCTTTCAGCAGAGTCACCACTGCCAGCCCTTCTCAAGCCAACAACAGGGTTCTCACCCTAAAAAACAAAGCCATGGGGCTCAGATGCCAAAGGCACGGAAGCCCCCAGGTCCCAGCTCCCTCCCAGCCCGGGGGGAGTTTTTGACTCCCAGGGCAGGGCCTCTCCTCCCCCCGGGAGACCTTCACCAACCCACTCTGCCCACAAGTACACTGGTATCACCTCGGACCAGTGGGTAACTGAGGTTGTAAGGGAAATATACCTCCTTCACTTAAAGCAGGTACCACCTAGGTTCTTTACAGGAGAGCCAGTGCGACCTCTCTTTCACCAGACTGTGCTCTCAGAACTCGCAGGTCTGCTCAGGGACAACGCAGTAGAGCCTGTACCCAAACACTTATGGGGGAAAGACGTCTACTACAGATACTTCCTTATCACAAAGAGAACTGTGGGCCTCAGGCCCATTCTAGATCTGAAAAACTTAAACAAATCTCTGGTGAGGGAGAAGTTCAAGATGCTCTCCCTTGGAACATTCTTGCCCTTGGATCTAAAGGATGCATATACTCAAATCCTGATCTTCCCCTCCCACAGGCAGTACCTATGTTTTGTGGTGGGAGGAGGGCACTACCAGTACAGGGTGCGGTCAGCCTGGCCTCCTTGCCAAGAGTCTTTACCAAATGCCTGGAGGTGGTAGCCGCCTAACTGGCCCTACAAGGAGCTTTCGCCTTCCCCTACCTGGATGACTGGCTCATCAAAGGTAGTATGGCCTGAGAGGTCAGTCAGGGTGCAGAGTGTGCAACCCTCCTTCTGCAGCACCTGGGGTTCGCCATCAACTACCCGAAATCCCATCTCTCATCTCTCTCCAGCCCAAAGCCTGGAGTTCATAGATGCTCAGTTGAGCATGTTACAGGTCAAGGCCATCCTCCCAAGAGAGGGCAGAATGCCTCAGGCAACTGGCAGGAGAGAGGTACAGTGGCACCAATCAGTTCCGGCTCATCTCCTCCTCTGCCTACTGGGCAATATGGCTTCAACGGTCCACTTCATGCTTTCAGCCTGCTTACACATATGGACAGCCCAGTGGTGCCTATGCTCGCAGTGAACTCAGGCCATGGGCAGCCTACGGAATAGGGTCAAAGTTACCTGCCGGCTGGCGCTCAACTGGTGGTAAAGCTTGCACCACCTCCAGGCAGGAATGCCCTTCCAGACACCCGCACTGCAGGGGATCCTGACCACAGACTCCTCCCACCTGAGTTGGGGGGCACATTGCGGAAACTGCTGCACACAGGGCAGCTGGTCTCAGGTAGTCACTCCTACAAATTAGTCTCTTGGAGCTCAGGGCAATCTTCTTGTTTCTGAGCGTTCCGCCACCATCTGCGACACCAACCTGTGCTGATTGAGATGTACAACCAGGTTGCCATGTTTTATATCAACAAGCAGAGGGGCACAGGCTTGTACTCCTTCTGTCAGGAGGTAGTGGCCCTCCTCTCCTTCGCAGCGCACAACAGCATGCTTCTGCAAGCTTGTATCTCCCGGGCCTAGACATTTGCCTAGCAGATAGGCTGAGCAGAGTCCTTCACCTACACGAGTGGTGCTTAAACCCCAGAGTAATGAAGTAGCTTTTCCACCTCTGGACCTTTTTGCCTCTCCAGACAACACGCAGCTCCCCCGCATCTGCTCCCGCCAGCCACACCGGGAGAGAGTGGAGGCAGATGCCTTCCTGATCTCATGGTCTGAGGGCCTACTGTATGTGTTCCACAGACACCCCCCCCCCCCCCCAGCTGCCAGGACGGACAATGGGGGCATCATTTGCCCCCAGGTGGCCCAGGTTCCCTCTGCTGCTTTCCCTGTCGATGGCACTCTGTCCCTCTGGGCCAAGCCTTGGACCTTCTGTCCCAGGAAGAGGGCTCCCTCCTGCAGCCCAGTTTGGGGTCGCTAACACTTAACAGTGTGGCTGCTGAAAGGGTAGCATTTTAATCTTCCGGGCAAAGTCAAGGGGATCCTACTGGCCTCCTGAAAACCCTCCACTAGACAGGCTTATGGCTTTAAGTGGAGAAGTTTCTCTGTCTGGTTTGCGGAAAGGGAGGAGAATCCCCCCTTCTGCCATGTGCAGCTAGTACTCAGTACCTACTGCACCTGTCATACACCAGACTAAAATCTAACTCGGTGAGGGTGCATCTGCCACTCACCACCACCCAGTCGAGGGAAAACCTCTCTCAAGCCATCCCCTAGTCTCCAGATTCCTCCGGGACCTCCTGTTATCTAAGCCCCCTCTCCGCCCTCCAGCAGTAGAGTGGGACCTCAACGTGGTGTTCTCCCAGCTCATCAAACCACTGTTTGAACCCCTGGCCACTTGCCGCCTTCAGTATCTGTCTTAGAAAGTGATCTTCCTGGTGGTGCTTACGTCCGCTCGAAGAGTGAGCAAACTCCAGGCACCGGTGGCAGATCCACCATATACAAAGTTCTACAAGAACAGGGTAGTGCTTTACACGCATCCCAAATTCCTCCCGAAAGTGGTGTCTCCTTTCCACCTCAATCAAGAGGTGGTCCTCCCCACCTTATTTCCGCTGCCTGTGTCGGCAGGGAGGAACTAGTACTTCATACACTGGATTGCAAATGGGCCCTATCCTTCTACTTACAGTGGACCTAGGCCCATCTCAAAGCTTCTCAGCTTTTCATGTCTTGACTCCAACAGACTGGGGCTCCCCATAACTAAGCAAACTCTTTCCATTTGGGTGACAGACTGTATTGCCCTTGCTTATCAGCAAGCTGGCCTCTCCCTTGAGCACCGGATCACAACGCATCGCGTGAGGGCGATGGCCACATCTGTGGCCAACCTCCACTCAGTGGCGGAGATTGAGATCTGCAAGGCCGCCACATGGTTTTCAATTCATACGTTCGCAGCTCACTACCACCTGGATACCGAGTCCCGCAGGGACAGTGCTTTTGGCCAGGCAGTACTCCATTATATTCTCGGGGTATAGGCAACTCCTGCCCTCTGCTCCTTCTGTGTTCAGGCTACCGGAGTGATAGTGTCACTGGATGCTAGAGGCTTCAAGAATCTCTCAGTGGGGTCTCGCCTTCTGCAACTCATGGCTACCTGGTTGGTGGTCGTCGGTGCTGTCGTGGTTCGGTCCTCGGCAGCCCTGGAGCTAGGGAGTCCATATGTGATGACTGACTTCCTGCTTGTTCCTGGAGAAAGTGTTGTAGTTCACCTGTAACAGGTGTTCTCAAGGGACAGCAGGAATGAGTCCTCAAAACCCTTCCTCCTCCCCTGGGAGTTGCCTCTCTACATTGTTTAGTTCATACTGCCGTCCTAGCTATGTCATTTGACTGAGCAAAATGGCACCCTTGGGCGGGAAGGGTGTGGTAGCATGCCTCAAAGGCTTTCTTTGAAAGCTGAGGAAATGCTCTGCATGGACTCCGGCGCCGATGTCACCCTTATGTGAGGACCGATTCCTGTTGTCCCTGGAGAACACCTGTTACAGGTGTTACATGCTTTATACTTTACTACATATGTTGGTGTGTAAAATCAACAATGTGATTGAGAGAAAATATTTTAATTACCTTGATAACGTCTAGGCTGACAACAGGAAGAGGTACAAGGAAGAGGATATTGAGATTCCTGATGATTTTAAAGCAGCAGAGCAGGCCTGGCTTAAACACAAGATGCTCAATGAATCCATCATTGTAGCACTTTTCCAAGGCCAGTTCAAATCCACAGTGCAGTGTCTTATATGTCATAAAAAATCCAGAACCTTTGAAGCATTCATGTATTTGTCTTTGCCACTTGCATCTACAAGCAAATGTTCTCTGCAGGTAAGTTAACATTAAAACAAGTAGAAAAGGGGTGTGGAGCATGACTCGTGGATAGAATGCTAACCCTTCCGCTTGTATATTTGAGTGCATGCATGTATCTGTGCTGCCTTCATAGGTGATTGGGGTTGTGTATCTGTATAGGTCTTTGAGCTGGGGAGTGGGTGCAGTTTGAATGTAGCATTACCCAAACATTTTGTTGGCTTGGAAATATAAAAAAAAATAATCTAGGTGGATAGTATATCTAACAGTTAGATGTTAACAGATTGCAAATAATACATTTGTAGATTTAAACCATAGGATGCCGCTGTACTAAGATAACTGGTATTGCTGTGCTTTTGCACAACTAGGAGGCCATACGAGGGTTGCTATTTATATTTCTGGCCTAATAATGAAAAAACAAATATTTATGATCGAAATTGGTTTTATTGTTTTTCAAAATATTCTCCATGAAGATCAATACACTTTTGCATGCGTTTGAACCAATTTTCGAAGCACTTTTTCCACTCCGATTGAGGTAACTCCAAAACATGCGTTTTGAATGCATCAACCGCATCTTCGGGTGTTGAAAATCGTTGACCACGTAATTTGTTTTTGATGTGCCGGAATAAAAAAAAGTCATTGGGTGCCAAATCAGGGCTGTACGGTGGATGACCCATCAATTCGATGTTTTGGCCGGTCAAAAATTCCTTTGTTTGAGCCGATGTGTGAGAGTTCGCATTGTCATGATGAAGAATCATTCGCCGCCTCTTCGACTTTTTCTGAATTTCTCCGAAGACTTTTGGTAAACAAATGGTCGTGTACCATTCAGAATTGACCATTCTACGTTGCTCTAACGGCACTGTCGCCACGTGACCGGTAATGCCGAAGAAACAGGCAACCATTTGCTTCAATGTGCTTCTTCCGCGAACAACGTTTGTTGGATTTGGCTCGTCTTGGAAGACCCATACAGTCGATTGCTGTTTTGTTTCGGGCTCATATGCATAGATCCATGATTCGTCACCTGTGTAGATGTTATACACAGTCTTTGATGCACCTTGAACGTATTTTTTCAACATTTCCTTGCACCAATCGACACGAGCCTTCTTTTGAGCGTTTGTCAGATTATGCGGGATCCAACGCGAACAAATCTTTTTTACGGCCAAATGATCATGCAATATCTTATTGATGCTTGTCATACTAATGCCCAAAGATGCCTCAATCTCACGGTATGTCACATGACGATCTTGCTTTATCAGTTCACACACAGCATCGATATTTTCTGGCACAACAACCGATTTTGGACGACCCTGACGGAATTCGTCCTGGAGCAAACGGCCACGATTGAATTCGTTATACCAGTTTTTTACAGTGCTGTAGGATGGTGCTTTATCGCCGTATAAAAAATTAAGTTCATCGATGCACTCTTGTCTTGATAATCCATGTCGAAAGTTATGAAAAATAATCGCACGGAAATGTTCACGAGTTAATTCCAATTTTTCGCCCGAGATGAATTTTTCAAGTTACTGTAAACAACAAATCGCGCTCAAATGATAAAATGTTATGAATAAGGTTATGTTCAACAATGTCAGTGTTCCAATGGAACCATTGGATGGTGCCTGGCAACACTTACTGTTGCTAAGGCCAGAAATATAAATAGCAACCCTCATATACATAGCAACCAATAGCAAAGTACATGGTTCTTTGACTGTACATAGCCATTAAGAAAAATATAGAGTTCAGTCATTAAGTTTCACAGTAAAATTTACAACAAAGAAAATGAAATACACACCAGAATAACTAAGAGCTGGCCCACAATAAGAGGTGTGATGGGAAAGCAGAATATGGTATGATGGGGAAAACATGCAGAGCATGCCTTATGGAATAATTGTCAACCTTTCTGCATTTGTCTTTGTTTTTGGGTGTATCTGTACGTGTCTGTGCAATTATATTTCCTTATCATCCACCAGACCAGTCCAGAAGGGATGGGTTTTGTCCCCTACCAGCAGATGGAGACAGAACAAAAAGTCGTGATCTTCTCCATATAGGGCACTGTACATTTACATGCTCATCAGTATTTCTCAGTCTCCAGCAAATGGTAGATAGGCTTAATGCCTCTGGTGGATGAAACATTAGAGTTATCGGGTTAGCCCCTGGGGAGTACTTAGAGAAGTGATGGTCCCTTCCTTTTCTTCCTTGCTGCTATTCTCCCCAAATCTCATTTTGGTAGAGGGGTCTTATGGCCCCTCCCAAAAAAGGGTTCATATAAAATAAAAGGATTTAAGAAGAACCGAAGGCTGTGAAGGAGTCTTGTGGTAAGACGGTGAGTAGCAGCAGCCCATGTGGAAAGAAGTTCCTGCGTAGGTGGATGTGCGAGGTGGGGTAGATAGTGAGAGAGATATGAGTGCTGGCAGCAGTGCAGCCTAGGTCAGGCCACCTCTGAACTGTTGGGAGCAGACTGGTTGATGAGATTGTGAGTAGCAGGGAGTTTGTTCTTGCCAGGTTTACTGTGAATGGGTAGTTTCTTAGGCCTCTGGAAGCAGCAGGAGCTATATGGTGATATACAGACAAGTGTTGCTATCCCTGCCAGACATTTTGCAAGTACAGCAGCTGCTTTAAGTTGCTGGGAGTGGCACGATCTAGATAGCTGCATGCAAGCAAGAATGTCTGCACCTGCCAACCTCTTTACAAGGGAAGTAGCTTTTCTAAGATGTCAAGGACGATGCAGTCTAGATAGCTGCATGTAGGCAAGAGCTGCTGTGCCTGTCAGACTTTTTTTCCCTATCCTTCAGCTTCTCTCTCCATGCCTCTTGAACCTCTGTGAAGTGAACAACCTGTCTTTGCAACTCACCAATCTGCTCCACATGTTTATCAGTCCTTTCATCTAGCTCAGCAAGCTGCTTGCCAGTGTCCCTGACCTCTTGTTTAAGGTCCACCACTGCCTGTAGCAACTCACTTTTTTACCATTCCCATTTATTGATGAATTTTGCATTTTTTATAAGCGATCCAACAGCGCATCTCTGATTTGATGATAGGGCCCCACGTTCTTGTGCTCTCCAGCATGCGTGGTCCACTTCCTGCACAAGGGTGCCATCTTGCCTTAGTCTCCTTTATTCCATGGAGCCCATCGGACATTGTCCAATTTCCCCGGAAAAAAGTGTGATTATATTTTTGTTCAGTTTTGTCCGAATCCTTCCCACCCCCGAGCCAGCGCGCCTCGGTGTTGCTCCTCGGGTTCATTTGTTCATTTTTTTTCCTTTTTCATCGAGGTGTTCTTCATCCGGCGTTTGTGCCCTTTTTCATCCAAAGGCCTCAGACCCCTGCTGGATGGTGGGGACCACCTTTTTCCAATGGCCTCCAGTGGCTTCAAAAAGTGTGACCGGTGTGGCAAAATGTCACTCACCGACCCACACAACTGCTGCCTCCGATGCCTCGGCCCAGAGCACGACAACTCCGACTGAAGACTCATCAGAACCATGATCTCAAAGGGAGTTGCCGCAGAGGTGCACTGATGCCAGACACTACCTGCCCAGCTTCTACTCCGCTTTCTGGACACATAGCCTCCATGGTTCACATGACCCCATATGCTCACCTGCACATGAGAGCAGCCCAGTGGTGCTTCCGCTCTCAGTGGACATAAGCCACAGCCAGGCTCAGGGGCAGAGTGAAAATAACCCGTCAACTGGCAGACTACCTCGGATGGTGGCAGAGTCCATGTCTCCTTCAGGCCGGGATGCCTTTCCAGACCCATCCCCCAGAGGTTCCTCACCATGGACGCCTCCCTACTGGGCTGGGGAGCGCATTGCGAAGGCCTCCAGACATAAGGAGGCTGGTCCCGGGAGAAATCCCATTTGCAAATCAACCTGCTAAAGCTCTGGCCGATATTCCTGGCTCTCCAAGCCTTCTGCCACCACCTGCAGCACCACCTGATACTGATCCAGACCAGCAACCAGGTTGCAGTGTTCTACGTGAACAAACAAGGAGGCACAGGGTCGTACCTCCTCTGCCAGGAGGTGGTAGTCCTCTGCGCCTATGCGGCACGCAGCGAAATTCTGCAAAGGGCAGTTTACCTCTCTGACTAGGAGAATGCCCTAGTGGACAAACTGAGCAGAGTCCTCCAGCCGAACAAGTGGTGCCTGGATCTAGTATTGCCTCCTGGTTGTTCTGTCTCTGGGGCATCCCCTCGATGGACCCATTTGCCAGTCCAGACAATATGCAGTTGCCCCGATTCTGCTCTAGCCAGCCACAGCCATCCCAGGTGGCAGCAGATGCTTTCCCCATCCTGTGGATGGAAGGCCTTCTGTAGATCTTCCCACCAACACCTCTAGTCGACATGACCCTATTCAAGAGCCAGTGTGACAGAGTATCACTAAATCTCCAGGAACAAGCAGGAATGAGTCTTCACATATGGGTACGTCGGTACTGACGGAGCCTGCATGGGAATGCTCCCCAGCATCCAATCAGAAAGCCTTTGGGAGCATCCCACAGCACCTGCGTGCTGCCTTCCTGCCTTTCCCAACTGTCTCTCCTCAGTTCTTATTTTTCCGCGGAGCCAGCAGGTCGTGTTCCTGTCACCGCAGAAGAATTTCCTTATTTTTCTTTATTTCTTTTGTGTCGCGTCTGCCTTCTTCGACGCTGTACCAGTACCGCCGGTCTTTGTTCTTTTCTTCTTGTAAAAAAAAAAAAAAAAAGAACACCTTTTATCCGTTCTTTTTCTTCAGGTGCACTTGCGTTTTTGGGCCTTAGGCCCAAAACCTTTTTTCCTTAAATATGGAAAAGCCTGCCTCAGGATTTAAAAAGTGCACAAAATGTGGCGGTACCATTTCCGTCACCGACACCCATGACTGGTGTCTTAAATGTTTAGGTCCTGACCATTCCATAACAGATTGTGTATCCTGTTCCATGATGTCTAAAAGAGGTCGACAGAACCGAGCTGCCAAGCTCAGTACCCTGTTTCCCTCTGATGCGGCTTCGGTGGCATCGACGTCTTCCAGGGCTGCTTCTTCCTCACATGGATCTCAGGTAACTAAACATAAATCCAGCCGGTCCTCGAAGGGTAGATCTCCTTCTAAGCATCGAGATGCCTCTGGCCTTGCCCTCGAGGATTCTGCACCGGCAAAATTACCCCGGCGGGAGGCTTCGGCCTCTAAAGCATCATCATCGGGGTTCCAGGATGATCTCGATGGCGTGGCCTCGACAGATCTCTTGGTGCCATGCTCTGGGGTACCGGTGGCTTCCACCGGTACCGATTTCCAGGCATTGCCAGCGTCGATGGATCAGAGGATTCTGTCCATCGAACGCAGTCTGGCGGCTTTCCTTGTGGCATCGACGCCCCGTAGTACCGCAACAGACTACTCCGCCGGTACCGGCTCTAGCATCGCCATCGGTACCGATCCCGGTGACATCGGCATCGGTGTCCGCTATGCTGGTAATCTGTCCTCTGAAGCCCTCCGGTACCGATACCCCGGTACCGGTTATTCACGATACCGATCCTGGTTGGTACGGGTATCGGGGCTTTGCAAGAGCATCCGGACAGACGATATTTCGATTCCTCTGAGGACTCTGAGGATTCTGAAGAGTCGGTCGATGCAGTGATGCTTCTTCCACAGGAGGAGTCCTCTCCTAAACGAAGGATGTCTCCTCCAGAGGACTTGTCTTTTCAAGACTTTATCAGAGAGGTGGCTCGGGGCCTCTCTATTATAGTGGCCCCTGAGACAGAGCCCAGAGCCAAGGAGTTAGATATTTTACAATATCCTAAGACTCCTAAGGAGGCAGCTACCTTACCTATTCATGAGATTCTGTATGATCTCATGTTGAGGATGTGGGAAGCACCTCTCACCACCTCTCCTCATTCTCGCAGGTTGGATACCATGTATCGTGTCCCTCCTTGTCCTGGTTTCCATAAAACTCAACTTCCTCACCACTCTATTGTGGTTGAGTCTGCAATGAGAAAGATTAGAAGTGCCAAAAGACATGCCTCTAATCCTCCAGGACGTGAATGCAGAACCCTGGATGCTTTTGGAAGAAGAGTCTTCCAAGCTTCCATGCTTGCTGCGAGAATTAATTCTTATAGTCTCTACATGGGAATATTCTTAAAAGAAGTCACTGACCATTTGCAGACTTTAAGTCCTTTTATGTCTGATGATAAAAGGCAAGACTTTCTCACTGGGCTCAAACATGCCCAAGATATCTCCAAATTCTCCAACCGTGCAGCTTTCGACTCCTTTGAATGCGTAAGCAGAGCCTCAGCTATTGCCATAGGTGCACGTAGGATTGCTTGGCTTCAAGCATCTGATTTGGAGATCTGGGTTCGAGATGAATTGGGAAATATCCCTTGTACAGGTGAGAACCTGTTTGGTAAGGATTGGCAAGCAAAGGCCAATCAGATGGATGCTGGAAATTCTGCTTTGAATAGATTGTCCAAATCCACAGCTGCTCCTACTAAGAAAAGGTTATTCAAGAAAACACCTTTTTCTAAAAAGGGAAGATTCTATCCTGCTTATGGTCAGCGGGCATCTTCTGCAACTCAGTTCCCTACCAAACGTCAGCAATCCTCCAAACAGAGTAAAGCAAAGGCTGCGAGGCCTGTTCCAGCCCAGCAACCTCAGCCCCCTCAGGGCCTTTGACTTTCCGCTAGAGAACTTAGCCTTCCTGGCTCTAGAAGGATCAGAACTCTCCACCATTCCAGGAAGATTCACTTTGCTCCCAGGTGGGGGAAAATTACAGCAGAGCATTGGACACTCTCCATCATAAGAGAGGGGTACAAACTTCATTTTTCAAGCTTGCCCCCTCTCACAAGAGTGCACCAGTTCAATTCTCCAACCTCCCTCCTCAGCCTGTTGGAGCAGGAGGTTGCCACTCTTCTCGCCCAAGGGGCAATAGAGGAGGTGCCTTCTCAACAACAGGGCACAGGGTTCTACTCCCCCTATTTTCTTATTCCAAAGAAAACAGGGGGCTTCAGACCCATCTTAGATCTCAGAGAGTTGAACAGATTCCTAGTCAAGGAAAAGTTCAAGATGGTTTTTCTAGGAACTCTGCTGCCATACCTTCAGAGTCAGGATTGGCTTTGTTCTCTAGATCTCAAGGATGCGTACACTCATGTTCTCATCCATCCAACTCACAGAAGGTTCCTTCGGTTCCTTTTTCAGGAGAAGCACTATCAATACAGAGTGCTCCCTTTTGGTCTGGCCTCTGCACCAAGGGTGTTCACGAAATGCATGGCAGTGGTAGCTGCTTTTCTGCGCACCCTGGGAATATTCGTCTTCCCTTACCTGGATGACTGGCTCATTCGAGCTCCCACTCAATCAGAGGCCAAGACTTCTCTAACCTGCACAATGCGTATCCTTCAGTATTTAGGGCTGGTAATAAACATCCCAAAATCCAATTTGATCCCTACTCGGTCCCTGGAGTTTATAGGGGCGTTGCTGGATACCGCAAGGGCCTATCTTCCCCAGGCCCGTTACCTTACCTTCGCTTGGTGCAGTTAGCTTCTCAAGCAGAGTTGAAACCCCTACTAACTGCTCGAGAGATGTTACAGTTGCTAGGCCACATGGCATCCATCGTGCATGGGGTACCATATGCTCGCCTTCACATGAGAGCAGCTCAGTGGACTTTATCCACCCAATTGACCCGGGCATTAGGCTGCCTGTCAAACAGAATAGCAAACACAAGTCGCCTCATTTTGTCCCTCCAGTGGTGGAAGTCCCCTCAAAACCTGTTGCTGGTGCTCCCCTTTCACCAGCCTCTACCCCAAGCAACTCTCACAACAGATGCTTCTCCAATAGGGTGGGGAGCTCATCTTCAGGACCTCTCCACCCAGGGCATCTGGTCCCCACAGGAGACTTGTCTACATATCAATCTCTTGGAACTCAGAGCAATTTTCCTTGCTCTGCGAGTTTTCCACACCCTGCTCAGCCACAAGACAGTCCTTATCCACACGGACAATCAGGTAGCCATGTTCTATGTAAACAAGCAGGGAGGAACTGGCTCTCTGTCGCTTTGCAACGAAGCTTTGCGATTATGGGCCCTCGCCAGAGAGCATCACATTCATCTTCTGGCAGTTTATCTTCCAGGTGTTCAAAACTCTTGTGCAGACAGACTCAGTTGAGTTCTATTTCCACACGAGTGGTCCCTACATATGGACCAAGTATCCAAGATTTTTCAAATTTGGGCAACCCCGGACATAGACCTCTTTGCAAGTCCATGGAATGCCAAACTTCCCCGGTTCTGTTCCAGAACTCTGGCTCAGGGAGCTCAGGCAAGGGATGCTTTCCTCCTTCACTGGGGTCAAGACTTCCTTTATGCCTTTCTACCCATTCCCCTAATTCCCAAAACCCTGTTCAAGCTTCAGAGAGACAGAGACCACATGATTCTCATAGCTCCACATTGGCCACGGCAAGTGTGGTACCCTCTGCTTCTACATCTCTCTCAAGCTCCCTCCCTGGAGTTAGGGTCTGCTCCAGACCTCCTCTCTCAAGAGGACGGAAAGCTATGGCATCCCAATCCCCAGTCTCTGCATCTCAGGGCTTGGTTGCTGAAGGCCTAGATCTCCAGGATCTTCATCTTTCTCAACAAGTGTAAGATGTTCTTTCTGCTTCCAGAAAACCTTCCACTAGACGTTCTTATGATTTCAAGTGGAAAAGGTTTACTATCTGGTGTTCTGGGAAGGGTCTTAACCCCCTTGCCATACCTCTGGAATCTTTGCTGGAGTATCTCCTTCATCTCTGTAATGCAGGCCTTAAGACAAATTCAGTAAGGGTCCATTTGAGTGCTATTGCAGCTTCCCTTAAGCCTCTAAATGGACAACCTATTTCCTCTCATCCTCTTGTATCAAGATTCATGAGAGGCCTCCTTTTAACAACGCCTCCCATTAGACCACCCCCGGTGGCATGAGACTTAAATTTGGTTCTTGGTCAGCTTATGAAGCCGCCTTTTGAACCTTTAGCTACCACCTCCTTGAAATACCTTTCTTGGAAGGTTATCTTTCTCATTGCAATCACATCAGCACGCCGCATCAGTGAATTGCAAACACTCTTAGCTAATCTACCTTATACAAGGTTCCATCATGACAAGGTGGTCCTTAGGACTAATCCACACTTTATTCCTAAGGTGGTCTCTCCTTTTCACCTCAACCAGGAGGTCTACCTACCTGTCTTTTTTCCAGGACCTCATGCATCAAGTGCAGAGAGGAATCTTCATTCCCTGGACCAATGTTCCCTCTAATTTTCTGTAGGCTGTGTGCACATAAAATATCAGCTGTGTGCAGCTTTTGAAGGAAGGTTAAATTTTTGTGCGCCACATAACGGCACTCGGAGTTATATACTTTAAAATTTGACTACACGTTAGAATACAGTATGTGCACCACATTGATTTTAATCAAATTAAATGAAAATAGATGATTACTAAATGAAGCGGGAAATTTCTAGTAATTACAATCATAACTTTTAAATTTTAAGACGTCTGTGTTGTTTTCTATCAGAATCAGAGCCGTAATTTTTGTGCGCTCTATTGTAAAGTATGTGCGCTCGCTTGGCGAGGTGTGTGCGCGCGCACAGCTTAGAGGGAACAGTGCCCTGGACTGCAAAAGAGCTATGGCTTTTTACTTACAAAGGACAATGCAACATAGAAAGTCTTCCCAACTCTTTGTTGCCTTTGATCCTTCTCATTTGGGACAACCAGTCTCCAAGAGAACACTTTCTAACTGGATTGCCCAGTGTATTTCTTTCGCCTATCAGAGCAAGAACCTTTCTCTGGAGGGCCATGTCACAGCTCACAATGTGCGAGCCATGGCAGCCTCAATGGCTCATCTGAACTCTGTGTCTATCGACAACATCTGTCGAGCAGCCACTTGGGCCTCGGTTCATACCTTCACAGCCCATTACTGCTTGGACAAGGACTCCCGCGGGATGCCTTGTTTGGTCAGGCTATTCTTAAACACCTGTTCCATACTTAACTCCTACCCACCATCCCTCATGGGATGCCAGAGATCCAGGTGGGGATGTGCAGCCCTGTTCCAGGGACACACATCTTATGGGATCTCTCCCTGGCATCTAAAGCTAGGGAGTCCCCATATGTGAAGACTCATTCCTGCTTGTTCCTGGAGATAGCACAGTTACTTACCTGTAATAGGTGATCTCTGGGAACAGCAGGAATAAGCCTTCACAACCCACCCACCTCCCCTAGGAGTTGTCTCTCTCTATCTCTTTCCTTTCCCTCTCTCTCTTTGTCTCAGCTCTAAAACTTAACTGAGGAGAGACAGTTGGGAAAGGCGGGAAGGCAGCATGCAGGCGCTGTGGGATGCTCCCAAAGGCTTTCTGATTGTACGCTGGGGAGCGTTCCCGCGCAGGCTCCGTCGGTACCGACGTACCCATATGTGAAGACTTATTCCTGCTGTTCCCAGAGATCACCTGTTACAGGTAAGTAACTGTGCTTTCTGATAGCTCCTCGAAGGCCCAGGCATCCCTGGTTACCACTGCTCCTCTCCCTATCGGCAGCATCATCAAGTCCCCTGGGCCGAGCCCCAGGGCTACTCTCGCAGGAGCAGGGCTCTCTCCTACACCCTAGCCTGGGGTCCCTGTCACTCACAGCTTGGCTGCTGAAAGGGTAGTGTTAGCTTCCTTCAGCCTCCCACGGGACGTGGAGGAGGTTCATCTGGCCTTGCGTGCAAGGCCTTCAAGTGTCACTGTTTCTCAGTGTGGTACACAGAAAGACGGGTGAACCCATTCTCCTGCTCGGTACAAGTGGTACTCCAGTACCTACTCCATCTGTCGCAGATGGGACTAAAGTCCAATTTGGTCAGAGTACATATGAACGCCATCGCAGTGCATCACTATCCTGTTGTTTCTCCAGGAACAAGCAGGAAGTCAGTCCTCATATATGGGTGACGTCGGTGTCGACGGAACCCTTGTGCGGAGCAAATCCCCAGCTTCCTAAGAAAGCCTTTGGGAATTGCATCATGCATGCGCGGTCCCCTTCCCACCCAAGGGTGCCATCTTGCTCAGTCTCATTTTTTCCACAGAGCCCTACGGACGTGGTCCTTGTGCTGTCGTGAAAAAAGTGTTTTAAAATAATTGAAAAGTTATCTTTTCCTTCGGTTTGACACCGGTTCCCTTTCCCGCCTTCGGTATCGAGTCCGGTCAAGTTTTTCCGTTTTTGTCCTTCGTGACTAGCATTCGCGCTCTTTTTCTTTTCACTGGCAGTCCAGGTCTTCGATGTTGCAGGGGCCCTTTTTCCCCCGATGCCTGCCAGCGGGTTTAAAAAGTGTGATCGGTGTACAAAGTTAATGTCCCTCACCGACACACATGACTGCTGCCTCTGTTGCCTCGGGCCGGACCATGACCCAAAGGTCTTTGGCCTGTGCAGGAAAATGTCCTCAAAGGCCTTGAGAAGCCGCCAGCAGCAGTACAATAGGAATTTTGGTGAGTTCGTACCCTCCCAGGCCCGGACCTCATCCGAGGCCTCGACATCTCGGGAGCACTCTGAACCTGAGCAACTTCGTGTGTCTTCGGAGAGGGGGTCTCCCTCACAGGAACATCGGAGGAAGAAATAATCCTCAAAGGTGGCGTCGTTGGATAGCTCCAAATGACCTGGTTCCTCGCGGGATCAGTCGCGGAGCCCCGACCGTTGGCCCGGATCTTCGGAGTTGGAGCGCCCAGCAAAACATCCTCGAAAGGACCCGGATCGGCCGAGGCAGGTAACCACGGTCCTCGTTGTGGACTCTCCTCCGGGAGAACCTGCGTCAGGGCCCGACCTGGGGGCTGCAAAGCCTTCTGAGCTTGGTCTCAGAATGGTGGCCTTGGAGCGCAGCATGTCTGCTTTCATGGACCAGCAGCGGGCGCTGATAGCCGGTCTCACCGGTCCTTCTGCCCCGGGTACCCGATGTCTAAGTCGACCCCGGAGGCCAAGCCAATCCTCGACCATACGGAGAGTCGATACTCGGCCGAGGTCCCCATCGACCTCCTGTTTGGGACCAGGGTCATCGACGCCGGTGCCACTGGCATTGGGGCAGTTGATGCCGAAGCCCTCGAGGCCAGAGCCACTCGACTTCTCTTCAGAGTCGGACTGGGAAACGGAGGACGAAGAGTCCCCGGAAACCTACAAGACCAAGTATGTTCCATCCGATTCTCTGGGATCCGAACCTCGGAGAAGGTCTCCCCCCCCCCCCCCCCCCCCCGAGGACACTCGGTTCTTGGACTTCATTAGGGACATGTCAATGGCTTCGGCATTCCCTACGGAGTCTGAGGAGGAGCCTCGAGCCGAAGAGCTCCAGTATGACTTTCCCCCTTGGGAAGCCTGTACTGTACCGGTGCCTCCAATCCTGGAAAGACTGATGCTCTGGATGTAGGAGATACCGGCGTCGGTGTCGATGATCAGCAGGCGGCTCGATTCGATGTATGGAGTCTGCAAGAGCCCTGGGTTCCAAAAAGCTCAACTGCCGCACAACTTCATGGTTGTGGAATCAGCCATGCGCCGGCTCAAGAGCCAGAAGATGCACTCCTCAGTGCCTCCTGGTGGGGAGGCCCGCAACTTGGATGCCCTCGGCAGGAAGTGCTACCAGGGTTCTATGCTGGCATGTCGGATCCAGGCTTACCAGCTGTACATAGGCATGTACTTGTGAGACCTGGCAAAGGAAATCGCCGGGTTCTCAGCTGGACTCTCCGAGGGACCTTTGCAGCGCTTCAAGACCCTGTCCACCGGAGTCCGTGAGTGCTCAAAGTTCATGACTCGAGCAGCCTACGATGGGTTTGAGGCGTCGGCCCGAGTAGTTGCTACTGCCATCAGTGCACGCCGTCATGCATGGCTACAGTCGTCAGACCTGGAACAATGGGTTCAGGACAAGTTGGTCAATGTCCCATGCCGTGGTATAAACCTCTTAGGCAAACTCATGACCGAGAAGGCTGCTGAGATCGAGTCCGAGTACCTGACCAGGACACTGCTCTCGAAGAAGACTTCTGCCCCTTCTAAAAAGAAGGGCTCGGGTAAGAAGCCATTTTTCCTGAGGAAGGGGGGTGCTTACCGAAGCTACCCCCTATTTCAGGCTTCCCCAGCTCCCCAACAGGGACAGCAGGCCAAAGGACAGGGGTATGGCCCGTTTAAGCAGAAAGCCCCCAAAGCCCGGGCACCGGCTCCGGCCCAGCCTGGTAGTGGCTTTTGACTCCCAGAACATAGTCCCTCTCACCTTAGGAGAAAGGCAGTGCTCAGGGGGAAGGCTTGCCCTGTATGCCCACAGTGGCCGGCCATCACCATGCACACTTGGGTTCTTCAGATAGTCCATCTACTAGATAGACTATCTACTTCATTTGACCCAGGTGCCACCTCCCTACTTTCCAGGAGAGCCTTTCAGGTCTCCCCTTCACCGGGACCTTCTTCTGAAGGAGTTAGCAAGTCTTCTTGAGGACCAGTCAGTAGAACAGGTGCCCCACCACCTACTGGGCAAAGGCTTCTATTCCAGGTACTTTCTGATACCAAAAAGGACAGGAGGCCTAAGGCCCATCCTCGATCTGCGCAACTTGAACAAATTCCTGGTGAGGGAGAAGTTCAAAATGCTTTCCCTTGGAACATTGCTACCTTACCTCGGCCAGGGAGACTGACTATGCACCTTAGACCTAAAGGATGTGTATACACACATCCTAATTCATCCAGACCACAGACAATATCTACGCTTTGTGGTGGGGGGAAACATTACCAGTACAGGGTGCTTCCCTTTGGCCTAGCCTCCGCCCCCAAGGTGTTCACAAAGTGCCTAGCAGTGGTGGTGGCCTTCCTCAGAATACAAGGAGTTTTTGTCTTCCCCTACTTAGACGATTGGCTCATCAGAGCCACGTCAGCCGAGGAAGTCCACCAGGCCACAGAGCGCACCATTCAGGTGCTCCAAAACCTGGGATTTGTAATCAATTATCGAAAGTCTACCCTAGTCCCCACTCAACAACTAGAGTTTATTGGGGCCAAACTAGATACCATTCAGGCGAGGGCCTACCTGCCAGTGGGCAGGGCACAAAGACTCCTGGCCCTAGCACATCAAGTGAGCCGCAGATCTCAGATCTATCAGCGAGACATTTTCTGCGCCTCTTAGGCCACATGGCCTCCACGGTACATGTGACACCGAATGCCCACCTCCACAGGAGAACAGCTCAGTGGTGTCTTAGGGACCAGTGGACACAAGCCACAGGCAGACTCCGAGACAGAGTCAAAGTATCCAAAAGACTGGTACAGGCCTTGGCCTGGTGGCTTCAACCACAACACTTGGAGGTGGGGGTCACCTTCCAAGCTCCTCAACACACGAGGATCCTAACCACGGATGCATCCTTGCTGGGCTGGGGAGCCCATTGCCAAGGACTGTGCACTCAAGGAGTGTGGTCTCCGCATGAGACCACACAGCAGATCAACCTCCTGTAACTTCATGCCATTTGCCTAGCTCTACAAGCTTTTTGCCAAACTTTGGCTCATCAGTCTGTCTTAATACAGACGGACAACCAAGTAGCGATGTTCTATGTGAACAAACAGGGAGGCACGGGGTCCCGCAGTCTGTGTTAGGAAACTCTCGACCTCTGCTCCTTTGCAGTCCAGCACGACATGCATCTGAAAGCAGCTTATCTGCCAGTCCAGGAAAACTACTTAGCCGACAGCTCAGCAGGATTCTCCAGCCCCACGAGTGGCAGCTGGATACGAATATGGCCCAATGGCTCTTTCACATCTGGGGAAAGCTGCAGCTGGACTTGTTTGCGAGCCCAGACAATTACCAGTTGTCCCGGTTTTGCTCCAGACAGCCACATCCGAACAGAGTGGCTGCCGATGCCTTCCTCATCTCGTGGTCAGTGGGCCTCCTGTATGCATTTCCTCCAACACCTCTGGTGGCCAAAACCCTTTTCAAAATTCTCCAGGACAGAGCCTCGGTCATTCTGGTAGCCCCCAGATGGCCGAGGCAATCCTGGTTTCTGCTTCTACTTCAACTGGCAGTGGAGACCCCAATCCCTCTGGGATCCTATCCCAACCTCCTGTCTCAGGAGGGGGGCACTCTGCTGCACCCCAACCTCAGATCACTCAACCTGATGGCATGGCTGCTGAAAGGGTAGTTCTCGCACCATTTCTCCTTTCAAAGGATGTGGAAGAAGTTCTGCTGGCTTCAAGGAGTCAATCAACTAGACGGACCTATGCTTTTAAGTGGCATAGGTTCGAGGTGTGGTGCGAGCAGCAGAAGGAAGATCCTTTCTCTTGCCAGGTTACAGTGGTCTTACAATATCTTCTCCATCTCTCGGATTTGGGTCTTAAGTCCAACTCCGTCAGAGTTCATCTCAGTGCATTAGTGGCACACCACTTCCTAGTGGAGGAAAAGCCTCTCTCTGCGCATCCTTGGGTGTCCAGGTTCCTGAGTGGCCTACATCTGCTGAAGCCCCCGGTTTGCCCTCTGGCGACCAAATGGGATTTGAATGTGGTCTTAGGGCAGATTACTCGGCCGCCCTTTGAGCAGATGGCAAATTGCCATCTACGCTGTCTTTCTTGGAAGGTAGTGTTCTTGGTGGCACTCACGTCGGCTCGGCAAGTGAGTGAGCTTCAGGCCCTGGTGTCCGAGAGGCCTTATACAAGGTTCTATAGGAACCGGGTAGTGCTCCACATTCACCCCAAGTTCCTTCCTAAGGTGGTCTCTTCGATCCACCTCAATCAGGAGGTAGTACTACCTACCTTCTTTACCAGGCCACATACCAGTTGGGCAGAGACAGTTCTGCATACCCTGGACTGTAAGAGGGCACTGGCCTTCTACATTCAGTGTATGCAAGGCCATAGAAGGGCTTCGCAGCTCTTCGTATCCTGTGACTCCAGTAGGCTGGGGATGGCCATCTCCAAACGTACGCTATCTACCTGGGTGGCAGACTGTATCGCCTGTGCAAACAGGGCAGCCGACCTTCCATTGCAGGGTCAAGTTACAGCCCACTGGGTCAGGGCTAAGGCGGCATCAGTGGCTCACTTCCGATCTGTTCTGCTGGCCGACATCTGCCGGGCCGCCACCTGGTCTTTGGGCCAGACTTTTGCAACCCATTACTGCCTGGACAGAGTCCCAACGTGACAGTGCTTTCGGCCAGGCTGTACTCCGTAACCTTTTCGAAGTCTAGGCAACTCCTACCCTCTGGCCCTTTGGTGACAGGCTTCCAGTGTTACTGTCTGTTAGATTCCTATTGTGGCTGTTTGCGGCTCTCGTAGAGGGAGCCTATTTTTCAGCTGTGGGTTCTCTGTAGCGTATAGCTGGGCAGTTCCATATGTGAGGACTGACTTCTTGCTTGTTCCTGGAGAAAGCGTAGTTACTCACCTGTAACAGGTGTTCTCCAGGGACAGCAGGAATCAGTCTTCATGACCCTCCCTCCTCCCCTTGGAGTTGCAGTCCTATTATTAATTTTTATTCTTTTGCTGTTTTTTTAGCTGTGTCATTTGACTGAACAAGATGGCACCCTTGGGCGGGAAGGGGACTGCGCATGCATGATGCAATTCCCAAAGGCTTTCTTAGAAAGCTGGGGATTTGCACCGCACGAGGGCTCCGTCGGCGCCGACGTCACCCATATGTGAGGACTGATTCCTGCTGTCCCTGGAGAAAACCTGTTACAGGTGAGTAACTACACTCTCAGCGCAGCCTCTTGTGTCCCGATTCCTGCAGAGCCTCATGTTATCCAACCCCCCCCCCCCCCCCCATCTGCCCTCCAGCGGTAGAATGGGATCTAAATGTGGTGCTCTCGCAGCTCACTAAACCTCCGGTTACTGCCATCTGCAATACCTCTCCTGGATTGGAGGATCACAGCCTTCAGGACAATCTAGAAGAGTGTGTCTATCATATCATTCTCTCCACCTATAATGCCTTTGATTCAGCTGCCCGAACCACAGCTACATCTATTTTTGCTTGGCACACAGCATGGCTCCTGGTTTCTGGTCTCAGGGAGGTTCTTCATGATCATTTGGCAGATGCCTCCTGTCAGGAAGATAGCCTCTTCAGCACTAAGGTCCAGGAAGCTGTTTCGGAAGTGAAAGAACATTCCTCCACAGTGTAAGAACTTTCAGCTCTATCTCCGGAGCAGTCCTGCCATCCTCCATACTCTCAATACAGGAGAGAGTGCCATCGCCAGTACTTCCAGCAGTATTACCCTCGATAATGCATTCAGTCTTATTCTCGACCTCCACATCAAGCCTACTCCATCTTATCCTCAGCGCCCCAGATAATGACAGGAAGCAACCTGTGGCCGCCTCAACACAGCTTGCCAGTTTTTGACTACTTGTTGGAGGATGAGTCCAGCATTTCCAGGAAACCTGGCATTCCATCGTCACAGACCTCTGGGTTCTCTGCATCATTTCATCTGGCTGCAAACTCAATTTCCCAGGCCACCCCTCCTCAGGGATTACCTCTGTCAAGCAAACACCCTCCCCTTCACCTACCCATTCTCGAAGAAGAAATCTCAACCTTGTTCAACAGCCGTGCCATCAAGCTGTACCGGAATCGGAATGCAACTAATGCTTCTACTCCAGGTTCTTCCTGATACCCAAAATGTCTGGAGGCCTTTGCCCCATCCTCAATCTCTGGGTCTTCAACCTCTATATAAAAAAAAAATAAAAGTTCAAGATGGCGTCCCTAGCCACCATTCTTCCTCTCTTGTGATAGGGCAACTGGCTCACCTCTAGTTCTCAAAGATGCCTACAACCATATTGCCATTCAACTTTATCAGTGGAAATACCTACGGTTCTGCTTCAAAACAAAACACAACCAGTACAGAGTTCTGCTCTTCGTGCTCTCTTCAGCAACAAGAGTTTTCATGAAGTGCTTGGTGATCGCTGCAGCACACCTACACAGGCAAGGCCTTTGTGTTTACCCCTCCCTGGACGGCAGGCTCATTTCAGGTCCAGATAAGACTTTGACTCAGACTGCAATACACATAACAGCCTTGCTCCTCCAAGACCCTGCTTCATCATCAACTTCCCAAAAGTCCAAATATGAACCTCCTCAGCTCCTAGAGTTCATGGGAGCTCTCTTAGATACCACAGAAGCACAAGCTTACCTACCTTCCAGCAGAATATCCATCCTGCAATGCCTCACTATCCAACTCCTGGCATCTCAAAGGGCTTCAGCACGTACTATCTTAAACCTGTTGGGACACATGGCAGCTTCAGTACATGTAATTCTGTTTGCATGCCTTTAGATGCGTCTCCTCCAGTGGCACCTCATGCTCAATTGGAATCGGCATACTCAATCCCTTCAATGTTAGGTCCCTCTGTCCGGACCAAATCGTCAATTGCGCCAGTCCCTTCAGTGGTGGATGTGAGCGTCCAGCCTCACGCTGGGATGTCCTTTTCTACAGCCGTCGTATCAACTTACTTTCAACACAGATGCTTCCCACATGGGCTGAGGTGCATATCTGCAGCATTTTACAACTCAAGGTCATTGGTCCAGCAAAGAGTCTTCTCTATACATCAACCTGCTTGGAAATGCATGTTTTCTGCTAAGCCTTTCAGGCCTTCCAACTTTGAGCCCGCTACAAATCACTCTTGGTGCAAACTGACAATTAAGTCACTATGTTCTACATCAACAAGCAGAGTGAATCCAGTTCTCCCTGGCTTTGCTGCAAAACTTTATGCTTATGGCTCTATGCCTAATCCATCGGAGTCTTCCTCACTTCAATTTATCTCCCCAGGGTCCGAAACTAGTTAGCAGACTCCCTTGGTTGATGCTTTGATTCTCACAAGTGGTCTCTTGACCACAAGGTACTTTTCCCCATCTTCCAGACCTGGGGGATGCCCGAAGTGGATCTCTTTGCATAAGATAACACCAAGTGTGCTCTACTGTTCCCTTCATCCCAGCTTGGACAGCTGGGCGGTGGATGCCTTCCTCATCTCTTAGACAGGTTACCTTCTCTATGCTTTTTTGCCCTTCCCGCTCATTCCGTGGACACTGCTCAAAGTTCTTGCAGACAAGAGCGACTGTCATCCTCATCGCCCCTCGATGGCCCAGACAGATGTGGTACCCACATGTCCTCACCATGGCTCAACGCGGTCCCTGGCTTCTTCCACTTCATCCCTTCCTCCTAATGCAGCAGAAAGATCATCTCTTCCACCTCCAATCGCTCGCCCTAGCCACTTGGAAGTTGATGGGCTAGCTGATTCTCTCCATTCCATGCCAACTGAAGTGCGATCTGTACTCCATACATCTTGTTGCCCCTCAGCACAGTGTTCCTATAATGCTAAATGGACTCGTTTCTCTCACTAGGCTTCATTGCGGGCTTTGGACCCCGTGTCCTGTCCCCTCAGTCATGTTCTTACATCATCTTCACCTGTCTTAACTTGGGACTACAGACTTCATCAGTTCGTTATCATCTCTCCGCCATTGCTGTATCCCATTGGTACAAGGATGGCAAGCTGATCTCCATGCATCCTTTAGTCTATCACTTCATGAAGGGTGTGATGAACACTAAGCCTCCTCTGAAGCTTCCTGCTCCAGGTTGGGATCTCAATGTTGTTGTCTCAGTACTCATGCAGTCTCCTTTTGAACTCCTGGGGTCTGCTTCTTTAAAGCATCTCACTTGGAAAACCATATTTCTAGTTACTATTACCTCTGCAAGACGTGTCAGCAAACTCCAGGCTCTGATTCATTATTCTCCATATACTCGGTTCCTTCATAATAAACTTATATTAGTACTCATCCTAAGTTTCTTCCAAAAGTTGTTTCCAGTCAATCTATAGTGCTTCCTGCCTTCTTCCCAGCGGCATGGCTGGATTCACCTGAATAAGCCCTTCATTCCTTGGATTGCAGAAGAGCTTTACTGTACTGTCTCCAAGCTACCAAGCAGCTTCGCCAGTCTTCCCAGATTTTTGTCACCTATAATCCTAACAATCCAGGCAGACCTGCATCTAAACAGACCATCTCCTCCTGGATCGCAGGCTGTATATCCTTTTGTTATCTCAGTGGGTCAAACTCAGATGAGTAGGACCCAATTGCCTTCGTGCTACAGCAGCAACCGTTGCTAATTTGGCTGCCATTCCTCCTCAAGAGGTTTGCAAGGCTGCTACATGGACATCTGTGCATACTTTCACAAAGCACTATAGCTTAGATGGTCTTCAGTCATGGACCTTGCCTTTGGTCAGGCTTTCCTGCGCGCAGCCTCTTTGCCTAAAGACTCCACCTCCCAATTTTTCAACTAGGCTGCATGGCATTAATTGTCTTTTCAGCGGCCCTCAGTTCTGGACTCACCTAGAGAGTGCCTGTAGCCCCCTGCTTGTTCATGGAGAAACCGTAATTGCTTACCTGTAACAGGGATTCTCCATGTACAGCAGGGGTATTTAGCCACACTTACCTGCCCACCATGCCCTCAGAAATTACCAGTCTTTTCACCTAACATCTGCAAGTTTCACCACTGGTTATCTTGCAACCTTCTCACCACTCCATGAAGCCTACAGCATCTAATCGATTCCAGCTGCCTCGCTTCTCCTTACAATCATTACCGGTTTCTCTTCTTTTTACCTACTCTGAGTGCTCAGACGCTGTGCTTGTTTGCTTTTGAAATTGATTGAAGAGATGAGTTGGGACAGCAAGGCAGGAAGCGGCGCACATGCTCAAAGTCCAAAGAACTTCTCTGAGCTCGGGGAGAGCCAGGCACAGGCACTGTTGGCGGACAGCACTTAGTGTGTGGCTGCATACCCCTGATGTACACGGAGAACCCTGTTACTGATAAGCAACTACATTTTCCCATTCAATCTCTTCATTCTTCCTTAAACGTCTTTTTCAAAAAACGAAACTACAGTCAAAAAAGCACCATGCATTACGCAGGCCCTTTCCAAATCAGATGAAAGAGAGAAATACATACAGGAGGAAATAGAGGAAGATTTTACCTCATCACTAAGTAGTGTTTAAGCTAGATTCTTTTTTGTTTTTCCCTTACTTGGATTTTACGTTTGTTTGGTTTCACTGAAGGATTTTTTTCTCTATAGCAAATGGAAAACAGAGTTTTAAAATATGTCCAAAAATATGTCGTCCTCTGTCATGAATGACTTGTGCATGGACCTGCCCCCATGGCATGCTGAATTCCCCAAAATGGGCTTGTATGTCTCTGAGGATTAGATAAGAGCTACATACAGAGTGAGTTTGTCCCCAAGTTATTCCAGTCACCATTCAGAGCAAAGGACATCAAGGTACAGGTAAGGCCATAAGTCTTATATAAAGCAGCATAAGGACTCAGCTCCTTAGTCTAGTCAAACTAACAAAAGGCTGCAACTTGAGCTCCACCACAGTGCTGAGGAAGAGGCGAGGGTAATTATAAAAGAGGGTGTCTAGCTGAAAGGTTTAAAGGCCTGTTTTAAGCCTTTTAGTAAAGGCAGCATATACCTCTATGTGCCTTTTATAAAATAGGCGTCCAGAATCAACTTCAGTAGCACACCATTGCCCATGCACAAATTTAACCAGAGCCATTTCCGCTGGGTATTGTTGTTGCATGCTAGAACGAGGATTGTGGCCAGCTCGTTGGTACTTGGAGAAGGTGGGCGGTAGAGGAGACAGATTGCTAAGGTCTTATTGGAGATTTGGATGTTGTCTAGATTGGTTGAGCTTTGAGTTAAGGTGTATTGGAAGTGGAGGTTGCTTCTAACTATTATGAGGACCCCACCTCCTTGCCGGTTCGTTCTGGGGCAGCTGAAGAGGTCGTAGCCAGGTGGTTTTAGCTGGTTGGTGATCACTATCTGTGTCGGTTAGCCAGATTTCAGTGACGAAGAGCAGGTCTAGATTCCAGTGGTTAATTTAATCAGTGAGGACAGGCTATTTAGTACGGATGGATCGAGCATTAATTAGCATACAATTGAGGCTTTCCTGGTAATGGGATCTTGCGTCTCTTAAATTTCTCTAGGGGTTGACAGGTTATGTGAATCAGACGGTGATGGTTTGCAGAAAGAGGTGGTCTGTTTTGTTGGGGTTCATCAAACTTCTCCGCCCAAGGGTTCTCACGGTGGGAATTAGGCCTTGGAGTTGTTCTAATGACCCTGCCCATGTTATAAGCTGGGTTATGCAGAGGAGGAGGTGAAGGGAGAATGAATGCGAGATGCCCTGCCATAGTGGTGGCAAGCCAAGAGAGTAGCTAGAGGACTGAAGGGATGTGTGACCTGAGATGGTTCAGATGGTGCCACAGAGAGCTGGTGCAAGCTTCGGTTGAGTAACTATTGAAAGTGGCTTACCTCACTGGAAGAGTTGCTTTATCGCATGGAAAGCAGTTTTGACTGCTAATGCAGAAGGTTGCCGGGGGGAGGGATCAAGTATGTGCAAGGTCTCTGTACTGATGGTGAGCTAACGTTATTTGAGGAAGGTGCTAGGAATCTTCTGATCTATTTAGGCACCTATGTTCCATGCCTAAGGGCCACACCAAATAATGAGTACTCCCATTTGGCCTGTCTTTAGCCCCCAGAGTTTTCACCAAATGTGTAGCAGAAACAGCGTCTAATCTGCACATAAAGGGATATTTTATGATCTTTGTAGTTTTCTGGGTCATGTTGTGTCTTAGTAAGTAGAACAGAACGTCGTGGTGTTTCTTCTTTATTTGGATAATTGGCTGATTGCAGTAAGAATATGCAAAGCTATAGCAACATTCCTGAGTATTATAATGATTACTCTTAGATAACTAGGCTTTATCAACTTACCCAAGTTGAATCATATCCCCCACTGACTGCCTAAAATGTATTGGGGCTCAGTAACAAAAGGAGTGGCATACCTACCCACAGAGCAAATATGATTGTCTCTCATATATTAAAATTGGCCTACTAGGAGCAGGCTTAGGCTACTGGTCAAATGTCAGCAATGTATATTGTATCCTTTGCCCATCTCCATATGAAGGAGGCTCAATGGCAACTGGAGTCCCAGTAGAATTAATATACCCAGCCTTTGTCGCATAGACTGAATGTCACTCCAACCATTCATCATGCTCTGTTACTAGCAAGTATACTGGTACCTTTTTCAAGAGTAACTTAAGGAGAGTTACATTTAGGTACAGTAAGCTCCTAATTTTTATGTACGGCAACTCATAAAACATAGAATACCATGATACAGATGGGAATTTTCCTCATGCTTAGAAATGAAAACTAGCTAGTGGATGGGCTGTATTGCCATCTAGAGCATCACAAATGTTTCCTAGATGGGCAAGTAGCGTACTGATAACCAGGAGTTTACAGAAAAGAAGGCAGAATGTGGTTCCATGCTGGCCTCATCAGATATGGTTTCCTTGGTTAAACCAGTTAGCAGAGAAACAGACCATACTAAACAACCATACAATCCTACTTATCTGACAAGAAGACAGACTTCTTCACCTCAGACTTCAGTCACTAGCGCTATCAGCATGAAAGTTGAAAGGGTATTAGCCTTGGTCCTTCCAGTGTCTGGAGGTCCAAGAATGTTCCTACAGTCAAGGCAGTCCATGAGAAAGCATTACAGCTCTTAAATGGAAAGGATTCATCTTCTGGTGTAACATGGTGCAGCAGAACCCTTTCAGTGCTCTATACCTATTCTTGCAATTTCTCCTCTTTTCAATTCAGACCTAAAAACTAATTCTGTCAGAGTTCACTTAAGCGCTTAAGCTGCTTACTAATAACCATTGGGATAGAGCATTGATTTCTATACAGTGACTTGAATAAAATAGTGTGATTGCTATGTTAGTCCACTTTAATGGTAGTTAAAAAGAAAAGCAAATGAGGAAAATAAGGTGATACCTTTTTTTTGGACTAACTTAATACATTTTTGGACTAGCGTTCAATGGTTAAAACCACCTTTCAGGTTATGGTTTATCAGATTCATGTAAGGTTTGCTGAACCTGAAACCTTCAATAAATAATCTCACTTTAGCATTGGACCTTAACCTTATACTAATACAGCTCACGAAACTGCCTTTTAAATCCATGGGCAACTTAAAATATTTTTGCTGGAAAACGGATGTAATAAGTGAAAATGATAGTTATGAGAGAGAGTGAGCTACAAGCACTTGTGAATATCCATCCTATGTACAGTTCTGTCATGTCTGTGGTAGTCTTGGCATTCATCCAAAAATTTCCAAAGGTAGAATCTGAGTTACACAGTAATCAGAGCATCATATTACAAATATTCTTCCCTAAATCACATACTCACATAGGGGAAGACAGTTACTTTGACTGCAAGTGAATTTCTTCCAGGTCTTCCTTTCATATGATCCCAACAGACCTGGTTTTCTTATTGCAAAGAGAACACTATCTACATGGGTGTTCTACTGTATCTTATTCTAACAGACGTTCAGTTCCTTGTTATGCCAAATGCTCACCAGTTGAGAACAGCAGCTGAAGTAAGGATGTAAGAACATAACATAAGAACATAAGATATGCCATACTGGGTCAGACCAAGGTCCTTCAAACCCAGTATCCTGTTTCCAACAGTGGCCAATCTAGCTCATACGTACCTAGCAGTTTCCCCAAAAGACACAGGTGCTTGTATATTGGATCAAGCAGTGATATCCTGGGTCCCTTTTTAATAATGGTTTATGGACCTTTCCTCCAGGAACTTGTCCAAACCTTTTTTAAACCCAGCTACACTAACAGCTTTTACTACATCCTCCGGTAACAAATTCCAGAGTTTGATTACACGTTGAGTGAAAAAATATTTTCTGTTTGTCTCGAATAGTTTACCCTATAGCTTTATTGCATGTCCCCTAGTCTTTCTATATTCTGATGACGTAAACAATCGATCTGCGTTTGACCGTTCCACTCCGTTCATTAATTTATGGACTTCTATCATATCTCCCCTCAGCCGTCTCTTTTCCAGGTTAAAGAACCCTAACCTTTTAGCCTTTCTTCATAGGGGTATCCTTCCATTCCCTTTACCATTTTGGTGGCTCTTCTCTGAACCTTTTCTAATAATGCTATATCCTTTTAAGATACGGCGACTAGAATTGCACACAATATTCAAGGTGCGGTCGCACCATGGAACGATACAGAGGCATTATAATATCCTTTGTTTTATTTTCCATTCCTTTCTTTATAATACCTAGCATTCTGTTTGCTTTCTTGGCCACCACTGCACACTGGGCGGAGGGTTTTAACATGTTATCCACGATGACGCCTAAATCTTTTTCCTGGGTGGTGGGTTCCCAATGTGGAACCTTGCATCATGTAATCATAGTTTGGGTTGTTCTTTCCTAGGTGCATAACTTTGCACTTGTCCACATTAAATTTCATCTGCCATTTTGATGCCCAGTCTTCCAATTTATCACAATCCTCATGGGTTTTAACAGCTTTAAATAGTTTTGTGTCATCTGCAAATTTGATAACCTCACTCGTTATTCCCTTTTCCAGGTCATTTCTGAATATCAAAAAGCAGCGTACCCAGCCCAGATCACTGGGGTACTCTATTATTCACCTTTCACCATTGGGAAAATTGGCCATTTAGCCCTACCCTCTGCTTTCTATCTTTTAACCAGTTCCTGATCCACAATAGTACACTGCCTCCTATCCCATTGCTCTTTAGTTTTGCCAAAAGTCTCTGATGAGGGACCCTTTCAAAGGCTTTCTGAAAGTCCAAATATACTACATCAACCAACTCACCTTTATCTACCTATTTATTCACACCTTCAAAAAAACATAACAGATTAGTAAGACAAGATCTTCCTTGTCTAAAGCCATGTTGGCTGTCTCCCATTAAGCCATGACTATATACATGTTCAGCAATTTTGTTCTTTATGATGGTTTCTACCATTTTTCCCGGTACTAATGTCAGGCTCACCGGTCTGTAGTTTCTCGGATCACCCCTAGAACCCTTTTCAAAAATTGGCATTACGTTGGCCATCCTCCAATCTTCAGGTATTACAGATTATTTTAATGATAGTTCACAGTTTACTAATAGCAGGTCTGCAATCTCATATTTCAGTTCTTTCAACACCCTTGGATGTATGCCATCCGGTCCAGGTGATTTGCTAATCTTCAGTTTATCAAATAGTTGTAATACATATTCCCGATGTATCGATATCTCCTTCAGTTCTTCCGCACCTTTAAATACCACTTCAATCATGGGTAACATCCCTACATCTTCCGAAGGAAAGAATTCATTCAGTCTCTCCGCTATCGCCTTGTCGCCTCTTAGCGCCCCTTTAACCCCTCTATCATCTAATGGACCAACTGACTCTCTCGCAGGTTTTTTGCTACGAATGTACTTGAAAAAGTCTTTATTACGCGTTTTTGCTTCCACAGCAAGCTTCTTCTCAAATTCTCCCTTTGCCTGCCTTATCAATGCCTTGCATTTAACTTGCCAGTGCTTGTGCTGTTTCCGGTTTTCATCGTTTGTCTCTTTCTTCCATTTCCTGAAAGATGCTTTCTTGGCAACAACAGCCTCTCTGACCTCACCTTTAAACCATGCTGGCAGTCTTTTGGACTTCCTTCCACTTTTCTTAAAGCGTGGAATACAGCTGGTCTGGGCTTCCAAGATAGAATTTTTAAACAACAACCAAGCTTGATGTAAGTCTGAAAAGTACAGGCCAATTAGTTTAACTTTGGTGGTGAGTAAATTATTGGAAACGCTGCTGAAAGAGAAAATAATGAGGTTTCTGGTAGTCCAGCGGATTACAGGATCCGAGGCATCATGGATTCACCAGAGGCAGGTCATGTCAGACAAATCTGATTGATTTCTTTGACTGGGTGAACAGGGAGTTGGACTGAGGGAGAGCCGTAGATGATGTGTATTTAGATTTCAGTAAAGCCTTTGACACTGTTCCTCACAAGCGACTTATAAACAAACTGAGCACCCTAGGGATGGACCCTAAAGTTCTCCAGGAACAAGCAGGAAGTCAGCCCTCACTTATGGGTGACGGAGCCCGCGCAGAGCAATTCCCCAATGTTCAAAGAAAGCCTTTGGGATTGCTGCCACGCATTCATGGTCCTCTTCCTGCCCAAAGGTGCCATCTTGCTCATTCTCCCTTTTTCCACAGAGCCCTTAGGATGCACGTCCTCGTCCCTTGGAAAAAGACTTGTTTTTGGCCTACTGGCCTTCTATTTTCCGGTTGCACCGGTCCTCTACCCGTCCTTTCCCTTTTCTGCCTTTTTAGAGTTCTTAGGGTGACGATTTTCTTTGTCTTTTTTGCCAACGGGCTTCACAACCTTTTTCTTTGCCTAACTGCTGGCCACGTGGGTCTTCGACCTCACGGGGGCCATTTTTACCCCTATGGCCACCGGATTTAAAAAATGCGATAGATGCTCCAAGAACATGTGGCTTACGGATACCCACGACTATTGTCTGCAGTGCCTCGGAGCTAATCATGATCCGGAGCTCTGTTCACTCTGTAAGAAAATGTCTTCTAAAACTTTGTTCATTCATAAGCAGAAGTGCGAAGACATTTTCAGAAAGGCCGCCTCAGAATCCCTGGTGGCATCCTCTGTCGTCTCTCCTCCGGTGGGATCCCTCACCTCGGCCCTGCACTCTCGGCAGCACTCCGACCAGGGGTCCCCTGAAGTGGAGCGGTGCAAGAAGAAGGCCTCGAGGTCACTGTCAAGAGCTCCTGAAAAATGTGTGTGTTGCCGCACTCGGTCACTTAGCCCTCTTCGGAGTTCCCAACAGTTGGACAAGAAGCTGCCCCGCAAGGTACCCCATACTGATACAGAGGCCTGCGGCGAAGGCGCCCGTCTCCTGAGGGCCGTCCCGGTGAGGACCCTCCTCTCCTCCTTGACGCCTGACCCGGTGACCCCAGGATCGGCGTCACAGGGCCCCACGCTTGCGTAGGAGTCCCACATATAGTTGTTGATATGGAAGGACAGACTAGATAGGCCATGTGGTCTTTTTCTGTCATCATATTTCTATGTTTCTATGCTGGCGCTGGAATGCAGCGTTTCTGCGTTCATCGCTTCCCAGCAAGCACTCTCGGCCAGCTTTGCTGACTTGTGCCTAGAGACCATGGGTCCTTTGTGTGGGACACCAAAATCCATCCAGGAAACCCCTGAGAGCCGCGTGCCTCATGCAGGTCCTCGACGTCGGTCTCACTCACCCTCCTGTTCCTCGGGTGCGAGGTCTTCCAGGGCCTCCGGCTCCAAGCAGACCTCGGACAGGGCGACCTGCCCAGCTCAGACTCCTCATCCGAGTTCTCAGACTGGAAGTCCGATGGGGACATCTCCCCGGAGACCTGTACTCACCGGGATCTTCCATCGGACACCTTCCTGCCCACGTTCCAGCGGTGCTCGCCACCTTACTTAGTGCAAAAAGTGAACATTCCAAACTTGATGTCATTATCCACCTAGGCACAAACGACCTGGCTAGGAACAGTGCCTCTACAGCCCAAAAGGACTTCCAATCTCTGGGGGAGAAACTCAAGCACGTTGTTCACTGTTGCATTTTCAGAGGTTCTACCTGTTCTTGGTAAGGGGACAAAAAGACTGCATCGCATTAACAGCTTTAATACATGGCTCCAGACCTGGTGCAGAAAAGAAGGATTCGGATTTATTGGCAACTGGGACAACAGATGGACCAACAAGAGACTATACTGTGCTGATGGACTACATCTCTCTTCCGCAGGGAAAAGAATCCTAAGTGAAAAATTCAGGCAGTATGTGGACATGCATTTAAACTAGGAAAAGGGGGTGACGGATGTGGAAGGTCAACATCTGCATGCCACCCCCAACAAAAGCAGAACAACATCAGAAACAGCCACACTTTTAAACCACACATCAAAAACATGTGGGAGGAAGTGGGCAGAACAAAATCAATGCAAAATACACACAAGCCAGGAAAGTGCTGGAAAGCAATGAGCACAAATGCTCGAAGCTTAGCCAACAAAATTCCAGACCTGGAAGCCCTAATGGTGGAAACAGAGTTGGACATTGTGGCCATTACAGAAACATGGTTTAATGAATCACATGATTGGGATATAGCCATAGCTGGCTATAATCTATTCAGAAGGGACCGAGAAAATGGAAAAGGAGGAGGAGTAGCCTTGTATGTCAAAAGCAATATTAAAGCTACTGAAATGCAGGGGACATGGGGAAAAGAAGAAGCGCTCTGGATTGCGTTGGAGAGAGGAGATGGCACCGTCATCCATATTGCTGTAGTCTATAGACCTCCGACTCAAATTGAAGAGAGAGACAATGAATTGATTATAGATATTGCCAAGATAGCATCAAAGGGGGAAGCATTCATATTGGGTGACTTTAATCTACCTGATGTGGATTGGATTACTCCTTCTGCACATCTGGAAAGAAGCAAAAAAATTGTGGATGCTCTCCAAGATGCATTATTTAGACAAATGGTGATGGAACCAACCAGGGAAAGCTCAACGCTGGATGTAGTGCTCACCAACGGTGATAGTGTGTCGAATGTCTGCGTGAGTGCCCCTGTGAGCAACAGCGACCATCACATGGTGTGGTTTGAAATAAAAGCCATGGTACAGGCCAATCATAGCAAGCTCAGAGTCCTAAACTTCAAATACACTGACTTCAATAAAATGGCTGAGTACGTAAAGGAGGAGATGACGGGGTGGGAAGAGATAAAGGAAGTGGAATTGCAATGGGCTAAACTAAAGGAGGCAATAAAAGGAGCAACAGATAAATATGTAAGAAAAGTAAATAAAAGCAAGAGGAGAAGGAAACCTATTTGGTTTTCCAAAGAGGTGGCTGCTCATATAAAGGCAAAAAACACAACTTTTGCAAAATTCAAAAGCTTGCAGACAGAAGAACATAGAACTGAATACAGGATCCAACTCAGAGAGTCTAAAAGAGTAATAAGGATAGCAAAATCAAAAGCAGAGGAAAAGATGGCTAAAGATGTTAAGGGTGGCGACAAAAATTTCTTCAGGTATATTCAGGAAAGGAAAAAGATCAGAGTTGGAATTGCAGGACTCAGAAGTGCTGGGAAAGGACTCGTGGAAAGTGACACTGAAAAAGCAAAATTGCTAAACAATTACTTCTGCTCTGTGTTTACTAAAGAAGATCCTGGGGATGGACCAGCTGTGACTCCCAAATATAAAAATGGGAATGAAGTAGATACCACACCATTCACAGAAGAAGAGGTGTTAGAACAACTTGCTAAACTGAAAGTGGACAAAGCCATGGGACCGGATGGGATACATCCCAGGATACTGAAAGAGCTCAGAGAGGTTCTTGCAGGACCGTTAAAGGATGTCTTCAACAGATCCTTGGAAACAGGAGAGGTTCCTCAGGACTGGAGAATGGCTGATGTCGTACCTCTACACAAAAGTGGTGACAGGGAAGAAGTGTCAAACTACAGGCCCGTGAGCCTTACCTCGGTGGCGGGAAAAGTAATGGAGGCACTCCTGAAAGAGCGAATAGTGAACTTTCTGAAAACCAACAGCTTGCAAGACCCGAGGCAACATGGTTTTTAACCGAAGGACGATCTTGCCAAACTAATCTGATCGAGTTCTTTGACTGCGTGACCAGGGAACTAGATCAGGGCATGCGATGGATGTCATCTACCTGGATTTCAGCAAAGCCTTTGATACTGTTCCTCATAGGAGGCTTGTCAACAAACTCAGTAGCTTGGGGATGGGTCCCAAGATGGTAAACTGGATTAGAAATTGGTTGACTGACAGACGACAGAAGGTGATTGTACATGGAGCTCACTCGGATGAGAGGAAGGTGATTAGCGGGGTGCCCCAGGGTTCGGTCCTGGGCCCGGCCACTGTTCAATGTATTTGTGAGTGATATTGCTGAAGGACTGAATGGAAAAGTCTGTCTTTTTGCAGACGACACAAAAATTTGCAACAGAGTGGACTCCCCCGAGGGAGTGCTTAACATAAAGAAAGATCTACAAAAGCTGGAAGACTGGTCTAAAGCTTGGCAACTACGATTTAATGCAAAAAAGTGCAGTGTTATGCACTTGGGTAGCAGAAATCCAAGAGAAATGTACGCGATAGGGGGAGAAAGGTTGGTATGCACAGTTCAGGAAAAAGACCTTGGTGTGATTATCTCTGCTGATCTCAAGGTGGCAAAACAGTGCGACAAGGCAGTGGCAAAAGCCAGGAGGATGTTGGGCTGCATACAAAGAGGGATTACCAGCAGAAAATAACTGTTAAATAAATAAATAAAAGAAGAGGTACTTATATCACTATATAGGTCACTGGTGAGGCCTCACTTGGAATACTGTGTTCAGTTTTGGAGACCATATCTTGCAAAGGATGTAAAAAGACTGGAGACTGTTCAGAGGAAGGCGACCAAAATGATTTGGAGCCTGAGTCAGAAGCCTTATGAGAAGAGACTTGAAGACCTAAATATGTACACTTTGGAGGAAAGGAGGGACAGGGGAGATATGATTCAGACCTTTAAATATTTAAAGAGAAATGATGAACAAACAAACCTCTTCCAAAGACGGGGAACCTGTAAAACTAGAGGGCATAACATGAAACTGCAAGGGGGTAAATTGAAAGGCAATATCAGGAAATATTTTTTTCACTGAAAGGGTGGTGGATGCTTGGAATGCCCTGCCAATGGAAGTGGTAGGGGCGAACACGGTGACGGAATTCAAAAAGGCATGGGACAAACACAGAGGATCCCTTTACAGAAATAGGATAAAAACAAAATAAACGGTACCATCTAACCTCTGAACCATATAACGTCTTAACAAATAGGGGTGTCCTACATGGAGTGGTGGGTTTACCCTTGAACAAGGATATGGGGAGGGGTGGCCTGTGCGGAGCGACAGGTGCAACTACTCTTGCCATCTTGCTGGGCAGACTGGATGGACCATGCTGGTCTTTATCTGCCGTCAACTACTATGTTACTATGTTACCTGAGGACACTCCTTCCTGGTGTTCGTCTGGGACATGGCACAGGCTCCCAACCTGACCACTCAGGCTGAGGAGGACCCTTGAGCTGAGGAGCTCGACATCCTTCAGTATGAGTCCCCGCCTAGGGAGTCTCTCACTGTTCCCATCCTGTCTCGGCTGCTGCTTAGCATGTGGGAGGCACCCGCCTCGGTCCCCATCGTGAGTAAGCACTTCGACACTATGTACAAGGTACAACATGGCCCTGGGTTTAGAAAGACCCAACTTCCCCACACCTCCATGGTTGTGGAGTTGGCCATGAGGAAACATAAGAGACTGAAATCACACTCCTCGGTCCCCCTGGGTTGGGAGTCGAGAGTCTTTGATGCCCTGGGCCGCAAGGCTTACCAAGGCTCTATGCTTTCTTGTCGCATTCAAGCGTACCAACTATACATGGGGCATGTTCTTGTGTGACTTGGCTAAGGAGCTCGGAGGTTTCTCCGCAGTTCTCGAGGGCAAACCTCTCAATAGGTTCAGCACTCTGTTGAAGTCTGCTCAAAGTACCTCTCCCGAGCCACCTACGATGGATTCGAGTCCTCGACTCGGGTGGCAGCCGCGGGCATTAGGACCCGCTGCCAGGTATGGCTCCAGTCATCAGATTTGGAGCAGTGGGTGCAGGAAAGGCTCCTGGACGTCCCCTGTCTTGGCGAGCAGCTCTTCAGCAAGCCGATGGAGGATAATGCCGTAAAGATAGACGGAGTTCGTCACCAGGACCAGTCTCTCGCGCAAGACCTCCACCCTCCCCTGGAAAAAGCCACAGACCAAAAAGCCTTTCTTTCCAAGGAAGGGCCTTCAGTACTGTGGCTACCTGCCATACCCGACTACTCCCATGCTGACCTCTCTGGTGCAGGGGAAGTCTGGCCAGGGGCATCGCAAGCCGAAGGGGCCCAAGGCCCAAACCCCGGCTCTGCCACAACCCGCACAGGGGTTTTGATGCCATTGGCATAGCCTCTCGCCCTCCGGCGGCTCAGCAGCCAGTGGGGGAATGCCTGTCTTCTTTCGCCCCTCTGTGGGCTTCCATCACCTTGGACACCTGGGTCCTCCAGGTCGTCTGAGACGGCTATTGTCTTCTCTTTGACAGGCTTCCTCCTCCCTTCTCCCCGGTGGAGCCTCCTGGATTCCCCGCACACCAGGTTTTCCCGCAGCGGGAACTAGTCTCTCTCCTCACCCAATGGGCAGTCGAGAAGGTCCCTCCGCACCTTCGAGGTTGGGGCTTCTATTTCCGGTACTTCCTCGTCCTGAAAAAGACAGGAGGTCTGCAACCTATCCTCAACCTTGGAAAGTTAAACAAATTCTTGGTGCGGGGGAAGTTCAAGATGCTATCACTTGATGTCCTGCTGCCCTTCCTCTGGCAGAGCGACTGGCTATGCTCCTTGGATCTGAAAGACATTTACGCCCACATTTTAATCCATCCCCAGCATAGGCAGTACCTGCACTTCAGGATGCGGGGAGAGCACTTCCAGTACAGAGTGCTTCACTTCAGTCTCGTGTTTGCCCCACTGGTCTTCACGAAGTGCCTCTCTGCAGTCGCCGCCTTTTTAGGCGTCAGGGCATACCGGTCTTTCCCTACCTCGAAGACTGGCTCGTTACGGGGCCCTCAGTTGAGGAAACCCGGTAAGCTACATCGCTCACAATCCATCTATTGGAAGGCCTGGGGTCCTTGGTCAACTATCCAAAGTCCCACCTTGAGCTGGTGCAGTCCTTGGAGTTCATTGGGGCACGCCTCGATACTCAGCGGGCGACTGCATTCTTGCCAGCGGATCACGCCAACTGCCTCCGAACCCTGGCTGCTCGGGTCCAGAGCACCTTCCGAGTCACAGCTCGGACCATGCTACACCTCCTGGGCCACATGGCTTTCACTGTCCATGTGGTTCTCCATGCCCGCCTGCACATGTGGAGAGCTCAGTGGTGCCTCAACGGCCAGTGGAGCCCATCCATCGGTTGCCTCAGGGACCCTGTCAGGGTCCTTCCCGACCTTCGTTTGTCCCTGAGATGGTGGCAAAACCCCCGCAACCACCTCCGGGGGTTGCCCTTCCAGGCCCCACAGCACGACATGGGGCTGACAACGGATGCCTCCCTGTTATGGTGAGGAGCCCACTGCGGGTCATTGTGCATGCAGGGGCAGTGGTCACCAGAGGAGTCGCAGCAGCAGCAGATAAACTTTCTCGAACTCTGGGCGATTTGGTGGGCCTTAAGGGCCTTCAAGGACCACCTCAAGGGGTGGTCGGTACTCGTGCAGACAAACTGCATGGCAATGTTCTACATCAACAAGGAGGGGGTACCAGATCACGCTCCCTCTGGAGGGAAGGGTCCTCCTCTGCTCCTTCGCCGTCCATCGGAGGATATCCCTTGGGGCGGCCTACCTTCCAGCCCAGGAGAATGTCCTAACGGACAGGCTCAGCAGGATCCTTTGCCCTCACGTGTGGCGACTGGATCCAGGAGTGGCGGGCTGACTGTTTCTTCAATGGGGAACACCGGCGATCGACCTATTCGCCAGTCTCCTGTTCCCCTGGGCTCTGCTCTGGGCCTGCTGACGCAGGAGGATGGGCGGGTGCAGCACCCAAACCTGACCTCCTTATCCCTCATGGCCTGGCAGCTGAACGGGTCTCCATAGATTCGCTTGCTCTCTCGGAGGAGGAGGAGGAGGAAGTCCTTCTCGCATCGAGAAAGGAATCCAACTAGATAAGCCTACACTTTCAAGTGGCGGCGCTTCTCAGTCTGGTGCTCAGGGCTCCAGATCGTCCCATTCGATGGGTCCTTCAGTACCTCCTCCATTTCTCGAGGGAAGGCCTCAAGTCAAACTCCGTCAGAGTACACTTGAGCGCCATCTCGGCGAACCACCTCCCCATCGAGGGAAAGCCCCTCTTGGGGCAGCCGTTGGTCTCCCGCTTTATGCGGGGTCTTTTGCTATCTAAACTGCCCATCCGGCCTACCCTGACGGAATGGGATCTGAATGTGGTGCTCATACAGCTGACACGTCCACCCTTTGAGCTGGTGGCGACGTATTCACTTCAGCATTTGTCCTGGAAGGTGGCCTTCCTGGTGGCCCTGACCTCGGCCTGCCGTGTCAGTGAACTCCAGGCTCTTATGGCCGATGCTCCTTTCACCAGGTTCTGTAGGAATAAGGTGGTCCTCTGTACCCACCCCAAATTCCTGCCTAAAGTTGTCTTCGATTTCCATCTCAACCAGAAGATAGTCCTGCCGACCTTCTTCCCGTGACTGCACGCCAACCAGGCATCGGCGGCTCTGCACACACCCCCCCGCCCCCCCTGCAGAAGGGCTCTTGCCTTCTATTTGCAGAGCACCCAGGCTCATTGCAAGTCTGGCCGACTCTGTGATCTACGATCCCAATTGACCGGGACCAAATGCACCCTCTCTGGGTGGCGGACTGCATTGAAGATCGTCGAGTCACAACGCACAGGGTCCGGGCCAAAGCAGGCTCTGTGGCCTATTCGTGCCTGGAGAGGGAGTCCCTCCTGAACAGCGCTTTCATCCAGGCTATACTCCGTAATCTGTTTGGGGTATAAGCAACTCCTGCCCTCCGACCCTCCTTCACGGCTACCGAGGGCTTTGCCCTGAGGACCCGAGGACTCGGGCTCCTTCAGGCATTGGCTTCTGCTATGACCTCGCGAAGGCATGTTTTGGTTACAGGTTCGGTAGCCTGTAGCTGGGGCGTCCCATAAGTAAGGACTGACTTCCTGCTTGGTCCTGGAGAAAGCGTAGATACTCACTTGTAACAGGTGTTCTCCAGGTACAGCAGGAATCAGCCCTCATTACCCTCCTGCCTCCCCTGATGAGTTGCTGGATTTTTGCCCTTCCCTTCCCATCTACTTGGTAGGACTAAGGGACCTAACTGAGCAAGATGGCACCTTTGGGCGGGAAGAGGACCACACATGCATGGCAGCAATCCCAAAGGCTTTCTTTGAAAGCTGTGAAATTGCTCCGCGCAAGCTCCGTCGGTGCCAACGACACCCATAACTGAGGACTGATTCCTGCTATCCCTGGAGAACCCTGAAGTACACCTGTTACAGGTGAGTAACTATGCTTTACTGCTTGGGTTAGAAATTGGTTGAGTGGGAGGTGACAAAGGGTACAGGTAAATGGAGCTCACTTTTAGGAGAAGGAAGTTACCAGTGGTGTGCCCCAGGGATCCGTTCTTGGTTCAATTCTTTTTAGCATCTTTGTTAGTGATATAGCGGAAGGGCGGTCTGGTAAGGTTTGCCTCTTTGCGGATGATACCAAAATCTACAATAGAGTAGACACCCAGGAAGGTGTAGATAACATGAGGAGGTATGTAGCTAAGCTTGAAGAATGGTCTAGAATTTGGCAGCTGGGATTTAATGTTAAAAAATGCAAGGTCATGCATTTGGGCTGCAGCAATCCAAGGGAACAATATAGTATAGGGGGTGAAGTACGTTCACTAAAGAAGAGCGGGACCTCGGTGTGGTTGTGTCTGATGTTGTTAAAGTAGTTAAACAGGTAGAAAAAGCAACAGCAAAAGCTAGAAGTATGCTTGGGTTCATAGGGAGAGGAATGGCTAGAAGAAATAAGGAGATGATTGTGCCTCTGTATAAGTCTTTGGTGCGACCTCATTTGGAGTATTGTGTGCAATTCTGGAGACTGCACCTTCAAAAGGATATAAACAGGATAGAGTCAGTACAGAGGGTGGCTACTAAAATGGTTAGTGGTCTTCATTATAAAGCATATGAGGACAGACTGAAGGATCTTAATATGTACACTTTAGAGAAAAGGCCAAATAGAGGTGATAAAATTAAGACATTTAAATTCCTCCGTGGCATAAATGCACTGGGGGAGAACGTCTTTCTGCTATGAAGGGACATGAGATGAGGGTGAAAGGGGATAGATTCAGGAGTGATATGCGGAAATATTTCTTTATGGAAAGAGTGGTGGATCTGTGGAATAGTCTCCCAGTGGAGGTGGTAGAGGTGAGGATGGTATCTGAATTCAAAAAAGCATGGGACAAACACAGAAGGATCTTTAAAGGAAAAAAGGGGACTGTTGTAGTTGTTGATATGAAAGGATAGATTAGACAGACCCTGTGGTCTTTTTCAGTCGTCATTTTTCTGTTTCTATGTTCAATTCCTCCACTTTCACCCCCATACAAAAGGAAGTGAAATCAGAGGGGGGTGGCAGCAGGAACAGCACTGCAGTGCCAGATCTGAAGGTAATTCTGGCTCTTTGGTGCTGTTTTCAAAGCATTGCTGCCACTGCATATACTGTTGAGGGGCGGCAATGGTCCCTCCCTCCCCCAGGAGGACAAGTGCTCTAGGCAATTGTCTAGTTTGTCTAATGGTAATGCTGGCCCTGGATCATCTTTTGAAAGGCAGTGCTATTTTTTTTCCTTCTGCTGAATTCTTGAGAAAAGCCTTAAATACACTATTTTCCAGGAACAAGTAGGAAGTCAGACCTCACATATGGATGTCGTCGGCACCAACGGAGCCCTTGTGGAAGCATCCACCAGCTTTCAAAGAAGCCTGTGGGAGATACCACCACACATGCGTGGTCCCCTTCCTGCCTAAGGGTGCCATCTTGCTCAGTCTCTTTTTTTTTTTTCTCCCCCCCCCCCCCCCCCCACACACACATAGCCCTTCAGATGTTTGTCTGGCTTGTCCCCAGAAAAGGTTGATTTATCTCTGAGTTTCATACTCACCTCCGGTATCGCACCAGTACTTTTCCTGCCACCCAACCTTGTTGCCTCAGTGTCGAGTTCGGGTTTATTTTTGTAGTTTTTATTATTTCTTTTCCTGGCATAAGAACATAAGAACATAAGATATGCCATACTGGGTCAGACCAAGGTCCATCAAGCCCAGTATTCTGTTTCCAACAGTGGCCAATCTAGGTCATACGTACCTAGCAGTTTCCCCAAGGGACACAGGTTCCACAATGCTTGTATTGGTTCAAGCATTGATATCCTGGGTCCCTTCTTAATAATGGTTTATGGACCTTTCCTCCAGGAACTTGTCCAAACCTTTTTTAAACCCAGCTACACTAACAGCCTTTACTACATCCTCCGGTAACAAATTCCAGAGTTTGATTACACGTTGAGTGAAAAAATATTTTCTTTTATTAGTCTTAAATAGTTTACCCTGTAGCTTCATTGCATGTCCCCTAGTCTTTCTATATTCTGATAAGGTAAACAATCGATCTACGTTTACCCGTTCCACTCCGTTCATTAATTTATAGACTTCTATCATATCTCCCCTCAGCCGTCTCTTTTCCAGGTTAAAGAGCCCCAACCTTTTTAGCCTTTCTTCATAGGAGTAGCCTTCCATCCCCTTTACCATTTTGGTGGCTCTTCTCTGAACCTTTTCTAAAATTGCTATATCCTTTTTAAGATATGGCGACCAGAATTGCACACAATATTCAAGGTGCGGTCTCACCATGGAACGATATAGAGGCATTATAATATCTTTTGTTTTATTTTCCATTCCTTTCCTTATCATACCTAGCATTCTATTTGCTCTCTTGGCCGCCGCTGCACACTGGGCCGAGGGTTTTAACATGGTATCCACAAGGACGCCTAAATCTTTTTCTTGGGTGGTGGTTCCTAATGTGGAACCTTGCATCGTGTAACCATAGTTTGGGTTGTTCTTCCCTAGGTGCATAACCTTGCACTTCTCCACATTAAATTTCATCTGCCATTTTGATGCCCAGTCTTCCAATTTATCAAGATCCTCTTGCAATTTTCCACAATCCTCCTGGGTTTTAACAACTTTAAATAGTTTTGTGTCATCAGCAAATTTGATAACCTCACTCGTTATTCCACTTTCCAGGTCATTTATGAATATGTCAAAAAGCAGCGGACCCAGCACAGATCCCTGGGGTACACCACTATTCACCTTTCTCCATTGGGAAAATTGGCCATTTAGCCCTACCCTCTGCTTTCTATCTTTTAACCAGTTCCTGATCCACAGTAGTACACTGCCTCCTATCCCATGACTCTTTAGTTTTGCCAAAAGTCTCTCATGAGGGACCTTGTCAAAGGCTTTCTGAAAGTCCAGATACACAATATCAACCGACTCACCTTTGTCCACCTGTTTATTCACTCCTTCAAAAAAACATAACAGATTAGTAAGACAAGATCTTCCTTGTCTAAAGCCATGTTGGCTGTCTCCCATTAGGTCATGACTATCTATATGCTGAGTAATTTTATTCTTTATGATGGTTTCTACCATTTTTCCCGGTACTGATGTCAGGCTCACCGGTCTGTAGTTTCCCGGATCACCCCTCGAACCCTTTTTAAAAATTGGTGTTACATTGGCGATCCTCCAATCCTCAGGTATTAGAGATGATTTTAATGATAGTTCACAGATTACTGATAGCAGGTCTGCAATCTCAAATTTCAGTTCTTTCAACACCCTTGGATGTATACCATCCGGCCCAGGTGATTTGCTACTCTTCAGTTTATCTAATAGTTGTAGGACATCTTCCCGATGTATCGATATTTCCTTCAATTCTTCCACACCTTTAAATACCACTTCAGTCGTGGGTAACATCCCTACATCTTCCTCAGTAAAGACCGAAGCAAAGAATTCATTCAGTCTCTCCGCTATCGCCTTGTCGCCTCTTAGTGCTCCTTTAACCCCTTTATCATCTAATGGACCAACTGACTCTCTCACGGGTTTTTTGCTACGAATGTACTTGAAAAGGTCTTTATTTCGCGTTTTTGCTTCCGCAGCAAGCTTCTTCTCAAATTCTCTCTTTGCCTGCCTTATCAATGCCTTGCATTTGACTTGCCAGTGCTTGTGCTGTTTCCAGGTTTCATCATTTGGCTCTTTTTTTCCATTTCTTGAAAGATGCTTTTTTGGCAACAACAGCCTCTCTGACCTCAGCTTTAAACCATGCTGGCAATTTTTTGGACTTCCTTCCACTTTTCTTAAAGCGTGGAATACAGCTGGTCTGGGCTTCCAAGATAGTATTTTTCAACAACACCCAAGCTTGATGTACGTCTTTAACCTTTGCAACTGCTCCTTTTAGTTTTTTCTTAACTGTTTTCCTCATTCTATCATAGTCTCCCTTTCGAAAGTTAAAGAGTAGTACTGTGGATTTCCTTACTATCCCTCCTCCACTAATTAAATCAAAGGCGATCATGCTATGATCACTATTGCCAAGTGGCCCCAACACCCTTATCTCTTGCACTACATCTGGTGTTCCACTAAGGACTAGGTCTAATATTGCTTCCCCTCTGGTCGGTTCATGAACCAGCTGCTCCAAGAAGCAGTCATTTATTTCATCTAGGAACTTTATCTCCCTAGCATGTCCTGTTGTGACACTGACCCAGTCGATGCTGGGGTAATTGAAATCACCCATTATTATTACTGCACTGTAACTTTTGCTAGCTTCCTTGATTTCTTTGAGCATTTCATCATCCATTTGTTCATTCTGGCCAGGCGGACGATAGTACACCCCCCACTGCCATCGCCTTCCCCTTTTTACATGGAATTTCAATCCATAGAGATTCTACAGCAAATTTTGTTTCTTGCAAAACTTTAATCCTTTCTGACTCAATGCCCTCTCTAACATAGAGCGCAACCCCTCCACCAATTTGATCAGCTCTATCATTTCGATATAGTTTGTACCCAGGTATCACAGTGTCCCACTGGTTGTCCTCCTTCCACCATGTCTCTGATATTCCAATCATATCTAACCTCTCGTTTAGTGCTATATATTCTAACTCTCCCATCTTGTTTTGTAGACTTCTAGCATTTGCATACAAGCATTTTAGAGACTGTATTTTATTCATATTAATTTGGCTATTGGTAGACATGGGTAATTTGGGATCTTTAAGTTCTGTCTGCTCCATACTCGAGGGCATTTGGGCTACTTTACTCTTTTTTGGAACCTCTCTGCTTTTTGTAGTATCCTTCAAGGATACATTCTTCCGAACCATGCACTCTTGGGCGACTGTCGGCTTTCCCCTATTATCTAGTTTAAAAGCTGCTCTATCTCCTTTTTAAAGGTTAATGCCAGCAGCCTGGTTCCATCCCGGTTAAGGTGAAGCCCATCCCTTCGGAAGAGCCCCTCCTTTCCCCAGAATGTTCCCCAGTTCCTAACAAATCCGAACCCCTCATCTCTGCACCATTGTCTCATCCACGCATTGAGACTCCGGAGCTCTGCCTGCCTATTGGGTCCTGCGCGTGGAACGGGAAGCATTTCGGAGAACGCTACCCTGGAAGTTCTGGATTTCAACTTCCTACCTAAAAGCCTAAATTTAGCTTCCAGAACCTCCCTACCACATTTTCCTATGTCATTGGTACCAACATGTACCAAGACAGCAGACTCCTCCCCAGCACTATCTAAGACCTTATCTAGGTGGCGTGTGAGGTCCGCTACCTTCGCACCAGGCAGGCATGTTACCAGGCGATCCTCACGTCCACCAGCCACCCAGCTATCTACATGCCTAATGATCGAATCACCAACTATAACTGCTGTCCTAACCCTTCCCGCATGGGCACTTGGCCCTGGAGAAACCTCCTCGGTGCGAGAGGGGTTTACATCACCTGGAGGACAGGTCCTAGTTACAGGATCACTTCCTGCCACACCAGGGTGATGCTCTCCTGTCACGTGACCTCTCTCCTCCATGGCAACAGGGATGCTGCCAGACTGGAGGTGGGACTTCAGGACTATATCCCTGTAGGTCTCGTCTATGTACCTCTCTGTCTGTCTTATGTTTTCCAAGTCTGCTACTCTAGCCTCTAGAGAACGGACTCGTTCCCTGAGAGCAGAGAGCTCCTTGCACCTAGTGCACACGTAAGACCTCTCACCAGCTGGGAGAAAATCATACATGTGACACTCAATGCAAAAGACTGGAAAGCCCACATCCCGCTGCTGGACTGCTGTCTGCATCTTAGTTTTAAGTTTGTGTTTAGATCTTTAAGTTCTATATGTACTAAAGGGTGCAATGGATATTTATACCACTAAAACTGTACCTAAGAAGTTTAATATACCTTGTTCACCTGAAGCTTAATTAATCTCAGGTCCTTGGTGTATGACTGATTTGGGTAATGAGCTTCACCTGAGAGCACCTCCTGTCTTTTAAGTTGTGCAAGTACCTATAAAGCTGTGATTTTCCCAGGGGAGGGTGGGTGTGGGGAGGGAGGGAGGGATATAACACTTATTAAAAAAGGGCTGCTACACAGTACCTTGTCCTGTGCTGCTGAGGAAAATTATATTCTGATTTGATTTAAATTATAGCTCTTTGCTGCTACTAGGCTCTAACCTATTATGAAATTTAAACTACAAGCTCTCTGCTGGATTCTAAATTTAACCAGAAAGCTCTCTTCTGTGTTTTAATTTGAAAATAAAAGTATTTTGCTGATGCTAGGCCCTGAGTGACTATGAAATTTAAACTACAGCTGTCTACTGGGTATGAAAGGTAACCAGAAAGTTCTCTTCTGTGTTTTTAAATTGAATCTTAAACTGTTGCTACTAGGCCCTGACTGATTTAACAAAAAAAATAGTGGGTTCACAGATTAATTAGCTTTAAAAGAAAAAAAAATTCCTTTCAGAAAAATTCCCAGAAGTATATACTCACAATTTCAGATTTCTCTCCAGAAGTAACAGCCCCCCTTTCCAGTCCTTCAAGACAGGGTCACAGAGCTCTGGTTGAGCTATTTATGCTTGTGCTGATGATGTAAGCAGTGACCTACTTCCTGGGTAATTAACAGTCCTTGCTTGGATAGAAGGAGTCTTTCAAAATGGCCTTTTGAACTGCCAGCTGGTGTTAACACCTATTGAAAAAGCTTCACAGGTTGCTTGCCCACTAGGTAGAAGGCCTCTTTGTAAAGGTCTCTAGAAGACTTTATATGCTGCTCAAGGAGAATTGACCTTGTTTTGCCTCTTGTGCTAAGCTATATTCTGATTTGATTTAAATTATAGCTCTTTGCTGCTACTAGGCTCTAACCTATTATGAAATTTAAACTACAAGCTCTCTGCTGGATTCTAAATTTAACCAGAAAGCTCTCTTCTGTGTTTTAATTTGAAACTAAAAGTATTTTGCTGATGCTAGGCCCTGAGTGACTATGAAATTTAAACTACAGCTGTCTACTGGGTATGAAAGGTAACCAGAAAGTTCTCTTCTGTGTTTTTAAATTGAATCTTAAACTGTTGCTACTAGGCCCTGACTGATTTAACAAAAAAATAGTGGGTTCACAGATTAATTAGCTTTAAAAGAAAAAAAATTCCTTTCAGAAAAATTCCCAGAAGTATATACTCACAATTTCAGATTTCTCTCCAGAAGTAACAGCCCCCCTTTCCAGTCCTGCCTTGTTTTCCAACTGGCAGCCTGGAGAGTCTTTGACCTTACAGGGGTACTTTTTTCCCCCATGGCTACCAGTGACTTTAAGAAGTGTGATCTGTGCTCTAAAATTGTCTTTGACCGACACACACGACTGCAGTCTCTGCTGCCGCAAGCCGGACTACGTCCCGGCAGCCTGCTGTTTCTGCAAAAGGATGTCCAGTAAGGCCCTCAAGAGCCGCCAGCAGCAGCACGATAAGTTTTGGTTTTTTTTCCCCGAGTCCCCGGTGCCTCCGAAGGCCAGGGCTTGTCTGAGGCCTTGATGTCTCGGGTGGAACCTCCCGAACCCGAGCCGCAACGTGGGTCCTCAGAAAAGGGGTCTCCCTCAAGAGAACCCAGGAAGAAGAAGAAACCCTCAAAGGCAGCGTCTTTGGACAGTTCCAACTGGCTGGGGTGCCCTCCGGGCCTGGTCTTGCAGTCCGAGACGCTCGTCCGAGGCTTCGGAGAAGGAGCTCCTGCAAAGGTCCCCCGAAAGTATTCGACCGCAGACCGGCCTCGGTCCCCATATACCATCCTCGTCAAGGATTCCCCCTCAGGTCGGACCTGAGTCCTTCAGTGCCCGCACCGAAGGCTGCAGAGCCTTCTGGTCTGGAGTCCAGAATGGTAGCCCTGGAGTGCAGTTTGTATGCCTTCATGGACCAGCAGTGGGCACTGTTGTCCGGCATGACCGGTTCATCTGCCCCAACCATGGAACTTCAGCGTGCAAGACGTCCCCAGAGGCTGAGCCAATCCTCGAGGTCTTTCGGCCTAGAATCGATCCTCGGCTGAGGTCATGTTCCGAGTCCTGCTCAATGGGACTGCTGTCATTCCCAGCAAGTATGCCAGGCACTGGTCGCAGAGCATTGGGAGCCCCGAGGCCCATGGAGCAGTCCTCCTATGAGGCCTCAATGGACTACTCTGAGTGGGAGACGGAGGATGAGGAGTCCCCCGATACCCGTCGTCACCGTGGCGTCCCATCCGACCCTCCCGTCTTGGAGCCTCAACGGCAGTCCCTGCCAGAGGATATGGGCTTCCTTGATTTTGTCAAGGATATGTCAAAGGTCCTAGCGTTCCCTACAGAGTGTGAGGAGGACCCTCGGCGGATGAGTTGGAAATTCTTCAGTATGAGGCTCCTCTATGGGAATCGCTCACGGTGTCTATCCCTTCCATCTTGGAACAGCTGATGTTCCGAATGTGGGAGACACCATCTTCGGTAACGGTGGTGAGCAAACGGCTCAACTCAATGTATCGAGTCCTCCAGAGCCCTGGCCTCCAAACGTTACAGCTACCAAATAACTCCATGGTGGTGGAGTCGGCCATGCTTTGGCTGAAAAGCCAGAAGATGCACTCTTCTCTGCCCCCTCGGCAGGGAGACCCGCACCCTGGATGCCCTCGGCAGAAAGTGCTACCAGGGCTCAATGCTCATCGGCCACATCCAGGCCTATCAGCTGTACATGGGTATGTATCTGAGAGACCCAGCGAAGGAACTTGCCGGGTTCATAGCTGGTTTCTCTGAGGAACCCTTGCAGCGGTTCAAGAACCTTGCCAAGGCAGTCCGTGAGTGCTCCAAATTCATGTCTTGAGCAGCCTATGACTGGTTCGAGTTGGTGGCTCGAGTAGTGGCAGCGGGCATCGGTGCATGGTGGCAAGCTTGGCCTAAATCGTCCGAGCTCAAGCAGTAGGTTCAGGACAAATTTGTTGATGTCTCATACCAAGGAGAGAACCTCTTTTGCAAACCCATGACCGACAAGGCTGCCAAGCTGGAGACAGAGTTCATGACGAGAACCAGGCTCTCAGAAGACTGCTGCCCCTTCCTGTCAGAAGGGCTCAGGTAAAAAGTCCTTCTACCCATGAAAGGGATCTGCTTACAGAAACTATCCACCTTTTTAGGCCTCCCCAGCTCCCCAACAGGGTCAGCAGGGGAGACCTCGAAAGCAGAAGGCTCCAAAACCCTAGGCACCAGCTTTGGCAGAGTCAGGGGTGAATTTTTGACTCCTTGAGCATAGCCTATCTACCCCAAGGAGATTAGCAGCCCACAGGGGGTTGTCTGACCCACTATGCCCAGAGGTTGTTGACCATCACCACTGACTCCTGGACACTTTGGGTGGTCAGGGAGGGTTACCTCCTCCACCTGACTCGGACACCTCCCCCTTATTTCCCGGGAGAGCCCCTCGGGTCTCCCCTCCACCGGGACCTTCTACTGAAGGAGTTGGCCGGTGTTCTCGAGGACAAAGCTGTGTAACTGGTGCCCCACCATCTCAAAGGCAAGTTCCTGATCGTATCTCCACTCTAGTCCCGGACCTCTGGGTTGTCCACCTTAATCAGCAGCTTGGAGACTGAGGAACCTCCTTCTTTTCATGATGTCACCAGTATAACACCCCGGGAGCCGCCTTCACTTCCCAGTTGCCTCAGTCTCCAAGCAGCTGAAGGGTGGTGAGCCCGGAGGTCTGGGCTCCCTGGAGGAACAATTAAGTGTTTTATTGCTTAGGTTAGAGTAATAAAAAAAAAAAGATAAGAGAAAGAGATAAGGTAAAGGGGGGCATCAGGCATCAGTTTAGAGGTCGAAGATTTGGCAGCTATACCTTTAAATTGCGCAAGAGACCTCCCCCCCCCCCTTCTCCCGTTTCAGCTTGGCTGCAAGTTCGGGAGTGGGGAAAGAGGGTCCGATTTGGTTAAGTGTAGGAGGATCCGAGTCTGCTGGTGAGCAAGTTCAGACCGGAGCCCTCAGCCTATTTAGAGCCGGCGCTTCGCAGACGCTTTGCCTGGCAGCACTTGGGGCTCTAGCGGCAGCGGGAGAGCCGGCAGGGGACAGAGGGTAAGTTGCTACCTGGGGCCTCCCTAGAGTAAGACCGACGCAGCAGAGCACGTTTCACAGCAAAGGTGAGTGCGCTTGAGTCTGCACCACCACTCGTCAGCGCATTTGGGCACGAAAACGGAGGTGGGCCCGACCACGTGGCACAGGCCATGCGGCGCCATGCAGGAGGGCCAGTATTTGTAGAATTGCTGCGATTGCGTGTGTTTTTCGTTATCTCTAGCTGCGGTCTGGTATGATTAGTGCTTGCTTGTGGGGACCCAAGTCTCGGTGTTAAAAAAAAAAAAAAAAAAAAAGACGGACGATTGAAACTGGTTTCCTGTTTGGGATTTCAGGCTGTGGGACTTCTAGCTCTTAGTTTTGTGGAGAAGAGTTTCGAGCCTCAGGAAGCTGAACACTGGGAGAATCTATTTTTACAAGGTCTGCTCCACAGGGTGCCATCTCGGCCCCAGTGCTTTGTGTGTGGGGCCATAAGGGGCTCAGTGGCTGACTTGGGTGTGTGCAAGAGCTGCACGAAGGAGGCCGCAGTGATATAGCAGATGCAAGACGACAAGGAAGGCACTCTGCAGGAAAGGGATGAAAACTCCGGGGCTCAGACAACGTGTGTGTCCCTGGAGGAGCAGGTAGCTGGGCCATCTTCGGCCCCCGGACTTGCCTCCCGCCCCAGTAGCGTGGCCCAAAGGGCTGGCGTCAGTTTTTTCCAAGGACTTCGTGGCTCTTCTTCAGCAAGCAGTGGGAGGAGGGCCGACTAGTCAAGGAAAGACTAAGCGGGAAGGCAAAGGGGTTAAACGCCTCTCGTCGGTCGGAGGGGCAGAGGAAGGGCCCGAAAAGAAAAGGCGTCTGGAGGAGGACCTTAGCGCCCCTTCTCTGGTCTCTGAGGGGCATCTCTCGGATGAGGAATGCCAGAGCATGGCGGAGGATGAATTAGAGGAAGATGAGCTCACGGAAAAAGAAGACCAAGTGAGAGTAGTGCGGGTGTTCCGCAGGGAGGAGCTCCCGACACTGATAGTGGAAACGCTAGGGACATTGAACATGCCGGTTCCAGGGGCGGCAGAGGAGGAGACCCTTGAGGATCCGTTGTTACAAGTCTTTAGGAAGACTCAGAGAGCGTTTCCGGTGCACAGATGATCCAAGAAGAGTGGAATGTCCCGGAGGCTCCTCTGAAGGGGGCCAGAGTGATGAGGCGTCTCTACCCTTTAGTGGATCAAGATATAGAGATCTTTAAGCCACCTAGGGTAGATGCTGCCGTGTCAGCGGTTACTAAGAAGACCACGATCCCGGTGGAGGGCGGAGCTGCCCTCAAAGACACTCAGGATAAAAAGTTGGATGCTCTACTGTGGCAGATCTTTGTCAATGCCCTCGCGCTTCAGGTGGCCATTTGTGGAGCGTGGGTGGCCAGAGCCTGTTTGAGGTGGTCGCAGCGAGTCTAAGGGGATCAAGGCGTTGACATAGCTGGGGAGGCTTCCAGACTGGAATCAGGGGCGGCTTACCTGGCGTATATACAGTATGACCTGATGAGAGGATTGTCAAAGAGTATGGCATCGGCGGTAGCGGCTAGGCGCTATCTGTGGCTTCGTAACTGGGCGGCGGATAATGCATCCAAGTCAAGGTTAGGTAAACTGCCTTTTAAGGGGAGGCTTCACTTTGGCGAGGACCCTAGAGAAGTTAGTTAAGGACCTAGGGGAATCAAAGGGCAGTAGATTGCCAGAGGACAAGCCTAAGCAGGGCAGAGTGGCCCAGGGAGGCAAGGGGCCTTTGAGAGATTTCCGGAGATTTCGGTTTCAAAGGTCTAATACCGTCCAGAAAGATAGGTTTCCCTACAGAGCCCAGGGCTTTCGGGGTTTTCGAGGAGCAGGTAGGGGATTTGGGGCCTCGTCCCCCGGCCAACATTTGAAAGTCACAATGATGCTAGGGGGACCCGGGCACCCTTAGTAGCCGTAGGAGGGCGGCTACAGGATTTTTACGCTGCCTGGGTCCACGTCACGTCAGACCAGTGGGTGTTGGAGATTATTCGAGAGGGGTACGCCTTAGAGTTTCGAACCCCGGTGTGCGACGCCTTCGTGCGGTCCCCCGGCAAGTCGCCAGGCAAACGCAAGGCAATGAGGGAGACGGTTCGGAGGCTTCTCGAACTAGGGGCAGTGGTTCCGGTGCCATGAGACCAACTCGGGTCGGGTCGATACTCCATTTGTTTTGTGGTACCAAAGAAGGACGGCGGCTTTCGACCAATCCTGGATCTCAAGGGGGTGAATCGTTGTCTCCGCGTGTCGCACTTTCATATGGAAGCGCTATGGTCAGTGATAGTAGCGGTACGAAAAGGAGAGTTCCTAACGTCCCTAGACCTGTCAGAAGCGTACCTCCACATTCCCATTCGCCCAGAGCATCAACGCTATCTGCGCTTCACGGTGCCCTTCGGTCAGTTTTAGTTCCGAGCACTGCCGTTTGACCTTGCAACGGCTCCCCCGCACGTTCACCAAGATTATGGTGGTCGTGGTGGCGGCTCTGCAGAAGGAAGGAATCATGGTACACCCGTACCTGGACGATTGGCTCATTCGAGCAAAGTCGAGGGTCGAGAGCGAGCGAGTCACGTCCAGAGTGGTAGCCTTCCTGGAGAGTCTAAGTTGGGTAGTGAACCTGGGGAAGAGCCATCTCAATCCGTCTCAGAATTTAGAGTATCTCGGAGCTTGCTTCAATACAGAAACAGGGCATGTGTTTCTCCCTCGGCTTCGAGCCCAGGGGTTACGCAGGCTGGTTCGACGCTTCTTGGGCAGCCGGGCGCCCACAGCCTGGAAGTACCTGCAGCTGTTGGGCACGATGGCTGCCACAATAGAGGTAGTTCCATGGGCAAGGGCGCATATGCGACCTTTGCAGAGGGCTCTCCTCAGACGATGGTCGCACCAGAGGGATTCGTTGTCAAGGAGGCTGCCTTGCCCAGAAGAGACGTCGGTGGCCCTCCAGTGGTGATTAAGGCCGGGGTCGCTGGAGAAAGGGAGACCCCTGGAAGCGCCAGACAGGGTAACGGTGACTACAGATGCCAGTCTGGTGGGCTGGGGGGCGCATTGCCAGGGCAGATTCTCGCAGGGGCTTTGGAACTTGGAGGAGAGGACCTGGCCAATCAACAGGCTGGAACTGAGAGCAGTGTCCCTCGTGCTGCAAAGCTTCCGAAGTTGCCTAGCCGGGTCGGCGGTCAGAGTGTTCTCGGACAACGCAACGGCGGTAGCTTATGTAAATCGTCAAGGAGGCACCAGCAGTGTGGTGCTAGAGGAGGAGGCCAAGCTCCTGTGCAGTTGGGCCGAGGAAAATCTGCTGGCTCTCTTGGCGGCGCATGTGGCAGGAGTAGACAATGTGCAGGCGGACTTCCTCAGTCGGGTGAAAGTGGACCCAGGGGAGTGGGTTCTGCTTCCGGAGGTGTTCGGGTGCATAGAGAGGCGCTGGGGCACGCCAGTAATGGATCTCATGGCAACGTTCCGGTCGGCAAAGGTCACTCGTTTTTACAGCAGAAGAAAGGAGAGAATTCAGAAGGGCTGGATGCTTTCCTTCAAAGGTGGCCAGAGGATCAACTGCTGTATGTTTTCCCCCCTTGGGTCTAATAGGCAGAGTTCTGCAGCGGATAGAAAGGTACAGGGGTCTCGTAATACTAATAGCCTCGGACTGGCTGCGGCGGCTCTGGTACGCCGACTTGGTGAGACTATTGGTGGAAAAGCCGTGGAGGCTCCCAAGGTGTGCGGATCTGTTATCGCAGGGTCCGCTGGTCTTGCCCCACCTGGATCGGTTCTCGCTTACGGCTTGGCTATTGAAAGGGTGCTCTTAAAAGCAAGAGGTTATTCGGCGGCGGTAATCTCCACGTTGTTGAAGGCCAGGAGAAGATCTATGACGTTGGTGTATGTGCGGGTCTGGAGAGTGTTAGAGGCCTGGTGTGCAGTCCGCGATTATGAGGCGTTATGGGCCGACGGTGCCGCAGATTTTGCAATTCCTGCAGGATGGGTTTGACAAAGGGTTGGCGGCTGCTACGCTAAGGGTGCAGGTCGCAGCTCTGGCTTGCTACAGAGGCAGGATAGGGGGCGGTCGCTTGGAGCGCACGGGGATATCAAGCGCTTCCTCTGGGCGATTTTGCTGTTACGGCCTCCGGTGAGACGGTTAGTGGCAAACTGGAGTCTTCCGTTGGTCTTGGAAGCGTTGGAACGAGAGCCTTTTGAGCCCTTGAGTAGGGCATCGGTTAAGGATTTGACCTTGAAGGTGGTGTTCCTAGTGGCTATCTGTTCGGCGAGACGGATCTCTGAATTGCAAGCTTTGTCCTGTAGGGAGCCGTATCTGTCCTCCTTTGAGTCTAAGGTAGTTTTGAGGACAGTGCCAGCGTTCCTGCCTAAGGTGGTGTCGTCTTTTCACGTGAACCAGGTGATTTCCTTACCCGTATTTACTGGTAGCGAGGGGAATTCGGGCGCGAAGAATCAAAGGAGTTTGGATGTTAAACGGGTGTTGAAGAAGTATCTGCACCGTATGGAGTCGTTCCGCAGATCAGACAGGCTGTTTGTACTGTTTGGGGGGCCGCGGAGAGGTGAAGCGGCCTCCAAAGCTTCCATTGCCAGATGGATTAAGGAGGCTATAGCTTCGGCTTATGTGCTGAGGGCCCACTCTACAAGGACGCAGGCAGCGTCTTGGGCGGAATTGTGCCGCGTTCCGCCATTAGAAATTTGCAGGGCGGCGACTTGGTCGTCGTTGAGTTCCCTTGTGAAGCATTATCGGTTAGATGTACAGGCGCAGCAAGACGTGTGTTTTGGAGCGGCTGTTCTGCAGGGGGCTAAGTTAGGTCCCTCCCATTGAATACTGCTCTGGTACATACCCAGAGGCCCAGGACTAGACTGGAGATACGATCAGGAAGGTGAAATTAGACTTACCTGCTAATTGCTGTTCCTGGAGTAGATACAGTCTAGTCCCGTATCCCTCCCCGGTGCTGTGATTTTCCAAGGGAGATGGGTTGCAAAGGATTCCAGTGGTCACAGGTAAGAGAGTTCTGTTCCAGAATTTTGTAGGTGAAGGGGAGTTCGCCGGGACTTTTACCGCCGACAAGAATGGCGTGTGGGCGGCGATACTTCGCATGTTAAAGGTTCATGAGTTGCTATTTTCAAATGTGAGGAATGGAGAGTGAGTTTCCTTTCCGTAGTTGGAAGTTTCAGTTAGTTTAGCGGGGTTTTAATCAATTGAATGTGGATGTAATACTTACTTGATGCTCCGGTGAGTCTGCTTTGTCAATAGGGAACTGGGAAGTGAAGGCGGCTCCCGGGGTGTTATACTGGTGACATCATGAAAAGGAGGAGGTTCCTCAGTCTCCAAGCTGCTGATTAAGGTGGACAACCCAGAGGTCCGGGACTAGACTGTATCTACTCCATGAACAACAATTAGCAGGTAAGTCTAATTTCACCTTGTTCTACTCCAGGTACTTCCTCATGCCAAAAAGGACAGGGGGCTTAAGACCATCCTTGACCTGCGCAACCTCAACAAATTCCTGGTGAGGAAGAAGTTAAAGATGCTCTCCCTTGGAACATTGTTGCCATACCTCCAGCAGAGAGATTGACTATGCTCCGTAGACCTCAAGGATGCTTATACCCACATCCTCATTCACCTCAACCACAGGTAGTACCTGCGGTTCATAGTGGGGGGGCAGGCATTTTCAATACAGGGTGCTCCCTTTCAGCTTGGCCTCTGCCCCAAGAGTCTTCACAAAATGCCTGGCAGTTATGGCCACCTTCCTCCGTCTCCAAGGGGTCTTTGTCTTACTCTACCTGGACCACTGGCTCATAAAGGGAGGCACGGCTTCGGAGGTGCTGCAGGCCACCACATGCACCATCCAGGTCCTGCAATACTTGAGGTTTGTCATAAACTATCCAAAGTCTCACTTCCTCCTGGCACAGTGTCGAGAATTTATCAGGGCAAAGCTCGACACTCTCCAATCGAAGGCCTTCTTGCCCAGAGACCAAGCCAACCTTCTCAGGACTTTGGCATGGGATTTACAGTACTGTCCCTCGGTGGCCGCTCAACTTCTTCTGCGCCTCCTTGAGCACATGGGCTCCACAGTTCACGCCACCCCAGACGCTCGCCTCCACATGAGGGCGGCGTAGCGGTGCCTGTGAGACCAGTAGTCTAAGGCCATGGATCACCTCTGAGACAGAGTCTCTGTAACCTGCTAACTGGCGGACTCCCTGGTCTGGTGGCAATCTCTCCAGCTTCTCGAGGCGGGCATGCCTTTTTAGGCCCCGAGCCCCTCAAGGGTCCTTACCACGGATGGCCTCCCTGCTCGGCTGGGGAGTCCATTGCAGGGAGCTCCATACTCGCGGCAACTGGTCACCAGATGAGAGAATCCATCAGATCAATCTCCTGGAGTTGTGGGCCATATACTTAGCCCTGCGAGTTTTCTGTCACCCGCTGCATCTCCAGCCAGTGCTGGTCCAGATGGACAACCAGGTTGCAATGTTCTGTGTGAACAGGGGGGCATGGGGTCTCGTACTCTGTCAGGAGGCACTAGTCCTCTGCTTGTATGCAGTCCAACAGGGCATCCTCCTGTGGGCTGTGTACCTACCAGGTCAGGACAACCTTCTGGCCAACAGGCTGAGCAGAGTCCTCCAGCCACATGAGTGGCAGCTGGACCCCAAAGTAGCCAGTTAGCTTTCCGAATTTGGGGGTAACACGTGATAGACCTGTTCGCCAGCCTGGACAATTTTCAGTTGCCCCACTTCTGTTTCCGGCAGGCCCATTCTTCCAGGGTGGCAGCAGATGCGTTCCTTGCCTAATGGTTGAAAGGCCTCATTTATGCCTTCCCTCCCATGCCACTGATCGCCAGGACCTTGTTCAGTACCCTTCACGACAGGGCCCTCTGCTCCTCCGGTTGATGGTGGAGATCCCATGCTCTTGGGGACCGCTCCGGTACTCCTGTCTCAGGAGGGGGGCTCTCTTCTGCACCACATCCTGGGGTCCCTGTTGTTGACAGCATGGCTGCTGAGAGGGTGACTCTGATCCCTTTCAACCTTTTGGTTGTGTTGGAGGAGATTCTGCTGGCCTCTCGTAAGGCCTCTTACTAGGAAGGCTTACACCATCAAATAGCGCAGGTTCTCGGCTTGGTGCGCCAAGCACGGGGCTGACCCGTTCTCCTGCCCAGTGGGACTGGTGTTACAGTACCTTCTCCACCCCTCTCACTCTGGACTCAAGTCTAATGCCATTCTTTGGTGGTGCACCACCACCTGGTGGATGGCAAGCCCCTCTCGGTCCAGCCTTTGGTGACACGTTTTCTTCGAGGTCTTCTCTTATTGAAGCCCCCAGTTCACCCTTCGCCAACCAAATGGGACCTCACCATAGTGATGGGGCAGTTCTCTCGCCCACTCTTCGAGCCTCTGGCTATCTGCCACCTTCGCTACTTCTCTTGGACGGTGGCTTTCCTGGTTGCACTCACCTCCACTTGCAGAGTTAGCAAGCTTAGGTCCCTAGTGGTGGAGGCGCCTTGTTCCAGGTTCTACAAGAACAGAGTGGTGCTTCGTATGCACCCCAAATTCCTTCCAAAAATAGTATTGTCCTTCCATCTCAACCAGGAAGTGGTGCTCCCTACCTTCTTTCCAAGACCTCACTCCAGTCTGGCGGGGGCGGTCCTTCACATCTTGGACTGTAAGAGGGCTTTGTCCTATATCCAACACACTCAGGGCCACCGCAAAGTTGCTCAGCTTCTCCAGGACCAAGCAGGAAGTCAGTCCTCACATATGGGTGACGTCGGCGCCGACGGAGCCCTCGTGCGGAGCATTTCCCCAGCTTTCAAAGAAAGCCTTTGGGAATTGCAGCGCGCATGCGCGGTCCCCTTCCCGGTAGCCTTAAGCTGGGGAGTCCCATATGTGAGGACTGACTTCCTGCTTGGTCCTGGAGAAAGAGTAGTTACTCACCTGTAACAGGTGTTCTCCAGGAGCAGCAGGAATCAGTTCTCACAACCCTCCCTCCTCCCCTTGGAGTTGCAGTCATATGATTTATTTTGCTAATTTTTTTGCTGTCTTTTAGCTATGTCATCAGACTGAGCAAGATGGCACCCTTGGGCGGGAAGGGGACCGCGCATGCACGCTGCAATTCCCAAAGGCTTTCTTTGAAAGCTGGGGAAATGCTCCGCACGAGGGCTCCGTCGGCGCCGACGTCACCCATATGTGAGGACTGATTCCTGCTGCTCCTGGAGAACACCTGTTACAGGTGAGTAACTACTCTTTCTCCTACAACCCCAGTAGGCTGGGGGATGTGGTGACCAAGCATACGCTGTCCACCTGAGTGGCGGACTGTATCACCCTCGCCTATGAGCAGGTGGGGCTCCCGCTGGCAGGCTGTGTCAGGGCCATGGCAGTCTTGGTGGCAAACTTGTGCTCTGTCCCAACGGTGGAGATCTGCCAGGCTGCCATCTAGTCTTCAGTCCATGCCTTTGCCTAAGCTATGTCATCTGACTGAACAAGATGGCATCCTTGGGTGGGAAGGGGACCACGCATGCATGGTAGCATTCCCAAAGGCTTTCTTTGAAAGCTTGGGAAATGCTCCACACGCACTCCGTTGGAACTGACATCACCCATACGTGAGGACTGAATCCTGCTGTTCCAAGTGAGTAACTATGCTTTTCCCATCCAGAGTTTTGTGGATGAGGGTTAGAACCTTGTACTGTATTCTTGAGTTGATGGGCATGCCAGTGGAGGTGTTTGAGGATGGGAGTGATGTGGGTTTTTCATGAAGCTTGGAAGATGGTTCTAGCAACGGTGTTTTGGGCGAGCTGCAATGGATGGCTTGTGTATTTGGGTAGTCCTTGATAAATGGAATTACAGTAATCAAATAGAGGAGTGATGGTGGCTTGGTAGACTGTACAGAAAGAGTTGGTGGATAGGGCGGGGCATAGGTGTCAGATGTTTTTTAGCTTGTAGTACACCGCTTTGGCGATGCTGTGAATTTGTTCCTTGAAGGTCAGTTGTTGTTCAAGTATGACTCTGACATACTTTATGTGGGAGCTGACTCTGATCTCAGTGTTGCCAGAGTTGACAGAGGCATGGGGGGTGGGGTGAAGTTGGGGTCCTTTGTAATGTGTAGTAGCTCTGTTTTACTGAGATTGATGGATAGGTTATGATAATGGACCCAGTTGATGGTTTCAGTGAGGCAACTTGAGAGTGTGGAGTAATCTAGATTGGAAGTGGAGAATGGTGTAAAAATTATTATATCATCCGCATATATTAGAAACTGGACTGGGAATTGCTGGAGGATATCACAAAGAGGTCATATGTATATGTTAAACAGTAGGGAGAAGAGGAATGATCCCTGCGGTATACCCTGGTGAAAGGAGTTGGTGTGTGTATTTGAATCCTTATATGCTGATTTCGGTTGGTGAGATAGGAATGTAACCATTTGAGGGGGGTGCTGCGGACTCTGTGGTGGAGCTCGTTAAGGAATAGCTGGTGGGATACAGTGTCAAAGGCAGCAGAGATGTCCAGAAAGAGCAGGAGGAAGCCTTGGGTGAGTGATTCAATGCCTGTGATAAGTGAGTTTAACAGGGAGGTCATGAGGGTTTCCATGCCGTGTTTGGGTCGGAATCCATGTTGCTGTACATTTAATGGTGCATGGTGGGCTATGTGATCTTGGAGTTGTGTTTGTACGGCTTTTTCAATGATTTTGGAGATGAAGGGTATACTAGTTATGGGTCTGTAGGAGGATGGAGAGTGTGGATCCAGATTTGGTTTCTTCAGGAGTGGTCTGATTGATGCTTGTTTGAGGAAGGGAAGAATGAATCCTTGGATGAGGGAGAAGTGGACAATGTTAGATATGAATGGTAGGAATTGGTCCTTTATGACTTTCAGCCAAGAGACTAGACATGGGTCAAGCGAGGAGGTTGTAGTGTTGAGGTTGCAGAGGATTTTGTTGAGCTCCTTGTGATAGATTTACAGACATTTACAGATACTATTATGTTTTTTTTCCATATTTCCATATTTTTTTCAATATTTCCAAAAACTTTCTAAATAAATAAATAAAATATTAATTACAAAATCACTTAAATCATTTCTCCATTCCTGCTTATTATTTTGCTTTGTCAGTTTATCAGATTAAGTAAAATCAGTAGGGTGGCACACCCATTCAGATGGTCCTGGGGAGAACACCTATTGAGGGTTATGGTTGAGATGGGTGGGGAAAAGATTAATTGCCTGTTTGTTCTCTCTTAGGACTGTAAGAGCCTACCTAAATATGATAGATTAATTTTAAACCTCTAAAGCAGGCAGAGAACCACATTTGCTTTTTTAAATTAAATCAAAAATGGTGTTTTTCAAATAATCCTCTCCTCTATCCCAAGCTTTAAGTCATCAAATTAGCCAGCAAAGCAATGTTCACTTACCCACAGAGGCTTGGTCTGCTCTCATTTTCCCCTGGCTTTGGAGAATTTGAGTAGTAGTTACATTTTTAAGAAATTTCTTTTTTTACCATTTTAGATGTAATAACTGACAGCAGATGTATGGAAATGTCTTGCTTGGATCCTATAGTCCTTAGCAAATGCTTTTTTGTAATTTGCCATTTTGTGTGAGGTTCTGCTCAGGTATTGCTGTTTGACAGCAAGAAATAAGCACTTCTCCCAGTCTGTGGAAGAGTTCAGGATTGCTGTGTTGGGGAAAGGATCTATTCAGAATTACTTTGAGGAGTAAGAAGATCAAGATCTAGGCAACATTTGTATTTTGGGGAATTGTATGTTTTCCTGAAACGTTAACAGGCATTCACATTGCCTTATGATGCAGGGTCAGCTCAGTGGCCTTTTTCACCCCTTCCCTCCTCCAGCATCATTAACTTCTTACAATCACAAGGCTGTGCAAAACTTAAATCACTTGTGGATAGGAGCTGTGAGTTGAGAAGATCTTTACCCTCTCACTTATATAAATAACTTGCACATAATTTGTTTTTGCAACATATTGAAGCAGCAGAAAATTTTCTAGTACGCCGCCAATCCTAGCTGTTACCCATCACCAGTCTGTAAGCCAGTATTATAACAGTTGTTCTTGCTCAGGATCCACACATGTATCCTGAATGTGGCCACTAGCATTACCATAGCATAGCAGCATCCAGATTTTTTAATGGTGGACCATAAACCCAGAGGCTTCTGGGTTACCAGGAGCCAACATTGACTTAATGGCACAATCAAAAATCACATGTATATGCAGGCCCTGTACATTTTCTTTTATTATAGTGGGCCACCATCTGAAATCCATGTGCTTGTGGATTACATAAATACTTCGGCCTGTGATAGCATTATTTATACTTATAAAAATGTGTACATTTCTTCTGAAATTGTGATTTCATATCCAACAAATACCTCTGCAATGCATTAAAATCATGTTTGCTGGCTAATTAGGTAGAAAAACATTTTTTTTACACTAAAAATCTCAAGTGGGCCATATTCCAAGATCAGACAGGCCACTGTTACAGTAATAGGATTGTAGATCCTTCTGTTTGTGCTGTGATTTTCATATTTTTATGGTGGTCAGTGTATCCTATAACTGAAATGCATGTAACTGTAATACTTTGTATAACTTTATGCTTAACTTTGAAAGTGACTGACTAAAAATACATTTTCACAATTTCAGACCTTAATAAAATGCATTTGTTTTTTTTAGGACTGCCTTAAGTTATTTTCCAAAGAGGAAAAGCTTACAGATAACAATAGATTTTATTGTAGTCATTGCAAAACTCGAAGAGATTCATTGAAAAAAATAGAAATTTGGAAACTCCCACCTGTTCTTTTGGTACACTTCAAACGGTAAGATGATGCATTTCAGTAAGGCATATCATTATTTCAGTTGGTCCTTAAATATTGGGATATTCAGCAGCTGTATCCGTGTAGGAGTTGCTGCTGAATATCGGAGCTGAATGGCACTAACTGGATAGCTGCTGGCACCTATCAGCGGATTTTCAGTCTGCACTTATCTAGATTGCAACTTAGATTAGCTTTTCATGCTGCCTAAATTGACCAGCTAGGTGCTGACTGAAAATCTGATAACCAGATAGATGTCTGCACCTACCCAGTTAGCACCAATACACCTATACATTAACCAAATAGAGCTGGGATGGTCTATAGATATATTCAACGACGCTATCTGGATAGTGCTGCTGAATATCATGGTGAGCACCCTTAGCTGGCCAGCCTTACATTTACTCCAGGAACAAGCAGGAAGTCAGTCCTCACATATGGGTGATGTCAGCACCGACGGAGCCATTTCCCCAGCTTTCAAAGAAAGCCTTTGGGAATGCCTCGCGCATGCGCGGTCCCCTTCCCGCCCAAGTTTGCCATCTTGCTCAGTCTTCTTTTTTCCACGGAGTCCGACAGACATCGTCGCATTTTCCTCAGAAAAAGTTGATTGTGTTTTGACTATTTCTACCATTTTTGGTACCGGTTCGATGCCGGTTCCCCTTCCCGCTTCAGCTCGGTACACCGGTATCAAGTCCAACTAACTTTTTCGTTTTTGTCCTTAGTGACTAACGTTCGCGCTCTTTTTCTTTTAACTGGCAGCCCGGTCTTTCGACCTCGCAGGGGCCCTTTTTCCCCCGATGGCTGCCAGCGGGTTCAAGAAGTGTGATCAGTGTAAAAACTTATGTCCCTCACCGACACCCATGACTGCTGCCTCCGTTGCCTCGGACCCGGCCATGACCTGGTGGTCTGCGGTCCGTGTGGCAAGATATCCGGGAGGATATCCGGGAGGAGGAGTAGCCTAGTGGTTGGGGCAAGGTACTTCAGACCGGAAGGTCGGAGGTTCAAATCCCACTAGAGGACAGCAACCTTGGGCCGGAAGGACTGGGGTTTCTAGTCCCACAGATGCTCCTTGTGGTCTTGGGCAAGCCACTTAACCCTCCATTGCCCATGTTCCCTGTAAGTATTAGTGTATGTGTCTCATATCCCTGCGTGTTAAATGTATCCCCCAATTGTGTTGTGACCGCTTTGATTGAAGGATAAGGCGGTATACAAAACTGTCTAAATAAATAAATAAATAAAAATAAATCCTCCAAAGCGCTGAGGAGCAGGCAGCACCAGCGCGAGACTATTTTCTCCGAGTCTGGATCCGTCCGGGCCAGGACCTCGTCAGAAGCCTCGACATCTTGGGACTCTGAACCTGAGCACCGTCGGGGGTCTTCTGAAAGGGGGTCTCCCACCCGGGAGCACCGTAGGAAGAAGAAACCCGCGGGGCTGCATCTCTGGAGGACTCTGATCGGCCGGGACCTTCGGGTTTCGCCGAGTCGGAGAGGCCTACTAAAAAACCTCGTACGGAGCCGGAGACGTCGGACAAGGTAATGCCTGTTGTCCTTGGCCCTTTCCACCAGGATCAGAGAGTGCTCGAAGTTTGTCTCGAGCAGCCTACGACGGCTTTGAGGCTTTGGCTCAGGTAGCTGCAGCCGGCATCAGTGCAAGGCGCCAGGCTTGGCTCATGTCGTCTGACCTTGAGCCATGGGTACAGGACAAGTTGGTCAATGTCCCCTGCCGAGGAGATAACCTCTTCAGCAAACCCATGACTGAGAAGGCTGCTGAACTCGAGTCCGAGTACTTGACCCGGACAAGGCTGTCGAGGGAGACATCTGCTCCTTCTCACAGGAAGAAGACCTCGGGGGGGAAAAGCCCTTTTACCCGAGGAAGGGACAGGCTTACAGAAACTGCCCCACTTACCAGGCCTCCCCAGCAGGGGGCAGCAGGCCAGGAGACGGGGGAATGGCCCTTGTAAGCCTCAAACCCACAAGCCTCCAGCTCTTGCTCCTGCCCAGCAGGGAGGGGCTTTTTGACTCCCTCTGCATAGTTCCTCTCCCACCAGTGGTTTGGCCCTGCACAGGAGGTCGGCTGTCCCGGTACACCCACAGGTGGCCAGCCATTACTTCCGACACTTGGGTTCTAAGAATAGTCCAGGACAGCTATCTGCTCCTTTTCAGCCAAGTGCCTACCTCCTATTTCCCAGGAGAGCATCTCGGACCCCTCTTGCACAGGAACCTCCTCTTGCAGGAGTTGGCTGGTCTTCTCAAGGATCAGGCGGTGGAACAGGTGCCCCACCACCTGCAGGGGAAAGGCTTTTACTCCAGGTATTTCCTGATACCGAAAAAAAAAACCCCACCCTTTTTCCATTTATTTTCTTCAAGTGCACTTCAGTTTTGGGCCTTAGGCCCAAGACCTTTTTCCTTAAATATGGAAAAGTCTGCCTCAGGATTTAAGAAGTGCACAAAATGTGGCGGTACTATCTTCGTCACTGACACCCATGACTGGTGTCTCAAATGTTTAGGCCCTGACCATTCCATTACAGATTGTGTGTCCTGTTCTATGATGTCTAAGAGAGGTCGATAGAACCAAGCTGCCAAGCTCAGTACCCTGTTTCCCTCTGATGCAGCTTCGGTAGCATCGACGTCTTCCAGGGCTGCTTCTTGGATGGATCTCAGGTAACTAAACATAAATCCAGCCGGTCCTCGAAGGGTAAATCTCCTTCTAAGCATCGAGTTGCCCCTGGCCTTGCCCTCGAGGATTCTGCACCGGCAAAATTACCCCGGCAGGAGGCTTCGGCCTCTAAAGCATTATCATCGGGGTTCCAGGATGATCTCGATGGCGTGGCCTCGACAGATCTCCTGGTGCCATGCTCTGGGGTACCGGTGGCTTCCACCGGTACCTATTTCCAGGCATTGGCGGCGTCGATGGATCAGAGGATTCTGTCCATCGAACGCAGTCTGGCGGCTTTCCTTGTGGCATCGATGCCCGTGGTACCGCAACAGACTACTCAGCCGGTACCGGCTCTGGCATCGCCATCGGCACCGATCCCGGTACCAGTGGCATCGACATCGGCATCGGTGTCCGCTATGCCGGTACTCTGCCCTCTGCAGCCCTCCGGTACCAATACCCTGGTACCGGTAATTCCCGATACCGATCCCAGTCGGTACGGGTATCGGGCTTTGCAAGAGCATCCCGACAGACGATACTTCGATTCCTCTGAGGATTCTGAAGAGTCTGTCGATGCAGTGATGCTTCTTCCACAGGAGGAGTACTCTCCTAAACGAAGGATGTCTCCTCCAGAGGACTTGTCTTTTCAAAACTTTATCAGAGAGGTGGCTCGGGGCCTCTCTATTACAGTGGCCCCAGAGTCAGAGCCTAGAGCTAAGGAGTTAGATATTTTACAATATCCTAAAACTCCTAAGGAGGCAGCTACCTTACCTATTCATGAGATTCTTTATGATCTCATGTTAAGGATGTGGGAAGCACCTCTAACCACCTCTCCTCATTCTCGCAGGTTGGACACCATGTATCGTGTCCCTCCTTGTCCTGGTTTCCATAAAACCCAGCTTCCTCACAACTCTATTGTGGTTGAGTCTGCATTGAGAAAGATTAGAAGTGCCAAGAGACATGCCTCTAATCCTCCAGGACGTGAATGTAGAACCCTGGATGCTTTTGGTAGAAGAGTCCTCCAAGCTTCCATGCTTGCTGCGAGAATTAATTCTTATAGTCTCTACATGGGAATGTTCTTGAAAGAAGTCACTGACCATTTGCAGACTTTAAGTCCATTTATGTCTGACAATAAAAGGCAAGAATTTCTTACTGGGCTCAAACATGCCCAGGATATCTCCAAATTCTCCAACCGTGCAGCTTTCGACTCCTTTGAATGTGTAAGCAAAGCCTCAGCTATAGCTATAGGTGCACGTAGGATTGCTTGTCTTCAAGCATCTGATTTGGAGATCTGGGTTCAAGATGAATTGGGAAATATCCCTTGTACAGGTGAGAATCTGTTTGGTAAGGATTGGCAAGCAAAAGCCAATCAAATGGATGCTGAAAATTCTGCTTTGGATAGACTATCCAAATCTACAGCTGCTCCTGCTAAGAAAAGGGAAGATCCTATCCTGCTTATAGTCAGAGAGCATCTTCTGCAGCTCAGTTCCCTTCCAAATGTCAGCAATCCTCCAAACAGGCCAAGGCAAAGGCTGCGAGGCCTGCTCCAGCCCAGCAATCTCAGCCCTCTCACGGCCTTTGAATTTCTGCTAGAGAACTTAGCCTTCCTGGCTCTAGAAGGACCAGAGCCCTCCACCATTCCAGGAAGGTTATGTCACTTTGCTCCCAGATGGGGGCAAATCACAGCAGAGCATTGGACACACTCCATCATAAGAGAGGGGTACAAACTTTATTTTTCCAGTATGCCCCCTCTCACAAGAGTGCACCAGTTCAATTCTCCAACCTCCCTCCTCAGCCTATTAGAGCAGGAGGTTGCCACTCTTCTAGCCCAGGCGGCAATAGAGGAAGTGCCTTCTCAACAACAGGGCACAGGGTTCTACTCCCCCTATTTTCTTATCCCAAAGAAAACAGGGGGCTTCAGACCCATTTTAGATCTCGGAGTGTTGAACAGATTACTAGTCAAAGAAAAATTCAAGATGGTTTCTCTAGGAACTCTGCTGCCATACCTTCAGAGTCAGGATTGGCTTTGTTCTCTAGATCTCAAGGATGCGTACACTCTTGTTCTCATCCATCCAACTCACAGAAGGTTCCTTCGGTTCCTTTTTCAGGAGAAGCACTATCAATACAGAATGCTCCCCTTTGGCCTGGCCTCTGCACCAAGGGTGTTCACGAAATGCATGGCAGTGGTTGCTGCTTTTCTGTGCACCCTGGGAATATTTGTCTTCCCTTATCTGGACGACTGGCTCATTCAAGCTCCCACTCAATCAGAGGCCAAGACTGTTCTAACCTGCACAATGCATATCCTTCAATATTTAGGGCTGGTAATAAACATCCCAAAATCCAATTTGATCCCTACTCAGTCCCTGGAGTTTATAGGGGCGTTGCTGGATACCACAAAGACAAGGGCCTATCTTCCTCAGGCCCGCTGCCTTCGCTTGATGCAGTTAGCTTCTCAAGTCAAAACCCCTACTAACTGCTCGAGAAATGTTACAGTTGCTAGGCCACATGGCATCCACCGTTCATGTGGTACCATATGCTCGCCTTCACATGAGAGCAGCTCAGTGGACTTTATCCACCCAATGGACCCAGGCATTAGGCTGCCTGTCAGACAAAATAGCAAACACAAGTCGCCTCATTTTGTCCCTCCAGTGATGGAAGTCCCCTCAAAACCTGTTGCTGGGGTCTCCCTTTCAACAGCCTCTACCCCAGGCAACTCTTACAACAGATGCTTCTCCAATGGGCTGGGGCGCTCATCTTCAGGACCTCTCCACCCAGGGCATCTGGTCCCCACAGGAGACGTGTCTACATATCAATCTCTTGGAACTCAGAGCAATCTTCCTTGCTCTGCGAGTTTTCCACACCCTGCTCAGCCACAATACAGTCCTTGTCCACACGGACAATCAGGTAGCCATGTTCTATATAAACAAGCAGGGGGGAACTGGCTCTCTGTCGCTTTGCAACGAAGCTCTGCAACTGTGGGCCGTCGCCAGAGAGCATCACATTCATCTTCTGGCAGTCTATCTTCCAGGTGTTCAAAACTCTTGGGCAGACAGACTCAGTCTATTTCTGCTTCCACACGAGTGGTCCCTACATATGGACCAGGTATCCAAGATTTTTCAAATTTGGGGAACCCCGGACATAGACCTCTTTGCAAGTCCGTGGAATGCCAAACTTCCCCGGTTCTGTTCCAGAACTCTGGCTCAGGGGGCTCAGGCAAGGGATGCTTTCCTCCTTCAATGGGGTCAAGACTTCCTGTATGCCTTTCCACCCATTCCCCTAATTCCCAAAACCCTGTTCAAGCTTCAGAGAGACAGAGGCCACATGATTCTCATAGCTCCACATTGGCCACGGCAAGTGTGGTACCCTCTGCTTCCACATCTCTCTCAAGCTCCCTCCCTAGAGTTAGGGTCTGCTCCAGACCTCCTCTCTCAGGAGGACTGAAAGTTGTGGCATCCCAATCCGCAGTCTCTGCATCTCAGGGCTTGGTTGCTGAAGGCCTAGATCTCCAGGATCTTCATCTTTCTCAGCAAGTGAAAGATGTTCTTTATGCTTCCAGAAAACCTTCCACTAGACCAGCGATGGCGAACCTATGGCACGCGTGCCAGCTGTGGCACGCGAAGGCCTTGCAGCTGGCACGCGGGCCATAGGTCCGCAAAAAAAAGAAAAAAGCTGTCTCTGACTGCTGCCACGGACGCGGCAAGGGCAGAATGCAGCGTCCCGCAGGGCCCCCTCCCCCCGCTAAGCCCCTCTGCAAGAGCTTTCAGATTCGCGAGGGAGAGCGTCTCCCTCGCGTCTCTGTTAAGCCCGCAGGGGCTAATGGGAAATTTCCCATCAGCCCCTTTAGACGCGAGGGACTGATGGGAAATTTCCCATTAGCCCCTGCGGGCTTAACAGAGACGCGAGGGAGACGCTCTCCCTCGCGAATCTGAAAGCCCTTGCAGAGGGGCTTAGCGGGCGGAGGGGGCCCCGCGGGACATTGTAATCTGCCGCGGCAGCAGCCAGAGCCTGCTTTTTTTTTTTTAAACTTTGCCGTGGGGGGGGGGGGGGGGGGTTGGGACTGCTAATGGGCAGGAGGAGGGGGGGTTAGGACTGCTAATGGGCAGGAGGAGGGGGGGGTTAGGACTGCTAATGGGCAGGAGGGGGGGTGTTAGGACTGCTAATGGGCAGGAGGGGGGGTGTTAGGACTGCTAATGGGCTGGGGGGGTTAGGACTGCTAATGGGCGGGCGGGCGGGGGGGGTAGGACTGCTAATGGGCTGGGGGGGTAGGACTGCTAATGGGCTGTGGGCTGATGGGGGCTGTCTGGAAATGGGGTGATGGGGGTTTAGGGCTGGAAGTGAGTTGATGGGGGGGGGGCTAGGACTGGTATTGGGTTGGGGGGTTGCTAGGACTGGAAATGGGCTGATGCAGGGACTAGAAGGGAATGGATGCTGGGTGAGGCTGGAACTAGAAGGGAGCTGATGTTGGGGGAGGATTAGAATGGGATGGGGCTGGGAGAGTAAAATGGAGAGGGGAAAAATATTTTGTGTGGGAGGGATAAAAAATCTACAATTGGCCGGGTATTGGGAGAGTAAGTGGGGATTGAGGATGGAGGGGTAAAATTTGAGTGGATGAAATAGGAATGAGGAAAGAGCAAAAGGAGAAAGATTAGTATGTTAAAGCGGATGTAGAGAGAGAGAATGGAAAAAAACTAGAAGAGAGAAGAAAGGACAAATGGACAGCAGATGATGGAGAGTTAGCAGAAAACATGAAGAAACCAGAAGAAAGTGGCTGGAGCAATTGCAACTGAGCTGAGGTATTCTGTTTATGTAATTCCTTTTTGACATTGCCACTTGTTCTCTTTCCCCAGTAGGTCATGTATTGTTATTGTCTGAAATGTATTGGTTTAATATTTGCAGTGTTGCCTTTTGATAGGTATGGTGTGGTGCTTTGTGAGTCCTGGTAGTGCTGTTAGGATACGGCGGGTTTGCTATTGGTTCTAAATGGGCAGTGTTTGTAGTAGTTCCTAATGTGCCTGGCGGTTGGCACTGGATTATAGTAATGTAGAAATCTTTTAGTCTGTCTTTATCCATACACTCATTAAGAGACATGTTTACTAAAAGTTAGTGTATGTTAGCATTATGCAAATATTTATGCAAATTGACGTGCTGGCACTTTGAGGAAATTCTTTGGTTTTGTGCGGCAGTTTGGGCACTCGGGCTCAAAAAGGTTAGCCATCACTGCACTAGACGTTCTTACGTCTTCAAGTGGAAAAGGTTTACCATCTGGTGTTCTGAAAAGGATCTTAACCCCCGTGCCATACCTCTGGAATCGTTGCTGGAGTATCTCCTTCATCTTTCTAATGCAGGCCTTAAGACAAATTCAGTTAAGAGTCCATCTGAGTGCTATTGCAGCTTCCCTCAAGCCTCTAAATGGACAACCTGTTTCCTCTCATCCCCTTGTAGCAAGGTTCATGAGAGGCCTCCTTTTAACAAAGCCTCCCATTAGACCACCTCCGGTAGCATGGGACTTAAATTTGGTTCTTGGTCAGCTTATGAAGCCGCCTTTTGAACCTTTAGCTACTACCTCCTTGAAATACTTTCTTGGAAGGTTATCTTTCTCATTGCAATCACATCAGCACGCCGCATCAGTGAATTGCAAGCACTAGTAGCTAATCCACCTTATACAAGGTTCCATCATGACAAGGTGGTCCTTAGGACTAATCCACACTTTATGCCTAAGGTGGTCTCGCCTTTTCACCTCAACCAAGAGGTCTACCTACCTGTCTTTTTTCCAGGACCTCATGCGTCAAGTGCAGAGAGGAATCTTCATACCCTGGACTGTAAAAGAGCTCTAGCTTTTTACTTAGAGGACACAACAACATAGAAAGTCTTCTCAACTCTTTGTTGCTTTTGATCCTTCTCATTTGGTACAACCAGTCTCCAAGAGAACACTTTCCAACTGGATTTCCCAATGTATTTCTTTCGCCTATCAGAGCAAGAACATTTCTCTGGAGGGCCATGTCACAGCTCACAATGTGAGAGCCATGGCAGCCTCAATGGCTCATCTAAACTCTGTCTATCGACGACATCTGTCGAGCAGCCACTTGGGCCTCGGTTCATACCTTCACAGCCCATTACTGCTTGGACAAGGATCCCGCCGGGATGCCTTGTTTGGTCAGGCTGTTTTCAAACACCTGTTCCATTCTTAATCAACTCCTACCTACCATCCCTCATGGGATGCCAGAGATCCAGGTGGGGAAGTGCAGCCCTCTCCCAGGGACACACAACTTATGGGCCCTCTCCCTAGCATCAAAAGCTAGGGAGTCCCCATATGTGAAGACTCATTCCTGCTTGTTCCTGGAGATAGCACAGTTACTTACCTGTAACAGGTGATCTCTGGGAACAGCAGGAATAAGTATTCACACCCCACCCACCTCCCCTAGGAGTTGTCTCTCTCTCTCTCTCTCTTCCTTTCCCTCTCTCTCCCTCTTTGTCTCAGCTATAAAACTCAACTGAGGAGAGACAGTTGGAAAGGCGGGAAGGCAGCACGCAGGCGCTGTGGGATGCTCCCAAAAGCTTTCTGATTGGATGCTGGTGAGCGTTCCCGCGCAGGCTCCGTCGGTACCGACGTACCCGTATGTGAAGACTTATTCCTGCTGTTCCCAGAGATCACCTGTTATAGGTAAGTAACAGTGCTTTACAGGTGAGTAACTACGCTGACTGGCTGGGCTTTGAAACACTGGATAGCAAATATTTTGCTTCCTGAACACTTTGGGGTATATCTTATGGATTTTGAGTTGCTGATCAGGAAAATCACCTTGAAACTTTCCTATCACTCACCATTTTTTTTGCAATTGCCTGTTTTTGTGATTTCTTCGCATATTTTAAGTCTACTCATATGTTGCTTAGAAAGTAAACTGTTTTTTTTAAGTCCAGGCATGTCTGGGCATGTATTAGGTGCAGGCTGACAATGTGCAATGGAAATGCTACTGTTCAGGAATGCGTGGGCATGTTTAGTCAAGATGGATGCTGGCAGTGCAGGCTATAAAAGCAGCTTTCATTCACAGATGCTATGCATGACATTGATATTTATTTAACAGATTTTTATACCGCTTTATCATTTTAATCAAAGCAGTTTACATTGTAACTTAAACTTGGTAAACGTACATTAAACAAGGACTTTGATAACTTGGATTTTTCTGAGCAATGGAGGATTAAGTGACTTGCCCAAGGCCACAAGTAGTGCTAGTGGGAATCAAACCTTGGTCTCTTGGATATCACTTTGTGTACTTAACAATAATTTTTACATGTAAGCTTCTTGTCACAACAGCCGTGATACATTGTTACATTTGTGTTGAGTATATGCTTAACCTCAAAGACGCAGCATGACTGCACTTAAGAAAGCATATGAGTTCTACTTTGGTTGTGGGCTTCTCACATTTGCTGTGCAACAAGTGTTGTCCATCTTAGAGCTTGGCTGAGAGGTACTCAAAAGTCATTGCTGTTTGCAGTCCTGATGATATGGCGAGAACAGAAGGATTATGTGATGGACACTTACTTCTGTCTGACCAGTGTATTCGGCTTCTCCTCTAAAAATAAGAAATCTGTTGAATACACCAGTCTGCCTTCAGCCATGAGACCAGTGCCGCATGATGACAGTATGCCAGTACCGAAGCCACCACAGACCTGGAGCCTAGATGAGGCAGACGAAGATGCCGCAATACATGGGTCAGATGTGGAAAATGACATGGATCCAGATTTTGAACCTTTTGACCAGTGTGCCTCTTCTAATAACAGTCAGAATTGAATGACCTGTTGAGGTACTTAAGTTTGTCAAAAACAAATGCTGAATTACTTGGCTCCAGATTGTAAGGATGGGGTTTCCTGTTGCAAGGTATGACAATTTCTCTTGGACCCGCCAAAAAGATATGAAAAATTTCTTTGTGCAGGTTTACAACCTCTTTTTCTGCACTGACATTAATGGGTTGTTCATGGCTTTGGGTTGTAAGCATGACCCACAACAATGATGCCTTTTTATCAGTTCGTCACTGTTAAGTCTGCCATTATGTAACAAGACAGCTTTCAGTGTCCACCATTCAATACTTATTGCCTATGCAACGCACATGAAAGAAACCTACAAAAACATGAAACTGTTGAAACACATACAGTACAACTGGAACATCTATGGTGATCTAAAAGTAGTGGCACTGCTACTAGGAATACAGCTCTATTATACCAAGTATTGTTGTTTCATTTGCGAATGGGACTGCTGTGCTAGAGAGTCTCATTACATTAAAAAGAACTGGCCGCTTCAGGACAGAAAAATGTGGCCAATAAACCACTTGTCAAAACAAGTGAAATATTTTTGCCACCATTTAAAACGCGGACTGATGAAAAACGTAGTGAAAGCAATGAACAAGGTGAACAATTTCAGTATTTGAGACAGATGTTTCCAAGAATAACTGATGCCAAGATTAAGGAAGGCATTTTTGTGGGTCCACAGATCCGACACATCATTAATGACAAGCAGTTTGAAGATCTGATAGCAGGGCCTGAGAAAATCACATGGAAGGCATTCAAGGATGTTGAGAATTTTCTTGCCAATTACAGCTGATTGACAACATGCTTCAAGCATATAAAACCATGAAGTGCAACATGTTGCTGAAGATTCATCTTCTGTATTCACACTTGGACTTCTTCCCTGTTAATCTTGGTGCAGTCAGTGATGAACATGGTGAAAGGTTTCACTAGGACATTGCAACAATGGAAAAGTGGTATCAGGGCAACCGGAACCCATCAACGCTGGCCACTATTATTGGACACTGAGATAAGAAGCATCAGATGTGGAGTACAAATGAAAATCAGGAGCAAAACATTTTTAGCTCAGGTGAATTTGTGTAATATGTCAGCATTATTGTACGATTGAACATGCTAAATTCAGTCAAAATTTAATTTCATGTTTCTCTAAATTCCTATGTGAGTCTGAAATTATATTTGTGTTTAGCTTGAAGCTATCAACGCCCAAAAAATTTCAGGAAGCAAAACCTTTGGACAAATTTGCTGTCCAGTGGGCCCTAAATTTTTCCATTTTATTGTCTGAAAACAATTGTAATATTTTTGCTAACAAATAGACTGCTGACAACTTTGAAGTGCTGACTTGTAGTGCAGAAATTTGCAACTGTTTTTTTTCTTTTTAGATTTGATTTAAATTACAGCTGAGATGCAGTCTGCCTAGATTTGTCATTACAATCACATGGCCATTTAATATAGGTGAACTGTTAAATGGTGGATCAGCAAATGAAACTGTTAAATTACTGTTCTCACTCATTCTGTATTTCTGTAGATTTTCTTATGAAGGAAGGTGGAAGCAGAAGCTTCAAACATATGTGGATTTTCCATTGGAATGTCTTGACTTGTCGCAGTATGTTATTGGCCCAAAGAATAACCTTAAGCGATACGATTTGTTTGCCGTATCAGTAAGTAGTCTTAACAGTCTCAACGAATGAAAGGTTTGGAGCTATTTTCTGTATAATTGAGTGTTCCAGATCAGAGACATAGAACCGGGATGTAAATTCTTGAAGCTGTCTTGGCTGAAAATGTTGACATAAGATCACTGTCATCTGCTGTTCTTAATGGCAAGCACTAAAATGGTACAGAGTCTGACAGCCCCTCTCCCCCCCCCCCCATGCCTTCTAAGCAATGCATTTACTGTTGTTGTTAAGTGCCGTCGAGTCTGAGTTGACTCATGGCGACCCTCTGGATAGCTATCCTAAATTGTGTTCGGTCTTGAGTCAGGCGGCTCATTGTTGACAGACTGGTACCCGTAGCTGCTGTTGTTGTATCAATCCATCTCATTGCTGGCCTTCCTCTTTTGTGCTGACCTTCTATCTTGCCAAGTACCTACTGATGGATCTATAATGAGAATCCTAGCACTTGCTGTTAGCCTGTTATGAATCGGGCATAGTATAAGAAATCTGTATGTCTTCAAGCAAAAACTGTACCATGTATGTACAACATTATAATTTGAAAGTACATATGGCAAGCATCAGTTGCCATATAATGTTTTGGCTTCCTTGGGAGCCATGTTTGGAAGAGAATGACAAGTTAACTGATTGGTTAGTGAAGTGTATATAATATTTGTAATATCACCAGTATGGACCAATTGAGTTCCTTGTGTATGTTATAATTTGTTCTGTTGCTAGGCTTTTCCCCAGGGTTGCATGGATCAAGTTTTAAAATTAAAAAAAACAAAACAAAAATGTTGACTATGCATTCCTGTTTTTCGACAGCTAACACTACAGAAGGTACTATGTAAGTGGTAGAAAAGAGCTAGCATTCTGTAAAATGCAAGTTCTGTTCACAGCTTTAGCTGATCCTTTCACAGAAGTTCTGGTTTGGGCTGCTGCTTCTCTGACTGACTGTACTGCAGAAGTTGTCAGTGTCAGTGAAGGAAGACTAGCACTGCTTTATGGGCACTCCTAATAGCAGACCAAAAAGCATCACTGGAAAGTGCACTACTAGATGGACTTGCATCCTGTGTTCCTTCATGTGAAGTTTTTGCAGTACTTTGCTGGTATGTGGGAGTCCACGCAGAAAATGTTGAGTCAGTCTGTGGTGGCTACTTGATTAATACCTGATAGGGAAAAAAGGAATGTCCTTTCAGGAAAGCTGAAGTACTGTTAGTAGTTTTTGTTTTGTGACCAGTTTAATTTGTCTTATACAGAATCATTATGGAGGATTGGATGGAGGGCACTACACAGCCTATAGCAGGAATGCCACAAAGCAAAGATGGTTTAAGTTTGATGATCAAGAAGTGTCAGAAATTTCAACATCATCAGTGAAGTCCTCAGCTGCCTATATTCTCTTCTACACATCTTTTGAACTGCGAGCAGCCCATATAGCAACGTAAAATGCTATTGGTTAGAAAATGGATGCATTTCATAGATGCATAGCAGGACTCCAAATGTATAGTTTATATGCAAGATGTTATAGGTGTATGGCTACATAACGGAACTAATTGGGATAGTTTCTGCAGGTTCTCTGCAATACTGTTTTCAGTTCAGTGGCATTTCTAGACTGTAAACGGACCAATAACACTGTAACTGAAATATATTTAAATAAAGCATACCCAGTATTTGCTTTTATTTTTTTTAATGCAGGAGCGTTAGAGAACTATTGCCTCACCTATTGAGCTGTATCAACAGGTAGCATGTCCTCTCATACATTTCCTAAAATTCATGCTATATTGATTTTCTAGTTCACTGTTATGGCCATTTCACATTTATAATCTTGGGCTTGTTACTACTGTGAATATTCTAGAATAATTTAAACAGGTAAGAATGTACATAATGATTACCTAACTGCACATTATAAAAGTATGTATATATCAAAACAGTGTTCCTTTTTGTGAAATGATCTATTGTAGCTCAGTAGTTTCTGTTAAGAATTCCTGCATTACTCAGTTCCTTTGTCGAGCAAAGCCCAGCTGTATTTTTCTGATGATCTTTTGCAATACTTGTTCGTTAGTTTTCTTCAGAATAAATTTTATCAGAAACTGGTTTTCTTGTTACTTCAGTTTAAAATTCAGATGCTAATTATATTATTTGAATTCTTAGTTGGCATGTCCTATTTATGTTCTGTGCTACTGATGAAATCATAAGACATTTTTAAACTTTGGGTCCCAAAGAAAACTTTGTTTAAATGCATACAAATAGCTAGTGCAAAAAAAATAAATTGGATGCTATCATCCATTGGACCATTTTGTTTTAAGATAGTAAAATCGCTGAATTATAAAGTTAAGTCTGCAGGAGAAAAAAAGAACAAAGAAGGCTTGGATTTTCCATTACTTTAATGTAACCTCGAATTTCCTTTGTAAAGGGGGAACTTTTAGGTTGGGCCTTCCCAGTCACATTGCAGCAACCACATATGTGGGTGGGGTTCACACAGCACACACGCCTTATCTCAGTCTTGCTGGGGACCGTCACTGAGATCATATGTTAGATGAGTGTAGACTAATACTGAAGAATGTTCTGGGTAACTACAAATGAAAGTCCATGTTAATTTTGCTTCATATTTTATCCAAGAAAGTCAGAAATGACAAGGGAGCAAGTATGCGGCAATTTCTGATTGGAATGGAAAAGGGGCAGAAGATGAACTTAGCTAGTAAAAATAGAGGTACTGTCAGTATTGCGAATCTGAAAAGCATTACAGGCTAGTGTATATCGTGGATCCCTATTCAGTTTTGCCTTGAATTTCTTCATAGTGATTATATTTTTGTAACTTTTTAAATGATAAATGTTGTAGGGTAAAGGGTCCCCAAAGCGCTGTCAAGGGAAGGGGGGATCTAATTAAACATTTTAAATGAGAGAGGTCTGGGAAGAGGACTCCCATCTTGTGTTTGCTGAGTGGAGTAGGAGACCATTTTGAAGAGTTCATATAGCAGGATGGGGAGGGGGGAGCCCTCTTGATTTAAAATGCTGAGGGGAGGGTATGAAGTATGGGGTAGATGCTGGGGAACGGAAGAGAATTCCCTTGAGGGTGGTCACTCTCAGTAATAATCCTGCATTTCTTGGAAGTTGACACACCTGCCTCCCTTCTTCCTCAAGGACGAGGAGCTGTAGGGTTGCATGTAGCAGGGTTAGCATGATGCATGACTGTTTAGAATGAGTCATGAGAGAAATGATATTGGGGAGATGCTGAATCCCACTTCAGTGCACCATACAGCTCCTGTCTTGACAGTCTCTTGGACTGTGACCTGGTCTTCACCCTGCACTAGGAGTCTTATTGATTAAGGAAAGGCAGAGATAGAAGGAGTGACAAGAGCATGTTCCACTGCTATTAACTGTTGTGATCAGCACTGCACACGCATTCAGAATTGATAACCAGCACATCCTCTTTGCTAATCTTGCAATGCATGAGATCAGTGAGGAGAAAAATGCCATCTGTGAGTTTTGAACATGGACATAGTGGCAGTAGTGAACATCAGAGTGGATAGAGGAAGCAGAACATTTCATGATGTTCAACCTGTCATTACCACTGTCCAGCCGTTGCTCCTCTTTGTCTCCACCATGGTCCGTGCTAGTCTTTTATTTTATCACAGCTTGTGTTCCTTATCATCCCTCCAGGCCAGTCCCGCACCTCTGGATAGTGTACCTCTTCCAGCAGCTTGGAGACTAAGCATGTCATCTTTTGATGACAACAGTGTACTTAAGCAGCTGGCACCACCTACCAGCCCCAGTATGCTCAGTCTCCAAGCAGCTGGAAGAGGTAGTGAGCCAGGGTACTGGGCTCACTGAAGGGACAACTAAAGAAATAGGTTTTGGTTTTATTTCCCGTCAGGTACAGGGTTTTTTTGTTTGATGTAGTTTAGAAAAAAAAAAAATAAACAGAAAAGGGAACAAAGGCCGAAGGGTGGCAGAGCAAGGAGGAGGATACTCTGTGTCCCCCTCTCCCCTTTCCAGGGAGTTTGGGGTGTTTTGGTGGAACCCTTTGCAGTCTGAGTCTCCCCGTGATTGGGTGAGGAGCTGCAGCGTGTGTGGCCCAGTTTTGACCAGCAGCCTCAGATTCGTTCTTATCCTCGGCGCCGAAGTCAAGTAGTGCAGGCTGAGTGCGAGGGGGAAGTAAGCTGTGCTGGGTTCAGTTGGTCAGAGGTAAGAGGCGAAGGGCAGGCAGGAGCAACTCCATGGAACCGCCAGGACAAGACGTTCAGGAGTGAGACCTGAGAATACGTGTGTGGGGCTGAGCAGTGGCGCAGGAGTTTCGATGTGCTTTTAGTCAGGTCCGATGGCTTGTTTCCTCCCACGTGGTCCTTGGCACTGGGGAAGTCAGCCACCCAAATCCCCTGGGAGGGGGGATAAGAAGGCCAAGGTACAGCCTTTCCCTTCCTCTTGGGGGCAGTTTTGGTTCTTTTATTGATTTATTTAGGTTTTAGTTTAATTTTACCTTTTGAGCTGTTAAGTCTCTGGACCAAGAATCAAGGGGACATTATTGGATCCGGAATCCATCCACTGCCTGGCTAAAGATTAAGGGGTCTTCCTGGGTATTAGATGGGTCCCCAATGAGTAGGGTCTGCAACACCTCTGACCATGCCGGCCAGACTACAGTGCCTAGTGTGCGGGACTAGGCAGGGAGCGACCTCAGAGATAGGCACTTGCCTCGGATGTTCGCAGGAGGACATCTTTGTGGCAGGGCCTGTGAGACAAGACGAGATAGGAGGGGTGCCTCACTTGCATAGGAAGTTCCGGAAACCAGGGGCTCTGGATTGACTTTGGCAGAACCAGTTCCCAGTCCCTCTGAAATGCCAGGACCATCCACCCCCCAGGCTCAGGGAGCCTTAGGGCTCCTGGGAGATTTTTCACCAGAGTTCGTCTTACTATTGCACAAGGCCTTTTGCCTACCGCAACAAGGTTCGGCACGGGTCTCCTCAGCATCGGAATGCAGGGTTGAGAAGGGCATCAGACGCAAAGGAGGATGAATTGGGGGCAGTGCCGATTAAGCGAGCTAGAGACTCAATAGTGGCAGCTATCGCCATTATCAGAGGAGCTGGATGGGGAGGATCTCAACATGGAACTAGATATACAGGAGGAGTTGGAAGAAGAGGAGATCCCAGAGCAGGAGCAGCAGGCACGCATAGTTCAGGTGTTCCCCCAGGAGGAGTTGTTGGCGTTCATTTCCAAGTCCTTGAAGGCCCTGAATATGCCCATTAACAACCTCACAGAGGAAGAAGTGCGTGCTGGAGGATCCACTGCTCCAGGCGGTCTGAACTTCGCAGAAGGTCTTCCTGGTGCATAGAGTGGTGTGGCAGATGATCCAGGATGAGTGGGCTCTGCCGGGAGCCGGTCTAAAAGGGGTGCGCACCTTAACACGCCTGAACCCGCTGCCTAAGCAGGAGCACGAGCTCTTTCGCTCACCCAAAGTGGATGCCGCATTATCAACGGTTACCAAGAAGACCACAATACCGGTGGAAGGCAGTGCGGCCCTTAAGGACGTACAGGACAGGAAGTTGGACACCTAGAGGCGTCCATCTGCAAGGCCTGGGTGGCAAGGGCCTGCCTCTGCTGGTCTCAAAGGGTTCAACAGCTAGGGGGCCCTGTGCTGGACCTCTCGGGGGAGGCAGCCAAATTGGAGTTGGGGGCAGCCTATTTAGCAAGCACTCATTATGAGTGGGGGGTCGCCTGCGGGAGTTCTACCCTGCCTGCGTCCGGATTATGTCTGACCAATGAGTCCTGGAAGTTGTCCAGGAGGGGTATGCCCTCGAATGGGCACATCCAGTGATCCAATCTTTCGTCCAGTCCCCCTTGCAAAGCGCTGGGCAAGGCGGCAGCAGTAGAAGACTCCTTGACTCTGTTCTTTCAGCTAAGAGCCATGGAACCAGTTCTGCGAGACCAGTACCGGTTGCTGTCAATACTCTATTTATTTCGTGGTGCCCAAAAAGGAAGGTTCCTTTTGCCCGATTTATTTATTTTATTTTTATTTTATTTATTTTTTATACCGCGCTATTTAGAATCAGTGCGGTTTACATGTATACTAACAGGTACTTTTTTATTCCCTTGTCCCTGAAGGGCTCACAATCTAAGTGTACCTGAGGCAATGGAGGGTTACGTGGCTTGCCCAAAGCCACAAGGAGTGGCCATGGGACTAGAGACCCCAGTCCCTCCGGCCTGAAGTTGCTTGTCCCCATGCGGGAATTGAACCCCTGGCCTTCTGGCCTGAGGTAACCTGTCCCAACCACTGAGCCACTCCTCCCTCCCTCAAGGGCGTGAACCGCTATCTCTGGGTGCCGCACTTCCACATGGAACGTTGAGATCAGTGATAGTGGTGGTAAGAAGCGGAGAGTTCCTGACGTCTCGCGATTTCACAGAAGAGTATCTACACATCCCCTTCCATCAGCAGTTTCTCCGATTCGCGGTGCCAAGGGGCCATTTCCAGTTTCAGGCGTTACCCTTCAGCCTTGCGACCACCCCCCTTTCCTTCACCAAGGTAATGGTGGTAGTGGCAGCAGCACTCCACAAGGAAGGAGTTTTCATCCACCCTTACCTAGACCGTTGACTGATCTGGGCGAAGTCCAGGGAAGACAGCTAAAGAGGCACTATGCAGGCGGTGGAGTTCCTCCAAAGTCTCGGTTGGGTGGTCAACCGGGCCAAGAATCGGTTGCTTACGGCTCAGGTCATGGATCTGATGACAACATTCGAGTCCGCCAAGGCTGGCTGTTTTTTCAGCAGAAGAAGAGAAAGGATGTCAGAGGGCCTGGATACCCTGATGCAGCGGGGGCCTGTTAAGTGCTGTCAAGTCTGTGTCGACTCATGGCGACCCTCTGGATTGTGTTTGGTCTTCAGTCAGGCGGCTCATTGTTGACAGACTGGCACCCGTAGCTGCTATTATTGTATCGATCCATCTCATTGCTGGCCTTCCTCTTTTGCGTTGACGACCTACCTTGCCAAGCATGATCTCTTTCTCTAATGATCTCTCTTTTTGCATGATGTGTCCACAGTATGAAAGTCGAAGTCTTGTCATCTGAGCTTCTAAAGAAAGCTTAGATTTGATCTCCTCTAGTACTGACTGGTTTGTTCTTCGGGCAGTCCATGGTATACACAGTATTCGCTGCCAGCACCAAAGGCATCAATTTTCTTCCTGTTTATCTTTTTCACTGTCCAACTTTCACATCTATATGATGTTATTGAAATGCCATGGCTTGAACAAGTCGAATCTTTGTATGGAGAGAGACATCTCCGCTCTTGAGAATCTTGTTTAGGTCCTCCATAGCTATTCTGCCAAGAGCAATGCATCGTCGGATTTCTTGACTGCTTGTTGCTTCTTTATTGATAGTTGACAACTTTAACCTACTTGGATCAACTATTTCAATTTGTTCTCCATCAACGATGGACTTATTCATTTTGCCAGTTGTCATGATCTTTGACTTCTTAACATTAAGGTGCAGGGGGGACCTGCTCTATATATTTCCCCCATGGGCGCTCACAGGCCAAGTGGTTCAGCAGATAGAGGCGCATCGGGGCTTCATAATTCTTGTGGCACCGGACTGGCCGAGGCACCCATACTATACCAACCTGGTTCAGATCCTGGCATATCAACCACGGCAGCTCCCGGTTCAGAAGAATCTCTTGTCACAGGAATCGCTTCTCTTGCCCCAGGTGGCTCTATTCTTGCTTATGGCATGGCTCTTAAAAGGGCGAGGTTGAAGAGGAAAGGTTATTCTGTAGCGGTGATAGCAACCTTGCTGCAGGCTTGTAGGAGATCCACAAGTCTAGCGAACATCTGGGTATGGCACATCTTTGAGGCATAGTGTGCAGACAGGGCAATACGTTCTCCTACGGCCACTGTCTGGGCATTCTGGCGTTCTTGCAAGCAGATCTTGAGAAGGGGTTAGCTGCCAGTTCTTTGAAGGTGCAGCTGGCAGTGATCTATTACCGTGGGAAAGTCCACAGGGGGCTGTTGGGCACGTAGCCAGACGTGCAGAGGTTTTTAAGGGCAGTGAACCACCTCCGGCCACCAAGGAGGGCGGTGGTTCCGCTTTGGGACCTCAATCTGGTGCTGGTGGCTCTGATCGGGGAGCCCTTTAAGCCATTAGGTCAAGCTTCTCTGTAGGATTTGACTCTGAAGACTGTTTTCCTGGTGGCAATTTGCTCGGCCCGCAGGATCTTGGAGCTTCAGGCCCTGTTGTGCCAGGAGCCGTTCCTTTCCTTTTCCAAGGTTGTTCTGCGTGCGGTACCTTCATTCTTGCCCAAAGTGGTGTCGGCCTTCCATGTGAACCAGGAAGTTTCCTTACTGGCTTTGGCTAAGGCGGATGAGGGCCCGGCCTATCCGCATCTGCGTCACCTGGATGTTACGGAGATATGTTAAAAGGACATCTTCCTTTCGGAAATTGGATTGACTGTTTGTTCCCTTTGGCGGGCCGTGCAAAAGTGAGGCAGCAGCCAAGGCCTCCATTTCCAGATGGATCAGGGAGGCGATTGCATCGGACTACTTGTTGAAAGGCAAGGTGATTCCGGTGGGGTTGCGGGTGCATTCCATGTGGGCTCAGGCGGCCTCGTGAGCGGAATATAGTTTAGTCCCACCGGTAGAAATCTGTAGGGTGGCAATGTGGTTGTGTCTTCATACCTTTGCTAAGCATTATCGCCTGGATGTCCAGGTAGCTCGTTTTGGATTGGTGGTGCTTCAGGCTTGTTGTGCAGGTCCCTCCCATTAATTTAACTGCTCTGATACATCCCAGAGGTGTGGGACTGGACTGGAGTTCCTCAAGGAACAATTAGCAGGTAAATCTAATTTCTCTTATCTTAATTGTTCCTTGAGGAACTCCAGTCCAGTCCCGGAACCCTTCCTAAGTATGATGAAGAATAATCTGTGAGCACCTCTGTCCTGAAACGGGTTCCCTTGATACTGGAAGTGATCTGGGGGAGTGGGGTGCATTTGGTGTTGGGGGGGAGGGCAGAGCAGTTGTTGGTCTTGGGTTTCTGCTGATTGGAGTGGCTTGGGTGCTCATCAGAAGAGTTCCGTCACCCTGGAGGGGGGGGGGGGATGGGTATCCTTCCCTAGGGATACAGGGGTGCTACTTTATTTAGGCCTAGAAATATTTTTACATTGTTTAACTACTTATTTGTTGCTCCTGTGAGTCTGCTTTGTCAACAGGTACTGGGGCTGTTAGAAGGTGCCAGCTGCTTAAGTACACTGGTGTCATCAAAAAGATGACATGCACAGTCTCCAAGCTGCTGGAAGAAGTACACTACCCAGAGGTGTGGGACTGGACTCAAGTTCCTCAAGGAACAACAATTAGGTAAGCCTAATTTCTCTTTTCTGTGTAGTCATGCTTAAGTAGCACAAATATGCAAATAGATTTAACAAATTCTTCAGGCAGTGAAAAAAGATAAACAGCTGATGTATAAAAATAAGAGTGCTTATTTTTCAGGGCTACTCTCAAAAGAGGGAATGTTTGGTCTGTTCTTAGCTTTTATCTTCAGATATGTTTCATGCTTCAGTGCCCAGTATGGCCATGATTAGTGCAAGAGACTTGAATAACCTAGATGAGCAGAGGGACAGGAGAAATATGAATATGATTAAATACATGAAAGGCATTAATGCATAAATGAACCTTTTCAAAAGGAAGGGAAGCTATAGAACTGGGGGATATATACAAGCGGCTAGTGGGAAGACACGGGAGCAGTGTTAGGAAATTTCTCCACCCAAAGGGTAGTGGATGCTTGGATGCTCTCCTGGAGGGGAGACAAAATTGATAATAGAATTCAAAACACCATGTATGTACACAGAGAATCCTTAAATGACAAGAGACTGTGAACCAAACATAGAGCACTGCAACTTAAAACAGCAGTGAAATTTTACTTTTTGCACTTTTAAAAAGAAATGGGGTGATGAACCTGTATGGAGCAACTGTTAAAACCCCAACTGCTGTATTGGGCAGACTGGATGGGCCATTTCAGCCTTTCTGCTATCATCTACAGTACTAGGTGTCTGTGAATAGATGCTCTTAGTTACAGAACTGCTTTATGGAAAACATCATTACATTATGCATTTTGTACACTCCCAATAATTCTGATGGGCATTTCTTTGATTCTCTTGTCCAGATGCTGGAGGTCTGTAGCGTATTGATTATTTGTGGAAATGACCTTAACTGTGACTGATCCAAATCTAGATAGGCCATCCAAAGCAAGGGCCTAGATAAAAGAAAGGGGAAGGGGCCTTCTTTAATATCTTAGGCCTGTTCAATGCTTGCCACTAGAAAGCGTGGTTACTATCTTGTAACCGGTGATCTTCGGGAACAGCAGAAATCAGTTTTCACATATGGGTAAGCTTATGGGAGCACTCCACTGCACCTGTGCATCTGCTTTCCCAAGTCCTCTCCTCAGTTGAATTTGTAGCTGAGCGATAGAGGAAAAGAGAATACAGTACAACTCCTAGTGGAGGAGGGTGGGTTGTGAAGACTGATTCCTGCTGTTCCCAGAGATCACCTGTTACAGGTGAGTAACTACACTATCTCCAGGGACAAGCAGTAATTCAGTCTTCACATATGGGACTCACTAGCTCCCAGGTACCAGACTGGATTAGCAGCGTTATCCCCAAGGCTAAAGGCTGAAGCCAGAGGGCATGGATATAAAGCTGCCCCATTGGATTCAATGGCAGTTGGCAAGAACATCAACATTGAAGTCTGGTGCCAGAAAGAAGTCCGGGATGTAGGGTAGGAGTTGCAGTTAAATCCCAAACAGGTGCTGGAGGACACCATGGCCAAAGACAGCAGCCCGACGGGAGCCCCTGTCTAGGCAGAAGTGAGCAGCGAAAGTGTACATGGAGGACCAGGTAGCTGCTCGACAGATCTTGGCAACAGAGGCAGAATGAAGGTTGACAACTGAGGTTGCCATGGCCTGCATGTTAGGAGCGGTGACATGATCCTCAAGGGAGGAGTCCTGCTTGAGCATAGGCAAAAGGAATGCAGTCTACAATCCAGTTGGAAAGGGTGTGTTTTGACACACAAAGTCCAAGGTGACTTGGATCAAAGGAAATGAACAATTGGGAGGATTTCCTGAAAGTCTTGGTTCTGTCTAAGTAGAAAACCAATGCATGCTTGCAATCTGAAGTTTGCAGCACTGCCTCAGCTCTAGAAGCGTGTGGTCTGGGGAAGACCGGTAGCATGATGAATTGGTTAGGATGGAAAGCCGAGACCACTTTCAGATGAAAATGTGGATGGGTACAGCGAACCACATTGTGATGGAACCAGTATATGAAGGATCCGACACTAATGCCTGCAGTTTGCTGATGCGGCGAGCTGAGGTGAGAGCAATGAAGAAGATTACCTTCCAAAATAGGAATTTTAAAGAAGTGGTGGCCAAAGGCTCAAAAGGAGTCTTTAGAAGCTGTGCTAGAACCACGTTGGGATTCCAAGCCACCGGTAATGGTTTAATTGGCAACTTAGACAGCAGGAGACCCTGCATCAAGTGTTGCACCAAGGGGTGAGATAAAATAGGATGCCTGTCGACCTGCCTGTGATAGGCTGAGATGGCACTAAGATGAACTCTGAGTTAGTCTTAAAACTTGCCGATGACAAGTGGAGGAGATATTGTAAAAGAAATTCCACTGGACAGTAAGAGGGGTCAGTATGTTTCAGGGCACACCAGAGAGTGAACCTTCACCATTTGAAGGCATAAGAACATCTAGTAGACAGCTTTTGTGATGCAAGATAGATATTCTTGACCTGTTGAGGAAGGTCGATGCCAGCAAATATCATGCTCTCAGAAGCCATGCTGTGAGACAGAGGGCTTGTGGATTGGGATGGAGAAGCATCCCATGATCCTGGGAGAGGAGGTTGGGTGCATGTCCCAGACTGAGGGGTGGAGTCTTTGCTAGTCGAAACAGCAGAGGAAACCATGGCTGATGGGGAGCTATTAGAATCATGGAGCCCCTATTGGCCTGCAGTTTGAACAGGGTTTGCGGTATTAAGGGAGTGGGAGGGAATGCATAAAGCATACCCTTTCCCCAATGGAGAAGGAAGGCATCAGTTGCCTGAGTGTTGAGGGAGGGAAGCCTTGAGCAAATCAGCAGCAGTTGTGCATTCTCCTGGGTGGTGAACAGATCTATTGAGAGGATCCCTCACAGAAGGAAGATCCATGATGCCATTTCCTGATTCAGAGTCCACTCATGTGGATGCAGGATGTGGCTGAGCCTGTCTGCTAGGAGATTATTTGCTGGGGAGATATACCACCCTGAGATGGATGCAGTGTGCAATGGAGAAGAACCAGAAATGAAGGGCTTCCTGGCAAAGGGGATAAGAACCCGTCCCCCCCCCCCCCTGCTTTTCACATAGAACATGGCCACCTGTTTGCCTGAAAGTTGGGGTTGAAAAACCTGAAGGGCATTCGTGAGAGCATATAGGTCCAGGAGGTTAATCTGCAACTGAGATTCCTGCTGTGTCCATTGCCCTTGTGTAGTGAGACTGTTCAGATGTGCTCCCCACCCTAGTTTGGAAGCGTCCATTGTCAGGGTGCATTGAGGTGGAGGCATTTGAAAAGTTGACTCTCTGAGTAGGTTTTGAGGGGAGCACCACCAGCGAAGGGAGTTGACAAGAGGAGGAGTAACAGAAATCTTGTCCAAGAGATGTCCAGTTGCTTGGGTCCATTGAGATGACAGCATCCACTGTGCTTGTTGTATATGCAGGTGGGCCTAAGGGACGATATGGACTGTGGAGGCCATGTGTCTCAGAAGACGTAGCATTTCTCAAACTGTCATGATACCGTGACTCCCTACAGCATGGGTGGGTTTGATGAGATCGGTAGAGCGATCCTGTGGCAGGAAAGCTTGTGCCTGACAAGTGTCTAGAAGCACTCTGATGAATTTGAGTCACTGGGATGGGACCAGATGCAATTTGGGAAAGTTGAAGACAAATCCCAGGTTTTGTAGCACCTTAATGGTCCGAGGAAGAGAGAGTTTTACCTCTTCTACGGATTCTCACTTGATTAGCCAATCGTCTAATGGGGAAGACAAAGATCCCGGTGTACGAAGGTAGGCAGCCATGTCTGCCATGTATTTTGTGAACACTCAAGGTGCAGAAGCTAACCTGAAGAAGAGCACCTGATATTCATAATGGTTTTGCTGGCACCGAAAGCACAGATACTGTCGGTGTTGAGGGTGGATCAGCAAATGTGTGCATGTCTCCTTGAAATCTAGAGAACGTACCTTCAGAGGAATGACTGGCTATATCAGAAGTGTTCCAAGGGAAATCATTTTGAAGTTTTCTCGAACGAGGAATTTGTTGAGATCCCTCAGATCCAGAATGGATCTGAACTCTCCTGTCTTCTTGGGGATAAGAAGGTAAGGAGAGTAGCAGCCCCTGCCTTCTTGGGTGAGAGGAACTCTTTCTATGGCCCCCTGAGCTAACAGGGTGACACCTCGACTGACAGGAGATTGACGTGCAAGGGACTTGCAGGATAATCTCCTGCATAGTTGATGGGATGTAAGCTTTGGAAAGGAAGCAGATGGCCCCTGTGGATGATGTTGAGATTCCTATGCTCTGAAGTGAGGAGGTGCCAACTTTGAGCATCGGTATAAAGTCCGCCTGCGATGTGGAGGACTGTGGACCCTGCAGAGGCAGAGTAGCTTTGCTCTCTAGGAAGGAGTCAAAAAGCAGGTGTCACTGGTTGTGGCTTAGGGGTCTTAGGCTTCTTAGCCTGATGAGGACGCCGTTGTCTCTGCTGTTGCTACTGAGGTTGATAAGCCACTGCAGGTAGATAAGAAGGATAATATTTTTTTCTTCTTAGGATAAAAAGCCGCTTTTGGATTGGTCTTCCTCCTAGAGGGGTCTGTCATCTTCCTGGAAAGATGTTTGAGATTGAGATTGTCTGTCTCAATCTCTATGGCCTTCTCCCTCCAACCTTTACCAAAGAGGTTCTCTCCAGAGCAGGGGATATTGGCCAATTTATCTTTGACCCACTGCTCAAGATCCAAAACCTAGACACAGGCCATTCTATGAGCACTGATGCAGACTACTTCAGCCCTGCTGGATGACTTAAAAGCATTGAAAAATATATTCTGGTTTTGCCTAATTAAGGCCAGAAATGCATCACGGTTGTCATCAGGAAGGATGGGAGCAAGGTTCTCTAGATCTCTAGAAATATACTTGATACATGCCCATGTAAGAGGTAATCCTTGAAGTGAGTGATGCCCAAAGGCATTGAGAGTTCTGGGGTCCTTGTGCCAAGGCATGGACAAATGATTCTTAGAACTCTTGATGCAACACATCGCTGATTCCACTACCATGGAATGGTGTGATAATTGATGTTTTTGGGAGGAACTCGGTATATGATATTGAACCATTTGCTGATAGGGGAAACTGTTAGAGGAGCCAGATCCTACAGGATACGATGCACTAGTAGTGTGGCAGCCTCTTTGGGCACTGAGGGGTATTGGAGGATTTCTAATTCCTCTGCCCTCAGTTCCATCTCCAGTACCAAGGTAATCTGCAGGCCCGCTGCCATGTCCTGAATGAAGTCTTGGAAAGATATGTCCTTTGATGGGGACTGACGGTGTTCGTGAGGAGGGGAATTATCGAAAGGGAGATTTGGTTCTCCTGGAGTCCTCTGATCTCATTGGAATCGGAGGAGGAAGAGTCTGATTCGGATAGGAAATCAAAGTATAGACTGTCTCATATCTATGCTTTATGCTGATACCATTTTAGAGGCAGCACAGCAGCTGGAGCCTGTGGGGTACCAATGATGCCTGTCTGTTCCATAGCAGGCATAGGAGGAAGAAGGAGCTGTCAATATGGGCTCGAGGGCTGCCATCGGCCCTGGAGGTATCGGTGTCAAGCCATAGGTCTATGCCTGCAGTCCTGGGGCTGTTGTTACCCTCGGTACCGAGGCCACCAGGAGTGCTGCCAAGTTCTTCTTGATAGCCAGGATGCGCTGGTCGAGACAGAAGGCTGATGCCTGGGTGGATTCCCATATGGGGCTTTGAGCCACCGTCCCAGAGCATGGAACTAGTAGATCTTTGGAGGTCAAGGCTTTAGGAGTGTCCTGGAGTCCCTGAGGTGCTTTGGAAGACTGGTCCTCCCACCAGGACTGTTTGGCAGGCTGATCTGCATTGGATGCACCTTTTTGTGAATCCCAATGACGATGAGGAGACTTACCTTGAGAATTGGTATCTCTTTTCAGTGCCGATGACTTAGACTTAGTTTAATGTTTGGACTTTGAGGAGACTTGAGAACCAAGACAGGAGGCTGACATCCTTGACCATGCCGAAGCCACTGAAATAGAGTCTGGGGCAAACAGAGACCAATACTACCTGGCTTTGTTCTTTAGGCTTATTTTTGTCATTTGTTGGCACAAAGGACAATCACTTGTTAAATGGTCTGGGGGACAAACATTTTAAACACCAGGCATGTTTGTCAGTAACTGTGTACCATAACAAATTAGTATATTTCTTAAAGCCACTGATATGTTTTTCCATTGTGACACAAAAAATAGTAGGCTGATGCCTAATTTGGTGGTGAAACCACCAGAAGTATAAAAAATATACTAAAAGAAAAATATCTGGGATGGGATCAGGGAGGTATTGGCATCAATGAAAAGGCAGAGCACAGATTTTAAACCAAAAAAGTAACATTTTCAGCAGTTACAAGAAGAAAATGACCTACTTGGCTCCATGGAAAACGAAGAACTGAGGAGAGGACTTGGGAAGGCAGAGGTGCAGTGGAGTGCTCCCAAAAGCTTTCCTATTGGTGCTGGGGAGCATTCCTACTTGGACTCTGTCAGTACTGATTATACCCATATGTGAAGACTGCATTCCTGCTTGTTCCTGGAGATAGGGTATACACATGTTTCTCATGTACACTGAGGCCAGTCTTGATCAAGAAAGGGAAGGATCCTAATTTGCCATGTTTGTATAGGCCAATTTCACTAATTACGTTTGATATAAAATTGATGGCAAAAATCATGACTGATAGGCTTACAGGCATCCTCCCTGCTTTGATTCATATGATTAGTGTCCATGGAATACTATAGGAAGGAGAATATCTCCTCTTTGTTGATTAGCTTTGATGCCGAGAAGGCTTTGGATTACATAGATTGGGATATTCCTTTGAGATACTGGGGAAATCTGGCTTCATGGCAGGGATGGCCCAACTACAGTATTAGGTAAATTTAGAAAGTCACCTAGGGCAGCAGTTTCTGAGGAGGAGCAAAGAGCAGCAGCAGCAGTCAAAGCAAAACAATAGATCCCCACAGCTAGACAACTAAAAAAAAAAAGCCATCGGCACATTTTTTTTAACCTGCAGGGAGAGTGGGCGCACACATACATAGAAAGCAAACTTTAATATTTCAAAGTATGATTTATTTTATTTATTTATTTATTACAGGCTCTTATATACCGCTCTATTCAGCATCAGCGCGGTTCACAATATAACAACAGACCAGAACAACAAACTGTTTGGTTTTACAGAGAACAAGGTCAGAGAACTTGGATAAAACATGGGACGTCATTACTGCAACTATTTACATGAGTATTTACAAGTATACACAACAGAATTTGTTATTAGTTATAGGGTAAGGATCGAGATTGGTTAGCTGGTCAGGTAATATTGGGGGAAAAGGTGGGATTTGAGTGCCTTTCTAAAAAGGGATAGATCAGTGATAGCACGAATCTCTGGAGGTAGGGCGTTCCAGCACTTAGGGGCATAGAATCTGAAGGCCCTGTTAGATGTCGTTGATAGGCATTTTGTCGCTGCTTTAGGGATAACTAGTACATTTGTTGATATCGTTCTCCTGGATCTATTGGGTGGAACAGTCTGAACGAGGTCTATTAGAGAGGAAGAGGTGATGATTTTAGTGGCCTTGAAGGTTAGTAGTAATGTTTTGAACAATATTCTGCCATGTAAGGGGAGCCAGTGGAGTTGCTCTAGGATGGGTGTTATATGGTCCCTTCTTGATGCTCCGTAGAGGACTCTAGCAGCGGTATTCATGGCGAGTTGCAATGGGTTTAATGTGGAGTGTGGGAGGCCTTGGAGAATGGCATTAGCATAGTCAAGGTGTGGTAGGGTTAAGGCTTGAAATATCGTCCGGAAGTCATCAGGATCAAGCAGAGGGCGAAGATGGCGGAGTGTCCGGATCTTGAGGTAGATGGCTCTGACTACGTTGGTTATATGTAGTTTCAAATCCATGCGCTGGTCCAAAGTGACCCCAAGGTAACGAATGGAAGGTTTGGATTGGAGCTCAGCTTCTTTCACCTTTATATGGGATGGGGGGGTGAAAAGTGGGTCCCTAGTGATGAAGAGAACCTCGGTCTTTTTGTGTTGAATTCGGAGGTTCTGGGATTGAAGCCATTCAGATACTGCATCAAAACATTTGGCTAGCGGGGAAAGGTCCATATGGACTGTGGAGAAAGGCATGTATAGAAGGATGTCGTCCGCGTATATCAAGCATTCAACATTGAAGGACCTGATGATATTGCAAACAGGCTGTATGTATATATTGAAAAAGAGTGAAGATAGGGATGATCCTTGTGGTACGCCTTGTTTTTGGTGGTAAGGTGCGGATGTTGCGGTTCCTGAGGTAACGTACTGCCATCTCTGATCAAGGTATGATTTACACCACTCCAGGACAGTGTTATTGATGCCTTTTTCTTTTAGTCGCCCTATTAAAAGATCATGATGAACAGAGTCAAAAGCCGCGGCAATGTCTAAGAAGATAAGAGCAAAGCCTTGGCGGATGTTATCAATGCCTGTGATGATGTTGTTGCATAGAGTGGTTAGGAGGGTTTCAACACCGTGGAACTCTCTGAAGCCATGTTGGCATTGGTCAAGAGGGGAGGCAGTGTCGATGTGGTCCTGTATTTGTCTTTGAGCTTCCTTTTCAATTATTTTAGCTAGCAGGGGAATGCTAGCTATGGGTCTATAAGATTCAACCTTTTGTGGGTCGAGTTTGTGGTTTTTCAAGAGGGGTCTGATGGATGTTCTCTTGAGGACTGATGGGAAGGAACTAGTTGTAAAGGATAAATTCATCATTTTAGTGATGATGGGGCTGAGATCTTGGCGTAGTTCCTTTATCCAGTGGGCTGGGCAAGGGTCAGTTTGTGCGGTGGTAGTGTTAAGAGCAGCGATGGTGACTTCAACATGTTTTCTGGATGGTGTGGAGAACATAGATAAGTTTGATATACATACGGTGACTTGAGAAGGGATTGTTGCAATGTTGTTGGTTTGAAGCAGCTTGGATTGCAGGTAATCGGCGAACGCTTGGGGTTGAATGGGTTCCGGATGTTCTGGTGAAGGTTCTTTAGATAAGATTTTGACTAGATTGAAAAGATCACGTGGTTTATTTAGCGATCTTTTCAGCGTATCAGTATGGAATTGTCTCATCTTGGCCATGACTGACTCTCTGTGCACAGATAGGTGTACTCTATAGGCTGCTTGGTCTTCAGAAGAGTGTGAGCGACGCCATCGTTTCTCCAATTTTCTTAGGTGTGTGAGGGAGGCTCGTAGGTCAGGGGAGAACCAAGGAGAGGATTTTCTTTTCTTTGGGTTGTTGTCCTGGACTGGTTGTAGTGCAATGGTACTGATAGTGCTGTTCCAGGATGCGATCAGATTTTCGAGATTGAGAGAGGTGTCATGTAGGAGAGGGAGGGTTTCTGTAATTATATGCTCTTTGTTGAAGGTTTTGAATTTCCGAGATGTTACTTTTGTTGAGTCAATGGAGTTTTTGTTGATGTATGATGACTGTTTGCCATTGATGAGGATGGGGAAGGTGATTAAATTGTGGTCTGACCAAGGTACTGGGGTTACAGAAGTGTCGAGTCTATTGTTGGAATCAAGGGCTGTCAGAGGAGCAAAAATCATGTCAAGGATGTTTCCTCTCTTGTGCGTGGGGGCTTCAACAATTTGTTTGTAGCCCAACTCGTTGATTGCTTCAAGGAGGGCTGAGGCATGGCTAGGATGCAGTGTTGGGAGATTGAAGTCTCCTAATATCCAGTTGGGAATGTTGGGCTGGCGTGTGTTGGTAGCTAAGTCTAGAATGTTAGGAAGGTCATCCGTGGAGGGTGAGGGTGCTCTGTATATTAAATTGATGAAGCATTGCTCATTCGTGATGGTTAAGACGTCCATGCTGTTTGAGCTTGTGGAGTCCACAGTGTGGAAGTTTAGGTCATTCTTGGTAAGTATGAGAATGCCTCCACCTCTCTTGCTCTCTCTATGTTGGGAATGGACGGAGAAGTTGGGGGGTATGAGTTGATTAAGGATCACATTATCTGTGTCGGATAACCAGGTTTCAGTTATCATGAGGATGTCTAGATTGTAGGAAGAGATTGTGTCAGTGATGACTGGCCATTTCTTGCGGATAGACCTTGCATTTATGAGGGCACAGTTTAAGCAAAAGGGTTGAAGGGGTTCCTTTTGTTTATTTTTCTTAGGTTGTTGAAGAGCTATATGTATTAGATGAGAGTGGCGTGTGGGGGCCTCTATTCTTGAGTTGGGATAGGGAGATTCAGCCCTTCTTTTTCCATGACTCCGAAGTATTGGAATTTGGTGAGCTGTGTGATATAGTGCAAGGGCTTCGTTGAGCAAACATAGAAGAAGGAAAAGGCAGATAGCTAGGGTATTGAATGGTAGTGCCATTGGGGTTTTTGTTGATGTGGATGAGGTAACTTCTGTGAGGGATTGGAGGGGATATTATGTTTGTTATTGTGGATATGCTATTGTCAAAGGATTAATTGGCAATGGGCTTCTGACAGTGGTGTTGAGTAGCTATATATTATGGAGAGATAATGGGAGAGCAAGTGAGACACTTTGTGGGAGTGTTACTGGTAACTGGGATAATTGAGTGCTAACTGGCCACAGTAAAAAGTGAAAGCTACAGAACCAGTAATAATTGCATGCAATAGTGATAGTTGAATGGTACTGACAACAGTAAAATAGGAAGCAACAATGATACATGGATACTACTGGCAACAGTAATAACTGGCTAAAAGGCTACTACTGGCAACAGTAATAAATGAATGCAAGTGAAATAGAATACAACAATGATACATGGATACCATTGGCAACAGTACATAAATGGCTAAAAGGCTACTACTGGCAACAGTAATAACTGGCTAAAAGGCTACTACTTGCAACAGTAATAGATGAATGCAAGTGAAATAGAATACAACAATGATACATGGATATTACTGGCAACAGTAATATATGGCTAAAAGGCTACTACTGGCAACAGTAATGAATGGCTAAAAGGCTACTACTGGAAACAGTAATAAATGAATGCAAGTACAATCAAATAAGTAGGCTGTGGAAGAAAAGTCAGTTGAGTCATATGAGGCGCGTATACTTGCTGTGGTTGAGATTGTGTGGAGAGGGTAGGATAAGCTGGTTCAACCGTATTTGTATGTAGCTGTTGGACACATTTGTGTGGACGCTTATCTTAAGCAGGCTGTTGCTTCGGCTGTCCAGGGCTCGGTGGAATGAGGAGATCGGCGGATATCTGGTGTTTTTCTCTCGGTCCCCGCCTAAGGGCCACGCCAAAGGGCCCTCTGGCGAGGCCCTCAGGCGCGGGCCCGCCCGATGGCGCGAAGTTTTTTAATTGCAGGCCTCTGCCCCGATTGGACAGCGCTGTGCTGGTGCTCCTCCTGCCGCCGGAGGCTCAATCCCCGGGCTGGGGAGAGCTGTGGATGGCGGTGGGAGGCCAAAGGAAGGGCGCCCGATGGCGCGAAGCTTTTTAATTGCAGGCCTCTGCCCCGATTGGACAGCGCTGTGCTGGTGCTCCTCCTGCCGCCGGAGGCTCAATCCCCGGGCTGGGGAGAGTTGTGGATGGCGGTGGGAGGCCAAAGGAAGGGCGCCCGATGGCGCGAAGTTTTTTAATTGCAGGCCTCTGCCCCGATTGGACAGCGCTGTGCTGGTGCTCCTCCTGCCGCCGGAGGCTCAATCCCCGGGCTGGGGAGAGCTGTGGATGGCGGTGGGAGGCCAAAGGAAGGGCGCCCGATGGCGCGAAGCTTTTTAATTGCAGGCCTCTGCCCCGATTGGACAGCGCTGTGCTGGTGCTCCTCCTGCCGCCGGAGGCTCAATCCCCGGGCTGGGGAGAGCTGTGGATGGCGGTGGGAGGCCAAAGGAAGGGCGCCCGATGGCGCGAAGCTTTTTAATTGCAGGCCTCTGCCCCGATTGGACAGCGCTGTGCTGGTGCTCCTCCTGCCGTCCATTTATGCATTTTTCTTTTCACAGGATGCTGTGGGAGGGGTGGTGTTGGGCTGATCATAATTGTTGAGTTAATCATGGGAGGGAGGGGAAAGGCTGAAGGTTCACCTAGGATGCCCAGTTATCCTTGCACGTGTCCTGCTTCTTGGGAAGGTTTGTAAAACTGGTCCAAATTCTGTAATTTTAAGACTAAAGCAATGATAATAGTGAATAGGGAGATATCAAATAAGTTCATGCTGCAGTGGGGCAGCAGAGAGGGCTGTCTCCAACTTCATGGCTTTTTCTTTTATTCTTTGAATCAATGTTGCATTATATCCAGAGCTATGATAAAGTTTGATGGAGGGATGGGTAGTAAGATATAAAACTTTAAATTTAAAATTACAGTTTATGCTAGTGCTCTGACTTACCTTCAAAGTGCACTGGGACAGTTGCAGATATTTTGTAGGTTTGCATCTTTTTCATTCTTAAACTAAACAGATGAGTTGGAGGGGAGATATGATAGTGGTCTATAAATTAATGAATGGAGTGGAATGGGTAAACATGGATTGGTTGTTTATGCCATCAAAAAGTAGAAAGACTAGGGGACATGCAATGAAGCTACAATGTAAGCCATTTTAGACTAAAGAGAAAATATTTTTTCAGTCAATGTGTAATCAAACTCTGGAATTTGTTACCAGATTAGTAAAAGCCGTTAGTATAGCTGGGTTTATAAAAGGATTGGACAAATTCCTGGAAGAAAAGTCCATAAATGATTATTAAAGAGGATTTGGGAAATCCACTGCTTGCCCAAAACAAACATTTTGGAACCTGTGTGTCTTTTTGGGAACCTGCTAGGTACTTATGACCTGGATTGGCCACTGTTGGAAACAGGCTACTCAGTTTGATAGCATGTCTTATGTTCTTATGGAGGCATTAGCCTTGTTCAAAGAATCTCAATGACAGTGTGATGTCAAGTTCTCCTACCCAGTCCTTAAGACACACCTAGCCAGATAGGTTTTCAATATAACTGCAATGAATATGCATATGAGAGATTTGCATACCATAGAGACTGTATGCAAATCTTTCTCATGCATATTGGGGGCAGTTTCTCCCAATGGGTAAGTTTTGCTCATACCATGACAGTCATGAACCTCACTTCTAAGCCAGAGCATGTGGAGTATGACCTCAGTCTCTCAAATTTACTGCTAATGCTCGGCATAGTACTTGTATCATGCCAGAGAGCCTCCCTCTGGAGTTTGTAATGTGTATGGGTAATTTATCAAGGTGTGCTTGGAAATTCCTCTTAATTTGGCCTTGTGGCATTCAGCATGATGGGAAATAACACATTCATTCTTGTTACCTTGACAACCTGACTAGCTAGGTGTGTCCCGAGGACAGGGTTGAGAATCTGCCTTACATTGTGGTACTTTTGTTCCCCTGTGGTGCTGCATTTTGATTCAAGGACAGAAGAAAGAAAGGCTGGAACAGTTAGTGTAGGTGCTCTTCTTTGCTCTGCAATTTCTGCTCCAGTCACTCCCATACCCTCCTACTCTTGAATGACAGACTGGCTCTCTGCTCCAAACTCACCCTCTCCCCTCCTTTTCCTACATGCTACCTGGCAGGGAAGTGCTGCTGTAGGAAATGGAGGTCTCTTCTCCAGGTCACTTCTAATAGAGATAGAGCAAGAGCTACATGAGACCATACAAAGCCATGTGTATGGCTGTTGCCACCAAGGCACACTAGTGTACCTGACTGAGAAGCACTGCCCTAGTGTGGTGATCCCTCTTGATGGTCTAGCAATAAATATAGTATAGCTTCAGTAATCAAAATTCTGTTTATTCCTATCAGTAACAATGTAGATTGCACCCTGCTAATAAATTCTGTAAGCTCTGTGGCTGGAAGTAGAAAAGAATATTCTCCAGGACCAAGCAGGAAGTCAGTCCTCACTTATGGGTGACATAGACGCTGATGGAGCCCCCGTGCGGAGCATTTCCCCAGCTTTCTAAGAAAGCCTTTAGGAATACTGCACGCATGCGTGGTCCCCTTCCCGCCTAAAGGTGCCATCTTGCTCAGTCTTTCTTTTTCCTTGGAGCCCACTGGACGTCTGTCCGTGTCACCCGGAAAAGTTGACTTTTTCTTGTGATTTCATCGTGCTTTTTCTCCGGTTCAACGCCGGTTCCCCTTCCCGCTGGGTTCGGTACACCGGTATCGAGCCCGTCTTCTATTTTTTGGTTTTTGCCCTTCGTGGCTGGCGTTCGCACCCTTTTTGTCTTTTTCCCTGGACAGCCGGTCCTTTGACCTCGCAGGGGTCCTTTTTTCCCCGATGGCTTCGAGTGGTTTCAAAAAGTGTGATCGGTGCAAGAAACTGATGTCTCTCACCGACACACATGACTGCTGCCTTCGTTGCTTCTGACCAGATCATGATCCTAAGGTCTGTGTCCCGTGTGGCAAAATGTCCACCAAGGCACTATGAAGCTGCCAGCATCAGAAAGAATGGATTTTTTCTGACTCTGCCTCCGGCCGGGCCCGGACCTCGTCCGAGGCCTCGAAGTCTCGGGAGTCTGACCCCGAGCATCGCCAGGGTTCCTCGGACAGGGGGTCCCCCGATTGGGAATGTAAGAGGAAGAAACGGCTCATGAGGGCGGCGTCGGAGGAGGTCCCTGGTTCCTCGAGGGCCAGGTATCGGACCCCCGACCGCCGCCCCGGGCCCTTGGAGCAGGAGAAGCCGTCCAAGATATCTCGTGTGGAGCCGGAGTCCGCCGGACACATAAGCCCTGTTGTCCTTGTGGACTCTCCTCCTCGGGAGCCGACATCAGGCCCGGCGCCGCCGGGGCCCGAGTCGGTGGCTGCTGAGTCTCCTGAGCTTGGACTCAGGCTGACAGCCTTGGAGTGCAGATTGTCTGCCTTCATGGATCAGCAGCGGGTACTGATGGCCAGCCTCGCTGGTGCATCTGCCCCGACCACCGGGACATCGACGTCTAAGTCAACCCCGGAGACCAAGCCGATTCTCAAGACCATGAAGGTTCGAAGTCATCCTCGGTCACGGTCACCCTCGACCTCCCGCTTGGAACCAAGGGCATCGACGCCGGTGCCTTCAGTGTCGGGGCAGGTGCCACCGAGGCCCATGCGGTCGGAGACCCCCGACTCCTCTTCGGATGAGTCCGCGTGGGAGACGGAGGATGAGGAGTCCCCCCATACTTTTCGGACTCGGTGCGTCCCTTCGGACTCACCGCAGTCCGAGCCCTGGAGTAGTTCCCCTCCGGAGGACACCAGGTTCTCGGAGTTCGTCAGGGACATGGCCACGGCTTTGGCAATTCCCGCAGACCCTGAGGAGGAGCCTCGAGCCGAGGAGCTCGAGGCACTCCAGTATGACTCTCCTCCGAAGGAGTCCTTTACTGTGCCTGTTCCTCCGATGCTGGAACGGCTCCTCTTCCGGATGTGGGAGGCACCGGCCTCGGCGCCGGTTTTGAGCAAGTGGGTTGATTCCATCTATCGACTCCGTAAGAGCCCTGGTTTCCAGAAGGCGCAGCTGCCGCACCATTCCATGGTGGTGGAATCGGCCATGCATCGTCTGAAAAGCCAGAAGATGCACTCTGCAGTGCCTCCCGGCAGGAACCCGGAACCTGGATGCTTTCGGCAGAAAGTGCTTCCAGGGCTCGATGCTTGCTTGCCATGTCCAGTCTTACCAGCTGTACATGGACATGTACCTATGAGACCTAGCGAAGGAACTTGCCGGGTTCTCTGCTGGCCTCTCCGGGGAACCTTTGCAGAGGTTCAAGACCTTGTCCTCGGGAATCCGGGAATGCTCAAAGTTCATGTCCCGAGCGGCCTACGATGGCTTCGAGGCTTCGGCCCGTGTAGCGGCAGCCGGCATCGGGGCCTGACGCCAGGCATGGTTGCAGTCATCGGACCTCGAGCCCTGGTGCAGGACAAGTTGGTTGATGTCCCTTGCCGAGGTGAAAACCTTTTTGGCAAGCCCATGGCCGAGAAGGCGGCTGAGCTCGAAACCGAGCACCTGACTAGGACAGGGCTGTCCAGAAAAACTTCTGCCCCTTCTTAGAGGAAGAAGGGCTCGGGTAAGAAGTCCTTTTACCCGAGGAAGGCAGCTGCCTACAGACCTTTCCCTCAGTACCAGGCCTCCCCAGGTCCCCAGCAGGGTTAGCAGGCCAAGGGGCAGGGACATGGGCCCCGTAGGCAGAAGACCCCCAAGCCTCCGGCTCCTGCTCCCACTCAGCAGGGAGGGGTTTTTTGACTCCCACAGCATAGCCTTTCCACCTCTGCTGTCCCCTCTCTGCACAGGAGGTCGCCTAGTCCTGTTTGCCCACAGGTGGTCACCCATTACAGGAGATGCTTGGGTATTAAGCATAGTCCACAAGGGCTATGTGCTCCATTTCCAACAGTTGCCTCCTACCTACTTCCCAGGAGAGCCTCCAAGACCTCCTCTGCACACAGACCTCCTTCTTCAAGAACTTCAAGGTCTGCTTCTAGACCAGGCAGTGGAGCCTGTACCTCCCCACCTGCAGGGTCACGGGTTCTACTCCAGGTACTTCCTCATACCAAAGAGAACCGGGGGCCTCAGGCCTATTCTCGACCTCAGGAATCTCAACAATTTCTTGGAGAAAAAGGGCAGAAGTGTTCCAAGAGTAAGCATCTTGAACCTATCTCCAGCAGGGAGATTGGCTATGCTCCTTAGATCTAAAGGATGCGTACACTCACATCCTCTTTCATCCAGACCACAGAAAGTACCTCAGGTTCATTGTGGGAGGAAACCATTACCAGTACAGAGTACTGCCCTTTGGCCTGACCTCCGCCCCAAGGGTCTTTACAAAGTGCCTGGCGGTGGTGGCGGCCTACTTAAGGAATCAGGGTGTTTTTGTCTTCCCCTACCTGGATGACTGGCTCATCAGGGGTCAGACTTCCCAGGAGGCCTGGCAAGCCACCCTCAGAACTGTCTCCCTCCTGCAACACCTAGGGTTTGTCATAAACTTCGCAAAGTCCACTTTGCTCCCCTCCCAGAACCTAGAGTTCATAGGGGCAAGGTTGGACTCCCTGCAAGCAAAGGCTTACTTGCCAAGAGACAGGGCTCAAAGACTCATAGGCTTAGCAAGCCAGTTTCTGAGCAGGCCACAGGTCTCCGCCAGACTCTGTCTAAAGCTCCTGGGCCACATAGCCTCGACAGTGCATGTGACCCCCAATGCCCGCCTGCACAATGGTGTCTCCGGACTCAGTGGAAACAAGCCACAGGAAGCCTCACAGACAAAGTGCGGGTGTCCAAACCATTCCTGGACTCCCTACAGTGGTGGCTACACCCCCCCAACTTATTACAAGGGGTGCCTTTTCAAGTGCCTGTTTCCACAGTGCTGTTGACGACCAATGCCTCTTTGCAGGGCTGGGGCACACATTGCTTGGACAGGTGCACCCAGGGCCTGTGGTCTCCATGGGAGGCCACACAGCAAATCAACCTTCTGGAACTCCGAGCTATTCGCTTAGCCCTACAAACCTTCTCTCACACCTTGGCTCACCAGTCTGTTCTGGTACAGACGGACAATCAAGTGGCCATGTTCTATGTGAACAAGCAGGGAGGCACGGGGTCCAGGCTCCTGTGTCGAGAGGCACAGGCCCTGTGCTCTTTTGCTCTCAAACACAACATGTTTCTCAAGGCTGTTTATCTCCCTGGCCAGGAAAACTTCCTGGCAGACAGATTGAGCAGGATACTGCAACCCCATGAATGGCAACTACACCCCTTGGTGGTTCAGAAAATTTTCCTGAGATGGGGACTTCCATCCATAGATCTTTTTGCCAGTCCCCTGAACCGGCAGCTGCCCAGGTTCTGTTCCAGGCAACCGCACCCCCTGAGGTTAGCAGCGGATGCCTTCCTGATTTCTTGGTCCCAGGGCCTCCTGTATGCGTTTCCTCCCACGCCTCTGGTGGCCCGAACCTTGTTCAAGATCCTAAGGGACAAGGCCTCGGTACTTCTGATAGTTCCCAGGTGGCCGAGGCAGCCCTGATTTCCACTTCTGCTTCAGCTAGCCGTGGAAACACCACTACCTCTGGGGTTGCAACCCGATCTTCTCTCTCAGGATCAGGGTTCCCTTCTGCACCCCAATCTCAAATCTCTCCATTTGATGGCCTGGAGGCTGCAAAGGTAGTGTTGGCTCCCTGGGACCTACCCCGGGAAGTGGAAGAGGTGGTCTTGGCCTCTAGAAAGCAATCCACCAGGAAACCCTATGCCCTGAAGTGGAGAAGGTTCTCCATGTGGTGTCAGCAGCGCAAGGAGGATCCTTTCATTTGCACTGTACCAGTAGTGTTTCAGTATCTGCTGCACTTGTCCAATCAAGGCCTTAAGTCCAATTCGGTTCGGGTCCACCTCTCTGCTCTAGCAGCTCACCACTCACTGGTGGAAGGACACTCTGTCGGTTCACCCCTTGGTGTCCAGGTTTCTCAGAGGCTTGCTCTTGCTCAAGCCTTCTCTCCGTCCACCGGCCCCTGAGTGGGAGTTGAATGTGGTCTTGCAGCAACTGACTTGCCCACCTTTTGAGCCGATGGCTACCTGTCCTCTCCGCTTCCTTTCTTGGAAGACTCTATTTCTTGTGGCCCTAACCTCGGCCAGGCGAGTGAGTGAGCTTCAAGTCTTGGTCTGTGACAGGCCTTATACTCGCTTCTATAGGAAGAGGGTAGTCCTTAGGACTCATCCTAAGTTCCTCCCAAAGGTTGTCTCCTCTTTCCATCTCAACCAGGAGGTGGTTCTTCCAACGTTCTTCCCTAGGCTCCATGCCAGCCGGGCTGAGACAGTCCTGCATACCCTGGACTGTAGGAGGGCCCTATCCTTCTACATTGAACGTATGCAGGGGCATAGGAGGGCTACTCAGCTCTTCGTATCTTTCAACCCTAATAACTTGGGGTTACCTGTCTCCAAGCGTACCTTGTCCATCTGGGTGGCTGACTGTATCACCTGGGCTTACAGGGCAGCTGACCTTCCCTTGCAGGGTCGGGTCACGGCCCACCGTGTCAGGGCAGTGGCTGCCTCAGTAGCTCATCTCCGCTCTGTACCGTTGGCAGACATCTGTAGGGCTGCAACTTGGTCCTCAAGCCAGACTTTTATGGCTCATTACTGCCTGGAAAGGGAGTCCCGTAGGGACAGTGCTTTCGGTCAGGCAGTGCTCCGGAATCTCTTTGAGGTTTAGGCAACTCCTACCCTCCAGCCCTCTGGTTGGGCTACCGGTGGGGGTATGTTTCAGTGAAATTCTTTCTCTGATGCTGTGGCTAGAGGGAGCTCATTTTTCAGCTCTGGGTCCCCGGTAGTCTGAAGCTGGGGAGTCCCATAAGTGAGGACTGACTTCCTGCTTGGTCCTGGAGAAAGAGTAGTTACTCACCTGTAACAGGTGTTCTCCAGGAGCAGCAGGAATCAGTCCTCCCAACCCTCCCTCCTCCCCTGGGAGTTGCACTTGTACATAGCTAAAAGACAGCACACAAAAATGTAAAAATGAACTATGTCATTGGATTGAGCAAGATGGCACCTTTAGGCAGGAAGGGGACCGTGCATGCGTGCAGTATTCCCAAAGGCTTTCTTAGAAAGCTGGGGAAATGCTCCGCACGGGGACTCCATCGGCATTGATGTCACCCATAAGTAAGGACTGATTCCTGCTGCTCCTGGAGAACACCTGTTACAGGTGAGTAACTACTCTATTTCTTTGGCTCAGATTGTGAGGAAAATGCACCCAGGTCCTTTCAGGGTTTGTGTTGTGGTGCTGACCCTTCTTTGGGAGCTTCAGAGGAAAATTTTGAGAAGGGCATATATATATCACAGATATGAGCATTCAAGGTTGAAATAACCAGCTCTGAAATTTTTCTAAAATATTGGGCAAACCTGGGACATTGGTCTATTTGTTGTGGGTCTTCCTAGGTTTCAGGAATTTTGGATATAGATCTGTGCTATCTCAGGGATATGGAGAAATGCTTGCAGTGCCCCAAGATGGACTCTGCTCTTTTTGATTTATCTGCTACGAGTATTTGAGGAAAATATTTTAGATTATTCTAGACCTTTCCTGGTGGGAAGGAAGATGGTGCTGATGAGTTATAAATGGAGGCTCCATCCTATTGGCAGAGGTGGACTGCCCTTCAAGGAGTGATGATGGAGAAATGAGTAAGAAAGGACACAGCCTTTTCCTGTAATTATGGGCAACCTATATTGTTGCCTCACAAGGGCCAAAGTGAGGTGCTTAATTGTTGGTGAAAAGGACATATAAGAGATTTGAATTTTGGATTTAGCTCTTGTTTTTTTCAGTAGTTGCTTAGTGAGTTACATTCAGATACAGTAAGTATTTTCCTGTCCTTAGAGGGCTTACAATCTAAGTTTGTACCCAAGTCAATGAAGGGTTAAGTGTCTTACCCAAAATAACAAGGAGCAATGAAATTTGAACCCTGGTTTCCCAGATGTTCTTGAGAAGAGAATTTGCAAAGGTTAGAAGGGAAGGGGAAGAGTAGGGACAGTGACAGGCTGATGCAGAAACCCTGCCCAGCACTAAAGTTCTAACCTGTCCACCTATTGAGTGAAACCTAAGTAACTGAAAAACAAAATTTCCTTTTTTTGTCGGACGTTTTTGCCGTGAGAGATTGCTCCCTCTTGAAGCTTAACTTCCCTTTTATTCACTTATGTGGTAACTTAACCACTGTATAAAATATTGTGAAGTAATCGCATTCAAAATCTTAATGCTACATCACAAATATCTCTCCTCTAAAACTTCACAATGTTGATCTCAAAGTACTATGCAACATTGTAACATTGTGAAGTTTTAGAGGAGAGATATTTGTGATGTAGCATTAAGATTTTGAATGCGATAACCCACTGTATAAAATATTGTGAGGTAAAGTTACCACATAAGTGAATAAAAGGGAAGTTAAGCTTCAAGAGGGAGCAATCTCTCACGGCAAAAACTTCCGACAAAAAAAGGAAATTTTGTTTTTCAGTTACTTAGGTTTCACTCAATAGGTGGACAGGTTAGAGTTTAGTGAGTTGGGTGAAGGGTTGGTAGTATATACAGCACTAAAGTTCAGCACAGGATTTCCTAGCACAAGTTTTGCTCACTGACGTGTATGCAAATAAGCTGCATCACTACTACGACTAAACATTTATATAGCGCTACAAGATGTATGCAGTGCTGCCCAGATACATATAAAAGACTGTCCCTGCTCTTCAGAGCTTACAATCTTGTCAAGTCAGTCAATGCAGTAGCTGTAGACATGGGATACATCTAGGGGGAATGGTAAGGAAATACAAAGGAGATCAGATGAGTTAAGATCCGAAAGCAACGGCAAAGAGGTGAGTTTTCAGCCTGGACTTGAAACGGGCCAGAGAAGGTGCCTGAGGTACAGACTCAGGTATTTTGTTCCAGGCATAAGGAGCAACAAGGTGAAAGGAACAAAGTCTGGAGTTAGCAATAGAAGAGATGGGCACAGATAGAAGTGATTTGCAGAAGAGCGCAGTTCCTGAGGAAGGGTATAGGGAGTGATAAGAGAGGAAAGGTAGTGACGAGCTGCAGAGTGAATGCATTTATAGCTCAGCAGGAGAAGTTTGAACTGGATGCGGAAACAGGGAGCCAGTGAAGTGACTTGAGAAGAGAGGTAATATGAGCATAAATATATATAAATAATTAAACATATGTGAACATATATATATGCACATACACATTATAATGGTGTCAATACATGAGCTAAAGATATTGTGTTTGAGTAGCGGTATTGAAATATGTGTACCAGGTGACATTCAAAGAAAGCGATTCAATTGTGACCATCAGTGGAACTATCATAAGGGACCATATCTGTGCAAAGGTAAGGATGGCAACTTGTCATATAGGCCTCAATAAATATTTTTTTCAAATACAAAAACCTGTGAGAGTCAGTTGGACCATTAGATGACAGAGGGGTAAAAGGAGCACTAAGAGGGGACAAGGCCATAGTGGTGAGATTGAATAAACTCTTTGCTTTGGTCTTTACTGAGGAAGATGTAGGGATGTTACCCATGACTGAAATGGTATTTAAAGCTCATGCATCAGAAGAATTGAAAGAAATATCGATAAACTGGGAAGATGTTTTACAACTGTTTGATAAACTGAAGAATAGCTAATCACCTGGACCGGATGGTATACATCCAAGGGTGTTGAAAGAACTGAAATATGAGACTGCAGACCTACTATAAGTAATCTGTGAAATATCATTAAAATCATCTGTAATACCTGAAGACTGGAGGATGGCAATGTAATGCCAGTTTTTAAAAGGGTTCCAGGGGTGATCCAGGAAACTACAAACCAGTTAGCCTGATGTCAATATTTGGAAAAATGGTAGAAACCATAATAAAGAACAAAATTACTGAACATGTAGATAATCATGGCTTAATGGGAGACAGCCAGCATGGCTTTAGCGAAAGAAAGTCTTGTCTTACTAATCAGTTATGTTTTTTTTGAAGGTGTGAATAAACAGGTAGACAAAGGTGGGTCAATTGATGTAATGTGTCTGGATTTTCAGAAAGCCTTTAACAAGGTCCCTCATGAAAAACTCTTGGCAAAATTAAAGTCATGGCATAGGAGGCAGTGTACTATTGTGGATCAGGAATTGGTTAAAAGATAGAAAGCAGAGGGTAGGGCTGAATGACCAATTTTCCCAATGGAGAAGGGTGAATAGCGCAGTACCCTAGGGATCTATGCTAGGTCTGCTGTTTTTTAACATATTCATAAATGACCTGGAAATGGGAATAACAAGTGAGGTAATCAAATTTACAGATGACACAAAATTGTTCAAAGTTGTTAAAACCCATGAGGATTGTGAAAAATTGCAAGAGGACCTTGATAAATTGGAAGACTGGGCATCCAAATGGCAGATGAAGTTTAATGTGAACAAGTGCAAAGTAATGCACCTAGGGAAGAATAACCCAAACTATGGTTACAGGATGCAAGGTTCCACATTAGGAACCACCACCCAGGAAAAAGATTTAGGCATCGTCATGGATAACACGTTGAAACCCTCTGCCCAGTGTGCAGCGGCGGCCAAGAAAGCAAATAGAATGCTATGAATCATAAGGAAAGGAATTTGAGAATAAAACAGGATATTATAATGCCTCTGTATTGTTCCATGGTGCGACCGCACCTTGTATATTCTGTGCAATTCTGGTCACTGTATCTTAAAAAGGATATAGCAGAATTAAAAAAGGTACAGAGAAGAGCCAACAAAATGTTAAAGGAGATTGAAGGCTACCCCTATGAATAGAGGCTAAAAAGGTTAGGGCGCTTCAACCTGGAAAAGAAACAGCTGAGGGGAGGTATGATAGAGGTCTAGAAATTAATGAGTGGAACGGGTAAACATAGATCAATTGTTTACACCATCAAAATATAGAAAGACTTGGGGACATTCAATGAAGCTACTGTGTGACCTATTTAAGACTAATAAGAGAAAATATTTTTTCACTCAATGTGTAATTTTTTCACTCAATGTGGAGTGGAGGACTGGCCTAGTGGTTGGGGCAAGGTACTTCAGGCCGGAAGTTCAAATCCCACTAGAGGACAGTAACCTTGGGCTGGAAGGACTGGGGTTTCTAGTCCCACAGGTGCTCCTTGTGGTCTTGGGCAAGCCACTTAACCCTCCATAGCCCATGTTCCCTGTAAAATAGTTATCTCCAAGTTATAATGCCCTGTTCAATGTAATTTCAGTTTGTTCAATGTAAACCGCACTGATGCAGAATAGCGCGGTATATAAGAGAATGTAAATAAATAAATAATCAAACTGGAATTCTTTACCCTAGGATATAGAAAAAGCTGTTAGTGTAGTGGGGTTTTAAAAAAGGTTTATTTATTTATTTATTTAAAGTTGTTTATATACTGCCTCTCTGCTGTTCAAGGTGGTTTACATAAAACTAACAATGGAACAGAGCAAAGCAACTGCTTTACAAAGAATACAAACATTCCATATTATATAACTTGTGCAATAGTCAATGTGATTATGATCAACACCAGGGGCAGCTCTACGAGGCAGAGGCGGTGGCCTCAGGTGGCAAACTTTTGGGGGTGCAAAAATGCCCCCAAAAGAGCTGCCTCACTCTGCCTTCAGTTTTAAAACAAAAAAAAACAACAAAGCTCTGTTCCGCTCCCCCTCCTGCTGCCTGCGAAGCTCCTTTCCACTCCTCTTCCTGCAGCCTGTATCAGCTCTTTTATTCACTTTCCCCTCCCCAAGCAGCTGCCATAGCAACAATTTAAATAAAAAAGAAAGTGATACGGACCCTTACGGCCCTTTGTAACCCCTGAAACTGTGTCCCTCCCTCAAAACGGAAGTGACACTAGAGCTCGGGATGCAGTTTCAGGGGTTCCAAAGGGCCGGAAGTGTCCACATCGCTTTCTTTTTCATTTAAATTATGGCTATGGCAGCTGCTTGGGAAGGGGAAGGAGCATAACAGAGCCAATATGGGCTACAAGAGGGGGAGCAGAACCAAGGTGGCAGGAAGGAGAGAGGAATGGAGCTTCGGGGGCTGAAGGAGGGGGAGCAGAGCAGAACAGAGGCGGCAGGAAGGAGACAGGAATGGAGCTTTGTGTGCTGCAGGAAGGGGATTGGAGTGGAGCTGCCCAGGGGGAAAGAGGAATGGGGCTAGAGGAATGGAGCTGCACAGGGGGAAAGAGGAATAGAGGAATGGAGCTGAACAGGGGGAAAGAGGAATGGGGGATAGAGGAATGGAGCTGCACAGGGGGAAAGAGGGCGGAAACTGGAAAGGAGCTGATGGGGGGGGAGAGAGGGCTGGAAACTGGAAAGCAGCTGACGGGGGGAGAGGGTTGGAAAGGAGCTGATGGGGTGGGGGGAAGAGAGGGCTGGAAAGGAGCTAATGGGGGGAGGGAAGAGAAGGCTGGAAAGGAGCTGACGGGGAAGAGAGGGCTGGAAAGGAGCTGATGGGGGGAGAAGAGAGGGCTGGAAAGGAGCTGATGGGGGAGAGAAGGCTGGAAACTGGAAAGGAAGGGGGAAAATGGGCTGGAAGAGAGCTGATAGAGAGGGAAAGATGGCTGGGAGGGAGCTGATACAGGGGAGAGAGATGGCTGGGAGGGAACTGACGGAGGGTTAGAAGACAGCTGACAGAGGGAAAGAGGGTTGGAAGGGAGATGACATGGGGATAAGGTGGGAGCTAGAAGGGAGCTAATACCTGAGGATGGTACTGTAGTGGTACTGGAAAGGTGATGACACTAGGGGAGGGAGGAGTGGGATGAAGGGAGCTGGCACCTGGGGATGGTACTGGAGTGGGACTGAAAGGGAGCTGACACATGGGGGGTGGGACTGAAGGAAGCTGACACTTGGAAATGGGACTGGTAGGTGGCTGGGTAATGTGGAAGAGGCTGGCAGGGAGGGGGGCACTGGGATTGGAAGGGAGCTGACATGTGGGAAGGGTTACTGGGACTGGAAATAGGCTGATGGAAGGAAGTGAAGAAAACAAGAGAGACAAGAAATGGCAGATGAGTGCTGAGAGAAGACAGGAAAGCAGAAGCCTCAGATCAGAACTAGCATGACCAGAGAATAAAATGGTCAGACAACAAAGGTAGAAAAATTAATTTTATTTTCAATTTAGTGATTGGACTTTGTGCTATCTTTATATTTTACACAGTATGGGGAATTGCATCTCTCATCTGGTGTTGCACTGAATGCAGAGTTGGGTTTCTTGGAGTTTCAGTTTAAGTTTTGCCTAAATATTTTATTTTTATTTTGGGTTGTGATCACTTATTCTGTACTTGTTAAGACTGTGTTCTGAGTATGTGACCAAGGCAGTGTGTTCTGTTAACATGAAATTTGTATGCAGGGATCTGGACTGTAGTAATTTGCCTTGCTCAGCTTTTCAAGTAGATGTTAGATGTTCTAGGGCCCGCTGCAGTATTTATAGTGCTGCATAAGTTTTGGAAGTTTATGCTGGTAATGGTATGGTAGATTTGGCCTTGTAGATCTTTGGTGACTTTTGTAGGGTTTTATATTAGTTCCCAATATGCCTGGTACTGGAAAACATTTGTTAGTGAGATGACCAGACTCAGATTTTTGTTTAAGCTATTGAGTTCTGTGGGTGAATGTCCTAGTTCTGCTCTGCACCCACTGTTGAGAGAGGGGGTTCTGTGGATGCAAAATATATGTTCAAAAAGAAAAAGCAAGAACCCTAACGCAGTTTATAACAAAATAAAAATGATTTATAATTTAGTTTTATAAAGTGTGCTTTGGTTCTTGCTCATTCTTTTAGTTCCTTGGTGTGCAAGCATCTTACATTTCTCCATATTATCTAATAGACTTTTTGTTTTCATTCAGTTCCTGACTGGAGTTTTGAGAAAGGGGGATGGAGGGGGTGCCATCTCATCCCTCGCCTCAGGCAGCAGATTGTCTTGAGCCACCCCTGATCAACACACAGTAACTTCAGCTATATACAGGAAGGAGGAATACTGCGGATTAGGGATCTATGTATCACAATCTATGTGTGCTGTAGGAATCGGAAATGAGTCTCTGGAGGTTATGGTAGGTAGATATGATACTAGGTCACATTTGACCGTGGATCCAGAGTTCTGGCGGTGTTAAAGTGATCCAGGAAGAGGAAGGTTTTGAGATTCTTCCTGAAGTCAGAAAGGTCAGAACATCCTCTCAGATTCGGAGGGAGGGCGTTCCAAGCAGTGGAGGCAAAAAGGGTGAATACAGTTCCTGGAGGAAAGGTCCATAAGCCATTATTAAAGGGGACCTGGGAAATCCACTACTTGCCCCAATACAAGTATTGTGAAACCTGTGTCTTTTGGGGAAACTGCTAGGTACTTGTGACCTAGACTTTCCACTGTTGTAAATAGTATTGGGCTTGATGGACCTTGGTCTGACCCAGTATGGCATATCTTATGTTCTTAATAGGTTTACTGCTCCATCTGAGAGGAAAGCTAGAGGAGGGGTTTCAATGTCTAATATGCTGTTTTCTAGTGATTTACAAAACAAAGTGCAAGGAATGTACTAAAGTGTATAATAATAACGTATAACAATACCAATAGTCAAAAGTAGTGGGTGACTGCAAAATAGTTACAAGGAGAAACTACAGAACAGGTAACCTTTGTTGGTCTGAAGCTAAATTAAAAATTTTAAATGTGAAATATCTCCTTATGAGTTTATCCTGTCCTACAGGAAAAACTCTTACATCCTATACATGGGGATGTTTTTGAAAGAAGTCAACAAGGATCTTGAAGCATTCTCCCCTTTGCTCCCTGAGGAAAAACAAGGCTCTTTTCAGAGCTTCCTGAAGCAGACACAGAATGTTTCCAAATTTGTCAACAGAGCTGCCTTTAATGCCTTAGAGTCCTCCAGCAGGGCCTCCGCTTTGGCTATCAGAGCATGAAGAATAGCGTGGCTAGAAGCTTCAGACCTAGAACAATGGGTGCAGGACAAGCTGAGCAACATTTCCTGCAATGGAGAGAACCTCTCTGGGCAGAATTGGAGGGAAAAGGCTGATGAGCTAGAGAATGATGACAGCACTCTCAAGAGGCTATCCAGGAAGACAGCAGACACTTCCAGGAAGAAGACACCATTTAAAAAGCCTTTCAGCTTCAAGAAGAAGAAATATCCCTCATATCCCCCATATCCCCAAGTAGCTCCATACCAGCCACAACAAAAGCAGCAAGGGCCGAGACAACCTAGAAACCCCAAGACTGCTAAGTCCCAGGCCGCCCCTAATTTTTGACTCTCTACTAAAGATCATTGTCACCTTGCTTCTGGAGGGATCTCAGCTTCTTCACTTAGCAGGAAGGCGCTGCCACTATGCTCATTACTGGCACCTCATCACATCGGAGCAGTGTATCTTACAAATTGTCCGCAGTGGGTACCAACTGAACTTTCAAACTCTGCCCCCCCCCTACAGCTTCACAGGGGCTCATCCAACTCAACCCACCCACACTGCTCTTCTCTCAGAAGATGTAGCCACCCTGCTAACCCAAGGTGCCATTGAGAGAGTTCCACCAAACCAGGAAATAATGGGATTTTACTCCCCATATTTCCTCATCCCAAAGAAGTTGGGGAGGGGGGACACAGACCCATTCTAGACCTCAGGAATCTAATCAAGTTCCTCATAAAAGAGAAATTCAAGATGATCTCATTGGGAACTCTTCTACCCTACCTCCAGAGTCAAGACTGGCTTTTTTCTCTAGACCTCAAAGAGGCGTACACCCATATCCTCATACATCCAGGATACAGACAGTGCCTTTACCTTTCAAGGAACTTATTATCAGTGCAGAGTCCTTCCTTTTGGGCTTGCCTCTGCTCCAAGAGTCTTCACAAAGTGCATGGCGGCAGTTGCCACATACCTTCCCACACTAGGGATATTTGTCTTCCCCTACAATTGGCTGATCAAGGCAGACTCTTAACATCACAGCTTTGTAATAAACTTTCTGAAGGCATAGTTACTTCCGACTCAGAGGCTGGAGTTTTTTGATGCACTTCTAGACACTTGGGAGGCAAAAGCTTTTCTGTCTCATGATCGAGTAACCCACCTAATCCAACTAGGCACCCAGATGCAGCAGAGGAACCAAGCAGTGACTCGGGATTTCCTCCGCCTCTTAGGGCACATGGCCTCCACAGTCCATGTAGTCCCCTATGCTTGACTAAACATGCGTCAGACACAATGGACTCTCTCCACCCAGTGGATACAAGCCATAGGAAGCTTACAAGACCAGATATGGGTCACACCTACTCTGATCAGCTTGCTCCAATGGTGGTGGTTCCCCAGAAAACCTGTCCATAGGGTCATCTTTTCAGATACCCCCATTCCAGTGCATTCTAACCACAGACACTTTAAAGCTAAATTGGGGAGCTCACCTGGACAAACTATCTACTGAGGGTCTCTGGACAACTCAAGAATTAGCCTTACATATCAATTTTCTAGAGCTTCGAGCACTGATGAATGCCCTCCGAGTCTTCCAAAACCAACTCTCAGGGAAGCAAGTCCTAGAACAAGCAAGGTGGACCAGGCTCACGCCCCCTCTGTGATGAGGCTCTCCATCTCTGGTCATCTGCCATTGCTCAAAAAAATACACCTCAGAGCAGTGTATCTCCCAGGACAGCTCAATGTCTTGGAAGACAGACTGAGCCGCATCTTGGATCCACACGAGTGGACTCTGAAAGATCCAGGCTGCCATGCATGGGTTTAAATGTGGGGGACCCCATCTATAGATCTCTTTGCCACTACACAGAACACGCAACTTCCACGATTCTGCTTCAGAGTTCCATCCACCTGCAGTCAGGCATCAGATGCCTTATTGCTCAACTGGGGGACAAGAGCTCCTGTATGCCTTCCCTCCAACACCCTTGATTCTCAAAACTCTTTTCAAAATACAGGCTGACAAGAGGAACATGATCCTCATAGTCCTATTCCGGCCCCAGTAAAGCTGGTTTCCTCTTCTGCTCTGTCTAGCCCAGAAGCAATCACTCAGATTGAGATGTGCCTCGAACTTCCTTTCACAGGACAATGGCACAATCCTACATCCCAATCCCTGGTCGCTATGCCTGACAGCCTGGCTACTCAGATCTTAGATCTACAAGACCTTCAACAGGTCAAGGACATCCTTCTAGCTTCAAGAAAACAGTCTACCAGACATGCATACTCTTTCAAATGGTGCAGATTTGCTCTCTGGTGCACAGAATGGAACCTCAATCCCTTCATTGCAGTGGTGGAATTTCTCCTCCAATATCTCCTTCATTTATCTACCAGGCGACTCAAAACAAACTCAGTAAGAGCCCACCTTAGCACCATCGCAGCCTCCCAAAAGCAAGTTGAAGGATGGCCAATCTCCTCACATCCACTCTAGCACTTTTTATGAGGGACCTTTGGCCCTCCAAGCAACTGATTGCCCCCAGTGGCTTGGGATCTGAATTTGGTGCTGGTTCAGCTTCTAAAACTGCCCTTTGAACCCTTAGCCACTCCCCTACTGTGATTTCTATCTTCAAAAGTCATACTCTTCATCGCACTCACTTTGGCTAGACGCATCAGTGAGCTACAAGTGCTGGTGGCGGACCCTCCCTAAACAAGATACCATCATGACACGGTCATCCTCCAGAGATCACTTGTTACAGGTGAGTAGCTACACTTTATGTTCCTTTTAATAACATTTATATTTATGGAGAGTTTGATATTAGTTCCAAGACAATTTGGTTTGTTTACTATAATAGGTCTCCCTAATCTCCTTTTTCCGTTCATCACTTACTCTTTCAGACGTATGCATTTCCAAATTGTTTCTCTTGCATAGTATCATGTGGTGAGTAACTTAAGGTCATTGGGCTCCTAACTTATTTTCTAAATTCTTTTGAAGCATCACCTTTTTATATATATGTCTTGGCTCTGCAAGAATTACCAATTTAATGTTAACTTTTACACTAAGGGGTATGTTTACTAAACCGTCTTAACGTGCGCCCGGCGATAGTGTGCAGGCTGCCATAAAAGGAGTGGGCGTTGCAGTCTTAAAGTAGCAAAACGGGACTATCGCGTGATAACGCGCGCTGCTGTGCACATTATCGGGTGAAGCGCCACTAAGCACATTAACGTGCGGTACTCCTAAGTAGGCGCCCAGACATGCAAACACAGAAACGGTGGTGTAGCACAATGGTTAATACACTGACTGATGATACAGGGGTCATGAGTTCGATCCCCCAGTGTGCCTAATGCATAAGGCTGGCTGAGGCATCAGCTTTGACATGTACATATCATTTCTTGAGGCATTTTATTTGTATTTTAATTATTGCTGCCAGCAAACACACCCTCACATGCCGTAACCTAAGGTGCCGCATAAGGCACCCTATAAGGCACTCCATAGGGCACATTATAAAGTGCACTGTCCACCACGGCACTCTATAATGTCCCCTATAGGGCACCCTATAAGGCACTCCATAGGACACCTTATAAGGCACCTTATAAGGCACCTTAGATGGACTGTAACCATAAGGTGCCTCAGAAGGAGCTTTATAGGGTGCCTTCTGAGGCACCTTATGGTTACAGTACTCTGAGGGTGTTTCTGCTGGCAGCACTAATGTACATTAAAAATAGACAATGCTTTGGACAGCCCTATCAAACAACCCCACTGTGGGTTTGAACCCATGATCTCTGGCGCCACAGGCAGTGAAGTAACCAGTGGGCTACAGCTCTAGAGATACTAACAAACCCCTGGCTGGCTGCAGAAGGACTGCACGGCACCACACAAACAGTTTGCTGTGATCACCAGGATAGGGTTAACCCACCCGTACCCGTACCCATGATGCACTGCACATGCAAATCAGCAGTCTACGGATGATCACAAGATGGGGTATGCACCCCCACAGCACCTCGGCCGGATAGGGGGAACTGACCGTGTGTGTTACTGGCACAGAGTAGCTACACACCGTCACATTGTGTGGGTACTGTGCTCACCCTGAGGGTGAGGTGGGGCGCCCAGCACCAGGTCCACAGCACCTTCCATGGCAGAAATAGGCCATGCTGCAGGTCGCCAGCAGTGCTAGTGTGTGAGATAGGTAGTTCCTGCAGACACACCTTGGATACATCTGTATTTCTCAGTCAGGTTTAGCCCTTATGGACCCATAGGCAGATTATGTACCACCACCCAACCCACCCTCTGGGGCTGAGGGTGGGAAACAGGGTCTGATCCACATTCTACCTCCCTGCAATGGTGGCAGTGGAGGGGACCATCAACCCCAGTCCTGCTGGGGAACAGACACCCTACAGGGCAGTCAATGCAGCTCTGTACACATCCATAAAGCAATAGCAGACAGACATTAGGCCTGGAAATGCCCAGCTGTGCCCCCCCCCCCCCCCCCACTATCTGATATTCTCCTGCAGCAAGCCTCCAGCCACTGCACCCTGCAAGATGTTCCAGCAAGACACATACTAGCTGCAGACAGTCTGCTAGCTAGTCCATAGTGCATGTCCCTGGAGGAGATGCATGCACCCAGAACTGGGATGTCAGCATACACACTAAGCAGATAAATCAGTGATTGGGCCCCAAAAGGGAACCCAGAAATATCACATGAGAGAAATACCATATAGCACTATGGGGGAACCTAGCCATGCCGTGGTCACTGCTCAGTAAGGGTGAGAGTGATCTCCCAGCAGGACATGCTGTGGCCACCCTGTCTGTGCAGGTGGTGGCCGGGCACTACAATGTCCCAGCCATTGCCCTATGCCCTGTACAGATGCATCCTGGCCAGGCCACCCTGTCTGGGCTATACCCATGGTACCTTGCTCCTCATTATGCACATTGGCAGGCCAATACTGGCAACAGTGCTGGCAGTGTGGGCTGTGGAGGGTGTTTGCAGCCACCACACACTGGGGATAGACAGACACACACTCCCAACCTATGTCAGCATTGTACAACTATAGAGGTGTTTGGCAGCCCTGGCCACCGCTCCAGTCCTGGGCACAGTGCAGGCATGGCTATGGTACGCAATACTGTTGGGGTCACTCCCCAGGGTGGTAAACACTGTCAGACACAAAACCTGTAGCACACTCCACAGACATCAGAAAGGTTGCCATGATACAGCTCAATCAGAAAATTGTACTTAACCTCGGAATTGCTATCTGCCAGTAATCATAGCAACCTTTTGATAGCTGTGTACCGTATTCCCAGGATTAGGATGGCATTGCTAAGGTATGCAAGTGCTAGTATTGGGAGATGCACGCAGGGCCCAATGTCCTGCCTCTCCAGGAGGCATTGGATAATGGAGCTCGTGGGTGCGGGTGTGTCTGCCCTTGTTGGCTGATGCTTTACGGCAGAGTTTCCCAACTCCAGTCCTGGTGTGCCAAACACTGTTCGGGTTTTCATGCTGTCCCTCATGAAGATGCATAAGATACATCTGCATACCATGGGGGCGGCGCATAGAAATGCAGCACAGGCATCTTTATTAGAGGCAGCATGGAACCTGAATGGTGTTTGGCCCTCCAGGACTGCATTTGGGAGACTCTGCTCTAGGGTATGCACATGTTTATGGTGTCTGTGCTCTGTAGGGTAAAATATAGGTGTTTTGGGCATGTATACGTCATCTGCAATAAAGGTTCTGTCTGTATTAGCACGTTTTAGTAGTAGGTAAAATATGGGGACTGGGTTGGCAGGAACCACAGCTGGGACTTGAACCTGTGACCTTCTGCTTCTGAACACACTGGCTGTGTGCACTGCACCACTGTGTTGCCACAGAGACAGTGCATTCCCTGGTGATGCCATGACTGTTCGTCAGACAGGGCCTGTCTGTTGCAGTGCATGGCACCCACCTACACAGGGCTAGGCCACGGTCTGCTCTGGGCAGCTGCCACTGCCCCCTCCACCACCAGTATCCCTCTGCCACCATGCTGACATGCCCTTCTGCTGGTGGTGCTGGTGGAGAGCAGTCTCAGGCCATCCAGTGTGCGGGTAGGCGGCTGCCTATGGTGCAGGTTCTGGGGTAGGGGTGCCTGCATAGCTGTCCACGCTTCCCCCCAGCACTGCATGCCAATGCTCCGTGCCCTTCGGGGTACCTGCTGGGTACTATCCCCTGTGACACTGTGGGAAGCACACTCGTGCCCATGTTGGGCCCTCAGAAGTTGCTGTCTGGCTGCTCTACTGTTTCAGCATTCCTATGGGCCAGCTAGGCATCACCCTAGTCCGCACTGTGGGCCAGCTGCACCGCAGCATGTGCCGCCTGCAGCCCTCTGTGTCCCCTTTTCCAGCATCTGTCCAGTTGCCCATTCCGACATGCCCGCCCTGCTGGTGTGGACATGTGCACGCCATAGGAAACCTGGCCGATGGAGTCGGAAACCCTGCTCAGCGCAATTACACTGTGGGCTCATTCACCTTGTATGCGGACGGAGCATAGACCTTTCCAAACTTCATATCTTTTTTTTGGAGCTTTCTTGGGAGTGTTTTTTGATGTTTCCCATTGATATCACTATTGGCCAGCTTGGTTATTTTATTTTTACATTTTCTTCTGTACATTTTCAAGGTTTATTTGCCCTTTTGTTCCGTGCACATGTATCACACTTATCACTTTTTTGTAGGTTTCCCTGGTTTTGCTGTACATTGCTGACGTAAATGGTTTCTTTTCCTTTTAAATCTGCTCTAACGCCAGGGTTTCACTGGCGTTAGTTTTGAGCCTCGGATTTCACAGCGTTAGTGTGCAGGGAGCCCCTCCCCTCCCACTCTCCACCCATTGATCCCTTCTCTCCGCTCCTGGGGAGCCTTCCTCCGCCCTCCGGGAGCCTTTCCCCACCTTCAGCACTCGTTTGCGCCGCAGCACGCGTTATCGCGCGATAAGGTACCTGTGCACCTTGTAAAGCGCCATTATCACGTGATAAGGTACCTTATTGCACGATAACGTTACAGAGCACACGTTAAGACGGTTTAGTAAACATACCCCTATGGTTTTTAGTGTCTATATATAAACATTTTTCATACATTTTATAAATAAATTTTTTAAAGTATTTATGATTTTGTCATATGTACTATTTACACATATATATGTACTATGATTAATTTATATCATATGTCATTTTTGCTTCCTGTTTTCATTGGTTTCTACGCTAATGGGATACATGTACGTATTTGTTGTATGAATGTTTTAACTAGTTTTATTATTTTTGAGGTCATTGTCCCATGAAGAAGGCCAAGGAAGCAAAATCATTCATAAGAGCAATGGAGGCACTTCAATACAACCAAATGGTCAACGCACCAACTCATCAACTAGGTACAAATCCTGACCTCATCTTTATACCAAAGACAATGAGTGAACAGAACCGTATAACAACTTTGTCAATCACGCCATTTCCCTGGTCAGACCACCACCTCATATCCTTCATGATGCATATTGAAAAGACCACTGTCATGACACCCCAGAAGCACACTGAGAGAAGATTCAAGAGCTTCTATAAGGGAAACTTCCTGAGAAAAATATCCCCCCTACCTGAATCATAAAGTACTTGACCTGGATACTTCTATGGAAAACTGGAATCATACCATCCTCGCTGCAGCCTCATCTCCAAACAAGAGACACATGTCAATAGATCATGCTGGTCTTTATCTGCTATCATATACTATGTTAATATGTATGTCTACATGGATAGCAAAAAGTGCACCTTGGTACTCCTCTGACATCAAGCAAGCTAAACGAACTCTAAGGAAATTGGAGAGACAATGGAGACAGATGAAATCTACTATCATCCTTCAGCAATATAGACATAAACAACATGAATAAAATAACCTCATAAACACAGCTAAGCAACAATACCACACTAACCTCATTATGAAATCAGCTAATAAACTACATGAACTATTTAAAATAGCATGGTCCCTCACCAAGGACCCAGCACAACTATCAGCCCCAGAAATAAACCCACAAGCAATTGTAAATCATCTTAGCTCCAAAAACTCACAATTACATTTGACCGTCCCTCCAGCCATATCAGCCAGCTACCGAGATCCACCTTTCTTCACAACATAGAGTGAGTTCCTTATACCAAGCTTTCAACAAATCAAACACATTATCTCCTCCCTCAATACCACCACCTCTCCTTCAGACCCCTGCCCTGTAGCCCGGGTAAAAGCTACAAAGGAACAACTCATACACTTCATACATAACATTGTAACAACCTCTCTCACACAAGGATACATGCCAATTTCACTAAAGCATGCAATTATATGCCCTATCATCAAGAACTCATCACTCAACAGAAATGATTCAGTATCATACTGCCCAATCTTTAGCCTACCATTCATGGCAAAAGTTATTGAAAAAGCAGGAGAGGAGGCCTTCCGCAACAAACAGGTAAGGAGGAAAACCAGCGGAGGGCAAAAACCACGGCCAAACACTTAGATAAAAACAGGGGAACCTTATTGTAGACCCAACTTTACAAGTTTCAGCCCTAGGCCTTCATCAGGGGTCAAGGGGTACAGATTGGGAAGAGTGGCTTGTTCCACCCTTTAAGTCGCGTACTACACACATTTTTTTCTGTACCCCTTGACCCCTGATGAAGGCCTCACTTTCGCACTTTATTTCAAGCAATTGTCACACCAGTCTTAGACTACTACAATTCGATATACCAAGGTCTCTCAAAGTGCTCCATACATCCCCTCTAATTGGCACAAAATACCTGTATGATCACGAAGTTCCAAACAAGATCACATAACCCCCATACTTAACCAATTACACTAGCTTCCAATACACTCCCGGTTCAAATTCAAGACAATCCTCATACTTATCAAAATCCTACACCATTCCTCTGCAGACAACCTACAGGAACTAATTTTGCGAGGCACCAGCACCTGGCCCTAGAAAGTTAACAATAAAAATACGATTGCCACCCCCATCTGAATTTAAAAAATCCAACCAGGCAAAACAACATCGACAAGGGCACTTTCCCTCTCTGCACCAGTGTTATGGAACTCCCTGCCAGAAGATATTGGAATCATGACAGACATTAAGGTCTTCCATAATAAGCTAAAGAAACACCTCAACACTGATCACTTCAGACACATTACTTAAGTAAATATATTATCCTCTAACCCTGATAGTGCATCTCACATTATTCCAGGTTACCTCCAATCTGTTCTCTCATAGCCCAATGCCCGCCATTCTTTACTGTATATAGGTTCCTTTGTACATGAGTTCCACTTTGTTTTCATCATGCCAATAATCTTGTACTTGTTTAATGTAACAGTTAAGTTATTGTTTCACCTCAGTCATTATACTGTATAAGTTTCATGTTTAATGTAAACCACTTTGATTGAAGGATAAGGCAGTATAAAATAAACTGTTAAATAAATAAATTGGCTGAAACATGTGTTGGGTTGACCTGCATTTTCTCAACAGTGTCCTTATTTGCAGGGTGTGTTCCAGGCCTGCTCCTTTTGTGTCTATGAGCTAACCCCTTACATCTCAGAACTTGCATTAAAATCACATTAACTTCAGCCTTCTAATCTTCTGTGCACTTTTCTGCATCTGCCCTGCACCATTTAAATGGATTTAAGTATGTTGCATCAGTGGTGAAAGTTCTAGTGGGGGACCCATTTTGGACTCCCCTGGAACAACTCACCCCACCCCCTGCGGAAGCGGCAGCAGTGCCACGACCCCCCTGTCAACCCCCTCTAGCAGCGGCAGCCCCACATGGAAATCTAATTTATTTGCCACGTTGCCTCCGTTCCAGGCCTGGATGTGTTCCTCCCAAGCCAAAGCTTTGTGGTATCATGAGACTTTAGCCCGGGAGGAACACCTCTAGGCCTGGAATGAAGGCAGCACAGTAAACAGGTAAAAGTAACAGCTGTGCTGCCATGTGGGCCCTTTTCCTATCCGGCCCCTCCCCACATTGCGGGGGCTGCTTAGGCCGAATTTACGCCACTGTGTTGCATTCTGCTGTCTGATTGAGGCTTTATGCATAGTTCAAGTGCAGCACTTGTTCTTGCATTGATAGTGCACAAAATTATGCACTAAAACTGAGCTAATCTGTGTGAAAAGCGTAGTGCACTTTACTGCATTGGCTTGTGGGATAGTGATCGTGATCTGGTCTCTGTGCAGGAGCAATATCTTCTGGGATGTTGATGTGTAATTTAGAATGTGAAAGGAGGGGGACACGAGTTGTGAAGAAGTTAAACCAAAAAAAGAGGTAAAATATTGTCATGTATATTATTTATTGATATCTTTTCATAAATGCTGTTAATCTTCAATAACTATTAAACAGGTTTGGAGAGCAGAGCCTGACAGGAATAAAATACCTCTTAAACTATCACGCTATGGCAGATTGGTTGTTCATCAGCAGAAATCAGAAAAAGATACATCTGGTATAAGGTTGTGTTGCGTGCTATGAAACTGAATGAAGAACACATCGCAGAATTATTTTTATCACATGTAACTAGTATTCAGTAATTATATTGATGGACATTTTGTGCCATCATGTATACATAATGTTCAGCATTTATCCAACTGAAATGCCTTTGTGGATATATTTGCTAGTAAGACAGATAAAATGTGGCCAAAGTCACAAGCCATGACTCGAGCAATTGAGAGGTGCTTTTTAATGATAGAACTTGGGATTCACAAAGAATGGTGATTAAGCTCATTAATCACACAATGGTGAACATTTTTCTATAATGGTGGGGGACTTGTTGGCACCTTGAATGGCTGACAAGTATAGAAGAGAATGTAAGCATTTGATGTTTGTACTGTAGACTCTGGAATATTAAAGAATCTTGTATCATCAAAAGTGTACCAGCGCTGTGTCACAGGATTGTTACAGTATGCAGTATAGTGTCCCCAGTCCATATCACCAAAATGATTCTGCAATAGAGCATAAGAAAGTCAAATATTATTACTCCTAGCCTTTTAAAAAAATCATCAGTCTAATAATAAAGTTATAAGATATTTTGGGTGTGGGAAAGAATGGGTCCCAAGATAAGAAAATAAGATTTGCCATACTGGGTCAGGCCAAAGATCCATCAAGCCCAGTATCCTGGCCAATCCAGATCACAAAACCTGGCAGGATCCCAAAAGGTAGATAGATTTCATGCTGCTTATTCCAGAGTTAAAGAGTGGATTTCTTCCAGTCCAGTCCACTTTAATAATGGTTCATGGACTTTTCTTCCAGGAACTTGTCTAAACCTTTTTTTTTTAAAACCCAATTAAACTAACAACTTTTACTACATCCTCAAGCAATGAATTTCAGAGTTTAATTATATGTTGAGTAAAAAAATATTTTCCCCAATTAGTCTTAAATATACAACATTTGAGCTTCATTGTATGTCCCTTAATCTTTATACCTTTTGAAAGGGTAAACAACCGATTCATGTTTACTCGGTCCACTCCATTTGTCCTTTTATAGACCTCTATTATATCTTCCTTTCACAGTCTGTCCTCCAAGCTAAACCCTATCCTTTTAAGCCTTTCCTCGTGGGGTGTCCTTCCAATTCATCATTTTGGTCACCCTTCTCTGTACCTTTTTTAATTTCACTATATTTCTTTTTAGATACAGCGACCAGAACTGCACGCAATACTCAAGGAGCAACCATGGAGCGATATAGAGGCATTATGACATCCTTTGTTGTATCCTTCATTCCTAGCATTCTATTTACTTTCTGGGCTGCCACATTGATGACTCCTAATGTGGAACCTTGCATCTTGTAGTTGTAGTTTGGATTGTTCGTCCCTAAGGGCAAAACTTTGCATTAGTTCACATTAAATTTTATCTGCCATTTGGAAAGTTTCCCATTTTCTCAAGGTCCTCTTGTAATTTTTCACAATCCTCTTGTAATTTAATAATTTTGAATAATTTTGTGTTGTTTGCAAATTTGATAGTTCACTCATTCCCATTTCCAAGTCATTTATAAATGTGTTAAAAGCAGTGGGCCCAGTACAGATTCATGGGTTACTCCACTCTTCACCTTTCTCCATTGAGAAAATTGACCATTTAACCCTACTCTCTATTTCCTTTTAACCAGGTCCCAATCCATAATAGGAGACTGCCTTGTTTTCCATGTTTTTTAAATTTCCTTTTGGGAACCTGAAAGTTACTTGTGACCTTGATTGGCCACTGTTGGAAACAGGAAACTGGGTCTAACCCAATATGGCCTATCTTAAGGTTCTGTCAAGAGGGACCTTTTTAAAGGCTCTTTGAATATACCCTTTGTCTTCCAGCCTCACCTTAATCTAGAGGTTTATTCACACCTTAAAAAATGTAGCAGATTTGTGGTGAAAGACTTCCTTTGGCTAAATCCATGTTGGTTTTGTCTCATTAAATCATGATTATCTATATGACCAGTAATCTTGTTCTCTAATGGTTTCTACCATTTTGTCTGGCACTGAGGTCAGGTTTCACCGTTCTTAATTTCTTGGTTCACACCTGGGACCCTTTTTAAAAACTGATGTTAAATTGGCCACTTTTCAATCTTCTGGTACGATAAACTATTTAGTGATTGCTTACAAATTACTAGTAATAGGTCTGCAATTTCATTTTTTAGTTATTTCAGCTCCTTGAGATGTATATTCCATCTGGTTTAGGTGATTTGCTACTCTTTAGTTTTCAAATTGCCCTATTACCATGATTTGTTTCAATTCCTCCTAGTCATCACCTTCTGGCATGGGCATTTCCCCTATATCTTCAAGAAAGACTGAAGCAAAGAATTAATTTAGTTTCTCCACTATGGCCTTGTTCTCCCTTAATGCACCTTTTACCCTTTTACTGTTTGACTGATTCCCTTGCAGGCATTTTGCTTCTAATGTACCTTAAAAAAATTTATTATGATTTCTTTGCTTCCACAGCAAGCTTCTTTCCAAATTCCGTTTGCCTGCCTTATCAATGCCTTGCATCTAACTTGCTAATACTTATGCTATTTCCTTTTTCCATTTTTTTAAAAGCTTTTTTTTGGCTAAATTAATAAAAATTCAACTCTGCATGCTCAGTCTGGAAACTATATAAACAGGGCTGCGATACCTCAGTTATTTTAAACCTGTGGCATGACTGAAGCAATGTGGTTACTGGTTTAATTCATGCAAGTACATGGAAATACGTTTTATGACTTTTATTTATTTATTTAGACAGATTTGTATGCTACCTTATCCTTCAATCAAGGTGGTCACATCACAACACAATTGGAAGGTTACATTTAACATTAGGGTATGTGGAAACATTTAGACAGTACAAGTAAACAGTTACTTAACAGCATTTAGACAGTACAAATGAAGGTAACATTTAACATGAGGGTATTTAATAACGCGGTATGATAAACTTGTGTGTGTGGGTAGGATGGGTGCATGCTTAGTTGGCGGCAGAAGTAGTATATCAGCTTGGGTATGGGATGTTGCCTGGATGCTCATATGTTTCTATAAATTAAAATGTTTTGAGGTCTTTGCGGAAGTCTGTGAAGTCATCTAGAGCCCTCAGGTTCGTTGGGAGAGAGTTCCATAGTGTGGATGCCTGTAGTGATGGTGCTCTTTTTGAAGTTGTTTGCTTGGTTTTGTGATATCCGGCAGGTGTGCTGATCATGTTGTCATTATTGGTTCTTCTTGGTCTGTTGCTGATATCCCTTGTTATAACGTTTTGGAGTACATCTGCTAAGAGATGGTGAATGACTTTGAAGATAATCATGATTGTTTTGTATTTAGCTCTTGCCAGCATTGGTAGCCAGTGCAGTTGTTGTAGGACGGGGGTGATGTGCTCGGTCCTTGGTGTATCTGTAATGATGCGTGCTGTGGTGTTTTGTACCATCTGTAGTGGGTGGAGTGTCTGCTGAGGAAGGCCTTGATATAGTGAGTTTCCATAATAAAGCAGTGGTGTAATGAGTGCTTGGCACACTGTGTGGAAGTGGTCCTGACGGAGCATTGGTTTGATTTGTCTGATTGTTTTCAATCGTTGATAGGCCTTGTTTGCGGTTTTGGTGATGTGGGATTTCAGGTTCAGAGCTCTGTCTAATGTGATGTCCAGATACTTAACTTCTTTGACTACTATGTGTTTGTCTAGGATGCTAATAGTTTGTGGAGGTATGAAAGTGGGGTTCCTGGTGACAAACATTGCCTCAGTTTTATCGTAGTTGACCGTTAAGTTGTTGGCTATGAGCCAGTCATTCATGTCTTCGAGGCATTTGGTTATTGTTGTAGTGTTTAGTACTAGTAGGTTGATTGGAGCGTACATCATGATGTCGTCAGCATAAATGTGATAGTGAAGTTTGTGGTGCTTGATGATATTGCATATGGGCTGAATGTAGATGTTAAATAGCATCGATGATAGGGCTGAACCCTGAGGTATTCCTTGCGTGACGGGAAATTGTAGTGATTTCTTTTGGTCGCATTTGACTTGTTGCATTCGTCCTTCCAAGTATGATGTAAACCACTTCAGGGTGTTCTTGCATAGTCCTGTCTGTTGTAAGCATTGCAATAGCTTGCTGTGGGACACAGTGTCGAAGGCCGCTGAGATGTCCATGAACACTAGCAAGAAGCCGTTTTTTATGTTGTCCATTCCTCTTAGGAGATTGTCAAAGAGGGATGTTAGTAGTGTTTTCACGCCGTGCTGGGGCTTAAATCCATGCTGATGTATGTCCAATGGGGCATTTATATCAATATGGTCCTTTAGTTGCCTTTGCACTGCCTTTTCCACGATTTTAGCAAGGAATGGCAGGCTGGAGATGGGACGGTATGATTTTGGTTCAGAGGGGTTCAGATTGCTACTTTTAAGTATTGGTTGTATCATTGCGTGCTTTAGGGGTTGCGACATGTATCCTTGTTGGAGTGAATCTTTGACGATTTTTTGAATGTGAGAGTTGGCTTTTTGTAGCTTTGAGCCACGTCACTGGGCATGAGTCTGACGGTGAAGTTATTGTGTTTAGTTCAGATATTATGTCTTCTACTTGCTGCTTTGTTGGTATGGTAAAGCTCTCCCATTTTTTATGTTGCTTTTTTATCATATGATTGTTTGTTTGTGGTGTAGTAGGGCATATTTGGTTAGTGTTTTTTGACTTCATGTAGTCTGCATATTTTTGTGGGTCAAGATGGTGGGTGCTTTGTTGCGTGTCATCTTTGGTGAGCTTTTGGACAATGCTGAAGAATTCTCTTGGTCTATTAGTAGATTTCATGATTAGGTTGGTATGGTGTTGCTGTTTGCGCTCATTTATTAGATTGTTATATTCCCGTTGTTTGTCTCTGTATTGGGTTAGGAGGTTGTGTGATTTGTTCCGTCTCCATTTTCTTTCCAGTCTTCTGAGTGTGCGTTTTGCAACTCTGACTTCATATGAGTACCATGGGGTGTTGGATCTTTTGCGTGTTTGTGGTTCTTTGCTGGCTGGGACAGATGCTGCATTGGATATTATTGTGTTCCATTCTTCTATGTTAAGGTCAAGGGTGTCATGTTTCTGTTGAAGTTGTGGAGTGATTTCATTCATGAATGAGTCTCTGTTAAATGTTTTGAATCGTCTGGTTGTCCTTTCATCTTCTTTGCGTTGGGCGGGTTGTTCAGGGTCATGGTGAATTCAATCACATGGTGGTCTAACCAAGGGACTGGCATGATTGTTGGTTTTGTGATCTTGTTCTGTTCCACTAATTGCACTGGCATGAAGACCATGTCCGGAGTTGTACCATGCTAGTGCGTTGGAGCGTTGATTGTCTGGCAGTATTTTAATGACTCCATGGCTTTTAAGAATGTTGCGGTTTCTCTGGTGGGTGCGGATGTTAGGTTGTAGTCTCCTAGTGCAATGAGAGGTTTGCGTCTTCTGTTATGTGCGCATATTGTTTCGATTACTGTGGATAGGTGTTCAGTTGTGGTTCCAGGTGGTCTGTATGTGAGGGAGATGCTTAGGTACTTGTTGGATATAGTGAGTGTGTTAGATTCGATTGTGTTAGTGGTGGCGATTGTTTTGAATCTGTATTCTTTTCTGGTAAGTATTAATACTCCTCCTCCTCTCTTTTGTGCTCTGATGCAGTTAAATGCCGAGTATCCTGTTGGGGTTACTTGGTTTAATATGACCTGGTCTGAGTTGTATAGCCAGGTCTCGGTGATGCATATTATATCCAGCTTCTTGTTGTGGATGAGGTCAAGGATAGCATTTGGTTTGTTCCTGATAGATCTGGCATTTAGAAGAGCATATCTGATGTTTGTTGTTATGATTGGGTTTGTGTGTTCGTTATTTGGGTGGTGTGTGGGTGTATTACGTGTGGTATCGTATGGTTTGTGGGCTGTATGCTTTGGTTGTTGGCGTTCTTAGGATGTGTGATGCTAGTGTGCATCTGGGTTGGGTGGTATGTAGGTTGATTAGGGGGATTTGCTCGTTGAGTCTGATGCTATGTGTGTAGGGTGTGAACATATGTGGGTAGGGTGTGAACATATGTTATTAGTGTGAGGTAGACCATGAGGTAGTAGGTAGTGGAGTGCATTTTGAAATTTGTATTTTACTGACCTGGGATTAGGTTTGTGGTTTACTGACCTGGGTTCAACTTGAGTTGGGTCATATAGGTGTGGTTCTGCACTGGTAGTGGTGTCTTTATTCTGTGTGTTGTGTTGCTTATGGTTGTGTTGTGTTACTTGTATTGGTTAGCAGTCTAGCTATGAGGTAGCGGTGGAGTTAATAGAGTTAGTAGGTTATGCAGCATGAGTCATTTTGCAATGCAAAATATGCAAACAGTGGGTAGCAAGTTCTATGCAATTAATCTACAAGCAATGAGTTTGTCTAGGCAAGGTAGCAGAATTAATCTACAGGCAATGGATTGTCTAGGTGCGGTAGCAGGATTAACTTACAGGCAATGGATTGTCCAGGCATGGTAGCAGGATTAACTTACAGGCAATGGATTGTCTGGGCAATGTAGCAGGCAGTAGAGGCAATGTCCCTATATTGGTATTAAAGCATCACAGTTCATTTCTGATTCAGATTTTGAAGTCATTTTATTTAGTAATGGTTTTGGGGACTGACTTATGACATGTTAATGGGTCTTGAATGAAAGTGATAAGGGATAAAGAACAAGCAAACTAAAAGACTGTAGATATACATCAATTTGTACCTATATCACAGAGGGTTAAGCAACAGGAGCCCATGTAGAGAAACAAGCAAAAGGAACATCCATCATATCTGGCAACAAAAGATATTACAGCACATCACCAGAAGATCACACACTAGCAAACTCAGAAGAGACCTTACATGCAGTCAAACAAACCTAAGAGCAGAAATGAAAATAACATAAATAAACTAAACCTCATCATACAGAAGGAATACCTAGCAATTCACAACAACACGGCAAACTCAAACATGAAAGCTGCCATCCCAAACATAAAACCAACTGAAACTATTTCTATAACAAAAGTCAGCACTGCCTATCCCACCCAACAGTACGCAATTATCTGGTGGAAACGCACTGCCACTGAAACGTTTGCATCGCACCACCTACATCAATCGAGCTATACTCTTAAAATGGAAAGCATGAGGAAAAGATACATAACTATCTGCTCTAACTTTCCTTTTACTAATTCTAGCTGCACCCCTTGCTGATGCAGCTCAAACAAATCACAACTCATGCATACCTATCACACAAACTCAGACAACCTCAACCTTTTAGTCAAATAATTCGGGCACACGTGCCTCAAAACAAGAGGATCTGTACTTTAGCTAAGATTAACCTGCACAAAGACTTGATACACGGGCCAAACAACAAACAGACCTTGAGCACTCCTTTAAGATGCACACTTAGCCCGAAACAAAATCCCAACAATAGTGGACTTCATCCAAGACCAAGAGCTAGACATCCTTTGCATCACAGACATAGTTCTCTGAAACTGACACCGCCCTCCTTAATCAATTGTGCCTTCCCTCTTATAATTTCCATATCTGTAATAGAACAACCGGCAGAGGGAGGGATGTCTGTATTATAGCTAGAACCAGTCCTATCTTGTCATCTCTGACACGATGTTCTCAGACAACATTGACATCCTCATTGTAGCAAACAACTCATTTTCTATGTGCCTAATGTATAGACCAACACATGGAAACGCTGCAGAATCATCTACTCTACTGAAAGCAGCCTGTGCAACCCCCAACACACTATCAACCTCTTATCCTTCTTGGAGACCTAAACCTTTCAACTGCCCCTACTAAGCAATCAGCATCATTCTTAGAAGCCATGGATGCCCTTCATTACACTCAGATTGTCACCAAACCAACTCATAGTAAAAGGAACACGCTAGACCTAATATTCATATCTGATGACATCTACACAGCACCCAATCTGACCCTGCCTACAATCCTGCCAGTATCCTGGTCTCACAAAAACTTCACTGGACTACTGACTGCAATATACCTCCCATGAGGCACAGATTGCGTCAACTAGACAATGAATCTTTCCTCAGGACTGTGGTTTCACAGCTGATGTGAGTGAAACCTGAAGAAAACCTGGAAACAAAAATCGAATAGTGGAATAAAAATGGACACAGTGGCCCAAGCCCCTCCAAAAAGAAATATACCCAAAAGGCACAACATAGTCCCTTGGTTCTCAGTTATGCTGCAGAAGCAAAAAAGCGACCTGCGGTTCCTCGAATGGAAATGGCAACAATCAGAAAACCCACTCACAAAGACTGCCTACATGGGGAAATACAGGGCATACTGTGAGGAGACCTTAAGATGTAAAAGAGAATGCTACACCAAGACCATCATGAATTCAATAAATAAACCAAGAGAACATTTCTCATTACAAAGGCATTCCTAAGGGAACCCAGTGATCAGAACTCACAAGAAAAGATATGCCCCCAAGAAATGTCAAACTACCTCAGTGCCAAACAGAAGGCTACACCCACTGAAAACCTCCTTCCAAAAATCCCTAACTCTAAAAATAACCCCCCGCCCCGGAGCACATGGACAAAATTTAACCTACCATCGCTGGAAAACATTGAAGACATGATAAGGAACCTCAACACGACCACTTTAGCACTTGACCCCTGCCTGTGGTCAACTCAACTCAGCTCCTACCTACAGAACATTATCATATGTCACTACTCCAAAGACAAATGCCAGCACTTCTGAAACAAAGTTCAGTAAGACTGCTACTGAAAAACCTGAAACTTGAGAGTAATGCTCCAAGTTCATACAGGCCAATCTAATCCATGTCTTTCATATCAAAAATAATAGAAAAAAGAGTGCAAATGCAACTTCAAAATTACATAGACGTTGATGCTTCCCTTGATCCTCACCAGCACAGATTCAGACCAGACCACGGCATCGATACCCTCCTTACATCACTGCTTAACACAATCCTTAAATGCACCTAAACCACTACTCAAGCATTCCTCCTTATCTTCCTTGACATAGCATCAGCTTTTGACTCCCTCCCCATCACCAAATTCTACAAAGGCTCTATGACATTAGACTTCAGGATACCACAATGAACTGGTTCTGTTCCTACCTGAATGACTGACATCAACAAGTAAGAATGGGAAAAAATCTTCACGCCCATTCAGCCAACCTCAAGGAGTACCTCAAGGCTCAAGCTTATCAGCCCTTCTTTTCAACATATTCCCCCAACCCCTATGCATGATATTCAAGGAACACAAGATCCATTACCAGATATATGCGGACATCATCATGTTCTACGTCCTTTCCAACACCACAAAACCAGACCTCTCTAAGATATACAACTGCTTCTCAGACATAAAACAGTGGCTTCAACAACATAACCTATTTATCAATCAATAAAAAAATAGAAGCCCTCCATGTATCCACAGACCCTTCCTTCTCACCACTCCAATTGCTGAGTCTCAAAGACTGCACCATCAAAATTTATTTATTTAGACAGTTTTGTATACCGCCTTATCCTTCAATCAAAGCGGTCACAACACAATTGGGAGATACATTTAACACGCGGGGATATGAGACACATACACTAATACTTACAGGGAACATGGGCAATGAAGGGTTAAGTGGCTTGCCGAAGACCACAAGGAGCACCTGTGGGACTAGAAACCCCAGTCCTTCCGGCCCAAGGTTGCTGTCCTCTAGTGGGATTTGAACTCCCGACCTTCCGGCCTGAAGTACCTTGCCCCAACCACTAGGCTACTCCTCCCTTTTTGCAAATGGAAGTTAAATACCTGGACATAATATTAGACCAGAAGCTAAACTTTCAGTCACAAATAAAGAGAACAACAAACTCTGTCTACTACAAATTAAGAATACTAAAAAATCTCTGTCCCCTGCTAAGCCCAGACCTTTTTTGGTTAGTATGCCAGTCTTTAATCACACCATCTTGGATTACTGTAACATTATATACCATGACCTTCCCAAACACACCCTTCTCTCTTCAAATGGCCCAGAACACTGTTGTGAGAATAATCAACAGAGCCCTCCGACAGTCGCACATTACCCCCATACTGATGCACCTACACTGGCTTCCTATCCAATCAAGAATAAGATACAAAACACTAGTCACAATATTCAAAATCATACACGGCAGTTCAGCATCCTGCCTTCAGCTCCTCATTTTGAAGCCCAAAAAGGACAGGCTCCAGAGACAGGGCTCACTAAAACTCCTAGCTATCCCTACCCAAAAAGCCAGGAGCAACAGTCTTCTTCCAATCGGGCACCCTCATTCGTTGCCCTCACAATTTGGAATTCACTACCCCCAGTACTAAGAGGATGCCCAGACCTAATGGAATTTTGGAAATAGCTAAAGACATATGTATTCCAAAAACATTTCAACTTCAACATACCTCCCGAATCTCGACCAGACTTTGAACCAGAACCAGCTATTACTTAATCACTCATACGGCATCACGTTAACATGTTAAAGATATTTGTAAATAACTCTGTTGACTGTAATCTTTGTATTTTGCAATTGAAGTTTAAGTTATGCTTTAAGCTGATACTCATGTTTAGTTCCTATTTTTTTTATTACTTTTTATTGTCGCAGCCACCTCACACCTTCATTTACATATTAAAACTGTTACAATCATTCTTCTTATACATAGTCATTTAGCATGATACAATGTCAAGTCCCATGTGTTTCTTCTATTTTCCCCCCATCTTGAACCACTTAAATGTAATTCAGTACTTCCTGGGTTTTCTTCCTGATCTTACGGTCCCCCCTGGGGGCTCCTCTTCCCTCTCCCAAGCCCCAGGCTCATTCATCCTCACCTTTGGTATTTGAACCATAGCCTCTTTCCAGTGTTTTCAATGGGCCTGGCAAGCTGCTTTTCTGTTTTCCCTCTTCCTCTTCCCCTTCCTGTCTCACCCCCTCCCATCCACCCACTCCCTCATCTGACCCCTCCTACCACACCGGTGCTCACCTGGCCCCATTTATTTCTATTTTCAACCACAGTTGGACATATTGTTTTTGGTATGGCAATCTGTATTCTGGGATGGTGCGTGAACCCAGGCTGCCACTGTTTTCATTCTAGCCAGACATCTCTCGTATTCAGGTGCCTCTTTGTCCACCCATTTGGTCAGTATCACCTTTCTCACCATCAGTAGGGCCACCTTACCAAACATCCTGCCCTCTGGGCCCACCCCTTTGTTTTTCATAGGTTGTTCATTACCTAATAATAAGGCAGGATATGTCCATTCAATTGCAAGGCCCAGTACGCTCTGTATTTGTTTTAACACTCTTTCCCAAAAGCTGGTCAATGCCAGACTCTCCAAGAACATATGAGATAGAGTTCCCCGTTTCCCTCCACACCTAATACATTCTGGTGTCTCCCACAGTTTCATCTGTGCCCCTCTCTCTCTAGAGATATACGTGCTGTGTAGGATTTTAAATTGTGTCTCCTGCAGATTGGCATCTGGGGTATCCTTTGGGATTCCAGCAAATAGCCGTTTTAACTCTTCCTCAGTCACTGGTTCACCAAGTTCATTTGCCCATTTCTCGGCCAATGAGATCATCCCTTTAGCTGTCTTCCAGGATCTGGCCAGCCGGTACCAATGTGATAGTTTGTTCAGCTTACATAGAAACATAGAAATATGACGACAGAAAAAGACCACATGGCCTATCTAGTCTGTCCTTCCATAACAACTACAACAGTCCACTTTTTACCTTTAGAGATCCTCTGTGTTGGTCCCATGCTTTTTTGAATTCAGTTACTGTCCTCATCTCTACCACCTCCACTGGGAGACTATTCCACGGATCCACTACTCTTTCCGTAAAGAAATATTTCCGCATATCACTCCTGAATCTATCTCCCTTCACCCTCATCCCATGTCCCCTCGTAGCAGAACTTGCTTTCAATTGAAAGAGGCTCTCTCCCTGAGCATTTATGCCACGGAGGTATTTAAACATCTCAATCAAATCACCTCTATCCCACCTTTCCTCTAAGGTGTACATATTAAGATCCTTCAGTCTGTCCTCATATGCTTTATAATGAAGACCACTAATCATTTTAGTAGCCACCCTCTGCACCGACTCCATCCTGTTCACATCCTTTTGAAGGTGCGGTCTCCAGAATTGCACACTATACTCCAAATGAGGTTGCACCAAAGACTTATACAGAGGCATTATCACCTCCTTTTTTCTGCTAGCCATTCCTCTCTGTATGTACCCAAGCATCCTTCTAGCTTTTGCTGTTGCCTTTTCTACCTGTTTAGCTACTTTAAGATCATCAGACACAACCACGCCTAGGTCCCGCTCTTCTTTAGTGGACAAAAGTACTTCACCCCTTATACTATATTGCTCCCTTGGATTGCTGCAGCTTAACAGGAGTCCCTCAGAATGTCCTAATTAATGGTGTATAGCAAGCATGTCCTCTTGTTTCCTTCTCCCCACCCATGGCATAGTGTCTACATTGTAAATGGGCGAAGAATTGGGAGTTAGGGATGTGCCATTTATAGTGCATATTTTCGAATGTGGGGAAGCCTGCTTTTCCCAATTCCATCAGTTGTCCCAATTCTCTCCATCCCATCTGTTCCCATATGCATAAGACCTCTCCCTCCAACCCCAGGGGCAATTCCTGGTTTTTCACTAGTTGCTGGAATGGTGACTGGCCCCGTGCCCCTCCTATTTGGTTTTTCCACAAACCCCAAGCCTTTTGTAGCGGGTTTAAGTACCAAATCTTCCCGAACCTTCTGTGCTGTCGCCATACTTTCTCTTGCAATAGATTCATACATCTATACGGTGTGTAGCCAGCGTCAAAAAAGTCACGAGGCACATATCTTTCTCTTTCCATGTATATGTCATGTATCCATCTCATAAGAGTGGCCATTTTATGTAACTGAAGGTCTGGAAGTCCTAGTCCCCCATTCCTTGACCATGATTAGTTTGGCATAACTTAGCCTTGCCCTTTCGCCCTTCCACAAAAAAAGACGCAATCATTGTTTTGTAAAGTTTTTCCTCTTTTCCTCTGATCCATATAGGAATCATCTGCAGGGGGTAAAGAACCCGTGGCAGCATCGTCATTTTTACTAGTGCCACTCGCCCAAACAAGAAGAGCGGCAGCTCTCTCCATTGGCAGCATAGACTTTTGATACTTTCCAGTCTTTCCACAATGTTTTTGTGATATACTTTCCCAGGGTCTCTGTGTAAGTAGATACCCGAGTATTTCAGATAGTCCTTCGCCCACCCTAGAGGGAAGTTGGTTTTCACATGCACATGTTCTCAAGGCCGCCATAACCTCTGATTTTCCCCAGTTAATTCGCAGCCCTGAGAATGTCACTTTGCCAATGTCCCTGCTAGCATTGCTCAAGAAAAGCAGCATGTCATCTGCGTATAAACTGATTTTGCAAGTTCCTTCTCCTATACTGATCCCATCCAATTCTTTTGATTGCTGGATCTTTTGTGCCAGGGGCTCCAGCATTAAAATGAAAAGAAGTGGTGATAGTGGGCACTCCTGCTGTGTTACCCTGTGCAAACAAAAGGGATTGGACAGGTTGTCATTAGCAAAAATTTGTTCACGGGGCTCATGATAGAGCACCCAAACCCAATCAAGGAACTCCCCCTGTATAGGCTTAGTCACTGGTCTAAGATTATTCCGAGGTATTGTACCTCTTGTTTAACTTTCAGCGTTGCTTCTTTGACTTTCAGTGTGGCTGGGGGAAGGAGGGGTGAAGGTTGTGTCCTTAGTGATGAATACTACTTCTGACTTCTCGTAGTTTATTTTTAACTTTAGTGTAGCGAGCCAGTGTGCAGTTTCATTGAAGCATTGTACTATTTTGTTGTAGTTTGGTTTTGTGCTGTTGTATAGTAGGTAGATCATAATGTCACCCACATAAATGTAGTAGTGAACATTATGCTTTGTATTAGGTTACATAATGACTGGAGGAGTAACCTAGTGGTTAGACCAACTGCCTAGTACCCAGAAGGGTTCGATTCCCACTGGCACTCCTTGTGACCTTGGGCAAGTCACTTTACCCTACACTGCCTCAGAAGAAAAAGCCTGGCAAACTACTTCCGATGATACATTGCCAAGAAAACCCAGAGGCAGCTGGGTCGCCAGGAGTCAGCATTGACTTGACGGTACAAAAAAAAAGGCTGGATGTAAATATTAAATAGTAAAGATGAGAGGGTTGAGCCTTGGAGTATTCCTTCCTGTTGGTTGTATGGTCTACATTTGCTGGGCCTATTTTGACCTGCTGTTTGTGATTGGTTAGGTATAATTTGAACCAGCATAGGGTTATGCCTGTGATTCTGATTTCTTAGAGCGTTGCTAGTAGCAAGTTATGGTTAATGGAGTCAAAGGCAACCACAATGCCCAGGAATATTAGGGTATATCCTTGTTTTGGTTTTTCTAATCCTGTTATGAGTTTGTCCATTAGTGATGTGAGGAGCATCTGCAATCTGTGTTCTTGATGGAATCTGAGTTGTTGGGGATTGAGTGGGGCATATTTATCAATTTGGTCATGAGTAAGGTACTGTAGTATATAGTGGTGATGTGTGTGTGTTGTAATGATTAGCATATGATGTGCTGAAGACTGTAGCTTATGTTGGATCTCTGTTGAAGGTTACTTCGTTATGTCCGAAGTGCTGTATGAATATAAATATCTTGAGTTGGGTACGGAAAGTGGACAGGTCTGTTAAGGATCTTAGTCTTACTGGCAATGAGTTCCAAAGTGTTGGAGATAAGTATTCAAATGCTCTGTTGCTGGTGTGTTGCTTTGTCTTGAGGTAGTCAGCTGAGATTAGGTGTTGTCTTGATTAGATGAGTTAGAGTTGTGGGTGTCATGCCTCTTTTAAATGTGGTCATGATTAACTTGTATTTTATTCTACTTTGGACTGGCAACTAGTGTAGTGCGCCAAGTATGGGTGTTATATGTTCTGTTTGCCATGAATTATAGATGATACGTGCAGCCATGTGCTGAGCCATTTGAAGGGTATGATGTATCCTTGAAGGATAATAGCAAAACATAGAAGTCAGGGCATCCCGATAGAGAGGTTCCAATAAAGGAAAAGTAAACCAGGTGCCTTTAAGTGAAAATCAGACAGAGTTGAAAGATTCCAAATTAACCCTGTCATCAAAAAGCCAGACTGTTAATATTAGCAAAAAGCAAACTTTGAAATACCTGTTTGCAAATTCTAGAAATCTAAAAAATAAGATGGGAGAGTTAGAATATATAGCAACATATGAAAGGTTAGATATAATTGACAATTCAGAAACTTGGTAGAAGGAGAATAACCAATGGGATACTGTTCTACAAGGCTACAAAATACTGTATATTGCAATGATAGGGTAAATCACATTGGTAGAGGAGTGGCTCTATATGTTAAACAGGGCACTGGGTCAAACAGGATAAAGGTTTTTCAGGAAACAAAATACACTGTAGAATTTCTATGGATAGAAATTCCATGTAAAAAGGGGAAGGGAATGGCAGTGGGGGTGTATTACCATCCATCTGGACAAAATGAACAGACAAATGATGAAATGCTAACAGAAATTAGGGACGCTAGTAAAGTTTACACAGTAATAATGGGAGATTTCAATTACCATGGTATTGAATGGGTCAATGTCACATCAGGGCATGCTAGAGAGAGAAAGTTTTCAGATGAAGTAAATGACTGCTTCATGGAGCAGCTGGTTCAGGAATCGACACAAGGGAATGCTATTTTAGACCTAGTCCTGAGGTGGAATGCAGAATCTACTACAAGAGATAACTGTTTTGGGGCTGCTTGGCAATAGCAAACATAACATAATCACATTAAATTTAATGAATGGAGGGAGGATAGCAAGGAAATTGACTGCACTAGCACTTAACTTTCAAAAAGGAGACTATAATAAAATGAGGAAAATGGTTAAGAAAAAAAATAAAAGGAGTAACTGCAAAGGTTAAGTGTGTACATCAGGTCTGGATGTTATTTAAAAATACTATCTTGGAAGTCCAGACCAGATGTATTCCATGCTTTAAAAAAGGTGGCAGGAAGGAAGGTCAAATGACAGCCAGCATGACTTAAAAGTGAGGTTAGAGAGAATCTTTCAGAAAATGGAAAAAAAGAGCTAAATGACAAAAACAGGAAACAGCACAAGTACTGGCAAGTTAAATGCAAGGCATTGATAAGGCAGGCAAAAAGAAAGTTTGAAAAGGAGCTTGCCACTGAAGCAAAACACCTGTGAGGGAGTCAGTTGGATCATTAGATGATGGAGGGGTAAAAAGTGAACTGAGAGAGGACAAGGCTATAGTGGAGAGACTGAATGAATTTTTTGCTTTAGTCTTTACTGAAGAAGTTGTAGGAAACTTACTCATGCCAGCAATGATATTTAAAGATGATGTATCAGAAGAATTGAAACAAATCTTGATAAGTCAGGAAGATGTAAGACAGTTAATTGATAAACTAAACAGCAGCAAATCACCAGGACCAGATGGCATACATTCCAGGGTGCTGAAAGAACTGAAATATGAGATTGTAGAACTACTATTAGTAATCTGTGATCTATTATTAAAAACATCTGCAGTACCCAAAGATTGGAGAGTGGCAAATGTAATGCTAATTTTTAAAAAGGGTTCCAGGGGTGATCTGGGAAACTACAGACCGGTGAGCCTGATGTCAGTACTGGGCAAAATGGTAAAAACCCTTATAAGAAACAAAATTTCTGAACATATAGGTACTCATGGTTTAATGGCAGAAAGCCAACATGGATTTAGCCAAGTAAAGTCTTGTCTCACCAATCTCTTATATTTCTTTGAAGGTGTGAATAAACAGGTAGGTAAAGGTTAGCCAGTTGATATAATGTATCTCAATTTTCAGAAAGCCTTTGACAAAGTCCCTCATGAGAGACTCTTGGGGAAATTAAAAAGCCGTGGGGTAGGAGGCAACGTACTATTGTGGATTACAAACTGGTTGAAAGATAGAAAACAGGGCTAAATAGTCAGTGGAGAAAGGTGAATAGTGAAGTACCCCAGGGATCTGTGCTGGGCCTGATGCTTTTTAACATATTTATAAATGACCTGGAAATGGAAATAACAAGTTAGGTGATCAAATCTGCAGATAACACAAAATTATTCAAAGTTGTTAAAACACAAGAGGGTTGTAAAAAATTGCAAGAGGATCTTGATACATTGGGAGACATTTGATGTGGACAAGTGCAAAGTTAAGCACTAAGGGAAAAACAACCCAAACTACAGTTATACAGTGCAAGGTTCCACATCAGGAACCATCAACCCAGGAAAGGATTTAGGCATCATTGTGGATAATATCCTGAAACCCTCTGCCCAATGTGCAGAAGAGGCCAAGAAAGCAAATAGAATGCTAGGAATCATAAAGAAAGGAATGGAGAATAAAACCTAAGATATTATGTCACCGTATTGCTCCATGGTAAGACCATACCTTGAATATTGTATGCAATTCTGGTCACCATTTCTTAAAAAGGATAGAGCAGAATTAGAAAAGGTACAGAGAAAAGTGACAAAAATGGTAAAGGGGATGGAAGGATATCCCTACAAGGAAAGTCTTTAAAGGTTAGGGCTCTTCAACTTGGAAAAGAGATGGCTGAGGGGAGATATGATAGAGGTCTATAAAATAATGAATAGAATGGGTAAATGTAGATCGGTTGTTTACTCCTTAAAAAAGAAGAAAGACTAGAGGACATGCAATGGAGCTACAATGAAGCAAATTTAAGACTAATTAGAGAAAATGTTTTTCACGCAACATGGAATCAAACTCTGGAATTCGTTACCAGAGGATGTAGTAAACGTTGTTATTGTAGCTGGATTTAAAAGAGATTTGGACAAATTCCTGGAGGAAAAGTCAATAAACCACTGTTAAAGAGGACTGGGGAAATCTGCTGCTTACCAATTGGACAAGCAGCATGATATCTGTATACCTTTTGGGAACATGACAGGTACTTGTGACCTGGATTGGCAACTGTTGGAAACAAGATACTGGGCTTGATGGACCCTTAGTCTGAACTAGTATGGCATATCTTATGTTCTTAAAAGTTATTCTCACCCTCCCAATTTAAAATCAGTCCATATTAAAACTCAAAATTTTAACTTTTAGTCAAACCATAGTCTAAACTGTTATGGGTTTTTTATATCAATTATTTAAAATCCATTTGGCTTTTCACTTTCTGGATATTGCTGAGTGTTGCATTCCTGATGGCTGGCATGCTCAAAGAAAAAAATCTGTTTTCAAACAGCAGGTAGCTGTATCATAATGCTGTCCCAAGACTGTAAAGCCCTTTCAAGTTTATCATCTTGTTAACTTCTCTAAATACCTCATTCCCATTTCTCTTAAGGTCTTAGAAATTACAAAATAGACTTGAAACCTAATCCTTCCTTCCAGTCTTAAATCACTCAAAATAGAGGAGATGGGGTCACCCAAGCTACATAGAGTTAGCACTTGGGCTGCTCTGTTTCTTGAGCAATTCAGATATGAAGTTGCAATAGTTCATTCTAGATGTCACTACTGAATGGATAATAGTCGCCAGAACAACTCTGAGTGAATGGATAACTTTCAGTTATCATATCTGACGATATCAGCTGTTAGCCACAGTGGCCAGTTACATTTCCATCGTCAATCCACTATAAATCCTCATAACCAACCTAGTTACAGAATCTTTAATCTTTCCCACTCGGCTGTCCCACCACATGGGGGACAGATGACTAACATGCTAGTTTACGGCTTGTAATATATGACTGGTTACTGTAGAATGTTTGTTATATTGGTTATAATTTGGCCAGTTTCTTGTTAAAATTTATTCCGATCTGGTATGAGTGACATAGAAAAATTATCCGAGTGAAAAGGTTTAAACCGAACTGAATTGGGATGGAGTAAATTTCATTGATGCCTTTCATATCTATAAAACATATTCCTTCTTTGGATTCAACTTCAGATAGTCTACTAATTCACTTTCCCATCTCATATCAACATTCATGTAACTGCTGCAACTGTCATCTTCTAACAGCATAGAAAACCGAATGTCATCAGCAAAGAATTAAAAAGGATACTCCAAATGTCTGAATCGGCTCTGCCAATGACTGCAGCTAAAGACTTGAACAACAAAGGTGAAAGGGGAGGACCCTTGAGGAACTCTATATAATGCCAAGTATATATCAGATTCACTCTTGTCAGTTAAGAAAGAAGTAGACCAAATCAAAAGATTTTTCTCCAACTCCTATATCACCCAGCCTTTCAATAACTGATGATCTATTCAAGCAGTGGTTCCCAATCCAGTCCTCAGGTACCACCAAGGCCAGTCAGGTTTTCAGGATATTCATAATGAATATGCATGAGATAGATCTGCATATAATGATAGATCTGCATGCATATCTGCACTATCTCATTCATATTCATTGTGAATATCCTGAAAACCTGACTGGCCTGGGAGATGGTGAATAGTGTTTCAAACACCAGAAGGATCCATGCTGCATCCTATCCTGTATCCAAATCTTGAAAGTCATCAAGTACTGAGACCAGCAAGGTTTCTGTGCTAGGAAAGAAACCTGCTTGTCATTCATCTAGCAATTTATTATCCTTGCAATGTTTTAATTGCTGCATTTAATGTTCCTTCAATTATCTTTCCAAGAAATGGCAGGTTTGCCACTGGTGAAAAGCTTGCAATTCAAAATATGATAATTGAAGATTTTTTTTTAAACAGTAGTCTTAAAATGTCTGTTTCATCTGGTGGGATATGGGGAGGAAAGGGGTGTGAAGTCACTCTTCTTCCAATGATGAATACATGTCTAACAACACATCAAAACACACTGCCTACCCTTCTTTATTAAAACTGAAGGACAAGGATCCTACAACGAAACTGTTGGCTTTATGGTTTGCAGCATGTGAAAATTCCTCTCATTTAAATTTTAAGAACATAAGAAATGCCATACTGGGTCAGACCAAAGGTCCATTGAGCCCAGTATCCTGTTTCCAACAGTGGCCATTCCAGATCTCAAGTACCTGTTGAGTTTCCAAAGGTATACAGATTCCATGCTGCTTATCCCAGAGGACAGGAAGGACAGACTAGATGGGCCTTGTGGTCTTTTTCTGTCATCATGTTTCTATGTTTCTAAGCAGTGGATTTTCCCATTCCTCTTTAATAATGGTTTATAGACTTTTCCTCCAGGAACTCATCCAAACCTCTTTTGAGCCCAGTTACACTTTTTATCTCCTTAAGCGGGAGAGATGGGACTGGCCCTTAAGCTAGGCAATTGTCTTGGGCAAATGTTAGGAACATCAGCCAATTTAGCCATTGCTCCCCTCCCCTCCCCTCCCCTCCCCTCCCCTCACCTTTCTTTTACGTATTTCTAAATGTCAGCACTGAAAAAGTAAATAAAGCAACCATGGAGTCTCAGTGGAAGCTCCTGCTGGTCTTATTATTATTTATTTATTATTTATTATTATTATTATTATTTAACATATATTTATAACCCGCAACTTCCAGGGTTCAGTTGCGGTTCACAATAAAACAACAATCCACAAAGCAGGCGCTTAGTTTTACATCGAACATTTTGTAACATTGAACATTTTGTAACAATAAAAGTAAAGGTTAACAGTATGATCTAATGCATAATAGCAAAACTGACTTGTAACTATGTACAATAAACTATATACAAATACATGTTGTGGGTCCTCTGGAATTGAATCATTGTGATTTTATAATAGTGTATTGTCTGTTAAATTGTTGGATATAGTATTCCTTAGTCATGATTTTTAGCCTTTATCTGAGTGTATCGAGGGGTTATCTATGTTGCCGTAATGCATGGAGAATAAGTAGGTTTTTAGTTTTTTACGGAGTTCCATAATTTCAGTTATAGTTCGTAGGTCCTCCGGAAGGGAATTCCAAATAGATGGGGCAGCATGAGAAAAAGCTCTTTTGTTAGTTAATTTATTTGCTTTTATAAAATCCTTAGGAGTATTTAGTTTATTTGAGTATCCTTTTCTGTGCACGGTTTTTTGCGATTCCATGCTAATTAGTGTGCTTAATGGGATTGGGGCCATATTGTTTAAAGCTTTATAAGTAGTTATTGTGGTTTTATATATTATCCTACTTTGAATTGGCAACCAGTGTAGGGAAGCTAGTATTGGTGTTATATGTTGGATTGAGTGTGCTTTCATTATAATTCTGGCTGCTGCGTTTTGTGCTAATTGGATTCTTTTTATGTTTTGTTTCGTTATACCTAAAAGAATTAAGTTGGCAAAATCAAAGTGTGGTTTTATTGTAGCCTGGATTATATTAATGAAGTCTGGTTGGTGTACTAACGGGCGTAATTGTTTAAGGATTTTAAGTTTAAAGTATATTTTCTTTATGGTGTTTCTGATGTGAGTGGTCATCGTCAGATGGGTCTCTAGAATAACACCTAGGTATCTTATTTCGTTTTTTATTTTAATGTCATGGTTTTGTAATGTTATGTGGGTTGGAGGGATATATGATTGATTTTTTGTTACAATTAGAGCTTCTGTTTTTGAATGATTAATGTGAAGGTTTTGAGCTTTTAACCATGTTGTAATTTCGTTGAAGCAGTCTGATACTAGTTTTATTGGTAAATTAGGGATTGTGAAAGGGATGTACATCATAATATCATCTGCATATAGATGATAGTATACTCCGAATTTTTTAAAGATGTCACATACAGGTTTTATGTAAATATTAAACAGGAGGGCTGATAGTGCGGAGCCTTGTGGGAGACCAATTTCTTGTTTATATATGGTTGATGTTTGGTTACCGATTCTTACATTTTGTGTTCTATTATTTAAGTAAGAGGTAAACCATTTGTGTACGGTGTCTTTTATTCCTATTTGTTTCAGGTTATTAAGCATTATAGTGTGGTGAACACTATCAAATGCGGCCGAAATATCTATAAATAAGAGTATAAATGCTTGTTTATGATTATCAATCCCTTTGATTAGTACATCCGTTAAGACTGTTAAAAGTGTTTCAACTCCGTGTTGAGGCCTAAATCCATATTGGTGGTCATCAAGTGGGTAGGATGAGTCTAGGTATTCTTGTGCCTGGGTTTGTACCACTTTTTCTATTATTTTAGCCAAAAAAGGGATACTTGAAATGGGTCTGTATGATTTTGGTGATGTTTTGTCAAGCGTGTTATTTTTGAGAATTGGCCGGATTTGTGCGTGTTTGAGCGTAGAAGGGAGGTGTCCTTGAAGCAATGAGAGGTTGACTATAGGGAGGATGAATGATAGTAGTATTGGGAGTGTACTTTTTATCCATGTTACTGGGCATGGATCGAGAAAGGATGTTGTGGTGTTGAGGTTAGAAATGATGTTCTTTAGTGCGTCTTTTGATATGGGGTGAAATTTTGACCATTCATCTGAGCAGTAATGAACTGTATTTATATTGTTTAGGGTCATTATAGGTTGTGTAGATTTGTTTTGATAGTAGGTGGCTAAGGTTTGTACCGAAATTTCGGTGATTGTAGTGTTCGATGTTTGAGGATTATTAGTAAGATTTCTAACAATTGAGAAAAGTTCTCGTGGTCTGTTATAAGATTTTGATAAGATTGTAGCGAAATAAGATTTTTTTGTATTATCTAATGTATCTTTGTATTTTGTGAGATGGTTGTTATATATTTCCTTGTTGATGATTGATTTGGTTTTGCGCCATTTGTGTTCTAATTTTCTTAGTTCTTTTTTCATTTGTTTTAGCGTGTTGTTGAACCATGGATTTCTGTTTATTTTTAAATTAGGGGGCTTTTTGGTATGTTGATCAAGTTTGGCTGCATTGTTGATTATTTCGTGCCAGGTTATTACAGCTTCATCTAGATTCATTGGAGATGGTGAGAGGTGAGGTATTGTTGTATCTAAGAATTCAGTTTCATTAAATTTTTTGAATTTTGAAGTGGAATCTATTCGTGTGTTATTTTTAGTGTTGTTGGTGTGGAATGTGAAGTTTGTTTTGATAATGTAATGATCAGACCAGGGTATTTGTGTATATTCGATGGAGTTTGTGTTGAATAACTTGTAGAGTGTGCTTGGGAGGAGAATAAGGTCAAGGATGCCTCCTTTTATATGTGTTGTTGTATTAATTATTTGGTGATAGTCCATGTCTGATATGGTTTCTAGGAACAAGATGGCTTCAGATGCTGGAAGTGATGGGAGATTAAAGTCGCCTAGCATGATTATGGGATTATTTTCTGTAGATGAGCTTAGGAATTCCGTTAGGGAATCTAGGCTATCTGTTTTTTGGTCAGGGGGTCTATATATTAGGCAAATTCTACAAATGTTGGTTTTTATAATTAAAGTGTCAATATTGTTGGTTATGGTGGATGGTATTGGTCTTGCGTTTAGTCCCTTTTTTGTCATTATAAGTACTCCTCCTCCTTTTTTGTTAGTTCTATGTGTATGGTTTATATCGTATTCATCGCTATTAAGTTGATTTAAGTATACTGTATCTGTTTCAGTTAGCCATGTTTCCGTTACGCATAACATATCAGGTTTTGAGTCGGTTATTAAATCATTGAATATAGGGAGTTTGTTTTTCATAGAGCGGACATTTATAAGGATGCAAGTTAGGGAAGTGGTATTATTGATGTTAATTTCCTTTGTTATTTGTGGAGAGTTAGATTGTTTTATTTGTATAAGTCTGTGGTAATTTATTTTTGCTTGGTAGGTTGAGTTGGTGTGTCCAATGTGGCTGTGATTTCTAATTGAAGATTGTATTATAGGGATTGGTAAGTGATTTTTAGAAGTTAAGCTTAGTGTTAGGTTAATTAATATTGTCAATAATATACAGCTGTATGTTATTTTTAGTATCATGTTGTTTGAGTGTGACATGTTCAAAAATTGGGTGGTATTTTTTGTGGATTATGGTGCTAGCAGTTGGTTTGTGTCTATTAGTAGCAGTAAGAGTTGCAGTAGTTTGTATCTAAGAGTAGCAATAGCAGTTAACAAATATTTGTGACAGTTGTAACTTATACAGAGTAGAAGGTTGGTTGCAACAGTGTTAATACAGACAATAGTTAAAGAATTCCTGGTAACAGTTTGAATCATGTAGTGGTTATAAATGACTTACTGGCAACAGTATAGATCAGGCAGTAGTTAAGAATGACTTATTTATCAGCAGTCTAAAATCAGGCTGTAGTTATAAATCAAGTAATAGTTAAAAGTGACTTACTGGCAACAGTATAAAATCAGAAATGACTTACTGACAACAGTATAACATCTGGCTGTACTTATAGGAGGTGACTACTGTCAAGATTGGAAATCACAGAAATATACAGTGTGAATGTGTTAGCTACAGTATATTGATATAACTCATTAAGTAGTATTGCTATTGTGTAGTGAAACTGAGTCCAACAATGATAATTAGCTGAACTGAAGGTGGAGTAGTCTAATGTAATTAAACAATAATCTATTAGGAAGCAATGTCAGTTATAGGAATGTTCCGAGTAGGGTATACTTGCCACGTTTGCAGATATTGAAGGAAGGATGATCGTATGCTAGCTCAACCCTAGAGGAGCTCCAGCTGTGGATGATGTCTTAGCTATTCTTTTGGCGTTGATGTTCGAGTCTCTGGACTGTTCTTGTGTGCTTTGATATCGCCTTAGCCTAAGGGCCGTGCCAAAGGACCCTCTTGCGCGGCCCTCAGGCGCGGGCCCGCAAGGCGCGGGCACGCCTGCTGGCGCTTCTTTTTCAACGGGTGCTCCTGCTGCCCGGATTGGGCAGAGCGGCTTGGTGGGGGTGGCCTGGTGCTCCGACCCGCTCGATCCCCGCCGGGAGAGCAGCTGGAGGGTCGGAGTGCTGGGCTGCAGAAGAGGCCACGCGCCTGCTGGCGCTTCTTTTTCAACGCGTGCTCCTGCTGCCCGGATTGGGCAGAGCGGCTTGGTGGGGGTGGCCTGGTGCTCCGACCCGCTCGATCCCCGCCGGGAGAGCAGCTGGAGGGTCGGAGTGCTGGGCTGCAGAAGAGGCCACGCGCCTGCTGGCGCTTCTTTTTCAACGCGTGCTCCTGCTGCCCGGATTGGGCAGAGCGGCTTGGTGGGGGTGGCCTGGTGCTCCGACCCGCTCGATCCCCGCCGGGAGAGCAGCTGGAGGGTCGGAGTGCTGGGCTGCAGAAGAGGCCACGCGCCTGCTGGCGCTTCTTTTTCAACGGGTGCTCCTGCTGCCCGGATTGGGCAGAGCGGCTTGGTGGGGGTGGCCTGGTGCTCCGACCCGCTCGATCCCCGCCGGGAGAGCAGCTGGAGGGTCGGAGTGCTGGGCTGCAGAAGAGGCGACGCGCCTGCTGGCGCTTCTTTTTCAACGCGTGCTCCTGCTGCCCGGATTGGGCAGAGCGGCTTGGTGGGGGTGGCCTGGTGCTCCGACCCGCTCGATCCCCGCCGGGAGAGCAGCTGGAGGGTCGGAGTGCTGGGCTGCAGAAGAGGCCACGCGCCTGCTGGCGCTTCTTTTTCAACGCGTGCTCCTGCTGCCCGGATTGGGCAGAGCGGCTTGGTGGGGGTGGCCTGGTGCTCCGACCCGCTCGATCCCCGCCGGGAGAGCAGCTGGAGGGTCGGAGTGCTGGGCTGCAGAAGAGGCCACGCGCCTGCTGGCGCTTCTTTTTCAACGCGTGCTCCTGCTGCCCGGATTGGGCAGAGCGGCTTGGTGGGGGTGGCCTGGTGCTCCGACCCGCTCGATCCCCACCGGGAGAGCAGCTGGAGGGTCGGAGTGCTGGGCTGCAGAAGAGGCCACGCGCCTGCTGGCGCTTCTTTTTCAACGCGTGCTCCTGCTGCCCAGATTGGGCAGAGCGGCTTGGTGGGGGTGGCCTGGTGCTCCGACCCGCTCGATCCCCGCCGGGAGAGCAGCTGGAGGGTCGGAGTGCTGGGCTGCAGAAGAGGCCACGCGCCTGCTGGCGCTTCTTTTTCAACGCGTGCTCCTGCTGCCCGGATTGGGCAGAGCGGCTTGGTGGGGGTGGCCTGGTGCTCCAACCCGCTCGATCCCCGCCGGGAGAGCAGCTGGAGGGTCGGAGTGCTGGGCTGCAGAAGAGTCTTGCCCCCGCAGCAGCAGGAACTGCATATCAGAGGGGGCAGGACTGACAAGGGCTTCCAGTATGCTTGCACACAAGAGGGGACAAGGTCATAGCGGAGAGACTGAATGAATTCTTTGCTTCGGTCTTTACTGAAGAAGATGTAAGGAAGTTACTGATGCCTGAAATGGTATTTAAAGCTGATACAGCAGAAGAATTGAAAGAAATATCGATAAACCGGGAAGATGTAATACAACTATTTGATAAAATGAAGAGTAGCAAATCACCTGAACATCCAAGGGTGTTGAAAGAACTGAAATATGAGATTACAGATCTACTATTACTAATTTGTGAGCTACATTAAAATCATCAGTAATACTTGTAATGCCACTTTTTACAAAGGGTTCCAGGGGTGATCCAGGAAACCTCAGACCAGTGAGCCTGATGTTAGTCCTGGGAAAAATGGTAGAAACCATTATTAAGAACAAGATTTCTGAACATATAGACAGTCATGATTTAATGGGAGACAGCCAGCATGGCTTTAGTCAGGGAAGGTCTTCTCTTACTAATCTGTTGTTTTTGAAGGTATAAATAAACAGGTAGACAAAGGTGGGTCGATCGATGTAGTGTATATGGATTTTCAGAAAGCCTTTGACAAGGTCCCTCATCAGAGACTTTTGGCAAAATTAAAAAGTCATTGGCTAGGAGGCAGTGGGGTATTGTGGATCAGGAACTGGTTAAAAGATAGAAAGCAGAGGGTAGGACTGAATGGTCAATTTTCCCAATGGAGAAAGGTGAATAGTGGAGTACCCCAGGGATCAGTGCTGGGTCCGCTGCTTTTTAACATATTCGTAAATGACCTGGCTATAGGAATATAGAGCAAGGTAATCAAATTTGCATATGAGACAAAATTATTCAAAGTTGTTAAAACCCAAGAGGATTGTGAAAAATTGCAAGAGGACCTTAATAAATTGGAAGACTGAACGTTCAAATGGCAGATGAAATTTAATGTGGACAAGTGCAAAGTTACGCACCTAGGAAAGAATAATCCAAACTATTGTTGCACGATGCAAGGTTTCACATTAGGAACTTCCACCCAGGAAAAAAATGTAGGTGTCATCATGGATAACACATTAAAACCTTCTGCCCAGTGTGCAGTGGTGGTCAAGAAAGCAAATAGAATGCTAGGAATCATAAGGAAAGGAATGGAGAATAAAACAAAGGATATTATAATGCCTCTGTATCGTTCCATGGTGCGACCGCACCTCGAATATTGTGTGCAATTCTGGTCACTGTATCTTAAAAAGCAAATAGCATTATTAGAAAAGGTACAGAGAAGAGCCACCAAAATGGCAAAGGGGATGGAAGGATACCCTTATGAGGAGAGGCTGAAAAGAATAGGGTTCTTCAACCTGGAAAAGAGATAGCTGAGAAGAGCTATGATAGAGGTCTATAAATTAATGAATGGAGTGGAACGGGTAAACGTAGATCGATTGTTTACACTATCAAAATGTAGAAAGACTAGGGGACATGCAATGAAGCTACAGGGTAACCCATAAAAGACTAATAAGTGAACATATTTTTTCGCTCAACGTATAATTAAACTCTGGAATTCGTTACCAGAGGATGTAGTAAAAGCTGTTTGTGTAGCTGGGTTTAAAAAAGGTTTGGACAAGTTCCTGGAGGAAAGATCTGTAAACCATTATTAAAGGGGACCCGAGAAATCCACTGCTTGTTCCAATACAAGCATTGCGGAACCTGTGTCTTTTGGGGAAACTGCTAGGTACTTGTGACCTAGATTAGCCACTGTTGGAAACAGGTCTGACCCAGTATGGCATATCTTATTTATTAACTTATTTTATTTAACCAGTTTTCTATACCACTTTATCCTTCAATCAAAGTTGTCGACAGCACAATGGGTCTACATTGAACGAGAGGGGAGGGGCAACGAGACGTACATAGAGACGTCAGACGTTTGGGACTTATTCTCCTCTATGCATGTCAGTGGCGCTTGGTATCCTAGATTAGATATAAAAAGTGTTTTGTGAATAGGAGGGTTTTGAGTGATTTGCGGAAGTCCTTGATGTTGCTTAGGGCTTATGTTCTTATGTACACGAGGCTCCATGGTGACACTCAGAAATACCAGAAAGAAAGGAGCTGCATGCAGCGACAGCAGTTAAAGCCTTGAGCAAAAGCAGGGCCAGGGACGGCAATGGAAAAGCTTGCAGCCAAACTGGGAGGGCTGCGTGCAATCGCTGAACATTTTCTGTAGGGCAGGAGATACCCTTAGGCTAGTCCTACCTACTGTCAGAATCTGACAATAACATCCTGACTGTTTTCTTCTGTATCTCCATTCGAATCACTTTTCCAAAGAAATTCAACAAAGATTTCTACATTTCCACCCAAATAGAAGTTCAACCCCATATAAAATACTTGGGAATCACCACTGATCAAGCACTTACATTTAAACAACAGATTGAAAAAACAGCTAGAACGATATACCTCAAAGCAAAGATGATACAATGACTAAGACCACTCATTGACCCACAAGACTTCAGAACAGTCATGCAGGCCATGACGCTCCCCCACCTGGACTACTGCAATGCAATCTATCATGGACTCCTGGCCACCCACATAAACCATCCACAAATTGCCCTCAACACCACCGTAAGAATCATCCAAAGGATCAAGAAAGACGATCGCATCACCCCAGCCTTGAGAGAGCTCCACATTTTGCCTCTGGAAGCAAGGATTAAATACAAATCTCTGTTACTTATCCACAGAGCCCTCCATCCCAGCTTCGGACTCTACTCCTTCAACCCACCAGGCCACCAATAACACCCTCACTGTCCCTCACGAATGTTCAATCAACAAGCCTGCAACAGGGCATTCGAACTGTGTGCGCCCTCCCTCTGGAACTCCCTCCCCAACCAGATCCGAAACAACAGAGATCTCCCCACATTCAAGAAACGGCTAAAACCCCTCCTATTTCGTGAATACCTTGGACCTGGTATGGACATCTCTCACTAACTGCCTGCTCTCTGACATTCTCCTATTTCAAGTTGAAATTGACCTGCCCTACCAACTGAGAGACTCGCGTTTAAAGTCTAGTACTGTTACATTCTGTCTTGATCCTTAATGTTGGCCTCCCTGGTGCTGGACCCCCTCCCCTCTGCCACACTGATTACTATACCCTCCCCCCTTTTTATGTAAAACCGCTTTGACCCGGTGAAAAGTGGGATATAAGTACAGCTAAATAAATAAAATAAATAAAAATAAAATGCTTATTCAAATTCCAGTCATCTAGATTCTTTTTTCAAATCCCTCAAACTAGTTTTTGGAGTATTGGGTGATCAAATAATCAACCCACCAGGGACAGAAGGCACACCTACAGAATACACTCAAGATACCTTCCATAATCTCAAAAAGCAACGGAGCCACTGCCAACAAGGTCTTCTCGCTTTATGCCCTGGTCATATGGAATGCTCTATACGCAATAACTGACCTAATACACTTCAGAAAGAATTTAAAAACACACCTTTTCTGTTAACATTTCAGAAGCAAAAACTGACCCTCTGAGCCTAGACCCCACTGAGAACCCTCATTCCCTTTCTCTCTCTCCCCCCCACCTCCTCTTCTATCACCCTGAGCTAACAACTGAAGTCCCAATTTACTTCATCACTCAGGCTTATTCATGTTCTATGCTGACCATATATTCCTGTTATGCTTTGTACCTAATTACGTTTCATGTATAAGTTAACTGAGTTATGTTACACCCTGAATATGTTCCATGTACGATTTATCTCAGTTTCTCTGTAAACCACCTTGGCTTTAAGTTTAATAAGTGGTATATAAACCACTTAAATAAATAAATAAACCCAGAAAAGTATTTTCTTTTGACCTAGATAATAGCCTCTATGTAATCTCTCTATATAAACCCAAAAATGTACTATACCATATTATCTCTCTATCTTCCTAGATTTCCTCCATCTTTTTTCCAACACTCTCCCTTTAACCTTCATCTCTTCAATCTTATTTGACAACCTTGGAGCATCAGCTACCTGCTTTGATTGACTGAATCTTAGGGGTATGTTTACTAAACAGCAGTAGCGGCTTCCGTGCAATATCGGCGTCGCGGCCCCATTGAAATCAATGGGGCTGCAGCTCTGATATCACACAGAAGCCGCTACCGCTGTTTAGTAAACATACCCCTTAGTTCCTGAAGATAATTTTTCTAGAGTATCTCATTTAACACTTCATTTCATATTGCTACTTGCTTATCAGCACTTTCATCTTGAAAACTCTGTTTCAAATCTGGTACCATATCCCAAAATTCATCAATCTTTTTATTACTGCTCCTATCATCAATCTGGAGTGGAGGAGTAGCCTAGTGGTTAGAACACTGGCTTGGTAACCAAGCAACCAGGGTTCGATTCCTGCTAGCACTCCTTGTGGCCTTGGGCAAGTCACTTAACCCTCCATTGCCTCGGAAGAAAGGCCTGGCAATCTACTTCCGGTGACACTGCCAAGAAAACCCAGGAGCTTCTGGGTCACCAAGAGTCAGGACTGACTCAAAGGCACACATTGCATTTTTTTGCATCATCAATCCTTTTTTTTTAAATTAAACCTCATAGTATTCATTTATAAACTCATGGCTAGTAATGAATTATCAGTTCAGGATAATAAACATGAATAGGACTTGCATGCTTTAAAACCTCCCACTTTCTTTTCTTGACAAAATATCAAATTTATAACATGACTTTGGCCATGAGTCAGATGGCGACCTTTCTGCTGAAATCTCCGTCAATCCTGAAGGACTAGTGAGAGCAGAAACTGCTTCTGGATGAACCCAACTAATGACTATTGCTGTTTGAAAAATTGTGACTAGTCTGTGTACGGGGAGAGAGACTATGGGTTGAACTGTTATATCCCTGTTTCGTCAACATTTAACCATGACGGTCAGGTTTTTTTAAACATCACCCTCTGAAGATAAATAAAAGCTGCATAAAGGCCAGTGCTGAATTATCCAATCTTTGCAGTCAGACCTACCCATTATCCATATATTGGCAATTTTCAGTACTACTATATGGTAACTAGTTGGATAGCAATTTAGGACTGCTTTTTCTTATCCTAAGCTGTGCATGTAGACCAGTAGTGTTGAAAATTGCCACTATGTAGATCATTATCTTTATTGTCATTTGATATACTGCCCTAGGCAGCAAGGCATCAGAGCGGTTTACAATAATCTAAAAAAAAAAATCAGAGAGAAAAAAGAAAGGAATGCCAATTATAGACAGGACAGATTAGTAAAGAAGGAAAACAGAAAAAGAGGGGAAGACAAGGCAGAAGGGAGAAGGAAAACCAAACTCGAGGGGAGACAGGCTAGAGGGTAAACTAACTGGGGAGGAGGATAACTTCTGTCTAACCTCTGCACTCTCCAGAGAACAGCGAAGCAGCCACTGTCCATATTTCTTTTAGTGACACTGATCCGGTTAGCAGGTGCCTTTGAATAGTGATCCCCTATGTGCTTATATACTGTAAGGACTTTGGGCCCGATATTCAGCTGGACGGTGCTATGTGCCACGTCAGTGCATAGCCCACCCACTGTCCGTCTAACCCAGACTTTCAATGCCAGGGGACATATGAGGCCCTGGCATTGAAGATCCGGTTATCGCCGCACAACTTGGAAGCCACAGGAGCAAGCTGGGTAGCACTGATTTTCAATGCTACACAGTTAGCTCCATAGCCTAAAAGATAGGCAAGGGTTTTCCATGCCTATTTTTAAGGCACCGAGGGCTAACTGGGTAGTATCAAAAATTGGTGCTACCCAGTTAGTGCTTGCAGCCACCCCTGCTCTGGCCCGGAACACCCCCAACACGCCCCCGATGCTAAGTGGATAGCATCCGGGCACATTAGGGACTTAACTGGAATTTTCCAAAGGCACTACCCATGGTTAAGGCATTTACATAGGTAACATAGGTTGTTACCTGTGTAAATGTCTTCGAAATTCGGGCCCTTTAAGTGTAAATTCTTGTACGTTTCAGCTTGGAGAGATGTGACAGCGCTCTATAAAATCCTGAGTGGAGTGGAACGGGTAAACGTAAATCAGTTGTTTACTCTTTGATAAAGTACAAAAACTAAGGGACACTCCATAAAGAAACTAAATAGCACATTTAAAACAAATCAGAGAAAACATTTTTCCCTCTCAACGCATAATTAAAGTTGTACAATTGCTGCAAGAGGATATGGTAAAAACAGTTACTACAACTGGGTTTAAAAAACATTTGGACAAGTTCTCGGAGGAAAAGTTCATAAACTGTTCTTAATCAGGTAGACTTGGAAAAGCCACTGCTAATTCCTGAGTATAAGGATCATGGAATCTCTCTAGTCTTTGGGATGCTGCTAGGTACTTGTGACCTGGCTCAGCCACTGAAGAACGAGATGGTAGGCTTGATGGCCCTCTGATCTGACCCAGTAGGAAACTTCTTATAATACAACAGATTTTATAAAAATCCCCTAATGCCCATCATAAAATCTCCCCCACCTCCTGAAAAATTAAAATCACCTGCAATTAACAGCTTTAGCTTTCATTTAGTACAATTTTATGCTGGATTTTTTTATTTAGTATACATTTGTATACCGCTACTTCCAGCGATCAGCAGCAGTTTGATTACAGATTGGAAATTGTCAAATCATGACAGGAAATTTTTGAGGTATAAACACGGTGATTAGACAGGAAAGCACAGCACACAGAGAACTATTTTACAGGGAACATGGGCTATGGAGGGTTAAGTGGCTTGCCCAAGACCACAAGGAGCACCTGTGGGACTAGAAACCCCAGTCCTTCCGGCCCAAGGTTGCTGTCCTCTAGTGGGATTTGAACCCCCGACCTTCCGGCCCAAAGTACCTTGCCCCAACCACTAGGCCACTCCTCCACTCCAATAGGCTAGATCTGAGGAATATAAAGAAAACAGACCTCTTGTAAAAGTATTTGCTGTGTACTCTATTTCTTTCAGAGGCTTTGCAGTTGTGAAACTTACCACTACAGCATACAAGTGGTATCTTGGACACCTTTGTAAAGATGGTGAAAGAAAAGGTGAAAGATCCAAATTGTTGATTGGGAATGTGACATCTGTTCTCAATTTTCTTTTATACTGGCCTTCACATTCAAACCTAAGGAAAAAGTAACATTTCTTAAAACTGTGTATATAGTGGAGTTGCTTAAAAGTAAACAGAGGTTCTCTGAAGACAGCAGGAAAAGGCAGCCATCAGAGCTAGTGACATCCCCTTGGGTGCGAGACATGTAGTCGTTAGTGCAGCACAACTACATTTAGAATTATTCTTCTCGCATGTTCCCTGGCAATCTCGTGCTGACAATGGCATTTCCCCTTCAGTCTATACCAGGGGTTCTCAACTCAGTCCTCAGGACACACCTAGCCAGTCAAGTTTTCAAGATAGCCATAATGAATATGCGTAAGAGAGATCTGCAAGCAACGGAGGCAGTTCATGCAGATATATTGCATGCATAATAAATCAATCAGCCGTCCACAATATAAAACAAAAATTACAAAAGGAATTCATCATTATCTTTTAGGAATTCATGTTGAGATAGAAAATGTGTGATTTCTGGGGGAAGGGAGGTTTCAATATTTTTAATGTCTCTTTTTAAGATATGTGGTTTTCCTGTGCATCTCTCATTTTGCCCCGTATTGCCCTCTTGGCTTGTTCTGCACAGGTGGTGCCTGCATCGCTCCACCTAGATACTATGCAGGTCATTTTATAAAGTCTGTTTTCACATGTGTATGGCCTGTTCTCAAATTCTGAGCAGCGTAAAAGCACGCCTGCTGACACGATGGCATGCAGTTTGCAGAGAAGCATAGCCTGGGATGCAGTCTGGATGGAGCATGGGAGGTGTTCAAAAATATCTGCATGGAATGCCTTCATTTATTCATTTACACCTGCTCCACAGCATGGGTAAATATCCTCGCCTGCTTTCAAGGCATGATCTCTGTCACTTATACTAGCATTTTATAAACATCAAAAGGTGTAAAACTACCCGTTTACCCTCTTATCTTAGAAGCCCTGTTATATAACTACCCTCCACAGGGGTAAGTTTATGACAGGACGTCTATGCGAAATATCCATAAAAGTGCCTATTTTAAGCTAATTTTAGAAAGACAACATAGGCGCCTATGTGCCTTTCTAAAACAGGCTCCGAGATCCAACTCCAATAACACACAAATGATGTAAATATGTGCATGTATTTTCTGGGGCATGTTTACTAAAGAATTTAACATGCATTAACAAACGTTAAGTTTTTACAGCCTTTTCATTTCTATAGGCACAGTGGTAGTTAACGAACGTTAACTTTTAGCAAACATGCCCTTATATGTGTTCCTATGTTTTTTTTAAAATACATATGTACAATCACAGCCCCATCTCTGCTCTGCCCAAACTGTGCCCCAGGGATGCCTAAGCATGGATTGTATAAAAGCAGTTGCAATCTTTCCATGTGCTCCTACTTTTATGCATTTGCGTGGGAGTGCAATTTCATAAAATCTTTGTTCTGCATGTACTTCTCGAAAAAATTTTATGACATTCTCCCCTATATTTGCAGTCTGAAGACCATAATTTTTGGCTTGTGCACATCTTTATTTTGTTGTTGTTGAGTGTCGTCAAGTCGATGTCGACTCCTGGCGACCCTCTGGATCTAAACTTTGCTCGGTCTTTATCCAAGCAGCTCATTGTTGATAGAGTGGTGTTCAAAGCTGTGTTATTGTATTGATCCATCTCATTGCCGGCTTTGTTCTTTTACGGTGACCTTCTACCTTGCCAAGCATTATGTCTTTCTCCAGTGATCTCTCTCTTTGCATGATATGTCCAAAGTATGAAAGTCGAAGTCTTGTCATTTGAGCTTCTAAGGAAAGTTAGGTTTGATCTCCTCTAGTACTGACTGGTTTGTTCTTCACAGTATTTGTTGTCAGTACCATATTTCAAAGGCAGCAATTTTCTTCCTGTCTATCCTTTTCACTGTCCAACTTTCACATCCATATAATGTTATTGAAAATACCATGGCCTGGACAAGTCGAATCTTTGTATGGAGAGAGACATCTCTGCTCTTAAGGATCTTGTCTAGTTCCTTCATAGCCATTCTACCAAGCAGGGCCGGCCTGTCCATTGGGCAAGAATGTTGTTTGCACAGGACCCTGCGTTTCAGGGGACCCCGCGCCAGCAACATCCCGCATTGAACACTAGCAGGCAGGTCGGCTTTAGAGGGAGCCGGAGAGGCCCCAGCTCACCTCTAACAGCTGCCAAAGTGAAGCGCATCTTTTTCCTTCACTTTGGCAGCTGTACTGAAGTTTAGAATGCTGCCACGCTGAGCGCCAGGAAACAGGAAGTCCCCTTTGACCTCAGCGCGGCAGTACAGCTGCCGAAGTGAAGGAAAAAGATGTGCTTCACTTCAGCAGCTGTTAGAGGTGAGCCAGGGTCTCTCCGGCTCCCTCTAAAGCATTTTAGATAGCCGTGGGGCTCTTCAGGAGGGGAGGGAGGGGCTTGGACTGGAAATGGGCTGTGGGGGGGAGAGCTAGGACTGGAAATGGGCTGAGTGGAGTGGGGGAGCTAGGACTGGAAATGGGCTAATGATGGGGCTAGGAAAGGATTGGAAATGGGCTGATGGAGAGGCTAGGAGGAAAGGAAATGGGCTGATGGAAGGGCTAGGATAGGACTGGAAATGGGATGATAGGGGGCTAGGATTGGAAATGGGCTGATGGGAGGGCTTGTATTGGAAATGGACTGATGGGGGTGCATGGATTGGAGATGCACTTATGGAGGGGCTAGGATAGGACTGGAAATGGGCTGATGGGGGAGTTAGGACTGGAAATGGGATGATGTGGGGACTATAAGGGAGCAGATGCTGGTTGGGGCTGGAACTAGAAGGGAGCTGATGTTGGGGAGGACTAGAATTGGATGGGGCTGGGAGAGTGAAATGGAGAGGGGAAAAATATTTTGTGTGGGAGGGAAGAAAAATCTATGATTGGCCGGGTATTGGGAGAGTACATGGGGATTGAGGATGGAGGGGTAAAATTTGAATGGATGCAAAAGGAATAAAGAAAGAGATGGAGTAAGCTCTGGGTTTTGTATTTGTTGATGTTATCAAGCTTTTCCATCATTATCTTCCACAGATGTGGTCAATTTGATTTCTGTACAATCCACTGGGTGAAGTCCACGTGTACAGTTGGCGCTTGTGTTGCTGGAAGAAGGTGTTTGAGATGAATAGATCATTGGTCTTGCAGAATTCTATCAGTCTTTCTCCATCTTCATTTCTGTTGCCAAGTCCATATTTTTCAACCACTTTGCCTTCTTCTTTGTTACCAACATCTGCATTCCAGTCACCCATGACTATCAGGATATCCTGTTGGCATGTTCTGTTAATTTCAGCTTGTACTTGTTCATAGAACTCATCAAAATCTTCCTTTTCTACAGCTGTTGTTGGGGCATATACCTGAATTATAGTTGTGTTGATGGAATTCCTCGTAATCAAATAGAAATTAAGTGTTCACTAACTGCATTGTATTTCATTACAGTTCTTGCAAGTTTCTTCTTAATTATAAATGCAACACCATTTCTTTTTTTGTCTTTCATTTCCAACATAATAGACTATGTGATCATCAGATGCAAAGTGCCCAAAGTCAGTCCTTTGCAGTTCACTGACAACCAACAGATCGAGTTGCACATTCTTGACCACCTCCAACTTCCCTTTATTTTGTTAGATTGGTCTTTTCTTTGATTTTAGGCATCTTTTTCTGTTTGCAAACATTCATTATAACAAATTTTCTAAACATTCAATAGAACTTTAGGGGCACATTTACTAAACTGAGCTGTCCAGTAGAATGGGGTTTAGCATAGTTTGTGGATCACGCTAAAACGTAGCATGAGCCCTAGCACTCAAAATCCCATGCTATCCTGACAGCGTGGGACGGGGCAGGGACTAGATGGGACGGGACGGATCGCAGGTAGTGCCTGTGTGTGATGGCTAGCGCAAGTGTTAATAACCCACTCTAGGTGTGAAGCAGTAGCTTAGTGGTTAAGGCAAAATCCTGGAAATGGAGAGACCAGGGTTCAAATCCTATTGGTGTATCTTGTGGTCTTGGGCAAGCCACTTAATCCTCCATTGCCTCAGGTACAAGCTTAGATTGTAAACCCTCCAGGAAAATAACTACTGTACCTGAATCAGGGCCGGCCTGTCCATTGAGCAAGAATGTTTTTTGCACAGGGCCCCGCGTTTCAGGGGGCCCCGCGCAAAAAACATCTTGCATCAGCGATCAGCCCAGCTAGATTAAAAAAAAAAAACCACAAACCGGCTGCTGCTGCCGCTGTGGCAGCGGCAGAATCGAGCACCCCACGGGGCCCCCCCTGCCCTGCAGAATCCTCCTTTCAGCATCAACTCCCTCAGCATCGACTGCCAGAGCCGCGAAGGGAGAGCTTCTCCTCTCGCGGCTGTGTTAATCCCGCCACGGGGCTGATGAGAGGAGAAGCTCTCCCTTCGCGGCTCTGGCAGTCGATGCTGAGGGAGTTGATGCTGAAAGGAGGATTCTGCGGGGCAGGGGGGGGCTCCGTGGGGTGCTCGATTCTGCCGCTGCCACAGCGCAGCAGCAGCCGGTTTGTGTTTTTTTTTTAATCTAGCTGGGCTGATCGCTGATGCAAGATGTTTTTTGCGCGGGGCCCCCTGAAACGCGGGGCCCTGTGCAAAAAACATTCTTGCTCAATAGATTAACAGAGCCGCGAGAGGAGAAGCTCTCCCTTCGCAGGTCTGAAAAGCCCGCACTTTGGGAGCTGATGCTGAAAGGAGGATTCTGCAGGGCAGGGGGGGGGGCCCTGCGGGGTGCTCGATTCTGCCGCTGCTACGGGGGCAGCAACAGCCGGTTTGTGTTTTTTTATTATCTAGCTGGGCTGATGGAGGGGGGAGGGGGGTTAGGACTGGTAATAGGCTATGGGGTGTTAGGACAGGTAATGGGCTATGGGGGGGCTAAGACTGGAAGTGGGCTGATGGGGGGTTAGGACTGGTAATGGGCTATGGGGGAATAGGACAGGTAATGGGCTATGGGGGGGCTAGGACTGGAAATGGGGTTATGGGGGGGTTAGGACTGGACGTGGGCTGATGGGGGGGTTAGGACTGGTAATGGGCTATGGGGGCGGGGGACTAAGACTGGAAATGGGCTGATGGGGGGGCTAGGACTGGAAATGGGCTGATGGGGGGCATTAGGACTGGTAATGGGCTATGCGGGGGGCTAAGACTGAAAATGGGGTGATGGGGGGCTTAGGACTGGTAATGGGTTGTGGGGGGGCTTAGGACTGGTAATGGGCTATGGGGGAGCTAGGACTGGTAATGGACTGGGGGGTTGCTAGAACTGGAAATGGGCTGAGTGGAAGGGGGGCTTGAACTGCAAATAGCTGATGGGGACGTGGGCTTGGAATGGAAATGGGCTATGAGGGGAGGGAGCTAGGACTGGAAATGGGATGAGTGGAGGGGGGCTAGGACAGGAAATGGGCTGATAGAGGGGCTAGGATAGGTTTGGAAATGGGCTGTTGGGGGGTGCTAAGATTGGAAATGGGCTGTAGTGGGGGCTTGAATTGAAATGGACTCATGGAGGGGCTAGAACTGGAAGTAGGCTCATGGGAGGCTTGGATTGGAAATGGGCTGAGTGGAGAGGAGCTAGGATTTGACATGGGCTGATGGTGGGGCTAGGAAAGGACTAGAAATGGGCTGAGGGGGGGGGTCTGGGACTGGAAATGAGCTGATGGAAGGACTCGGATAGGACTGGAAATGGATGGGGGAGCTAGGACTGGAAATGGGCTGATGGTGGGGCTGGGATAGGATTGGAAATGGGCTGATGGGGGGCTAGGACTGGAAATGGGCTGATGCAGGGACTAGAAAGGAGTGGATGCTGGGTGGGGCTGGAACTAGAAGGGAGCTGATGTTGGGGGAGGATTAGAATGGGATGGAGCTGGGAGGGTGAAATGGAGAGGGAAAAATATTTTGTGTGGGAGGGAAGACAAATCTACAATTGGCTGGATATTGGGAGAGTAAGTGGGGATTGAGGATGGAGGGGTAAAATTTGAGTGGATGAAATAGGAATGAGGAAAGAGCAAAAGGAGAAAGATTAGTATGTTAAAGCAGATGTAGAGAGAGGATGGAAAAAAACTAGAAGAGCGAAGAAAGGACAAATGGACAGCAGACGATGGAGAGTTAGCAGAAGACACAAAGAAACCAGAAGAAAGTAGCTGGAGCAATTGCAACTGAAAAAAAATGCACAAAAGGTAGAAAAATATCTCTTTATTTTGAATGTATTAACTGGAATATGTCAGCTCTAGGAAATGTGCATCATTAACGTCTGCGCTTTGTTTAGTACAAGAGGAAATTAATTTATAGTTTTATTTCTGCAGTGTTGTACATTCCAAGTTTGGCTTTTGGGGTTCCCAGTTTAATTATTGTCTTCCTATTTCTAAATTGTGATTCCTTGTTTGGTGATGGTCTATGTTCTGCATGTGTAACTGAGCTGAGGTATTCTGTTTATGTAATTCCTATTTGACATTGCCACTTGTTCTCTTTCCCCAGTAGGTCATGTATTGTTATTCTCTGAAATGTATTGGTTTAATATTTGCAGTGTTTCCTTTTGATAGGTATGGTGTGGTGCTTTGTGAGTCCTGGTAGTGCTGTTAGGATACGGCGTGTTTGCTATGGGTTCTAAATGGGCAGTGTTTGTAGTAGTTCCTAATGTGCCTGGTGGTTGGCACTGGATTCTAGTAATGTAGAAATCTTTTAGTCTTTCTCTATCCATACACTCATTAAGAGGCATGTTTACTAAAAGTTAGTGTATGCTCCGCACCCCCCTTGGGTCGCCCCTGACCTGAATGTAACTTGCCTTGAACTGCCTCTGGAAATGCGTGAGCTAAAATACTAATACTAACTATGCTTGATGCCCATAGTGTAGATACACCTAACACCATCTCGATGGGTAGTTTGCCGGTTTGTGCAGTCCTGTGACTGCACCACACTAAAAGCAGGGAGACGGATGCACACGCCCCTTTCAGTTAGGTGGACCTCTGCACTGGTAACACATTATACACCAATTTATAGGTTAATGCATGTTCAATCAATTTTATGTTCGTTAAAGTTTTTAAGGCATATTAACAGAAAGAATACATGGTCATAAATACATAGTCCCATAAAACAGGGCTGTGCAGAAGCAAAGTTTGGTTTTCATTTTTTTCATTAATTTTTTTCTGCTATTTAGTTGGGGGGGGGTTCCCATTACTTTCAGACAGGGGCAGTGGAAGGGCTTTTTATTTGGGGGGCCCAAGCCACCCCGTGGGCAGAGACCTTCTTATTCGCAGACAGGAAGGGTCTGTGTCATAATCGTGGCTTTTCCTCTGCCTGTGGGGGACTCGATCCCCATGAGAAGACTACTTCCTGCTGGCCACGATCATTGCAAAGACTCTTCCTGTTTGCTTGTGATCCTTGTAGGCAGACAAGAACGGTCTTTGCAATGATCACAGTTGGAGGGCAGTAGGCTGCCCGTGGGGCTCCTAGTCCCTGCGGGCAGAAGGAGAAACTGCGACCGCAGCAAAATTCCTTCTTTTTTGCCTGCGGTTATCCAATCTCCCACGGGCAGACAGGAAGGGGCTTTTCTTCTTCTGTCCATGGGGAATGGGATCCCTGCAGGCAGTCTGTTGCCTGCCATGCCACGATTTTTGGTGGAGCCATGGCCCATGTGGCCCACCCCCTTCCAATGCCTACGCTTTCATATATTCATTTTAAAAATGAATTTTTAATGCATGCTAAATTGATTTAACATGCACTAATCAATGATTTAAAGAATGTTAAGTCAATTAGTGTGCATTAAATTTTTAAAGGCACACTAACAAATGCACACCCTTACTATAAAATCAGGTGAGACAATTTGTAAAACAGTTTTCACATTAAACAACATGATTGCATTTGTCTAGAACAAGGCCGCTAATGTTTCCAATTCTGTCATTAGTGTACTTTGTAATGTACAGTACATTTTGCAAAAAACAGCTGTAGTTACACATTCCAGAGGGCCATGATTGCTTTAGTTCGAAGTTCTCAATCCAGTCCTCAGAACACACCTAGTCAGTCAGGTTTTCTCAATAACTACAAGGAATATTCACAAGAGAGATTTGCATGAACTGCCTCCATTGAATGCAGATCTCTCTCATGCATATTCGTTCATGGTTATCCTGAAAACCTGACTGGCTAGGTGTGTCCCAAGGACTGGGTTCAGAACCCCTGCTTTAGATGAATGGAGGCTTGCTTATCTTAATTCAAAAACAGAACTGTGCCAAGAAAATGTAAACCGCACATTACCTTTTTAAGTGTAATATTATGATCTTCGGTGCTGAGTAGATGTTGGCCTTTACTGATGTATCTTGCTTTGTTTCACAGAAAGAACAGTGCATTTTGTTGCCCCAGGTTAGAGTGTCTTGTTGGAAGAAACTATGAAGACATTCCTGCCAGGTGTTTTGAAGGAAAAAATCCCACTGTTAATCTAACTCAATTACTCTGTAATATATAGTGCTCCTTTTCACCCTCACCCTCCTACACCCTTTGACAACAACATTCTGCCCTACCTCTGTGTTATAAACTCTGCCCTCACCTTACTTTCAAACCAGTTTATGTTCCACATGTGCCATAAACTACCCCTGGCCCCTTCCATTACACCAGCAATGCCCAATCCCTTCTTGCCCCATTTGGCTACAAGAATCAAGGAGGCACTGGTTGAGTCATGACTCCCTTCTCCCTGATATCTGCTCTGCACATTTGTATGAGGGTGATAACTTGCGCTAATCTATGCACGCTTGAGGGATACAGGGTGCACAAATTTTAAATTTGCAAGCTGTCAGAGTAATGTAATCAGAGGTGTGCTAAAACTCCATTACATTTTTTGTCCAGACTTTTTATTTTTACTTCTGTATGTTATTTTAACTTGATTTACAATCTAATAAAGTAATGAATTGCATAGCCACTGAAATAAACATGTGCTATATTGGAATTATGTGTCAAAATCAAAGCAAACTTTATTTCTGCAATTAATAACTGTACTATTGGCTTCTGGACATGCCCACTCCAAATAAAAGCCACCATCATGCAGGAAGTACTTTTTCAGTGCTGTGTGATGTGAGTGATTACTGGACTCAGCATCGAAGGTTGTTTTTTTAAGAGAGGAGGATTTAAGTGATCTTTCTGAAATTACTGAATACTACTTATCTTTTGTTTTGTGTTTGGAGTGAATCTTTAGAGTCCAAGTGTGTGTTTTGGTCTTTCCTTTCTCAGTCTCTGTATTGGTTTTCTGTTTATGTTCTTATAAGAGATGAGTGCTATCATATGACTAGTGTGAAAATGCAATGTGAAGGAGGACCTTCTGCTATGCTACATTTGCAAAAACCATTACTGGACTGGTGCAACGATACTATGGAGGTCATTCCCGAACATGGGTTGCGGGACATCCATCCCTACAAGGCTTGCGGGGCTGACTCCCCCTCCAGCTCTCCCTGTATGTCCTGTGTATTAGGATGGGGAGAGTGGGGAGGGGGCTGGAACGGGGTGGAGTGGGGGTGGGCAAGCCCGGCAGCACGTACAGGGCTGATTCAGGTCATGGCCCTGTATGTCCTGCCGGGACCATGGGGGCGTGCTACTTATACCACCTCAAAGGTGGTATAAGCAGCACTTTGTAGACGATGGGGCCTGGGGAGCCCCCCAGTGCCGGGTGCATGGGGGTTCCCGCCACCTGATCCAGGCCACGGCAGGCCAGCGTGGGTCAAGCAGTGGGGATATTTGGGGCTAGCCACGGATGTCAGGGGCACCTGCGAGGAGGACGTCCCCACAGATGGAAGGGGCACGCTGGGCTGTCCAGGGGCCCAATTCTGGCAACGTTCCTGTGGACCAGAATCAGGTCAAAGATCCCCATCTTCATTGAGGACGTCCAGATAGCCCGGACGTCCACCTCCCAGAATCGGGCTCTATGTGTCTTAGGAAAACCTTTAGCTTTATGTGCCCCCCCAAACCAAGATTTCAATAATCATACTAAAAAATCACGATCATCCCAACACCAATCCTCTCACAACAGTCCTGCAGATACTGTAGGCATAATTGAACATCATACTTTTATATATTAAATTTAGCTTTGTCTGTATGTGTCTGCGCACTCTCCCGGCAGATAAAAGAATGTGCTGATGGCTCTTTGAGTTTGTTTGGCTGTCAGGTCAGGATCTATTGTTTCGCTTCGATGGCTGTTGCTGTTTGCTGCCCCTTAGAAGCCACCAGCCTAATGACCACCTAGTCATGCCTCATGGTTGAGCTGGCCCAGAACATGGCCTGCTATAGACCCCTTCACTACAGAAGTCCAAGATGTGGGAGAATATCTGAATAGGTCAGCAGTCTGTGTGTGTGTGTGTTTGTTTGTGTTAAACTTTCTATATTGCCCTTTGTGAGGCATCAAGATGGTTCACAATAACTATTACAATATAATACAAAATAAAAAATAGTAAAAACAATCCACAAAAATAATCCGAATACATTATGATGAATCTAATCAAGCGAAAAATAAAAATACAATAAAATACAATAAAATCAACTCATGTGCTAGTGCAACACCACAGACCCATGAGTCAATAAATGGTTAAATGCTGTGGAAGGCCATGGAAAAACAATAGGTCTTATGGACAGTTTTAAATTTTTAAAGTGAAATTTTTAAGGCGGATATGTTGTGTGTGAGAGGTGTAGCAGCATTTCGAGGACATTCGCCTGGAGGTGAAAGTGTAGATTGCCAAGATTTCCAAAACTCAACAAGAGGACGTGAGAAAGCAGACTATAACCGAATATGAGTGACACATCTGTCTGACACTGTCACTCATAGCCCCCCTCCTCCATTCCTTTAGTAACAACATACAAATAATGCAGTGCAAAAGTCTTCCCATCCTTCTAAATGTCTAAAACTATAATTCAAAATCCATTAAAGTAGGGGTTTGTTTCACTAATCTATCTAGCATATTGTATACTTTTAATATATAAGAACAATTATAGATATATTCACAAAATTAAAAACAAGCAACAAAAAAGTCTTGATTGCATAAGTCTTCACACCCTTTGTCATTGCAAACCCAAAGTAGCTCTGTTTCCAAAAATTGCCTCAAGGTCCATATATAAGTTAAACAGAACCTACCTGTATCTAATCACAGTAGCTGAGTTTATTTGAATACTCTGCATCAACCTAGTCCTCAGGACAGCCCCAACCAGTCAGGTTTTCGAGATATTCACCATGTGTGGCAAGACTTGAAGACTGCAGTCCACCAATGATCCTCAGCCATTTAAAAAAAACTTGAGCTATTTTACCAAGAAGACTGGGCAACAACTGCACCATCCCATTGTGCAAAGTTGGTGGACACTTACTCTAAATGACTTATGTCTGTTATTGTTGCAAAATGAGCTTCCACCAAGTACTGAGTTAAGGAGTGAGGAGATCTTTCATTTTCGTATTTTTAATTATATTTTAAATATTTCCGTAATTGTGCTTTCATAGTGAAAGCCTAGAATATTTTATCGATTAGTCAGTGCAATAAGAATTGAGTAAAACATGAAATCACTGAACTCTTTAAATAAATCAACAATGTGAAGGTCCAGTGTCATTGTCCCAAAAAAATTTATTTTATGGCTGAAAAGTTTAAAAAAAACCCAAAGCTTAACTATTTTACGCTGCTCCTAACAAAAGTACAGATGTATATGTCGCACATCCCACAGTCCTGAGAAGCTCACAGTTAAATGTCAATAATTCAAGACCACACAACATAACTTGCGAAAAACAGTGATGTTAGATAATAAAGATTGCTAGAATTCAAACTGCACATAATTTTGAGCCATTAATTGTACATCTGTAGAGTATATGTATACACACCAATTTCAGAACAGGTGTAAATGTATGTGTTGGCATTTGTGGGCTATTGGAGCTGCTTCTAGAAGCCTATTTTATAAAAGCACACAGGTGCCTATGTTGCCCTTATGCAATAGCTAATAATTGTTTTACAGTGGTGGAGTAGCCTAGTGGTTAAGGCAGTAGCCTTGTAACCTGGAGACCAGCGTTCAGTTCCCACTGGCACTCCTTGTGGCCTTGGGTAAGTCACTTTACCCTCCATTGCCTTGGAAGAAAGGTCTGGCAATGGAACGCCCAGCCACTGAAATATTTTGGGTCTTTTAGCAAGCTAATTGAAGAGAGCTGTATTATGAACTATTGATGAGACACAAGTTCCCAATCATTGGCTTATTTATTTAGTGGTATTTAGCTCACACCTTTCCAGTAGTAGATTAAGGCACTGTAGGTATTTCCCTGTCCCCAAAGAGCTTATAATCTAAGTGGTACCTGAGGCAAAGGAGGATTAAGTGACTTGTCCAAGGGCATAAGGAGAGTCAGTAGGATTTGAACCCTGGTCTGTCTGAGCCCAGGTTGCTGCCCTAACCACTAGACTACTTCTCCACTCCATGCAGAGTGGGCCGATTAATGAGATGAGCTTATTCTGGCCTGCTAGCCTTGGGATATCCAGGGCTTAACCTGCCTGAGGTTATGCTGCACATCAATTTTGAGGGCCATTGAATATAGTAACTGATTAAAAAATGGACTTATAGGGATTTGGATGTGCCTTTATGAAATAGGCATCTTTCTGCTATGTGGACATAAGAATCTGGTGGGGGTGGGGGTGGGGGTGGGGATATTCAACGGCACTAACACTGTTAGTGCTCCTGGATATCTGCGGGTGCCGCCGCTACACGTCCTGATGATACACGGCTAGCATCGGCGCATTCTGGAGCAGAGCGGAAGCGACACCCATTGCTAACCGGGCAGCAGCGACATTGAGACACTGCCTGGTTAACAACCTGTTGGTAAAGATAGGTGTGGCAAAAGCTGGCCTAACTGGTTAGCTTCTGTGCTATGCGGTGCCCCGGATATTCAATACCAGTGGCCAGATATGGCCCTAGCATTGAATATCAAGGGTTAGTATTCAGTGGTAACAGCTATGCACTTGAGAAGTGCTAGCTGCCGTCGCTGAGTATTCCCTCCCTCCCCCCCCCCCTACTAACGACTCCGCACATGCCCAAAATAGCCCTTTTAATCTGGAACAGAATTTATGGTGGTCTGGGGATCACAGCTAAAAAAACATTCTTCGTTTAACTAGTGCATTGAAGTCTGATGCAGAAATACCAGGGATCACTTCAAATGGGTAACTTATCTACTCAAGGATGTGTGTATCGAGCTCGGAATGCAGCCCAGGTACTCTGAATACCACATAATCTTATAATAAATTCATATACTGCCTTTCATGTCCTACCATTAGCCGTAGCTAACAAACAGCATAAAATTAAAACTACTGGCATTATGTCCCTAAAGTTAAACAAAATAAATTAAAGAAGATGAAATCTGAATAAGATATCTGCTGCTATTGGTAGTGCACAAGTCTTTGTGTAGACAAATTGTGCAGGTTAAATTCAGCATTTTATGATTTAAATTCTAGCCATAGCGAGTACGTATACTGACAGAGCTTTCGGTCTGTGTATTTAATAATAGGATTAGGACCTTTTCAGTGGAGACTGTTTTTCATTACAAAAATGTTCCAAAAATACTGCACAACAGGGGGGTTAATAAGCATTAGTCATACCTCAAGATGACAGTGGATCCTGGAAGGAATAGGGAGAGAGAGGACGGTGAAGGCCTCAGTCTTGAAGGTGGTGTTCTGACAGGTGAGACATGTAATCTCGTAACGCAGTTGTCCCTGTAACAGATGAGTGATGACTGACCAATCAGAACGACAGGTTAGCAGGCTAGTACTTTCTCTTCTGCCAGAGTTTCTTCTTTTGCGTGACTATAAAGAAAAGAAAACAGCATAAGAAAAAGTTTATTTTTGTTACATTAATAACTAATTGTTTCCTGTTGACAGGGTGATGCAAGGGTATTGGGTGTCCAAGTAAGCCTTCAGTCTTAGCCCCTCCCCCCTTTTGATTGAACTTAACAATTATGATCATTCCAATACCACCCCTCCCACAACAGACCTATAAATAATGCATAACTGGACATCATGGGGGTTATTTTAGAAGCCCTATTTGTGCTTTGGATGTCTGAAAATGGATATGGAGATGTCAAAAGCATGGAGACATTCCCAGAGACATTTTAGAAGCCGGCTCTGTGGACGTCTCCAGTGCAAAGACGTCCAAGTCTGAATGGCGGCATGTTGTAAGATCGTCTGGTGTGCTCTCAGAACTTGGATGTTCTTGCCCAATTTCAGAATGTCCTGGATGTCCCAAGACGCATCCAAACTTCTAACTGCTCAAGGCATGATTAGGCATTGGAAAAGTGCTCATTTTGTCAGACAGACATCTGGAAGGTGAGGAGAAGGAGGTCTGCTCATGTCCTATATTTTCCATGCTGATAATGAACACTGACGGGGAACGAAGGTTCATGTTTTGTTTTCCTGTGCGATTGGATGTCCTCTTATGCTAGCTTGCATGAGATGGATGTCCCCGCCCCGCACTTTCCTAAAGAGGGCATCTAAGCGGCTGCCAGCATGGATGTCCATGTTGACTGGAGACATAGAGGTCCCTGGCGTTTCTTGGCAAGTTCTGCCCTGGACGTTCCCGATTTGCTTTGGACGCCCTTTCTAAAATGCTCCTTCCTACTTTTAAATATTAATCTTCGCTCTGTAAGTATGTGGGTATCTTCTCTCTTTACAAGTTGGTCTGCTTTTCAGGATCTATCATTTTGCTTTGACTGCTGCTGCTCTTTGCCACCTCTCGGAAACTGCCGCCCTAGGTGGTGGCCTAATCTTGCCTATTGTCGAGATGGCCCTGCCTGTTGGAAAAGTATCTGTACTCAGTTGCAATTACCTTTCTACGAAGGGGAAGTTCAAAAGAGCCTTTGTCTAGCTTTGTATTTTTATATATCTGCTTAGATTCTTCTGAACACCAGGGCATAGAACCTTTTTAATGTTTCACCATTTGATCTTTGCACTCAAAGTACCACTGGTCCTTTCTATCAAATTTGTATAAATTGAGATTTCACAAGAAAAGGATAAGAATTCTACATCAGCTAACTTTTAAATGCTGATGTGTACAGGCAGAAATTTTCAGTTCATTTTCATTTTTCTGACATTCCTGATTTTGAGGTGTTTGGGGTTTTATTTCAGATATTAGTTTTAATAAAAAAATATATTTTAACACTCATTACAGTTTACATGCTCACAAATCAGTTGTATGTCTGTTAATTCATAGGCCAACATGCGCTAAATGAATTTCGCATGCACTAAATCTTTTAAGGTGTGCTAACAAACTGGATGCATTCTAGTGAAAGCACATCCCTATGAGCTATTGATATCAGTTACATACTGGGGACATTATGTTTAACTGGCAATGCTGTTAGCACCAGCAATGAACCAGTGAAGAAAAACAGAAAAATAATCCAAAGATTTTCAGGCCCACACTCCCTTCTTATTTCTCATATTTGTCTATTAAAAGTAATACCACACAGTAATCTGCAGTTAACAGCCATAAAAGGCAACTTTGAAAGGTTAGATGAAGAACGTGGAAGGTGGAGTGGATGTAGGGTTTCTCTTGGGAGCAATGTCATACCCATACATGTTGCCCATACTGGAAGTTCTTCTTTATCAGGCCTGAGGCTCCCAATACGATAGGAAATATTTCTGTATCTTTCTGCTACATTTTCTTGGTCTCTGGTTGCATTTCTTGGTACTTGAGGATATTCTGCATCTCCACGCAATTCACAGAATAATCACTTGGAACCAACACCTCTATTATCAATGTTGTTCTGGTGTTTTTCTCCTTTACTACTATGTTGGGTTTCCTCACATCCAATTTCTTATCCATTAGAATGGGAATGTCCTAAGTTATAATAACTTCTTCTTTCTCCATAATTCTCTTAGGGTCATGATCTCAGTGCTTTTCTGATACAGCGATACAGTGCTTACAAAGTTTCCAATGGATGAGACGTGCCACTTTGTTGTGTCTTTCTTTATAGAAATATTCTGTCATCAGAACTTCACAGCCAGCTACAAGGTGAGTAGCCATTTGCAGCTGTTTCTTACAGAATCTGTGTATGTCTGTTTTATTTGTTTCCTCTATGCTTGCTGTGAACCATCTCATCCATAATCCATTGTCCTGGGCTGCAACTATCAATCTTTCATCCTTAGGTTTCATTTTGCCTCTCCTTAACCACACGTGTGTCCTTGTTTGATCAACAAATAGCTCCTGGATTAATGCTTTTTATTTCCTACTGTATTTATGAATTTGCCACTTGTTCATTTGCTGATCTAATTCTTTAAAGAGCTTTTTCTCTTGTTTTGCAAATTCTGTTTCTTCCATCCCTGTATATACCGATGGACTCTCATCCAATCCTTCTGTTCATTGAAATGCCTGTCCTAGTTTAATAATGGATACAGACTCTGACCGTTTACTTTCATACTGCAACACTTTTTGTGGATTTGGATCTTTTGATGCTATTAAGTAGGCCTGGAGGTCTATGAGGGTCACTCTTATGTATAATCAATTTCTATCAGGCCCATTCCTCCTTCAGCTCTAGGGATGTACATTCTTGGCATAAACTCATTCTTATAAACCACCTTGTACTCATAGGCATGGAGGAATTCTATGTGGAAGTTAATATGCACATTACCCAAAATGGAGAAATCTCTCCTGGGCCGACTGGATGGACCATTTACTATAACGGTCTCCAAAAAAATCCATTTGTCTGCAGGGCTAGTTTGGCAAATGTTTTCCTGAGTATACAAACACATTTGTTTTTATCCAGGACAGGGTATGATATTTGAGTAGAAAATGGCATGAATTCCTTTAATGTAAGAAACTATTATTACACAATCTTCACCCCCTACATAAACCACAAACTTCCTGAACATTAGATCAAATTTCTCTTATTCTGATTGGCTCATCAGTTCTTTCTTTCTTATTTTTTCATTAACAAATATACCGAGATGTAAACAAGGCTAAAAATAATCTTACAAAAATAGAAAAAATGGTATCCCAGAGACTCATCAACCATACATGAAAAAATGTCCTGCTCTGCAAGGAATACAATAAACTCAATTAAAAATAAGGAGAAAAAGGCCCCGGTGTGTTTATATCCCTCGACTTTGCAAGGGATCGCTCTCCTTTACATTCCAGGGAAACTTAGTAGAGGCCCTTTTACTAATGGTGCTGCACCTAATGTGCCAAAAGCACCAAAGCCATGGCACGTTAAGTGCTTCACTACAGCGCTAACGTTTTGGCACTACAGCGTTAACATGGAGCCCTGTGCCCTAACCTGGCATGCAAATAATGCAGGTGCACTTAACTCCGCCTATTGAGGTGACATTAAGTGAATGTGCACTAATTGCAAGGGTCACAGTTACCCCCACAGCATCTGTCCCCTGCTCACCATGCCCACTCTCTGCCCCAACCTGCTCCTTACCACTCCGATGTGCCATTTACAGCATGGAAATTGGGCCGCACTAAGTGTCATGGCCCCATGCTAGCTGTCAACACGTGTCCCAGCACACCTTCAGTGTACACTAGAACACTTACTGACAGGAGCACCCTCTGGGTAAAGATCCCCTTAGTTCTCACCACAACATCATGGGTTTAAGAAAACTCCTTTTAAAAAATTAAATATTTCTTTATTTCATTATGCTTGTATTCTCAACTCTGTGGAGGTGGTAGAGATGAGGACAGTATCTGAATTCAAAAAAGCACTGGGACAAACACAGAGGCTCTCTAAAGGAAAAAAGGGGACTGTTGTAGTGGTTGATATGGAAGGACAGACTAGAGAGGCCATGTGGTCTTTTTCTGTCATTTTTTTCTGTTTATATATATATATATATATACTGTATATATAAAAAATGTTATTTCATAATTCTCCAATTGATATCCTTAGAACCTCATGCCATACAAGTCTACTCCTATTAATGTCCATATGTATTCACTTCAAATGTATGCCAACCCTTAACTGAGGCTCCTTGCAGTGAGTGAGCTCCTGGTGAATATCACTGGGTATCAGTTGACAGTAATATAGCAAATGGTAATAGATAAAGAGCAGCTGGTACACTCAGTCCAAATCCATAACCACAGGAAAGCCCTAAATGGTAGAGTTCTAAACAAAATGATTAGGACGTGGGGACAGATACATGTTATCAGGGGGTAACTAAGCATTTCAATACTTGGAGCAGGTAAATTTGTATGACCCCCTTTTCCCCAGGTGTGCTTGCATGCTTGAGTACACACAATCTCCCCCCCCCCCAATCACTCTGATCCCCATTCCTTACATCCTCCATCCTCTCCACTCTGAACCCCCCCCCCCCCCCGACCTTTTTCCACTTTCCCTTCCCCCCTACCTCCACTCTCACCAACCTGGAAAGTAGGACGATAGCAGCACTCTGCCTGACGTTTCTTCCACTGATGGTCAAGACTTATGTTACTCATATTTCCACTCCAAATTCCTCTGCACCTTTAGCATCTGCCATTCTCTCTCGCCTCTATTTGCAGCCCTAGCTGTTAGAATGTTATCAGTTGACTTTATCTGTCGTTATTGCATAGACTGGAAGGAGAAGACTCATTGCTGTAAGGAGCTGGCTTGTATGGGCCAGAAAGAGGAGTTAAAAGTGAAAATCCATGACTTCCTCAAGAGTGAAGTTCGGGAGCGGGAGCAAGAGCAGAAAACAAGGAAGCAAAGTAGAAGAGAGATTTTAGGCCAGTTTTGGATTTCTGACAACCCCAACAGGGTGCATTATGGGACTTGCAGCACTGATTTCAATGAAAAGAGCTGCTGGAGACTACAATTACCACACTGCTTTGGGATGTAGGCTGAAAACTAGAACTGAACAGTCTCCCTCTTAGAAATACATAATATGGCAACTCTGGGAAAGAAGTAGAAAAGAGGGGAAACAGTGAGAGGAAGGGGAAAAGGATAGTAGAGGAAGGAAAGCAAAGGGCGTCAGCAGGGAAAGTGGAAAGAAGGGGACGAGCAAAGAAGAGAGAAAGGAAGGAAAGATCAAGGGGGGAGGCGAAAGGAAAGAAGGAGGGGAGAGAAATGAAGGGGAAGTCACGGGGAAAGGGGGCACGGGTGGAGAAAAGGAAGATAAGGAGTGGAAGGGAACAAGAACAGTAAGATAAAAGGGGATCAAGAGTATTTTAAGGGAAAAATGTCTATATGGCTATCGACGAGATTTGGAGGCTGCATTCTGAGGCCATCAAAAATGTAGCTTAATACTCCTTGCCTTAGTCCCTTCTCTAGGCTATTGCTTGCCTGGTCTCTATCATTGTCCTTTATATGTGGTCCAAGCTGGTGAACTCTAATAAGAGCATAGAACAAGCGCAAATACATTCAGGTGGACTTCATCAGAACTAGCTCCGTGCTTACCTTTCCTAAATCCTCATGCAGTCCATTCAGCACATAAATTAGCAATTCCTGAGCATCGTGTTGAATTTTCCTCCCAAAAGGTGGGTGTAGGTTACTAATAGCCAGCTGAAATGCTTCGGGTGATACATAGTTAAAATCGCCAAACCACATGTTTTCCATCAAATTGGCAAAATTATTAGCAAGATCACCTCTGCCCCTTAAATGGTAAAAAGGAAATATCTAAATTTGCTTGCGGTATAGTTGTATGAAAAATTCAGCATTTCAAGCATTTTTTTGCTATCTTTAAATAAAATACATTACAATAAAATTAAAATCTGCCATATATACAGTTTTTAGCACTAAGCATTATGCCTGCTTTTTTCAAAAACAAAACGAGTTATGCAGCAACGTTAGCTTAGTTTTTTAAAATCACATTTTGCCCATTCCTTGCCATCAACATTCCTGTGAAAATGCGTGGGAGTCCTCCACCCACACTGCTGCCAGTAGTGGGTGGTATTGCAATATCTTGGGTTTTAAGGCACTGCACCCCACAGGAGAACTGCTTGCTCCTCTCTAGCTTTCTCTAGTTTCAAGTGGTAAATTTGTGCCAGCCATTTAATGACTACTGTCTGCTCATGCTCGCATCCTAAGGCGTGAGAACCTGTGACAGCTCCATTTGATTTCAATGGGACAGCTACTTGCACTCTTTCCAGAGACCACCAAAGAGCAATTTCCAGTTGCAAAAATCTACTGCCGTCGCAATTTCTTATGTTTCTTATGCTTAAAAAAATCAGATCTTTTTATTATAACAGTGAAGGGTGACCAAAATGTTAAAGAAAAGGATTAAAAGGTTAGAGCTCTTGAGCTTAGAGAAGAGATGGCTGAGGAAATATATGATTCTACTCCATGAGCGGAGTAGAATGAGTAAACATGAATCGGTTGTTTACTCCTTCAAAAAGTGTAGGGACTAGGAGGTATGCAATGAAGCTAAAAAGTAGTACATTTAGGACTAATCAGAGAAACTATTTCTTCACTCAACGCACAATTAAGTTCTGGAATTTGTTGCAAAAAGATGCAGTAAAATTTGTTAGTGTAGCTGGGTTTAAAATAGGTTTGGACAAGTTTCTGGAGGAAAGGTCTATAAACTATTATTAAAGTGGACTGGAGAAATCTCCCTGAGATGAGCAGTATGGAGCCTGTATGGGATCCTGACAGGTTCTTGTGACCTGGTTTGGACACTAGGAAACAGGATACTGGGCTTCATGGACCATTGGTCTAACCCAGTATGGCAAATCTTATGTTCTTAATATGTCATCTGGTGATATAAAAAGGGGGAAGAAAAGAGAGAAAATGAATCCTGCAGCCAACTTTTGCTTTTCCTGATGTAGTCTTGCAAATATCCTGAGCCCCGTGTATTGTTACCAAGCTAATGGGAGAGAGCTAAGAAATGTCTTGCTCGCGTTTGACTTGTTGACCCCCTAGTACAGGGCTTCTATAACCTGTCCTGGAAGACTACAGACTCAGCATATGCAAATTTATGTCATGATCAGGGACAGTCCAAGGAGATGAGGTACCCTATGCAAACCTCACTCACCCCTTGCTCCCTCTCTTCTCAGTGTCCATTGCCGCCACTATCACCCCTCTCCAGGACCAACAGTTGTGGCAATAGCCCCAAACAATGCCATCACACTTCCCCCCGCGATCATGTCACCCCTTTACTACACCATCTACACTGGCTGCCGATTGATTTCCGGATATCTTTCAAGGTCCTCACTTTAACCCATAGAGCCATTTATCTGTCTACACCTACCTACCTCTCAGACCTGCTTACTTATCATACTCCCTCACGCAGTCTTCGGTCCATTCACATCAGCCGCCTTCACCTCCCAGCACCCTCTAAAGCTCACTTGCAATCTACCAGGAAAGCAGCATTTTTCTACTTAGGTCCATCTCTCTGGAACTCCCTTCCCACTGTCCTCCATACAGAAGAATCATATTTCAAATTCCGTTCCCTCCTTAAAACTCATCTGTTTTCCCTAGCCTTTCCCCCCTGAGTCTTAACTTTTGCTCCTATTACTCTATTTGCTTGACTCTTTTGCCCTTACTCTCTTCCTGCTCTATCATTTATTGTAATCCTTCTTTTCTTCTTCTATAATTGCTATTGATTTTGTTTTTGTAAACCGCCCCGATGTTATGGGGGGCGGTATAACAAGTGTGAAATAAACAATAAACAATAAACCTTCAAGTTTTGGCATCACAGGGCTACTTGCTTCTGCCACTTTCCAATGCCCGATGCTGACTTCCTGTACAAACAGGAAGTCAGCATCGGGCAGCAGAGCTCAGCAGCAGAAGCAAACAGCCCCATGACACCAAAACGTGAAGGTAAGTGCTGCAGGGATGTTTTTAGCCATTTCTGCAACTGTTGGTCCCAGAAAGGGGCAACAGTAATGGCAATGGGCACCCCTGGAGGCTAGAGCTCTAGGCAACAGCCTAGAGCCTAGAACTCTGGCCTCCAGGGGTGCCCATTGCCATTACTTGAAAGGGAGGAGTGGTCTAGTGGTTAGGACAAGGTACTTCAGGCCGGAGGGCCAGGGGTTCAAGTCCCACCTGGGGACAGCAATCTCAGGCCGGAGGGACTGGGATTTCTAGTCCTATTAGGCACTCCTTGTGGTCTTGGGCAAGCCCCTTAACCCTCCCATTGCCCATGTTCCCTGTAAGTAGTAGCATATGTGTCTCATATCCCCTCATGTTAAATGTATCCCCCAATTGACCGCTTTGACCCGGTGAAAAGCGGGATATAAATACAGCTAAATAAATAAATAGTTCACCTAACGGTAGCGCTGGTTCTGGTCATGTGTATTTACGATAGTGCATTTGAGTGTATTAAATGTTGTACATTGCCTCAGGCAACTATTATACTGAAAAAGTGGCAGATAAAATAAGCAAACTCGAGTGGCTATGAAGTCCTGCCTTAGAACTTAGCAACCACTCTCAAAATCCTTTCACACATGTTCAGTTCATGTAAGTATACTGTACCTCTAAAACTATTCATAATGTGGCAGTATTTTATTTTAAAATCATTACTTTTTAACATAGGCAGCAGAAAGGGTTGGGCCTGTGGAGTTATGGCCCCATCAAAATTGTGTCCACCATAGCCTCAGCAAGTAGAGAACCTGGGGGCTGGGCTGGAGAATGATTTGCTTGGCCCCTCTAAGCAAAATGATTTTTCACTGCCTTTGCTTTGTAATAATAATGCATTTTAGATTAGAAGTCCTGGTAGAAACAGGCTATTAAACTGAAAAGGAAGAGACTGCTTCACACAGGATAGGCAGCTCAACAAAAAGTCAGAATTTTAACCACAAGTGTTCCTGGCAGGATGTGAAAGGGTAAGACCAAGTTCTATATCAGCTCCAAACAAGACAAAAGCAGTCAGGCAGAGGTTAAAAAGAATAAATGCAATTATACCGCCACCTCTATGATCATATCTAGCAACCTCATTAAGTCAACATAATTTCACATCTCATTCCATCTTGCTTAATTAAGGTCTTACTTTTCGGTGAGTGCCCGTTACTTACCTAACAGCTGTGTGGTAACTTCCAGAGAAAAAATATTCCACCAGCGGGGTTGTGCTGCAAAGGCATTGCAAAACTGCATTCATGTAACATGTGTTTCCTAAGTTGAAGAGGCCGGTGACACCTCTGTTCTTCGCTTGACTATATCCAGTCTCCTGCCCGGAACTGCTGTCATACTTGAGGGCCGAGCTTTCTGCACTGCATTACCAAAAACACATGAAAGCGCACTGTTGCACTGCACACCTCACGAGATTATTCAGAAGCAGCCACGACTCAGACACAGTGAACACACAACAGCAAGTGCTTTACCTGCCCATTACAACCTATGATGTGATGCCAAACGATGAATAACTCAGTCACCCAAGAAGAAGTCGTAACAGCATTACCTGAAGCGTTTCAGTTCTAATCGTAACATAGCCCTCTTTTTCTTCTTTATTAATGGAGATGTGTTGGGCCAGGCCACTGATTTCAATGATTATTACCACATAAATATGATGTCACAAATGTAGCCATAGTGGTAAGTCAGACCATTTTCATTCATTCAGACGTCGCCATCTAAAGCAAGCATGATCAAATGTGACCCATTTTGGTGGGTCTTAATAGACCCACTGAAGGATCTAGTCAGCCTTTGTGATTATGATGGGCTAACAAACTGCTCAAGAACACATTTCATTAATGTTAACTGTTTCAAAGCTTTCCTTCAGCATGGGATTGCGAATAAGAGGACTGATGAACAGGGACAGTGTTTTGAAACTTTTCTTAAAAGATGTGGCAGCTATTGCCACCGTGTGTGTTCTTTTGGGTTTGAAAGGTAAGCAGTATGCTTACTAGCTTAATATTAAAAAGATTTCACATTTGCAAAAGGCAGCTGTTTTAAACATGTACAATTTTAATGGGAATAAACATGCATTAATGAATGCAAATAATGGAGGACATATTCAAAGCAATTCACCCGATTAGTAGACCTGCTAACTGGTTAAATGCCCCTATGCTAGCCACCAGGGCGGTGACTTAGGTTATCCCTGAGAAGGGAGGAAGATAACCCCATTCAATAAATAACTCAGACAAAAACAATATATTTGCATTATTTATTTAACAAAGATTCAACAATAAGTATCTTTGTGAGAAAAAAGAATATGAACCCTTCATCCAGTAACTGGTGCCGTCTTCTTTAAAAGCAGTATCTTTAATTAAATATTTCTTATAGCTATTGGTCAATTTTTCACGCTGCCCTTCAGTAATTTTGGTCCCTTTTCCCATAAATAAGTGTTTTAAATCTGTGATACTGAGGAATTCCTTGAACATGAACAGCTTGCTTCAGATCTTGCTACAACTTTTCAGCAGGGTTTAGATTGACTTGAGAATCCAAAACACGAAAAGCAAATTTTAGCTAGGACGTGACAATCAAAATCCAGATGTTGAGGTTGGGGCATACTCATTTCTGATGGTAGTTTAGAAATAGCTCTGCAAAATGTGGAGCCATTTCTAAAACACACAGAACTAAGTGCAGGAACTTGTGGGGATTTATATCAATGTGCCGCAGGAGGAGACGTTTCACAAATGTTCACATGGGGAGAATCAACAGCGGAAACCCGGCAATTTACATGTGTATCTGACCCATTTTGCCAGCCTAGATGTGTTGTTTACATGTAGGGGCTGCTAATTAACTGAAGAGGACTTTTTCTTTATCTTATTTCAATTTGGAAGGAAAAAATAAATATTGGGGGATGAATCCCCTTAATCTCTCCTGTAAAGGGATGGCCAAAAAGAGCACTTTTTAAATACCTGTTCATGTCAGGGAGCAAGTGTAAATCCAGAGGTAGGAAATTTGGGGCTTATGCGTGCATTTGCTACATGAAAAGGGGGGTACGTACTGTACATAGATTTCTGTCTGGCCCAAGCCATGCCCTTGTGCATTTTTGATGTGGTATGGACATGCACATGTAAAAAGAGCCTTCTTTAAAATGGGCATTTACACATGTAAGTTGCGAATAGGACTTCTAAAATAACCGCAAAATATTTTCTTTTTCAGTCATTCTCTCTCAGCTGCTTATTCAATTGGGTTACTGTATCTTTTGCTCTTATCAGGATTTAGTTCAGGATCTTATTATGGTTTCAGTATAAATTGTACTAACATATTGATCATCCTAGAGGGTTCATAAACCTTTTTTTCAACACTGTAGGATTGCCACTTCACCCCAGGTCAGCCAAACAGGCTAACCAGTACTACTTTTGTCCATTTGCGTGCAAGGATTTTTTAAATTCTGATTTTCCTTAGGGACATGAATGGGAAAAATACAACTTTACAAGTCCAAGCATGCAATGGGAAAACTCAGGACTGGATCAGCCTGTTCGACTGACTTGGGAAGAGTTGCCAACCAATTTTTTTTCTATTTAAAATATTTAATTGATATATAAACACATTAAAACAAACACAACATACGTTGTATTCTTGGGTGCCATTTTGGATCTGCAGCTGGTATTTATTTTTGCTTATGTTCAAAGGATATGTGAGTCTTTCTCTGATCTAAATGAGGAAACCATTCCTGTTAAAGAGGAAAACATTTCTAATTTTCACAAAAGCTGATTTTTATAGGTAAACTGAAGAGTAATATTTGTGATGTAACAACTACGATTAACATTGATATTGTTGATATAAACCTATTTGAACCATTCCAAAGCAATTATTACAGGAGAAAAGTGAACAAATACAACTCTGCATCCTTACAAAAGAGCCAGAGCCCTTCCTTAAGATTCTATCTATGCCCTCCAAGAGGCATTTTAGTTGCTAAATAACATTTTGTGATATTTTTTAACAGACAGCTTTGACTATTAAAGTAAAAATGATGTGCTGGTTAACCTGCCAATGTGAATTTGCATGGTGCCTCGATGCATACTGATTTCAGTACTGGACGAAGATATAACTTCTTTCTACATGTGCACATAAGTATTAGATGATGCATACCTATTTAAGACTGATAGATTATTTATTCTTTAGTTTAACCTCCAACCTCAGCATGCTCCCTCTTTCGAGAAAGTTCTGTTTCTTGTTTTCTCCCTCTTGCTCTCCATAACATGACTGTCCTCAGCCTTACATGCCATGGCATTAAAAAATCTTATGTTCCAGAATTATTCTTAAGTCTCATACACACATTAAAGGCATTCATCCCTTTAAAACTCTGCATGGAACTCTTAATTTATAAAAAATATTTAGAATAAAAGACACATTTACACTATGCATAAATTATTGGATTCATCATCTGACCACTCTGAAGCCATATTGATTATGAAAGAAAGGGAATTAGCATCCTGATCCATGTGTTCTACACATTTTTGTCTTTGCGCATTTCTCCTTACCTACAGGATCTCCTCTCTGCTTCCTGGTAGGTTTTTCCTACAGCTAAGACTTTAAAAGTTCCATTTTGGGGGTTTTATTGGCATCACAATTACACTGACATCATAATCCTGTTGCTAGGTGACATTGGTGCTGTTCAATTCCTGCTCATCCCTTGCTGCCAAAGCACATCTTCACTTGCTCATCTGACTTTGCTGATAACATACCTCACTGATCTCTCCTGCTAACTTTGTAATCTAATTTATGCATAGCTTTTATTTCTGCAGCTTTTTAAAATTTTGACTTTATCTCCAATTCTTCTCTCTGCTTTGAACAGAGACTGAGGACAAGTGGGAAATTGCATTTAAAAAGACATAAGTATCTCCTGCAGTCAATAACATATGTCTCATTTTATTGATTTATAAACATTTGTGCAAATAAAAGTCAAACAAGTTGTAGGTGATAATCTTTTGAGCGCTATACTCTCTTCATCGTGTAGCGGCAAACTGCAGTCAATGAATAAATCCAGGAGTCAATTTACAGGGTCCAAACCAGTTTAATGTGCACAGGCTCAGTCAGTCAAAGCTGTAAAGTAACTGAGCGGAGCTCTTCATAGAAACATAACTTTTTATACCGCTTTTCTAGCTTGATACATGAAAACTTTCCATTGGTCTCATGCTAATTTCTACAAACTTTCTATTGGTCTGACATTTCCCTGAATTTGACCAATCGGTCTATGCCCTTTGCTCTGCTTTCTCTAGCTTGCTGAACAATGGCTTGGTTCAAACCTGGTTACTTTCCTTCATCAAGGTCATATCTAGCTCCTAAAATGTGTAAGTATCAATTCTGGAGTAACGATTTAACATACAGGCATTGTATTCACTTTGTGCAAACTTTGCTATAGCAGCATTTCATTCTAAAGCAGCATTTAATTCTGTCTTTTTAATTTTATGTCTCAGCACTACTGAAATCCAGGCTTGGTTCTTAAGCCTGTCATTTTTCAGGTTCAGGCTTATGGCCTAGTCTATAGGTCTTGGCTACCACATTCCCCCCTTTGATTATTCTCACCCTGAATGTTAAGATGGGTGAGAAACAAATCACTTATACTTGAGTTGTTGCCATGTTATGTGGTATAGGCCGATACCGTCTCATAGCTAGGAGCTTAGCTGTTGTCTTCCTTTCTACAATATTCTCAATGACTGCAGATATATTACGTAGGCAGAGGGGAAAAATGCATGGAAGTATTAAACATGTTATTACTACTAGTGCTGCAATTACCAACATAATAATTTCTCTCCCAAGTCCCACATTTCTGATTATAGTTTCTGTTTATGTCATCGCAAGCATCAAAGTATAGAGCTGCAGGTTTTGTAGGGTCTTCAAGTTGTTGAGTAGCATTTAAGAGAGTTCCATCTTCATTATTCTATCGTATTATCAGCACATAGTAGGATGGATTCTGTCGTGGGTGAAAACAAGTTCTGCTCTTTCCTTTTATGCAAATGTTCAGTTCCGTGCCATTATATATGCATTGACTCACTATACCTGTACAAGTATAGTAGGTATGATAAAGCAAAGTCTGTGTAATCTTTTCTCCAGTACGAGTAGTAGTTATGCATGCAGCACAGGGTGGCAGGGCAAAAGTCAGTTCAAAGCATCTCAAGGCTGCTATCAAGATGAAACAGTAGAGAATCATGATGAAACGTCTCTAAAGAATTAGTGCAAGTCTTTGAAAAACCAGTGCAACTGTTGATAATTCTTGACCACGAAGTCTTCTTCTTCTTTACTTTACATTGACCTGTTTTGCTCTCAGTAGCATGCAACAGGTGTAGTGTTGATTGTAGATCCTCAAGCTTCCGCTGTACATGACCTTACCAATTTCATTGGTAGGTGTGTAGAGCTGTAGATTCCAACGTATTTCAATAGACACAGTCCTTTTAGTTTGCACTGTCCTTGATCAAAATGGCACAAAGATTTTCAAATAATATATTCCATATTACAGTCTCTTTCTGTTGATGATAATCTCTTCAGAATAAACAAATAGTCTCTTGGGATTCAGGAATTCTATATTAGCACAGTCTCTTTTTTTTTTAATTTCCTGAATTTTTCAATTTTCTTGTCTTCGCAAAGTTAGCCACAATGGAACTTCTGGATCATGTTCTGATGTCCACTGGTCTGGCTCTGGAGCTGCTGCTGATTTCACTCTGCTGTGATGAATCCAGGGTTCGAGTTCTGCAACTTTAACTGCTGTTGGGGTTAACAAGATGACAACATAAGGTCCTTTCCAATGCAGTGCCAACGGTGTCTTTCTCCACTCTTTGATTCACACCGAGACTCCAGGCTTGAAAGGATGCAGCGGTTCAGTCAAGTTGATGGGTAGCTGATCTCGTATCCACGTATGAAGACTCTGCAAAACAGAACTTAAAACCAATAGTTCTTGTCTAGTAATTTCAGATACTATCTGCTTCATATCCCCTTTGATCCCTTTGACAATAGGTGAAGGTCTATCATACAAAATCTCATAGGGAGAAAGTCCTAATGACTTAGTAGGTGCTGAGCGTATTCTTAAAAGAGCTATTGGAAGTACCTGTGGCCATTTTAAATGTGTTTCCTGACAAAGTTTTGGACAATTGAGATTTCAGAGTTCTATTCATATGCTCTACTTTCCCTGAACTCTGAGGTCTGTATGCTGTGTGTAACTTCCATTGTATCTGTAGAGCTTTAGCTAACTGTTGAGTTACTTGGGATATAAATGAGGGCCCATTGTCTGACCCTATGATTAATGGTATTTCAAATCTTGGAACAATTTCACGAAGTAGGACTTTAGTGACCTCTCTGGCTTTCTCAGTCCTGGTGGGAAAAGCTTCTACCCACCTAGAGTAGGTACACACTAGAACAAGCAAGTAACGATATCCATTTGCTTTTGGCATTTCAGTAAAGTCTACTTGAAAATTACTCATGGAAGTAACTCCTGTTGATTGAATTCTTATTGGTAGATTAGGACCTTGCTTGGCATTGTTCTTGGCACATGTTTTACATTGACAAGCTTCTGAAGCTGTCAAAGGTCCCAACAAAAAAATATAAAAATGAGGTTTCAAAGCTTTTGTCATTGCAGTTTTTCCATAATGTGTTGCTTGATGAAATGCTTGAACAAAGGCTAAACTTAATGCTTCAGGAATCACTATTTGTCCAGGAGGTTGACTTCCCTCCTGTGGTGGAAGTTCTATCCATCCATTTCTGAGTACTGTGACGCGCCCCGGTCTCACAGCACCCCCTGGTGGCGGCGTAGTGGTTCCACCGGAGAGCTGGGACCGGGGGTCACCAAGATGTTTGTTATCAAGGTTGGCCAGGTGCGAGGGTCAAGGGCCAGAGCCTTGTGCCAGCCTCGTTGCCAACTCTCAAAGAGACTACAGTCTTGCACAAAAAGTGGAGGGAAAAGAAAAAGGCTTTATTTTCCCCTTTTAGCACTAAGGGTTCATAACATAGGATAAACACTCCGGTACGTAGCAAAACAAGTCTTTACAGCAGATTTTGAAAATAAGAGATGGAATAACCAAAAACTGTTAACTTCACAATGTCAAAAACATCCCATAGCAAATTGCTTCATTCACTCAATGCACTCTGGAACGCCTCTATATCACTTCCAGCACAGTATATACATTCCATAGGACTATCAATGTCCTCCTGCACAGATTCCACCTGCATGGCCTCCTCTGACTGCTCTGAGGGATCAAGGTAAGTGTCCTTCATGTGAGTTCGTCTCACTGCTTCCCAAGGCTTGGCAGTTTGTTTAGGCCCACGGTTCTGCGTGGTGGAATACCAAAATGGCATTTCTTGCTCTAGAGGTTTAAAAACATTCTCTCCATAATGTTTTCCTCTAAAAGTTCTTTTCTTGCTCAAACTATCTTTTGACTTTTGCTTTGGCTCTTGTTTTAGATAAGGAGAACCACCTTCCCAGGATTCTTCTCTTAGCTTGACTTCAGGCACACAATAACAAAGGTTAAAAGCTTTACGTTTAGGTTTCCGTTTGGTTCTCTGGGGCGAGGCTGGAGGCCTACCTTGGCTGCTGCCTTCAGTATCAGTGCTCTCAGGTATATTCCTCCTGCTCTCCCAGTCTTTCCTTCTCTGGCCTTTGAGGCCTGTTCTCTTGTGGGCTTCAGGGCCCGGTCTGGCTTGGCTTCGGCCTTCTCGGCCTGTCCTCTCTCTTACAGGACTGGTTCTCCTTTCCCAGCCTGTCCTTTTACTCAGGCTTGCTTGCGGCCTAGATCCCACTCTTGGGCTAGTACCTTCATAGCATCTCTTTGGTCCTTCTCTGGAACACGCATTCGCTTGGTCTCTCCCAGCTGGTGAGGGTGATCTTTCCACAGCTCCCTGAGTAGTAGCTCTCCAAGCAGACGAGGTTTTAGCAGCTGAGCTTCTTGCAGGTAAGCTCCTAGCAGATAAGCTTCCTCCTGACTCTTGCTTGCTTCCTCTTAAATGTGAGCTTTTGGAACATGAGTCCTGCCCACTAGGGCGTGGTTCTGTGGTCTCTGTCCTAACTCTCCTGCTCCCTCTAGGTGAATCCTCTGGAAATTGCAGGCAATTTCTTTTTCTTTCAGACTTCAAAACTATTTTTCTCTCCAGAAGAGGGTCCGCTGTATCACAGTACTCCCCCTTCTTGTTCACAATAATAGTCCAATTCTTTTGTAGTATATCGGGGATCCCATGAATTAAGAGGTACAGGAAATAGAACTGCTTGAATTGTAGTATTCTGAGTTAGTCTGTCTGGTAATGGCTGCTTTACGAGCAGAGGCATCTGCAAATCTGTTCCCTTGTGCAATTTCTCCTTTTCCTGCTTGATGTCCTCGACAGTGCATAACTGCAACTTGCTCGGGGGCCCATACAGCATCTAACAATGTCAATATCTCTGGGCCATATTTGATAGATTTTCCTCCTGAAGTTATCAATCCCCGTTCTCTGTACAAGGCTCCATGAGCATGCAATGTTGTGAATGCATACTTAGAATCTGTGTATACATTTATACAGAGTCCTTTTCCCAGTATTAGTGCTCTTGTGAGTGCTATCAATTCTGCTTTCTGTGCTGATGTTCCTGAGGCTAGGGCTGATGATTCAATTACAAGATCCAGAGTTACTACTGCATATCCAGCACAACGATGTCCATTGACTACAAGACTGCTTCCATCCACGAAGAAAGTTTGTTCTGGATCTTCAAAAGGTACATCTGTCAAGTCTGGTCGACTTGAGAATACAGTATCCATGACTTCTATGCAGTCATGATCAGGAGGGTCAGTTCCAATTGGTAACAGTGTAGCTGAGTTTAAGGCCTGACTGACCATCAATTGCAATCGAGGATTTTCACACAACATGCTCTGGTACTTTAGCATTCGTGAGTTGGTGAACCAGTAATTTCCTTTGTGGTCCATGAACATATAGACAAAATGGCTTCTGTACATCTGGTAGTCCAAGGGCTGGTGATGTCATCAGGGCTGTCTTCAGAGTCTTGTATGCTGTTTCTTGTTCAGGTCCCCATTCTAATGGAGATTGTTCCAATCCTTTGATGGCTTGATATAGTGGTTTTGCAATTAGAGCAAAGTTGGGGATCCATATACGACAGTACTCTGCGGCACCCCAGAAGGCTCTCACTTGCCTCCTGGTGGTTGGAGTAGGAATACTGCATACAGCTTCTTTGCGTTCTGGTCCCAGGTGTCTAATTCTGCTGGACAACTGGAATCCTAGGTTTTTAACTTGTTTGACATAATTATGCCTTGGCTCTTGAGACTTTGTATCCAGCCTCATTAAATAGAGTGCAAGAGTTCACTGGTGGCTTGTGGACATTCACTTTCTGAGTTGGTGGTTATGAGCAAGTTGTCCACATACTGGAGAAGAACCCTTTCTCCTGGGTTCACATAGTAGCTGGAAAGATCTTGATTTAAAATAGTACTGAAGAGAGTAGGTGAATTCTTGAATCCTTGAAGTAATCTAGTCCAGGTGAGTTGGCCCCGCCTTCCTGTTGTGGGGTCTTGTCATTCAAAAACAAACAAAAGTTGACTGGTGGGGGCTAGGTGCACACAGAAAAAGGCATCTAGTCACACCGCACTTCGACTATGCCAACATAGTTCTACATGGCCTTCCAAAGAGCTCCCTCAAACCATTACAGCTAGCCATGAATGCGGCAGCCCGTGTGCTCTACGGAACCTCAAGGGTCGACCACATCTCCCCCATTCTAAAGGAACTACACTGGCTTCCCATAAGCAGTAGAATCCTGTACAAAACCCTCCTCATTACCTTCAAGGCCTTCAACATGATAGCTCCCCCATCCATTTCCGACCTCATAACGCGTCCTCCAGACAACAGATACAGGAGATCCCAGGCTGCCAACATGCTACTTATACCAATTGAATCCGCAAAACTCAACCAGATCACCACCAATAGGGCTTTCAGGAACTATGCCCCCGTATGCTGGAACAAACTCCCCCCACACATTAGAGCTATTAGAGACCTTATTCAATTTAGAAAAGCCCTCAAACACCACCTTTTTCTCTTACATTATACCCATCCCGATACCCCATTACCTCCCACACACCCCCACTATATCATACAGCCGCTACATGATGTAAAACACTGTAATCATACCTAATATGTAATACAACCGATTTGTACATAGTTTCCTAAGTTTGCTATAAACTTGAATGTAAATAGTTCCCCAAGTTCTCCTCCATGTTAACTCCCCGTTTTATGTAAATGACGGCCAATGTATCTGGTCAAGTGTTCTATTGTTTTGATGTAAACCGCGCTGATGACAAATAGCGCGGTATATAAGAAATGTTAAATAAAAATAAATAAATAAAATCTTTCAGGTCCTAAACGGTAAAGTAAGCAGCCTCAGCGGGGATCAGTCCCAAGAGAGTATAAGGGTTTGGTACTACTGGGTGTATAGTTTTAACTGCATCATTTACTCGCCTCAGGTCCTGTACTGGGCGATAATCCCCTGTCCCAGGCTTCTTTACTGGGAGAAGAGGGGGTGTTCCGAGGTGACTGACATTCCTTGAGAAGTCCATACTTCAGCAGTTTCATCAGATGGTGGTGAATTCTTTCAATGGCTGGTCACATGCACTGGTTCCACTTCTAGCTTGAGGGTGACAATGACAGGGGCTATGTTCTTCACTAGGCCAGGTGGATTATCTTCTGCCCATACTTCAGGTGGGGCTATGAGGTTGGTGGGTATACAGGAACTAGCTGGCTTGATTGGAGATGCACTATAGAACCGCTACTCTTCTTCTTGGGGAACAGTCAGCACCATCAATCCAGCAGGCTTTGGGTTCACAGTCATTTGCATTTCTCCCCCTTCTGCAAAAGATATTTGGGCCTGGAGCTTAACAAGCATGTCTCGGCCCAGAAGTGGAATTGGACACTCAGGCATATACAAGAGCTGGTGCGTTATTTTCTGTCCCCCTAGTCCACACATGTGGTTCTGCAGGAGAGGCTTTGTGGCCTTAGCCTCAGTAGCTCTGACAATGGTGATGCATCAAGAAAACAAAGGGGCTACTGGCTTTAATATTCTGCTCCTGTATTCCCCATAAAGTCCATATATTGGTCCCCTATTTTCAGACTGACTCCTGGGGACCCAGGGAGACTTGGAGTCCGGTTTGGCCTAGTCTTCATCCATGCTTTAGCCCTCTTTGGCTGCCACTCACTCTATGGCTGCTTCCCTCTCTTTGCTGGGACACTGTGCTCGGTTTATTTTTTTTTTTTAAATCAAGTACTCCCTCCTCCCCTCTTGGGGTGGAGTTAAGATATGGGCATTCACTTCTTTAATGTCCTTCTTCTCTGCAATGGGCGCACTGACTCGCACCCAGTGGGGGCCATCATTTTCACGACCCCTTTCACTTCCTCTGCTCCTTCGATTAGGAAAACCTCCTCCACATTATTCAACTAAAGTATCTGTTTTGGGCCTAGTGCAATGGGATTGCGTGACCCTCTCTTTACTGGTAGTTGTACATCTGAAGGCATACGGCAATCAGGCTGAACTAGCAAATAAATCTCTGCTTGTAGTGTCATCGGTACTTTTAACTATGCCGGGGCTTCTCTTCTCCTGCTGCGGAGGTGGCTAGTGACATTTGCAGGGAGGTATCCCCCCCCCCCCCCTTGCTCCAGGCTCTGCCCGGGATGATGGCAGAGCTGAGGGAACTGGCCTATAAAGATAATAAACGGGCAGGATTTTTTTTTTCTCCCTCAAACATTTAACCAAGAATCCTATGTAGGGGAAATGATCAGGGAACTACGAGGCCAGGAAGCAACTAACATAACACTGAAATCTGCATGGACTCTGACCCCCCTTCCTCCCCCCATGGTGACGTAGTTAACAACAGACAGAGGGGGGCAGCTAGTCAGGCTGCATTTTCCTATGGACTACGAATCAGAACTATACAATAATATTCCTCTGGGTGCACTTATTAAAAAAAACATATTATTGCTGTAAACAAGGTAGGCTGAAAGCATACACCCCCCCCCCCCTATCCCCATTACACTCCAGAAACATGACATCCACATAAAAAATGAAATAAAATACCTAGGGGTGATACTTGATACACACCTTAGTATGAACACCCACATAAGAAATACAACCAAGAAAATATACTTTAAACTCAAAGTATTAAAACAATTACGCCCTCTAGTACACCTGCAAGACTTCCTAAGCATCATTCAAGCCATTGTCACACCACATTTTGACTTCGCCAACCTCTCTCTACTAGGCACCACTAACCAAAACATCAAAAGGCTCCAAATAGCTCAAAACGCTGCAGCCAGAACTATAATGAAGGTACACCCTTTTGAACACATATCACCTTACCTAGCCAAACTACACTGGCTCCCGATTCAATGTAGAATAGACTATAAATTAATAATTACCACATTCAAAGCATTAAATAACACTGCTCCAGCCACCCTTAATAAGCTACTCACTAAAGACACCGTCCACTCTGCACATAGAAGAGGCAACGCTAATAAATTAAAAATTCCAAAAGAATTCACTAAGACCAAAAAACAACTAATAAAAAAGCATTCTTCCACGCTGCTCCCATACTCTGGAACTCGCTACCAGAAGAAATCAGAGCCTCAACTGACCTTAAAACCCTACGTAAAACTTTAAAAACCCACCTCTTTGTCTCTCACTACGGCCCACTGGCAAACTCTCAATACCAAAATGAAAAGGGATAACCTATATACACATAGAAACCAACTTCGTAACTGCCTTATGTTATTATTTATTTTATTTTATTTATTTACATTCTCTTATATACCGCGCTATTCTGCATCAGTGCGGTTTACATTGAACAAACAAATTACATTGAACAGGGCATTATAACTTGGAGATAACTATTTTACAGGGAACCTGGGCTATGGAGGGTTAAGTGGCTTGCCCAAGGCCACAAGGAACACCTGTGGGACTAGAAACCCCAGTCCTTCCGGCCCAAGGTTACTGTCCTCTAGTGGGATTTGAACCCCCGACCTTCCGGCCTGAGGTACCTTGCCCCAACCACTAGGCCACTCCTCCACTCCATTATTATGACCTTTGACATTGTCTTTGATATAACTACCTACACTGTTGACCTCATCTCTACTATCTGTATATAGTTATATGTACATAGTTCTCCAAAGTTAAAAGTTTTAAGTTTTAATTGTTAATGTATATAGTTCACGCTATGTTCATTGTAAAAACAGAACTGTCTTTCTGTTTCCCTAATCTGTTATATGTAAACCGCACCTGATCACTGGAAGGTCGCGGTATATAAAAGTTTGTTAAATAAATAAATAAATAAAATAAGCATAGATTGATTGCAATAAGCATAATAGATGTGTGTGCTCATTCTAAACAGAAACAATTTAGATAAAGTCCTTAAAATATAAAACTATTATTTTGCAACATGTGATAACAACAATTCCAATAGAAAGAACCGAACATGACGACCACATATCTGTTACTTATGACTGGAATGATAATACTTGGCATGGAAGCTAACTGCCAGCCGTAATCCGCACTTAAGCTGAACAGCGTCTCTGCAAAAGAAAGTACTTTAAATTACAGTTTAGGAAGGAGATATTCAAAAGACATTCCGGATACTTTTTCAATAAAGTAGGTGGATATCTGGAATACATATACACTTTTTTCCTCATTTTATTTTTATTTACAATAAGCATGTCTTCTATGAGGTGCTTGCCGCAGTATATCAGGAACTAGAATTCAAACATGATGAACTCCTTATTCACTCAGGATTTAAATCACTTTCATGTCGCGATCTGGTACTACTGGCTCGGAATGGCTCTTAACCTCTACTTCGTAGGACAAAGGGAAAACAAAAGCAGTTTCCTGAATTTTTCTATCACTGCCTATTTAAACTATTACAGTGCTTACTGAAGATTTTGAACATAAACACAAAACAAAGCTAAGCCCACAACTGCATTATACCTATCTCACTTGGTCCGCACAAGTCCAGGAACTCGAACGGGGTTAATAAGAACTTAACCCTTTCCTAGGCTTAAGCCCAAAACTATCGGGATTCAAAATTCTGACTAAACATTCCTATTACATGATATATAATACATGACCATAGCAGAAGGAACATCACTATTAAACACATTGAATAAAACAGGTACAATTTTCCTGAAATAAGCATAAACTAACTCAGCTATAGAACGCTGAAATTAATCCTTTACAGGGTTAACAGCTACTATACATTCCATTCTCCAGACACGCCCCTTCTCATTCCCCTGGCTAGTTTCATTTCACGCTGTGCTGAGAGGCAGCTTCTTTACTGGCTACCACAATCGGGTCTATTGAGGGGCAATGCAGTTACAATGGGTTTAAATAGAGTCCAGGTTGTCTGTATGTGCCATTATATACGAAAGCCAAGTAAGGGATATAGCAACAATTTACATCACACAGGTCCTGTCTGATCATAGACAGTCTGCATCTGTCATTAAATTACAATGAAAAGCATAGGTGAGGAGACAGCAACCCTTTTCATTTCAATGTTTTATGTTTGGTAATGGGTAAGAAAACCAATGTCTCTATTCAGTACTTTTTTTGTCAGTTAACACAGCCTAGAATTAGCATGGGTGAACTTACCTCCACCTATGGAGATGGCAGTAAGTACACCTATGCTAATCACCTGCCCAGTCTCAACTCCTAACCCATCTGCTTACTAACCCAATGCGTGCACAGAAATTGGGCTGCACTAATGGTCCTGGCTCCATGCTAAAAGTTACTGTGGGTCAAAGTGCATGGTTAGCATGTGCTGTAACTCATGCTAACTGCTTAGCACCCTATGGTAAAAGGGCCCCTAAGTCTTAGTAATATAATGAAGTTCTTTTGTAACATTTCTTTGAGCACATTTGTGACACAGTGCAACTTTTTTCAGTTGGGATTTAAAAAACATTTTTTAATAAATATCTTTTAAACATCTTTTAAAAATGTTTATGTATTTGTAATATCTTATAATTTTTTCTATTTGGTTGGTTTTATAGGATACACTAGTGTGCTTTTTTATAATTTTTATAAAATTACCCTCCACATCTGCAAGTACTTGCAAATGGAATTGTGTGCACTATTTGCCATTTCAGCTTTCTTTAACCCATTTGCAAATGTTGGTACACTTTAATCCATCAGCCTCACAGTTTGAATCCAGGCTCAAATAATTAAAATCCATTTTAATATGTTTGAATCTCTAGGGTTTCATTTTCATGGAGGTTTCCATTTATTCTAATTGGGTTGGATTTATACAAATATTCACATGTTCTAACACTTCAAAGTATCTGATGATAACATGACTCAATAATTTGGTTACAAGTACAAATATGCTGCGAAGAATATAGGTGGATTTTCAGTGGAAAATGAAAGGTGCCTGGGTCTGATATCCTGCGGTGCTGATGGCTAACCTCTGTCGCTGAACTGAAGGCCTTGATATTCAATACTGGGGCCATATCCGGCAACCAGCATTGAATATCCTGGTTGGTTGGATAGCAGCAAAGCTAATCAGGCAGCGGCTGAATATCACCACTGTCAGGTTATCCGAAGGTGCCACTTACACTCTGGCCCTGGAATGCCCCAGTGCTGGCCGACTAGCATGAGGGTATTCAGCAGCAGCACCAGTGGATATTCAGTGGCACTAACCACGCCACTACTACCGAGTATCCGTCACTGCGATTAACGCGATTAGCAGTCTGCTAACTATATTAATCTCTTTCATATCGGACCACCTATGTTTAGCTGAAAATTCACTCACATTTACTAAATTTAGACCTCCAATTTCCTAGATTTAAAAGCATAAACAACCAATATTTACAGCAGCTCTTATTATCCATAGCGGGAGTTATTCATCAATAACACTCGTTAATGTGTGCCACGGATTGATAAACAGACCCTAACATAGATACCTGCTGCTTAAAGTCTTTGCTAAGTGGCCAGTTTTTTTCCATTACCCTAACTCCGTCCACATTTGGGAGTCATTCCAGACGCCGAATACACCATTTGTACATGCACAGGAGATGTGTATGTGACGAAAACATCCACAAATGTATTCCTGTGCATGGTGCCTGCAGATGTCGATGTTGCGTGCACAAAGATGTCTGCACGCACCCACGAGGGGGTGGAATGGGCGTGGTGTTCCCTAGTAACATCTACATTGTATTCCAGAAATCCCCGTGTGTATTTCCGTCCCTTGCTGCAGACATGCCCGTTATTCCTGCCAGAGACATAGAACAAGGCCAGTACTTAGCCAATATTCTGCTGTGTTGTACGATTTGTCCCTGCAAGTGAGAGTGTGTGTGTGGTTGGAGGGTTGCACAGGAAAGAGCTGGTGTGATGAACTAAAAATCATGGAGGACATGAATGTCTGGTTTGTAATGTCCATGCTGCATGTGGCTGAGACAGAAAGGAGGGCTGCAAGGAGGTGACCCTATCGGAGGAAGCTAGGCTGAGAAGCCAGTACTTGGACCTTACTGATGAACTCAGTGTGACCAGGTTCTGCTTCGATAGGACAGCCATATATCAGCTGTGCTTGGAGCTGGAACCCCACCTCACTGTCATAACACACAGGGGACAGGGCCTGCCTGTGCATCTGAAGGTGACAACAGCACTCGCCTTCCTGGCAATAGGTACCTTTCAATCTGAGCTGGCAGCCACTGCAGGTCTGAGCCAGGCAGCAGTGTCCAGATGCATCACCCAGTTTCTGAGCGTTTTTGTGATGTGTGCCTCAGATTACATAGTGCAGGAGAGGCATCAGACAATGGTTCAATTTCATGAGGTGGCTGGGTTCCCTTTGGTGCTGGGCTTGATTGACTGCATGCATGTGGCCCTTAGGACCCATCGACAGAGTGAGGCCACATATCACAACTGGAAAGCCTTCCACTCCATGAATATGCAAGTAGCATGCAATGCACCGGGGGAAAAAACCAATGTTGTGGCAAGGTTCCCTGGATCGTGCCATGATTCCCATATCCTCAGTCAGTCCAGGATCCATGCAGGCTTTGAGAGTGGTGAAATCTCCGAAGGCTGGCTACTAGATAAGATGACGCAGAAATCCCCCCTCCTATGTCCACACAGGCCTGACCAGGGGAGCATTCCCACAAAGCAGACTGTGGGAAGGCAGGTAGGGTGGCCCCACAGATAGCAGATGTGTACAAACCAAAATAGGCCAAGACAGAGAGCGAATTTTGCATGGGACAGGTATAGCCACATGTAGGGAGCTGTGCGAGAAATGTCAACCCCAGAGATTTGGTAAAAAGATAACATAGCCATGGAGTGAGAGCACAACACAGACAGTTATCCATAGCTATCCATGATGTCCAGATGTAAGAAACATTATAAATAACAATGAAAGCACCAAAGAGTCATCTGTGAACTGTCATCTATAAAGGGCCCAGCAAAAGATTGCCACTGATCAGACACAACTACAATACTTGATTATATCCTCCCCCAGCAATGAAATACACCTGACTCCCAAGCAGTAATCCTGTGGTGAGAAGGGAAAGGTAGAGTACAGGATGCACCAGCTCCCCAAAGGGGGTGAGGGAGTATTTCAGAGGCCCTGTAACAACCAATTCTATTCTGACTCTCAAAGGGCAGCGTCCCCTGCTGGGACGGCAAGGATTACTCTCTGTCCAAGCGCACATGTACTTCTTTCTAGTGATGTGGCTCATCAAAGGTCCAAGTGCCATCATCTCACTGGGAGCTATTGCTGACCTCACTCACACACATCATGATCCTGCGTCTCCTGAGCCACATCACTAGACAGAAATGCATATCCCACATCCCAATACAAGTAGCCAGGACTGGGAAAAGACAACATCTAAACAACCATTTTTCTCTCACCATCATATAGCCTTAAACCATCGTGCAATTTCTTACTTATAAGTCAGTCCTCACTGCAAAGATCTGTGCTAATATAATGTAATACTCACTTCTGATGACTAGATGTCCCTCTAATTCAAAGATATATTCTTCTCTACTTTTCACACTTCAGATTTAGGGCTTCTCCTACTTATCATTTCTAAAGTTTTACCAGGGGTAAGACATCATCCCCAAAACAATCAAGAATTGTAAAAAATAAAATCTCAATACAAGGTAATCTTAGCTAAATGAAGATCTTCAAAACAAGATCAAAACCTAGTTCTAGATTAACATGTAGTTGCCTGAGGCTTCTTTATTACCCAATTAGGATGCAAAAGAAAAAAAATGTTTCTAACATGTCAACAAATCTTTTTGTTTTAGTACAAATCGTTTTTATTGCCAATGAAAATCAGCAACATGGAGAATGAAACAACTCACCAGAAGATACAAAAAGAACAAAACCAACATTACTGGTTCACTGTAATATTTTACTAGTTCATGCTATGCTACAAGTACTTTGAGAGGTTACTGGTTCTTTGTCATGTTTCCAGTTACATGTATTGCTTACTGTTCCTTGTAATGTTCCTTGTAATGTTAACTTGTTCCATGTAATGTTCTGTTATTGTTATTTTGTATAAATCTCCAAGTTTCTGGCAGAATTTAATGCAAATTCGCTGTTCAATATTTTCACTCATCGTAAATCTGATGAACCGATTTTACACGATACCAAACATCATGCAATTAAAAAAAGTACAGGTGTGCTGTAGCAACGCTACACTTTGCACATGCAGAGCACATAACTAGGTCACTGCATGCTGAATAGCATAGTGGGGTGACGTATTGTTATATAGCTATACTTATTTATTTACATTCTCTTATATACTGCGCTATTCTGCATCAGTGCGGTTTACATTGAACAAACTGAAATTACATTGAACAGGGCATTATAACTTGGAGATAACTATTTTACAGGGAACATGGGCTTTGGAGGGTTAAGTGGCTTGCCCAAGACCACAAGGAGCACCTGTGGGACTAGAAACCCCAGTCCTTCTGGCCCAAGGTTTCTGTCCTCTAGTGGGATTTGAACCCCCAACCTTCCAGCCTGAAGTACCTTGCCCCAACCACTAGGCCACTCCTCCACTCCAAGTCTACAGCAAGTCTCGATATTTTTTGACCACACCTCGTATACTGCCATCCTGCTCTCATAGGACAAACCAAGGCACTACTCTAACAGTATGGGGGCAGGTTCTTCAAATTAGCATGCAACACCAACAATAGGCTGTGTGGAGAAACAAAGGCTTCCTCTACAGCTCTAGGAGTGAACACCGACTGAAATTCCAAACAATCTCGACAATGTTTTAGAATAGATACCAAATTATAGATATGTAAATCTGGAATACCCACCCCTCCATTACCCCAGAGACCCTTTAAGCGACTCAGGGCCATGCATTGCGTTTACCCCCCCCCCCCAAAAACAATCCCATTAGGATATATTAACCCTTAAAAGCTTGAGTGGAAGGAGCTGCAACACATATGAAATCTTCGGGAATAGCATCATACAATAGTCCGCCACTCTCAGCAGCGACCAAGGGAGAGGGTGCCAGTCTCTAAACTTATCAACCACTGAAGACAAGTGCTGCACATTCAAATGATTCAATCATCTGGGATTCACAGGAAACCAAATACCCAAATATTTAAACTTCCCGTCTGCCCAGTGCAAAGGAAACCCCTGCGACCAGGCACTCCACAACCTTCCCAACATATCGAATGCTTCGGATTTGATCATATTTAACTTCAGCCTTGCTATAGCACTCAATTCCATCATCTCCACCAATAAATTCCCCAAAGACACCACAGGATTGGTGAAATGCACAAGAAGATAGTCAGCAAATGCTGACCCTTTAAAGATACTGTGTCCCATCACCACCCCTTCCACATTCTGCCCTTCATGGATGATACACAACAATGGATCCAAAGACAAAACAAAAAGCAGTGGGGAGAGAAGACAGCCTTGCTTTGTACCCCTTCTCGAAGCAAACCACCACATAAGCCCCCCATTGACCACCACTGCAGCCATAGGAGGCGAGTACAGCACTCACAGCCCCTTCAAAAACTCATCTCCTAGGCCATATGCCTCCAGAGCAACAAACAAATAGTGCCAACCAACCTGGTTGAAGGCTTTTCCAACATCAAAGTTCACTAACAAGGAAGGCAGCTTACCATAATGTAATCACTCCAAGGACGCCAATATCTTGCACAGATTTCCTACTGGCTACCGTCGCTTAACAAATCCCACTTGGCTCAGATGAACCAACCCTGGCAGCCATTGGCCTAATTGGCTAAGATCTTCACCAATATTTTCAAGTCAAAGTTTCAGAAAGATAGGATGATATGATTCTGCCAAGTAGGGGTCCTTCCCCAGTTTGGGGAGACTTGTAATATAGGCCGTAACAAATCTTTACTTTTTAAAATAAAACTTCTCAGACCCCCAATTGCAGATGCAATTACAAAATAGAACACTAACAGTGAAGTAGCAAAACTCGACATTATAAAATGATGAACTTCCAGCTACCCCTAATTTGCCGGGTATTCTAACAGGTGTAAGTTTACTCTTGCTGAGTCTAACCAACATCATGTAAGGTTTTTTTTAACAACCTGTTTTTACAAGCTATGCGCAGTGCTGCTAGCACTTTCATAATTTATTCCTTATGATGTAGTGTTTCCTTATGGACTAGTTACGGGCATTTCATGACAGAAATTGACCTCATTCCTATGCTAGGGTTTGCTGGAGATGGTCTCATTCTCTCAGACTTCATTCTAAAGCTCCTCTCAACACTGGCATTGCGCCAAATAGAGTCAGCTCCTGGTGTTCTTAAGCTAATATTTGCTGGTGCACTAAGAAATGCTTTGTGCTCAGGTGCCTAATACAATTGTGATAATTTCTGCCTCATTTTCTGGTCTCTGATTGCATTTGTTGGTAGTTGAGAATTGTCTCCTTCTTGCATAGCACAGAATAGTCACTAGGAACTGACTCTTGTGTTTTTCTCCTTTAACACAATGTCTGGTTTTCTTGCATGCAACGTTTTGTTTGTGGCATTGAAAATGTCCCCCTTAATCACAACTTCTTCATTCTCCACAGTTCTATCAGGGTCATAATAATAAGTGTTTTTCTGGTATTTATTTATTTATTTGTAAAAATTTGATATACCACTAAATGGTAGGTATATCATAGTAGTTTACAAACATAAGAACATAAGATATGCCATACTGGGTCAGACCAAGGTCCCATCAAGCCCAGTATCCTGTTTCCAACAGTGGCCAATCTAGATCATACGTACCTAGCAGTTTCCACAAAAGACACAGGTTCCACAATGCTTGTAACTGGGTCAAGCATTGATATCCTGGGTCCCTTCTTAATAATGATTTATGGACCTTTCCTCCAGGAACTTGTCCAAACCTCTTTTAAACCCAGCTACACTAACAGCCTTTACTACATCCTCCGGTAACAAATTTCAGAGTTTGATTACACGTTGAGTGAAAAAATATTTTCTTTTATTAGTCTTAAATAGTTTACCCTGTAGCTACATTGCATGTCCCCTAGTCTTTCTATATTCTGATAATGTAAACATCGATCTACGTTTACCCGTTCCACTCCATTCATTAATTTATAGACTTCTATCATATCTCCCCTCAGCCGTCTCTTTTCCAGGTTAAAGAGCCCTAACCTTTTTAGCCTTTCTTCATAGGAGTATCCTTCCATCCCCTTTACCGTTTTGGTGGCTCTTCTCTGTACCTTTTCTAATAATGCTATATCCTTTTCAAGATACGGCAACCAGAATTGCACACAATATTCAAGGTGCGGTCTCACCATGGAACGATATAGAGGCATTATATCCTTAGTTTTATTTTCCATTCCTTTCCTTATGATACCTTGCATTCTATTTGCTCTCTTGGCCACTGCTGCACACTGGGCCGAGGGTTTTAACATGTTATCCACAATGACGCCTAAATCTTTTTCCTGGGTCGTGGTTCCTAATGTGGAACCTTGCATCGTGTATCCATAGTTTGGGTTATTCTTCCCTAGGTGCATAACTTTGCACTTGTCCACATTACATTTCATCTGCCATTTTGATGCCCAGTCTTCCAATTTATCAAGATCCTCTTGCAATTTTCCACAATCCTCTTGGGTTTTAACAACTTTAAATAGTTTTGTGTCATCTGCAAATTTGATAACCTCACTTGTTATTCCACTTTCCAGGTCATTTGTGACTATGTCAAAAACCAGCGGACCCAGCACAGATCCCTGGGGTACACCACTATTCACCTTTCTCCATTGGGAAAATTGGCCATTTAGCCCTACCCTCTGCTTTCTATCTTTTTTTTTATAAACTTTATTTATACACACCGTTAAACAGACAAATAGTAACAACAACACAATGCAGATTCCGAGCAGGGGTGGTTCTGATCCCCCACTCAGAGTACAATCAAGCATAGAGGTGCAATTTTCAGATTATATCCTTCCCCATCTATTCCCTCCCCCCTCCCTCCCATATAGTCACCATCCACTTTCACATTAGAATAAGGCCTGGGAGCACCACACAGATCCACTAGGTTGAATCCCACTCTATGTATATCTTACAGACCCATTTGCAACACTTCATTACGAATACCCGGGCTCAGGATTTGAATATAAGGGTCCCATAGCCTCTGAAAGGCCGGCCACCGTCGAATACTACCCCGAGCACACCTACACTCCAGGAGCATCAAATGATGAAAAGCATTTCGCCATTCCCAAAAAGAGGGCGGATGTTTTTCCCTCCACCCATGCAGCAGGGGACCCTTACCCACCAGACATGCCTGGCGCACCAATAAACGTTCCCATTTCCCCTTGGGTTGGGTGGGGCATAGTTCATCCAGCACCACTAGGGAGCTATCCCAATACACCTGTTGTCCCAGCAATCCAGCCATGAAGGAACACATTTTTGCCCAATAGGGACGGATGAGTCGGCACCCCCACCACATATGTAGTAATGTCGCAAGGGGCTCACAACACCGCGGGCAGCTCCCATCAGACGTGATATGGCAGCGGAAGGCCCGTCGAGGGGAAATATGTACCCTAGTTATGCATTTAAATTGTATTTCCCTCCAACGGACCCCCACCGCCAAATCTACTATGCGCTGTAGGGCTCCTAGGACCATACTGGGAGGGATCTCGCACCCTATTTCTACTGCCCAGGCCAGTTCCACAGTACGGTAGTCGGATACCGGCCGGAAGGGAGCCACCCGGTTCCTCAGCACTCTGATAGATGGCGAGTCTGCACCCCCCAGCTCAAAAAACTCTATAATCTGCGCCGAGCGCTCCGCCCTGAGTTCCGTTTCCGGTAGCGAGGCTACGTAGTGAGAGATCTGCAGGTAGGCAAAAAAATGACCAGGCCGCAACTCATATTCCCCACGCAAGGACTGGAACGATTTACATTTCCCCAAGGGTCCAACCACATGTCCTACATTGCAGATTCCTTTCTGGGCCCATTCACGAAACAGTCTCATCTCGGTTCCTGGGGTAAACTGCGCGTTGCCTTGAATCGGTAACCAGCTCGAGGCCCTCCAGTTCCTGCCCCAAAATACGTTCAATTGCTTCCAGGTCTGCCGGACCGAGCCCAGCAACACACTATCCCCTGCCCCACCCCAGGTCAGCCTGTTTTCCTGATGCAACAGGGCCAACAAGGTATTTGGCGCTGCGAGCGTCTCTTCGAAGACCCTTGGAGTGTATACCTTGGTTCCACCCAGCCAGTCCCCCAGGTGGCGCAACTGACATGCCAGGGCATATGCCTTTAGATCCGGAAGCCCCAGCCCTCCATGCTGCCATTTACCCACCAACCGATCATAGGGAATACGTGCTTTCTTATCTTTCCACAAAAAAAACTGAATTACACTTTCTAACCTCCGTAGATCCCTTTTCAACAACCATACAGGGAGAGCCTGCAGCCAGTAGAGTAACCTCGGCAAAATAACCATCTTAATCGCCGCTATTCTCCCCGACAGAGATAAGGGGAGGGATCTCCACGCCAGCAATTGTTCCCTTAGCCTGCCCAAGATCCAATCAAAGTTACATCGGTAGAGCCGGGAAGGCTGACTAGTAAGCCGGATGCCCAAGTATTTGAAGTACTCCTCTGCCCATCTTAAAGGAAAGTCCCCTTGCCACCCGCCCCTCAATTGCCCCAACACATCCAAAGCCTCGGATTTCTCCGTATTAATGCATAAACCCGCAAACCGTCCAAACGTGTGAAATTCCCGTAGCAACGAGGATAAGGAGTCCCGAGGTGTTGACAAATGCACCAGCAAATCATCAGCAAAGGCAGACAATTTGAATTCATGCGGGCCCATGCGAATTCCCCGTATCGCACTAGATTGCTCCACTCTCCGTATAAAGGGATCTAGAGAGAGCACAAAAAGGGGATAGAGGACATCCCTGCCGGGTGCCACGACGTAAGGTAAAGGCCTCAGACAGTACCCCGTTACAATAAATCGCTGCAGACGGTTCGGCATACAAGCTGCGAACCATATTACAAAAGGCATTTCCAAGCCCATAGCACGGGAGTAAATAGTGTAGATATTGCCAATCAACTCTATCGAAGGCCTTCTCCGCGTCGAAGCTCACTAATAACGAATGTATCTGTCTACGTTGTACCCATTCCAACGAGGATATGATTTTATGAAGGTTACGTACTGCATGTCGATTTTTCACAAATCCAACTTGCGATTCATGAACTAGCTGTCCCAGCACTCCCACCAGACGTTCAGCCAGGATTTTGGCCAGTAGCTTAATATCAAAATTGAGTAATGAAATGGGACGATAAGACGCCGCTTGCAGAGGATCCTTCCCTGGCTTGGGGAAAAGGGTAATATATGCCTGGTTCTCTCCCTATTTAAAGCCTCCCTGCTCAGATCTCCTAGTGTGGAGGGCCACTAAGGCCGGAGAAATATAGTCATTTAGAATCTTGTAAAACTCAGCCCCCAGCCCATCCGGTCCCGGTGTTTTATAACAACTCGCCTTAGCAATAACCATTTGTAACTCTTGAATAGTCAACGGTTGATCTAGCACTGCCCTCTCTGCCTCACTCAACCGCAGCAACTTCAAATCTTTCAAATATTGCACCATCCGTGTGGGAGAACCTGCCTCAGCTGTATAGAGTGCCTGGAAAAAGGAACGAAAGACACGAGCTATCTGTGGGCTATCTCTATGAAGTATGCCCTGATCATCCCTAAGTGCTGCGATCATTCGCGAACTTCGGGGGCCCCACACGCAGCGGGCCAGTAGCTTGCCCGGTTTAACCCCATGACAATACAGTTGGTATCAGTAATACATAGCGGATTTCTTTGCCCGCTGGTGTAAGAGTTCATTTAAGGCCGTTTGTGTCTCCCAAAGCTGCCTCTTAAGCACTATGCTTGGATTACCCACATGTCGTCTTCTTAGCTTCGTAACTAACTTCTCAAGGCGGATAATATGTTTGGCCTGTAATCTCCTTTTCCTAGCCCTGTAACTGATAATGTCCCCCCGTAGAACCACTTTTGCTGTCTCCCATACCAGTTCAGGATCATCATGATGCCCACTGTGATCTGATTCAAATTCCTGCCATCTTTGGACCAGAAACTGACGGAACTGGGTATCTTTATAGAGCTCCAATGGAAAACGCCAAATCCGCGCCCCAGGATTGTCTCCAATACACCGCATCTCAAGCCAAATGAGAGCATGATCCGAGATCTCTACGGGGCCGATCTGCGCCCCGTCGACCATGACGAATAAACCTTTTGTAATCAACAAATAGTCAATTCGTGCACTGGAGCCATGTGCACGAGATTGGTGGGTGTAATCCCTTTCGTCGGGGTGCAGCAGCCTCCAGGGATCCACCAGCCCCAAGCGAGCGCACAAACGAAGTAGCGCATAAGCCGACTGGAGTCTTTCCCTTGACCCCCCTCCCCTCGAGGTGTCTAATGCGACATTCAGCACACCGTTAAAGTCACCTCCTAAGATCAGTGGTAGCTCTTGTAATTGCTCGATTTGGGACGCTAGGCGAGAATATAGGGCAGAGTCCAACACATTGGGGCTATAAAGGTTCCCCAAAAGGACAGGCTTCCCGCCGAGTAGGCCATGCAGTAAAATAAAGCGCCCCGTGGGATCCACTATGTCTTTTTGAACCTCGAATCGGACATTTTTATGTATTAGCACCACCATTCCACCCTTCTTACCCGTGGCCGGGGCCCCCCATACCTGCCCCACCCAGTCCCGGAGAAGTTTACGGTGCTCTTCAGCAGTCTGGTGTGTTTCCTGAAGCAAAGCTATATCGGCTCGTTGCCTGGCCAGAGCCTGCAAGATTTTAGATCTCTTTATTGGGTTCCCCAGGCCACATACATTCCACGAAATTATTTTCAGGTTAGCCGGGTGGTATATGAGTACTCTGACAACATAATTACCAATGTCCCAGAGGGGGCCCCCCCAGCCTGGAGCTCCCTCCACCGTGTGTACTGATTGCTCCCCCAATACAAAGCCTTTCTATCCAGGATGTGACTATACCCCCCCCCACCCTCCCTATTTTCCTCCATCCCCCCCTCCCATCCCTCTCTGTCTATCTTCCACTGATCTTGAAGGGCCAATGAGATCACCTCCTAGGGATCAGTTAGATGCGTGCGGTCCTTCCCGCCCCCTATGCCCCGGTATGATTTCCTGCTGTACTTTCTATTTCTATTTCTGCAACAGTTTACTAACTGGGCCTCAAATATACCACATACCAATAGCCCCGCATACGTTAACTGAGCGAATCCCTTACATTGGCAGGGACCCATTAGAGAACGTCCCAAGAGGTCCCTCGGGGGGGTCCCCCCGAGTCGTAGGCCGCTCCCCTGGACCTCAACAGAGCAGACATATCTTCAGGGGCACCTGTGACTCCTACCCGGTTGGCTGGAGCCCACCCCACCTACCCCCCCTGGCCCCCTGGTCCCTAAGTCCACTCGGCCCCATGGTTGAGGGGGGAGTCCCTTCCCGATATCTATAGGGTGCCTTGGCCGCCGGCCGCAGCCAGGGCTCATGCTTTCCTCCGACTGCGCCCGGCGCTCCCGCACCAACCACAGAGATAGCTGGGTTAATAGACGAAGGCTCCCAACCCACCCCCCCAAGGGCGTGAAAAAGGCCTCCCCTGGCGTACGGTCTACTCCAACGCCACGGGCGGACCTGAGGGACAATCTCCCCCTTCCCTTATTTACTGCCTGTGAGCACTTTACGCCATAATATTTCAAAGACACAAAACCCCCATGAAAAACAGACGAATTAAGTTAAAACATCAAACAGCAAACCATTCAAGTCCCTGCATCGGGGCAAGCCGGTGAGTCCATCACACAAAGCTTTCTGAACCACCACTTCGATAATCCTCGGTGGGGTGTATTTCCAAACTTATAACTGCAGACCCGCCACCCCGAGCTCTTCCCAGGCCTGCTTCTTCTCCGTCACGTGGCATTAGGGTCCATGTCCGAGGTTTTCTCCAGACGGATTTTCAAACACACTAAACTACTATCACGGGCTTCGGGCCTGTACATCAGTCCGCCATTGTCCCCTCAGGTTAATTGTGCACTGTCCAACGACGGTCTGGCCGCCTCTTATATTGAGCCGCTCGTGTAGCCGCCAGAACGGTTACTCTCCTCTCTCCAGCGCTTCAATGTAGGGCCCAGCCTCCGCAGCCGATTCAAAAGACCGATGGCTCCCTGCGTGGAACACGTGCAACCTGGCAGGGTATTGCACAGAAAACTTTATTTTCAAGTTAATAAGCTTTTGGCAGAGGGGAGCATAGGCTCGACGTTTTTGACTTAACACCACAGAATAATCTTGGGCAATGCGAATTTTCATGTTTTCGTGTGTGATCTCACCCTTCTGCCGTGCGGCTCGAATTATGGCTTCTTTTTGGGGAAAGTGGAGAAATTTCGCTAACACCACTCTCGGATGTTGATCGCGGGGCTGCTTGGCTCCCACTTGATGTGCTCGTTCAATCCACAATTTACCGCCATCTTCAATGCCTTCGAACAGCTGAGGGAGTAAAGTTTCCAGGTACTGGGCGAGGTCTTTATCTGCGATCGAGTTGGCAATGCCCATCACCCTCAGGTTGTTGCGCCTGGAGCGATTTTCTAAATCGTCCATTTTCAGTTCATGGGCTTGTACCTGGGCCTTCAGCAGTGTTAGATCTTGTGCATGGGTCTCCAGGCAGTCTTCCGCTTCGCCGATGCGGTCCTCCGCTTCTTGAAGCCTACTTCCCAGGGCCCCGACAGAGGCTTGTAAAGTATCCATTTTATCATGCAGTGCAGTAAATTGCACGGATAATGCCTCTGCCACTGCTGCCGAAACCTCCTCCACGAATGCCAGAGATGTTGGCGATTTAGGCATTGCAAGGTTGTCGGCCATTTTTGGTGCCGGGGTTCCGCGCTCCTTTTCCCTTCTAGCGGTTTTTACCGCAGATGCCATCCCTCTCGGTATCACCTGACAGCAGCTCAAGCCCAATATCACTACCGTGCCTAGGCAGGTATGTTCGTTGGCCGGTTTTAGGTATTCAAAACGGCAATAAATTCACGGTTTGGGCCGGGAAGGACCGGAGCGCTAGCAGTGGCAACCTGCTGCTCTCACCGCATCACGTGATCTCCTGCTTTCTATCTTTTAACCAGTTCCTGATCCACAATAGTACACTGCCTCCTATCCCATGACTCTTTAGTTTTTAGCTGTAAGAATTAACAGAGAACAGAGATCAACAAAAAAATTCACATAGACAGAGGACAAGGAAAATTCGAGAGACAAAGGGGAGGGGTGTAGTAACACAACAATTTTCAAGAAGGTGACAATGGCAACAGGCAAACAAGAGGAGGGGTGAGAAAAGAGCGGACCTATATGGAAAGAACAAGCGATTACTGGAAGGCCTATGTAAAAAAACAGGTTTTCTGACCAATCTTAAGTTTCTTGTAGGAGGACTCGGTCCGGAGCTCTATGGGCAGGTGATTCCAAAGGTGAGGGGCTTGAAAAGAAAAAGAAACTGAGCAATAGGTTTCTAGACAGAGAGGGTGCTTACGTCACTTCCAGTGGATGAGGTCTGCTACTTTATAGTGCCTGTCTGAGCAAAGGCCTTCAGATATCAGTATTTCACACCCAGCAATGAGATGTGTGACCGTTTCCAATTCAGTGCTAAAGAATCTGCATGTCTGTTTTACTAGTTTTCTTTAGTGGCTGTGAACCATCTTGTCGACAGTCCACTGTCCTGTGCTATAATTCCAGTGAAGCCAAGGGGGAGCAATTTTTAGGTGGGAGATTTTGGTCCCACCCGCAACCCAGCACATACTCTAGCCCCTTCTGTCCATACTCTGCCCCTACTCCCCTGCAACCCTTAACATCTTCAGATCTCACAGCAGATATTTCCTGCCTGTTAATCTCACAGCAAGATGCCTCAGCTCTGAGATTTGATGCTGTTTATGGTCCTGTGCAAGCAGAGGCAAAAACTGAATGGCTGATTATCATGTCTCCCACGGTCAGCAGGAGTTTCCTGATTTTGGGCAGGAGATGGCCCTCCAAAGTGGGAGTCTCCTGCTCAGTGAGACCTGGCAGGTCTGCAGTTATCAACCTCTCATCTTTAGGATTAAGCTTGCCACTCCTTAAACATTCCAGTGCCAGGTTTTGATCTATTTGTGGGTTCTGAAGTAACAGTTTCCTGCTGCATTTGTAATTTAGTCACTTGTTTTTCTGTGTTTGCTGGTCTGATTTTTTAAAAAGAGGGTTTTTTTCTTGTTTTGCAAATTCTATTGCTTCTTTCCCCATATGTGCTGGTGGATTCTCACTCATTCTTCTGTTTATCGGAATGCTTGTCCAAGTATAAGGATGGAGGCCGGCTGTGGCTCTTTCCTTTTACACCTTAAATATAGTTTGTAGTATTAAAAGTAGCAGTATGCTATCTCCCTTTTTTCATCAGGAGTCCACCTAATTGTCATTAGTCTTCCTTAATTTTTCTTAGCTTCTGTGGTCTGTTTCCTGCAGTAGTGGGTCAATGGACTGGTTTCACCCATAGACTATAGCTGCACCATCATTAGTGCTAACGTCCTCTGCTGTATGCCCTCAGTGTGCAGTTTTCTCGTTCCATAAAAAATTTTCTTCCAAATTACAGTTTTACATCTTTCTGCCTCTATTAATTTTCTATCATTGCACGTTTATAATAGGACTTTCATAAATCAGCTTAATGAGTTCTACAATATGTAGAACGTGAGCCCTTCGGGGACTAGGGAAATATATACCCCACCTGAATGTACACCGCTTTGACCCGGTGAAAAGTGGTATATAAGCATTGCTAAATAAATATTCATCTCAATCCAGGAATTGTTTCCTATATAAATAAATAAAACAATTTTATCTTGCTTACTAGTTCCTATAAACTACAAGATTCAATTATACAACTATAAAACGGATCGTAAGTATGTGCATTAGCACCGTAGGCTGAAGTTGATTCTTTATTCAACAAAATATTTTTATGCTTCTTTATGTTTGTGATTTGATATACAACAGAGTGGACTCCCCTGAGGGAGTGGATAACACAAGGAAAGATCTGCAAAAGCTGGAAGAATGGTCTAATGCTTGGCAGTTAAGATTTAATGTGAAGAAGTGCAGTGTCATGCACTTGGGAAGCAGAAATACAAGGGAAGTGAATGCGATAGGGGGCGAGAGGTTGGTGTGCACGGACCAGAAGGACCTCGGAATGATTGTTTCTGAGGATCTCAAGGTGGCAAAACAGTGTGGCAAGGTAATGGCCAAACCCAGAAGGATGCTGGGTTGCATATAGAGAGGAATTACCAGCAGAAAGGAGGCGGTACTAATGCCAGTGTACAAGTCGCTGGTGAGGCCTCACTTGGAATATTGTGTTTGGTTTTGAAGACCGTATCTCACAAAGGATATAAAAAGACTGGAAATGGTTCAGAGGAAGGCGACCAAAATGATTTAGAGCCTGTGCCAGAAGAGGATTGTGAAAAATTGCAAGAGGATCTTGATAAATTGGAAGACTGGGCATCAAAATGGCAGATGAAATTTAATGTGGACAAGTGCAAGGTTATGCACCTAGGGAAGAACAACCCAAACTATGGTTACACGATGCAAGGATCCACATTAGGAACCACCACCCAGGAAAAAGATTTAGGCGTCATTGTGGATACCATGTTAAAACCCTCGGCCCAGTGTGCAGTGGCGGCCAAGAGAGCAAATAGAATGCTAGGTATGATAAGGAAAGGAATGGAAAATAAAACAAAAGATATTATAATGCCTCTATATTGTTCCATGGTGAGACCGCACCTTGAATATTGTGTGCAATTCTGGTCGACGTATCTTAAAAAGGATATAGCGATTTTAGAAAAGGTTCAGAGAAGAGCCACCATAATGGTAAAGGGGATGGAAGGATACTCCTATGAAGAAAGGCTAAAAAGGTTAGGGCTCTTTAACCTGGAAAAGAGACGGCTGAGGGGAGATATGATAGAAGTCTATAAATTAATGAACGGAGTGGAACGGGTAAACGTAGATCGATTGTTTACGTTATCAGAATATAGAAGGACTAGGGGACATGCAATGAAGCTACAGGGTAAACTATTTAAGACTAATAAAAGAAAATATTTTTTCACTCAACGTGTAATCAAACTCTGGAATTTGTTACCGGAGGATGTAGTAAAGGCTGTTAGTGTAGCTCGGTTTAAAAAAGGTTTGGACAAGTTCCTGGAGGAAAGGTCCATAAACCATTATTAAGAAGTGACCGAAGATATCAATGCTTGACCCAGTACAAGCATGGTGGAACTTGTGTCTCTTGGGGAAACTGCTAGGTACATATGACCTAGATTGGCCACTGTTGGAAACAGAATACTGGGCTTGATGGACCTTGGTCTGACCCAGTATGGCATATCTTATGTTCTTATGTTCTTATGTACGTATGAGAAGAGAGTCCAAGACCTAAATATGTACATTCTAGAGGAGAGGAGGGACAGGGGAGATATAATGCAGACTTTTAAATACTTAAAGAGTATTAATGAACAAACAAACCTCTTCCAAAAATGGGGAGGCTGTAATACTAGAGGGCATAACATGAAGCTGCAAGGGGGTAAACTGAAAGGCAATGTCAGGAAATACTTTTTCACTGTGGATGCTTGGAACGCCCTCCCGATGAAAGTGGTGGGGGCAAATACAGTGACAGAATTCAAAGTGGCATGGGACAGACACAGTGAAACCTTTATAGAAACAGGATAAAATTGAAATAAACTTAACTATCTCTGATATCTCAACAAATAGGGGTGACCTGCATGGAGCGGTGGGTACACCCCTAAACAAAGGCACGGGGAGGGGGGACCTGCATGGAGTAGCAGGTGCACCTACTCTTGTCACCTTGCTGGGCAGACTAGATGGACCATGCTGGTCTTTATCTGCCATCATATACTATGTTACTATCTTTCAAAATCAACAAGACGGTTTACAATTCAGAAAACTTAGAAATAAGAAAAGAACTCCATTCTGTACAGGAAAGAAGAGAACACAAAGGAAAGACATAACACAACAGCCACTAATCTATAAAAGAACAGTGCATAACTAATGTAACCAGTAGGTTAAAATCAGAATAAAAATAAAGCTTTTTCCTGGGGTTTCAGGTGCCTTTGGTTTGTTGGTGGTTCTGGCATTTGGCAGGAGAAAGCTGGAACAGTGTCAAAAAGAAAAGCAGGGTGAAATGGCCCCATGTAAACAAAATCAAATTTGGGCTTGCTGCAATTCAGGGCAGCAAGGTTTAAGACCTTAATAATGCTCCACAGTTTTAAATGAGAAAGAAAGTATGACAACTGTTTTAAAATGAAAATAAAGAAAGGAGTAGGGCTGTAATGCTGAGCAGGTTTTAAAAAGCATGACTGCAGTACAAAGATAAATAAAGACTGGGACTGCTGGTTGTCTTTAAAGTAATGATATAGTTAAATGAAAGGGCACGAGGCTGCAGCTTATCAGGCAGAGAGGGATCTTCCTGGAGAGCTCTGCTGAAGCTTATTGCAGGCAGGAAGACAGAGTTTCAGTGACACAGTTTTGTAACTTGTCTTTCTAATCTATTAGGATTTAAGAAGAAGTATTAAAATTCCTTTGAAAGAGTAATTAGGGCTGTTGTGGGGAGATTTTCTTTTATTTGTAGGAAATAGTGAGTTTTTAAGGGTGCTTGGAACTATTTCTTTGGAAAGTGAGTGGAAAATTACTTTTCTGGCTTGTTTGTAATGCTGGTGTGTTGAGTTGAGAGACAGTTGTGGTTTATTTGTGAAGATAGAGGTTGGTGTGCAAACTGTGGCAGAGAGGAAAGGTTTACTTTTAGAGATTTTTGGGAAATAAAAGAGACAATCCTTGGGTAAGTAAAAGAAATTGGATGTCTATAGTTTTGTGGAGATGAAAGAGATAAAGGAGGAGGAGTGGCCTAGTGGTTGGGGCAAGGTACTTCAGGCCGGAAGGTCGGGGGTTCAAATCCCACTAGAGGACAGCAACCTTGGGCTGGAAGGACTGGGGTTTCTAGTCCCACAGGTGCTCCTTGTGGTCTTGGGCAAGCCACTTAACCCTCCATAGCCCATGTTCCCTGTAAAATAGTTCTCTGTGTGCTGTGCTTTCCTGTCTAATCAATGTGTTTATACCTCAAAAATTTCCTGTCATGATTTGACAATTTCCAATCTGTAATCAAACCGCTGCTGATCGCTGGAAGTAGCGGTATACTAAATAAATAAATAAATAAATAAATAAAGGTGATATTTTTGGAAAAGGATTGTCTGGTGAGATTTCCTTGGGTCTCCTTTGAACAAGTAGTTTAAATATTGATCTGAAATTTATTGAGCTGTCTAATACTTAATTGCTGGATGCTGAAAATTAATTTAAGGAAGATTTGGTTGGTCAAGAAGCCAGATAGTTGTCAAAGCTGTTCAAAGCTGACAATTTTGTTTAAAGCGTTCCAGGAATGAAGGTTCTTAAGAGGCTTTGCCAGTTTTAAACTGGTTCTGTGAGAAATTCTGAGAGAGAGAGGTTTTAGTGACTCCAATATCTGTGAAAGGTAAAGCTGTTGTGGGTGTGGAGACAAAGGCTGTGAAACAGGGCTATGACTTTGCTTTGTGTGCACTGGTTGCCAGTACAGCTCAATTCTGAGAAGAATCTCAAACTTCATAAAAATCAGATTGATGATCAGGACTGATTTAAGAGAAAAGGGACTGAAGTCCTATGAACTGTTTGTTACAGTTTACCTGAGGTTCTGCTGCAGCTTTAATTCTGATACTAAAGCACTTATTTTAAAAGCAGACCACTTTTATTTTTCTCTGACAGCCTGAAGTAACTGCAGAAGCAAAACTCTTGAGAAGGTGTGCCACAGCTTGTGGGGTGGGGGTGTGTGTAAGAGTGTGTGTGTGTGGGGGGGGGGGGGGTATAGTTAGGGTTTATTGAATTATCTTTTTCATTACATGTAGCAAGAATGTTTATCTTGAAAAAGATGAAAAAGTTTTATTTGTTCAGTCACTATGTTATCACCTGAGGCAATATAAAGGAAGAACAGGGTTTGGCCTTTTTGGTTTTGTAGTCAGGGAGTAGGAGCAAGACCAGCTCAAGCGTCACCTGAGGAGGAGTCAACTGGGGGTCCAGAGACACAGATGGAGAGGATCAGATCCCAAACATGGACATGGGCCCTAACCCTAAGAAAGAATTTTTAGTTGGAAGATAAATGTACTTTTTTGTTTATTTAGAGTGCATTCGTATCATATTTGTTTGAGCTCAAATACTTTTAGGCTTTTTTTTAGGTAAACTTACCTGGGAATCTTCCTGAAGAACGTATGAAAGAGAAAAGAGCACACAGCTAGTAAAAGAAGTTATATAACAATCCTGAGTGGTAAACAAAATACGCGCCTGATTATAAGAAGATCATTTCTCCTGGAAAGAAAAGAAACTGTTTTAAAGGAAGAATCTTGTTCTAAAAGCTAGAATATATTGCATTGGTAGTTCAACAATTGTATAACAGAATAATTACCTGATATACTGTTGTCTTGCTGGGAAGTATTCTGTAAAACAAGAAAGAAAGACTAGTTAGGATATTTTAATACTAGCTGTGTTCGATTGTTGTTGCTCAGACATTGTAATTCTTATACTAGATATTTTAGGTATACTAGTTAATAAAATATTCAAAATTTAATACTTCAAAAGGACTCTGGATCCTTATTTAAAGGAGGGAGGAGTGGCTTAGTGATTGGGGCAAGTTATCTCAGACTGGAGGGCCACTAGAGGACAGCAACCTTGGGCCAGAAGGACTGGGGTTTCTAATCCCACAAGTGCTCCTTGTGGCCTTGGGCAAGCCACTTAACCCTCTGTTGCCTCAGGTACAAAAACAGATTGTGATACTTTCAGGGACAAGGGACATATATATACAGTACCTGAATGTACACTGCTTTGACTTGTAGAAAAGCAGTATATAAGCCTAGTTAAATAATATTTGTGTTCTCTTACCTGAACATACAATACTCGTAACATCTTAGGCATTACCATCCAAAGTATCCTGAATTTAGTTTTTATTGCTCCAGTGAATTTGTTGTCAGTTCTCTGATAACAAAGTTGCTGGATGGTAGTGTCTTTCCACTGTACCCCCTCCAGATGTGTTCCAGCCTGAGCAGGGCTGGCCCAAAGGTTTCTGCCGCCCCAAGTAGAAGCCCCAGCTGTGCTGCCTGCCTTCTGAGTGGAGCCATGCCGCCGCCAATTTTCTTGGTGGGGTCAGTGGAGGGGAGAAGGCTCCACTTGGCGCGGAGACAACGGCCCGTGTCAGGCCATGTGCTTCGGCACACATAGCCTGCCGCTTCTGAACCCCCTCCAACAGGAAGTTTTGTTGGAGGGTGTTCAGAAGCAGCAGGCCATGTGTACCATTCTGTGCCACCCTAGGCTGCTGCTTAGCCCACCTAGTGGACGGGCCAACCCTGATCCTGAGGTACAGCAACACGACTACAGTAACATCGAGCGGGGTATAGTAAGGCCAGTGAGCTTGGCGGCTGTGTTACACTAAGAAACCTAGGCCTGCTTGCTGCCCTCTCTGTCGTCACCTTTCAGCACCCGACTCACAGATTGTATGCCTTAACAAATAGATATGTCTTCAACCCGGTTTAAAAATTTTTCAACGATGATCCTAAACGAACCGATGATGGTAATGAGTTCCAGAATAAGAGGTCTAGGAAAAAGAACACCGAAAAAAGGCTACACTAGGGGGAAAAAACAAAATCTTGGTGTTTTATTCATGTCAGTTTGGATTACAAATGATATGAAGTGACATTTGTTAATTATTTCCCATGTTTCAAACAAATGCACAGAGCTGCCAAATTACCTAGTTTCAAGAGGGAGACTTTTTGGCCAGTCTTGGTTCCACTTATATCCTGAAACAGTATGGTATTTGTAGCCCTTGATTCAACCCATTGAAATCAGTAAAATGGGTCCCATATTACATCAGGATGTGGCTCTCCTCCCTAGAGCTGGGTAACCTGGCAGCTCTTGCATGGAAGAATGGATGGCAGGGTCGGCCCTAGAGTTGATTCAAGATGTTGGCACCCTTGGCAAACCTTAACCCTTATGGCCCCCCCCCCCCCCCCACCCCGGCTATCAGAATCTATTGCTTAGCTTTGAATGCCCTGCTCTTTGACGCCTCCTAGAAGCTTCCACCCTAGGTGACTGCCTTTTTTTCCTGATGGTTGGCCCAGCCCTGATGGACAGTGGATGTTTATGTGGATGTGTAGACAAACAGAACAAACCTGGGTAACCTGAAGCCGTGCTTTGCTCCCTGCATGGTGCATTGATGTCTAAGGTTCCACTTTCCATATAGTTTCAGTAGAAACTTGATTCCGTGTTTTCTTGATAATCAGTTGGTGTGTTACTGCACACTAGTATGTGAAACTAGCCCCATGTTTGTTGTCCTGGTAAGTCCACAGAAGGCTGGGTTTTCAGGATATCCACAGCCCCGTTGTACAGCTTTCTGTATTTATATATTAGAGTAAACTTATTACTTCTCTGATAGCATTGTTTAGAGACAGTAGTTATTACTATTACTACTAGTAGGTATCATTTTTATCGTGCTGGTAGATTTAATAGAGCACTGTAGAAGTACACGTGCCCATATGAGATGGCTCCTGCTCCACACAGCTTACAATTTAGTCAAGCAGGGCTGGCCCAAGGGTTTCTTCCGCCCTAGGAAGAAACCCAGGCCTCATCACCCCCCCCCCCCAACTGCTGTCCCCCCTAAGCTGCCACCGATTCCATTTGAGGGGGGAGGCAGGCAGCAGCAGTATTTCAAAAAGGAATCGCTTTTTGCTGCTGCTTTTGGAAATACTGCTGCTGCCCACCTCCCACCCTAAATGGACTCAGCAGCAGTTGGGGGGGGGGGGTTCGCCCAGTCTGTCTGCCGCTGCCACTACCTACCCAGGACGGCTGCCTAGCTTGCCTAGTGGATGGACCGGCCCCGTAGTCGAGACAGACAAACAGGAATAAGAGAATTAGGGAGCCTCATTTATTCTGAGAATGATTAAAATCAACATAGGTATGAACAGGAGAATGAGGAATTAATTAGGCTGTCTTTGGATAGGGCCAGAGAGGAAGCGTTAAGTATTATAGATCATATTTGTAGGCTGTGGATGTCTTGTAATACAATGACTGAATTAAAGCAAATACAGCTGCATAGGAAAAATGTTTCTAACAGGGTGTGAACTCTTCCGCATTCATGGTATGTGCAGAACAAAGGGAAATATGCTATGTAACCAGTTTTTAACCAAGTGCACACTTAGAGCATGACATACTGACGCGTTTCCCCTTTCCTCCATTTACAGACTCAGGCATTTCGGTGTGGGGCTGTAGATTGAAACAACCATGGGAAAGTGTGTCTCAGAAGACTAGCAGAGGATGGGTAGTTGTTAGGAACAGTGGGTATGAGCTATGAGTAAGGCTTCTGGTTCTACGTGTTTATCATTTTGGATTTTAGGGGTTTATTTTTGAGGAAATTAGGTGCTTTCCTAGGGATGGAAAAATAGAGGTTTATCGGTGGATTTACCTCTATTTTTCCATCCCTAGGAAAGCACCTAATTTGTGGGTCTTTAGGTGGATTCCATTTAATGACATAAAATACAATTTTCCAATGCCAACCCCTTTTCCCAGCCCCAGCATTATCTATCCCCCCTCCCCAAGCTCCAGCCATAGCATCAGCGTCCCCCTATTCACATAGCTGAACAAGTTGGGTCACTACAAGTCTCTACGTAGAAGCTTCATGCTAACAGAACACCTGGCCTTACTCACATACCTAAAACACAGATAGACCCTCTTCAAGTACAGAATAAGTGATCACAAACTTAAAATAAATATATGTAAATAAATTAAACTGAAACTCCAAAAAGCCACCCTCGGCATGAAGTGCAACACCAGAAAAAGAAAGAGAAGCGGCTCCCCTAACTGTGCAAAATATACAGATAGCAAAGCTAAATTCTAAGACCTACCATATTACAATCACTACATTTGAAAATAAAATTATTTTTTCTACCTCAGTAGTCTGGCCGTTTTATTTAATTTTTTTCATTGTATTAGTTCCAGACCCTGTTGCAGCTTTCCACCATCTTCTCTCTCTCTCTTTTTTATTGCATCTGTCTCCCTATGTGCCCCCATGTCTGGCATCTCCCCCCCCCTCCTCTCGCTATGCCCCCTCCTTCATGTTCAGCATCTTATTTTCACCCCATGCTCCCCCTATCTAACATTTCCCCTCTGTCTCACCCCCCCCCCCCCAGTATCTCCCTTCTGTCTCCCTATGCTCCTCTCATATTCAACATATTTCCTGTCTCCTTCTGCCCCCGCCCCATGTCCAGCATCTTACCTCCATTTCCCCTTCCATCTCCCTAGTCATCCCTTTTTCCAACATCTTTCCGCTGTATCCCATGTCTCTCCCATCCCCAGACATCATTTCCTCTCTGTTCCCTGGGTTCTGTACTGCCACTCCAATCCTGGCCACTCCCCCCCCCCAGCAGCTCCCTAAATCAGCAGCTCCCATGTCAATAAACAGAACTGTGAAAGTGAGGCCTTTGAGACTCAGCGTGCTTCTAAGATCCTGTCGGTCCCACTCCCTCTGACACAATACTTTACACATCAGAGAAGGCAGGCCCGACAGGATCTTGGAAGCACTCTGCCTCACTGTTTTGATTACTGTTGCCACATCTCTTTTAATTGGAAGGTATGATGTCATCATGGCATTACAAAACCAGGGTTTATCAGTTGTAATCGATAACCACAATTAGAGCATCGGGGTGGTTCTTAGCAGGGGCGGCCCAAGGGGGGTGCGGGGCCATGTGCGGAGACTCGGTGCGGGGCCTCATTTGCATAAGGGGCCTCATTTGCATAAATATTTGCATAATGTTACCATACACTAACTTTTAGTATACATGCCTCTTCATGAGTGTATGGATTAAAAAAGACAAAGATTTCTACATTACTATAATCCAGTGCCAACCGCCAGGCACATTAGGAACTACTACAAACACTGCCCATTTAGAACCCATAGCAAACCCACCGTATCCCAACAGCACTACCAGGACTCATAAAGCACCATACACTACCTATCAAAAGGCAACACTGCAAATATTAAACCAATACATTTCAGAGAATAACAATACATGACCTACTGGGGAAAGAGAACAAGTGACAATGTCAAATAGGAATTACATAAACAGAATACCTCAGCTCAGTTACACATGCAGAACATAGACTATCACCAAACAAGGAATCACAATTTAAAAACAGGAAGACAATAATTAAACTGGGAACCCTAAAAGCCAAACTTGGAATGTACAACAACAATGTAGAAATAAAACTATAAATTAATTTCCTCTTGTACTAAACAAAGCACAGACATTAATGATGCACATTTCCCAGAGCTGACATATTCCAGTTAATAAATTCAAAATAAAGAGATATCTTTGTACCTTTTGTGCAGTTTTTTTTCAGTTGCAATTGTTCCAGCCACTTTCTTCTGGTTTATTTGTGTCTTCTGCTATCTCTCCATCGTCTGCTGTCCATTTGTCCTTTCTTCTCTTCTAGTTTTTTCCATTCTCTCTCTACATCTGCTTTAACATAATAATCTTTCTCCTTTTGCTCTTTCCTCATTCCTATTTCATCCACTCAAATTTTACCCCTCCATCCTCAATCCCCACTTAGTCTCCCAATACCCGGCCAATTGTACATTTTTCTTCCCTCCCACACAAAATATTTTTCCCCTCTCCATTTCATTCTCCCAGCCCCATCCCCTTCTAATCTCCCCCAACATCAGCTCCCTTTTAGTTCCAGCCCCACCCAGTATCCGCTCCCTTCTAGTCCCCACATCAGCCCATTTCCAGTCCTAGCTCCCCCATCCATTTCCAGTCCTATCCGAGTCCCTTCATCAGCTCATTTCCAATACCAGCCTCCCATCAGCCCATTTCTAGTCCTTTCCTAGCCCCACCATCAGCCCATGTTAAATCCTAGCTCCCCTCCACTCAGCCCATTTCTAAACCAAGCCCCCCATGAGCCTACTTCCAGTTCTAGCCCCTCCATGAGTCCATTTCAATCCAAGCCCCCACCACAGCCCATTTCCAATCTTAGCTCCCCCCAACACCCAATTCTCAGTTCTATCCTAGCCCATCCATCAGCCCAGTTCCTGTCCTAGCTCCCTCCCCTAAGAGCCCATTCCAAGCCCCCCTTCCCATCAGCTATTTGCAGTTCAAGCCCCCTTCCACTCAGCCCATTTCCATTCCAAGTCCCCCTCCCCATCAGCTATTTGCAGTTCAAGCCCCCCACTTCCCCTCAGCCCATTTCCATTCCAAGCCCCATCCCCAACAGCTATTTGCAGTTCAAGCCCCCTTCCACTCAGCCCATTTCCAGTCCTAGCAACCCCCCCAACCCATTACCAGTCCTAGCCCCCCCATAGCCCACTCCCAGTCCTAATCCCACCAGCCCCTTTCCAGTCCTAATCCCCCATCACCCAATTTTCAGTTTAAGCCCCCCCATAGCCCATTACCAGTCCTAACCTCCCCATCAGCCCACTCCCAGTCCTAATCCCCCATCACTCACTTTTTAGTTTAAGCCCTCCCATAGCCCATTACCAGTCCTAACCCCCCATCAACCCACTTCCAGTCCTAATCCCACCAGCCCATTTCCAGTCCTAATCCCCCATCACCCAATTTTTAGTTTAAGCCCCCCCAGCGCCCATCACCACTCCTAACCCCTCCCCAGCGCCCATCACAACTCCTAACCCCCCCAGCGCCCATCACCACTCCTAACCCCCCCAGCCCAGCACCCATCACCACTCCTAACCCCCCCAGCCAGCCCAGTGCCCATCACCACTCCTACCCCCCCCAGCCAGCCCAGTGCCCATCACCACTCCTAACCCCCCCAACCAGCCCAGTGTCCATCACCACTCCTAACCCCCCCCCCAGCCAGCCCAGCCCATCCCATCACTACTCCTAACACCTCCCCCCCCAGCCCAGCCCAGCCCAGCCCAGCCCATCACAACTCCTAACCCCCCCCCAGCCCAGCCCAGCCCATCACTACTCCTAACACCCCACCCCCGCCCAGCCCAGCCCAGCCCAGCCCAGCCCAGCACTACTCCTAACACCACCCCCCCAGCCCAGCCCCGCAGCCCTTCTAACCCCCCGCCCAGCCCAGCCCCGCACCCCTCCGAACGCCCAGCCCAGCCCAGCCCAGGGAAATTTTTTAAAAAAAGAAAACCTGTTTCCTGCCGCTGTCGGGGCCGCCGCGGCAGAATCGAGCGTGCCGCGGGGCCCCCCTGTACCCGGCACAGCCTCTCCTCCCTGTAGCAGCTCTCTAGTTGGAGCTGAAGTCAGACGCGCCGGCTTGCAGAGCGCGAGGGAAGAGTTTTTCCCTCGCTGCTCTGTTAAGCCCGCGGGGGCTGATGGGAAGTTCCCATCAGCCCCCGCGGGCCTAACAGAGTCGCGAAAGGGAAACTCTTCCCTTCGCGCTCTGCAAGCCGGCGCGTCTGACTGCAGCTCAGAAGAGAGAGCTGCTACAGGGAGGAGAGGCTGTGCCGGGTACAGGGGGCCCCGCGGCACGCTCGATTCTGCCGCGGCGGCCCCGACAGCGGCAGGAGACAGGTTTTCTTTTTTTTTTTCAATTTTACTTTTACAAAAGAATGTTTTTTGCGCGGGGCCCCCTGAAACGCGGGGCCCTGTGCAAAAAACATTCTCGCTCAATGGACGGGCCGGCCCTGGTTCTTAGGTATAACTGAAAACCGGAAACCCTAGGTAACAGTAGTAACCGGTGATGTGTGTGTATATTAAACTCCATGGGAAGAGTTTAGCTGCTTTTCTGTGGCAATGTGTGGGTGGGATGTCATGGGGATAGGTGATGTGTGGGTGTGGATATGTGTTGGGAGGGCTGGATGAAGGTGTATCAGGGAGGTGGCTATGGGCATGTATGTCAGGGGAGGTGGGTGAGGGGATTCAAGGTTGTATGGGTGTGAGTGTTGGCAGAGCATGTGTATTGAGAGGAGCAGGTGAAGTTTTGTCAGAGTGTGAGCACGTGGGGGGTATCTATCAAGAGGGGGTGTGCTGCGGGTATATTGGGAGGGGGGTTGTGGGGATGGGTGTGCACGTGTGTCAGGGTATGTCAGGATGGGTGTGGGTATGTTTGAGGTGTGGGTGAGGGTGTGTGGGGATGTGTGTGTGTGTGTGTGTTGTGAGGGTGTGTTGAGAAGGTGTGGGGAACTTTGTTAAGAAGGATGGGTTGGTGTGTTGGGGGCTCTGTGTGTGTATGTGTGTTGGTCATGTAGAATTATTTTCCCCTTGCACTTTCTCCTGTCCTCTTCATTCACTTTGTCCCTCCCTACCTTATGCCGCTTTCCCTCTTGCACTCTCTCCCTTTTCCTGTTACCCCCTTACACTCTCTTGCATCCCTTTTACTTCCTTTTCCGTCATTCTCTCTCTTTTTGAATTCTTTTCCTCCTTTCCATGTCACCCGTCCCCACCCCTTCTCACCTTAGTGATTCCGTTTAAGTTCCTTTCCTTTGTGCTACAGCAGGGCTCCTCGTCTTGTGATCATCAGCACGCCGCCTCTTTTACACTACTGGCGCAACAGCAGCTCAGCATCACTACTCCTCTTACGTTGGAAGAAGGGGATGGAGCCTGCTTCTGAGCCATTTGTCTTTTTCATAATTTCTCCTGACTCCTCCTCCTTCATAAGCGTGGCAGGCCCTGGCCTCCCTGCCACCCGCGACTTTCCTGTTTCTTCCCCTTTCTCTGGAAGCTGCTCTTCCTGTCAAGCACAGACAGAGGCAAACAGAGAGACCGACAACTGCACAGCTAGAGCAGACCCTCGACAGTAGGCGCTAGCGCTTAAGTGCAACACACCTAAAAAGCATGCATCTTCCACTAGGCCTTTTCTTACTAGAATAGGAGCATAGCACTTTATCCACCCCGCAAGTTCCAGCTTTTGAATGAAGAAACTACATCATGCTAACAATACTATTCATAGCTATATACAGTATATAACTGTACATAACTTAAACCGTTCTTTTTAATGTAAGGGGTGCTGTTTTGAAACACTGCACCTGGAAAGCTTGGAGTATAGATTTGGGATGAGGGTAGGAAGGAGAACCTGAGGTACACATCCTAGATTCCCCTTTTATTGCTAATGTCCAACTGAATGCACCAGTTTACCTCAGTAAAATCCTGGCAGTGCTGCTCAAGGGAAAATCGTGATCACTCACAAGGAAAGGCATTCAGAACATCTCGGGGGGTCCACAAAGAGAACAGCGCTAGCCACTCAAAGGAGCAGAAACAAAGACAGGAAGCGGCAGATTCAACACCCAATGACTTTATTATAACCAATTAAGTGGCCTAAGCCCAACACAGGCCGTGTTTCGTATGTCACTTCATCAGGGGCTATCAGGACACACTGTGGGTGTGATGTGCATAGACTTCACCAGGCTCAAAAGAGACAATGGAAGTCACAATTATCAGAAAAGCTTCTTTACAAAGTCCGATGGACACCTTGTACCACGTTATCCATTTCGAGATTCTGACACAATGTCCGTGAAACCTGCGGAAACCTGAGAAACTCCAAACGGCTTTCCGCAGGTTTCACGGACATTAATAAAGTCATTGGGTGTTGAATCTGCCGCTTCCTGTCTTTGTTTCCATTCAGAACATCTCGGGCATTGTATAAGAAAAGTCAAAATAGTTAATTATAGGCTCAGAACAAATCCAGAAGCAAAAGGGCCCCATTTACTAATGTGTGAGAAGTAGTTACCACATGAATTAGCATGTGCTGTTAGCGTGCAGCATCGTAGTTCCCATTTTGGCTTGATAGCGTGTGCGAGTTACTACTACTACTGAGCATTTGTATAGCGCTACAAGACGTATACAGCACTACACAGACACATGTAAGAGACGGTCCCTGCTCATCAGAGCTTACAATCTAGTCAAGACAGACACCACAGGAGCTGCAGACATGGGACACATCCAGGGGGAATGGTAAGGAAACTCAAAGGAGACCAGGTGAATCAAGATCAATGTTCCCTCTAATTTTCTGTAGGCTGTGTGCGCATAAAATATCAGCTGTGCAGCTTTTGAAGGAAGGTTAAATTTTTGTGCGCCACATAACGACACTCGGAGTTATATACTTTAAAATTTGACTACACGTCAGAATACAGTATGTACACCACATTGATTGCACTAGAAAATATTGTAAAACTTGTGAAAACCGTAAATACACAACTTTTAAATTTTAAGATGTCTGTGTTGTTTTCTATCAGAATCAGAACCGTAATTTTTGTGTGCTCTGTTGTAAAGTATGTGCACTCGCTCGGTGAGGTGTGTGCGCGCGCACACGCGCACAGCTTAGAGGGAACAGTGGTCAAGATCCGAAAGAGGCAGCGAAGAGGTGAGTTTTCAGCCTGGATTTGAGAAGGGTGAGAGAAGGCGCCCGACATATGGACTCAGGTAGTTTGTTCCAGATATAAGGAGCAGCAAGGTGAAAGGAACAAAGTCTGGAGTTAGCAATAGAAGAGTAGGGCACAGATAGAAGCAGTTTGCTAGTTCATACTGTAACTGCATGAAATGAAATGGGATGGGGAAGGGGCATCAACTGTGCCTTGCATTTAACGCATTGAAACTTACTTTGTGCTGTCACTGATGCAGATAGTGTGGATCCCTTAGTGCCTCCTAATGGGGAGATATCACGTAATCTGTGCTGTTGATGCTTTTAACATGCAGTAAAGCTTTTTTTCTCCCCTGTAACAGAAGGTTACCAAGGCTTCGGCTGTAGCTTTTCCTACAGAATGCTCAGGATGCTCTAAGAGCCCTTTATATACTCTGGGTGTATTTATACATTTTTGTCCTGATATTCAAAAGCATAAATCCCTTAGCCAGCTCTACCTATGGACACTCAACACCACGATCTAGATAGTTCTGCTAAATATTCTTACAGACCATCTTGACACTATCTGGCTAGTGCGGGGCAGTACATTACCAGTCCCTTGCTTTTGGGCTCTAAGATGGATATACATTCGTTAGTGCACATTCAGGTCATTAGCCTGCCTTAAAAATGTTAGTGCACATAAAATCAATTTAACACACATTAACCTATGATGTCAATTTGCAAGCATTAAAGATCTAATGCACTCAAAACAATTATATTATACTGAATGTTGAAATGAACTGAAAGAAAAACACCTATAAAAAATAGAAATTTCCGAAAATTTGAAAAATGAACTGAAATTCTTTTGCCTATGTACATTCATAGCCTCCAGTCATAACCCTTAGCTTTGAATCCTCTGAGATCTCAGGTACTAAACAGGATCAGTCGGGTCTGGGGACTTTCAGGATGAAAGATCCATTGGAAATGAAATAATTTAGTAGGGGGCTAACATATCTTTCAACATGTCCTATTAATAAATAATAATAAAAAAAGACATGCACCCCAAAACCAATAAGAAATCCAAGATGGCGACTCGCAGAGACAGTCGTGCCTGATATGCTCTCTTCATGCTGCGTCGGAGGAAAGTTCAGTTTGGGAAAGTACCCCAGACCTCCCTGCCAGCTACCTCTGTCTTACCTTTTGTAGGTCCTTTGGATTCTTTTGTACGTCGGGAAGCTCAGCCACAGTTAGGGGTAAGAAGCCCGGCTGAGAGTTCGCTGGAGCCGGTGAGCTCAGCGTCTCCCTCGGGCAGTGATCTAACGCTCCGAGATGTACAGAGACCTCCGAAGCAAGCGTGTTCAGGGGTGTGATCGGAGATTGTGGAAGAAGAGGAGCTTTCCTGCGGTGAGCCTGCTGCTTCGCTGGGGCCAACTCTGAACGTGACCATGAGTGGTGTAGTTCCCTCGCGAGTTTCATCTGTCCCTGAGACGCTCGGAGTGCAGCTGTTGGCGGACGAAGCAAAGGGAGCAGCTTCTTTTTCATTACTAGCCCCCACTATGGCAGTTGTTGCAGTTGAGGCGTCACCCTTTTCCTTCGATTTGCAGCAACAGGTGCAGTTTACCCTGGAGGCAATATGGTCTGCTATCAAGCAGTTAGGGGAGGCTATTATTCCTCAAGTTCAGCTCTTGCAAGCCCAGGTGAATCTTGAGTCTATTGAATCTCTTAAATCTATGGTTTCTGATTTTTCAGTGCAAACTGACCATTTGGATTCTCAGGCTGAGGCATTGATGAAAGATTTTGGGAATATGAAGAGTCGTATGGAATATTTGGGCAACCATTCAAGGCTGACTAACATATGATTAATTTTCCAAAAGTGGCTGGTATTTCTGCTAAAGAAATGTTTAAAGCTTATCTGTTAGAAGCGTTCAGGGTTTCTCCTGAGCTCTGTCCACCTTTGGTTAAGATATATTATATTCCTACTGGTCAAAAGGTTTCTTCTAATGTTGAATTACCTGGGTTACAAATGGTGGATGTTTTGAATGTTACTTCTTTGTTAGAGAATTCAGATACGGGTATAGCTTCTCCTGCTACATGCTTAGTAACTTTTGCCTTGGCATCAGATAGGGAATGGCTTCTAAGAATGTTTTTCAAGAAGAGGAATGTTTCCTTTAAGGGCTGCCTGGTTCGCATATTTCCTGATTTAGCTAGGGAAACCCAAAGACGCAGGAAAGAATTTTTGATAGTCCGCCAAGTGTTTCTTCTTTTTGGGTGGGCTCTTCTTTTTGAAGTAGCCCTGTAAATGTCTTGTAAAATTGGAAGGTATATCTTATATTTTCTTCTTTCCATCTCAATTAATTTTCTTTTTGAATGCCCGTGGGGTTGTTGGTGGTGGGTCCGTCGCTTGTTCTACTCCGTCTTGATTGGGATTATGGCTGATATTTGTCTATGTATATTTCCTATAAGAGTTCAATGTTGAAATATTTTCCTATTCTTTTTGGATCTCTTATTATGGGCTAGAGCAGGAATATCAGGTTAAATAATGTTTCTTCTGAATTTTTTTTCTTTTTTTTTCTTGTTCACATACACTGATTTCCCGATTTCCTGTGCAAGTGATTGTATCCTTGTTATAATTTGTATACTCCATAAATATAAAATAATAAAAAAAAGAAATCTAAGATAAAAAAAATTGGCTTTTATATTTCACTATGGAACACCAAGATCCCAAGGGAACTGAAGGATACATTTTACATTGGAGACCAAACAGCAAACATGAGTGCATACTTTTAAGCCTGCATGAAAGATGATTTTCAGATGCAAGATACCTACATGCATTATTTAAAGAGTTGGTCGTTAAGGGGTTAAATATACATGTGTTGTGTTTGTTGTTAAGTGCCATCAAATTGATGCTGACTGGAGGAGCCTGTGGATAGTTGTCTCTATCCCCTGGGAAGTAGATTACCAGGCCTCGCCATGCATGTGCACCTTTACACATTACAAAACAATAGTCTACATCAGCCACAGTGGCAAACCTACAATTTGCGTCCTTTTTTTAAAAACACTAAGGCCCCTATTTACTAAAGTGTGATATGGTTTTGCAGTTGTTGTTCAGTAATTGCCAAAGTTAATATGTGGTAATTGCAAAACCTCTGGGTTAACTGCTGGGAGTGTCCTCAGCATTTTCCTACTCAGTTAACACCGAATATGTTTACTGAATGACAGATATGTCACATATGTTTGCTGAATGACAGATAACATGATGGAGTTAGCTGCATCTACTATGTGGTATTAACTGTGTCATGTTTTCTGCCGCATTAACAGATAATGTACTGTAACTAGGATTAATTGTAAGGTGCATTTCCTGCCCCATCTCATCCCCTTGCATGTTAGCTGGCTAATGCGGAAATTGCCCCACATTGTTAAAGTGCCACATTAATTGTTATTAGATATCCTTATGAGGAAAGACTTAAAGGTTAGGGCTCTTCAACTTGGAAAAAAAGATGATTGAGGGGAGATATGATAGAGGTCTATAAAATAATGAATGAACTGGAATGGGCAAAGAGATCGATTGTTTACTCCTTCAAAAAGTAGGAAGACTAGGGGACATGCAATGAAGCTACAATGTGGCACATTTAAGACTTATTGGAGAAAATAGTTTTTCTCTCAGTGCATAATCAAACCGTTACTTTAACTGGGTTTAAAACAGGTTTGGATGAGTTCCAGGAGGAAAAGTCCATAAACCATTATTAAAGAGGCCTGAGGAAATCCACTGCTTACCCCTGGGACAAGCAGCATGGACTGTGTATATCTTTGGGAACCCGATAAGATACTCGAGACCTGGAATGGCCACTGCTGGAAACAGGATACTGAGCTTGATGGACCCTTGGTCTGACCCTTATGTTCTTATGTAGATGATGACGGATACCGACACAACATCTTCCTTGGGCAATGTCATTATCCACTGCTTGCCCTAACACGGTCATTGTATAAAGGTAAGCAGATGGGATATCTGTTTATCTTTCTGCCTGATATCCAGTGGCCCCTAACTATGTAAAAATGCATTTTAGATAGAAATTGAGTCATACTCAATTCTGCTGATATTTTTGGAACAGTACTGCTAAATGTGAAACTGTTTCTCAACTACACATTCACGTGCAGCAGAAGGCGGCATTTCAGAAATATACACATGGGAATAATCGATGGAGGAAATCTGGCAACTTATTATTATTGGGCCCGATATTGAATTGAGACAGTTAGGCACCGCTACGGCGCACAGCCACCTCTAACCCTGGATATTCAATGCAGGGGGTCATATGTGGTCCCAGACTTGAATATCCGGGATCACCGCACATGCCCCGAAACTGCAGAAACTAACTGGGTAGCGGCGATATTGCACCACTGCCCGCTTAGCTCCTGCAGGTAAAACTAGGCCAGCTTTGCTTTGTCTACTCTTACCTGCAGGTCGCTAACCGGGTAGCGATGCAATATCGCTGCTACCTGATTACTGACAGTCGCTGCCTCTGCTCCGTTCCGCCCACGACATGGCCCGATGCTAAGCGGTTAGCATCGGGGCACGTAGGGGAGGTAATTGGGGATATTCAGCAGCACTAACCGTGTTCAGCGGCATTTTCACGGTTTACAGGTCTGTAAACGGTGTAAATGCCTTTCTAATATTGAACCCATTATATTTATTAAGTCTTGCTAGACCGTCCTTCACTTAAATGCAGCACATGTAAATATCAGCACTTACATGTATGTCTCAGCTATGTTGCAAACCAAGATGGGCAGAAGCTGCTCCTTAACTGCAGAGGATCCTATCTTTAGACCATTTCAATTTGGAGGAAGAAATAAACATTGGGAGATTATGGGGATATCCCCTTAATCCCTCCTGTAAAGGGAGGGGCAAATGGAGTATTTTTTCCATACTTACTTGTGTCAGGTGTAAATCCAGACATGAGCAATTGCAGACTTGTACACGCTTTCCCTATATAAAATGGGGAATATATATGTAGATTTTGTCTGTCCAGGGCATCCCCCTATGTACTTTTAACATGGTATGGTCATCTACATATAAAATGAGCTTTTCCTAAAATGTCCATTTACATGTAGATACAATATCCACATATTATCCGGACATATGTGAATCGTAAATAAGACTTCTACAATAATCCCCTGAGATAGAAGCACTGAATTTGTGGTCCTAAGTTTGAATGGGTAATTCACTCTTTTAAAGGTAAGACCGCAGTTTGCGCAGTATTCCTGAAAAGATAAAGTTATCCAGATAGTGACTAAATATTGTCACTCTCTGGATACAAGTTAGCCCTACCCTCATTTAACTCTGGCCCTTCCTGTGCTAAAACAAATGAATTTTGGAATATATTGGCTTGTTTAGGCAAAATGCCTCTGTTTACTAGAAGGAATTCTTTTTTTTTTGAAAAGCAGTTATGGTTACCACTTAATGCTGATAGAAGTGCCTATAAATATCAACCCACCGATGTTTCGGGTTAAATGTGACAGATCTGCTCATAAGTATTTAGAATTCTCAGTGTGTTCTCTAGAGGACAATAAGGGGTTAATGATGCTCCCTGTGATTTGTCTAACCTTTACAAAGCCTCTTTCTTTCTAAGGATCTTCTGAGTGCCGCTTAGCACTTCCTTTGGGACACGTAGACATGAATTCCCCGGGCATATGACAGATCCAGCACTGTTCACAAAATAACATACTGCGGAGAAACTCTGACACAAACAACTACACAGAGAAACACGCAGATTATTTCATATTTTATCTCTGTTCACTAAGAAGCACATTTGCATACTACATTCCCAGAGAAGGCGTTCTTATACATCTCATGATTTTATCTTAATTTCGACAAACTCAGTCATTAAAAGAACCCCTTCCCCATCTGGAATCTAGTCTACACGTCCAGTTGTTCAACTTTGGTGGCTGATTCTATTGAACTATGCAAGATGCAGTTTTATGCCTGAGGATCTTCTCTGGAACATCGCCAGCCTGCGCTTTCTTAATCGCTTCCATAATCTAAAAGAAATGAAGCCAAGCACCGTTATTCCATCAGACTCGTAAGAAGAGCTTCTGTTGGTCACTTTTATCATCATTATCATCTCATGTCATCAAATCAGACTAGATGTGGATAAGCGATGGCTCTTTTATCATCTCATGCAGGTCTCCCATAGGTGTCGGCACTTAGAAGAACTTTTCTTTGCCTAGAGGACAATTCAGAGATGTGCGTCCCCGGGCCATCCAGATGGCCTGGGGATGTACCTGATTCTGCTCTCACAGGAGCAGAACTGCAGCATAAGGCTGGGACATCCAGGTGGTGCTCTAATTCAGACACCCCGGATGTCCCGACGCTTACCTGGCTAGCCCAGCCAGGCTCCTGTATGGAGCAGCGGTGCTGTGGCATCCCATGCAGGATCCCCAATCCCCAGCACACCCCACAAATGTCTATTCCCTGCTATCCGACCCCCAATTGGGACTGCCATAGCCCTGGCTGCTGCATGTCCAGACATCCAGGGGAACGTAGTCCACTTTCGAGGTGGAATAAGTCTCCCATCCAAATGGCCAACCCCGAATGTACTGGGCTGACCTTGGAATCGGTCCTGTACATCCGGGGTCAGGTTCCCGTCCACTACCCGCCCTCGCTCCACCTCCAGTCTGCCCCTTCTCGCCCACGAACACAGCTCCCCACACATCTTGTCTGTACTTGCGGGGAGCTGTCGGCTGCAGTGGCACCCTGGCATTTAGCAGAGATGGGTGTCTGAATCGGATGTCCATCCCCACTAAACGCAAACCTGAATCTATTCCATAGTGATTTTGATATTGCTACAGAACTTTTAATACTCAGTAATCCACAAACTTCCATTTTTATGTCAATTTCTATGCACGAAAGGTGTTTTACATAGTAACTCAAGCCTAAAATTGGTCGTGTGCCTGCAATGCCACCTTTCTTTGTGGGTAGCTATGAAAAGAGAACGAAAGGGGTACTGGGTCTGAATTAGGATGCAGCTCTTGTCTGGTCATCTCTGAGTGCAGGAAGCTTTGTGCACAGCTTGGCGCTGATTCTGTGTACAATTTTCTGCACTACTGTGGCCACCTTAAGTTCAAAGGATTTACACACAAGAAAACCGTGCACAAAAGATTGCCTAGGCATCAGCGCACAGCTTATTTAAATCCAGTGGTAATGAAGGCATTAGCTGATAAACGTGGATTGAAAGAACTTTGCACATGACCCGAAGGCTTAACACCTAGGGCTTAAAAATAGGGATTTAAGACATAGTCTGAGTTGGAATATAAGGTTAGCTTCCTTTTCTTCGGCAAATGTTAGTGTGGGTTTTGTACCATTTTCTTTTCATGTGCCTGCATGAACTACCCTAAACATTTTTCTTTTCTTTCTATTTTTTTTTCTTGAAGGGGATGGGTGGACAAATTGTAAAAAATGGGAGGGCGATGAGAAGTTGAGGTGCTTGTGTCATCAAACGTGGGATTAAGAGAACGGTGTCATCGTTCTGAAATGAAGGGTAAAGTGCTGGGCGGCATCGCACATTTGCACAATGTGTATGATTTAACTTCTCCATATGTCAATAACATTTATGTGCAAAATATTGATTCTGCTGTTAATGCATGCTTGTGTGCGCATGTTTCCATGATGACCGGCCCACTCTTGGGAGTGTTAGGGAAACATGATGAGCTTCAATGCACATCTCTAATGCATAGATTCGTTCATTGGCAACTACAATGGGTAGAGCACAAATAAGGAAAATGAAAAATATCTTACAGGTGGGTCATAGTCTGCCTTGGAAGCTGGGATACATTCTTGCAGTTTGGAGTGGGGGGTGGGGGTGGCAGGGGCTGATCCTTTTCTGCCCTCTGCTACTGTGGACTATGTTTGAGCACAGTAGTGTGGCTACTATATTACTCCAGTTGTACACACAGAACAAAAGGTTTGCAGTCAAATTGCAGGTGATATTTCTTTATTCAGTCTAATGCATCAGTGACTAGCTAGGCAATCTTCCAGCAGTGACCTCACAAAGGGAGACCGATTCTTAAAACTCAGTCATAAATGTTCTGAGCTGATCCAACAAAAAGGTGTTTTCTGACTTACAGCTAATCCATTTCCTGTAACAAGATATTAAATTATCTGTCACTTTTATACTGCCATCAATATTGATCCTTATTTGCATGAGTGCAAGGCTCAGTGCTGTAAACAGAGCTCCATACTTACATCTTCTGCATAAGGGAAACCACCGCAGCCAAGCTTAGAAAATACTATATGCTCATTTATCTTGACTTCAAAACTTCCTGTGATAGAAAAAAAATAAATGTAGCATATTTTAAATAACATTACAAAAACTGCACATTCTTGTTTTGCAAAATTCAATGCAGTAGGCAGTATGTACTCTGATTTACTTCAGAGAACATAAGGTGTGGCTAATCTCAATCTCAATAGCGTTTACATAATCGGATAGCACGTTTTGTGTCAGCACAAAAGAGAAACCTTTTCCCAGAATTCCATTTTAGAACCATTTAAGTAATGATGTCATTGTTGTTCAGACACACAGTTAGTGACATCACTATTTGCTTACTACAGGTCTATCAACCTGCAATAGTGTAAATAGGGATATAAAAGGGGGAAATAACAGTACTTTATTGCCATTCTCTGGTAGTTTGAATTTTTCTTCCTTACCTTTCCTGCCCTTCTCACCAGAAATCACCGCATCGGGAATATGCTGTTTGATTTCATCAGCAAGTTCCTGATAACGGCGTTCATAACCTCATCCACCACTGCAAAAAAAAAAAAAAGACAAAAGGAAAACAGTGAGCTCTGGGTTTTAGCTCTGAATATACGTCACACCAGTAAGTTTCAGTGTGCATTGCTATGGTTTTATTTAGCTGTACCAACATAGTAACAGCAGATGATGACAGAAAAAAATAGCAATTGACCCATCCACCTCTCTGTCAAGGATATGTCCTATCAGCCGCAGAGCATGACTGACAGTCAAATATTGCTCCTCATATAGGATGAGTTTTAGATCCTTTTATCCTTTGTATTCTACCATCTTATGTAGATGAGTTATTTCCCAGCTTTTAGTTTAAGATAGATTCTAATCTGAGAATGCAATTATACAGAGGTCTCTCAGAAGTATAACAATTGTAGGCATGCAATTTCACATCTATATTGTTAATTTTAAAGGAGATGCTGTTTATTTTAAATTACTAATTTTTTATATTTTATTGGTCGATATTCAGCTTCTGTGGTCAGCATTTTCTTTTTATGCCAGCAGCCACAACTGAAAAGAATCTACATAATCAGTGCCAGTACCCAAATAGTGATCAGCACTCAAAATCTGGATTCAGCCAGCTATCCAGACTGCTAACCAGATAAATGGACTGATGCAAAATCTTGCACAGGGTTTTACAGTGCGAGTTTAACACTAACTTTTTGCACTGCGATGCAATATTCAAAATAAACCAGTATACAAACCATCAGCATTAAACTGGGACAGCAAGCCAAACACGTGCGCACAGAAGTTGGACAACAGGGTCATCTGAGGTGAAGTTTGACAATTCATCTCAGATGATCCACTCACAGGAGGAAAGCCCCTGATGCCATTGCCACAATGTTGGGAGACCAATGCCCTCCCGCAGACACTGACAGAAATAAAATCTCTGGTGGCCCAGTGGCCCGATCCCTCCCACTTCCCCGAAACACAAAAGAGCTGGTGGGCCAGAGGCCCCGAACCCCCCAGTACCTTTAATGTTGTATCTCCCATTCCAGTGCCGCCATCTTGCAAAATGGCAGCATCTGGCCCCATGTGCTGAATCCTGTGATGCAACAGGCAGGGTCAGTCTGCCATATAAGGCAAGAAAAAAATGCTGAGGAAATGTTCAGTGGCACTGAGTATCTCACTGAATATAACACTTATGTGGTTACCAGGTGCTGACATCATTTATTTTCATGTATTGTTAATCTGTCAATTATCTAATATTGAATGTATGTACATGATTACATTAATTGTTTTATGTATTGTATTCATCTGGAGCTTCTCACTGGATAATTGGTTATAATTTGAATTTACAAATAAATAGACATATCCTGATTTCATTCATAATACGATCATTTCCGTTTATTCAGGATTTTCTGCAGGCAAAGCCCACCTCCTTTTACTAAAGGGCACTATGGTGTTGCACCTAATGCACTGATAGTGCTCAAAACCATAGTGCATTAGGTGCAACATCACCATGTTAAGTGTCAGAGCCTTGGAAAGCATGTTCCCCTGGCAGTTAACACAGTGCACCCTGCCCTAATGTAGCCTAAAATTAGTGGAGGTGGCGGTAAGTGAACTCACGCTGATTGTATGGCTTGCCCCTAACCTACCATCCCACCACACAAAGCAGTTAATGCGGAAATCAGGCCGTGCTCACTATGCTAGCTCTGCATGAACGGCTGAGCACCCTTTAGATGATTAGATTGTAAGCTCTGATGAGAAGGGACTGCGCTTATGCATCTGTACAGCGCTGCACTGACCTTGTATTGCTTTACAAATGATAAATAGTAGTAGTAGTAATAGTAAAAGGGCCCCCTTGTCTGGGAAGCTTTCCATTCTAAAATCCGTGTAGGGTAATGCCGTTAACGTGTGCTACTAGTAAAGAGATCTCGCTGATGTAGGGCTGGTACCCCTGCAATTCTACATGCAAATCTCCGGCCTGCTCAGCAACTCAGGCCTGAACCAAACTGCACAGACAAGATGGATTCTTCACTTCACTTTTGCTGTGTTCAGCTACAAACGGCCTTCAAGCAACTGCTGGAGCAGCGTTTCTAAGTGTGCATACAGAAGCTATTGTCCGTGGCTGGCCTTGGACACTGGTACATGCCCAGAAGTTACATACTGTTACCTCTGCCTGATTTCACTATAGCTCCTTTGTTTGCAAGAAGCTGCTCATCATCTACCTCCTGATTCGCTGAGAACACCTCAGACTGCCTGGTGCCAACCAATCATCGGACCTATGACGGAGGATTCTCACACAGAATAATGCATTCTGCGCTGGAAACTGTAGTAGTAGAGAGAGAGAGTTGGGGGCTTTTTCCACCTGTTCATACAGACTCCTGCACTGGTTCGTCTCTGCTGTGCACTGCGACCTGACCCTTCCGCAGGACGGCCACTAAGTGTGGGCTAGGCCGTCCTCCACAGGTCTGAGATAAGACTTTCACAGATACCTCCGGTTCGGACTTACTGCGGCTCGCCTGACGAGGCTAGAGCCCGCATTAGCTAGGAGCTGTCTTCTTGGACTGCATTGTTCCTGAGAGCCCGACGGGACTAAGGTACTGACTTATCTCTCCTCCTCCGTATGGGAAAGGGGTTAGCAAGATATTTCTTACTTTTCCTCAGTGCAGAGCGAATCAGTGACGTCGGTGATTTATTACGTTGTCCAAGTATACATCTGTACTATAACAAATTTCTACCTCATGTTTCTAAATGGAAATTACACTAACCTGGTAATTGTAGTTCCTGGAGGGTCCAGTTTAGTCCTCCAACATCGGGTAGTGCCCCTCCTCCTGCAGCCGGGAGACTGGACCAATCAAATCTTCTGTAGTATATATGCAGCAGGAGCTCCCAGAAGTCCCCAGTGTACTAGTAACAAAGCATACTTAACGAAGCAACACATTAGATTAATATACAAAATGACCTAATTAAAGAACAATTTGTTCCCCCCCAAGGAATATCCAACCCCCTCCCCAAACGAGGAAGTCAGAACACTGCATTGCGCCGGCACCGACGCCTCAGGAATCAAAACACCGCTCCCCACCAGAAGTTCAGGAGCTGCCTGAACCCCCGAGACAGGGAAGAGCCTCTGCAAAAAACGCGGCTGCCACAGAGGGACCGAACGGCAAGAGGAACCGTCTTAATATCAACCGTTCGGAAAGGCGCGCCGCACCACATTAGCAGATAGTCGGGAGGGAAGGAGGACTAAACTGGACCCTCCAGGAACTACAATTACCAGGTTAGTGTAATTTCCATTTCCTGTTCGGTAATCCAGTTTAGTCCTCCAACATCGGGATGTAACAGAGCAGTTAAGACCGGGCGGGACCTTGCCATCCGGCGCGCAGAACCGCCGAACCAAAACAGGAATCCCGAGCCGCTGACACATCTAATCGATAGTGTCTACTGAAAGCATGCAGAGACGACCAAGTGGCCGCCCTACAGATATCTGCCAGCGGAACCAGGCTATACTCCGCCCAAGAGGTCGCCTGAGCCCTAGTAGAATGAGCCCTCAGACCCTCCGGAACAGACCGCTGTTGCAACAGATACGCGGACGCAATCGCCTCTTTGAGCCATCTAGCAATGGAGGCTTTAGCCGCCGCTTCCCCTTTACGCGCACCCCCGAAGAGCACGAAAAGCCGGTCAGATTTCCGAAAAGACTCGGTAACCTTTAAATAACGATGGAGCGTACGACCCACATCGAGCCGGAGAAGACCTTTGTCCGTTGACCCGACAGATTGCGAAGAAAGCACTGGAAGAAACACTGCCTGATTCATGTGAAAGGGAGACACCACCTTTGGCAGAAAGGAAGGAACCGGACGGAGAACGATCCGATCCGCGGAAAAAGACAAGAAAGGCTCTCGACAGGACAATGCATGCAGATCTGAAATGCGCCGTGCCGAACAGATGGCTACAAGAAAAACCGCCTTCAGCGTGAGATCTTTCAGAGACGCCCTGCGCAGGGGCTCAAAAGGTTCACGAACCAGGGCCCTCAGAACTAAATTCAAGTCCCAAGGAGGAACGAAAACTCTGCGGGAGGGCCGCAAATGAAAAACAGCCGTAAGGAATCGGCGTACATCCGGATGAGCCCCGAGCAGACGACCCAAAACCTTGCCGCGGTAACACGAGATAGCCGCCAGCTGGACTTTTAGGGAACTAGCCGCAAGGCCCTTATCGAAACCATCCTGAAGAAAACTTAAAACGACGGGCACTGAAACCGTCGCCGCCCGGACTCCCCGCCGGGAGCACCAGTCTTCAAAAATCCTCCAAATCCGAACGTAAGTAAGAGAAGTGGACGTTTTCCTCGCCCGCAGAAGGGTAGAAATCACCGCGGGGGAGTAGCCCTTCCTTTTCAGCCGAGCCCTCTCAATGGCCAAACCGTAAGCGAGAATCGATCCACTTGGGGCATCTGCAAGGGACCCTGAAGAAGAAGATCCGGTAGAGCGGGCAGGAGCCAAGGAACGCCGTCGCTCAACCGGACCAGATCGGCATACCAGGGCCTCCGGGGCCACCAGTAACACGCGACCCCGGTGGCTCTCGATACGTTGTACGACCCGGCCGATCAGAGCCCACGGAGGAAAGACATAAAGAAGACCGGACGTTGGCCACGGCTGAATGAGAGCGTCGAGCCCCTCGGACATGCGCTCCCTTCGCCTGCTGAAGAAGCGCCCTGTCTTGGCTGATTGAAAGGTCACCATGAGATCCATGATGGGTGGACCCCACCGCCGGACGATTTGTGCGTAAACCTGTGGGTTTAGCTCCCATTCTCCGGGGTCCACCCGCACTCTGCTGAGAAAATCGGCCTGGACATTGTCTACGCCCGCAATGTGAGCCGCCGAGATTGCTGGAAGGCGAGTTTGCACCCAGTTGAACAAGGCCGCCGCTTCTGCCTCCAGGGCCACGCTGCCGGTACCCCCTTGGCGATTGATGTAAGCTACAGTGGACACATTGTCCGACAGGACTCTCACCGGCCGTCCGAGAACCAGGGTCTCCAGGTCCACCAGGGCTAGCCGGACTGCCCGCAATTCGAGACGGTTGATCGACCAAGAGGCCTCCAGGGGAGACCATTCCCCTGAGCAAAGCGGGACTCGCAGTGAGCCCCCCAGCCGGTTAAGCTCGCATCCGTCGTGAACGGAACCCACAGAGGAGGCTCCAAGGGAATCCCTCGCGACAGGTTCTCGGCGGAGAGCCACCACCGGAGGGATCGGCGAACCGTCTTTGAGCAAGGCAATCTCTTGTTCAGCGAGTCGAACTGGTTGGACCAACGTCGCAGAAGAGCACTCTGCAGCGGACGCATGTGGAAGCGCGCCCAAGGCACCACCTCCAAGGTCGCCGCCATCGTGCCGAGGAGCCGCAGGTACCACCACGCCGACGGAGCTGGCATCCCCCGGAAGAGACGGACCAGAGCCCGCAACGCCAGCACGCGTCGCTCCGGAAGGCACACCAAGCCCCTTGCTGTGTCGAAGCGGACTCCCAGATACTCGAGATCCTGTGACGGAGACAGACAACTCTTGCATTCGTTCACCACCCATCCGAGGGACCGAAGGAGATCCACCACCCTGCTCGTGACTTGCACACACTCCCGACTGGACTTCGCTCGAATCAACCAGTCGTCGAGATATGGATGGACCAGGATGCCCTCCTTGCGCAACGCCGCCGCAACTACAACCATTACCTTTGTGAAGGTGCGGGGAGCCGTGGCGAGTCCGAACGGCATGGCCCGGAATTGAAAATGGCCCCACGGGAGCGCAAAGCGGAGAAACCGTTGATGGGAGGGCCGGATGGGAATGTGTAAATAGGCCTCTGTAAGATCGAGGGATGTCAAAAATTCCCCTTGACGCACCGCTACGATGACTGACCGCAGGGTCTTTATGCGAAAGTGCGGTACTCTGACAGCGCGATTCACGCCTTTGAGATCCAAGATCGGACGAAGGGAACCGCCCTTTTTGGGAACCACAAAATAGATGGAGTAGCGACCTGCGCCTCTTTCCAAGGGCGGGACCGGAACCACGGCCCCCAGAGAGAGAAGCCGATCCAGGGTCACGCGGATGTCCCGCGCCTTTTGAGCTCCCTTGCTGGGAGACAGAACAAACGAATCCGGAAGTGGGTGCGCAAACTCTAGGGCATAACCTTCTTCTATAATCTGCAGCACCCACCGATCTGACATAATTTGGGCCCAAGAAGGAAGAAAGTCGCGCAAACGACCCCCGATGACCGGGTCTTCCTCTAGAGCCCGCCTCGTTTCATTGTGGCTTGCGATTAAAGGAAGAGGCCGAGGAAGAGGCGGCTCCGGAGAAGCCCCTTCCCGCTCCTCTGAAACCACGAAACCCTTGATGACGGGTTCCAAAACGACCGCGCTGCGAAGTCCACAGCCGGGAAGAACGAAATCTGCGCGCATCCCGAAACTGGCCGCGCGCTGAGGTGGACGACCTATTAAGCTTAGGCTTATCCTCTGGAAGCCGACCACCCTTAGACTCACCGAGATCCTCCACCAACTTATCCAGAGCCTCACCAAATAACAACCTGCCCTTAAAGGGTAGTTTACTGAGGCGAGACTTGGAAGAACCGTCGGCCGCCCAATTGCGCAACCAGATGGACCGTCGTGCCGCTACCATGGAGGCCATGCTATTAGCTAGGGAGCGTATTAAATCATAACACAGATCCGCCAAGTAGGCCGATCCCGACTCCACGCGGGTAACGTCCAACAGCCCCTGTTGGTCCATACCGGACCCCGAGCGCAGGTGCTGCGACCATCGCAAACAAGCTCGAGCTACCCACGCCCCACAAATAGAAGCTTGTAACGATAAGGCGTTGGTCTCGAAGGCTTGCTTCAACAAATTATCAACCTTTTTGTCCTGAACATCCCTCAGGGCCGCGGCCCCTTCAACCGGGATGGTGGTTTTCTTAGTCACTGCCGAAACGGCAGCATCCACCCGTGGAGACTTAAACAAGTCCCTGTCCTTGTCTGCAAGGGGGTAAAGACGATTCATGGTCCGAATCCCTTTCAAAGCGGATTCCGGTTGCTCCCATTCCGCATGGATCATCTGCTCAACTACTCGGTGCACAGGAAAAACTACCTGGGCATCCCTGACCGCCTGAATGAGAGGATCCTCGAGACCCTCCTCCTCCAGCGGCCGCACCGCAGAGAGGTTAAGTGCTTGGAGAGACTCCGTGACCAAAGGTACCAGCTCGTCCCTTCGAAACACCCGAATTATGCGAGCCTGATCTTCCAGTTCTGGAAGCTCTCCGTCTTCTAACTCCTCCGCCTCAATATCCGGATCCCCCTCAGTCTCGGAATCCGGGAGGCAAAGGGCGCCCTGATCCTGGTCCCCCAACCCGGGCCGCTTGACCGCGGGTTGGGAAGACCGCTGAACCCCCCCCGCGGATGCTGGGGGGAGAGAGGCGGGCCAAGCCTCCGGCAAATGACCAGACCGGCTTAAGCGGAAGGCCTGATGCATGAGAAGAACAAAATCCGGGGAAAAGTCTATAGGCGACACTACCATAGCCGCCTGCTGGAGCTCAGGGACCGACGTATTAGACGCCGGGCCCAGACCAGAAGGAAGGATGCTCGGTGAAGGGACACTGTCCCCCGAAAGGGAAGGGTCCCCGGGCACATGCTGTTCCTTAATTTCAATAGGCAGCTCCAGTTCTGAAGAAACTGCAGCACAGCTCTTACAGATTCCAGAGTCAGTCATTGTACCTCTGCAGGAGCCACAAATTACACACTGAGGTTTGGCAGCCATGCCCAGGCCACCTGCTCTCAGGGAAAAATAAGGCAACAGGAACAGGGAAGCCCACACCAAGGGGACTAACCTTATTCAATTCAGCACAGTATTAAATTTAAAACCTTTTTTTTTTTTTTTTTTTTTTTACAGTAAACAAAATACTCCCCAGAATCCTAGGGGTGCCCTGAGCAAAATCGCCAGCAAAAGAAACCCCAAAAACACCAGGGGAACCCGTGCGCAAGTGTTAAAAAGTGCCCTTAAAAAGCACACTTTAGAAATCCAAAATGGCCGCCGCACTTTTTCACCCGCGGTAAAAAACGGCGCGAAAATACAAAGGTACCCAAATAATATGGAAAAGAAAGAAAACGGCCCTCTAATACAGGGCAAGCGAAAAAAAGCAGGAAAAAGTGCAATTTGGAAGCCAGGGGAGCCGACAGAGCCTCTGCCCAAGCAAAGAACAGAGAGCTTAAAACAAGGAAAATTCCTACCAGCTCTGGGAACAGCAAGGAACTCAGCCCACTTCTCCAAGTGACAGGCAATGTTGCAGCCGGTATGGCTCTTCCCCGAACAGCCTTGGGGAGAGCTCAACCCAGGCTTCAGAGATTCCCAGGCAGAAAGGCAGGAGCCCAAGGCAGGTCTGGCTTTCCCCAGAAAGTCTCCTGTGTCTTTTTCTTTTTTTAAAGATACAGCTACCTAGCAAAAGAAATAGAATATAAAGGACCAGAAATAAACCCCAAAAGAACTAACTAACTAGTGTTGCTCCTTCAAGTGTCACTTAGCGTGCCCAGCAGGGGCACAGAAGTCCTCCAGCTGCAGGGAGACTGGACACACTGGGGACTTCTGGGAGCTCCTGCTGCATATATACTACAGAAGATTTGATTGGTCCAGTCTCCCGGCTGCAGGAGGAGGGGCACTACCCGATGTTGGAGGACTAAACTGGATTACCGAACAGGAATTAGCGATATATGTGTGTGTATATTTTTTCTACTCAGTTGCCTATAATAAAGTCTAATATATATCTGCAGACCAGACTTCTTTCGTGGCTCATTGCCAGAATAACTCACCGAACTTTGGGCTGTATATTAGTAGCTATCTCCCCTAGACAACACCAGAGTCTAACTTATTCTTGTGCTACGAATATACCCTACACTGCATATAATGGAACCTAAAGTAAATATCACACATTAACACATTACCAGGCAACAACACCGTAGCGCATCTTAGCAAAGCTAGCCCAAATGTTTGCAACTCTCCTGCTAACATCCAAAACAATATAACAAAGAAAATAAAAATAGATTGGGCAGTGTTTACATTTTCTGACCATGCCCTGAAAGAAAAGCAAAACTATCACAGTAACATAGTAGATGACGGCAGATAAAGACCAGCATGGTCCATCTGATCTGCTCAGGTCCATCTAGTCTGCCCGATTTATTTTAAGCCGAGATGGATTGAAAAAAAAGAAACCCCCTCTCCTTTTATTTCAACCAGTTATCAAATCTCTGTTTTCTGCATGGCCAAGTTCTCTTCATTTTTGTTCTAGACGATTGATTCCAGGGCTGGCCTAACCATTAGACAAGACCAGGCGGTGGCCTAGGGCACCAATTTTCTGGGAGGTGGCAAACAGCAGCAGCAGTCAAAGCAAAACAATAGAATCTGACAGCCAGATAAACTCAAAGAGCCATCAGCACATTCTTTTATTTGCAGAGAGAGTGGGCTATATATATATATATAGCAAAGTTCAATATCTACAAGTATGATGCCCAATTATGCATGTTTATAGGAAGAAGGGTTGTGGGAAGGGGTGGTGTTTCAATGACATGATTGTTCAGTTTAATGATCAAAGTCTTGGGCAGAGGGGGAGATCTGTGGTAAGTCTGAAGATTCACTAGGGTGTCCAATAGCCTTGCACCTGCCCCGATTGATTCTCAATAGTAATTAAGACCTTTTTTTTTTTAGGTCTGAGTCCATTTAAATTAGCATTCAAATGTTTTTGAGCTGCTGACGCCTATTGCCTTGGGTCTGGTTTCAGCAAGCTTTTCTCTGCTGTGTTTGAAAGGGCTGATGTACACATCACAGCTCTTTCACTAATGCATCCAGCCATCTTAGCTATTGAACCAGGTTAAACGAGCAATTACACCCTTTACAAGCATTTTTCACTATTTCACTCATGCAATTTAAATTTCAAATAATCATTCTAGTGGGGATTAAAAGGTGTGCTTAATATAGTGAGGTAAGGTTTTGCGGTTACCATGTGTTAGCTGCAAAAATGAACTTGCAGTAACCACAAAACCTGTATGGTAACTGCTGGTGACGTGACCAACATCTGCCTATGTAGCTACCGACAGGGCGGACATTTACCGCGCCTTAAATGCATTGCCGATAACGCAGTTGTATCTGAGGGCCACTGCTGCTCCATCAGTCTTCAGATGCCCCCATATCTCTGGAATGTGAGGGAGTAGTGCAGGAGCAATCTCTGGATGCTCCTGCCCCATTGGTGCCCAGGTTCAAAATGGCAGCTCCGACTACTAGTGGTAGTCTCGTGATACTACTGCTATGGGACAAGCTGCTAAATAAGGGTTGTTGAGGGGCCAGGCTTGAGCAAGATGAAAGCATTTCAGGCCTGGGAACCTTCAAGGATCTAGAGTAGTGTGGAGATGACTCCAAACTTTACTCCTGTGTGTCTACATCTCAAGGGCCACTGTGCAGAGAGGTCATTTCAGGAAGAGGGAAGTGAGTTGAAGAGTAAAGTCAGTTGACCTCTGCACAAACCTTCTTTTTCCCTCTTGGCTCTCCTTGGCAAGGTAGTCCCAAAGTTCCTCTTTATATCTTCATAGTTGAACAATATAGTCCCTTTGGACAGTAAGAGATATAGTGGGGAAGATAACACAATGCTTTGGATCATGCTCTGTCAGCGCCAGCCCAATCATTAGGCAAAGCTAGGCAGTTGCCTAGGGCCACAACTTCTGGTGACAAAGTGCAGCAACAGTCAAAGCAAAACAATAGATCCCGACAGCCATCAGCACATTCTTTTACCATCATACAAAGCTAAGTTTAATATTTCAATATATCTTGTCCACTTATATAGTTTTGCAGGATTGTTGTAGGAGGGGATGGTGTCAGAATGATCTTGGAGAGTGGGGTTAAGGTTGAAGGTTTATCCTTGCACTGGTCCTGTGCGCTGCACCCATGCATCAAAGGCAGCCTAGCACAATGAGGGCAGGAATGAACCCTGGACTCCATTAGATTTTTAATAGAAAGAAAGAAAGAGGACAAAAAACAAGACTGGAGGAAGATCATTCAAATGTATATCAAAACGCTATTGGAACAGCCGTAGCCAAAGGCTCCAAAATGCATTATCTCACGGACAGTTGTTTAGGGATGAGGACTGACTGCTTGTTGCTTGGGAATATTCAGTGACTGCATGGAGGGAGAACTGATAGCAGAAAGTGTAGAGACTCTTGAATTTGCAATGAGAGAAGGTGTTAGGTCAGTCCTCTCCTGGGGGCACAAGTGATGTGCTCAGGATGGCAACAATAAATAATGCATGAGCGAGATTTGCATATGATGGCTCTCCAATATATGCACATTTGTGTTATGCATATTCATTGTGGCAAATTAATCCTGAAAACCCAGCTGGCTAGTGTATCTTCCAAAGAGGGCTGAGAAGTACTGACCTAAGGGATTGCTGAGTGAGATTATTTTATTCATTGACATTTGATTCTGAAGATTTCATGTGGAAATTCCCTGCCATGTAGGAGCTCTGGGCACGTCTAACATTTTGCACAAGGCAGTGTTATAATCTACACTGAGTCCCAAGGCTTAAGACTAAAATAGAATTAGTCACAAGAGGCAGTGAAATTGGAAGATAAACACCTATTGCAAATTCTGCACATTATTGCATCAGATTTTGTGTACTTTTACTACTAGTCATTTTTGTAGCTCTATAAGGCTTAGGAAACAGGAGGGAGAGGACTCTGCGCCCAAAATACAGACCAAATCATCCCTATTCAAAAGTTCATCCTGTACTATCATCCTGTCTTTAGTTTCAAATTATTTCAAAACCTTTTTCTAAATGGAAATATGATGGGATGATTGAGAAAGGAATAAAAAAACCCTCAAACACCAAAAACCTACTAAACATACCCTCACTACAGAAAACCTACAAGCAAACTACCTGTAACAGGGCCTTTTCACTCTATGCACCCTCTATATCAGGGGTCTCAAACTCAAATTGCTTTGAGGGCCAAATGAGGACTTGTATAGTAACCTGCGGGCCGCATCGTCGGAACTTTTTTTTACAATGGAAAAAAGTCAGTGTCTGCGAAGTACTACTCGCTGACAAACATCGCAGAGCCACTGCAGTACAAATCCGCTCACCCTCCGCCACATACGGCAGCGTAGACTTGCAGGAAAGCGCCGCACCGCTTATCCATCTCTCACACACATCAATTGTACCGGGTTGATCACAGAAAGCGGAAGGCTGGACATCTTATTTCAGCGATTGGGAACCACTCAGAGCAGCATCGGGCTGAAGACTCACCCTCAGGAGCTGTGCAGGATCAGGCAATCAACACTGGCATGGCGGGGAGGCAAACTTAATTAGCGGCGATCACATACCGGCATCAACTACATCAGTGGTTCTCAACCTTTTTTGTACCGTGACCCCATTTACCATTGGTCAACTTGTGATGACCCTTCCCAATGATAAAATCAAATGCGTCTCTCTTCCTTTACCGTTAATGCACTGTCGCTGTAATCATTTGTTGAATTATTAATATATTATAGGCCTTTGCAATATGTTTTTATTTATAAAATGTACTTATTTAAACCACAAGAATTAATCACAATAACAAGTAACAATATTTGATTTAAAAATTACGATGATTTTGTAGTCAAATCACTAATATGAAATAAAATTATTTTTTCTACCTTTGTCCAATTTATTCTCTGATCATGCTGGTCCTGATCTGAGGCTTCTGCTTTCCTGTCTTCTCTTAGCTCTCTTTCTGTGGTCTATGGTCCATCTGCCCTTTCTTATCTCCTTTTGTTTTCTTCACTTCTTTCCATCAGCCTATTTCCAGGCCTCTTCTAGTCCAAATACCATGGCAGCCCCTCTCAGCATCCACTCCCTTCCCGTCCCATTCTCCCATTCCCTCGCATCAGCCCATTTGTAGCCCTAGCCCCCAGTTTTCTTCCAAGGCCAGCAACTCTATCCTCTCCTCCCCACCATCAGCCCATTTCCAGTTAAAGCCCCCCCAATCAGCTCACTTCCAGTGCTAGTCCCCCCTCAACCCCATTACCAGTGCTAGGCTCCCCTAATCAGCCCATTACCAGTCCTACCCCCCCCATCAGCCCATTTCCAGTTGAAGCCCCCCCCAATCAGCTCACTTCCAGTGCTAGTCCCCCCTCAACCCCATTACCAGTGCTAGGCTCCCCTAATCAGCCCATTACCAGTCCTACCCCCTCCCATCAGCCCATTTCCAGTTGAAGCCCCCCCAATCAGCTCACTGCCAGTGCTAGTCCCCCCTCAACCCCATTACCAGTGCTAGACTCCCCTAATCAGCCCATTACCAGTCTTACCCCCCCCCAATCAGCCCATTCCCACTTGAAGCCCCCAAATCAGCTCACTTCCAGTGCTAGTCCCCCCTCAACCCCATTACCAGTGCTAGGCTCCCCTAATCAGCCCATTACCAGTCCTAGCCTCCCCCCCCCCCATCAGCCCATTTCCAGTTGAAGCCCCCCCAATCAGCTCACTTCCAGTGCTAGTCCCCCCTCAACCCCATTACCAGTGCTAGGCTCCCCTAATCAGCCCATTACCAGTCCTCCCCTCCCCACAATCAGCCCATTCCCAGTTGAAGCCCCCCCAATCAGCTCACTTCCAGTGCTCGTCTCCCCTCAACCCCATTACCAGTGCTAGGCTCCCCTAATCAGCCCATTACCAGTCCTAACCTCCCCGATCAGCTCATTTCCAATGCTAGCCCCCCATCAGTCCATTACCAGTCCTACCCCCTATCAGCCCATTACCAGTTCCAACCCACCCATTGATCAGTCCATTCCCAGTCCTAGCCTTCCCTAATCAACCCATTACCAGTCCTAGCCCCCCCCATCAGCCCATTATAATCCTAACCCGCACTGTCTCTCCCCTCTGTCCAGCATTTATCCCGTCTGTCCAGTATGTCCCCCTGTCTCTCCCCATTGCCCATGTCAGCCCCCCTCCCTCCCTCCATGTCAGCCCCCTCCCTCCCTCCCTCCATGTCAGCCCCGTTGCAGGTTTCCTGCCCCCTCTTCCCCTCTCCCTATGTCTGCCTGCTACTGCCCTGTTCTTCTGCAGCCGCGGCTCCCTGTCTCTTAGGAACCGCAGCTGTGCCTGTGAAGCTGTTGCAAAGCCTTCCTGTGCACCAATGGGCTCTGTGCAGCATTGTCCCGCCTCCAAAGGAAGTTGTTTACCATGGAGAGACCACCCATCGAGAGACGAGAAGGCTCCGCAACATTTTCACAGGCACAGCCGCGGTTCCCTAAGAGATAGTGAGCCGCGGCTGCAGAAGAAGGGAGGTGCGGACTCGGCAGCGGCAGCAACTTGTGCGATTTTTAATTTTTTTTTTAACTGGAGTGAGGCGACCCCTGTTAAATCCTGTGGCGACCCCCGTGGGGGTCATGACCCACAGGTTGAGAACCGCTGAACTACATCATCCCAAAATGCGTCGCGGGACGTTTGAGACCCCTGCTCTATATGGAACACTCTTCCTCATGAACTACAGAACTGTCCTGACCATTCTGATTTCAGAAAGAACCTTAAAACTCACCTTTTCCAGGAATACTTCTCCGTACCGCCCTAACTTCTCCCTCTATGGCTATTGCTCCATTCCCTCCTCTTCTGCCCTTAAACATTCCTCGCTCAATGACTTCTCTTGCAATGGAAATATGTACATAGTTAACTGATGGTACTTCATATTCTCATTTTATAAGAGTTCAATTTTAACTAAGTTCTGTTCTATGTAAGACAGCAATGCCATGCTGTTACGTTCTTGTCACCTGTAAACCGTCTTGAATTGACAAAAGACGGTATATAAAAACTGTTAAAAAAAGAAAAAGAGAAAGTTGCACCTTGTACGGAAGAGCTTGCTACCTAATTTCCAGCAGGCTATACGATTTCTTCCTAACAAGGCAGAGAGGAATCAGCTGATTCCCGGGGTTGTAGGCTTGCTTACCCAGGCTATTTAGCTCAGATCCTAGAGTTACAAGCAGCTTTGCATTTCGGAATAATCAGAATGAGTGCATTGACTGGGTTCAGTGCAAAAATATGGGAGTGATGGATATTCAATAAGCTCAGCTTGAAAAGAGGACTTGTTAGCAACTTGCAAGGATCTAATTTCACTGGCCCTGCTCTAACTACAGCACCACACCCATCTGTTATAAAACGCAAATCTTTGCACAATTGTTTCCTTTAGTACTGTAAGAGCTGCAGCGATCCCAAAAAGAGCTGGATTCCTGGCAAATTTGTATGCCTTTTATTGAGTGAGCTAAGACCGGGGCCCGCCCCAGAGTTAGTTCACGGTGTTGGCACCCTAGGCATATCTTAAGCCTCTTTGCTGTCAGAATCTATCATTTAGTTTTGAATGTCCTGCTCTTCCTACTCCTTAGAAGCTGCTGCTGCCCTAGGTGACTTCCTGGTTTGCCTAATGGACGGGCCGGACCTCCATAAAACAACGCCAACACTGATGATTTACAGGTGATTTTAATCCCTCCGCGTCATCATTGCAACCTTATAGTGAAAGATACCAGAGCATTAATCCTCTCTCTCAGCCCTCCCGCTGCTACAGATTTCTAATCTGAATCAGAAAGCCAAGGAGAGCCTCCTTATCAGATCTTACGCTTGGATGCCCGGGTTAAGGAGGGCGACAATGATACTCCGAAGAGAAGCGAGACGAGGTCCAGGCACCGTCCTTTTGAGAGCAGAGGGGTCCCCCCCTCCCCTCTTACAGCCTGCAAATGCAGAATTTGCCGAGCTCGGCTGCGAGTCTCACCAGTATTCCACGTGCACCTTCAGTACGCCCATTGCTCCGCTCCGCTCTGCCTTCTTCTTCCTCCCGGGGCCGCGAGCTCTTCGTCGTGCTCCAGTCCACTGTCTGAGAGCGATTCCGTGCCAGCAGCAGCATTTCTGTCCAGATTATGCGCAGTCATTCTGGTAAACAAGTGCTGTCACCGGCCCGCCCATCAGCGGCCCACTGGGATCACCCAGCCCTCCCCCATCCTGCTGAATTTGAGGCTTGGCACTGACATCATCTCTCCTTCATCATGGTACACTCAATGTGGCCCGATGTCTCCTCAGTACTGCCTGACCCTTGCAGGTCTCACCAGATGCTACTGACACTGGCCTCTGCACGTGTGACCCAAAACTACAGCACATCACTATCACTGACCCCGCCCCCTGGCCCGTGAGCCCTTCATACATATACACTTCAATTTCACTGGTCCCATTTTCTACAATAACACAGCTCCTGGCAAGGACCAGAGGTTACATAACTTTAGGCCAGAAATCCAGTATTTTCATTTTAGATATGGGGCAAATTTAAACCAGCCTTGGGAGTTTGGAAACTGCAGGCTAAATTTCAAAGGGAAGCTCCATACAAAGTGTGTGCAGTAAGGTATATATGAGGACATAAAATGAAATCCTTGCTTGCGGTCTAAAGTGTGTAGCGCTGCTTCAACCTGAGACACATGGTCTAGGGAAGAAAATCAGAAAGATTACCGACTGGTTTAGATGGAAAGGAGAAACCACCTTTGGGAGGAACTGTGGATGGATACGGAGAGCCTCCTTGTCATGGTGGAACAGAGTATAGGGGGGATCCGCCACTAGAGCTTGCAGCTCACTGATGCGGCAAGCTGAATTGAGGGAAATAAGGAAGATGACCTTCTAAGATAGGAACGTTAGTGAAATGGTGGCTAAAGGTTCAAAAGGTGGCTGTAGAAGCTGCACCAGAACCACATTCAGATCCCAGGCTATGGGAAGTGGCTTGGACAGCAAAAGACTCCACACGAAGCATGCTACTAAGGGGTGTGAGGAGGTAGGCTGTCCATCCATCGGTCTGTGAGATGCCACAATGGCACTAAGGAGAATTCTCATTGAGTTAGCTTTAAGACCTGCCAGATATTGTAGAAGCATCTCCACTGGGCAAGAAAAGGGGTTGATGTGCTTTGGGGAGCATCAGAGGGCAAACCTACACCATTTGAAGGCATAAGATCACCTGGTGGAATCCTTACAAGTTGCAAGGAGGACATCCTTGACTGCCTGCCTTCAGCAGCCAAGCTATCAGAAGTAGGGAGTGAAGATTGGGATAGAGGAGCGTCCTGTGGTCATAAGAGAGGAGGTCAGGTGCATATCCCAGGTTGAAAAGCTGAGTCTGTGCAAGGTGAAGAAGCAGAGGAAATCACGGTTGACGGAGCCAGAAGGGGGCTATGAGAATCATTGAGACTATATCGGCCTGTAGCTTGAACAGTATCAAGGGTATGGGAGGAAATTCGTAGAACAGTCCCTGTCCCCAGTGGAGGAGGAAAGTATCCAGGGCCTGTCAGTGCAGTGACAGAACCCTGGAAGCTGTGTGTTTTGTGGAGTGGCAAAAAGATCTATGAGAGGTGTTCCCTACGTCTGAAAGATCCGAGCAGCCTTCTCTCAATACAAGGTCCATTTATGTGGATGAAGGATACGACTTAGCCTGTCTGCTAGGACATTGAGTTCACCTGAGAGGTACACATCACTCTGAGGTGAATGCGGTGAGAGATGGCAAAGGACCATAGATGAATTGCTGTTTGTTCACATAAAACATGGCAACTTGGTTGTCTGTCCTGGCTAGAACAGGTTGGCCCAAAGGTTGGGGTTGAAAAATCTGAAGAACATTTGTCAGTGCCTGTAGTTCTAGCAGGTTGATCTGTAGAGCAGATTCCTTTTATGTCCACAGCCCCTGTATGATCAGGTTGTTTAGATGCGAATCCCCAACCCAGCTTGGAAGCATCTGTTGTCAGGGTGCATCGAGGTGGAAGCATCTGAAAAGGTGACCAGATGATTAGGTTTTGTGGGGAACACTACCACTGAAGGGACATGATCAGTTGAAGGGTGATGTGGATCTTGTCTCTGAGATGCCCCTTTGCTTGCATCCATTGAGAAGAAAGAGTTTATTGAACTTGTCACATGTGTAATCGAGCGTAGGGGATGACATGGACCATGAAGGCCATGTGTCCTCATAGCATCTCTCGAGTTGTTACTCGGCTTTGCTCTTGTATTCTTTCTGTCAGCTCAATAAGGCGGGTACAGCGATCCTGTGGGAGGAAAGCGTGGGCCTGTTGAGTATCTAAGAGCGCTCTGATGAACTCTAGTCATTGGGTTGGAGTGAGGCAAGACTTTGGGAAGTTTATGACAAATCCCAGGTGTTGGAGCACCGTGATAGTGTGAGGAAGGGAGAATCTTACCTCTAAAAGGGAGTCTCCCTGATCAGCCAGTTATCCAAGTAAGGGAAGACGAATACTCCCAAGATACCTAGGTAGGCAGCGACTACTGCCATGCATTTGGTAGACCCTTGGAGCAGAGACTAGACCAAAGGGGAGAACCCAGTATTGATAATGTTTTCTTGAAACATGAAGTGCAGGTATTGTCTGTGCAAGGGATGTATCAGTAAATGCGTGTGCGCCTCTTTTAGGTCTAGAGAACATAGCCAATCATGCTCTGAAGGTATGGTAGAAGAGTTCCTAGGGAAATCATTTTGAATTTTTCTCGAATCATGAACTTGTTTAGGTCTCTGAGATCCAAGATGGGCTTGAACCCTCCTGTTTTCTTTGGAATGAGAAAATATGGAGAGTAGAAGCCCATCCTTTCTTGAGGAGGAGAAACTCTTTCTATAGCAACCTGGGCCAACAAGGTGATCACCTCTTCTTTTAAGAGAGTGCTTTGAAGGAACTGTGTTGGATAAGGTTTCAAAGCTGATAACCCCTTTGGACAATCTGGAGTGTCCACTGCTCTGATGTTATCAGATGCCATCTGTGGGCATAGTGACCAAGTCTGCCTGTTATGTGGAGGGGCTGGGGGCCCTCCAGGGGCAGATTGGCAATGCTGTCTAGGAAGGAGTCAAAAACCAGGTGTAGGTTGTGCCTGTGCAGCTGGTTAAGACTTAGGAGCTTTGGGTTTCTTAGGTTGGCGAGGATCCTGCTGCCTCTGCTGAGGATGCTGAGGTTGATAGGCAGCAGAAGGCAGGTAAGAAGGATAGTATCTCTTCTTTTTAGAACAGAAAGATTTCTTGGGACGAGCCTTCCTCTTGGATGGGGCACCTGTTTTCCTGGAAAGGCGTTTTAGGGTGAGATAATAGGTTTCAATCTCTCCTGCTTTTTCCCTCCATTCCTTGCCATAAAGGTTTTCTCCAGTACATGGGTTATTGCCCAGTTTATCCTGGACTCATTGCTCGAGATCTGATGCCTGTAAACAGGCCATTCTGTGAGCCTCAATACAGACAGCTGACGCTCTGCTTGTTGATTCAGAGACATCAAAAGAGGTCCTGGGAAGAAACTTAGAAGTATTTTGGCTTTGCTTGATGAGTGTCTGGAATGCACTCTGCTTATTCTCAAGAAGCAGGGAGGTGAAAGTTTCCAGATCCCTGGTGACATTCTTCAGAAACATGCCCATGTACAGCATGTAAGAGTTTATTTTGGAGGCCAACATGCATGTTTGGAAGCATAAACACCCAAAGGCATCAAGTGTCCTCGAGACTCTGCCAGGTGGCATGGATGAATGGTTCTTAGAGCTCTTTATTCGGCGCATTGACAATTCCACCACCATTGAGTGGTGGGGGAACTGAGGTTTTTGGAAGCCTTGGCACTCTAGCACTCAGTAGATATCATCAAGTCTCTTGCTGACAGATGCAACTGTGAGTGGGGCCTCTCACATGTGGAACATAAGATCTTGCAGGATACGATGCACCAGTAATGTAGTCGCCTCCTTGGGTGTGGGAGGGTATTGGAGTATCTCCAATTCCTCTGCCCTCAGTTCCTTTTCCGAGGCTACTGTGATAGCGAGCCCTGCTGCCATGTCACGTATGAAATCCTGAAAGGACATATCTTCTGATGGGGATTGACGCCATTCCTGTGGCAGCGAAGGGTCCAAAGGGATGTCTGGAAGGTCTTGGGAATCGAGTGACCCCCTGTCAGATTCTGAAGAACTAGAATCAGAGTCCGGTAAGAAATCAAAGTTTCGGCAGTCTTGGGTTTGACCTCGATGCTTCATGGACATCAAAGGTTGATACTGATACTCAGAGGTATTGGAACCAAGAGCCAGGGGTATCGATCAGTTCCAACAAAGATATCGACCTTCGGGGTTACAATGATGCTGGTTTGAGGGCCGGCATCAGGCTCATTATGCCTAGCTGTAGGCTTGATGATGAAACCTGTACTCCCTGAAGTTCTTGATGTTATCGGTACTGAGGCTGCCAGGAGTGCTGCCAAACTCATCTCGAGAGACAGCATGCGCTGGTCTAGGAAAATGGCCATTGTCTGGGAGGAGTCACCTACAGGACTCTGAGCCACCATCGCAGAGCATTGAACCAGCAGCTCTCCAGAGGTCGATGCTTCGGGAGCATCCTGGAACCCCACCTGCGCTTTGGAGGACAGATCCTCCTGCCGAGACTGTTTGGCTAGCTGGTCTGCATCGGAAACACTTCTAGGGGAGTCTCAATATTTATGCTCTCTGGTTTCGATATCAGTTTTCGATACCGATGCTGAGAGTTGGGAGGGACCAGAGACTTTGATTTACTTTTGTGTTTGGACTTTGAAGAAACCTGAGACCCATGAGAGGAAGTTGATGCCCTTGATGAAGTGGAAACCACTGAAACCAAGTCCAAGGCTTGGTTCTGGAAGCCTCTCTTTGTCATTTGCTGACACAAAGGACAAAAATTGGGTTGATGTTTAGGGCCCAAACAAGTCATGTTTGTCAATGACTGATATAGGACCGGCACTTGGTACATTTTTTAAAACCACTAGTTGCCTTTACCATGCTTTAAAAAAGTTGTCTTCAAGGTTGAAGAGAAGGTAATGGAGGCCTGGAGGCCTAGAAGCCTAGTTTGGTGGTGAAAACCATGATGAAAATCAAAATAAAGAAAAAAGAAAAATTGAAAATTAAAAAAAGAAAGATTTATCAGGGCCAGAATCGGATTTGACAGAACCAGTGTCGACGGGAAGGCAGAAGCATATTGACATAGAAAAAAGAGAAAATTTTCGACGGTGACAGGAGCAATATGTCCTGCTGGCTCCACAGAAAATGAAGAACTGAGAAGTTAGGAAGTCAGGAAGTCAGGTCTGCAGGTGCAGTGGAGTGCTCCCAAAGGCTTTGCTTTTGGATGCTGGGGAGTGTTCCCACATGGGCTCCATCGGCGATTTTCACCCATATGTGGACTGCATTCCTGCTTGTTCCTGGAGATTATTCAAATTACCAAGTGTGCAAAAAGTCAGCGTTAAACTGGGAGAGCAAGCCAAACACATGTGCACAGAAGTTGGTGCAAGTTTGGCATGCTGTTCCAGAGAAACAGGGTTATGTGAGGGGAAGTTTGACACTTCTTCTGAGATGACCCAGGCATCGGTGAAAGCCCCCGATACCATCAGAATACTGTCAGGGGGCCGGTATCCCCGACATCAACCCCTCCAACAGAAATCATATCCCCAGCAGACCTGATCCCCACCTGAGAAAAAAATTCCCTGGTGACCCAGCAGCTCCAACCCCTCCACCCAATAAAATAAAAATCCCTGGAGGCCCAGCAGCCCTGACCCTCCCCCATTCACTCACTCACTAAAAAAACCCCCCTGGTGGCCCAGCAGCCCCAATCACTTCCCACCCCCCTCACGGTACCTTTAATCTGGAGCAGGAGCATTGCCCATGGGTTCCCACCCCTGCGCTGTCATCTTGAAAAATGGAAGTGCCTGGCCCCATGCGGTGCATCCTGGTGGGGTGGGGTCACATTGCCATATAAGGTATTTGCTGCCACAGTTTTTCAAGATGGGCGGCGCAGGGGCAGGAGCAGGAGCATGTGGGCAACACTCCCGCTCCAAATTAAAGATACCGGCAGGGGGGTGGAGGGTTTGGGGGCCACCAGGCCTTTTTGCTATTGGGTGGGTGGGATTGAGGTCACTGGGCCACCAGGGATTTTTTTTTATCAGGTGGGGATCGGGGCCGCTGTGGATTTGGTTTCTGTTAGGGGGTCAGTGTCAGGGGCAGTGGCCCCCCCCCCCCCCCCCCCATGACAGTATTCTGATGGCATCGAGAGGATTCTACGATGCCTGGATCATCTGAGGTGAAGTGTCAAACTTCACCTCAGATAACACTTTGGCTCCTGGCTGGATCTTTATGCCTGCCCGAAGCTGGCATGAAGATCCAGCATTCAAAAACAGTGTAAAAAAACTGCACTAAGTTTCAGCACAGTTTTTTACATCAGTTGCAATTACTTATGCAGTGATTTGCATGCCAAGTGCGCTGCAGTTTAGCGCGGTTGATTTTTGGCATTTTCCGGCACATGCTTGCTTTCTATGACAAGCCTTTCTGCATCGGCCCATAAGTGCACCCACATTAATCGTGATGGCAGCTTTAGCACGGTGAGGTGTTTCTCGCTGCAGTAACTGCAGAGAGACATGCCAGGCACACCCTATGTAGTTACTGTGGGTCCGTTTTACCTTCTGTGCAAACCTTTGCCTCTTAATGTGACTAAGGTACTGAACTTGCCCCCACGTGAATAAAAGGAGAAAAGCAGACTTTTGTATTATTTTTCTCATTTGTTTCTTTGACCGTGAAATTACATGTAAATAAAAATATGAAATACCCTGCAGTGCTTCTCTATATTCCTTCCACTTCTATTTTCAAGAATGCTTCAAGGCGGGTTTCAGAACTGGACTTGTGCTGTCGTTTTAAAAGGACAGCCAAAGAACAGCATTTCTTGTGCTTTCTATCATTTACTACCTGAAACAACACAAAACAACTAAATACCATTTCATTTCAACCATTTTAGCAATCGTTAAGGCCCCTCTTTACTAGTGCTTAGCATTTGATAACATGTCTCAGTAAATAAGGGTCTCAATGTTTTTAGCAAACCCTGAACAGCTTGAGCACGCATAAAAACAACAGAAACAAAAACAAAATAAAGGCAAAATGGAAAGGAACAAATTCTTTTGCCATGCACATCCTGATTTCAGAACTTTGCTGCTAACATTGAAAATGTGGCAATATATTTTAATTTATGCTGTAAAGTAAAATTTGTGTTTTTTTCCAAGAATGTAAACATTCAATTACAATGCATTCACAACATTAGAAACATTCCATTTGAATCATACTATGGAGGTCATTCTTGATGGGTTAAGAAGCATTTACACATGTGAAAAGCTAGTTTACATGTGTAAATAGACCTTACCCATAGCTGCAGCAGGTTTCCAAGGTGAACAGCCTCTGGCATGTTAGAATAATGTAGATAAGGGAACTCGGCAAGTCAGATCTGTAACTTCGGGATAAGGATTGGCTCTAAGGGCTGGGTCAGCTGGGCTGGGGCGTGAAGTGGGGCTAGGCACACGCCATGGCTGGACGAGGTGCGCCGCTGACCCCCTCCCCTCGCGAGGCAGGGTGGTGCGGTGGAGGCGGCGACTCTGGATGCGAGCAAGGCCCTTCCTGTGGATTGCCCCAGCTGTGGCAGGCATCTCTCCCCCTCCACCCCTTCCCCCGGGGGGCGCCACGGGCAGGCCAACATCCCGCCTCGGCTGATATCTAGCAGCTGACTTATAACTGGTGTGGACTGGGGGAATCAGACTATTAAAACAAAGCATGGCAAAGGCCCAAGGTGGGTGTTGACGTGATGTGATTTCTGCCCAGTGCCCTGGATAACATGACCAATGTACTGACCAAAAAGGATCCTAGTTATACAGACCCCAGAACGGGTAACTGGATCTCAAAGATCCAATGACTGAGCTACATAATTATACTTGTAAATCATTTATAATACAGTTTGATAGATGTGTGATGTTGAAAGTAAGTGGTTCAAGTTCTAACACTGCGTTATCTGTAATAGTTTTGATTCTTGGTTTAATGTAAACCGCCTTAATGCTGGAAAGGCGGCATATAAGAGCACGTAAATAAATAAATGGGCATATATGTATAGGCAGTGATTCTAGCAAAACCACTATATACGTGTCTATCCCAAAATGTACCACAAATTCCCAAGGGGTGTAGTGTGGGTACTGGAACAATGCAAGGATATTAGATGCCCTTGCTTCTTGCACTCCCCTCCTCAATTACCCACATAACTACCAGCAGCACTGCTGGCATACATACTTATGTCTTCACCGATAAAGTTCAATGTTCAGTGCACATAATATACAAATTCTAGACTCACCTGTGTAACAGCATCACAAATTCTCAATCGGACACTTTGGAGAGAACCCACAACCCAACAAAAAGCATAATCGAAATCTAGAGTATATAGCAAACCTGCCATACCAAAAAAACATTAACTCCCAGGACTCAAACATCAAAATTCTTGTTACACCAGGCAAATGAATATAAATCTACTATAAATCTATGGGCGGCCTAAGGTTTAATAAAGGACTCTGTCTTTCCATCTACTCACGCTTCAGGTTGGTTTGTTTATAAATCTACTGCTTCATCATCAAACCTGGACAAGTATTCCATCAAGTAGAGGGAATAAATGAGATCTCACCAGTACCCATAGAGAAGCTGTGGCAGAAGTTTCAAAATGAGAGAAAAATCTCTTCAATCTCTTCAGCAAACAAAGAAAAATAAGTCGCAAATAGTCAAACACGGTGGGAAATACAAAACAGTACTTCAGGAAACCATAGTTAGATCAAACCCAGATACATGAATGGTTAAGGAGAGGTGAATTGAAATCAAAAGAATAAAATGGTCCATACAGCAGATTGCTCAAGTTAAGTGTTAATAAAAGGGGCCCTAAATGTATAAATATCGACTTTCTAAAATCATTTTATACTTGCAGATGGCCCTGTTTACATGTATAAATGCCCATAAGTCTTCTAAAATGATGCCCTTAATGCAGTGTTCCTCAGCACACACCTAGTCAGTCAGGTTTGCAGGATTAGCACAATGAATAGGCAGGAGATAGATGTGCATGCATTGCCTCCATAGTATGCAGCTCTCTCTCATGCCTATTCATTGTGCTCATCCTGACTGGCTAGGTGTGTCCCGAGGGCTGGGTTGAGAACCCCTGACTTAATGCAATGTTGGTAAAAGGTCAAGTGACTCAGTAGCTTAGCAGAGGTTATAATACCAGTTGAAGTACAGCTTGCAATGTCTCCATTTTGTTACAATACTTAAACTGTTTTTTAAAGTCAATGTGAAGTGAGATATTTGTGCTAGGCTTCCCATGTTTTTGTCACATGCTTGTGATATTGTAGTGGATACCATTCATGTATCACACTGTGTGTTTCATCTAGCAGCATCCTGATCAAGGCTTCCCAAATCTGTCCTGGGGACTTCACTCCCCTTTAAATTTTCTGGGCTGCCCACCATGAATTTGCATGAGCTGAATTTGTATAAAGTGGCTTGGCAAATTTATCTCTAATGTATTCATTGGGGGTATCCTGAACACCCAATTAACTGGGGGATCATCCCCAGGACAGGTTTGGGAAACCGTTATAGTAGATTAAATAACTTTACAGTTCTGGCAAAACACATCAATTGTTTGGCCAATGGTAGCATTTATCAATACATTTTAAAATGCCCTGCTGCATTTACCAAATCTTACACCTGGTGGGAAAATGGTTAAGAAATTATATTACTCAGTCAGGACTGTTGAAAGACTAGTGACTGTCTGGGGGAGGGAGCTGGAAGGAGGGAGATCACTGCCCTTTTCAGTTATCTCTGCAAGTCTGCAAGCACGCAAACCCAAAAGGGAAAAGGGGGGGGGGGGGGGGATATGCTAAAAGCAAAACTTGCCAGACTGGCATTTTTTTGCAGTGACTGCCCTTTTCACAACTTAACCCTTGGCATTAGGCAATGCTGCATCAACACAGTTGACGTCTGACTAGCTAAGGAACATATAGGTTGCCGCAAACTGTTATGAAATAATTAATTTGAAGTTTTTAAAACAGTAAGTGGAGGCCAAATAAGAAAACAAGCTAATGGGGAAGACTTAAAAGGGCTCTGCACCGTCTTTGGATCTGATATTTGCTGATGGCATCTGTTTTCTGCAGGGACCTGAATGTTTTCTCTCCGTTGTAGCAGATTATTTTTCTAATCCTTTTTTTTTTTTTTTTTTACTTGGAAAGTCATATTAAATAGAACACCTGTGGGTCAATATTTAAAAGGACTTATTCAGACTATATGGATAGTGCTGCAGAAAATCTCTCCTAACCACTCTGGCGCTATCCAGATCATGCCCGGGGACAGCGAGGGTGGAGTGTGGGCGTTCCACCCAGCTATGCAGATAATGGTGTTATTCAACCACTTTCTACATCTTTGCAATTTAATAAATTAGGAGATAATAAATGCTGCTAGACGGAGAGTGGCTGAATATTTCCACTATCCGCATGGCTGTCATGCTTTGCAGTCTCTATGTACATTCAGTATTGCTGCTCCTCTGAATAGCAGCCCTGAACGGACTATTATCTTTAATGTCGCAGCTACTGTGGCTGAATATTGAGGCTCTAGCTTTCAATTGGATCCTGACGTCACAGGAAGATCAGCTGACCTATCCGGGGTCACACTGAGAGTCTGCAATAATGACTTGGGTGTGACTGTGGAATAACCAGTTTCAAAGGTGCAGAATGTGACTCACTTAATAGTCAATCTAAAACAAGAGCCCTTGAGAGAGAACTAGGGAACAGACAGGGGTCATCTACAACATATTCATGCTGTCAAGCTCAATATCTTGCAAAAGATGTAAAAAGACTGGAAACTGTTCAGAGGAAGGTGACCAAAATGATTTGGAGCCTGCGTAAGAAACCTTATGAGAAGAGACTTGAAGACCTAAATATGTACACTTTGGAGGAGAGGAGGGACAGGGGAGATATGATTCAGACCTTGAAATACTTAAAGAGGAACGATGAACAAACAAACCTCTTCCAAAGATGGGGAAGCTGCAAAACTAGAGGGCATAACATGAAGCTGCAAGGTGGAAAATTAAAAGGCAATGTCAGGAAATATTTTTTCACTGAAAGGGTGGTGGATGCTTGGAATGCTCTCCCGATGGAAGTGGTGGGGGCAAACATGGTGACGGAATTCAAAACAGCATGGGACAAGCACAGTGGATCCCTTTACAGCAACAGGATAAAAACAAAATAAACTGAACCATCTAACTTCTCAAAAAATAGGGGTGTCCTACATGGAGTGGTGGGTCCACCCCTAAACAAAAACATGGGCAGGGGTGGCCTGCACAGAGTGACAGGTGAACCTACTCTTGCCGTATTGCTGGGCAGACTGGATGGACCATGCTGGTCTTCATCTGCCATCATTTACTATGTTACTATGTTAATATAGGACCCTCAAAACAGAGACAAAACAAGAATGTGTGATGAAAGACTGAGAAGTCTGCATACCAGCCTGAGAAATGGAAGTATGCATAAAGGATGCCTCAGACAAGGAGAGCGGGATAAGAGCATAAGAATATAAGATATGCCATACTGGGTCAGATCAAGGTCCATCAAGCCCAGTATGCCGTTTTCAACAGTGGCAAATGTAGATCACAAGTACCTAGCAATTTCCCCAGAAGACACAGGTTCAACAATGCTTGAACTGGGTCAAGCAGTGGATATTCTGAGTCCCCTTCAATAATGGTTTATGGATCTTTCCTCCAGGAACTTGTCCAAACCTTTTTTAAACCTAGCTATGCTAACAGCTTTTACTACATCCTCAGGTAGCAAATTTCAGAGTTTGATTACACGTTGAGTGAAAAAATATTTTTACTTATTAGTCTTAAATAGGTCACCCTGTAGCTTCATTGCATGCCCCCTAGTCTTTATATATTTTGATGGTGTAAACAATCGATCTATGTTTACCGGATCCACTTGATGTCCCACAATGTCAGTCATAGGCATTAATGTATTTTATCTTTTTTAGATGCATTTAAAATAAATAAAACACTTAGCTGTAAGTAGAGGCTCCTCAGTCAAGATGAACACACTCCGTCAGCGCTGGAAATGTCTTAAGATGAATGTCTATGTCGACTCACATTTCGCTCAAACAATTTTAAAGGGCTGCATCAGGACAATCAGCATCTCTAAAGTTCCTAAACACAAAGATACTTGTTATCCCTAATTTATAGGAGCCCATGTGGAAGACAAACAGACCTGAAGCCAATTAGCCAAATAATCAAATGGCGGTCATCCAATCAAGAGATTCGTTCAGTCCAGTAGGATGTACAGAGTTCAAATTAAATATTCAGTGCTGTTCCAAGCGAGTAAGCTTCTGTAAATGATCATCAACACAGGAAGATTCCACCACATTTAATTACAAACCAATGCAACTGTTTCCATTGATGAGAGAGCCGCAAACAATGCCATGGGACCATTGATAGATTTAGTGGTTTAATGAGACTTGTATTCCAATAAGCTGGTCTTCACTTTTCAGTAAGTCCTGCCCACGTAAATCAATCTACAAGGGCAGATGACAACGTAAACTCAAGAGGTTTGATAGTCAGTAATGTGCCGTAAAAGGAACATCCGCAATGACTGAGGATCTTGCTAAACAGTTCTGTCAAGTCAAAGTTCAAATATCGAACATTGATTGCAGGGCCAATGGCATCCAGTTCTAAGGCTTTTAGCAACAGAAAAATCAATACGGACCAACAGATCTCTCAAATTGTGAGTCCAGCGAAAGACAAAACAAGGGCCATTTTTAAATATCTGATGAAGAGAGAAGACATGCCAATGTTTAGCCATATTACGAGCTAAAAGTTGTTCCCCATCTGAATACTGCAACACAACCACCTGTTTTTCCATTGCAGGTTTGTTTGCCAAGCAGCAAAGACCGATTAGCAAATTTGACCCGTAAATACCCCACCCGCATCACCTGTTGAGGATAGTCATGTTCACGCAACTCATGCTGCAAAAGCTTAGCCTGACAGAAAAAATCTTGATCTGAGGAACAGATACATCTTAATTGCAAAAATTGGCACATTGATAACGTGCATTTCAGTTTATAAGGATAGTGGCTATCAAAATGCAACAACTGATTGTGATCAACAGCTTTCTTATATAAAGAAGTATGGAATGTCCCATTGTCCTGTAGGGAAATCTGACTTAAAGTCTGCCTTGGGTCTGCTTATATATGTATATATTGGCTTTATATGACTGAACTCTTGCCTGGTGAAACTACACAGGAGGATGGATGGCACAGAAGACAAGAAGACAGACAAGAAGACAATAGCTATATGAGAGTATATGCTTGCCATAAGAATATGGATGCGGCCTGTTATGGAGAATTCTGGGTAACCATATTCTGGATAGGAGTGTGCAGAATATTGGGCCTAACAAGAAAGTACAGGTCAAGCAAAGAATTCAAACTGATGAGCACAGCATAATCTCTGCCTGATTTCAAATAGTGCCAAGAAGAAGGAAAAATACAGGAAGGATCAAAGGTCACAGACCATGCATAGATAATTAGACCTAAAAGCATTTCCAGATGTATAGAGGTCATAGGCCATGTATAAATAAGCAGGTCTAAGTGCAGGTACAAATGTACAAATGTAAATAGATTCTCCCCTGGGAAAAGTGACACCTAAGTAGTGATAATGGATTCACTGAGGCTAATGTAGAGCAAACATTTGAGATGTATATAAGGTGGTTATTTTGGAGGAAGGGTGGGCAGTATTTTCTTCCCTTTCACAGAGAAGGAAGTACTGTCTGCCATTTCTATAGACGGGCTTTTGCTGTTCTGTATGACACTGCTATTTTGTTATGCTGAAATAAAAGTTCTTATAGCAACTGCCGTCTAAGTAATTCTTTGATTGGTGATATTTGGGCAACCGTTGTGGGAACCAGAAGCTACAGTCCAAAGTAACAAGTACATCCAAAAAAGAAATATAAATAGTAGAACATGTCATGGTAAATTGGAGATTTGCATCTTAAAGATTTAACCATAGTGTAAATTCAATCATCAGAGAATGCTGTGATCCCAACCATATACAAAAAATATCATCTATAAAACAAAGCCATAATCCAATTGAGGAGAACCACACCGCAGAATACAGTTGAGTCTCTTCAAAATGAGTGACATATAAATTTGCAATACTGGGAGCTACAGTGGCTGCCTTCGAAACACTATGAACGTGAACAAAATAGGTGTCCCGAAAACAAAAGAAAATTTTCTGAAGAACAAGCTGAGTCAAAGATAATAAAAAATGAATTGGGATTCTATCACTAGAAAGATGTTGTTGCAATGCGCTCTCGACTAAATTTAAATTTAGGGAATATTAGTGTATAAAGCTGTAATATCAAAAGTGACCAACAAACATGGGATAATTTATTTTAAAAAAATCAGTAATGTCCTTAATATTTGTTTATTTATTTAGACAGTTTTGTATACCACCTTATCTTTCAATCAAAGTGGTCACAACATGATTGGGGGATACATTTAACACGAGGGGATATGAGACACTGTCACCAGCTCTCCTTAAACCCCCGTATATAAGTGGGTAGAGGTTAAGTGAGTGGGTCTTCCCCACTGAAGCAGCTACTTTACAAATCCTGAAGCTAGGCTTTTTGGGAAATGTAGTCCCTTCACCGAATCAATGAGGAGCAGTTGTGGAAAAGTGGTTTAAGCAACCAAAGGATTTTATTTCCCCTCCCGGGGTGGATTTCACCATGAACAAAGTAACACAAACCAGGTATTTACTGGCATAAGGACAAAACAAAGGTTCTTTAACAGAAAAGGCTTACTTCAGCAATAAACAGGTTGATATCTAGCACTCCAATGTAACAATGCTGTTTCTTCACAGCTCTCTGCTTCTCAATGCTAGTAGTGCTGTACTTTCTCTTTCAAAACATGCCTTCAGCGTAATGAGATTATTTCATTAGCAAGCGATATCGTACAGTCCATGATATCTTCATCAATATTCACACACTCAGGTTCAAATGGACACTATCCTTCTAGAGAGACTTCCATTTAAACTTTAGATAACCCAAATCAGTACCAGGTGTTTCCACTTCATCATGAAACAATGGCCACACTTGTAACACTTTGGTAAGGTATTCTTGAGAGTAACTAAAGGTCTGTTTGTAAACTGCAGGCTCCATGTGGACCCGCTTATTGGAACACAAGTCTCGATTAACCACTAAATCTATCAGTGCTCCCATGGTACAACATTGTTTGCGGTTCTCTCATCAATGGGAACAGTTGCATTGGTTTGTAATTGATGTGGTGGAAACTTCCTGTACTGGCGATTGTTTACAGAAGCTTACTCACTTGAAACAGCGCTGGATATTTGAATTTGAACTCCGTACATCCTACTGGACTGAACGAATCTCTTGACTGGATGACCGCCATTTGATTACTTGGCTAATTGGCTTCAAGTCTGTTTGTCTTCCACATGGGCTCCTATAAATTAGGGATAGCGAGTTCCTTTGAGTTTAGGAACTTTAGAGATGCTGGTTGTCCTGTCCTGATGCAGGCCTTTTAAATTGTTTGGGCGAAACTCGAGGCAACATTGACATTCATTTTATGACATTTCCAGCGCTGATAGAGTGTGTTCATCTTGACTGAGGAGCCTCTACCTACAGCTAAGTTTTTTTATTTATTATAAATGCATTTAAAAAAGGTAAAATACATTAATGCCTATGACTGACATTGTGGGAGATCAAGTGGTGATAGCTTTGCTATAGGTGTTTGGTTCGCCTTAGCGTAATCCCATTCTCCTTATCTGAGGCATCCTTTTACGCATACTTCCATTGCTCAGGCTGGTATGCAGGCTTCTCAGTCTTTCATCACACATTCTTGTTTTGTCTCTGTTTTGAGTGTCCTATATTGAATATTGAGCTTGACAGCATGAATATGTTGTAGATGACCCCTGTCTGTTCCCTAATTTTCTCTCAAGGACTCTTGTTTTAGATTGAGCATTTAGTGAGTAAGAGTCGGTAGGGATTTTTGTTTTGTTCACACTTAATGGTGACATGGGATAACTAACTCTGATTACTACTGTAGTTTCACAGAGACTCTGGAAGGAAAGTGGAATCATGGTTTAATCTCCTGAAAATGATAAACTGGATGCCTTAATGCATTGTGATAGCCACATAATCAGTGTTATAAGCATTTTAATTGCATTGCATTCTGGGGAAGCTGTGGAGCATGAAGTCAAGATTGTGTAGAACCCACTTCAAACAGGGTTTGCTTTTGGTTCTCTTTCCTGGTCAGCAAATAAAAAAATAGTAAATGACGGCAGATAAAGACCAGTATGGTCCATCTAGTCTGCCCAGTAAGATGGCAAGAGTAGATGCACCTGGCGCACCATGCAGGCCACCCCTCCCCATGTCTTTGTTTTGGGGATGAACCCACCGCTCCGTGTAGGACACCCCTGTATGTTGAGAAATTAGTTAGTTATGTTTATTTTGATTTTATCCTGTTGCTGTAAAGGGATCCACTGTCTGTCCCATGCCATTTTGAATTCCGTCACTGTGTTTGCCCCCACCACTTCCATCGGGAGTGCATTCCAAGCATCCACCACCCTTTCAGTAAAAAGTATTTCCTGACATTGCCTTTCAATTTACCACCTTGCAGCTTCCTGTTATGCCCTCTAGTTTTACAGCTTCCCCGTCTTTGGAAGAGGTTGGTTTGTTCATTAAGTATTTAAAGGTCTGAATCATATCTCCCCTGTCCCTCCTCTCCTCCAGAGTGTACATATTTAGGTCTTCAAGTCTCTTCTCATAAGGCTTCTGGTGCAGGCTCCAAATCATTTTGGTCGCCTTCCTCTGAACAGTTTCCAGTCTTTTTACATCTTTTGCAAGATAGACTGACAAAGCTGAAGCAGAGAAGATGAAGATAGAAGAAAGAAACTAGGTGCAGAGAAGGGCAAAGGAAGAAGTACAAGAGGATCGGGTCTATAAACTAAATAAAAGGCATGAGTGGAGAGGGGAGAAGGAACACATTAGTTCCAGGTTTGAGTCACAAGACCTGGGGAGAGAAGAGGAGTCATTGCTCTGCCCCGTCCCCCCATATCATCCCATGACCACAACACTTTCAGTTCCAAGCAGATAAATCAAGAGAGAAATAGAAACAGTGACGCATTTCCCCTGTACAGTGCAAAATATAAAGAATATGTAGAATAGGGGACAGGAGGCTGCCGAACTGGTGGGAGTCAGGAACACAGCTCTAAAATCAGGGACATTTGGTATCATGTTTCCCCTTTCTTCATTTGCAAAATCATGCGTGTCTGGGAGGGGATAGCAGAAAAGTTTAAATAGAGATGATAAAGTGTGTTTCATTATTGTAGCAGGGGCTATACGAGGAACTGGTGTTATCTATATGTTTAAGTCTCTGTGTGTTTGGTGCGGGGGTGGGATGCTTGTGTGTGTATGTATATGTAGTGCAGAGGTGAGAGTATGTGTGTATGAGAGAGATGTGTGTGTCTGTGTTGCAGAGGTGAGGTGCCTGTGTGTATGTATCTGTATGTCTTGAAGAGGTGGTGTGTGTGTGTGTGTGTGTGTGTGTGTGTGTGTGTGTGTGAGAGAGGTGTGTGTGTTTGTGGTTTGGAGGTGCAGTGCCTGTATGTGTGTCTGTACTCCGGAAGTGGTGTGTGTGTGTGTGTGTTGCTGTGGGAAGGTGTCTGTGTGTGTGTGTGTGTGTAATGCAGAGGTGGGGTGCATGTATGTGTGTGTGTGTGTGTGTGTATGTAGTATCAATGTGCAGTGCCTGTGTGGTGTGTGTATGTGTGTGTGTTTGAGAGCATTTTGCAGAGGTGAGGTGCCAGTGTGTGTATGTAGTTCAGATGTGGGGGGGGGGGGGGGGGGGAGGTGCAGTGCAGGTGCCTTTGTGTGTGTGTGTGTTTCTGTGGTACAGAGGTGTGGTGCCTGTGTGTGTGTCTGTAGTATAGAGGTGGTGGGTCTTTTGCTGAGGGGAGGTGCCTCTGTGTGTATATGTAATGCAGAGGTGGGATGAGTGTGTGTGTGTGTGTGTGTCTATGGTGTGGAGGTGCAGTGCCTCTGTGTAGTGCAGAGGTAGGGTGCCTCTGTTTGTATATGTGTGTGTCTGTGTTTTTGAGTATGTTTTGCAGAGGTGAAGTGCCTGTGTGTGTGTATGTACTTCAGATTGGGGGGGGGGGTGCAGTGTGGAGGTAGGGTGCCTCTGTGTGTGTATGTGTTTCTGTGGTGTAGAAGTGGGTGCTTGTGTGTGTGTCTGTATGTTGCTGGGGGGAGGTACCTGTGTGTGTATATAATGCAGAGGGGGGTGTGTCTGTGGTGTGGAGGTGCAGTACCTCTGTGTATGTGTATGTAGTGTGGAGGTGGGGTGCCTCTGTGTGTGTGTGTGTGTGTGTGTATGTGTTTGAGTGCATTTTGCAGAGGTGAGGTGCCTGTGTGTGTTTGTAGTTCAGATGTGAGGTGTGTGTGTGCAGTACGGAGGTGGGGTGTGTGTTTCTGTAGTGCAGAGGTGGGGTGTGTGTATGTGTGGGGTGCGCAGGTGGGGCACCTCTGTGTATTTTCTGGGGTGGGGGGGTAACTTTTTCCATATGCACATTGTGCTCTTTTGTCCCTATGCATTCATCTCTTCAATCTCCAACCTTTTGGACCCTACTCTCCCCTCCTCCAGCCCCTCTCCTGCTGTCCTCCCCCACTATTTCCCTTCCCGGAATCTTTCCTCTTCTTCCCCCCTTGCACTATTACCCCCTGCCCTCCATTCCATCCCCACCATTCTTTTCAAGCTCACTGACCCTTTAAATTCCTCCTCCCTGCTCTCTATCACCCTTCCCGTTTCTAACCTTTATACCTGGCCCAGGTTGAGCACAGACAAACAGCAGCTATCTATCGCTCTTCTGCCCGCGGTATATGGGATCCCCGCAGGCAGACACCTTCATTCTCGGCCGCAATCACGGCCCTCCTTTACTCCTCGGCCTGCAGAAGATGGGGGTTTGTGCAGGCAGACAGCTGCAGCCTTCCCCTCCTCTTCTTGCCAGGGGAAAGCACAGGCATGTTTGTACATGCTTACATATGTGCAAACCAACATGCGTGGGGACAGACAACTTCTACCTACTTGAACCCTCAACAATAAGTATTACACTAAAATGAAATGTGATGAAAAATAATGAACACTGCTGAATATACATCTGACTGGTACCTAGCTGTTTGTAGTTAGGCCTGCTATTTATCACCCTTAATTTTAAACATATAACTTATCTGTTGTTTTGGGGTTTTTTAGGTGCCTCCAAGTCAATGCTGACTCTGGGTGACCCAGCAGCCCCTGGGTTTTCTTGGCAAGGTATGATCAGAAGTAGATTGCCAGGCCTTTTCTTCCAAGACAATGGAGAGTAAAGTGACTTGTCCAAGGTCACAAGGAATGTCAGTGGGAATTGAACCCTAATCTCTTGGGTACTAGGTTGTTGCTCTAACCACTAGGCTACTCCTCCACTTACTTGTTTAGCAGCCAAGTATTGCCACGAATGTATAAAGTACCAGCTCACTTTTGACCTGCCCTAATGCCAACCCTTTCTTCTTTGGATAAAATTTAGCCGTTTAGCAAGCTGTCTGTAGAAGTTCTAAAAGTACATGCAGAATTGGTTAATGCCTTTAAATATCAAACCTGAGGTTGCCGATGGCCCCATCTCTCACCCTGATGTTTATTTTATAAAATGTAGGATCGCTGCTTCCCCCAATCCTCAATTTCCCCCAGCACTTATGAAGTGATCCTTGGGGTCTAGTAGAGGGCAGGCATGAAACTTGGTCACTCCTGCCCCAGAGGTTCCCCTATGCAAAAAAGCATCCTTCAGACTCCTATTAGTAGGCTTGCAAAACTACCACTAGGGGTCAGGCTGCTAAATAAGAGAACGCTCCCCTATTTGTCAGGCTGATCCTAGCAGTAACACAATGAGATTTTGAAAGATGAAGAATTTAAATCCAAACTCCAGATAATGGAATTATATTTATCCAATGGGATACTTTGAACATCTTAACATTTGCATATACACTGCTTTAGCTTATGACCAGTTAAAACTGAATTGGAAGCATCCTTTTTTTAAATAAAGATGTCCATGACAAGCATTCATTTTGTAAACATTTCTGTGTGGTATTAAAACAACAAACAGTTTAGTCCAATTGCTAGAGCATTGCACGAATAGATTGACTTGAATCTTGGGGGCAGATACTGGGAAAGGAAAATACTGGAGCATCACTGTGGGTGAACTCTTCATCGGGTGTATAATCATTCCTCTTCAGATCTAAAGAAAAACGAAAGCATTTTACACAAATCTCACAGTATATTTATTCTTTGTAAGGGAAGATTGGTCTCTTGGCCAATGTAAAGGAAAGTGATGCACCTTGACTAAAGACATTCTTAAAATGTAATGACCATTGCTTGATTCTAAGATAGAACCTTACCATGTGTCTATAGGGTAGGCGTGTTATCCTGGAAATGCCAGTGAGTTGACAAATTTATCAATAAGAGAATGACTTCAACGTAGGAATAAGAGGAAAAAAAGGCTCAAAGCAGAATCTTGCTTTTAAAAAGTAAGTCTTGGCTAATAAGATAGTTATGGACCTTTGGACCTCCAGCTCAAGTATAGGGAAACCACGTTAGAATGTCATTATTGGACGGTATTAAATCTATCATAGGAAATCAAGTTGGAAAACACTTTTATTTTTGTTATGATACCTACAGGAAAGAGATCAGATGTCAAATGTCTTATTCTGCAAAGAGAAGCAAAACCAAAGGGATTAACTCACAGCATCCTGGCCTAACACATTTCCTGCTTCACCTGATTTAGGTGTCAAAGTATGTTAATTTGCTCATCTACTAAATGTTGAGTTCATCTGGATATACTTTTGATGACTTTGAAATGCAGGGTGTATGGAGAGAGGTTGTGAGAACATAGCACATACAATATGGCTTATCACTTTAAGCTGTAATAACATGTGGAAAAACACAAGGGCACTGCATTCTTAGTGAGCTTCATTTTTCAGGAGCAGATGCAAAATAAAGGCAAATCAAGTGTTTTTACACTTAACTTTTATTAGCTCAAAATAAATGAGGTCAATATTTAGAACCCTTAACTGGTCAGCCAATGAGAGGCAGGCTGGCTAAGGGTGCCGCCCCCATTATTCAGTAGCACTATCTGGATGGTGCCGCTGAATATCCCCACAGAGCACCCTGGCACTATCTAGTAAGTGCAGGGGTGGTCTGTGGGCGGAGAGATGGTGTGTCGGTGCTAACCAGATTAATTCCAGCACTTATCCATTCAGCCGGAACCTCTGCAGGCAACTTGGGCCACCGAGCTGCTCTCCGCAGAAGCCCCGGCTGAATATTAGGCTAACCACATAAGTGCTGCACAGCCGGGATATTCAGTGGATACCACTGTTGAGTATCCTGCCAACTTTTCTAATCTTGTTCATATCCCTCTTCTCTCTCCCTTTTTTCATGTGCATTGTGGAATACGCATTCTGTCTCCAATAACCTTGGCCTTCATTCATGACCACTTTATCTCTAATACACTACATCTCCTGGCTCTTACTGAAACTTGGCTTCTCCCTCAAGACTCAGCTTCAGTCATTGTTCTCTGTCAAGGAGGCTACCTTTTTTCCCTATTGGCCATGGTGGCGATGTTGAGTTCCTACTCTCTCATTCCTGCCAATTCCAGCCCCTCCTTTTGCCTCCATCTAATTCCTTTGCTTTCTTTGAAGTCCATGCCATCCATCTTCTCCACTACCACTCCGGGTAGCTGTCATTTATCAACTCCCCAACAAGTCTACCTCTACCTTTCTCATTGAGTTTGACTCCTGGCTTCCTACTTTCTGGATGCATCTTCCCCTCCCTTATTTTGGGGATATTAACATTCACATTGATGACCCTTATGCCTTAAAGCTCCTTTCCCTAATCTCCTCATTCAACCTCCAGTTGTGCTTTACCGCTCCTACTCACAAGCATGGCCACTGCCTTGACCTTGTCTTCTCCTACAACTGCTCACCCTCAAACTTTTCCACCTCAGTTCTGTCCTTATCTGACCATCGGAGGAGGGAGCGGAAGCCAAAAACCACGGCCAAACACAGTTAGGTATATCAAAAAAAAACTTTATTCGAAGACCGAACTAAAAGGTTTTGGCCCGAGGCCTTCTTCAGGGGTCTAAGGACAGACACAGACATAAAATTAAAATATGAACATTTGTAATATAAATTAATAACCAATCAAAGACATCCAAAAGAAGTATAATACATTACTAAAGAGGACAAAAAGCAACGTCAAAAAGAGGGTGGAACAAACCACTCTTCCCAATCTATGGTGGATGAATAAACAAAAAAGAAAAAATGTAACATCTTTTGGCTTCCGCTCCCTCCTCCTATTGTACCTCTGCGGAAGACCTCCTTCTCCTGCTGTTTGCTTATCTGACCATCACCTGCTAACCTTCACCCTTAAACACCCCTCATCTTGGTCTCATCCGATCTCCACCAACATGTTTAGAAATCTTCACACTGTTGACCCTTCAGCTCTCTCCACTGCTGTCTTATCACCTTTTTCCTCCACTGTGTCATATGAGTCTGATAGGGCAGTATTCTCCTATAACACTATACTCTCTACTGTTCTGGATGCACTTGCTCCTCCCATTTCACTCCCTGTGAGGTGTACCATACCACAACCCTCGCTATCCTCAACAACCTGCTACCAACATTCCTGTGCCTGCTCAGCTGAGTGCCTTTGGCTTAAATCACATACCCTTGCTGACTGCCTACATTTCAAATTCATGCTAACCTCTTTGCAGTCGACAATAGCACTCGTCAAGCAAGAGTACTATGTGCATCTGACTAACTCTCTTGCTTCTGACTCTTGCTGTCTTTGCTACTCTCAACTCTCTCCTCAAGGTCACTTCTCCCCAATCCCTCCTTCACTGTCTGCCCAGACCTTGACTGACTATTTCCATGACAAAGTGTAGAAGGTTAGTCTTGAATTCTATGCAGGGTCATCTCCACCTCATCTTCCCCCTCTTCAATCCCCAGTCCTTCCCTCACCTTTGGTCACTCTTTCTTTCCATTGTGAAATCACTGAGGAGGAAACCGCAAATCATCTCCTCCTCCAAACTGACCACCTGCTCCTCTGATCCCATTCCCACCCATCTACTAAGCTCTGTCTCTTCCACCATCATCCCTTCCATCTGTCATATCCTTAACCTATCACTTTCCACTGCAAGTGTTCCTGTAGCTTTCAAACATGCTGTGGTTACACCTCTCCTCAAAAAGCCTTCACTACATCCTACCTGTCCTTCCAATTATCGACCTATTTCTCTCCTCCCCTTTGCTTCAAACTACTTGAATGAGCAATTCACTGCTCCTATCTTGACATTCTTTCATTTCAAGACCTTCTGGACCCACTGCAAGCTGGTTTTTGTTCTCTACATTCCACAGAAACGGCTCTTGCCAAAGTCTCCAACGACTTGTTCCTTGCCAAATCCAAAAGTCTCTACTTGATTCTCATCCTTTTTGAACTTTCTGCTACCTTTGACACTGTTGATCACCATCTTCTTCTTGATACCCTCTCCTCACTTGGATTTAGGGGCTGTGTTCTGTCCTGGTTTTCGTCTTATCTCTCCCATTGCACTTTTAATGTATGTTCTGGTGGTTCCTCCTCTACCACCAGCCCGCTTTCAGTTGGTGTACCTCAGGGCCATGTCGTGGGACCTTCTCCTTTTCTCTCTTTACATGCAGTCCCTTGGTGCCCTTATTTCCTCACATGGTTTTCAGTACCATCTTTATGCTGACAACTCTCAGATCTATTTTTCTGTGTCTGAAATCTTTCCAGGAATCCAGGCTTGGATCTCTGCTTGCTTATCTGACATTGCTGCCTGGATGTCTCATCACCATCTGAAACTGAACATGGCCAAAACTGAGCTCCTTATCTTTCCCCTTAAATCCACCTCCCCCCTTCCTCCCTTCTTTATTTCTGTGGATAACACTACACTTCTCCCTGTTTCCTCAGCTAGCAACCTTGGGGTCACCTTTGACTGCTCTCTCTTTCTCTGCACACATCCAACAGAAAGCTAAAACCTGTTGCTTCCTTCTCTATAACATTGATAAATTTGTCCCTTCCTTTCTACACACACTTCTAAGACATTTATCCACTCTTTAGTCACGTCCCATCTAGAGTATTGCAACCTCCTCCTTGCTGGTCTCCCGCTGAATCATCTCTCTCCCCTTCAGTCTGTTCAAAACTCAGCTGCACAGCTCATCTTCTGCCAGCCTCAATATGCTCATATAACCCCTCTTCTCAAGTCACTTCATTGGCCTCCTATCTGTTTCCATATCCATTTCAGACTTCTACTGACCTATAAGTGCACTCGTTCTGCTGCTCCTCACTGCCTTTTCTCTCTTGTCTCTCCCTACACCCCTCCTCGGAGCTCCGCTCTTCTGGCAGATCCCTTCTGTCTGTGCCCTTCTCTTCTACTGCCAACTCCAGACTTTGGTCCTTTCACCTTGATGCTCCTTATGTATATCCGACTTCATCTCTGGCCCTTTACAAATCCAGGCTGAAAACTCACCTCTTCGAGGGCACTTTTGGATCCTGATCCGCTTAGTTTTCCTATGTGTTTCCTTACCAATCCCCAGAGCTGTCCCATCCACTAGGAAGCTGCCTAGGGCAGCAGACTTCTGTAGGCGGCAGGCCATGTACTTTAGCATGCTGATGACAAAAGTCCATCAAAAACAGCGAACTACCACGTGAATTGAAAGAACCCAGTCCAGAGGTGTGGCAGATTAGAAAGAACGGAGCTAATTTATTGATTCTTAATACAGGGGAATTCACCAAGGAAACTGACACAGGCCGTGTTTCATTTACACCTTCATCAGGGGTGTTATGGCGTACTTAGAGATTCTTTTCAGGCTCTTGAAAACCGCCATTGGGAACGCTCGTTGCTTCCAGCCTCACGGCAGTTTTCAAGAGCCTGAAAAGAATCTCTAAGTACGCCATAACACCCCTGATTTATTTATTTATTTATTTAAGTGAATTTATATACCGTCTTTCTACAAATCAAAACGGTTTACATAAAACATTAAAGGCAGTATGTTTCAACTGTTTACATGGAACAAAGTAACAGAGATATATACAGGTGAAGGTGTAAACAAAACATGGCCTGTGTCGGGTTCCTTGGCGAATTCACCTGTATTAAGAATCAATAAATTAGCTCCGTTCTTTCTAATCTGCCACGCCTCTGGACTGGGTTAATGTACTTTAGCATACATGGCCTGCCGCCCCCCCCCCCCACATGCCCAGTCGCCCCCACCTTCTCCCTATGCTTAACCATGATGCCGTGCCTCCACCCCCCCCCCCCCCACACACACACACACTGATTCCAGTGGCGGGTGGCGGGTGGCTAGGCTAGGCTAAGCAGCAGCATCCCAAGGCAGGCCATGTGCTTCAGCATAAGACCTGCTGCTACCAGTGAGCCATTCACTGCTGGAATCAGCGGCAGCAGGGGGGCACGACTCTACACGGGGAGGGGAGGACAGCGTGGTGCACGGGAGGGACACAGGGGGGCACAGCCGGATCTTCTGACTAGGGCGGCAGAAACCCTTGGGCAGGTCCTGCCTTGCCTTCAGTTGTTGTGTTGTCTGTCTTGACTAGAGTGTAAGCTCTGATGAGCAGAGACCATCTTTTACATGTGTCTGTGCAGTGCTGCGTACCCACCTTGTAGCACTATACAAATGTTCAGTAATAGCAATAGTAACCTCTTACCTGGAAGTTTAAGTTTCCTGCAACAGGAATTACAGAGATGCTTTGCGCGGAAGTTTTTGATTGCATCATCTCCTAAGTTCGCTGGACCAAATACCATATCATAAGACCTAGAGATAATAAGAGAATATGAATGGGGCCAAGAAAAGAGAGAAAATTAATAAAAGGTGGAGATTAAATCAAAAAATTCTTTCTATGGCTTCTGAAGGACTACATTTTTCAGGGGAGGCAGAACAGTAATGGAATTTTAAGGGTCATCTCTGAAAATATGAAATACAAAATTTCTCTTGTCAATTTGAGCTTCCTTAGAACTGGAGTCTTCGTAAGTTATGATAACTTTAGCACAAGAATAAGCCAAAGATGTTACATGTGACTTTTTGTGACTGCAGAAGTCCTCTCCTAAGAAAAACACTTCTTAAGAAGGTCACATCTGTGAAACGGACCAAAGCGATCCCATTTTCTGCTAATTGCTTCACACAACTTCCAAATCATTAGAAATCTTGCACTGTAGATAAGGGTGTGCATGGGAAATATTTTCATCTAGTTTTCTTTCATCTTTGTTTTGTTCAGATTTTTTGTTGTTTTTTACAGTATGCATTTTTTAACCGCATGTGTTATTTTGAAAATAGTGCGCAAAATGAACAAAATGAAAATTTTTCATTATGTGCTGCTTCATTTTCAAATCGACACAAGAAATGTTGCTGACCTTTCCTATCTTGTTGCAAACAATAGCATATCCTTAATTCTAGATAGCCTTGTTTACATCTTCTATGTATTTCTTTTCAAAAGATGCCCCCTCCCCTCCTCTTATGCCCCCATCCCAGAACACTCATCAACTTGGAAAAGTTACATGCCCTCCCAAGGACTTACCCAGACAGAGGGGCGGTGCAGAAGGCTTGCATTAGACTCTAGCTATGTGCTAAAGCTCAGTGCTGTAACCAAGTAGCATGCAAATTGTGTGCAAAAAGGTTGTGCTAAACAAGGAGAGCACTCTATATGCATGTGCACATGGGTCTGTGGTAGCAGCCATGCTTTGTGCACATAATTTGATACTTATGTGCATGAGCTGGAATGCTATTTTGTGCATAAACATTAATACTGCGCAGAAAACTGCTAATACAATACAATGATATTTTTGTGCAACATGATATTGGTATTCGTGTGTGAAATAGCATTCCAGCAGGTGTGCAGAACATTATTTATTCCAACGCACCTCCTCATCGGTTCCTCTTCCCCTGCCAACATTCCCCTTCAGAAAAGCCAGAAAAAAGTTGTGGGTCCAGAACACCGTGTTCCATAGGTGGGGGCCAAGCTCCACCCCTTGGCCAGCCGAACTCTGTGGCTGCGATCGCAGGCCTTCCCCTACTTCTGCCTGCAGGAGATCGGGTCCCCGCAGGCCATCGTAGGGGAAGATCCAGTCACAGCAGCGAAGCTTTGGTGGGACCAGAGCCCCCTGGCTCCCCCTGTTCCAACGCCTATGTAAACTGCTTTATTGCTTTAAATGGAAAGCAGTCTATCACATACTAAATAAATTAAACAATATGAAGATCAGTTCTGAATTAATTTAAATATAAAAAAGACAGACCACCAACACTGGCAGAACTCATAGCTCTTCAGATAAGATCACAGCAGAATATGAACCAGATTCAACTGGGCTTCATTTTAGACACATGTTAAGCTTCTATGTAATTCCACCAAAGATAGCATGACCATAGCTCCATGTCAAGGGGGACAGGCAGAGGCATCCTAATTTTTCCCCATTGCTTGCAGGGAGCCGCAATGTTGAGTTCCCAATTGATGTTTTTTAGGAAAAAAGGACTAAAGGTCCGATACTGATCTGGGCAGGCTGCCCGCTAACCCCTAACTCCGGATATTCAATGCCGTGGTGACTGCATTGAATATCCGGGTTTGGGGCACAGAAGAAACCACCACAGAGCCTAATCAGGTAGCGATATTGCACTGCTAGCTGGTTAGCTTCAGCAACTAAAACTAGGCGAGCCGCAGATCACTACCTGGGCAATGGTGTAATAGCACCGCTACCCGGTTAGCTGCAGCAACTAAAACTAGGCGAGCCGCAGATCACTACCTGGGCAATGGTGTAATAGCACCACTACCCAGTTAGCTGCAACAACTAAAACTAGGTGAGCCGCAGATCACTACCTGGGCAATGGTGTAATAGCACTGCTAGCTGGTTAGCTGCAGCAACTAAAACTAGGCGAGCCGCAGATCACTACCTGGGCAATGGTGTAATAGCACTGCTACCCAGTTAGCTGCAGCAACTAAAACTAGGCGAGCCGCAGATCACTACTTGGGCAATGGTGTAATAGCACTGCTAGCTGGTTAGCTGCAGCAACTAAAACTAGGCGAGCCGCAGATCACTACCTGGGCAATGGTGTAATAGCACTGCTAGCTGGTTAGCTGCAGTCTCCGCCTCCGCTGTGCCCCAGAACGTCCCCAATACGCCCCGAGGCCAAACGCAGAGCATCGGGGCGTGCAGCGGGCTTTGAAGGGGATATTCAACGGCACTAACCATGTAAGTGCCATTGAATATCCCAATTTAGGGCTTTTACATGGTTTACCGGGCTTTAAACCGTCTAAATGCCTTTCAAATATTGGGCCCTAAATGTCTGCAATGAGATAAAGCCTGGGCTGACTCAGCTCTTCTCCATGAAATGGAGTTCTACGATAGCCCTAGCCAAGGGCCTTCAGAGGTCAGAAAGGGCAGAATCAGTCAAGCAACTTGCCCATTTTATGCTTTTCTCATTCACAAAAACAAACAGCTCTCTGTGTCTTTTATGCAGACCCAGAGATTTATGCAACAGCAAAAACAAGACAACTTCTGAACCAATGAATGGTTTCACAACTTGTAAAAAAGTGCAGCAAGAATAAGAGAAACTGCCATAGAAATATGCATGTGCTGAAGACTTGTACAGTGCAAGCGCAGTTAATCTCACCTCTTTTCTCCTGCCTTTATAACTGAGGGATCTGTTAAATTCTCACCAACACCTTCATAAAACAATAAAGCAGGACGAGAATAATATTAATTAGTAGTAGTAACATTTTTTATTTGGATTTGTAAAGAAAGGAAGAGGGTAGGAGAAGAATGAGGAGGTTAATCCATGGTTCCTATTTTGATTGATTTTCTAGAACAGGGGTTCTGAACTCGGTCCTTGGGACAGACTCAGCCAGTCAGGTTTCAGGATTGCCACAATGAATATGAATGAGAGAGATTTGCATACAATGGAAGCAGTTCATTGTGGCAATCCCAAGAACCTTCTGGCTTAATGTGTCCCGAGGACTGGGTTGAGAACCCCTGCTCTAGAATGTTCTTGGTCTTGTCATTATTGCTCTGTGTCTATATCTGCATAAATTTCAATACATAATAATACTGGTATGTACTATAAAGAGCACTTAGATGCCAAGCTCTTTGAGCAAGGTCTATTTTTCCACTGATTTTTACAAGTAAATATAAACGTGCAAAACTATACATATATATTTAATATTATATGCATATACGTGTGTGTATATACAGGGTGGCCCAAAAAAGTGAGAACATCTCGTAAATTAAAAGCTTAAATAGTTTACTTATTTACCTTTTTTAGCTATATAACGTCTTTATTTCGACAATTTCCGGTTGCCATCTTTTTTTTAAAATTTGTCAATCGTTTACATCTGTCTTTTTGCATTTTTAAATAACTTATATGCTACGAGATGTTCTCACTTTTTTTTGGCCACCCTGTATATATATGTCTGTATGTCACTAAGCCACTGCTCTTATCACTCCAATATAGTGCGTTTTATATATACATATATACAGCAGCGGCCTGGTGACCAAAGAGAGCAGGGTTCGAATCCCACTGCTACTGTTTGTGGCCATGAGCAAGTTACTTAACCCTTTATTGCCTCAGGTACATACTTACAAAGTCCCCCTAAGCCCATCTTCCCCTTCCTCCCTCCTTTATCTCTGTGGATGACACTACACACCTCCCCATTTCCTCAGCTAGCATCCTTGGGGTCATCTTTGACGCTACTCTCTCTCCACACATCCAACAGATAGCTAAAACCTGCTGCTATTATGAGACTTCAGCTGAGAGAGAAGAGCAGCCAGTCCTGAAACGCGAGACATCACAGCAAACCATAATCGGAGCAGCCTGCAGCTATCACCCTCCCTTGGTATGCCACAGGTTCAGATTAAGAGCTGGAATATATCAAGCTGCTATTTAGTATGGACTACAAACCACATGAGAAAAAAAGAGTTGGTGGACAACACCTACCAAATAAAGGTCCACGACAAAAAGAAAAAGGGGCAATTTCATTAACCCCCCTCCCCCTTTTTCTTTTTGTCATGAACTACAAACAACTTCTTACAGAGATAACAAAGTTGAGAATATACTATGCCAATATTGCGCAATCCTTTTATGTTGTATGCTCGCCATCTTTTTTTTTTCTGTAATATTTTTAGCTGCCCCTGCCCCCCCCAAAAAAAAGTTAAAATAAAGTTTTTTAAAAACTGCAATAGAATGTACTGCCATTAAAGTTAAGATAAAGCAAACATCTCACACACACATATACACCAACCCCACCTATCTGAGAACCCTTCCTGCACCTTATAAGGTGCTCAGTAAGGGGCAGCAGGTGCAGCCAGACCAGGTGGATGCTTTTCTCTGCCACTGAGCCAACAAGAAACAGGACGAGGAGTCACTGCTTCGCCCTCCCCTCCTCCTATTTTAATAAGGGTCTTACCTTGGAGATCCAGCACCAGTAGTTCCCCTCTGCTGTACTCGTAAGTCCAGTGGCTGAATGCCAGTGTGGTCTGCTCCAGAACACTTCTTGGAATGATTTCAGCCCCACAGTTATTATTGTATTTCTTGAATTTTCCAGCCATGCATTCTTCAATGGTGAACCACTCTCCCGCTGAGTGGCAGTACAAGAGGAAAACCTCCAAGAACCTTATAAAGGAGAAAAGGAAATGCTTTAAAAATGACTACAATAAAAAGGGGCAGAACTACATTTCTCTCACCAAACTGGATTTCAAAACCAGATGTAAATGACTGCCCTGGAATATGGCAGCAGTTACTGGATACCATCGCCTACAACATTCCAGCTATCTGAAAGCTGTTCTTACGTTATGTAAAAATATAAGAAAAGACATGCTGAGTCGCAACAAGATCCACTGAGCCCAGCATCCTGTCTGTGACAGTGGCCAGTCCAGGTAAGAATTAGCCAGCGGATCCCAAAAAATAGATCAGATTTCTCACAGCACATCTGAAGAGATAAGCAATGGCTTTCCCAGGTCTACCTGGATAATATTATTTGTGGACTTTCCTCCAGCAACTTGTCCAAATCGCTTTTTAAGTCCTGCTATATTTTATCGGCTTGATCATATCCTCTGGCTACAGATTCCACAGTTTAACCATGCACTACATGAAACACACTTTCTGCAATTTGAGTGCTTTCTTATGAGGCAGCCAGATTCCTTTCTTCTTGCAGGTAGTTTCCACTCTAAATGCTACTGATTGTTTCCTTTTTGTACATGGCAAAGAAGAAGGATTTAATATGTCTAACACTGAATTATCATGCAGCTCTATTAGAATGGTATACTATGCTTACTCAGAAATGTATCTTCCCTTAGGCTGGTTTTTGATATGTGGAAGAATGACTTACACCTATGTTCCCATAAATGCTACCGGTGGTCCATGCACATTTGGCAGGCTTACAACTGCCGCTTTCCTCCATACGCCCAGCGTAGCCAGGGTCGGTCCCAGACGTCCCCGCTCTGTCTCTATGCCCCCGACTTGTGACTCAAATGTAGAACCCTACAGTGATGAGACAGCCCTGGGGCTGTCGCTATCAATCGTCGGGACACCCGGTTTAGCCCTACACAACTCTATGGAGATAAGCTGGCTCGCTTGTTCGCTAGCCAAATCCCTTAATCAGACCTCAACCATACTGGCCACCATGAATCATGAAATGTCCGGCATACGCACAGCAGTTCTACAGAATAGGATGACCATTGATTTCCTGTTATTACGCCTTAATCATGGGTGTGAAGACTTCAAGGGGATGTGTTATTTTAACCTCACTGACAATAGTGTATCCATTGAACATTCAATCCAAGACCTATGGGACTTAGCAAGACATATCGCAGACCCATCCATGGGACTGGGGACGGGATGGTTTGTAAAATTGTTTGGTTGGATAGGGGGCCTTAAAACCCTAGTTATAGGGGTTCTCCTCCTTTTCCTGGTATGTGCCCTCTTACCATGCTGTATCCCTGTTCTTTACCGTTTTCTCACCACCACCCTTGATGCCTTAGTAGAGCGCAAGGCAGCTATCTCTGTCATGGCCCTGACCCAATATACCCCTCTCCAGCCTGCTCCTGGTAGTACTGCCCTCTACCGCCCATAGCGGTTGAGGTCTCACAATAAAAGGGGGGAGTGAGGCAGCCAGGAAGGTAGCAGTGAAAACACCCTTCCCTCCCCCACCGAGCCTGAGCCGCCACAGTGCAACGAAACGTAAGCACAAACCTTTCCCCTTGAAACCAGCAGACCAGAGCATACCAGTTTAGACAGACTACACAGGAAAGTTTTGTGAAAGCCCCCCCAAGAGCTGCTGATTGGCGAGGAGGAGATATCTGAGACAAATGGTGACATGTTTTAGGGAAACTGTTCTGTATATAAGACAGAGTTGGACACCATTTCGGGGCTCAGATCTTTTGTCCAGGGTGCCGGTTCTGTCTGAGACTGTGTACACAATAAAAGATCTTGTTTGCATACTAGCCTGTGTGTGTGTGTTCCTTCCGAGGGTGTGAGGGACTACTGCCTGTTGAGTCCTGCTTCACTTATTTTAGACTTGTTTGAAAGGTCAAACAACTATTCCATCCCACTCATGATTTTATAAACGTCTGTCATATCCCCTCAGTCATCTATTTTCAAAGCTGAAGAGCCCTAACCTGTTTAGCCTCTTTTATCATTTTGTCTCTGCCGCGCTGCCTCCGTTCTTCTAAGTTTGTCGCAGGCCTGGTTGCTGTTGCCCCGCCGGGCTGAAGTCTCGTGGTGTGGCTGCTATTGCAAGACTTCGGCCCAGCGGGGAACAACCACCAGGCGTGCGACAAACTTATAAGAGCGGAGGCAGCGTGGCAAAGATGATAAAGTAAGTTTGCTACACTGCCTTAACACTGCTGTGTGTGGGCCCCCTTTTGACCTGGGCTCCTCCCCTCCCCCACATTGCGGAGGCAGCTTGGGCAGAATTTATACACCACTGGGTGTATGTAAAGCAAATCCATGGATGCAAAACCAGAGGGAGCATGCAACAAGCATCAACGTGCTTACCTTGGTGAATATGGAATGGATTTGGGCTTCATCTGATTGAAAGCATATAAGAGCTTTTGTGCTGCCCTCTGTTGCTGAATCTCCTGTGAAAAAACATGGTTAGTTTTCCTGTTACTGTAATAGCTTTAAAGGCACATTTTAGACAAGATGTCGAGCTAGCAACATTCACAATTCCAATGGTACTTTAGAAAAGGCTCTGCTAAACCCGGCCACTTTTTTATACCTAATTTAAATTTGGATTGCGAAACTGTAAAGGGCCCAAACAACTGTGCACGTGTCAAGGAAGAGGTATAAATTCAGACGTGCACAATTTTGAAATGGGGAATGCACATGCAAATTTGTGACCTGCCCTGGCTACTCCCAAACCACGCTCCCAACATGCACCCTTGAAACTTCCATGTACTAACGGCATTCACATATAAACTGGACCCTTTCGGAAACCACCATTTACATGTGTATATGCCCGATTACACACATCCAAATCATGAATAAGGCTTTGAAAAAAGCCCCATAAAGTATAAGTTGTGCTGATCAAAAGGAGATAGAAGCAAAATAGATGAATCAGAGAGGACAAAAGCCTGGATTAAAGCAGGATGTCTACATTCAATATAATAGATGTTATCTTTTAAAGGTGTATAGCCCAAAAGACAAAAGCAAACTCCAGTTTGTTTCCTTAAACCTTTTATTCTGGTTCCATAAAGGAAATGTCCCCTCTCCCTCCCCCACTAAATATTCCTCTATGGCTGCTAAGCTTTGCACTGTAATTGCCTGGAAGGGTTGTCAAGTGGTGCAGAGGCCCAGCTCTGCAAATTACCAGTCCCTTAAGGATGTATATATTATATGACGTTCTTTATATATTTTCTGGTATCTGCAACAATAATAGGTTTAGCTTTTATTTTTTCTCAGATGAAAGTATAAATGAAAATGAATGCAAAGCTCTCTATAGCATGAGTGGGTGAGTAAATAAGCCACTTACGCTGAGACAGAGATGTAAGACTGTAGCTTCTTTGTAAATGCTTGACCATGTATTCACCACTTCAGGAAGAAAGGATTTGATGATGTAAAGTTGTCCTGACTTCAGGATATCATATTCTGACCAGGTACAGGTTACTTTCACAGCTCTCCGCAAACCTCCTCCCATCTCCTCTTTACTTAAGAATTCTATTTTAGCACAGAGACCTTGCTGGGACCAGGACGACATACTGTTGTTCAAGATACTGGGAGAGCTTTCCTCCAGGCGGTACACGGTGACTGGTTCACCTGGAACATTATCGTGCAGAAATGTAACACTGCAAACAATGAAACTAGAAAATGAAATGCTTTCAACACCCAACCAATAGCAACTTCTGAAGGTTCCAGTGAACGGGGGAAATTATTGGAATTCTAATTGGAAGAGACCATTAAAAACACAGGAAAAATATAAAGGGGGGGGGGATATTCAAGGTGATTAATGCAGTTAGCAGATGTGGTTAGTGCCGTAGAATATCCCCGGGCGGTGGTGCTGCTGCATGGGAGGGGGCCCCGAATGATAACCGAGCTGCAGCAATATTCAGCAACTGCCCAGTTACCTTAACTGGCTAAAGTTAAGACATTTGAATGACTGTCCTAACTTTAGCTTGTTTTGCAATCCGGCCAGAGGCTGAATATATTACCGCTGACCAGACTACAAGATCGCAATCCAGGCAACCAGGATATTCAATGCCGGGGACCAGATACAGACCCAGCATTGAATATACGAGGCACGCTTAAAGCGGCAATGGCCAGTCACCTTAACAGTGCTGGCCACCACCACTGAAAATCCCCCCTCCCCCCCCATAACTTTGAATATTTTTTACATTTCTTTTCTTTTCAAGGGGGTGATAGTCCCATTATTCAGTAATCAGATGAGAAAATCAAAGTTTAGAAAGTTGGAACAAAAAAAGAAACCTCCTTAAGCAGCTCTCATGGTAATGTGGGGTGCTTTCGTCCCAAGTCCTCCCCCTCTGATAAGTAACGTAAGGAAACTCCAGCTTCTTACCCCTCGGAGGCACAGGAGTAAATGGAATGACCTGAGACAATCGCATCAAATTATTTCTTTCCACAGCTGTAAAATAACATAATGGGGAAAGCAAGAATTGAGGGATATAACCCACGCATGAGCAGAAGAAAATAAATGTCAGGACTGAATTTCTAATTATGTAATTAAAACTTAGGACCTGAATAGTAAAAGGCGATGTCCATCCTTGGCTTGAAAGGAGAAGAGATACCTAAAATGAGAAAAATGTGAGGCAGGTTAGGGTATTTGTCATCTTTGTTATGTAGAGGGTCTGTGCTGCCTTCAGGATTTTCCCTGTGCTGTGATTTTAGCATTAGATTTTAATCTCTAGAACGCTGTTAAGAGCTCTAAAGTTCCATTTTGCTTAGGGGCTGAATGTGGGAAATGGGACATTTAGATTGGGCTGTTCACTTTTCCCTGGTATTTTACAAAAGGTTTTGAGGCCAATTTTGATTGGGGCGTGTCTGGCCCGTCCGGACGTCCAAACTCTGGATGGGCCGGATTTGCACCCGATTCTGCACCTGCGGGAGCTTTACGTTCCCATGGGATCAGAATCAGTGCAAGAGCTGGACAGGCAGGACATGCCCCAATCCTGGCCTGCTATATGTCCGGCCTGTTCCCTGTCCAACTGCTCCAAGGCTCCCAAATGGATCTTTGGTTCCATGGCATCCCATAACCATGGCACCGTGATGTCATGCAGGAGCACCACTGCCCCGCACACCTGCAATTGTGTATTTCCACGCTGCCTGATACCCAGATGGGCCTGTCAAGGCCAGGATCAGGTGGCAGGGTACCTCCTGGTTCAGCTCACCTCACCTGAGCAGGGGTGTCATCCTGTGCTGCTCACCGATTTCGGCATGACGTTTTCCACCTCTGAGGTGGAATAAGTTCCCCGTGCAACTTTTCCTCCCCGAATGTACAAGGCCACGATCGGAATCGGCCCTGCATGTCTGGATTCAGGTCCCATCCATGCTCCTCCCCTATCAACGCCCCCGTACATCTCCTCTGTACGTGCGGGCAGCTTTGGGCAGGGAATTGGGCACAAGCGTTTAACAGGGATGTACATCCAAACTGGACGTACATCCCCGCTAAATGCTGCTCAGAATGACCCCCTTTGCCTACTGCAGAGTCCTTTGCAAAATAGATCTAAGCATGCTTGCAAATGCACTTATATTTGCTGGCATATTCAGAGGAATCAGTGATTTTGCAAAAATATATATGAAAAAAAAACAGCGGCATCACTTGGCAGGTGCTTACATCTCAGATCTATCTTTCTGTGCCTGAAATCTCTCCAGGAACCCAGGCTCGGATCTCTGCCTGCTTATCAAACATTGCTGCCTGGATGTCTCACCACCATCTGAAACTGAACATGGCCAAGACTGAGCTCCTTATCTTTCCCCCTAAACCCACCTCCCCCTTCCTACCTTCTCTATTTCTGTGGATAACACTACACTCCTCCCTGTTTCCTTAGCTCACAACCCTCGGTCATTTTTGACTCTACTCTCTTTCTCTGCACATATCCAACAGATAGCTACAACCTGCCACTTCTTTCTCTATAACATTGACAAAATTTGCCCCTTCCTTTCTACACACACTACTAAGACACTTATCCACTCTTTAGTCAACCTCCCATTTGTTTGTGTCCCTCTGAATCATCTATCTCCCCTTCAATCTGTTCAACACTCTGATGCATGGCTAATCTTACACCAGCCTTGTTATGCTCAGATTACCCCTCTTCTCAGTCACTTCATGGGCTCCCTATCCATTTTCGCATCCATTTCAAACTTCTCCTGCTGATCTCTCCCTACACCCCTGCTGGGGAACTCTGCTCTTCTGGCAGATCCCTTCTATCTGTGCCCTTCTCTTCTACTGCCAACTTCAGACTTTGATCCTTCCACCTTGCTGCTCCTTATGCCTGGAACAAACTACCTGAATCAAGCTTCATCTTTGGCCCTTTTCAAATCCAGGCTGAAAACGTACTTCTTTGGCACTTCACTCCCACATACCAATCCCATCACCTCCCCCTTTAACCACCTAAGGCTGACTTAGCCCCCTCATGATACCCCCCCTCCCCCCACAACACCCTACTTTATTCACCCTTTCCATCCCCCACTCCCTTAGATATCACAATTATTCAATATCTTACCCCTTCCCCTTGTTTAAAATTGCCCTTGTTAACAATGTTCTAATTTAGCTGTACCTAATTTAAAGTTGCCTGTATATGTTTTTCAGTTGTTCCTTGTAAACCATTTTTATTTGTTCCATGTAAACTGTTTTGCCTGGTAGAAAAACGGTATATTAAAACCAGTTAAATAAATAAATTGACCCGTGTCAACTAACCAACCAACCAATCATGAGTATAATTCAATGCAATCACTGTGGTGCCTTAGTCCTATGGTAGACCATCTGGAAACTTAGATCTTGCCCCATCTATCTCCAGCTACCTGCTATGAAAATGTAGCTCTTGACTCAAACAGGAATTAGCAGCAATTAAAAGTGCCTCCCAGACTATACAGCATTCAGACAATTTACCCCCACAGAGAATGAAACAACCCTGTAATCGATGGATTGCAGTGGGCTCAGATAGATTATGATCTGTGGCACACAGGCATCCATTCTCCCAACTGTTGCCCCTACAAAATCCCTTTGCTGCACTGGAACATTAGGATGCTCATTAAGGGAAAGTTGATTTGTGGCCAGAGATGATAAGAATTACTCAGTACAAACAAAATCCCCAAAGCACTGACAAAGCATCACAAAACAGAAAAGTATTACTGCTAGGAAACTCCATTATCAGAGGTGCTAACCTAGGAACATCGTCCAAGAGTTCCATTAAGGGGAAATGTCTTCCTGTATCCTGAGCTAATAGGAACACAAAGCAAATACTAAGCATTATTGGTGAAAAAGGTAAGGACACTATCCACATGGAGACAAATGATCTGGCAAAAAAGAGCATGCTTGTAGCACATACAAATTTCCTGAAGTTCAGGGAGGAGCTCAAGTCCATGGTATTATCTATAGCTTTTTCAGAAGTCCTACCTGCCTATGAAAAGAGAAAGGAAAGGCTACATCATACAGACAACTTCAATGGGCCAAAACCTGGTGCCAACAAGAAGGTTTTGGATACAGTATATATTGGAGAATGGAACAGGGCCGCTTCGTCTATTTTGTGAGAACGTTGTTCACACAGTGCCCCACGTGAACTTCATTCCGCTGAGTGGGTTTTCAGGGCCGGCTTCAGAGGGAGCCGGGGAGGCCCAAGGCCCCAGCTCACTTCTGCATAGAAGTGAAGGAAGAGTGAAGAGCAGTATTTTCCTTCACTCGTGCTGTGTTTTTGTAAAGCTCGCAGGGTGCCGGGAAACAGGAAATGCCCTTTAATCTTTCCCACATATTACAAATCACCATAATGTCCCCAAAAACAATACTGAAAATGTTTTGTCGGAGCAATATCAAGGGAAGACAGTACTTATAGCTGCCCCCAACCAGATGGTAGATTCCCTTTTATTCAATATAAGTTCAGGTTGAAACGATGGTTATCAAAAATAGCTATACAACACTTAGCTTATAGTCCTGTGGAGTAAAATCAGCCTCAAAGCGTAAGCACGACGTGCACATTTCGGGATCTCCTCCCCTATTTATTTATTTATTTATTTAAAACTTTCTTATATACCGCCTCTTCCAGCGATCAAAGGCGGTTTACATATAACAATTGTAACCAGAACAGGTTTTACATGGAACAGATTTTAAATTATTTACAAACAACTTTTAAATCAACAATTTTTCTGAGTAACTATATTATTAATTGTAAACAACTATATACAGGAGTAGTAGAGTAGGTAGCATTGGTAGACATTTGTTGGATTTAATCATCAGTAGGGTTTCATTTAGACTTTTCTGATGTGTTTACGGTGTAAACGTCTGCATTTAAGGTGGGTTTGAGAGGTATATTGTGTTTGTGAAGTGTTCTGTGAATAAGTGGGTTTTAAGTTCTCTCCTGAAGAGATGGAGGTCTTTTATCATTCTAAGATTTAAAGGTAGTTTGTTCCAGAGGGCGGGGGCAGCATATGAGAAGGCTCTAGAGCTCGTAGTTTTTTTTGTTTTACGGATAGTATTTTGTATGCCTAACGAGTATGTTGCGTTTTGTCTTCTAGTTCTGTGTTCTGGTGGGGCTTGCAAGAGGGTGGTTAGATGTGATGGTGAGATGTCATTGATGAGTTTAAATGTGGTTATGATTATTTTGTATGTTATTCTGCTATTTATGGGGAGCCAGTGCAGTTCAAATAGGATGGGAGTTATGTGGTCTGTCAGGCGAGCTTTTGTTGTTACGCGAGCGCAGATATTTTGGGCTCTTTGGAGGGTTAGTGTTTGCTAGTGGTAGACCGTTTAGGAGACTATTACAATAGTCAAAGTGAGGAGTGATGAGTGTACTGATGACTGATCTGAAATCATGGGAGTCTAGGAGTGGTCTTAAGTGTTGTATGGTTTTTAGCTTGAAGAATATTGTTTTAACTGTTTGCTTTATGTGAGGGATCATACTGAGGGTATGGTCTAGTATTATTCCTAGGTATTTCACCTCTTTCTTGATTGGGATTGTTGTGTTGTTTATTGTGATGGTTTCAGGGAAGGTTGTGTTTGGTTTTCTTGCGACAAACATTGCTTCCGTTTTTTTCAAATTGATTTTGAGGTGGTTATTCTCAAGCCAGGAGTCTGTTTCTTTGATACAATCAGACATATTCTGGTATGTGGGGTTGTTTGTGTTAATTGGGAGGGTGAGCATGATGTCGTCAGCTAAAATATAATGGTTAACTTTGTATTTTTTGAATATATTTGTGATAGGTTGGAGGTAAATGTTGAAAAGGAGGGCTGAGAGAGCGGAGCCTTGAGGTATGCCTTGCCCTTGTGTGAAGGGTTCTGATGTGTTTTGGCCTAGTTGAATGTGTATTACTCGGTGGGTTATATATGAGATGAACCATTGGAGGATTGTCCCACTGATTCCCAGATCTTGGAGTCTGTTAATTAATGTATTGTGGTTGACACTGTCAAAAGCGGCTGATATATCTATGAAAATGAGGAGGAATCCTTGATTGTTATCATCTGTGCCTTTAATGAGGTTGTCCAACAGTGTTATTAGTAGGGTTTCTACCCCGTGAGATGGGCGGAATCCAAATTGGTGGGAGTCAAGGGGGGCATGAGAGTCAATATGGTCTTGGAGTTGGAGTTGTATGAGTTTTTCAATTATTTTAGCTACGAATGGTATGCTGGCTATGGGCCTATATGAGTTTGGGTCCTTTGGGTCTAATTTGTTGTTTTTTAAGATGGGTCGTATGGAGGTGAGTTTTAGAGGATCTGGCATTAAGCCTATGTCAAGTGCTAGTTTCTCCCGCTGTAGCTAACTGCCAACAAACACCGATTTTTAAAGGCCACATTGCTCAAGGAACCTATGCTTCCAATTGGCTGTTCAACCACATCACTCAAACCAGACCCTCCAATGGAGAAGGGAAATACCCATCAATCTGGGAAACCCCTAACTCCAAAGGAATAACGTCAGAATAAACTGGTCCAATCGATCTCCCTGTTTAACCCAAATGGGTGGACTGAATTTAATCTATGGATCCAACGTTGTTCAGTCCATTAAGTCAAACCAATCGATCTCCCCCTCGATCTCCCCAAAGGTGTATGATCAATTACTGTCCAAGTGAAATCCTCAAAGCTATGATTAGCAGACAAACAGTGTTAACTATGGAAGCAGAGATCACTCGTTGGCGCACTCGCGAAGGATGTTCCCCTAACTGCACCCATATCTGACTATATGTTCTTCCTACATATAGTAATGCACATGGATAATGTAAAACATATACCACAAACGTAGATGTGCAAGTGGTATGACATCGACGTGCAAAAGAACGTGAAGAAACTGGGTGTTACCAAACTACCCCTGTCATACTAGTAGAACAATATGAACAAGATCCACATAAAAAATGTCCCTTAATATCTTTTTCAGGTGACTGTATTCAATCAATAGGAGAGGTAGACCGTACCAGCAGATCTTTCAAATTAGGGCCCCTTGAAAAGGCAATCATGAGGGACTTGTTGAAGCATTTGTGCAAAGACAATATTGGCCAGTGTTTCCTAAGAATCAAAATTATTTTGGTGCTGAAAGTCATGTAAGGCAATGTACCTACAATAACATTCGTTGGTGCAGTGGCTGTTGAAAATTCATCATCCAGAAGTCATTCCTGATGTACATGATATGCACGGTGATACGCTGTGTCAACCACCGTAGCAGGGTAACCCCTGAATAACAATCACTGTTTCAAATCCAAAGCATGTTTCTTAAAATACAGCATAGAAGAACACAGCCGCCACAATCTAAGAAATTGTCCAAATGGTAATCCCTTCCACAGGGGGCCAGGATGAAAGCTTCCACAGCTCAATAAACTATTGCACTGCACCTGTTTCCGAAATAGTGTAGTTTTCAACCCCTCATCTTCCTTGAAAACCAACATATCCAAAAACTCAATCCTTTGTTGATCTACATGAACTGTGAACGAAATATTGGTCTTCAAACTATTAAGCCACTTAATGAACTGATCCAGGTCAGGTAAAGTACCACTCCATAAAAAGAAAATGTCATCGAGGAACCTCTTCCAAAAAGGAATATAACCCAAAAAATCTGAACCATATAAATACCGTTCCTCAAAATCACCTAAATACAGAGTGGCTATAGATGGGGCCACTGATACACCCATGGCTATGCCAAAAGTTTGCTGATAATACTGACCCTCAGAAACAAAGTAATTCTGAGTGAGAACTAAATGTATAAGGTCCAGCAAAAATGCTCTAGGCAATCGTGGTGGTGCAAATTTGAATGACGCTGATAAAAGGGTCATCGCTCCAGCCTGGTCAATGTTCATATACAGTGCAGTCACATCCAAAGTAACCTAATACAGATCCGCAGTGATTTCATGAAAAGTTGACAATTGTTGTATAAACTGAGCAGAATCCTGTATAAATGACTTGACCAGCCCCGCTTCCTGCTTAAGGAAAAAAATCACAAAATTGAGATAACGGTTCTAAAATTGAACCACGACACAAAACTATAGGTCTACCAGGAGGGGATACCAAAGATTTATGTATTTTTGGAACTGTATATATGGTCAGAATCTTCAGAAAGGGTAACAGAAAATGGTATTCCTTGTCAGTAATCCATCCATTATTCAAACCCCTAGTCAATAACAATTTAATCATGTTATGTAACTCCGGGGTAGGATCCCCTGAGAGCACCCGATAAGTATTAGTATCCGATAAATGTGTCCGAAGTTGTTTAACATAATCAGAAGTCGACTGAAGAACAATAGCACCCCCAGCAGTGCGAATAGTTACTGCAGGATCTTGCATAATTTGTTTCAAAGAATTACGTCCTTCTCTATCTAAATTAGAGTAGCGAGGCCATGAGGTTTGTTCCAATATACCCAGATCTCTCAATACCAAACTTTGAAATGTTGCTACAAAAAGATCAATCTGGTCCGGAGGCATCCATTGCGATATGGGTTTAACTAACGAATTATCCGGTGAAACCAGTTTATCTGCAAAAAACGGAATTATTCGCAATTTTCGAAAAAAGTTTTGAAGATGTACCCGCATAGAAAATGGATCATATCTCACAGTGTGCACAAAAGTGAGACCCAAATTTAACAAACTCTCATGCGACTCCAGCAAAGGGCTGCCAGTAAGATTGACTACTATGGAGGTGGCTGCTGTTTGGTTCGCTGTTGCGTTAACGGCGGTTCCCAGGATTCGTCTTAATAAACCCGACGTGACCGACAACCTCCCATTTGAGGGGGGAGTGAGGATGGAGAGGGGAAAAGATATTTTGTGTGGGAGAGATGAAAATTCTACGATTGGCCGGGTATTAGGAGAGTAAGTGGAGATTGAGGATGGAAGCGAGAAATTAGAATGGATGAAAAAGGAATAAAGAAAGAGCAAAAAGAGAAAGATCAGTATAGAATGGAAAAAACTAGAAGAGAGCAAAAAGAACGAATGGACAGCAGACAATGGGGTTAGCAGAAGACACAAAGAAATCTCAGTCTGTGTGCAGCGCTCGTTTAAGAGAACTGAGAAAATCCTATACAGTACACGATTCCTTCTTAAAAAATGTTTCTATGCATTGGCGCGTTTTTTAGCGTCTATAAATAAACAGCTTGTTCCATTTGAAAGTTTTTCAACCTTGGATACAGACGTTTAACATTTTGGAATCTCCACTTTAAACTTAGAGGTTAGTAACTTTCCCTAAATAATTCCTTAAACATGAATTTTTATCAATTGGAAGTGTTCATTAGGTGCTAACAGCAAGGTTTTTTGGTATCGAATTGAACTCTGTGTGCATACACATTCAGTTTATTTGTATCTTCGTTTTATATATATCGCCCTTAATTTAAGGTTTTTTCATCGCTATCCGGTTTACGATTACACATAGATAACTTTTTATGGATTCATTTTGTAAGCGATTGCTTTTATAAGAGACATTCAGATATATGTACAGTAAATATTGGTGTTCATCTACACGTGTCGTGCACCAAAATAAGTTACCAATATGCACTTCTCTACTTTAAACAATATGTGGTTGGATCGTTTTAAGTGAACACACTCAGTATTTTTTATTGGACCAGGCGGCTAGGATTTTTCTATTTAAGAATGGACTATGGAGTTCCTAACAGTGACAAAATTAAATGTATGAAGATTACAACTTTGATTCTGACACTGTTAGTGTTTCTACAATATCAGTCCAAAGTGTGTTTTTTCTCAGGACAATATATGTATGCAAGACTTTTTCATATATTTTAATGATACTGGTGGTTCTTTGGTTTTTAACATGTTTTCCAATATGATGTACATTACAATATAGTATTTAGCTTTTTCTACAAAACCAATTGTTTACAAAATTTCAAAGAAACGGATCTTTTATTCCTTGTTAGATTTGTCAGCAAATATGAATACTGTTAAAAATGTGTTTATAACGGTTAATATATCATTTAAATCACAACTCTGTTTTGTTATTGATCCTATAGCTGGAGTAGATCGCCTTAGACTACTCCACACGTGAAATACACCACAGGGTGTTCTAGTAAGTATTTGCCTGCATATACACAATCGAATGGCTCTATCTCACTGTCCTTCAAACATTCCTAACAGCAATGTTTAAAATCTCACTTTTGATGTTTCTATATGTTTTTGTCTTTTGTTGCCCTGCGTTTTGTTTTTTATTTATTTTTCATGGTTTTAAAATAATGTATTTATGTTTTAGTTCTGACTGTATAAATATTGTTTTGATTGCATAATATATTGAATATCTTATTTTATTTTATAAGCTGCATACCCTCTGAGGAAGGTGTTGCCGAAACGCGTTGGGGTTCTTCAAATAAATACTTCTGTGATCTTCATTCGTCTCTTGCTTCTTGTGTGACCTGGCACTCACAGCCCCTCCAGATGGTACTGCCTCCACCAGCACAGCCTCCGCACCTCTGGATGCTTCATCCTCTTCTGAAGCCGACGTTACACTCTCCGACATCAGCAGCCCCAACTCCGAAGAACTGCCTCCTGCCTCGCAGCCCAGCATGGGGTCAGGAGCACCGGAGACTCCGGAAAGGGCCAATCCAGCAGACAAAACAGGAGGGGAGTGCAGCACTGGCAAAAGTTCGCACCTGGATGAAGACGCTAAGCTCACAGGCCCCGGTGTCGACTGGCCCGGTAAATCACCAGTCTGCTCCTGCAGCCCCTCCCGGCAGAGAAAAAAATCCATGGATCCAGAAATAAAGGAGGGAGGGAGAGTGCCCGCAGACTGAGGAGGCTTCTAGCGGGTCTTGCCCTTTCTCTTAGGCATATCAAGGATAAACCATCCAGGAGCGCAGAGGTCTAAGCAGCCATCTTCAAACCCTTCTAAATCCTCAGTTTTTATTATGCAGATAACCTCCAACTTGTGGCGAGCATGTATCCTTCTAATTTTGACTTATTTCAGCTGAACTTTTGTCTCGATTCTGTCACCCAGTGCGTAGTGGACAATAAACTAAAACTTAATCCTCATAAGTCTTAAGCCATGTGGGCTACCAGCAGGCAATTTGAACCAGATTTAGTCCCTACTTTGCTTGGTCATCCACTTTCTCTTCACAATTCTCTTCAAGTCTTGGTTGTCAGACTGGGAGCTAATCTCCGAGACATAAATATCAACTGTTGTTCAATCTTGTTTCTTTGCTTTATGAAAAATTCTTTCTGTGTGTCAATTTCTAGGCATCATTGAGCTATAGAATCTAATCCATGTTCTTGACATATATCATTTAGACTATTTCAACTCGCTCTATCGTGGACTCCGAGTTGCAATACCGAGTGTCCCTAACCAGAAGCTCCCAACATCTAGACACTATAACGATCGCAAATAGAAGCAACTCTATCAATCTCATCTATTCAGCACCAAACGCAGTATCAGAAGATCTCTCAGATATAATAAACTTAGCCTGCAATCCTGACAACCCCAACAAACCAAACTGGTTGTTAGGTGATTTTAACCTTGCCTCTCTACATCACGACTTATCCAGTACATTCCTCGATGCCATGACAGACCTTGGATACAAACAAATCGTGCACAACCCCACACACAAACAAGGGAACATCCTTGATTTGATATTCGTTCCATCAGCAGTCTCAAGCTTATATAATTACACCAAACCATCTATTATCCCAGTCCCTTGGTCAGACCATAGCCTGATCTTATTCCAGATTCCAACAAATTCAAACACACTCGCCCAGCCAGTCACCTCAACAACAAGCGCAAGGCGATTTAAGCCGTTGGACATAGAGACCCTCACTAAACAAGCATTGCCAAAACTATCCAAGCCAACGGACAATCTAAACGAGCTGATCTCTAACTGGAATGACACTCTCTATCAATATGCCCATCAACCAAGCATGAACAAGAAGCTCCCATCCAGGAATCGCTCCAATAAAAAGCAGGATGCCCCTTGGTTCTCTCCAGAACTACATACATCTCTACTCCAATTAAGGAAGTTAGAAAGAAAATGGAGACACACCCACAACAGCCAGGATCAAGAAGAGTATCTCACCCACCTCAAAAAGCATCGCGAACTAACTTGGACTACAAGGAAAGAATTCCACTCCAACCTTCTCAGCAAAACATTAAACAGACCACGCGATCTCTTCAATTTAGTAAAAACATTAACCAAAGATCCATCGCCACCTCATCAAGAATCTGTACAACCACAGCTATATGCTAATTTCATCCAAGCCAAAATGGTCAAGGCGAACACAACGCCATCACAAATACTAATCCAACTCCCGCAAGCTCAAGCATCACTCGATAAATTCTCACCACCATCAAGAAAAACCATCGAAGAAATTATCGCTACCATAAACACCACCACGGCACCAAATGACCCATGTCCAGCACACTGGATCAAAACCTTACGTGCCGAGCTTAGCCCTTACATAGCTAAGATCGCAAATATCTCCTATCTAACTGGGATCTTCCCTACCGCCCTTAAACAAACATCAATTCGCCCTCTGCTAAAAAACAACCTGATGGACCCAACGAAGGAAGAGTCCTACCGCCCAATCTCCAGCATTCCCTATCTAGCCAAGATATTTGAAAAGGAAACTCAGAGGCAGATCCAACACCACATTGACACAGCAGCCCCGTTAGACCCATGCCAACATGGATTCCGAGAAGCTCACGGCACAGAAACACTCATGACTTCACTACTTAACAAACTCATTTGTGGGATTGACAACACTCACATGGCCATTGCAATGATTTTTCTGGACATATCAGCGGCATTCGACTCAGTCGACCATAAGATTATGCTAGCTAGACTTCATGAAAAAGGCATCCGTAACCAAGCCTGGAATTGGTGCAAATCTTACTTAGATGAGCGCTGGCAACAGGTCCGTACAGGCAACATTACATCTGAACCCTTCAAACAGAAACAGGGAGTACCTCAAGGCTCATCTCTATCTGCGTTGCTTTTTAATATATACATGCAACCAATCTGCCAAATCACCAGAGACTTCGGTATATCCTGCCTACTATACGCGGATGACGTGCTAATATTCACACCGATCAATATATCAAACCCTGACTACTCTCCATTAATCAACTGTTTCAACACAATAACCGACTGGCTTTTCAATCAGAACATGAGAATAAACTTCAAGAAAACCGAAGTACTCATAGCCACAAGAAACAAGTAATTTTCTCCGCCAACCACCCTCATAGTAAGAGATGCAGAACTCCCAATCAAGGCCTCCATAAAGTACCTCGGTGTGATACTCGACCAAAAACTCAATCTTAAAGAGCACATAAAGAACACAGTAAGGTCAATTTACTACAAGCTAAAAACACTGCGACACCTGAAACCAATGATGGAGACAAAGGACTTCCGTACAGTCTTCCAAGCAATAGTCACACCGCATTTTGACTATGCGAATATCATCCTTCATGGCCTCCCCAAGAATACACTAAATCCACTTCAACTGGCGATGAACGCGGCAGCCCGCATCTTATCTGGAGCTTCTATAAGAGATCATATAACACCAATACTGATCGATCTGCACTGGCTTCCGATAAACTGCAGAATAACATGCAAAACCCTCCTCATCACATTCAAGGCTATTAATAAATTATCTCCTGCATCGATCTCAAATCTCATCACCCTGACACCAAACAACAGACCCAGGAGACTAGTAGCAGAAAACACACTAGTTACTCCTAGTATCTCCACAAAATGGACACAACAAACTACTAACAGAGCTTTTGTGTCCTATGCTCCCAAGTGCTGGAACAATCTATCTCCAAACATCAGATCAATCAGGGATATCACCCAATTTAGAAAGTCCATCAAGCACTATTTATTCACTTTGCACTTCAGGCTACCATACACACAATAGAACCGGCTCTCGCCCACTCAGATAACTCCTACACATAACAGCAATCCAGAACAAAGGATCAAAATGTGAAAACACTGTATTCTTGTCAAATATCGAATCTTGATGTAACCTATTCAATGTATATATAATTATGTATAATTATGTAGATAGTTATCCCCAGTTCACACCCAGTTTATCTTCCCTGTTATATGTAAACCTAGATCAGTCATGTATTGGCAGGTATTTGTTGTTCAATGTAAACCGCACTGATGATGAATAGTGCGGTATATAAAAAAATGTTAAATAAATAAATAAATAAATAAATGCCAGCTATAAAAAGATTTCAAATGGCCTAAAATGCTGCAATTTGATTGTTCTATAATGTCGAAAGGTCCGATCATATTTCACCATTCTTACATGCTGAACACTAGCTTCCACTCTATCACATTACATTTAAAGTACTTTTGCTTACAGTCAAAGCATTCTGCAACGGGGTTCCAGAATATTTGGCCAAATTTCTAATACTTTATAGTCCATCTCAAGCCTTTTGCTTTCAACATGCAAATTTACCTACTCTTTCCTCTTCTTTTCTTTTTAATTTATTACTACTATTGTTTTTCTTCTCTCTCCTTTTCTTTGCCTTTCTAATTTTATTATTACTACTTTATAGTTGTTTTAGCCTATATTTTATTATAAATTGTTATGATATTTATTTAAAAGGTAGTTTAGCAAATGGCGATAAACTAAGCTAAACTATTTACACATGTGGATGCTTTTAAAATGATCTCCATAAGCACTTATTTAATAACCTCTCTTCATTTACGTTGTTAGATGCTGAACAGGGGAGCACTTAAAAATCTACTTGGCTGATGGACAAGAGGGGGCTTGTGCCTGGTGTGAGCAGTGGCATGTTGCCAATTATTTTATCGCCAGTCCCTAGCTTTGCTCCCCTAGATGAGAGCCTTTGGGGCCCTTTTATTAAAGTGCAACTGTGATTTTGCACATAATCCGCCAATAGCACACAAAAACATGGCATATTAGATGTGTTAACTGTCGGGGTGTGGACAGCATACTCCTGTGAATCAATGAACTGCACTGTGCCTTAATGCATGAAAAAATTAGTGCAGGTGCACGTACCTCCACCTATTGAGATGGCAGTAATTGCACCTGAAGTAATTGCAAGCCTTGCAGTTAGCACGGGTGCGCTGACTACAAGGCATTCACCATGCCCACTCTCCATCCACATCTAACCTGCCTACTGCCCACCCCAATGTGCAAAGCACAGTTAGCGCAGAAATCAGGCCACGCTAACTGTGCTGGTCCTGCACTAAGTTACCGTGGGTCACAGTGAGCGCATGCTGTAACCTGCACTAGAAACAGAGAAACACGACAACAGAAAAAGACCACATGGCCTATCTAGTCTGTCCTTCCATATCAACCACTACAACAGTCCCCTTTTGGCATAGCACACTTTAATAAAAGGACCCTTTATGTTATCATAAAATAATTGAACAAAAGGATCTCAGAAGCTACCTCCAGGGCATTTCTAATCATGAGGTGAAACACGAGATCATCGGATATAACCATAAACACAGCATCTTTATAATGCGACTATGTTACCAAAGATTACTCTCAGCAGGTCAAATTTCAGATGAGCATACAATTAAAACGGTAAACAGATTAAGAATCTCAGTTTTATACAAAAAGGTAGAAATCATTAAATCTATCAATAACTTTGGTTAATGATAAAAGTAAACAATTGGTTGCTTTCAGTTTCATTAGGAACATTCCAGGCTTACCACTGAATGTGCTATCTTCAGGGCCCCTATGAAAAAATGTAAAAGAAACCTGCATGACAAACCAGTCACTGACTTTTTGCTTGCACGGTTGTTCCCATTTCTTTTATTGCATCTAGATAAAGGGACATGTTTACTAGGGTAGCACCAGGTTAATGCACGATACTGGTGCAGCTCGGAGCCCTGCACTAAAAGCCCCACACTACCCTGGCAATGCAAGTCTGGATGATGACTAGGTAGGATGGGATGTTCCCACTGTGTCGCAGCTAGGGTGCTGTTAGGAGCCTGTGCTACCTGCGCTTGCTGCAGTAGCGTGGATGCTACTAACGCTATGCCAATGAGTGACGTTAGTTGTATCCTGGCTGGTTTGCCGCAGCGAGCTGCAGTAACTGCAGGGGGCACTGTACATGCCCCATGCCTATACCCGCATTACCAGTGCGGGGCTTAGTAAACATGTTCCTTAATTTAAATTGTTTTACAAGATGAAGTGCAGTAGCGTTTTGGCTTTAATAATGATTTTATGCAAACATAGAACAAACTGGAATTTGGGTCACTACTATCAATTGGGAGCAGGACTTGTGCTACCATTAGGCGAACTAGGCGGTCACCTACAGCACTGCAGCCACCCCTATCTGGGACCGGCAGCAGCAGCAGCAGCAGCAATGACTTGAAATAGCACCACAATGCTTAGCACTGGAGGGGGCAGAAGCAGGAAGAGCACACAGCGCTGGAGGTTTCAAATCACTGCTACCACTGTCGGTTCTGGACAGGGGCGGCAACGGGGGTGTGGAAGGAGCAGAGGGGCACCTGGAAGGAGGTCTGCCTAGGGCATCTCATGTTCTTGCACCGGCTCTGCTTAGAAGTAACACACTTGGTCCACTATGGCTTGTTGAAATTGAGACTCCCATTCTCACTCAAAATGTTTATAGTAGACGAGGAAGCAATAGTTGAAAGGGAATGCATAATATCAAAAACGAAAAAGCGTAGTTACTCACCTGTAACAGGTGATCTCCAGGAACAGTAGGAATTTAGTCTTCAAATATGGGTATCGTCGGTACTGACGGAGCCTGCACGGGAACGCTCCCCAGCGTCCAATAGGAACGCTTTTGGGAGCATCCCTCAGCACATGCGCACTGCCTTCCCGCCTTTCCAACTGTCCCTCTTCAGTTAAATTTGTAGCTGAGTGAAAGGATAGAGGGAGAGAGGAAAGAGACAAGGAGATAGAGAGACAACTCCTAGGGGAGGTGGGTGGGTTGTGAAGACTAAATTCCTGCTGTTCCTGGAGATCACCTGTTACAGGTGAGTAACTACTCTATCTCCAGGAACAAGCAGGAATGTAGTCCTCACATATGGGGACTCCCTAGCTGAAGATGCCAGGGAGATAGCCCCAGGAAGGTGCCACCCTAGAAAGGTGGAAATCCTTCCTCCCATGGATCTCTGGCATTCCACCAGGGTTGGTGGGTAGGAGTTGAATTAGGTCTGAAAGAGATTTTGAAGAACAGCTTCGCCAAAGAAGGCATCCCGATGGGAGGCTTTATCCAGGCAGTAGTGGGCTGTGAAGGTGTGTACCGAAGCCCAAGTGGCTGCTCGACAAATGTCATCGATAGACACAGAGTGGAGATTAGCCATGGAAGTTGCCATTTAGTAAAAAAATCGTTCACTGCAAACAAACACTGGACTAGAGAATTTCAAAAAATTTTTTGAGGTCTCAGTTAAGCAGAAGCATTGCCATTTAGACTCACGTCATAATAAGGCAAATTGCATGATCACATCAATGACCTCATAAAAAACAAAGAGAACTCTAATCTCGATGAAGTTTTTCAAGAAATATACTCTTCATACGACTCAACTATTAGTATGAAAGAAACTTGCAATGTCAACTTCCTGGATTAGAAATGTTCCGTATCTCTTTTTATCCTTCTTATGGGATCATAAGAAGGATAAGAAGGATAAAAAGAGATACAGAACATTTCTAATCCGGGAAGTTGACATTGCAAGTTTCTTTCATACTAGTAGTAGAGTCGTATGAAGAGAATATTTCTTGAAAAACTTCATCGAGATTAGAGTTCTGTTTGTTTTTTATGAGGTCATTGATGTGATCATGCAATTTGCCTTATTATGACGTGAGTCTAAATGGCAATGCTTCTGCTTAACTGAGACCTCAAAAAAAATTTTGAAATTCTCTAGTCCAGTGTTTGTTTGCAGTGAACGATTTTTTTACTAAGTTACATAAAGTGTTCGTTCAAGAAGCTGTGGCCATTACGTTTTATGGAAGTTGCCATGGCTCTCACGTTATGAGCTGTGACATGGCCTTGAAGAGGAAGACCCTTACTCTCATAAGCAAAGGATATGCATTGGGCAATCCATTTAGATAAAGTTCTTTTGGAGAATGGAAGTCCCAAATGACTAGGGTCAAAAGCTATAAAAAGTTGCGAGGACGTTCTATGTTGCTGTGTTCTCTGTAGGTAAAAGGCTAAGGCTCTTTTACAATCCAAAGTATGAAGGTTTTTTCTACATTAGAGGCGTGAGGCCTCGGAAAAAATACAGGACGATTGATTTAAATGAAAAGGTGAAACCACCTTTGGCATAAAGTGTGGATGGGTTCTAAGAACAACCTTATCATGATGAAATCTAGTATAAGGAGGATCAGCCACTAAAGCTTGCAGTTCACTAATGCGACGTGCAGAGGTGATTGCAATTAGGAAGATGACCTTCCAGGTCAAAAACTTAAGGGTTGTAGTGGCTAAAAGAACAAAAGGCGGTTTCATGAGCTGCCCGAGAACTAGATTTAGATTCCATGCCAAAGGTGGTGGCTTAATGGGAGGTTTGGTTAATAGAAGACCTTTCATAAATCTGGATATGAGTGGATGAGAGGAAATTGGTTGTCCATTCAGAGGCTTATAAGAAGCTGCAATTGCACTAAGTTGGACTCTTACCGAATTGGTCTTTAGACCAGAATTCGATAAGTGAAGGAGATACTCTAGTATCAATTCTAAAGGTATGACAAGGGGGTTTAATCCCTTCTTGGAGCACCATATAATAAAACGTTTCCACTTGAAGGCATAAGATCTTCTTGTGGAAAGTTTCCTAGAAGCCTGAAGGATGTCCTTTACCTGTTGGGACAGGTTAAAATCCTGGAGGTCTAAGCCTTCAGCAACCAGGCCGTGAGATGCAGGGACTGGGGATTTGGGTGCCATAGCATCAAGTCCTCTTGGGAAAGGAGATCTGGAGCATTCCGTAACTCCAGAGGTGCCGCTTGAGAGAGATGTAGAAGCAGGAGATACCACGCTTGGCGTGGCCATCGTGGCGTTATGAGAATCATGCGACCCCTGTCTCTCTGAAGCTTGAAGAGTGTTTTGGGGATGAGGGGAATGGGTGGGAAGGCATAAAGGAAGTCCTGACCCCAGTGAAGGAGGAAGGCATCTCTTGCCTGACAATTGTGAGCCAGAATCCTGGAACAGAACCAGGGAGGTTTGGCATTCAGTGGACTTGCAAAGAGGTCTATGTCTGAGTGCCCCAAAGATGAAATATCTTTGTCACCTGGTCTAGGTGGAGGGACCACTCGTGAGGCAGCAGTACTCGACTGAGTTTGTCTGCCCAAAGGTTTTGAATGCCTGGAAGATATACCACTAGAAGGTGAATTTGATACTCTCTGGCAAGGGCCCACAGTCGTAAAGCTTCGTTGAATAACGACAGAGAGCCTGTCATGGCTACTTGATTGTCCGTCTGGACTAGGACTGTCTTGTAGCCGAGCTGGGCGTGGAATACTTGAAGAGCTAAATAGATTGCTCTTAATTCCAGGAAATTTATGTGTAGACCAGCCTCCTGTGGAGTCCAGGTGCCCTGGGTAGAGAGATGATTCAGGTGTGCTCCCCAACCCACCTGTGATGCATCTGTTGTTAGGGTGGCCTGAGAGAGGGGTTGATGAAAAGGAGACCCCACCGTCAGATTTTCTAACGATTGCCACCATTGGAGAGACAAAATTAGTCATTGAGAGTTTAATATTTTGTCTGATAAATGACCTGTGGCCTGTGTCCAATGTGTGGATAGGGTGCACTGAGCTGCTCGCATGTGGAGGCGAGCATATGGGACTACATGAACTGTGGATGCCAAAGGTCCCAGCAACTCTCGAGCAGTTAGAGAGGATTTCATCACTGCTTGAGAAGCTAGTTGCATTATGCGAAGACACCGGGCCTGTGGAAGGAAAGCCTTTGCCTGTCTGGTATCTAGACAGGCCCCTATGAATTCCAGGCATTGGGAAGGAACAAGTTGGGATTTTGGAAGTTTATTACCAATCCCAAGTATTGGAGGATTCGCATTGTGCGAGACAGTGCAGTGCTGGCCTCTGCAACTGTAGGGGCTCGAATGAGCCAGCCGTCTAAGTAAGGGAAGACGAATATCCCCAGGGTTTGCAGAAATGCAGCTACTACTGCCATGCATTTCGTGAATACCCTTGGTGCTGAAGCCAGACCAAAGGGAAGAACCCTGTACTGGAAATGTTTTCCCCTGAAAAGGAATCGTAAGAATTTCCTGTGATCTGGATGGATCAGAATGTGAGTGTATGTATCCTTTAAGTCTAGAGAGCACAGCCAATCCTGGCTTTGAAGGTATGGCAGAAGAGTTCCTAGAGAAATAATTTTGAACTTCTCTCGAAACAGGTATTTGTTCAATTCTCTGAGGTCTAAAATGGGTCTGTGTCCTCCTGTTTTCTTTGGAATAAGAAAATAGGGGGAGTAGAACCCTGCACCCCGTTGAAAAATGGGTACCTCCTCTATTGCCCCTTGGGCAAGAAGTGTTGAGACCTCGTGATCTAGCAGATCGTCTGTGGAGGTTTGAGAATTGAATTGCTTTAGAATTGTAGGAGGGGGCATGCTGTGAAAATGGAGCTTGTACCACTCTCCTACAATGGACAGAGTCCAATCTTCTGCTCTTATCTGATGCCATCTGTTGGCAAAGTGGCATAACATGCCTGGGATATTGGGGGGTTGGGGTCCCCTCAGAGGCAGAAAGGTTAAGCTCTCTAGGAAGGAGTCAAAGCCCGTGAGGGGGCTGAACCTGCGGAGCTGGTTGGGCTCTCGGGCCTTTTGGCTTCCTTTGCTGTCTAGTTTTTCCCTTTTGGGCAAGCTGACCCTGAGTCTAACTATGCTGGGTATAGGAAGGATACAATTTCCTCTTTTTGCTGAAAGAGGTTTTTTTATAAGGCTTCTTTTTGGCTGGAGTGGCTGTAGATTTCGACAATCTATCTGGAGTAGTATTGTCAGCATCCAACTCCTTAGCCTTTTCCTGCCAGTTCTTGCCAAAGAGATTCTCTCCCGTGCAAGGAATGTTGCCTAACTTGTCCTGTACCCAAGTCTCCAAGTCTGATGCCTGAAGACAGGCAATCCGTCGTGCGCCAATGGCAATAGCAGAGGTTCTTCTGATGCATTCAAAGTAGTCAAAGGCTGCATGATTGACAAACTTGGAAACATCTTGAGCATGCTTAACTAGAGCAAGAAAGTCTTGTCTCTTGTCATCTGGGAGAAATGGGCTCATAAGCTCCAAGTCTCCTGTAACTTCCTTGAGGAACATTCCCATATATAGTATATATATGAACTGATCCTAGCTGAAAGCATGGAAGCCTGAAAGGTTTGGCGCCCAAAAGCGTCCAGAGTCCTGCATTTATGACCTGGGAGATTGGATGCATGCCTCTTTGCACTTTTCATCCTACGCATGGCTGAATAGTGTGGCAGCTGAGTCTTTTGACATCCAGGACATGGCGGAACTCGATACATAGTATCAAGTCTCCTAGAATGAGGAGATGTAGTCAGAGGTGTCTCCCACATTCTGAGCATCAAGTTATGCAGAAATTAATGAATGGGCAGAGTGGCTGCCTCCTTTGCAGCTTTAGGATATTGGAGAATTTCCAATTCCTTTGCTCTGGGTTCCTCTTCAGGAGCCATCGTGATTGAAAGGCCTTTGGCCATGTCACAAATAAAATCCTGAAAAGACATGTCCTCTGGAGGTGACATTCTGCGTTGGGGAGAAGAGGGATCTTCTGGGAAAAACCCTCTAGTACCAGCAGAACTGTCAGAGTCTTCGGAATCGGAGGATTCGAAGTATTCCTGACCACGATACTCATGCAAAGCACGGTCCTGGTATCGATCGAAGTCGGTACCGAGTTGATCCGGTACCGACCTGTCAATTCCAGACAAAGATGGCATGGGAAGAATTCCCACCAGGGCCGGTACTGTCCGTACCGGTATCGTCGGTACCGGTACTGGTGTCTGTACCGGTGCAGGTACCGGTGTCTGTACCGGTGTAGGTACCGGCACCAGTATCAGTGTAGGTACCGGTGCCCATTGAACCATAGGTGTCAACAGTACCGCAGCTGAGAGAAGAGCTGCAATGCTGTGTTCGATAGCAAGGAACCTCTGGTCTATCGACGCTGCCGATGCCTGGGTGTCAGTACCGGTGAAAACGGCCAGAACCCCTAAGCATGGCACAGGTAGTTCTTGCACGGTCTGAGGCCTCGAGAACATCCTGGAGCCCCATCAATGCTTTGGAAGCCGAAGCCAAAGCCTCCCACCGAGGCTGCTTTGCCAGTGTGGTTCCCTCAAGGGCAATGCCAACATCCTCTTGATGCTTAGCAGGAGAGCTACCCTTTGAGGACCGGCTTTTATGTTTAGTTACTTGAGATCCATGGGAGGAAGAGGAGGCCCTTGAAGATGTCGATGCAATGGATCTGGCATCCGAAGAAAAGAGGGTACCGAGCTTTGCAGCCTGGTTCTGTCTTCCTCTTTTAGTCATCCCCATACAGGAGAGACACTCAGATGGAGAATGTTTAGGCCCTATACATTTAAGACACCAATCATGGGTGTCAGTAATGGAAATGGTACCGCCACACTTAGTACATTTTTTAAAACCATTAGTTGGTTTTTCCATGTTTTAGGAATATGGGGCCTAGTGCCCAAAATGGTGCCTAGCACCAAACAGAAATGTTTCTGAGAGAGTTCAAAGTATACGGGTTTTTTTGGAAAGGAAAAGAAAAGAACTGGCGGTACTAGTAAGCGTCATGCGGAGACAAACGCGATCACAAGAAAACAATTTTAAAGACGGAATTTTTTGCGGTGACAGGGTATGAATCCTGCCGGCTCCGCAGAAAACAAAGAACTAAAGAGGGACAGTTGGAAAGGCGGGAAGGCAGTGCGCATATGCTGAGGGATGCTCACAAAAACGTTCCTATTGGACGCTGGGGAGCATTCCCGCGCAGGCTCCGTCGGTACCGACGATACCCATATGTGAAGACTACATTCCTGCTTGTTCCTGGAGATTGACTATCAGTTCAAAAATGTGTCAATTCCTTATATAAGATTTTTCAGAAGAGAGATCATTTAGGCAGTTACGAAAATGAGGTATCATATAAAAAGGCAGAAAATGTTCACTGCTTATCCACGTTTCATATGTAATTCTCAACACTAGTAATTTTTATAATGATTTATCAAATGTTTTAATCCATTTTCTTGCATTCTTTATGCATTAAAGAGCGAAGTATGCATCATATATCAATTTTAATATATTTCCATAGATAACTATGATTACTTATCTAAAACACCAAAATAACTTCTTCTGTGAATAGATTTTAATTTCCCAAATGTTCATATTGTTCAATTCCTCCAATGCTAACATTTCAGCAGAATCACTGCCTGCCTCCTGGGGGTCCAAAACTCTCTTCACCAAAATATTTATGTCTGGGAACACACCAAAGTACTGCTTCCGATTTTCATAACAGTCAGAAAATGTGCATAGCTTCCTTAAAACTGCAGCAGCTTACCAATAATCTATCTCCGTGCTTCAGTCTTCCGTTTTAAAAAGATGCTAACACAAGCACATTAAACAGCATGTAGTGGAATCAAGGAACAGCTAATGAGAAACCACATCAAAGTTTAAAAAACTGACAAGTCAAGCTCACTGTTCAAGCCTAAGGATGCATCCTCTTAAAATGAAAAATCCAGCGTTCGTTCTCTAGCAAACTCTGATTAAGATCACCACCCTACACTGAAATAAAAGGACATTCAGCAACTGAAAATGTTAAGACTTCAAACCAATGCAAAAACGAAATGTAATGTAATGCCAGAGGAACTTCAAATTTTGGTTTGAAAGCAATTCCAGTGTTCAGTCGAACATGCCCGCATTTTTCCCCTACATAAAACAACTGACATGGGCATATATTAGTATATAACTTTTTTTGTTAGACACGTGCTAGAAAAATTCAAATGAATAATTTATTTATTCTTTAAAGTAATAAGATCTCTAGAAAAAGATTTAGGGGTATGTTTACTAAACGGCAGTAACGTCGCAGCAGCGATAACGTTACATTTCACGCTATAACGTCTCCGGCGGCGCTAAGGCACACAGAGGGCAGAAAGAGGGCGGAGAGAAGGGGTCAATGGGCAGGGGGTGGGTGGGGAGAGGTGCCTGCTACACTAACGCTGGCATCTGAAGACCAGAAAATTAGCACCAGTGAAAACCTGGCGTTAGAGGCACATTTGCAGGAGAGAGAAACCATTTCAGTCAGCAATGTACAGCAAAGACAGGGAGACCCAGAAAAGTAATAGTAGTGATACATGTGCAGCAACCAAAGATGCAAAAACCATATAAAATGACCAAAACCAGAGTGAAATCAAAAACACAAAGCTGGCCAAGAGAAACAATATAGAAAACCCGAAATCAACACCACATATAAAGAATAAAATGGAGGATTGCAATTCCGGAAGTGTCAAGTCACATTCCCCCCCACAAAATGAATGTAACAATATTGAAACAGTGTTGAGGAGGGGTTAGTGTTGTGTGCATTGGGCAACTTGCAGATGTGGCGTGCACATCTGCAGCAACAGCAGAGTGTCCACGTAGGAAAGGGCAACATGATGTTGATGTAAATGGGGTACAGGGGGCCATAGGCGGCACATGCAGTGGCCCAGCCAGGGCACAGTGCAGAATAGGCAGATGCCTAGGTGGCACATAGCAAGGCACATACCGAAAAGCAGCAAGACAGCAACTGATGAGGGTTCAACATGGCCCGAGTGTGAGTGCCACAGTGTCCCAGGGGACACCAACCAGCAGTTACCCCAAAGGGTACATAGCAGTGGCAGATGGTAGTGGGGGGGGGGGAGTGCGGATGTCTATGTAGGCATCCCTACCCCAGACATCGCACCATAGGCAGCCGCCTACCAGCTCACTGGATGGCCCAGGAATGCACACCACCGGCATAGGGCCATGCTAGCATGGTGGCAGAGTGGTAATGGTGGCTGAGGGGGCAGTGGCATCTGCCCACAGCAGACCAGGGCCAAGCCCCCCTCAGGTGGGTGGCATGCAGTCCAACAGACAAGGTGTGTATGAAGAACAGTCATGGGATCCCTATGGAATGAAATGCCTCTGTGACAACAGTTTGGTGCAGTACACATAGGCAGTGTGCTCTGAGACAGAAGGTCACAGGTTCAGGTCCCAGCTGGGGCCCCTGCAGACCATGTCCCAATATTTTACCCCACAGACCACATACACCGTACACATGTCCACCTCCTAGAGCACAGGTTCCCAACTCCAGTCCTGGAGGGGCAAACACCATGCAGGCTGTCCCAAAGAAATGTGCATGAGATGCATTTGCATGCACCCCCCATTGTATGCAAATGTTTCACATGCAAATTCCATAGGAACAGCCCGGGAACCTGAATCGCGTCAGGCCCACAAGGACCGGATATGGGAACCGGTGCTCCAGGGCACCGGCCAACAAGGGAACAAACACAGACACCCACAGGCTCCACCACCAAAACCCTCATGGAGAGTCAGGCTGTGATGCCCTGTGCGGAGCAGCAACTAACACCAATAGCACCTGCATGCCCTACCAATGCCGTCATCAACATGGAAACATGGTGCATATATATGAAAAGGTTGCTCTGAATAATGTCAGATGAGAAATCCAAATTGTTACAAAATTTGTTAACACAGATTCAGCATAGCAAGCTTGCAGATATTGTGGCGGCGCCCCGTCCGTCTAGGCGGCTGCCTATTGGGGTGCGCCGGTCATCACTCTTTTTGTGTAGTTGTGGCCTGCTTTGTAAGCAGTACGAGTGGATGAGGACACAGGACAATTTGTAAAAATAAATTGCTTTTTATTGTTTTCTTCATGGAATCAATTTTTGACAAATGACCATGATAAGGCAAACCAAAAATATAACCAAAAATAGGATACTTTCTCCAGTAACTTTCTTAGCAAAAACTCTCCAAGTAGTTTTCTCCACTCTTGTTAACTTTGCCTTCTTCCATTTAACAAAACCAGCAAAATACTGTTAAGTGCACAGTTCAACAAAACTTCAGTAAGACAGTTTTGAATTCACATTCTCAGCTGCTGCAGATTAGGATACCAGCCATGTGCTGCCTCTTAGTTTAAAACCAATAGCCTTCTTAACCGGGCTTTAGCAGTGGAAAAACTGGCTGCTTTTAAACATGAGGTTTCTATCTTCTTGTCTGCCCTTCTCCTAGGCATTCATTGATACCAGCACATGTTATCTTCTTAACCTGTATCACACAGCCTTCCATAAAAGCATTAAACATTGCTTACACAAAGTCCACACTCCATTTACTCTGCTGAAGACACTGGACTGTCTGGATAAAGCTCCACTTCCATTTCCTCTGGTGAACTATAAAGCTCAGGGCTTGGGGCAACTTCTGGCATACTCTGTTGCACTTCTTTTAAAAGTTTAAAAAGCTTTCCCCATTTTAGATTCTGTCTCCCCCTTTTAACTGGGTCAGAACCTCTTGCCCTTCTCTCCCTTAACAACTCCACCTCAGGGAATATATGAGTTGTTGGGCTGGCAGAAACCCTCCTTTTATCAGACTTTTTGTACTGTCTGTTCAAGGGCCCAGGACTTGAGCTGCTGCCTTCAGAATCAGACGTATAGTCCTGACTTCTTTCCCAGCTCCTTTCTTGCCCACAACCTTGACACTTGCCTTGGGAGTGGTGGCTAGTCCCTTTTGAACCACCAGGTCTCACAGCCTTGTAATGCTGCCTCTTCCCCTGGTCTCTCTGGACTCTCTGCCTCTCCTCCTGGCTTCTGGCCTGCAGTCTTTCCTGCCCTCTGGCAGTCTCTCTCTGCAGTCCTTCCTGTGTCTGAGCACGTCCTGCTTGCTCTCCTGATTCTCTTCCTTGTTCTGCCGGTTCTGCTGCTTCTGCCTCACTTCCTGTGTGACGCAGCTTAAATGTTCTGTGGCTTGTTTCCTTCCCTGGCTCCACCCTCTCTCTGCCTGCAACTATTCTAGAGGCTGGGTGTGGCTTCAGGCTAGCCCTGCTAGTGTGTGCTTTAGTTTCTCTTTCTACCTGGGAGCTATGTTTTGGTGAGCCCATCCCCCGTTTATGAAAAAAAACCTCTTTTTTTTCAGCTTTAAAGGGCTCTGCTGCATGTGCATCACCACAATATATGTGGAGTGTGTCCCCAAAGTTGTTTATTACAGTGTTTACCACCCTGGAGAGTGACCCTAACAGTATAGCGCTCCATCACACTGCCTGCACTGTGCTCAGGACTGGTGTGGCAGCCAGGGCTAGCAACCACCTCAATCTATGCACAAAGCAGAATTAGGTGTGGGAGGTTGTATATGTCTAACCAGTGTTTTGTAGGTGCCCACACCTTACAGAGCACACAATGCGTGCACAGTTTCAAGCGTAAGCCTGCCAATGTGCATAATGAGGAGCAAGAGATTGTGGATATGGGCCCAACAGGGCAGTCTGGGCAGGATGCATGTGCACAGGGCACAGGGCAATGGCTCGGATAATGTATTGTGCAAACACCACCTGCAACGACAGACTGGCCACAACATGTCATGCTAGGAGGTCACTCTCACGCTGACTGAGCAGTGACCATGGCATGTTCATGTACACACATAGTGCTATACAGTGTTTCTGTCAAGTGATATTTGTGCGTTCCTATTTCCGGCGCACAATCACTGACAAACCTGCTTGGTGTTTATGCCAATTCCCACATCTGGGTGCTGTCATGAGCCCTCTCGGTGCACCTACCGGTGAGATCAGGTATTGCACTGGGCCTCAGTGTAACTGGCCTCCTGGTAGTTGTAGTTGCTGCCAGTTACAAAAATTAGTTGTGGACAACCGATGTAAGGTTAAACAGGGCTTTATTTCCCTTTCCCAAATAGGATATTTCAATATGTACAAGAACAAAACATAACCCTTCTTGGGTAAAACAGAAAGAAAACTGTAACACAAAAATGGCTTTCTTTCAGCTTCTTAACAAAAGAAATATAGTTTAAACACAGACCTGTAGCCACCCAGAATAAGGCCTTCTCTTCACCTTGTCAGGCTGCTTTATCTTAGGGAGATTATATTATCTGCCAGAGAAAGGCTACAATCCATTTCTTCAATATGCTCTTCAATCACAGAGGCTTCACATTGCATTGGCTCCTCAATAGGAATTAATACCTCTTTACTTTCTCCCTGTGAAGGCTTGGCAAACAGTCCGTCCTGGCTGTGACGTATTTCTTTCTCACTAAGGGAAAACTGTTTGTTGTTACCACAATTACTGGGGTTTTGGTAGAAGGAGCCTCCCCTCTGTTGATATCTGTTTGGCAGGCTAAGGAATTCCCCTGCCCATCTATTAGGAGGAATTACTCCTGCTCTGAGCTCTGCTCTGTTCAGGAACCGGGAACCAGCTGGAACTTCTGACGGCAGCCCTTCTGAAACTCTGTGTCTCACGTACCTCTCAGAGTGTTTTACTTCTGCAGGTAAAAAGCCTTTCCTTTGTTTATTATAAGGGTACTGGAGTTTCTCTGCTCCCCTTAGGCTAGCTTTGGATGGCTTCTGGACTTCCACACACTGTCCCTTATCTCCAAGCCATGAACTCCCCCTTTTTGGACCAGAATAAAACTTCCTGGCTTGTACCTTTTTTCTTCTGTCTCTGCTCCAATCTGGGCTGTTGCATTCACTCTCACTTTGTGTGTCAAGCTGTCTGTACCTTTCATTCAAGCATTCCTCGGACTCACTCAGACCTCCGTTCAGGCTTCCAATGTGGTAATTAGACACGCTCTCTTCACAGCTTCTCTCGTCCTCCTCATTCATCCAGTTCCTGCTCTGGGTTTCTCTCCAGCTCCTATCCTGGCTCTTAGGCTGTACCTTGGTCTCGGTCCTGTTCTTGTTCTTGTTCTGCCTAACTGCTTGTGAGCTGAGTTTATCTAGGTATTTCCTAGCTGCACCACTCCCCAGCTGATTAGAGTCAGGTGAGAACCTCCTGGCTTCTCTACTGGCTGGGTGTGTCTCCCTAGCTCGTGACTTCACTTGCTTACGTTGCCCATAGCAACTTTCTACCATGTGCTTTCCCCAAACGTTAGTATTTCCTTGCATTGCAATATCATCTGTCTCCATAGGGGTCACTAATGAGTCTGCTCTGTGACAGTGCACATAGTTCCTGTACGAATATGCACTATGTATTGGCTAGCAGACTGTCTGCAGTTAGCATGTGTATGGCCGCAACACCTTGCAGGGTGCAGCAGCTGCAGACTGACTGGCCGCTGCTGTGGAATTGCAGATCGTGGTGGGGGGCAGCTGAGCTGACCAGACAGACTACCTGTCTGCCAGTGGCCCTGTCACAAGTGCAGATCTGCATCAGCTGTGCATCCGCTAGCCGGACTGGGGTTGCTGGTCCCACAGCCCATCATCATGTACCTCCACTGCCCCCATTGCAAATGGTGAGAGTGCGGGTCTGTCGGGGCCAGATCATGTCCCCCACCTAGGCCCAGTAAGGGTCGTTTGCGATGTACATCACCATCATGTGAGCCCTGACACATACCTTCTCCCTGAACCTATGCCCATGCCAAACACACTGGAAATGCACTATATTGGGTATATCATGGTCCACAAGGGCCAGACATGATTGGCGATGACAAACACAGAAAGTTCTGCAGCATCTCTGCAAAGAATACCTGTCACACACTGGTAGTGATGGTGACCTGCAGAAAAACTTACCCCCACCAACCCGGGTAATGCGGACCTGGTGCACGGCACGCCACGTCAACCTCAGGGTGACCACAGAACAGCCACATTGGCATTGCCAGTAGGTACCCAGTGGCAGCAAGACGAACGCTCAATACCCCCAACCAAGCTGACGTGATGTAGAGGTGCATACACCATCTGGTGAGCAGATGTACACTGCTGTTCCGCATGTGAATTGCATTATGGGTATCCCTGGTTCCAGCTTATCCACGTAACCACAGCAGACAGTTTGTTCGGTGACTCACACCCGTGCTCTGGTCAGCCATTGGGAGCACAAAACACACATTGATGTATCACAATGGGTAATACAATGATGTCAGTGGCAGAGACGTGTTCAATCACACCGTGGGCCTCCTTTAGTAAGACTGTTGGAGGCTACGCCCTCTTATGGCAGTAGCAGTCAGACATATAGCAAATATCAGTGTGTCCATCAAAAAGAAACCATCACCTCAGCTGGAAAACCTAAGGTACCCTGTAAAGTGGCTTAGCTGGGGGTCTACCTGATCCCGGTAAGCACAGCTGACAGTTTCTGGGTTAACCTGCAGTTGTTGTGTAGTCAGCCCTTGCTATGTGAAAAGGCATAGCATACTGGTTAATACAATGCCTTCAGAGTCACTGCTTATGGGTTCAAGTCCCCAGTGCGCCAACATCAAGATGAGTGTCTGTAACCAACCACTTAAGTTAACATAGCCATCATTGTAAATATGTAACTGTAAATATGTATCATAAGTGCACAATGTATATAGCTTCACATCAAAATCAACCACACTCACTCACACAGCACACTGTGACAAATCACCCACTGCATGCTACTGACAACACCTCTTTCATTGATTGTTTGCTGTGCCAACCGCTTTGATTTCATGAGAAAGCGGTATACCAAGTCCGTTTAAATAAAATAAAAATAAATTAAATAAATACACCCCAACGTGTATGCTCTGCCTATTCCCCAACGTGCCACACCACCCACCCCAGACATGACCAGGGGGGCATATGTCCCCTTAAACCGCTGCTGATCACTGGAAGGAGCGGTATAAAAATGTGCTCAAATAAAATAAATATGTATGTGTGGAGGCCCACTGTCATTGTGTGTGTGTGTGCCCCCACCGCTGTGTCTGGGGGTTGGTGTGCCACACAAGCACATGCAACCATCCTGCCAGTTACCTACCTGCAGCATCCCTGCGTGCCGACACTGTATGTGTCCGCAGCTCCTGGAGGACGACATGCATAGTGCTTACAGTTGCATTCAATGGCCCTTGTGGTAGCAATGTGGGCCTGACCCCCACGTCCCTTGGCCCCTCCCCAGCCACTGTGGTGCGCTTGTGTAACCGCTCCACTATGGTGTGTATTCGTCCTCTGGGGCAGTCACCACCTCAGGCATCACATTGGCCCATGGGGTGTCTGGGATGGTGCTGGCAGCAGCCTCTGCATGCAGCACCTCTGCGACCTCCACTGGCTCAGGCTCACCACCATTGCCCTCCTTGGCCGCCTCAATGGCCTGGATGTCACCCGGGGGGGGGACTGGAACAAGGTACACAGTAGACATGAGGTTGACACAGACACATACATGGAGCCCATTGTAATGTCACCACCATGGGCAATGTGTGTACCACCTGTAAGTGTGGTCACAGCGCCTACAATGGGGCAGCACATGTGTGTCGACTGTGCTGTGCCTGGGAGGGGGGGGCAGCATGTTGTGGTGCATGAGATGCAGCGCTACATTGTCATGTCTGACTTGGGGGTCAGGGTGGCAAGTGCTGCACACACAATGTGCAGCACCAGGAGTGCACTGTGTATTAGACATGGGCTCTGACCACAGCGCTTCATGTGGCCGGTGTGTGTTTGAGACCCTGCAAGGTGTGTGGTGCCTGTCACAGCATGTGTGAGCGACATGTATGCACTGTGGGGTGCAGGTATGGACAGTAGATGTTGCTGCAAGTGTGGCGGTCAGCCAGACATGTGTGGGGACTGGTGCAGTGCTGGCTGTGTGTCGTGGGTGGGGAGCTATGCAGGCCTGTGCACTCAGTGGTGCAGTTTTCAGGGGGATGGGGGGGCCTGGCATGCATGAGGTTGCACGGCGGGGGAGGGGGTATTGGAACAATGTCCCCAGCACTGCGGTGTCTGTTCGGGGGTTGACCCCAGGTGGTGTTGGTGTTGGGGTAGATGCATCTGTTACAGGGGTCTCTGGGTCTGGTGATAGGGACATGACATGGGGGCGGGAGGGTGTGTACACTGTGTCTGTGGGGGTGTATTTGCACATATGGCCATGTGTTGGTTGTCCTGGGGTGGTCAGTACAAAGCCTGGCTGACTGGGGCCACACCTATGCTGGTGGCGGTGGCACGGGGTGGGTGGGCCTGGTGTGTGTGATTCATTTGTGCATGTGCACATTACATTGAACATGGCATGGTGACATGACATATCCCTCACCGGTAGATACATAATATACAGCATACTCCAAGGTGTCACACACCTATCGCTGGACATGTACACCTCCCACTTCCCAGGCCGGAAACAATGCAAACTCTATAGTCCGCACCTAGCAACATCACGTAGTTGGAGGTCCCATGAGTATGAGGGTCACGTGTCACTCATACATGCTCTGGAGACCAATACAACATCTATACCCGATGTTTCATGGACATAGTTACTGGAAACACAGCCACGGTGTGACGGTGGTTGGTGGGCTAGGTGGTCAGCTGACAGGTAATAGATCTGTGATGGCGTGCATTTTGGTGTATACACAGGGCCATCAGGGATCACAGATCTGCAGCTTACTGAGTGTGCAGAGCTGACAGGGTAATGGGATGTGTGAGAGGGAACAGCAGATGCATGGCAAGGGCTACAATGGGACTATTGCGAATGGTCACAATGTAACATGACAGACCTGTTAATGTAATTGTGCTGTACACCTCATGCCCTCGAGATGTTGACTTGCAGATTCCCATGGTATGTCAGCAGTGGTGTGTGTCGTACATGTGCGGTGTCTGTGTGACATACACCCCAGCTCATCTCAGGGTTTGACTGTGTACATTCCTTGTCACAGTGCTGTGATCTGTCTATGGACAGGATATATCTTGTTGTTGTATGGCTGTGATCGCGGATGTTGTGTGGACTCCCCCAGGGCACTCGGTATCGCTGTCGCTTGGTTTGTATGTTGTGTGTGTTTTCCTTTGTGACAAACGTTCGAGATGCTGCATTCATGCATGTGTCAGATGTGTGTGACATATGTAGCTTGTAGGGGTACACGCGGCATGGGCTGTTATGTTTCTGGTGGGGGTGGTAGGCCATCCCTGTCTGCAGATCATTGTGTTCTCATGTGCATGGTGGGGGAGGGATGTCATTCCACCTGCCCGACTGTGTGCCCCCCCTCGTTCGGTACACCTGTTCAGTGCTGTATCATATCCACCACTGTGCATGTCTGGAACACACCCCCAGGTACCTGTCATGGCCTCCCTGGGGACATTGTGCAGACTGTTATTGCCCCTGTGGCCTCTCCTGCATCTGTTCGGCCACACCTGTTCTCTGGACATGGGCCCGCACCACCCCGTGGCAGGCCCAGCATGTGCTTGGTGGATAGCTGTACGTGTGCTGCATGTCTCGAACATACCTGCTTGTGGGTCAGCCGTGTCCAGCGCCAGGGAGAGTCCATGTATGTAGATTGGGCCTAAGCGCTCAGCAAGCTGCTGCTCCAGGGGGATGAGGCTTAGCATAAAAGGGCCGCCCCACTAGTGCCGCTAGCATGTCGGTGTTCGGCAGTCATATGTGCACGGACCCCCTGCCTGATGTTATTAAATCTCTTTCTGAGGCTATCAAGGTCCCTTGGTGGACTCCCAGCCTGTGCCACGGTCTCTTGCACCTCCTCCCACACCTGGGTCCTTATGTTCACGGTTGTGCGTGAGCTCATGCGCCCATACAGCTCCTCATAGTGTTCAAGGACACCTGCCAGCAGGTTGTGATTTTCCTGCTGGCTGAATCTTATGGCCCTCTTCCTCTCCCCATCCAGCACAGGCTTCCACCTATGCCTGCTTGTGTGATGCCCCTCAGGCTGCTCCTGGGGTGGGGTCGGACATACCCGATGGGCCCGCAACCTCGGACTCTGGCTGACCCATCCCTCCCGGCTCTGGGGACTGCGACCCTGGCATTTCCCCAGACGCCCCACGTGTCATGTCTGGACGTAACATGTCCCTGCTCTCCCTGTCCTCCCTCTGCTTCTCGGACCTGTCTGTCCTACTGTGGCTCTTGCCTCCTCCCCCTTCACCTACACCAGTCCTCACCACCTCAGCCACTCACCAGCCGTGACTCTTACCACCCCACCACTCTCCAGCCCAGTCACCTACCTCCCCCACTCACCAACCCAGCCACTCACCTTCCTCAACACTCAGCAACTCTGCCACTTACCTCCCCCACCACTCACAAATCTAGCCACTCACCTCCCCTACCACACACCAACCCTGCCACTCTCCTCGCTTAACCTGCCTCTGACCCTCTCTTCACTTCACCAGCACCAAAGCACATCTTCTATCTCCCTCGCCTGCACCAACCCCTCAGCATGTACTAGGTGTTCCTGTTTATTTATAGTATGTTTTGCCATCTGTGCATCTGTGTGCGCATTGCGCATGTGCAGCGGCAATGTGTAGGGTGTGTATGTGGATCCTGGCACTGCACATGTGCATGCAGACTATGTACCTGCATGGGAGGCGTACGCAAGTGCGGTGGCATCTTCCACTATGCCCTGTAGCCTGTGGGATGTGCGTGGAACCATGCGGCGCACATGTGCAGATACGTACAGTGCATGCGCATGTGTGGCACCTGGTTCCACGCATGTCCCACAGGCTACAGGGTGTAGTGGAACCATGCGCTGCACATGCACAGAGGTGTACGTGTCTGCGCATGTGCGGCGCCAGGATCAGCGCATGCTGCAATGCATAGGGTGTAATGGGAGCTGGCGCCATACATGCGTACGCCTCAGATGCAGATACATTGTCTGCATGCGCATGTGCGGCACCAGGTTCTGCATTCACACCTTACGCATCGCCAATGTGCGTGCACAGCCGCGCAGATGGCAAGACATACCATAAATATACATGATCACCTGGTACATGCTGAGGGGTTCATGTAGGCCAGGGAGATAGAAGGTGTGCATTGTTGTTGTTGGGGCGAGGTGGGTGGCACGGTTGGAGTGTGGTGGGGGAGGTGAGTGACTGAGTGGGTGTGTGGTGGGGGAGGTGAGCAGCAACACTGGTCAGTGGTGGGGATGGTGAGTGGCTGGGTAGGTGAGTGGCGGGGGAGGTGTGCGGCGGGGTTGGTCAGTGGTAGGGGTGGTGAGTGGCTTGGTTGGTGAGTGGTGGTGGAGTTGAGCAGTGGGGTTGGTCAGTGGTGGGGGAGGTGAGTGGCTGGGTTGATGAGTGGTGGGGTCGGTAGGTAGCAGGGTTGGTGTGTGGTGGGGAGGTGAGCAGCGGGGTTGGTCAGTGGTGGAGGTGGTGAGTGGCTGGGTTGGTGAGTGGTGGTGGAGGTGAGCGGCAGGGCTGGTCAGTGGTGGGGAGGTGAGTGGCTGGGTTGGTGAGTGGTGGGGGAGGTAGGTGGCAGGGTTGGTGTGTGGTGGGAGAGGTGAGTGGCAAGGTTGGTCAGTGGTGGGGGTGGTGGGTGACTGGTTTGGTGAGTGGTGGGGGAGGTGAATGGCAGGGTTAGTGTGAGGTAGAGGAGGTGAGGGGGGTTAGGCTTATAGTGTCCATTATGGCGGGCTTTGTGGTTGCTGTATGTGCACTGGGGGATGTGCAGGGGTTGCGGTTGCCTGACGAGTCCTGCTGCAACACCAACCTGCAGCTGTGGGGGCAGGCCAGGCAGGGGCTGTGCCAGCACAGCGCAGGAGGTGTGCCGAGATGCAGGCTCGCCAGCCTCGCCTCGCCTCGCCTCGCCTCTACAGGCCCAGGGCCCGGCTCCAGGACATGCGTGAGGACCAGATCATCTCCCTCTACTGCCTGAGCACAAGGGCTATTAGGGAGCTCTATGAGGATCTAAGACCTGACCTTGAGTCCCTGACTGGTTGGTCAAATGCCATACTGGGTTTGATCAGGCTCCTTGATGCCCTACATTTCTGTCCAGGAGCCAGCTGGTGTGCTGATGGCAACATGCACATATGCTGTATGGTGATGTACTGGGCCCCAATGAGCATTCCATCCCTGATGTGCGGACGTACAATGCCACTGGCAACCATGCAGCCCCAGATTGTGACCGTCAGAGGATGGCGCACACTAAGGTCGAGAAATGCCGGCTGGAAAACCACCTCGGGGTTCAGGCTGTATGTGATGCAAGTATGCGTATTCTGCATGTGGTCCCGAGGTTTGCAGGGTCCACCCATGACTCCTATATCCTGCGTCACTCAGCACTATACAGACAATTTGAGGCCGGTCAATTTGAGGACTGTATACTGCTGGGTGGGTATTTGTCATCTCTGACATGCACATCGTGTACCCCTGACTAGCCGTCTGCACACATGTCTGTCTTTGACATGTGTCCCGAGTTGTGTGTGTGTGTGTCATCTGTATGTGTGACAGCTGACGTGGGGGGCTCACTCCAGGTCTTCTGTGCTGTGATGCTGTGTGTTGGTGGCACACTGACTTCTGACGTTTCTGGTCATTTGACATTGTGTGTTTGTGTTGGCACAGTACAACACATATGTACGCTTCATGTTTATCAACAGTGTGGTGTTGTCTCTGCCATCCTGTCTGCCAAGGTGAGGTACCTGTTCCTGTCGCACCATCTGTGTGTGGACAGTATCATGACCGTCACATGCTTGCACATGTGTGCATCTCTGCCCTTGTCCAGGGTGCATTGCATCTGTGTCTCTGATGTGTTCGGGCTGACGCTAATACCTTTCGGCCTCTGGTGTCTGCCCATATGTCTGCTGTGGTTCCGGATATTGTTGTTTGCACTCCTTCTACCTCCCCCGTGATCTGTATCTCACACCTCCAAACACTGGTGCATAGTTGTTGTGTTGTGTTGTGTCCCATCATGTGTTGTCCTATGTTTCTGTCTGACCTGTATGTGCTGTTGGTTTGCAGGTACATTCTTGTGTGCATGTGTGTGGACATCAGCTCCTGGTTTAACGTTCAACATTTCTTTCTGCAGGTGATGCAGGATATGGGTGTCATCTTTGGCTGCTGACCCCTGTGTGTCTACCACGGACACGTGCAGAGATGAGGTACAACGAAGCCCATGCCTCCAGTTGCTCCGTCATCGAGTGCACCTTTGGTGTTTTGAAGAGTCGCTTCAGGTGTCTGGATAGGACCGGTGGGGCCTTACAATACAAACTTGTGACTATGGCAGAGATCATTATTGCCTGTTGCATCCTGCACAACATTACTCTCAGGCACAATATCGATGTCCATATTAATGAGGATTTGGAAGACGATCCAACGTGCCCTCCTGTATGTGCCCGTGGTGACACACGTGAGGGCACAGCACTCAGGTGGCAGCTGATTGAGGAGCTATTCTCATGTAAGTACTGGGTATTTTGGAAATCACATTTGGATAGATATATGTACTACTACTACTACTACTGAGCATTAGTATCGCACTACCAGTCATACGCAGCACTACACTGACATTGCTAGGACAATGCCTGGCAATCAGAGCTTACAATGTAGTCAAATCTCTAACACCGAAGGTGTGGGCAGGGGACAACAGCGGGTGGAGGGGATTAGTGTAGTCTGGATTGTTAGGCGTAGGCGATGTGGTAAGCTGTCACACATGGTTTTGAGATGGTTGGAGAAGGTGGCTGCCCTACAGCCACAAGTAGTTAGTTCCAGGCATTGGGTGCTGCAAGGTGACAGGTGTGTGGTCTAGCGTTAACAGTAGGGGAGTGGCACATAGATAGGACCAGTTGCCTTGACGTGTGGGGATCACATTTGGGGGATATGAGGGGATTGATTGGATTGTATGCTCTGATGAGCAGGGACTGTGTGTTACATGTTTCGTTATGGCGATGCATACAGGTGTTAGCACAATTTACATGCTCAGTAGTAGTAGTATTTGTAGTACTTGAGTTATGCGAGTCAAGGTACAGGGCAGCCACACTGTGACTGCATGTATAGATCAGCAGGTGCGGCTTTACCTGTCTGCATAGATGGATCGGGAGCCTGTGAGGTGTCCTGACAGGTGGCGTATTATTGCCATGATGAGGCTGCCGGTAGATTAGCCATGCAGCGCAGTGTTGCATACATTGCAGCGGACAGAGATGATTTTGAGGCAGACCAGCAAGGTGTAGGTTACAGTGAACAGGATGGCAGTTGATGAAGGGGGGCATTAGCGTTTTATTTGTGTGTTCTGGGGTGACAGCAGGAATCTAGCTGATGTTATCTTGAAGGACACCGCAGGCCTTAGCTACATGATGGGTATGTGTGGGGAGGGGGAGAAAGGGGTCATAGAGAACCACTACCTTGCAGACCAAGTAGACAGAAGGTGTACCAACCTATACACAGACACTGTAAAGGTTGGGGAGGGTTTAGGGGCGATGATCAGATGTCCGGTCTTGGCCATGCTCATTTCATGCAGTGGGGGGACTTGCAGCCAGCAATGTCAGGGAGCAAGCTGAGATCGGGCTGTGGAATGCCAAACATAGTTCAGGCGTGGTGAAATATCTTTGTGACACATCAGAATACAGCTGCTACTGAAAGCCAGGGGATGAGCTTGCTGCACCAGGGAACTGGGTATGGGGCCAGGGGAAAGTAGCAGCCCCTGCATATATCCCTTTGGTACAGCAACTGGGAGCGAGTTAGCAGGGAAGCTGGACCCACAGGAACACACACTGAAGGTGCAATGGGAGAGATATGGGGGAGGCAGGATTGTACCGAGGCCTTTGGGCCGAGCAAGGACAGAGTAGCGAGGTGACGGTTGTGATCAATGGTATCGAGGGCAGCAGAGAGGTCACAAAGGGGCCGGACAGGCTACAGGCCCTTGTATTTGGCCAAGGACACGTCAGTGTCGAGTTTGGGTGGGGGCAATTTGGTACAGTGTCATGACAAACTGCCAGACTGTGACAGATCTAGGGCGGTATGAGAGCTGAGGACGTGAAGGTGCTGTGTTTGTTGCACAGCTCCAACATGACATATGTATGTTTCTCTTGTGTTTCTCAATCCACAGGACATGCTTGGTGACGTTCCTGGTGCTGTAGTGCAGTGGCAGCTGTGTGTACGTCATTCAACATGCAGGACACTGGGGTAGGTGGACATACAGGTAATTTGTCTGTGTGGACAGTCAGGAGCAGCACATGTCAGAGGTTATCTGTCTAATGCACATATGTTGTGGATGACCTATTTAGCGTGCTCCCCCGTATTCCATATGTTGATGTTGGCCACACAAATCCACATGTGCTCGTGCACAGTTTGTCTTCTCCAGCACTGTCTCTGGGACACATCCAACAGAGCTGCGTGTGTCTACAGGTCCTAGATGTTCTGGTGGTGGGCCGCACTTACATCCTTCCCTGACATTGTAGCATCGGCCAACAGCAGTGTATCATAGCATTTGCATGACCTTTATCTCCACTATTCTCCAATTGTGCACATACAGGCCGTATGTTACTGGTGGCATGCTCACCTTCTTATACTGTGTGTGTGTGTGTTTGGGGGTGGCTCTGTAATGATACAGTGTGCATGCAGTTTGCATTATCATATGGTGGGCAGTGGTGAGTGTGCTATCTCTAGCTTACTGGTGTTGACCTTGTGCACATTGTTGCGTATGTTGTGGGTTGACCTATCTCATGTGTGTTGACAGACCACTGCGCAACAGCATTTATGTATCCCAGATATCACCATAATTTGGACATGCGGCAACGGCGGCTGGACATGGGGACATGGCAATTCTACACATTTTGATGACATCTTCTGCCTTCACTGTGACATGTTGTGGACTTTGCCTGCCTCTGAGGATCCCAAACAGACATTTTCTGCAGACACACAGTAGGTTGTACCTTGGATCATTTGGGTGTAACATCAGCCTTTATATGTTTGTGTTTTGCTGTTTGTTTCATGGACCTTTCCTGTTGGGTCTCTGTGCACCAACGCTGATGGACATGGGTGCAGCTGTGAAACACCTGTGTAACATGGGCATGGACATGACCATATCCATAGGACACACTCATCTGCGGTTGCATTTCCAAATATGCACAACATGCACAGTGTTCTGTGTTGTGATCATGTTAGGTTTGCCTGTGTGACGTTTAATTACGTAGATATTGATGTTTGACTCCCTGCAATGTGCCCTGATGTTGCGTCCAGCATACCAAGACAGTGTTTTCCCTTATTCTGACACAGGGCAGCGGACACACACAGCACATGCAGTGGACACACACAGCACATCTACTTAAGTGCATCTGTGGGCGACATCACCCACCTGTTGGAGGACACAAGAACACCATGCAACTATCCCTGGGAGATGGTGCCATAGGATGTTTTACCTCTGCGAGTGGGACACATGCCTATGATGACATTACTGTTGGACTGCTACTTTGAGTATAACAGGCCTGTCCAACACACTGTTGCTACCATGGTCCGGCTGGGTGTCGTGTTGATTGAGCGAGACACACATGACCTTTTGAGTACTGTGGCACATTGAGATATCACACTTGTCTATGCATGCCCAGTGATTCACGGACAGTCTTAATGGGACATGTCGGGTTGCAGACGCCCTTTGCACTGTGGACACTGTGAACTGGTCCCTACATGTGCATCACGGACTGAAATAGTCGCTGTATGTTCTACATCCATCTGACATTGTGTTAGTGTGTGTTGGCCATGTGTGTAAGATATCCTCATCTGTTGAGGTCACGGGAGCACACAGCCATGCATGTGGCACAGGGGCAACATTGTATACGTACTCTTGTATATGTCGGCCTACCCTGCACTTGGACATGACACAGTTGTTACTACCACACCAGTTTAATGGCCGCCAACATCTTGGATTGATGTTTGCCCTCACCAAGGGAGTTACAGTGCATCTGGGGCATCACTGTGTCATGGTTCAACGTACACGGTGCATGTGCATGTGACTGAATATGTTGGTACACCAGAGCATGTGGCAGTGTGGCTTCTGTGTGGGGTACTGGCCCATGTTTTACCTTTCTTTCAAGCTCCATATACAGGTCATTGTGTTTGGTTACTGTACAGATGTGCTGCTGAACATTGATTTACAAACATAGCATTGCATGTCTGCACAGTCCTCTTTATCCCCTGACATTCCATCACTCACATTGGCCCATGACATTTGCAATGTGGCAGTGTGATTGTCCGTTTTCGTCCTTCATTTGTGCATCCCATGTACCATGATCAATGTGTACGGTTCATGTATGAACACCACCCATTGCAGAGGACCTGCTGCATGGTGATATCTCTGCATGTCTGTGAGGTTCCTTTTATGGTCTTCTCTGGGATCATGTGCCTCTTGTACCTGTTACCATATCCTCATTTTGCATTTGGCCTTTGTTTTGGGTTACATTGGAGACGCTTTGATTGCTATATCAGGCATTATGGGGCAGCTGTGACATATATATCTATATCTGTGTGTACACTTGCTTAAATGTTGCTGCTTATGCTTTTTCAGGCTTTTGCCTCCTGTATTGGCAGACGGATATGTTTTTGGGGACAATTCATGACTGATGTGTGTTGGTCCCTCATCATGCACCGCCTAGTGTCTACATGCACACATATGTGACTAGGGCATTTGGGCCATGCAGCAGCATGTGGGGGACTACTGCACAGTGAACCCCATGCAGCTGCGGCACATTATCTCTCCTGCCCATCATCTGTAGATGTGCCAGTGACTTTTGGGTGACATGTGGATAGCTGGCATGCTCAATGTGTTTTCAGTTTGTTCACTGTAAACCAACCACCTTGATATGATGACAGGAGGTATATAAGATATATCTACTGATTGACCACAATAAAATATGTGTTTGACGCACATTTGTCTCTGCTGCTGCTTGACCACACTGACACATGTATTTCGTGATTTTCTGGTAATGTACATGGCCCACCTGTGCTCACATCGTTGTACGGTGGCAGCTGTCTATGTGACAGCCATCTGACACATCACAGGGTGCTAAGGGTTTCCATACCGACATTCCCTTTGAGGGGACATATTTGAATTGTGCTTGCTGTGGTTGTTTGGGATACTGGTTGCGGACATGTGTTGGAGCACCATAGGTTGCAGGTTCCCACATGTTCCTTCTTTCTGTCTTTGTTTTGTGCTAACCTGACCATGGACTGCCTGTCGATTAGTCACCTCTCCACACACCCTTCCATCTCTTCACTGTACACAACAGTATGCCCTCAATGCAGCTTATCCGTCGCATATTAGCTGTTACATATGACTTTTTTTTTGTACTGTCCATGTCGGCTTGGGGGATTGGCATTGCTGTTGTTGATCTGATCTGGTCCATGCTTGTTTGTAGGTTCATGTCTCACATGCTCCTTTTCCGTTCTGTTCCCCATTTTGCCCTGCTCCACAGAGCATCCCCTGCTGCCCATTGGGTTTAGGTTCTTTGCTCTTTTGCATGCTGTCTCCACTGCATAACATTTCATTGTGTGTGTGCATGTGTTTATATGTGGCTCTCGTCCCAATTACTGACTGTGATATGAGCTGTACACACCGGTTCTGCATGTGCATTGCATCTTCGTTACTGTTGGGGTTGCCCTATCCTGGCAGCCAGCTGGATTTTGGTGTGGTGCCCTGCAGTGTTCTTGTATGCAGCCTTTGCTGTGGCACTCACGTTGGTGTTGTAGCCTATCAGTTTGTGCATTGACATTTGTGCTAGTGGTCATGGGTTCGATTCCTCTCTGTTCTTTTTTTTTAATTTTATTTAGAATTTGTAAACCAAGCAAACAGAATACATCACTCATTATCCAACGTTATACATTATCTAAACAACAATGCCAACAGCCTCAAACCAGCATTCCTGAACAGGCTACACAATGCTGCAATAATTTTTCCCCCCCCTTTTCCCCCGCACACCCACCCCCCTACTCCCCCACCCCTCCCCCCCTTTCCCACCCACCCCTTACCCCCCCTTCTGCTCCCCCACCCCTTACCCCCCACACCTTCTACTCCCCCTCCCCCTCCCCTCTCCCACCCCACCCCCTTCCCCTTCTCCTTCCCCCCCCCGGCCTACCCGGATCACTTCTTGGAATCTGCTCGAAGGTACGCCAGCACCTTGCTCCATTGCTTCTCAAACCGGTCAATCTTTTGTCTCCTCGCAGCTGTTAACTTTTCCATTAAATATACCTGCCTCAACCTCTCCACACAATGGGCCACTTGTGGGGCTTCCTTCTGCTTCCATCTATAGGCCACCTCACAGCGGGCAGCACTAAGGCAGGCCACTATCTGCCTCTTCTCCCGTTCCGGCCCCCCCTCGCTCCACCACCCCATCAAATACCCACTGGGGTCGAGGGTCACCTCTCCGCCGCCCACCACCTCCTGAATCCATTTCTGAATCTCCCCCCAAAAGCCCTGTATCTTTGGGCAACTCCACCATATGTGGAAGAAGGTCCCCTCCCCCCCACAGTCCCTCCAACATCCATTAGACACGCTTGGAAACATCTTATTCAAACGCGTGGGTGTATAGTACCATCGCATCACCACCTTGTACCAATTCTCCCTGATGGCCACCGACAGGGGCAGGTACCGCACCTGGTCCAGGAGACTTCTCCACTGCCCCTCCTCCAGCTCCCTCCCTAAGTCCCTTTCCCACTCACACATGTACCTATGCTTACCAGCCCCTGGCCCCTGTATCGCCCGGTATAACGCCGAGGTTAGGCCCGCCGAAAGCTTCTTCCCATACCACACTACCTCCAGTGGTGTATAGTCGCGGTCCAGCCCATCCCGCCCTAATTTCTTCCGAAGAAAATGCACCACCTGCCCATAATAGAACCTATCTGCTTCGCTCAGGCCATACGCCTCTCTCAAATCTGCAAAAGGGACCCACTCCCCCCATCAACAAACTGATAAAAATACTTCAGTCCCCCCCGCGCCCACCTGCGATATCCCCCCCCTCCCGCCCCGGGCAGAACTCTGCTGTGTGGCACAACTCCCTCATCAGTGAAAACGAAGTCCCTTCCCCCTTCCGCTCTTGGCCCCTAATTTTATCCCACTCCCGTAAGACATGCAAGACGTAGGGACTATCCCCCTCCTTTAGTCCCCGCTCCCCCTTCTCCATCCAAGGGAAGCAGGCCAGCCGCTGCCCTGGTCCACTCCCCTTTTCCATTTCCACGTAGTTCTTCTGCTACTGCCCTTCCCTCCAGTCCATCACATGGCGAGCCTGTGCCGCACAATAGTACCCCTGTAGGCTTGGCACACCCAGCCCCCCTTCCTCCCTATGCCTATACATCACTGCCCGCGCTATCCGGGGCGGTCTCTTCCTCCAAAAATACTGATTAACCTTCCGCTGTATCCCTCGTAGATGTGCCCCCGGGATGGACACAGGCAAAGCCTGAAAGTAGTACAGCAATCTCGGGAGCACATTCATTTTAATCGCCGCTATTCTGCCCAGCCATGAAATCTCCATTCGCTCCCAACGTTGCAGGTCCCACTCTACCTCCCTCCATAGGGCACTATAATCTGCCTCGTACAACCCCCGTGGCGTAGCTGTAATATTGACCCCCAGGTACCGAATAGCTTTCCCAGCCCATTTAAAGGGGTATCGTGCCCGCAGTCTCTCCGCCATCGGCGTAGTCAGGCTAATACCCAAGGCTTCCGTCTTATCGGGGTTCACTTTGAACCCGGAAACTGCTCCATACCTTCCCAGCTGTGCCATAATCTCCAGTAGGGACTCCTCCGGCTTTGTCACAACCAGCAGGACATCATCCGCAAATAAAGAGATCTTATGGTGAAGCCCCCCCCTCCGCAACCCCCATATCTTCCCATCACTCCGGATGGCCTGGGCTAGGGGCTCAATAGCTATAGCAAACAGCAACGGCGACAGGGGGCACCCCTGACGTGTCCCCCTCTCCAGCTCCAGGACCGCCGTATACCGCCCGTTAATCCACACCCGCGCTTGGGGTCCCTGATATAAGGCTTGCACCCATTGCAGGTACCTTGGACCCACCCCCATTTTCCTCATTACCCCAAACAGGAACCCCCAGTCCACCCTATCAAACGCTTTCTCAGTGTCGATAGAAAGCAGCATGGCCGGCTCCCTCTGCTCCCTTGCTCCCCAGATGGCCTCCAGCACCCTTTTAATGTTATCAGATGCCTGCTGCCCCATGATGAATCCGGTTTGATCCAGCCCTATCAACCCCGGGAGCAGTCCAGCCAGTCGCCTGGCCAACACCTTCGCTATAATCTTCACATCTACATTCAGCAATGAAATTGGGCGATAGGATCCACACTGCATCGGATCCCGCCCCCCCTTCAATATAACAGTAATCCCCGCTGTCAGCATTTCCGAGGACAGATGCCCCCCCTCCTGCTGTATCCCATTGGCTACATTCACCAGCCCGTCTAACACTTCTTCCCAGAACATTTTATAAAATGCTCCCGTTAGGCCATCAAGACCCGGAGCCTTCCCCTGCGGAAGCTCCCCCAAGGCCTGCTCCACCTCGGCCCTAGTGATATCCCCCTCCAAACCCTGGATGTCTGCCTCCCCCAACCGAGCCAACTCAATCCCTTCCAAATAATCCTCCCCCCGCTCTGTCCCCCCTCCCTCCTTCTGGTATAGCTTCCGGTAGAATCTACAAAATTGCTCCCCTATATCCTTTTCTGCCCGTAATATCTCCCCCTTATCCCCTTTTATCCCATCGATGGCCATCTGCATCTCCCTTTTCCGTAGTTTGTTGGCCAGCATTCTGCCTGCTCGATCCCCCCACTCATAGTAGCGCTGCTTTACCCTCTCTAGCTTGAACCCTATCTCCTCAACCTGCAATTTGTGCAGCTCCATCCGGAGCTGCTGTAGCTGCTTGAAATCCTGTCCATTGCCGCGGGCCTGGTATCTCTCCACCACCTGCTTAATCTCCCTCTGCAGGGCCTCCTCTCGAGCCTGGCGCTGTTTTTTATATCTGGCCGCCCACATCACCAGCCGCCCCCTCACCACTGCCTTCATCCCTCCCCAAAGTCCCACGCTGCCCACTTCTCCGTTATCATTGATTGCCCAGTATTCTTGGAGGCAGCGCTTAACATCCTTCACCACCTCCTCCTTCCTCAATAGGCTTTCGTTAAGCCGCCAAAATCGCACTCCCCCCTCCCCCGACCATGTCTGATGATCACCCACGTTGGTGCGTGGTCGGACCAGGTAATATTCCCAATCGCTACCTCCTGGACCTGGCTGCTCCACCGGCCATCCATCAAGAAATAATCAATTCTACTGAAGCTATCATGGGGGGATGAGTAAAAAGTATACTCCCGGCTCCCCTCATGATACTGCCACCACACATCTCTCAGATTATATCTCTGCATGATGCGCTGCAGCACTCCACGGGCCTGGTTCCTACCATCTCCCCCCTGGGCCTGTCTGTCCCACTTCGGGTCGAGGGCCAGATTGAAATCGCCCCCGAGAAGAATTCTCCCTTGGGCATGCTGAACCAATAGGGCACTCACCCCCTTCCAAAACTGGGCCTGTCCCACATTGGGCGCATACACGTTAACCAAAGTAACGGGTTCCCCCTCCCATTCTCCCCCCAACAACAACACCCTGCCATCCTGATCCCTTGCTTCAACTCTCACCCTAAAGGAACTGCCCCGTCGCACCAGTATAGCAACCCCCCCTTTCTTGCTCGCCTCTGCCCCCCTTATACCCCCAAAGTACTGTTGCGGGTACAATGCATGGCGTAGCAACCCCTCATTTTTCCTCCGCAAATGAGTCTCCTGCACCAGCACAATCTCCCAGCCCAATCTCATAACCTCCCGGTACAATTGGTGCCGTTTGCGGGGTTCGTTCAGCCCCTTTGCATTGATTGACCCTACTGTTCCCATACCCCCCATAGCAGTCCCCGTTCCCCCCTCCCTATCTGCAATGTGCCAGGCTTCTCCCTTGCCCCTCCCCCCCCCTCCCTCCTCCCCCCCTCCCTCCTCCCCCCTCCCCCCCTCCCTCCTCCTTTACTTTACTTCTGAGTCAGAATATAGCAGCTCTAGCCCTGAGCCTCCATACAGACAATGTAAAAAGCCTGTTAGAAGGAGAGTCACTGCCAGCCCAAAAGCTTATACATTTCCTGAAGAGGATTTATTAAGAGGGAAAAAGGCAAGAGGTTCCAACCCGGTTATAAAGGGGAACCAGAAGCTAAAGTGGGGAAAACTTTTAAAGCTGTTGAAGAACGTACAACAGGTTGAGCCAAAGGTTACCCCAAGCACAGAGCCATATAATTCCCCAGCAGAAATGGATGTGGACTGTTTCTCTAATAATTCAGTGTCCTCAGCCGAATCAATGGATTGCAGTCTGTGTGTGACTAATATATAATGCTTTTACTAAATGCTGTGTGAAAGAAGTAAGAAGGCAACAGAAGCGCTAGAATCACTGTATGCTTGAAAAACAGACAGGAAGATAACCAAACCCTCATGTGTAAAAGTAGCTGGTTCTATTGCTGCTGTAACCTCAGCTAAATAAGCTAACGGTTTTAAACTGAGAGGTGGCACTCTGATTGATGTCGTGAACTTATGCCAGCAGAGAAAGTAAAGCTCCACTATTTCTAAGTTTGTGAATGATGCACAAATGGTATCTTTGCTGTATCTGTAAATAATAGAAGTACTACTACCAAGAGTGAAGAAGTTTATTTGTAGAATTCACCTTGGACATTCTTTGGAGAAGAATCCTATTTTGGTTAATGTGATTTTGCCTTTTTCTTGAGCTTTTTGCCACAAATGATTTACTTGAAGAAAAACAAATAAAAAGCAATTTATGTTACAAATTGCCCTGTGCCTCTTCCATTCGGACTGCTAAATAAAAGCAAACCACAACTACATTAAAAGAGGTGATCTTCATGTCCTATTAGGCGGGCGCCTGCACAAATACAACAGTAAGCGTCCAAAAGCAGAAACAATCTGCCTTGCCGGCCCTAGGGGGCGTAGGCGCACGGAGTGGTAGGCCACAGGTGGCGTAGTTGGCAGGATTTTTTCTTTGGGATCACGTGGCACGCCAGAGAGGTCATCCATACCAGAAGGAAGGAGAGACAACCCCAGGGAGCAGCTGTATCAACTTCCAGGTCTGCGGAGCGGAAGGAAAGCCCGGAGTGACCACTGGAACCAGAGTCCAGGGCGACGGAGTTGATAAGGTGAGACTCTGCACCAGTACAAGGTAACCCGTAGGCTGGAGGGTTAGTTTGGATAATACTGGTGTAAGAGGGTGGCTGTTGGGAGGCAATCACCAAGACAGGGGCGAAGTGAAAGGTTCCGCACTTGGTGCTTTGTTTTTGTTTTCTTCGCAGGAAAAAAAGAAAAAAAGATGGAGTCACGAAACATCTTGGACTGGGCGGCCGGCCAGATAGCCCGCCATCAAGAGCTGTCCGTACGGAGCCTGGAGCAGGCGAAGGCGCTGTTCCAATCGCAACAAGCACCGATCATCGAAGCAATGTCCAGTTGGCTTGAAGCCCAGGGGAAAAGAGAAGATGCTGCTGGAACTGTGCCAGGTGCAAGGGCAGATTTTCGGGACTGGGACTGGTCAGGGACTGGGGCTTTTGCGGGTGGTCGTCTAACAAAAGATGACGATGTAGATGACTACATTGAATCTTTCGAGCGCATAGCTATTCTAGCAAAATGGCCGAAAGAACAATGGGCGCTAAGGTTTGCTGCCTCACTTACAGGCGAAGCCTTAGCGGCCTATCGGGCCATGCCTGCTAGCTTAATTAAAAGCTATGATGATGTGAAGCAAGCGGTAAAGGATCGCTTAGGTCTAAATCCAGCGGTCTACCGCAGGCAGCTGCGGTCATGTAAATTGAGGTCAGGGGAGACACCTCAGGCATTATATTACCGCGTAAAGAACCTGGCATACAAGTGGTTGATGCCAGAAGGGAAAGACGTAGAGTCTATCTTAGACACAATAATTCTTGAACAGTTCATGGAGTCGGTACCGAGCGGTGTGCAAACCTTCCTAGTACTCCAAAGCTGCAAGAACACGCAGGAAGCTATCGCTATGACAGACCGCTTTCTAGAGGCCAATAAATTGAGCCTGGAGAAAGAGGGCATTTTTAAAACCAAAATGGAGTTACTAGAAAGGAAGGCCAAGCTTGAGGGGTTTGCTGATGGTAATGTGAAACTGTGTAAGAAAAATATGCCAAGAAAGTGTTTCTCGTGTGGAGAAGTAGGACACATAAAGAGGGACTGTAGAGCCAGGAAGGCCTTAATCACTACCCAGCACCGAGATACAGGGGAAGGATTCCTGCTGAAGGTGGAGGTAGAGGGGATATCGACTGAGGCACTCTTAGACTCGGGCGCCGATCAGTCTATGATCTCCCGGAAGCTTTGGCAGCAGATAGAGGCAAAAGACGAACCCTCGCCACCAAGCCCTGGGGATCATATTCGGATCCGTTGCGTCCATGGCGCTGCCTCTACCTACCCCATGCACCCGGTGGTTATAGAGGGAATGGGTCTCAAGAAACAAATGCAAGTAGCCATAGTACCCAAGCTTCCGCACGAAGTAGTCCTAGGCCGAGATTGGCCGCAATTCAGAAAAGGTTTGGCTGAGGAATTACAGGGGGAAGCCAACCGATCAGCTACCTTTTCGCAAGACGATATAGCTAGGGAGAAGACCTTACCCGAGATAGGCAAGGTAGCTGACCCCACGCTAACTGAGAATAGGGATATTAAGAATACCATAGTTAGGGAGAAGACCTTACCCAAGGTAGGCAAGGTAGTTGACCCCAGACTTGATGAAAGAATAGGTATGATTACTACCCGTACGGGGGATAAGCCCTTAGAAGAAGAAATTAACTCACAAGTAGACCCAGTGCCGGGAACATCCTTCCAGGAGGACGTGATTACTCCTGCCAAAGATACTCCTAGGAAAGGGAAACCTAAAAGGAAACAGGAGAAGAGGACCCGGGCACAAAATAGGGTTAAACTGATGACCGGACAGGAGCTACCCTGGGTTCCTGCCGAATTAAAAGAAAAATTTCCCTCATTCCCCGGGGAACAGAGGACAGATCCTACTCTTCGTCAAGCGTTCAAATACGCTGGGGAAAGATCTGAGACCCTACCAAGATTTTTCTTGGAAGACAATGTATTGTATAGGGAAAGTGCGGATACACGGTCAGGAGGCACTAAGAAACAATTAGTGATACCTCAAGCTTTTAGGGGCGTAGTGTTAAGACTAGCACATGATCACCCGCTGGGCGGGCATAAAGGGGCACAAGGCACTTTGGAGCAAGTATTGGCTAGGTTCTATTGGCCCGGGGTCTTTGGGGAGACCGCGAGATTTTGTGCGTCCTGCCCCGCTTGTCAGAGGGTCACGGCGACTCATCCGCCGGAGGCACCTCTAATCCCGATGCCAGTCATAGCCAAACCAGTACATAGACTAGCAGTAGATATAGTCGGACCGTTGTTAAAAACGCCCAGAAGCTACCAGTACATACTGGTTGTGCTCGACCATGCCACCAGATTCCCTTGGGCCGTCCCCTTGCGGAATACCTCCGCTCGCCTCATAGCGCTGGAATTAGTGAAAATCTTTTGTGAAGTGGGGTTCCCACGGGAGGTATTATCTGACAGAGGGAGTAATTTTATGTCCAGATACCTTGCACAGTTGTGGGAGGCCTTTGGAATCCAGCATATCCGTACTGCAGCATATCATCCACAGACTAATGGCCTGGTAGAAAGGTTTAATCAGATGTTGAAAAACATGCTGCGGAGGTCCCTAGAGGGTAATATGGCAGAGTGGGACACAATGCTGCCATTAGTACTATATGCTTGTAGGGAGAGGAAGCAAGCCTCTACAGGCGCTTCCCCCTACGAACTTATGTATGGGCGGACTCCGAGAGGAGTGCTGGACATACTGGGGGAGCAGTGGATAGCGCCCACGGAGGGCGGACAGGAGATACCCCAATTTTTGATAGATTTAAAAGGCCGCTTACGGCGTATGGCGGAAACGGTAGAGGGGAACTTAAGGGCAAGCCAGGCTCGTCAGAAGGCTTATCACGACCGACGAGCCCGACCACGCGTCCTGCGGGTCGGAGATAAGGTACTAGTTATGGTTGCCGCTGCCGGCTCCAAATTTGAAAATGCCTGGAAAGGGCCCTATAAAGTATTAAAACAGGTGGGTCCAGTGACATATTCCTTGGAGACGGGGAAGGGAAAGCAACAGGTGTACCACATCAACATACTGCGTCCATGGCAGGAGCGGGTGGTGAAAGTAGCTACAGAACCGGACAATAACCCAAGAGCTTTAGTTGGGATTTCCAGCTGTGCGCGGGTTGTAGCGCCAGCTGGCAATTGCTTAAGGTGGGGATATGTGATGATGTGCATGCTGCAGCGCCCTTTAAAACTAGAAAAAACACTGAAATTTGTTCCCATAAGCGGGGGATGGGCTCACTGAAACACAATTCCCACATAGAGAGTGAAACTAAGGCACACAGAAGCAGGGTTACCTTGAAGCCACACCCAGCCTCTAGGGCAGCTGCAAGCAGAGAGAGGGTGGGGCCAGGGAAGCAAACAATTCACAGAACATATAAACTGCGTCACACAGGAAGTGAGGGGAAACTGGAGGATCAGCTGGGAGTTGATTCTAGAGTTCAGCACACACGAGGACCATGCACAGGACAGTGCAGAGGCAAGTGCAATACTAAGAAGAAACTGGCAGACTCCCGAGGACGGAGTCTCTCTAGAAGATCAGCTGAGCTAACAGAGGACTCAGACACTGATCAAACAGGATCTGCTCATACACCAGAGAGACTGCAGAGAAGGACTGCTCAAAGGCAGGACAGGCTGCAGGCTAGGAGCCAATTGAGAAGGCCAAGAGACCGGGAGAGGAAGCAGCACTTCAAGGCTGTGTCTTCTGGTGGGTCCAGGAGGACTGGTCAACACTTACAAGGCAAGTGTAAAGGGTGTGGGCATAGAAGGAGCTGGGAGAGAATTCAGGACTTTACTTCTGAGTCAGAATATAGCAGCTCTAGCCCTGAGCCTCCATACAGACAATGTAAAAAGCCTGTTAGAAGGAGAGTCACTGCCAGCCCAAAAGCTTATGCATTTCCTGAAGAGGATTTATTAAGAGGGAGAAAGGCAAGAGGTTCCAACCCGGTTATAAAGGGGAACCAGAAGCTAAAGTGGGGAAAACTTTTAAAGCTGTTGAAGAACGTACAACAGGTTGAGCCAAAGGTTACCCCAAGCACAGAGCCATATAATTCCCCAGCAGAAATGGATGTGGACTGTTTCTCTAATAATTCAGTGTCCTCAGCCGAATCAATGGATTGCAGTCTGTGTGTGACTAATATATAATGCTTGTCTTTTACTAAATGCTGTGTGAAAGAAGTAAGAAGGCAACAGAAGCGCTAGAATCACTGTATGCTTGAAAAACAGACAGGAAGATAACCAAACCCTCATGTGTAAAAGTAGCTGGTTCTATTGCTGCTGTAACCTCAGCTAAATAAGCTAACGGTTTTTAAACTGAGAGGTGGCACTCTGATTGATGTCGTGAACTTATGCCAGCAGAGAAAGTAAAGCTCCACTATTTCTAAGTTTGTGAATGATGCACAAATGGTATCTTTGCTGTATCTGTAAATAATAGAAGTACTACTACCAAGAGTGAAGAAGTTTATTTGTAGAATTCACCTTGGACATTCTTTGGAGAAGAATCCTATTTTGGTTAATGTGATTTTGCCTTTTTCTTGAGCTTTTTGCCACAAATGATTTACTTGAAGAAGAAGAAAACAAATAAAAAGCAATTTATGTTACAAATTGCCCTGTGCCTCTTCCATTCGGACTGCTAAATAAAAGCAAACCACAACTACATTAAAAGAGGTGATCTTCGTGTCCTATTAGGCGGGCGCCTGCACAAATACAACAGTAAGCGTCCAAAAGCAGAAACAATCTGCCTTGCCGGCCCTAGGGGGCGTAGGCGCACGGAGTGGTAGGCCACAATTAGCAGTCATTGTATTAACCAGTGTGCTACACCTCTAGTCCTTTGATCACAGCTCAGCGCGCGAACTTAAGGTTACCGCGCAATGACGTGCCACGGCGTGTCTATCGCACGATGACAGCCAGGGTGCCCTCTATTGCACTATATCCTTCCATTGCTTCCTTTACGCCGGAATGCCCACTACCTTATATGGCATTCCTCACTTTATCACTGCAACTAGCGCCGGTAACATTAGGACCGTTTAGTAAACATACCCCTTAGAATAAACAGTACATCGTCCACAGGGACGGTGACCATTAAATTCAGAACTCACTAATCTTGTGCTTTTCTAAATGTTTGTTTATGTCTATTTTTATTAAAACTTGATATATTGCCCTTCATAGGGGCACCATAGTGGTTTACAGTATAAAAACAAAGTTCATTTAAAAGTTAGAAAGGAACTCAAATAAACAATAGGAAAAGCAAGGAGCATACATATAAAAAGAGTAGAGGGGAAAAAGAGGACAGGAAAGGGGGAGTAATCAAGGGGGGAGATCAAAGACGGTTTTGAAAAGGTGGGTTTTAAGTGATGATTTGAACCTGGTGAAAGAGGGTTTAAGGTGGAGGTGGAGAGGGAGCTTGTTTCATAGAGAGGGGCCCAAGGAAATAAAATGCAGAGTGGCGAGCAGATTCAAGGTGAGCTTGGGAAGCATGAGGGAGGTGAGAGTGGTTAATATGAATGGCGGCACGATGCAGTGTATGCGGGATAATTAGTGAAGAGAGGTAATGAGGTATGCTGGTGTGGAGTGCTTTATGGACCAAAATAAGAATTTTGAATTGGACTCTGTTCTGGGAGACTGAACCACGGAGACAGATTATTGGGAAACCGCTGCAGATTAGAAAAGATATATACAATTTTTATCATTTTTATGGAAATTTAAAATACATTTTTTGTTTGGTGAAGAGAGTTTTGGGCCTTCTTTAAACCAGAAGTGATCCTGCAAAAATGCAAGTGTTGAGGGAATTGAATAATGTCAACATATGGGACATTTTCATCTATTCACAGAATTTATTTTGGTGTTTCAGATAAATAATCACAGTTATATATGGAAATACATTTAAGTTGATATGCATCGAATAGCAAGGCATGTAGGTTATAAGGAAGCAAGAAAAATAATTAAAAACTGAGGTAAAGGATTATACAGTTACAGGAGCTGAGAATTACTGCAAAGCTTGTCTTTGACAATGGCCAGGGCTGGCCTCAGAGATGGTTAGGTAATGCAGCTTCTGGCATGTGTAGCAAACCCAGAAATTCAATACTGGGGCTGCATATCACCCCAGCATTGAATATCTGAGTTTAGGGCTTGGTGGACACGGCTATGCACCATAGCAGCACATAGCCTGCCTAATTGAATATCGGGCCCTAGATGGCTGAGGAGAGACAAGACAGAGGTCTATAAAATAATGAGTGGGGTAGAACGGGTAAATGTGAATTAGTTGTTTACTTCTTCGAAAAATATAAATATTAGGGGACCCGCAATGAAGCTGCTAAGTAATACATTTAAGATTAATCAGGGAAAATATGTTCTCACTCAACTCATAACATAGTATATGACGGCCGATAAAGACCAGCATGGTCCATCTAGTCTGCCCAGCAAGGCGGCAAGAGTAGATGCACCTGCCACTCCATGCAGGTCACTCCTCCCCATGCCTTTGTTCAGGGGTGTACCCACCGCTCTATGTAGGTCACTCCTATTTACTGAGATAAAGCTCTGGAAGTCATTCCCAGAGAATGTAATAAAAGTTATTAGTGTAGAAGAGTTTAAAAAAGGTTTGGACAAGTTCCTGGAGGAAAGGTCCATAAACTAGTATTAAAGGAGACTGAAAATCCACTGCTTACCCCTGAGATAAGCAGCATGGAATCTGTCTACTTTTGGGATCTTGCCAGGTACTTCTGACTTGGACAGATCACTGTTGGAAAGAGGATACTGGGCTTGATGGACCTTTGGTCTTACCCATTATGGCAAATCTTATATTCTTATGTTCCACCCATAACATACTTATCTATCCATATATTTTCCAATGTTTTAATTCATTTTGAACAATAAGGAATTTATAAGGACCAAGAATCTTAACACAATAATTTTTCAGTTCCTCTTCTAGTTTGCAGCATATGCGTTTCAGTAATTAAGTTTTATTTCATTTCATTTATATCCACCTATCAAAATTTCTAAGTAGCATTACTTTGTACTCGAGCTAAGTTTTGGCAAGGTTTGTATGTGCACGTATGCTTTTACACATATAGACGGAGATAGAGATATATACCCTTTAAACGTTTAACACAGAATTTGGCCATTCTCCCATCCCCCTTGCTGCTCGATCTCAGCACTAGTTCCCCTCTGCACTCCTACGTAGTTGTGGAGTAGAGAGAGTGTTTCAAAAGTCATGCAGCTCACCCATCCTGCTACCTTCCAACCACATAGTAGTGCTCTACTATAAGTATCCCATGGTGGACATTTCATTCTGCTGATTCCTTGCCATACAGTCTGGACATTTCCATCTCCCATATGTCCTTAACTCCTGTTCCCAGCCTATATGGGAACACTACATGCTTAGCTACATCACTTGGCATATGCATGGTGATCAGCCCCGCTTGTCCCAATATAGAGTCCACCAGAACTAACAGGCATAATTACCAAGATGGACTAACGGTTAGCTATTTGCAACTAGGACTGATGTCACTCAGTGAGACCTACTTACAAGTAGCGCCATCTTACTGTTAGCCCAGCTTAGTAAACATGTTCCTATGTATACTATATAACATCAATATTACTCACATCTGGTTTCTCTGTGAAGATGATCTACTTTGCAAGCTGTCCTATAATTAAAAACAGTCATCAGAATAGATGGAAGATTATAAAGGAATAATATGGAAAGAATTCTTTATTTGTTCAGGATGATATTAGAAAAGTAATTTCGTTTACATTTTTATATGTAAGGCCCACCAGGTTCATACCAATATGAGGTATATTCTAGAAATGTATTGGAATGAGGAGTTTATTTGTATGGCCTTTATCCACAGGGAAGATCGACATAATACCTTATAAGAGTACTCCTCTAAAATCATTTTCAAGCAGAGATGGCCATATACGCACGTCAATGGTTGGCATGGGCATGAATGTGCATACTTTACTGGTAGGCAGGGCCGGATTTAGCTATACGCCATGTACGCCATGGCGTAGGGCCCACAGCTGCAAAGGGCCCACAAAAATTGAAGTAGTTAGGCTTTTTTTTTTAATAAAATAAAAAAAAACCTGCTGGCTGCCGCCGCGGGGCCCCCTCTGCTGCCGCGGCAGCATGGACTGACCCGGGGGCCCCCTCTGTAAGCTCGGTCCCTCCCTCCGTGCCTCCGTGTCTCCCTCCGTGCAGGCTGTTAGAGACGCGAAGGCAGACTGTCTCCTTCTGCCTTCCCGTCTCTGTTAAGCCCGCAGGGCTGATGGGAAATTTCCCATCAGCCCCTGCGGGCTTAACAGAGACGCGAAGGAGACAGTCTGCCTTCGCGTCTCTAACAGCCTGCACGGAGGGAGACACGGAGGCACGGAGGGAGGGACCGAGCTTACAGAGGGGGCCCCCGCGGGACTGTCCATGCTGCCGCGGCAGCAGGGGGGGCCCCGCCGCGGCTGCCAGCAGTTTTTTTTTTTTAAAAATAAATTTTACTTTAGGCCGGGGGAGGGGGAGGGGGAGGGGGTAGGACTGGTAATTGGGGGGGCTGGGACTGGGGCTGGAAATGGGTTGGGACTGGGACTGGAAATGGGCTGGGACTGGGACTGGAAATGGGTTGGGGGGATTAAGGCTGGAGGTGGGCTGATGAGGAGGACTGGTAATGGCTGTGGGCTGTTGGGGGGGGGTAAGAACTGGTAATGGGGTTTGGGGGGGTTAAGACTGTTAATGGGCTGTGGGATGATGGGGGCTGTGTGTTAATGGGCTATGGGGGGGGCTAGGACTGGAAATGGGCTGGGGGGGGGTTAAGACTGGAGGTGGGCTGATGGGGTTAGGACTGGTAATGGGCTGTTGGGGGGGGTTTAGAACTGGTAATGGGATTTGGGGGGTTTAGACTGGTAATGGGCTGTGGGCTGATGGGGGCTGTCTGGTAATCGGAAATGGGTAGTCTAGGACTGGAAATGGACTGGGGGGTTAAGACTGGAGGTGGGCTGATGGGGTTAGGACTGGTACTGGGCTGTTGGGGGGGGTTAGAACTGGTAATGGGCTTTGGGGGGGTTAAGACTGGTAATGGGCTGTGGGCTGATGGGGGCTGTCTGTCTGGTAATGGGCTATGGGGGGGGTTAGGACTGGAAATGGGCTGGGGGGGTTAAGACTGGAGGTGGGCTGATGGGGTTAGGACTGGTAATGGGCTGTGGGCTGATGGGCTGATGGGGGGGGTTAGGACTGGCAATGGGCTATGGGGGGCTGACTGGAAATGGGTTGATGGGGTTAGGACTGGAAGTGGGCTGATGGGGGGTTAGGACTGGTAATGGGTTATAGGGGGGGCTTAAACTGAAAATGGGGTGATGGGGGGTTAGGACTGGTATTGGGTTGGGGGGTTGCTAGGACTGGAAATGGGCTGATGGGTGGCTAGGACTGGAAATGGGCTGATGCAGGGACTAGAAGGGAATGGATGCTGGGTGAGGCTGGAACTAGAAGGGAGCTGATGTTGGGGGAGGATTAGAATGGGATGGGGCTGGAAGAGTAAAATGGAGAAGGGAAAAATATTTTGTGTGGGAGGGATAAAAAAATCTACAATTGGCCGGGTATTGGGAGAGTAAGTGGGGATTGAGGATGGAGGGGTAAAATTTGACTGGATGAAATAGGAATGAGGAAAGAGCAAAAGGAGAAAGATTAGTATGTTAAAGCAGATGTAGAGAGAGAATGGAAAAAAAACTAGAAGAGAGAAGAAAGGACAAATGGACAGCAGACGATGGAGAGTTAGCAGAAGACATGAAGAAACCAGAAGAAAGTGGCTGGAGCAATTGCAGCTGAAAAAAATGCACAAAAGGTAGAAAAATATCTCTTTATTTTGAATTTATTAATTGGAATATGTCAGCTCTGGTAAATGTGCATCATTAACGTCTGCGCTTTGTTTAGTACAAGAGCAAATTAATGTATAGTTTTATTTCTACAGTGTTGTACATTCCAAGTTTGGCTTTTGGGATTCCCAGTTTAATTATTGTCTTCCTGTTTCTAAAATGTGATTACTTGTTTGGTGATGGTCTATGTTCTGCATGTGTAACTGAGCTGAGGTGTTCTGTTTATATAATTCCTATTTGACATTGCCACTTGTTCTCTTTCCCCAGTAGGTCATGTATTGTTGTTCTCTGAAATGTATTGGTTTAATATTTGCAGTGTTGCCTTTTGATTGGTAGAGTATGGTGCTTTGTGAGTCCTGGTAGTGCTGTTAGGATACGGCGGGTTTGCTATGGGTTCTAAATGGGCAGTGTTTGTAGTAGTTCCTAATGTGTCTGGCAGTTGGCACTGGATTATAGTAATGTAGAAATCTTTTAGTCTTTCTTTATCCATACACTCATTAAGAGGCACGTTTACTAAAAGTTAGTATATGGTAACATTATGCAAATATTTATGCAAATGAGGCCCCTTATGCAAATGAGGCCCACACCCCCCTTGGGCCGCCCCTGCTGGGGCCCACAATTTTTGTTGGCATAGGGCCTCACTCAAGGTAAATCCGGCCCTGCTGGTAGGCATAGAGAGGGCATGGTCTGGGTGCAATGCGGGCAGAGTTCACAAGTAATACATCTTGATTATGAAATACTCTAACCTACGCATGAGCTTGCATACTTTACGCATGTATATTTACAGCTGCTCTTCAGCAGGTGTAAATGTCCACACCTGCATTTAACATATGATCTTGGCTTCTTACACTAGTGCTCTATAAAGGCACATAGGTGTCTCTGTATCTTTATAAAACAGAGTCTAAGGGGTACGTTTACTAAGTTGCGTTAGGCTTTTGTAGCTAACGCTTTGCGATCGCTGCAAAAAGCTGGCGTTAGCTGCAAAAGTCCCATGGTAGCTGCAGGGGTGTTCTCAGTGCTTCCCCTGCAGATACCACAAGGAAAATGCAGGGATCACGGGGGAGGGGGGAGGGAGGGAGGTAAGTTTTGCAGATGCAGTTATTGACAACTATTTTCGCAAAGTCTGCAAAAAGAGCAGCTGCTCACGCAGTCAACGCCCATAGTAGCTACTCTTAATCAGAATGCCCACCCACTCTTTGCCCACATCCCACCCGTTCTAACACCCACTATGCAAAATGCAGCTACTGTGGAAAAAGGATCATGGTAGCTGCATTTTTCTTGTGTTAGCTGTATGTGGTGTGACAATACCATGTTCGGGCTGTAAAGAGAGCTAACACGCTTTAGTAAATATCCCCCTAAGTAGGCACCTATTTGCCCTCTTAAATTAGGCACCTCCTTATAAAACTGCCCTCTATAAATATTTAAGCAGGCACTAGAGGAGGGGATACATCCCAAGCGAGAGGACAAGCAAGCCCATCCAAGAAGCTGCGGAGTTGAAGTATTACAGGCAAAGTCTGTAAAGGCAACAGAGGATCCCACAGTTGCTCTTAAAGAAGTGCTGGAAAGCAAAGGAAGCCAATGGGACTTTAGGGTCTCTGTACTGTATTTTTGCAAGGTTTTTGTGACTGTAAAGTCAACGGCAGTGAAATCAGAGAAGCCACGGGGTGGTGGGAAGGCCAGGCCCCATCACCCAAAGATTGAAATTTCCAGCAGTAGCCAATAGGTGATAGAAACTTTAGAGTGCAAGTAAGATGAGGGGAATGACACAGGAAATGGGAGGAAAAAGTGAGAGGGGAGTGCAGCAGTTGGAGGGAGGAGGGAGTGTGAGGTAGGAGTAAAGGAGGAGAGGAGAGATCAAGGAGAGGGGTGAGAGAAAATGTGTGCCCCACTCCCATGTTATAGCTTCTGGTAAACCACCTCTCCCTACCAGGACTACAACTAACTCACTCCTTATTTACCTAGTGCTATTACTGGCAAATGGTGCAAGAAAGGATTTGCATTATCTTTCCAAAGGAAGAGCACTGGAGCATACAAACCGTCAGTAGTGGGGCTTTCGAGTTCACCGGACATGCCTCTTCCTCTGATACTGCTCTGTACTTGCCAGTTACTGAAACACAAAGCAAAGATACATAAAACTTTACCTGCTAAATTAAAACAATATCTTTTCCCTGAAGTACTAGAGAACTCCGATTCACAACTTCAAACAGAAAGGCACAAAATGCATATTTCGAAGGAAAACGAAGGGGGTCTTTCACTAACTGGTGCTAGTAAGCAGCGTGTGTTCTGGCGCACATTGAAGGCACACTGAGACATGTGCTGCCAGCTAGTGTGGGGCCATTACAGTGTGGAACGATGCCCACACTAACTGTGCAACCCATGCTTTCCCCCCCCTGCACGGCCTAATCGGTGGCATCGGAGGGAGCAGGAAGGCACTTCCCCACTCCACACCAACAAGAGCCAATCAGGCTGCACAACTCCACCTGGCAGCAGCTTTAAACGCTGGAGCAGAGCTCAGGCGTGCCTGCGCCAGAGGGCCTTTTGGTAAGGACTGGAACCTGGGAACCCAAGGACAGTTAGTCACTCATAGGACCCAACTCTGAACGCCAACTTCGCCATCGCGTCAACCATCTGTTCAATAAGACCATGAAAACCACAGCTCTTTACAACATGAAGGACGGCAGGAGTAAACCAACTGACATCCTCCATTGCCCAGTCAGCCTCCTACCTGTGCCTGTAAGTCTGCATTTCAATGTTTGATTGTTAGAATATTTCCATTTTAACTATCCTTAGAAAGTATCTAGCGATCTGATTGATTGCACCATAGACTGACACTATCACCTGGTCAATTAACTTTTAATTGAATATTCAATTAACATTTCACACTGTTTGCCTTTCATTCAGAAAGCAACCACAAAAAGAGATATCATCGTGATTCCAAATCATTTGTATATACTGTTAGTCACAGTGCTCCTTCTATCACTGATAGCCCAGAAACATTGTCTCGTGGCAGATTCATATCTCATACCTATCATCTGTGGCGCTAGTCATATTAACCTTATAATTCTACCAGTGAGAATAAGAAGTAAGCATCACTCCTCTCTAATCCACATCCCTCTGACCCGCACTACTCCACTAGACTTCCACACTCAGAACACTAATCACACTGTCCCTTCTCAAGTGTCTACTAGTTAACTCACGTTCAGTGAGAAACAAAATGCAGCTACTTAATGAATACCTCATGCACCAGGACATAGACATGCTGTGCATCACCAAGACATGGCTTACTGATGCTAATACCATCCTGATTAATCAACTAAAACATCCAAACTATGACCTATTCAATTGTCCTAGGCTGGGACGTCAGGGAGGTGGAATTTGTGTAATTACCAAAAAGAACCCACTGTTCACTCTCATATCCACAACTAACACCAATGAGCTAAATATCATCATAATCACCAATAAGCAGATCTCAATATGCCTTGTCTACCGATCCCCCACAGCAGATAATGATGAACTGGAGTCCATCCTGGAAATCGCTGGCACACACACAAATCCCAATTGTCCATTAATATTATTGGGTGACCTAAATCTGTCCTCCGTCCCATAAAAGCAAGCAGCCACCTTCACAGATGTAATGACCTTCCAAAAATACACCCAGATTATAATGGATCCAACACACATCAAAGGCAACACCCTATACTTTATTTTCATTCCATCGCATTTCTTAGAGAAATACCCCATCCCCGCTCCTCAATTTACTAAGGTCCCCTGATCAGACCACTACACAATCTCTTTCCACCTGTACCTTAAAACTCATATGAACACCAACCACCATGAAGAAAAGCACAACAGAAGATTTAAATAATTCAACAAAGAATACTTCCATAATGCTGTCATCCCTAAACTGGACATTGATTCCAATGATCTAGAAATCTTTGTATCTAACTAGAATGAGACAACTTCTGACATTGCAGCCACACCTCTATTGAAATCAACTGCTCACAGTCACCAACATCAAACATCTTGGTACACAACAGAATTGAAAAAAATCAAACAAGAACTCAGAAAAGCCGAACGCATTTGGAGGTATGTTGTTTTTTAAAAAAAGATGTCTCGGGACAATTATAACTGTTAGCAAAAGGTTTTACACATTCTGCTTAACAACTTCTTTACATTTGCTCACTATGCCAAATGTGATTTTTTAATCAGCAATGTTGGTTCATTATCTTATGGACGCTATAATGTAGAAGCTTTATTTAATAAAAAAGATTTCTTCATATAGTTTATAAGAATTGCAATATTCATTTCCCCTTTAAGCACTTTTTCATTATATATCGGCGGGAAAACGCTGTTTATATAATGCTTGTTAGTTTCATTCAGTTAAACGTTTTGGGGTTCTAAAACCTTCTCACTCATCTTGAGTCAACATATTCGTTTTGGAAAGATGATTTTTATGCTTGATTTTCTGTATGCAAAGCTACAGAACATGGAACTATGATTTTGATTACAATGTTATTTGTTTGGTATTATCGGCATCACATGACAGTGTTCCTCTTTACTTAATTATTGCATTACGCACATAGCCACAAAATTTGACAACATGATTTTGATTCTTATTATTATGGTTCCTGATCAATATGGTCGGTATCACTTGACAGTGTTCCTTTTCAAATAACTTTTACATTATATGATAGTGTTCTTTATTACACAATCTCCAACACTGGCACAATGATTCAGGTGGGTTCAGGTTCAAACGCTATTTGCTTCTTCTCTCATAATGCAATATTAAAGTATGAATTCTTTTAAATAACGATCTAGTTTTTATACTTAATTTTTCTATATGACTAGTTTTAAAGTTTATGGCTTTTAATACACATGAACAATTTCATATTTTCTAATACACATGAATAGTTTTGATTTGTACATAATATTCACAGCAGTACATGTGTTTTATTTATTTATTGATTTACTCAATTTGTCTTTTAACTGTTTACTCCAGTGGTTAAATACTTCTCATTTGACAGAAGGTTTTTACATAAGGTATCGGTTGATCATTTATGTTTTATGTTTTTCTTATTTCACTGTGCTCTATATGTTTCACTTAATACCAAATAGGTAATAGAAGACACACTATTTATATGTTTTATAGATGTCCTCCTCATCTCAATTTTATCTATATGTTTGGTTATAATCATTTTTTTCTATATGTGTGACTATAATCTTTTGATATAATTTGTTGATACATAATTTTATTTGTATCTTTTATGTTATGTTAGCGGCAGTTTTAGCTATAACCCTTACATGTATGATTTTATAACTATTGATTTTATCATTTGATTATATTTATTTCATTTATTGGGTTCACTAAGTAGGAAGGGGGTTCTGTAATGTATTTATAGAGGTCTAACCATGAGGAGCTCGGGAAAACTGAGCTATATGATTAAATGGGAAAAGGACTTAGGGATGACATAGGATATCACTGAATGGGAGAGAATTGTGCAAGTAGTAGCGAAATTATCAGTAGCTACTCATATGCGAGAAAATGGCTATAAATTGCTCATCAGGTGGTATTTAACCCCAGAAGGAATGTATAAGGCACAGATGAGGCAATAGGATGAATGTTGGAGGAATTGTGGGGGCAAAGGAACCTGGTTGCGGCCTTTAATCCCTCCACCTAGCAATATGTAATTGAAAAGGGCAAAGGTCAGAGTAGTCAATATGCAGAATTACATGCGATTTGCCTTGCCTTACCACAGGGCCACACCATTTGTCATATTTTTACCGACTCATGGGCAGTGGCCAATGGGATGACTTGTTGGTATCCCACCTGGCAAGCCCATAATTGGAAAACATATGGGAAGTCTGTTTGGGGGACGGATCAATGGCAGTATATTGCTGAACAGGCCTCACAACAGAGCATAACTGTGTATCATGTCGATGCACACACATGCTTTTAAATTAGAGTCTTTGTATAATTCTGCTGCAGATTCAACGGCTAAGCAACACATTGCCATTGCAACACTTTTCCCAATATCTCCTCTGTGTTCACACAATGGTGCCATCAATGCAATAGACATCTCGGAGAGTACGCCACCGTGTGCTGGGCACAGGCCCGTGATATTCTCCTCACAAAGACGGACTGTGCCACCATTATTAAAAACTACCCCGTGTGTCAGCAGCATCTTAAGCATTTGCCTCTTCCTTCTCTACCCAGGGTAAATTAAAGCGTGGTTATTACCAGCACAAATCTGGCAGATTGACTGTATTGGCTCCTTGCCAACTAGTGCTGGTTGTCAATATGTGTGTACTGTAGTAGACACCTATTCTGGATTGGATTAGCATTCTCCGCCTGTCAGGCTACTGCCCAACATACTGTCAAATACCTTGGCCTTGTACTATGGGTACCCTGCTAAGGTGCAATCCGATAATGGGTCCCATTTTCACAATGACCCAATGTTGGCCAGGGCCGCTGATAACTATGACCATTTGGTCTATCATATTCCCTATCACCCACAGTCTGCGGGCCTTGGGATGTTGAAAGACCAACTTCTATCTTGTCTTCCTGGAGGCCAAATTGCCCATGAGGGCTACTTCTGGGGCCACTGGTTTGGATGTGTACACCCCTGAAACCTTCACAGTGTTGCCCTCTGAAACACTACTGCAAGATGTTGGTTTTAAAATGGCTTTGCCGAGTGGTTGGTATGCTCATTTGTATCCCCATTCTTCTCTTATACGCCAAGTTCTTGGAGGTATAATTGATTCTTATTATCGGGCAACCGTGAAGTTTCTCTTGTATAATCATTCTGGGGTGCATGTCATTTGTTCTGCTGGAGATCATATAGTAACATAGTATATGATGGCAGATAAAGACCAGTAAGGTCCATCTAGTCTGCCCAGCAAGGTGACAAGAGTAAGTGCATTTGCCTCTCCATGCAGGTCACCCCTCCCCATGCCTTTGTTTAGGGGTGTACCCACCACTCCGTGTAGGTCACCCCTATTTGTTGAGATATAAGAGATAGTTATGTTTATTTTGATTTTATCCTGTTGCTATAAAGGGATCCACTGTGTCTGTCCCATGCCATTTTGAATTCTGTCACTGTATTTGCCCCCACCACTTCCATCAGGAGGGCATTCCAAGCATCCACCACCCTTTCAATGAAAAAATATTTCCTGACATTGCCTTTCGGTTTACCCCCTTGCAGCTTCATGTTGTGCCCTCTAGTTTTACAGCCTCCCTATCTTTGGAAGAGGTTTGTTTGTTCATTAATACTCTTTAAGTATAAAAAGGTTTAAGGTTTAAAGTTCTAAATCATATCTCCCCTGTCCTTCCTCTCCTCCAGAGTGTACATATTTCAATCTTGAAGTCTCTTCTCATAAGTCTTCTATGGCCCAACTTTTAATTTACCCCGTCCCATCCATCCAACCTTCCCTTGTTTCTGCCCTTCCTGGCATGGACCGCACTGAGGCTGGCTTTGAATCTATGGGTGGATGGCATCAGCAGTATCAGTCGAGCGCTAAAGTATGGATGAAATATCCCAAGTCAGACTCACAGCCAATGGGAAAAGACAATAACATGTTCTATCGCTACACCAGGACGATGTATTACAACTATTTGATAAACTGAATAGTAGCAAATCACCTGGACCAGATGGTATACATCCAATGGTGTTGAAAGAACTGAAATATGAGATTGCAGACCTGCTATAAGTAATCTGTGAACTTTCATTAAAATCATCTGTAATACTGAAGATTGGAGGAGCGCCAATGTAACGCCAATTTTTAAAAAGGGTTCCAGGGGTGATCCGGGAAACTACAGACCAGTGAGCCTGACATCAGTACCGGGAAAAATGGTAGAAACCATCATAAAAAACAAAATTACTCAGCATGTAGATAGTCATGGCTTAATGGGAGGCAGCCAACATGGCTTTAGACAAGGAAGATCTTGTCTTACTAATCTGTTATGTTTTTTTGAAGGTGTAAATAAACAGGTAGACAAAGGTGAGTCGGTTGATACAGTGTATCTGGACTTTCAGAAAGCCTTTGACAAGGTCCCTCATCAGAGACTTTTGGCAAAACTAAAAAGTCATGGGAAAGGAGGCAGTGTACTATTGTGGATCAGGGACTGGTTAAAACATAGAAAGCAGAGGGCAGGGCTAAATGGCCAATTTTCCCAGTGGAAAAAGGTGAATAGTGGAGTACCCCAGGGATCTGTACTGGGTCCGCTGCTTTTTGACATATTCATAAATAACCTGGAAAAGGGAATAACTAGTGAGGTTATCAGATTTGCAGATGACACAAAACTGTTTAAAGTTGTTAAAACCCAAGGGGATTGCGGAAAACTGCAGGAGGATCTGGATAAATTGGAAGAATGGGCATCTAAATGGCAGATGAAATTTAATGTGGACAAGTGCAAAGTTATGCACCTAGGAAAGAACAACCCACACTATGGTTACACGATGCAAGGCTCCACATTGGGAACCACCACCCAGGAAAAATATTTAGGCGTCATCGTGGATAACATGTTAAAACCCTCCACCCAGTGTGCAGTGGCGGTCAAGAAAGCAAATAGAATGCTAGGTATCATAAGGAAAGGAATGGAAAATAAAACAAAGGATATTATAATGCCTCTGTATCATTCCATGGTACGACTGCACCTTGAATACTGTGTGCAATTCTGTTCGCCATATCTTAAAAAGGATATAGTGTTATTAGAAAAGATACAGAGAAGAGCCACCAAAATGGTAAAGGGGATGGAAGGCTACTCCTATGAAGAGAGGCTACAAAGGTTAGGGCTCTTCATCCTGGAAAAGAGATGGCTGAGGGGAGATATGATAGAGGTCTATAAATTAATGAATGGAGTGGAACAGGTAAACATAGATCAATTGTTTACGCTATCAGAATATAGAAAGACTAGGGGACTTGTAATGAAGCTACAGGGTAAACTATTTAAGACTAATAAGAGAAAATATTTTTTCACTCAACGTGTAATCAAACTCTGGAATTTGTCACCGGAGGATGTAGTAAAGGCCGTTAGTGTAGCTGGGTTTAAAAAAGGTTTGGACAAGTTCCTGGAGGAAAGGTCCATAAACCATTATTAAGAAGGGACCCAGGATATCAATGCTTGACCCAATACAAGCATTGTGGAACCTGTGTCCCTTGGGGAAACTGCTAGGTATGTATGACCTAGATTGGCCACTGTTGGAAACAGGATACTGGGCTTGATGGACCTTGGTCTGACCCAGAATGGCATGTCTTATGTTATGTTCTATGTACTTGTTGTTCAATTGTAAACTGCTATGATTACCTGATACAGCAGTATAGAAAACACTCAAATAAATAAATAAACGGTTGTGCTCATCATACAGGGGCAGAATCATTTGGTGGTGTTAAATTCTAAAAGGGTTTATATGAGAGAATAATGTTTTTTCCTCTTTTCCCTTTTCTTGCAGGTTTCTACCTCTTGGCCACAGCTGTATGGGGTTTATACCTTGATTTCGGGTAGCCTATTTCAATGGGCGGCCCCAGCCTCGAATGATCGTCAGTACAGCAGAGTGGCCAATGTTTCTGGTACATTGCATCTGGTGAAATACCCCGAGCAGCAAATGACATCTAATTGTAAATATAATTGTAGTATAGCTCTGGTAGTCACAGACAAGCTATAGAATTTGACTGTACACAATGAGGCACATTCTGTACTGTGCATCCTGGACTCTGTGCATCTGGAGGTAGATGCGACTCCGATCCTGCGGGGCATGTCTAATTCCCGTGGAATCAGAATCATGCCTAGGCCTGTACGTGCAGGCAGGGACCCGATTGCCATTGGCCTGCATGTACAGGTAGGGTTGCCAACTTTTTCACAGAGAAAAACCCGACACCTGTGGCTCGCCATGCTCCACCCATTCTCTGCCCCTAGTCCCACCCCTGCCCCGCCCCCAGCCCCACCCACAAAAATTACCGAGGATACGTGTAGGCTAACTTCCTTGGTCAGATAATAATTAAACTGGGAACCCCAAAATCCAAACATGAAATGTACAACACTGGAGAAATAAAACTATAAAGTAATTTCCTCTTGCACTAAACAAAAACGCAAAGATGTTAGCAATACACACTTCCCAGACTAGACATATTCCAGTTAATAAATTCAAAATAAAAAGTATTTTTCTACCTTCTGTTTGGGCATTTTTTCAGTTGCAATTGCTCCAGTCACTTTCTTCTGGTTTCTTCATGTCTTCTGCGAGCTATCCATTTGTCCTTTCTTCTCTTTTAGATGTTTTCCATTCTCTCTCTATTTCTGCTTTAACATACTGATTGTTTCCCTTTTGCTCTTTCCCCCAATTCTTTCCTTATTCCTTTATCATCCATTTAAATTTCACCCTTCCATTTTCAATCCCCTCTTACTCTCCCAATACCCGGCCCATCATAGACTTTTCTTCCACACAAAATATTTTTTCCCCTCTCCATTCTCATTCCCCATCCATTCTAGTCCTCCCCCAAAATCCGTTCCCTTATAGTTCTAGACCCACCCAGCATCCATTCCCTTCTAGTCCCATTCTCCCATGCCCCACATCAGCCCATTTCCAGTCCTATTCTAGCTCTTCATCAGCCCATTTCCAGTGCTAGCCCTCACATCACAGGCCATTTCCAGTCCTAGCCCCCACCATCACATCCCATTTGCAGTCCGAGTCCCCCTGCACCATCACAGCCCATTTGCAGTCCTAGTCCCCCCCCCCATCATCACAGCCCATTTTCAGTCCAAGTTACCCCCCCCCCCATAGCTCTTTTCCAGTCCAGGTCCCCCTCCCCATCACAACCCAATTCCAGTCCATTTCCCCCCCCAAAGCCCTTTTACAGTTCAGGCCCGCTCCCATCACAGCCCATTTCTTTCCAGTCCAAGTCCCCCCCCCCCATAGCCCTTTTCCGGTCCAGGTCCCCCTCCCCATCACAACCCATTTCCAGTCCATGTCCCCCCCCCCCCCCCCCCACATAGCCCTTTTACAGTTCAGGTCCCCCCCATCACAGCCCATTTCTTTCCAGTCCAAGTCCCCCCCCCCCCCCATAGCCCTTTTCCAGTCCAGGTCCCCCGCCCCAGCACAACCCATTTCCAGTCCAAGTCCCCCCCCCATAGCACTTTTACAGTCCATGTCCCCCCCCCCCATCACAGCCCATTTCTTTCCAGTCCAAGTCCCCCCCCCCATAGCCCTTTTCCTGTTCAGGTCCCCCCCCCCTATGCCCTTTTACAGTGCCGGTCCCCCCCCCCATCACAGCCCATTTCTTTCCAGTTCAAGTCCCCCCCCCCCCCATAGCCCTTTTCCGGTCCAGGTCCCCCCCCCCAATCACAGCCCATGCAGTCCTTGCCCCCCCTCCCCCGACCAGCACCGCGGCTGTCTGAGAGGCTTCAGAGGGAGCCGGGTAAGCTCGCGCAAGGCCCCGGCTCCCTCTGTACAGCCGCCAGCGTGAAGAGCCTTTTCCTTCACGCTGGCGGCTGTATCTGTGAAGCCGCGAATGCTGGGAAAGGTTAAAGGGTATTGCCTTTAACCTTTCCCAGCAATCGCGGCTTTACAGATACAGCCGCCAGCGTGAAGGAAAAGGCTCTTCACGCTGTCGGCTGTACAGAGGGAGCCGGGGCCTCGCGCGAGCTTACCCTGCTCCCTCTGAAGCCCTCCGGTGTGTGGGCCGGCCCTGGGTGGGGGGTTTTTTGGACTTTGGGTCGGAAGAAAAGCCGGTTTTTTGCTCTGGCCGCTCCCGATCTTGTGGCCAGAGCAAAAAACCAGCTTTTCAAGGGCCGGTTTTACATCTGCGCCGGCAGCCGGCCTGGCCATGGAAAAACCGGCCAGGCCGGCTAAAAACCGGCCAGTTGGCAACCCTATGTACAAGTCCCAACCCAGCTAACTCAGTCAGGATTCTGAATGTTGCCATGGCACCACAGCTGTATTCAGGAGCCGCGATACCTGACCGCTGACTTCTTTTCTTTTCCCTGCAGCCCGACCCCGACCTGGCCTCCCATGGCCAGGATCAGGCTGTGGGGATTCTCCTGCACCCACTTCACCTTTTGTCTCTGGTCGGGCCTCCCGACCTCCGATGTCTAGAGGGACTTATTCCTCCTCCAAGGTGAAATAAGTCCCCCGTCCAGTCTGTCGGCCCTGGATGTACAGGACCGATTTCAGAATCGGCCCTGTACTTCTAGGGCCTTGGATTGCCCACTGCCTGCTCTAATTCTACCTCTGTACCGCCCCTTCCCGCTCCCATCTAAGCCTCTCCATACAAACTCCTTGTTCATACAGGGAACCTTAGTTGGGGACGGCAAGAGGGACAAATAGCGGGGATGGATGGATCGGAATAGACCCCAGTGTGACTGGGATAGGATGTTAACATATTTAATTCCCTCATTTTCACAAGAAGAGCATTACATCTTAGGGGCCACTGGGGCCTCCAATGTGACAGGAGGAACGGTATGGACAGTGTATCTGCACACTACACTAGATTATATAAATAATACCCCAATTGAGAATAGTACCCATAGTAAGTGGGCAAGTAGAGTTCTAGTCTATCCATTATTGGAACAATGGATCACTGAACAGCATATTCTTAAATTACCTTATATATACAAGAAGTTTTGCATCAATCCTAAGGTCACTGTTGTAGATTTTGAAATTAAATTCCCTGGGAAGGTCAGCATTCCTGGCTGCAGATATAAAAGAACTTGGTATGATACTTTAATGGGAGAATTGGGATTGGGGGTTGGAACGTTAAATTCAATAGATTTGGAAACCATTACGAAGCGTATGAAACATACGGGAGTAGATGTGGAGTCCTCCATGTGGCTCATGGCTGAGTGGGCTCCTACAGCTTGGGGAGTACAGAAGGGCTCATTGGAGCTCCATGGAGAATGGCTTGAAGGATTCAATGCCACTATCCAAATTCTGCAAAATATGACTGAATTTGCCAATTGGACTATGTGTCCTATTAAACATTTGTATTATGATACACAGATACAATGAACACAGCACTTGCTATATGGGCATAATGAAGCTTAGTGAAAAACCTTCTTTGACGTATCTGCAGACCAGTGGATTGATCTTCGGGAAGGTAATCCAGTATAATGTGACCCAACTTGATGAGTTATTTTGTAAAAATTATGTTATGCCAATATTGTTTGGAGATGTATTTGTGCAACCTGTTATATGAGGGGAACGTATGGAGTATATAGGGAATAAGTTTATAAGGGAATAAGTCTATAAGTATATCTGATTGTAAGCATTTACAGTAGGTAATAGGTGGGTTTGTGGAGCAAAAGGTTATGTAATGGAGCCATGTATTAACTCATATTCTGTACAAATATGTGAATGGAGAACAATTGTGATTGATAATACCACCATCATGATTCAAACCGCTACATATACCATATGTATAATTAGTGGACATGTGGAGCTTGATTCATGGAGGGGCATGTCCAGGCTGTCCAGACGTTCCCGATGAAGATGGGGCTGTGTGGACCCAATTCTGGTCCGCGGGAATAAAATGTTCCCGCAGTAACCAAAATCAGGCCCAATGATGGCCCAGCATGTCCCTTCTGCCTGCGGGAATGTCCTCCCTGCAGGTGTCCCTGATATCTGCAGCTCTGGACCCCATTTCCTCTCTGCCTGACTCACAGCTGGCCTGCTGCAATCTGGATCGGGTGGGCAGGGACCCGCACCCAGCCCTAGTCCCGGGGGGGGGGGGGGAAATCCTTGGCCCTGATCGGGCCAAAAGTGCTACTTATACCACCTTTGAGATGGTATAAGCAGTATGTCCCCACGGGCCCGGCAACACGTACAGGGCCATGACCTGAATCGGCCCTGTACGTGCTGCTAGGTTGGCCCTCCCCCGCTCCGCCCCATTCCCACTCCCACCAGCTCTCCCTGTCCTGATGCACAGGACATACAGGGAGAGCCAGAGGGGGAATCGGGCCCAGACAACTTGTGTTCATGAATGACCTCCAATATCTTTATTAATAATCAAATATATGAATCTCCAGTGGTGGGCTGCTTTAACAACATTACATATTTGTGAGACAGGGGTAGAACTTGGGTACTGTATAATACATCACAAGAATATAAGACGAAGCAAATTAATTATGATCTGCGACTGTTCTATCCCCCTCCCCCAACTTCCCTCTCGGCCCTCCTTAATATTATCAATGCTACAGAAACACATGCGCACCTGCAAAATCTTAACAAGTCTCTGTTAGAACAAGAATTCCGAACTGTTATCCATAAAGAAAAAATGTTACTGATTGGGAAAAAGATTAAGGATGCAACCCAACAACATTGGCATGATTCAAACCACTATATGAATAAAGCAAAATCATTTGCTTTCACACCAAATCCTCTATCCCTTTCCCACCAACACCAATCTGAAAAATGGTCCAACTTTCACCCTATAACCAAAGACACTATCAAGACTACTATTTCAAACCTTAACACTACGACCTCTCAACTTGATCCATGTCCGGTAAACTGGATCAAGCATACCCTTACTACACTATCCCCCTTTATCCTTCCCATAGTCAACCTGTCGCTGCGCCAAGGATACTTACCACCTTCCCTCAAACATGCACAAATCCGTCCAATAATTAAAAATAACACCCTTGACAAAACATCACCCAACTCCTACAGACCTATCTCTAGTATCCCATTTATGGCTAAACTGATTGAAAAGATCGTCCAAACTCAAACACAAGATCATATAGAAACCTCAGCCCCACTTGATGATCAACAATATGGCTTTCGCCCTTACCATGGTGTAGACACCCTATTAACAGTACTCCTCGATACATTAATAAGAGGCATTGATAACCATAAACAAGCTTTCATTCTCCTCTTTCTAGACATCTCTGCAGCGTTTGACAGTGTACACCATGCTCTAATGCTTAACAGACTAGAACAAATAGGAACCCACTCAACTGTACAAAATTGGTTCACCTCATATCTAACTGATCGAACACAAACCGTCCGAACTAACACTGAAACTTCTAAAACATACAAACAGGAAATTGGTCTCCCACAAGGCTCCGCCCTCTCTGCCCTCCTATTTAATATATATATCCAACCGGTCTGTGACATCTTCAAGAAATTTAAAGTCCACTACCACATATACGCAGACGACATGATGATGTACATTCCATTCACAATGCCAACACTCCCACTACAACTGTTAACAGAATGCTTCTCTGAATTAACAACCTGGCTAAAAGAACACAATCTCCATATCAATCATTCTAAAACGGATATATTAATAGTAACTAAAAATCAATCCTACATACCTCCAACACACATCACTCTCCAAAATCACAACATTACTATAAAAAATGAAGTGAAATACCTGGGTGTCACTCTTGACTCACACCTTAGTATGGACACACATATTAGAAACATCACTAAGAAGATCTACTTTAAACTCAAAATTTTAAAACAATTACGTCCTCTTGTACTTCTACATGATTTTCTGAGCATTGTACAGGCCATCATCACACCACACTTTGATTTTGCAATCTCACCCTACTAGGAACAACAAAACAAAACATTAAAAGACTCCAACTTGCCCAAAATGCAGCAGCAAGAATTATAATGAAGGTTCCACCATTTGAACACATTACCCCTATACTAGCAAACCTTCACTGGCTCCCAATTCAATCCAGAATAAATCACAAATTGATTATCACCACATTTAAGACTTTAAACACAATGGCCCCAGTCCCCTTGACAAAACTTATCACCAAAGACATATCCCAAACTTCGCTTCGGAGAGGCCACACGAACAGAATTAGGATCCCGAAAGAATTCACAACTGCTAAAAAGACTACTAATAGGAAAGCATTCTCACATGCAGCTCCCACCCTATGGAACTCCCTCCCTGAAGAAATAAGAGCATTAAATGATGCAAAGGAACTCCGCAAGAAATTAAAAACTTATCTATTCACCTCCCATTTTGGCACACTTGAAAATACCTTACCTCCGACAGGTAATGGTTAATAACAACCCAGGGTACACCAACTCTAATTCTCCTAGCAAACTACAATTACAATTAAAATCGAATAAATAACTACTTGTAAATCCTGTATATAAATATATGTAATAAATCAAAATATGTAAATAAGTTCGTTTTGTTATTTAACAAGTTTTACCATATTTAGTCATTCATGATTAATGTATATTGCAAAATTGTACCAAGTTAACAAATGTTCCATGTAAAACAGCTACATTGTACCTAGTTAACAAATGTTCCATGTAAAACAGACTTGTAAATCTGTTCATTCTTGTTCATTGTAAACCGCACCTGATCTGTGGAAGGTAGCGGTATATAAGCAACTGTTAAATAAATAAATAAATAAATAAATGATCTTTTCACTGGATGGTCCCCCACAGCTACTTCGGTCTTGAATACTATTTTCCATCCATTATTAATTGTGATTATTATATTTGGGCATACTTACCATTTGGAATTGTGTCCTGCTTATTGTATTTATAAGCATGCTACTTAAGCTATTCGTTCAGTTCTTATGTATCATTTTCAGACTTGTCCATGGGTGGATTGTAATAGGCCTATAGAATGGCGGTCAAGTAAGGACACCACATAAGCAACTTGGAGATTTTCCTAAGCTTTGACTAAAAACAGCAAGATGTTCTGTCAACAGATTCTGTCAACATGGGCTGGCAGTCAAAGGACAAGAGATGGACTATGTATTGCAGATGTCAGCCAAACATGGATGAGTCACAGTTGCCTGACTATGAGTTACTTGTTTGATCGTATGTATAAGAGGGAAAGCCCCCGAAGACCACTGAGAGCCATTCCCACTGATGAGTGTGGTGTGCCCCTTGGTTTCTCCGATCGTGCAGTGGGGCTTCCCAGCAGAAGTGGACTTGGATGATGTCGTTAACCTGGGTGATGTATTGAATACTAGCTTTATAATTGTCTGTCTAATTTATGTAATAAAGTTTTATAATCGTTTCTAGCCCTGCTTCCTGGTATTTACCCATTGGTTATCCCAAAAGAACCCAAGACAGATATACACAATGCGCCTTTGAGTCAGTGTTGACTTCTGGTGATCCAGAAGTTCCTGGGTTTTCTTGGCACAAGGAGAGTTAATGGGAATCAAACCCTGATCTCTTGGTTACCAAGCCAGTGCTCTAACCACTAGGCTACCCCTCCACTCCAGAAGATCCCTAAATGGCAAGAGGATGGAAAGCAAACATTGCATGCTTCAGAGCAAAGCTGTAGTGAAATCTCTTTTTTTATGGGGCAAGAATGGGGTGTAGAGATAATCTGCACAGAACAGCAGTTAGACACTGGCAGGTGTGGATGTAGGTATTAGGTAACATAGGCAACCGGTGCCAATTTTTTTTTTAAACTTTAGGATTTTATTGAAAATTTATAAATACAAAACCCATGCAAACAGACTCAGAGAAAGACATCAACCCTCAACACCTTATACAAGATGCATCCTTCCTCCCTCCCCCTCCCGCCCCTCCATCCTTCTACCCCCTCACCTCCTCCTCCTGTCTTCCTTCTAATTTAGGTTCTCAACAATGCCTCTTCCTCCTTCCATGTCCCCACCTGGCATGCCCTCCTCTCATGCCTATTTCCCTCTATATTCCAAGTATTTCCAGACCCCTGCCCATTTGGTAGCAACAGCTTCAACTTGGCCCATGCCTAAGTGCCGTGAGTCTATGCATCGAATACAGATCCGCTAGTCATCGCACAAATCTGGCAATCCCAGGTAGTTGCGGCCTATTCCAGTGTGCCATGATCTTGCATCTTGCAGCTACTATATAGTGATGTAACATCCCCAGCACCCGTCGCAGCACTGCATTTAAGTCCTGAAGCAGTAATAGAGCTTTGGGATGCCTGGGCATCCCTATCTCCAGCATTTCTTCAATGCTAGAGACCACTGTGCTCCAATATTTCTATACTTCTCGACATTCCCACCGCATGTGATTCAATGTCCCTTTTGCCCCACATAATCACCTTCAGGTATCAGACAACAAGACTCCTGCCTTTTGCAACCTGACTAGTGTAAGGTACCATCTAAGCAGCACCTTGTACCCGTTTTCCACCAGATTGGCTGCTATTGAAATTTTCACTATTTTTTGGATCAACTGTTCCTATTCTTCCTCCCCCGCTCCACCCCATGTCTCGTTCCCATCGTAACATATAACCTAACTTAAAGGTTTCCTCCGCCTTTAGCCCCACGTATATATGGGATAATAGGTGTTTCCTCCCAGGAACCGTGGGCACAGAGGACTTCAAACTATGCCTTCTCTTGCGCCAGTCCCGCAGCCATTGACCTTTGAATAAGAAAGTGTCAGACCTGCATATAGGGGAAGTTACATTCTTTTTGGTGCTTTAATTTAAAAGGGAAAATATTTTCTTTAGTGGGGTAGGTTTAAAACTCTGCTTTAGTATCTTTCTCAGCTCTTTGAAGCTACTGACACCTTATCAGGTGTTAGTTCCCCCCCCCCAAAACCCACCCACCACTAGTGAGCAGTCTTGCTTTATAGGGCACCTCCCCAATTAACTACACACAGGGAATGGAACAGCACATTTTGAACACACTTAAAGAGATTTAACTGCTTTTTCTCTGAAAGGACAGCTGGGGAACCAGCTGATACTTTGGTAGGTCTCCCTATTTTGCTTTAACAGATAGCTAAGCTCCACCGACTGAACAATAACTGGGAAAAATCATATCGCCAAAGCTGTTGCCCCCTTTACAGCTTCTGAATCTGTCCAGACAGAGGTCCCTATGCCAGTGGAAGAACCAGTTCCATGTGCAGGGTGCATGCAGTCAGAAGCTCTCAGGAAACAAGTTGAGGAACTCAGAGAGGATGTGGCAAGGCTGAGGAGCATTTAAGAGAGTGAGAAGTACATTGATGAGATGCTTCTTGCAACATCAAAGCTCTCCAGCGGAGTAGAAGATGGGAGCCTACAGAATGACGAAGGTTGGACACAAGTCAACACAGCCTGCAGAATCACCAATCCAACTTCTCCAGCCCTTGGACTGAAGAACCATTATGCAGCCCTGGAAGTGGAGGAGGTGAAAGCATCCTTTGATAGGGAAGAACCAGAGCTCGAGCACCCCCAAAGTTGCAGAATCAGTGACCACTGTTCCCTCTTAGCTGTGCACGTGTGTGCGTGCACACACCTCGCCAAGCAAGCGCACATACTTTACAACAGAGCGCACAAAAATTACGGCTCTGATTCTGATAGAAAACAACACAGACGTCTTAAAATTTAAAAGCTATGACTGTAATTACTAGAAATTTCACACTTCATTTAGTAATCGTCTATTTTCATTTAATATGATTAAAATCAATGTGGTGTACATACTGTATTCTGACGTGTAGTCAAATTTTAAAGTATATAACTCCGAGAGTCGTTATGTGGCGCACAAAAATTTAACCTTCCTTCAAAAGCTGCACACAGCTGATATTTTATGCGCACACAGCCTACAGAAAATTAGCGGGAACATTGTCATTGACCACAAGGAAGCGAAGGGTAGTGGTGGTTGGTGACTTTCTTCTGAGGGGTACCGAGGCATCCATCTGCCGACTAGACTTGATGTCCAGAAGGGTATGCTGTCTGCCAGGTGCCAAAATCCGAGATGTTACGAAGAATTTGCAGAGACTCATCAAACCCACTGACTATTATCCAATGTTGTTAATCCATGTCCGCACAAATGATACTGCCAGGTATCCCTCTGAGTGCATCAAAAGTGACTTCATGGCTCTGGGACAGAGGGTGAAGCAGATAGGGGCGCAGGTGGTGTTCTTTTCAATCCTCCCTATTGAGGGTAAAGGCCAAGGCAGAGAAGCTCGCATCCTGGAGATGAATGCATGGCTGCGTGGATGGTATCATTGAGAGCGTTTTGGTTTCCTGGACCATGGGATGCTGTTCCAAGGGTTTCAGAGCAGAGATGGCATCCATCTGTCCAAGAAAGGTCGACATGTCTTCAGTAGCAGACTGGCTAATCTACTGAAGAGGGTTTTAAACTAGATTCATTGGGGATGGGTGAAGAAAGCCCCCAGGTAAGTGAAACATTAAATACCTTTATGGAAATGGGTAAAAGGAACAACATATGGAAAGTGGTGTGCATAAATGCCTGTAGCATGGGAAATAAGATCCCAGATGTTGAAGCTTTAATGGAAGAGGTTGACTTGGATTTAGTAGCAGTTAGAGAAACATGGTTCACAGAAAACCATGACTGGGATGCAACTATACCAGGCTATACTTTATTCAGAAAAGATAAGGTAGGAAGAAGGGGAGGAGGATTGGCACTATATGTAAAAAATAATATTAAAGCTTTGGAACTACAGAGCTTAAAAGGGAGAGAGGAGGCACTGGGGGTTAAGTTAGAAAGAGGGAAAGAGAAATCTATTTGCATTAGTGTGATATACAGACCTCCCTCACAGGAGGAAGAGGTGGATGGAGAGTTAATTGAAGACATATGCAGCATTGCTAGGAAAGGTTAAGTGCTATTGATAGGGGATTTCAATATGCCAGATGTTGACTGGCACATTCCTGCTGCAGTATCATCTACTGTAGAAGTAAGGAGATCCTGGACTCTCTACAGGGAGAACTATTCAGGCAACTGGTAACAGAACCCACACATGAAGGGGCCATACTGGACTTGGTGCTTACCAATGGTGAAAGTGTTTCTGATGTTATAGTGGGAGATCATTTTGCATCCTGTGGTCACCAGATGGTGTGGTTCAGTATTAGGACTAGGGTTGTTAAAATCCATTCAAAAGCAGGGATCTTAGACTTTAGGAAAACTAACTTTGCCAAGATGGGCCAATAATTCAGGGAGTCATTAGCGGGATGGGAACAGCAGGGGGATGTAGAAAAATAGTGGGCAAAACTGAAAGGGGATATTTTAAGGGCAATGGATCTTTTTTGTTACAATGGTAAATAAAGGTAAAAGGAAAAGAGGACCACTATGGTTTTTGAAAGAAGTAGCTGAAAAAGTGAAAAAAAAGAGGGAGGCCTTGATAAAATACAAGAGATCACGGAGAAAGGAAGGCAGGCATCTATATTTGGAAAAACTTAGAGAAGCTAGCAAAGTAGTCAGGAAAGCAAAGATTCAAAAAGAGGAGGAAATAGCCAATGCAGTTAAATGGAGGGATAAGACATTTTTCAGATGTTAGTGAGACGAGGAAGGACAAAAGTGGTATTGTCAGACTCAAGGGTGAAGGGGAGGAATATGTAGAAGCTGATGAGGATAAAGCGGAATTGCTTAACAAATATTTATGTTCTGTTCACAGATAAAGAACCAGGAGCAGAATCTCAGAAAACACCCACAAATAGGAACAGAAGTGAGAGGCATCTTGAACAATTTTCAGAAGACTGTGTTCGTGAGAAACTAGCTAAACTTAAAGTAGACAAAGCGATGGAATCGCATGTGATACGCTCTAGAATACTGAGGAAACTTGGGGACGTTCTAGCAGCTCCACTGACTGACCTTTTCAATGCCGCGTTGGAGTCAGCAGTGGTGCCAAAGGACTGGAGAGAGGCACATGTGGCCCCTATACACAAAAGTGGAAGTAAGGATGTAGTTGAAAACTATAGGCCAGTTAATTTAACTTTGGTGGTGAGTAAATTATTGGAAGCGCTGCTGAAGGAGAAAATAGTGAAGTTTCTGGAGACCAGTGGATTACAGGATCAGAGGCAGCATAGATTCAGCAGAGGCAGGTCTTGTCAGATAAATCTGATTGATTTCTTTGACTGGGTGACCAGGGAGTTGGAACAAAGGAGAGCTCTAGATGTGGTGTATTTAGATTTCAGTAAAGCCTTTGACACCGTTCCTCACAGGCGACTTATAAACAAACTGAGCACCCTAAGGATGGCCCCTAATGTTACTGCATTTATTTATTTATTTATATTCTCTTATGTACCGCGCTATTCTGCATTAGTACTGTTTACATTGAACAAACTGAAATTACATTGAACAGGGCATTATAACTTGGAGATAACTATTTTTACAGGGAACATGGGCTATGGAGGGTTAAGTGGCTTGCCCAAGACCACAAGGAGCACCTGTGGGACTAGAAACCCCAGTCCTTCTGGCCCAAGGTTGCTGTCCTCTAGTGGGATTTGAACCACCGACCTTCCGGCCTGAAGTACCTTGCCCCAACCACTAGGCCACTCTTAGTGGTTGGGGCAAGGTAGGAATTGGTTGAGTTGGAGGTGACAAAGGGTACAGGTAAATGGAGCTCACTCTGAGGAGGAGGTAGTTACCAGTGGTGTGCCCCAGGAATCTGTCCTTGATCCGAATCTTTTTTACATCTTTGTTAGTGATATAGCGGAAGGGCTGTCGGGTAAGGTTTGCCTCTTTGCGGATGATACCAAAATCTGCAATAGAGTAGACACCCAGGAAGGTACAGATAACATGAGGAGCTTGAAGAATGGTCTAGAATTTGGCAGCTGAGATTTAATGTTAAAAAATGGAAAGGTCATGCATTTGGGCTGCAGCAATCCAAGGGAGCAATATAGTATAGGGGGTGAAGTACTTTTTATTTATTTATTTATTTATTTACATTCTCTTATATACCGCGCTATTCTGCATCAGTGCGGTTTACATTGAACAAACTGAAATTACATTGAACAGGGCATTATAACTTGGAGATAACTATTTTACAGGGAACATGGGCTATGGAGGGTTAAGTGGCTTGCCCAAGACCACAAGGAGCACCTGTGGGACTAGAAACCCCAGTCCTTCCGGCCCAAGGTTGCTGTCCTCTAGTGGGATTTGAACCCCCGACCCTCCGGCCTGAAATACCTTGCCCCAACCACTAGGCCACTCCTCCACTCCACTTTTGTCCACTAAAGAAGAGCGGAACCTAGGCGTGATTGTGACTGATGATCTTAAAGTAGCTAAACGGTAGAAAAGGCAACGGCAGAAGCTAGAAGGATGCTTGGGTGCATAGGGAGAGGAATGGCCAGCAGAAGAAAGGAGGTGATAGTATCTCTGTATAAGTTTTTGGTGCAACCTCATTTGGAGTATTCTGTGCAATTCTGGAGACCGCACCTTCAAAAGAATATAAACAGGCTGGAGTCCGTACAGAGGGTTGCTACTAAAATGGTTAGTGGTCTTCATTATAAAGCATATGAGGATAGACTTAAGGATCTTAACATGTACACATTAGAGGAAAAACGGGATAGAGTTGATATGATTGAGATGTTTAAATACCTCCATGGCATAAATGCACAGGAGGAGAGCCTCTTAAGATTGAAAGCAAGTTCTGCTATGAGGGGACATGGGATGAGAGTGAAAGAGGATAGATTCAGGAGTGATATGCGGAAATATTTCTTTACGAAAAGAGTGGTGGATCTGTAGGATAGTCTCCCAGTGGAGGTGGTAGAGATGAGGACAGTATATGAATTCAAAGAAGCATGACACAAACACAGAGGATCTCTAAAGGAAAAAAGGGGACGGTTGTAGTGGCTGATATGGAAGGACAGACTAGATAGGCCATGTGGTATTTTTCTGTCGTCATGTTTCTATGTAAGTAGTCTCGCTCCTCTAACCGATAGAGATCTCACAGTCCCTCAAACGGCCATAACTTCCCCTAATGCAAGAACTGGTGAACCTCCTCAAACCGTGGTGCTCCGAGCGTGACAGCACTTGTGTGCCCGGGCCCTCCTCAGCTTGAAAACATATGGATGTCGCCATCACCTGGGAGATTTTCTTCCCTGCTAACAGCAGCCTCTAGTGTCGGACATAGGGGTTTGCTACTCTTCGCACCCACCCTTTCCATATAAACTCCTCCAGGGACCCCCTACGATCAACCCCCTTTAGAGGCCTACCCATTCCTTTTGAGGTTCACGCATCCATGAATATACCACCTTAAGATGATCAGCTGCATAATAGCATTGGATATCTGGCATTCCCAAGCCCCCCTCTCCTTTCGACCGCTGAAGCACCCACTGTGCTACTCTAGGCACCCAGCCATTCCATATGAATTGGTTGATTTTGCATTGCACCGATCTAAGTACTCCCCAGGTACCTATACCAGTAAAGCCTGAAACAGGTATAGAAAGAGCGATATTGGCAGCATTTTCACCGCCGCGATGCATCCCAACCAGGACAGGAATCCCTGCCTGCATCACTGTAGGAGGTCATCCACCTCCCCATCAGTCATCTATAGTTCCCCTCAAAGAGATTGTGATGGGATTGCCCCAACTGTACCCCCAGATATCTAATGTTATTGGCGCCCCACCTAGAAGGAAAAGCCTCCTGCAGCCGTGCCTTTTATCCTTCTGGCACGGTCAGATTCAATATCTCAGACTTAGTCCAATTCAACCAGAAGCCCAAGAGCTGGCCATACTCTCGCAGCTCCCATATTATGAGGGGAAGAGAATGTGTGTGAGCGTATGACTGCCAGGATGATGTCACCCGTAAAAAAGGACACACAATAGTCTCTGCCTCCCACTTTTATCCCCTGTATGTCCCTACTCATCCTAAAGCCTGCTGCCAAGGGTTTCAAGGTCAAAGTAAACAATATGCGTGAAAGCGGGCACCCCTGTCTTGTACCCCTCTGGATCAGGAAAAAAATGTGAATACCTGCAATTGATCTTGATGGACACCCATGACGCCTGATATAATGCCCATACCCAGTTTACGAAACCTCCTCCAAACCCCATCTTTTCCATAACCCTAAACATGAACCCCCAGGACACATGGTCAAATGCCTTTTCTGCATCTAAAGAAAAGCGCAGCACTGGCTCCAAACGCTGTAGGGCCATATCAAATTCAGATTTTTCCCGATGTTCTTTCCTGCCTGTCTCCCCAGCATGAACTCTGTATGGTCCTCATGGACCAGTCCCAAAAGCACCTTGTTAAGGCAAGAAACAAGGATTTTGGTGAGCAATTTCGCGTCTAAGTTCAGCAGCAAGATCGTCTGGTATGACGCGCATGTCTGAGGGTGTTCCTCCCAGGCTAAAGTCTCGTGGTAAGGCTGTAGTTTGCTGCAATGCCGTGTGGGCCCCCTTCCTGCCTGGGACCCCCCCCCCCCCAACATTGTGGGGGTTGCTTGGGCAGAATTTACACTGTTGACAATGTAGGGGCATTGCCATCTGAACCTACCTTGGCTTCCCCATGGCTGACCCAGTGGCACTAGAAAGAACAGAGCTCAAAGCAAAAATTGAGAGCCAAGGACTGCCTGCTTTGTATTCTGACAGGACCTGCTGTGCCCTGTCTGTCACATAGGTTTTCATGGTAATGGGAATTAAAAAAAATAAGGTGATGCCTTTTTAATGGACAAACTTAATAAATTTTTGGACTAGCTTTCTAAGGTTAAATCCTTCTTCTTCATTTCAGAACAGTATGAGCAACAGATGACAATACCACGATATATAAGGGAATCACCAAAGCAATTCCATTGACCATCTCTGAGGAAAAGAGTACGGAAGAAAACCAAACAGGGGCAGGAGGCAGGTGAAGACAGTCAGGCCCCAGCAGCAGGTGGGAGAGGAAGAGCACTGCACATGGGTGACATTAAAGAAGCAATTTTATAAAGCAATTCTCACCCATATGTGGTCACATGCAGTACACATGTAAATTCAACATTTTGCACTTTTTGTGATATCTTTTCTGTGTTGTATTTTAAATTAAGTATCACTCAAAAACAATATGTTTTGTTATTTTAACAAACAAAGTATGCAGAATTTTGCATACTTCAGACCTTTTGGCACAGAGGTTTGAATTTTGTTTGTAGAATTCCAGCAGGAGTAAGCATGTTATAACAAAAAGTAGGAACCTTCCCATGGTACACTGTTATAAAACTGCTCTCCACATACCAAGAAAGAAGAGATAATAATTTTACCCTGCACTGTGGTGTCAGGCATGGCATTGTGATGATACCCTGAAAAGGTACCAGAAGAAATCTCACGGTCACCGTTGTTAGCAGTCTGAGAATCAGTCTGTGTATGATGACAAACAGATGGGATTACCATATGCGGGTCAGATTTTCCTGATAATTCTAAAAACAGTTGCATTACTTACTCAAATTTTCTTTCATGGATTTTTTTTTTTAATTCTAGATGTTAATGATCTTAAAAACTCTTAACAAGAAATCCATTCCAAGAGGGTGAAAGGGGAAAAGAGAGAAAGTTGGTTGGGTGAGGAGAGAGGGAAGGAAGAGAGGGTGAGAAAGGCTGGTTGGGGTGAAGGGGAATGAAAGGTTGAGACTGGTGATGGTAGAAGGTGATAGTAAGGAAGAGATAAGAGTAATTGGAAGGTCATAGAGGAGGAGAAAACCAACCTTGCATTTGTTTCCACTTCAAGCCTAGTTCATGGTAAATTTGACTTCTACCATCATTAGCCCTATGTACTTAGGGGGTCATTTTAAAAGCCTTAGTCATAATTTGGACCTCCAAAAATGTGCATACAGACATCCAGAGAGTCATTTTATAAATGGCTTTTGAAGATGTCTCTAGTGCAGGAACATCCAAGTAGTCAGGGGGCATAGCGGAGGCATCTCAGGGGTGGTGCAATGGACTTAGATGTCCCCACTTAGTTTCAGAAACGTCAGAGATGTCTCTGATCCCATCCAAGTTTAGATCTGCTACAGCGATGACTAGGCATCAGAAAAGTACACATTTTGACCGTAAACATCCAAAGGGCGTAGAGAAGATGGCACTCCACCATCCACAGTACTGTGGACAATCATAACGATAGCAGGAGTGGGATTTGAACCCTGGCTTCCCTGGTCCTAACCCCCTACTGTAACCATTAGGCTATTCCTAGACATCCAAAGTTTGGAATACTATTGTGGAGATCTCTATGTAGAAGGCCCTTCAAACATCCATATCGGGCTTCTCCACGTTTGTGAAATCGTGCCTGGACTTGGACGTGCCTGCTTTTTTTCAGACGTTCTGGCTTGGACCTCATTTGTAAAATGTGCCTTTAAACATTTATCCTATTGACACAAAATGGGTGAAATCTTTTACTATATACAGTAGATCCCATTATGAGTCATGTGTTTATTTTGTAAATTGCCAACAATGTTGAGACTGGAAGTAAATAAAAAAGAAAAAGAAGGAAAGAAAGAATTTTTCGTACTAAAAATAAAAACAGCAACAATCAGGGACGGCTGCAGTTTATGGTCATTATCATGTTGTGCTCAACATCTTCGAAATGTTTGCGCTTGACTCAGTGGTATTCCAAGCCTCATGAGCACTGTTCCCTCTAAGCTGTGCGCGTGTGCGTGCGCACACACCTCGCCGAGCGAGCGCACATACTTTACAACAGAGTGCACAAAAATTACAGTTCTGATTCTGATAGAAAACAACACAGACGTCTTAAAATTTAAAAGTTGCGGTGCATTTACAGTTTTCACAAGTTCTACAATATTTTCTAGTGCAATCAATGTGGTGTACATACTGTATTCTGACGTGTAGTCAAATTTTAAAGTATATAATTCCGAGTGTCGTTATGTGGCGCACAAAAATTTAACCTTCCTTCAAAAGCTGCACAGCTGATATTTTATGCGCACACAGCCTACAGAAAATTAGAGGGAACATTGCTCATGAGCAACTGAAGCAGGTGCCCCCCTTGTGGCAGAGCATACTGCCCACCGGCTGCTGGACCCACATGGCAGAGCCAAGGCGGCAAACTTAACTTAAAGCCGTGGGTGGCTTGCTGTGCTGCCTCTGCTCCAGGCCTAGCAGCTACTCTCTCCCGAGAGGCAGAGTAACAATGTGAGTGGATTATAAAATATACAGCTAGATGCTCCTGAACTGGTGTAAATGTACATGACATGTCTTAGTTGCTATTTTAGACACTTTTTGCTGGTATTTTATAAAGACACACTGATGTCTGTGTCTTTATAAAACAGGCTTAAAATAGGCATCTACTGGTCCTGCAGACCTAGGAGACCTGTTACAAGATCACCCACCACATGTTTTTAATGCATGCTAACAAAAAAAAAAAATCCACACTAAAACACAACAACATAAAATGACATTTTAAAAAACAGAACTGACATGAAATTTCAGAAATGCAATATTTTGCCTGCTTTAAAAATCTTCATGTTTTCTTCAGGAACCTATTCCAAAAATCTTACCAAAATATCTGCCGTGCTTTCTTTTCTTGACCCTTCGTCTGTCGTCCCATCTCTGAGATCTTAAATAATATACAGGTACAATTACAATAAATCTATTTAGCTCAATACCACAGCTGCAGGCATTTATGATAAATGAGACATGTAAAAATTAAAATCTCTCTTCTATTAAACAGTAATATTCTAATTTAAGTTAGAAAACTGAATTTAAATTTAAACAGAATTCAGGTATCACCATTTTCCCAAAACATATAGCAGTAAAAAAAAATTAAAAAGCTTTGGTAGAATCTAGACTAATCTGTTGAGAGATGGAAACAATTCTTTCATGTTTCATCAATCTTGGACCATGTTTTCTAAATCTTATGGTGTGCACTAACAAACATTAGAATAAAGCATAGTTACTTATCTGTAATACGTGATCTCTGGGAACAGCAGGAATCAGTCTTCACATATGGGTGACATCGGCACCAACGGAACACGGTGCGGGAATACTCCCCAGCATCAAATACGAATGCTCTTGGGAACGTTCCTCTCTATGCATGCATGGCTACCTTCCTGCCTTCCCTTCTGGTCTCTTTAGTCAGGTGAATAGCGGAGAAATAAAAATCATTGTATATCAGGAATGAGAAAAAAGGGTACAACGATGGGGAAGTGGACAGATTGTGAAGACTGATTCCTGCTCTTCCCAGAGATCAACTCTTACAGGTAACTACATTATCTCTAGGAACAAGCAGGAAGTCAGTCTTTACGTATGGGACTCTCTAGCCTAAGACAAATGAGCAAGAAAAGAATCCTGGTGCAGCTAGAGGTTGTAGTAGGGATCCGACAGACTCAGCTCGTCCAGAGTACTCCTCGCGACGTAGTCAGATGGACGGTGAGCAAGTTGTCTAAATTTGGAAAAGGTTACGCAGAACAGCCTGTCCAAACTGAGCATCAGCTTTGGAGTCTTTGTCTGGGCAATAGTGCGATGCGAAGGTATGCAGAGAAGACTATGTTGCTGCTTGGCAGATCTCTGGGACAGGCAAGATATTAGCTACAGTACTAGCCTTGGCTCTGACATTATGAGCTGTCACAAGATGTGGAAGGGACAGCCCAGCTTGTGAATAAGCAAAGGATATTCAATCTACTAGCCAGTTCCAAAGTGTTCTTTTGGATACTGGTGTTCCCTAGATGACTTTGGTCAAAAGAGACAAACAACTGAGAGGATTGGTGATAGTCCTTAGTATGGTCTAGATAAAACGCCAACGCCCTCTTGCAATTTAGGGTATGAAGTCTGACCTCAGTTGGGGAGGTGTGAGGCTTTGGAAAGAATGTTGGTAGTGAGACAGATTGGTTCAGGTTTAAGGAGGTGACAATCTTTGGCAAAAAATTAGAATATGTGTGAAGGACCACCTTGTCATGATGAAAAGTGGTATAGGGAGCATAGCTCACCAAAGTTTGCAGTTCACTAGCTGAGAGACTGCTATGAGAAAAAAAAAAGCTTCCATTTTACAAACTTTAAAGGAGCTGAAACCATTGGTTCAAAAAGACTGCTCATGAGCTGTGCAAGAACAACATTTAGATCCCATGGTGCAGGAGGTGGATGGAAAGGCGGCTTGGTCAGGAGAAGACCGCACATAAATCTGGCTACAAAGGGGTGTGACGAGATGGGGCGGTTCTCTAAATATGGTGGGAGGCCGCAATGGCAGAAAAATGCACTCACACCAAGTTGGTCTTAAGGCCAGAGAGGGACAAATGGTGCAGTTATTGGAGTGAGTCCGGAATGGGACATGTGAAAGGATCTAGTGTTTTATGAAAACACCAGATGGAAAACCTGCACCATTTAAAAGCGTAAGAACGTTTGTTTGAATCTTTTCTTGAAGATAGATCTCCAAGAGGATGTATTGCAGGTGCTCCTAAGTGTGAGAGGGCAAAGCGCTCAGCCTCCATGCCATCAAGCGGAGTGTCTTGAGGATGGGGTGCAGAAGGGTCCCCTGTTCCTGAGAGAGTAGGGTTGGTGAATAACTGAGCCTGAGGGGAGGTGCTTGAGTAAGTTGAAGAAGCAAAGGAAACCACAGTTGTCTGGGCCAGTAAGGGGCAATGAAATTATTTGTCCCCAATTGACCTGGAGTTTGAAAAGTGTTTTGCTATGAGTGAAAGGGGAGAGAAAGCATAGAAGAGATTCTGTCCCCAATGAATGAGGAATACATCCAATGACTCCCTGTGAGGGGAAGGAATCTTCGAGCAGAAACAAGGTAATTGGGCTTTGAGGGGAGAAGCAAAGAGGTCGAGTAGTGGCATCCCCAGAGGTGGAACAAGTATTGCACTACTTGAGGTTCCAGCATTCACTTGTGTAGATGGAGGATCCAGCTTAGTCTGTTGGCTAAGTGATTCTCTGCTCCTGGAAGGTATACTGAATGAAGGTGAATTCCTTGAGGAATTGCCCAGTTCCAAAGGTGAATGGCTTCCATACATAGGGCCCGAGAGCTTGTTCCCCCTTGCTTGTTTCTATAAAACATAGCCACCTGGTTGTCTGTCACTTGAGAAGAGACTGTCCCTTGAGATGGGGAGAGAAGACTCTGATGGCATTGAAGACCATCCTGAGCTCTAATCAGCATTTGTCCCCCGTCTCTCCCCTTTGACTAGCATTTGTCTCCCTGTCTCCCCCCTTTGTCCAGCATTTGTCCTCGTCTCTCCCCTTTGTCTAGCACTTATCCTTCTGTTCCCCCCTTCCACCTGCACCTCTCTTCCTGCAAGTGATCTGGCTGATCATCCGGCAGTGGCATTCCAGCTGTTTTTTATTTTAGATTTTGCCTCCTCTGGCCTGCCTCTGCCTTCCCGCTGCTTTTTTCTCTCAAACTTTCAGCGAGAAAAAATAGCGGTGGGAAGGCAGTGGCAGGCAAGAGGCAGCAAAATCTAAAATGAAACAGCCGGAGTGCCACCGCCATATGAATCAGCCTGATCGCTCGCAGGGTTACTGCAAGTGATCAGGGTGATTCGTCTGACAATGGCACTCTGGCCTCTGGCCTGCCTCTGCCTTCCCATGCAAGAAAGCAGAGGCAGGTCAGAGGTGGCAAAATCTAAAATTAAAACAGAGCCGGAGTGCTGCCCCATCCTAGTGCCACCTGAGGCCACTGCCTCAGGTGGCCTCATGGTAGAACTGCCCCTGGTAGTGGTGGTTCTGAAAAATGAACCTGAGAAACCTTCTGCAATCTGGGTGGATCAGGATGTGTGTATAAGCATCTTTTAGATCCAAAGAGCATAGCCAATCATTTTGTTGGCGGTATGGCTGAAGAGTGCCTAGAAAAATTATCTTGAATTTCTCCTTGACAAGAAATTTGTTGAGATTTTGGAAATCTAATATAGGTCTGTGACCTCCTGTCTTTTTTGGAATTAGGAAGTATCGGGAATAGAATCCCAGGCCTTGCTGAGATGGTAGAACCTTTTCTATAGCCCCTCATCTCAGCAGTGAGAGAATTTCCTGCTGAAGCAAGTAGGAGTGAAGGAGATCCAAGGAGGGTTGTCACACAAAGTGAGTGGGAGGAAGATCCTGGAATTTCAGCTGTAGGCCCTGACTGACTAGATGTAAAGTCCAGGGCTCGGAAGTGATGTTGATCCAATGGTGTACAAAATGCACCAGTCTTCCTAGGATCACAGGAGGAAGAGGAAAGATTCTGGGAGAATTGGCCATGCTCTTTTTGGAGCAGTCAAAACCTCTGAGGAGGTTGAGTAATAGCTGCAGGCTATAGTTTAGAAACCTTGGGTTTCCTGACCTGTTTCTGGCCCTGCTGTCTCAGTTGCTGTTGTGGGGCAGAGTAGCCAGAATAGGAATGATATGAAGAATAAAACTTTTTCTTCTTAGGGAAGAAAGTTTCTTAGTGGTAGCCTTCTTCTTAGAAGAGTCTTCTGTCTTCCTTGAAAGGCTCTTCATGGTGAGATTGTCAGTTTCTATCTCACCGGTCTTCTCCCTCCACCTCTGACCAAAGAGGTTTTCACCATTACAGGGTATGTTGATTAACCTGTCCTGGATCCACTGTTCCAGGTCAGATACTTGGAGCCATGCTGTTCTCCTAGCCCAATGCAGGCTGCAGCAGATCTGCTATTGGCCTCAAATGCATCGAATGCTGCTCTTGTTAAAATCCTTGATGTATTCTGAGCATGTGTTACCAAGACCTGATGAGTCGCCTGCTTGACAGGGGCAGCAGGGTGCTAAATTCTGACAAGTCTCTCTAGACATCTTTGAGAAACATGCCCATATATAGCATATAGGAGTCTATTCTAGAGGCTAGCATGGTACTTGGAATGCCTTCCTTCCAAATGCATCCAGGGTTTTGGCCTCTCTCCCAGGAGGCATTGAGGAGTGATTTTTGCTGGCTTTTTATCCTCCTCCTGGCAGACTCCATAACCATGGAGTGGTGGGGGAGTTGTGGCTTCTGGAAACCTGGGGAGGGAGGGACCCTATAAAGGGTATCAAGCCTCTTACTCACTGCAGGGGTTGACATGGGGGCCCTCCCATATCGAAACCATCAGATTCTTTAAGACGTTATGCACTGGGAGGGTAGCAGCCTCCTTCGGCGCCGAAGGAGAATATCGAGCTCGTCAGCTTTTGGTTCCATTTCCATAGTCACTGAAACATTGAGAGCTACCACCATGTCCTTAATGAAATCTTGAAGGGACATGTCCTCGGGCGGCGAACGTCGACGTTCATAAGGTGGCGATGGATCCGACGGTACTTCCCTATGGATATTGGAATCGATGGCTTCCTCCTTTGGAGGCCTCTTCGGAATTGGAATCCAGAAGGACGTCAAAATAATCCTTATGAGATGTTCGATACCTTCACTGGTCAAAGCTTCGCTGTTTCGATTTAGAGGGTATCGGACATGGTGGTAACTGAGGGCCTTGGTATCGGCTGCTCCGTGGAGCTATACGAGGCAGGAGATGCCTGCATAAGCGTGCCAAGCTCTGTGGCCATCATCAGCATTAGTAAGTTTGTGTTTCTTTGTGATTAGTTGACAATATTCCCCTAATGAAGCTGTATGGACTGCGAAACGCTTGAAGAGCGCTAGACTGAAGCGTCGGGGTCTGGACTGCCCTTGTCGAGCTGAAGGTTTTGGAAGCTAAGTGAAAATATGGCAGTCTTTTTGATATTGTTGGTTCCACAGGGGAGGTCATTGATGTAAAGGGGACAAATGAGTGATTGGTTTTGGATAAATCAATCTATACAATCTCGGTCAAGCCTGCCAGTTCTGAGACCTCCCTTGTATGATTACACAAAGAAGCTTGTGGTTAAATAAGAAAGTTGTTAATAAGAAATCCTTATCTACTTGTTTCATAAAACATTTTGTGTTTTAATTGAGTGTGCTGCAGCTAGTGTCAATACATCATCAGTACTGGCAGAACTGGTGCTGTCTGTGGAGCACTCGATGTCATCGGCATTACTGCAGCTAGGCTTAGTGATGCTGCGCTCAATGGCGATGACATGGTCATCCAATGACAGTACCATGGGAGGAGTGGATCCAGACACAACTGTGTGAGCTACAATTCCCAATGCCGGTATTGGGGGCTCCACTGAGAATTAGACCTTGGGGACATCCTCAAACCCCTGTGTAGCTTTGGAGAGTGGCACCTCCCGCCAGGGTTGCTTCGATGGATGGTCTGCATTGGAATGCGATGAATGATGGTGCAGATGCCGATGCTTTGTGTCCGAAGCAGACGCCGATCTGGAAGTCGAGAACTTTGATGCCGAGGCCAATGTCTTCTTTTTCTTAAGCACTGGTGATGCCAAGCGATGCTTCTCCTTTGCTGGTGAGGACTTGGATGCATGGGAAGACTTTGAAGGAGTCGATGCCTCCGAGGAGTGCACTGAAGGAGTAGAGTCTGTAGAAAACAGCTTAGCCTTCTGTTTGTCCCAGTTCTTTCTACCTCGAGAAGTCATGTGGCAACAGAATGGACAAAAATCGACACTATGGTCTGAGCCTAAACATTTTAGGAACCAGGAATGCTCATCAGTGATAGAAATTATGCTGGAACACTTAGAGCTTTTTTTGAAGCCAATCCAGAGCTTCTCTATATTAGGGAATAATACAGAGGAAAAATCAAACTGGGCAATGGTGTCCGATGAGGCCATAGACCTCAAACAAAGTTTGTGAGAAAACTGAAAATAAAGTAAAAATTATGTAAAATAAAATTTGAAAAAAAGGAACCGGAATCGACAGGGAGTCGAATTGGTCGATGGGAAGGTACTTTGATGGTACTAGCAAAAAAATGATTGAAGTCTCTAGATGCAGCTGACAGGGACAAGGTCCCAGTGGCTCTGCGCAAAAAAGACTGAGGAGACTAGGAGAGAAGGCGGGAAGGCAGCCATGCACGCATGGAGGAACTCTCCCAAAAGCATTCCTATTGGATGCTGGGGAGTATGCCTGCACCGGGCTCCGCCGGTGCCAACAACACCCATATGTGAAGAGTGATTTTCTGCTTTCTGTTCCTGGAGATAATTGGCTATGGCAGCAGATAGCATGCATTAACACAGTTATCTCATGCTAAGGTTTAGGCCCTTTGTGTAGCAAACACTGGTGATAGATGCAATGTTTAATACATAACACCATATTTTATAGAAGTAATTACTAATATGTGATTGACACTGTTGTGAGGATATTATTTTAATAATCCACTGAACAGTGTGGATTGCACAACCTGACATTCATAATGCTGTCCTAAGATATATGTCTGAACTTCCTGAGAATGCCAGACGTTTTAGAGATGCTTGCGAAATATCATTAGTGGTGAGCTGGCCTTCAAATATAAACAAAGGAGCTTGTGTGTAAATGCCCATGGGAACATGCATGGATCCACAGGAAAGGGCACAAGTACTCGCAAACACCACACACACAGACAAAGGCGAGTAGCAAAAATGCTTTATTGAAACCTAGTCAATGCCAAGGCAACCAAACAACAAAGAAAACAAAGCCCGACACGGCCGTGTTTTGGCATGGCCTTCTTCTGGGGCAATGGTCTGCTAGAAATAGAAACATAAATACACAAGCATCATCTGTTTACAAAATAAATTAATTAATTAATAAAAACTGCTAATAAATTAATAATAAAATAACAAACGGAGACTATGAGAAAATGATCCATAAAACAGATCATTACATCATGTATAGATAGATATGGGAGACATTTAAAGCATAAATAATCATCCTGCTGTGAATTCAAAATCACAACATTAACACAAATCACATTCTGGAGTCCAGAATGCTGGTAAAATACTGTCCATTGTAAGGTGTACCACACTATACAAATGGAGTATACCGGTTGATGAGGTAGAGAGAACCAAGCCAGTTTGGCTCTTATTTGCCTTTGAGAAATATATATTTTCTTCCCATTTATAATATACAGCCTACCCCATGATTTGGCATCTTGTGTGATATATGACCATTGGTTAGTTCATGTGGATATTGGTTTATCGGAGGTTTATTGGACATACTTCTGCTTGAAAAGCTTCATTCCTATTAGATAGTGTTGTGATATATGTGACACGAGGTTTAATTTCAAAGTATTTCTGGGCCGAATTATGGATCACGCCAAGTTAGCAATGCTTCTCCAGGGATGGCTCAGTCCATGATGCTTACATGATCTATTTGATCATTCATTGATTTTGCTCTAGGTTGGTCGTGTACACTAGTATAGATTTGCCCTTTTGTTTTTATATGCATGTTTTTATGAGGAGGCTTTCATTTTTATTTTTTCTGATCTCTTTTATTGTTTATAGTTCATTGTTTTTTATTACCATGCCTCCTCTCCTTATGTCTAGTGATTGTACACATTCTATGCTGAAAGGCGAGATCTCAGGACTACACAGTTTGTGAGCTTTTAAAGTACCCCATGGGTACACACCATACATCTATATAGTCATTGGTGATTAGGTTTGAATGCTTGTTATACATGGTTTTTAAGTTTTATCATTTTTATGATATGTGACCATGTATGTTTTTAAATATGGTATTTATTTTTTATTAGTTTTTATGTGTATATGTCTATATATGGCATTTTTTGCCTCTTATATTATTAGAATGTGATTTATGTTAACGTTGTGATTTCAAATTCACAGCAGGATGATTTATGCTTTAAATGTCTCCCATATTTATCTATACATGATGTAATGATCTGTTTTATGGAACATGTTCACGTGGAGACACATTCTAATGTGTGTGTCCAGGCCCCTGTGCATCCGATCAGAATGGGGATGCCCAGGGGTAGACCTGATTCTGATCCCATGGGGGCTAGACATGCCCTGCAGGATTAAAATTGGGTCTAGGGCCTGTACGTGCAGTCTGGGACCCGATTCCGATTGGCCTGCATGTACAGCCACCTGACTGGCTACCTCAATGAGGCTCCTGAATGGAGCCACGATGCCATGGCATCCCGTTGCCATGGCACTGCGGCTCATTCAGGCGCCGTGACCCCCAACCGCCAACCACAATCTTCTTTCCCCACAGTTCAACCCCCAAACTAGCCTTCTATGGCCAGGGTTGGGCTGTGGGGAATCCTCTGCAGCCCCTCACTTGTCTGCTGCTGTCCAGGCCTGCCGTCCCCTGACGTCCACGGGGATTATTTCACCACCGAGGTGGAAAAAGTCCCCCATCCAATTTGCTGACTCCAGACATACAGGGCCGACCTCAGAATTGGCCCTGTATGTCCAGTGTCATGGACCGCCCATGCCCTGCCCTCACTCTGCCTCCGGAACACGCCCTCCCAATCCATCTAAGCCTCCCTGTACAAATGCCTTGTTCGTACTGGGAGGCTTTTGATGGGGACGGCAGAGGGGTGAATAGCGGGGATGGAATAAACACCATAGTCTCTGTTCGTTTGTTATTTTTTCTTAATTTCTTAATAATTTTGTTTTTATTTATTTATTATGTCAACAATTGATGATTGTGTATTTATTTCTAGCAGACCATGGCTGTGTTGGGCTTTGTTTCCTTTGTTGTTTGGTTGCCTTGGCATTGACAAGGATTCAATACGGCATTTTTGCTACTCGTCTTTGTCTGTCTGCATGGGGACATGCATCCAGGGCAGACACACCATCAGGCAAACTAGATGATTGCCTAGGGCAGCTGCTTCTGGGCGGAGGCAGCAAAGAGCCAGGCATTCAAAGCTAAACAACAGATCAGGGCAGGAAGGCTGCTTAAGGCTTGCCTAGGGCTCCAACACCTTAAACAAGCTCTTAGGCTAGCCCATTCCAGTCACAATTTCAAAACAAACATGACATACCAAGTGGTTCCATTTCCAACTTGTGAGCAGTAACATTAATTATTACATTTTAGAGTACTATTCACAAGTTCCTAGCTTTTGCGATTTCAGCAATCAAGTGTCCGGTATATGTTTGAATTTGTCAGAAAGAAAAGATATGTAAATAAATACTGTATATCTCTAATTTTCTTTAAGAAATGGCTGTTACATATATGTCCAGTGATGGAATCTTTTGTTGGGAGCCGCAGTTAGTAAAGTTTTTCATCCTGGATACAAGAATGGAGAAACGTCTTAGAAAATCAGGTTCATTCCAACCCAGGAATAGCAGGCCCTCCCCGCCAGCATCTAACTTCCCTGCCGGTTGTACGGGGAAGTTAGACGGGGGCGGGAAGGGAGCAGATTGGGGGCAGAGTTAGGGCGGGTGATGGGCGGTCGCTGGCCCTGGACATACAGGGCAACTTGTACGGGGAAGTTATTCCACCTCCGAGGTGGAGTAATTTCCCTAGATGTCGGGGATCGGCGGCCCGGGGCACAGATGAGGTAGAGGGGGGGGGGGGGGCCTGAGGACATTCCCTGCAGCCCGACTGCTGCTGCTCTTCATGGCTGCCCCTAGACTACCACCTAGTCTTGCTTAATGGTCAGGCTGGCCATGCTTGAATACAAAACCAAATAGAAAAGGAGTTTTTGGTAACCCAAAAAGCACCCCTTATATTATGGTCAAACCTGTCAAACCTGTTGTTTTGGATTTTATCCAGAGTTTTTTAAGTCGTTCTTTTATAAATTTACTACTCAATTTCTGGCCTCCACTTTCCAATTCTTTGGCAGGCTGACTGTCCAAAGAGTCTTCATTCATATGGAAGATTCCAAATGAAGCACCATATTCAGTTTGACCTCTTGTTGACGCCTGGTTCCAGGATCGCAAAGGCTTCTTCTTTTTGGTACTCTCCTCCAAGAAGCTAATTGGAGGTTGATGACCAGAAATGCCAGCTCTGTTGCCAGCTCTGTTGCCATGGTCATTAATGTGAATGTCAGTATCCTCATCATCAATAAAACCACAGTTAATGTATCCTCCACTTTCAATGCATGCTTCAGTGGAAACAAGGTATGTGGAGCTAGCAAAACCTGGGCACCTAGAGTGAATAGTGGCTTCAGGCAATGTAGTTTCTAATTGGTTATATCCATCCTTCATTCCACCAGGCCTTATAATATTAATTTCTTCAGCTTTAGTAGACTTAGGATCTTTATGATTTGTTGCAGATTCCAGATGATCTTTGTGCCACGGCCGATGTGTACAGCTAGCAAACAGTTGGACTGCTGAGGACGGCAGATCAGTTATACTATTCACTGAATTATTTAATTTCTTGGTAATAGTAGATTTTGCCTTCTCTGCACTTTGCATAGTTTTGCAACGTCCTAGAGGAAAATTGACACGTGGAAGCAAGGCACTGCCCAAAACACCTGAGTTTGAAATCAAGTCTTGCACAAACTGCGTGTTTGGGGAAATTCTTTCGTCCTGTAGAGAAATATTCTGGAAAAAAACATTAGTAGTTTTGGGGCCTGTTTGGGGCAAAGAGGAGCTGAAAACATTTTCAGAGCAGTTAATCCACATAGCAGATCTTAGTTGACTGTCATCCACAAGTTTTGGCCCTAAGTGTTTTGAAATGCTCAGCTCACGCGTAATCTCATTATGGACTTTGCTGGCTTCGGAAGCTTTTTGTGCCGTCAATGTCTTTAGTGTATCTACAGTTAGAGCAGAAAGATCCTGTAGGTGGCCAATTTGGGAATCCAAAGAATTTAAAGAGCCTTTGATATAGTTCACTCGATCACCAACTTCTTTTATCAGAATGCACATCTGTTCAACCCTAAAAAAACCACAAACACTATATCGGCTTCTGTATTTTGCACAGCTTGTAGAAAAAAAACGTTTACACTTTACTCAGTCAATTTCTAAAACGGAAGATTTATGATTCTGGTTCTGTTAATCTTAAAATTACCATATCCACATGCAAGTACAAGTGGCCTTTTCTTTTAAAAGCAGCCACACTTACGTCAATTAAATTTTAAGAAAATGCATAAAGACCTTCCACCGGTTTACACATATTTACCTTTTGCATGAGTTACAATAAGGCCCATTTTACTTAGCACAGTGAGATCAGAATTGAGACACTGTTGAGGAGAGCTCCATTCTGGCACTATTTTACAAAAGGAGCTTTCTGGAGCCTTCTGTAAAATGCACGTAAGGAGTGCACACGGATTTGCTGCCGCATACACCTGGAGGAGTCATTTTACAAATCAACACACGGGAAAAATGAGCACGGCAATTTCACAACATTCACATGCCAGCGTCGGCGTTTTCATGTGTAGCCAGGCCACACTTATAAGTGGAGCCCATTCGGTATTAAGCCAGCAATTTGTTCTGATTTTCAGGTTTAAAGAGGAACTATAAAATGGGGATTAAGGAGTATAACTCTCTTAATCCCTAATGTAAAGCCCTGGATGAAACAAGCACTTTTGCAAAATGTATTCATACCTCTGAGCAGGCGTAAGTCCCCATGTGGAAAGTTTTGGTCAAATACGTGTAGTTCCTTTGCAAAATTGAGAACACATTTCTAAATTTTTAGCCTGCCCAAACCACAGCCCTACTATGCCCCCTTGGAATCTGTACATGCCGTGGATCTCCATGTGTAAACAGCAGCTTTCTAAAATCACATTTACACCTGAATTTCTATCTCCACATTTAAATGCCACTATTTACAGATAGAAGAGCTTCTAAAATAACCCCCAAGCCAACAAGAATTCTCATACCTGTAAAACCTTGTTTGTTTCTTTTAAAGAAATTGCAAGTTTGAATATTACTCAAGGCATAAAGCTTTGTAGCATATAAGTATGTACATTTCATTTCCTTCATTTAGTTTCAGTTATTTGTGCATGTAAATTTCTAACACTCCTAATCTGGAGATTATGTACAGAAATTGTATGCATGCATAAAGTAAATGTATGTGCATAGCAATGATTTTAAGTGTATAACAAGATTATGCAACAGAAAATACATTTAAAGAAAACAACAAATTTGAAAAGTCAAAACAAATGAAATGAAATGAAAAAAGTGAAGGACTGCTTTAGGGCATAGTTATGGAGTTAGCAATGATAATTTTTATTTTATTTATTTACATTCTCTTATATACCGCGCTATTCTGCATCAGTGTGGTTTACATTGAACAAACTGAAATTACATTGAACAGGGCATTATAACTTGGAGATAACTATTTTACAGGGAACATGGGTTACGGAGGGTTAAGTGGCTTGCCCAAGACCACAAGGAGCACCTGTGGGACTAGAAACCCCAGTCCTTCCGGCCCAAGGTTGCTGTCCTCTAGTGGGATTTGAACCCCCGACCTTCTGGTCTGAAGTACCTTGCCCCAACCACTAGGCCACTCCTCCACTCCACAAACTAATTAGATACTAATCCACAAACGAAGGCCTTTTACATGCTGCTAGTCAATGTTGAGAGCCATTCTTGAAACTAGACAGACAGGTTCAGCACATTTAACACCACTGCAAACCAGTTTTGTTAAAATAGTTCAGGACAGAAATATGCTCAAGGGGCAGTTTACTGAAGATATGGTATATAAATAAATATAATAATAATAATAATAAACTGGTATAAAGTTTCTCTGTTCCCTACATGGGGGGTGGGGTTAATGAGAGGGGGGGAAAAAGGGGTTCTATTTTCAAAGGTTTGCCAAGGGCCCGCTATTTGCTGGGACTGTATTCCACCCCAAGTGCCCCCACATGCACAGGGCTGCTGTGCGTGTAACGCTGGACAGGAGCAGCATGGAGGCAGAGAGTGGGCGAAGCGAGGACAGGCTAGGCACCCGGTCATACAGGGCCGATTCAGGTCACAGCCCTGTACGTCCAGCGGACAGAAGATGGCCATGCTGCTTCTTCCACTTCCAAGGTGGAATAAACAGCAGTGATGGCAGCAGTTTGGCCCAGCAGCACAGCAGCCATGGCAGGTGAGGCCCCTCCGCCCAATCCCGGCCCTGTAGGGCCAGCCAAGGGTCGGGCAGCAGGGAAAGCCGCATTTTCATCATGGCAAGCTGTCAGCGCTCCTGCTCAGCATCCTAGTGCCATGGCGACAAGACGCCATAGCACTGGCACACCAGGAGGGGAATAGTGTGGGCTGGACGGGGTTTTGCGAGGACATCCCGCGCTGTAGGATAGGGGCATTGCCAGGCCTTCTGGGTGCCCGATTCTGCAGCTGCAGGCAGTCTAGCTCCCGTGGTTGCAGAATCCGATCCAGACAGCCTGGATGTGTCCCTTCCTGAATCGGGCCCTATGTGCTTAAAGTGGCCCTAATACTGAGCAGAGAACTTAAACTGTTAACTACTTCAAGTCTAATGGGGAGGGAGGGAGGAGTGGCTCAGTGGTTGGGACAGGTTACCTCAGGCCGGAAGGCCAGGGTTTCAATTCCCGCATGGGGACAAGCAACTTCAGGCCGGAGGGACTGGGGTCTCTAGTCCAATGGCCACTCCTTGTGGCCCTGGGCAAGCCACTTAACCCTCCATTGCCTCAGGTACACTTAGATTGTGAGCCCTTCGGGGACAAGGGAATAAAAAGTACCTGTTAGTATACATGTCAACCGTACTGATCCTAAAGAGCGCGGTATAAAAAATCTGGCTGAGAAGCCCTTATTTTTATTTTATTTTTATACCGTGCGAATAGTGTTCTAGTATTTTATTTATTTATTTAGCAGTTTTTATATACCGCTTTATCAAGGTGTCAAAGCGGTTTACATATTAACAAGTGAACACAATTCAAGTTACATGGAACATGTTAGAATGAACATGAAGTGATGGTATAGAATTAGGGTGACTAAGTGTGGCAGGGGTTTTCAATCCAGTCCTTGGGGAACCCTAGGCCAGTCAGGTTTTCAGGATTCCCAGAATGAATATGCATGAGAAAGATTTGCATGTTCTTCCTTCATTGTATGCAAATCTATCTTATGCATATTAATTGTGGGAATCCTGAAAACCTGACTGGCCTAGGGTTCCCCGAGGACTGGGTTGAAAACCTTAAGGAGACAATATAATGCAGGCGTGAATAGACAAGGGACAACCAGTTGAACTATATACAAACTAAAGCATAATTGATGAAAGGGTAAAGGTTAGTGATATAGTGTGAATTGTCTGGGGTGGCTGGCAGTGCAGGATAATTTGGTTGTCTCTGCTTCATTTGCCCCAAAGTGCTCAATGTATAGGTGTGTTTTTAACTTTCTACGGAATTCTTGGAGGTCGTTCATGGCCCGGATGATATCTGGTAGCATGTTCCATAGGCTTGGGAGGAGAATGCTCTGGTTGATGCAGAGTGAGAGCTCCTCCTGTTAGATGGAGGGATGGTTAGAGTGAATTGGGTATTGGCTCTTTATGGTCTATCATTTGATGTTAAGCATTTGGAAGTATTCTGAGGAAGGGTTGTGGTATGTTTTAAATATGGTGAGCAGAGCCTTGTAGTTGATATGGGTCACGATGGGAAGCCAGTGCAGGGCTTTGAGAACTGGGGTTATGTGCTCATGTGCGGGCGCTCCATGTAGGATCTGGGCAGCAGTGTTCTGGGCGATTTGTAGTGATGTAAATTGCATATCCTAGTAAGACTTGAAGGATGATGTTGCAGTATTATAAGTAGGGGAGTACCAGGGCCTAGAAGACTGTGTGGAAGTCATCGGTGTCAAGTAAGGACCGCAGGCGATGGACTGTCTTTATTTTGTGGTATATCAGTTTAACAGCATTTTATAACCAGTACTAAATATAGTAGAGTTTGAAAATTTTTAAACATTATGTGGTCCCTTTCCTAAATAAATAATTAAGATGACCGAAATAGTATTTATGCTGAATATGAGATAGTGTTTTACCTGCGTCATCTTATCCCAGTCAATTTTCAGGGAAAATAATTGAAATTATTCCTACTGTACCTTTCAGCAGTAACTTGAATTCTTACTTCAGTTCCAGAATTAAATTTTTTCTGTTTTTCATGAAAATATATTTCAACGCACTGTTCTTCGAAGTCATGTAGCTTCTTTTGGTCAACTTCTGTAAGGAAAAGTTCTGTAAAAAAAAAAAAAAAAAAGAAGAAAATCAGAGAAAGTCTAGATTTGTAAATAAAATATATAGAAAACGGCAGAACTATACTTCACACAGCTAGCCATGTTGACTCCAACTCACAAGACTAATACGTCATGGACTGCACCATCAAACCCTTAAACCTGTTCTTCATAATATCATAAAGGAGAGCCACATTCCATATAAAACATCAGGCGTCTTTTACTAAAGGGCACTGTCAGCACATGTTCTGGAGCATACTGAAGGCACATTGAGACACGTGTTGACAGCTACTGCAGGGTCATGAGAGCACAGTCCAATTTCTGTGCTGCGAATGGTGCATTGGAGGGGTAAGGGAGTGGGTTAGAGGCACAGAATGGGCGTGGTGAGCCCTGTACAGTTAGTGCAGAGATAAACACTGCATGTCATGCGATTAGCATAGGATCAGCTAATGCCCCTCAATAGATGCAGTTACGTGCACCTGCATTAATCTGGCACACGTTAGGGGACAGGGCTCTGTGTTAACTGCCGGGAATATGCTGCCTACACCCCGAACAGTTAACACAGTGGGTTGCATCTAATGCACCATGGTTTTGGCGCTATTGGTGTGTTAGGCTCAACGCCTTAGCGCCCTTTAGTAAAAGGCCCCCACTGTTTCAAGAGGAACTGAGTCACTTTGGAAAAATGAGAGGCAGTGAACTAAAGAGGCAAATATCTCTGTGTACACATGGAATTTATAATGAGGAGTTTTAGCAGCAATATTGACCCTGGAGAAAATTGCAATATTTATGGGCTGTGCAAAGTCCTTTACTGAACCAATATTGCAGTACTTGAGATCAAGGCCATACTAAGCTAGAAATGCACCCTGTGTGACTAATGAAGCTTGTGCCCCCCCTTTCCCCCCCACCACCACACCCAGCCATGTGCAGAAGCTCACTATTTTTGAGCTTCCTGGAAGCCCAATGGAAGTGTATAGGAAACTCCCTGTCCCCCCACAGAGAAACTCCCCAGTCAGACTCAGAACCAGTGAGGCATTTTCCTGTAGGAACCTATCCACCTGCCCCTTTAAGAAACTAGGCTGGAGAATGCCTGGGGAGGAAGTTAGATATGATTGGTATCTCAGAGATCTGGTGGAAGGAGGACAACCAGTGGGATACCAATTATATCGCAATGATAGAGTAGATCAAATTGGTGGAGGGGTTGCGCTCTATGTTAGAAAGGGCTTTGAGTCACACAGGATTAAAGTATTGCAGGCAGAAAAAAACAAAATACACTGCAGAATCTCTGTGGACTGAAATTCCACGTAAAAAGGGGAAGGTGATGGCAGTGGGGGTGTACTACCGACCGCCTGGCCAGAATGATCAAATGGATGATGAAATGCTCAAAGAAATCAGGGAAGCTAACAAAAGTTACAACACAATACTAATAATGGATGATTTCAATTACCTTGGTATCAACTGGGTCAGTGTCACGGCAGGACATGCTAGGGAGGTAAACTTTCTAGATGAAATAAATGACTGCTTGTTGGAGCAGCTGGTTCATGAACCGACAAGAGGGGAAGCTATTTTGGACCTAATCCTTAGTGGCACGCAGGATCTGGTGCAAGAGATAAGGGTGTTGGGGTCACTTGGCAATAGTGCTCATAGCATGATTGTGTTTGATTTCATAAATGGACAAAGAACAGCAAGGAAATCCACAGTACTACCTTTTAACAGGGAGACTATGATAAAATGAGGAAAATAGTTGAGAAAAAACTAAAAGGAGCAACTGCAAAGATTAAAGAGTTACATCAAGCATGAGCATTGTTTCAAGATACTATCTTGGAAACCCAGAACAGCTGTATTCCACGCTTTAAGAAAAGTGGAAGGAAGTCCAAAAAGCTGTCAGCATGGTTTAAAGGTGAGGTCAGAGAGGCTGTTGTACCCAAAAAAAGCATCTTTCAGGAAATGGAAAAAGGAGCCAAATGATGAAAACAGGAAACAACATAAGCACTGGCAAGTTAGATGCAATGCATTGATAAGGCAGACAAAGAGAGAATTGGAGAAGAAGCTTGCTGTTGAAGCAAAAACACATAATAAAGATTTTTTCAAGTACATTCATAGCAAAAAACATGTGAGAGAGTCAGTTGGACCATTAAATGATAGAGGAGTAAAAGGGGAACTAAGAGGGGACAAGGCCGCAGCAGAGAGACAGAATGAATTCTTTGCTTCAGTCTTTACTGAAGAAGATGTAGGGTGATGCATCGGAAGAATTGAAAGAAATATCAATAAACCGGGAAGATATATTACAACTATTAGATAAACTAAACTGTAGCAAATTACCTGGATTGGATGGTATACACCTGAGGGTGTTGAAAGAATTGAGACTGCAGACCTACTATTAGTAATCTGTGAACTATCATTAAAAACATCTGTAGTACCTGAAGATTGGCAAATGGCTAATGTAATGCCAATTTTTAAAAAGGGTTCCAGGGGTGATCCGGGAAGCTACAGGCCGGTGAGCCTAACATTAGTACCGGGCAAAATGGTAGAAACTATTATAAAGAACAAAATTACTGAACATGTCATGGTTTAATGGGAGAAAGCCAACATGGCTTTAGCCAAAGAACAGGGCCGGATTTACCTATACGCCATGTACGCCATGGTGTAGGGCCCACAGCTGGCAAGGGCCCACAAAAAATAGAACAAATTAGCATTTTTTTTAAAATAAAATTTAAAAAAAAAACCGCTGGCTGCCGCCGCGGGGCCCCCTCTGCTTCCGCGGCAGCATGGACTGACCCTTGGGGGCCCCCTCTGCAAGCTGGGTCCGTCGGTCCCTCCCTCCCTCCCTCCGTGCAGGCTGTGAGAGGCGCGAAGGGAGAGTGTATAACCCATTTAAGACTAATAAGAGAACATATTTTTTCACTCAACACTTAATCAAACTCTGGCATTCGTTACCGGAGTATGTAGTAAAAGCTGTTAGTATAGCTGTGGTTAAAAAAGGTTTAGATAAGTTCCTGGAGGAAAGGCCCATAAACCATTATTAAAGAGGACCTAAGTAATCCACTATTTGCCCCAATACAAGCATTATGGAACTTGTGTGTCTTCTGGGGAAACTGCTAGGTACTGTAGTGAGGAATGCCCTCAAGAAGAGATGGAAATATGGGAAAATCCTGATGGAGAAAATAGCACTGCACTGACAGACAGGATTTTCAACCCAGAGTTGAAAAAACACAGCTCTCTGCTGAGCTCAGGCCACACCTCAGCTCAGGGGAGGAGACAGGTGGGTTCTCTGATTGGTCACGCCCAGGGGAAGGTCAGGGAGTGCAGGGAAGTGAACTCTTTTTAAATCCTCAAGCAATGCAAAGAGGGAGGACAAGCAGCATCAGGACAGACAGGACCGAGAGGACAAGGAGCACAGTGAGGACTGAGACGGGAAGCAGTCCACGAAGGAGTTCTGGAGGAACTGCCAGAAGGATAAGCAAGCCAGAACCTTGGAGCAGGGCAGAACCTGGGAGCAGTGAACATCACTGGAAGAAACGTTACTGCAAGGTAGAGCCTGGGAACAAGAAAGCTTACAGAGAAAATACATGGAGAAAAGGTAGTTGGACCTATAGCAGCAAAGGCTATAACTGCAACAGAGAAGGCCAAGAGGAAAACTATCAGCCGAGCAATTACCTGAAGGCTAGTGGAAATAGCTACAAGAAAGCTGAGTTCAAAACCCTGGGAGATAGCAGGAGACAAGGTACCAGCGCTTGTCTAAGAGTCCCTGGCAAAGGTAAAGCTGATATTTCCAATTTTAACTCTTTGCTTGAGAAGCCTTTTACCCATGCCAACATTCAAAAGACTAACAGAGTACAGCTAGCTGATAGCAAGTGGGGGAAGGGATTTACCCTTGCTAGAAGCTATTCCCTTGATAAAAGCGGGACAGCTGAACCCTCTGGGGCAGGAACCTTATGCAGGCTTTTATCAGAGAAGGAAAACGTTTATCCCAAGGAAAATGTGCATAAACAAGCTGAATTGCTTTTAAGCCAATTCCGGGAGTTTTTGGAAGCGAGGTCAGGAAAAGATAACAAACCTGACAAAGATACTTTTAATGCTGGCTCTGAGGAATGTATGCAGGTTGTCACTCGGTTGCCGGTGACACAAAGATTATACGCCACTAGGTAGCGCTGTTAAAGAACAAAGAGTCCAAGTGTAGAGTAATAAAGGCTTTTATTCCCCGTTTAAAGCAAGGTTCAACTAAGAGATATTTTAGATAACAGAAACAGTCCTTTGTTTTAAAAGGTACCAATATTCACTGGCTAGTTAACTGTTACTTCACAGTTTAAAGCAGGTTTTCTTCAAAGTAATATTCAGTATAATAAACATCAACTTATACTTCATTTATTCTTCTGTGGAGCATACACACTTTGGAGCATAGGCAGTGCACCAATCACATTCCATTTCCTCAGGCAAAGGTGAGGGAATAGTGCTGGGAGAATCCACTTCCATCAAATCCTCTCCCCTATACTGATTCAAAGGGCTTCCACTGTCCCTGTCTATTTCAGCATGGTAATCTACTACTTGGGAGTTTGGCTTCACATAACCAGGGACTCTTAAGGCTGGCGGTAGTTTAGTGAACCAGTCTGCACTCTTGTTTCCCTTAGGAGGAATCCTTCTTTTAGCATAGCTTTTAGCAGTACAATCATTACAGTTAATGTTCAATGCCTCATACCTGGGCTCACTGAGTAAAAACTTCCGTTGCTTATAAAAATGCTTTTCCCTCTGAATAGGTGAAACTGGGCAATGATCCTCTAGAGATAAGCTTCTGTCAGAACCTCCCTCTCTGGTTCTTAGCTTTCTTCTCTCTATGTTACAAACAGGCAGAGTATAGGAACTAGGCGTGGCAGAGCCTCTCACCTTGGAGTAACTTCCACCAAACTCCCCTTGCACAACAGGTCCAGTTTGGGCTTTCTGGCTTCCCACCTTGTGAGGTCTGTTTCTCCTCCAGCTTCCAGCTTGGCTTCTTCCACAGCAATCAGGCTTATGTCCTTGATAGCCTCCAGGCTCCTCTGCTGTTTCTCCTTCTAGTCCAGCTCCAGTTCCTTCTTCCTCTTTCTCCTCCTTCCTCAGCTCCTGCTGTGTCCACTGCTTCCTCTGCTTATGCCACTGCTGCTTATGCCACTCCTCTCCAGAAGCATTCTGCTCTGGCTTATAAAGTGAACCGTTACTGCTGACTTCCTGGTTCCCTTTCAGCTGCAGGTCATCAGTGAGCTTAGGTTCATTAAGACCAATATGTCTGTTCCTGCTCCCTCTAGCTGTGCCTGGAGGTAACTGCACATCTAGTTCTTCTAAAACAGGATTTCTTTTCTTAAAACCAACTTTATTAGTGCCCGCATCATGACAAGGTGGATGAGTATTTGCCTGCAATAGAGCAGGAACTTTGTGCTATGGACTGTTCAACCTGTCTTGTAGAAAAGAGCAGTGGTACAGAGCACTGAAAAGGAATATAGAGTAATTTGCCATACCTGCTGCCACCTTGAAAAGCTTTGAAAATGGTTTAATAAGTTTAATCACCGGCTGAAAGTGTGAAGCCGTGCTGTATAGAAAAGCAACTGTTTCAGTTCCTGTATATTCTTTAAGTGACCACAAGAGGCAGTACCTAGTGAAAGGCAAAGGAACTGTGAAACAGCCAAATACTGCTGAACTGTTTTCTGTTGCATTTCCTGAGTTTATGTTGGAGTTGCATCTTTTGCGTTTGTTGTATTGAACTTTGATGCGCTGGAGAAAGTCCCCACAAATAAATATTCTTGCTGCCTTACCTACTCGAGTCATAACTACAACTCAGTCCTTAAAGGAGATAAGCAAACTACAGCTCCCAGAGTTCCTGGGGACATCCTGCCAACTACGCCACTTGCAACACTCCTCCTGGGCCCAAGGACTTACAGGCAGGAGTGGCCTTTAGAATGTCCTTTTGGAATAAAGCTTGTTAGATGTCCCCAGGAAGTGTTGTGGAAACATCCCTGGAGGGAGAAATGTTTGTGATACCCGAAGAGCTGGAGGGCACTTGGTTGCAAGTCCTGGTGGACTTGGGAAGCATGAAGACTCTCATCAAGTGGAACATCAGGGCAAAACATCAAATCAACTATGAAAAGCTTGTGACTTTGAGTTGCGCCCATGGTGACCAACAGAAATATCCGACAGCACCAGTTGACTTGAAGATCCCCATGGGATCTGAGACCCTCGAAGTGGTTGTCTTACCTTGGCTAACGTACCCCATAATTATAGGCTGAGATTTCCCAAATTTCAAGGACCCCTTGAACCAGAAGAAAAACAACCCAGAGGGGGAGATGATGAATGATTTTCCGAAACTCTTCCATTTGAAGGAATTGGACTTGTTTGTGACGAGCCCCAAGTTCCGCAGACAGCACCGACTGGAGAAGGCCTGTCATAAACTGAGCCTGGGGGCAGTTGTAGAGGAGGGTTTGGAGGCCGGAGAGTCCCCTGAAAGACCCATGGATAATTCTCGAGAGCAGAAGAACCACAGAAGCGAGTAGTATTGGAAGTCACAGGCGCTTTATTAAATAACCAAACCCCAACGCGTTTCGGCTGTTGCCTTCATCAGGGGGTACTAGAGGACAGCAGAACAAAACGTTAAAATAAATAAATGAATTAAAATATATCAAAACATGAAAAAATATAAAATTAATACAAAAAATTAATTAATACAAATAATAAATAATAATAATAAATAATTAATCCATAATAAATTAAAATTAAGACAAATACATATAAAAATATACCATATAGATAAGAAAAACAACAATATGATAATAAAATGTATATACCATACTTACAAGTGAGTCTTATTGGTACACTAGACGAAGCGCACAAAAGCAATAAAGATATGGCACAAACCAATCAATTGGTGGATAATGCTAGAAGTTAATATAAAAACATTAATATGATACTTAAACAATTAAAACCATCAATTTAGACATGCAACATTAAACATGACTTAAAAAATAAATAAATAAATGGTTAAGAAAGGACACAATGGAAAACCCAGACCTACAGATTAAACCCAAAAATAAATAAAAATAAAAATAAAAATAATAATAAATATAAGATAAGATAACATCCTTAGAGCACATAGTCTTCTGAAATATCTTATTGAAACAAGATAATAATGAACACGGAGCATGCACTCTATCGGACAAACATATGTGATAACATTGTTACAAACGCAAGCTGAAAGAAAAAGACTCTATGTTTTTTTAAAAAGGCAGGACTGCTCAACGGCAGGTAAATACACGGGTGCAGGAGTATAGAACAACATAGGGTTTTATCAGCATTGCATGGACTCGTTTAAAAATTGCAACCCGAATTAAACAGATGGCTGCCGGGGAAACCATCACAAAGGATCTATAACACCAGCATCTGACCATTTATTTCAACCCATAATATTTAAAAGCCACCCATATTACTGCTCAAATTATACATGCGACCTATGTGGTATACTAGAGAGTGAAGAAAAATGTAAAGGAATCGCTAAGCATCCCAGTTAGAACAAATCTTATCAGCACCTTCTTAAAACGCCAACAATTGCCAACTCATAGGAAAGTTAAAAACATAGAAGAAAGTAACCAAAAGTATATAACCAAAAATGACAGCTCGAAGAGCAGATACCTGAACACCAACGGCCAGCTATGTAAAATCCTTGAGAACGCCGACAAGTCTGGATCTGGGGACAGTCCATTTGAGTGGATGGGAGTAGGGAGTCTAAATCAATTTAAAAGAGCCCAAAGGGATGAGAACCCCAATCCTAGCCAGAATCTGAAAGACTATGTACTTCAGATGCAGGAGCAAATAAAGAAAGCTGGAGAAACAGCGAGACAGTACCTGGGGAAGGTACAGGGGCCCCAGGCTCGTGCTTATAATCAAAAGACAGTACAGCGGACTTTTCAGCCCAGAGACCAGGTCCTAGTTTTAAACTCCACGTCAGAGTGTACACTCTACTGTAAATGACAGGGCCCTTACGAGATGGTTGAGCAAGTGGGATCTACTGACTATAATACTGCGCAGCCAGAGAAGAGGAAGAAAGTCGCAATCTACCATGTGAACCGGCTGAAGAAATGGACTCCTGTCCTGGCTGCAACGGTCCAAGGAGAAGAGTTTGAACCTGAGGTGCAGTTACCGTCAGAATCAGACTAGGTTCCATTTGGAGAACCCTTCTCAAATACCCAGAAGAGGGATTTGACCCATCAGGTGCAGCGAAACAGAGACATGCTCTCCCATGTTCCGGAACGTACCCATTTTACCTCTCATGGCATTATTATAGGCCCGAGCTCAACTGCCTAGAGTTGAGCTGAGAGGGAGGGTATGTGGGAAACTCCCTATCCCCCACAGACACACACTCCCCAGCCAGGCTCAGAACCGGTGAGGCATTTTTCCTGTAGGAGCCCAACCATCTGCCCCTTTAGGAAACTAGCCTGGAGCATGCCTGGGAGGGTGTGGCCCAGCCCCAAGGTTTAAACCTGGAAGCAGGAGACCTGGTGGGAGAGAGAGAAGCCCGGAAGACTACTTACCTGTAAAGGAGGGCCTGCTATGGAGGTAGGAAGTCTTTTTTAATTAATTACTGACTGCTCAGCCTTGTTCCTGGACTCCTAATCGGTGGGAGAGGCTTTTTGCTGGGCTATGCTGCCTGAAGTGAGGAAACTTTGGGAAGCAGTTTTTGTTTTGAGAAGTGCCGTCTATGCTGGAGGACTAATCAGCTATTCAGCAGAGTAGCCCTGATGAGAGTGATTCAGAATTGGTTACAGCTGGGGGAGAAGCCTAGGGCAGTTTGCACAAATAAAATATTTTCTTGAAACCTCTCTTGGCTGGGGAGTCCTGTATCGTGCCTTACACTGACCACATCTATCACACCCAGTGATAATATTAACACCCCTTTTGTTCTTGCACCTTCTGCAGCCACACCACTTGCTCAGTCCTAGGTACAGTGCTGCCTGAGATTCTGAGATCACATGATATAGCGTTATTAGAAAAAGTACAGAGAAGAGCCACCAAAATGGTAAAGGGGATGGAAGGATACTCCTGTGAAGAAAGGCTAAAAAGGTTAGGGCTCTTTAACCTGGAAAAGAGACGGCTGAGGGGAGATATGATAGAAGTCTATAAATTAATGAACGGAGTAGAACGGGTAAACATAGATCAATTGTTTACGCTATCAGAATATAGAAAGACTAGGGGACATGTAATGAAGCTACAGGGTAAACTATTTAAGACAAATAAGAGAAAATATTTTTTCACTCAACATGTAATCAAACTCTGGAATTTGTTACCGGAGGATGTAGTAAGGGCTGTTAGTGTAGCTGGGTTTAAAAAAGGTTTGGACAAGTTCCTGGAGGAAAGGTCCATAAACCATTATTAAGAAGGGACCCAGAATATCAATGCTTGACCCAGTACAAGCATTGCGGAACCTGTGTCTTTGGGGAAACTGCTAGGTACGTATGACCTAGACTGGCCACTGCTGGAAACAGGATACTGGGCTTGATGGACCTTGGTCTGACCCAGTATGGCATATCTTATGATCTTATGTTCTTATGCTTCGCTGGAGGTGACCTCAAACCTCAGGCATGATAGCACCTATTTTGTTGTTCCAATAAAGGTTATAGGGGGAAGGGATTTTGGATTTAGCTTGTGCCTTTTTCAGCAGTAGCTCAAGATAAGGCGTTTTCCTATCCCATGGACAGCTGACAGTCAAGTTTGCATCTGAGGCCATGGAGGGTTGAGTAACCTGCCCCATACCACAAGGAACAACAGTGAGATTTCAACTGAGTTTCACTGGTTCTCAGCCTGCTCTCTAACCATTAGGCCACTCCCGCGCTTATGAAAGTGAACAGATTGCACACATAGGATATCCAACGCTAGTCCCAATTATGACCCAGACAGTACGAATACAAATAATATAAACAGATATCATCAAAGACTTATATCATGTGACCTGCACATAGCAGCTGTACTGGCTATTATCTCTGCATAAACTGGAAGATAAATTCAGGTCAAAAAATATATCATCATGACAGTTGCTCTTACTTGGTCCATGGGAGGTGGCTTTCTTCCTTCGTTTACACATGCAGGAGATTAGAGAGGTCAGGTAGTTAAGCATGATAAGAGGCGGAGGAAGGACAGGTTTTTCATGATGGGCCATGATGAAATGATAGCGCTGGTACTTCCAGAGGATGTTTGACATTGTCTTCCCCTGACAATAAACATTGCTTTAGCAAAAGACAACAAGGTGATAGGTCATGTAAATTGACTGAATGACAGTTCATTTTGCTTTCACAGCCAAAAAACGTTTTCTCTTTGTAAATCAACTCTGAGGCAATTAATAACACATGCTTTAAATAAGAAAAAGTCTGCAAGTTATTCAAAGGCAATTATCTGGATAATAGCTGCAGTGATATGGATAATTGCCCTAGCCGGCACCGTCCATTCATTTTCAGTAGTGCAATCTGGATCGTTACATACCTTCCCAGCCCTATTTAGATAGTGCCAAAGTGGAGCAAGGGTGGACTGTGGGCAGGGAATTTAGATATCTGGAGAGTGGCGATCTTCAGTCCAGAGAACTAACCAGAGTGAAAGGCTGTCTTAAAATGTATCCAGATAGCAGACTGAATATCACCAGTATCCCAACAGCTATGGTGCTGTATGCTCTATATTCAGGGCCACCTGCTATCTGGATAACAGTGCTGAATATATGCAAAATATTTAAATGTTGAAACTGGCATTCACAAAAAATGCCGACTGCAGTGTTTAAAATATTGAGACAAGAAAGCATCGTGCCTGATATTCAGCGGCGGCGACCCATCACTGCTGAACCCTAGACCCCGATATTCAGTGCCAGCCAGCCAGTCAGATAGTCAGGAAACTAACCAGGCAGCAGCAATATTCAGCTTCTGCTTGGTTAACTTTGGCAGGGAAAGTTAGGACAGTCTTTACTATGCTTGGCTTTCACCGCCGAGGGATAACCGAGCAGCAGCTGAATATCACCATTGCCTGGTTATCCCCAGGTGCCGCTTCCGCTCCACCCCCATGCTGGCCGGCTAGCATCGAGGTGTGCTGAATATCCCAGCCAAGGGGATTAACGTGGTTAGCAGATCTGTTAACCACGTTAATCTCTTCTATCGGGTCCATTATTTTTTCTTTAAATTTCACATTATTACAGACATAAGGTTTGTTAAAAGAAAACCACAAAGTAGTTAGGTAAGCATGAGACTTTTATAATGATAATTCTTTTTTTGTTTTTATTTTTACATTTTATTTTTATTGACATTTCAAAAAGTCTCACACCCAAGAATGGGTGACTAAGGAATTAAGGAAAAAACATTACAAGCATAAGTTTCCGTCAAAAAAATACTCATCAATATATAGGTTTACAATAATAGTAGGGGGTCAAGCCAGGAGAAAAAGACTAATTGAAAACAGGAAATTAAATCTAAAAGGAGGAAATCCAATAACCCAGCCCTACCAGCTTCTTCTACTCCGGGACCAGCTCATTCAATGCCCAGGGCCCCTCCCTAGCTGCTAAAAATTCCAAAAGCTGTCCTGGGTCATGAAATAAAGAAACTTCTACCCCCCAATCAAAAGAAAACAATTACATGTAAATCTTAGATTAAAAGTGGCTCCCAGAGTGAGGACCCTCAGCCAAAGGGCCAAGAATTCATGTCACCTTTTCTGGGTCACTTTAGATAAATCAGGAAATATTTTAACTATACCCCTCATAAACAACTTATTTGTGGCTCGGAAATACAGACAAAAAACATATTGTGATCAGATTCAAGGGCAAAGGTCACAATCAAGGTAGTCCTCTATGTAATAATTTCCAATGATGACTCCAGGAACTCCAATAGAGTTAAACTTCCCTGGGCTCTCTCTTTCTGCAACCTGGAAGCTTCTTCCACATGGCCTGTGAGAGTCAGATATTGCACTGTAACCAGAGGGTTTAGATGGAATTTCCAAAACTTCCCAAAATATTTCCAAACCATCTCAAAAGGAGGAATCGGGGGGACTTAGGGAAGTTAGTCATCCTCAAATTATTCTTCCTTAACTGGTTCTCAAAATTCCTATCTCTTATATGCCACGGTTCCAATATGCCACATAATTGTCTTTAAAATGTTATTTATGCAGTTAATTTAATGTTATTTAATAAAATACAGTAAAGAAGCCATATCTTATTTATTTCTGTTTTGGGTCATGAGCTCCCTGCTGACCATCTGATCCCTCCTCTCCCGATCGTACACATGACCAACAGTCTCATTTGTCACTTTTACACACCTTTCTATGGACTGGGTGTGTGATGGCCAGTCTGGAACCACCATTGGCTTGCTCAGAAATGCCTTGATCTCTGCTGTTGTCATGATACAGGTAAGAGAAGGCTCAGAGACTTTGGAGCTCCAGTCAAGTAATTGGGTGAGTGTAGTTGCCTCAGTGTTGATGGATGGTGTTTTCCTGGGTCTCACACTGCTGTCTCCAAGCTGAGTCTTCTCATCTTTCACCTCTGATCTTCAATATCTTCTCCACTGCATCTCCTCTCTCCTGTTTCTCTTCACTGCACAACATAGCTTGCAGAACAGACTCGCTGTAACCATACCAAGCTGATCTTGTCACTATACGCATGACTATCTTCCTTACCTCTTTACACTGTTCTTTCAACAGTTGCAGCTGGAAAAGGAGATGCCTGGGACCTTGTGTCCAATTGTCAGGGCACAAGCACAGAAAGGGCACTGATATCATCACTGGGCTTCCAGGAAACTTGAGAAAAGTACATTACTACATGTGGCTGGTGTGGAGTGCGGCACCAGATCTGTTAGTCACTTAGGGGGTTATTCTGTGCCATTTCCACTATTCATGCTTTCCCCTGCCGGCATCCAACCTTCCCACCCATTGTATGGGGAAGTTAGATGGGGGGGGGGGCACAGTCTGGGCGGGCAGTGGGTGGTTACCAGCCCTGGATGTACAGGGCCGATTCTAATGTCGGCCCCATATGTCCAGGGCCAGTGACATGTGCGGGGAAGTTATTCCACCTTCGAGGTGGAATAACTTCCCTGGACATGTTTTTTTTTCTGCTGGGGCACGGATGGGGCAGGGGGACCGGAAGACATTCCTCGCAGCCTGACCCTGGCCTTAGGAGGCCAGATTGGGGGTCGGACTGCGGGGAATAAGCACTTTTATCCAGAAGCAGACATTGCGGCTTTTAAATGGAGCCACAGTGCCATCGCAACCGGATACCATGGCTCCATTTAAAAGCCCTGACTGAGTTAGTCGGGTTTGTGATGTACGTGCAGGCAGGACTGAATCACAGTCCTGGCCTGCACGTACATGACTGATTGCGATTCTGATCCTGCAGGGCTACATGTGCCCCATGTGATCAGAATCGCGAGCCCCTCTGTACATTCAAACCGGACATATAGAGGGGCTCGACGTCCGGGATGGAATGAGCCCTATAGGTGCATTTCTAGTTTGGTACAATCCTGCCAATTGTTATTTATTTTTATATTGAACCAGTTCACCATGTAAACCGCAACACAGAACTCTACAATCATTCTTACGTTTTTAAGATTCTTTCCTTTCAGATTATGCTTGGGAATCCATAGTCTCATGAATCTTACAGCTGTTGTAAGTCATCTGCTATGTGACGCAGGTTGAATTTCCAACAGTAATTTGTGTATTTTTGCATAATTTGCATACAGGTAGGTAAATAACATATTACACAAAATCTAAAGTTAGTTGTTGATCTGCCACATGAAATTGCACCATTTTTTCACTAGTGCTTTTTAAAATTATGACATCACCAAAACTGACACACCACACGGCCAGAGGCCGACCCTCCTGCCATACCTCCGGCGCTCGGCATTCTGCCTGCTCTGAGATAGGTGCTTATGGCCATCCAGGGACACGTCTGGGTGCTGCTGTTCGCACTTTGGGGCTCAGCGTCGCTCCGTTCAGGTCAGACGGACAATCCAGCAGTAGCGCTGATGGAGCCGGTGCACTGGAAGCAGGTCAGATGCTACACTGAGCCAGCATTTTCTGTCCCAGCAAGGGCTGCACAGCCTAGCCAAAGGGAGCTGCTCGGTCTTTACCATTACTCTTCCTCGGCATGAGATAAGGAGGGGAAGCTTCTGGAATGCTCAGAGAGCAATCGGCCAAACATTCCTCCAAGACGCCATCTAGACCCTCCGGATGATAATTCATTTTAATAGAACTAGTTTTCAGGATTATTAAAGCAAAGTTTTTAGGAAATGCTTTGGTCATATTTGTTATTTTCATTAGTTTCATTTCATTTCTGGAGGTTTGCTTAGCCAGGGACTGAAGATGAATAGTGAACCACTAAAATCAGCTTCACTCATGGTATTTGTTCACTACATGAAAATTTCTCTGAGGGATCCTCAATTAGGTTACAGAGTACACCATTTTCTTCTTTTAGGAAACAGTGAGGATGTGCATTTGTTTGGTATGATATGGAAAATATTAATGACATTTGCTGTGTTGTTTCATATTTTTTTAAACTCAAAACAATAGGAAAAAACATGATGTTTTTTCAAGTGCTTTTTATAGTTATCATGGGGTGGCTTCAAACTGAGTTAAAAAGTCCCAGCTTCACATGAGGAGCTATTCTGCCTTCTGGTGAGCTGGCTCTAGCCAGCCTATTCTTAGCTATATCTTGTATTTCTGGCAATCTTAGTGCCTGTTTCCTGATCAGCCCAGTTTCTCTGTCTGGTCTTGAGTTCCAGGGAAACCCTTCCTGTATTGTTTGTCTTGTTAATCTATTGACTCCTGTACTAGAGACTTACTCAAAATACTTTTTTATTCCATGTTTCTAGCCCTGTAAGTTCTGGGAAAAGTATCATGGAGTCCTTGTTACAATTTTTTTTTCTCGTTGACATCTTGGACTTACAATCCTGAATCCTTGTATGAAATTCCCAGTTACTATTATACTCTGAGAAACGTTTACCAAACCTACTTTAGATCCTTGTTGTACAATTAGTGATCCATTTCCAAATTTCTGTGAAACTATATCTAAGAAAGTAAAAGCTGCAATTAGTCCCTGTTCTTGAAAACCTCTAGTAACCTTTTAGGAACCTTCTGAGCCATTCCCTAAAAAGCTTGATGGCACCCAAGAAGCATTAGCAGAACTGACAAGTTACCCAGTTACAAAGAGAGATTTTAGTCCGGTTCAGATTGTAGCCTCCACTGAATGATCTTGAGTAGAATCTTGCTTGCATGTGGGATCACAGCGATTGTGCGATAATTTCCACAGTCTGTCAGATCGTCTTTCTTCAGTATTGGTATGTACACAGATTTTTTCCAGTCAGTTGGCCATGATGTTGTCTTTCCTTGCAGTGATTCTCTGTTACTTACAGCCCTAACATATAGACTTCCGGTACTTCCACCAGCAGGCATCTTCTTTGCAGTCTATTTCCTCCTGCTACTTTTGCTGCTTCCAGACCTCAACTGTCTAGAGCCTGGCCTGGTTCAGCTCCATTTGCCATTGTTTGGCATTGCCCCTCTCCCTCATTCCCATGGCAGGCTTTCAGCATCCGATATCGCTACGGTCTGCTGGCCCCCGGGGCTTTTCCGGCTCTGCTGTCTTCCTAAGGATCTAGTGCTGCAGCTGCTGAAACCTGGAACTACTGCAGCAAAAAGAGCCAACTGAAGGTGTTCCTGTGACTCTCCTTTCCCAGCTACAGAAGCCCCACAAGTCTTTTCTCTTCCTGCAGCTGCTGTGGAGGGTCCTTTGCTACTGTGGCTCTCCTCTCCTTCAAGAAAAACATTGAGGCTATCTTCCCGCCGCAACTCTGAGGAGTCCTGCAGCTACTTTGGGACACTAACTCCCCTCTCTCCAGGTACAAAAATGAACTGCGTTTTTCAGCTATTTACATAGAGCTCCTAAGAGCATTCTTCTTTTTGGATAAAGCTGAAATAGTGTAGCAGATGCTATTGATAATCCACTCCAAAGAGACACTGCCAGATTAATGAGAATGTGTTGGGCACTACATGAAGAGCTTGGAGTCAAAATGTTCACTGGCACAGTTATCCACTGATGAAATCACCAAAGGATTGAGTAGTATTGGTATTTATTTTATTAGTAGCCTTTACTTATTCCATTCTTTCTTGCCTATGGAACTAGGGCCCGATTTTGATTGAGGCAGGCTATGCGCCGCATCGGCACATAGCCTGCCAGCCGACCCCCTTAATCAGGATTTTCACTTCTGTGGTGACGGAAGTGAGCTGGATGCGCCGACAGTTGCCGAGGCTAAGTGGGTAGCAACAATTTTCAATGCTACCTGCTTAGCCGCTGCGCCTTAAAGAGTTTTGAAAGACACTACGAGCCGTGAAGGTGCCTTTCGAAAATCCCAGATAAGGCAGCTACCCATTTAAATGCCACCCCTAATTCTTAAGTATATTTTAAGAGCCATGCAAATAAATGCCACACTTACTTGAAAAATGCTATCAAGAGATTAACCATAATGATATACGCCACAAAGACATAAACTCCTTGAAGAAACGGGGTCAGCCACGTTCCAGGACCACAGAGTTCCGGCAATACGGAATCATTAGCACAAACTATAGAGAGAGGGGAAAAAAGGCAATATTTCAGCGAAATGTTCTGACGTGCTGGTTAGGATGAAGCATGTTTCTATGAAATAAATACTGCAAAGGCATTTTACTATTTGGAAAATAACGAGGTGATGGGTTGCCTTGTCAAAGCAAGGAAGTATTTGATTGTACATGCCTGATAATGCTGGATGTGAAAATAAAAATAAAATAGTACAGTCCGAAAGAATACTTAAGACAGTAATAAAAGAGAATCTCAGAGTAGCTGATGACCACATTACTTATACTGGATTCTTGATCTCAGCTCACTTCTACCAATAATTGCACATCATTCTCATCAACATGAGCTGTAATCACAAATGTCTCAATTACCTCAATAGGAGAGAACTTTTATTTTATTTATCAGATTTCTCTAGTGGGAAAAATCCCAAGAAAATACATGATGTATCATCTATATTGGTGTATGCACAACATAAAAACAAAGCAAATTTACAGAGTGAAGACACCACAATAGGCCACAAAAAATGGGAAAGAGATCAGAAAACCCCAGAGCATGGTACAAAGTAAATACTGTAGGAATAGAGAAATTTGTTCAATGAGCAGAAAAGCATCACAACTTTTACAAATCCTATGGTACGTATTATCAATCTACTAAGCTAGGGCAGGTCATAGATTATTATTTGAAAGTAACGGTGAGGGCCCAGAGAACTCATATTTAACATAAGAAAGCACAACTATACTTTTAACAAGGAAAACAAACCCAAAATGTGTCACCAAACTAGCACTTTCTGGTGCAAAGTTAGAAATTTCTGCATTCCTGAGTTGCTCTACTGACATCAGGGAATAACCATAATGTATGACTCAGAAAAAGTTTAGCACTATGCCTAAAATACAAACACAGGACATTATATCAATCACTTGGAAATACAAAGGCCGCCAGTAAGAAGGTCCTCATAGATACCTCCTCCTTAATGAGGTTAGATCTACCATACTCCCCTGCTTCTTGATTCCCTTCTCCAATTCCCTTTCTAGGGGGGAGATAAAATATCTTATTCAGAGGGGGACTTGCATCTCCCGGCACTCCCAAGAGCTCCTGAAGATAAGCAGAGTCAAGCATGGCTTGGATGTGAGACCACCTTGGAATAGCAGGAGCTCAGTGACGTACCAAGGGTGGAGTAGCGGGTGCAGTCTTCCCCGGTGCCAGCCAGAAGAGAGTGCAATTGCCAAATTCCGGGCCCACTTATATGCCAACTTATTGTGCTGCCTCCTGCTCCAGGCCTGGTGGCTGTTCTCTCCTAGACTGAAGTCTCAGAACAGCTGCTGGGCCAGCAGTGGAGACAGTATAGCAAGCCTGCAAAGAAGTTATACTAAGTTTTCCAAGTGCGCAAGGGGGTGGGCGTCACAGTGGGGTCATTGAAATGATTCCTCTGGGTGCCAAATAGGCTCAGTACACCCTGCAGGAGCTGTAAACTCACTGCACAGAAGAAAGGACTGGCAATCTACTTCTGGGCGCACCTTGTCAAGAAAACCCATGGGCTGGATTGCCAGGAGTCAACATTGACTTGATGGCACACATTACAATGTAAATAAGTTAAAGTAGGAGAATGCGAAAGCAATAGAAAGTTCAGAGCTTGCAGGCTTAAAAACTAAGCAGAGTTCTCCAAATTCTCCAATCTTCTATGTACCACATTTTTACCTTGTATCAGGTTCCTCCTTGAGGTGAAGGGAAGATTAGAGACAATATATATTTTCAGTCCTCCTCCTCAGTCCGTGACCGGGCTTTCATTGCCCTTCTCCAGGATATTAGCCTCACGCAGCATGTTGCCTTCCCCACACATTCTGCTCAACATAGCCTGGATCATTACCTCCTCTGACTCTCCATTTGCACAAATTTCTCTCCTTCCTTCACCACTACCTTGGACCGATCACTCCTGCGTCACCTTTATGATACCATCTGTGCCTTCTTGTGGTGCTTTAGGCCCAAGGGATCAGCTCTCCCCTTCCGCCCCTGGCCTTCTGTCCTCCTGTTTCCCCCAGCATCTTCCCCGCTTCTTCCCTCTCGCTCTTCTCTCCCGCTGATCAGCTCTTCCCTGCAGATTTTTACACCCTTGAGGTTGAGGCCAGGCATCCCCTTTGGCACTCACGTCTCTCCACTGCCTCTGATCTTCTTACCCCTCGCCGATCTCGATGTGTTTCTCATCATCCATGGTATCATCCTGACCTACGGCTACAGCATCAACAGCTTCATCGTGCAGAGAGACAGTGGAGAAAGGACAGAACTCCAGATTCCCTCCAGCATTTCAATCATTGTCACCAATATTTACCGTTCTCTCACTACCAAGGCCAAGCACTCTTACTCCTCTGATAAGATCTCCTCATCATCAAACTCTACCCACCAGCTCTACTCCTCCCTTAAGTTCCTTAATTCCCTCCATGCCTCTTCTACCAATAACACTCAGTCCTCTGCTCCCAGCTCTTCAGTCTTGGCTTCATTCTTCGCTGCCAAGGTTTAACGTCTCTGTACCTTCCTTTCGGTCTCCACCCTCCCATTAGTGTCAACCCCCCTCCTTCGCCTCCTCCCTTTCCCTCTACCTCTCATACCTGGTATTCCCACTGAATTGTCCAAACTACTGACCACCTCACGTAAGACCTACTGTGCCCCTGACCCTGTTCCCTCTAAGTGGCTGTTGGAGCCATCCCTCGCTCTGATCCCTGTCCTACACTCCATGCTTAATGCTTGTCTGGTTTCCGGTACCATCTCTGCCCCCTGGAAGCATGCCCTGGTCCGCCCTCTCTTCAAGAACCCCTCCCTTGACCCCACCGACCCTGCCCACTACCATCCTGTCTCTAATCTTCCCTTCACCTCTAAAATACTGGAGAAAGCAGTTTTCTCCCAACTATCTACACACCTTGAGTCCATTCACTTTCTGCACCCCTGCCAATCTGGTTTTTGCCCCAGCCACAGCACAGAGTCTATTCTCCTGTCCTTTTTCAATGAGAGTCACACATTGCACATGATTGAGGTGACATCTCTTTGGCTGTCTCCCTGGATCTATCCGCTGCTTTTGACTTGGTTGACCACACTCTCCTTCTCTCGCGTCTTCGGGATGCGGGTCTGCGCGGCGTGGTCTTTCGCTGGTTTCACTCCTTTCTTCACTCCCGCACCTTTTCTGTAGTCTCTTCATCTGACACTTCTACCCCCTTACCCTTATCTTGTGGTGTCCCCCAAGGCTCAGTCCTGGTGCCTTTACTCTTCAATATTTTCTTGCTCCCCTTGCACTCCTGGTACAGAAAACTGGAATTTCAGCCTATTACTATACCCATGATGTCATCCTTCTCCATCATACCTCTCCAGTGTCCCTGATCTCTCAACACTCAATGCCTGTCTGACTCTTGTTGCAAACTGGCTTTCTTCCAATCTTCTCCACCTTAACCCCTCAAAGACATCAGCGATGTGGTTTGTTCCAGCTCTTCCCCTCCTTCTTTAGCTCCTTTACTTCTTGGCAACCCAATAACACTGGTTTCCTCCTTTTGGTTCCTGGGAATAGTCCTTGACCCTGAACTGTCCTTCCATGATCATATTCCTGCTGTTGCACGTCGTTCTTTCTTCTTTCTCCTTTCTACATCAGATCAGAGCAGTTAGTGACATTCTGTCTCCCTCCTCACTCACTACACTTCTTCTCACACTGGTTATTTCACGTATAGACTACTGTAATGTTATTTTCGCCAATCTTCCCCAATACCAGATACATCGCCTGCAACTGATTCAAAACACTGCTGCCCGGATCATTTCTCACACTTTCCATTACAGTCATATCACACCTCATATAATTCAACTTCACTGGTTACCAGTTTCCAAGCATACAGCATAAACTCTTAATTCTGACTCATAGGGTGATTTACACCCACACACCGCACTACCTGGCCAACTCATTGCAGGTTTGTTCAGTGCCTCACAGTCTCCGGTCTATCCACATCAACCGTCTTGAGCTTCAACCCCCGTACATGCCCATCTGGAGCGCACCCGCAATTCTGCCTTTTTCTTCTTAGCACCATCCTTATGGAACTCCCTCCCTCCTCCCCTCCGTCTGGAACCATCCTATACCAAATTTAAGGCACTCCTTAAAACACATCTGTTCTGTCTCCCACCCAGTTCTCCCAACTAGTTCTTTCTCTCCTCTGACCTGCCCTCTCTCCCTTCTTTCGCTTCCTCTTCCTGTTTGGTATGCTTGCTGCTTTCCTAACAAGAATTATAGTTCTTTTCTGTTTTCTGGCCATGCCTGGCCCTATGTGTTTTGGATGCATTGTAAACTGCCCTGCTGGTTTCCGAAGGTGCGATATATTAAGAAAGTCAATAAAGATGAAGATACTACATGGTCAACACCTGTTCTAGTTTAGATCATACGTTCTTCAAAGACTCGAGAGCAAACTCACAACTCCTAGGTCTAAACCTGAGGATGTTTGTGAAAAATAAGAGAGGTTAAAGAAGTAACTGTTCAATACTAGCCATGGCATTCAGGGCCAGCCCTACCATTAGGCCAATCATGCATGCGCCTAGGGTAACAGGATTGGAGTGGGAGTGGGATGGCAAGATCGTGCTGGGCAGACAATACAGCAGCAGATCAGAAGCATGGTGGCAGGACTATGAACATCGTGTCACCGCTGTTACTGCTGCCCTGCCTCCGCTGGAGCCAACTCAGCAAACGTAAGAGCAGCATGGCAGCAGTACATGAACTCGAAGCCTGCTTTATTTGGCCCCTTCTGACAGATGTGGCTTTAATAGATGGGAGGGGGGGCGCCAGGGTTGGCAGCGCTGAAAAAATTTGTGAAAACTATAGAAAACATATGTGAAAGTAAATGAACTCTTCCTTCCACCAACAAAAAAAACATGCACACCCCTGATACCTGAGTGTTACTCAGGCATAATGCCGGCATTTAAATGTTAAGGGGGGGGATAGCGCTGTGGAATCTCACCACAGACCACATAAAAAATGCTTGGTTAAAACCAGAGCCTTCTATGGTCGGTTTGAGGACAGTGCCAGTCACTATCAGGTCAGCGACAATATTCAGCCGTGAATCAGAGAACTAAACTGGTTAAATTTAGGACAGGTCACTAGCTGTCCTAACTTTACCCATTTGTCGTTATTCAGTTAGCAGCTGAATATTGCCGCTGACTGGATAGGCCTACGCTGACCGGTGTAACCAGATAATCAGCACCAAACAAGTTGCAGTGCTGAATATCCAGGGTTTTTTAAAGCAGCGTCAGCTAGGTGTTTTAAAAAGCCTAGCAGCTATCACCGAATATTGACCCCAAACGTTCTATGTCCCGTTTTAGGAGGATAGGCTAGGAGGGCTGGCTAGATTGAACTACTGTTTGCAGAAACTAAAGGGATGGATGCCAATAAGTTACAGATCAATGCTCATAAAACAGGTTTTGTGCACATTAACACTTGCTACAATGGAGAAAGGCCATTTCCATTTTGGCATGGGGAGAAAGCAAAGTTGAGGGTTAGGTTTGTAGTTTAGATATTGAATTAGATTTGGCCTTGTCTATGAAATTGCAAATAGCATCCGTGGTTGAGGCTTTTTTCTTTTATCTGTGCCAGTTAAGGAAAACTATTTGTTCAGATCCTTTACTTGATGGTTAGTGCATGGTTAGTACTGCCACCTTCTTTACAGGGGTTTGCCTCAGAAGAGTGCGAGACGTCTCCGGTTAGTTCAGAACGCAGCCACCGGGGTGCATGATGCACGTCTCCCCCGTTTTATTGATCCTTCATTGGCTACCAGTTTAAAGCAACGACATTTGTCTTTAAGGTGTTGTGCGGAATGGGGCCAATCCATTTAAGGGAGATGCTATATTGGTATACCCAATGGCAAAGTTTATGGGGGTATAGTCAGTGGCAGCAGTTAACGCTGCTAATGCAGCTAGTTGTCACCGCTGAAAATTAACCCTGGATATTCAATGCCAGGGCCATATATGGCCATTGGCATTGAATATCCGGGTTGCCACAGAAACCAAAAGCTAACTGAGCAGCAGCTCAATATTGCTGCTGCCCAGTTAATGACAGGTGCCACCTCCGCTCTGCCCCGGAACACCCTGACGCTAATTGCATAGCATTGTGGCATCCAGTGGCGGCACCCACGAATATCCTGCTAACCAGCATTTACCCAGCTGACAGGTCTGCAAACCGTGTAAATACCTTTGACTATCCCCTCCCCACCCCCTCTACGTTCACAAGAAAAATGCTTGTTGGAGATCCCAGGAATAGGTAGGGTGCATTTAGTTAAGATGCGATCTGGTGCTTTTTCTGTTAGTATCCCCACCTTGTGGAATCAGCTTCCTTACAAGTTGCAACAATTGACGGAGTTACTGCCTTTTAGGATGCAATTAGAAACTTCTACTTCTGTAATATCAAACCAGAAAGTCCTCCCAGACAACCTGGACTGTGGGTGCCACTTTAAATTGGGAGTATCTAACAAAATATTTTTGCCCTTCTCTTCTTTTGTGATGCCCCTTCTTTTAAGTTTTATGACTAATACAGAATTAGTAGAAGTTTCACATGAATACACAGAGGATCTAATTTAAATGTTGTCATTATAGCTGGAAGGGTATACTGAAGAACTTTAAGTCTGGCACTTAGAGGATCGAGAATGAACTCTAATCTCCCACATGGTATTAGAAAAAGCCAGTTATATATTTCGAAGGTGGAGAATTGTTTTTTTTAAATTATTGTTTGTCAGAAAAGAGGAACAGTACACTTATATACTTATAGTTTTACCCATTTGTGCCATATAAAGCATTACAGACCGTGCTCCCATTCACAGGACTGACTTTAGTTTCCCCCTAAGCTTTATTGCAATCCTATCTATGACCTTGTGACTCCCCGCCAATCTGCGTTTACACTTTCCAGCTAGAATTTGGTCATACTGCGCCCCAGTCCATTCTCAGGAAGTCCCCAGTTTCTCTGTTCCTTATCTTCCATCTTGTTCCTGACAATATTTGCTCTCTGGTTACTCAACATAAAAGTACATTACAAACTTTATTTGTCAAATGGACCTATTTATTTATTTATTTATTTTTTTTGGACCTGTTTATTTAAGATAAGAACATAAGATATGCCATACTGTGTCAGACCAAGGTCCATCAAGCCCAGTATCCTGTTTCCAACAGTGGTCAATGTAGGTCATAAGTACCTAGCAGCTTCCCCAAAAGACACAGGTTCCATAATGCTTGTACTGGGTCAAGCAGTGATATCCTGGGTCCCTTTTAATAATGGTTTATGGACCTTTCCTCGAGGAACATGTCCAAACCTTTTTTAAACCCAGCTACACTAACAGCTTTTAATACATCCTCTGGAAACAAATTCCAGAGTTTGATTACACGTTGAGTGAAAAAATATTTTCTCTTATTAGTCTTAAATAGTTTACCCTGTAGCTTCATTGCATGTCCCCTAGTCTTTCTATATTCTGATGACGTAAACAATCAATCTACGTTTATCCGTTCCACTCCATTCATTAGTTTACAGACCTCTATCATATCTCCCCTCAGCTGTCTCTTTTCCAGGTTGAAGAGTCCTAACCTTTTTAGCCTCTCTTCATAGGGGTATCCTTCTATCCCCTTTACCATTTTGGTGGCTCTTCTCTGAACCTTTTCTAATAACCCTATATCTTTTTTAAGATATGACAACCATAATTACACACAATATTCATGCGGTTGCACCATGGAACGATACAGGGGCATCATAATATCCTTTGTTTTAATTTCCATTCCTTTCCTTATGATACCTAGAATTATATTTGCTCTCTTGGCCGCCACTGCACACTGGGCGGAGGGTTTTGACATAATGAAGTCTAAATCTTTTTCCTGGGTGGTGGTTCCTAATGTGGAACCTTGCATCGTGTAACCATTGTTTGGGTTGTTCTTTCCTAGATGTATAACCTTGCACTTGCCCACATTAAATTTCATCTGCAATTTGGATGCCCATTCTTCCAATTTATTAAGATCCTCTTGCAATTTTCCACAATCCTCATGGGTTCTAACAACTTTAAATAGTTTTGTGTCATCTGCAAATTTGATAACCTCACTCGTTATTCCCATTTCCAGGTCATTTATGAATATATTAAAAAGCAGCAGACCCAGCACAGATCCTTGGGGTACTCTACTATTCACTTTTCTCCATTGAGAAAATTGGCCACTTAGCCCTACCCTCTGCTTTCTATCGTTTAACCAGTTTCCTGATCCACAATAGTACACTGCCTCCTACCCCATGACTTTTTAATTTTTCCAAACGTCTTTGATGAGGGACCATGTCAAATGCTTTCTGAAAGTCCAGATACACTATATCAACTGACTCACCTTTGTCTGTTTATTCACACCTTCAAAAAAACATAACAGATTAGTAACACAAGATCTTCCTTGTCTAAAGCCATGTTGGCTGTCTCCCATTAAGCCATGACTATCTACATGTTCAGTAATTTTGTTCTTTATTATGGTTTCTACCATTTTTCCAAATACTGATGTCAGGCTCACCGGTCTGTAGTTTCCCGGATCACCCCTGGAACCCTTTTAAAAATTGGCGTTACACTGGCCATCCTCCAATCTTTGGGTATTACAGATGATTTTAATGATAGTTCACAGATTACTAATAGCAGGTCTGCAATCTCATATTTCAGTTCTTTCAAAACCCTTCGATGTATACCATCCGATCCAGGTGATTTGCTACTCTTCAGTTTATCAAATAATTGTAATACACCTTCCCGGTGTATCGATATTTCTTTCAATTCTTCCGCAGTAAATACCACTTCAGTCATGGGTAACATCCCTACATCTTCCTCAGTAAAGACCGAAGCAAAGAATTCATTCAGTCTCTCCGCTATGGCCTTGTCCCCTCTTAGTGCCCCTTTTACCCCTCTATCATTTAATGGTCCAACTGACTCTCTCACAGGTTTCTTGCTACGAATGTACTTGAAAAAGTCTTTATTATGCATTTTTGCTTCCACAACAAGCTTCTTCTCTCTTTGCCTGCCTTATCAATGCCTTGCATTTAAATTGCCAGTGCTTGTGCTGTTTCCAGTTTTCATCATTTGGCTTTTTTCCATTTCCTGAAAGATGCTTTTTTGGCAACAACAGCCTCTCTGACCTCACCTTTAAACCATACTGGCAGTTTTTTGGACTTTCTTCCACTTTTCTTAAAGTGTGGAATACAGTTGGTCTGGGCTTCCAAGGTAGTATTTTTAAACAACACCCAAGCTTGATGTAAGTTTTAACCTTCGCAACTGCTCCGTTTAGTTTTTTCTTAACTATTTTCCTAATTTTATCATAGTCTCCCTTTCGAAAGTTAAAAGGTAGCACTGTGGATTTCCTTACCATCCCTCCTCCACTAATTAAATCAAACGCGATCTTGCTATGATCACTATTGCCAAGTGGCCCCAACACCCTTATCTCTTGCACCAGATCTGGTGTTCCACTAAGGACTAGATCCAAAATGGCTTCCCCTCAGGTTGGTTCATGAACCAGCTGCTCCAAGAAGCAGTCATTTATTTCATCTAGAAACTTTATCTCCCTAGCATGTCCTGCTGTGACACTGACCCAGTCAATACCGGGGTAATTGAAATCACCCATTATTACTGTGCTGTAACTTTTGTTAGCTTCCCTGATTTCTTTGAGCATTTCATCATCCATTTGTTCATTCTGGCCAGGCAGTCGATAGTACACCCACCATTGACATTGCATTCCCCTTTTTACATGGAATTTCAATCCATAGAGATTCTACAGTAAATTTTGTTTCCTGCAAAACTTTAATCCTTTGTGACTCAATGCCCTCTCTAACATAGAGCGCAACCCCTCCACCAAGTTGATCAGTTCTATCATTGCGATATAGTTTGTACCTAGGTATCACAGTGTCCCACTGGTTGTCCTCCTTCCACCATGTCTATGAGATACCAATCATATCTAACCTCTCATTTAGTGCTATATATTCTAACTCTCCCATCTTATTTTTTAGACTTCTAGCATTTGCATACAAGCATTTCAGAGACTGGATTTTATTCATATTAATCTGGTTATTGGTAGGCAGGGGTAATTTGGAATCTTTAAGCTCTGTCTGCTCCATACTGAAGGTCATTTGGGCTACTTTTGTCTTTATTGGAACCTCTCTGCTGATATGCCCTATCTTCATTCTTTTGGTAGTATCCTTCAAGGATATATTCTTCCGAACCATGCGTTCTTGGGCGACTGTCAGCTCTCCCCTATGATCTAGTTTAAAAACTGCTCTCTCTCCTTTTTAAAGGTTAATGCCAGCAGCCTGGTTCCATCCAGGGTAAGATGAAGCTCATCCCTTCGGAAGAGCCCCTCCTTTCCCCAGAATCTTCCCCAGTTCCTAACAAATCCAAAACCCTCATCCTTGCACCATCGTCTCATCCATGCATTGAGACTCCGGAGCTCTGCCTGCTTTTTGGGTCCTGCGCATGGAGCAGGAAGCATTTTGGAGAACGCTACCCTGGACGTTCTGGATTTCAACTTCCTACCTAAAAGCCTAAATTTAGTCTCCAGAACCTCCCTACCACATTTTCCTATGTCATTGGTACCGACATGTACCAAGACAGCAGACTCCTCCCAAGCACTATCTAAGACCTTGTCTAGGTGACGTGTGAGGTCCTCTATCTTCGCACCAGGCAGGCATGTTACCAGGTGATCATCACATCCATCAGCCACCCAGCTATATACATGCCTAATGATCGAATCACCAACCATAACGGCTGTCCTAACCCTTCCCTCGTGGACACATGGCCCTAGAGAAATTTCCTCGGTGTGAGAGGGTTTTACATCACCTGAAGGACAAGTCCTAGCTATAGGATCACTTCCTGCCACACCAGAGTGATGCTCTCCTGTCACGTGACCTCTCTCCTCCATGGCAACAGGGATGCTGCCAGACTGGAGGTGGGACTTCAGGACTATATCCCTGTAGGTCTCATCTGTGTACCTCTCTGTCTTCCTTATGTACTCCAAGTCCGCTACTCTAACCTCCAGAGATCGGACTCATTCCCTGGGAGCAAAGAGTTCCTTTCACCTAGTGAACATGTAAGACCCCTCACCAACTGGGAGAAAATCATACATGTGACACTCAATGCAAAAGACTGGAATGCCCTCATCTCACTGCTGGACTGCTGTCTGCATTTTAGTTTTAAGGCTGTGTTTAGATATTTAAGTTCTTTACTAACTGAGGGTTGCTGGGGATACTTATACTAATAAAACTATACCTAATACGATTAATGTACTTTGTTCACCTGAAGCTTAATTAATCTCAGGTCCTTAATGTATGCCTGATAAGGATAAACAGCTGCACCTGAGAGTGAATATGTCACCTCCTTTCCTTTAAGAGGTTTAAGCACTTATAAAGCTACGGTTTTGCCAGGGTTGGGTGGGTGTTGGAGAGGGAGGGAGGGAAAGAAGACCTACAAAAAGCTGGATGCTACAGAGTACCCTGTCCTATGCTTCTAATGTAATCTGTGACCATCCAAGGGGAGTCCCACAGCCCTTGCTTGGATAGAGGGAGTCATGGGGTCTAAATTTAACCAGAAAGCTCTCTGCTGTGTTTTAAATTTAAACTGAAAGCTCTTTGCTGCTACTAGGTCCTGACTGATTTAACAAATACACTGGGTTCACAGATTAATCAGCTTTAAACTAAAGAATTCATTTTTCCCCAAGATTTAGAAAAAGTCTCAGAAGTAAATATTTACAATTGCAGATATCTCTCCAGAAGTTGCAGTCCCTTTATATAGTCCTTTAAGACTGAGAATCACAGAACTCTGGTTGAACTGTTTATGCCTGTGCTTCTGAGATAGGCTGTGACCAATTTTCTGGGTGATTGACACAGTCCTTGCTTGGATAGAAGCTTTCAAAATGGCCCTTTGATCTGCCACCTGGCTTTAACACCTATTTTAAAAAAATTCATAGGTCTCTTGCCCCCTATGTAGAAGGCCTCTTTGTAAAGGTCTCTAGAAATAATTTATTGCTCAAAGAATACTGACCCTGTTTTGTCCTTTATGCTAAGTTATATTCTGATTTGATTTAAATTAAAGATTTTTGCTGCTACTAGGCCCTGACTGAGTATGAAATTTAAAGTAGAAGCTCTCTGCTGGGTTCTAAATTTAACCAGAAAGCTCTCTTCTGTGTTTTAAATTTAAACTGAAAGCTCTTTGCTGCTACTAGGCCCTGACTTATTTAACAAATGCACTGGGATTCACAGATTAATCCCAGCCTCCACAAATGTTAGCTTGGCAGGGTACCAGACTGCTGCTTTGTATCCCTTTTCTATTAATTGTCTCAGCATTTTAGGAGCTGTTTTCTATGCCGAATGGTCTCAGCTGCCATGTCCGGGAAATTGAGAATCTGCCAATTCTTGTAGTTGATGACCCAGGATTTTCGTGCATCCTTGATTATCAGCTCTCGATCTTGGAGGTGTAGCATCCTTACGATAAACTCCCTAGGGTGTGAGTCCTTATTCAGTTGTGGGCAGGGCTCCCTGTGTGCCCCCTGAAGTTCAAATTCTATCGGGGTGGCAGAACCTGGAAAACAGTCCCGCAGCAGCTGCAGGATAAATGTTACCGAGTTCTGTCCTTCTGCACCTTTGGGATCCTGAAGATCCTTATATTTGATCTCCTGTCATGGTTTTCATAGTCCTCAAGTTTATCATTTAGTTGAGAAATTTGCATTTTGAGCTTTGCGATGTCCCCCGTGCAGACCAGCTGTTCATCATTAACGCAGCTGATCCTCCCCTCTACTTGTTGAATCGTTCCCCCAGAGCAACACATTTTTCCTTAATTTTATTCAAAACTGTATTCACAATCTCTGTTTTGGATATCTGGATTTCATCTTCCATGGCGCTTGCAGATGGTGAAGCATGGGAGGGTGGCTGCGACGCCGCTCCCGCCATTTTCGCAGTCATCTTTAATCTTGCCGCGTAGAGCTCTTTTATTGAGGTGTTGTTTTTGGGTTTGAGGGCTTTTGGCATTTTTCTGCCCACTATTGCCTTTACTGACTTACTGGTTTGGTGTGGGTGCCCCTAGTTGCGCACTGGAGGGTGTAGCTCATTCGCCTATTGCCTCGCAAGACTTCTTCTTGACCTGGTTCCGGTTATGTCAGACTTTTAAACTAGATACTGCAGCTCCATATTTTGCCACTAGATGGTGCTCCTATCTAAGACATGTATGCTGTGTACTTCCTACTTATTCATTGTAGCAGCCGGCAAGTCAGGAGAAAAACATTTCAGACCCTCCTTGCCAGTTATCAATCAGGCCTGCACTCTTCCCAGGATGGCTGCTATCAGCCACTTGCCCAAAGCTCCTGCTCATACTCAGACCTCTCTTTACATTTCCCTGCTTAAGGACCTCAAAGGTTGTGCACTGTTCCCTGACGTTTTCCACTGCACAGCCCCGGAAGTACTCATTTTCCCACGGTAGGGGAATCCCTCGTGCATTCCATCTCAATGTGGGTAATGGTGCCCGAGACCGCTTAGATCTCTGCCTCCCAGGGATTCGCCGATAATCACTCCTCACCTTTGGCAGCAGTCTGGACCCGTGCTTTAGTTGGGCATTTTCCCAATAGTACAGTTCTTTATTTGCATTCCCTCACTCCGCTGCAAATCACCACTTTCTTCTTCTTTTTTTTTTTTTTGAAAGTCCCATGGTTACTCAGACTCACATTCCTCTGCTGGGTATTGCCTTGATAGCACAGCACAAACGGCCTGACGGGGCTTGCTTCGTGGACGCTGTTCTAGTCTGGGGAAGGCAGGGGAAGTCCCGAAGGGGTTCAGCAGAGCGCCTTCATATCCATCCGAGGTAGGCAGTGCTACTGTGAGCACGGATGGGTCGAATGGACACCCAGGTGATGAAGCTCCGATGGCTTATTTCTCTTCACCTTAGCGCTCTTCTCTTTCTTTTACATGCCATTCTTAGTTCAGCAACCTGTCAGTCTTCCTGCCGCTTCAGTTTATATTTTAATGGACAGTGGCTGTCTCATGCAGTGCAGGGTCGGGAAGGAGCGTTCCCCTATGCGTCTGCCCTCCTTGCCATCTTAACCGGAAGCCCCAATGTGGAGATTTTTAACATTGTTTCTACTAATTTTCACTATAATGTGAATTCCAGTTTTGTTTTGTTTTTTCAATTTAAAGTTTTTATTAAGGTGATATAGTATAGAGCCATCAAATATTCCCAAGATAACGTTGACATAAAGGTCAATGTCAACACTCATTCAGCATATGTAAAGAAGATATATGAAGAAGAATGTGAGTGATCAATAAGTGATACCCCATGCATGAGCAAATGGAACCCCCCCCCCCCCCACAACCCAATTACCAACATTTTAGAGGTCAACAATTCTCTAATAGTGCAAAGTATAGATGCTTCTTATATTATCAAGCCATTGTTCCCTTACTTTTGAAAACTAAGCCCACAACATTTTGACAAGCCAGCCAGCATTCCAATGGTTACCAAATTGTTTGTTTATTTAACAGGGTTTTTTTATATCGCTTTATCATTGTAATCAAAGAGGTTTACATTGTAACTTAAACTTGGTAATGTACATTAAAAAGGGACATTGATAAGTTGGATCTTCCTGAGGTAATGGAGGGTTAAGTGACTTACTTGCCCAAGGCCACAAGGAGTGCTGGTGGGAACTGAACCTTGGTCTCTTGTTTCTAGGGTTGCCAACTTTTTCACCGAGAAAAACCCGACACCTGTGGCTTGCCATGCTCCACCCATTCTCCGCCTCTAGTCCCACCCTTGCCCCGCCCCCAGCCCCACCCACAAAAATTACCGAGGATACGTGTAGGCTAACTTCCTTGGTCAGATAATAATTAAACTGGGAACCCCAAAAGCCAAACATGAAATGTACAACACTGGAGAAATAAAACTATAAAGTAATTTCCTCTTGCACTAAACAAAAACGCAAAGATGTTAACAATACACACTTCCCAGACCAGACATATTCCAGTTAATAAATTCAAAATAAAAAGTATTTTTCTACCTTCTGTTTGGGCATTTTATTTTTCAGTTGCAATTGCTCCAGTCACTTTCTTCTGGTTTCTTTCTTCGTGTCTTCTGCGAGCTATCCATTTGTCCTTTCTTCTCTTTTAGATGTTTTCCATTCTCTCTCTATTTCTGCTTTAACATACTGATTGTTTCCCTTTTGCTCTTTCCCCCAATTCTTTCCTTATTCCTTTATCATCCATTTAAATTTCACCCTTCCATTCTCAAGCCCCTCTTACTCTCCCAATACCCGGCCTATCATAGACTTTTCTTCCACACAAAATATCTTTTCCCCTTCCATTCTCATTCCCCATCCATTCTAGTCCTCCCCCAAAATCAGTTCCCTTATAGTTCTAGACCCACCCAGCATCCACTCCCTTCTAGTCCCATTCTCCCATGCCCCACATCAGCCCATTTCCAGTCCTATTCCAGCTCTTCATCAGCCCATTTCCAGTGCTAGCCTTAAACATCACAGGCCATTTCCAGTCCTAGCCCCCCCCCCCCCAATCACAGCCCATTTCCAGTCCAAGTCCCCCATCACAGCCTCTTTCTAGCCCTAGCCCCCCCATCACAGCCTATTTCCAGTCCTAGGCCCCCCCCCCACCATCACAGCCCATTTGCAGTCCTAGTCCCCCCGCACCATCACAGCCCATTTGCAGTCCTAGCCCCCCTAATCACAGCCTATTTCCAGTCCAGGTGCCCCCTCCCTCCCTCCACCATAGCCCATTTCCAGTCCAGGTCCCCCCCCCCATCACAACAACATTTCCATTCCAAGTCCCCCCCCCCCCCCATAGCCCTTTTCCAGTCCAGGTTCCCCTCCTCACAGCCCATTTCCAGTCCAGGTCCCCCCCTCCACCCATCACATCAACATTTCCAGTCCAAGTCCCCCCCCCCCATAGCCCTTTTCCAGTCCAAGTTCCCCCCCCTCATAGCCCATTTCCAGTCCAGATCCCCCCCCCACCCATCACAGCACCATTTCCTGTCCCTGTCCCCCCCCTCCATCGCCCTTTTCCAGTCCAAGTTCCCCCCCCATAGCCCTTTTCCAGTCCAGGTCTCCTCCCCCCCAGCCCATTTGTAGTCCTAGCCCCCCCCCCCCATCACAGCCCTTGCAGTCCTTGTCCTCTCCCCCCCCCCCTCCCCCGACCAGCATCGCGGCTGTCTGAGGGGCTTCAGAGGGAGCCGGAGAAGCCCGTGCGAGGCCCCGGCTCCCTCTGTACAACTGCCAGCGTGAAGATCCTTTTCCTTCACGCTGACGGTTGTTTCTGTGAAGCCGCGAATGCTGGAAAAGATTAAAGGGCATTGCCTTTAACCTTTCCCAGCAATCGCGGCTTCACAGAAACAGCCGCCAGCGTGAAGGAAAAGGATCTTCATGCTGGCAGTTGTACAGAGGGAGCCGGGGCCTCGCGCGGGCTTCTCCGGCTCCCTCTGAAGCCCCTCAGACAGCCGCGGTGCTGGTCGGGGGGGGGGGGGAGAGGCCAAGGACTGCAAGGGCTGTGATGGGGGGGGGGGGGGGCTAGGACTACAGAGGGAGCCAGGGCCTCGCGCGGGCTTCCCAGCTCCCTCTGAAGCCTTCCGGTGTGCGGGCGGATCGGAAGAAAAGCCGGTTTTTTGCTCTGGCTGCTTCCGATCTTGCGGCCAGAGCAATAAACCGACTTTTCAAGGGCCGGTTTTACCTCTGCGCCAGCAGCCGGCCTGGCCATGGAAAAACCGGCCCGTTGGCAACCCTACTTGTTTCCCAAGCCAGTGCTCTAACCATTAGGCTACTCCTCTAAGCGAAAGTGCTTGTCTCTAATGTGGCCCTAGCATTATTAAAGAAGACTTTCGGGGATCTAGGATCTAATGAGCTGCAGAGGGCACAGTTTTGGAATTGTTTGGAATTTATTCAACCTCATCTGTCGCATAGCTGTTAACTTTGCCATCCAAAGTACTGTACATACTTTATTTTTTCAAGTATTAGTCCCAATAGGGGAGCATCCACCCATTTCCAATACTGAGCCAAAGCAAGTCTTGTTGCAAGAAATGCATACTGGGTCCACTGCAGCTCATTAGATTCTAGATCCTCCAAACTCTTCTTTAATAATGCTAGGGCCACATTAGAGATAAGCTCTTCATCAACACATTTTGTAGAAAAGTAAATACCCCCTCCCAAAACATCTTAATCTTAGGGCACTCCCACCATATATGGAAGAAATTACCTTCCAACCACATTGAGGCCTATTCCAATCAGGCCGTCAATCCCCTGTACATCTGGGCAGAATCGAGCCGTCCAAAGTTAGACCTGATTTTGATCCCGTGGCCCTTGTGACATCAGAATCAGGTCTAGCGTCTGGATGTGCAGGCCGGGACCAGATTCTGCCTGGCTATATGTCCCAATGGTATTTGTAGAAAATTACTCCAGACAAACAGACTTTCACAGTAAAAACTTGGAGGGTTTTTTAAATACAAATATCTCATATATGCACGGAATTCGTCTCAGACAATTCGGCTGGTAGTAGCTAGATTGAAAGGAACTTCATCAGCACAGCCTGATAGCATCAATGACTTGTTCCGGCTCTTTTTAAATTTATATACCCTCTCCCTCTGTGTGTATCAAACTTCCATTCTGATGTATTTGTAACATGAAACTAGCACTTAACTTCTGAAACTCGATGATCGTTCACCCGACGCCTCTTCAGCAACGTTGTAATATGCGTTTCACTCACTTTTAATGAGGTTCTTCAGGGGATAATGAGACAGTGCTTTCAGCTCAAAACGTTAACTGAAAATAGAAACAATCAATTAAAACTCACTATCTTAAGTTTAGAAACTGTCCAAAGTCTATCTAAAATTGATAAAAAGTGATCTAAATCTCACTCCAGTGACTGCTACATACCCAATAGTAACATCTATTTAGCAACCGCTTCTTCAAGCAAACATCTTTGTCGGCAGCTCAGCTGGTCCTATCCTCTTAACAACTCGAGAAGCTCTGCGCATGTGGTGATTCCCATTCATGGGACTTATTTAAATACTCCTTCCTCAATACCAATTTATGCTCACGTCATTTAACAGCAATTGCTCCACTCAATCTCTAAATTTAATCCATTAGGGATCAACGTCTGCAGCTGGTGGATCCAGCGCTGTTCTCGGAACAGCAAGGTCTTCTCTATTGACTTTCCATACATTGGATGCAGAACTCGTTCAATACAGAAACACTGTAACTGTTCAAATCTATGCTGAAATTCTTGGCAATGAGTTACCAACGGTGCTTGGTGTACATTATGTTTTAATCGGCTTTTATGTTCTGACATGCGGATTCGGAAAATCCTACTGGTTTGACCGATGTAGTAAAGATTACAAGGGCAAGCTATAACATAGATCACATTTTGTGAGCCACAATTCGTACGTTGCTTCAGCACATGTTTCTGCTGATGATATGTAAACTGTTGCAATTCTGTTGTTATGCTACAAATAGAACAATGTCCACATTTGTAATGCCCTGAAACCTCTTCTGTATCAGGCATTATAGGACGTAAAATTGTGGGACTTACTTTATCTTTTAAGTTACGGTTCCTGCGCCATACACATCGGATGGACTTCTTCGCTAAGCTAGGGACCGTAGTTAACACTTTGGCATGTGTTGCAATAATCTTCTTGATTTTAAAACTGTATGGAGTATAATGGGTGACTAGATTAATTGTATCTGGATCTAATCTGCTTCGTTTCAATTGAGTATCTAGCAAAGTAGACCTATCATTGAAGAGGGCTCTATGATATGCTCGAGATACTATGGCAGCCGGATACCCCCGTGCTTTGAAGTTTCGGGCTAGATCTTTAGCTTTATTTTTAAAATCCATAATCTCTGAACAGTTCCTGCGATATCTAAGGAACTGAGAGAAAGGCAGCCCTTCTTTTAATCGAAGCGGGTGTGCACTTTGATAATGAAGTAGTGTATTCCTGGCTGTCGTCTTACGATACAGTGAGGTCTGCCAACCCTCCGCAGTCTTCTTTATCAACAGGTTCTCGGGAAGAACTTTTTCAATTCATCAATTGGCTGAATGCACAGGATTCTCACATTCAATTTACTCATAACGTTCATGATACTGATATGGTTTTTTTAGACCTGTTGATAAAGAAGACTGCGGAGGGTTGGCAGACCTCACTGTATCGTAAGACGACAGCCAGGAATACACTACTTCATTATCAAAGTGCACACCCGCTTCGATTAAAAGAAGGGCTGCCTTTCTCTCAGTTCCTTAGATATCGCAGGAACTGTTCAGAGATTATGGATTTTAAAAATAAAGCTAAAGATCTAGCCCGAAACTTCAAAGCACGGGGGTATCCGGCTGCCATAGTATCTCGAGCATATCACAGAGCCCTCTTCAATGATAGGTCTACTTTGCTAGATACTCAATTGAAACGAAGCAGATCAGATCCAGATACAATTAATCTAGTCACCCATTATACTCCATACAGTTTTAAAATCAAGAAGATTATTGCAACACATGCCAAAGTGTTAACTACGGTCCCTAGCTTAGCGAAGAAGTCCATCCGATGTGTATGGCGCAGGAACCGTAACTTAAAAGATAAAGTAAGTCCCACAATTTTACGTCCTATAATGCCTGATACAGAAGAGGTTTCAGGGCATTACAAATGTGGACATTGTTCTATTTGTAGCATAACAACAGAATTGCAACAGTTTACATATCATCAGCAGAAACATGTGCTGAAGCAACGTACGAATTGTGGCTCACAAAATGTGATCTATGTTATAGCTTGCCCTTGTAATCTTTACTACATCGGTCAAACCAGTAGGATTTTCCGAATCCGCATGTCAGAACATAAAAGCCGATTAAAACATAATGTACACCAAGCACCGTTGGTAACTCATTGCCAAGAATTTCAGCATAGATTTGAACAGTTACAGTGTTTCTGTATTGAACGAGTTCTGCATCCAATGTATGGAAAGTCAATAGAGAAGACCTTGCTGTTCCGAGAACAGCGCTGGATCCACCAGCTGCAGACGTTGATCCCTAATGGATTAAATTTAGAGATTGAGTGGAGCAATTGCTGTTAAATGACGTGAGCATAAATTGGTATTGAGGAAGGAGTATTTAAATAAGTCCCATGAATGGGAATCACCACATGCGCAGAGCTTCTCGAGTTGTTAAGAGGATAGGACCAGCTGAGCTGCCGACAAAGATGTTTGCTTGAAGAAGCGGTTGCTAAATAGATGTTACTATTGGGTATGTAGCAGTCACTGGAGTGAGATTTAGATCACTTTTTATCAATTTTAGATAGACTTTGGACAGTTTCTAAACTTAAGATAGTGAGTTTTAATTGATTGTTTCTATTTTCAGTTAACGTTTTGAGCTGAAAGCACTGTCTCATTATCCCCTGAAGAACCTCATTAAAAGTGAGTGAAACGCATATTACAACGTTGCTGAAGAGGCGTCGGGTGAACGATCATCGAGTTTCAGAAGTTAAGTGCTAGTTTCATGTTACAAATACATCAGAATGGAAGTTTGATACACACAGAGGGAGAGGGTATATAAATTTAAAAAGAGCCGGAACAAGTCATTGATGCTATCAGGCTGTGCTGATGAAGTTCCTTTCAATCTAGCTACTACCAGCCGAATTGTCTGAGACGAATTCCGTGCATATATGAGATATTTGTATTTAAAAAACCCTCCAAGTTTTTACTGTGAAAGTCTGTTTGTCTGGAGTAATTTTCTACAAATACCATTGATATTTTATTACTCTATAAATTTGGCCCTAATCGGTTTGTGAATTGGCTATATGTCCCAGCAGCTACCTTTGTAGCAGAGTCAGACTCCTGAATGGAGCCGCATCCTGTCGCCATGGCTCCACGGCTCCATTCAGGAGCTGCGAATGCTGGCCACCGCAAATAAACTCCTTTCCCCGCAGCCGGATCCTTGATCCAGCTTCCCATGGCCAGGGTCCAGATATGGAGAACTTCCTCCAGCCCTGCCTCACCTGTCCACACTGACCACTGAAGATATGCTCTGTCTACAGGGACTTATTCCACTTCTGAGGTGGAATAAGTCCCCCATCTAGTTCCGAGGTAGGAGACATACAGGGCTGACTTCTGAATCGGCCCTATATGTTCAGGGTTGTGGCCTGCCCTTGCTCCGCCTCCTGAATGCCCCTCCCACCCCATCTAGGCTTCCCTGTATAAACCCGCTGTTCATACAGAAAGGTTTTTGCCAGGGCCGGCAGGGGAGTGAATAGCGGTTATGGACGTCCCAACGGGACGGAATGACCCCCATTGCCTCCAACAGAGGTCACCCCCAAACCCAAAACCTTCAAAACTCTCATAGGGGTATAATACCATCTATAATAGAGTTTATAATTGTTCTCTATTAAATATATTAATTGCAGAGCCTTGGAGAGCCTCCCGACCACCAATGCCCAGTCCTGCTCCTCACACTACACCCCAAAATCTTCCTTCCACTCATAACATTTAGGCTTCTCAGGCAATTTCTCACTCAGTGCCCTATACAATGTAGATTTGCACCCCTTCATAGTACCCACTATAAAGACCTTCTCCAAGGCTGTAGGCTCCTTCTCCCACAACTTCCTACCCCCCCCCCCCCCCCGACGTATAAAGTGACAGGTTTGTGTATATTTAAACCGATCCCCTTCATTGAGCCCACAGTTTTCTTGCAACTCTTAAAAAGTTAAAAGATTACCTTCCCCACAGAACTGTCCAACGGTTTTCAGGTCTAACCTTTCCCATTTAATGTACACCATGTCTGTCATGCCCAGAGCAAACTCTTCACTGAAACATAAAGGGGTAAACCTGAACAGACTATTGGCCCTAAAAACCCCGTTTATGCTTTCCCCAAACTTTACACATACGGAAAACCCAGGGGTTATCTACCTTCATATTTTAAGGTATTCTCCCACCTTTCCATAGCAGAAAATTTATGGGGTAGGCTCCCACATCCTCCTTCTCCAAATGTACCCACTCCTTGCACTCACACATACATGAAACACAAAATGAAACAGGGATTCATTCTAATTTTCCTGGATATCACATCAGCCTTTATCACATAGCCTCCTACTTTATTTATTTATTTATTTTATTTATTTAACAGTTTCTTCTATACCGCCCCTTCCAGAGATCAGGGGCGGTTTACATTGAACAAAAATTTGTATATTTCCGTATACTTTTCATGGAACAATATTTTAACTATATACATGTTGAGTTACATATAACGTATTTTTGAAACTATGTACAGGTTATAAAACATGGGACATAACATAGTTAATTACCAGTAGTTATTTACAGAAGTGATATAGTCGTTTGTTTGGGTGAGTAGCTTTCTTGTGTTAGTCATTTGTTCTGTCTTGAGTACTGTGGATGTGTTTCTGTGATTGTATTGGAGAGGTTTTTTGTTGGTAGGGGATCTCAAAGTGTTTTCTAAAGAGGTATGTTTTTTATTCCTTTTTGAATTTACTTACTTGACTAAAACTGAAAGCCTAACAGAACTTAGCCTTGGACTAGTGTAGATCATATTTAGCAGACCGCCAACAAATGGTACACATAGGCACTCAAACATCATCCGCATACCAACAAACTCAAGGTATACCGCAGGGTTCTTCCTTATCTGTCTTCTTTTTCAATATATACATCCAGCCGATTTGCACGATAATCCAATTATATGGCTTACTTTACCACATCTATGCTGACGATGTACTGCTCTACACCCCATTTTCCACGGACAGTCCCAATTACACCAGAACTACGGACTACTTTTATGCAGTCTCAGACTGGCTGGGAACACACAACCTGAGAGTGAACTGTATGAAGATGGAAGTTTATTCATCACAAAGGATCCAACCTTCATACCACCACCTGCCTTACAGGTAAAATATGCAGAGCTGAAGACTAAACAAGAGGTGCGATGTCTAGGTATCACCTTGGACCAGCACCTGAGTATGGAATCACACATAAACAATATCACTATGGCAGTATACCTCAAAATTCGAATCCTCCTTCACCTACAGCCCTTGCTGGAAGCTGCCGACTTCCGCACTGTATTCTAGACACTTATCATCCCACACTTTGACTACGCAAACATCATTCTTCACAGTCTACCAGACTGTGCACTTCATCCCCTAAAAATGGCCATGAACACTGCAGCACGAACTCTGTATGGAGCCACCAGATATGAACATGTGACACCTATCCTAAAGCCAAGTACATCGGCTCCCTATAGTACAAAGCCCTCCTAATAACATTTAAAATCCTGCACAACCTCTCCACATTCTCCCTGAAGGAACTCATACATTGGACACTGGACAATAGAATATGATGGACAATCATGGCAAACACACTCACCATCCCGTCAGTATTAAGAAAAAGCTCCCAAGCTGCTAGGAACCGAACCTTCACACTATACACGCCACCTCTCTGGAACTTTCTCCCTGCCCCAATCCGCGCCATTTCCGACATGTCTACCTTCAGGAAAGCAATAAAGACACATCTTTTCCAACTATATTATGAACATTTAACATAGCTCTGCTTTGGATCCACCTCCTTGCCATAGCCCAGACCCACCTACACAACATAGCCTATTAACCATCTTGTATATAGTTTGCCCAATTACTACCCAGGTTGACACCCCCTGTTGTAATGTAAAAGATTACCGTTAACTGTAATACCTGTTGAGTATTCTGTTTACGTGTTCTGTGAAAACCTGTTCTATGTAATGAATGATACCTTTTCTCTGTAAACCTCGCTGATTTCAAAATAGTGTGGGATATAAAACCAAATAAAAAAATTAACTAAAATAAATAAATACACCAATCAACAGCTACCCACAATTAAGTTGTTTCATAATAAGCCGTCAGGATCAGAATAACAAATCTTTCTTCACCTCTTGCACAAATTCCAGTTTTTGTTAACAACTTACCATTAATTTCATATGCAAACATTTCACCATAGATCATCCAGTATGGTCGAAAAACAATATCTCTAGCGAGAGCCCAAGATGGTTCTTCATGAGGATTAAGAATTGCCTTCCTGGGAACTCCAAAGCTCAGAAGGACAACCACCATAATCACAAGAATGTAAAACATGTTTGCCACCTACAAGCATAAACAAAGTGGAAAGTACAGATCATTCTTATGCAATGATTTTCTAGCAATTTTCAGTTTTTCTCCATCAAAAATCACCTTTACCTTATGAAATCAAGGTCATTTTCAGCAGGGGAGTTGCCAGACCCCTACTGCATCTTCTCCCAAAGACTGGACCTAAAAGGTGAATGATCAGAGACATCGCTGTGCCTCCAACAGAATGGAATGAATCGGATCCTATGAGTTTTTCTTTTCACATATGTGGAAAAGCTGCAAATGTGCACAATTGATGAAAGAACCATACCAGACTGACAAGATTCTTTCATCGAAATTGTGATTTCTAAACCATGAGAGAAAAACTCAAAAGGATTTAGTCAGTTTGCAGAACCTGTTAACTGTCTAAACGACAGTGACCCCGATATTTAGTGGCACTATCTGCAGGAAAGATGCTTGGTTAAAATCGGGGTGGTCTGTGGGCGGAGCAAAGCAGCTATCTGGTTAACGGCAATATTCAACCACATAAAGTTAAAACAGGTCAATGGCTATCCTAACTTTAAGCGGGTTTTGCTATCCAGCTATCTGGATAGCAATCGCTCTGTCTGGTGAAACGGGATATCCAGCGCTAGATGCCAGATAACCTCTGGTACTGAATATCTGGTTTATTTAAAGTGGCAGTGGCCTGGCACTTTAAAAGCACTAAGCAGTGAATATTGGCCCCCACATTTTCATTGCAAGGGGCAGTTTGTTTAAAGATATTTGCCTCCAAAAACATTGAATAGGTTAATTCCAAAGGTCAGTTAACACTGGCAGTTTTATAGCCTCAGGAATCTTGTTGGGCCAGATTCCTGGGCTGCAAAAGTTTTCTAGTTGTAAATCTAGTGTATTGCAAATACCTGATGTGTGAAAGTTTGCAGATGTGCATGATATTTTCTAGAATGTCATGTAAGCTACTTATTGTTATTTGAGGCATAGTTATGAACAGATTCAGCCCAATATGTATAGGGATATATGTTTAGCGACCAGCATTAAACATCTAAGGGACCAGTTTACTAAAGCATGCTATCTAGGTAGCATGAGGGTGGTGCACATTTTTTGGCACGCAACCCCCATTCTTCTCTCTTTTCTGAACAAACTACATGTTTCCCATGACTGTGGTGACATTTCTCTAGCTATCTCTCTAGATCTGTCCCCTGAATTTGACCTGGTTGATCATTCCACTCTTTTCACTGGCCTTCACAATCTTGGGAGCCACAGGACTGTTCTGCACTGGTTCCATTCTTTTCTCTCCTGCAGGACCTTCTCTGTCCTTTCTGGATCTCAGTCTTCTCCTGTCATCCCTCTTCCTTGTGGTGTCCCACAAGGGTTTCTCCTCTTCACTTCACTTCTCCTCTCCTCTTCACTTTTCTAGCCCCTCTGACCCTCCTTATACAACAGCACAGTGTTTCAGCCTACTACTATGTCGATGTGTCATTCTTCTGCACCACAATAACATCTCTGTACCTGACCTGGCTCCCTTAAACTCCTGCCTGACCCACATCAGTTCCTGATTATCCTCCAACTATCTTCATCCGAATCCCTCCAAAACATCAGTCCTTTGGTTTACCTTTGAAGGTCCCTGCCCTTCCCTAGCCCCCATACTCTCACATGCCCCTATCCCACCCGTCTCCTCCCTCCATTATCTCAGCGTCACTCTTGGTTCCTCCCTCTCTTTCCATGAGCATCTTTCTACTCACTTCTTCAGATCCATGCCGTCCGTCCTTACCTATCTCTGCCATCACTGACCACACTCCTCCTTTCCTTAGTCATTACACATTTAGAATGTCACAACGTTACCTTTGCTGGTCTCCCTCAATACCAATTATGACATCTACAACTTCTTCAAAATACTGCAGCTAGGATTCTCACACACGCTTAAGTTCAGACCATGTCACTCATGCTACTCATTCCCTATCAAATGCAGGATTCATTTCAAAATACTCACTCTGGTTCATAAGGCTATCCACATCTCCACTCCACAATATATATCAGACCTTATTCACCTTCATGCTCCCCCTAGGCTCCTACGGTTTGTCCATTCCAACCGTTTGTTTCTCCCCCCTCTTACAAAAGCTCATTTAGACCTCACTCGTAACTGCCTTTTTCTACCTTGATCCCACCTTATGGAACTCCCTCTCCCCTGCACTCCACCTGGAGCCCTCCTTCAAAAGGTTTAAGGCCTTGCTACCCCTCTCTTCCACTCTGCCTTTGATCTTCCCCTCTCCCAGTCCTAGATCTCTCCCTCCCTTATTTTTCTCCGTTCTTCTAACGTGATTACCTTGTACTTTCCTATTGATTAATGGCGTTCTTTTTCTTTTTCATCCGTCATTTTTTTTCGTTGTAAACCACTCTGTTACATAAAGTCTGAGCGGTATATTAAATGGCGCAATAAAGATAAAGATGCAAAAAAGTAGCAAGGGGCTTCTGCGCTAAAAAACCTGTGGCACCCGGGCAATGTGTATCTGGGCATTGCCTGGGTAGGGCGTGGGCTTTCTGCTGCGGAGCTGCTAGTGCAGGCCTTGAAAGCCTAAGCTGCTGCTGTTTGGTGGGGAGCAACTAACACCAGCACAATGGGTGGCAGCAGTTGTTCCCCACAATGGTATTACTGTGGTGAGCCGCATAAATTCAGAGACAGCTGTCCCCACTCTAGTACCAGTAATGCAGCCCAAACCCACGTTACTAGTGTGGGGCTTAGTAAACCAGCTCCTATCCATTGAAGTTCAGTGGCACTATCTGGAAAGTGCTGGGGTGGAATGAGGATTTTCCACCTAACTCTACGTGCGGAGAGTATTTTTGTGAGAGGGCACCTAGGTTTAGCAGGCAAGACTGTCTATTTTTGTCCAATTTTATAAAGACACAGAGGCACTTACGCTTCTACAAAATATTAGCACAGACATTATGCCTGAAAGCATATGTGTGGAGTACACAAGTACATATGTAGAGAAGTGTATTTTATAATCAACGCACACACTTTACGATGCCACCTGTGTTTTGCCCAGACTGTGCCCTGGCAATGCCAATGTGCACTTTTATGCCTAACCTTATTTTACAAAAGCTATTTTATATGTACATATTGCCACATGCACACTAAAATAAAACTTTATAAAATTACCCACATAGCAGTGAAAAAGCAGTTCTACATTAAACCACTTAGCTGTACAGATGGCAGTTGAATAAGCGTAGTTACTCACCTGTAGTAGGTGTTTTCCATGAACAGCAGGAATAAGTCCTCGTGTATGGGTGATGACCCTAATGCAGCCCCATGCAGGAACGCTCCCCAGCTTCCATTGGAAGCTTTTAGGAGCCTCCATCGCACATGTGCGCCTGCCTGCCGCAGCCCCATCTTAACCTCAGTAAAATACAAAAGCTAGTAGCCAAAACAACTCCAAGGGGAGGTGGGAGGGTTGTGAGGACTTATTTCTGCTGTTCACGGAGAACACCTGCTACAGGTGAGCAACTATACTTTCTCCATTAACAAACAGGAATAAGTCCTCACATATAGGACTCCCAAGCTCCCGGCTACCAAACACGAAAACAGTCAAACCGGGGCAGCAAGAACTAGAAGGAACAGCATGTGTAGTCCCTCTCTGTGACTCGACTGATTCCATGGCCACAGCGTACAGCTACATCAGGAAGACTCTTCGGTGACCTGGACAGACAGAAGGGCTGGTGGGAAGGAGTTGAACCTAAGTCCTAAACAGATACCGGAGTACAGCTTGGCTGAAATTACTGTCCCGCCGAGGATCCCCATCCAGACAGTAGTGAGCTATAAAGGTGTGGACAGAGGACCACGTAGCAGCCCTGCAAATCTCCTCTGTGGAGACCAAGCGTAGGTTGGCCACAGACGCAGCCATGGCTCGGCCATTGTGAGATGTGACATGACCCTCCAGGCTCAATCCTGCCTGAGCATAGGCAAACAAAATGCAGTCTGCCACCCAAATGGACAGTGTGTGTTTGGAGATGGCCACACCCAGTTTGCTGGGGTCAAAAGAGACAAAGAGCCGAGTTTAATGCCAATGCGCTCTCATCCATTCTAGGTAGAACACCAGAGCACATTTATAATCCAACGTGTGCAGTTGAGCTTCTGCCCTGTTGGCATGAGACCTGTGAAAGAACATGGGCAAGACCACTGACTGATCCAGGTAGAAAGAAGAGATCACCTTGGGCAAGAAATGCAGATGCGTTTGCAGCATCAACAGTTTGTGATAAAACCTGGGGTACAGTGGATGAGCCACCAAGGCCTCAAGCTCACTGACACGGTGAGCCGAGGTGAGCGCCACAAGAAACACAACCTTCCAGGTTAGGAACTTCAGTGGGCAGGTCTCCAGCAGCTCAAAAGGAGCTGACAGGAGCTGCACCAGCACCACATTAGGCTCCCACTCCACTGGCGGGGGCTTCATCAAAGGTTTTGAAAGAAGCAAGCCTCGCATGAAGTGGGCCACTAGTGGCTGAGAAGAGATGGGCTTGCCTTCCAAGCCACGATGGTAGGCCTCAATCGCGCTCAGGTGGACTCAGACTGAATTGGACTTAAGGCCCAAGTTTGACAGATGCAGGGGATACTCTAGCTGTCTCTCCAGCAGACAGGAGAAGGGATCCAGTCCCCTGTCAGTGCACCAAAGCGAGAACCTCCACCACTTGAAGGGAGGCCAGGAGGACATCCATCACCTCCCTGGGCAAGTTAAGCTCTGAAAGAGCTACCCATTCATCAAGCCGTGAGGACCAGGGACCAGACATTGGGATGTAACAAGGTTCTTCCCTCCTGAAAAATTAGGTCAGGTTGCAGCCCAGACAGAGAGGCTCCCGCTGAGAGAGCTGAATCAGCAAGGGAAATCATGGCTGCCTGGGCCAGTATGGGGTGATGAGTATCATGGTACCCCAGTCCACCTGGAGCTTCAGCAACGTCTTCACCACAAGCAGAATCAGGGAGTATGCATGGAGTGGAGTATGCATGGAGTGGAGGAGTGGCCTAGTGGTTGGGGCAAGGTACTTCAGGCCGGAAGGTCGGGGGTTCAAATCCCACTAGAGGATTGGAACCATGGGCCAGAAGGACTGGGGTTTCTAGTCCCACAGGTGCTCCTTGTGGTCTTGGGCAAGCCACTTAACCCTCCATAGCCCATGTTCCGTGTAAAATAGTTCTCTCCAAGTTATAATGCCCTGTTCAATGTAATTTCAGTTTGTTCAATGTAAACCGCACTGATGCAGAATAGCGCGGTATATAAGAGAATGTAAATAAAATAAATAAATAAAATAGAGCAGACCCATTCCCCAGTCCAGGAGGAAGGCATACGAGGACAGTCTACTTCTGGAAGCCATCTGAAAGCATAAGCAATCCACCTGGGCATTGTGTGGCAAGGCGAAGAGGTCCACTGATGGGGTGCCCCACTCCCAAAAGATATGATCCACTACCCTCTGGTTGAGGATCCACTTGTGAGGCTGGCAGATCCTGCTGAGGTCGTCCACCAGAGCACAGAGCTCCCCTCAACTCCATCCCATTGGCCATGGTGAACTTCCAGAGGTGGACCGCTTTCCAACACAGGAAGTAGAATGCTGTGCCTCCCTGCTTGTTGATGTAGAACATCACAACCTGATTCTCCATCTGAATTAGAACAACCTGGTTGGCCAAGTGTGTCCGGAACTACTACTGCTACTGAACATTTGTATAGCGCCACAAAACATATGCAGCGCTGCACAGACACATGTAAAAGATGCTCATCAGAGCTTACAATCTAGTCAAGACAGATAACACAGTAGCTGTAGACATGGGATACGTCTAGGGGAAATGGTAAGGAAACATAAAGGAGATCAGGTGAGTCAAGATCCGAAAGCGGCAACGAAGAGGTGAGTTTTCAGCCTGGATTTGAAAAGGACCAGAGAAGGTGCCTGATGTACAGACTCGGGTAGTTTGTTCCAGGCATAAGGAGCAGCAAGGTAAAAGGAGTGAAGTCTGGAGTTAGCAATAGAAGGGCCCTTCATCCAGAGAGCATTTGCAATGGACTCCAGGAAGTTTATCTGGTGCAGGTTCTCCTGTTCTGATCATCAGCTCTGCAAATGTCCAGATGGGCGCCCCAGCCCAACTTGGATGCATCCATAGTGAGTGTCTGGTGGGGCGGTGGTGATTGAAAGGGAAGACACTGGAGCAAGTTCTTCAGCTCCTACCACCACTGGAGAGATTCCACAAGGGGGTGTCGTAACCGCCACCTGGTCCCTGAGGCGGGCCGTAACATAGAAACATAGAAATATGATGACAGAAAAAGACCACATGGCCTATCTAGTCTGTCCTTCCATATCAACAACTACAACAGTCCCCTTTTTATCTTTAGAGATCCTCTGTGTTTGTCCCATGCTTTTTTGAATTCAGTTACTGTCCTCATCTCTACCACCTCCACTGGGAGACTATTCCACGGATCCACTACTCTTTCCATAAAGAATTTTTTCCGCATATCACTCCTGAATCTATCTCCCTTCACCCTCATCCCATGTCCCCTCGTAGCAGAACTTGCTTTCAATTGAAAGAGGCTCTCTCCCTGAACATTTATGCCACGGAGGTATTTAAACATCTCAATCTTATCACCTCTATCCCGCCTTTCCTCTAAGGTGTACATATTAAGATCCTTCAGTCTGTCCTCATATGCTTTATAATGAAGACCACTAATCATTTTAGTAGCCACCCTCTGCACCGACTCCATCCTGTTCACATCCTTTTGAAGGTGCGGTCTCCAGAATTGCACACTATACTCCAAATGAGGTCGCACCAAAGACTTATACAGAGGCATTATCACCTCCTTTTTTCTGCTAGCCATTCCTCTCCGTATGCACCCAAGCATCCTTTTAGCTTTTGCCGTCGCCTTTTCTACCTGTTTAGCTACATAGTGGTAACCTGTCACCACTATGTGCACAGAGTCCACCTAGCCTGATGCATCTGGAGATGGGCTACTAGGATCACATGCACATCACATTCGCAGCATCTCCTGAGCCATCTTGTGACACTTCTGTCAGATGGTGCCGACCACCTCCGTGAGCCACTGCAGGCAGTCCAGTGAGAGATAGGCTGAGGCCTGAGGGGTATCAAGGGGAGTCCCAATGAACTCAAGCTGCTGAGAAGGCTGAAGATATGACTTGGGGTAGTTTACAACAAACCCCAGTCGCTCGAGCACCTGAATTGTCAGGTGAGACAAGTGGTGCCTGCTATCTGGTGTGGAGCTCTTTATGAGCCAATCATCTAAGTTAGGGGGAGGTAAGTGGCGATGACCGCCAGGCACTTGGTGAAGACCCTGGGGGCCAACACCAGCCCAAAGGACAGTACATGGTACTGGAAGTGCTGGCCGCCCAGCACAAAGCACAGGTACTGTCTGTGAAGATGATGGATCAGGATGTATGTGTTCGCATCCTTCAGATCCAAGGAGCATAACCAATTGCTCTTGAGATAGGGGAGCAATGTTCCCAAGGAGACAATCTTGAACCTTTCCCGAACCAAAAGGTGCTTCAGGTTCCTTAGGTCTAGGATGGGTCAGAACCCTCCTGTTTTTTTGGGGTCCAGGAAGTACCTGGAGTAGAAGCCTCCCCCTATTTGAGTCAGGGGCACTGGCTCAATAACCGACTCAGCCAATAGGGTGGAAACCTCCGCCTGGAGAAGACCACAGTGGGGAGGACCCAGAGGGTACTCTCCTGGGAAGAAATGAGGTGGCAGATGGGCAAAGTGCAACCTGTACCCGCCTCGGATGGTCTGCAGCACCCAGGCATCCAAGGTGATGAGAAGCCATCTGTGTGCAAAGTGGACAGAGATGCCCCCCCCCCAACTTGAGGGGGTACACCTTCAGGAATTGAGTGATTGGCTATGCTCCTGGGCATGGGTTGGGCCTTCTGTGGCTTGGCATACCTCTGTTGGCACGGGGCTTGTGATTTTAGTTGAGCGCTTTGAAGGCTCTGATAGTACCGGTGCTTCAGCCAGTAGGATGACCTCTTCCAATGAAATTGCATGAGAGCCTAGAGATGATCACCTGCTCCTTCTCCATCTTGCCTACCCTTTCCTTCATCAGTTTGCCAAAGACATATTCACCCTGGCAAGGCACATCTGCAAGCTTGTCCTGGACCCACTGCCCCAGGTCTGAGGACTGAAGCCAGACCAGGCGCTGTGCCCCAGTGCCCACTGCCACCACCTGACCAACCGACTCAAAGGCATTGTTGGTGGCAGAGACCATGTGCTTGGAAACATCCTTCCCATGGCCCATCAGTGCACGGAAGGAGTCAAGGCGTTCCGCAGGTATGAGGAAACCAAACTCATTGAGGTCCCCCATGATGTCCCACAGGAACATCCCCATGTATTACTGATAGAAGAGTATATAGGTAACTAGCATGGAGCCCTGAAAACACCTCCTCCCAAAGCCATTGAGGGTTCTGGCCTCTCAGCCAGGGGGGCACCGATGAGTGGGTCTTGGAGCTCTTAACATGTCTCATGGCAGACTCCACCACCAAGGACTGGTGGGGCAGCTGAGGCTTCTCGAGGCCAGGGGCCTTCTGCACCCAGTACATAGAACTGAGCCTGTGGCCGACACCCTTAGGTTTTCCCACATCCTGAGCAAGAGTCCCTACAGGATCCTGTGCACAGGCACCATGATGGATTCCTTTGGAGCCGAGCGATGTTGGAAGATCACCAACTTCTCTGCCCTTGGCTCATTCTCTGCCTTGAGGGAGAACAGGATGGCCTTTGCCATGTCCTAGATGAAGTCCTGGAAGGATATGTCCTCTGGGGGTGACTTCTGTCTCCTGTATTGAGGGAACAGGTCTGAGGGAAGGTCCGAAGACTCCCACTTGGAGACCGGTGATTCCTCCTCCATCTCCCACCCCTCGGAGTCAGACTCAGAGAGAAAGTCAAAATAGCACCAGGTCTCCTCCTGGCATCGCCTCTGCTCCTGTGGATAAGGCGGGCACTGATGGGACTGATGGCAGTCCTCACAAGGGTGCCAGTGCATCAGAGCATCGGAGCCAGATACGCTTGACAGCAAGATGGCGGATGGAACCGGTATGGACTCCAACCACGATGTACCCACCTTGGCAGGAAGGGCATGTGAGATCAGCTGCATGTCATGTAGCAGGGCCACTGGGGCTCATGTATCCAGCAGAGCTGCCATGCACTCCTCAAAGGCCCGAAGGCACTTGGTCAGCACTGCAGTCTCTGAGATTGTTGGGGCCATTAGAACAACTTTGGTCACCGACTCTGGCACCTCTCCCATGGGCTTCACAATGATTGGGGCTTTGGAAGACTGCTGGTTGCCCTCCAGGGCCTTCGAAGTCAACTCATCCCACTGGGGCACCTTCACAGGTTGCTCCCAACCACTGCCCTCGACGTTGCATAAAGAAGGGCTCTGGTAATGACCATGGCCCTTGAGTTGGTTCACGGTGGCCTCCTTCGACTTTGATGGGACAGATGGTGAATCCTTCCATGGCTGCAACTGGAGGTCAATGGAGACCCTCCATTCCATGGTCCTGCAGCCCCTCGGCTCTGCATGAGCATGGGCGCCATACAATGCCGAGGCTTCAGCAGAGCCCCAAGAGGGCAGCAACACTGATGCCGGAGCTGAGGATACCGAGTCCGACAGCCCAAAGAGGGACTCACACTGTTTCTCCTGGTCCTTGAGGCCTTTCCTGGTCATCTGCAAGCAGAGATTACAGGAAGAGTGCTCGTGGTCAGAGCTGAGGCACTGGAGGCACCAATTATGATGGTCTGCGACCAAGATGGCACGTTCACACTGAGTGCACTTCATGAATCTGCTGGCTGGTTTCAACATGACTGGAAAGACGGCTGCCACAAAATCAAAGAGCCCAATGCCACCAGCCAGCCAAAAACCCATAAGGGAAGAAAAAAATCCCAAATGGTGCAAAATGCAAAAACATTTGAAGGCCAGTGCCGGCGGGAGCTGGCACACCCAATCACAGACAGAAAGCTACAAAGAAAACAAGAAAAGAACCCTGAAAGGGCTGAAAGATCAGCTTTTTCCAGGAAGGAAACAGGAACATGTCCTAGGGGCTCCACGGGAAAAGAAGACTGAGATTAAGATGGCACTGCAGCAGGCAGGCACTCATGTGTGATGAAGGCTCCTTAAAGCTTCCAATGGAAGCTGGGGAGCATTCCCATGCAGGGCTCCCTCAGGGACATCACCCATACGTGAAGATTTCTTCCTGCTTGTTCACAGATAATCACTGCTATATGCAGACAGGCTAATTTATAAAAAGTCGCCAAGTGGAGAGGGCAAGTAGGTGCCTCTTTGTGGCCTAGTTTCTAAGGACAACCTGGCACTTCTGTGTCTTTATACAATGTTACCACAAATCCTGCAGAAATCATGAGCAACAGGAATCTGTGTGCCTTTATACCCGCTCAAGAGAAGGTTCAATGGTGCATGCATACAATAAGCGTAATCACGTACATGTTCTATAGTATGCATATAAACTGTGACTCTGCCCATGCTTCACCCAAACTCAGCAACGAATATGCCTACACCAAAGCCGTGTACAAGCACACGCGTTCTTGTCATTGCACATGCTCATACATGCAGGATAATTGTATAAGACACATTTTACCTGTATTTACTGGCATACAGGTGCAAAAATGCATTTATAAAACATTTATAAAATTACCCTCCACACTACCAGCAGTGGGCGTTTTTCACGTATATTCAGTGACACCACCTAGGTTCATGTTAATATGATTACTTGCCTTTTGGAAAAACAACAAGGCAGGGTATAATATAAATATATAATGCAAAGGAAAGCAGTATAATATAATAATAAAAGAAGTAATACAAAGTACAAGTTAAAACAGTACAAATATAATAAAAGAAAGTTAAAAGTATAAGATTAAGATGGAACACTCTGTAGATCACCCCTCAATCTGTGAGGCCACCAAATGCTTGTTTGATATAAAAGGCTTACAGCCCATTTTCAAACTTCTCAAGGGAAGTTTCCAGCTTGAGAGAGTGTGGCAAAGCATTGCAGAGAGCAAGAGCTTTATAAAAGAAAGATGAATGGTGCATTCTCATATTGGACCAAGAATGGGCTGGAGACGACAACGAGATTTTCATTTAGGGAGCGCACGGCCCTAGATGGCACTATCCAGGTAGTGCTGCTGAATAGGTGCATTTTATAAAACCTTGCAGCTCAGCTTTCAAAAACAAGATCATTTGCTGCCAGGTCTGAATATTGATCCAGTTATTATTGTCTCTCATCCTCCCCGAGGCTCTTCGGGGACAGCACATTACGCTTCCAGTGAAAGTGACAAAAATGGAGGGGAGTAAAATTTACATAAATGATGGACAAACTACAAATAGGACAGATTACAGACAACAGACAAGCAAAGAGCTGAGATTCGAGGCAATGGCGGAGGCATGGCTAGCGCGGTGCAGAGCGCCTTCTGTGGGTACACTGTTCTGGCAGAATGGATGACTAAGGAGAAGAAGGTCCTTTGAAGAGAAAAACATTACAACAGCAAAGTAATTAGTGTTAGAAGCAAGAGAAAGGTTTCCCATGCAACTCACCATTTTGCCTATCATCAAGACATAAGGGCCTGCCTGTTGATTTACATTTAGAAAATCCAGCAAACGCACATACCAAAATATGATATTAAGGCAATAGGTTATTCTTCCAGCAATAAATAGATAATCTTCTGTTTTGTTGGAAGACTTGTAACTGGCCCCAAATCTCAGTCCAAAGCCCACAAAGAAAGTGATAATGGCGATCGTGTCACTGATATTTAAGTAATTGTTGAACCACACTTTAATTTTCTGTTTAATCTTCCCAGCTTCAGACATAAAGACCTGTGTAAAGAAGAATTTAAATAAGCCACATTGAGTATGATTTTCTATCAAAATCACTGAACAAGCAGGAAGCTAGTTATTGCATCAACATACTATAATGAACCACAATCCATATTCTGGCAATAAACCGTTGCTGAATGACGAGTAGCTACATGCTGAGAATCTCGAATGCACACATGAAAAGAAAAGCTAAACGTAGAGTTAAACAATGCTGCATGTGGGTCTGGAGAGAACAAGGAGGGGGAGGGGAAAGGAATGGAGGTGGAGGCTAATTCATTCAGTAAGGAACTAAAACAAGAGAGAAAAGGCACACAAGTCTCAGGCTGCACAGCAAGGACAGGGAGAAACAAGAGGCAGATTTCACAGAAACCAAGCCTCATAACTAGTTCTAGCCATTGCACTGTGGATATTTCCTGGATTCTTAGGAGGTTTTGATACATTTTACTGGATCAGCATAAGACTTAACAAAAAACAATGCTGTACACAAATTTTTCTGATCCCACAGGTCTCTTTTGTAGATGTCTGAATTCTGCACTAGACATTCTGAGAATTTATAATGTTTCTAATATAGTTACTATTGTGTATGTACAGTAGACGTATCAGCACATACAGCGCTGTACATAGTAAATTACAGAGGTACGTAGGGCCTCTTAAATTCCCCCACTAATATATGCATGTTTAGTATGAAGCCTTGTCCAGGATAAGGAATGAGTTGGTATATTCCACCCCCTTTTGCGTGAGCTACCATGGAATGTTCCTGTAAGCAGATAGAAAGATGCCAAATGATTTTAATAGGAGTACTACAATGTTCTTAGTACTTCTATGGTAGAACAAGAACCAGATTCTCTCCCTAAAGGGGACAAGATTTTGCAAAAAAACCACACAAGTCCAAAAGTGCACACTTGCAGTGTGACACAATGGTGTTTTTTCCCCGTTTGCAGAATCACGCAGCCATGGGGTCCATCTGTTCATGTCATAGGAATTGTCAGCATGTATGCATGTCAGCGGGGGCATATGCTTGTGTCTTTCTGTGTGTCATGAGAACTGTTGGGAGTATATGCATGCATGTGTGTGTGAGTGCCTTGGGGACTGTCGAGAGTTACATACACACGTTTGCACGTGTGTGCATGTGTGTGTCATGGAGACTGTTGGGAGCTACGTGCATGCGTGTGTCATGGGGAGTGTCAGGGGCTGCATGCATGTGTCTTGAGGACTATCGCAGGCTGAATGCACGTGTGTGTGCTGCTGATACATCTCTCCAGGACTGACAGAGGTGACAATGGCAATGAAACAGAAGAAAAGCTCAGCCTAGAGGGCAGCTTCTACCTGAATGCGCAGCCGGTCCCGTCAGAGCACAGCATGCAGCGGTTCAGAAGCTTCCCTCCACACTTCACTTCCATTCTGTCTTATTGCCATGGCCACTACTGCCGATCTCGGAGAGATGTAGCAGTTGTAAGGAAAAGGGCAGGGGCAGGGCGGAAAAAAAGAGAGCTGCCTAGGGTGTCTGATGCCTAAGTACTGTGGATGTGTAAATGAAGGTGCACTGTATGTCTGACATCATTCCAGATGTTTATTTGCCCTAAAGGCCTCATTGGAACATAGTCTTTGTGTGGAAAACAGTGCATAAATTTCATCCAAGCAACTTACACAGTGTGGGGGGAGAAGCCAGGCAAGAAGGGGGCCATACAGCCCAGTGATCCTGTACTGCAGTGGCGGAGGCAAAGCACGATAAACCACTTATTTTAAAATAAGTGCTGTGCCGCCTCCCTCCACTTCTTTCTATTAAAAGTTTTATTTGCCAGCAGCGGGGGAAGCACCTCCTAACTCTCACGACTGTGACTGTCAGACTCTGCCCAGCAGCGGGAGGTGCTTCTTCAGCTGATAGGAAAGACAACTTTTAACAGAGAGAAGAGGAGGAGGCAGCACAAAGCTATGTTAAAGGAAGCTGTTTGCCAGTTGCCACACTTTGCCATTAACCTTTGAGGGGAGGGAAGTGAAAAGGTGGGGAATGTTTCCCTCACCGACTGCCATGGAGTCCCTCAGCAAAATTTTGCTTCATCACTGGCGAAGAGTGTTTTATGGCTCCCAGCAGGGAGGGCCAGAGCTCTAGGCAACCACCAGGTTCGACGAATGGAAGGCATTGGCCCTGAGTAGGAAGATAGGGCAAAAGATGTAAAACCAATAGAAAGAGGGGTAACAGTCATGCCCTGTCTTCCACAGCTGATGGGGTGCAGAGGGTGAAAGGTAAGGATGGAGCTGGTACTCATTAGTTGCTAATTAGTACAAAGACGGAGACATCAGGGCTACTCAGCAGATGTGTGCAGGGCTGGAAGAAAACGTAGTTTCAACTGAAAACGAACCGAAGATTTATTTTTTTCATATTTGTCGTCATTGCACACCTACTTTGTGTGTAAATTGCTTGTCCGCACACATATCTACGCACACACGTATGCACAAACAACCAATATAAGCACACACAAGCAATTTATGCACACACTTAATTTTTAGGTGCCCGAAAAAGCTTGAAATGCGCATGCCTATTACTCAGGTGCAAGTGGACGAGGAGGAGGGGGGCACCTGGGGCTGGTTGCAGCCCAGTTGGACAAGCTTGACTATGTTCACTCAGATCATGGTAATGGTAGTCTGGGGAAGACCAGAAAAGGGGGGGGGGGGGGGGGCTAAGGTAACAAAACTATGTTTCTGCAGATGATAGTGCGGGATTGTCTGGGGAAGTTTGCAAAAGCAGTCATGTTAAAAGTGAGGTGACAATCTATGACACAGGGCCGTGGTTGCTGCAGGCCAGCAGTCACAGAGGTCAACCACCTCCATATTGCTGAATTGTTCGTTCATTAGTTATTAGGCTAATACTGGGAAGTTCCAGCTACTGTGCATGATGCTAGTATGGGCAAGGATAACTGGAGGGGGAAGGGAGGTATAAAACAGATGAAAAGGTGATGCCCTTCCTCAGTTGAACAATTTACTTCAGATCACACCAGCTTTGCGCTGTGGAAGGATCAGGAGCCTAAGTTTTCAAGTTTCACTGCCCTGAGCTACAGCTGACTGAAACCACTGTTTAGCAATTAAAATCAGCATACTTTAGTCTTGTCTGACAGACTTGCCTGGTAATGACAGATTTCCCGTAAAATGAATTAAGAGTCTCCCCCTTCCCTTTCTCTACTGAGTGAGAAAAACTAATGTGAAGCAAATGGATCAAGCATGGTACCTCACGGATTTTCTCAAGTGCAGACATGAAAATATAAGTAATAACAATCCATTCTTGCACCGACGGCAGATAGTCCATTTCTACAAGAACCACGAATGTGTAAAGCATCAAAAACCCTAAGTACGCCAGCTGTAAAAGAGGAAACACATATGAGTTTCACATCGTTGTTATGAGAAGTGAACCTGTTGCATCTTGTGCAATATGAAGACAATCTTACACAAAATAGTTCAGAAGGCTACATAGAGAACAAAAAGTTGGAATGCTGAATTAGTACAAAAAATAGCACAATAGTCATGGCTGGGTTTTATTCCTTGCTGGGAAGAAAAGCATTGAAAAAAGTGCTTTTGATATTCAGGTTTTAACCTATGGGGCAGTGGATGGTAGACAGTTGGGTGTGGGACAGAATTGTTTTGCTTCTCATTACTAGCACTGAATATCTGGAATATTTTTAACCGTGGCGGCTAGCATTTTAAAAATACGCTGACCGCCATGGCTTGGTATATTGACCCAAATATGATTAGGGATGAGATTTTATTTTGATTGTGTAATCTGCACAGAGTTGAATTTTCCTTAGGGAAAGTGAAATATAAAGTTATTAATTACATATATTTTAAAAATCCCCTAAAGTACACTGTGCTAATCATTCCATCTGTTAATGAATTTGTAGAATTTTTTATCCAGGTTTAATTCTGTGTCCCTGTGCACTTGATAGAATATACAGGGTGGCCCAAAAAAGTGAAAACATCTCGTAAATTAAAAGCTTAAATAGTTTACTTATGTACCTTTTTTAGCTATATAACGTCTTTATTTCGACAATTTCCGGTCGCCATCTTTTTTTTTTTAAATTAGTCAATCGTTTACATCTGCCTTTTTGAATTTTCAAATAACTTATGTGCTACGAGATGTTCTCACTTTTTTTGGGCCACTCTGTATATTTGCATAAATTTGCTATATTTCATGTCAGTAAGAAAATCTCTCTCTGAATGATTATCTTTAGATGCATTGAAGCAATGTCTTCCAACCCTGTCCTGCAAGCATCCTTAACTGTTCTAGTTTTCAGGGCAGCCACAATGAATATGCAGGAAATGGATTTACAGACATAGGAAGCATAAAATCAAAATAAGCATAACTATCTCTTATATCTGAACAAATAGGGGTGACCTACACGGAGCGGTAGGTACACCCCTAAACAAAGGCATGGGGAGAGGTGACCTGCACGGAGCAGCAAGTGCACCTACTCTTGCTGCCTTGCTGGGCAGACTAGATGGACCATACTGGTCTTTATCTGCCGTCATATACTATGACATATGTAGGACTTCTATTGTGAGGTGCTTATAAATTCTAAATGTAGGATTCTATTTTCCAATTAATTGGGGTTTTTAGAGGGTACAAAAGAATCAGGGAAGAGCCCAAACACAGCCTAAATATTTTTATTGCAGTATGATAACAAATGGAGCAGGTCAAATCTCTCAAGTAATTTGGAAATTTAGCAGAACTCAGGCTAATTCTTTTCATTTTCCTGGTTACTTCTCAGCACACTTTGCCTGCTCAGATCAGCTGGAGATGAATGTCATAGTGAAAGTGCATGCTATCAAGAAAAGAGCAAGAATGAAAAGCTATGAGGGCACCCAATATTTGGAGCACTGGCTACCGAATAATACTCACCATATTAAACCAGAATTTTACAATTGGCGCATGGTAGAATGCATAAAATTTCTGAGTAATTGGAATTCTCTGAAGTTTCCCCTGGTTCTCCATTTCCTGCTTGGTTTCAATACTGTTCAGAATATTTGCTGCTTGAAATGTCTCCTAGAATATAAACAAATAAAATCACATTAAAAATTATGTATTAAAGCTCATAAGTTTTTAAGAAAAGTATCAAACACATAAAATTGGAACAAATGACGTGTAAATAGATAGTAATATATGTATAAACAGTACATAAAATAATAAAACCTATTTACTCCAAGATAAAGTCTAGAACGTGAAACTTTAGGCTCATATTCCTTCCAACCCTGCCCTAGAGGCATTCTAGTGTTCAGGGCTGCCACAATGAACATGCAGGAAATGGATTTACAGACATAAGAGACATGACATATGTAGGCCTTCTATTGTGAAGAGCCAAAAGAAAAACTTGAGAGCATGATTTAAGAAAAAAAATGTAGTTAGAAAAGATGCGAAACCCCAGAAGCTATTACCACCATATACTTTAATAAGCTCAACACCAGAGCCAGCCCAACCATTAGACTCTACAGGACATCAAAGCAAAACAATAGATCTTGACAGCCAGATAAACTCAAAGAGCCATCAGCACATTCTTTTATCTTCAGGGAAAGCTGAGACAGACACATACATACAGAGCAAAGTTTAATTGCAGGATTGTTATGGGAGGGGTGGTGTTACGATGATCTGGGTGGAGGACGGGGGCACGTAAGACTAAAGGTTCACCAGTTCCTTGAATCTACCTTCATCAACACTTTTTCAACCATCTCTACAGCCTGAGAGCCAATCTCCAGTTTCTTAACATCAAGAAAAGATTTAATAGTGAAGAATTGAAAAATACATATTTTACATTAGCAACTTTCAAGATACACTTGCAAGGAAATCTCAAAACAAAAGACACCCCCAAGAAAAGAACTTTCCCCCTACATAGCCAGAAATTTACATCTCTGCTCCTGTGTATCTCTAGTTACAGTATATCAGGAAACCAACAAATTCTATGGGGTATGTTTACTAAAGCGCGTTAAGGGAGCCAGTGTGCCGTTAACGCATGTTATCAGCACCCCTGCACCCTTAATGCCGCGAAAATGCTGCTTTAGCATGCGTTAAAGGTTCCAGCAGCAGAGAGTGGGTGTCAATGGGGTTGAGAGTGGGTGTTAATGGGCAGGGAGTGGTAACTTGTCCTCTGCAGAGGATGAGCCATCATCTGAAGGCAGCCCTCAACTGCAGTAGTGACGCCACTGGGGTGGTGTCCTTCACGCCCTCTGCATCCATGGGTCCCAGGCAGTGTCATCATATTCTAGGCCACTGGAACAGCTGTGCCTGTCCAATGGTACTGTCTGCTCTTTGCACGGTATGTCTTATGCACACCTGTGTACATAATGTTTTTATTATTATATGTTTATTTTGGTTACTGGTTTTAATATAAGTATTTTATTTTTTGGCATAACCATGGCTCAGTTGGGTTTCTTGTTTGCCACCTATGTTCACATTGGTGCACACACACCATGGGTATCATGGAATATGAGAGCCACACATGTGAGACACACATGGTGTAGTCCAAACATCGGAAAGTGTCTAATGGTAATGCGTAGTGCTGGATGCAACCTCCTGGGACCATCCTGTTGGTGCTGCCCTCACAGGCACATCATGAGAAATGTTGATGGTCATGTTCTGCCCAATGGGCTCACATGCATGATGCCCAGAACATATCTATGTATGCACACATCCACTGACACCTGACATCCCTGTGGGTCAGTTGGACATGGGGGTGAAGGCACTGGTGCAGAGGAGTCATGGTGGCCTATAGGTCACTATGGGGCACTGTGTGACACATGTTGGGTATCACACTGGGGCATGTAAGATGCCATTGCTGCCATACCAGCACATGCCCAACCTGTCAATATGTACACCTGTGAGGGGCATGCCCTGTGGCCCAGAGGCACTGGCACATCGCAGACTGAAAGGGACATGGCAGAGCGGGAACAAACCAGACAGATGGAGACCCACACAATGTCAGGGCCCAAGGTCCGCTACCCATGTACCGCACCATAACAGGGGCATAACAATCATCCACATGCCAGTCTATATCAGATCCGCACTCAACCATAGCTATACACACTACTCTCCCCAATGAACACCAGCACAGTGTGTCATGCTATACTCACCACCACACCTGGCTACCACTCTCCCTTCTACCATGGTCTCCCTGTGTGAATGTTGGGCCCCTTCAACATAGCAACACACACTGTTACAGGATTGTGATGGAAGCCTCCCAAATGTCTCACATAACCCCTCACCTTGGTTAGCTGCATTGACCACTCATGTCAGGCAGGATCACAGATAAATCTATTCTCTGCAGTCACGTGATCCTAACCTGTCAATCAGCAGGCAGCCTCAGTCACATATGTCCGGGGACAGTCCTGGCAGATGCATGAGGGGCGCCACGGTGGACATGCCAGACACACCCACAGGGAATGCCACAGGCAGGCATGGGGAGAATAGCAGAGCCTGCTCTGCACCACCACTGCCACTGTCTCTGGTGCTGCATGGTGTATGCAGCACTGATGAGACAGGTACATGATGGTCCATGCCCAACAGGGCCTACCATCCCATTCTAGATAGCCAACACAATAGCTGTAGTCATGGGTCACAGCAAGGGGATGTGGCAGAGGTGCACACAGAACATCAGGTGTGTCATACAGGGAACGCAGCAGTGATGAAGTACATAGCCAGACTGTATATTTGGATGGGTCCGAGAGGGTACCTGTCATACAGATGCAGGTTGTGTGTTGCAGTCATGGGGAGCGGTAAGTTGAGGGGAGTGTTTTCTGGGGTTTGCAAGAGAGGTGAGGGCACAGATATGTGCAAATTACCAGAGGTGTGGATCCCCTAGGGAGGAGTGTAGGGTGGCTTGTGAGGAGCCACAAATTGAATGGGCATATAGGTTAGCTGGAGAGGTCTGCACTCACTACAGACACAGATGGTACTTGTGAAGGCTGCAGATAGTTGGCTGCACAGCAGAGTATTGTATAGCAATGAGATGGGTGAGCTGACACAGATGGAGCCTAGCTAGGAGCAGGTAACTAATGTCTATATGGGAGGTGGCTCCAGAGTGGATAGCTGTCCTAGTAGGGTGCTCAGCATAATATGGGCAGGCTTGTGGATGCTGTAAAGATGGTCGCAGCAGGTCATGGCTACCAGCTGGATGTGTGTGAGGAGGATGGGAGAGGGGTCACAGCTGGCCCCAGGGTTGCATGCTTGTGAGACAAGGGGGAGTGGAGGGGTCTCCACAGTGACCAAGAAGGTCGGGGGAGGGGGAGGTGTGGGGGAATCATGGACAGATGTGGCTTGCCCATGTGCAGGACATGCGGTAGTGAAACATCCCAGCAGCAAAGTCAGAATGGCAGGCAGTGATCTGGCTCTGGATTGCTGCCAGGATCTCAGGTGTGCAGATGTAGGTATGGGGCCATTTTGTGGAACAATGGACACTGAGGCCATGGGGGGCATTGAGTGTAGAGATGGACATGGCATAGTGAGCAAAAGGGAGTGGACCCAGGACAGACCATTGGGATACCACAACTGAGAGCGTGATAGGAGTATTTGAGGGTCCAGGAAAACATACACTGCTAGACTGAGGGGTGACCTGGGGTGGGTGAACCTAGTTAGAACAAAGCCCTCAACACCAATCAATGACAGGGTCCAAAGGGAAGGGTGAGCCCAACAGTGTTAAACAAAGCAGACAGATCAGGAAGGGGGAGAATAGAGTAGGGGCCTTAGAGTCTGCCAAGAATAGGTGACTGGATATGATGGCTGCAGCTGTTATGTTAGAATGTATGGGACAAATGCCTGAGGGGGGAAGATCCAGAGGAGCATGGAGGGGAGGGAATTAAGGGCTATGCAACAGCAATAGGCTGCATGTTCATGTCATTCACAATCGGAGGGGGGAGGGGGATGGGTCATAGGTAAGGAGGACTGGTGGGGTGTGTTGTTGGCCACCTGAGGGGAGAGGTACCCACAACATGTCTGTCTAGGTGGGTGCAGATCCTGACCCATGTCTGGTAATAGGCTTTGCAGTGACATTGACGTGGAAATGGCTGACATGGACAGACATGTCATGTGCAGATGTGTTGTACTGTGAACATGTGCACATGATGCAGCTATGTGTATCAAACAAGCATCACTTGACTGTCAAGCCTCAGTGCCTACATAGATACCCACAGCCATGCTGCCCTGCTCCCCTGGCACCCAGTGCACTGCCCCTTGTGGTGGCCACCATTGCTGCAGGTGGCTGTTGGGCCAACACAATTTGAGCCAGTGTATCCATCTGCTGGTTAATGGCTGCCACCATGGCCCACAGCCCTCTGCTATGGCACCCATACCCTCGGCCAGTGTATTGTTCATGGCCGTCTGGTACTCGCCCATGTCTCAGCATAGGCCCTGCAGCACCTGACGGATACCTATGGAATTGACAGTGGGGAACAGAAAGGCACACAATGTTGACATAGCTGGCCTTCTGACACATGCAAATGGGGGCTCTGTGACTGCAGGGACATGGCACCTGAGCAACATACACTGTTTGTAGCAGCCACATGTGACAGGTCAGATCATGGTGGGACAGTGGTATGTGCGATCCACATCCCCCCTCCCACCAGCATGTCAGTGCGTGCACCCTATCCTACCATGAGCCACACCAAGCTACATAAGGGGTGTCACCCACCTGTGAGGTCCGCATGTGTGGTCATCGTGTAGTTGTCCTTGTTCTCCATGAGAAATTGCATCATGCCCCTGGCCTGCCTTATGTCTGCAGCTGGTTCAGCAGGTGGTGAGGGGCTGTCCATTCTGGGTGGTGACTCAGGCAGAGTGGTTGTGCTTTCCCCATCCTTGCTGCTACTGCTGCTGGGAAGTATCTGGAGGCACATACCCCTGGCATACTCCTTGCCACTGTCCTGGGACCCCAGCATATACCTGGCCACCCACCCAGGTACCTCGGCCCCAATTGGGTTCGCCTCCAATGTACGATCAAGTGGGTTTGTATCACCGTCACCCCCTGGGCCCTCTGCAGCACCGTAGGTGTGCTCCTGCACACACATGTCTGCATTCTCCACATTGCCACCATTATCCACAGCTTCTTCCTCCACTAACAGGTGAGTCACCTGAGGAGAGACAACAGACATAATAGTTTACATCTTGGTTACCGCCCACATCCAGACAGTGTGACTGTGAACTGTGCATACATGCTGCCAATGTGCATGACACTGTTGCATCAGCAGATGCGCCAGGGTCTCTAGCAGCATGTCACCAAGGCATTCCATATTGGTGCATGCAAGGACACAACGGCATCGTGTCTGTGGCCAGGACACAGGAGTGCAGTGCTAGGGAGGCAGGGGATGGTGCAGAGGGTATGGGTATGTGACCGCTTGGTGCCATCTTACTCTGTTGTAGGGAGTGGATGTTTGGAGAGATTGTGCAGCCCTCCAATGGCTCTGGTGATGTTGTCAGATGTGTGTGACTGGTCTGGTAGCATGTGTTTCTGCAGCACATCGGCATCCCAGTTGGTGAGGTGACAACTGTGGGTGAGACAGGGGAGCAGAGCACTGAACACAGTCCCCAATGTGGGTGGTTAGGTTGGGCACTGTGGGGACCTTGGCCATGTGACTATGTTGTGGTCAGGAGGTCCAGCATTGGGCATATGGGAGTGGGAGGCACAGGGTCCTGGTGGTTGACAGGGAGGTGGCTCAGGTTCCTGGTGGTTCCAGGGGTGAGGTGGGGGTTGTCATTGCATGGCCATAGCGATGGCATGACCACAAGGTATATGTTAGGGCACCTGTGTGGTGTGTCTATGGGGCCAGGAAACATGTCAGGGCAGTCAGGTTATGAGATTGTACAGATGCACCAACACACTCATTTTGCTACACAAAACTGACATGTAACATGTCACTATGTCGCCTGGACACACAGTAGCATGATCACACCCCACATACCTCTGTTTGCTAACCTAATCCAGGGAATTGGTAACAACAACCAGCTGTACATACTGATCTCTCCAGCTACGGCATCCACATGTTACTCAATCAGTCGCACCACCTCCATCATCGTCTTTGACAGCTGAACATTAGAGGCACCATGTCCCAGTGGTGCATAGCAGACCTACTGGATTGTTTACATTATCAGAATATAGAAAGACTAGGGGACATGCAATGAAGCTACAGGGTAAACTATTTAAGACTAATAAAATAAAATATTTTTTCACTCAACATGAAATCAAACTCTGGAATTTGTTTAAAAAGGTTTTAAAAAGGTTTGGACAAGTTCCTGGAGGAAAGGTCCATAAACCATTATTAAGAAGGGACCCAGGATATCAATGCTTGACCCAGTACAAGCATTGTGGAACCTGTGTCTTTTGGGGAAACTGCTAGGTACGTATGACCTAGATTGGCCACTGTTGGAAACAGGATACTGGGCTTGATGGACCTTGGTCTGACCCAGTATGGCATATCTTATGTTATGTTCTTATGGACTATAGGCAGCCAGCCAGCCAGCACTGATCTTTCTCTCACAGGACACACATCAGCCCCATGGCTAAACCCAGAGCCCATCTCCATCCACATCATCTCTTAATAATCATCGCTGCTTTTCTCGGTGGCATGACAGCTATCCCTGTACATAGGGGATGGCGGCCCTGTTATTCTACTACATTCCTACCAGGCCCTGTTGCACGCAATCTTTCTAAGCTCGTGTCTTGTAATCGCTACAGGACTTCCCCTCTTCATTGCCTTTCCCCTGTGTCCACTCTGGTCCTCAATATGGCATTACTGAACCACTGGTCCCTCCGAACAAAATCATTATTAGTTTATGATCTCTTGCAGAAACATTCCTTAGACATGTGTTTCCTCACGGAAACCTGGCTTAAAGAGGGTAATAGCCCCCTGTTAAACAGATGTCTGCCTTCGGGGTACTCTTCCTTCTCATCACCCAGGCTGGGTAGATGGGGGGGGGGAGGAGTGGCGCTCCTCTATCATTCCCGGTTTGCCATCACTGAAGTTAGAGCTGCTTCAGTGCACTATTCTGAATCTCTTTTCTTGCGACTCCAATCGTCCCCACCTCTTTATTTCCTTCTGCTTTACCTTCCCCATTCCCTTTCCACTGATTTATGGGATATGGCAATGCAGATTATTTCTGAAACTGCCCTATCCTATTCTAATTTTATTATTCTTGGTGACTTCAATGCCCATTTTGAATCACCTCTTAGGCCCAGGGATCGCGCTTTCCTCAATTTATTGAATGACTTGTCTCTTATTCAGCATGTTCCCTGTTCAACACATAGCACAGGCCATATGCTAGACCTCGTCATTGCCCCGCCTTCTTCTAGTCTTATTCTATCCTCTTTCTCAGCCCTTGCGGTCCCCCTTGGTCAGATCATCATTGTATCTTCTTTTCTACTTCCTTCTCAGTCACAGCTGCTGATTCTGCTAATCTCAAGCCATCCTGTTGCTTGCGCCGTCATATTACTCCAACACTGCTTGTGTTTCCTTCTGCACAAACCTTGTTCCCTTCAGATTTCGCCTCTCAGTTACCTTGTGCTCAGGTTTGCACTTGGAATTCTGTGCTTACTGCCTCTTTAGATATCTTGGCCCCCTTATGCACCTTTCCTACCTCAGCAAAATGTATTCGTTCCCCTTGGTACCATCCAGGCTTATCTTTACTGTGCTCACAGCTTCGTTGTGTTGAGCGGCTATGGCTCAAGAACCCTTCTTCAGAAGCTCGTGCTCATTTTCAACAGGTATACTCCTTCTACCACTCTTCTGTCTATTCCGCAAAATGTTCTTATTACACATCCCTGATTGCTACAGCCTCCCACTCCTCCAGATAGCTTTATTCTATCCTCTATAGTCTTTCTGCACCTACCACTCATCCTGTTCATCTGACTATATCACCGGATCCTACACTCCTTGCTGTCTTTTTCCATGATAAGATCATTATTTATTTATTTATTTATTTATTTTTAGTTTTTCTATACCGCACTATTCGGTATCAGCGCGGTTTACAATGAACAGGTTTGTACAATGTGGAACAATCAGACATTGAACTTACATATATAACAGGGAATTCCAACTTGGATAACAGGTGAACTTTATACACTATTTACATAAAGAGGGTTGCATCATAGATGGATTTGTAGTACCAGCCCTGTGAGGGGTGGTTCTATGTAATTGAAAGTTAGATTAGAGATTAGTTCGGCGGCTATGGGATGAGGGACTGTTGGGTCGTGTAATGCTGTCTAGGTAATGTTGTCAGAGTTACAGAAGTGCTGTTGAAATAGGTGGTGTTTGACGGCCTTTCTGAATTGGGTGAGGTTGTTTATGGTCCGGATTTCTGCTGGGAGAGAAGTCCAGCTGGAGGGGGCAAACAAGGCAAAGGCCCTTTTACTTGTTGATTTGTTACATTTAGTGATAGCTTTTGGGAGCAGAATGGTATTGTAGGACTTGGTTCTTCTTAATCTGTTGTCTGGGGTGGGTTGTATCAGGTCTGACAAGGTGGTTGAGGTGATTCTATGAACTGCTTTAAATGTCATGGTTAAGATCTTGAATGTGATCCGGTGTTGTATGGGGAGCCAGTGCAGGCTCTTCAGAATAGGGGTAATGTGGTCTCTACGAGCTGCTCCATATAGGGTTCTTGCTGCAGTGTTCATAGCTAGCTGTAAAGGATTCGTCGAGTTTTTTGGGAGGCCAAGTAGGATAGAATTGGCGTAATCGAAGTGGGGCATTATGATGGCCTGGAAGACTGTTCGGAAGTCATTTGGTTCTAGGGTGTCCTTCATGAGGCGTAGCGTTCGTATTTTATGGTAGATTGTCCTGATGGTATTATCTATGTGGGCATGCATGTCAAGGCGCTGGTCCAAAGTTACTCCAAGATATCTGATCGTTGTCTTGGAGATGATGTCAGCGTTGCCCACCTTGATTGAAGGAGGGGGGGGGGGTGAATGAATGGTCTCTTCCGATGAATAGGACGTCTGTTTTTTTTAGATTTATTCGGAGCATTTGAGTGCGTAACCAGTCAGAGACAGCGTTAAAGCAGGAGGAGAGCTGGTCGAGATTTGGATGGTCAGTATCTATTGGGGTGAACATTAGTACATCGTCAGCATATACTAGGCAGTTTATGTTAAATGACCGAATGAGGCTGCAGATGGGCTGCATGTAGACATTGAATAAGAGGGCTGAGAGGGATGACCCTTGTGGGACGCCTTTTTCTTGCTGGAAAGGTTCCGATAGAGAGAGGCCGGAGCGGACATGCTGCCATCTGTTACTCAGGTATGAGGCGCACCATGCTAGAGCATTGCCTCGGACTCCCTTCTCGGCAAGGCGGGATAGGAGTATCCTGTGGTCAACCGAGTCAAAGGCGGCTGCGATGTCCAGAAAGATGAGAGCAAAACCCTTTCTGATGTTATCGAGACCGGTGGTAAGGGTGTTGAAGAGCGTAGTAAGTAGGGTATCCACTCCATGAGATGATCTGAATCCGTGCTGAGAGTAATCGAGGGGAGCATTGTTTTCAATGTGATGGGTCAGTTGCTGTTGGACTGTTTTTTCCATAATTTTAGCTAGGAGCGGAATGCTCGATATTGGCCTGTATGAATCCATTTTTGTAGGGTCGAGCTTTTTGTTCTTCAGTAGCGGTTTTATAGAGGTTTGCTTCAGGTCAAGTGGAAATGTCCCAGACGTGAAAGATTTTTCTATTAGATTGGAGAGAAATGGGCTAAGATCTGATTTTAGCGCTTTTACCCAGTGTGCGGGGCATGGGTCACTTGGTGCCGTAGTGGTGTTTATGCCTGTGATGATATTTTGGATCTCCCTTGCTGTTGGAGGGGAGAAGGAGGTGAGAATGCCATGATCATCTACTGTCTCATTTTGCGGGGAGGAGTAGAATGATAGCAATGTTAGTTCTTCTGGGTGGTGATTGTTTACAGGGGTAACGGGTTGGCTCGACTTTGAGCGAAGATAGTCTGCGTATTCTTGGGGGTCGGGTAGGTTTGTTTGGTTCGGGGAAGGATCATGAGCTAAATTTTTGACTATACTGAAAAGCTCTCGCGGTTTGTTTATGGCTCTCATTAATACTTCTGAGTGGTGGTGTTTCATTCTTGCGGAGACTGCTGCTCTATGTTCATCGAGGTGGACGTTGTATGCCTCCAGGCTCTCAGTTGTTCTTGATCTGCGCCATCGTTTTTCAAGTTGACGCAACCGTCAAAGAGATTCCGTAAGTTCAGGCGAATACCAGGGTGCTTTCTTTCTACCGCTGTAATTCTTTTTGGTAGGAGGAGCATCGATTTTTGCATTGAGGCACTTGTTCCATAATGTTATCATGTCGTTGAGGCTGAGTTCGGGTGGATCAAGGAGGGGGTGCGCTCGCTCAATGATCTCCTGCTCGTTGAATGGACGGTAGCGTATATGAGTAGGGATGGGTTCGTTGGTTGGGGTAGTGGGATAGTTCGTTCCATGAAGGGACGGCAGTAGGAATCTGATCAGACTATGGTCAGACCATGGTACTGAGCTCAGGGAAAGATTGAACTTTTGGGAGGGGTAGTTGGCTATTTGAGGGGCAAATACCAAGTCTAATGTGTTTCCCCTGATGTGTGTGGGGGAGTTAACTAGTTGGGTGTATCCCAGCGCTTTGAGGGCATCGAGGAAGGCATTGATTTGCGTTCCACTTTTCCCAAACCACCCCCCCCCCCCCCACACACACACTTTGTCTCCATCTCCTATCTCCTCGTCATCTGTTCCCCTTGTTGATAACTTTTGTTCAGCATCTTCCCCCTCAAATCAGGCTCTGGAACATACCTGGTCTTCTTTTCAACCCATTTCAGCTATAGAGCTATTTAATACTCTCTCGGGCTCCAGGAAGACAATGTGTTCACTGGATCCCATTCCCTCCAGCAGGACATTCGAACCATCTCTTGCCTTACTGCCTCTTGTTCGAACTATTTTTAATTCCAGCTTATCTACTGGGATCTTTCCTACCCCTTGGAAATCAGCCATTATTCGGCCACTACTTAAGCAATCCTCACTCGTCCCTCGTCCCTTCTGTCCCAGCACATTGGCGTCCAGTTTCAAATCTCTCATTTCTTGCAAAAGTGCTGGAAAAACTTGTATTCTCTCAATCAGCATTCCACGTTGAGACTACTAATGTTCTCCATCCGCGTCAGTCTGGTTTCCGTGCAGGCCACAGCACGGAATCCGCCCTTCTTGCTCTGCTGAATGAGTTACATCGAGGGGATATTACTTTGATTGTATCACTAGATCTCTCCTCTGCCTTTGATTTGGTAGATCACCGTACATTACTCTCTTGCCTTCATGACTCTGGGATTTGGGGTACTATGCTGCACTGGTTTCACTCCTTCCTCCACTTCCCGTAGCTTTTCTGTTCACTTAAGTGATGTGTCCTCCCCATCATTCCCTCTAATTTGTGGAGTTCCTCAGGGATCTGTGCTCTCCCCATTACTCTTTAAGATTTTTCTTGCCCCTCTGCCTCTCCTCATTCAGCAATATCCGGTGTCCACATTTCTCTCCACTGATGATATTGTTCTTCTTTACCACACTTCCCCAATTGCTATTGATCTCTCACCACTTAATGACTGCCTTACTCACATTGCCACATAGGTCTCTAATAACTTTCTCCATCTCAACCCATCCGAGTCTATGGCTATGTGGGCTTCTCTAAGCTCCCCCTGTCCAAATATTTATTTATTTAGACAGATTTGTATGCCACCTTATCCTTCAATCAAGGTGGTCACGTCACATCACAATTGGAGGGTTACATTTAACATTAGGGTACTTGTAAACATTTAGACATTACAATTACTTAACACCATTTAGACAGTACAATTGAAGGGTAACCTTTAACAAGAGGGTGTTTAATAACGTAGTACAATAAACTTGTGTGTGTAGGTAGGATGAGTGCGTGCCTAGTTGGCTGGGGTGGTTGTGTTTCTGTTTGGGTATGGGCTGTTGTCTAAATGCACGTATGATTCTATAAATAACAGTGTTTTGAGGTCTTTGCGGAAGTCTGTGATGTCATCTAGTGCCCTTAGGCTCATTGGGAGGGAGTTCCATAGTGTGGACGCCAGTAGTGATGGAGCTCTTTTTGAAGTTGTTTGCTTGGTTTTGTGATAGCCTGCAGGTGTGCCAATCATGTTGTCGCTATTGGCTCTTCTTGGTCTATTGCTGATATCTCTTGTTATAACATCTTGGAGTACATCTGCTGAGAGATGGTGAATGATTTTGAAGTTGATCATTATTGTTTTGTATTTAGCTCTTGCCAGCATTGGGAGCCAGTGTAGTTGTTGTAAGACAGAGGTGAAGTGCTCTGTCCTTGGAGTGTCTGTAATGATGCGTGCTGTGGTGTTTTGCACCATCTGTAGTGGGTGTAGTGTCTGCTGAGGGAGGCCTTGGTATAGTGAGTTTCCATAGTCAAGCAGTGGTGCGATGAGTGCTTGAAGTGCGGAAGTGGTCCTGACGGAGTATTGGTTTGATTTGTCTGATGGTCCTCAACCGTTGATAGGCCTTGTTTGCGGTTTTGGTGATGTGGGATTTCAGGTTCAGCGCTCTGTCCAATGTGATGCCTAGATACTTAACTTCTTCTTTGACTACTATATGTTTGTCTAAGATGCTGATAGTTTGTGGAGGTATGAAGGTGGGGTTCCTGGTGACGAACATTGCCTCGGTTTTATCATAGTTGACTGTTAAGTTGCTGGCTATGAGCCAGTCATTCATGTCTTCGAGACATTTGGTTATTGTTGTGGTATTTAGTGCTAGTAGGTTGATTGGAGCATATACCATGATGTCGTCAGCATAAATGTGGTAGTGTAGTTTATGATGCTTGATGATGTTGCATATGGGCTGGATGTAGATGTTAAAGAGCATTGATGATAGGGTTGAGCCTTGTGGTATTCCTTGCATGACTAGGAATTGTAATGATTTCTTTTGGTCGCATTTGACTTGTTGTGTTCGCCCTTCTAAGTATGATGTAAACCAATTCAGGGTATTTTTACATAGTCTTATCTGTTGTAAGCGATGCAGAAGCTTAGTGTGGGACATGGTGTCGAAGGCCACTGAAATATCCATGAACACTAGCAAGAAGCCGTTTTTTATGCTGTCCAGGCCTCTTAGGAGATTGTCAAAGAGGGAGGTGAGTAGAGTTTCCACGCCGTGTTGGGGCTTGAATCAGTGCTGATGGATGTCCAGTGGAACATTTATGTGAATATGGTCCTGAAGTTGTCTTTGCACTGCCTTTTCCACTATTTTAGCAAGGAATGGCAGGCTGGAGATGGGACGGTATGATTTTGGTTCGGATGGGCTTAGATTGCTATTTTTGCATATTGGTCGTATCATTGCGTGCTTTAGAGGTTGCAGCATGTATCCTTGTTGGAGTGAATCTTTGATGATTTTTTGAATGTGATGAGAGTTGGCTTTTTGTAGCTTTGAGCCACGCCACAGGGCATGGGTCTGACTGTGAAGTTGTTGTGTTTAGTCCAGATATAATGTCTTTTACTTGCTTCTTTGTTGGTATGCTGAAGCTCTCTCATGCTTTTCTTATTTTGTAATCATTTGTTTGTGGTGTATTAGAGCATGTTTGGTTGGTGTTTTTGCCCCTCAATTAAGTTCCACCGCTATCCCCCTGGTTTCTTCATTCCATTATCTGGGTGTTACATTGGATTCCTCACTCTCCTTTCAAGAGCATGTATCCATCCTTATCCGTCGATCTTTTTGTGCACTTCGTCAGATTCGAGCAGTCCAACCATTGTTAGTGCTCTCTTCACTTACTACCCTCTTGCTGGCACTGGTAATGAGTAGGCTGGACTACTGTAATGTGGCTCTTGCTAGTCTACCCCTTTATCAACTTCAGCGCTTACAATTACTACAAAATACAGCAGCCCGTCTCATTACTCATACTAAGCGTTCTGATCATATTACCCCTCTGCTGATATGTCTTCACTGGTTACCCATCTGCTTTAGGATTCCATATAAGTTTTTGATTTTGACACATAAAGTTCTCTTTACCTCAATTCCTCAGTATTTATCTAACCTCATAACTCTTCACATTCCCTCTCGTCAACTTTGTTCTCTTCATGCGAATCGGCTTGTTCTCCCATCCCCATCTCAGGCTCATCTAGAGCTAACACATCATGCTGCATTTTTCTTCCTCAGTCCTTCACTTTGGAATGCTTTGCCATCCATGCTCCGCCTTGAAGCCTCCTACTCGAAATTTAAAACACTTCTCAAAACACACTTATTTCAACAGGCTTATAACATTCCTGACACTGATCCTTATTAGTCTCCCTTCCACTTGTTTCCTTCTATATTCATTGGCTATCACAGTATCTTCTATCTCTTTCCTATCACATAAATGGCGTTCTTTTCCTGTCCTTATGTATCATTAATCTTTTTATTGTAAACCACTTTAATGCCTTGGCCTGGGCAGTATATCAAGTCTAAAATAAAGATAAAGATATTACCTACCGTCAGTCCATCTGTGCCAGAGTCAGGGCACTCTATATGGCATATAGTGTGTAAGGCACCAACATACTGATCGTTCCAACCATCAGGACACTGGGACTACAGTACAAACAAATCACCTGAGGCTTCAACGACATCTCACAATGGCTGCATGCCACCACCCTCCAGGACCCCGTGACTAAATAAAGTTAGTCATCAACTCCATGGGCAGAGATGTCTCACTACTTCAGATACAACAGATACATTGCACCACATGTGCGGTGTACAGTGAATAGCATACCCGGGGATGATGTTGGATCAGAAGGCCAATCTGATTCAACCCATTAACATGACATCACAGAAAACTCAAGAACAAAGCACGTTGCAGAACCTATGCCACCATCTCTGAAACAATGGTGACTGCTCAGAAACTGAAGCAATGGTTGCTGCACATTCTGGTTTGGCCTCACAAAACATAACTTGCACATCATACAAATGGCACAGAACAATGTTGCATGCACCATCGTGTTGCCAGCCAGGACAGGACAGGACACATAACACACATCCTATAGCAATTCTGCTGGATGCCAGTCACACAGGGTCTCAGTTACAGGACACCAGTGGCCACTTGTGACACAAACAGGCACATACAGACAATGCAACATACTGTGTTACTCCAGATACCCACACAACCAAGGGAAGAAGGTACTGGTTCACAGGCCTCACTGACAATCACCAGGGTACTAGGGAGGGTGGTTTGATCATCTGTAAACTAAGCATGTACCCCCTCTTCCCCAAACATCTGGTACACTGTCCCAGCTGCCCTATGGGACATGGATGGCCCATCGACATTCTCTACGCTGATCATGATGCCATGCATTACTATTACTACAACAGATGTGCAGGCCAGAAGTGGTACCCCACATGTATCCTGCTACAATGGCATCCATATACAGTACCTTTCCTCACAAACATCATACATATTTTAGGATTCACACATTATAACATAGCACATATTCACTGTACCACAATACAGATCAGGACAATGTACACAGTTCTATGTACATTGTTCTGCCTAACCACCCTGCCTAGAACAGCCTGATGACCACAAGCATATATTATGTGATGTTCCTCCCTATAATGTATCTTTGGTATTCCCTGCAGACCGCCTCAGCTAGTATCAATTCATTGGGCTCTCCTTAATGCTCATGGACACCATGTATGTGATGGTAGAACAGGCCTAAAGGTCATACACATACATACATACATAGTATATGTGTAACCACATGTGCATTCATATCTGTGGGATGTGTTGGTTGCTTGCACAGGACAGGGGATATGGGGAATGAACAGAGGTGCATTGGTTTGAGGGGTCACATGTGTCTAGGGTCTGCCATGCAGGCAGTGTGCACATGGGATGGGCCCAGGGAGCAGCTCTCCTTGGAGGCACTGTGCACTGTGGGGGTGGGGAGGGGTAGTCAGTGGCATTGGGGCTAGGTGATGCCTGACAGTTGTTGTGGGAGAGGTGTGTGTGTGTGTCTGTGACCTTGGAGGTTATGTGCAGGCCTCTATGGACACAATGATGACCATTGGGAGCTGAATGGGAGGGGAGCCGTCAGGGGTATTGATGCAAGATTGGAAGCATTGCGGGTGTAGCAGGGAACATCCCCTCCACCCATGACAGGTTCACACATAGATGTGTGTCAATACATACCTGCAGTCCATGAACGTTCATCACGCCTAGCTGTTGTGTTAGTTTCCCCTCCATGGGCATGAGGTTTGCCTGCCTAGGTCCACCACCACCGGTTCCCAGTATGTGTTGGTGCTCTGCTGTCAGTCGTGCCCTGACTGACCACTTGATGTCATTGTAGCACTTCCAGATCCCCTCACAATCACGCAATGGGCCCCCAACCTCTGCTACAGCCTGCTTTATTTGCTCCCAGATGGCACTGCGGATGCTAATAGGGGTCTGTGAACTGCTCCTCATATTTTTCCAGCACTTGCTCAATGAGCACTTCGTTCTCCTCCAGATTAAAGTGTTGCACCCTCTTTCGGGACTTTTTGGGGATCTGCTTCTTCTTGCACTTCCGTGCAATCGCAGGAATGATGGATATGCTGGGATGGCAGCCGGTTGCTATGCCTGTACCTCACCAGATAGGTCAGATTGCTTATCATCCTGTGCCAGGACATCACCCATCACCACTGATGACTGTTCCTGTAGCAGCTGCTCCACCACCCTTCCCTGCATATGTTGACTTTCACTGGCCTGTCGCTCTGCAGCATTTTCCCCCTCCTTGCTCTGTCTGTGCAGTGGGTCCATCCTATAGCATGCTGTGCTATCCTCCCTACTCCACAGTAGATATGTGTTGCTGACAGCAGTCATGATCAGCGTCACCTACATGCATTCCGCGTAATGTGTGTAATAAATGCAGGGCGCATTGTGTATGTGCAAGACACGGAACATCAGCCGAGCATGCTGTATGCAAGGTGCAGAACATCAGCAGAATGTACCATGCGCTTGCGCAAGGCGCTAAAAGTCAGCAGACCGTATGCACAAGACACATTCCACTGACGTTCCGTGCCTTCTGCATGCATATGGTGTGTTCCGCTGACATTACACAGAACATGCCTTGCGCATGTATGTGGTATGTTCTACGCATTGTGTGTGTGCAAGACATGTTCCGCTGACATTCTATGCCTTACACATGTGCATGGTGTGTTCCGGTGATGTTCCACAGAATGTGCTTTGCGATGTATGTGGTATGTTCTGTACCTTGTGTGTGTGCAAAACACATTCCGTTGACGTTCTGTTCCTTGCGCAGAAGGAACGTGCCTTGTGCATGCATATAGCATGTTCCACGCCTTGCACATGTGCAAGACATGTTCCGCTGACGTTCCAAGCCTTGCGCATGCACATGGCATGTGGAATGCACGTTACGCATGTGCAAGGTGTGGAATGTCAGCAGAACATGCCTTGGCATGCACAAGGCCTCTGCTCCTGTGCAGGGGGGTACCGCATGCATATGGCATGTTATAGAGACATTCTGTGCCTTGCGCATGTGCAACATGCCCTGCATATATTACGTGTGCTGCGCAGAGTGCGTGTAGATGACGGTGATCGTGACTGCTGAATGCAAAACATTTGGATTGTGAGTTGCAGGAAAGGACACCAGCAAGACATGCCACAAAGGTCACATAAACCCTGGTTCTCAGACCGTGATGTCTGGCTCCTGGCCACCTTCATATGCCATAAGCAGGGCAGGCTCTTTCCTGGCTCTTCACTAAAGCATGAACACAAGAGGAGCTGAGCCCTCGCAGCTATAACAGGAAAACACACAAGGCGGAGGCTGAATAGGTCACAGGTGCTAACTTTATTAAGGAATTTCCCTACACATTTTGGCTGGAAGCCTTCATCGGGGGGTACGCATCTAAAAATGACAGCACAATTTATTAATAACATAGCTTAAAAACTTATAAACTTAAAAAATATATATGTAACAAATATATACATAAAAAGATGTGTATACATAAGAAAATAATTAAAAAGTAAAAACAGATTATTTCATAAAATGACAATATATAAAAATATAAATATATAAATATGTGGAACTAAAATATATAGACATAAATATAAACAGTTATGTAAATAAAACCAAGGGAGCCAAATGAATGATAAAGATTAAAACTGTTACTATGGAATTGACTACAGAGAGGGTACTTACATAATGCACCTTTAGAGAATGAGGGTCTTGAAAAAGACCTCTTTCAAAGTAATAACTCAAAGCTGAAGGATAAAAATAATAAAATAAAATTATATGAGCACATGGTGTAAATCATAAAAGAACTTATAAAGCCAGAACAGAGAGGAGCAGAAGAATACAGAGGTCTAATTTTAACAATCATATATATGGCCAGGCCATTGAAAACAATGCGAGAAGAGCTTCCGCTTTGTGTGTTTTTCTTCAGTAAGGTGCGGCTGCAGTGCTCTTGGCAGCTTATTGTGGAAAAATTCAATGCAGACAGCGGCTACCTATGGATGGTACATAGATGGTCACAGGGAGGTGGACAACATGCACATACCGCCTGTGGGTAGTCGCTGCCTGCACTGTCTGGACACAGTGGGTCAGATGTGCTTTATAGTAGGGCACAGGCTTCCAGTCACAGATATCCATGACAGACAGTCCATGCTCCTGGAGCATATGACCTTTTCAGGTCACTGTGCTACAGCAACTTTATACATGTGGTTTTGTGGTACGGGGGAAGCCACCCAGCACTGGACCTGATGCAAATGCACTGTGCTTTGGGCTCAAACACTCACATGTCTTGGTGGGGCATGTTGTTTCACCATGATGATGCACAGGGTGTGGGAGCCTGTTGTTGACATGCACATGGCCCACAATGCCTTTGGAGGGACAGGCTGAGGATTACCTGGGTGAGCCTAAACAATGATTTATGGTCAACCACCATCAGGGGACCAAGCGAAATATACATCACTTATCTTAAGCCCTACTCTTAATTGTACGTATATTCCATGTAAAGATATGTATTCATAGGAAACCTACAAATGGATAGCTGAGCTTAGCTTGACAGGCATGAACATGGACACACATAAAAACATTCTTTTGCATGACCCACGCAACCTACTGTTAGTTTACTAATTGAAATTCACTTCATGGGGTTTGCCAAAACCATCACTACAGGCAGACAACACCACCTCATCAGTATCTGGAACACAGAGAACAGTGATATTGTAAACATGTTGCCATAAGGGGCTTCAATGAGCATCTGGATACTTCACTTCAATGGTGCTTGTATCCCTTGATGAAAAAACATACTTTACACAGCCCACAACAAGCTTTGTTTCTCCAGGTGAACTCATCAGGGCCAGACCATGGTACTCTTCTTGAGGGGGGGGGGGGGCGGGTGACAATGAATCAATAAGGGTACAATATACGTGTTCTCTTTATTAGATACTGGTGAGGTGGCTTTGGCTGCCAAGAGTAATGGATTTGATGGACTCAACACAGCCTGGTTCAATTACTGGTCTAATATTATGTTGATTGCTGTTTCAGCAGGAATCATATAGGATTTTGATGTAGATGCTTGAGGAGTGGGTGTCCTACTAGAGATCAGCTTTCAAGTACCTAACATATTATGAGGCCTTTTTGCAATCAATGATGGTTGGTCAGATTATTCCCCTGTTGGTGGGTGACTAACTGTCATCAAGTGTACCTAATCGCTACAATCATTTCTCCTCATTTTAAAAAATGTGTTAGAGTAAAATATGGATTGGTGTTGTACAGACCTCTTTGTAAAAAGGGTTGTGTGATTAGACACATGGGGCTGCCATGGGTGTTGTGCCTTAACTGTTAACTGGCTGGTTTGTTACACATGGTGATGCTGTTGGTACTGCTTATGTGCATCTTGGGCAGTGCATGAACATACACATCACATGTGAACCAGCAGAGCAGTGAACATTGACATGCTTGTTACTGAGGCTCACATGTGTGTGCCACCTGTCATGTTAGGTGCCAGCCATGCATACAGGGCACTTACTGTTATTCTGTCATACACAGATGGATGAGCTGTGCCGGAAGAGCAATCACCTGTGCCGTGAGAGGCCTCAGTATCTATGGTGCATTCGTGATGAGATGCACCATGCAGCTGATGGTGAGTGTCACTCAGTTACACATAGCCTCTGATGATGTCAGCACCTGTACCAACAGTATGTGAACCACCCATGTCATGCCTTTGGTGCATGGTGCAGATATTCTCTGTACAGTGTCCCACAGTTTCATTCTGCTGCCACTGCTGTGACCATAGTCCCTGGTGGCATATATCCTGCCTGGTTCACAGTCATTTATTCTATTCCCTCTCCTGGGCCCCATTTGGATAGTCCATTTTTGCTGGCTGCCCCCACCTACCCACACCACTTTCTTGTCATGGTTGCAGCCACCCTGTGTCATCCTTGAGGACATCCAGCCTTTCCACGTGTTGTTTAATGCCTATCATGCTGCTTCACCTCTATGGCCCTCCATTTCTCCATATGTGTGCCACACGTGTCTGTTCTGTGCCTTTGCCTTGATAAGTGCCACAGCCTCATGCCTTGGTTGGCCTTTCACCATCCCATCCCTTTGTGCATCATGTTTACGGTGTTATTGTTTTGCGGAAATACGATCCTGGTGTGTTGTAGCCATGTGAATATGTTGGTCTACACATGTGATACTGACATCTGTCAACAACTGATTGTGCATTTATGATGCCTCTTGTGTCCCAGGTGCTTAGGGACCTCTGTCTCTGTTTCCCTCCAACAGACCCGCGGCTTTCCATGTCCCATGAGGCTGACCGGCAGGCACCCAGAGTGACTGCTGCTGTGTCTGGCAAACCTCTGGAAAGTGGCACAGAGGGGGCACCTGTAGGGGGGACTTCTGAGGCTTGCCACAGCCGAGGAGAATGGGGACATCCCTGACCTGCCAGGGGATAGTTTAGAGAATGTGGGTGGTCAGGTGGGTGTGGGCAATAACAACATGATGGAGTTGGTGCATGGGGCTGTTTCACCAGGCAGTGGCATGGTGCAGCACTATGTCACAAGAGATGCTGCATGCAGTCTCATCCACCTGCATCCATCACCTGCTGGGCCTCTGGCTGCAGCTGATGCATGGGATGGCCTCCAGATCCTCCCCAGCACATCAGGGTTTGAGGGATGTGTACTTGCACCAGCAGCCACTGCCACAGCCACAGCACTCTTGGACTTTGGAATGCAGACCCCATACTTGTAGGTGGTACACTTGGTGACCCACAGAGTGTTGTGGTTATTGGGATGTCTGCCATGGCTGAGTTGCAGTGCCACTTCTCCATGGTTGCGGAGGAGCTGGATGCAAGTGTGGCCCAGCTTAATCACCTGCTATACAGAGTGGAGAGACACAGCTCACTCTCCCCGCTCCATCAGCCAGACACATCATCTTCTGGGACCCCATTACCATGAGCCGTGCAATCCCAGCTTCCCTCTCCTGTTGCAGCCAGGGGCTCACAGCCATGCATGGTGGTATCCACAAATGTCTGCAATAACCTTCACACATGATACAGTGCCTCGCAAACGTATTCATTCCCTACATGTTTGTCCTGTCCTGTCCAATCAATACCTGGAGGTACAATGTGGTTTAGGGAATTAGTAGCATGTGATAGACAAAACTGCCTATGACTGGAAAGATCCATGATATGTCTTATTCTGACACAGGCACTGCGTCAGACCACAAGGGACATTGACATCAGGTGTGTGCATATTTATTTATTTATTTATTTATTTATTTGTATTTCTTCTATACCGCACTCTTTTTCATCAGCGCGGTTTACATTAAACAGGAATACTCATTTCAATCAACGGACTGTGGTGAGCTTACATATAACAGGAAATATACAACTGGGATTATAACTTACCCCCACAGTCCATACTTTGTGGTGACACTTATTGCTGCAATGATGTTTGCAAGTCCCATGGTGTATGTCTCTGTTACTTTTACAGAGCCATCCGCTGGTATCTTCAGCCATTCCTCAGGCAACCCTGATCCAATGCCTTCTTCTTTGATGTCTTGCCTTGGTGTACAGTTCTCCTGTCATGGCACAGATTCACACCTGCATTGTGGTCTGACCTTTGAATAGGCTATTCCAGGACATGTAGATTATATCCATTTTGGTCACTCCAGTGTGACTTGGCCATTATGTTTTGGCTCATTGTCCTGCTGGAAGGTGAACCTTTGTCCTCGTATGTACTAATTGGCAGACTGTATCAGCTTTTCTACAGGCAATGTTCCCTCTAATTTTCTGTAGGCTGTGTGCGCATAAAATATCAGCTGTGCAGCTTTTGAAGGAAGGTTAAATTTTTGTGCGCTACATAACGACACTCGGAGTTATATACTTTAAAATTTGACTACACGTCAGAATACAGTATGTACACCACATTGATTGCACTAGAAAATATTGTAGAACTTGTGAAAACCGTAAATACACAACTTTTAAATTTTCAGACATCTGTGTTGTTTTCTATCAGAATCAGAACCGTAATTTTTGTGCGCTCTGTTGTAAAGTATGTGTGCTCACTCGGCGAGGTGTGTGCGCGTGCACACGCGCACAGCTTAGAGGGAACAGTGTCTACAGGTATTGGCCTGTATTCAGGGACATCCATAGTTTTCGCAGTCATAACTGGTTTTCCTGGTCCTGGCCATGAACATATCCCCAACAGCATGATGATGGTACCACCACCATGTTTTACTGTGTGAATGGTGTTCTCATAATGGAACATGTTGGCTGTGGACCACACATGGCTATTTCCGTGATGTGTCAAACAATCAATATTCACCTCATTTGACCAGAACACCTTATTTCGTATATTTGGGTGTTGCCCTGCATGCATTTGTGCAAGCTTAACACCTGTTTTCTTATGTCCTTATTTAGGCAGTGGCTGTTTTCTGGCTACTCTCCCATAATGCCATCCTCTGTGGAGCATACAGCCTAATGTGGTCCTATGGACATATACTCTCATCTCCTCTGTGGGACTTGAGATATCTTCCAGTATAATCGTTGCTATCTTTGTGACATCTCTGAGTCATGCTCTCCTTGCACAGTCCTCAGTTTTGCTGCGAGGTCTTCTCTAGACAGGTCTGATGCGTTGTCCTATTCGTTCCAATGGTGTTTACATGATTGTATGATGATCCAATGGAATACTAATGATTTCTTTGGTTAATTTTTTTTATTTATTTAGCTGTATTTATATCCCGCTTTTCACCGGGTCAAAACGGTCAATTGGGAGATACATTTAACACGAGGGGATATGACACACATACGCTAATACTTACAGGGAACATGGGCACTGGAGGGTTAAGTGGCTTGCCCAAGACCACAAGGAGTGCCTATAGGACTAGAAATCCCAGTCCCTCCGGCCTGAGATTGCTGTCCCCAGGTGGGATGACCCAAACGTAATATGTGATATGATGGTCAGATGACTCCTGGGACACAGGCAACCATGGTTCGCGTGCAACATCTGACCATCACCTATATTGTGGGACCACATGACTGTACACAATATCCATGAGTGCATGGGCCGTTCATCATGATTTTACCATTACCCTATTTGTGTGCATCAATGTGGAACCTGTGGGTTGCCATCATGCCTCACAGACAGACACTGTATTATTGGCTCATGTGTATGACATTCTGAGGTTTTTCTAATGTGACTCCAGCCAATGTGGCACACACAAAGTGAACAGACTTTCAAGTTGCACCTCTCACTGTGGCTGCACATATTTTACACCATCCTACTCCTGTCATAGCCTACTCCTGTGTATGAGATAGGGCAGCCAGCAGCAGTGGAGGTATTTTCAACAGATGCAAAGGCCGCAGCTTTTGGGGATACTGCCTCTGCCACTGGCCACCACACCCACCTGAGGCAGGATCTGCATACACTGGTGTGGGACATCAGTGCCTGCAGTGGCAGGGTGCAGAAGGGGACCTGTGTTTTGTCCAGTCACAACACACTCCATTGGCTGGGGCACACTTCTTGGTGTTCTCGGGGCTATCCATGTTGGTTTTGTGCCTTGTGATGTCTAGTCTACTGTCTCCATTGAATCAGCTGACATTTCTCACTGGTATGTGTTTCTGGGGGGTTAGGGGGATGCCTATGTTCCAAAGATGCCAAAGCTGTGGGGAGATGTGACACAGACAGAAAACATCATGCACATGCAGACATACAGAGTATGATATGCTATGGGATGTCAGGGACAGTACCCACATCTGAGTGAGGGAGACAGCTGTACTGGGCATACATGTGCACACAGAGTGGTTAGGTGTTTGCTATTACATACCTGCAGGACACATGCAGGTTCATTAATACAACATTGTGTATCACTTGTGAACATTTAGGTGTTCGAGGTATCAGTTGGACCTGCACATCTGCCACTGAATGACACCAGATGTCAATATTGACACATCAATTTGACCTCACATGTTTTTGACTACAGGATATATATGTCTCAGATATATGCACATGCCACTCCTTGTATGCTCATCTCATGTAATCCTCACCCATCATTACTGACACATATGGGAAGATCATGCCCTTTAGTTTCCTATATCTGTGTCTGGTTGATAACTGTGAAGTTGTACATGCTTCATCAGGAGTCACACACAGAACATTGTTATGTTATGTTAGCCATGGCACAGCTTATTTTCCATCCCTCCCCCCCCCCCCCCCCCACACACACAGAGGATTTGTGCAGGCAGGTCTCATACCTCTGGTCCTAATAGCCATGCCACTGGTCAGCACTCCCCATATAGTTACTATGTGCAATCATGCTTTTGCCATTCAGCTGGCACACCGTGCCCATCACCAGTACATATCTGACAGTGTGTGAAACCATAGACACCTCACCTGTGACTACTGTATGGCACCACTCATGGGCATTTGAGACATTGCCTACCCCCTCAGGCACATGCTGTATCCACACATACATGGTTCTGGGCATTCATCAGCCACACGCTGATAGTACTGCTGATGACCTGGGCACTCATCCATGACACACAGTAATGTTGAGACCAATGTCAGCATCCAACTTACTGACTGCAACATGGACTGTACATATTTTGCACAGATCCCTTCCCTCACACATCTCCTTCCAACCCAAACATTTACATTGCCTTACCCAGGTGCTCCCTCAACCATTGCATGCTCCCTCAATACCTGTTGTGCAATGTGTGAAAAGGCTCTTGAATGCTAGGGGCCCTGACACCATATAGAACAGGGGTCTCAAACATGCGGCCCGCGAGACAACTTTGTGCGGCCCGCGACGGAGGAAAACAAAAAAAAACCCAAACCCTGGCTTCTGCCGTTGCCGCCGTGGCAGCGGCAGAATCAATTGTCAAATTTAAAAAAAAACTGACTTCTGCTGCTCAAGCAGCAAAATCAGCTGTCCTGCGGCCCCTTCCCCTGTGCCCGGAGATCTGAGTCTGCTCTATCAGCGGCGTGCTTTTCAAGCCGCGAAGAGAGTATTCCCCTCTCGCGCGGCTGCGCGAGAGGGGAATACTCTCCTCGCGGCTTGAAAAGCACGCCGCTGATAGAGCAGACTCGGATCTCCGGGCACAGGGGAAGGGGCCGCAGGACAGCTGATTTTGCTGCTTGAGCAGCAGAAGTCAGTTTTTTTTACTTGTTCTTCCACTTTAGTAATTGTTTAGCTGGACGTCTCCAGGGTGCACAGGAGGGCCCCTCTGGAATTTCCAACCAAATTCCCTAATTCTGGGGGCTAAGGTTGAGCTTCTGGTCAGGAAGATCAGTTGAGCTTCCTTTAAAGGGGGAGGCCGGATTTTGGTCACGAGTACCTTGCAGGCTGGCAGCAGGGAGAGCCTTCAGTATCTTTACTTAGTTCAGTTGACTAAGCAGCACCTGTCTTCCTGCATGGGCTCTGGCTCCCCTGCTCCTCTGAGGCTGCGATTTGGACACAGTGAGTTTTGCTTAACACCCCCTCCCCCTGGGCCTGCTGTCGCTCAATCGAGAGTGGGACTAGCGCGAAAACTCCGGGGTTTCTCTGCTTCTGCAATCCGCTGCGACCTTATGTCTCCGGTCCTGACTCTATTTCTGATGCACAGCGTGTTTCCTCAGCCGCAAAAGGCACAGTGGTCATTTTTGCTCCTCACATCCATGGCAGCAGTTTTTGAGCAGGGATTCAGGCCGTGTGGTCTGCTAGGACAGCGTTAGTTTCCTATGGTCATTTTTATTTTATTTTGTTTTGTAGCCACAGAGCTGTTTTTCAGTGCCAGCATCACACAGGGGGAAATTCTTTATGATGCCTCCCTCTTTCCAACGATGCCTCATCTGCTACCAAAAGTGCAAGGATTTACAGGACAGGGTATGCACAGCTTGTGCTGCTCACCAGGGGAGTCCTCCAGCACGGCCCCCAGTCCAGTAAATGAGACCTGGCCCCTCTGCACTGCCTGCTCCCATGGGCATCAGGATCAGTTCTCCAGAAGTGGATGCTCTTGATCCACCTGCCCTAGCCTGCAATCCCTTCTGCTCAGATGCTGCTGCCCAAGGATTCTTCTCCACAGAGGCAGGATTCTCAATTTCTAGTGCTCTTCAGGCAGGCTTGGACCCTCTGGTGCTCAGACCCTGCCATCTCTGGTTTGGAGTTGCTCTCTGTACACAGAACTTCGCTAGACATTGTGCCGGGGGTCCCAGTTTAATTGTCTTGTTTCTAAATTTTGATTCCTTGTTTGGTGATGGTGTATTCTGCATGTGTAACTGAGCTGAGGTATTCTGTTTATGTAATTCCTATTTGACATTGCTACTTGTTCTTTGTTCCCAGTAGGTCATGTATTGTTGTTCTCTGAAATGTATTGATTTAATATTTGCAGTGTTGCCTTTTGATAGGTAGGGTATGGTGCTTTGTGAGTCCTGGTAGTGCTGTTAGGATATGGTGGGTTTGCTATGGGTTCTAAATGGGCAGTGTTTGTTTGTAGTAGTTCCTAATGTGCCTGGCGGTTGCCACTGGATTATAGTAATGTAGAAATCTTTTAGTCTTTCTTTATTCATGCACTCATTAAGAGGCATGTTTACTAAAAGTTAGGGTATGGTAACATTATGCAAATATTTATGCAAATGATGTCCCTTATGCAAATGAGTTCCCACGTCTCATGCGGCCCCGGGTTATTTTACAAGTCCTCATTTGGCCCTCAAAGCAATTTGAGTTTGAGACCCCTGATATAGAACCTAGCTGCATGGGTGTATATTCAGAGGAGAGCGCCTATATTAATAACTGCAATGTGATGCACTGACAGGGGAGACACAGACAGTGATAATACTGTTCCATGAGCTGCAGCAGCATGGTGGCCACATATGACAGAGCACTATGTTGATGGTGCAAATGGGCCACGGGGTTGCACATGGGTCAGGCGGTATGGGTTGCTGGAGCACAGGGCAGATCAACCAGCTAGCCTGGTGTCACATAGGAACCTAGGAAACTATGAACATAAGATATGATATACTGGGTCAGACCGAGGTCCATCCCAGACATTACTCTGTGTCCCACATTTGAAAATGAGGGACATGGTTACAGAGCATTCTCACCAGATGACACATGTGAATCCTGTTGAGCTAACAACCTGTTTCTACCTTGCATGCAGGTACATACAGTATCTTTAGTGGGACCCCTACCCATAACAGGTGCTGTGGAGGATTAGCATAATAGTTAGATCATTGTCTTTGTACATGACAGATGAGAGTTCGAGCCCCGGCTGTTTTTTTTACTTTTTCGCATCTCCTCTATATACCGTCCAAACAGGTGCAGGGGTCTGTATTGCATCATGTACCCATTTATTCTGCTATATTTTTGAGGCACACTCATTACAATCCTGGCCATGGGACAGCTAGAGTTTCTGGCTTCTGCTTTGGCCCATTACAGAGTATTGCTACTGTGTTACAGCAGATGTGTGCCCCAGCAGTGGACTGGTGTGACATCTTTGAACTTACCTGTACCCACTGATACATTAATGTTGCATCTCAACTGATAATCCCACTTACTGATGCACCATTAGATGGCCACTGATATGTCATGTTCATCATCTCCCACCTGTCCTTCCATCCCTTACCTTTATATTGCCTTTCCTGCTTGACCCTTATCCAGCGTTAGGTTGTCCGCCATTTTCGCATGTTAAGGGGCACGCTGGGCATCTTAATGCCCGTTATCCTGTTAGTGCACACTAAACATGCCCGCGTACCCTTAATGCCATAACGCCCACTGCCCGCCCCGAGCCTTTAACGTATTCTGCACCTTTATTGCTGCCATTAATGCCTGCTACCTTAACGCGCTTTAGTAAACATACCCCTATGCCTCATAAATAAGACGGTACTATTCTGGAAACAAAGCTGGAGATAAATCTCCATCTTGAGAAAACACAAAGGTTACTAGTAAAGCAGCTCCTGACAGAATGAGACTGTGGGTTTATATCCACTGATAGCATTGCAGAGAAATAGAACCAATGCTGTCTAGAATAGCAGACTTTCAATTGGTTTAGTTACCATTGGTATATCTTCTACTACGGTCTGAAAGTTGTTCTCACTGTCTTCCATCGTCATCTGATGCGCATCTTGAGACTGTGGAATGTGGGACATTTCTGCCTTACTTTTATATTCCAGCATTAGGATGGCAGGAGGAACCAGGATGCTCAGAATCACCTGTAAGATTTTAATATTTTAAATGAGCTTTAAAAACATATTCCATCCAAATCTAAATACTTCATTTTATATCAGGTATAAAATGCAAATTAAAAAAAATCTACATGATGGCCTGGATTCCTGCTATTGAAATTTACTTTTAATGTGGTTTTCTTTTTTGAGAGGAGAGAGGGGGGCATTCATAAAAGAGACTGGGCTTGAGTCACCAAGGATTTTTCCACAGCTACTGAAAGAAAAATATGCATGGAAAACCAGACCTGGAATGAAAAGTCCCTGTTTCAACATGCAAAAGATATTCCTCTATATACTCAGTGAGAATTCTAATTCCTACAGATATTGCATTCTTAGCTATAGGTTGGTTTGAATGGGTCAGTCTAGTGGCTCACAGGTATTGCCTTGCAGAGCACCTGATTTTGGTTACTAAGTCCGGTCTTCTGTCCAGTTTACTGGCTGGAGCTAAGAATAGTGCAGAGCAGCATTTGCAGTGCTCTGGAGGAGGGTATCCTGACAATCATGTAACGGTGACAGCTAGCAGCCAGATTTAGGGCCCAAGATTCCAGTATGAGCCCTTGTGGAAGACCCTTGACAATGAACTGTCACTATGATGACTGGGCTAGGTAAGTTGGAAGACGATCTAAAACTAGAAGAAAAATCCCTGGGTTTTAGCAAATGATAGCCGCCAGCCCCAGTACCAGCAGCACTCAAAGCCCAAAAAAGAAGCAGGAGAAAATTACTGCCCCCCCACCCCTCCAAAAAAAAAAAAGAAAAGGTTTGAGCAGAAATGATTAGTATTTAGCTCTTGGCTTTCCAATAGGTATTTCCCTGTCCCCAGAGGGCTTACAATCTCACTGTGAACTGAGCCAATGGAGGGTTAAGTGACTTTCCAAGGCTACAAGGATCAGCAGTGGGATTCAAACCCTGGTCTCTTTGGACTGAACACACAGCAAAGGTATATCGGAGCAATAGAAATCTTAGAGGTAACGGCATCCTGGGAGCAATGGAGACACTGTAAGAAACCGTTGGACATTACACCTTCCTGACTTCAGCTTCATCTTAACGCCTAATGAACTATGCAACATTTTAATACTATGCACAGTACCTTAAACCATGAGTTCTTCCTCATGTTAAGTCTTCCCATCCACATATCTGACAGCAGCATTTGTGTACAAGTGTGAGTTACAAACGGGCGAAGTCGTGAAGAAACCGCTAATTTAAGGCAAGTAGAATTGCTCCAGTTTTTCAGCTCATATGTCAGCAGCTTCATTGCCATAGTTTCATCTTGTCTGAAGGATTGTTCTAGGAGCTCAACGGCCAGTTGTCCAAACTCACTGTAGTATTAAAATGCAAGTAAGAAAAACTGTGGCTATGTAATCTGACACAAGTTTTAATGTCATCTATTAAGCCAAAATGGAGGGCATTAGCAGAATAAGCTGTGTTAATATACAGTTGGCGGGTAACTTAATAAGAGGGCATCTAAGTAGAGAAGGCACATAGGCACAAATGTTGTGTCAGTTTCACCAAAAAAGTCCTAAAGCTCTATTTCAATACTAAATCAAAACTGGCCATATTACACCAAAAGAAATCCTGTGCAAAAAAAGAATATTTGATTAAAGAAGACATTCTCATAAAATATCAGCAAAATAATTATTGAATCTTGCTTTCATCTTCTGATCATTGTACAAGTACCTAATAAAACTCCCTTTAAAAAGTGCTTTAAGATGAACTCTCCAGTCTCCAGTCTCCGGCGTTCAGTTTAGATAATGGCTACAGCCGCAGCTCTGATGTGGTATGTCGCAGAACCACCAGATAAACTGCAGAGGAAGTATTGCCGCATGTTGCAGAACCTGTAAGATGCAATGAAGCTTTCTTATTTACCCAGTCACCACAGGTGGTCTGTGTCAGAGACTAGAGACTTTGGGGCACGTATACTAAAGTGCCAAAAAAAACGTGCTACCCCCAGGTAGCGTTCCACAGGGCAGAGACTGGGCAGGACAGGGGTGGACCACAGGCATTGCCAGAGCATCGCTTGTCACCCTTATCACAAGTACACTTGACACTATCTCAATGGATGGCGTTAAGTGCACCCGTGTGCCAGCTTGCACAGTGGCACGTCTTGGGCCCATGCTAACTGCAGCGGGACAGAAGTACATGCCCCCTGAATGTAGTGTTGACCCTCTGCGCTAGTAACATGGCCTACATGCGTGCTAGCAGTACAGGCCTTAGTCAACATGCCCCTTTGGGAAATTCACACACAGTGTCCTGGATAATTATGTGCTCAAACATTTTGCCCATAAAAGATAAAGATAAGTGATGGGTTTTAGGTTTTTTTTTTTCAATAAAAGGCTCTGCATGTGGGTTATGTTAAAAAATGGACTATGCTCAATTAATATCAAGCATCTTTTAAAGGTACTTTTTATGTATATAATGATTAGAAGATTAAAGCAAGATTCAGTAATTATTTTGCTGATAAATTAATGCTTTATGAGTACAGCTTTTTTCTCCGAATATTGTCTTTTGCACTAAGTTTCTTTTGGAGTGAACTAGTTGATTTTGAAGTTTATGCCGAAGCAGAGCTCTGAGACCTTTTTCTTTATTCTTTAGTATTTTGGTCCCTGTCAGCTGGTACTTTGGCTGCTGTGTTTAATAAAAGGTAACATGAGCCTATGCATCTTTATAAAACAGGCTTCTAGATCCAGCCCCATTAGTGCAGAAATAGCAATTCACAAATCTGCCCCGCTCCGAAGATGTGTGCGTGTGTATATTCTATGTGTGTACACATATTTTTTATAAAATACATGCATACAGCACAAGCCCCCCTCCCCCTCAACTCCATCCATGTCTATGTACCGACTGCGTAAAAATAGGGACACACGTTTCATCCATGTGCTTTTTATACATGTATGTGGTCATGTACTTGAATAAAAGCCAATTTCTGTGTGTAAAACAGACTTTACGCAGGGATAAAGCCTTATAAAATTACCCCTATACTGCATAAAAGTAGTCACTATAACACTGTTATTTCAACTCCGTGGTTAGCATTCTTTTAAACCCTGGCCAGGGCATTTAAATAAATCATGTGTATTCAACACCACTCTCTGGATTGCAGGAGGTACCGAATATAACTCGTCCGTGCAGTGTGCCAACCACCGGAGCTATCAGGACAGCAGTGATATCCAGTCCACTATCCAGGCAACTGTAGGATAGATTCTTTGCTATCCTAAAGTGATCCAGATAGTTATCTCATAATAGTATGAATATCTCTGATATCCGGATAGCTTGTTGCTCCACCCACACACTACCCCAGCACTATCCAGATAGTGAAGACACGGTCTGTAAGGATTTTTAGTGGCACTATCTAGATAGTGCTGGTCAGCACCAATATGCATATAGCAGCTGCCATGATACAGATATTTTACTTTGAATATTGTGTCGTATTAGAGCCACTACTTTTATTCATGCATACCACTCAGCAATTTTACAAACACCTACTTGAACATATAAAACTCTGTTCTACGTGTTCAAGTCACCATAAACATACCCCGTTACAGTATGCCTGTATACGTTTATACACTTAATGCCACACATCCCTCATTCTGCATTAGTTATCTTACTTTAGCTTAGTGTACACTCAGTGGAACTCTTTCACTAAACTTTATCAGTTCATGAACTGACTTTAGAAGCATGGAAACCTATTTTTCCCGTACTTCAAAAGCATGAAAGAATATGGTGGAGCATTAACCACCACTGCAGATTGTTATAAAGTCAGACATATAGTTTACTTGGAATAGTTCTTCATCTCTTCTGAAGTATCATCGATGACATCGCTCTGTTTTGCTTCACGAGCCATGGAGCGATTCAGCTTACAGGCAACCAAAGCTTTGGCCATAGACTCCTCGCCATGCTGCCAAAAGAAAAGAGCCATCTTCTGCCTCTTCATTAACACAGACCAGACTAAGAGCTCATTGAAGGGGTACGGGAAGGGCTTTGCTTCTGAGCTCTCTGTGTCCACCATTGCCTCTTTGTTCCTTTTCTTTCTTGTTTCTTCTGTAGTGACGCCCATCTTTTACAAGAAAGGAGGGAAAGTTATGTTTGAATCCACTCACAAACGTATTTTTTTCAGTCTCTTATCACACTACTATTAATTATTTTAAAAAATATATTTATAACTTTTCAATTGCTTACAAAGAAACAATAACAAAATGAAAAGGAATAATGTACAATTACAAAACCAGTACAAGTAATGAACATTTCACAAGTTCACATTATGGGGAGAGCAACCCCTCAAATATAGAACGGAAAATGAAGAAAATAAATTGGTATATACCCAGAAAAATCATTAAATCCCAATCATACAAACTGTCTAGCAAAACATTACCAACTATGAACATCCAAACGAGACTTCAGAAAATCCTCCAACTGCATTACATCAAAAAAGATAAAACTATCCTTCCCCAGCGTCACTAGGCATTTGCAGGGAAATTTAAGAAAAAATGTAGCCTCTAACTCTAAAACATGAGGTTTCAACGCTAAAAAAAATCCTTGCTCCGTACCTTAGTCTGCCTGGAGACATCAGGAAATATGTTCACCCTTTGCCCACAGAATAATTCCTTCTTTTGAAAGGACAATTTCAAAATCAAATTCTTATCTAATTCAGTGTTAAAAGAAACCAGTAGAGTTGCCCTAGAAGATATCTCATCAGTAGATGACTCAAGAAACTCCGAGAGATTCATGCTGTCTACAGGTGCAAAGGTGTCCATCCCATCCCCTTCTCATCAGTTGCTTTAACAGCTTCAGGAAGATAATAAATATTATTAAGGGATAGTGTGGCAAAGCCCCGATATCCAAAAACACTTCTTCAAATACTTCTGAAATAAAATTAATGGAGATAAATAATGAATCTTAGGAAAGTTGAGACATCGAAGATTCTTAGTCTGAGCCACATTCTCAAAAACGTCCAGTTGTCCATGTAATATCAAACTATCTTTAATGGAGGAGGTAGTCACCCCCTACACCGTGGAAACCTGAGATTCAATTTTTGAACAGCGTGAGTCAAGCACAGCAAGATAAGAATCATGCTGGACAAGTTTATCTACAGTTGCTTTGATAAATTCTGCAAATTGCAAAACAGTGTTAGTTAAAGAAGCCTCCATATGAGACAACATAGACCAAAGGCGGAACAGATGAAGCACATGAACCAGAAAGTTGTTGCGATAATATAGGAGCCTCAGGGAATTGAACAACTTGAGGCAAAGGAACTATAGTCTCAAATACATTATGTCCAACTAGGGATCCAACTTCGCCCAGAGCAGGGGACCATGACTGCCCAGAAACATCAGGCGAGTAAGTCAACGGGCCCACAATCCCATTGGCCAACAGTGGGGTAGGGATAGCACCTCCCAACGAAGAAGAGGAGCTAATTAAGGAGTTAGAACTAGCAATCACCGGCAACAAACAATCCTCTGGATGTTTACCCGATGTCTTAACATGCTTGTCTATAGGACTCACTGCTTTCACAGTTTTAGATGGATTCATACTACTCACACTGAAGGTCTTCTTCTTTCATTTGCCCATCCCACAAAGACAGCTCCTGAGTGCTCCTCAAGGCTCCTCCGTGCTCTGAAGGGGCGCCAAAGGGGCAGACTGCGCCCCTTCAGATGCACCCATGCTTTAAAGGCCCCTTAGAGACATCAGGGGACGCATCGTCGATGGACTGGACGGCAGCTAGGCAGTGATCTGGCCAACTGCCTGTCCCAACGAGCACTCAGCACATGTCTTCCAGGTAGCTCCAACAAAAGGTAGAAACGTCAATCTCCTCTACTATTAATCATTTATATAGCACTACAAGGCGTATGCAGCGCTGTACAGACATATATAAAAGACAGTCCCTGCTTGTCAGAGCTTACAATCTAATCAAGACAGACAATACAATAACTGAGAACAAGGGATACAAATAGGAAAAGGTAAGGAGGCACAAGGAAAAACAAGGGATCAGGAACCAAAAGCAGCCTCAAAGAGGTGAGCCTTCAGCGTGGATTTGAAGAGGGGGAGAGATGAAGCCTGACACACAGACTCAGGTAGTTTGTTCCAGGCATAAGGAGCAGCAAGGTAAAAGGATCAAAGTCTGGAATTGGCAGTGGAAGAAAAGGACATAGAGAAAGAGAAGCAAGCCAGTGGAAGTGCGGAGTTCATGAGGAGGAGTGTAAGGAGAGAGGAGAAGTAGTGAGAAGCAGTAGAATGAATGCATTTATGGGTCAGAAGGGAAGTTTAAATTGGATATGGAAACAGAAGGGGAGCCAATAAAGTAGCTTGAGAAGAGGGGTTATATGAGTATATCGGAGCTGGCAGAAGATTAGCTGCGCAGCTCAGTTCTGAACTGATTGAAGGGGAGAGAGACGACTCAGAGGGAGACCAGCAAGGAGGAGGTTGCAATAGTCGAGATGGGAGGTGACTAAAGAGTGGATAAGTGTTTTAGTGGTGTGTTCAGGGGTGAATTTTGTTAATGTTATAGTGGAAGAAATGACAGGTTTTAGCAATCAATTGGATATGTGCAGAGAAAGAGAACAATGAGTCAAAGATGACCCCAAGGTTGTGGGCTGAGGAAACAGGAAGTAGAAGAGTGTTATCCACAGAAATATGAAACAGGCCTTATCCTATGCACAAAATAAGAATAAAGCCATAGCCCAATACCTATGAAAGAATCACTGCAAGAATTTGTCCAAGGAAAACAAAATAAGGCATGTCAAAATCAGGTGGACAATTTTCCAAGGAATTTGCCCAGGTAACTAGGCAATTACCCTGATAAATTCCTCAGACTGAAAACTATCCTCCCTCATCAGCTAAATCTAGCTGCCAAGTTCTACAAGGGAAAAGGGCAGGAGATGGAAAGTGGTGGGTACAGGGTGGACCCCAACGGTTTCAGCTGCCTCAGGCAGAAGCCCCCGCTGTGCCACCCACCCCCTGCTAATGCCATCCCCTGAACCCATCTTCTCATCTTGCGACAGCAGCGGCATGACTTTGTTTTGAAAGCGGCGACTTAGTGCCCGCGGCATGTCACATGCTTCGTTGCCCACAGACTCTGAAGCACATGGCCTGCTATGGCCATCAAAACGGTGGCACAAAGCCACCACTTTCAAAACAGAGTTGTGCTGCCCACCAGGGTCTGTCATTCTAGGCAGTCACCTAGTCTGCCTAGTGGATGGGCTGGCCCTGGGTGGGTGCATTCAATTCCTACTAGAGTACAATGAACAGTCACAGCTTTCAGAACTGACCACTTCTGCGGGAAGGCCTTGATTTTCTTAAATTACAAGAGTTTATAGATTAGAACACATGGTGCCATTAATTAACACCATAAATATCTACAAGGCACCTTGGGTCTGCAGGGATGTGCAGTTTGGAGGAAATGATTATGGCGTGCTTTTTCCTTTTTCTCTGATCTAGTAACATGGGATTTATGATCGTCACAGTGACGAACACCACTACTGGACGTATTTCTTCCAGATCGCTGAAAAAAAAACCAGAGGGGTTAGTTTCTTGTTGTTGGGGCCATGAGCTTTGTTATGCTGCATTATGTAATTTTATAAAGTAATTCCTGCATGTATGTGGCCACATAGGCACTTAAATAACCCCTTATAAAATACCGACTGGCATAAAAACATACGCTTTCACATCAAGGCATGTATTTTACCAGTGGGCATGCATATGGGCAGACTTTGAAGAGAATTTACATGAGTACTTCAAAAATATAGGCATGGACAAATTTACACCAGTTCTAGGGCTGATGTAAATGTCCACCCCTGCAATGCAGGCACACATAAGGCCACTTAATGCTGGTATTTTATAAAGACATCTACTTGTCTTTAAAAATTAGGCTTAACGTAGTGCCTCAAAATACTCTTTAACCAGGTGCTCCCTTGTCCCCCCCCCCCCCCCCCATGTAGGTTGATGAACATGTTCACCATGGCCTTAATCTCCAGCAAGGGTGTTCTCTCCACTTACCCAACATATACTCATATCTCTCTATCAGCCTTGGCTGAGAAATAGTAAGATGTGATATTAATTCATCAGTGAGTCATGAATTTGCATGCCTCACCCCTATGCAGATCCCTCTATCCTGAATTCCTTCTCAGGATTCACAGCAGAATAATCCCTCTTCCTCTACCCCCCCCCCCCCCCCAAATCCAGGAGGGATTCACTCTCCCCCACTTATATCTTTTGTTTCCCCTCAACAAGACAACACACTGCCTGTGTCTTTAGATTAGAGCAGTGGTTCTCAACCCAGTCCTTCTGGGACCCCCAGGCCAGTCAGGTTTTCAGGGTATCCACAATGAATATGCATGAGATAAATCTGCATACAATGGAAGCAGTGCAAGCAGATCTATCTCATGCATAGTCATTGTGGATATCCTGAAAACCTGACAGGCCTGAGGGTCCCAGAGGACTGGATTGAGAACCACTGGATTAGAGTCCCAAAATGCTTCCTTCTCCCATTTGTGGAATAGATGGCCACTTTCTTGTGTGCTACCCTTAGGGAGACTTCTATTGGGTTTCATAGCCTTCCTGTCCTTCTGGGTCTCGGGACATTAGAGGTGCAAATATATTAGTCTCTGTGGTTCCTGATTCTTTCTGCGGGTAGATTTCAACTGAGACTCCTCTTTCCTCCTCTAGTTCCAGGGGTTCGATTCCTTATTCCCTGCCCATGTCAGCCTCAGCTTCATCAATATTCTGGAGGACCCATTGAAAAGATGCAAGATGGGTATGATTGCAACGATTCTAAAGAGGAGTTCAGTGGATAGAACATGAGGTTCATCTGGGAGCCACACTCCAGAGGCCACATCCCACTAATAAATGGTCATTCTAGGGACCTGTGGAAAAAAACTACCCCAGAAACAGGCTTGGGACTGGGAGGCTCAGCATAACAATGTAACTGAGGATAATTTGAGCAGGGAAGAAGGAAGGCAACCCTTTGAACTAGAGGGAGAAAGTTCCCCAGCTGAAATCTACTGAAAACAAGCTTGCATAGTTTTAAAACAAAAATCGACACTAATGAGATATGCGATGGAAAACAGCTCATTACCTATTAGAACAGCATAAACATACAAGCAGAATGCATCACAGTTGCATTAATGCAAAGCTTTACACTTTGGGAAGATGGAGTTAAGATTCTGCAATGCTGTCTGCATGTGCGCACACACTTATAAACGTGTGTGTTACTATCTGCCTCATTAGCATCTCATTTTACACACATTAATGCTAGTGCATTTGAGTACATCAGCCCTACTGTCTTAATGATGAAGCATTTACACACAGTACATGTGGACTCAATATTTCTTAAGAGCGCACCAGAACCAACCCTAGTGATCTAGTGCTTCCTGAAATAATTTTTGCACCATTTACAGACTCTGCTCACCTGAGTGAGATTTTTGTAAAGAACTCGAAAACGCTTTCTGGTGTAGGTACACCTGTAGGTTCCTCCCATGAGATATTCAATGACAAGCCCCACGTCCATCAGGGTGATGTTAAATCCTGGAGGAAGGTTTCCCTAAAAAGAGCAATGTCGTCTTACTCTGGTGGAGATGCTGCATGATGATCTCAGCTATGTGCACAGTGAAGGAAAGGGGTGTTTCTAAAGAACCCTTACTAACAGAAACCAGACAAAGTGTGTGAAACTGTTCTAGGACCGGAAAAGTCGGCCAGTTCTGTGACAATCATTAGGATTCAACGGGTCCCATATTAAGTGCATTTCATGCCAACCTCAGCGTTATCTATCTTTTCTGAGCTGCTTCAACTCTTGCCACTTTTTTCAACAACTGTTTGTTTGTAAGCTTGAACATTTTAAAATCCAAATAATAGCTTCAATTTGAACCAAAATTATATCAAATTAAAATTTCAAGTATCACCTGTATTGCACTATGAAATCAATTTGCATGAATGTTAAATCGAGAAGGAATTTACCTTTTTGACATCGCGGAAAAGATGGAAAAGGGTTGAATTGGTTGAACATTGCTTCTTTATGGAAAATTAAGAGAGAAGATATAATTATGGTGAAGAAGATAAACACAAGAATTGATCCTTCTTATACAGGCGTGCCTGGACTGTGGAATATACTGTCTGTACCAGGGCTGCACTTTACACTGAGTCAAAGAATCAAACACATTTATCTTTTCTCTCTAAAATTCCCAGTAAACCAATGCTCCGATAAATTATCTAATATCATGGACTGTGGAATCTATAATTCATACTCATCAGTTCTATAGCACTACTAGGCATATGATTTAATTGGCGGGTTCTACAGATCCAAAAGCGAACCTTTATTAAAGTGCTTTGGTGTGTCTGTCTGTAAGTCTCACTGCATTTTCAGCCTGGGTTTTCAACATGTGTTGGACTTCAGCAACAAGGTCATTTGTTGTCCTTTCCCTCCATCACCACCACCACCACCACAATCACCACTACCACTCCTCCATATTTTACACCAACACTGTTCATCTACAGTCCTTCATCGCCACCCCTGACACACCTCCACCGCCTCACTCCATTGACTCATCATCTTCAAGTCCAAAGCTGCTGCTCCTCCAAGCCTATCACAACACTACTGCAGTTGTACCGCCACATCATCCACGACAGCTGCTGCTCCTCCATACCTTCCTATGAGCATGACTTTGCACCATCACTGCCATTGTCACTCATCTGCCTTCCCACTATTGTTGCACTTCTGCAAAACCCTATCCCTGCTGCCACTCATTCCCTACTTCTCCCTACCATCACCATTTCTGCATGCCTACACTACTGCTCTTCCAACTTCTTCCTCCACCACCAACACCATTTCTGCTCCAGGATACCCCTAGTGCTACTGTTGCCACTTTTCACACCTCTTTCTAGGCTATTGATGACCCTCAGCTTCTTTTCACTTACAAAACCACCCACTGCTGTTTAGCCTTAACTACTCTTCACTGTAGGCTACTTCCTGCTCCTCCACATTCCCTCCCGAAAACTGCAGGACAAAGTGCAAAGGAAACGGCAAGCAGGTAGAAGGTAGGAGAGACTGATGTTGGTTCTCCAGTCCTTTCCCTTTCCTCCTTCTCCCATGTAAGTCTGTGATTCTGATATCCCCTTCCTAGTTCGCCTCTTCCCCTTCCCTGCTACCCTTCTCCACCACTATATTACTTATATCTGATCCACCATTATATCCTTCTTACACCCACAGCAGGCCTCTGCTCCTTCAAACACACTTTTTGCCAGCCACTGCTTGCTATTCCACCCTCCCACTCTAGCCTTACACTAGCTGCTACACCTTTCCTTTCCTCTCCAGATTACTGCCCCTCTCCACCCAAGTTGCCCAGCTATGTGTATTTTAGCACATCCTTAAATAAATTTTCTTCTTGGAATTTTAAATGTAGCAGATGACATTCAGTTATTTTACCTAAGGGGGAACCTTTGGACAAAAGAACAATTATTTTAAATAACTTTTAGCAAGATGGAAGCAGATGAGCAAAGTAATCCTGCCAAGATGGAGCTGCTGTGGGTGGCGAGTTTGCCTCACTTCCTACCAAAGTTACTTATTTTGTCCCCCTTTCAGAAGATTTGTAATCTTGGGGTCATAGGAGCATGGAGGACAAGGTTTCCATGATTAATAGAAGAGCTTTTATAAGCCTTCTTCATAAATTTTGTAAACCACTTCAAGTCCTTTGGGCATGGAAGTAGTACAGAAATGTTTAATAAATAAATAAATATATAACAAATTAGACAATTAGAAGCTTTTCTTCCATAATCTGAGTCATGGATGATTTTCCAGGCAATGGTCCTAACCCATTTTTATTACTGCAGCTTGGTATGTCTAAGATTGCCAAAGAAGCAGATTTCCACATTGCAACTAATGTAAAATACTCTCACAATAATAATTACAGGTTGTAAATGATAGGAAAGGACATGACCTCGTGGTCAGGGTTCAAATCCTGCTGCTCCACTGACATTCTGTGAGGCCCTGGGCAAGTCGCTTTGGGGAACATTTACTAAACCCTACATCAATGACGCAGGTGTGGGCCATGTTACCAGTGCAGGGCTTCGGGCTAACCGCAGGGGGGCAGGTATATCCGTTCCCCTGCAGCAACTGCTTCAACGCGGCAAACCAGCCACGGGTGCGACTAACACCAAACATTAAGGTAGCAGGCGCCACACACTGCTGCACTACCTGTGCCGCATCTACCACCCTGATATAAGTTATCAGGGCAGTGCGGGGTTTTTTGGCATGGGGCCCCATGTTACTTTTTAGCGCCACACCAAAGCTACATGCTATCCCCATGCAACCCTTTAGTAAGCATGGCCCTTTATCTCCCATTGCCTCAGGTATCCACTTAGAAAATAAGCTCCTTGGAGCACGAACAGATTGTATTTATCATGACTGTGTACATCCAGGAGCACTATCAAAATGATAAATATAATTATTATAAGTTGCTGCATTAGTTAGTTGCTTATTAGTCTATAAATTCATCTGAAAATGTGTATTCTTGTTTTAGTCCCAAACACTCTCCGGTCTACCCAGGACTTCCTTCTATCACTCCATTCTACCAAACATTCTAAACTTTCTTCTGTGCTTAATAGGTTTCACATGCACGGCTCCGTTGCTCTGGAATTCCTTGCTGCTTCTGTTAAAGGTTGAATCTAACTATTCAGGGCTTTGGAGAACATTGAAATCTTGGTTGTTTGGGCAATAGGATAAGCCTATTTTTTAATTTTGGTATTGTTTTCATATGCAGTGCCTTGCAAAAGTATTCATCCCCTCGGCTTTTGTCCTGTTTTGTTGCATTATGTACAACCTGGAATGAAAATGGAGGTTCATTTGGATATTTGGTAATGGACCTAGCAATATAGACCAAATTTCTGAAGTGGAATGACAGTAAAATACCTTGTGTATATCATAAAAAGAGTCAAAACTGAAAAGTTGTGAGTGTATATGTATTCATCCCTTTTGGTATGAAACCCCTAAATAAGATCAGGTCCAACCAATTAACCACAAAACTCACATAATTCGTTGATTAGGATCCACCTGTGTGCGATCTGTGTCACATGATCAGTCACATGATGCTTATATAAATATATCTGTTCTGAAAGGCCCCTAACTCTGCAACACCACTAAGCAAGCAACATGAAGACCAAGGAGCACTCCAAACAGGTCAGAGACAAAGTTGTGGAAAAGTGTAAATCAGGGTTGAGTTATAAAAAACATATCCCAAATTCTGAATGTCCCAAGGAGCAACATTAAATCCATTATAGCAAAATGGAAAGAATATGACACCACTACAAACCTGACAAGAGAAGGCCGCCCACCAAAACTCACAGACCGGGCAAGGAGGACATTAATCAGAGATGCTACAAAGACACCAAGGATAACACTGAAGGAGCGGCAAAGATCCACAGCAGAGATGGGAGTATATGTCCATAAGACCACTTTAAGCTGTACACTCTACAGAGTGGGGCTTTATCGAAGAGTGGCCAGAAAAAAGCCATTGCTTAAAAGAAAGAAATAAGAAAACACATTTGGAATTTGCACAACAGCATGTGGCGGTCCCCCAAACATATGGAAGAAGATTCTCTGGTCAGGTGTGACAAAAATTGACCTTTTGGGCCATCATGCCCATGTGTGGCACTAACCCAACACTTCCCATCACCCTGCAAACAACATTCCAACAGTGAAACATGGTGGTGGCAGCATCATGCTGTGGGGATGTTTTTCATCAGCAAGGACAGGCAAAATGGTCCGGATTGAAGGAACAATGACACTAAATACATGGCAATTCTTGAGGAAAACCTGTTTTAGTCTACAAAAGATTTGAGATTGCGATGGAGGTTCATCTTCCAGCAGGACAATGACCCTAAACATACTGCTAAAGCTGGTTTACAGGGAAACATTCAAATGTCTTGGAATGGCCTAGTCAAAGCCCAGACCTCAATCCAATTGAGAATCTGTGGCATTACTTGAAGATTGCTGTACATCAGTGCAACTCATCTAACTTGAAGGAGTTGGAGCAGTTTTGCCTTGAGGAATGGGTGAAAAGCCCAGTGGCTAGATGTGCTAAGCTAATAGAGATATACCCCAAGAGACTTGCAGCTGTAATTGCAGCAAAGTGTGGCTCTACAACCTATCGACATTGGGGGGGTGAATACATATGGACACTCCTGATTTTCTTTTTTTTTAAATTATTGATTGTATCACAATAAAGAATATTTAGCACCTTCAAGTCATAGGCATGTTGTGTATATCACATGGTGCTATCCCCCAAAACTCCATTTTAATTCCAGGCTGTAATGGGAAATACTTTCACAAGGCACTATGACTAGCTGTATGGGTAGGTTATACATTTGGTGGGTAATCTGACAGATATCAGAATTTAATCTGGGATTGTATTTATTGCACTTTTATTGTATTTAGCTTTTAGTTTTTGTTTTGTATTAGGTTTTTGCATTTAAATGTTTGAATGTCTATTTGAATGTCTTCTTTGTATTTTTGAATACCTGTATTTGTATTTGATTTCCTTGAAAAGTGAAATATAAATTCAATTTGATTCAGTTACCTATAGGAGCTTTAGCCTATACAGGCTTGCAACAGTGTAATAGTATGTTTTGTTTTTATTTCTGGCTTGGCAGTCTTCTCCTGCTTCTCTGTGTTTTCCGCTGAGTTGGAACTAGGACTGGAATTTGGTACCATGAGCTTTCATTCACCATTACCAGCAATCAGGGCTGGTGCAAGGACTGGAGGCACCCTAGGTGGGCTCTGCATCCTGCCGCCCCTCACTGCTCTCCCACATCCCTTGCCGCTGTTATTGCCTCTCTCTGGGGCTGGCAGCAGTGTCAATGGCCCTGAAACCACGACGCAGCATTTAACCCTTATCTCTGGGGCTGCGTCGTGGTTTCTTTCTTGCAAAATCACCGACTTCCAGCCCCTCAGTCACCGACTTCCTCTTTAACTGCTGACTTCTGGTTCAGCTCTAGCAGATGACATTCAGTTTATTCTATCTAAGAGGGCAGTTAAACAGGAAGTCAGTGGTGGAGGGGGTGGAAACGATAGATTTTGGAAGAAAGAAACCAGGACGGAGCCCCACTAATGGTGGGTAAGTGCTGCGTCATGGTTTCGGGGCCATTGCCGCCACTGCTGACCACAAAGAGAGGTGGCAGCGGCAGCAATGGGCAACAGCAGGAGTCTCCAGGGTGGCGGCACTATAGGCAACTGCCTAGTTCATCTAATGGTAGCGCTGGCCCTGCCAGGGATTTTTCCTCATTTTAAATCCCCTTTCCACTCACTTTAGTCTAGTCATTGCGGGTCAGTTTTTGACTGCGGTCCAGATTATCAGGGCTCCTTCTAAAATCCTACAATCGTGAGCCCTAAATCCAGTCATTTGCTGTAACCCTTGTGAGGTTTCCCTCTCTCCTTCTGCCCAGGGGCTGTAACTAGCCTCTACAGTTTCCCCAGCCTCGACCAACCCAGGGAGTGGAAGACCTAAATTAGGAATTTAACCCTGGATCCTGCCACTGAGCCATCAAGCCAGAACTTTAGTTTATACCAATGTGCAATTTAAAAGTTAAAATCAACATTCACTCTATACTATAGTATTAATCTAATAGAAATGTATATTTTCATTACCCTAAAATGATCTGAGCATCTTTGCCACTATGTAAGATAAGATGTGTAATTTTTATGACATTACATGATTACAGACAACTCACAATGATTAAAATCTGGGTTCATTTACTGAGTTGGACTGAATTTTGGAATCATCGCTACGCTCCTTTAAAGTTAGGGGTCATATCATTCACTTACGGTGTTATAAAGTTCTTCCAGTCTGGGAATTGTAAGGAATTTGTGCATGCTTACTCCATTCTCAATAAGAAGTTTTACAAATGATACCCTGTCCATAACAAGGGCATCCAACATAGCCTGTTCCAGGGACCCAACCTAAGAACAAGGTATAACAGTCATTAACAACTGTGGCATTGGTGGTATTTTCTTAAATAGCTTTTATCTTATATGTAGCACCTATGACATTGAGAGCACTTCGGACACAGTTACTGTGTGTAGTAACCGAGCAAAGATGTTTCCATTTTACACTTTGCAAAGTTGAGTGAAGAGTCACATCTAACTATGGCTGGAAATCTATTGGCTTATGAACAAAGCTCTAAACTACAAAAGAGACATGTAGAGATCAGAAATCATTTCATGTGCATATCACAGAGGAACTCTTTTCTTCACAAGGAAGGTTGCTCCATCCTAAGTAAAATGCTGGTTGCTTATTGTGAACACTTTTGGGCAAAGCCAGAACGCCAGCTGAGAGCTCAGAACTATTTCTTGCAGGTAGCAGGAAGAACAAGATCACTAGATTACAGTAATTTTCTAATTTTCTGACCAATTTTCAATTATCAGCGATGATAAAAGAACAAAACAAAAAGCAAAAGAGCAGTTTTCTAAGATAGTCCCAGGCACTCAAAAGGTTGGGTCAACAGATACTGTAGATCTACTCATACTCTTCTCAAGCAGCTCACAATAATTAAAACAGAGACCATGCTCTTCATCATTTACCAGCTGCGGAAGAGATCTATGGGCCAGATATCAGTGGCAGCCGTTAGCAACACTGAAGACTAAACTCAAGATATTCAGTGTCAGGGCCATATCCGGCCCCCAGCATTGAATATCCAGGTCAGCCACTGAAGCAGAAAGCTAACCGAGCACCAGCGATAGTCATTCACTGCCCGCTTAGCTTCAAAGGCAAAAATTAGGACAGCCTTTTCTATATGTAACTTTTGCCGCCGAGGGATAGCCAGGCAGTGGCTGAATATCGCCATTGATCCTGGGTACCACCACGGAATGTCCCCAGAACATGTGGTAGTGTTGGTGAATATTCCGCTTAGCGGCATTTACATGGTTTGCAGGTCTATAAACTGTGTAAATGCCTTTGAATATAGAGCTATATATATATATGTTTTGATACATACCAGCCACTGCTGTCCATAAATGAAAACATGGTCCTTGGCAAGGTCAACTCTATCCCATGCTAAAGTCAGGGCAAGTTGGTCAAATGCAGAAGCATTCATTCCTGTAAGTGCAAGAGGAAGTGTCATGAGCCTCTAACCCAATCTGTGTGCCTGCCACAATACTGGTAAACATATGGATCACCCATTAGACAAAACACAACCAGTAGTGAATGACAGGCTCCCAAGCTCTGCTTCCACAGCACCTTCTACACGTCTGGAATTGATAAGCCATTTTCAGCACAGTGCTGGGGAAAATGTTAACTTGTAGTTTGGTTATATTATGGATGACATTTACATATGTTTTCTACTGACTTTCTCTGAGTTTGCTTTGTTTTTAAATGAAAAGAAGCTCCCACCAAATGCCCACAAAATTTGACTGCTTCTATTTAAAAAGGCAGAAAACCCCATTGCTGATCCTAAGAACATTTAAAGAAGTGAAGACTTCACCTTTCAGCAGCGCAGTAAGTATTGCAACATCGATGTCTTGATGGTTGTCTGACCCAACATGGAACACAGTTATCTATTCAAACAACATTATAAGGAAATGATTTAAGATATTGCAGTTTGATTCTGTAATGTAAAACACAATATGTTAATAAAAAAGGTTTTAAAACTCAGTAGTCATACATTCATATTTCCAACATCTCTTCTTTTGCATTGTAAGAAATGAAAATTCAGAGGACAAAAGTCTATGGGGCTGATATTTACTGGTGACAGCCAGCACCGTTAAAGTGGCTGGCTGTCACCGCTTTAACCAAGACCCAGGCAATCAATGCCAAGGTCATATCCACTCACTGGCACTGAATATTCGGGTTGGCTGGATAGAGATTTAGTTAACCAGTAAGTGGCAATATTCAGCTGCTGCCGGGTTAGCTAAAACAGCTAAAGATGGGACAGCCTTTTTTCTGCCTAACTTTAGCCCATGTGCATAGTTTGACGGATTCATTGGGGGGGGGAAGGGGGGGCAACATATCTACATATTCATTATGATTATCTTAAAAAAAAAATACTAGATGGATAGGAAGCTAGTATAACAAACAGGCAAGGGATGAGCTGGCACCCCCAAGATACTCAAAGAGGGAACAGAGGCTGTCGTTCAGTGGCTTTGCCCCAAAAAAAAGGGAAAACAACATAGTCCCAATAATTAAAATGCAGCAAAAATTGTAGCTATTTAAATATTTAGTCTGGCACTCTAAGTTTAAAAAACTATTGACACCTGTTGTTGTTAACTGCCATTGAGTCGGAGTCGACTCATGGCGACCCTCTGGATAGCTATCCTAAATTGTGTTCTGTCTTCAGTCAGGCGGCTCATTGTTGACAGACTGGTACCTGTAGCTGCTGTTATTGTATCGATCCATCTCATTGCTGGCCTTCCTCTTTTGCGTTGACCTTCTATCTTGCCAAGCATAATGTCTTTCTCTAATGATCTCTCTCTTCGCATGATGTGTCCAAAGTATGAAAGTCAAAGTCTTGTCATCTGAGCTTCTAAAGAAAGCTTAGGTTTGATCTCCTCTAGTACCGACTGGTTTGTTCTTCGGGCAGTCCATGATATACACAGTATTCGCCGCCAGCACCATAATTCAAAGGCATCAATTTTCTTCCTATCTGTCTTTTTCACTGTCCAGCTTTCACATCCATATGATGTTATTGACAATACCATGGCTTGAACAAGTCGAATCTTTGTATGGAGAGAGACATCTCTGCTCTTAAGAATCTTATCTAGGTCTTTCATAGCCATTCTGCCAAGAGCAATGCGTCGTCTGATTTCTTGACTGCTTGTTGCTTCTTTATTGATAGTTGATCCAAGTAGGTTAAAGTTGTTCACAATTTCAATTTCTTCTCCTTCAATGATGAACCTGTTGATTATGCCAGTTGTCATGATCTTTGTCTTCTTTACATTAAGGTGCAGGCCCATTTTGAGGCTATGTTCTTTGATTGTGAGAAGCAAATGTTTCAGATCATCTTCACTTTCAGCCAGTAATGTGGTATCATCAGCATAGCGAAGGTTGTTGATGAGTCTTCCACCAGTCTTCACACCTCTGTTGTCTTCATACAATCCTGCTTCTCTGATGATTTGTTCTGCATATAAATTAAACAGGTAGGGGGAAAGTATGCAACCTTGTCTTACACCTTTGCTTATTTTAAACCATTCTGTTTCTCCTTGTTCCGTTCAAACTGTTGCTTCTTGATCAATGTACAGATTGCGCAAGAGAACGATCAGGTGTTCTGGTATACCCATGCTTCTTAATGTGGCCCAGAGTTTCTCATGGTTTACACAGTCAAAAGCCTTGCTATAGTCAATAAAGCACAAATAGATATCCTTTTGGTATTCTTTAGTCTTTTCAAGGATCCATCTCACATCTGCAGTGATGTCTCTCGTTCCTCGCCCTTTCCTGAACCCTGCTTGCACTTCAGGTAGTTCTTGTTCCAGGTATGGTTGTAGTCTCTTTTGAATAATCTTCAGTAGAATCTTGCTGGCATGTGGGATCAGAGCGATTGTGCGATAATTTCCACAGTCAGTTGAATCACCTTTCTTTAGTATTGGTATAAACACAGATCTTTTCCAGTCAGTTGGCCATGATGTTGTCTTCCATATTTCTTGGCAGAGCCTTGTGAGTACGGTAACAGCTGCATCAGATTGCTGCAATACTTCTATGGGAATGCTATCAATGCCTGGTGCTTTGTTCTTTGATAAGGCTTTCAATGCTGCTTCAACTTCTTCTTTCTTCACCAATGGTTCCCGATCATAAGGTACAGGTTGAAACGGCTGTTGGTCCACTTGATCTTTATCATATAAAAACCTGTATATTCCTTCCACCTTTTCTTGATCTTCTGAGCATCATTCAACATAGAACCTTGAGCATCTTGTAACATTCCAATTCGAGGCTGGAACTTTTTCTTTAACTCTCGTAGCTTTAGGAAAGCCGATCTTGTTCTTCCTCTAATAGTTTCTGCTTCTATTTCCTTGCAAGTGTCATTGTAGTACTTTTCCTTGTCCTGTCTTGCTGCACGTTGGAAATCTCTGTTGAGTTCTGAGACTGTCTTTCTTTCTCCTCTGGCTTTAGCTTCTCTGCGTTTCTGGGCAATTTTCAGAGTTTCTTCCGTCATCCATTTTGGCCGTTTTTGCTTTTTCACCTTTTGTAGAGACTTCTCGCTTTCTTCCAACACAACCTTCTTGATGTCATTCCATAACTCTTCCGGAGCTCTGTCATTTGTATCTAAAGCAGCAAATCGATTTTGCAGGCAGTCTTTAAATTCCAGTGGTATATTCTCAAGGTCATATTTTGCTGCATTCATGAGTGGTTTGCTCTTTTTCAACTTTAGCTTGAGTTTGCATACTAGTAGTTGATGATCTGTACCACAGTCAGCTCCAGGTTTTGTCTTTGTTGATGTTACAGAGCTTTTCCATCGTTGACTTCCACAGATGTAGTCAATTTGATTTTTATACAATCCATTGGGTGAAGTCCATGTGTACAGTTGCCGCTTGTGTTGCTGGAAGAAGATGTTTGAGATGAATAGATCATTGGTCTTGCAGAATTCTATCAGTCTTTCTCCAGCTTCATTTCTGTTGCCAAGTCCATATTTTCCAACTACTTTGCCTTCTTCTTTGTTGCCAACTTTTGCGTTCCAGTCACCCATGACGATCAGGATATCCTGTTTGCATGTTCTGTCAATTTCAGCTTGTACTTGTTCATAGAACTCTTCAATTTCATTCTCTTCTGCAGCTGTTGTTGGGGCATATACTTGAATTATAGTTGTGTTGATAGGCAATCCGCGTAGACGAATAGAGATTAAGCGTTCGCTGACTGCATTGTATTTCATTACAGTTCTTGCAAGTTTCTTCTTTATTATAAATGCAACACCATTTCTTCTTTGTCTTTCATTTCCAGCATAGCAGACCATGTGATCATCTGATGCAAAGTACCCAATGCCAGTCCATTTCAGTTCGCTGACACCCAACAGATCAAGTTGTACACGTTCCATTTCATTCTTGACCACCTCCAACTTCCCTTGGTTCATGCTTCGTACGTTCCATGTTCCAATGTGTAAGACATCTTTACAGCTTCTGACTCTCATTTCATGCGCAGCTACATCAGCAGTCAGACTTCCCGAGGGCTTTGATCCAACCACATCATAAATGCTGGCTTTACTCTGAAAAGTCTTCAGCTCTTCCCCAGTAGCTAGTTGAGTGCCTTCTGACCTGGGGGTCTCATCTTCCAGCACCATAGCACAATTTGTTTTGTTGTAACTATCCATTGGGTTTTCATGGCAAGATACAGAAGTAGATTGCCGGGCCTTTCTTCCACGCAGTTTAAGTTTGGTGTTGTTGCCGTTGTCACAAAAATGTGATCCTCCGCCGTCAACACTGTCCCATTCTGCTGCTGCCCAGATGGGTGGTTTGTCTTGGTCTGGCACCTCAGCTGAGACCTGTCCATCTTGGGAGACCCTGCCAGTAGTTAAACTACCGATAGTTTAGCTCTCAGCATCACTGATGCATGCAAGCCCTCACAGCACGACAAGCTGCAAACCAAGTGAGGACACCTATATATATGTTCTGCAAAAAACAAAGGAGATGTAAGGTGCTCACATGCAAAGGGACAAGAAGAAAAAGAGAACCACAACACAGTTTCTACTGCCAAAATAAATTATTATTTATTTATTTTGGTGCTAGAAACTGTGTATGATTCTCTCTTTTTCTTTATGAAATTCTATTGTATGTCCAACGAAACCCCTCCTCTAACAGTAGGTGCAGAGCCATAGAACCCACCATACAAGGAAAAATAATCTGATTCCAGTGTCATCTCATTAACAGCATCTCCTGTACCAGGCAGATTGTGAACTAACACAAAACCCTACAAAAGTCACTAAAAACCTATAATGCAAATCTACCATATCATAATGAAACCAGCAATAAGGAGCCTATTCAGAGAAGAGCAGCATTATAAATATTGCAGTGGGCCTTAGTACATCCTTTTACCTATTCAGAAAATTGAACAAGCCAGATTACTACAGATCTCTGGCTTAGAAGTGAGGTGCATAACTGTCCTAGTATGTGCAAAACTAACCCATTTGGAGAAACTTCCCCGAAAAACTCCATACAAACAGAACTCTTGGTCTCATTCACACAGGCAAAATACACTTAGACCCTCACCAAGAACAGAATAAATTATAATAAACTTGAAGTAGAAATATGTAGATAAAATTAAATTGAAATCCCTGCATGCAGTGTAACACAAGAAATAGAGGAGGCAGGCGACACTTTACCTCACCTTTGCTCAGCAGAAGCATGAGCTGCACAGACCGCTCCGATCCCACATGCAGGTAGAGCATCCTATTCCTATAATCCCCCTCCGTCGATCTCAGTGCCATTTACTAAGAGGTGGCTGTGTTGCTCAATAGGTGCAGTAATGGTTCTCCCAACAGCCCATCTCTGAACAAGAATTACCGGGATCAAGGAAGGGGACAGACCATGTGGAGAGGCAGTGTTGCCTACACGTGGGATCAGAGAGAATTGTGACTCATGTTACTGCCAGCAAATGTAAAAGCAGCAGCTAGCAGAGAGGTGCACATGGCGATGGGACTTTATTTGTACAGCTGTGCACCCCATAGCTGGCGCCAAAATTCCAAATGTGCTGTACCTCTATTGCAGGCCTCAACAAATTTTCTGTGGCTTTAGGAGCCAGGCAAAATCTTGAGCCAATGCTTGTGACCACCCCATGCCCACCCCACATTGTCACTCAAGCTGGTCTCATGTTGTCAAGTTTCATGAGACCAGCACCAGAGTTCCTACACCATGTAGCATCTTTAGGCAGAGTAGCAGATATTAAGTGTCTGTATGTGTGTGTGGTGCAACAATGATGTGCTTGTCTGTGCATAAGAGGAGATATGATAGGTGCCTTTGTGTGGGTGGGTGCGGGGCATCTGTTTGTGTGGTGCAGAGGTGGGGTGCCTGTATGTGTGTGTGTGTGTGGAATGAAGATGAGGTGTGTGTGTGTGCATGTCTGTCATGCGGAGGTAGGGTGCCTGTGTGTGTGTGTCTGTTGTGCAGAGGTGGGATGCCTGTGGGGGTGGTATAGGGTGGGGGTGGGGTACTTGTGTGTGTTCTGGGGGAGGGGAATTAACCTTTTGGCAACACCTTGCACTCTTCCCTCCTCTTCTAACCTCTCTCCTGCTGGCTCCCCTCCTCTATTACCATTCAAGACTCTTCTCCCTTCATCAACCCACCCACCCCCCAGCACTCCACATCCCCTGCCCTAAAATCCTCCCATCTTCTTTTTTTAAATAGTTCCCGTGCCCCTTTAAATTGTCCCTGCCTTCTCTACCGCACTTGAACTTCTCCCCCTCCAACACACACACAACCTATTGTACAGCAGGCCATTGGGCCTCCCTCTTCTTTTCTGCCTACGGGGGATTGGATCCCCATGGGCAGACTGCTTATCTCTGGTCTGCCCCTTCTCTTCTGCCCGCAGGGGAATCCCATCTCCCGTGGGCAGAAGAGAAGGGAACTTTGCCACAATCCCCTTTTCTTGTACCCATGGGGGTTCCGATCTCCTGCTGGCAGATAGAAGGGGACTTTGCCTCAATCCTCTTCTCTTCTGCCACAGGCATTGCCCCCCCCCCCTCCCCAAACGAGTTGCCTCGACGATGGCCATGAAGCTTGTCTGCACATGGGGATATGATCTCCTGGGGGCAGAAGAGAAGGGGATGGCCGCAATGGTGGCAACGTCCCCTTCTATATTCCCACAGGAGATTGGATCCCTGTGGGCAGACAAGCATTGCAGTCATCATCGGAGCAACTCATTTTGGAGGGGGAGCAATGCCCTCCCTCATCCCCCCAAACTATGCCCATGCTTTAGCCTCGTTAAGATAACCAGCCAGCAGCTGAATATCGCCACTGACTAGTTATCTTCAGTGCCGTCCCTGGTACATTCCGATGCTATGCGGGAGGCGACAAAGGGTACAGGTAAATGGAGCTCACTCTGAGGAGAAGGATGTTACCAATGGTGTGCCCCAGGGATCTGTCCTTGGTCCGATTCTTTTTAACATATTTGTTAGTGATATAGCGTAAGGGCTGTCGGGTAAGGTTTGCCTCTTTGTGGATGATACCAAAATCTGCAATAGAGTAGACACCCAGGAAGGTGTAGATAACATGAGGAGGGATCTAGCTAAGCTTGAAGAATGGTCTAGAATTTGGCAGCTGAGATTTAATGTTAAAAAATGCAAGGTCAGGAATTTGGGCTGCAGCAATCCAAGGAAGCAATATAGTATAGGGGGTGAAGTACTTTTGTCCACTAAAGAAGAGCGGGACCTAGGCGTGGTTGTGTCTGATGATCTTAAAGTAGCTAAACAGGTAGAAAAGGCGACGGCAAAAGCTAGAAGGATGCTTGGGTGCATACGGAGAGGAATGGCCAGCAGAAGAAAGGAGGTGATAGTGCCTCTGTATAAGTCTTTGGTGCAACCTCATTTGGAGTATAGTGTGCAATTCTGGAGACCGCACCTTCAAAAGGATATAAACAGGATAGAGTCAGTACAGAGGGTGGCTACTAAAATGGTTAGTGGTCTTCATTATAAAGCATATGAGGACAGACTTAAGGATCTTAATATGTACACCTTAGAGGAAAGGCGGGATAGAGGTGATATGATTGAGATGTTTAAATACCTCCGTGGCATAAATGTACAGGGGGAGAGCCTCTTTCAATTGAAAGCAAGTTCTGCTACGAGGGGACATGGGATGAGGGTGATGGGGGATAGATTCAGGAGTGATATGCGGAAATATTTCTTTACGGAAAGAGTGGTGGATCTGTAGGATAGTCTCCCAGTGGAGGTGGTAGAGATGACGACAGTATCTGAATTCAAAGAAGCATGACACAAACACAGAGGATCTCTAAAGGAAAAAAGGGGACTGTTGTAGTTGTTGATATGGAAGGAGAGACTAGATAGAAAAATGATTGCAGAAAAAGACCACATGGCCTATGTTTCTATGTTTCTATTAGAGGGGGATATTCAGCAGAACAAACCAGCTATGTGCTGCCAAATATCTCGATCACCACAATTAACATGGCCAGCAGGTATGCTAACCACATTAATCGCTTTATCATCATCTCTGGCAAGTCCAAAATTAGCTCCTAGTAATTTCTCATGTCCTGCTGTTTATTTTCTTACTTACAAGATCTTTATTTTTCATGCACGTCATCAAAGTCTGAAAAAGATGAACTGCCTCAGACTGACTAAAGTTGAATGTCTTTTTGATGGTTGAGATGATTTCAAATTCTGCCCCTTCAGGGAGATTTCTGAGAATACAGAAATTCAGACAGGCTGTAAACTTAAGAACAATTTTATAGACTTCAATTCCCAAGATACAGTTTGCAGATGTACGCTATCATGAAGCCTTTTCTTTTATATCTCTGCTTTAAAAGAAGCTCAGATTAAAATGTATTATGTTTAATTCTAATGTATCAATCGCAATTATGAAATGAATCATGCACGTAAAGCATATTGTCAATTTCAAGTTGGGTTTATTCAGAACATAAAGAACAAAAAAATAAAGAACACAGGAAAAATAATACTGAGTCAGACTAAGGTCTATCGAGTCCAGCACCCCATCTGCAAATAGCCAATCCAAGTCATAAGTAATCAGAAGATCCCCAAAAACTAAACCAAATTTCTCATTGCTCATTTCAAGGGATAAACTATGGCATTCCCACATCTACTTAATAATATTTTATGGACTTTTCCTCCAGGAACTTGTCCAAATCTATTTTGAACCCCGCTATATTAGTCACCTTCACCACATCAACAGATTTCACAGCTTACACAGGTACACTACCAAAAAACTGCCTCCAGTTTTGCAACTGATTCCTATAGATTTTGGGGTGCTGAATCCAGGAAAAATAGCCAAAATGTTCCATCACATCACGTTTTCTTGCAAAATTAGATTTCTTACCCATATAAGGAATGTTCACATAATTTCTTTTTAGCCGACTGCAGTTTATTTTCTTGGCCCAAAATAGAGGTTGTAATGGTTAACTAACTAGAAACACTCCCTCATGATATTTTAGAGTGTTTTGTATTCATTTTATACATTAACAGGACAATTGGGAGGCGGGGGGCTAAATCCAGTACTCGCGTTGGTGCATGTTCTTTCCTGTTCGCCTCGCCTCGTTCGCTCGCTCAAACACGGTGGTTGCGACATGAACGTTCCTGTCAAATTTCAGTTTCTTGCAAGTTCATTATTACCTTTTGTTTGCTCAGTCGTAATCCAGCTTTATTCCGAAGTGGTTCACTACAGTTGTAGTTTGCAGTGCTGTGTATTTGTGATGGCTCACAGAGCCAGAGGTTGCGTCAACTCTCCGGACAGTTTTTGTTTTATTTGTGGGGAATATACCGTGAAAAAGCGGCAGAGGAACATTTCTGCATTTATTAAAAAAGTATATTTCGCCTATTTCGGTTTGAAGTTAGGCGATCAAGACAAACCGTGGGCTCCTCACAAAGTGTGCAAGACATGTGAGGAAGATCTACGCTTATGGATGAAAGGTAAAAAACAAGCATTTCGTTTCGGAATACCTATGATGTGGCGTGAACAAAGAGACCACAGCAGTGACTGCTATTTTTGCTCTTGCATTGTGAAGGGATACAACTTAAAAAATAAGAACGTAATAAGTTACCCCAACCTTCCCTCAGCAATTAGGCCTATGCCTCATAGCAACGAAGTAGCTGTGCCTGAACCACCAAAATCTTTGGATCATATTTGTGTGGACGGTTCTGATCATGATGAGACTCATCAGATGGCTTTTCCCGATGAGTCCAGTACTTCCGAGTTTGAAACTGAACCAGATCCGAAACCTGAACTTTTCTCTCAAGCTGAATTGAATGATTTAGTCCGGGATTTAGGACTCCCAAAAGATGCTGCCCAACTGCTAGGTTCTCGGCTTAAACAGAAAAATCTATTGTCACCAGGAACAACTTTTTATTGGTACCGCAACCGCGAGACACAATTTTTGAAGTATTTCAGCAAAGAGGAAGATTTGGTATTTTGCAACGATATATACGGAGTGATGGAAAAGTTTAAACTCAAGTATGATCCTGCTGAATGGCGGCTGTTCATTGATTCGTCAAAAGACAGCATAAAAGGTGTTCTTCTTCATAATGGCAACACATTTTCTTCAGTTCCTATTGCTCACTCTGTTATTCTCCAAGAAAAATACGAGAATTTGGCCCTGATTCTTCAGAAGATTCGTTATGATGAGCATAAGTGGATGATTTGTGGAGACTTTAAAATTCTATCCATGCTATTAGGGCAGCAATCCGGTTTCACCAAATATCCCTGCTTCCTTTGCTTGTGGGATAGCCGGGCCCGCAACCTACACTGGGGGAAAAAAGACTGGCCAATTCGGGAGTATTTGAGACCCGGTGAGAAAAATGTTCTTCATGAGAGCTTGGTACCTTGTGATAAAATTCTATTACCACCTCTCCACATTAAGTTGGGTCTCATTAAGCAATTCATCAAGTCCCTTCCAAAAGATGGTGAGTGCTTTCGGTACCTTTGCTCAAAGTTCCCCCGACTTTCTGAAGCAAAGCTAAAGGAAGGAGTGTTTGTTGGCCCTGATATAAGGAAACTCATTTCAGATGAGCATTCACTGAAACGATGTCTGAGAAGGAAAAAGAAGCCTGGGATTCCTTCAAGGATGTTGTTCTCAAATTCTTGGGGAACAGGCGGGATGAGAACTATAAGGATATTGTTGCCAGGATGCTCAATGCCTTCAAAGAACAAGGCTGTAACATGAGCCTGAAAGTCCATTTCTTGCACTCCCATGTGAACTACTTTCCCGAAAACTTGGGGGCGTACAGTGAAGAACAAGGTGAAAGGTTTCACCAGGACATCAAGGACGCAGAGAGAAGGTACCAAGGAAGATGGAACACCACTATGATGGCTGATATCTGCTGGTTGCTGCTGCGGGAAACCCCAGATGAAAAATACGCCAAGCAGCGCACCAAGAGAAGCATTCGGGGGAAGAAGAAACGGGCCCACCAGGAGATTGATTGACCCAAGAATGACTTTAAAATCTAAACTGTGTTGACAAATATCGTGTTTTTACTAAACTTTGAAATAAAAATTTGCTAGTTATTACCACAGTGTCAGATCTCATTTATTAGAATTTTATTTTCACACCATCGGGTGTTTGTCTTCATGTATTGCAATGGTGCGGTTTGCGTTTTCTATTCTTACATACATACCTGTACAACATTTTTTGCACATTTCTTTGCTTTGCTTTGTGTCTAACCTCGCTCTTATATGCTCAATGTTTGTGCACATGTATGTGGCTGCTTTAAGTGCAGACAATTTTGCTACCATCACAATGTGTTTTGTTGACATTACTCTATTCTTATGTGCTGCCTTGTTACAATTTTCTTTATTCTTATTTGAATAACTACTAAACAATTAGTATAAAGAATTCATCCAAGAAACTTTTATCTCGATCGCACTCAATCTGAAACGTTCACCTCAAACTGCTAACCCAATGTAGCAAAAAATCTGTACGTGATGGAGCAAATTGGTTACCAGATTTGGATTCAGCGCACCAAAAAATGTAAAAATCAATCGAAACATTAGAGGCAGTTTAAAAAAAAATTTTTTTAGTGTACCTGTGTTATTTGTGCGCTACATGGAAAAAAAACAGTTTCTATGATTAGTTTTCATTCTGTTGGTTGTTAGGCTCAGGTAACTGGTATAATAAATAAGGATATAAGATAGGTTGGATCCAGAACCGGCACTACCTAGAATTCCAATGCAGCCCATTCCTGCCATTGCTACCCCTCTCCAGGCAAACAGCAACACAGCACTTACCCAGAGCCTCTGATGCTGCAATGTGCTGTCGGAGCTGTGCTCTAACCAGCCAGTTCCACCCCTAGGAAAACAGGAAGTCTGTGATGAAGGGAGTGGGACTGTCATTGCTATCCATGCAGGTTCCAGAGAGGGGCAACAGTGGGGATGAGGATGGGAGCAGAGGGGCAGCATGAATGAGGATTCGCCTAGGGTGCCTTGCATTGGCCATGGTCATACCAAAAGTCCATCCTCACTCTGAAAGTGGCCAATCCAGGTCACCCATGAGGATCCCAAAGAGTATATACATATATTTCACTTAATTATACACATTGCTAACAATTTACTCCAAGCATTATACAAAATACCACATTAATTTCACGCCATCCCAATGTTCAACCCACTCATAGATATGTAGTGTTTAGTGCCAAAATATTGTATAACAATAACATCACAGATATACATATATATAAATTTCACAGTTAAAAAACCCCTACAGGTTTTCACCCTCTTGATGAAAGACATAAAATCTGCTTCTATCTGAATACCCAAGGGTAAAGAATTCCACAATTTGAAAAGATAAAATGCAAATGCCCTCAGACAAGGGCATTGTAAACCGACCAAAGATGGAAGGGCCAAGAGCGACTTCTGAAAGGACCGAAGCGATCAACAATGACGGGGTTTACCATAATGTACAGCATGGAAAGCTAGTGACAAAACCCTTAAATTAATTCGATTTTCTATAGGTAACCAGTATAGTTGTCTCAAGACAGGGGAGATGTGATCAGAACATTTCTTCCCTGTCAAAAGTCTGGCTGCCATGTTCTTTTATCAATTGCAAACAGTTCAACAGTTTTTGGGAGGCCCATATACAGGCTGTTATAACAGTCTAAACAACTTGCAATCATTGCATGAGTCATCAATATGAAGTTTTCATGCTGAAAATGTGACCTAACATCACCAAAGACGGAGGAAATTTGTCTCTCAAGATTCAATTTTAAATACAGACTCCCAAACTCATCTTTAAATGTTTTCCAGCTAACCAAGGTTCTTCACATCTGCACAACTAACACGCATGCACTCTGATTTATCAGTGTTCATTTTCAATCTATGCAATTCAAAACAGTGAACCAAAGATTCTAGGCAGGCACTAACATCTCCCCATTGATGGGAAGCATTCCTATTCAAATAAACAGTAATCTGTATGTCATCTGAGAACAAATGGCAACAAAAACCAACTTAAACTACTACTGAAATGACTGGTACCAAAACAATATTAAACAATAATGGTGATAAAATAGATCTTTGGGGCAGACCACAACTCAAAGGAAAGAAAGATGAGTTTGAATCATTCCAAAGCATAGGAATCAGAAAAGGGGGGGGGGAGAGGGGGCCCACGTCCCACCAAAACTTTGCTGCTGCGATCGGAGCTTTCCCTACGTCGACCCGCAGGGACCCAATCTCCCAAAGGCAGAAGTAGGGGAAAGTCAGCAATCACAGCCTCATGGAACTTGGCGCCCCCCCCCCCCCAGAACACAGCATTCCAATGCCTCTGTTCCAAAGTACCCATTGTGACTGATTACCCAAAAAGGAGGTAAACCAATTGGAAGCCAAATCATTGAGGCCAACTAGTTCCAACCATTGTAAAAGTATATGACGGTCAATAGTATCAAAGGCTGAGAAAAGATCCACAAGGATCAGTAATACATCTCACTATTCCTTGTTGTTTATATCCAGAGATAAGCAGTGGCTTCCCCAAGTATACAAACTCTTACACAGAGCAGACCAGCAGTTCCCAAACTAGCATCATGACTACAAATGGAATCACAAAATCAATAGATGGGATCAAAACAGGGGACCCAGAGAAAAAGGGGACCATTTATAGCCATTCCCATATCCCCCCCCCCCACACACACACACTCTAGGGGCCCTTTCAGATATTTCACTTGGGGGCCCTCAGTTTGAATTTCTGCCACTGGATCAGAAGCAACAGGGTTATTCACTGCAGTTCCCACATGAAAATCTGATGCCCCCCCTCCATCCAGACTTCTGTGCCAATCTACAACTGACAGGTGCAGCCAATGCAGGGCTTGTAAGCCAACACACACTCACAGGCTCCACCCACTCCCAAGGTATGAGCTTCCTGATAGAACAGAAACCCATATGAAAAGTTAGGACCTGTGAACATGCGCTGAATCCCATTGTTGCTACCATCACTCAGGGGCAACGGAACAGCCAAATGATTGAGGGGGGCCAAGCTCTGCCCCGACTCTGCCCCAAACTCTGACCTTAGCCTTCACGAACTTCCTCTCCTGTTTTTCCCATGGGGATCTGATTTCCCAATCCCTGTGGGCAGAAGAAAAGGAGGATTGTGGGAAAGATTCTTTCTGTCTGCCCTGATCTCCTGTGGGCAGACAAGAGTCTTTGCCATGATCGCGACAATTCCCTTCTCTTCTGCCCATGGGTGATCGAATCCTCACAGAAAAAACAACCTGCATGGAAGCCGCAATTGGGGCCTTCCCCTCCTATTCTGTCTGTGGGGATCCGATTTCTGGCAGGCAGACAGAAGGGGACTTTGCCATGATCGTGACTGCTCTCTTGTCTTCTGCCCGTGGGAGAACAGGAAGGGAAGGCTGCGAATGCGTCCTCCATACTGTTGGCTGGCAACCCGTTCCGACACTTGTTCTGGCTGTTTTCATCTCTTTGTATTGCTCCTTCCAATGGAGGAGGATCACAGAGGGGAAGTGAACTTCAGAGATGTGAGAAGAAGAAGTGGAGAAAAGGAGTCATCAAACTAGAGTCATGTGAACTTTGGTGTTGTATCAGGTAAAATTTGGGAAGCACTGAAGAACGTCCAAGTTTTTTTATTTTTTAGTTATGAAATTTAACAAAAAAAGATACACAACGATTGAACACTTGCTGAGAAAAGAAAGTAACAAAGGAAGGGTGGAGAAACCAACCATCACACATCAGAAACACAATAATAATTCATATTCTTTCACTAGTCCACCAATTGAGGGAGGCCTAGACACAAAACAAAGGATAAATAATGAAGGTAATAAAACACATAACTGATGCAGTCAAACTATCTACTGTGCAATACTTCTTTCCCCCTACCCCAAAGGAGAGTCCAGAGATGCTATAGGCTACTGCGAAGAATCCCCACTTTAGCACAATGAAATGTATCAAATGCGCAGGTTCAAAGAAAATATAATTAACCCCCATATATTTAATTAAACATTTACCAGGGTAAGGTAAGAAGAATAAACCCCCAAGTTGGAGAACTTTAGGACAAAGAAGAAGAAATTGTTGGCGGCGCTTCTGAGTGGACTTAGAAACATCTGGGAACATCCTAACCGGTCCCCCCATAAAAGGTTGATTCCTGGCACGAAAGTATAACTTTAACAACCAGTCTCGATCAGGCTCAAGAGCCAAAGTCAAAAGCAGTGTTGCTCGTAGAACAGACTCAGAATCAGACACTTCCAAAAATCAGTTCGATCCAATGAGTCCATCGGGAGGGACTGAACAGGTGAAGCAGCACTATGGGGTCTACGCTTAGCTGTGGGTAGATAAAAATATGCTTGCCAAGGGAAACACAGACTCAGAAGGAATCTTCAAAAAAGAAGTTACATACGAATTGAACAACTCTTTTGGCTGCATCGAAGGAATACAAGGAAAATTAAGTTAAGTGTGAGTTCTTTTTTCAAACAGCATTTTCTAAAGCCTCTAAATTCACATGAATGCTAGTTAAGTCCTTAGTAACAGAGGCAGAGAAAGTTTCGGTGACCTCCACTTTCTGCTCCAACTGGGTTACTCTAGAAACCAGGAGAGCCACTTCTTGCTTTTGCTGCTCCGCAACCTGTACAGTACCAGAAATAGCAGATTACAAAGTCTTAAACTGCAGAGTTAGCGAGGCTTCCAGCGTTTGCAGCCCCTCCCAGAGAGCATCCAACGTCACCACAGCCAGACGAACCAATAGGGGTTTACACCTTCCACTTCCCTGGTCACTGGAAGCTGCACAGAGAGGGAAGACCCATCCAGGCCCCCAGGAATTGAAGGGCACAAAATCACAGCAACCAAGTTCCCCGACTCCCCAGGCAGCTCTGCAACTGGAAAGCCCGCCACTGATGATACCTCCTTCGTCATTGACAAACCAGACGTTGAAACCCCAATGCCGGAGAATCCTCATAGAGATGTACCACCATCACGAAGAGAGGGTTGCACTGGAGGAGTCCACACTTCCGGGCTCAGTGTGACCTTCCACTCCTGCCAACCCCAGTGAGCTAGACGGCACTGGAACAGCTGCACCAGTGGGCCTCACAAAAACAATGAGAGGACCCTTAGCCACCTCGGCACTCCTTGGTAACTCCCAAACCTTTGCCTTCCGTTTCCGTGGCATGATAAACTTGAAAAAAGGAACCAAAAACAAAAAGGTAAGGAGCACAAGAAGAGCCGACTAACATGCATCTGCCATCTTGGCCGTCCCAGCCAAGATCGTCCAAGTTTAAGTGCAAGCTCTCATTTATACACGTCAGTCAGGAGATTTCTAAAAATCAGAGCTGGATTCAAGGAAACCAAGTTCAGGTTCTGTCTCCAAACGTTGGCAGCCTTCAATTCAAGGGGGACTTTTACTATTACCTAGTAAACCCCTTTTTGAGGCTTTGGGGCCTTAGTAATTGAAGGGTTTAATTTGGACAATTTTAGGATTGATATGTTGTATTACAAACAAAACAATATCTCTATTAATTTATATTCTGACATTATCAGGATAATTTTACAACTGGGCACAGGGCTGGCCCGTCCATTGTGCGGGAATGTTGTTCCCAAAGAGCTCTGCGCCAGTTTCATCCCGACAGTTTGCAGGGCCGGCTTCAGAGGGAGCTGGGGAGGCCCGAGGCCCCGGCTCACCTCTGCACAGCTGCTGGAGTGAAGAGCGGCGTATTTCTTCACTCTGGCAGCTGTGTTCTCGTGGAGCCTGCTGGCATGCCGGAGGTTAAAGGGCATTTCCTGTTTCCCGTTATTCAGCGCACCAATGGCTTCATGAGAACATGGCTGCTAGAGTGAAGGAAAATACTGCTCTTCACCCCAGCAGCTGTGCAGAGGTGAGCCGGAGCCTCAGGCCATCCCGGCTCCTTCTGAAGCCGGTCAGACAGACATGGGGCTCTGGGGGGGGGGGGGCTAGGACTGTAAATGGGCTGATGGGGGGGCTAGGATAGGACTGGAAAGGGCTGAAGGGTGGCTAGGATAGGACTGTAAATGGGCTGATGCGGGGGCAAGGGAGAATGGGACTAGAAGGGAGAGGATGCTGGGTGGGGCTGGAACTAGAAGGGAGCTGATGTGGAGGACTAGAAGGGGATGGGACTGGGGGAGTAAGGATGGAGAGGGGAAAAGATATTTTGTGTGGTAGGGAAGAAAAATCTACGATTGGCTGGGTATTGGGAGAGTAAGTGGGAACTGAAGATGGAGGGATGAAAAAGGAATAAAGAAAGAGATGGAGAAAAGAGCAAAAGGGGAAAGATCAGTATGTTGGAGCAGATGTAGAGAGAGAATGAGAAAAACTAGAAGAGAGAAGAAAGGATAAATGGACAGCAGACAATGGAGAGTTAGCAGAAGAAAGCGACTAGGGCAGTTTGCAACAGAAAAATAAAATGCCCAAACAATAAAAAGATAGAAAATACTATTTTATTTTGAATTTAACAACTGGAATATGTCTAGTCTGGGAAATGTGTATTGCTAACGTCTTTGCATTTTTGTTTATTGCAAGAGGAAATTACTTTATAGTTTTATTTCTCCAGTGTTGTACATTTCATGTTTGGCTTTTGGGGTTCCCAGTTTAATTATTATCTTCCTATTTCTAAATTGTGATCCCTTGTTCTTTGTGTGGTGATGGTCTGTGTTCTGCATGTGTAACTGAGCGGAGGTATTCTGTTCATGTAGTTTCTATGTGACAGTCCCACTTGTTCTCTTTCCCCAGTAGAAGATGCATTGGTATTCTCTGAGATGTACTGGTTTAATATTTGTAGTGTTGCCTTTTGATAGGTAGGGTTTAGGGCTTTGTGAGTCCTGGTAGTGCTAAATGAGCAGGGTTTATAGTATTTCCTGGCAGTTGGCACTGGAGTGTAGTAATGTAGAAATCTGGTGATCTTTCTTTATCCTCACTGCCCATGCAAATAGTATTCAGTTAATGCGCATTCACAAATGTTAATGTGCGCTAAATGCAGGGACACCCATTTATTTCTATTGGTGCAGTAGCACTTAATGCACATTAATATTTAGTAAACGTGCCCCTAAGTCATTGCCAGGCAATATATACATTTTAAAATAAATTAAATTTATGCAAATGAGGCCGTGCAATGAGTCTCCGCACATGGCCCCTGGCCACCCCTGATCGGGAACCTAGTTTGAGGCACCTAGAACGTGTCTATTCTGAGCTTGTTTTATACAGAAAAGTGAACCCCTCCTTTTGTCTATAAAATAGGGACTTAAGTAGTGCAAAAATCTAGGTGCAGGCCACTGGATTTTGCAGGTTTGCGCCTAAGTGATGGTATTTTATAACTTAGCTACCTAAATCTGGGCAATGCCTAGGCGCCACCCAAGCTCCACCCCCTGTGCAAGCCCACACTGAAAATAGGCCCAGATGCACTTAGGAACAGACGCACTGAATAGAGGCACTTAAAGTGTATGCCTCAGTGCTCATTTAGACCCTCAGTTCTTTAAAATAGGGACTTCGGCACCTAAATGGCACACAATTTTAGGCGGCTCCTGTATAGAATCAGCTCCAAAATGTGTTAAAACAAAACTATACTGATAAATAAATCTTTCTTGATTTCAGTTCTGCAAACTCTCAAAATCCACTAGCTCTCTCAATCCTAGTGTGAGCCCCCTGTGGACATGGACCCCAGTGGCTCAAATAGGCTCAATTGGCCTAATGTCAATCCTGAATCTGATCTCTCTGGGAAATGTCCTCTGCCTCTCCCTTCAGGTCTGTTTAATTGCAGGATGCTAAATGCATTAGTGCCTTGCCCTCTAGCTCATTCCTGACATGCACAGATCTACTCCTGACTGTATCAGCTGTCTATACCCTTTTATTTCTATTTCTTCTGTTTAAAAATTTTTAATAACATGGCAGGTTTCAAAAGCGGAAAATGAATCGTACTTACCCTCCCTCTTCTGTTTGCTTATGGATATAGGCCAAGATATCTGCTGCTCTGCCAGTACCCTCGCAGACCACCACAGGCACAGGAGGACTTTCCAGTAGGTACTCCAATACTGTGAGAATGACATTGGGACCTCCTTCAAATATAAGTGCCACCACAGGTACACCTTGGCCAATTCCTAGAGAAATGGTCAACTTGGTCTTCATAAACAGATTCAAGGCTCATTTCTATAAATAATGCTAATGTGAGTCAATATTAATGTTTAAGTTTATTCAATAAGAGATTATTCTAGAACAGACTTGGTAATTATGTTAAAATAATCATGCTCAACTCAATTTTCAGATTCAAATGCAAAATGTTTTATATAAAAGTGAAAATTAGAATCAATAATAATCTCAATTTAGGTAAATGAAAAATGTAAGCCAGAAAGTGTGCATTACAGTTCAAAATTAAAAATGAAAATATTTTCTTGATGATATTTTGGTTTGAAAAGGATATAAAAAGTATCAAAGAGAAAAGTTACATCTAAAATGCTCCCTAAACCTTTTCTTAGTTACTACCAAATAACATGGACCCAGTATTCGAAAGGCATTTACACGGCTTACAGCCCTATAGACTGTGTAAATGCTGCTCAGAGGGATATTCAACGGTACAAACACAGTTTTTGTTGTTGTTAACTGCCGTTAAGTCGGTGTTGACTCATGGCGACCCTCTGGATAGTTGTCCTAAATTGTGTTTGATCTTCAGTCAGGTGGCTCATTATTGACAGACTGACACCCTTAGTTGCTGTTATTGTATCGATCCATCTCATTGCTGGCCTTCCTCTTTTGCGTTGACCTTCTACCTTGCCAAGCATGATGTCTTTCTCTAATGATCTCTCTCTTCACATGATGTGTTCAAAGTATGAAAGTCAAAGTCTTGTCATCTGAGCTTCTAAAGAAAGCTTAGGTTTGATCTCCTCTAGTACGTACTGACTGGTTTGTTCTTCAGGCAGTCCATGGTATACACAGTATTTGTCGCCAGCACCATAATTCAAAAACATCTATTTTCTTCCTGTCTATCTTTTTTACTGTCCAACTTTCACATCCATATGATGTTAATGAAAATGCCATGGCTTGAACAAATCGAATCTTCGTATGGAGAGAAACATCTCTGCTCTTGAGAATCTTGTCTAGGTCCTTCATAGCCATTCTACCAAGAGCATTGCGTTATCGGATTTCTTGACTGCTTGTTGTTTCTTTATTGATAGTTGATCCAAGTAGATTAAAGTGGTCAACTATTTTAATTTCTTCTCCATCAACAATGAGCTTATTAATTTTGCCAGTTGTCAGTATCTTTGTCTTCTTAACATTAAGGTGCAGACCCATTTTAAGACTATATTCCTTGATCATGAGAAGCAAATGTTTCAATTGTCTTCATTTTCAGTGGTATCATCAGCATAGGGAAGGTTGTTGAGGGGTCTTCCACCAATCTTCACACCTCTGTTGTCTTCATACAGTCCTGCTTCTCTAATGATTTGTTCTGCATATAAATTAAAGAGGTAGGGGGAAAGTATGCAGCCTTGTCGTACACCTTTGCTGATTTTAAACCATTCTCTTTCTCCTAGTTCCGTTTGAACTGTTGCTTCTTGATCAGTGTAAAGGTTTGTGCAAGAGAACGATCAGGTGTTCTGGTATACCCATGCTTCTTAATGTGGCCCAGAGTTTCTCATGGTTTACACAGTCAAAAACCTTGTTGTAGTCAATAAAACACATATAGATATCCTTTTGGTATTCTTTTGTCTTTTCAAGGCTCCATCTCACATCCACGATAATGTCTCTCATTCCTCTCCCTTTCCTGAACCCTGCTTGCACTTCAGTCAGTTCTCGTTCCAGGTATGGTTGTAGTCTCTGCTGAATGATTTTGAGTAGAATCTTGCTGGCATTTGGGATCAGAGCGATTGTGCGATAATTTCCACAGTCAGTAGGGTCACCTTTCTTCAGTATTGGTATAAACACAGATCTTTTCCAGTCAGTTAGCCATGAATTTGTCTTCCAAATTTCCTGGCAGAGCCTTGTAAGTATAGTAACAGCTTCATCTGATTGCTGTAATAACTCAACAGGGATGCCATCAATGCCTAGTGCTTTGTTCTTTGATAAGGCTTTCAATGCTTCTTCAACTTCTTCTTTCATCACCAATGGTTCCTGATCATAAGGTATTTATTTATTTATTTTATTTATTTACATTCTCTTATATACCGCGCTATTCTGCATCAGTGCGGTTTACATTGAACAAACTGAAATTACATTGAACAGGGTATTATAACTTGGAGATAACTATTTTACAGGGAACATGGGCAATGGAGGGTTAAGTGGCTTGCCCAAGACCACAAGGAGCACCTGTGGGACTAGAAACCCCAGTCCTTCCGGCCCAAGGTTGCTGTCCTCTAGTGGGATTTGAACCCCCGACCTTCCGGCCTGAAGTACCTTGCCCCAACCACTAGGCTACTCCTCCACTCCAGGTATAGGTTGAAACGGCTGTTGGACCACTTGATCTTTAGAATAATGACTGTATATTCTTTCCACCTTTTCTTGATCTTCTCAGCATCATTCAACATGGATCCTTCAGCATCTTATAGCATTCCAATTCAAGGCTGGAATTTTTTCTTTAACTCTTGTAGCTTTAGAAAAGCCGATCTTGTTCTTCTTTTAATAGCTTCTGATTCTATTTGCTTGCATGCGTCATTGTAGTACTTCTCCTTGTCTTATCTTGCTGCACGTTGGAAATCTCTGTTGCGTTCTGCGATTGCCTCTCTTTCTCCTCTGGCTTTAGCTTCTCTTCATTTCTGGACAATTTTCAGAGTTTTTTCAGTCATCCATTTTGGCCATTTTAGCTTTTTCACCTTATGTAGAGATTTATCGCTTTCTTCTAATACAGCCTTCTTGATGTCATCCCATAACTCTTCTGGAACTCTGTCATTTGCATCTAAAGCAGCAAATTGATTTCTCAGGCAGTCTTTAAATTCCAGTGGTATATTCTCAAGGTCATATTTTACTACATTCATGAATGGCTTGCTCTTTTTCAACTTTAACTTGAGTTTGCATACTAGTAGTTGGTGATCTGTACCACAGTCAGCTCCAGGTTTTGTCTTTGTTGATGTTATCAAGCTTTTCCATCGTTGTCTTCCACAAATGTAGTCAATTTGATTTATGTACAATCCATTGGGTGAAGTCCACATTTACAGTTGGCACTTGTGTTGCTGGAAAAAGGTGCAGGAGAGACGGCAATTCCGGACTCGGATGCTTTGAGGCGGGGGCATGGCTGGAGCCAAAGGCACTCACCTGCGAAGATCTTGCTCCCGAGGATCGGGAGCGAGAATGAAACCCTCGCCGAGGATCTGTCTGAGGCAACTGGCTCTCGGCGATCACAGCAGTGGCCCAGGGAGCCTCGATGTTGAGGTCCCTTACAAACTCGGGGGTCGGCACCTGCTGTGATGTGAGGAACGCAGAAACACTGTGTTCCAAGGCGAGCATGCGTGCTTCCCACTCAGGGATTGCAGCCATGGACACCGACACCAGTGTGACCTGGTCAGGCATTGAGGAAGAGAGGGGGTCCTCGGTGGAACGGGCCTCGTGAGACTGTGATCCATCGCCAGAGGCCACAACCTTGGCCCTGGACACCTTCCGAGAGTGTTCCTGCTCCAGTTCTTTGGGAGCTCTGCAAGGGCTAAAGGACCCAGCATGGGAGTCCCATGCTTGGTTGCTTCCCTGGCGAGGCTCTCGAGGTCTTCCTCTTCTTCTTATGTGCACGCTCCGGCAATCCTTGCTCTGAGCGCAGACGAGCCCGCAGAGCAGCCACGGGAGCCTTACGTGAGTCCCAAGATTCGTGCGGGGCCTTCAAGCGTGAGGCTACTGAGGAGATCGGGATTGAGTCTGCCTTGTGGAAGATGTCATCCTGCTTAAGCCAACGGCTCTGTATGGCTTAGCAAACATTTTCTTGCAAAAGGAGCATTCCTCCGGGTCGTGGTCTGTGCCCAAACACTGGAGGCAACAATCATGAGTTTTGGTGAGTGACATATTTTTGTAGCACCGATTAAATTTTTTTAAAGCCAGTGGCCATCGGGGCAAAAAATCCCACAATAAGGTTGAAGACCCTCGATGCAGCCAGCAGTTAAAAAGGGCGTGAAAGCACTGTGATGGAAAAAATCAAAACTGAAAAGCTTTTCGAGGCCCGGTGCATTTGTAGCGGGTCTTGGGCAAGAAATATAAGAACATAACATAAGAACATAAGATATGCCATACCGGGTCAGACCAAGGTCCATCAAGTCCAGTATTCTGTTTCCAACAGTGGCCAATCTAGGTCATACGTACCTAGCAGTTTCCCCAAGGGACACAGGTTCCACAATGCTTGTATTGGTTCAAGCATTGATATCCTGGGTCCCTTCTTAATAATGGTTTATGGACCTTTCCTCCAGGAACTTGTCCAAACCTTTTTTAAACCCAGCTACATTAACAGCCTTTACTACATCCTCCGGTAACAAATTCCAGAGTTTGATTACACGTTCAGTGAAAAAATATTTTCTTTTATTAGTCTTAAATAGTTTACCCTGTAGCTTCATTGCATGTCCGCTAGTCTTTCTATATTCTGATAACGTAAACAATCGATCTACGTTTACCCGTTCCACTCCGTTCATTAATTTATAGACTTCTATCATATCTCCCCTCAGCAGTCTCTTTTCCAGATTAAAGAGCCCTAACCTTTTTAGCCTTTCTTCAAAGGAGTATCCTTCCATCCCCTTTACCATTTTGGTGGCTCTTCTCTGAACCTTTTCTAAAATCGCTATATCCTTTTTAAGATACGGTGACCAGAATGGCACACAATATTCAAGGTGCGGTCTCACCATGGAACGATATAGAGGCATTATAATATCTTTTGTTTTATTTTCCATTCCTTTCCTTATCATACCTAGCATTCTATTTGCTCTCTTGGCTGCTGCTGCACACTGGGCCGAGGGTTTTAACATGGTATCCACAATGACGCCTAAATTTTCCTGGGTGGTGGTTCCTAATGTGGAACCTTGCATCGTGTAACCATAGTTTGGGTTGTTCTTCCCTAGGTGCATAACCTTGCACTTGTCCACATTAAATTTCATCTGCCATTTTGATGCCCAGTCTTCCAATTTATCAAGATCCTCTTGCAATTTTCCACAATCCTCTAGGGTTTTAACAACTTTAAATAGTTTTGTGTCATCTGCAAATTTGATAACCTCACTCGTTATTCCACTTTCCAGGTCATTTATGAATATGTCAAAAAGCAGCGGACCCAGCACAGATCCCTGGGGTACACCACTATTCACCTTTCTCCATTGGGAAAATTGGCCATTTAGCCCTACCCTCTGCTTATTATCTTTTAACCAGTTCCTGATCCACAATAGTACACTGCCTCCTATCCCATGACTCTTTAGTTTTGCCAAAAGTCTCTGATGAGGGACCTTGTCAAAGGCTTTCTGAAAGTCCAGATACACAATATCAACCGACTCACCTTTGTCCACCTGATTATTCACTCCTTCAAAAAAACATAACAGATTAGTAAGACAAGATCTTCCTTGTCTAAAGACATGTTGGCTGTCTCCCATTAGGTCATGACTATCTACATGCTGAGTAATTTTATTCTTTATGATGGCTTCTACCATTTTTCCTGGTACTGACGTCAGGCTCACCGGTCTGTTGTTTCCCGGATCACCCCTGGAACCCTTTTTAAAAATTGGTGTTACATTGGCGATCCTCCAATCTTCAGGTATTAGAGATGATTTTAATGATAGTTCACAGATTACTAATAGCAGGTCTGCAATCTCATATTTCAGTTCTTTCAACACCCTTGGATGTATTCCATCCGGCCCAGGTGATTTGCTACTCTTCAGTTTATCTAATAGTTGTAATACATCTTCCTGATGTATCGATATTTCCTTCAATTCTTCAAATAAGCTGGTGAAAGCCGGAAAAGTACAAAAATAGTACAAGAAAATCAACTTTTTTCTGGGGGGACAAGACGAATGTCTGTAGGGCTCTGTTAAAAAAGGGAATCTGAGCAAGATGACACCCTTGGCGGGAAAGGGACCACACATGCATGATGGCATCTCCTAAAGGCTTTCTTTGAAAGCTGGGGAGATGCTTTGTGCAGGGCTCTGTCAGTGTCAACGTCACCCATATGCAAGGACTGCTTTCCTGCTTGGTCCTGAAGAATATAAAGATACACGGGCACCTATGTTCTTTATAAAATATTAATTTGTGGCAGAAATCACACCTTGCTTGCAGATGCGGACATTTATTTAAATGTTCATATGTAAAGTTTGCTAGTACGCATGTTGATTAAAGTATTTTATAATAAACACATCTACTTGAAAACTCCACACATGCTCTGTCCAGACCATGCCCCCAGCTACCAGCAAAGTACACGAAATCAAGTCAACGTGCGTACTTTTACACCACTTGGAATTTTATAACATGCCACTTACTTGCAGATGTGGAGACACAAGTTTGAAAACGACTTTATAAAATTACTCCACAAAAGTGCAGAGCATGTTGGGTAATTCAGGAAAGCAAACTCCTGCCTTAATGCATTTTAAATTGTATTTTTTAGACAGCAGAATGTCACTTCTGCATAAGGATGGGAAGAGTTTTACAAAGCACTACAGCAATCACAACATTAATCAACAAGCAAGCTCATAGTAATGTTTTTTTTTATATATTCATTTTTTTATTAACACAGCAACAGATACAGCATGTAACATGGTATTTTTAATCTGTTGTTTTAAAAGAACTAAGTCACAGGTTCAAATTCACAGACTGAACAAACCCAGACATTAGACAACAGGATTTCTCCTGCATTTATACCCCGTTCCTAACACCCACACTCAAACCTTCCTCCCTATTCCTTGCTTCCCCACCTCCTCCACTTCTGTTTGTGATCACCTCCTCACTCCATTAAGAAACCAATTTCTTTCAGCTGGCATTGCTGTTAGCATAAGTTTGTAAACCACTCTGAAACACAGGGTAAAGGGCGGTATATCAAATGCCTAAACCATAAACTATACCCTCAGGGAATCATAAAAACCGCCTAGATCCTAATGTAATCCTCAGGCACTTTGTTCCTCGCTAACCTTCCAGCGGCATAAAGACCCCTTCCCCCCACAGTGAAAAGTCCTTTTTTGCCCATTCTCAGAACGCTCCACCTGGAGGAGACTGCATTGCCCATTATAGGAAGATAAATAGATCTTTGTCATTCCCGCCCTCTTAACTTCCTGAAGAACTTCCATACAGCTTTTGCAGCATTTATCAGCATATTTTCTTGACTTAAACCAGATACCAATCTTAATGGGGCGTGCATAATATATTTTCATTGGATATCTATTTCCACAAGGACTCATTTGGCAGGCCACCTTATAGATTCTAAGATTCGGCATGCCTAGTCCATTCAAGTTTTTTGCTTCCATGAGCCTCCTCAAGCTAATTCTTGGCCTCTTCCCTCTCCAAATAATATTCAATATTGCAGCTGCAGCATACACAAATCAGCCTTTTTAAGCCAACGTGGTAGCATATGCAGCTTGTACAAAAGCTTAGCCAGGGCCACCATTTTAAAAAGTGCACATCTGGTGTCCCCGGCTCCCTCTGAAGCCGGCCCTGCAAACCCTGCGGAATGAAGTTCGCTCAGGGCCTTGTGCAAACAACATTCTCGCTCAATGGACGGGCCGGCCCTGACTTTTAGATTTAGCGATATACACATACATACATACACACAAATACACTAAAATGCATTAAACCTGCTCTGTAATGTGCATTTTTAGCATGCAAGGTATTGTGCATTACTGAAGCATGCCTAACTGATTTTTCTCTAAAGGCTTTAAGACCTTATGGCAAAGTATATTAACATGTTGCGATAATGTGAATTGAAAACATGCATTATTGGGGACTTTTACTGCAAAAACTATTTATACCTCTAGAGGTATGGCTATTGCTCTGTGGTAACAGTAACATTAATGTGGATTTTCGTGTTAACACTACACATATTATATTAAACTGAATGATTAGAATAATTTTATATTTTAATGGGCTCCTTTAACTATTAATGCAAAAATCCACATTAATGGAAAAAAGGTATCATCATTAACACAAATGCATTAAGACACATTAACCCTTTGTATGTTCAGCTCTAATGCAAGCATTTACCTGCATTAATGCAGTTTAGTTAATAGCCCCTTAAGGGGGTAATTTTATAACAGGTCACCTTGGTTGAAAGGGTAAGAAGGTGCCTATTTCTAGCCTATTTTATAAAAACACCTTTGAGCCTATGTGACTTTATAAAATACTAGGGGTAAAATCAGCAGAAAACTCAGCTAGATTGAAGTGAGGACCATTTATTCAAACTTGGAAGCTAGCGTAAATGTACATGCATCTAATCTGTGAGACTGCGCATGTTTTATAAAGAACACATGTACTCTGCAATTCCACCAACGCTCTGTCCAAACACCGTCCTAGAGCAAATCGACACTCGTGCCATGTAAAAATCAGCACATATACTAGAACGTGCAGAATCCCTGCGGTATTGTTATAAAAGGCCTTTTATGCATATAGCCCAGGGTTATCAAATTGCCCCTACATGCACATTGCTGCTGTTCCATTGTTCTGTTCTGGTTAACATGTGACAAATGACAACTTACTTGCATGAATGCGCTGTAGATTGATTGTTTTTTCCAATTCTCTTCTGAGATTAACTTCTGCGCCATACTTTCCAACTGTTCCATCATCCACCAGAATGAAATGTGAATGGAAACTATTCAGAATATCTAGTTTGCTCAGGGGGTTTAACAAGGTTTGATATGGAGCAAGAACCTGGACATAATGCAAAACATGAATAAAAGTCCTGCATTTGCACTTTAACAAAGCAATTATGGAGAAGACCAGGAAAAGGAGAATGCTTACATCTCTTCCAATGAGGTCATTTCTATTTTCAATCACTCCCCATGGAGCAATACCAATAATGCTAATCTTGTGGGACAATCTACAAGCCTGTTCTTTCAGTGCATCGCCAATATGTTCTGCAACACCTGTCCTCAGACAAAACAAAACCAGATATATTGTTTATTAAATAACTTACAAAAATGTTTTGCTTTCTGCTGGTATTTTGTTGTTGCTTATGAAAGATAACATTTTGCTAGAATCAGAAAGCAAAGGCCTTAATTTATCCATTCAATAAGTATAGCAAACCAAAGGACCTAAACCCCATGCTAGAGAGATCTCCTATAGGAATTCATGAACAATTCCGTTTCTATGCTCAATCAATCTTTGACACCCTTGTTCTGATCACTGTTAAGGTGCTAATTAATGCCAGTTCTGAGACCTGATTTTAGCATCTGGAAACTTGTCAATGGGAACTGAACCGTGACTCTAGAATGTGATCACCAAATCATTTTGCAAAGAACATCAAATGGTGACTTGGAGGGTCATTTTAAAGGCCTTAGATATTTATTTATTTAATGGGTTTTTTATACTGCTTTATCATTTCAGCCAAAGCGGTTTACATTGTAACTTCAACTTGGTAATGTACATTAAACAGGGACATTGATAACTTGGATTTTTCTGAGGCAATGGAGGGTAAAGTGACTTGCCCAAGGTCACGAGAAGTGCCAGTTGGAATTGAACCCTTGATCTTCTGGGTACTAGGCAGTTGCTCCAACCACTAGGCTACTCCTCCACTCCATCCAAAAATATGTAGTGTGGTTCTTCCAAGCAGGAAGGTGGTATGACAATGGCATGTCTGGGGCAGTGCAATGGACTTAGGATGTCCCTGCTCGATTTCAGAAATATTAGGATGTCTGCAACCCTGTCCAAGTTTAGCAGGAATAGTCATCAGGAAAGTACTTGTTTTGGCCTTAAAATATCCAGAGGGTGTAGAGAAAATGGAGGATTAAATGACTTGCCCAATATCACAAGGAGCTACAGTGGGATTTGAACCCTGGCCATGCTGATCCTGTGCCACTACTCTAACTATTAGGCTAATAAACATCCTAATTCTGGACTGCTCTTCTGGGAATGTCTCTATAGATGACTCCATAACGCCCGTATCAGGCACGTCCATGTTTGTCAAATCATTCCTGAGCTTGGACACCTACTGTTTTTTCAGACGTTCTGGCTTAGACATTCCAGATTGCACATGAGTGTCATTTGTAAAATGTGCCTTTTAGTCTCTCTGCACTTCTTGACGTTTAGATCACTTGCGTGGCGAATATATGCATATTTACATCAAGGACACGCATACTGCACATGTTTCTCTCTTATGCACATACAGGCTGTATTCATACACTTTTACCAGCATATAGGCTGGGCAATTCTAAAAGAACACATTTCTGTGCATAAATCTCTCAGTTTGTAAATTATCCCCTAAAAGCATGAAAATGTTTATTTGGTGGCATAATAGTCTTGGTAGATTGTGATAGCTTTCTAAATGGCTTCTAAAAAATAAGGTGCCTGGTGCCTCTATGGGCCCATCTTTAATTGCTTAACATTTATTGCTTTGGGACACAATGTTAATCTCTACCCAATGGGCTCAAGCAGTGGCTAAGCTTAATTAAATTATTTGAAGCCTAACTGGGAATCCTGAAGACAATAATTTCCATAGACAAAAGTGGGGCCTCTATCTAACTTGAAAGGGTTAAGAAATCCATTTAAAGTTCTATATATTTTCAGTGGTAGAACAACATAAAAGTGCTGATTTGAAAATAATGGATACTTATTTTTTTTTTAAATTAGACTTGCTATTTGCCCATTGAAGATGGGGAGGGGGGTGTTTCAAAGACCTGCTAACCCAATCACAGTGAGCAGGATATCCATGAATATCCCCGGGTGCCGTCATGAAATGCTGCGATGCTAACCAGCTAGCACCAGGGCATTATGGGGCTAGTTGGAGGTGGCACCCAAGGATAACTGGCTAGCAGTGATATTCAGCCACTAGCTGGTTACCCCTCAGTGGTGAAAGTTAGGCACCTGAAAGGCTGGCCTAATTTTCACTGCTGAATATCGCCGCTGCCCGATTAGCTTCCATGTTATCCGGCAAACCCATATATTCAATGCCGGTGGCCAAATATGGTCCTGGCATTGACTATCCAGATTTAAAGTTTAGCGGCAGTGGCTGGCTGCTTTGTCAGTGATATCCGCCACTGCTGAATATTCCCCCCATAATTTATACTTTCAGTGGCTGAATTATTCGCCATTGAACCGCTGCATTTTTTCACTATCCTCACCCAGTCCCAAATAACATCTTCGCTTTAAGCACAGAATTTTGGCTGTTTTGCAACTGCCATAACCACATAGTAAATGATGGCAGATAAAGGCCATCGAGTCTGCTCAATCAGGCTACAATGGTGCCTGCCGATATTGCACATGTGGAGGCCGATTCTATATTCTGTGCGTCTGGGCCCTGAGCCCACCTAAATCCCAGACAGGCCTAAGATAGACCCGATTCCACTGCTGTGGGATCTAGACACACCTGCGATGGCCGAATCGGGAGGATAGACGGCCCGGCGCTCACCGCATTCCGAGGAGGCACAAGTATCTGAACCTGCCCGTCCCCACACTACAACGGCACTGCTGGTGCAAGCGAGCAGTGGCATCCAAGCACCATGGGAATGAGCCATCTACCTGGCATCACAGAGAGGCATGCCCCACATCGGCCCCTGCAGACCACTGTCCAGGCAGCACCGGAGGCCCCCATAGCCCAGATCGTGGCTGCAGGTGCTGCGCTAGGCCATTGCCATGGGGTGCAGGGGGCTGCAGCACACAAACTGATCTGTGTCCTGCACTTATACCACCATCAGGGTGGAATAGGCTGGACGTTCATGGGGGTGCTGGGGAACATACACAGGTCATTCCTGAATACCTTGTGTACGTCCCGGCACTTGGCCACTTCCTTGCTCTGCCGCATCCACACCCATGTGCAGCGCTCCCTGCACAACCGCTGTGTATGTGCAGGACACGTAGGCTGCAGAATACACTTTAGTGTAGGTCGTGATTTTGGAGGGTTTTGGTTACCCAAAAAAATGAAAATTGCTAAACACCCTCACCTTATACCTTAAGGCTCAATCCAATACTCAGCCTTCTTTCCTTCAAAAAAATTTTTTTTATATATTTTATAATTTTTTATGAAAACATAAATCAATGTACAAGTGAGTATATAAAAGTAGAATGAATGCGTAAATGAACCCCTGGTCTCAGACTGTTACGGCAAAGTTCCTGCACCACAGTAGCGTTAGTGAACTTATGCCAACATATTGCATCAATGACCAGTATTTATTTTAGGGTTTCTTAATGGATTTTCCTTAATGGCATATTACCAAAAATAGAGAGATTGTGCTTATCTTAAAGTGGAGACAAACTGCCCCTCCACTTTAAGATAAGCACAATCTCTCTATTTTTGGTAATATGCCATTAAGGAAAATCCATTAAGAAACCCTAAAATAAATACTGGTCATTGATGCAATATGTTGGCATAAGTTCACTAATGCTACTGTGGTGCAGGAACTTTGCCGTAACAGTCTGAGACCAGGGGTTCATTTACGCATTCATTCTACTTTTATATACTCACTTGTACATTGATTTATGTTTTCATAAAAAATTATAAAATATATAAAAAAAAATTTTTTGAAGGAAAGAAGGCTGAGTATTGGATTGAGCCTTAAGGTATAAGGTGAGGGTGTTTAGCAATTTTCATTTTTTTGCAGAATACACTTGGCAAGCTGATCGCAGCTTACACATCCGGCCCACACGTACCCAGGCGCTATTCCCACACGTACATAGCCACCATCACCACCTTTCTTCATTTCTATCAATTTGTCAGTCATGGTAAACTTTTTATTAGTCTCATCCACAAAATCACCTAATAGAGAGAGGCGAAGTGTAATTTTTTCTTCTTTATCACCACCAACAATCACTGGAAGCAGATATTTGACAAGCCAAATTTTAGCTTGAATGGGGTATGAAGAAGAATATGCACTACCAGCATAGACTGGAGACTCTATAACAGTGGTTCTCAACCAAGTCCTCTGGGACCCCCAGACCAGTCAGGTTTTCTGGATATCCTCAATGAATATGCATGAGCTAGATCTACATGCACTGCTTCCAATGTATGCAGATCTATCTCATGCATATTCATTGTGGAGACCCTGAACCCCCAACTGAACTAGGGGTCCCAGAGGACTGGGTTGAGAACCACTGCTCTATAATATCTAAGACCAGTTACATGAGGGCACAGGACACAGAAATATTTCTCAAAGACTATGGCCAGGCTTCACAAACTGACTTACTTCCCTAGATAAGTACTTTAAGAAAAAACAATCAAACATATTCTTATGACATTCAACAGTTTAACTGATTGTAAGATACAGTTATTCTGGACACAATACAGTATGTTGTTCAAAAATAAGATTGTATTTTTAACATCTTTATAGTTTTAGTATCAGTTACTGCAAAAGATGCAAATTCTGATTAAAAATGTAAGGTCAGCATATGGCCTTTCTTATTATTTATCTGAAAAAAGACAGCAGGTATAAATTAAGAATAATATTAAGCCCATCCTAGGACTCAAACTTTCAGAACGCTCACAAAAGCGATTTGTGAAGAACATTTACTTCAATGGATGGTGGACAGGGTGGGAAGAAGGGGAGGAGGAGTGGCACTATATGTAAAAAATAATATTAAAGCTAATGGAAATACAGGGCTTAAAAGGGAGGGAGGAAGCAGTGTGGATTAAATTACACAGAGGGAAAAAGAAATCCATTTGCATTGGCGTGATATACATACCTTCATCAAAGGGAGAAGACGTGGACGGAGATTTAACAGAAGCATTGCCAGGAAAGGGGAAGTGCTACTGATAGGGGCTTTCAATCCCTGCTGCAGTGTCATCTAAAAGTAAGGAGATCCTAGATTCTCTACAGGGAGAACTATTCAGGCAACTGGTAATAGAACCCACAGTGAAGGGGCCATATTGGACTTGATGCTTACCAATGGGGAAAGTGTTTCTGGTGTTATAGTGGGAAATTATCTTGCATCCAGTGATCACCAGATTGTGTGGTTCAGTATCAGGACTAGGCCTGATAAAATCCATTCAAAAGCGAGGGTCTTAGACTTTAGGACAACTAACTTTGCCAAGATGGGCCAATACCTCAAGGAGTTGTTAGCGGGATCGGAACAGCTGGGAAAAAACAGTGGGCAAAATTGAAGGGATATTTAAAGGGCAACCAATTTTTTTGTTAAAATGGTAAATAAAGGTAAAAGGAAAATGAGACCACTATGGTTTTCAAAAGAAGAAGATGAAAAGGTGAAGAAAGAGGGAGGCCTTGATGAAATACAAGAGATCACAGAGAGAGGAAGACAGGCATCTACACTTGGAAGAGTTTAGAGAGGCTGGCAAAGTAGTCAAGAAAGCAGATTCAAAAAGGAAATAGCCAATGGAATAAAAAGGGGGAATAAGACATTTTTCAGATATGTTAGTGAGAGGAGGAAGGGCAAAAGTGGTATTGTCAGACTCAAGGGTGAAGGAGAGGAATATGTAGAGGTTGATGAGGATAAAGTGGAATTGCTTAACAAATATTTCTATACTGTGTTTACAGATGAAAGGCTGGGAGCAGAACCTCAGACAACACCCACAAACAGGATCTAAAGCAAGGGGCATCTCAAACAATTTTTTAGAAGACTTTGTTCGTGAGGAACTAACTAAACTGAAAATGGACAAAGCGATGGGACCAGATGGGATACATCCGGAGACTATTGAAGGAACTTGGGGATGTTCTAGCAGCTCCACTGACTGACCTTTTCAATGTCTCGTTGGAGTCGGGAGTGGTGCCAAAGGACTGGAGAGAGGCTCATGAGGTGCCCTTACACAAAAGTGGAAGTAAGGATGTGTTTGAAAACTACAAGCCAGTTAGTTTAACCTTGGTGGTGAGTAAATTATTTGAAACACTGCTGAAAGAGAAAATAGTGAGGTTTCTGGAGTACAATGGATTACTGGATCCGAGGCAGCATGAATTCACCAGGGGCAGGTCTTGTCAGACAAATCTGATTGATTTCTTTGACTGGGTAACCAGGGAGTTGGACCAAGGGAGAGCCCTAGATGTGGTGTATTTAGATTTCAGTAAAGCATTTGACACTGTTCTGTACAGGCAACTTATAAACAAACTGAGCACCCTAGGGATAGACCTTAGAGTTACTGCTTGGGTTAGAAATTAGTTGTATGGGAGGCGACAAAGGGTACAGGTAAATGAAGTTCATTCTGAGGAGGAGGTTACCAGTGGAGTGCTGCAGGGATGTGCCCTTGGTCTGGTTCTTTTTAACATCTTTGTTAGTGACATTGTAGAAGGGTTATTGGGTAAGGTTTGCCTCTTTGCGGATGATACCAAAATCTGCAACAGAGTAGACACCCAGGAAGGTGTAGATAAAATGAGGAGGCATCTAGCAAAGCTTTAAGAATGGTCTAGAATTTGACAGCTGAGATTTAATGCTAAAAATGTAGGGTTATACATTTGGGATCCAAGGGAGGAGTACAGTATAGGGGGTGACATACCTCTGTCCACAAAAGAAGAACGGGACCTAGGCATGATTGTGTCTGATGATCTTAAAGTAGCTAAACAGGTAGAAAAGGCAACAGCGAAAGCTGGAAGGATGCTTGGGTGCATAGGGAGAGGTATGGCCAGCAGAAGAAAGGAGGAATGGCCAGCAGAAGAGAGGAGGCCTCTATATAAGTCTTTGGTGTGACCTCATTTGGAGTACTGTATGCAATTCTGGAGACCGCATCTTCAAAAAGATATAAACAGATTGGAGTTGGTGCAGAGGGTGGCTACTAAAATAGTTAGTGATCTTCATCATAAAGCATATGAGAGTGAGTTGAGCCCTGTTTGTGCGGGTGTATAGGAGTCTGCCTGAGTGCCGTGTGAGGGAGCCGTTCCTGGGAGTGTGCAGCAGAGGACCCTCCGGCAACTGTTTGAACACCTACTCCTTCTCCCCAGATCATCTTGGGGTCCAGTGGGGCTATAACTTCCTGCCCCAAGGCCCTCTGGGCCGTGGCCCGAAGGGGCATGCCCAAAGGGACTGGACACGCCCCTTTGGCACCCCTTCAGCATTCGGCGGCGTCTTTAAAGACCCGGTTGGGTGGCCGCCTAGTAAGGAACGTAGTTTTCTTATTCTGCATGTTCCTGTTTGCTCTTTTTTCCCCCTTTATAAGTTTTATAATTACTTTCTGTGAATTATGGGGAAACGGAAAAGTAAGAAGCCAACTGGTGATGCAGGCTCTATTGGAATGGGGGACGGTAAGATTGCTGGTCCCTTTGATTAGCATTTCTTGACCTTACCCAAGATGTGCTCTCTCGCTGAAGGAGCATCTCTTAGCTCCGTGGAGCGCACGCCTCCTCCTCTTCCTGTCCCCCAACTTTCTTCTACTTTAGATAGTAGTGTTAATAAGTGTGATTTAATTTCCTATTCCCCGGAACCATTGCCTAAACCTGTCACTGTCTTAACTAGTACTAAGTTGAACCTTCCACCTGATGATGTTACTTTAAAAGATTTGTGGTCTGCCATTGCTTCTATTGATACTACAGTATCTGCTTCATTTGAGTTTTTATGTACCTTTACACAAGAGGCTCATCACAAATTCGCTGAGGTAGACAGGCAAGTAATTGATATTGCTAGCACTGTTTCTACTCTGAATAAACAGGTAATTAATTTACAGCAGACTATTTCTGCATTTATTAAGGATTCATTATCTACTTGTTATAAATTGGAATCACTGGAGAATGGTGCTAGGGCATTGAATCTTCGTTTTTTAAATTTTCCTAAATCATCTTTGCTTTCTCCTCAGATTTTGTTAGAAAAATATTTCAGTGAAGTTTTATTGTTTCCTGATAAGATTGCTATTCAGTCTCTCTATTAACTTCCTGGAGGGAAGCGCCAGTCAGATAAGGCAGTTGATGGGGTAGATGTATTATCTATAGATGCGGTTAAAGATTTAACTAATTTCTTAGAAGATTCCACTGATTTGATTGCTAAGAGGGCCACGGTGTTGGTTTCCTTTTTTTCTAACTTAGATACAATAAAGGTCCTGAAGGCTTATTTTAAAAATAAAGATAAATCTTTTTGTGATTATAAATTATATGTGTTTCCAGATGTTTCTAAGCCTACTCAGGCCCGTAGGAAAGGCTTTCTGGCTTTAAAACCTAGGGTGCTAGAGTAAGGTGTTACGTTTTTTTCTTAGACTTCCATGCAAAAGTATTATTACCTTTCAGGGATGTACATATGTTTTTTCTGATGTTACTCAATTGGAAACTTTTCTACTTGATAGGAAAAAGAAGTAGGATTGTGTTTTGTTCCTAATTTTGATGTATCCCGCAGTTTGTAGAGGTAATTTTTTTACTTCTTGATTTCTTGTTTTATTATTTGATATTATAATTTGTGGGACTCTTACTCATCATGATGTGGACTACTACAGTATAGTTTTTTATTTGTTAGATTATTTGTTTTATGTGATATAACTTCTTGATGTTAGGGGAAAGCCGACAGTCGCCCAAGAGCGGATGGTTCGGAAGAATGTATCTTTGAAGAATACTACCAAAAGCAGAGAGGTTCCACAAAAGAGTAAAGTAGCCCAAATGCCCTCAAGTATGGAGCAGACAGAGCTTAAAGATCCCAAATTACCCATGTCTGACAATAGCCAAATTAATATGAATAAAATACATTCTCTAAAATGCTTGTATGCAAATGCTAGAAGTCTAAAAAATAAGATAGGAGAGTTAGAATATATAGCACTAAATGAAAGGTTAGATATGATTGGAATATCAGAGACATGGTGGAAGGAGGACAACCAGTGGGACACTGTGATACCTGGGTACAAACTATATCGTAATGATAGAGCTGATCAAATTGGTGGAGGGCATTGAGTCAGAAAGGATTAAAGTTTTGCAGGAAACAAAATCTGCTATAGAATCTATATGGATTGAAATTCCATGTAAAAGGGGGAAGGCGATAGCAGTGAGGGTGTACTATCGAGCGCCTGGCCAGAATGACCAAATGGATGATGAAATGCTCAAAGAAATCAAGGAAGCTAACAAACGTTACAGCGCAGTAATAATAATGGGTGATTTCAACTACCCCGGTATCGACTGGGTCAGTGTCACGTCAGGACATGCTAGGGAGATAAAGTTCCTAGATGAAATTAAATGACTGCTTCTTGGAGCAGCTGGTTCATGAACCGACCAGAGGGGAAGCCATATTAGACCTAGTCCTTAGTGGAACACCAGATCTAGTGCAAGAGATAAGGTTGTTGGGGCCACTTGGCAATAGTGATCATAGCATGATCGCCTTTGATTTAATTAGTGGAGGAGGGATAGTAAGGAAATCCACAGTACTACCTTTTAACTTTCGAAAGGGAGACTATGATAAAATGAGGAAAACAGTTAAGAAAAAACTAAAAGGAGCAGTTGCAAAGGTTAAAGACATACATCAGGCTTGGCTGTTGTTGAAAAATACTATCTTGGAAGCCCAGACCACTTGTATTCCACGCTTTAAGAAAAGTGGAAGGAAGTCCAAAAAACTGCCAGCATGGTTTAAAGGTGAGGTCAGAGAGGCTGTTGTTGCCAAAAAAGCATCTTTCAGGAAATGGAAAAAAAGAGCCAAACGACGAAGCCTGGAAACAGCACAAGCACTGGCAAGTCAAATGCAAGGCATTAATAAAGCAGGCAAAGGGAGAATTTGAGAAGAAGCTTGCTGCGGAAGCAAAAACGCGAAGTAAAGACCTTTTCAAGTACATTCGTAGCAAAAAACCTGTGAAAGAGTCAGTTGGTCCATTAGATGATAAATGGGTTAAAGGAGCACTAAGAGGCGACAAGGCGATAGCGGAGAGACTGAATGAATTCTTTGCTTCGGTCTTTACTGAGGAAGATGTAGGGATGTTACCCATGACTGAAGTGGTATTTAAAGGTGCAGAAGAATTGAAGGAAATATCGATACATCGGGAAGATGTATTACAACTATTAAACTGAAGAGTAGCAAATCACCTGGGCCGGATGGTATACATCCAAGGGTGTTGAAAGAACTGAAATATGAGATTGCAGACCTGCTATTAGTAATCTGTGAACTATCATTAAAATCATCTCTAATACCTGAAGATTGGAGGATCGCCAATGTCACACCAATTTTTAAAAAGGGTTCCAGGGGTGATCCGGGAAACTACAGACCGGTGAGCCTGACATCAGTACCGGGAAAAATGGTAGAAACCATCATAAAGAATAAAATTACTCAGCATGTAGATAGTCATGGCCTAATGGGAGACAGCCAACATGGCTTTAGACAAGGAAGATCTTCTCTTACTAATCTGTTATGTTTTTTTGAAGGAGTGAATAATCAGGTGGACAAAGGTGAGTCGGTTGATATTGTGTATCTGGACTTTCAGAAAGCCTTTGACAAGGTCCCTCAACAGAGACCTTTGGCAAAACTAAAGAGTCATGGGATAGGAGGCAGTGTACTATTGTGGATCAGGAACTGGTTAAAAGATAGAAAGTAGAGGGTAGAGCTAAATGGCCAATTTTCCCAATGGAGAAAGATGAATAGTGGTGTACCCCAGGGATCAGTGCTGGGTCCGCTGCTTTTTGACATATTCATAAATGACCTGGAAAGTGGAATAACGAGTGAGGTTATCAAATTTGCAGATGACACAAAACTATTTAAAGTTGTTAAAACCCAAGAGGATTGTGGAACATTGCAAGAGGATCTTGATAAATTGGAAGACTGGGCATCAAAATGGCAGATGAAATTTAATGTGGACAAGTGCAAGGTTATGCACCTAGGGAAGAACAACCCAAACTATGGTTACACGATGCAAGGTTCCACATTAGGAACCACCACCCAGGAAAAAGATTTAGGCGTCATTGTGGATACCATGTTAAAACCCTCGGCCCAGTGTGCAGCGGCAGCCAAGAGAGCAAATAGAATGCTAGGTATGATAAGGAAAGGAATGGAAAATAAAACGAAAGATATTATAATGCCTCTATATCGTTCCATGGTGAGACCGCACCTTGAATATTGTGTGCAATTCTGGTCACCGTATCTTAAAAAGGATATAGCGATTTTAGAAAAGGTTCAGAGAAGAGCCACCAAAATGGTAAAGGGGATGGAAGGATACTCCTATGAAGAAAGGCTAAAAAGGTTAGGGCTCTTTAACCTGGAAAAGAGACGGCTGAGGGGAGATATGATAGAAGTCTATAAATTAATGAATGGAGTGGAACGGGTAAACGTAGATCGATTGTTTACCTTATCAGAATATAGAAAGACTAGGGGACATGCAATGAAGCTACAGGGTAAACTATTTAAGACTAATAAAAGAAAATATTTTTTCACTCAACATGTAATCAAACTCTGGAATTTGTTACCGGAGGATGTAATAAAGGCTGTTAGTGTAGCTGGGTTTAAAAAAGGTTTGGACAAGTTCCTGGAGGAAAGGTCCATAATCCATTATTAAGAAGAGACCCAGGATATCAATGCTTGAACCAATACAAGCATTGTGGAACCTGTTTCCCTTGGGGAAACTGCTAGGTACATATGACCTAGATTGGCCACTGTTGGAAACAGAATACTGGACTTGATGGACCTTGGTCTGACCCAGTATGGCATATCTTATGTTCTTATGTTCTTGTTTTGTTTATGATTGAATTAACTAAAATCTCTCAATAAACATATTGAATAATAAAGTATATGAGGACAGACTTAAGGACCTTAATATGTATACTTTAGGGGAAAGGCAGGACAGAGGTGATATGATTGAGACATTTAAATACCTTCGGGGCATAAATGCAGAGGAGGAGAGCCTCTTTCGATTGAAAGCAAGCTCTGCTGTGAGGGGACATAGGATGAGGGTGAAAGGAGATAGACTCAGGAGTAATATGCGGAAATATTTCTTTATGGAAAGAGTGATAGATGCGTGGAATAGTCTCCCAGTGGAGGTGGTAGAAATGAGGACAGTATCTAAATTCAAAAAGCGTGGGACAGCACAGAGGCTCTCTAAAGGAAAAAAGGGGACTCATAGTAGGTTGATATGGAAGGGCATGTGGTCTTTCTCTGTCGTCATGTTTCTATATTTCTATCTAGGATTGGTGGACATATATTTCTATCATTTGCTAATATGACAGAATTTGTGAAAATTAGGCTCATATATTTATATGCATATTAACAACACTTTACTTTATTTACCATTGTTTATGCCTCCAGTTATAATCCATGCTCCTGTTACAGCAGATTTGATAAGACCCTTACTGAGCACGTGTTTCATCTGTGGGTCAAGCTCGAACTTTTGCAGGCCACCATGTACCGAGACGACCAATCTGGGCAGTTCCATTTTCCACTCCTTATGCATAAGCTGTAAAATGGCTTCTGGTTTACTGTTATAGGACAATCTTACATACTAGGACAAAAAGAAACACAATTACATTTTGGAATTACTCTTGTGGATTTTCATGATTCTCTCTACAAACTTCCAAATTGGATTTTCATCTTTAAAGAGTCAAAAGGATAATCTTAGCAATCAAATGATATTTTAGCAAGAATTCAAAGAGTTTCTTGTATGGCAGAGTCAAGTATTAAAGGGGCTTCTGACCCTAGAGGCCGAAGTATGCTAACCCCAGGGGAAACCTCAATCTCTGATGGCCCAGTAGTCCCCTGAACCTCCTTCCCAGTCCTGTAACATGACTAAAATTATACAGGCCAATATTCAGAAGGGTTTATCCAATAAACAGGACCTGCTAACCGCATAAACCATGCTGAGTCCAGCATTCAGTGGCACGATCCACTTTCCTCTATCTGCATCAGTACTATCCAAATAGTGCTGGCGCGGTTTGTGGGCGAGGCGAGAGCAAGGCAATCACTTACTCGGTTAGCAAAGATTTTCAGTCCACTAATCTGATAAAGGACTGCATAAAATTAGGGCAAAAAAAAAAGAAGATCTACCTTTACGCAGTTTGGCTATCCGGATAGAAATTGAACATCGACACTATCTAGACAGCAGCAGCGGCCATCTCTGAAACGGAATATCCAATGAAAGCCGCTACCAAGCAATTCCGCTGCATATCTGGTTTTACTTTTGTCAGTTGCAGCTGATGGTTTTAAAAAATGCTGACCATCATGGACTGACTACTGCCCCAGTAAAAACTGTGGCAACCCTTGGCTAACCTTGGCCCTTTGCCAAAACTCATCTATGCTCCCACACCCTCACCAAGGCCCCATTTACCCCCAGTGCTTTCCGCATAGTAACATAGTATATGATGGCAGATAAAGACTGGTATGGTCCATCTAGTCTGCCCGGTAAGATGGCTAGAATGGTTGTAACTGCAGCTCCATGGCGATCATCCCCCCCCCCCTCTATGCTTGTGTTTAGGGGTGTGCAGGCAGATCTCTCCATTGCCTATTCATTGTGGCTATCCTGAAATGTTGCGTGACTGGGTGTGTCTGAGGTAGCGAGCAGAAGTGATGCCTACTTGCTCCTGCCACTTTCCAATATTAAAGTTATTTTTTTATATTTAGCTTGTATGTTTCCAGAAGTAACTGAAGGCAATTTACATTACCATTAGTATTTCCCTGTCCTTGGAGGGTTTACAATTGAAGCTTCCCTGATTCTAACCACTACCCTACTCCTCCACTCCAGCACCTGGACCCTACCAATATGCTGCAGCTCATTAATGCCAAATTTACATAGTGAACCTTGGTATGAACATTTACAACAAAGACGACTCCTTTTGTGAAATATTTTTGCAAAAGGGCCTTTGCAGGTAAACGTTGCCAAAATGCCAGTATTTTTGTGATTTTGCGAATTTTACTTCACCAAGCCCCTTTCGCGAAAACATTCACACTTTAGTATATCAGAGCCATGGTTTTGAAATTGCATACAATTTAAATTGAAAAAGCTGTAGGTGAGATCTTTTAACTGGACTAATTTAAGGTAGTTTTTGAGTTTTATGGTCCCTTCATGATCTCTGGAAATATAGAAATAAGGATCACGATACTTTGCTCAAGATAGAGAAGCGAAACTGTAGTTACCCACCTAACCATGAGGTTGCCTGCATATGTCAGGAATGTGCGTTTAGAGCTCATTAAAGGGAGGGGTGGGGGTCTGACACAAGGACACTTGCACTTTACAGCCCCAGGGGATGTAGGTCTGATAATAGGTGAGTAAAAATGTCCTCATTAAGTCATTTTGGATTTGTTTTGAAGTATTTGATCATCTTACCTTCAATGCATTCTTGCCTTGCTCTGAAATTCCCTTTGAGCACCCTGAATGTGAGGTCATTAAGGGAGTGAGCATTCCTTGAGAAATGTTCACCTTTATTCTAGTGGTGTACAAGGTTTTTGATTTTGTTTCATTTCTGTGAGATTTTTCCCCTATTTTGTTACCTGCATCAAAAAAGCAGTAGCAGCCCAAGGCCCTCCTACCAAAGAAAATCTTGCATGAGCTAGTTTCCATTTTGGTCCATTTTACTTTATTAATATTAAAAATTGCCCAAGGTATGTGGCACTCCACCTCTTTGCCATGCAATTCACTTAAAATGACAATTGAATTCACTTGAACCAGCAGTGGAATTTTCCTAATGATCAGACTGATTTGTAAGTATGATCCGTCTCCCCTATCCATCCAGGTGTCCCCCTCCCCCCCAGCTTATTTACATTCATAGGATCACTCCCGCCCCGCTGGTATTTTATTTAAAATGACATCAAGGCTAATTTTGTGTAAGTTCTCTATTTAGGAAAAGAAACATCCAAGTCATGATGTGCCAACTTCCCACAGAGCCTTTCATAAAATACATGTAAGGACATGGGACATACAAGGGTATAAGGGTAGTCTACAGCACGTACAATGGGGAAAGCCAATTTACAAAGAAATATATTTTAAAAAAAAGAGGGCTGGGCCGGCGCTATCATTAGGAAAACCAGGCTGTCGCCTAGAGTGCCAGCCCTTCAGGAGGCACCAATTGCCAGTGCTGCCGCCCCTCTCTAAGGCCTGCTTGGCAGCAATGCAGCGCTTACACCCCCCCCCCCCCCCATGCCGGCACTGCATCACGCTTTCCTTTACATTTGCATCTTCCACTTTTACCCCCCCCATCTGGCACAGAGTTCTGGTCTGCATAAACTGGAATCTGTGCCAGAGGGGGGGAGAAGTGGAAGGTACAAAAGTAAAGGAAACTGTGATGCAGCATCGGCATGGGCGGGTAAGTGCTGCATCGCAGTTTAGGTCTTGTGCCACCGCTGCAGGCCCTGGAGACGTCACGGGGGGAATGCCTAGGGTCCGTGCAGTCCTTGTATGTGTAAGCGGTGATACTTACAAGTGTTAGCAGTGACTTTACAAATGGTGTGTGTAAGTAGAGGCGCACATGTCAATTTTGATTGTTATATTCCTACTGTAATTCTGCACACAATAATTCAAACTTTTGCACTCTTTTTCTGATAAATTTAAACTACTTATTTTTTTCTGTATCGTATCATTCAGAAGCTTGTTATTTTGACAAGGTATGCAAAATTTTTCATAATTAAGATCTTTTGACACACAAGTTTGAATTTTGTGTTGCACAATTCCAGCAGGAGTAATTTTACAAAACCGGATGCTCCAGGGGAGCCAAGGAGTCATGCTAAAAAAACCCTCTAATTTTTAGATTTTAGAGGTGGTTTTAAACATCAGAAAAATATAAGCATAACTGTCCCCTCAATCATGCTTGCAAAGTCTTGGTTCAAATAAGCAATTAATTGGCACGCAAGCCTCAGAGCAGCTACCGTCCTCCAGATTTTTTTTAAAGTATGCTTATACTGTCCTTGCAAACGCGGAAATGCGTGCATGCCTTGCCGGCCTTCCCCAAACTTTGCCCAGAACTCATTCCCTTCACAACTGAACATGTTATGATTAGATGCATGTAAAGCACAGCTTTTCTATGTAAAACTGTCACTTAGACACACTGGGCTCTTTACGCATGCAAACACCACTCACACCTTCTAAAATGACCTCCATAGTATTCTGACAAATAATAAAATTAAACCAAGCAAGCACAAGCAAATACACTTGCAACGCTTCAAGTAAACTCTAAAACCAACTTGATTCTTTACTGAAACATTTGCAGCATAAAATGTGCAAATCAGCTAGGGCTCTAAGGGCCCCTTTAACGAAATGCAAAGGATTTGCAATTAACGCTCCAGATAAATGCATGCTAATTGCAAAGCCTCCATGTTTGCTGACGGGTGTGTGACCAGCATGTTCCCGGCAACTACGGCGCAACAGGTTCACCTTATGTGCACTCCACCAAGGTGGATTCACTTAACAACCCCCACAGAGGAGTCATTTGGTGAACCCAAGTTAGGAGCTGTGTTGCCACCGAGTGTGCAATAATTACACAGGTGAGAGCAGTAACGCACACCGAGTGTGCAATAATTACACAGGTGAGAGCAGTAATGCACTCTCCATGACTATTCCCTGCTCCATCCAGCGATTGCTGCTTAACATGCATTTTAGCATGCAGTGACATTCACGTGCACACACTCCTAGCTGCCAGTTGCTGTGCATTAAAATGCATATTAACTGGCTAATGGGCTTTATTTAAAGGGGCCCTAAGACGTCAATGCCTTCTGTCCTGCAACTTTCTTAGGCTTACATTGCACCTGGCTTTAACCACAACTGAGAAAGAATTTAGTTTGCATTGTAAAACTCTCTATGCCACAACTGCATGCATACAGACACCTCCTACTATTTAGTTTATACCTTGGCTTTGTAGCTATGCGAACCACCCTGGAAGCTAATGACACCATACGCATCAGTTGGGCTTTCTTCTGTGTGTGCCTGTATTGACCACTGTTCAATCTCTTCTTTAAGATTTCCACTCATTTTGACCTCTGAATTTTTCATGGCAGCACTGAGAGTGGGTGAAGCATGCTGCCTGACTAAACGGCCACAGCAGCACCTGCAGAAAAAGTTATATTGAAAGAATTAAACTGGTATTTTGAATGCTGTTTTGATCAGGGTGAAACCCAGAGCCAATGCAAGGATATAAGGATATGAGGTGCCCTAGGCGAACCCTCCTTCTTGACATCTCCCCTGCGCCTGACGGCACTCCTATTGCTCCTTCTACTGCTACATCTCCTTAGGACCTGCAGCGGCAGCAATAAAAATAAAACAGCCAAGAATCACATCACAGAGCCTATGACATCCTGAGTGCTGCTGTTGTACTCTGAAAATCCATCTGGTTCTACCACCACACAAACAGGAAATCTCTGTCAGAAGGGTGGGACTGTCTGGCCTGTCAAAGTGCATCACCAGCACACAGAGCTTCAGAGGCTCTCGATTCTTTGCTGTTTTATTGTTATGCTGCCACTGCAGGTCCTGGAGAGGCGCGACAGCAGCAGGAATGGGAGCGGAGGCCACATCTTTCTTGCTGCCCGCCAAAGTTTGGCACTCCAGGCATCTGCCTAGTTCACCTCATGGTAGCACTGACCCTGGTGAAACCCAATGTAGAGCTGATATCCCTAGGAATGTATTTCCTCTCCGGAGATGTGTGAATACTGCAAGTCTGAACAAAAAAGCCAGACACATTTCAGCTGGGATTGATTCTAGATTTCTCCTGGACTCACTGAGGAACTATGTCAAATTGCCCCTAGCTAATCTAGAGAAAAGATGAACTGATATGCAGCAATCTGTACCAAATTTTTACAAAAAAATGTTTTCATTGAGACACTTCGCTGAATTCAGTTTCTAGTGGGTTGGTAGAATTCATTCACAAATTTTGGGATATCTAGTAATTACCTTTCCTCATCATAGAAACATGACAGTAGAAAAAGGCCACATGGCCTATCCATATCCACCACTACAAGCGTCCCCTTTATCCCTTTTTAGAATCATAGAAACATGCTTCTAATAAAGGAAACATGGAGCCTCAAGGGTGTTTTCCATGATTCTTATATTATCCCTGAGAAAATACTTGAGATGTGCACAGCCAAAAAAACGTTTGGTTCATTTAAGGATTTCCCAAATTTTTCCTGATTTTCATGTGTCTTTTTTCACATTCTGTCACACATTTGTTTTAAAAGCATGCTTTGTATATGCACTAGGACTTTTATACAAAGTGCCAATCAATTGTATGCACAACTTTTCTAAAATTTCCGCTTAGATACACTGGGCCCTTTCTGCATGCAAACACCACACACAGCTTCTAAAATAACCTCCCATAGTATCCTGACTAATAATAAAAGTAAACTATTTAAGCACAAGCAAATACACGTGCTGTCCTTCAAATAAACTCTAAAACCAACTCAATTCTATACTGATATAGTTGCAGCATAAAATGTGCAAGTCAGCTAGGGCTCTAAGGGTCCCTTTTGCTAAAGCTTGCTAGGGAGTTCCAAATTAATGCACCAAATAAACGCACATTAATGCAAGGCCTCCATGTTAGCAGTCAGGGGTACAACCAGCATGTTCCCAGCACCAAACGCACAATAGGTTCATCTAATGTGTGTTCCACCAAGGCAGATTCACTTAACGACTCCCACAGTCCGTGTTGCCGCTAGGTGCATGGCAATTGCACTAGCTCTACCAGTAGTGCACTCTCCATGCCCACTCTCGGCCCATTCCCTGCCCCATCCAGCAATTGCTGCTCAGTGTGCATTTTAGCATGTGGTAGCAGACACATTCACACGTTAGTGCTCCTGACTGCCAGGTGCCATGCATTAAAATGCACATTAACTGGCTAACGAGCTTCAGTCAAAGGCCCTCAGTCTTCCATACATTCTGTCCTGCAACTTCTCTAGGCTTACACTGCACCTGCCTTTAACCACAGTAGAAATCTGAATAGTAAATCTATATAGGGAACCCCTGAGCTGACTGCACTGAAAGCCTTATTTTCTGCTTGAGACAGAGTGCAATGTGTTGTGTTTCTGCTACTAGTTTCCTTGTTAATAGAAGACAACTCACCGGACAAGCTGCTGGCAAATTTGGCATCCTGGAAGGCATCTACAGAAAAGAATATAGTTCATAAACTTAGTAATAAGAGATTTTACAGACATATGGCCCAATATTCAAAGGAATTATGTTCCTAATTTTGAGTGTTATGCTTCTAAATTGCCTCTTTAAAAATTTACTAGGGCCGAGTGCCTAAATATTGTTCTTAAAATGTCACTAAACTCCTAAATTTAGGAGCACAAAAAGTGGGTGGCAATGGGGACAGATTTAGGGCAGGGAAAAGAAGTTGGAGCTTAGCACTGATTTCAGCACCAGGCCCCTAAATTAGGCTCATAAATTCAAGCAAATAAATAGCAGACCTAAATTTAGGAGCATAAATTTTCTCCTAATTCAGGGTGAATTTTCAACTGAAAAGTTGGCTCTTAAGTGTGGCTGAAAATAGGGCACAAATTTAGAAGCCTAACTTGAGACCCTAAATTTAGGAGCTCAGCATTTTTTGAATATCGGGCCCATAGACCTCAAACTACTATCTCACACAAAAATGTTTTATTAATTATAACTGGGCAGTATAGAGGTGGCCTAGAGGTTAGAACAATGGGTTAAGGGCAGAGATGCCAGTGTTAGAATCCTGCTTCTGATATTCCTTTTGACCTTGGGCAAATTACTTTATCTCCTATTGACTTAGGTAAGCACTTAGGCTGTAAGCGCTTTGGACAGGGACACATTGTACCTGGTAGTGCTGTGTACATCCAGTAACACTATACAAATGATAAGTATTAGTATTAGAAATAAAGCGATAAACGTTGGAATTTCTTATATTCCTACCAATGACAACACTCGGGTAAATCTCTTTTCTGATTACTCCTATTACAGCATTCCACTCCAAAAAAAAAAGAGATCTAAAAAATTTTTTTAGCAGACTCAAACATCACCTCAGTTCTAATCGTTGATGCTAATTTATATTGTCCAGTTTAATGTTTATTTTACCCAACAAATCTCCTTAAGACTTAAATTATAAACATTTTCCTCTTAAATAACCCTTATAACCATTTTTAAAATTCAGTATATTGCCCAGCAAAGAGCTTTTGTTTTGGACTATACAACATCTCAGTCCTGCATCAGGGACTGCTTATCTTATCTTCATGTTTTCATTGTCATATTTCACCATAACGGCTAGTTTGTTGGTAGCCTTTTTAAAGGAGTGAACAATGAGTCAAATTGCATAATATAAGCCATTGTTTTCCTTTTTTGTTTTCCTTTTTATTTAACTATCATTAAAGTGGATTAATATGACAATCACACTACTTTATGTTATCATTTTGAAATCATAAATTAGCTTGATACATTCTTTGAAAAACCCATTTCCTTCAGGTCAGGACAGTATGAGCAACAGATGACAATATTGTAATATATAAGTGAATCACAAAAGCATTTCACTGCCAATCTCAGGGGAAAAGGGTGGGAGAAGTGAGAGAGGTGGCGACCAGGCTGCAAATATTTATAGTTTATAATGTGACAGAAAGCCCATATCTTCATTAAGCCCTGTCTGTTCTGATTGAAAAGGTCTTATCTTAATTTCAAAAGTTTTATGTTCTTGGACTGTCTAAGAACATAAAACTTTTGAAATTAAGAACAAACATATTGTCATCTGTTGCTCATACTGTCCTGACCTGAAGGAGATGGGTTTTAACCTTCAAAAGCTAGTCAAAGAACGTATTAAGTTAGTCCAATAAAAAGGTATCAAATTATAACTGAATTTTTAAACAGTGTGATAAGATTTCTATCCAAATGCTGTACTTTGAGAAGAAGGCAAGTCTTTCAGTAGTAGCTCAAGGCAAATTATGCTCAGGCACCTATAGTTGGTATTTTCCTGTCCCCAGAGAATTTACAATCAGTCCCTGAGATGAGGATTAAATGACTCTCCCTAGATCACAAGGAGCAGCAGTGGTGTGGTTCAAACTTGGATTCCCTGGTTCTCAGCCCAGTGCTCTGACCATTAGGCTACTCCTTTAAAATCTTCTTAATTATCATCATTATTGCAACATAGTGTATTTTACACAACTGGTGAAATATCACATTGTAGTGCAGATAGTTTTCTATCAGGAAGTTCAAACTGCTAATGCAACAAAAAACCCTTAATACATTTGCCTGATAAAATGAAGCAATGTGTGACAACAAAAAGGTTCAGCTCAGGTATTAAAGTCTCCTTGTGTGGGAAGGAAATATATGTATAATGTACAAAAAAACCCCTTACCTCAAAAATCTTCCATTTATGTAAAAAACCCACTTATCAAGTTCCTCAGGCACTTAACACATAAGCATAACAACAAATATAAAAAGGAGTGTGAAGAAGCATCAGAATGGATCTTGCATGTCCTATCCTTTTTGCTTTGCTTATCAGTCCTCAGTTCTTACAATTCACACTCAACGTTTTTATTATTGTTATCACAACAGTCTCTTTATTTAACATTTTTAATCTATATTAAAAACTATGCTTGCTCACGTGCTGGAACTGAAGTGGGCATGGGGGGGGGATCAGAGGGCCTTTTTTAATCATACAGAGAACAATACTGGATTTTCCAATTGAGAACTGAAAAGCTGTTTGGCTTAAATGACTCTGTAGAAAGGCATACACTGCTTTGACCGTGTTATTAAAGCTTGTTTGAATCAGCTGTTGATGTCACATGATCCCCAGATGTTGGGCGTACCAGTGGTTGGACTGTATTTAACATCTATGTCTACCTTTCAATTTGCATGCCAGGTCTGAACAATGTGGAATCGCGCAGGGAAAAGGCCATACCCCTGAGACAGAGAAACGAAACCTGCACCCAGGTCGGGCAAGAGGCGGCGTTCCGGCGTTTCAGCAGCTAATATTGGAGGCATTCAAAACCATCAGTTAAGTATGCATGGCAATAACATTTGTGACAAGATATTAATGTGCATGGATTACTCATGAATTTGAACCACTTGTGGCCAATGTTCCCTCTAATTTTCTGTAGGCTGTGTGCGCATAAAATATCAGCTGTGCAGCTTTTGAAGGAAGGTTAAATTTTTGTGCGCCACATAACAACACTCGGAGTTATATACTTTAAAATTTGACTACACGTCAGAATACAGTATGTACACCACATTGATTTTAATCAAATTAAATGAAAATAGACGATTACTAAATGAAGCAGCAAATGTCTAGTAATTACAATCATAACTTTTAAATTTTAAGACGTCTGTGTTGTTTTCTATCAGAATCAGAGGCGTAATTTTTGTGTGCTCTGTTGTAAAGTATGTGCGCTCGCTTGGTGAGGTGTGTGCGCGCGCACACGCACAAAGCTTAGAGGGAACAGTGCTTGTGGCATATGAAGTAATGGAGTGGTCGTAACGACTACCTTGGCAAAATGAAAAAGTCATGGGATAGGAGGCACTATAATACTGTGGATCAGGAATTGGTTAAAAGATAGAAAGCAGAGAGTAGGGCTAAATGGCCAAATTTCTCAATAGAGAAAGGTGAATAGTTGAGTACCCCAGGGATCCATGCTGGGCCCGCTGCCTGGAAACGAGAATAACGAGTGAGGTGATCATATTTGCAGATGACACAAAATTATATAAAGCTGTTAAAATACAAGAGGACTATAAAAATTACAAGAGGACCTTGATAAATTGAAAAACTGGACATTCAAATGGCAGATGAAATTTAATGTGGACAAGTGCAAAATTATGCACCTAGGAAGGAGCAACCCAAATGACAGCAATCTTAGGCCGGTTGGACTGGGGTTTCTAGTCCTATAGGAACTCCTTGTGGCCTTGGCCAAGCCACTTTAACCCTCCGTTGCCTAAGGTACATATGTAGATTGTGAGCTTTTCGGGGATGAGGGAATATATCCAGTACCTGCTTGTAGTGATTGTAAACCGCTCTGATGCCCTTCAGCCTGGGCAGTATATCAAGAAATTCCATAAACATAAACATACGGTTAAACGATGCAAGGTTCCACATTAGGAACCACTACCAAGAAAAAAGACTTAAGTATAATCATTGATAATACGTTGAAACACTCCGCCCAGTGTGCAGCAGCATCCAAGAAAGCAAATAGAATGCTAAGAATCATAAGGAAAGGAATGGAGAAAAAACCAAGGATATTATAATGCCTCTGTTTGCTCCATGGTGCGACCGCACCTTGAATATTATTTGCAATTCTGGTCACCATATCAAAACGTATATAGCAGAATTAGAACAGGTACAGAGAAGAGCTACCAAAATGGTAAAGGGGATGGAAGGATACCCCTATAAGGAGAAACTTTAAAGGTTGGGGCTCTTCACCTTGGAAAAGAGACGGCTGAGGGAGGATATGACAGAGGTCTAATAAATTAATGAATAGAGTGGAACAGGTAAACATAGATCGGTTGTTTATGTCATCAAAAAGTAGAAAGACTAAGAGACATGCAATGAAACTACAATGTAACCCATTTAAGGCTATAAAAGCAAATATTTTTTCACTGAAAGCATAATCAAACTCTGGAATTTGTTACCGGAGGATGTAGTAAAAGCTATTAGTATAGCTGGGTTTAAAAAAGGTTTGGACAAGTTCCTGGAGGAAAGGTCCATAAACCATTACTAAAGAGGACCTGGGAAATCCACTGCTTACCCCAAGACAAGCATTGTGAAACCTGTGTACCTTTTTGGGAACCTGACAGGAACTTGTGACCTGGATTGACCACGTTTGGAAACAAGATACTGGGCTTGATGGACCTTGGTCTGACCCAGTATGGCATTTCTTATGTTCTTATGTACCTTATAGGTGGGAAAAAAAAAGTCCACTGTGTTTTTTGAAAGTGAGCAAGCACGGTTTCTTATATATATAACACATTTTTAAAAAGGGCTTCTTGTGATAATAATAATAAAAAAAAAGTTGAGTGTACATTATAAGAACTGAGGACTGATAAGGGAAGCATAAAGGATAATCCATGCAAGATCAGCCAATTTTTTCCTTAAAGGCTATATTCTAATGGTTCTTCACACTCCTTTATATATTTTTTGTTATGCCTATGTATCTTGATAAGTGGCCTTTTTACATAGAATGGAGGGGTTTTTTTGTGCAATAAAAATTCAAGCATCCTGCACCTTCTCGTGCTCACTTTAATTAGAACCTAGTGCTCAAATCATTGTAGATGACACTATTCCATCTCATAGGATAGTTGGTAATTGCTTCAGAGACAGAATCTGCAATTTATTGAACTCTTGTAGACATGGACTGAAGAAATGTGCGGATAAGGTGAGCTATATTGTTGCCTTCCATCAGAACATTACAAACAGCAATTATAATATTACATTTATCAACTTGTAAATTGTCTATATTTTAAGAGAACTAAAAATGGACTGTAGAAGGGAAAGAGATGTTGCTATTTTAGTGGCTATGGTAAACATAGTTATATCAAGAATTAGGTCTGGAGGACTGCTCTATTCCATTTGTAATCTTAGACACGCATGCCATTTTCAGTTTGCCCAACTAAAACTAAATCCCTTTAACAAATTACCATAATGGATATAAATGTTTTATTCAGCTTTTATGGTTTTAATCTTGCTCAGCTAGAGTGTTAAAATCCAACAATATAATGAGAAAATGCAATTGAAATAATATCTGTTTCTACATTTGATTCATTCATGCCCATTCTATACTTTGCCCAGGTTGATACCAAGGCCAGTCTACTTACTTGTGAGGGTCCTTGGAACTTGGTATAATGTGCACACATTCTCTCTTGGTGAACACGTTTTCTATCCAAGATTTCTGAGACTACAAAATAGAACGGTTTACAGAGGGCAGACTCAATAAATCACAGCTCCAGTCTGTGTTCATTGATTTTGAAATCTTACATTAGCACTACATGGAATTAGCTATTAAATTAACTCGCTTTTCAAGGCAGTTGTTTCTACAAAGTGAGGTACAATATAAAAGAGTACGATCTTTACCATATAAGAAACAAAAATATAAGCATTTCATTTCATTTATTGAGTTTCTATTCTCTTCATAGACAGAGCAGAAAGTTCCATATGTAGATTCAGGACAGATTATCACCAACAACAAAAAACAAAAGTAATCTGAGTACATCTCTGCAAAAACGTGACCACATAAAAAAAAATCTTCCACAGCTTCCTAAATGTAAAAGAAAACAAAGAATCCAACAAAACCCAAATCTTTACAGGTAGAAAAATATTTTGGTATGTTGGAAAGAAAACAATTTTCCAAATGATATTTACTTGACCAAATGAGCTGAAACAGTGTTCCTTATTGGAAAAAAAAGGATGAGAAAGAGAAGAGCAAAAAAAATAAAATAAAATAAGAAGCACAAAATCGAATACGTAAAACTGCAGAAGTTGCTAAGTGATGCTATAATTTCAGAACGTTACAGCGATCATTTTAAAGAACACCGGCCGACATGTGGGAGGAATAAGAGATGGTATGAAAGAGAGGAAATGGAAACAATTTTGAAACAAATAGACAAGGTATTTATTAGAAACGTGCATTCTGACTACGTCTACATGTTGCATATCTTGTTTAGGAATCTTTGCTTTTGCCTTATTTAAAATATCCATAAAAAAATATATTATCGATATGCTTTGTGAAATATTTAAAGACCGTATTTACTGGATCCTGTCTGCAGGAAAATTTTCCTTGGGTCTTTGGAATAAATCTCATGATGGCACTCTTATCGTAAAAAAAAAAAGGGGGGGGGGGAGAAAAAAGGGAACTTCCCCCCTTTTCTTAGCGATCAGAGTGCTGGGTCAGGCGGGTTTTTTTGTCAATAAATTTGATCCAAAGCAAGGAGCAGCGCAGGCACTATTTCGGTGGTCTAAAGTCATAGCTTCTCAATTTACTTGTTAAAAACCAGAGGACTATTTGTTTTAATCATTTGCTTAAAACAGGTTGCCACTTCTGAAACCAATATTGCAGTGAACAAAGTAATAGGAAAATCCAGCAAAGCACTGAACTGTCCTGTCTGCAAAGAGCCTTAGCTTCCGATACCGCGGCGGTGCTACAGTCCCTAGTCCTCTGTCTAAAGCAATTCCGCCCAGCGAGCTGCGCTCCTACCATGGCGCTCCAGTCTTGCCCTCGGCCGAGAGATGTGCTGCCGGCAGCCCGCGCCGAGCTCTCTTTGCAGGTGAGGGCTATCGTGGGGCGCTGCCCCCTAGGGACGAGCCCTTGGAATGCGACTCTTCGGCTTGCCCGGCCCTCGGGGCATCTTTCACTCCGCAGCCCCTCCTCCCGGTCAGCAAGGGGCCCCAAGGACTGGGCAGCACAACACCATGAATCTGTTCGCTGGCAGGGCGTGTGCAACCGAATTGGCTAAAGGTCTTTTTCGTTTAACTCGTCTTCTTCTTTCGGTTATCACTAATGACTTTACTTCCTATACCGCCTTTCGACAATTCGCACAAAGATGGTTTGCTACGGGTACTTAGAAAAAGCGACGAGAACTTCATTAAACAATGGTGAAGAGGAAAAAGGTTGAAGAGAGCTATGAGCGCAGGCTAATAAACTTTTGTGGATCTCGAATGCACATTTACTCACAATTCCCTCTAATGAAATCAAATGCAGAAGCTACAGCTTTTATCCAAGTAGACATGCTTGACTCAAAATGTGTGTGTGGTGGGAGGGATTGTGGGAGAAAGTATATTTTATTATTATCTTTCTGTTCGCTGTAAACCGCCCCTGATTGCTGGAAGGGGCAGTATAGAAAAATGTACAAATAAATAAATAAATAAATAAATATACTGTTGCACAGAAAAAAATATCGTCATCCACCTCCTTGAAAAGTAAGTTAAATAATATAACTTCCAGGCCCAAAATGTAAGCACAGGCAACCACCTAGGGCACCAACTTCCAGGTCTCAACAGGAGCTCCACTATATTCACTTTTTTTTTTTTTTTTTTTTTTTTTGTGCCATCAAGTCAATGTTGACTCATAGCACCAGCTACCTCTGGATTTTCTTGGCAATGTATCCTGGAGGTAGATTGCTAGCCTTTTCTTCAAAGGCAATGGAGGATAAAGTCACTTGCCCAAGGTCACAAGTAGTGCCAGTGGGAATCAAACCCTTGATCTTACCAGGCAGTTGCTCTAACCACTAGGCTACTCCTCCACTCCATATTTGCTTTAGGGCCCTGCTTTATGATTTCTGGGGAGAAACTTCCCAATAGAAAAATGAAAATGTTTTTACAAAAATGTGTAACTAAAGAGTTAATCAGGTATAGAAGGAGCCTGTAGAATATGATGCTAGCTTATCAGTCCTTTACCAGCTTCCTCATTTCATACTTGATGTGTGCCCCCCCCCCTCCCCCTTGTTTTTGCTCCCCTCTCCTGCATGTTATCTCTTTCTGCTTATAGAATAGAAAATACAAGATGGTTGAGGCAGAAAGCTCCTAGGTAAGAAAGATAATAGAGTTATGCAGCTGAAGTCGTTTGACCACTTCCCTAGTTTCTCCTCTCTTAGCCATGACAGGCTGAGTAAATTCCTCTCTTTAAAACTGACAGAAAAAGCATAGTTACTCACCTGTAACAGGTGATCTCCGGGAGCAGAAGGAATTTAGTCTTCACATATGGGTATCATCAGTACCGACGGAGCCTGCGTGGGAACGCTCCCCAGCGTCCAATAGGAAAGCTTTTGGGAGTATCCCACAGCGCCTGCGTGCTGCCTTTCCAACTGTCCCTCTCCAGTTGAGTTTATAGCTGATTTCGGTATATCTGGCAAGAGCTTTTCAAGCTGCTTTTGCTTTTCTAATGAAATCATCAACAAAGCTAAGTTACACTTCAGCAAAACTTATGATATAAATTCTTTAATTCAAAATTCTTTGATTAAAAGGAAAGGTCACAGTGGTGCATGGAGAATTTCTTTGCACTGTGTCGACTAGCTCCGACAAAAAATATATAAAGTTACAAGGGAACATTTGTTTATCAGAATCTTTTTGCTTTATGGGCCTTTAGGGGGATTCTGGTTTGGTTTGCTTTGTGTAGAGTTTATAGCTGAGAGAGAGAGAGAGATAGATACAAATCCTAGGTGAGGTGGGCTGGTTGTGAAGACTAAATTCTTGCTGTTCCCAGAGATCACCTGTTACAGGTGAGTAACTACGCTATCTCCAGGAACAAGCAGGAATGTGGTCTTCACATATGGGGACTCCCCTAGCTGCAGATGCCAGGGAGATGGCCCCAGGAAGTTGTCAGCCCTTGTTAAAGGGCCCCACTTCCCCCCATGGATCTCTGGCATCCTACCACGGACGGTGGGTAGGAGTTGATTAAGTCTGAAAAAGGTGTTGAAGAACAGCTTGGCCAAACAAGGCATCCTGACGGGAGTCCTTGTCTAAGCAGTAGTGGGCTGTGAAGGTATGTACCGAAGCCCAAGTAGCTGCTCGACAGATGTCGTCGATAGACACAGAGTGAAAATGAGCCATTGAGGCTGCCATGGCTCTCACATTTTGAGCGGTGACATGGCCTTCAAGAGGAAGGTTCTTACTCTCATAGGCAAAGGATATGCACTGTGCGATCCAGTAGGACAGTGTTCTTTTGGAAACGGGAAGTCCCAAATGACTAGGATCAAAAGCAACAAAGAGATGAGAAGATTTTTTATGTTGCTGTGTCCTTTGCAAGTTAAAGGCCAAAGCTCTTTTACAGTCCATGGTATGAAGGTTCCTTTCTGACCTGGAGGCATGAGGCCTCGGAAAGAATACAGGAAGGTAAACCGCTTGGTTTAAATGGAAAGGCGAAACCACCTTTGGCATAAAGTGTGGATGAGTCCTAAGAACTACCTTATCATGGTGGAACCTTGTATAAGGAGGATCAGCCACTAACGCGTGCAATTCACTGATGCGACGTGCTGATGTGATTACAATGAGGAAGATGACTTTCCAGGAAAGGAATTTCAAAGATGTAGTGGCTAATGGTTCAAAGGGCGGTTTCATGACCTGCCCGAGCACCAGATTTAAGTCCCATGCCACCGGTGGTGGCTTAATGGGAAGCTTAGTTAAAAGAAGGCCTCTCATAAATCTCACTAAGAGAGGATGAGAGGAAATAGATTGTCCACTTAGAGGCTTGTAAGAAGCTGCAATAGCACTAAGATGGACTCTTACTGAATTTGTCTTGAGACCCGCATTTGACAAATGAAGGAGATACTCCAGTATGTATTCCAGAGGTATCGCAAGAGGGTTAAGACCCTTCTGCGAGCACCATATGGTAAAACCTTTCCACTTAAATGCATACGAGCGTCTTGTGGAGGGTTTCCTAGAAGCATGAAGGATATCCTTTACCTGTTGGGAAAGGTTAAGATCCTGAAGTTCTAGGCTTTCAGCAACCAGGCTCTGAGATGCAGAGACTGGGGATTGGGATGCCACAGCATCCCGTCCTCTTGGGAGAGAAGATCTGGAGCGGATCCCAACTCCAGAGGCGTAGCTTGAGAGAGATGTAGGAGCAGAGGGTACCATGTTTGCCGTGGCCAACATGGAGCTATGAGGATCATATGACCTCTGTCTCTCTGAAGCTTGAATATGGTTTTGGGGATGAGGGGAATGGGTGGGAAGGCATATAGGAAGTCCTGACCCCAGTGAAGGAGGAAGGCGTCCCTTGCCTGACAACATTGAGCCAGAATTCTGGAACAGAACCGGGGAAGTTTGGCATTCAGCGGACTTGCAAAGAGGTCTATGTCTGGGGTAACCCAAATCTGAAATATTTGGGCAACCTGGTCTGCATGGAGAGACCATTCATGTGGAAGCAGAACTCGACTGAGTTTGTCTGCCCAAGAATTTTGAATGCCTGGAAGATGCACCGCAAGAAGATGAATCTGATGCTCTCTGGCGAGGGCCCATAGTCGCAAAGCTTCGTTGCATAGTGACAGAGAGCCTGTTCCACCCTGCTTGTTCACATAGAACATGGATACCTGATTGTCCGTTTGAACTAGGACTGTCTTGTAGCTGAGCTGGTCGTGAAATACTCGAAGAGCATGGAAGATTGCTCTGAGCTCCAGGAGGTTGATGTGAAGACAGGCCTCCTGTGGAGTCCAGGTAACCTGGGTAGAGAGTTCGTGCTGGTGTGCTCCCAATCCCACCTGTGAAGCATCTGTTGTTAGGGTGGCATGGGATAGGGGTTGCTGGAAAAGAGACCCCACCAGAAAGTTGCTGGAAGAGAGACCCCACCAGAAGGTTTCTGGGTGATTGCCACCATTGGAGGGATGAAATAAGACGGTCTGAGTTTGTTATTTTGTCCAACAGGCAACCTGAGGCCTGTGTCCACTGAGTGGATAAAGTCCACTGGGCTGCGAGCATATGGAGGCGAGCATAAGGAACCACATGCACGGTGGATGCCATGTGGCCTAGCAATTGTAGCATTTCCTGAGCAGTGAGACAAGGTTTGAGCACTGCTTGGGAAGTTAGTTGTACTATGCGAAGACAGCGGGGCTGCGGAAGGAAAGCCCTTGTCTGTCTGGTATCCAGATGAGCTCCTGTGAACTCTAGGGGCTGGGTGGGAGCAAGATTGGATTTTGGGAGGTTTATGACCAGTCCCAAATACTGAAGGATTCGCATTGTGCGAGATAGAGCAGATCTGGCTTCTGGCACTGTAGGGGCTCGAATGAGCCAGTCGTCTAAGTAAGGGAAGACGAATATTCCCAGAGTGCGGAGAAATGCTGCTACCACAGCCATGCATTTCGTGAACACTCTTGGCGCAGATGCCAGGCCAAAGGGAAGAACCTTGTATTGGTAGTGCTTTCCTTGAAACAGGAATCAGAGGAATCTCCTGTGATTTGGATGGATGAGAATATGAGTATATGCATCCTTGAGATCTAGAGAACAAAGCCAATCCTGACTTTGAAGGTATGGCAGCAGAGTTCCTAGAGAGACCATTTTGAACCTCTCTCGGAACAGATATCTGTTCAATTCTCTGAGGTCTAAAATGGGTCTGTCCCCTCCTGTTTTCTTTTGAATAAGGAAATAGGGGGAGTAGAACCCTGTACCCTGAAGGGGAATGCGGACTTCCTCTATTGCTCCTTGAGCAAGGAGCATTGTGACTTCTTGACCTAAGAAATTGTCGAGAGAGGTCTGAGAATTGAACTGTCTTATAATTGTAGGAGGGGGCAGGCTGTGAAAATGAAGTTTGTGGATGTCACGGAGCTGATGGTGGCAGCTTAGCCAAGCTCCATCCTTATCCCAGCCTAAACGGAGAGTTATAGAGCCATCCCGAATGGAGTGGTGGAAGGAAGACAGACCCTGATGAGAGTGATGTCAGCCCGGATAAAACTAGCAGGGTTTCAGTCAGCGTATGTGCGCTGAGAGGAGACAGTGTCCCCGAGTGTTGACGCCGCGGTGGAGAGTGGCGAATTGGGGAGTCTGGAAGAGGAGCAGGAGGAGGAGGTGAAGGCGCTGGATGGTGCGGAGCTAAGAGGCTGGCTCCTAGAATTCAAGAGGGACCTGCAGAGTAACATTAAAGCAATGAGGAGTGATTTGAAAGAGGCGCTATGCACGATACAGCAGGAAATGAATTCCTTAGGGCAGTGTGTGGAAGAGCTGGAGGAGCACGTAGGGGTGCAAGATGGAGAGCTGCAGGAACTGGCGGCAGAGCAAGGTAACTTAAAGCGCGTGCAAGCAGAGATGCAGGAAAAAATGGAAGAGATAGAGGACAGAGCACGGAGAAATAACACAGGTACACTACCAAAAAACTGCCTCCAGTTTTGCAACTGATTCCTATAGATTTTGGGGTGCTGAATCCAGGAAAAATAGCCAAAATGTTCCATCACGTCACGTTTTCTTGCAAAATTAGATTTCTTACCCATATAAGGAATGTTCACATAATTTCTTTTTAGCCGACTGCAGTTTATTTTCTTGGCCCAAAATAGAGGTTGTAATGGTTAACTAACTAGAAACACTCCCTCATGATATTTTAGAGTGTTTTGTATTCATTTTATACATTAACAGGACAATTGGGAGGCGGGGGGCTAAATCCAGTACTCGCGCTGGCGCATGTTCTTTCCTGTTCGCCTCGCCTCGTTCGCTCGCTCAAACACGGTGGTTGCGACATGAACGTTCCTGTCAAATTTCAGTTTCTTGCAAGTTCATTATTACCTTTTGTTTGCTCAGTCGTAATCCAGCTTTATTCCGAAGTGGTTCACTACAGTTGTAGTTTGCAGTGCTGTGTATTTGTGATGGCTCACAGAGCCAGAGGTTGCGTCAACTCTCCGGACAGTTTTTGTTTTATTTGTGGGGAATATACCGTGAAAAAGCGGCATAGGAACATTTCTGCATTTATTAAAAAAGTATATTTCGCCTATTTCGGTTTGAAGTTAGGCGATCAAGACAAACTGTGGGCTCCTCACAAAGTGTGCAAGACATGTGAGGAAGATCTACGCTTATGGATGAAAGGTAAGAAACAAGCATTTTGTTTCGGAATACCTATGATGTGGCCAGGGGCGGCCCAAGGGGGGTGTGGGGCCATGTGCAGAGACTTGGTGCGGGGCCTCATTTGCATAAGGTGCCTCATTTGCATAAATATTTGCATAATGTTACCATACACTAACTTTTAGTAAACATGCCTCTTAATGAGTATATGGATAAAGAAAGACTAAAAGGTTTCTACATTACTATAATCCAGTACCAACCGCCAGGCACATTAGGAACTACTACAAACACTGCCCATTTAGAACCCATAGCAAACCCGCCGTATCCTAACAGCACTACCAGGACTCACAAAGCACCATACCCTAACTATCAAAAGGCAACACTGCAAATATTAAACCAATACATTTCAGAGAACAACAATACATGACCTACTGGGGAAAGAACAAGTGGCAATGTCAAATAGGAATTATATAAACAGAATACCTCAGCTCAGTTACACATGCACAACATAGACCATCACCAAACAAGGAATCACAATTTAGAAACAGGAAGACAATAATTAAACTGGGAACCCCAAAAGCCAAACTTGGAATATACAACAACACTGTAGAAATAAAACTATAAATTAATTTCCTCTTGTACTAAACAAAGCGCAAAAATTAATGATGCACATTTCCCAGAGCTGACATATTCCAGTTAATAAATTCAAAATAAAGAGATATTTTTCTACCTTTTGTGCATTTTTTTTCAGTTGCAATTGTTCCAGCCACTTTCTTCTGGTTTCTTCGTGTCTTCTGCTAACTCTCCATCTGCTGTCCATTTGTCCTTTCTTCTGTCTTCTTGGTTTTTTTTTCCATTTTCCCTCTACATCTGCTTTAACATACTAATCTTTCTCCTTTTGCTCTTTCCTCATTCCTATTTCATCTACTCAAAATTTACCCCTCCATCCTCAATCCCCACTTACTCTCCCAATACCCGGCCAATTGTAGATTTTTTATCCCTCCCACACAAAATATTTTTCCCCTCTCCATTTTACTCTCCCAGCCCCATCCCATTCTAATCCTCCCCCAACACCAGCTCCCTTCTAGTTCCAGCCTCACCCAGCATCCATTCCCTTCTAGTCCCTGCATCAGCCCATTTCCAGTCCTAGCCCCCCATCAGCCCATTTCCAGTCCTAGCAACCCCCCAACCCAATACCAGTCCTAGCCCCCCCCATCAACCCACTTCCAGTCCTAACCCCCCATCACCCCATTTTCAGTTTAAGCCCCCCCTATAACCCATTACCAGTCCTAACCCCCATCAGCCACTTCCAGTCCTAACCCCCATCAACCCATTTCCAGTCAGCCCCCCATAGCCCATTGCCAGTCCTAACCCCCCTCATCAGCCCACAGTCCATTACCAGTCCTAACCCCATCAGCCCACCTCAAGTCCTAAACCCGCCCCATCAGCCCATTTCCTGTCCCAGGCCCCCCCCCATAGTCCATTATCAGTCCTAACCCCCCCATAGCCCATTACCAGACAGCCCCCATCAGCCAACAGCCCATTACCAGTCTTAACCCACCTATAGCCCATTGCCAGTCCTAACCCCCCCATCAGCCCACAGCCCAGTACCAGTCCTAACCCCATCAGCCCACCTCAAGTCCTAACCCCTCCCCATCAGCCCATTTCCTGTCCCAGCCCCCCCATTGCCCATTATCAGTCCTAAACCCCCCCCATAGCCCATTACCAGTCCTAACCCCATCAGACCACCTCCAGTGTTAACCCCCCATCAGCCCATTTCCAGTCCTAACCCCACCCAACAGCCCACCTCAAGTCCTAACCCCTCCCCATCAGCCCATTTCCTGTCCTAGCCCCGCATAGCCCATTAGCAGTCCTAACCCCATCCGCCCACCTCCAGTCTTAATCCCCCAGCCCAGTTCCCGTCCTAGCAACCCCCCCAACCCATTACCAGTCCTAGCCCCCCATAGCCCACTCCCAGTCCTAATCCCACCAGCCCATTTCCAGTCCTAATCCCCCTCACCCAATTTTTAGTTTAAGCTCCCCCCATAGCCCACTTCCAGTCCTAAGCCCCCATCAACCCACTTCCAGTCCTAATCCCATCAGCCCATATAGACTTAGCTCCCCCATAGCCCATCACCACTCCTAACCTCCCCCAGCCCATTTCCTGTCCTAGCCCCCCATAGCCGATTACCAGTCCTAACCCCCCCCAACAGCCCACAGCCATCACCACTCTTAACCTCCCCCAGCCCATCACCAGTCCTAACCCCCCAACAGCCCACAGCCATTACCACTCCTAACACCCCCCCCAGCCCATCACCAGTCCTAACCCCCCAACAGCCCACAGCCATTACCCATCCTTACCCCCCCCCCAGCCCATCACCAGTCCTAACCCCCCCACCAGCCCACCGCCATTACCACTCCTAACCCCCCCCGCCCATCACCACTCCTAACCCCCCCCCCCCCCCGTGAGATTTTTTTTACAAAAAAAGCTGTCGCTGCCTCTGCCGGGGCCGCCGCGGCAGAATCAAGTGTGCCGCAGGGCCCCCCCTGCCCAGCAGAGCCTGCCCTCCCCGGTATCACCTCTCTCAGCTGCCTCCAGTCACACGCGCCGGCTTTCAGAGCGTGAGGGAATAGTTTCTCCCTCGCTGCTCTGTTAAGCCCGCGGGGGCTGATGGGACTTCCCATCAGCCCCCGCTGCCTTAACAGAGCAGCGAGGGAGAAACTCCCCTCGCGCTCTGAAAGCCGGCGCGTGTGACTGGAGGCAGCTGAGTGAGAGAGGTGATACCGGGGAGGGCAGGCTCTGCTGGGCAGGGGGGGCCCTGCGGCACACTCGATTCTGCCGCGGTGGCCCCGGCAGAGGCAGCGACAGATTTTATTTTATTTTTTTTTAATTTTAATGTTGGATCAGAATGTTTTTTGCGCGGGGCCCCCTGAAACGCGGGGCCCTGTGCAAAAAACATTCTCGCTCAATGGACGGGCCGGCCCTGGATGTGGCATGAACAAAGAGACCACAGCAGTGACTGCTATTTTTGCTCTTGCATTGTGAAGGGATACAACTTAAAAAATAAGAACGTAATAAGTTACCCCAACCTTCCCTCAGCAATTAGGCCTATGCCTCATAGCAACGAAGTACCTGTGCCTGAACCACCAAAATCTTTGGATCATATTTGTGTGGACGGTTCTGATCATGATGAGACTCATCAGATGGCTTTTCCCGAGGAGTCCAGTACTTCCGAGTTTGAAACTGAACCAGATCCGAAACCTGAACTTTTCTCTCAAGCTGAATTGAATGATTTAGTCCGGGATTTAGGACTCCCAAAAGATGCTGCCCAACTGCTAGGTTCTCGGCTTAAACAGAAAAATCTATTGTCACCAGGAACAACTTTTTATTGGTACCGCAACCGCGAGACACAATTTTTGAAGTATTTCAGCAAAGAGGAAGATTTGGTATTTTGCAACGATATATACGGAGTGATGGAAAAGTTTAAACTCAAGTATGATCCTGCTGAATGGCGGCTGTTCATTGATTCATCAAAAGACAGCATAAAAGGTGTTCTTCTTCATAATGGCAACACATTCGCTTCAGTTCCTATTGCTCACTCTGTTATTCTCCAAGAAAAATACGAGAATTTGGCCCTGATTCTTCAGAAGATTCGTTATGATGAGCATAAGTGGATGATTTGTGGAGACTTTAAAATTCTATCCATGCTATTAGGGCAGCAATCCGGTTTCACCAAATATCCCTGCTTCCTTTGCTTGTGGGATAGCCGGGCCCGCGACCTACACTGGGGGAAAAAAGACTGGCCAATTCGGGAGTATTTGAGACCCGGTGAGAAAAATGTTCTTCATGAGAGCTTGGTACCTCGTGATAAAATTCTATTACCACCTCTCCACATTAAGTTGGGTCTCATTAAGCAATTCATCAAGTCCCTTCCAAAAGATGGTGAGTGCTTTCGGTACCTTTGCTCAAAGTTCCCCCGACTTTCTGAAGCAAAGCTAAAGGAAGGAGTGTTTGTTGGCCCTGATATAAGGAAACTCATTTCAGATGGAGCATTCGCTGAAACGATGTCTGAGAAGGAAAAAGAAGCCTGGGATTCCTTCAAGGATGTTGTTCTCAAATTCTTGGGGAACAGGCGGGATGAGAACTATAAGGATATTGTTGCCAGGATGCTCAATGCCTTCAAAGAACAAGGCTGTAACATGAGCCTGAAAGTCCATTTCTTGCACTCCCATGTGAACTACTTTCCCGAAAACTTGGGGGCGTACAGTGAAGAACAAGGTGAAAGGTTTCACCAGGACATCAAGGACGCAGAGAGAAGGTACCAAGGAAGATGGACCACCACTATGATGGCTGATTTCTGCTGGTTGCTGCTGCGGGAAACCCCAGATGAAAAATATGCCAAGCAGCGCACCAAGAGAAGTATTCGGGGGAAAAGAAACGGGCCCACCAGGAGATTGATTGACCCAAGAATGACTTTAAAATCTAAACTGTGTTGACAAATATCGTGTTTTTACTAAACTTTGAAATAAAAATTTGCTAGTTATTACCACAGTGTCGGATCTCATTTATTAGAATTTTATTTTCACACCATCAGGTGTTTGTCTTCATGTATTGCAATGGTGCGGTTTGCGTTTTCTATTCTTACATACATACATGTACAACATTTTTTGCACATTTATATGCTTTGCTTTGTGTCTAACCTCGCTCTTATATGCTCAATGTTTGTGCACATGTATGTGGCTGTTTTAAGTGCAGACAATTTTGCTACCATCACAGTGTGTTTTGTTGACATTCCTCTATTCTTATGTGCTGCCTTGTTACAATTTTCTTTATTCTTATTTGAATAACTACTAAACAATTAGTATAAAGAATTCATCCAAGAAACTTTTATCTCGATCGCACTCAATCTGAAACATTCACCTCAAACTGCTAACCCAATGTAGCAAAAAATCTGTACGTGATGGAGCAAATTGGTTACCAGATTTGGATTCAGCGCACCAAAAAACGTAAAAATCAATCGAAACATTAGAGGCAGTTTAAAAAAAAATTTTTTTTAGTGTACCTGTGTAATCTATGAATTAAAGGGATTCCAGAAACTGACTTATTCAAAGACTGTGTGCAGGTAGTGAAAAGGCTATGTCTTCACATTTTGAAATTGGAGGGGGGAAAGCAGGCTCTGATGGATACAATTGGGGTGGAGAGAGCCCACAGAGGTTTGGGACCGTGACGGGAGAAGCAAGCACGCAATATTATAGTGTGCATGAGCTGCTTTATAGTAAAAGAGAAAGTGCTAAACGTGGCAAGAAAGTATGGCCGTATAGCATGGGAGTCCTGCGAAGTTGAAATCTATAATGATTTATCTAAAGGAACGCTGGAGCGACAGAGAGGACTGCGGGAAGTGACAGCGTATCTGCGTGGGAAAGGATTGAGGTACCGATGGCTGTTTCCCTTTGGGCTCCTGATGACGGTGAATGGGGTTTCCAGAAGGGTGAAAGTGGCGGAGGAGGCCTGGGGAGTATTACAGGAGCTGAGATGTGAACAACTCCCAAAGGTACCAGAGAAAGAGAAGACTGGGAGCAACAAAGAGCATCGGAATAAGGGGCAAGGCACCTCGCAGTAGCAGCGGGTGACGGAGAAAGGGAAGAGATTTAAAAGACTGTCACAAGAGCATGAGAAAGGCCAGATGGCGGTGGACATATGAGCTCCAGTGGTTGAAGGGGATCAAGAAGAAGTGTCTGTTGAGGAGTGGTGCATCAGGTTGTGAAGATGCAGGACTGAATGGGCTGTCGGGGGGGAGTTGGGGAGTGGGGATGGTAAGGGGAAAGATGTGGGGAAATGTATATATAAGGGGATTGTAAAGCTGTGATGGGGAGAGGGGGTTGGTTGGAGGGGTGGAGGGAGAGGGTGGAAGGCATGAGATGTGATTGCAGAAGAGGGCATTGTATCTCAGAAAGGGGTCTGGTATGTTAGAGGGGGGAAGAGCGTGGAACTTCGGGATGTGGGGGATGGTGGCTGAGGGTATAGGACATGACACACATGGAAGGGTGCAGGACAGGGCAGGGGGGGAGGGAGGTGTATGGGGGAAGGGAAGGGGAGGGGGGAGTGGGGGGGAGGGGGGTGGATGGATGGAGAAGAGGGAGGAAGGGAGACACAACTCGAGGAAGGTGGGAGGGAGGAGGTGGTAAGTATTGGGGAAATGATGAAGATTGGATCAATTAACGTAAAAGGGTTGAATGCGCCACACAAACGTAGACAGCTATATTGGGAAATTCAGAAGAACAGACGGGAGGTGGTTTTGTTACAAGAGACGCGTTTAAAGAGGGGGGATATTGGGAGATTGAAATATAAGGGGTTCCCAGATCAGTTTTATTTGTGCAATACGGCAGGGGCAAAGAGGGAAGGGGTTGCTATATGGGTGAAGGAGGGGAGTGGGATACAGGTACGGGAGAGTTTCAGGGATCAGGAAGGGCAGTTGGTGGGTATTCGGTGGAGGTGGGGGAAGGAGGATGTCGCCATAATATCGGTATATGGACCTAATGGGAACCAGGTGGCTTTCTGGAAGGGTACCTGTCAACTGTTGGAGAAGGAGGTGCAGGGGAAGTTACTCATCGGAGGAGATTTTAATGTGACTCTGCAAGAGGGGTTGGATAGACACTCGAGAGGGTGGGATGGGAGGGGGCAAAATAGACGAGGGTTAAAATATCTGATGGGGCAGTATGACTTGGTGGATGTTTGATGGTTAAGAAATCCCACAAGGAGAGAGTATACTTTTTTCTCTGCACCACATAGCAGTTGGAGCAGGATAGATTTGATATTGATGGATCCAGAATGGTTGCTAGATGTCCAGGAGGTAGAGATAGTGCCGATCCTTTGGTCGGATCATAGTGCAGTTGTGGTGGAAATTAGGGGACGGAGGCAAATAGGGACAAAGTTTTGGAGGTTAAATGAGAGTCTATTGAAACGGACTGAAGTGGTGGCGGATATTAAGGAGGCGATAAAGGAGTATTTGGGTAGTAATGATAATGGGGAGGTGAGGGATGTAATGCTATGGGAAGGCTTAAAGGCATATGTGAGGGGAAGGTTTATTATGTGGGGGGCAAAATTGAAAAAGGCCCGGGGTGCTAAGGAGGAGGAGTTAAGTCGAGAATTGGCAGCAGCAGAGGGGGTGTATAGGAAGTCGGGCGCTGAGAGAGACAGGAAAGTGGTGGAGCGGGTGAGGGGGGGGGGGAGTTACAGGCCTTACAGGTGGATCAAATTGCATTAGAAATGACTCAGGTGAAGCAGATGTATTATGAATTCGGGAATAAGGCAGGGAGATTGCTGGCGCATAAGTTGAGGCGGAAAAGGGCGGTTTCTATGATTTATCAAATTAAAGGGGATAATGGGCAGGTGCTCCGAGAGGAAAAGGAGGTTAGAGAATGGTTTGCACAGTTTTATCACGAATTATATCAAAGGGATGAAGGAATTGGGTTAGAGCAAATGCACAAGTATTTGGAGGAGGTAGAGTTGCCTCAACTAACGGAGAAAGTTAGAGAAAGGTTAGAGGAGGGAATTTCCGGGGAGGAGATGGGACGGGTGGTGAAGGGGTTGGGGGGGGGGGAGAGGCACTGGGGTTAGATGGGCTGCCTGGGAGCTTTTATAAAGTGTTTTGGGTGGAAATAGGGGAGCTGTTGGGTAGAGTGTTTAACGGGATGGTGGAGGAGAGGGGATTTGCTGCCGAGTATGCTTACGGCGGGAATTACCATCTTACCTAAAGCTGGGAAGGACCCTCTGGAGTGCGGATCATATCGACCCATCTCTCCGATTAATGTTGATGTAAAAATTTTGGCTAAAGTACTAGAAGGGAGGTTGGCACCGGGGTTGCCGGGATTGATAAAGGCGGATCAGTTGGGATTCATTATGGGGAGGCAGACAGCAGATAATATAAAAAGGGCTTTGGGAGTGGTGTGGGAGACCCGGGAGGGGCGGGAAGAATTTCTTCTTATGTCAATTGACGCAGAGAAGGCGTTTGATAGGGTGCACTGGGATTTCTTTAAGCAAGTGCTGAAGAAACTGGGGTGTGGCCCGAATTTTGAAAAGTGGGTGGGGGGGCTTTATCGGGGTCCTCGGGCATGGGTGAAGGTGAATGGGAGCTATTCAGGGGATTTTGAGTTGGGGAGAGGGACGCGACAAGGGTGCTCCATGTCACCTTTATTGTTTGCTATGGTGGTCGAGCCGCTTGCACAGCGGATAAGGGAGAATGATAAGATTTTGGGTTTAAAAAGGAGGGGGGTGGAACATAAAATCTCTCTATATGCAGACAATATCTTATTATATATTAGTAATCTGCAGGCGGTATTGCCTGAAATTATGGGGGAGTTGGATAGGTTTGGGGAAGTGTCAAGGTTCAAGTTGAACCTGGATAAAATCGAGGTGTTAAACGTCTCAGTGCCCAAAGAGGTGGAGCTACAGCTGAAAAGGGTTTATCCAGTGAAATGGGTTAAACGGTCCCTGGGATATTTGGGGGTGCAGATTCCTGTGGGATATGTGGAAGTTTATCAGGTTAATTATCCCAGAATGTTGGGGGAGATCAGTAAGGACCTAGAGGGCTAGATGAATTCGGAGGTGTCGTGGCTTGGGCGGATAGCGGGGTTTAAAATGAATATTCTTCCACGGGTGCTTTATCTATTTCAGGCTTTACCGGTTAGGGTGCCGGAGGGGGTGTTGAAGACGTTGCAAAGGAAGGTATTCCAGTATTTCTGGAAAAAGAAACCACCGCGGATAGCAAAGGAGGTTATGTTCGCGAAACCAGATGAAGGGGGTTTAGGGGTGCCCAATTTTAGGGATTATTATAGGGTGGCGCAGATCCGGCATGTACTAGATTGGAGAGGGAAGGGGATGGTTAAACCGGGGGTGGAATTGAATGAAAATATATGTCAAGGGGGGTAGATTAGCTGCCTGGTTGTGGGCACCAAAGCAAGATCGGAAGGGATTGGGGGTGGGCTCACTGATTATGAGGCATGTGATAGAAATATGGGATGGGGTGCGGGCGCAAGAGGTAAAAGATAGGGGGAGCAGGTTCTCAATGTTATTTATTTATTTATTTAGCTGTATTTATATCCTGCTTTTCACCGGGTCAAAGCGGTCAATTGGGGGATACATTTAACACAAGGGGATATGAGACACATACACTAATACTTACAGGGAACATGGGCAGTGGAGGGTTAAATGACTTGCCCAAGACCACAAGGAGTGCCTATAGGACTAGAAATCCCAGTCCATCCGGCCTGAGATTGCTGTCCCCAGGTGGGACTTGAACCCCCGGCCCTCTGGCCTGAAGTACCTTGTCCTAACCACTAGACCACTCCTCTCCTACATTAACCCCGTGGAGGGGTTGGAAAGATTTTAAGCTGGGATGGGAAGGAGGGACGCTGGATGGATGGACGGGCAAGGGTTTGGAGTGCTTTTATCAGGTGATGGATGATGGAGAGGTGATGGTGTTCAATGAAGTGCGAGAAGGGTATGGACTGGAGGAAAAGGATAGGTTTGCCTACCTTCAGGTACGGAATTTCATTTTGAGAATGAGGGAAAAAGGAGGGATTTCAGGGGAGCTCTCCGAAATGGAGGCCATTTGGTATGGGAAATGGGGGTCGAAAGGAATGATTACGGCATTGTACAAAGGGGTGAGGAGAGGGTGGTGCTCGAGTTTTAGATATATGGGTGGGAAAGGGATTTGGGAGTAAAAATGGGGCCTAAAGATTGGAAAACAAGTGTGGGAGCAGGTGAAAAGAGCTCCCTGGTCCAGTAGTATCAAAGAGAATTGTTATAAGATTATGTTCAGATGGTACTATACCCCAGAGAGATTACATAAAATGTATCCTGGGGTGAACTCAGGGTGCTGGAGGGAATGTGGAGAGGTAGGGACATTTTGGCATATTTGGTGGGGGTGTGACAAGATTCAAGAATATTGGGGTAGGATGCGGAGTTGGATCCAAGGGAACTTAGGGGAGGAATTGGAGCTGGCGCAGGGTATATTTTTACTATCTTGGTGGGGGGTGGGAAGGAGGAAGGGGGGCGTAGTATATTGGCCTGCTTAAGTGCCGCTCGATGTGCAGTGGCGGCGGCCTGGAAAGAGAGGTAGATTGCGGCATATTGTATTGATGGAGAAACTAACAGCGGCTAGAAGACAGAGGGTGGACAAGTTTGAGGTGAACTGGGGGTAGTTGTGGAAGGTTATTTCCAAAGGGGGGGAGGGATGGAGGGGAGTAGTTTGGATGGGTAATTTGGTTATTTGTTTGGTATAGTATAATTAGAATTTGGTAGATAGGTTGGGTAGGAAGGTGGTGTTATGGTTTTGAGAATATGGTTTGAAATGTAATAGTTGGGGGGGGGGAAATGTAATAAACACTGAAAAATAAAAGACAATATTACAGAAGTGGGAGTGGGAGAGAGGGGGTTAGAGGGGGATGGGGGTGGGGGGATATAAAAATGCTAGAAAGTGCAATGCTAGGATATGAAAATATGCAAACATATTGTTTGATTATCTGGAATGTTATGATAATGGTGATCAATAAAAAATTTAAAATGAAAAAAAAAAACCCACTCATTTTCTGCAAATATTGGATATATTTGGATTTTTCCCAGAATCTGACTTTAGCTCTTTGTATACATCAATGGCTCAAGGTGTCACTATAGAGGTGATAATATCTGTTTTGAATAACCGTCTAAGGTTTCATACAGTACCTGCAGAATATTTGGTTGCCCTCAGGGCTGTAGCTTTCAAGAAACATTATTTTTTGTTTGCTAATACTATTTATTTTTTTTAACAGGTTTTTATACACTTTATCATTTTAGTCAAAGCAGTTTACTATTTACAAGTATTGGGCAGTACTATGGGTGCTACTTTTGCTTCTTCATTGGCCAACTTATTTATGGATCAGTACGAAGTGAAGTGGGTTTTCTCATCTCAGTACATGGATAAGATCAGAATATGGTGACATTTTTATAGATGATATTTTCATCTTATGGTCAGGATCAGTACAAGAATTACTTCTTTTCACCAGTGGCTTAATGGCCAAGACCCTGTTATTCAATTTGAAATGTCTTACAGTAGTTCGAGAGTCACTTTTTTGGATGCAGAGCTGCCTCTGACTGAAAGGTTTTGATACTACTATTCACGTGAAGAAGTCAGACTGTAAGATTTTTTTACATTTTCACAGTTTTCATCCAATATTATTGAAGCAAAGCCTCCCGTTTTTGCAATTTCTCCACTATAGGTGGATTTGTTCCTCGACTGCTGAATACCAACATAAAGCAAGTGTTCTGATTAAAACATTTTTGAATCAAGGTTCCCCTAGGAAAATTGTAAATTGCGCGTGGAAAAGAGCTCTGTATAATCCTAGAGAGGCTTTATTGTCTAGTTCTTACATTCAGAATAAAGATAATGATGGGTAAAAAAAAAAAAGAAAAGAAAATGAAGCTTGTACCCCTTTCGTATAATGGACAGAGTCCAATTTTCTGCTGTTATTTGGTACCATCTGTGGGCAAAATGACATAACCTGCCTGGGATGGTTAAGGGTTCTGGACCCTTCAGGGGCAGGAAGGCGAAGTTCTCTAGAAATGAGTCAAAGCCCCTGAGGAGGCTGAGCCTGCTGAGCTGGCTAAGGTTTTGCAGCTTTTGGCTTCTTTTGTTGTCTAGGCTGTTGTTGCAGTCCCTTTTGGGCAGTCTGACCTGGACAGTGTCCCTTTTGGGGATAGAGAGGATAAAACCTCTTTTTCTTATTGAAAAATGGTTTCTTAGAGGATCTTTTCTTTGCAGGATCGGCTGTAGATTTGGACAATCTATCCAGTGTGATATTGTCAGCATCTATTTCGTTAGCCTTCTCCTGCCAATTCTTGCCAAAGAGATTTTCTCCTGTGCAAGGAATGTTTCCTAATTTATCCTGTACCCAAATTTCCAAGTCAGAGGCCTGAAGCCAGGCAATCCGACGTGCACCAATGGCAATAGCAGAGGTTCTGCTTATGCACTCAAAACAGTCAAAGGCTGCACGATTAACAAACTTGGAAACATCCTGAGCATGTTTGACAAGAGTGAGATAGTCTTGTCTTTTGTCATCAGGAAGAAGGGGACTCAAGCTCCAAGTCTCCTGTGACCTCTTTAAAGAACATTCCCATATACAAGATATAGGAACTGATCCTAGCTGAGAGCATGGAAGCCTGGAAGCATCGACGCCCAAAGGCATCGAGAGTTCTGCATTCACGACCTGGAGGATTGGATGCATGTCTCTTTGCACTTTTCATCCTTCTCATGGCTGATGGTGTGGTAATTGAGTTTTTTGAAAGCCAGGACAAGGTGGAACTCGATACATGGTATCGAGTCTTCGAGAATGAGGAGATATGGTTAAAGGTGTTTCCCACATCCTTAGCATAAGATCATGTAAGATCTCATGAATAGGCAGAGTAGCTGCCTCTTTGGGAGCCTTAGGGTATTGGAGGATTTCCAACTCCTTTACCCTAGGCTCTTTTTCAGAAGCTACTGTGATGGAAAGGCCTCGGGCCACATCACAGATAAAGTCCTGAAAGGACATATCCTCTGACGGAGACATCCTACGCTGAGGAGAAGAGGAATCCTTGGGGAGAAGTACTCTGGAGGGATCAGATCTGCAGAGAAAACAAAAAGTGGCAGCAGCAGGGCAAGGGCAGGCAGCCAGCTGGACGTGGAGATATTGGGGGGCGGGGGGGAGGCATGCCTGCAAGTCACACACAGAGCAATTATGTCTTGGTACAGCCCTGCTACAAGACTAAGAAAATATTTCATGCAACGTGTAATCAAACTCTGGAATATGTCGCTGGAGGATGTAGCAAAAACTGTTAGTATAGCTGGGTTTAAAAATTTTTGGACAAGTTCCCAGAGGAAAGGTCCATAAACCATTATTAAAGAGGACCCGGGAAATCTACTGCTTATCCCAAGCATTGTGGAACCTATGTACCTTTTTGGGAACCTGCCAGGTACTTGTGACCTGGATTGGCCACTGTTGGAAACAAGATACTGTGTTTGATGGACCTTGCTCTGACACAGTGTGACATTTCTTATGTTCTTACACATTAAAACCATCTAAAACCACAATTTATTTAAATATTAAATATTCAATTTGCAAAACACAACCTATTTGAACTATGGGAAATTCATATAAACCGCTTAAGATGAATATCCAAAAGCAGAAAACATTAGTTTAACAGATGGCAAAAAAGAAGAAAGTTCAAATTAGATATAAACAACTCAATGAGAGAGCGGGAACAGACTCACATTAGTTCTTTCAGTACTCTCAGATGAATATCATTCAGCCCAGGTGATTTTCTACTCTTCAATTGCTCAAAGAGTTGTAATACATTTTCCCGGTTTATTGATATTTTTTTCAATTCTTCTGATACATCACCTTTATATATCATTTCAGGCATGGGTAAATTCCACCCGCCCCGTCTTTTCCCTTAGGGTTTTTAATGTAATTTTTAATGATTGGGTTTTACTGGATTTTTTAGTCTTCTATTTCTTATTTATACACCACCACCCCATCCCTCTCCATCTCCCCTTTCCCCCTCCCTCCTCCTCTCTCCCCTTCCCCCTCCTTTCCCTCCTTTTCCTTCCCCCTCCCCTTGTTTTTTTATTAATTGACCTTTTAATGTGTTTTATATTTGATATTTATTGTATTCTCTTATTGATAATGGGTGTCATTAGTTTTAGGTTTTTCATTATTTTATTTTGCTTGCTTTTAAACAATGCTTTTTTTAAGTGCCCAGGACACCTTTCTTGGCATTGATATTAACTCTGGTAACCCGGAGCCCTCCTCGCCTCCATCCCCAACATTAACACATTCCCCCAGTACTTCACTCCCCCCCCCCCCCAACAAAGTTCACAAACAACAGTATTTGGTACAAACATTTTGGTCGCAGCTTTATTTACAACCTGTAAACCGGCCCCAAAGGGCCTAATAACAATTAACATAACCCAACCCCGCACCCCTTTACCGGAGGATGCCCCCCCACCCGCCATCTTAGTAGCAAGGCGGAGCATCCTCCTCCACCCCAAACCCCGCCGCCTGCCTCGCCATCCTAGTAGCAAAGGCCGGCTCCCACCCCCCCCGCTACCGGGTCGAGACCCCCAACCGGGCTGTCTCGCCCCACCCCAAGGAGCACTTCGCCCCCACTGCTCATACCCAGGTCAAGCCCGCGCCGCTCCTGCGAGCGCTGGCTCAGTACCCCCCACCCCCACCAGCTGCGACAATCTCCACACCACCCTCCAAGGGGGCGGGCGGGCGGGAACGCGACCGTTCCTGAGGAGCCGCGGCCAGAAAGAGACGGCCACGCGGCTCCTCGCTGCCAAAGCGCCGCCCCCCCAGCCGGCCGCCGGCCAATGAAATCGCTCCGACGGTGTGCCGGAGCGATTTCAAGCGCCGCGCACGGCCGCGATTCTCTTCCACCTCCCCCCCCCCCCGCCGACCACGAGGTGGAGGCCGAGGCCGGGCCCGGGCCCAGGTTACTGGCAGCCGCGGGACCCGGCCCGCGGCCTCGAACATTTTTATACTTTTAGATGTTTTTACACTCATCCAGAGTGGGTTGTGGTCTGTGTTTATTTCCTGTTTCCCTTCCTCCCCTCCTCCCTTTCCCTCCCCCTCCCTTTCCTACAGCCCCCTTACTGCATTTTCAGTGTTTAGTTTTTAGCTTGTTATCTATACCAAGTTTAATTTATTTCTGTATGCTTTTTGGCTGCTTTTGTTTTTAGGATCACTGCTCCCTCCCTCCCCACCACTATTGCCCCAGGGCGCCCCTTTGGTCTATATAATTTGTATTTATTATTTTTGTGCTTATATTTTAGTCCCTCTATGGGAGAGGCATGTTTCTTTATGGTTTGGCAATCTACTACTTATACTAGCATGCCTTTCCGTTGGCTTTTTATCCATATTTCACTTTTAAACTTTTATCTGGCCGGGTTCTGCTTCCCCCTTCCTTATGCTCTCTGGGCTATTATTTTTTTGATCTTAAAAGTATTACGTGCTAATTTAGTATATTTAGATGGCATTAATTTATTGTTTTCAGGTTTTTAGATACATGCAGCCTTTATTGTTTGCTTTAGGGGTTTTCAATATTATTGCTTATGATATACCACAATGATGCCCCTATATACAGCTTCACTGAGCACTCGCATGGAGCTTCTTGCCACTGTGCACTCCCTCTCACGAATGCAGAGTCTCGATATTATTGCTTAAGATACGCTGCAATAAATAATATGTTTCCTCTATACACAGCTTCACTGAGCCCTTGCATGCAGCTTCTTGCCGCTGTGCACTCCCTCTCACCAATGCAGCTTGGTGTTCATAAAACAGTCCTGTATGTCGTGAGTTTGACCTGGGTCATTATTCTGAGTAGGTCCAATTATTATTTATTTGACAACATGATTTTCCTACATATTGTTTCAGCGAGTGCTTGAAAGGAATCTTTTGACGTTTTGTATTCCTACCCGGCAACATATGCTCCAAGGTTATAAAACCACTCCACTCATCTTAAGCTTGACTCTGCTGTACTATACAATACAGTATTGAGAGATTTGTGCTAGTTTTGTGTTTGTTCCGATAATATGCTTAACATACATATGATATTTCAAAATTCCTGGCAGGTCCTTTTACATAGAGTACTTTTCCATTGCACTGCACTTTGACCTTAAATTTGGAGCAAATTTGGACATATTTAAATGGTTAATTGAATCTGTACTTCAGTCTTTCAGTTTATTTGGCACTCATATGCACCACTGGTGGCTTCAAGTGGTTCTTTCTTTTCTCTTGTACCACTGTTTTTTCAATGATATTTATTTCAATATTTGGAGTGGAGGAGTGGCCTAGTGGTTGGGGCAAGGTACTTCAGGCCGGAAGGTCGGAGGTTCAAATCCCACTAGAGGACAGCAACCTTGGGCCGGAAGGACTGGGGTTTCTAGTCCCACAGGTGCTCCTTGTGGTCTTGGGCAAGCCACTTAACCCTCCATAGCCCATGTTCCCTGTAAAATAGTTATCTCCAAGTTATAATGCCCTGTTCAATGTAAACCGCACTGATGCAGAATAGTGCGGTATATAAGAGAATGTAAATAAATAAATAAAATTAGTTTTAAAGGTTGTCTTAATTCTCCTCTAGGATGTGGCAAGTGTGCTTTTGGATGCTTTCTGGACAGTCACTTTTTATAAAGTGTCCTAGTGAACCACAGAGGGGGTTAATCTGAGACATGAACAGCAGGGATGGATGTCCCAATGGGATGTCCATCCCTGCTATTCATGCCGGCGGCAGCCCCCGACTAACTTCCCCCCAGTTGTGCAGGGACATTAGTCGGGGGCAAAGAGTGGGCGGGCAGTGGGTGGTCACCGACCTTGGACATACAGGGCCGATTCTATTGTCAGCCCTATATGTCCAGGGCCGGGAGGGTGGAATAACTTCCCTGGACGTTTCTTTTTAGTGATGCCAAGGCACGGATGGGGCTGGGGGGCCAGGGATTATTCCCCGCAGCCCGACCCTGGCCTTAGGAGGCCAGATCGGGGGTCAGGCTGCAGGGAATAATCACTTTAACCCAACAGCTGGCATCGCAGCTTTTAAATGGAGGCGCAGTGCCATGGCAACATGATGCCATGGCGCCGCAGCTCCAATTAACAGCCCTGACTGAGTTAGCCGTGTTGTGGCTGTATGTGCAGGCTGGGACTGAATCGCAGTCCCAGCCTGCATATACATGCTTAGTCGCAATTCTGATCCCGTGGGGCTAGACATGCCCCGCAGGATAAGAATCGTGCTCCCCTTTGTACGTCCGGCTCAGACCGGATGTACAAAGGGGATATACTTGCGGGTCAGAATCGGGCCCAAAGTATTTTAGTGAGCATTTTTCTGGTTTTATGACTTCTCTCTCTTTTGGAATATGCCTGCTTTTAGTACCCCTTCTAGATGCACTTTTAGATTTGATTTTCACAGATAATATCATTTTCTTTGATATATCTTTTCTGCTTCCATATATCAGTCCACTGTGAGATTTGTCTTCAAGCCTCATTGTTCATTTCTGTTAAGCCATGCTCCCCCCCCTTTTATTTTAAAAAGAGAAATATGCATTTATTCACACCTATGCCAATACCGTATGTCCTCCTCATCCCTATACACTATGTTTGTGTTGGTGCAGTAAGATTGTAGTGATGCTTTTGGTGAATTTATATTATTCCTCTCTTTTTTGATTTGCAACCAGATTTTCTGTTTTGAATAATTTGTATGTTTTGTTTTCTCTTAATTTTTTATTTCTATGTTTACAAGCATTGATATTTATATGATTTGTATGTTTATGTTTTTATGTATTTATGGTTTTATGGTTTTATTTTTTGTAGCCAGTATCGCTTGAAGAAGGCTGTTTCACTGAAACACGTTGGGATATCTTCCAATAAAGCCACTTTTATCAACCACTGATTCTGGCGCACCTGTTCCTTGTTTGTATGGGTAAATTCCCTACATCTTCAGTAAAGACCGAAGCAAAGAATTCATTCAGTCTCTCTACTATGGCCTTGTCCTCACTTAGTGCCCCTTTTACCCCTCTATCATCCAGTGGTCCAGGCTGACTCTTTCACAGGATTTTTGCAATGAATGTACTTGAAAACGTTATTATTATGCATTTTTGCTTCCATGGCTAGCTTTTTAAAAAATTCTTTCTTTGCCTGACTTATCAAAGCCTTGCATCTAACTTGCCAGTGCTTTTGTTGTTTCCCATTTTCGTCATTTGGCTCCTTTTTCTGTTTCCTGAAAGATGTTTTTTTTGGCAGCAACAGCCTCTCTGACCTCTTCTTTAAACCATGCTGTCAGTTTTTTGGCCTTCCTTCCACTTTTCTTGAAGTGTGGAATACATCTGTTCTGGGCATCCAAGATAGTACTTTTCAACAATGCCCGCGCTTTATGTAAATTTTTAACCTTTGCAGATGCTTCTTTTAGTCTTTTCTTAACTATTTCCCTCCTGTTATAGTCTCCCTTTTGAAATTTAAATGTAGTATTGTGGATTTCCTTGCCATCTTTCTTTCATTTATTAAATCATGCTATGATCACTTTTGCCAAGATGGCCCCAACACTCTTATCTTTTGCACCAGGATCCTGCATGTCACTAAGAACTAGGTCCAAAATAGCTTCCCCTCTTGTCGGTTCATGAATCAGCCGCTCCAAGAAGCAGTCATTCATTTCATCTAGAAATGTTATTTCCCTAGCAAATCCTGCTCTGACACTGACCCAGTCGATACCCGGGTAATTGAAATGACCCATTATTACTGTGTTGTAACTTTTGTTAGCTTCCCTGATTTCTTTCAGCATTTCATCATCCATCTGTTCATTCTGGCCAGGCATAGTAGTATACCCCACTGCCATTGCCTTCTCTTTTTTATGTGGAATTTCTATCCATAGAGATTCTACAGCATAATTTATTTCCTGTAAAACTTTCATCCTATGTGACTCAATGCCCTCTCTAACACAGAGCGCAACCCCTCCACCAATTTGATCTATTCTATCATTGCAATATAGTTTGTACCTAGCTATCACAGTGCCCCATTGGTTGTCTTCCTTCCACCAGGTCTCAGATATTAATCATATCTAAGCTCTCATTTAGAGCTATATATTCTAACTCTCCCATCTTATTTTTTAGACTTCTAGCATTTGCATACAAGCATTTTAGAGGTTATATTTCATTCATATTAATCTGATTATCAGTTGATAGGGGCAATTTGGAATCTTACAGCTCTATAATCAAGGGCATCTGGGTTACTTTTATCTTTATTGGAACCTCTCTGTTAGGATGTCCTAACTTACCTCTTTTGCTAGTATCCTTCAAGTATATATTCATCTAAACTATGCGCTCTTGGATGACTGTCGGCTTTCTCCTTTTATCTAGTTTAAAAGCTGCTTTATCTCCTTTTTAAATGTTAATGCCAGCAGTCTGGCTCCATCCCAGTTAAGGTGAAATCAATCCCTTCGAAAGAACCCTTCCCTTCCCCAGAATGGTGCCCAGTTCCTAACAAATCCAAAGCCCTCTTCTTTGCACCATCTTCTCATCCATGCATTGAGACTCCGAAGCTTCATCTGCCTTTTGAGTCCTGCATGTAGAACGGGAAAAAACTCAGAGAATATCTTGGAAGTTCTGTATTTCAACTTCTTACCTAAAAGTCTAAATTTGGCCTCCAGAACCTCCCTCCCACATTTTCCTATGTTACTGGTACCAACATGAACCAAGACAGCAGACTCCTCCCCAGCACTATCTAAAACCTTGTCTAGATGGCGCGTGAGATCCACTACCTTCGCACCAGACAGGCATGTCATCAGGCGATCATCACATCCACCTAGCTATCTACATTCCTAATGATCAAATCACCCACTATAATAGCTGTCCTAACCCTTCCCTCATGGACACATGGCCCTGGAGAAACCTCCTCAGTGTGAGAGGATATTAGATATCCTGGTGGACAGGTCCTAGCTACAGGATCACTTCATGCCTCACCAAGGTGATGCTCTCTTTTATTTATTTTATTTATTTAATTTTATTATATACCGCGCTCTTTATCATCAGTGCGGTTTACATACAACATAACTGTGCAGTGCAGGGTGTCTGCACTGTACTTACAATATAACAGTGTAGTAACAAAATAACAATATTACAGGGCGTTATGTACAGGATTGAGCAGGATACTATATACAAATAGGTTAAGAACATTTTGGTAAAGAATAGATCAATTAATTACGTGTTGGCTTAAGTAGGTACATGTAGTCGTTGGGGTGATTAAGTATCTACTTGTCGGGGGGATCGGGGTCTGGTTGACATGGATTCAGACTTAAGTAGTTGTTGCTTGGGTGTTGTATGTGAGGGCTACAGGTCGTGACTGGCTGTAGAAGGCATTCTTTGGAATTATAGTGCTGTAGAAAAAGGTGATGTTTCAGCGCCTTCCTGAATTGGGAGATGTCCTTGATGGCCCTGATAGCAGGGGGTAGGGCATTCCAGCAACTAGGCGCATAAAGCACGAATGCTCTGCTCCTGGGTGCTTGTGAGCATTTCGTGATCTGTCTCGGAAGGGTCAAGGTGTTGATAGCTGCTGATCTTCTTGCCCTGTTGGTGGGTGTGGTCTGAATAAGATCTGTGAGTGATGTGGAAGAGCACTTATTAATGGCTTTATACGTCAGGGTCAGCACCTTGAAGGCGATCCTACTATGTACTTGGAGCCAGTGTAGATTTTTTAGGATTGGAGTTATATGGTCCCTCCTTGATGCTCCGTGTAGGAATCTGGCAGCTGCATTCATAGCTAGTTGCAGAGGGTTTATAGTGCTTTTTGGAAGGCCGTGTAGTATGGCATTTGCGTAGTCAAAATGCAGGGTTACTAAAGCTTGAAAGACTGTTCTAAAGTCCACTGTGTCTAGCAGTTGTCTCAGGTGATGGAGCGTCCTTATTTTGTTGTATATGGACTTGACCATATTGCTTATCTGGGCCTTCATATTGAGTTGTTGGTCGAGTATCACTCCCAGATACCGAATTGTAGGCTTGCTCAGGAGTTCCACGTCTCTGACTTTCAGGGAGTTGGGTGGTATGTAGGTTGTATTTTTTATGAGGAAAAGGACCTCTGTTTTCTTAAAATTTATCCTTAGTTTCTGTGAGTGTAGCCAATTTGTAACAGCGTCAAAACAGGCAGAGAGGGGTAATAAGTCCGGTTTGTCTAATATAGAACAGCGTATATATACTTGATGCTCTCTTTTCACATGACCTCTCTCCTCCATGGCAACTAAGAAGCTACCAGGCTGAAGCTGGGACTTCAATACTATGTCCCTGTAGGTCTCATCTATCTACCTCTCTGACTTCCTTATGTCTTCCAAGTCTGCTACTCTAGTCTCCAGAGATAGCACTCATTCCCTGAGGGCAAAGAGCTCCTTGCACCTAGTGCACCCGTAAGACACCTCACCAACTGGGAGAAAATTTTACATGTGGCACTCAATGCAAAAGACTGGATAACTCCCATCTCACTGCTGGACTGTATCTTAGCTATTTAAGTTGTTTGAAATTACTAGGGTTGTTGAATGAGTATATGCATGATGTGTATGTGTAAACTATATCAATGTTGAGAAGCTTTTGTTTGACTGTATGCTATTAATATAGCTAGCTGAATTGGAGGCAGTCTTGAAGGACTACAAAAGGGGACTGCTACTTCTGGAGAGAGATCTGCAATAGTGAGTATATACTTCTGGGAATTTTTCTGAAGGGAATTCTTTGGATTAAAGCTGATTAATCTGTCAACCCAGTGTATTTGTTAAATCAGTCAAGGCCTAGTAGCAGCAGTTTAAGTTTAAATTTAAATTTAAAACACAGAAGAGAGCTTTCTGGTTAAATTTAGAACCCAGCAGAGAGCTTCTAGTTTAAATTTCATACCAAGTCAAAGCCTAGCAGCAGCAAAGAGCTTTAATTTAAATGTTTATGTTTATGTTTATTTGAATTTGATATACCGCTCAGACCCGAAGGCATAGAGCGGTTTACAATATTACATCATTTAGAGAAACAAGAAAGGAACGCCATTTATAAGATAGGACAGAGTAGAGGACAGAGACAGTCAAACAGGCAAGAGGAAGAGAAGGACATGGCACAGCACATTACCCTGATACATGGAAGGGCATCCATACTTCATCAAGGACTCCAGGAACAGATGCCACGGACCAACGCCTAAGGGCCACGCCAAAGGGCCCTCTGGCGAGGCCCTCAGGCGCGGGCCCGCAAGGCGCGGGCGCGCCCTGGCAACGGCGGTTTTTATGCCGTTGGGCCCCGATGGAAGGAGGCGGGCTCTGGGAGGAAGAATATAACTTAGCATAAAAGGCAAAACAGGGTCAGTATTCTTTGAGCAATAAATAAAGTCTTCTAGAGACCTTTACAAATAGGCCTTCTACCTAGGGGGCAAGAGACCTGTGAAACTTTTTAAATAGGTGTTAAAGCCAGGAGGCAGGTCAAAAGGCCATTTTGAAAGACTCCTTCTATCCAAGCAAGGATTGTTAATCACCCAGGAAGTTGGTCACAGCTTACCTTAGAAGCACAGGACAGGGTACTGTGAAGCAGCCCTCTTTTAATGTCTTATTTCCCTCCCTCCCCAACACCCACCCACCCCTGGGATAATCGTAGCTTTATAGGTACTTACACGTCTTAAAGGAAAGGAGCTGCTCTCAGCTGCAGCTCTTTATCCAAATCAGTCATACATTAAGGACCTGAGATTAATTAAGCTTCAGGTGAACAAGGTATATTAAACGTATTAGGTACACTTTTATTAGTATAAGTATCCACAGCAACCCTTAGTAAGTAAAGAACTTACAAATCTAAACACAAGCTTAAAACTAAGATGCAGACAGCAGTCCAGCAGCGAGATGGGGGCTTTGCAGTCTTTTGCATTGAGTGTCACATGTATGATTTTTTCCCAGTTGGTGAGAGATCTTACATGTGCACTAGGTGCAAGGAGCTCTCTGCTCTCAGGGAACGAGTCCATTCTCTAGAGGCTAGAGTAGCAGACTTGGAAGACATAAGAAAGACAGAGAGGTACAAAGACAAGACCTACAGGGATATTAGTCCTGAAGTCCCACCTCCAGTCTGGCAGCATACCTGTTGCCAAGGAGGAGAGATGTCACGTGACAGGAGAGCATCACCCTGATGTGGCAGAAAGTGATCCTGTAACTAGGACCTGTCCTCCAGGTGATGTAAAACCCTCTCGCACCGAGGAAGTTTCTCCAGGGCCATGTGCCCATGAGGGAAGGGTAAGGACAGCCATTATAGTCGGTGATTCGATCATTAGGCATGTAGATAGCTGGGTGGCTGGTGGATGTGAGGATCACCTGGTAACATGCCTTCCTGGTGCGAAGGTAGTGGACCTCATGCGCCACCTAGACAAGGTCTTAGATAGTGCTGGGGAGGAGTCTGCTGTCTTGGTACATGTCGGTACCAATGACATAGGAAAATGTGGTAGGGAGGTTCTGGAGGCTAAATTTAGGCTTTTAGGTAGCAAGTTGAAATCCAGAACTTCCAGGGTAGCGTTCTCCGAAATGCTTCCCATTCCACGCACAGGACCCAAAAGGTAGGCAGAGCTCTGGAGTCTCAATGCGTGGATGAGACAATGGTGCAAGGATGAGGGTTTTGGATTTGTTAGGAACTGGGGAATATTCTGGGGAAAGGCTCTTCCGAAGGGATGGGCTTCACCTTAACCGGGATGGAACCAGGCTGCTGACATTAACCTTTAAAAAGGAGAAAGAGCAGCTTTTAAACTAGATAAAAGGGGAAAGCCGACAGTCGCCCAAGAGCGCATGGTTCGGAACAATGTATCCGTGAAGGATACTACCAAAAGCAGAGAGGTTCCAAAAGAGAGTAAAGTAGCCCAAATGCCCTCGAGTATGGAGCAGACAGAGCTTAAAGATTCCAAATTATCCATGCCTACCAATAGCCAGATTAATATGAATAAAATACAGTCTCTAAAATGCTTGTATGCAAATGCTAGAAGTCTAAAAAATAAGATGGGAGAATTAGAATATATAGCACTAAATGAGAGGTTAGATATGATTAGAATCTCAGAGACATGGTGGAAGGAGGACAACCAGTGGGACACTGTGATACCTGGGTACAAACTATATCGTAATGATAGAGCTGATCAAATTGGTGGAGGGGTTGCGCTCTATGTTAGAAAGGGCATTGAGTCAGAAAGGATTAAAGTTTTGCAGGAAACAAAATTAGCTGTAGAATCTCTATGGATAGAAATTCCATGGAAAAAGGGGAAGGCGATGGCAGTGGGGGTGTACTATCGACCACCTGGCCAGAATGAACATATGGATGATGAAATGCTCAAAGAAATCAAGGAAGCTAACAAACGTTACAGCACAGTAGTAATAATGGGTGATTTCAATTACCCCGGTATCGACTGGGTCAGTGTCACGGCAAGACATGCTAGGGAGATAAAGTTCCTAGATGAAATAAATGACTGCTTCTTGGAGCAGCTGGTTCATGAACCGACCAGAGGGGAAGCCATATTGGACCTAGTCCTTAGTGGAACACCAGATCTGGTGCAAGAGATAAGGGTGTTGGGGCCACTTGGCAATAGTGATCATAGCATGATCGTGTTTGATTTAATTAGTGGAGGAGGGATGGTAAGGAAATCCACAGTACTACCTTTCAACTTTCGAAAGGGAGACTATGATAAAATGAGGAAAATAGTTAAGAAAAAATGTAAAGGAGAAGTTGCAAAGGTTAAAGACTTACATCAAGCTTAGGTGTTGTTGAAAAATACTATCTTGGAAGCCCAGACCGGCTGTATTCCACGCTTTAAAAAAGTGGAAGGAAGTCCAAAAACTGCCAGCATGGTTTAAAGGTGAGGTCAGAGAGGCTGTTGTTGCCAAAACAGTATCTTTCAGAAAATAGAAAAAAGAGCCAAATGATGAAAACTGGAAACAGCACAAGCACTGGCAAGTTAAATGCAAGGCATTGATAAGGCAGGCAAAGGCAGAATTTGAGAAGCTTGCTGCAGAAGCAAAAATGCGTAATAAAGACTTTTTCAAGTACATTCATAGCAAAAAACCTGTGAGAAAGTCAGTTGGTCCATTAGATGATAGAGGGGTTTAAAGGGGCACTAAGAGGCGACAATGCGATAGCAGAGAGACTGAATGAATTTTTTGCTTCGGTCTTTACTGAGGAAGATGTAGGGATGTTACCCATGACTGAAGTGGTATTTAAAGGTGCGGAAGAATTGAAGGAAATATCGATATATCAGGAAGATGTATTACAACTCTTTGATAAACTGAAGAGTAGCAAATCATCTGGACCAGATGATATACATCCAAGGGTGTTGAAAGAACTGAAATATTAGATTGCAGACCTGCTATTAGTAATCTGTGAACTATCATTAAAATCATCTCTAATACCTGAAGATTGGAGGATGGCCAACATAACGCCAATTTTTAATAAGGGTTCCAGGGGTGATCCGGGCAACGTCCGTACCGGGAAAGATGGTAGAAACCATCATAAAGAACAAAATTGCTGACCATGTAGATAGTCATGGCTTAATGGGAGACAGCCAACATGGCTTTAGATAAGGAAGATCTTATCTTACTAATCTGTTATGTTTTTTTGAAGGTGTGAATAAACAGGTAGACAAAGGTGATATAGTGTATTTGCACTTTCAGAAAGTCTTTGACAAAGTCCCTCATCAGAGACTTTTGGAAAAACTAAAGAGTCATGGGATAGGAGGCAGTGTACTATTGTGGATCAGTAACTGGTTAAAAGATAGAAAGCAGAGGGTAGGGCTAAATGGCCAATTTTCCCAATGGAGAAAGGTGAATAGTGGTGCACTCCTGGGATCTGTGCTGGGTCCGCTGCTTTTTGACATCTTCATAAATGACCTGGAAAAGGGAATAACGAGTGAGGTTATCAAACTTGCAGATGACACAAAGCTATTTAAAGTTGTTAAAACCCATGAGGATTGTGGAAACTTGCAAGAGGAGCTTGATAAATTGGAAGACTGGGCATCAAAATGGCAGATGAAATTTAATGTGGACAAGTGCAAAGTTATGCACCTAGGGAAGAACCATCCAAACTATGGTTACACGATGCAAGGTTCCACATTAGGAACCACCATCCAGGAAAAAGATTTAGGCGTCATTGTGGATAACATGTTAAAACCCTCCTCCCAGTGTGCAGTGGCAGCCAAGAGAGCAAATAGAATGCTAGGTATCATAAGGAAAGGAATGGAAAATAAAACAAAGGATATTATAATGCCTCTGTATCGTTTCATGGTGCGACCGCACCTTGAATATTGTGTGCAATTCTGGTCGCTGTATCTTAAAAAGGATATAGCGTTATTAGAAAAGGTTCAGAGAAGAGCCACCAAAATGTTAAAGGGGATGGAAGGATACCCCTATGAAGCAAGTCTAAAAAGGTTAGGGCTCTCTAACCTGGAAAAGAGACGGCTGAGGGGAGATATGATAGAAGTCTATAAAATTAATGAACGGAGTGGAACGGTTAAACATAGATCAATTGTTTATGTTATCAGAATATAGAAAGACTAGGGGACATGCAATGAAGCTACAGGGTAAACTATTTAAGACAAATAAGAGAAAATATTTTTTTCACTCAACATGTAATCAAACTCTGGAATTTGCTACCGAAGGATGTAGTAAAGGCTGTTAGTGTAGCTGGGTTTAAAAAAGGTTTGGACAAGTTCCTGGAGGAAAGGTCATAAACCATTATTAAAAAGGGACTCAGGATGTGAATGCTCGACCCAATACAAGCATTGTGTAACCTGTGTCTTTTGGGAAAACTGCTAGGTACATATGACCTAGATTGGCCACTATTGGAAACAGGATACGGGGCTCGATGAGCCTTGGTCTGACCGAGTATGGCATATCTTATGTTCTTATGTTTAGTCTTTTGGAAGGTGATATAGACTGCCTCCTCCAGGTTATTGCTGTTGTAGGCAGTCCTTTGTGGGTTCAGTCATTTTGGATTGGCTCACATTGGCTTGTTCCCGAATGGTTCACATTTGGTTTAAATTTGTGAGTTGTTTTGATGCCATTTCATGATCCAGTTGGTGAGAAGCAGAAGCAGTATTCCCCTGGGAAAACATAGTAACATAGTAAGTGACGGTAGATAAAGACCAGCATGGTCCATCTAGTCTGCCCAGCAAGATGGCAAGAGTAGGTGCACCTGTCGCTCTGTGCAGGCCACCCCTCCCCATGTTTTTGTTTTTGTTTAGGGGTGAACCCACCACTCCATGTAGGACACCCTTATTTGTTGAGACGCTAGATAGTTCAGAAGTTAGATGGTACCGTTTATTTTGCTTTTATCCTGTTGCTGTAAAGGGATCCACTGTGTTTGTCCTATGCCGTTTTGAATTCCATCATTGTGTTTGCCCCCACCACTTCCATCGGGAGGGCATTCCAAGCATCCACCACCCTTTCAGTGAAGAAATATTTCCTGACATTGCCTTTCAATTTACCACCTTGCAGCTTCATGTCATGCCCTCTAGTTTTACAGCTTCCCCGTCTTTGGAAGAACTTTGTTTGTTCATCGTTTCTCTTTAAGTATTTAAAGGTCTGAATCATATCTCCCCTGTCCCTCCTCTCCTCCAAAGTGTACATATTTAGGTCTTCAAGTCTCTTCTCATAAGGCTTCTGACGCAGGCTCCAAATCATTTTGGTCGCCTTTCTCTGAACAGTTTCCAGTCTTTTTACATCTTTTGCAAGATATGGTCTCCAAAACTGAACACAGTATTCCAAGTGAGGCCTCACCAGTGACTTGTACAGTGGCATAAGTACCTCTTCCTTTCTGCTGGTAATCCCTCTTTGTATGCAGCCCAACATCCTCCTGGCTTTTGCCACCGCCTTGTCGCACTGTTTTGCCACCTTGAGATCATCAGAGATAATCACACCAAGGTCTTTCTCCTGAACCGTGCATACCAACCTCTCACCCCCTTTTGTGTACTTTTCCCTTGGATTTCTGCTACCCAAGTGCAAGACACTGCACTTTTTCACATTAAATCATGGTTGCCAAGCATTAGACCAGTCTTCCAGCTTTTGTAGATCTTTCCTCATGTTAACCACTCCCTCGGGGGAGTCCACTCTGTTGCAAATTTTTGTGTCATCTGCAAAAAGACAGACTTTTCCATTCAATCCTTCAGCAATATCACTCACAAATATATTGAACAGTGCCGGGCCCAGGACCGAACCCTGAGGCACCCCGCTAATCATCTTCCTCTCATCCGAGTGAGCTCCATGTACCATCACCTTCTGTTGTCAGTCAACCAATTTCTAATCCAGTTTACTATCTTGGAACCCATCCCCAAGCTACTGAGTTTATTGACAAGCCTCTTATGAGGAACAGTATCAAAGGCTTTGCTGAAATCCAGATAGATGACATCCATTGCATGCCCCAGATCTAGTTCCTTGGTCACCCAAATCAAAGAACTCAATCAGATTTGTTTGACAAGACCGTCCTTCGGTAAAACCATGTTGCCTTGGATTTTGCAACCTGTTGGTTTTGAGAAAGTTCACTATTCGCTCTTTCAGGAGCGCCTCCATTACTTTTCCTGCCACCGAGGTAAGGCTCATGGGCCTGAAATTTGACACTTCTTCCCTGTCACCACTTTTGTGTAGAGGTACAACATTAGCCATTCTGAGAAACTGTAAAGTAAGTTTTTCTAACCACTGTGATCTTCAGTTGCGAGTGAATCTCAGCTTTAGTTTTCTTCAGTTTGGTTCTGAATGTATGTCAGTGCAGGCTTTGTCTGTGATCCAACTAGTCTGGTTATTGTACTAGTGTTTTGTATTTTTTAGATAGCCTCCTGATGCAGCTTACAATGCAAAATGTTGCCAGTGTCAGGACAATTGTTTGAGAAGCTGAAATGTTTTTGAAGATGTGTGTTTTACATGTCATGAAGTTGAAGGTGTGGTGGGCACTTGATGTTTTACAAATGGTTCAAAATGTGGTGATTTTTAGTAGAGCCACATAAAATTTGCATACCATTTTCTACTGATGCTTAGCACCACCTTCTTTGTTGTATTTTTTGCAATTGGATTAGTGGTGATTTTCTGAAAGCAGTTTTTTTTTTGTTTTGTTTTTTTTTTTTAGAGTTTTGAATAATCTTTTCCTAGCAATGTCTCAGTTTTTATACTATTTCCTTTTTTTAATTGATCTTGTTTTATTTGACTCTTGTGTGTGTCAAATGTGTGAGCATATATAGTCCAAAGCCATTTCACAACTGTAAATATTAAATTTGTATTTATGTGTGTCTCTGCTCTTCCTCCAGATAAACAAATGTGCTGATGGTTTCTTCAGTTTGTGGGACGGTCAGAATCTATTGTTTTGGTTTGACTACTGCTGCTTTTTGCTGTTTCTCAGAAACTGCCATCCTAAGCACCCTCCATGTGTGATTTCATGGTTGAGGAGGCCCCGTTTGTGGCACAACCCCACAATGGTTAATAGACAAGATCTACTAGTCTCTTCTAGTTGTAAACGCAGGCTCTGAACAGTAAGTTACTGTGAGATAAATGATCCAGGCAGTGGGGCCACAGTCCCCAGTGGCCATAGGTAATAGAGTGCCTGGGCCCTCAGCTTCATGGCCTGGTTAATGTTGGAGCATTGGTGGGCAAGTGGGTTCAGCGAATGGGGGGGAGCAAGGCATGAATTTTAAACTGTCTTTCCGCAATTCGTGCCCTTCCTCGGGTAGGGAAGGGGTTTGATTGGGTCCTGGGGGTGTGAGGTGGGAAAGGGGGGAGAGGCTGAGCCAGGGCTATTTTACCTCTGGGAGGCTGGCCCCTTCCCTTTCCAACTCTGGCGGGCAGCATCGTCCAGTTTTTCTCTTTTTTCTTTGTTTTTTCCTTTCGGCTATGACTCCTTTCCTTCTCTTCAGCCTGTTACTCTTGCTTCCTCGAAGAGGACCCAGGGCGGCAGAACTGTCGGAGGCGGCAGTCCCTTTGATGGCGGAGTGAGTGGGGCAGATGATGGAGGTCCCTCTGGGAGGGGCGCGTTTGGAGATGTCGTCCCCCAAGGTGTTAGGGGCTGCCTCAGTGGCCAATCCCAGCACTTCTGTAGCCCCACTGAGATGGCCTTAGAGCCTGTGCAAGGCTGTGCAAAGGCAGCCACTGGACCAGGGTGTGGGCAGGGGAAGGATCAAGTTTTGAAGGCCTGGGAGCAGGGGGTCTCTCCCTAGCTTAGTGACAGTTTTTGAGCCACGGATGGCAGCAGGACATGATGTTCCTTTTCTCTTAGGGGCAATGAGGCAGGCAGCTGGAGGGTGCTTAGGTCAGGTCCCTGTCCTTGAGCCATTGAGCTAGATGCCTGGCTTTGGAGTGGACAGGGGCTTGTCTGATGGGGCAGGGAGTACTGTATTGCCAGTTGGGGGTTTGGCAGTGGCGACTGAGATTGGCAGGGGGGGGGGGATGTGGGGTTAGGGAAGGGGCAGGGCTTTACTCCTTCTCCGCAACCTGATTGTAGTGGTGAGGAGGGTGCCAGTTTTATGGTCACAGGCCCAGGGAGGTGGGTAGAACCTGTTCCAGGCTCTCAGGGACTCAGCACTGTTGGTCAGACTGGGCCACCAGGTGCCTCGACTGGTCCCTAAGTGGGGGCTCCAGGTGGTCTGGGTTTGGAGGGTCCTGGTGTTTGGGGCATAGTGGAGCAGGGCCCAGTGGCATCTGGCAGCCTTATTGGTTGGCCGGATAACAGGCAGTGCTGCTTTGGGCCGCGGAGGGAGAGGAGGCAGAGTTCTTCTCATTCATGGCTTGGTTGGGCAGGTTCAGCATTGCAGTGTGCTGCTCCGGTGGCCTCTGGCCCTCTTTTCTTGTTTCCCTTCTTAGGCAGTAGTGGATGCCCAGATGCTTCCTTGGATTGGAATAAGTGAGCATGTGGGGGCATCTAGTGGTGGCAGCAAGGACCGGCCTGTGGTTATCCATCCCATGAGGAGCAGCGGCTGCAGAAGCTTGATGTGCAATGGCCCAGGCCATCAGGCCCTGCTCCTGCACCGGTTCCAGTTGATGGTCCTATTCTAGCAGGTGAGTCTGACAGCATGGTGGTGGGCTCTGGGGGTAGCCAGAGGGGTGGTACCCAGGGTTGCGTGGAGGGGGGGTGTTGACATCAAAGAAATGTAAGCATTCGCATCAGCTTTGCCAGGGGTCGGATTCATCCTTGTATTCTTCCAGTTCAGTGTCATCTTTTTCTTTGGAGTCTGTTGTGCTGGGTGCTTCTAGTATGGTTACAGGTTTTGTGTCTCGGCCAGCGGGAGGTGTGGCCCCAGTACTCATGGTTTTTATTTTGGAGTTGTGGGAGGGTGTGCCGCAGGGCTTGCAGTGTAAGATCAGAAAGCATAAATATATTGATATCTTTTGCCTGCTCCTGGAGGGCAGGAAGCGGTCAGAGGAGAGCCAGAAAAAGTGACGAGGACGAGAAGGCCAGGTGGATCAAGAAAGTTGTGCGGAATGTTGTTAATTGAAGTCAGGCCTTTCTTCGGTTAGCCAGTGTTTGTGAACAACATACACCTGGTCATTACAGGCTCCTACTTGCCTATGCTGATTCTATTTTGGAGGCTTCTCAGACTCATGAAAGGTGTCGAATATTGCCCCTACTCTATGGAATTCCCTACCTCCCACCCTGCATGCTGAACCCTCACACTCTTTTCAAATCCCTGCTCAAAACCCACCTATTCCAGCTTGCTTATTTATTTGTTTAGATTTATATACCACATTTTCCTTCAATCAAAGTGGTGGGTTAAACAAAATAAATTACATAATATAAGGAGTGACATAACATTGGATAAGGGATGGCATAACTTACAAAGGTATAATGTAAAATATCTAATTATTACAATACTTGTATTATTACAACAATACTTGTTTGAGCTTATCGCTACAATCATGCATTATTAGTGAAGTTCACAGTCTGATTGGTTATAATATTCCATGAATAGGAAGGTTTTAAGTGATTTGCAGAAATCTTTTAGGTCTTTTGTGGACCGCAAATCGTCCGGGAGGGAGTTCCAGAAGGCTGGTGCTGATAGAGATAAAGCTCTGGCAGAGGTGAATTGACCTCCCCCACTCCTCCCCAGTTTAGTTCTTCCCTCCTGCCTGTCTCCCTTGGGCTAGTTTTCCCCTTCTCCTGTTCCTACTGGCTTTCCTCTCCTTCTTAGTCTCTCTCCTTTCTTGACTGTCCTGATAATAACTGATATTCCATTTCTTTCACTCTGATGGGTTTGAGGGTTTTTTTTACTATTGTAAACCACTCTGGATGCCTTGCTGCCTAGGGCGGTATATCAAATGATAATAAAGATATATAATAAAGATAAAGATTAACTATGATGAGATGTTTCGGGACAAGATAGGAGAGAATCAGCATATGTTGTGGGGGACACAGGATATTAACTTCTGGCTGACCCAGATGTCAATCCACTCTGGGATGTTGGGGGATTTTACTGCAAAAGGGGGGGGAGTGGCAGTGGTTAATTCTGAGGGAAGTCATTCCTTTTGATTGGGAGCACTGGGCCCTCCCCGGATTGCAAGTTTTGTCATGTCTGCCCAGTGTGTGGAGGACACACCGCTTCCAAGTGTAGCCAAAAAGGGGTCCCAGGAGCCCCTATTCTAGTAGTTCACCCTTCTTGCGGAGTGTGCCTAACCCAGTGTGAGTGGACATCATGCACCCTTGATTGGACTGCTATGTCCTTCGCAGTGACAGAGCTTCATTGGCTCTCTGATTCAAATTTGGTTTTCACATCCCATATCAAGGGTAGTTAGTGTTTTTGCACAGAACACTCCTTCGGTTGCACATTTTTCGGAGGTAGCGTGGGCGAAGTTGGGTCGTATAGCTGGCCCATTCTGTGAGCTTCCCTTTTCAGTTTTTGTCATCTCTCATTTGGGTGTCATTCCCAAGAAGGAACCAGGGAAGTTTTGCCTGATTTACTACTTGTCCTTCCCCCCGGGCAGGTCAATGATCGATCATATTCTGAAAGAATTGTGCACGGTGCACGACGCTTGTTTTGATTGTGCGGTGTCAGTGTAGTCCAGGTGCTCACGAAGGTGGATATTGAGTCGGCCTTCTGCCTTTTGCCAGTTCATCCATCTGCCTTTCCTTTGTTGGGTTTTGCATTCAAGGGTTCTTTCTATTTTAATAAGTGCATGCCAATGGGCTGTTCAATATCTTACATGTACTTCAAAACGTTTAGCAGTTTTCTGCACTGGGTTCTGGTGCAGTGTTCCGGTATTGCTAATGTGGTGCATTATTTAGATGATTTCTTGTTTGTGAGGCCTGGTCAGTCCGAGTCTTGTTTGAGTCTGCTGGATTCCTTTTTAGCCCTTGTTGCAGGAGTTCAGGATTCCTTTGGCATCTGAAAAGACTGAGGGCCTTATCACGAGGTTGACTTTTTTAGGGATTGAGCTTGACAGAAGCAATGGTGATGAGACACCACATGAAGAAGGTTGCAAAGTTGTGGATATCGGTGGCGGCGGTGGGGTCTGCTAGTAAGGTCACCTTAAGACAATTGCAAGTTTTGGTGGGGTTGTTAATTTTTGCCTGTTGGGTAATCCTGATGGGCAAGGTTTTTTCTAGGCGCTTGATTCATGCCATGTCCGGTGTTCTACAGCCTTTTCATCATATCTGGGTGTCTGGGGGGATGAAAGAGGGTGTGAGATTCCTTCTTGGCTAGGAGGTTCTTCTCTGCCCAGGCAAACAGAAGAGCCATCTTCAGAGCTACCCCAGCACTCCTCGTGCCACCTTGCTGACTTGACATAAACCACTGCTGTGGTGGTGTCTGAAAACACTCGAACAGCCCGGCATTTGATCAGGGGATGGAAACGCAGAAGAGCCAACCTGATGGCTCTCGACTTGAGGCAATTGATGGACCATATCGCTTCCCTGCGGTTCAAACGGTCCTAGGCTGTATGGTCTTAGCGGACTTCAATGGTACCTCAGTGCTGCAGTTAGAGGAGGTGTCGAATGTTGATTTGCAGCTCTTTTCGGACACGGCTGGCAGACTGGGTTTTGGCATCTATTTCCAGGATGCTTTGTGTGCTGAGCAGTGGCCGAGCAATTGGCATGACTTTGGTTTGACGCACAATGTGACCTTCCTGGAGTTGTTTCAGATTGTGGTGGCACTGGTGATTTGGCCTGAGCATTTGCAGAGTAATTCAGTACTGTTTGGTTCGATAATGCGTCAGTGGTTGTGGTTATTAACAAGCATTCTCCCTGGTGTTTATGGATGGGTGGCCTTGATGCATGCTTTTGTGCTGTTTGCGTCTGAATATTACTGCACAGGCATGTCATGTGCCAGGTAGTATTAATCGTATTGCTGACTCTCTTTCCCATTTCAAGTGGTCCCTTTTTCTGATGTTGGTGCTGGGTACAGTGGTTCCGGTGCACCTGTGGCAGCTTGGCTGCCTGAAGTGATGGATCTTCTGCTTAGGCTGGCCTTTCCTGCCACATGGACTTCTTATCTTAGGGGCTTCCTCAAGGTGGAGGAGTTTCTGACAGCCCAGGGATGGTATGGTTGGTCTGCCCCAGAGTCTCTTCTGCAGCTCTACATCGTGTGGGCAAAAGGCAGAGGCTTGTCCAGGGCTGTGGTTCATTCTCATTTGGCTGACTTCTTCTTTGTGAAGGCAGCTGGTTGGGGGAGCCCGTTGTCCAGAGCTTTGGTACACAGAATGTTGACAGGTTGGGAATATTCTTCCTCTACGCCACCTGACCTGAGGATGCCCATCTTGCATGATATCTTGGTGGGTTTGTGTGATGGACTGCCAGCCGTGGCTGTCTCTGCCTTTGAGGTGGTATTTTTTAAGGCAGTTTCTTGCCTGGCCTTCTTTGGGCCCTTCAGGATTGGGGAGCTGGTGGCCTCATCTACCCAAGCCCAGAGCGGTATGGGCATGTTTGGGTGCAGATCCTGATTCCCAAATCTATGATGGATCACTTGGGTAAGGGGTTCTGGGTAGTTCTGAACAGGGTTGAAGGTTCAGTCACTTGCCCTGTGGTGAACCTATCTGCTTACTTGGAAATTCGGCCGGTGTCTGCTGGCTGGATGTTTCTTCAAGCTGACTCTTCGCCTGTGACCTAGTTTCAGTTCAGTGTGGTGCTTCAGAAGGTTCTGAGACAGGTTGGGTATGAGGCTCATAAGTTTGCCCCGCATCCCTTCCGTATTGGAGCAGCTAGTAGTGTAGCTGCTGTAGGTTTGGATGACCCAGTGATTTAACGCATCAGCAGGTGGCGGTCCAGGGCCTTTGCTGGGTGGTGGGTTTGTTGTGATGGTCTAACTTTGTTTTCTTTTGCAGATGCTCAGTGGTGGTTTCCGCAAAGGTGGCTGGTCTGCCATTCTTTTGTTTACTGGGCTGGTCGGTGTGCTGCTTCGTGCCCCCTCTGGCCTCATCTGGGATTGGCCCCTGCTGGAGTTTTCTTGGTTTGGCTCGGTGAGCGGAGAATGCGCTGGGGCCAGCTCATTCCTTTGTTGCAGTATCATGCCCATTTGCAAAGCTGTTCGGCAGGGACCATTGTGCATTTTGGTGGAAACAAATTGTCCGTTTGGACTTGTAAGCAGCTCATTCGGGCTGCGCAGAGGGACTTTTCATGTGTGCTTCTTTTTTCCCCTGGGGTAGTACTTTGTTGGTAGGACATTATTCCAAGGCTTGCTTGTATGATGCAGAAAAGGTGGTCGTGGGGTTTGACGAAAGTCAATCGCCAGATTCGGTGGTGTGTGCTTGAGCAGGAGGGCTACCAGATCCACCACCTCTGGGTAGAGGTGGATTGTGGTGACCTTTATGGCTTAGATGGTGTTCATCTATCCCCAGTAGGTCAGGACTTGCTTTCAAACAACGGGCAGGAGGCCTTGGAATCAACAATGTGCTGTGTCCATCCCTGGTTGCAGCTTTAGGTGGGGGGGGGGGGCAGTGCAGGGACAGTTTTCACCTGCCCAGCACTGGTGGTGGTTACCTGAGCCTTTTAGGGACAATTTGTCTATGGGGGCATAGACTGATGGGCTGGATCAGGTGATCTCAGTCGGACGTCCAGTGGAGGATGGGGGAGATAGGTGTAATCCAGGGTATGAGATAGTCACCTGGAGGGTGCCAGTCTTTCCTAATGGCATGGTGAGGCTGACGGTGGGGCAAAGAAGTTGCTGCTGGAACTGGCAGTGGCTGTGGCCATGGCTGGGGGTATGGTTCCTCTTTGCTAATAATATTGCTGGTGGTTACTTTATCTCGATGGTGGTTGGGGGTTGATTTACTAAGGTTATAAAACTGATACTGTTTAAGGTTATGCTGTTTAAGATAGAAACATAGAAACATGATGGCAGAAAAAGACCACATGGCCTTTCTAGTCTGCCCTTCCATATCAACCACTACAACAGTCTCCTCTTTTCCTTTAGAGATCCTCTGTGTTTGTCCCATGCTTTTTTTAATTCAGATACTGTCCTCATCTCTACCACCTCCACTGGAAGACTATTCCATGCATCCACCACTCTTTCCGTAAAGAAATATTTCCGTATATTACTCCAGTGTCTATCCCCTTTCATTCTCATCCTATGTCCCCTCATAGCAATCAATCAAAAGAGGCTCTCTTCCTGTGCATTTATGCCATGGAGGTATTTAAATGTCTCAATCATATCTCCTCTATTCTGCCTTTCCTCTAAAGTATACATATTAAGATCCTTAAGTCAGTCCTCGTATGCTTTATAACGAAGAGCACTAGACACTTTGATAGCCACCTTCTACACTGACTCCAACCTGTTTATATCCTTTTGAAGGTGCGGTCGCCAGAACACACACAATGCTTCAAATGAGATCGTACAAAAGACTTATGTAGAAGCACTATCACCTCCCTTCTTCTACTGGCCATTCCTCTCCCTATGCACTCAAGCATTCTTCTAGTTTTCATCGTCGCCCGTTCTACCTGTTTAGCTATTTTAAGATCATTAGACACAATCACACCCAGGTCCCACTCTTCTTTTGTGGAAAGAAGTACATCGCCCCCTACAATGTAGCGCTCCCTTGGATTTTTGGCCGTGCATTTCTTAGCATTAAATCTCAACTGTCAAATTCTAGACCATTTTTCAAGTTTAGCTAGATCCCCCTTCATGTTATTTACACCTTCATGGGTGTCTACTCTATTGCACAATATATGTAACATAGTATATGACGACAGATAAAGACCAGCATGGTCCATCTAGTCTGCCCAGCAAGGCAGCAAAAGTAGGTGCACTTGCCGCTCCGTGCAGGTCATCCCTCCCCATGCCTTTGTTTAGTGGTGCACCCAACGCTCCGTGTAGGTCACCCCTATTTGTTCAGATATAAGAGATAATTATGCTTATTTTGATTTTATCCTGTTGCTATAAAGGGATTCACTGTGTCTGTCCCATGCCATTTTGAATTCTGTCACTGTGTTTGTCCCCACCACTTCCATCGGGAGGGCATTCAAAGCATCCACCCCTTTCAGTGAAAAGGTATTTCCTGACTTTGCCTTTCAGTTTTACCCCCTTGCAGCTTCATGTTATGCCCTCTAGTATAACAGTTTCCCCGTCTTTGGAAGAGGTTTGTTTGTCCATTAATACTCTAGGTATTTAAAGGTCTGAATCATATCTCCCCTATCCCTCCTCTCCTCCAGAGTATTCATATTTAGGTCTTCAAGTCTCTTCGCATAAGTCTTCTTACGCAGACTCCAAATCATTTTGGTCACCTTCCATTGAGCAGTTTCCAGCCTTTTTTATATCCTTTGTGAGATACGGTCTCCAAAACTGAACACAATATTTCATGTGAGGCCTCACCAGCAACTTGTACAGTGGTATTAGTGCCTCTTCCTTTCTGCTGGTAATTCCTCTCTGTATGCAACCCAGCATCCTTCTGGCTTTTGCCACTGCCTTGTCACACTGTTTCGCCACCTTGAGATCGTCAGAAACAATCAAACCGAGGTCCTCCTCCTGGTCCGTGAACACCAATTTCTCGTCCCCTATCGCATACAGTTCCCTTGGATTTCTGCTTCCCAAGTGTATGACTCTGCACTTCTTTACATTAAATCTTAACTGCCAAGCATTAGACCATTCTTCCAGCTTTCGTAGATCTTTCCTCATGTTCCCCACTCACTCAGGGGAGCCCACTCTTGCAAATTTTGGTGTCATCTGCAAAAAGACAGACTTTTCCATTCAGACCTTCAGCAATACCACTCACGAATATATTGAAGAGTACCGGTCCCAAGACCGAACCCTGGGGCATACCGCTAATCACCTTCCTTTCATCCAAGTGAGTTCCATTTACCGTCACCTTCTGTTGTCTGTCAGTCAACCAATTTCTGATCCAGTTCACCATCTTGGGACCCATCCCCAAGCTGTTGAGTTTATTGATAAGCCTCCTATGAGGAACAGTATGAAAGGTTCTGCTGTAATCTAGGTAGATAACATCCATCATATGCCCTTGATCTTGTTCTCTGGTCACCCAGTCAAAGAACTCAATCAGATTCATTTGGCAAGATTGTCCTTTGGTAAAACCATGTTGCCTCAGATCATGCAACCTGTTGGCTTCGAGGAAGTCCACTATTCGCTCTTTCAGGAGCACCTCCATTGCTTTTCCCGTCACGGAGGTAAGGCTTAAGGCCTGTAGTTTGTCACTTCTTCCCTATTACCACTTTTGTGGAGAAGTACCATATCAGCCCTTCTTCAGTCCTGTGGAAATTCTCCTGTCTCCAAGGATCTATTAAAAACATCCTTTAAAGGCCCTACAAGAACCTCTCTGAGCTCTTTCAGTATCCTGGGGTTTATCCCATCTGGTCCCATAGACTTGTCCACTTTCAGTTTTGCAAGCTGTTCTAACACATCATCTTTTGTGAATGGTGTGATATCTACTCCCTTCCCATTTGTATATTTGTCAATCACAGGTGGTCCTTCTCCAGGATTTCCTTTAGTGAAATCAGAGCAGAAGTATTTGTTTAGCTTTGTCGCTTTTTCAATGTCACTTTCCATGAATTCATTCCCAGCACTTTTGAGTCCTGCAATTCCACCTCTGATTTTCCTCTCCCGAATATTGCAGACTTTGGTTTCATCTGCAAAGAGGTAAACCTTACCCAACAACCCTCCGCAATATCACTAACAAAGATGTTGAAAAGAATTGGACAAAGGACAGATCCCTGCGGCACTCCACTGGTAACCTCCTCCTCAGAGCGAGCTCCATTTACCTGTACCCTTTGTCGCCTCCCACACAACTAATTTCTAACCCAAGCAGTAACTCTAAGGTCTATCCCTAGGGTGCTCAGTTTGTTTATAAGTTGCCTGTGCAGAACAGTGTCAAATGCTTTACTGAAATCTAAATACACCACATCTAGGGCTCTCCCTTGGTCCAACTCCCTGGTTACCCAGTCAAAGAAATCAATCAGATTTGTCTGACAAGACCTGCCCCTGGTGAATTCATGCTGCCTCGGATCCAGTAATCCATTGTACTCCAGAAACCTCACTATTTTCTCTTTCAGCAGTGTTTCCAATAATTTACTCACCATCGAGATTAAACTAACTGGCTTGTAGTTTTGAACCACATGTTACTTCCGCTTTTGTGTAAAGGGACCTCATGTGCCTATCTCCAGTCCTCTGGAACCACCCCCGACTCCAAAGAGGCATTGAAAAGGTCCGTCAGTGGAGCTGCTAGAACGTCCCCAAGTTCCTTCAGTATTCTCAGATGTATCCCATCCGATCCCATCGCTTTGTCTACTTTTAGTTTAGCTAGTTCCTCATAGTCTTCTGAAAATCGTTCGAGATCCCGCTTGCTTCTGTTCCTGTTTGTGGGTGTTTTCTGAGGTCCTGCTCCCGGCCCTTCATCTGTGAATACAGGACAGAAATATTTGTTAAGCAATTCAACTTTATCTTTATCAGTTTCTACATATTCCCAGTTTCTACATATTCCCTGCATTGTATTTAGTTTCCCTATTTCGCCAAGTTATTCTTCCTGTTAAATGTAATGACCAGACATATGTAAACTGTCGGATGTTTTCTGTTCAATGTAAACCGCGCTGATGTCTAATAGTGCGGTATATAAGAATTGTTAATAAATAAATAAATAAATAAATTCCTCCCCTTCACTCTTGAGTCTGACAATACCTCTTTTGCCCTTCCTCCTCTCACTAATATAAGAACATAAGATATGCCATACTGGGTCAAACCAAGGTCCATCAAGCCCAGTATCTTGTTTCCAACAGTGGCTAATCTAAGTCATAAGTACCTAGCAGTTTCCACAAAAGACACAGGTTCCATAATGCTTATATTGGGTCAAGCAGTGATATCCTGGGTCCCTTTTAATAATGGTTTATGGACCTTTCCTCCAGGAACTTGTCCAAACCTTTTTTAAACCCAGCTACACTAACAGCTTTTACTACATCCTCTGGTAACAAATTCCAGAGTTTGATTACACGTGGAGTGAAAAAATATTTTCTCTTATTAGTCTTACATAGGTTACCCTGTAGCCTCATTGCACATCCCTTTGTCTTTCTATATTCTGATGACGTAAACAATCGATCTACGTTTACCCATTCCACTCCATTCATTAATTTATAGACCTCTATCATATCTCCCCTCAGCCGTCTCTTTTCCAGGTTGAAGAGCCCTAACCTTTTTAGCCTATCTTCATAGGAGTATCCTTCCATCCCCTTTACCATTTTGGTGGCTCTTCTCTGTATGTTCTGAAAAATGTCTTAGCCCTCCCCGCCCCTTTTTATTGCATTGGCTATTTCTTTTTCTTTTTGTATCTTTGCTTTATTAACTACTTTGCCAGCCTCTCTAAGTTTATCCAAATATAGATGCCTGTCTTCCTCTCTCTGTGATCTCTTGTAGCTCATGAAGGCCTTCCCCTTTTTCTTCATCTTTTCAGCTATTTCTTTTGAGAACCATAGCGGCCTCCTTTTCCTTTTATTTACCATTCTAACAAAAAGGTTGGTTGCCCTTAAAATATCCTCTTTCCGTTTTACCCACTGTTTTTCTACATCCCACAGCTGCTCCCATCCTGCTAATGGCTCCTTGAGGTATTGTTACATTCTTGGCAAAGTTAGTTTTCTTAAAGTTTAAGACCCTTGCTTTTGAATGGATTTTATCAGCCCTAGTCCTAAACTGATCACCACCATCTGGTGATCACTGGATGCGAGATGATCTCCCACTATAACATTGGAAACACCTTCCCCATTGATAAGCACCAATTCCAGCATGGCCCCTTTACGTGTGGGTTCTGTTACCAGTTGCCTGAATAGTTCTGTCTGTAAAGAATCCAGAAACTCCTTACTTCTAGATGAAACCGCAGCAGGGACGTGCCAATCAACATCCGGCATATTGACATCACCTATCAGTAGCATGTCCCTTTTCCTGGCAATGCTTCATGTGTCTTCTATTAAATCTCCATCCACTTCTTCTCCCTGTTAGGGAAGTCTGTATATTCATGCCAATGCAAATGGATTTCTCTTTCTAGTTTAACCCACAGTGCCTCCCTCTCTCCCTTTTAAGCCCTGTATTTCCATTTATTTATATGTTTTTATACACCACCCCTTCCAGAGATCAAGGGTGGTTTACAATTAACAAAACCAATTATATTAAACTTATGTCTTGAACTTAGATAGTGAAATTACATTGAAATGAATTGTGAAGTATATACAGGTATGATTATGCCTTATTTACATAAATAATTATTACAATCAACATATTTACAAAAGTTGCATGTACATGGATTAACATCAAATGAATAGGTTAAGTAGGGTATTAGTAGATAATGGAGAGGCTAAAAAGGTTAGGGCAACCTGGAAAAGAGATGGCTGAAAGGAGATATGCTAGAGGTCTATAAATTGATGAATGGAGAGGAATGGTTAAAACGTAGATTGATTGTTTACGTCATCAGTATATAGAAAGACTAGGGGACATGCAATGAAGGTACAGGGTAAACTATTTAAGACTAATAAGAAAGAATATTTTTTCACTCAACGTGTAATCAAACTCTGGAATTTGTTACCGGAGGATATAGTACAAGCTGTTAGTGTAGCTGGGTTTAAAAAAAGGTTTGGACAAGTTCCTGGAGAAAAGGTTCATAAACCATTATTAAAAGGGACCCAGGATCTCACTGCTTGATCCAATACAAGCATTGTGGAACCTGTGTCTTTTGTGGAAACTGCTAGGTACTTATGACCTAAATTGGCCACTGCTGAAAACAGGATACTGGGCTTGATGGACCTTGGTCTGACTCAGTATGGCATATCTTATGTTCTTATGTAATGTTGATTGGGTGGGTTCCAAGTTTGTTATATGAATGTTGTTATGTTGGGAATATTTTGTTCTTATCTTCTGAGTTACCAAAATACTCTATGAATAGATATGTTTTTATTTCCTTTAGGAAATCTTTAACCCTTTGAAGGCCTACTTTAAATTTTTAATCCACATTCTGCAGCCAGGTTAATTTTTGCATATTTCAGGAAAATTGTACCCGTCTTATTCAATATGTTCTAATAGTGATTTTCCCTCTGTTATGGTCATGTATTATATACCATTTGATAGGAATATTTAGTCAGAATTTTGGATCCCGAGAATTTTGTGCTCGGCCTGGAAAGGGTTAAGATCCTTGATGGCTCTTAGCTTATCTGGCAGGACGTTCCAGAGAATGGGTGGGAAATAAGTGAATGCTCTGTTGCTTGTAGAGCAGTTTACTATACGGTAATTAGAAGGGACTGCCAAAGTATTTTTGTTGCATTCTCTTCTAGTTCTCTCAGTTGATGGGATAGAAATGAGGGGGCTATTTCCCTAATGAGTTTAAACGTGATTGTGAGAATTTTGTATTTTATTTGGCTTAATATGGGAAACCAATGTAGTTTGTATAGTATTGGTGTGATATTTGTGGAGTGGAAGAGTAGCCTAATGGTTGGAGCACTGGCTTGGGAACCAAGAAACCAGGGTTCAATTCCCACTAGCATTCCTAACCCTCCATTGCCTCAGAAAAATCCAAGTTGTCAATATCTCTGTTTAATGTACATTACCAAGTTTAAGTTACAGTGTAAACTGTTTTGACTGAAATGATAAAGTGGTATAAAAACCTTCTAAATAAATAGGTTCTGTGCTATTTATCTTAAAGATGATGCGTACAGCTACATTTTGGGCCATTTGGAGGTGATTGAGGGTCTGCTTAGATAGGCCATGTAAAATACTGTTTGAGAAGTCAAAGTGAGGTATCATGGCCTGTAGTACAGATCGGAAGTCACGGCTAGTCAAATATGTGAAGTAATCATAATCTATGGAAGATGATCCTAGTGGTTAGTTTTATATGGGTTGTAATTGTGAGATTCTGATCCAATGTAATCCCTAAGTATTCACTTCATTTTTTACTTCTAGCTATGAGGGTGCCCAATCGATAGAAATGGAAGTGCCCTTAAATTATAGACTTAATGCCAAATCTACTGATAATGTACCAAATAGGAAGAAAAAAATCACGAAACAGAAAACTTCTACTCATTGGAGATTTCATCATCAGAGGCACCAACTTGGGAACACAGCTCAAAGGAGAGAGGATGTTCAAATGCCTCCCAGGCTCTTCAGCCAGCAGGAATACAAACCAAATTGTTGGTATAATTAGTGCAGAAAGTGAGCACTCCAAAACTGCTATGATCATCCACTTGGGTACAAATGACCTGGCTAAAAACAGTGCCTCTGAAGTTCAAAGGGACTTCCAGACTCTGGGAGAGAAACTCAAGCCCATTGCTAACACTATAGCATTCTCAGAAGTTGTTCATGGTAAGGGGGCAGAAAGTTGTTTATGTGATGCAGCCTAATACATGGCTCCAAGCCTGGTGCAAACAAGAAGAATTTAGATATATAGGTGACTGGGGAAACATATGGATCAACAAGAGACTATGCTGTACTGACAGACTACATCTCTCCGCCGCAGGGAAAAGGATCCTAAGTGAAAAATTGAGCATTATGTGGACAGGCATTTAAACTAGGGAAAGGGGTGACAGATGGGGAAGGACAAGTTCAGTATGTCACTCCCAGCAAAAGAAAAACATTGGAAATGGCCATACGTTTGAACAGCACATCAATGGCAAGCGGGATGGGGCATGTAGAACAAAACCCATGCAAAAGGCAGGCAAGCCATTCAACAAATGCTGGAAAGCAATGAGTACAAATGCATGAAGCCTAGCCAACAAAGTTCCTGATCTGGAAGCCCTAATGGTGGAAATGGACTTGGACATTGTGGCCATTACAGAAACATGGTTTAACGAGTCACATGAATAGGATATAGCCATAGCTGGCTATAATCTATTTAGAAGAGATAGAAAGGGTAGAAAAGGAGGCGGAGTAGCCCTGTATGTCAAAAGCAATATTAAAGCTGCTGAAATGCAGGGGATGTGGGGAAAAGAAGCAGCACTCTGGATTGTGTTGGAAAGACGAGATGGCACTGTCATCCATACTGGTGTGATCTACAAGCCTCCAACTTAAACCGAAGAATAGTGAATTGATTGTTGATATTGCAAAGATAGCCATGAAGGGGGAAGTGATCATGTTGGGTGACTTTAATCTACCTGATGTGGATTGGAGTGTTCCTTCTGCAAATCTGGAAAGAAGTAAAAAAATTGTAGATGCCTTCCAAGATGTATTACTTAAACAAATGGTGATGGAACAGACTAGGGAGAGCTCCGTGCTGGCTTTAGTTCTCACCCACGGAGATAGCATGTCGAAAATCCAGGTGGGTGCCCATGTGAGCAGCAGTGATCATCACACGGTGTGGTTTGAGATAAAAGCCAAGGTGGAATCCAATCACAGCAAACTGGATGTCTTAGACTTCAAAAACGCTGACTTCAGTAAAATGGCCAAGTGGCTGAAGGAGGAGTTGGTAGGGTGGGAGGGGTTAAAGGAACTGGAATTGCAATGGGCTAAACTAAAGAAAGCAATAAAAGGTGCAACAGATACATACATAAGGAAAGTAAATAAAAAACAAGAGGAAAAGGAAACCTATTTTGTTCTCCAAGAAGCTTTCACAAAATTCAGAAGCTTGCAAACAGAGGAACACAGAAAAGAATGCAAGATCAAACTAAAAGAGACAAAAAGAGAAATAAGAATAGCAAAATCAAAGGCAGAAGATGGCTAAAGATGTGAAGTGTGGCAACAAGACTTTTTTCAGGTATATTTGGTAGAGATGGAAAAAACAGAGGTGGAATTGCAAGACTCAAAAGTCCTGGGAACAGATTCGTGGAAAGTGACATTGAAAAAGCAACAAAGCTAAACAAATACTTCTCCTCTGTTTTCACTAGAGAAAATTCTGGAGAAGGACTACCTGTGATTGACAAATATACAAATGGGAATGGAGTAGATACCACACCAGCCACAAAAGATGATGTGTTAGAACAGCTTGCAAAACTGAAAGTGGAGAAGTCTATGGGACCAGATGGGATACACCCCAGGATACTGAAAGAGCTCAGAGAAGTTTTTTCAGGGCCTTTAAAGGATGTTTTTAATAGATCCTTGGAAACAGGAGAAGTTCCAGGGGACTGGAGAAGGGCTGATGTGGTACTTCTCCACAAAAGTGGTAATAGGGAAGAAGTGACAAACTACAGGCCAGTAAGCCTTCCCTTGGTGGCGGGAAAAGTAATGGAGGCGCTCCTGAAAGAGTGAATAGTGGACTTCCTTGAAACCAACAGGTTGCAAGATCCAAGGCAATATGGTTTTTACCAAAGGATGATCTTGCCAAACAAATCTAATTGAGTTCTTTGACTGGGTGACCAGAGAACTAGATCAAGGGCATGTGATGGATGTGATCTACCTAGATTTCAGCAAAGCCTTTGCTACTGTTCCTCATAGGAGGCTTATCAATATTCTCCAGCTTGGGGATGGGTCCCAAGATGGTGAACTGGATAAGAAATTGGTTGACTGACAGACAGAGGCTGACGATAAATAGAATTCACTCTGATGAAAGGAAGGTGATTAGCGGTGTGCCCCAGGGTTCGGTCTTAGGGCCGGTACTGTTCAATGTATTTGCGAGTGATATTGCCAAAGGGCTGAATGGAAAAATCTGTCTTTTTGCAGATGACACCAAAATTTGCAAGAGTGGATTCCCCTCAGGGAGTGGGGAACATGAGGAAAGATCTACAAAAGCTGGAAGAATGGTCTAATGCTTGGCAGTTAAGATTTAATGTGAAGAAATATAGTGTAATGCACTTGGGAAGCAGAAATCCAAGGGAATTGTATGCGATAGGGGGCAAGAGATTGATGTGCATGGACCAGGAGAAAGACCTCAGTGTGATTGTTTCTGATGATCTCAAGGTGGCGAAACATTGTGACAAGGCGGTGGCAAAAGCCAGAAGGATGCTGGGTTGCATACAGAGAGGAACTACCAGCAGAAAGAAAGAGGTACTAATGCCACTGTACAAGTCGCTGGTGAGGCCTCACTTGGAATATTGTGTTCAGTTTTGGAGACCGTATCTCGCAAAGGCTATAAAAAGGCTGGAAGCGGTTCAGAGGAAGGCGACCAAATTGATTTGGAGTCTGCGTCAGAAGACTTATGAGAAGAGACTTGAAGACCTAAATATGTACACTCTGGAGGAGAGGAGGGACAAGGGAGATACTTAAAGAGTATTACTGAACAAACAAACCTCTTCCAAAGATGGGGAAGCTGTAAAACTAGAAGGCATAACATGAAGCTGCAAGGGAGTAAAACTGAAAGGCAACGTCAGGAAATACTTTTTACTGAAAGGGTGGTGGATGCTTGGAATGCCTTCCCAATGGAAGTGGTGGGGACAAACACAGTGACAGAATTCAAAATGGCATAGGACAGACATAGTGGATCCCTTTATATCAACAAGATAAAATCAAAATAAACATAACTATATCTCTTATATCTGAACAAATAGGGGTGACCTAGACGGAGCGGTGGGTACACCCCTAAATAAAGGCATTGAGAGAGGCAACCTGCATGGAGCGGCAAGTGCACCTACTCTTGCCGCCTTGCTGGGCAGACTAGATGGACCATACTGGTCTTTATCTGCCGTCATATACTATGTTACTGTTACTATATCCTTAATTTTTAGTTTTGGTGGGGAGGTAAAGTGTTCCTTGTTATGAATAGTATCTCAGTTTTGTTGCAATTTATTTGTAGGTTGTGTAGCTTTAGCCAATTTATTAATTCACTGAAACATGTTGTGAATTGATGAAAGTTGGGACTGATAACGTCTATTGGGAGATAACACATTATGTCATTCGCATAGATATGGTAGCCTAGTTTAAATGTGTTGAGGATGCTACAAATAGGTTGTAAGTATACATTAAATAGTAATAAAGAGAGGGCAGATCCTTGAGGGATACCTTTCTCTTGCTTATATGATCGGGATGACTGTTTACCTATCCGTACTTGTTGTGTACGGTCAGAAATATAGGATTGGAACCATTTAAGAACACTGTCATTTATACCTATCTGGAGGAGTCTTGTGAGGAGATGTTGTGGTTGATGTTATCAAAAGTAGATGCTATATCCAGAAATATAATTACAAAGGCTTGTCTTGAGTTGTCTAACCTTCGTATAAGAAGGCCTAGTGGTTGGGGCAAGGTACTTCAGGCCGGAAGGTCGGGGGTTCAAATCCCACTAGAGGACAGCAACCTTGGGCCGGAAGGACTGGGGTTTCTAGTCCCACAGGTGCTCCTTGTGGTCTTGGGCAAGCCACTTAACCCTCCATAGCCCATGTTCCCTGTAAAATAGTTATCTCCAAGTTATAATGCCTGTTCAATGTAATTTCAGTTTGTTCAATGTAAACCGCACTGATGCAGAATAGCACGGTATATAAGAGAATGTAAATAAATAAAATAAATAAATAAATTTTGCCTCCTCCTTCTCCCTTTCCAACTCTGTTGGGCATTGTCATCCAGTTTTTCCTTCCAACCTGACCTACCCCTGTTAGTGGGGGACCAGTGGTAGGGTGAGAGGATCATGTTTGTTGCAGCTGGTAGTGTGGAGCAGTTTCCTGAGCCCTTTAGGGACAGTTTGTCTCCGGGGGCATCAACGGATGGGCTAGAATCAGTTGATCTCAGCCGGAAGTCCAGCGGGGGCAGGGGGGATAAGGTGTAACCCTGGGTATGGGGTATTCACCTGGAGAGTGCCAGTCTTTGCTAACGCCACGGCGAGGCTGATGTAGGGCAAAGAAGTTGCTGCTGGAGCGGGGCAAAGAAGTTGCCGCAGGAGCTGGGCAGTGGTTGTGGCTGGGGGTATGATTCCACTTTGCTAATAATATCTAGGTGGCAATTGAGGGTTGATTTACTAACGTTGTGAGACTGATACTGTTCGTTTAAGGTTATACTGTTTAAGATATTGTTTGGAAGAAAGCTAAGACCAGTGGTTTACCAACATTTAGTGTCTGATGTGATTTGTGTGCTGTGTGTGTGTGTGTGTGTGGGGGGGGGGGATCTTAGGGGTTTGTGTGGAGACTGCAGAGTCTGATATGAAAATATGAAAAGCAAAATATATTTTTAGAATAAAGGCAAGAAATGTCCTTTAACCTTCATACTGAAAAAGAAACCTATAAATAAGGAAAGAGTTATTATTTACTGTGGAAGAAATGTCAAAGTAGTTTATTAGGTCAAACTCAATTTTAAGAGAGGGAACAAAATAATTTCATTTCATTTTCATTTTCATTTATTTGATTAACCGCCCTTCATGGGTAAGCAGAGCGGTGTACAATAGAAAATCAACAAGCATAGAATGGCAGGTAGCCAGAAAAATTTGGAAAGGAAGTTACAAATAATGAAGAGAAAGAGATAGAGACAGAAGTAGAGGAAAAGTGGGGAGGTGGGGATATGAAGGGCGTAGGCTAGGGAAGGGGAAGGTTGAAGGCAAGAGAGAATAGGTAGGTTTTAAGAGAACGTTTAAATGTGGGGTAATGAAGCTCGAGTCGTAAGGGTGGAGGGAGAGAGTTCCAATGTGCAGGGGCTACAAAAAAAAAAGCTGAGGAGCAGGTGGACTGGAGGTGTGCTCGAGAGGGTGGGGGTAAGGTTAGACGGTTGAGATGGAAGGAGCGAGGTGTATGGCGGGGGGTGTGAAAATGAAGCATATCAGCCAGGTATTGGGGGGTGGAGGTGTGTAATGCCTTGTGAGTTAATGTGAGAAGCTTAAATTGAATGCGATAGGAAACGGGAAGCCAGTGAAGTCGAAAAAGGAGAGGAGTGACATGATCTCTGACGGAGGAGTGGGTAACAAGACGGGCAGCAGTATTTTGAATGCGTTGTAGTCGGGAGAGTTGAAATTTGGAAATACCGGGGAAAATGGAATTCGAGAAGTCAAGGCGAGAAATGACAAGGGTGAGTAGTAAGGTAACTAAAGCAGAGAAGGGTGGGGAGGAAGGGACTGATGGGACCAGAATAGAAGAAAAACAAGAAACACTTTCTAATGGTAAAGAACAAAAATATATTGAAAACAAAAACTGCATTCATGCAACAGCATGAAGAAAACTAGACTGACTGAGGAGTCTCATGAGACAGCAGCTGCAAGGGAAGTTCCATGTATGTTAGAAAAAATGTCTAGGTTTTCAGTATTGGTATTGGCACCATCGGGTGACATCACCTACTTGTGTGGCTGATGCACCCGGCTTATCAATGGACAGTACACTAACTTTAATGCAAGAAATTTACTTCCAAACCAATCTGCATGTCATTAACATGAGCTGTTAAAGTGAAATAATGAACATGCTTTAATGGCTCATGTTACTGCACTTTAGTAAGTGGGCCTCTAGCAAAGACTGTTTTCTGTTTTCCAAAGGTCCTGGTCCAGCAGGAGGACTGTGTACTTGTAAAGTGAAAAATTTTGATTTATATTTAAAGCATCTATTGGGATAGACAAATGATGACTAAATACTGTTGAGATATTACTAGGAGCTGTAGAACTATCAATTGCTAGAGAATTCTTCTAGTTTCCTGTCTATGAACATTATGTAATATTTGGCTAGGTCTTTTTTTCATGGCATGGACACATGCAGAAGAGAGCATGAAATGAGATATTAATTTGCATATATTGGACATTGACTTTACATATAGTTTATCTATTTATCAGCCATTTTAGAAGCCACAGATAATAGCAAAGCAATCCCAGAAATAAACTCAAAACTTTGCATGAAAACTTACAATTTTAAATTAAAAATAACCATCAAAACTTTGCATAAACAGCTGACAGTCTTTTTTTTGTTCAGTCTGTGGAGTATGGTACATACCATTTTGTTCTTGAAATGGCCAGTGAAAAATTGTCTTTGGGATCTGCTAGGTATTTGTGATCCAGACTGGCCACTCTATCAGACAAAGAATGCTGAGCTTGATGGACCTTGGTCTGACACAGCATTGCATACCTTGTCCTTAGTAGTAGGTGTCATACAAAACAGACAGCTCTGACCACAATGAGTTTCTAGTTTCCTGCCATCCAGATTCTTAGGCTCAATAGAGAAGTATCTCTATTTCTTCTTGAGGACTCAAGCTAATCTCTCTTTTCTTTCCCCACACTTCTAGTTTTTCTGGGAATTCTTGGCTTTATCTTGCCACTGAAGTTTTTTTTTTAAACTGCCAACTTCCTGTTGGTGCTTTAGGTTTCCACCTCTTCAGTAGAAGAGCTGGCACCTGGCACCATGATTCTGCATTTAAAAATATTTTAGGATTTTTCCTCACTTTTTTACCCCCTTCCCAAATTCCTTTAGGCCAGTCATTGCAGAAGCAGTCCTAAGTCGGGGGGGGGGGGGGGAGGGGGGGAGGATGGGACTTCCTTCCAGAACCTGCTCTCACTGGCACTAAATCCAGCCACTAAGGGCCACCATTACTGGGGCTGTGAACACTGGCTTCAGAGCATCTCCAGCTGCAGCTCATCAGAGCAGCGGAAGACCTGCAAACTGAACCCACATCCTTGGCATGGCTGTGCACAGCATTGCTACTAAACCACTAGGCCAGTGATGGCTAACCTTTTTGAGCCCGAGTGCCCAAACTGCCGCACAAAACCAAAGAATTTCCTCAAAGTGCCAGCACGTCATTTGCATAAGTGGTCTTATTTGCATAAATATTTGCATAATGTTACCATACACTAACTTTTAGTAAACATGTCTCTTAATGAGTGTATGGATAAAGAAAGACTAAAAGATTTCTACATTACTATAATCCAGTGCCAACCGCCAGGCACATTAGGAACTACTACAAACGCTGCCCATTTAGAACCCATAGCAAACCCGCCGTATCCTGACAGCATTACCAGGACTCACAAAGCACCATACCCTACCTATCAAAAGGCAACACTGCAAATATTAAACCAATACATTTCAGTGAATACTGGGGAAAGAGAACAAGTGGCAACGTCAAATAGGAATTTCCTCTTGTACCAAACAAAGCGCAGATGTTAATGATGCACATTTCCCAGAGCTGACATATTCCAGTTAATAAATTCAAAATAAAGAGATATCGTTCTACCTTTTGTGCATTTTTTTTCAGTTGCAATTGGTCCAGCCATTTTCTTCTGGTTTCTTCATGTTTTCTGCTAACTCTCCATCGTCTGCTGTCCATTTGTCCTTTCTTCTCTCTTCTAGTTTTTTTTCCATTCTCTCTCTCTCTACATCTGCTTTAACATACTAATCTTTCTCCTTTTGCTCTTTCCTCATTCCTATTTCATCCACACAAATTTTACCCCTCCATCCTCAATCCCCAATTACTCTCCCAATACCTGGCCAATTGTAGATTTTTCATCCCTCCTACACAAAAAATTTTTCCCCTCTCCATTTTACTCTCCCAGCCCCATCCCAATCTAATCCACCCACAACCGCAGCTCCCGTCTAGTTCCAGTCGCACCCAGCCGCCAGTCCCTTCCTCAAGCCCCCCACTTCCCCGCCGCCCCTTTCCATTCCAAGCCCCGTCCCCATCAGCTATTTGCAGTTCACGCCCCCCACTTCCCCTCAGCCCATTTCCATTCCAAGCCCCATCCCCAACAGCTATTTGCAGTTCAAGCCCCCTTCCACTCAGCCCATTTCCAGTCCTAGCAACCCCCCCAACCCATTACCAGTCCTAGCCCCCATAGCCCACTCCCAGTCCTAATCCCACCAGCCCAGTTCCAGTCCTAACCTCCCATCAGCCCACTCCCAGTCCTAATCCCCCATCACTCAATTTTTAGTTTAAGCCCCCCCAGCGCCCATCACCACTCCTAACCCCCCACCAGCCCATCACCACTCCTACCCCCCCCAGCCCAGCGCCCATCACCACTCCTAACCCCCCAGCCAGCCCAGTGCCCATCACCACTCCTAACCCCCCCAGCCAGCCCAGTGTCCATCACCACTCCTAACCCCCCCAGCCCAGTGCCCATCACCACTCCTAACCCCCCCACCCCAGCCCATCACCACTCCTAACCCCCCAGCCAGCCCAGTGCCCATCACCACTCCTAACCCCCCCCAGCCAGCCCAGTGTCCATCACCACTCCTAACCCCCCAGCCCAGTGCCATCACCACTCCTAACCCCCCACCCCCAGCCATCACTACTCCTAACACCCCCAGCCCAGCCCAGCCCATCACTACTCCTAACCCCCCCTAGCCCAGCCCAGCCAATCACCACTCCTAACCCCCCCCAGCCCAGCCCAGCCCAGCCCATCACCACTCCTAACCCCCCAGCCCAGCCCAGCCCATCACCACTCATAACCCCCCCAGCCCAGCCCAGTCCATCACCACTCCTAACCCCCCCCCCAGCCCAGCCCAGCCCATCACCACTCCTAACCCCCCCTCCAGCCCATCACCACTCCTAACCCCCCCAGCCCAGCCCAGCCCAGCCCATCACCACTCCTAACCCCCCCCCCAGCCCAGCCCAGCCCAGCACATCACCACTCCTAACCCCCACCCCCCCCCAGCCCAGCCCAGCCCAGCCCAGCCCAGGGAAAATTAAAAAAAAAAGAAAACCTGTCTGCTGCCGCTGTCGGGGCCGCCGCGGCAGAATTGAGCGTGCCGCGGGGCCCCCCTGTACCCACCCGGCAGAGCCCGTCCTCCCCGTAGCAGCTCTCTCTTTGGAGCTGCAGTCAGACGCGCCGGCTTGCAGAGCGCGAGGGAAGAGTTCCCTCGCTGCTCTGTTAAGCCCGCGGGGGCTGATGGGAAGTTCCCATCAGCCCCCGCGGGCTTAAGAGTCGCGAAAGGGAAACTCTTCCCTTCGCGCTCTGCAAGCCGGCGCGTCTGACTGCAGCTCCAAAGAGAGAGCTGCTACGGGGAGGACAGGCTCTGCCGGGTGGGTACAGGGGGGCCCCGCGGCACGCTCGATTCTGCCGCGGCGGCCCCGACAACGGCAGCAGACAGGGTTGTTTTTTTTTTTTTCGATTGCGGACCTTCCCGCGTGCCAGCTGCAAGGCCTTCGCGTGCCACAGCTGGCACGCGTGCCATAGGTTCGCCATCGCTGCACTAGGCTGTCCAAGAGGATTTTCTTGTTTACCCTGCCTAGATGATTCTTAAAAGTTGAAATTAGTGAATCCTTCATTCTACCTTGCTTGATTTTTTTTCAATCACACATCCAGCGGAGCAATTTTTATGATGCGTTGGTACAGTCATGGTTCCCCTGTTGCATAGGGAATGCACAGAGAGATCATACCAAATCTGAATTTATGTATGTTTACTCTAGTAAATTCTGTGAAATGTAAAAGATTTCAATATCTTTATTTGTTCACCACAGGCAGGGCCAAATGTCTGAGTTTCCAGGCTCAAGTTACTCTGGGAGTTGGGATACTTTGACAGACCCAACAGCTTCTTGGACAGTAATCATAATAAAATATAACTATATAATAATCTTACTGTTATGAAGTGATAGGAAATCTCTTGGAATATTATTGTATTTGTAGAAAGGGACCCAAAGGGGGGCTAGGGTCTAACAGGGAAAAGTTTAGAGTGTGAGAACAGCTCTAAATATGTTTATGAATAAGTGAGACAGTCAAGGTTACATCTTGCAAGACAGGGAGCATCTGTTTGTAGGAAGATTGCCCTGATTAAGCATAAGAACATAAGATATGCCATACTGGGTCAGACCAAGGTCCATCAAGCCCGGTATCCTGTTTCCAACAGTGGCCAATCTAGGTCATGAGCAATATGTTGATGCTTGGCATGATCTGTAACATATAAATAAAAAGTAAAGCAAAAAGCATGATGCGGAATGAGAAGGTAAAAGAATGTATAATGTAGCAGTTTTTCCTAAATCAAGTAGATGCTGCAACCAAGCAAATTAAGGGAGTTACAGGTGATTGCACTTGGCCGCAGCTCTATTATTTATTATTATTATTATTTTTAATTTAAAATCTTTTCTATACCACGCTTTTTAGAATCAGTGCTGTTTACAGGTAACATTAATTTACATAGAACAGGTACAGTAACTTGGGGTTTAAACAGGGTAACTATGTACAAATTGAGCAATTATGTCCCGGAGGTGTTGTGGCGACAAGACATGCTCTTACAACTATTTACAGGCTGGACAATTATTTACAGGTCGGACAGTTGTATTAATGGATGTGGTTGCATCACTATGACGTTAGTGTGCTGGTGGTGTCATCATGGTGGGTAGGGTGTATGCTCAGTTGTGATGTATCACTGGAGTGGGAGTAATGTAGAAGGAAAAGAAGGTGCTTTAGTGCCTTCCTAAATTGGGCAAGGTCAGTATGGCTCAGATGGTGGTTGGGAGGGTGTTCCAGCAGGTAGGTGTGTAGAACACAAAGGCTCTGTTCTTTGTTGCCTGGGAGCATTTCATTATTGCGTTGGGACTACAAGCATATTGGCAGCGAATGACCTCCTGGATCTGTTTGGGGGAGTGGGGTGGACAAGGTCTGTGAGGGAGGTGGAGGATTGTTTGTTGATGGCTTTGAAGGTCATCAATAATACTTTGAAAGTGAGCCTGGGATGGATCAGAAGCCAGTGGAGGTGCTTCAAAATTGAGGTTATGTGGTCTCTTCTGGAGGCTCCATGCAGATGCGGGCAGCAGCGTTCATTGCTAGCTGTAGTGGGTTCAGTGGGTTCTTAGGGAGTCCATGCAGAATAGAGTTGGCGTAGTCAAAGTGGGGGTTACCAGTGCTTGAAAAATCTATGATTGTCTTCCTAAAGCTTTAGCAGAACTTTGTTATTGCTAAGTTAGAATTCTGTGTGTCTTGTGTGTTCATTTCTTCTTGCTTGCTTCTGAGAGAGAAAACCAAGGGCTGAGGAAGGATTCCTGTCTGTGTTTGTTGCCCCCAGTCAGGAACAAAGGACCCAAACAGTATTATTATATTATTTGTCATAGACAAACATTTTACTATTATCTCAACTAGAAACTTTAAAACAACAATATCAGAAATCCTAGGCTTTTCTCATTCATATTATCTAAACAGAAACCTTGGAAAGACTGCAAATGATAGTAGTGCTGCATAAGACAGATAAAGAAGTGTAGTAGGAAAGACCAAGAAAATAAAATGCATTTAATTTCTCCAAAATTAAAAATGGAAAAGAAATATGATCCATTTTATCTTGCTAGAAGGTGAGAACTGGGGAGTAGGCACAAGAATGCCAATACCACCAATTCCTTTAAGATGGCCCCCCCCCACCCCTCTATCAAAACAGGAATATTAGCAGGCTGATGCTTTGCATCTCATGATTATTTGCTCATGTTGCAGTAAAATTACATTGTTAAGGGCAAATAAGGTGACACTGTCCATACCGGATAATGCCCCTTCCTGTTAGACCAGTTCAGACAAGTGGGTTGTATTCCACTACCAACAGAGGTGAAAAGAGAGAGAGAGAGAGAGAGAAGAAAAATCCAGCGGGTTCTTATGACCTCATCCTGCTATTATAGCTGATTCAGTTAGGGGCACACTCCAGTATTCATAACCAAGCTTTGGTCAAGGACCTCTGACCGCACACAAGGAACCATAACTATGCACAGAACGGTCTTTGGACAAGTGGCCTGTCAAGCTGTCTATGGGCCTGTGTCAGCATACATTTCATGCAGCTATGGACTCTGTTTAATTCAGTCTAAACTCTGACCCCTGGGTGACGTCAGTCTCTAGGACCTGGCTGCAGCCCCTCCTTGCTAAATCAAGAATAGCAGACCTTAAAGGGAGTGGCCAAAGACAATAGCAGACCTCAAGGGGAACTGCTGGAGAGGCACTATAAAGGACAGACACACTTCCTGTCTCTCGCTCTCTCTCTTTCATCGGACAGGTTTGGACACTACAATGAGACTCTGATACTCAACTCCCTTCACCCCTCCCCCTCTCTCTCTCTCTCTACCCACATGTTCTGGCCTACCATGCGGCTCTGACCCACATGTTCTGGCCTCTATCTCTCTCACACTTCACACATGCACACACACAGATTCATTGATACACACTGAAACAGCTCTGTAACAATCACTATATACCTCTGTTCAATACCTATGGATTAAGCCTATTTGTACATAAAAACCTTTCTCCAAGCCACACCTGTTTGCTTGTCTTATTACAATACCCTCCTGCGTCTGTGAAGTGAAATGAACCCAGGACCAAGCGGAGACTAGACCAGAGATTACATATTCAGAAGATTACATATTGGGGGCTCGTCTCTCGGATTTCACAGCAGACCTCCAGTTGGGTAAGTAATAATTTTGTATAATACATTAAGTAGATTTCAGACAGAGTGAGACAGGAAAATCAATAGCCCTTGTGACCATTTACAATTTTGTTTTGTGGGTTAGACAAGGTGAGACTTTTAGTGTCAAAAGGCTCTGTAAGAATCTAGAATTTTAAGGACATTACACAGAGTGGCTTGCAATTGTCTTATTTTTATGTATAGGCTTGCTACAGATTTTATATAGTATTTGAACTGCTAAGAAAATACAGAGTTACACAGTTAAATATTCCTCATAGAGTACAATATACATCTTTCCTGGTAACATTAATTTACCTCTTGTCTGTTTGACTTTTATTTCTCTCTCCTGTCAGTATATATCTTGGTGTGAGCAGGAATATCTGACTATTCTGTTAATCTCCTGTCCCTTTTTTACTTTTATTTCTCTGTCTCCTGTCAGTAACTTTCTTACTGAGAGCAGGCTTACAGCTGGCTGCAACTGATACAATTCTGTTAATCTACTCCACCCAGTTAAATAGGTGTGAAATACCTTTTAAGTTAGCATTCCTCCTTCTAAGGTTACACAGTTGAGATAGTCCAACTACAGCCTTTCTGCAGTATCAAATATGGCAGCATTTGATTTTAAAGAACTTACTGAAATTCTAATTTCATATTGTAAGAGAAAAGGAGGTCCATATGAAGGGGAATTCCCTGACTCATGGTATAATATTCAAAAACGAATGTTAAGCCATGATCATGAATTCAAAAAGAAAACAAATAAAAGAAAATGCCTCTTCATCCAGGGCATGTGCAGGGGACTAATTAGCATGAAAAAAGAAAACTCTGAACTGACTTCTCAGTGTAGCCAATTGACCAAAGAACTGGAGGAGGCACAAAGTTGTATTTCTATTCAGAGAAGTCAAGTGATACAAGCCACATATTCTTTTATAACTGTTAGTGAACAATTAGAAGCACTTAAACTTGAATTGAGGCACGTTAAAGATCAAGTGGCCTCTGCAAGAAAGTCAACACCTACCCCTCCCTCAGCACCATATGCCTATGAGCCATGCATACCAGCTAGAGAGAAACAAAAGAACAAAGATACACCCATTCCCTATGCCTATGACACACCTTATCAGCAACAAAAGAATTCTAAAGTATGCATAGTTGAACTTAGGAATGGGAAGAATACAGCAGAATCACAGCAGGAAAATTCAGATAGTTTATCTCAGCCAGAACCCAGCAATCTCTGTCAGGAGAATAATTCAGATGACTTAGACATGGCAGCCAGTACAGAACTCAAAGCACCAGTTAAATTAATGTTCCAGGAAAATTTAAAAGATAGAGATATAGAAATAATAGTTGAGAAAATTGGTACTATGCCTCTTAATGTAAATCAGTGGGTTAAATGGGCGATTGATATTCTGATTCACTGGGGTCTAGGGAAATACAGAAGAAAACAATCAGACTTTGATAGACTTATGCATCTGGCTCTAGGCCACACTATTACAGGGTTGGCTCTCTCACTCACCCATACCAGTTGGTTAAAAGGGGTACTGAGAAACTATTTCACTGTTCCCCAATGCAAGTATTTAAAATTATTTCACCTTTACCAGATGATACATTGGAACAGTTTGCATATAGAGCCTGGATTTTAAAAGCAGTTCTTAATGAGCAAGAGTCCTGGCCCAAGGCAGAGGATTATGGGGAGAGCATGCATAAGGAATTTTTATTAGAATTGCTATCCCCTGAGATTACAAAACACCTTCTGTTATTTTCTGAAGACCCTGAAGCAACCCCTTTTGATACTTTAATGCTCAGAATTGGGTCTGTTTGGAAGACCCAGCCCTCACAGGTCATTACAGTATCAGAAGCTCGGAAGTGGCAGGCCAATGAATCCTCTCAGTACATAAGAAACACAGACAGAGGACACACACCTTGGAGAGCACATGGCAAAGGTACTTTTAGAAACTCCTCAGGTTACATCCCCTTTCAAGAGCTCAAAGCACAGAGAGATGGGCTAGAAAAGGAAAAAACTAAATGGGAACAAGATAAACATATACTGCAGATAGAAATAGATAAATTAAAACAGGATTTACAAGCAGCTCAGGACAAACACAAGGCTAGTGCATAGGGATGTCCTGACCTCTTGAGTTCAGATATCAAAATGTCTCAAGCCTTCATAGCCCAGCCTGCCTCCTTTATCTCAGCAGAGGACTCAATTCCAGAGCCTCTGGATGATGAAATGGATACAGGCCCAGGACACAATTTAAGGCTTGTAACACCCTTGATACTGGACTCTTGTGCACGCCCCAATGTTATCAGTAGAGTAGGGGGTCAGGATAAATTAGCTTTGATTGACACAGGGGCTGGAATTAGTTTTACTAACAGAGCTTCTCCCACTGCAGATCAGAAAAATATGGAAATTTATGAAATTCAAGGAATTAATGACACAGCTTCCAAATGTGTGGCTATCCCAGTTAAATGGGGTATCCCTGTGCACAGTGAACAAAACAAGGAAATGTTAGAAACCACTGCCTCCACTATAGTGAACACACCAAAAGAAATAATTGGAATTGATGTTCTCAACCAGTTAAATTTGGTGGTGGATATGGCTAATCTTAAATTGTGGCAGTATTCAGGAACTTCAAGTGCTTCTAAAACTTTAGTGCATGAGGTCATTCCTATGCAGTTAGCAACTCAGTGCACTAAGGCAGCTCAACAGTATGATCTGTGTGTAATTCCCTCAGAAGTGGCTGATATTCCAGTCTGGGCTCAAGACAAGTTAGATTGTGGGAAAATGCACACAGAAATACTGTTGGAAGGTGAGGATCCTCCACCACAGAAGCAATACCCAGTACCTCATCAGGCTATAGAACCAGTGACTAAAATTGTGAAAATACTGGAGGAGAGAGGTCAGATTAGACCTATTTCTTCCACATGCAATTCACCAGCCAGGCCAAAACAGTGTGCATGGACTGTGCCTCCACAGGGATATAAGGATTCCCCATCAATATTTCATGAACACATGAAGGAAGCCCTGTCACTAGTGTCTTGCAGAGATGAGACCTAGACCAAACCTCCACTTTGTAACTGCACAGTGGGAGGGACCATACTTAGTTACTGATACCTTAGGCCCAAGCCTATCCTAATGCACGACAACCAGCAGTACTGGAAACACATCACCCAGTTAAAACCATATGGGTAATATGTGTGTTATCAGTCTTTGTTTTCAGATACCACCTGAAGACAGCACGGACAGCTGCTTTATGAAGACAGCACGGACAGCTGCTTTCTGAACAGAAATCGCTTGAGGACGGTAACTATTTACTCCTGCTGTATAGTTGACATGTGTTTAATAGTTATGTAAATAAATAGTTAGTTATGTAAATAAGTAGTAAATTTTTTTTGTTATGGTGTTACATAGTATAAGTGGGGAGCATTAGTTTACTCCCTAGTAGAGTGAAACAAGTTTGCTTTTATTATGTCTCGGTTTGCTGTTGTTCTTGTATCTGCTCTCTTCTACTCAAGTCTCATTACAGGAACTATCATCCGAATATGCACGATTGGCTGGGCTAACTCCACAAGTGGGGTATATCGTTATCAAGAAATACCCCCACCGTTCCCGGAAGGAAAGGATCTGGTCATCCTGAGTTTCTGTTCAGTACAGGACAAGCCAGTGTTCTATTCATTAAACATCACTCAAGTACAGTGGGAGCCACCAGTTTCCACTTCTCTGGAAAGGACACAAGAATTGAGGGCACGCCCAGAACGTTACTTTCTAGGTCCTCCTGCTTTGATTTTGTACAATATTTCCTGTTAGGACAGAGGTACCTGGAAAATAACTTATACATGGGTTTTGAGTGATCAACAGCACATCACTGAGACTTCATTCCTTTTGGATGTATCTTGTTTACCTACCACCCCTCATCCCACCCCTCCCACCACTTCTGTTCCTCCTGTACTCTACCTTTCTGATGTCCACACATTTCAGGAAGGACATCCCTTTCAGATTAAATATGATGCACCACACAATGTTTTATATGATGTGGAATACCATTTTCTTACTTGGCATCTATTTCCCAAATTGTTTCTAGTTACTCACAAATATCCAAATTGCTCTCAGTTTGTTGCCAACCACATACAAATGCTCAATACTTGGTTTGATATGCAGTCAGTAACACCCCGAGCCAAACAATTTCGACACAAGCGTGAATTAATTGATACAATTTTAGGTGGCACAGGGACTGCACTGGGTGCCCTTAATGTAATTGATATAGAGGTGCTCCGTAATAAAATGGGATCCACTGCTCAGCATGCTGCTGATGGTTTTACCTCACAACATATTATTAATGAAGCTTCCTCTAAACTGTCCAATGTAGTTGTAGATACCTTTGCTCTTATATCTCCCATTATAGAACAGAAAATCGTTACCTTAGCACATGCAGAATATAGATTGGGAAAGAATATTTCCTGGGCTCTTGCCTGTGATCAAGTACAGATCAAGCTTATTACTATACTAAAGGAAATTCTGATCACTGCTAAGTTAGGACACTGGCCACCATCTCTCACTCATATGGCTAGTACCAAAATACCTGAATTTGCTATAGCTCACCTTGATTGGTGGACAGTTAGTGTTCCCATTTGTTCACCACAAGGCTGCTCTATCTGTACTTTGATCCCATGGTCAGGACAACACACAGTTATTTATCCTGTTGTTAATATTGGGGTGCAGTTTGATAATATGCTTATGTATCCTGTGGACCATCTCACATGGGTACAGCCACTGGACGACACCTGGACTTCATTCAAGCCGAGGGACCCCAGTTTGTGTGAGCAGACTACATTTCAGTTCAAGTGTCAACCTCACCAGTTTAAAGAGGCTGACACCTCCTGCTGGAACAATTCTTCCTCTTGCTCCCTGACTGTTAAGCTCTCATATCCCCTGACTACCTTGGAGCTGGACACTTTTGTTTTCATCAGTTCTTTCCCCAGAAAGTTTCTTTTTCGATTGCTCCCAGAATGCATGACATTCGCCTTCCCAAGAACACTTTGTTGTACAGTTCAAACTATTTACCAAACAATACCTGGTGCAGTCATACACCACTGGTCTCCCTCACCATTAATGGGACAACTTATTCCACACCGCTGGTTACCAATGACTCTATGGACATTCCAGACTTTATCTCATATGCTGTGCATCCATTACCACTTGGCATGGGAGAAGAGACACTACATAAACTGCTCAACTTTACAGAACTCCATGCCTATATTGATCACCTTAAAACAACATCCACTGAAGTGAATCACACCATCGCCTATGAGAATGGACACATTCAACAAATTGTTGGACACTTGCTACAAGATGCTCATGTGTCTGTGTGGGAATTGTTATTTGGTTACTCACCTACTGCTGATCATGTCTTTAATGTTTTTATTCACCCTATTATTATTTTAACTGCTGTACAAATATTGCTATGCATTATCGTAATTTTCCTGTGCTGTAAGATGAAAAAAATGTACATTTCCTTGCAGCACATGTCATACAGAACAACAACATTTTAAGGTAGTTACACTGAACCTCTCCAGCATCCACCCCTACATCCAGGCTAACTTGGCCTGCTAATTTGGCTAATTCGGTATTTCCTATTACACTGAATACCAGAGTCAGCTGCAGTCTAGTATTGCTTCCTATCCTCACTCATAGCATCCTGGTACCGTTTGGTTTTAGCCTCCTTAAAAATTCCTGCAGACCTTATGCACTGTTCACTCTCTCTAAGACGGGTATGTAAGTGGCATATTGGGTTCCCCCCCCAGTAGTGGCTGCTCAACCTAAGACACGAGGTTTGGACTCATAAGGAGACTTGTTTATCTCTAGAACACTAGAGACAGTACTAGAGACAGTACTGTGCAGGACAGGGGACCTGCTAGACATAGCAAGGTATTTAATACAGGAGGTATTCGATGAGCTGCCTACTATCAGGTAATGGCAGCTGGGACAGGTACCACAGGTTTGCTTCCACCAATTCCAGGCACAAATAATAAATAAAAATAAAAAAGGTGTGGGAGATGTCAGCATACATTTCATGCAGCTATGGACTCTGTTTAATTCAGTCTAAACTCTGACCCCTGGGTGACGTCAGTCTCTAGGACCTGGCTGCAGCCCCTCCTTGCTAAATCAAGAATAGCAGACCTTAAAGGGAGTGGCCAAAGACAATAGCAGACCTCAAGGGGAACTGCTGGAGAGGCACTATAAAGGACAGACACACTTCCTGTCTCTCGCTCTCTCTTTCATCGGACAGGTTTGGACACTACAATGAGACTCTGATTCTCAACTCCTTTCACCGCTCTCTCTCTCTCTCTCTCTCTACCCACATGTTCTGGCCTACCATGCGGCTCTGACCCACATGTTCTGGCCTCTTTCTCTCTCACACTTCACACATGCACACACACAGATTCATTGATACACACTGAAACAGCTCTGTAACAATCACTATATACCTCTGTTCAATACCTATGGATTAAGCCTATTTGTACATAAAAACCTTTCTCCAAGCCACACCTGTTTGCTTGTCTTATTACAATACCCTCCTGCGTCTGTGAAGTGAAATGAACCCAGGACCAAGCGGAGACTAGACCAGAGATTACATATTCAGAAGATTACAGCCTGCAGGGCCAAAATCACAGAGAAAGCGTAGTTACTCACCTGTAACATGTGATCTCCGGGAACAGCAGGAATTTAGTCTTCACATATGGGTGACAGCGGTACCGACAGAGCCCATGCGGGAATGCTCTCCAGTGTCCAATTGGAAAGCTTTTGGGAGCACTCCACTTAGCATGCATGACTGCCTTCCCCTCTCCTCAGTTGAGTTTGTCTCTGAGAAAAGAGTAAATGAAACCTTATAACCCTAGGGGAGGAGAGCGGGTTGTGAAGACTAAATTCCTGCAGTTCCCGGAAATCACCTGTTATAGGTGAGTAGCTACACTATCTTCAGGAACAAGCAGGAATGTAGTCTTCACATATGGGACTCCCTAGCTCCCAAATGCCAGATGAAGTGACCTCAGAATCAGTAGAAGTTTGCCTCGGAATAGGCATGAATAGGTCATAGATCCTACATGGATTTCTGATATCATTAAAGTCCGGGATAGAGGGCAGAAGTTGCATCTAAGTCTGAAAGAGGTGCTGGAGTACAGCCTGCCCAAACATGGCATCCCAACAGGAGCCCTTGTCTAGACAATAATGGGCAGCAAAGGTATGGACGGAATATCAAGTTGCTGCTTTGCAAATTTCATCAATGGCTATCGAGCACAGGTTTGCCATTGAGATGGCCATGGCAAGAACGTTGTGAGCTATGACATGCCCTTCCAGGGAGAGACCTGCTTTGTCATAGGCAAATGAAATGCAGTCTGCTATCCATTTGGAGAGCATATGCTTAGAAACAGGTAATCCCAGGTGACTAGGTTAAAATGAGATAAGCAACTGCGAGGCTTTTCAATGATTTTGAGTCCTTTGGAGATAGAAAGCCAAAGCATGTTTGCAGTCAAGAGTGTGCAGAGTTGCTTCCACCTGAGATGCACGCAGTTTAGGAAAGAAAACTGGAAGGTAAATTGGCTGGTTTAAATGGAAAGGAGACACCACCTTTGGCATAAAGTATGGTAGAGTCCAAAGGACTACTTGTCATGGTGGAAGCGGGTATAGGGTGGATCCGCCACCAAAGCCTGAAGCTCACTAATGTGTAACTAAAGTGAGGGCAATTAGAAAAATTACTTTCCAAGAGAGGAACTTTAGTGAGGTCATGGCTAATGGTTCAAAGGGTGGCTTGAGAAGCTGCGCTAGAACAACATTGAGGTCCCATTGAGGTGGCTTAATGAGTGGTTTGGACAGTAGGAGACCTCTCATGAAACATGCTACTAGCAGTTGCATGGAGATGGGCTGTCCATCCAGTAGGTGGTGAGAGGCCGCAATGGCACTGAGGTGAACTCTCACTGGGTTTGTCTTCAGACCTGTCAAGGACAGGTGGAGGAGATACTGAAGGAATGACTCCACTGGATCAGAAAAGAGATTGAGTTCTTTCTGGGAACATCAGACAGAAAATCTATGCCACTTAAAAACGTATGAATGTCTGGTGGAGGGCTTTCTAGAAACCATAAGGATCTCCTTAACTCTTGAGTAAGGTCAAAGCTTTGTAAAGTTATGTTCTCAGCAGCCAAGCTGTGAGGTGGAGAGACTGTGGATTGGGCTGGAGTAGTGAGCCGTCGTCCTGGGAGAGGAGATCGGGCGCATATCCCAATAGCAGAGGATGAGTGAGTCAGACGTAGTAGAAGTGGAAACCATGGTTGCTGCGGCCAGTGAGGGGCTATGAGAATCATGGAGCACTTGTTAGAACTGAAGCTTGAAAAGTCTCTTAGGAATGAGGGGTATAGGAGGGAAAGCATAAAGCATATCCTGACCCCAGTGTATGTGAAAGGCATTGACTTGTTGGTTGCTGGATGTTGGAGTTCTTGTGTAGAAGCGAGGAAGCTTGGCATTTTGCAGAGTCGTGAGCAGATCTATGTCTGGAATTCCCCAGGTCTGGAAGATGTAGGACGTTGTGTCCGGATGGAGAGACCATTCATGGGGAAGAAGGATGCGACTCAGTCTGTCTGTCAAGACTAACTCCACTGGGAGGTACATCGCTTCGAGGTGTATTTGATGAGCAATGGCAAACGACCACAGGTGTAGCGCCCCCTTGCAGAGGGCCCAAGAGCCTGTTCCTCCCTGCTTGTTCACATAGGATTGTCCATCCTGACTAGGACCTCTTGTGCTCTGAGGTGGTGTTGAAACAACCAGAGGGCATTCGAGATAGCACGAAGTTCCAGGAGATTGATCTGGAGTTGACTCTTGTGTTGTCCATAGATCCTGTGTAATCAGGTTGCCTAGTTTGGAAGCATCCATCATCAGGGTGCATTGAAGTGGAGACAACTGAAAAGGTGACCCTAAGAGCAGATTTTCTGGAAAACACCATCACTGAAGGGATGTGGTTAGAGGAGCAGTAACTTGGATCCTGTCCCATAGACGGCCCGAGGCCGGCTTCCACTGGGAGGTAAGAGTCCACTGGGCTGTCTGCATATGTAGTCGGGCATATGGAACTACAGGTACTGTAGAGGCCATGTGTCCAAGGAGCAGCAGCATCTCTCAGGCAGTCAGATGATCTTGTAGGAGCATCTGGGAAGCTAGTTCAACTAGATGGGCACAGCACAGCTGGGGCAGAAATGTCCTGGACTGTTGGGTGTCTAAGTAGGACTCTGATGAACTTTTGAGTTGGAGTAAGCTGGGATTTTGGGAAGTGTTGTAGTACTGTGATAGTATGATGCAAGGAAAGCAGTACCTCTTGGGAAGTGTCTGCTTTTAATAGCCAGTCGTCTAAGTAAGAGAAAATGAATATCCCCAGAGATCTTAAATATGCAGCTACGACTGCCATGCACTTTGTGAAGACTATTGAGGCAGAGGCAAATCCGAAGGGAAGGACTCTGTATCGATAATGTTTTCCTTGAAAAGTGTAGAGATTTCCTGTGTCCTGGATGGATGAGGATATGCATGTACGCTTCTTTTAGATCTAGAGAGCAGAGCCAGTCCTGACTATGGATGTAGGGAAGTAGAGTCCCGAGAGAGATCATTGAACTTTTCATGGACTAGAAACTTGTTGTGGTTTCTGAGGTCCAGAATGGGCCCATATCCTCCGATTTTCTTTGGAATGAGAAAGTACAGAGAGTAGAAGCCCATTCCCTGTTGGGACATCTTTTATGGCGCCCTGAGACAAAAGAGAGGACACCTCATCTTGTAAGAGAGCAGTGTGTAGGGGTTGCGTTTGATATTCCCCCATGAAAGTGGAGAGGGGCAGAGTTTGCACATGAGGTCTGTACCCTTCCTGAACTGTGGTTAGTGTCCACTGCTCTGAGGTGATGAGGTTCCATCTGTGGGTGTAGTGACACAGTCTGCCTGCTATGTGGAGGGGATGGGTGTCCTCCAGAGGCAGGGTGGCAGTGTTCTCTAGAAAGCGAGTCAAAAATGAGATGCAGATGTGGCTGCCAAGCTGCTTGAGAGTTAGCCACCTGTGGCTTCTTTTGTTGCTTAGAAGGCTGCTGCCTCTTCTGTGGGGTCTGATCCTGGTACTGGGATGCAGGAGGATAAGTAGAGAAGAATTTCTTATTATTATTGTAGAAAGACTTCTTTGCAGGTGTCTTTTTCCTAGCAAGCTCGCTTTAGAGTAGTATTTTCTGACTCTAATTGAGAGGTCTTATCTTGCCAGTCTTTGCCAAAGAGGTTTTCCCACTGTTCAAGATGTGTGCACCAATGCATATTGCTGAGGCCCTGCTTCTGCATTCAAAGGCATTGAAAGTAGCCCTATTGACAAACTTCAAAACATTTTGGCTAGGGCAAGATAATATGTCCTCTTGTCATCTGGGAGGAGAGGGGCAAAAGTCTTGAGAGCCCTGGAGACCTCTGAGGAACATCCCCATGTAGAGGATGTAGGAGTTGATCCTAGGCGAGAGCTTGGAAGCATCGACGCCCAAAGACGTCGAGAGTTCTTGATTCTCTACCTGCAGGATTAGAGTGAGTCAGTCTTCAGGGTTTTGATTTGATGCATCGCTAATTCAGCTGCCATGGAATGGTGGGGAAGCTGCAGCTTTTGGAAGCCAGTACACTCCGGTTCCCAATACATGGTAATGAGATTTCGACTTTGAGGTGAGACTATGAGAGGTGTCTCCCACATACGGAGCATAAGGTCATGAAGGATATGGTGCACCGGTAAAGTGGCTGCCTCTTTGGGTGCTGTTGGGTATTGGAGGATCTCTAATTCCTCTGCCCTTGGCTCCTTCTCTGATGTTACCATGATAGAAGACCCTTAGCTAGGTCTCAAATGAATTCCTGGAAGGACATGTCTTCCGGAGGTGACATGCATCACTGTTGAGGCGGGGAAAGGACTGAAGGAAAGTCTTGGGGCCCCAGGAATCGAGCGACTCCACATCCGAAATGGGGGAATCGGAATCGGAGGACTCGAAGTATCGACAGGCACAGTGTTTGCCCAAAGCTAAATGCCAGTACTGATGCTTTGAGGTATCGGCCTTGGTGCGCCACTTGGGTTTGGTACTGGCATCGATGATAGTTTCAAGGGAGGGTATGGATGAGAGTGATGCCCATGTCATCTGCAGCAGCCCTGATGTCATGCCCGCAACCAGTGTCTATGTCGGTATCATAACTGGTATCGACAGGGTGGTGCCTGTAGCCAAGGGTTTTATAGGTACTGATGCTGCAAGGAAAGCTGCCAAGCTCCGCTCAATGGCCAGTTTACGCTGGTCTATCGAGGTTGCCGATACTTGGGTGTTGGTGACGGGTATTTGCACTACCATCCCTGAGCATGGCACCAGTAGCTCTCCGGAGATCAAGGCCTCGGGATCATCCTGGGGCCCCTCGATGGCTTTGTTGGATAGGGCCTTCTGCTGGGGCTGTTTGGCAGGCCGATCTACCTCCAAAGCAACACCCAAGGGGTCTCAATGCTTTTGGGTGAGATCTTCCCCTGGAGGTATTGTCAGACTTCGATGTTGCTTTGTGTTTGGACTTCGAAGATATCTGAGATCCATGGGAGGATGACGAGGCCCTTAACCAAGTGGACGCCATTGATACCACGTCCGAGGCAAAGAGTGCTCCAAATTTAGAAGCCTGGTTTTGTAGGCCTCTCCGTGTCATTTTCTGACAGAGGGGGTGGTCTTTTGGCGTAGTCTGAGCTGAGGCATTTTAAACACCAGCCATGTGTGTCAATTGCCAAGATGGTGCTGGCACAATTAGAACATTTCTTGAAACCACTAATTGGTTTCTCCATGCCTTCAAGGATGTGGAGGCTACGAGAGGCTTAAGGCCTAAAAAGGGCGTTGGTGCCCACGTTTTTTTTTTTAAAAGAAAGTTAAAGAAAGAATTAAAAGAAAAGAATAAGGGAACCAGCGATGTTTTTGACGGTGCTGGTGTTGATGGAAAGGCAGAGGTGCTATCCATAAAAAAAGTTTTTCTGCGGTGACAGGATTTGCTTCTTTCTGGCTCTGTGGAAAACAAAGAACTGAAGAGAGGGAGGTTGGGAAGGTGGGAAGGCAGTCACGCAGATGCAGTGGAGTGCTCCCAAAACCTTTCAATTGGATGCTGGAGAACATTCCCACATGGGCTCTGTTGGTACCGACATCACCCATATGTGAAGACTACACTCCTACTTGTTCCTGGAGATTATAGCAGATCATAGGGGAGTGTCTTGGACTGCTCTAGCAGGACTCCAGAAAGCGTAGTTACTCACCTGTAACATGTGATCTCCAGGAACAACAGGAATTTAGTCTTCACATATGGGTAACATCGGTACCGACGGAGCCCGCACGGGAACACTCCCCAGCGTCCAATAGGAAAGCTTTTGGGAGCATTCCACTGCGCCTGCGTAGCTGCTTCCCGCCTTTCCAGCTCTCGAGTTTGTAGCTGAGATAAAAGGAGAGAAGAAGAGAAAAAGGAGAAGACCTACAACTCCTAGGGGAGGAGGGTGGGTTGTGAAGACTAAATTCCTGCTGTTCCTGGAGATCACCTGTTACACGTAACTACACTATCTCCAGGAATAAGCAGGAATGTAGTCTACACATATGGGACTCCCTAGCTCGAAGATACCAGAGAGATGATCTGTGGTGAGCTGTGGATTACAGGCACATATAAGTAGGTCATGTATCCTCCAAGGATGTCTAGTATCGAAACCCAGGACGGAGGGTAGGAGGTTGATCTAAATCTGAAAGAGATGCTGGAAAACAGCTTGGCCAAACAAGGCATCCCAGTGGGAGTCCTTGTTTAGGCAATAGTGGGCAGCAAAAGTGTGGACAGAAGACCAAGTTGTTGATTTGCATATCTCATCAATCACTACAGAGCGTAGATTTGCCATGGAGGCAGCCATGGCTCGAACATTATGTGCAGTGACGTGACCCTTAAGAGAGAGACCTGTACTTTCATAAGCAAAAGAGATGCAATCCGCAATCCATCTGGAGAGAGTTCGCTTAGATACTGGCAAACCCAGGTGACTCGCGTCAAAAGTGATGAAAAGTTGGGAAGCTTTCTGTGCTCTCGAGTTCTCTGGAGATAGAAAGCTAAGGCACGTTTGCAATCCAGAGTATGAAGGGTTGCCTCTGCCCTAGAGGAATGAGGTCTAGGGAAAAAGACCAGAAGGTAGACTGACTAGTTTAAATGGAAGGGCGAGACCACCTTTGGCATAAAGTGAGGATGAGTCCTAAGGACTACCTTATCATGGTGGAATCGTGTATAAAGAGGGTCAGCCACCAAGGCTTGGAGCTCACTAATGTGTCTCACTGAAGTGAGAGCAATAATGAAGGTGACCTTCCACGTGAGAAACTTCAGAGAGGTGGTGGCTAAAGGTTTGAAGGGCGGCTTGAGAAGCTATCCTAGAACAACATTGAGATCCCATGCCACTGGAGGGGGTCTAATGTGAGGAGGCTTGGTCAATCGAAGACCCCTCATGAAGCGTGCTACAAGTGGTTGAAAAGATGGGTTGACCATCGAAGGGCATGTGAGAGGCCGCAATTGCACTTACGTGTACTCTTACTGAGTTGATTTTAAGCCAGAGGAAGACAGGTGGAGAAGATACTCAAGTAATGCATCCACTGGAGCTGAGAAGGGGTTAAGTGCCCTTTGTAAACACCATAGAGAAAATCTACACCATTTGAAGGAGTAGGAACGCCTGGTGGAAGGCTTTCTGGATGCTAAAAGGATATCTTTAACCTGCTGAGAGAGGTTAATGTCCTGGAAGGCTATGCCTTCAGCAGCCATGCCGTAAGATGGAGGGACTGTGGATTGGGATGGAGCAGTGTCCCTTCTTCCTGAGAGAGAAGATCTGGAGCAGATCCCAGATCTATGGGTTTTGCCCAAGACAGAAGTAGAAGGAGAGGATACCATGGTTGTTGTTGCCAGCGTGGGGCTATGAGTATCATGGAGCCCCTGAATTTCTGGAGTTTGAAAAGTGTCTTGGGAATGAGGGGAATGCATACAGGAAGCTTTGTCCCCAATGGAGGTAAAAAGCATCCACCTGCTGGCTGTCTGGTGCAGACGTCCTGGAGCAGAAGCGAGGAAGCTTGGTATTCTGAGGACTTGCGAACAGGTCCATCTCTGGGGTTCCCCACATCTGAACGATGTGAGCGATCCTGTCTGCATGGAGAGACTACTCGTGGGGGAGGACGACTCGACTGAGTTTGTCCGCCAAGTCATTGTGTTTGCCCAGAAGATACACCGCAAGTAGGTGAATGTGATGCTGTATGGCAAAAGCCCACAGATGCAGGGCCTCACTGCAGAGGGTCCAAGAGCCTGTTCCGCCCTGTTTGTTCAAGTAAAGCATGGCTAACTTGATTGTCTGGACTAGAACTGAGTGGAATTGAAGATGATCCTGAGGACATTGTGAATGGCTCTGAGCTCCAGCAGATTTATGTGGAGCTGTGACTCCTGATGAGACCCAAGTCCCTGAGTGGAGAGATAGTCCAAATGAGTTCCCCAGCCCAATTTGGACACATCCATCGTCAGGGTATGTTGATGTGCTGGCATCTGAAAAGGTGACCCTCCATTATCTTGTCTCCCAGGCGATCTGATGCCTGAGACCACTGGGAAGCCAGTGTCCATTGAGCTGCATGCAGATGTAGACGAGTATATCGGACAACATGCACTGTTGATGCCATATGACCCAACAGCTGTAGTAGATCTTGAGGCTTGCTTGAGATACTAACTGACTGAGTTGTGCACAGCGGAGCTGAAGCTGAAATGCCTTTGATTGCTGAGTGTCTAAAAGAGCCCCTATGAACTCTAGAGTTTGAGAGGGGACGAGTTGGGACTTTGGATGATTTATTACAAATCCTAAGTGTTGCAGCACCTGCATGGTGTGCAAGAGGGAAAGACTGGCCAATCATCTAAGTAAGGGAAGACAGATATCTCGAGAGTTCTTAAGAATGCGACTACTACCGCCATGCACTTTGTGAAAACTCTTGGGGCAGAGGCGAAGCCAAAAGGCAGGACTCTGTATTGATAATGTCTCCCTTGAAACATGAAGCGCAGGAACTTTCTGTGCTATGTATGAATCAGACTATGAGTATATGTCTCCTTGAGTTCCAGAGAACAGAGACAGTCCTGACTCTGGAGATAGAGAAGAAGGGTACATAGGGAGATCATTTTGAATTTCTCCCGTACCAGGTGCTTGTTCAGTTCTTGGAGGTCCAAAATGGGCCTGTATCCCCCTGTTTTCTTTGGAATGAGGAAGTAGGGAGAATAAAAGCCCATTTCCCTGTTGGGATAGTGGAACCTCCTCTGTTGCTCCTTGAAGGAGGGAGGTGATCTCTTGTAAAAACAGAGCAGAAAGAGGATCCTGAGAGCGGAACTCTCTTGGAGGAGTCGGGGGGGGGGGGGGGGCAGACTTTTTAGATGAAGTTTTTACCCCTCCCGTACTATGGACAGCGTCCACTGCTCTAATGTGATAAAATGCCACCTGTGGGCAAAGTGACAAAGCCTGCCGGGGATGAGGGTAGAATTTGGAATCTCCAGAGGCAGGGCGGCTATGTTCTCTAGAAAGGAGTCAAAGACCCTGAGAAGGCTGGGTCTGTTGAGGTGGCTGTAATCTAGGAGTCTGAGCCTTCCTTTGCTGTTTTGTTGGCTGCTGCCCCTTCTGAGGAGCATGGTGTTGATACTGTACAGCAGGGGTGTAAGAAGAATAGTATTTCTTATTATTATTGAAAAAAGCTCTCTTTGCTGATTTCTTCTTAGCTGGGTTGGCCGTACAACTTGATAGTCTATTAAGTGTAGTGTTCTTAGATTCTGAGAGGCCTTGTCCTGCCAATCCTTGCCAAAAAGGTTTTCACCGGTGCAAGGGATATTACCCATTTCGTCCTGAACCTGAATCTGATGCTTGAAGCCAAGCACTTCTGCGTGCTCCAATGAAGATAGATGAAGTTCTGCTGATGCACTCAAAATAGTCAAAAGTTGCCCTGTTAACAAACTTTGAAACATTTTGAGTATGTTTTACAATGGCGAGATAATCTGCTCTCTTGTCATCAGGGAGAAAAGGAGCCATTAACTCCAAATCCCTAGCCACCTCTCTGAGGAACATACCCATATAGAGTATGTAGGAACTGATTCTAGCCGATAACATGGCAGCCTAAAAACACCACCAACTAAAGGCGTCGAAGGTTCTTGATTCCCTACCTGGAGGGTTCGAGGAATGTGTCTTAGCACTCTTTATTCGATGCTCCGATTCCACTACCATGGAATGGTGTGGTAATTGCGTCTTCTGGAAACCGTGACATTCCGGTACCCGATACATAGTATCGAGTCGTCGGGTATGTGGGGAAACGGTAAGGGGCGTTTCCCACATATAAAGCATAAGGTCGTGAAGAATGCAACGAATAGGGAGAATTGCAGCTTCCTTCGGGGCTGCAAGGTACTGAAGAATTTCAAGTTCTTCAGCTCTAGGTTCTTTCTCTGATGTCACCATTATGGAGAGACCCTGAACAACATCGCGGATAAAGTCTTGGAAAGACATGTCCTCCGGAGGGAACATGCGACGTTGTGGGGGCAGAGATGGGTCTTCTGGGATAGTTCTCAAGTACTGGGTACTGGCCGATTCATCGTCTGAGGAATCGGAGCCCAAGACTCAAAAATACCAAAGGGCAGGATGTTCGCGCTGTACCCGTACCCGATACCAATCAAAATTGGTAGTTGATGGTGGCAGTGTCGGAAACTCGATATCGGAAATGGATTCGAGGGCTGGCATGGGCGGTAGCGTCGTAAGTGGCAAAAAAGTAGATGCAGGTTGTGTCGGTACTGGTGCCTGAGAGATTGACTGTAAAGGCTTTACTGGTACGGAGGCCGCCAAGCTATGCTCAATAGCCAGAATACGTTGATCCATGGAACTTGCCAATGCTTGGGTATCGGTACTGGAATTGTGGGCCACGATCCCTGAGCATGGCACCAGGAGCTCTCCAGAGATGGAGGCCTCGGGAGCATCCTAGGACACCACTAAGGCTTTGGAGGCAAGGTTCTCCAGCGAGGGTTGTTTGACCGGAGTATCCCCCTCCAGGGCAATGCCTGAGGCATCTCAATGCTTAGAAGGAGATCTAACATCATAAGAACATAAGATATGCCATACTGGGTCAGACCAAGGTCCATCAAGCCCAGTATCCTGTTTCCAACAGTGGCCAATCTAGGTCATAAGTACCTAGTAGTCTCCCCAAAAGACACATGCTCCTCAATGCTTGTATTGGGTCAAGCAGTGATATCCTAGATCCCTTTTAATAATGGTTTATGGACCTTTCCTCCAGGAACTTGTCCAAACCTTTTTTAAACCCAGCTACACTAACAGCTTTTACTACATCCTCCGGTAACAAATTCCAGAGTTTGATTACACGTTGAGTGAAAAAATATTTTCTCTTATTAGTCTTAAATAGGTTATCCTGTAGCTTCATTGCATGTCGCCTAGTCTTTTTATATTCTGATGACGTAAACAATCGATCTACGTTTACCCGTTCCACTCCATTCATTAATTTATAGACCTCTATCATATCTCCCCTCAGCCATCTCTTTTCCAGGTTGAAGAGCCCCAACCTTCTTAGCCTCTCTTCATAGGAGTATCCTTCCATCCCCTTTACCAATTTGGTGGCTCTTCTCTGCACCTTTTCTAATAACGCTGTATCCTTTTTAAGATACGGCGACCAGAAATGCACACAATATTCAAGATGCGGTCGAACCATGGAACGATACAGAGGCATTATAATATCTTTTGTTTTATTTTCCATTCCTTTCCTTATGATACCTAGCATTTTATTTGCTCTCTTTGCCACCGCTGCACACTGGGCGGAGGGTTTCAACATGTTATCCACGATGACGCCTAAATGTTTTTCCTGGGTAGTGGTTCCCAATGTGGAACCTTGCATCATGTAACTATAGTTTGGGTTGTTCTTTCCTAGGTGCATAACTTTGCACTTGTCCACATTAAATTTAATCTGCCATTTGGATGACCAGTCTTCCAATTTATCAAGATCCTCTTGCAATTTTCCACAATCCTCATGGGTTTTAACAACTTTAGTTTTGTGTCATCTGCAAATTTGATAACCTCACTCGTTATTCCCTTTTCCAGGTCATTTATGAATATGTCAAAAAGCAGCAGATCCAGCACAGATCCCTGGGGTACTCCACTATTCACCTTTTTCCATTGGGAAAATTGGCCATTTAGCCCCACCCTCTGCTTTCTATCTTTTAACCAGTTCCTGATCCTCAATAGTACACTGCCTCCTATCCCATGACTCTTTAGTTTTGCCAAAAGTCTCTGATGAGGGACCTTGTCAAAGGCTTTCTGAAAGTCCAGATACACTATATCAACCGACTCACCTTTGTCTACCTGTTTATTCACACCTTCAAAAACACATAACAGATTAGTAAGACAAGATCTTCCTTGTCTAAAGCCATGTTGGCTGTCACACATTAAGCCATGACTATCTACATGATGAGTAATTTTGTTCTTTATAATGGTTTCTGTAGTTTCCCGGATCACCCCTGGAACCCTTTTTAAAACTGGCTTTACATTGGGCATCCTCCAGGTATTACAGATGATTTTAATGATAGTTCACAGATTACTAATAGCAGGTCTGCAATCTCATATTTCAGTTCTTTCAACACCCTTGGAGGGCCGACCAGTCTTTGAAGACGACCTTGGTTTTGATACCTGAGATCCTTAGAAGGAAGATGAAGCTCTCGATGATGTCAATGCTAAAGATGCAGGCAGGTATGACCCACTCACGATTCTTATATTAATCCATATATTCCTTTATTGATCCATACATCATAAGGGAAGCCAGACCCGACACAGGCCATGTTTCGAAAGAATCTTCTTCAGGGGTTAGGCACACCTTACCCTTAGGACCTTAGGCGTACGTGGACGGTAGTGGCATATCACTGAGGATAAAAGTATACTTCTACTTTGTAAGATCCCGAATTTCACTGTCCGTAAAGAAAAGACCGGCGGGCTATTGCAGGCGGCATCTGCTCATTCTGTAAAAAGATGCCGCCTGCAATAGCCCGCCGGTCTTTTCTTTACGGACAGTGAAATTCGGGATCTTGCAAAGTAGAAGTATACTTTTATCCTCAGTGATATGCCACTACCGTCCACGTACGCCTAAGGTCCTAAGAGTAAGGTGTGCCTAACCCCTGAAGAAGATTCTTTCGAAACACGGCCTGTCTCGGGTCTGGCTTCCCTTATGATGTATGGATCAATAAAGGAATATATGGATTAATATAAGAATTGTGAGTGGGTCATACCCGCCTACGTTTTTGTACTGTTTCTTCTGTCTACGTGGCAGTTTGCTGTTTTCTCTTAATGCTAAAGATGCTGCATCAGAGGCAAAGAGGGTGCCTAGTTTTGCAGCTCGGTTTTGTAGGCCTCTCTGTCATCTTCCTGCAAAGAAGACTACATTCAAATTCAATGACCACATTCAAATTGATTCACAACCTAGCTCCATCTCATTTCTCCACCCTCATATCAATACAACCTCCTAACAGGAACAGAAGAACTCCCAACCTTAACACTGTACACATTCCTCATGCCATACGCAATGTCAAAACCACAACAAGTAACAAAACATTCACATACATAGCTCCCGCACAATGGAATAGTCTCCCCGACACTCTAAGAGCCAACAAGGACCTCCAAACCTTCAGAAAAGATCCAAAAACTTACTTATTCCAGGAATACTACAATACGACTTAACCATATGACCCCCTGCACATACCTCATTCCAATAAAGACAACGATCTGCCAACCAAATGTCACAGAGGCAACCACCACGAACCTCTAAGCAAATGCTCAGCAAAATGTTTACTGAACCTGACCCAGGTAAATAGTTAAAGGTTGCTCCTACGGCTACTTTTTAATGTACATAGTTATAAACCAATTATATGTATGTATATAGTTTAAATCTGTTATACGTAACTGTTATTTTTGCTGTGTTTAAAGTTATAATATAAACCTCTACTGATCACTGGAAGTAGCGGTATAAAAATGTCACCAAATAAATAAATAAGACACACTCTGACGGTAGATGATCCGGACCTAAACATTTTAGGTACCAGTCATGGGTGTCTGTGGCCGAAATGGTATTGCCACATTTTGAACACTTTTTAAAACCACTGGATGGTTTTTCCATTTTGTCTGTGACAAAAGGGGAGGCCTAGGCCTAAGATGGCATTGATGCGCTTGAAGGAAGAAAAGAATTCCTTCCCTCACAGATTTTTTTTTTTTTTAGAAAGATAGAATAAAGGAATAAAGTACCGACAGGGGTCGGTACCAGCGTCGACGGGAAGACAGGTGCGACCACAAAAAATAAGGAAAAAACAAATTTTCTGCGATGATAGGAAATGCTTTTTGTCGGCTCAGCGGAAAACAAAGAACTGAGGAGGGAGTGCTGGGAAGGGTGGGATGTTCCCAAAAGCTTTCCTATTGGACGCTGGGGAGCGTTCCCGCATGGGCTCCATTGGTAGCGATGTTACCCATATGTGAAGACTACATTCCTGCTTGTTCCTGTAGATAAGGACATTATCCAGTAAGTAAAATATCACCTTCCATATAGTCTTGCTAGACCAGTCCAGACAAGTGGATGTACCAAAGCTACGATTCCATTGGGCGGGAAGAAAACATGGCTGCCTTCAAAATTTCTGCCCCAAAGGCTGTGTTGGCACTTGACAAATGTCTAAGGGAGCGACAGAGCTATGCTTCTGCTCAGGAGGAAGCCTGCACCTGGATGGAATACATATACAAACTGTCTGGGACCGGCCAGTTCTGCAATAGAAAGGCTGAGGTTATCATGTCCTTTATCCAGCAGTCCACCGTAGACTTCATCGCCGTGTCACTTTTACATGGGCTTGCAAAAAGGATGAAAAGCCTGTTAGATTTTCGGAAGGAGTTAGTGACCCTAAGGTACTGAAGAAGCATCGTTCTGACATCTACCAGATCCTTATTTTTCCCCAAGGAAGACAGAATACCTCATTAACATGAAAAGATGACACCGGTTTGGGCAAGAAGGAATAGGATGGAAATACACATTCATCTCTGAGAACGACAGATAGGGAAGTGAAACACCCTGGAGGGTTTCCAAACCTCCTGCAAGAAGGGGTGCACTTACAGCGCCTGCTTCAACTGCTGAAAAATATGACAGCTGCAGGGCAGAGGACACCTGATCGATCAGTGCCGCCAACTCTTCTTTCCAAAACAAACGGATGGCGAAGGAATCTTGGTCATCTGACATCAAAAGCCTGCCTTCATCATATATAGAGTTTCCATTAGAACTATTGGAGCTCAAGTCAGGATCCTGAGCACAGGAGAGTCATAAGAAACCTCTGGATTTTTCTTCTCTGTCTCCACCTCTGTTTGTAGGGGAACACAACCTATTTGTCTGGACTGGTCTAGGACGACAATACGAATGCATAATTTTGCCATGTAATACATATTAAATGGCATAAATCCTGCAATATTCCTTTCACACACATTAGAAACTATCCCTTTCAGTCTTTTCTGGCATATATTTCCTCTGTATGGGAAAGATATATACAATCTGAATCAGGAACCAAATGTTTTGTCCAGTATTTCCAAACTTTGCTAAGAACTACAATTTCAAAAGTATTATATTAATTTGTAAGTCATTTAATTACTTTAAAAATATATTTATGTGAAGGAGGCAGCTATAAATCTTTTCCAATATATAAATAGGGTGGGATAAAATTCTTTTGGTGCTAGTTCCAACCTATATATTTGGCAAATAGGTTTAAAGTAAATGCTTAGGATTTTGATTTCCATTATATGGCATGAATGCTAACCTGATTTTTTTTAACCATACAAATGAAACTTGTAGCAGTTTTAACATAGTTCATGAAAATTGTTGTAGCCCTTTTGGGGCAGGCCCTCCTACTTGGATTCCAACCTGGATTCTTAAGCTTCACCTAACCCTTCTAACAGGAAGGAAAAAACAAGACACATACACAACAATCAATTATAATAATTCCAGAGCTCTAGAAGGAAGACCGTCAGTGGGAGCAAATCATGGCTCCTCCCTAACTATCTTCAAAAATCTTCTGCCAGAGATCTGCCTTTTATGAAGAAGTATCAGCTGACATAGTTAATTTTTGATTAACATCGGATGATATTATTCATATAACAAAATCACAGGTCTGGAATAAATTCTGCTTATAGGGTTAATTTTCTGCTGATGCTTTGCAAAATTACATTAGAAAAACAGAAGTTAAAGGCTGTGATTATAATTACCAAGTGACAGTAGGTGTCGCTGTGATTCTTTCATACTACAAAAGCTGATTAGTTACACTATAAATTCTCTCTAAATTTTAGGTAATTTCATAAGCTTTATTTGATTTCCAGTTATATGTTGACCTAAGGTTTCTGATTCTCGGAAAGTTCATACTGACCGTAGCTAATTTTCAGCCTATCATCTGCCATCAAAAAGAGGTAGCCCTGTCTGGAAAGCAGAAGCTACTCTTTACGCCAGTAACTAGGTACACAACTTTATTTGCTAATCTCTGCTGTAACAAACTGTCAGCACTTTCTCACAAAGAGAGAAAAACAGGCAGAAGCTTCTATCTAAAAATTTATGTTTCAGTTAAGCCAGTTTGATTATAATAAACATGTTTATTTTTACCTAAGTAAAGGTATATGGCTATAGCATATTCACAGCCCTGTTTCTTCATTATCATCTGCGCTTGAATCACTATCTGTGCCTATATCCAGGGTCCCATAGACAGATTCATCACTGTCTACTTCCAGGTCCAAATTGCCATAGACAGGATGGTCCATACTTGTATAAGTTACCTTATCACACAGAAGCTCATCAGTCTTTGCTATAGTTTCTAACCTTGTTCTAGGGCCTGGGTCAGTTCTTCCTTTTCTTCAGTCCTCCCTTTGGTTCTGCTCAGAACCACATCCCTCGTGGAAAGGCAATTCTCGGAGCAAATCCCCAGAACTGGGAACACTTCATAACCTAAGGACTGCAATTGTGTTTGTGGTTTTAGCCATATATGAAGTACATTTCACAAAACAGGCAAGGCCTATCCCTAGAAGCAGGAGAGCTACTAGAAAGCCAAAGAGGCCTGTCAGTAAGGCCTTTAAGGGACCTGACAGGCCACCCCACATATTTTCAAACCAGGGCCATACAGAATCAGAAGTACCTTCAATATTATCTTTGGAGAAATGAGTTTCTTTTCTTACCTGATCTAAAATACCAGTTACCACCTTGCTCTGGGAGTTAACGAGCATACAGCAGTGCTCATGCACAACACCACAAACTCCGCCTTCCTTGGCTAATAAATAATCCAAGGCCATACGGTTTTGGGTGGAGTAAGTAGTTAGTTTGTATTGTGGTGAAGAATGCCCTCCAGAAGAGATGGAGATTAAGGAAAATCCTGAGAAGGGAAAGGATTCACACAGGATTTTCAATTCTGACTTGAAAAAAACACACTGCTCTGCTGAGCTGAGCTGAGCACAGACACCAGCCCAGGGGAGGAGTTAGGCTTCAATGCTGATTGGGCACACCCAGGGGTTGGACAAGGTGTGCCGGGAAAAGAAGCCCTTTTTAAAGCCTTGAACAGGGCTGCTAGGCAGAGTGCGTCGGAGTCCAAGTCAAGGTCGGAGTCTGTGCGGAGGAGCAAGAGAGGTTCTGCAAAGAGTTCTAAAGGCACTACTAAGAGGAGTCCTATGAGGAATGGACAGAGCAATGCTTTAGAATCTTGGGAGAAGACAGAACCCTGGAATAGAAAGCCTCAAAGGCAGGCACACTCTGAAGGAAACTCTTTCTACCGAATAGAGCCTGGACCTGTGAAGCCCAGAAAAACCAACACATGGAAAGAAGGTACTTCCTATACTGGCAGGCAGTGCTATAGAAAGTTACAACAGGGAGAAAACCTTCCTAAGGGAAATTCTCCTAACAGAAGAATTAACCACAAAACTCCTGAGCTTCCAAACAGGAGAGGAGTCTTGCAGAAAGAAGTCAGTTCTTATACAAACAACGCTGGAGAAGGTAAAGCACAATTTCCTATCTTTAGTGCTTTGTTGAAGAAACCTTTTCATTGCCCTGAACTGTATAAGCAAAGCTCTGCAATAGAAACAGTTAGTGACTGGGAGAAGGGCATAACCCTTACTGATAACTGCCAACCTGATAACAAGCAGGCTGAATTGCTCCTAAAAGAATTTCAGCAGTTTTTAGAGCTGAAAGCAGGGAAACTTCAGAAGCTTGAAGAAGACCGTAGTTCCATTAACTCAGAGGAGTACATGCAGGTAGAAAATGATTTGCCTACCTTAACCACTGATCCTTGTAGCATGGACTGCTCTTTTTGTTGTAGAGAATAGCAATATAAAGAAGCTTTGAAAGTTTGTATGAAAGGAATACAGAACGTTTGCTATTTCTGCTGCCTTTGCCGTGAGAGTTCGTAATTGTTTGCACCTGTGTTCTAAAGCCACGCTGTGAGCTGAACAGCTGTTAATGTGAGGCTGCAATATTCTTGAGTTACCACTCGAGGCAATGCTGAGTATAAGCTCCTCTAAATATGAAAAGCTGAGTTAAAGCTAATTCAATTTCAGTTGTTCCTGAGTTCCTGTTTACTTCTGCTTATGTTATAAGTTGCACCTTTACGTTTGTATCTATGAATTTTGATGCGCTGGAGAACATCCCCAATGCAAATAAATATTCTTGCAAAGCCTTACCATCTTTGGTCGCAACTACACTTTATTCCCTAAAGAAAATAGTAGTGGACTTCAGTTCCCAGCATCCATAGGGAACAGTTCTACCTATACTCACAAGGGACAATAAGGCCACTCCTGCCTGTAAGCTCCAGGGTGCAGGCAGGAGCGTCGCAGTATACAGTACCTTGCATGACTGTGAGAGCATCAGTCAAATCCTGAACTGTTACAATAGTTGTTCACCATAATGTGCTGTAGGACGTATGGCATCAAATGTACTGAGCCAAACTGTTCCAGCGAAGGTGCTTACTTCTTGTTGGGTAAGCATAGTAGTATCATCTAGCAATTTACGTGCTGCACTTATATCTGCACTGTGGTCATCTGCAGCTCTGCGATGATGGTTAGGGGACATCCCAAGTAAAGATTCATAAGGGACAAGTTTCCATGGCAGGTCAAGGGTAGCTATGTAATTGCCAGACCAATCAGCGGGCAACCGAACGAACATAAGCTAAGGTTCCACACACAAAATAATGACCTATCAAGGTAAGGAGTCTATCAGGCCAAATTTTGTAATCTTTAGGTTCTGGTAAGCAGAACTTCAGTCCCAGGCCAAGTATCCCTTAACCATGGGTGATAGTATCCTAAATAGGGATATATAGTTATCAACATAGCCATATCCTAAACCATCTTTGCTTTTCTCCAATCTATACTTTCCATATATTGGTAGCCCATCCTGGTCATAATACTGTAATTCATACTGGTCAAGACGAGTGTTAGGATCAGTGAGACCATTAACAACCCTCAGATTAGAATGGGCTCGTACAAAACTCACTGTGGGATTGTCCATTACCAAATGCACATGATTGTTAGTCATACTGGTCTGACAACTAGATAAAGGGGTTTCCCGCACAGGATAAACCCCCTTTCGCTGGAAACAAATAGGAGGGTTGGTAACTGGCTGAGGACTGATAATTCTTGGAGCAGAAGTTGCTACATCGAATAAAGTTTCATTCACAGACAACTCCTTTAATTCTTGCAGAGAAATAGGTCGAGGTCTAGGTAAAAACCCAAACTGCGTAGCTGCTGGGTGAGGTAAGCACACAGCACAATTGGAAATGTTAAAACGCTGAATTAAGGAATAAATGTGAGAATGAAACACATAGTAAACACCATGTTTTGCCCAAGGAGCATGCGGGTCATACGCAGAAACCGTATGATCAGGAACCACTGAGGGCGTAGGGGCTGGGGCCAGGGCTCGAAGGAATTCATCTGTTATTGCCTGTTGAACAGGCCCTACCGTTGGTGTACTCATCTCTAATAGCCTTTTCATCAAGGCCTCCACACCCCCTACTCTTGGGAGAGAAATCCCACACACCAGATTAAAAAACACAAAAACAGTGCCAATGCCACTGAAAGCATACATATATCAGCCAATGCTGTGAGGACAAGTCCGAAGTGGGTTGTAACTGTCCAACAACTTCACACCCACTTTCTTGGTTGAGCGGAGTTAAAATCGGAGGAAGCGATTCCAGTTCAATCTCAAATTCCTCTGGTTCCGTCCTAGGCTGTATACAGGGAAGTCTTCTTATCCAGGGCACGGTGCTTTCTTGCACTGATCCAAATGTATCCAGGTTTTCCGTCCTTTCACTTTCAATGCTGAATATCCCACCAGCAACACTTGGAATGGTCCCAGAAACCTCGCTGCCAGAGCAGACTTCGGCATCGGATCCTTGATGAGCACCCAATCTCCAGGTTCCACGTCTGGAGGTGGTCGCGATGCCTGAGCGCCCTGCTTCGTAAGCTGCAAAAAGGAAGGGGATACCAACGTTTGGTACAGATATTTACAGTAGGATAATAGGTCACTGCGCAGCAGCTGGGGATCGGGCAATTGATCTGGTGCCACTATAACATGGGCTGGGGTAGTTGCCGGACGTCCGGTCACAATTTCATAGGGGGTAAGGCCCTGTCAAGTTCTTTGAGGAGAGTTGCGGATCGAAAATAAAGCAAATGGCAGAGCTTCCACTGAATTCCAGACTCCAATCATGTTAGGGAGCGGAGGAGCGCCTTCAGCGTCCGATTAATCCGTTCCACTTGGCCAGAGCTTTGCGGATGATATGGAGGATGAAATTGCTGATGAAGGCCAAAAAATGCAGTTATGCCTTTCCAGACTTCTGCCGTGAATGCTTGTATAAGTTACCTTATCACACAGAAGCTCATCAGTCTCTGCTATAGTTTCTAACCTTGTTCTAGGGCCTGGGTCAGTTCTTCCTTTTCCACAAAAATCTAGATCAGGAGTGTAGAAGCACAGAGGTGTGGTACTAAGTTAAGTGTCTACTGGCTAGAACATAAGAAATGCCATACTGAGTCAGATCAAGGCATTCCTGTTTCCAACAGTAGCCAATCCAGGTCACAAGTACCTGGTAGGTTCCCAAAAAGGTACATAGGTTCCACAATGCTTTTCCCGGGGTAAGCAATGGATTTTCCAGGTCCTCTTTAATAATGATTTATGGACCTTTCCCCTCCAGGAACTTGTCCAAACGTTTTATAAATCCAGCTTTTACTACATCCTCTGGTAACGTATTCCAAAGTTTGAGTACACGTTGAGTAAAAAAATATTTTCTCTTATTAGTCTAAAATGGGTTTGCTTGTCCCATAGTCTTTCTACTTTTTGAAAGAGTAAACAATCGATCTATGTTTACCAGTTCTACTCCATTCATTAATTTATAGACCTCTATCATATCCCCCCTGTCAATCTCTTTTCCAAGTTGAAGAACCCTAACCTTTTAAGCCTTTCCTTATAGGGTATCCTTCCATCCCCTTTACCATTTTGGTGGCTCTTCTCTGTACCTTTTCTAATTCTGCTTTATCCTTTTTAAGATATGATGACCAAAATTGCACACAATATTCAAGGTGCAGTCGCACTATGGAATGATACAGGAGGCATTCTAATATCCTTGGTTTTATTTTCAATTCCTTTCCTTATGATTCTTAGCATTCTATTTGCTTTCTTGGCTGTGGCTGCCCATTGGGCAGAGGGTTTCAAAATATTATCAACGATGACACCTAAATCCTTTTCCTGGGTGGTGGTTCCTAATGTGGAACCTTGCATCGTGTAACCGTAGTTGTTCTTCCCTAAGTGCATAACTTTGCACTTGTCCACATTAAATTTCATCTGCTGTTTGGACATCCAGTCTTCCAATTTATCAAGATCCTCTTGCAATTTTTCACAATCCTCTTGTGTTTTTTGAATAATTTTGTGTCATCAGCAAATATGATCACCTCACTCGTTATTCCCATTTCCAAGTCTTTTATGAAGATGTTAAAAAGCAGCAGGCCTGTCACAGATCTCTGGGGTATTCTATTATTCACCTTTCTCCATTAAGAAAATAGGCTATTTAGTCATACTGTGTTTTCTTTTAACCAGTTTCTGATCCACAACAGTACATATGGTTGTCCATATGGACCAGCACAGACTGGTGCTACAACCGGTGGCAAAAGGCTCGGAGGGCCAGAAATATCTGCCTGAGCTCCTGGATGTTGATCTGCAACTGGCACTCCAACTGAGACCATGTGTCTTGGGTGAGGAGGTCCTCACAATGAGCTCCCCCATCCTCGCAGGGAGGCATCCACAGTAAGAACCCTCTAGGAGGTGGATGCCTGGAAGGGCATCCTGGCACGAAGGTGGTGGAGATCTGCTACCAGTCAAGGGAGTCCACCAGCTGGAAGATCACTTTTATCCTGTCTCGGAGCCTGCCTGTGGCTTGTGTCCATTGGGAGTGGAGGCACCACTGAGCCATCTTCATAAGCAAGTAGACGTACGGGGTTACGTGGATTGTGGCGGCCATGTGGTCCAGTAGGTGGAGAAGGCGAGCGGGTACCGACTGGCAGTGTTGCATCTCTGCAGCCAGGGTCCTGAGGTGTTCTGTCCTCTCCAGAAGGAGGAAGGCCTTGGCCTGGAGGGTGTCCAGTTGAGCCCCTATGAACTCCAGGCACTGCACCAGAGAGAGATGGAACTTGGAGTAGTTGATGAACTCCAGATGCTGCAGGACGTGGTGCACCTCTGCAGCTGTGCCTCCCCTCCCAGTCTGACTCAAAGTCAGAGGAAGAATTCAAGCTGGCCCCTGAGCCTGAAAGCCCACAACCCCTGGCATGTACTCACCAGAGAGGACTGGTGACCCAGGGAATGGAACAGAGACCTCCTCTGATGCTGAAGGCTCTCTCAAAGCTGGAGGTGTTAGGATCGGCTCGATGACCGGGGGCCCTGGAGTGTGGTGTCACCGGGGACTCAGGCACAGAGTCAGATCTATGGAACAACTTCTCCTGCTGCAACTGATGGCTCCTGATGGCCTCTGGAGAAATGGACTTGCAAAGGTCGCAGCCTGAGTTGTCATGGTCCGACCCGAGGCAACAGAGGCAGCAGTCATGCGGGTTGGTGAGGGACATCATCTTGCTGCACCGATCAGATTCTTTGAAGCCTCTGGAAGCCATAGGGAAAAAAAACCAGGCCCTTCAATCTGGGTGTGGGTCCAAGGCCTACCAACCAAAAAGGCGCAAAACAAGAAAATGAACTTGAGGAGCGACACTGAGGTAAGCTGGCTTGGGGGTGGGAAGAGGAACTGGTATGCGTACCAGAAAGGACAACTTTAAGGCAAAAAAGAGACACATCCGGTGGGCTCTGTGGGAAAAAAGGAGACTGAGGCAAGATGGCATCCTTGGATGGGAGAAGGACTATGCATGCGTGGTGCATCTCCCAAAGGCTTTCTTTGAAAGCTGGAGAGATGCTTCCACGTGGCCTCCGTCGGCGTTGACATCATCCGTATGTGAGGACTGACTACCTGCTTGTTCCTGGAGAACGGATATGAGAAGCAAATACTTTGCTGGTGTATCACAAGCTGTTCTCATTGCTGATGGATTCTTTTACCAGATGCCCGTACTGCCGAATGCATAGTGTGTTTCAACTGTCAGTATCATTGAGTGCTATTCCAGCACTTTCTTTGGATGAATGAAGACAAGTAGTTTAAAGTCCTTTTTGTGATATATTTTTTTTTAAAGCAAATAAGCATGAGGCATGGAATTTGAATATAGTGAAGGTGTTTTTCTGACCAGTGAGGAGTTGTGCCCCATTTTTGCAGAATGGATCCAGTTTCTGGACCATAGGGACAAACTGAGGTCTTTTCCCTTTCTTATTTAATTTGAAAAGGTTTTTTGTTTATGAGTATATTTGGTCATATGGCGATAGTATTTTAAAATAAATTGTATGTGTTGAATCCTTATTATATTGTGAGATTTTTATCAGGTGACTTTTGTTGTTTTGTGTGCAAAATTAAGCTATTTGGAGAAATTGCACCTGAAAACATAAAATGATTGTCATTTTCTATTAACCTTTCACTTAATCCATCCTAATAGGCATTTGTTAGTGCACATTCAGTTTGTTAGCACATCTAAAAAAAACTACACAAAATCAACTTAATGCACGTTAATCTACAAATTAAGAGATACAACCAATTTGCAAATGTTAAAATGTCCTAACTTGCTTTAAACTTAAGAAATGTGTAAAATGAACAGAAAAAAAGGCCCTGAATTGTTAAAAAGGACAAAACTGAACAGAAATTGTTCTCTCTTTGCATGCCCCTACTAGTGGATCACAGCATGCCTGCCACCATTAGCAGGAATACTGGAGGTTTTCTTTTTCTATCCACATTATTTTCTTATGGAAAATAACTTACTCCTTGTGGAGGGAGGAGTAGCCTAGTGGTTGGGGCAAGGTACTTCAGGCCAGAAGGTCGGGGGTTCAAATCCCACTAGAGGACAGCAACCTTGGGCCGGAAGGACTGGGGTTTCTAGTCCCACAGATGCTCCTTGTGGTCTTGGGCAAGCCACTTAACCCTCCATTGCCCATGTTCCCTGTAAGTATTAGTGTATGTGTCTCATATCCCTGCATGTTAAATGTATCCCCCAATTGTGTTGTGACCGCTTTGATTGAAGGATAAGGCGGTATACAAAACTGTCTAAATAAAATAAATAAATAAAAATACAAGCAGCTGTCAAAAAACATCTGTGTACTAACAGCAGTTTATAGCCAATGTGCAAAATGACTCATTTGCAGTTTGTCACAAAAAGACCTATAACAGAAGATGGGACTAGCTTTTTCTGTGCTGTGTCAGAATTACATCCCCCTACCCTCATTTTTGTATTTGAATACACTTTAGTTGTAGACAGTGTAGTCTATGATGCATTCCACATGATGCATGACACCTCTAATATAAATATTACTAGTATAATATGTGTGGGCGTGGAGGAGTGGCTTAGTGGTTAGGACAGCAACTTTGAGCCAGAAAGACCAGGGTTCAAATCCCACTGATATTCCTTGTGGCTTTGGGCAAGTCACTTAACCCTCCATTGCCTCAGATACAAACTTAGATTGTGAGCCCTTTGGGGAACAGGGAAATGCTTACTGTACCTGAATATAACTCACCTTGATCTTCCCCTGGAGAGGTGCGAGCTAAGTAATATAATTTAACAGTAATGAGTTACTATGAGAAAACCCCCCAGCTTGGGCAATCCAATTGCTATGCAGCAGATGCCAGCATCCTCTGTCTCACTCTCACCTATATGTGTACTTCAGCCTTGTATGTTTATACCTGCTCCTGACAGATGTAACAGTACAGGGCTGCATTTTAACTGTGATTTCAGCTGCTATTGTGGGGAAAGTTTATAAGACCCATAAGTACCTATATGTGTCTATAAAATAAGCTTAAAATAGCTGACTGTGCAAGTACAGTAAGTATGAAATTGAACTAAACCATGAAATCTTAGTAGACTGCCCTCTTGACACCCTGAACAGCTGCCCCCCCCCCTCCCCCCTTGACCCTGCAAGTCCCAGCTCTGTACAGTAAGGGGTGAGATGGCTGCCTGACTTCCAGGCAGGTTTGTATATCAAAGCTGGCATAGTTCAAATCCTAAGGAATACCACAATACCATACAGCATGTGTGTGTGTACTGTTGTGCCAGTGCTGACTCCTTGCATCCCAATCCCTGCGTTTTCATGGCAGGATGTGACCAAAAGTAGATTGCTAGGCCTTTCTTCTGTGCAGCAAGTCTTCATTGCCTGGTATTCCAAGGTAGTCACCCATACAAGTATTAGACAGGCCCGACCATGCTTAGCTTCGGAGGTCAGCCTACAACAGGCTCATTCTATATAGCATATCAATAATAAATGAAAAACATGGAAAATACAGATTGTATACATGCATTCAAGTTCAAAGCATAAAGAAAACTATGTATACAAATAATATAAAGAAATGAACAAATATTTGCCTGGAATGCTGGTAGCTAATTACTACAACCCCCAACTCCATCAAAATCCTACTTGTCCAGAAGAAGATATATTTGGGTCCCCTCTGAAGTCCTAGTAATGGCGATATTATCTTTGAAATAATCTTCTAAATTACCTGGATCAGTAAAAAAAAAATGTGTTCCCAACATCTATAATAATACATTTGCATGGAAATGTAAAAAAAATTGGAAGTTCAACAAAAATTGCCCAAGGGTGTAAAGAATGCAGTTTCTTTGTAGTAGCCTGAATATTTGTGAGATTGGCAACACATTGAGAGTTATATTCAGTGAGCCACTGAGAGGTAAAGGTGTTCAGATGCTTTTATCCAGTTTATTTTGCCCAGACATTTAGCAGCACTTGTGCAGGTAAAATGCCGCTGATGATACCTGGATACTTTAGGACTTACCCAGTGGCTAAACAACCACCATATCTCCAGATCCTTTAGCAGCAAGTCTTTGTCAAAGGGATACATTTTATCCTGGCAATGTTAAGCAATGAATTTCCATAAGTCTAGCTGATTAATAATTTTTAATGGATATTTTCCTCCAGGAACTTGTCCAATCCTCTTTTGAATCTGCTAGTCATTAGTTTTATGGGATGCCTTTTTATTGTTTGAAAGGTTAATCAAATATTCTACACGTCTCATCATATCCCCTCTCAGTTGCATCTTTTCAAACTGAAGAGCCCTAGCTTGTTTAGCATCTCTTCATAAGGGAGGCATTTCATCCTTTTATCATCTTTGTTGGCCTTTTCCGAGCTTATAAAAAATTTTAGGATCATGTTCTTTTCAGAATCCGGCACAAAAGATGCAATCAAAAGTAGCACAGTATATACTTTCTTGTGATGCCAAGATCTCTGTTAAATTCACACTAGCAGGAAACGTAAAGAGATTCATAGCTCCATCTGCAGGGTTCAGCTGGCACAAAGATTTTGGCTAATGATTTATTTGTATTTACTTAACCACCTTTTCATAATGTGTTAAAGTTGTGTACATTAAAAAATAATAAAACAAAAAAAGAAGATCAGAAAGAGTTGCTGTCAGATGGTCAAATCTTTCACATACTAAATAAGCTAGTTTGAAAAGGTAGGTCTATAAGCCTTTCTTAAGCCTCCAAAAATAATTTTTCTGCAATAAATAAAAGGGAAATTAATTCCATAATACACAGGGCTTGTTGTGAGAAAGCTGTTTCATAAATAATCACAAACTGTGTGGAAGATGGAGAGGGGCAAGAAGCTTATTTTGATCCTGGAAGCAAAGAGACCATGTAGGAGTATATGGAATGATCAGATTACAGCAGAGGGACATACTTAGCCAGTCAGGTTTTCAGGATAACCACAATGAATATGCATGAGATCTGCATGCACTGCCTCCATCGTATGCAAATCTCTCATATACATATTCATTGTTGTTATCCTGAAAACCTGACTAGCTAGGTGTGTCCAAAGACAGATCTGAAAACCCCTGGATTACAGATATGAGAATACAATGCCTTAAATGTAGGAATGAATATCTTGTATTTTATCCTATATATATAACTAGAAGCCCGTGTTTGGTAATTAAACATAGAGTAGTAATATGGTCACATTATTTTTGCATTTTATAACAATTATAGTATTCTGTATTATCTGAAGCCATTTTATGGATGGCATCTTGACACCATTTAAAAGGGAATTACAATCAACTGGGACAAAATAAGTGGCATAAAATATAGTGTGAAGATCAGTGGAACCCAATAAGGACCCGATAGATCTTAGGTGATGTAGTTTATAGAATGACGACTTAGTAAATGCAGAAATATGGGTATTGAAATAGAGATAGCAATCTATAGTGACCTCCTAATATTTCCAATTTAGATGAATAAGTGAATAACTCTAATACTAACTGAAGATCAGGATCAGAATTTTTCAAGGTAATCCCCCCAAACCGGTGACTTGCTTGAGTTTAATGTCAATTTCTGGCAAAAAAGTCATTTAGAGAAAATGTCAAAGCAATAAACAAATTTAGCAAAAAAGGTATGTGGGGAATTTGGATCAATACCAAGAACTATTTTGGAAATCATCCGCAAAGAAAAGCCTTTTATACCTTGCGTTTCAATGAACCTGGTCAAAGGACTCAGAAAACTGTTGAAAAGATGAAGCCATTGATGAACATCACAATGTAACAAACGAAGAGGAGGAAGAAGTGGCTATCATAAAAGTGCCTACAGATAAGCAAGAGTTGAACCATTCCAGAACTATATCTTTAATGCTAATAGATGAGCCAATAGCAGTAAGTGTAATGAAATAAAACACACTTGTCAAATAGCGTACTTACTCACCTGTAACAGGTGTTCTCCGGGGACAGCAGGAATCAGTCCTCACATATGGGTGACGTCGGCACAGAGAGTCCTCACGGAAGCATCCCCCCAGCTTTCTAAGAAAGCCTTTGGGAGATGCCACCATGCATGTGTGGTCCCCTTCCCGTCCAAGGGTGCCATCTTGCTCAGTCAGATGACATAGCTAAAAGACGGCAAATATAAAAGATGGTAAAAGAGCAACTCCAAGGGGAGGAGGGAGGGTTGTGAGGACTGATTCCTGCTGTCCCCGGAGAACACCTATTACAGGTTAGTAACTATGCTTTCTCTGGGAACAAGCAGGAAGTCGGTCCTCACATATGGGACTCCCCAGCTACAGGCTACTAAAAGCCCATAGCAAAAAGAGGGGCTCCCTCATGGGGAGCCGCAAGCAGCAGCAATGAGTCCGTGTCCACAGACCACAGTAGGACCCCTGTGTCCGATGAAACCAGCACTCCAGTAGCCTGAACACAGAAGGATCGGAGGGTAGGAGTTGCCTAAACCCCGAAAAGGTTATGGAGCACAGCCTGGCCGAAGGTTCTGTTCTGTCAGGACTCTCTTTCCAGGCAGTAATGGGCTGCGAAGGTATAGACTGAAGACTAGGTGGCGTCTGGCAGATGTCCACCATCGGGACGGAGTGCAAGTTTGCCACCGAAGCCTTCCCTGCTCATAAGCGAGGGTGATAGTCCGCCACCCAGGTGGGCATCGTATGCTTGGTCAACGCCTCCCCCAGCCTACTGGGGTCATAGGAGATGAAAAGCTGAGAAGCTTTATGGTGGTCCCAAGTGCGTTGGATATAGAAAGACAAGGCCCTCTTACAATCCAAGTTGTGAAGGACTATCTCCGCCCGACTAGAGTGAGGTCTTGGAAAGAAGATAGGGAGCACCATTTCCTGGTTGAGATGGAAGGGCAACACTACCTTCAACAAGAATTTGGGGCGAGTGCGAAGCACCACTCTGTTCTTGTAGACAGGGCCGGCCCGTCCATTGAGCAAGAATGTTTTTTGCACAGGGCCCCGCGCAAAGAACATTCTGCTTTTTTTAAAAATGAAATTTAAAAAAAAAAAGCTGGCCGCTGCCGCCGCGGCAGCATGGAGTGTCCCGCGGGGCCTCCTCTGCCCGTCTGAACTCTCCCGGCGCGGCTAAAGCCCTCTGCTCCGGCTTGCAGATACGCGAAGGGAGAGTGTCTCCCTCGCGTCTCTGTTAAGCCCGCAGGGGCAGCCCCTGCGGGCTTAACAGAGACGCGAGGGAGACACTCTCCCTTCGCGTATCTGCAAGCCGGAGCAGAGGGCTTTAGCCACGCCGGGAGAGTTCAGACGGGCAGAGGGGGCCCCGCGGTACACTCCATGCTGCCGCGGCAGCAGCGGTCAGCTTTTTTAAAATATTTTTATTTCCATGAGCCAATGGGGGGGGGGGTTAGGACTGGCAATGGGCTGTGGGCTGAGGGGGGGAGGGTTAGGACTGGTAATGGGCTGTGGGCTGATGGGGAGGGGGCTTGGAATGGAAATGGGCTGTGGGCTGATGGGGAGGGGCTTAGGACTGGCAATGGGCCGTGGCTGATGGGGTGGGGCTTAGGACTGGCAATGGGCCGTGGGCTGATGGGGAGGGGGTTAGGACTGGCAATGGGCTGTGGGCTGATGGGGGGGGGGGGTTAGGACTGGCAATGGGCTGTGGGCTGATGGGGGGGGGTTAGGACTGGCAATGGGCTGTGGGCTGATGGGGGGGTTAGGACTGGCAATGGGCTGTGGGCTGATGGGGGGGTTAGGACTGGCAATGGGCTGATGGGGGCTGTCTGGAAATGGGGTGATGGGGGGTTAGGACTGGTAATGGGCTATGGGGGGGGTTAGGACTGGTAATGGGCTATGGGGGGTTAAGACTGGCAATGGGCTGTGGGCTGATGGGGGTTTAGGACTGATAATGGGCTATGGGTGGGATAGGACAGGAAATGGGCTGATGGGGAGGGGTTAGGACTTGAGGTGGGCTGATGTGGTTAGGACTGGTAATGGGCTGTGGGCTAATGGGGCTGTCTGGGAATGGGGTGATGGGGGGTTAGGACTGGTAATGGGCTATGGGGGGGTTAGGACTGATAATGGGCTATGGGGGGGCTAAGACAGGAAATGGGCTGATGGGGAGGGGTTAGGACTTGAGGTGGGCTGATGTGGTTAGGACTGGTAATGGACTGTGGGCTGATGGGGGGTTTAGGACTGGCAATGGGCTATGGGGGGCTGACTGGAAATGGGCTGATGGGGTTAGGACTGGTAATGGGTTATGGGGGGCTTAAACTGAAAATGGGGTGATGGGGGGTTAGGACTGGAAGTTGGTTGACGGGGGGGGCTAGGACTGGTAATGGGTTGGGGGGTTGTTAGGACTGGAAATGGGCTGAGTGGAAGGGGAGGCTTGAACTGCAAATAGCTGATGGGGAGGGGGCTTGGAATGGAAATGGGCTGTGAGGGAAGGGAGCTAGGACTGAAAATGGGCTGATGGAGCAGCTAGGATAGGACTGGAAATGGGCTGTTGTGGGGAGCTAAGATTGGAAATGGGCTGTGGTGGGGGCTTGAATTGAAATGGACTCATGGAAGGGCTAGAACTGGAAGTAGGCTCATGGGGGGGCTTGGACTGGAATTGGGCTGAGTGGAGGGGAGCTATGATTTGACATGGGCTGATGATGGAGCTAGGAAATGACTAGAAATGGGCTGATGGGGGGCTAGGATTGGAAATGAGCTGATGAAGGGACTCAGACTGGAAATGGATGGAGGAGCTAGGACTGGAAATGGGCTGATGCAGGGACTAGAAGGGAATGGATGCTGGGTGAGACTGGAACTAGAAGGGGGCTGATGTTGGGGGAGGATTATAATGGGATGGGGCTGGGAGAGTAAAATGGAGAGGGGAAAAATATTTTGTGTGGGAGGGATGAAAAATCTATAATTGGCCGGGTATTGGGAGAGTAAGTGGGGACTGAGGATGGAGGGGTAAAATTTGTGAGGATGAAATAGGAATGAGGAAAGAGCAAAAGGAGAAAGATTAGTATGTTAAAGCAGATGTAGAGAGAGAGAATGGAAAAAAAACTAGAAGAGAGAAGAAAGGACAAATGGACAGCAGATGATGGAGAGTTAGCAGAAAACATGAAGAAACAGAAGAAAGTGGCTGGACCAATTGCAACTGAAAAAAATTGCACAAAAGGTAGAAAGATATCTCTATTTTGAATTTATTAACTGGAATATGAAAGCTCTGGGAAATGTGCATCATTAATGTCTGTGCTTTGTTTGGTACAAGAGGAAATTAATTTATAGTTTTATTTCTACAGTGTTGTTGTACATTCCAAGTTTGGCTTTTGGGGTTCCCAGTTTAATTATTGCCTTCCTGTTTCTAAATTGTGATTCCTTGTTTGGTGATGGTCTATGTTCTGCATGTGTAACTGAGCTGAGGTATTCTGTTTATGTAATTCCTATTTGACATTGCCACTTGTTCTCTTTCCCCAGTATTCTCTGAAATGTATTGGTTTAATATTTGCAGTGTTGCCTTTTGATAGGTAGGGTATGGTGCTTTGTGAGTCCTGGTAATGCTGTCAGGATACGGCGGGTTTGCTATGGGTTCTAAATGGGCAGCGTTTGTAGTAGTTCCTAATGTGCCTGGCGGTTGGCACTGGATTATAGTAATGTAGAAATCTTTTAGTCTTTCTTTATCCATACATTCATTAAGAGACATGTTTACTAAAAGTTAGTGTATGGTAACATTATGCAAATATTTATGCAAATAAGGCCACTTATAAAAATGAGGCCCCGCACCGAGTCTCCACACATGGCCCCGCACCACCCTTGGGCCGCCCCTGCTTGTAGAACCTGGTTTAGGGCGCCTCCGCCACAAGGGCTTGAAGCTCACTAACTCTGCAAGCGGAGGTAAGCATGACCAGGAAAGCCAACTTCCAAAAGAGGTAGCAAAGGTGACAGGTAGCCAGAGGTTTGAAGGGCGAGCGAATGAGCTGCCCCAACACTATGTTGAGGTCCCATTCGGTTTCCAGAGGACAAAACGGGGGCTTCAATAAGAGCAGGTCCCGAAACAAACAGGTCAGCAATGGTTGGACCGAGAGGGGCTTACCATCCACCGGCTGGTGGTGCGCTGCTAGGGCACTAAGGTGCACTCGGGCGGAATTAGACTTGAGCCCGAACTGAGAGAGGTGGAGAAGGTACCGTAACACTAGAGCCATCGGGCAGGAGAAGGATCAGCCCCGTATTCGATGCACCAGAGAACCTCTGCCATTTGAGAATGTAAGTCTTCTTAGTAGAGGCCTTGCGAGAGGCCAGCAGAATGTCTTCCACCTCAGCTGGAAAGTTGAGAGGGGCCAGAGCCACCGTCAACTGTAGAAGCAGCAGGAACCACGGTTGCCTGGGTCACCGAGGAACTATCAGGATAAGCGAGACCCTGTTGCGGAGGGTCCTGAAAAAGGTCCTGGTGATCAGCAGTGTAGGAGGGAAGGCATACATGAAGCCTTCCGACCACGAGACCAGGAATGCGTCTGCTGCCACCCTGGAGGGGTGGGCCTGCCAGGAGTAGAAGCGGGGCAACTGAAAGTTGTCTGGGCTGGTGAACAGTTCCCTAGAGCTGGAAAAATCGACTGGATACCCTAGGGTCCCCAGCTGCCACACGTGTGGCTGGAGAACTCTGCTGAGCCTGTCAGCCAGCAAGTTGTCCTGGCCTGGCAGGTACACTGCCCGCAGGAGGATTCCCTGTTGGACTGCATACGAGCAGAGGACCGGGACCTCCCAACAAAGGGTATGAGACCCCATGTCCCCGTTTGTCCACATAGAACACCACCTGGTTGTCTGTCTGGACTAGCACCGGCTGGTGACACAGGTGGTGGCAGAAGACCCTCAGGGCTAGGTATATTATTTATTTATTTTTATATACCGCGCTATTACAGATCAGTGCAGTTTACATGAAACATATGTTTATGTTTATTACATTTGATATACCGCTCAGGCAAAGAAGCATCAGAGCGGTTTACAATCCTACATTTATGTTATGGAAAATAAGAAAAGAACGCCATTAATAAGACAGGACAGAGTAGGAGAAACAGATAGACAAAGTGATAGCACAGATAGGAGAAAACAGAACAGATAACGTGTGTTGCAGATAACATTTGAGCATAGTTTACATATAACATAATAACTAGATTATATGGTTTACATCTAGATTAATAAGCAATAAAGCATAATCACTCACCTGTAACAGGTGATCTCCGGGAACAGCAGGAATTTAGTCTTCACATATGGGTATCGTCGGTACCGATGGAGCCTGCGCGGGAACGCTCCCAGGCATCCAATAAGAAAGCTTTCGGGAGCATCCCACAGTGCCTGCGTGCTGCCTTCCTGTCTTTCCCAAATGTCCCTCTCCAGTTGAGTTTATAGCTGAGACAAAAGAGAGAGGGAAAGAGAGAAAGAGAGAGAGATTCAACTCCTAGGGGAGGTGGACGGGTTGTGAAGACTAAATTCCTGCTGTTCCCGGAGATCACCTGCTACAGGTGAGTAACTATGCTATCTCCAGGAACAAGCAGGAATGTAGTCTTCACATATGGGGACTCCCTAGCTGCAGATGCCAGGGAGATGGCCACAGAAAGTTGTGTGCCCTTGTGAAAGGGCTCCACTTCCCCCCATGGATCTCTGGCATCCTACCAGGGATGGTGGGTAGGAGTTGATTAAGTCTGGAACAGGTGTTGAAGAACAGCCTGACCAAATAAGGCATCCCAGCGGGAGTCGTTGTCCAAGCAGTAATGGGCTGTGAAGATATGTACCGAAGCCCAAGTAGCTGCTTGACAGATGTCATCGATAGACACAGAGTGAAGATGAGCCATTGAGGCTGCCATGGCTCTCACATTGTGAGCTGTAACATGGCCTTCAAGTGGAAGGTTCTTATTCTCATAGGCAAACGATATACACTGTGCAATCCAGTTGGACAGTGATCTTTTGGAGAGTGGAAGTCCCAAATGACTAGGATCAAAAGCAACAAAGAGTTGAGAGGACTTTCTATGTTGCTGTGTCCTCTGCAAGTAAAAGGCCAAAGCCCTTTTACAGTACAAGGTATGAAGGTTCCTTTCTGCATTTGAGGCGTGAGGCCTTGGGAAGAATACAGGAAGATAAACCGCTTGGTTTAAATGAAAAGGTGACACCACCTTTGGCATAAAGTGTGGATGAGTCCTAAGGACTACCTTATCATGATGGAACCTTGTATAAGGAGGATCAGCCACCAACGCTTGCAATTCACTGATGCGATGTGCTGATGTGATTGCAATAAGAAAGATGACCTTCCAGGAAAGGAATTTCAAAGAGGTAGTGGCTAATGGTTCAAAGGGCGGTTTCATGAGCTGCCCAAGAACCAGATTTAAGTCCCATGCCACCGGTGGTGGCTTAATGGGAGGCTTAGTTAAAAGAAGGCCTCTCATAAATCTCGCTATGAGAGGATGAGAGGAAATAGGCTGTCCATTCAGAGGCTTGAAAGAAGCTGCAATTGCACTCAAATGAACTCTCACTGAATTGGTCTTAAGCCCTGCATTTGATAAATGAAGGAGATACTCCAGTAATGATTCCAGAGGTATCGCAGAAGGGTTAAGACCCTTCTGCAAGCACCATATGGTAAACCTTTTCCACTTAAATGCATAAGAGTGTCTTGTGGAAGGCTTCCTGGAAGCATAAAGGATATCCTTTACCTGCTGGGAAAGATTAAGACCGTGAAGTTCTAGGTTTTCAGCAACCAGGCCCTGAGATGCAGAGACTAGGAATTGGGATGCAACAGCATCCCTTCCTCTTGAGAAAGAAGATTTGGAGCAGATCCTAACTCCAGAGGCAGAGCTTGAGAGAGAAGTAGGAGCAGAGGGTACCACATTTGCCGTGGCCAACGTGGAGCTATGAGAATCATATGACCTCTGTCTCTCTGAAGCTTGAACAGGGTTTTGAGAATTAGGGGAATGAGTGGAAAGGCATACAGGAAGTCCTGACCCCAATGGAGGAGGAAAGCATCCCTGGCCTGACAACCCTGAACCGGAATTCTGGAACAGAATCAGGGAAGTTTGGCATTCAGTGAACTTGCAAAGAGGTCTTTGTCCGGGGTTCCCCAAATTTGAAAAATTCTGGACACCTGGTCTGCATGGAGAGACCATTCGTGTGGAAGCAGAACTCGGCTGAGTCTGTCTGACCAAGAGTTTTGAATGCCTGGAAGATACACCGCAAGGAGATGAATCTGATGCTCTCTGACGAGGGCCCATAGTCGCAAAGCTTGGTTGCAGAGCGACAGAGAGCCTGTTCCGCCCTGCTTGTTCACATAGAACATGGCTACTTGACTGTCCGTTTGAACTAGGACTGTCTTGTAGCTAAGCTGGGTGTGGAATACTCCAAGAGCAAGGAAGATTGCTCTGAGTTCCAGGAGATTGATGTGTAAGGCCTCCTGTGGAGTCTAGGTACCCTGGGTAGAGAGGTCTTGCATGTGGGCTCCCCAACCCACCTGTGAAGCATCTGTTGTTAGAGTGGCTTGGGGTGGGGGTTGCTGAAAAGGAGACCCCACCAAAAGGTTTTGGGTTGACTGCCACCATTGGAGGGACAAAATAAGGCGATCTGAGTTTGCTATTTTGTCTGACAGGCAACCTGATGCCTGAGTCCACTGAGTGGATAAAGTCCACTGGGCTGCCCTCATATGGAGGAGAGCATAAGGAACCATATGCACGGTGGATGCCATGTGGCCTAGCAATTGTAACATTTCCCGAGCAGTGAGGTGAGGTTTTAGCACTTCTTGGGAAGATAACTGCACAATGCGAAGGCAGCGGGGCTGTGGAAGGTAGGCCCTTGTCTGTCTGGTATCCAGCAGAGCTCCTATAAACTCTAGGGACTGAGTGGGAGCAAGGTTGGATTTTGGGAAGTTTATGACCAGTCCCAAATACTGAAGGGTGCGGAGAAATGCTGCCACCACAGCCATGCATTTTGTGAACACCCTTGGTGCAGAGGCCAGGCCAAAGGGAAGAACCCTGTATTGGTAGTGCTTCCCTTGACACAGAAAGCGAAGGAACTTCTGGTGAGTTGGATGGATAAGAACATGAGTGTACACATCCTTGAGATCTAGAGAACAAAGCCAATCCTGACTCTGAAGATGGCAGCAGAGCTCCTAGAGAAATCATTTTGAACTTCTCTTTGAACAGGAATTTGTTCAATTCTCTGAGGTCTAAGATGGGTCTGTGTCCTCCTATTTTCTTTGGAATAAGGAAATAGGGGGAGTAAAACCCTGTACCCCGTTGGGGAATGGGTACCTCTTCTATTGCCCCTTGGGCAAGAAGCACGGTGACCTCTTGACCTAACTGGTCGTTCAGAGAGGTCTGAGAATTGAATTGTCTTACCATTGTAGGAGGGGGCATGCTGAGGAAATGAAGCTTGTACCCCTCTCTTACAATAGACAGAGTCCAATTTTCTGCTGTTATCTGACCCCATCTGGGGGCAAAATGACATAACCTTCCTGGGACAGTGGAGGGTTCTGGGCCATTCAGGGCCAGGAAGGCAAAGTTCTCTAGAAAGGAGTCAAAGCCCCTGTGGAGGCTGAGTCTGCTGAGCCGGTTGAGGCTTAGCTGCTTTTGGCTTCCTCTGCCTAGGTTGTTGCTGCTGTCCCTTTTGGGCAGACTGACCTAAACGATGTCCCTGCTGGGTATAGGAGGGATAAAACTTTTTCTTCTTGCTGAAGAATGGTTTCTTAGAGGATCTTTTCCTTGCAGGATCAGCTGTAGACTTAGACAATCTATCCAAAGTGATATTGTCAGCATCTATCTCATTAGCCTTTTCCTGCCAATTCTTGCCAAAGAGATTCTCTCCTGTGCAAGGAATATTGAGTGGAGGAGTGGCTTAGTGGTTGAGGCAAGGTACTTCAGGCTGGAAGGTCGGGGGTTCAAATCCCACTAGAGGACAGCAACCTTGGGCCGGAAGGACTGGGGTTTCTAGTCCCACGGGTGCTCCTTGTGGTCTTGGGCAAGCCACTTAACCCTCCATAGCCCATGTTCCCTGTAAAATAGTTATCTCCAAGTTATAATGCCCTGTTCAATGTAATTTCAGTTTGTTCAATGTAAACCACACTGATGCAGAATAGCGCGGTATATAAGAGAACGTAAATAAATAAATGAATAAATAAATATTCCCCAGTTTGTCCTGTACCCAAATTTCCAAGTCAGATGCCTGGAGCCAGGCAATCCTGTGTGCACCTATGACAATAGTAGAGGTTCTGCTTATGCACTCAAAGCAGTCAAAGGCTGCACGATTCACAAACTTGGAAACATCCCGGGCATGTTTGAAAAGGGCGAGGTAATCTTGCCTCTTATCATCAGGAAGGAGAGGGCTCGTAAGTTCTAAATCTCCTGTGACCTCTTTAAGGAACATTCCGATATATAAGATATAGGAACTGATCCTAGCAGAAAACATGGAAGCCTGGAAGGTTCGACGTCCAAAGGCATCCAGAGTTCTACACTCACGTCCTGGAGGATCAAGTGCATGCCTTTTTGCACTCTTTATCCTTCTCATAGCTGATTCCACCACCAAGGAATGGTGTGGTAATTGAGTCTTTTGAAACCCAGGACAAGGAGGAACTTGATACATAGTGTCGAGTCTTTGAGAGTGAGAAGATGTGGTTAGAGGTGTTTCCCACATCCTTAACATGAGATCATGGAAGATCTCATGAATAGGTAAGGTAGCTGCCTCCTTGGGAGCTTTAGGGTATTGCAGGATTTCTAATTCCTTTGCCCTAGGTTCCTTTTCAGGAGCCACTGTGATGGAAAGACCTCGGGCCACGTCTCGGATAAAATCCTGAAAGGACATATCCTTTGGTGGAGACATCCTACGCTGAGGAGAAGAGGAATCCTCAGAAAAAAGTACTCTGGTATCGGCAGAGCTTTCAGAGTCTTCAGACTCATCCGAGGATTCTAAGTATCTCCAATCCGGGTGATCGTGCAAGGCACGGTACCGGTACCGATCAAAATCGGCATCGGAGTGGTCCGGTACCGACTTGTCGATGCTGGATAGAGACGCATGACTCGGTCCCAGTAGAATACCTGCAGATGTCGATGCAGTCGTTGCCGGTACTGGAGTCGGTGCCGGTTGAATTGTCTGAAGCAATTTCAGAGGCATCGAGGCCATGAGAAGAGCCGCCAGACTACGTTCAATAGCCAAGAATCTCTGGTCTATCGACGAAGCCTCCCGCCGGGGCAATTTTGCCGGTGAAAATCCCTCAAGGGCAACGTCAAAGGCATCTCGCTGTCTAGAAGGAGATCTACCCTTTGAGGACCGGCTAGATTTATGTTTAGTTACCTGAGATCCATGTGAGGAAGACAAAGCCCTGGAAGATGTCGATGCTACGGAGGCTGCATCAGAGGGAAAAAGGGTGCTAAGTTTAGCAGCTCGGTTCTGCCACCCCTTTTCGACATCAGCCCACAGGCAACACACTCTGAGATAGAGTGGCCAGGACTTAAACATTTGAGGCACCACTCATGGGTGTCAGTGACGGAGATGGTACCGCCTCACTTAGAACACTTTTTAAAACCCAAAGCGGGTTTTTCCATTCTGAAGAAAAAGTTGGGCCTAGTGCCCAAAATGGCGCGTGGCGCCTGAAGAGAAAAAATTTACTGGAAAGACTCCAGAAGAAAGTTTTTTTTTTTTTTTTTTTAAGAAAAGAAAGAAGAACAGGCGGTACCGGTGTAGCGTCGAGGGAAGGCAGATGCGACCACAAAAAGGAAAATTAGAAGGGATTTTTTTCTGAGGTGACAGGATGTGCGACCTGTCGGCTCCGCGGAAAATGAAGAACTGGAGAGGGACAGTTGGGAAAGGCGGGAGGCAGCACGTAGGTGCTGTGGGATGCTCCCAAAAGCTTTCCTATTGGATGCTGGGGAGCGTTCCCACGCAGGCTCCGTCGGTACCGACGATACCTATATGTGAAGACTGCATTCCTGCTTGTTCCTGGAGATGGTGTTTTATCCATACAGTATTGCAATTGTATGAAATACCACAAATGCAACTTTAAAATGAAAGTGTAACAATAACAGGGTAGATAAGAAATAGAATCAAAACAGCCTGAAAATCTGCCAATTTTCCCCCCCGAGTAAGCTGAGCTGGTGTAGGCAGGATAAGAGCACTGATTCTGAGGGCATGAAGCAGTGCATTGACCCTGCTGTGCAACATGTACCCTGTTCACAGCAAAGCCATGAGGTGTATGGCCTGGAGCTCCAGGAGGTTGATCAGCTGGGTGCTCTCGTCTGGTGAGCAGCTGCCCTGGGTGTGGAGATCTTCGCAGTGGGCTCCCCAGCCAAGTAGGGAGGCATCCGTGGTGACAACCCTTGAGGGGGTTGGGGCCTGAAAAGGCATGCCCGCCTCAAGATGCTGGGGTGACTGCCACCAGACCAAGGAGTCTACCAATTGACAAGTCACAGAAACTCTGTTTCTGAGGCGGGCTGTGGCCTGAGACCACTGGGTCCCGGAGACACCACTGCACCACCCTCATGTGGAGGTGAGCGTCTGGGGTGATATGGACCGTGTAGGCCATGTGCCTGAGGTGGCGCAAGAGAAGCCGAGCGAGCATCAAGGGACAGTACTGAACGTCCCGAGCCAGAGTCCTGAGACAATTGGCTTGGTCCCTGGGCAAGAAAGCCTTCAAATGGAGTGTGTCAATTCTTGCCCCAATGAACTCCAGACACTGCGTTGGAAGGTGGTGAGACTTGGGGTAATTTATGACAAGCCCAAGTGTTGCAGAACCTGGATGGTGAGTGCAGTGGCCTGCTGCAACTCTGAGGCCATGCCTCCCTTTATGAGCCAGTCGTCCAGGAAGGGAAAGATGAAGACCCCCTGGAGCCGGAGGAAGGCGGCCATAACTGACAGGCATTTTGTGAAAACTCTTGGAGCAGAGCCTAGGCCGAAAGTACCTGCCCCCCACTACAAACTTCAGGTACTGCCTGTGGTTGGGATGGATGAGGATGTGGGTACAAGCATCCTTGAGGTCCTAAGGAGCATAGCCAGTCTCCCTGCTGGAGGTATGGCAGAAATGTTCCAAGGGAGAGCATCTTGAACTTCTCCCTCACCAGGAATTTATTGAGGTTGCACAGGTCGAGGATGGGCCTTAGGCCCCCTGTCCTTTTTGGCACAAGGAAATACTTGAGTAGAACCCCTTGCCCTTGAGGTGGTGGGGTACCGGTTCCACTGCTTTGTCCTCAAGAAGACCTGCCAACTCCTGAAGAAGGTGGTCCCGGTGGAGGAGGGGCTCTCACAGGAAATAAGGGGGAGGTGTCTGAGTCATGTGGAGGAGGTAACCCTCCCTGACTACCCTTAATGGCCAGGAATCGGTGGTGATGGTCGCCCACCTCTGGGCATAGAGGGCCAGACGTTCCCCTGTGGGCTGCTGATCTCCTTGGGGTAGACAGGCTATGCTCAAGAAGTCAAAAACTTCGCCTTGGCTGGGCCAGAGCCAGTTGCTGGGTTTTGGAGCCTTCTGCTTACGCGGGCCATGCCCACGTCCCTTGGCCTGCCGACCCTGTTGGGAGCTGGGGAGGCCTGATGAGGTGGTTTCTGTAAGCAACTCCCTTCCTCGGGTAGAAGGACTTTTTACCCGAGCCCTTCCGTCGGGGAGGGGCAGCAGTCTTTTTATAGTGCCTAGTCCTCGTCATGAACTCGATCTCCAGCTCGGCAGCCTTGTCGGTCATAGGTTTACCAAAGAGATTCTTTCCTTGGCAGGGGACATCGACCAATTTGTCCTGAACCCACTGTTCGAGGTCAGATGATTGTAGCCAAGCTTGGCTGCATGCACCGATGCCAGCCACCGCTCCTCGAGCCACTGACTTGAACCAGTCATAGGCCATTCGAGGCATGAATTTGGAGCATTCATGGATTGCTTTGGCCAGGTTCTTGAATTGCTGCTAAGGTTCCTCGGAGAGACCAACTGAGAACCCGGCAAGTTCCTTCACCAGGTCTCTCCGGTACATGCCCATATTTATTTATTTATTTATTTATTTATTTAACAGTATTTCTAAACCGCCTTATCTTAAAAATCAAGGTGGTATCACGGCAAACAATCAGGTCAGGTGAGTGTGTTATACATGCAGTGGGGGGAAATTGAGTGTGTGTCGTGTCGTGTTGTGTGTTAGATTGGTATGAGCTATTTACAGAGTGGGCTATATACAGAGGTGCAAAAACAAATTCCATGCATACATTGGTAAGGCGGGATCATGCGCTGTTGTTCATTCTCTGAAGTTATGTGATATGTCCATAGTGTTCTATGAACAGTATGGTTTTTAGCTGTTTTCTGAATTCCCGGATTCAGCTGGAGCATTAAGCCCTGGAAGCACTTTTTGCCGAGGGCGTCCAGAGTGCAGACCTCCCTGCTGGGGGGCACCAAGGAGTGCATCTTCTGGCTTTTCAGCCGATGCATGGCCGACTCCACCACCATGGAGCTATGCGGCAGCTGTGACTTTTGGAAGCCCGGGCTCCGGAGGACTTGATACATCGAGTCGAGGCGTTTGCTCACCACTGGCATTGAAGCCAGTGTCTCCCACATTTGGAGCATCAGCCGTTCCAGGATGGGAGGGATGGGCACCGTGAATGATTCCCATGGAGAGGCCTCATATTGGAGGATTTCCAACTCCTCTGCCTGAGGATCCTCCTCCAACTCGGTCAGGAATGCCAGAGCCTTAGACATGTCCTTGACAAAATCAAGGAAACCCATATCCTTGGGCGGGGACCACCGTCAAGGCTCCGTTACGGGTGAATCAGATGGGACGTCGTGGTGGCGATGAGTATCGGGGGACTCCTTGTCATCCATCTCCCACTTGGAGTAGGCTGTTGAGGACTTGTAGGAGGGCTGCTTCTCAAGCCTCGGGGTCCCTGATGCCCTGCAGCCGGTGCCCAGTAAACTTGCCAGGGATGACCGTAGTCCCATTGAGCGGGACTTGGATTGCAACCTCAACCAAGGATCGACTAGAGGCCTAAGAACCTCGAGGATCGGCTTGGCCTCCGGGGACGTCTGGACGTCGAGGATCCGGTGTCATGTGTGTCAAAGACATAATTTTGGAGCACCGATCACACTTCTTAAAGCCATTGGTAGCCATGGGGGGAAAAAAGTACCCCTGCGAGGTCGAAGACTCTTCAGGCTGCCAGTAGGAGAAAAAAAGGCATGAAGACGCCAGGAAAAGAAAAGAATGAAAACTACAAAAATAAACCAAACTCGACGCCGTGGTAACGAGGTTGGTAGGTGGAAAGAGTACCGGTGCGATACTGGAGATGAGTATGAAACTCGGAGAGAAAAATCAACTTTTTCTGGGGACAAGCCAGACAAATGTCTGAAGGGCTCTGCTGAAAAAAGGAGACTGAACAAGATGGCACCCTTGGGATGCTTCAATGAGGACTCTGTTGGTGCCGACGTCACCCATATGTGAGGACTGACTTCCTGCTTGTTCTCTGAGAACCACTGATACTATCATCACTGCTCTGTCTTGGCTTAGTAGCATTTTAACCTCATTTAGAAGTGGCCGGCAGAGAATCAATCTTAATTTATAGAATGTCCACAAAATAGCTTTGCAACATTTCCCAAGAAAATATGAATTAAATCAATGGGAAACTGGAAAAGTATAGATTCTTATAATGGATGGCTTCATTTGGATTTCACAAATCCTAGCACAAGGTACGTTACTTCTCTGTCCAAGTGGACTTAAAATCTAAGTTGCACTTGAGGCAATGGATGATGAAGAGACTTGCCCAAGGTCACAAGGGGAACCACAGGCCACTGCTGCAAGCACTTGGCTATTCCTCCATTCTTGCCTTGTGGTGTAAACAAACTTACTTTACTTTCTTATAAATGGTTTACAGCACCTCACTGAAAAATTCATTCAAGATGGTTTAGAATACAATACGAGCAAAATAAAACATAAAAGCATATTCCTAAAACACCATACTCTTCTGCCTCCTCCAACCTTCCTTTAATTCTCCTATGTTTTTAAAAACTTCTAGACCTCAAACTAGTGATATCATGTGGCTCACCAGTAGCCTATTCCACCTCTCTGGGGCAGTTACCCAAAACAACTGGGCCTACCAGACTGATTTATTAATCTCTATTACACTGGGTGTCTTCAACAAATTCCCCTATGTGGACCACAGACATCTAACCTGGTATATACTAACTTTAACACATCCTTCAAAATACAAGTCCATTTGAAAGAAACTATTACATAACAAGTAACTTCCCTTCAGTCTATATGATTTATTAGCTTGACACCTCCCCCCCAACCCTCTGACATGGTGCTATATTTACCTAATAACTGGCTTCCTCAGGGAGATCAAGAATACATGTGAAAGAGGGCTGGAAGATCAAGCCCACTACCCCAGGCGGACGCCTAGGGTAGGGACGTACATTTATTTAGTCCAGAGCTGGGGCTGCTGGAGTTTGTAGTTGTGGGTTTCAAAAGAAATTGAGGCCCGAGGGTTGTAAGGCAAACACAGGAATATTTATTTATTTTGGTTTTCTACTCCTCCAAAAAGAGCCTTTAGAAAGCTCAACGTATGATAAATTAAACAAAATAGGATTCTTTCTCCCAAACCATATTTTCCATAACTTCCAGGATTCAAAATAAGACTTTCATTGCTTCCTTCAGCATTAAACAGACATAGAGGTTTCCGTTTTACAACTTTCAACATTCAGGATAAAGCTTTACTTGCTTCATTCAGTGTGAAACATTATTAAAGGCAAACAGGATTCTTAACACAATGTCCCGCCTGTTTCCTTTTGCTTTGCTTTTCTCTTTCTACTGCTTAGACATTTGTAAGGTCCTATGAGAGAGAGAACAATCCATCACAGAAGATTCTGAGTCATGATCAGAACCATAGCCTTCTGTCTGCATTTCTTCTGAAGCTGTGCTTTCAGTATCGTGGTCTAAACCTCCTTGTATAAACGCAGGCTTTGCACTTTCCAGCAACTCTAATAATTTTCTCCAACAAGACTTTTCCTTATCTAGAGGGTTTTCAGCAGACACTGGCAACCTCTTCTTTCTCATTAAGTGGCTCAGTGCTTCTAGCTGACCTAATCTACTGTTAGTCACAGAGTTACTCACAGTCCTCTTTGTAGCAGGCAAGTTTCCAGCATGTTCCTGGATTGCTGCTGAAGGGCCTGGCTCCTCATCAGGACTTCTCTCAGCTAGCAGTCTCCTATCTCCTGTGCCCAAAATAGTTCCTTTGCAACATTGGCTCCTCTCTGGATTATGCCTTTTACCCCTGAGTGTTCCAATGCATTTCTCAGTGTTCTCTGAGGCTGAGCTTTTCTTATGGCTTTGTCTCCCTGGTTCCTTCTCTCTGGAACCCTCCCTCGGGTTGCCTTTGGAAACTCCTTTTCCTTCTGCTGCTCTGAAGGTCTTCCTTCCTTCCAACTCCTTAGGACTCCTGCTGCGTTCTGCTTCCCTGGTAACTCCACCCCCTTCTGTTTCCCTGGTGACTCTATCTGAATGTGCCTGAAGTGTAGCATCGTGCTCCTCCCCCAGCTGGCTCTCATTAGCTTTACAGCTTGCTTCAGAGCTAGGGCGTGGCTTGCAGCTAGGAACTAGATGAGTTTTTTCTGCTTAGCTGCAGTTTGAGATCTACAAGCCTCCTGCCTGTTTCTCTCCCTACAGGTAAATGTGTGTCTTTCTCCTATTTCCATAGGCTCAGAAACGCTTTGGGCATCACAATATATATATATATATATCTTCCTTAAGTGCCATCAAGTCAATGCTGACTCCTAGCAATCCAGCAGCCTCTGGGTTTTCTTGGTAAGGTATGACCACAAGTAGATTGCCAGGCCTTTTCTTCCGAGGCAATGGAGGGTAAAGTGACTTGCCCAAGGTCACAAGAATGTCAGTGGCTGAAGGGGGATCTGAACCTTGGCTTCCCTGGTTTTCAGTGCTTTGATCATTAGGTCATCTCTTTTCCAGATTTGCATGCAGGGCATCCACTGTATACAATTCTTCTCATGAATATTTATTGTGGATATCTTGAAAGCCTGATTAGCTGGATGTGTCCTAAGGACTGGAATGAGAACCACTGGGTTAGAGCAATGGGCTGAGAATCAGGGAAATGAAGATTCAACTCACTTCTCTCACTGACACTTCTTGCTAATATTAGTCAGGTCACTTTACCCATTTAGGCCTCAATGTAGAAAGCCATGCGTTAGAATACTGCGCTAAGCTCCAGCACACAGTATTCTAATACACAGGATAAAGCATAGTTACACACCTGTAACAGGTGATCTCCGGGAACAGCAGGAATTTAGTCTTCACATATGGGGTATCATCGGTACCGACGGAGCCTGCGCAGGAACGCTCCCCAGCATCCAATTAGAAAGCTTTTGGGAGCATCCCACAGCGCCTGCGTGCTGCCTTCCCGCCTTTCCCAACTGCCTCTCTCCAGTTGAGTTTAAAGCTGAAACAAAGAGAGAGAGAGGGAAAGAGAAAGAGATAGATAGAGAGATACAACTCCTAGGGGAGGTGAGTGGGTTGTGAAGACTAAATTCCTGCTGTTCCTGGAGATCACCTGTTACAGGTGAGTAACTATGCTATCTCCAGGAACAAGCAGGAATGTAGTCTTCACATATGGGGACTCCCTAGGTTTAGATGCCAGGGAGAGACCCCAGAGGTTGTGTCTCCCTGTGAAAGGGCTCCACTTCCCCCCATGGATCTCTGGCATCCAACCAGGGATGGTGGGTAGGAATTGATTAAGTATGGAACAGGTGTTGGAGAACAGCCTGACCAAACAAGGCATCCCGGTGGGAGTCCTTGTCCAAGCAGTAATGGGCTGTGAAGGTATGAACCGAGGCCCAGGTGGCTGCTCGACAGATTTCGTCGATAGACACAGAGTGCAGATGAGCCATTGAAGCTGCCATGGCCCTCCAGAGGAAGATTTTTACTCTGATAGGCAAATGAAATACACTGTGCAATCCAGTTGGACAGTGTTCTCTTGGAGACTGGACGTCCCAAATGAGAAGGATCAAAAGCAACAAAGAGTTGAGAGGACTTTCTATGTTGCTGTGTTCTTTTGTAAGAAAAAGGCTAAAGCTCTTTTACAGTCCAAAGTATGAAGATTCCTTTCTGCATTTGATGCATGAGACCTTGGAAAAAACACAGGCAGGTAGACCGCTTGGTTAAGATGAAAAGGCGAGACCACTTTGGCATAAAGTGTGGATGAGTCCTAAGGACTACCTTGTCATGATGGAACCTTGTATAAGGTGGATCAGCCACTAGTGCCTGCAACTCACTGATGCGACGTGCTGATGTGATTGCAATGAGAAAGATAACTTTCCAGGAAAGGAATTTCAACGAGGTAGTAGCTAAGGGTTCGAAAGGTGGCTTCATGAGCTGGCCAAGAACCAGGTTTAAGTCCCATGCCACCGGTGGTGGCTTAATGGGAGGCTTAGTTAGAAGAAGGCCTCTCATAAATCTTGCTATAAGAGGATGGGAGGAAATAAGTTGTCCATTTAAAGGCTTGAAGGAAGCTGCAATAGCACTCAAATGGACTCTTACTGAGTTAGTCTTAAGTCCTGCATTGGATAAATGAAGGAGAAACTCCAGTAATAATTCCAGAAGTATGACAAGGGGGCTGAGACCCTTCTGCGAGCACCATATGGTAAACCTTTTCCACTTGAAAGCATAAGAGCGTCTTGTGGAAGGTTTTCTGGATGCATAAAGGATATCCTTTACTTGCTGAGAAAGGTTAAGATCATGAAGATCTAGGCCTTCAGCAACCAAGCCTTGAGATGCAGAGACTGGGGATTGGGATGCCATAACATTCCGTCCTCCTGAGACAGGAGATCTGGAGCAGACCCTAATTCCAGAGAGGGAGCTTGAGAGACATGTAGAAGCAGAGGGTACCACACTTGCCATGGCCAATGTGGAGCTATGAAATCATACGGCCTCCGTCTCTCTGAAGCTTGAACAGGGCTTTGGGAATTAGGGGAAGGGCGGAAAGGCATAAAGGAAGACTCCAATGAAGGAGGAAAGCATCCCTGGCCTCAGAGCCCTGAGCCGGAATTCTGGAACCGAACCGGAGAAGTTTAGCATTCAACGGACATGCAAAGAGGTCTATGTCCGGGGTTCCCCAAATTTGAAAAATCTTGGCCACCTGGTATGCATGTAGAGACCATTCGTGTGGAAGCAGAACTCGACTGAGTCTGCCCAAGAGTTTTGGATGCCTGGAAGATACACTGCCAGGAGATGAATCTGATGCTCTCTGGCGAGGGCCCATAGTCGCAAAGCTTTGTTGCAAAGCGACAGAGAGCCTGTTCCTCCCTGCTTATTCACGAAGAACATGGCTACTTGATTGTCCGTATGAATGAGGACTGTCTTGTAGCTGAGCAGGGTGTGGAACACTCAAAGAGCAAGGAAGATTGCTCTGAGCTCTAAGAGATTGATGTGTAGATGAGTCTCCTGTGGAATCCAAGTGCCTTGGGTGGAGAGGTCTTGCAGATGAGCTCCCCAACCCACTGGTGAAGCATCTGTTTTAAGAGTTGCCTGGGGTAAAGGTTGTTGAAATGGGGACCCCACCAACAGGTTTTGAGTGGACTGCAACCATTGGAGGGACAAAATAAGGCAATTTGAATTTGCTATTTTGTCTGACAGGCACCCTGATGCCTGGGTCCATTGAGTGGATAAAGTCCACTGGGCTGCTCTCATATGGAGGCGAGCATAAGGAACCACATGCATGGTAGATGCCATGTAGCCTAGTAGTAGTAACATTTCTCAAGCAATGAGAAGAAGCTTTAGCACTGCTTGAGAAGCTAATTGCACCATGCGAAGGCAACGGGTCTGGGGAAGATAGGCTCTTGCTTTTCTGGTATCCAGCAAAGCTTCTATGAACTCTAGAGACTGAGTGGGAGTTAGACTGGATTTTGGGATGTTTATGACCAGACCCAAATACTGAAGGATATGCATTGTGCAAGATAGAGAAATCCTGGCCTCTGACTGATGGGGCTCGAATGAGCCAGTCGTCTAAGTAGGGGAAGACGAATATTCCTAGAGTGCGAAGAAATGCTGCTACCACAGCCATGCATTTGGTGAACACTCTTGGTGCTGAGGCCAGGCCAAAAGGAAGCACCCTGTATTGGTAGTGCTTTCCTTGAAAAAGGAACAGAAGGAACTTTCTGTGAGTTGGATGGATGAGAACATGAGTGTACGCATCCTTGAGATCTAGAGAACAAAGCCAATCCTGACTCTGAAGGTATGGCAGCAGAGTTCCCAGAGAAATCATCTTGAATTTCTCTTTGAACAGGAATTTGTTCAATTCTCTGAGGTCTAAAATAGGTCTGTGTCCCCCTGTTTTCTTTGAGATAAGGAAATAGGGGGAGTAATACCCTGTACCCTGTTGAAGAATGGGTACCTCTTCTATTGCCCCTTGGGCAAGAAGCATAGTGACCTCTTGATTTAACAAGTTGATGAGAGTTCTGAGAATTGAACTGTCTTACCATTGTGGAAGGGGGCATGCAGAGAAAATGAAGCTTGTACCCCTCTTTTATAATGGAGAGAGTCCAATGTTCTGCTGTTATCTGCCCCCATCTGGGGGAAAAGTGGCACAACCTTCCTGGAATGGTGGAAGGCTCTGTTCCGTTGAGGACCAGGAAGGCTAAGTTCTCTAGATGGAAGTCAAAGGCCTTGTGGAGGCTTAGACTGCTGAGGCTTAGCAGTCTTTGTTTTCCTTTGTTTAGGTGATTGCTGACTCTTTCGGGCAGGTTGACCTGCAGGACGTCCCTGCTGGGAATAAGAGGGATAAAACCTATTCTTTTTGGAGAAGAATGGTTTCTTGAAAGATTTCTTCCTTGCAGGATCAGCTGTGGCTTTGGATATTTTATCCAAAGTGGAGTTGTCAGCATCCAACTCATTGGCTTTCTCCTGCCAATTTTTGCCGTATAGATTCTCGCCTGTATAAGGGATATTGCCCAGTTTGTCCTGCACCCAGAGTTCCAAATAGGATGCCTGGAGCCAGGCAATTCTACATGCACCTATGGCAATGACAGAGGTTCTGCTTATGCACTGAAAACAGTCAAAAGCTGCATAACTGACAAACTTCCTGGGCATGTTTAACCAATGTGAGAAAATCCTGCCTCTTATCATCAGGAAGGAGGGCTTAAAATCTCCAAATCTCCTGTGACTTCTTTAAGGAACATTCCCATATATAAAATATAGGAACTGATCCTGGCAGAAAGCATGGAAGCCTGGAAAGTACGACGTCCCAAGGCATCCAAAGTTCTGCACTCACGTCCTGGAGGATTAGAGGCATGCCTCTTTGCACGCCTGATCCTTCTCATAGCTGATTCCACTACAATGGAGTGGTGAGGAAGCTGAGTCTTCTGGAAACCAGGACAAGGAGGGACTCGATACATGGTATCCAGTCTACAAGAGTGAGGAGAGGTGGTAAGAGGTGTTTCCCACATTCTTAGCATAAAATCATGTAAGATCTCATGGACAGGCAAAGTAGCTGCCTCCTTAGGAGCTTTGGGATATTGTAGAATCTCCAACTCCTTTGCCCTGGGCTCTGTTTCGGGAGCCACAGTAATGGAAAGACCTCGAGCCACCTCCCTAATAAAATCCTGAAAGGAGATATCTTCAGGAGGAGACATCCTACGTTTAGGAGAGGAAGGCTCCTCCGGGAGAAGTATTCCGGTACCGACAGAGCTGTCAGAATCCTCCGAGGATTCAAAGTACCTTCTGTCCGGATGCTCTTGTAGAGCATGATACCCGTACTGACCGAAGTCGGTGCCGGGGGGAATCGGTACCGGTGTATCGGTACTGGAAGGCATAGCATGACTGGGTGCCGGCAAAGCAGACACCGATGTCGATGCTGTCGGTACCGGTACCGATACCAATTGAACTGTCTGACGCGGTTCCGAGGGTGTCGATGCCGCAAGGAGAGCCGCCAGACTGTGTTCAATAGCCAGGAACCTCTGGTCTATCGATGCTGCCGATGCCTGGGTGTCAGTACCGGAGAAAGCAGCCGGTACCCCAGAGTATGGTACCAGTAGTTCTGCCGAGGTTGAGGCCTCGAGAACATCCTGGAGCCCCGATAATGCTTTGGAAGCTGAAGCCTCCCGCCAGGGCAATTTTGCCGGTACAGAACCCTCAAGGGCAACGCCAAAGGCATCTCGATGCTTAGAAGGAGATCTACCCTTTGAGGACTGGCCAGACTTATGTTTAGTTACCTGAGATCCATGGGAGGAAGACGAAGCCCTGGAAGACGTCGATGCCACAGAGGCTGCATCAGAGGGAAAAAGGGTGCTGAGCTTAGCAGCTCGGTTTTGTCTATCCCTCTTGGACATCATGGCACAGGCCATTCGCTCCGAGATGGAGTGGTCAGGAACTAAACATTTGAGACACCACTCATGGGTGTCGGTGACGGAGATGGTACCGCCACACTTGGTGCACTTCTTGAAACCCGAAGCGGGTTTTTCTATACTAGAGGAAATTTTGGGCCTAAGGCCCAAAATGGCACGTACACCTGAGGAAGAAAAGTTTGGAAAAAATAGTATATTTTATATATATATATATATATATATTTTTTTTTTAAAGAAATAAGAACCGGTGGTTCCGGTATAGCGTCGAGGAAAGCAGACCACAAAAAAGAAGGAGAATAGGAAACGTTTTCTGCGGTGACAGGAACGACGACCTGTTGACGCCGCGGAAAATGAAGAACTGGAGAGAGGCAGTTGGGAAAGGCGAGAAGGCAGCACGCAGGTGCTGTGGGATGCTCCCAAAAGCTTTCTAATTGGACGCTGGGGAGCGTTCCCGCGCAGGCTCCGTCGGTACTGACGATACCCCATATGTGAAGACTACATTCCTGCTTGTTCCTGGAGATATTTTTACTTCTGATGCAGTAAACTAACATGCAAATGACCGCTACATTAAAAAGCATGCATGGTCAGAAAATTCAAGTATACACTGTAACAGTAAAATGCAGCCATTTGCTGCATCGTGAGTAAATGTCTTCTTTCCTGTCAGTGTGAGTGTAGGGTTTAGCTCATGCACTGAAAGGATGGAAGACAACCCCCCCAACCCACAAGCTGGACTCCCCAAATCCCATGCCTTACATTCATGCCAAAAGAATGTCCTAGTGATCTAGAGACTCCAGACCTCTGATCTGCTCCACACTCCCAGCACCCCCTTACTCATCTTTCTTCCCCCACAAATGTCCCTGGTAGCCTACCATATGTCCCATGGCACCTTTCTCCCCCATCATAAATACATTGGGGACTCAAGTGCCTCCTCTCACCCCACAATCCCTTACCATGCACTGTTCACTTTGGGAGGCAGCAGCAATGGCCACTTGGTCCTAACTCAACAATGCCATTTTGGAAAATGGCATTGCTTGACCTTGGTATGGTGCATCGGGATGCCTCACGTCGGGTCAAGTCTGCCATATAAGGCAAAAATGGGGTATGGGGACACTAGGGCACCTAGCATATTTTTTTGAGGGAGAGGAAGATGTAAAGGGGCCATGGGGGAAATCTTTGAGGTGGGCTGTTTGGGCTCATGGGCCATCAAGGTCATTTATTTGTAAACATTTATATTTCACCTTCCTGGAAAACCAAAGCGGTTCACAAAAAGAACAATATACATAGTTAAAAACATTAAAAATAAGAACATAAAATAATCAATAAATAAAAAGAATAAAACAAAACAAAAAAAAAACAGGCTAATATGACTAACCATTCTCACAGTGCCATCTCAGGCGGGGATAGTCGGAGGGTGGGGGAGGGACAGGATTGGGAGAGGTCCAGGGCCTACTAGGCCACCAGGGACCTTATATCAGCTGAGATTGAAGTGCCACACCCCACCTTGGTCAACCCCTTTGCTCCTGTGCTGCATCTTTATACAGCTCTGAATTAGCATAAAAGTGCAGTAAGAAGAGAAGAATAAAAACCTGTGATGAATTCAAATGCATGGGTTTTTTTTACATCCTTGAGCACAGTGGTTTTAGTCAAGACTTTCCTGTACTGGAAGACTTTTTGCATCAGGAGTAATACTAGTGTGGGAAAATCTCAAGCAAACCACTGCGCTATAGCGTAACTCAGTTCACTGCATTGGGCCCTCAGATTTGTAAGCTCTTTGGGGCATGGCATTGCTGTACCTGAATTTTAAGACATGCTGTAAGCAATGTTCCCTCTAATTTTCTGTAGGCTGTGTGCGCATAAAATATCAGCTGTGCAGCTTTTGAAGGAAGGTTAAACTTTTGTGCGTCACATAACGACACTCGGAGTTCTATACTTTAAAATTTGATGACACGTCAGAATACAGTATGTACACCACATTGATTGCACTAGATAATATTGCAGAACTTGTGAAAACCATAAACACACAACAACTTTTAAATTTTAAGACGTCTGTGGTGTTTTCTATCAGAATCAGAACCGTAATTTTTGTGCGCTCTGTTATAAAGTATGTGCGCTCGCTCGGCGAGGTGTGTGCGCGCGCACACGCGCACAGCTTAGAGGGAACAGTGGCTGTAAGCTGCTCTTGCGATTTAGAAAGGTCTGCAATAAAAATTCAAATCCCTCTAACAAAATACTTTCAGGATGTAAGGTTACAAATAGTAATTACACTTACCTGGTAATTGTAGTTCCTTGAGTGACGACAGCTTAGTCCTCTACGTATGGGCAGTGCACCTCCTCCTGCAGCATGAAGACTGGACCAATCAAATTTCAGCATCACTGGATCCAGCATCCTGGCTTTCCCTTCAACTCCAGTGAACTACTGTCAAAGCAAACTCAAACAGATAGCTAACCTTTAAGAAAATATGCAATGATTTAGTATGCCGTGTAAGTTGCGAAATATCTTTTTTTTTTTTAAGTGATATATACAGAAATCCCATCAGACTGCATCCATCCCTAAAAGAGGGGAAGGAAAAAACAAAAAACAGCCAACCGAGGGTCCCCCGCCTGCCGCACCAGAAGCAGTCAGCGAGAGCAAAAAAGGCAAATAAGAAACACCTGAAACGCTCACCTGTAAATACTGACTCCCGTACCAAATGCGTGCCGAGGCAAAACAGTGCCCGAAGGGAGGGAAGGAGGACTAAGCTGTCGTCACTCAAGGAACTACAATTACCAGGTAAGTGTAATTACTATTTCCTTATCGTTCCTCCAGCTTAGTCCTCTACGTATGAGATGTAACAGAGCAGCCTTAACGGGAGGAATTCCGCCAACCGGCACGCAAGACCGCGGAGCCAAAACAGGCATCACGTGCCGCCAAGACATCAAGACGATAGTGCTTACTGAGTGTGTAGGGATGACCATGTCGCCGCTTTACAAATCTCTACCGGCGAAACCAAGCTATATTCCGCCCAGGACTCCGCTTGAGCTCTTGTAGAATGAGCCCTCAACCCTAGCGGCGCAATACGCCCCTGCAACAGATAGGCTGAGGCAATCGCCTCTTTAATCCACCGAGAAATGGAGGCTTTCGCTGCCGCCTCACCTTTCCTGGAACCGCCGAACAGGACAAACAAACGATCCGACTTGCGGAAGGCTTCGGTGACTGTTAAATACCGACGCAAAACTCTCTTAAGGTCCAAACGACTAAGACCGCGATCAGAGGCCTGCTCCCCCGACGCGTGCAACACCGGGAGCGATACCTCCTGATTCAAGTGAAAAGGAGAAGACACTTTAGGCAAAAAAGAAGGCACTGGCCGCAGAACCACCTTCTGATCCGAGAAAGATAGGAAAGGCTCCCTGCAAGAAAAAGCTTGAAGCTCGGAAATGCGCCGCGCCAAACAAATCGCCACAAGAAACACCGTCTTAAGGGTCAAATCCTTCACCGAAATTCGAGAGAGAGGCTCAAACGGAGCGGCAGTAAGCGCGCGCAAGACCAAGTTGAGGTCCCACGCAAGGACAGAAATACGGCGCGGAGGGCGCAGTCTAGAAACCGCCTTCAGGAAACGGACAACATCGGCATGGGTGCCCAGCGCGACCCCCTGCACTTTACCCCTGTAACAGGAAAGAGCTGCTAACTGCACCCGCAAGGAACTGGCGGCCAAACCTTTATCAAAACCGTCCTGCAAAAAATCCAATACCACCGGAAGAGAGGCCGTAGCCGCCCGAACCTGACGCCTGGAACACCAGTCCTCAAAAATACGCCAAACTCGGATATAAGCAAGCGAGGTGGACCTCCTCCGTGCCTGAAGCAACATCGCCACAATGGACGTCGAATAACCTTTCTTCCTTAGCCTTGACTGTTCAATAGCCAGGCCGTAAGAGAGAATCTCTTCACTTGCGGCATGCGAAGAGGACCCTGACACAACAGATCCAGAGCAAGGGGAAGCCACCACGGAGAATCGCTCAACAACCGTACCAGGTCGGCATACCAGGGACGACGGGGCCAATCCGGCGCTATCAACAATACCCGTCCCCTGTGAGACTCGATCCGCTGAATCACCCGTCCCAGAAGAGGCCACGGGGGAAACACATAAAGGCGGCCTGCGGTGGGCCAGGTCTGTAACAGAGCATCGATGCCCTCGGACATGGGTTCTCGCCGTCGACTGTAAAAGCGAGGAGCCTTTGCAGAACGAAAGGTGGCCATCAGGTCCATCACAGGCTGACCCCAACGACGCACTAACTGTTGGAATACGGCAGGATTCAACTCCCATTCGCCGGCATCCACATGAACGCGACTGAGAAAATCCGCCGTGACATTGTCCTTCCCTGCAATGTGCGCCGCCGAGATCGTCAGCAACCGGGGCTCTATCCACGCGAACAGCAACTGGGCTTCCGCTTCCAAGCCCACGCTTCCGGTACCGCCCTGCCGATTTATGTAAGCTACGGTCGCGGCATTGTCGGAGAGAACTCGTACCGCCCGGTGCGTTACCTGGACTTCGAAACTTTGCAGCGCCAACCGAACGGCTCTCAGCTCCAAACGATTGATCGACCAACCGCTCTCCCGCTGGGACCAGAGACCCTGCGTCACTTGCTCCCCGCAGTGCGCGCCCCAGCCCGTTAGACAGGCATCCGTCAACAGCGGAACCCAGTCCGGCTGTTCCAAGGGCATCCCCACTCGAAGCGAGGATGGGCGCAGCCACCATTTCAGATCTTTGCAAACCATCCGCGGGCAGGGAAGACGCTTGGTCAACGAATCGACCTGATTGGACCAGCGACGCAGTAAGGCCCTCTGTAATGAGCGCATGTGGAAGCGAGCCCAAGGCACCACTTCCAAGGATGCCGCCATCGTTCCCAACAGTTGCAGATAGTGCCAAGCTGACGGAGCGGAGGTCCTCCGAAAGCAGCGCACGAGGGCCTGGAGAGTGAACACTCTCCTTTCCGGGAGAAACACGGCACCCCTGCAAGTATCGAATAGTACACCCAGGTACTCGAGCAACTGAGTCGGATCCAAGTGACTCTTGCCCGGGTTGACTACCCAGCCGAGGGACTACAGAAGCCCGATGACCCTCGCCGTGGCTGTCTCACACTCCGAGCGAGTCTTTCCGCGTATCAACCAATCGTCCAGATATGGATGAACCAGCACTCCCTTCTGACGCAAGGCCGCCGCCACCACCACCATGATTTTGGTGAACACCCGAGGAGCGGTGGCCAGTCCGAAAGGCAAGGCTTGGAACTGGAAGTGACCCCACGGAAGAGCGAACCGGAGATACTTCTGATGGGACTGCCAGATAGGAATATGGAGATAGGTCTCGGTCAGGTCGAGAGAGGTAAGAAACTCGCCTTTGCGGACGGCGACAATTACGGACCGCAGGGTTTCCATCCGAAAATGTGGCACTCGAAGACAACGATTCACGCCTTTGAGATCTAAAATAGGACGAAGAGCACCATCCTTCTTTGGCACCACGAAATAAATGGAGTACCTGCAGAGACCATACTCCGCCGGCGGAACGGGAACCACTGCTCCTAACCGGAGCAAGCGATTGAGAGTCTGCCGAACATGAGTGGTCTTGAGAGGGCCCCGGCAGGGGGATGCCACGAAGGAATCGAGAACGGGCCTGGCTAGATCCAAGGCATACCCGTCCCGAATAATTTCCAAAACCCAGCGATCGGACGTGATACGGGTCCAAGCCGAGAGAAACTGCCGAAGGAGACCCCCAATCGCAGTAATCTCCGCCTGGACCCGCAGCCCTTCATTGGGGCTTGCGAGCGGCTGTAGAGGCCGCGGCAGCGAATCCTCTAGAGGCCCCTCGAAAGCCTTGAATGCTCGGAGCCCTCGAGAGATACCTACCTCGTTGCGAGCCCACAAAACGGGGCGACCGAAATCTACGAAAGTCCCGAAACTGACCCCGAGGGGAAGGAAGGGACCTACCTCGCTTTGGGCGATCCTCGGGTAGGCAACCGCCCTTGGATTCACCCAACTCTTTGACCAACTTATCAAGATCCTCACCAAACAGCAGCTTGCCTTTAAAAGGTAACTTGCCCAGGCGAGACTTAGAAGAAGCATCCGCTGCCCAACTCTTTAACCAAAGGGCTCTGTGAGTCGCCACCAAAGAACCCATGCTATTAGAAAGCGCCCGGATAAGGTCGTAATGGACATCCGCCAAATACGCCGAACCAGACACCAAGCGCTGAAGCTCGTTCAAGTCCTCGGCCTCCGCGGACGCCGCCTGACGAATACGCTGCACCCAGCGAAGACAGGCTCGAGCAACCCAAGCTCCACAAATGGAGGCCTGTAACGCTACGGCGTCCGCTTCAAATGATTGTTTCAACAAACCATCCATCTTCCGGTCCTGAGGCTCCTTCAAGGCCGCACTACCTTCGACAGGGATCGTGGTCTTCTTAGTTACAGCCGAGACCGCCACATCCACCTTAGGCGAACGGAACCGGTCGAGGTCTTTGTCTGCCAACGGATACAGTTTATGCATGATCTTCATCCCCTTGAGACCCGATTCTGGTGTATCCCACTCTGCTTGTATCATTTGATCAATGACTCTGTGCATGGGGAAGACCACCTGTGTCTGACGTACCGCCTGAATGATAGGATCCGCACCATCTTCCTCCTCAGCCGGCGGTGCTGGAACCAGCCCAAGAGTCTGAAGCGCCTCAGAAAGGAGCGCGGGTAACTCCTCTCTGCGAAAGACTCGTATGATTTTCGCCTGATCTTCTGGCTCAGGGAGCTCGCCTTCTTCTAAGGCCTCCTCCTCTATGTCCAACTCCGGATCCTCTCCCTCTATCCAGTCCGAATCGGACAACAAGGGCTCCTGTAGGCGCTGCCGTTTGGCCGCTCGTACACCTGATAAAACACTTTCCGTACCAGTAGGTTGCGCGGTCGCCACCTGACCAGGAGGGGAACCTACGGCAACCCCTTGTCGCCTACGACAAAAAGCTTGATGCATCAGTAAAATAAAATCTGGAGAAAAATCCTCCAAGAGGGAAGCACCCCCGAGATCAGCCTGCGTCCGCGCGGCTACAGGAAGAGCGGGGGCCGTTCCCGAAGGGCCCTCCAAGGGCGAGTCGGTCGCCATAGTCGCGGGAGTTGACTGAGAAGAAACCGCCAAGGAAGTCTCCAGCCGCTGCTCCATACTGAGGGACACGGAGGCACAGCGCTGACAGATGCCCGTCTCTGTAGAAGTGCCCCTCCGAGATCCACAAATAACACACAGGGACCCCGATGGCATGGAAGCCAAAACACCCGGCCTCCCAAGGACGTAGAAAGATATTACCTGCCCCCAGACTATGAAGGGAGACAACGCGGAGTCCCAGAAGAAGCAATCCACAAGCAAAACACTGGGAGGCTGTCAGTAAGGAGAAACCCCTGGCTCTTCCTTCTTTTTTCTCTTTTTTTTTTTTTTTTTTTTTAAGGAAGCTGAGAAAATGTAGGCAGGCTCCCCAGCACGCTAAGCAGCAACACCAAGCAGCCCAAAACACTCCCTCAGAAGGGGAGAGCCCAGAAATATCGAAAAGAAATAAAAGAAATCCCCAAGTAACAAAGAGAACAACGGAGGCACAGTTGATAGGTCCTCCGGAGAGGGTGCCTGTGACTCCGGGACAGCCGAACCCGGCAGCGTGGGCCACACGGAAAAGAGAACCGCGACGGACAAAATGGCCGCGGTTACTCACCAATTTCTGGCGCGCTGTAGGATTTTGGCGCTGAAAAGGCCAGGGCGGGGGAAGGCCCCGATGATGAAGAACGCCCCTTCACTGAGAGCCAAAGATCCGGGAAAAAGAAAACAGCTCACAAAAGAAAAAAACTAAAGAAATAAACGAAAATAAAGAAAGAAAGAATAAAAACGCGATAGAGGCAAAGACAGGGACAGTGGCACAAACCGTGTCTGTCTCCGCGAAGCCCGCCGGCACTTCCAAGCGCACAGACTCCTACCTGACAGGAACTGTGGCGCTGGACAGCCGCCGCAGGAGCTCTGCCCCGAACAGTCTAGGGAACAGAGATCCAAGCCAAGTAAAATGAAAAAGCAATGAAACTGCAAGCGACTTTTGGCTGAACAGGAGAGAGACCTCTGCTGAGACCCCCCTCCTCCGGAGTGCCGGTTTCTACAGAAATTTTAAAGAGACAGGTACTCCTTTCTTATAGCAAAGAAAAAGAAACCTCAATAGGGACCAAGGAAATAAAAAACAAAAGGTTAGCTAGAAAACTAAGCCCTAAACTGACTGACTAGTGAGCCCAGCCAGGCTCACAAACATCTTCCTGCTGCATGAAGACTGGACACATTGGAGTTGAAGGGAAAGCCAGGATGCTGGATCCAGTGATGCTGAAATTTGATTGGTCCAGTCTTCATGCTGCAGGAGGAGGTGCACTACCCATACGTAGAGGACTAAGCTGGAGGAACGATAAGGAAAGATGGTTACTAGAAAGGAGATCTAAAGCAGAATGGTTGCTGGCAGTATGAATAGTGAAAAGATGAGGGGGAAGTAAAAAAAGACGTACAATCTGTAAACAAGAATAAATTTATTTGAGATTCTTTTTTAAAGATTTAAGGATATATAAAATGTATACAGCATTATGCCTTAAGTAATACACTTTATCTTTTCCCATCAACATAAAATACTATTTAAACAACTATTTTGTTCGTGCCTTAGGACTGTATCTATAAGATACACTACCGAATAAAAAACAGAGGACATGTATACTGCCCTTCAATTAAAAATTACATTTAGTACCTATGTAACAAAAAGATCCCAGCCTGAAAGTTCTGGTAGCCAACAGCATCTTGATATTGAACATTTAACAATATTAGGGACCGAATTTCATTGGCATCATATTGTATTGCAGTCTCCCATACTTTAAATAATCTTAAAAGCATCACTATCCATTTTTATTAAAAGTGTACCAGATGACGACAAATACATTTTAACATTCAGAAATCTGTGTACACTCTGCTTTTATATACTCGCATGAGGTCTTTGGAAGGTTCAACTTCTGAAGCTGTCATAATACACAAGAAAATGCACTTCCCCATTCGGTCATAAAAGGCAACAACTTATTTGCAGGAACAAATATTATAAAAGTTGATTATAACAGCCTATCATGGCATTATATATTATTTGACAATGAAATGATGAAATGTATAAAAAGATAATTTCAATCTGCACAATTATTTTGTCATAAATACTTTACCTAATTTTGAATTGTCAACTGCTCATCATCTACAACTAAAGTACTGACCATGGCTAAAAACAGGTCTCTTTCAGAAGTCCTGTAAACAAGGACTTATTACTGTACCACACATTGAGAAGATAATTATATAAAGAGTCACGTAATGTACTTGCCATCAGTGCATGTAAGTCACATATTTTCCATGACTTACGTGCTCAGATGAGTATTTACACGCATCTTTTAGGCAGTCACTATTCTATAAATATGCGCGTGAGGCCAATGGCACGTACTTGTAGTGTGGGCATGCACTATAACTTACACACATTCCTTAAAAATCCCGACACAGGCATTCACACCAGGCCTAGGATTGATGCAACTGATTGCGCCTACATTTGCCACATATATCCCACCACTTATGCTCCTATTTTAGAAAGCTAAGTACATGAGTACTTCACTTTATGAAATAGGTATGATAGATGCATGGCAACCCGTGCATTAATTAGGCAAGACCTTATAAAATTACTCTCAAAGTTCACTTGTAGCAGCTGGCCTTCTATTTCTTAGAACGTCATATGAGTAAAAAATAAATAAAAAGCTCTAAAAATGTGCCAAGGGAGTTAGTAGAAGCAGGACTCCAGTCATACCACTACAGCATCAGGCGAACAGAATTCTGTGATTCGTTGGTGCTGCTGCCTGGCTCTGGAGGCTCATCCTGAGGGAAAATCACTTTGTCAGGTGTATAGTCATTCCTCTTCAGATCTAAAAAGAAAAAAATGAAAATCACTGCGTGTACCAAAACATAGCCAAAACACAAATTATATTTCAAATGCTGATCTCACCATTCACTTAGAGAAAGTTAAGTTTATTGTGGACCAAAAAGGTGGTTGTTGTTAATTGCCACTGAGTCAATGTCATCTCATGGCGACCCCGAGGATAGTTGCCCTAAACTGTAGTTGGTCTTCAGTCAAGCGGCTAATTGTTGATAGATTAGTATCCATTGCTGCTGCTATTGTATTGATCCATCACATTGCTGGTCTTCCTCTTTTGTGTTGACCTTCAACCTTGTCAAGCATGTCGTCTTTCTCTCTTTAGCATTCTGCTCTAGTGCATGGTTTCTGCATTGAGGTGTAAGTGCCTAAATTAAGGGACCTTAAAAGTGGACTAGGCCAGGTCAGGAAAATTAACATAGGCACTCAGCATTGACTTAAAGTGTCATCATAGCTGGCCCTAATTTTAGCCGGCCTAACATTAGGGACATCAGTTTAAAGCACCTAAAGTTTTGAGTTTGGCGCTTATATTTAACCCAAAATTAAGGCGCCTATTTCCTTATTTTCCCATCTCCAGAGGGCTTACAAACTTAGGGGCTGATGCAGAAAGACTAACACGCCCTTTGCGTGCTCATAACACAACTTATACATACAAGTTCTGACACGTCAAATGCAGAAAAGAGATGGATGCATGTGTAAACAGCAAAGCAGAACCAAGCACGCAGTAATGCCAATCATATTTTAACATCTTTGTTAGTGATATAGCGGAAGGGCTGTCGGGTAAGGTTTGCCTCTTCGCGGATGATACCAAAATCTGCAATAGAGTAGACACCCAGGAAGGTGTAAATAACATGAGGAGGGATCTAGCTAAGCTTGAAGAATGGTCTAGAATTTGGCAGCTGGGATTCAATGCTAAAAAATGTAAGGTCATGCATTTGGGCTGCAGCAATCCAAGGGAGCAATACAGTATAGGAGGTGAAGTACTTTTGTCCACTAAAGAAGAGCGGGACCTAGGCGTGGTTGTGTCTGATGATCTTAAAGTAGCTAAACAGGTAGAAAAGGCGACGGCAAAAGCTAGAAGGATGCTTGGGTGCATACAGAGAGGAATGGCTAGCAGAAAAAAGGAGGTGATAATGCCTCTGTATAAGTCTTTGGTGCGACCTCATTTGGAGTATGGTGTGCAATTCTGGAGACCGCACCTTCAAAAGGATGTGAACAGGATGGAGTCGGTGCAGAGGGTTGCTACTAAAATGATTAATGGGCTTCATTATAAAGCATATGAGGACAGACTTAAGGATCTTAATATGTACACCTTAGAGGAAAGGCGGGATAGAGATGATATGATTGAGATGTTTAAATACCTCCGTGGCATAAATGTTCAGGGAGAGAGCCTCTTTCAATTGAAAGCAAGTTCTGCTACGAGGGGACATGGGATGAGGGTGAAGGGAGATAGATTCAGGAGTGATATGCGGAAATATTTCTTTACGGAAAGAGTAGTGGATCCGTGGAATAGTATCCCAGTGGAGGTGGTAGAGATGAGGACAGTAACTGAATTCAAAAAAGCATGGGACCAACACAGAGGATCTCTAAAGGTAAAAAGTGGACTGTTGTAGTTATGGAAGGACAGACTAGATGGGCCTTGTGGTCTTTTTCTGTCATGTTATGTTTCTATATTTAAATTATATGCAAACGAGCTGCATGTATTAAAATGGCATGCCAATATTGCCTGTGCCCGATGCATAGAAACATGTAGAGGATTACATAACCAGGCAAAGCGCCAATATTTTTACGCCTGATCTGAGGTGGCTTAAACATCTTGCACATACCCTCCACAGTATTTTGATGCCATGGGGGCTTTCCCCGATGCTTAGATCATCTGTGGTGAAGTGTCAACTTCCCCTCAGATGATCCAGGCATTAGGGAAAGACCCCATGCCATCAAAATACTGTCAGGGGGCTGGTTCCCCCAACACCCACCCAACAGAAAAACCCTGGTGGCCCAGATTCCCCCACGGTAACCTTTATGATGGAGCAGGAGCTTTGCCCACGCACTCTTGCCCCTGTGCCGTCATCTTGAAAAACGGCAGCACGTGGCCCTGTGCGTGGTCACACTGCCATTTAAGGTTTAAAAAAATGCCTTATATGGCAGCCTGACCCCAACCTGGTGCATCCCAGGACACACTGCGTGGTGCCATGAGTCACCATTTTTCAAGATGGTGACACAGGGGCAGGAGCAAATGGGCAATGCTCCGCTCCATCGTAAAAGTACCGGGAAGGGGGTGGGGGGGGGGCACCGGGGCCATCAGGCTTTTATTTATTTTTAATTGTGTGAGTGGGTGGGGGGGGGAAATCGGGGCCACTGGGCCATCAGGCTATTCTGTGGGTGGGTGGGAGGGGGGATTGGGGCCACTGGGCCACTAGGGGGTAAGTAAGTGGGTGGGGGGGGGGTAAGTAAGTGGGTGGGGGGGGGGGGAAAATCAGGGCTGCTGGGCTACCAGGGTTTTTTTTTTTTAAATTGGGTGAGTGGGGGGAGGAGATCAGGACCGCTGGGATACCAGGGATTTAATCTGTGTCAGGGGCACCAGCCCGACAGTATTTTGATGGCATTGGGGACTTTCCCTGATGCCTGGATCATCTGAAGTGAAGTGTCAAACCATGCATTAGGGAAAGCCCCCATGCCATCTGGGAGAGCATGCCAAACTTGCGCAGAGTTCTGTGCACATGTGTTTGGTTTGCTCTCTCAGTTTAATGCTGTCATTTGTGCTGCAGATTAATGTGTTGCTAATTTGCATATCCGCCTCTTTCTGCATCACGGCGCTGAAGTCGTGTGCTATTGACACACTACATAGAGGCGTACATAATGAAAGCGCTCACCTTCAGCGCCGACTTTTTTCATCAGCCCCTTAGACTATAAGCCCTTTGGAGATAGGGAAATATCTGCTGTATCTGAGTGTAACTCACTTTTGGGTCCTGGACTGGTTGCAGCTGGATAGTTGTGCTTGTGGATGGGTTCCCTTGCTCTATGGCAGAGGGCCCTGGACTGGTGGTAGTAAGAATGACAGACTTGCTGGTCTTACAGTGGGCTGGGGACTTATGTGCAATGTTTGGGGATTGTTGAAAACACTAAAGGCAGGGGTAACGTAACATGGACTGAATGGTAAGATACTCTTGCCCCCCACCCCCCCAAAAAATGCATTTGTAAAATAACCTGCACTATACCCTCAAGCTCTGCCTTAGCAACCCTACTGGGCAAACTGGATGGACTATGTCGGTCTTATTTGCCATCATCCACTGTGTTACTATGTAACTGCTATTGAAAAGGTATGAGTTAAATCATAAATTGCTTTCTTTATGTTATGTTAATCTCTTACCTGGAAGTTTAAGCTTCCTGCAACAGGAATTACAGTGATGCTTTGCGCGGAAGTTTTTGATTGCATCATCTCCCAAATTTGCTGGACCAAACACCATATCATAAGATCTTTAAAAATTAAAAAAAGTATTTATCTACAGATTAGAAAACGGAAGCATTTTCATTTTAACTAATTGCTACATTTTTAGCTCAATTATAAAATAAATTGTAGCTAAAAACTTGAATGATAAGCTCTTATCTCCAAAATTAAGAGTCACTATTTTCATTGCTTTGAAAAGATAACCCTGTAGTCAGAGCTGGTGCAAGGGTATTGGGTGCCCTAAGTGAATCTTCATCCTTGCCTCTCCCACCCCAGATCATTGCAATAAACACCCCCTCCCACAATAATCCTGTAAAAATGCATAATTGGCTATCATACTTTAAAATACGAGTATGTATGCATGGATGTCCCACTCTTCCTGCAGGTAAAACAGGCTGATGACTGAGTTTATGTGGCTCTCAGGATCTATTGTTCTGCTTCAACTGGTGCTGCTCTTTGCCACACTTAAGCTGCTGTCCTAAGCCTGCCTGTCTGTAGTTTTTATGAAGACTAAGGATCTCATACTGTAAAGTTTAAGAAAATCAACAGGCAAGTTTATATTTTTCCTTTTTTATTGCTCTGCCAGACCAATCTAGGTACAAGGGGACATACTCAAGCTTCCGCTATGTTGGCTGGGCGGGTGGAAGCAGACACAGCTCTCAAGACACCTTCCCCAAAAGCAGCATCCAGAGCCCTAACTGACTTCCTTTATCTTTATTATTTTGCTTGCTTGACCACCCATGCCGGAGCGTCATCACCATGGGAACTCCTGCTGACCATGGAGCCGAGTCCCAATCATACTGCACAGTGCAGCGCAAATATTCCGTGTGCCTACTCATCATTAAGATCTTTTAGAGAGTCGAAATGGATCTTCTTGTCCCCTCCTGCCCACTGGCTCAGTCTGAGCATGGTTCTGGAAGAGAAGACGGGAATCATTGATTTGGAAGGCAGAAACAGTAAATGAAGGAATATTTTTGCCTACCTTTATGCCAAAGGTCAGTGAGTTGGCTCAATCGGCAGTTCCACATGACTTGCAGATAGTGCTGGTAGCTTTTGCTGTCACCAAACACTTTAGCTGCACAATGGTTGTGGCTAAAGAGCGATTTGCATAGGCCTTGGAAGAAGTGATAATGGAAGGAAGCCATTTTATTTACTCAGTTTTAAACTTAGCAGCTTAGATAAGGTAGGCAGACCATTGAGTCTTGAACAGTGAGTGCCCAAAGACCTCAGATGTCCTCTATGAGGGCACTTCTGAATCCAGGGACGGGCTGCTGGTATCTTTGGCTGCAGAATCCTGTAAGCGAGAGCTGAATAACGGACAGTCTCTTTCACAACCTAAGCCTGTTCCATGGAACGTGGTCTAGTGCCTTTCTTTGCTGAGCTAGCTGGCTTCAGCATGACTTTGAGTTATTTCCCATGTCTCACGCAAGCAGCTGAAGGCTTAGCTAAGCAGAGGAGTTCTACCAGTACATCACTTGAGCCTTGTTGTAAGGTGCAGTTTAGCAGTGTACATTGCTGTAATAGAAGGTGCCTGTGTCAAGGCCATTTGGGTCAGTTTGCTTTGGACACGTTACAGCTCCTTTTTATATCAGGGATATTCAGCATCTACAGTGGCATTTGTGGTACAAAGTGCCATAAGAACAAAAAATATACCATACTGGGTCAGACAAAGGTCAATCAAGCCCAGTATCCTGTTTCCAACCCTGGCCAATCTAGGACACAAGTATCTAGCAGTTTCCCCAAAGGACACAGGATCCATAATGATTATATTGGGGCAAACAGTGGATTTCCAGGGTCCCCTTTGGTTTATGGATCCTCCAGGAACTTGTCCAAACCTTTTTTAAACCTAGCTACACTAACAGCTTTTACTACATCCTCCGGTAATGAATTCCAGGGTTTGATTACTCGTTGAGTGAAAAAATATTTTCTCTTATTAGTCTTAAATAAGTTACACTGTAGCTTCACTGCGTGTCCGCTAGTCTTTCTATATTTTGATGGCGTAAACAATCGATCTACGTTTACCCGTTCCACTCCGTTCATTAATTTATAGACCTCTATCATATCTTCCTTCAGCGTCTCTTTTCCAGGTTGAAGAGCCCTAACCTTTTTAGCCTCTCCTCATAGGGCTCTTCTCTGTACCTTTTCTAATAATGCTATATCCTTTTTAAGATACGGCGACCAGAATTGCACACAATATTCAAGGTGCGGCTGCACCATGGAACGATACAGAAGCATTATAATATCCTTTGTTTTATTCTCCATTCCTTTCCTTATGATTCCTAACATTTTATTTGCTTTCTTGGCCACTGCTGCACACTGGGTAGAGGGTTTCAACATGTTATCCACGATGATGCCTAAATTTTTTTCCTGGGTGGTGGTTCCCAATATGGAACCTTGTATCGTGTAACCATAGTTTGGGTTGTTCTTTCCTAGGTGCATAACTTTGCACTTGTCCACATTAAATTTCATCCGCCATTTGAACATCTAGTCTTCCAATTTATCAAGGTCCTCTTGTAATTGTGCACAATCCTCTTGGGTTTTTAACAACTTTGAATAATTTTGTGTCATCTGCAAATTTGATTACCTCACTTGTTATTCCCATTTCCAGGTCATTTACGAAAATGATAAAAAGCAGCAGACCTAGCACAGACCCCTGGGGTACTCCACTATAAACCTTCCTCCATTGGGAAAATTGGCCATTTAGCCCTGCCCTCTTGTTTTCTAGCTTTTAATCAGTTCCTGATCCACAATAGTACACTGTCTCCTATCCCATGACTTGTTAATTCTGTCAAGAGTTTCTCATGAGGGCTTTCTGAAAATCATGATACACTGTATCAACCAGCTGTCCTTTGTCTACTTGTTTATTCACACCTTCAAAAAAACATAACAGATTAGTAAGACAAGACCTTTCTTGGCTAATGCCATGTTGGCTGTCTCCCATTAAGCCATGACTATCTACATGTTCAATAATTTTGTTCTTTATAATGGTTTCAACCATTTTTCCCAGTACTGACACCAGGCTCACCGGTCTATAGTTTCCCGAATCACCCCTGGAACCCTTTTTAAAAATTGGCATTACATTGGCCGTCCTCCAATTTTCAGGTATCACAGATGATTTTAATGATAGTTCACAGAAAACTAATAGCAGGTTCGTAAAGCGTAGTTACTCACCTGTAACAGGTGATCTCCGGGAACAGCAGGAATTTAGTCCTCACATATGGGTATCGTTGGTACCGACGGAGCCTGCGCGGGAATGCTCCCCAGCGTCCAATAGGAACGCTTTTGGGAGCATCCCTCAGCACATGCGTGTTGCCTTCCCGCCTTTCCAACTGTCCCTCTTCAGTTAAGTTTGTAGCTGAGTGAAAGGATAGAGCGAGAGAGGAAAGGGACAAAGAGATAGAGAGACAACTCCTAGGGGAGGTGGGTGGGTTGTGAGGACTAAATACCTGCTGTTCTCGGAGATCACCTGTTACAGGTGAGTAACTATGCTATCTCCAGGAACAAGCAGGAATGTAGTGCTCACATATGGGGACTCCCTAGTTGAAGATGCCAGGGAGATAGCCCCAGGAAGGTGCCACCCTAGAAGGTGGGAATCCTTCCTCCCATGGATCTCTGGCATCCCACCAGGGTTGGTGGGTAGGAGTTGGTTTAGGTTTGAAAGAGATTTTGAAGAACAGCTTGGCCAAAGAAGGCATCCCGACGGGAGGCTTTATCCAGGCAGTAGTGGGCTGTGAAGGTGTGTATCGAAGCCCAGGTTGCTGCTCGACAAATGTCATCGATAGAGACAGAGTGGAGATTAGCCATAGAAGCTGCCATGGCTCTCACATTATGAGCTGTGACATGGTCCTGAAGAGGAAGACCCTTACTCTCATAAGCAAAGGATATGCATTGGGCAATCCATTTAGATAAAGTTCTTTTGGAGACTGGAAGTTCCAAATGACTAGGGTCAAAAGCTATAAAAGATTGTGAGGACTTTCTATGTTGCTGTGTTCTTTGTATGTATGTTCCCTGTAAAATAGTTATCTCCAAGTTATAATGCCCTGTTCAATGTAATTTCAGCTTGTTCAATGTAAACCGTACTGATGCAGAATAGCGCGGTATATAAGAGAATGTAAATAAATAAATAAAATAAATAAATGTAAAAGGCTAAGGCCCTTTTACAATCCAAAGTATGAAGGTTTCTTTCTGCATTAGAGGCATGAGGTCTCGGAAAAAATACAGGAAGATAAATTGATTGATTTAAATGAAAAGGCGAAACCATCTTTGGCATAATGTGTGGGTGAGTTCGAAGAACAACCTTATCATGATGAAACATAGTATAAGGAGGATCAGTTACTAAAGCTTGCAATTCACTAATGCGACGGGCAGAGGTGATTGCAATTAGGAAGATGACCTTCCAGGTGAAAAACCTAAGGGCTGTAGTGGCCAAAGGTTCAAAAGGCGGCTTCATGAGCTACCCGAGAACTAGCTTTAGATCCCATGCCACTGTTAGTGGCTTGATGTGAGGTTTAGTTAATAAAAAGCCTCTCATAAATCTTGATAGGAGTGGATGAGAGGAAATTGGTTGTTCATTCAGAGGCTTATATAAGAAGCTGCAATTGCACTAAGTTGGACTCTTACCGAATTGGTCTTTAAAACTCAACCACATTCCCTCCTGTTCCTAGCACTACTGCTAATTTTACATAAATATTTCTCTCATGTGATCGAATAACAGATCAATATTCTATGTATATAGTTCCCCCATATTATCCAAGTTTATCTTATCCAAGTTTATCTTCCTGTTATATGTAATACCGAACAGCCTGTTGTTCTGGTCTTTGGTTCTCTGTAAACCGCGCTGATTGTAAATAGCGCGGTATATAAAAAATTGAAATAAATAAAATAAATAATAAATAAATAAATTCGATAAGTGAAGGAGATACTCTAGTATCAATCCTAAAGGTATGACAAGGGGGTTTAATCCCTTCTTGGAGCACCATATAGTAAAACATTTCCACTTGAAGGCATAAGATCTTCTTGTGGAAAATTTCCTAGAAGCCTGAAGGATATCCTTTACCTGTTGGGACAGGTTGAAATCTTGGAGGTCTAAGCCTTCAGCAAGCAGGCCGTGAGGTGCAGGGACTGGGGATTCGGGTGCCATAGCATCCCGTTCTCCTGGGAAAGGAGATCTGGAGCATGCCCTAACGCCAGAGGTGCCTCTTGAGAGAAATGTAGAAGCAGGGAATACCACGTTTGGCGTGGCCATCGTGGTGCTATGAGAATCATGCGACCCCTGTCTCTCTGAAGAGTGTTTTGGGAATGAGGGGAATGGGTGGGAAGGCATAAAGGAAGTCCTGACCCCAGTAAAGGAGGAAGGCATCCCTTGCCTGACAGTTGTGAGCCGGAATCCTAGAACAGAACCAGGGAAGTCTGACATTCAGTGGACTTGCAAAGAGGTCTATGTCTGGAGCGCCCCAGAGATGATTGGCCTACCACAAAAAAATACTTACCTATTACAAAGAGCCCAGAACATTTGCGCAAAAGTAATCACCAAAGCTCGTCTAACAGACCATGTGACCCCGATACTCCTAGAACTACATTGGCTCCCTATAAACAGCCGAATCAGATATAAAATTCTCCTAACAACTTTCAAGCTCCTAAACGACATCGCCCCCTCACACCTATCAACACTACTACAGACCCCATCTGAATCAAGAGCTCGCAGACAAAACGCAGCCCACTCACTCGATATGCCAAAAACATTCACGAAGACTAAAAAATCCTCAAGTGCCAGAGCCTTCACTGCCCCCATGCTCTGGAATGATCTCCCACTAGGCCTCCGTATCATAAAAGACCTCTCCCAATTTCGGAAGGAACTCAAAACCTACCTATTCTCTGAACATTTCCAAATCCCCTACCCCCCAAGTCCCGTCCCACAGCATCCACAAACACACAAACTCAAAACTTCCAAAACCCCAATTAGCTAACCCCACATAGTCCTCCCACACACACACAAAAAAACTTATGAAAAATGGAAATAAATTCCACCACTTACACTTACGCAGGACCTATGATTATTCTGTAACACATTGTATATAACCTCTTGTAAATAACCTATGTAAATAGTTTGGACAGTTTATCGCATTTGTTGTGATTTGTAAAAAGTTAGAAAATTTCTGTTCAATGTAAATGTATACCGAAGTATACATAATATGTTAACCTGTTCCATGTAAACCGCCCTTGATCTCTGGAAGGGGCGGTATAGAAGTAATAGATAAATAAATAAATAAAACAAATGAAATATCCTTGCCACCTGGTCTAGGTGGAGGGACCACTCGTGAGGCAGCAGTACTCGACTGAGTTTGTCTGCCCAAAGGTTTTGAATGCCTGGAAGATATACTACTAGAAGGTGAATTTGATGCTCTCTGGCGAAGGCCCACAGTCGTAAAGCTTCGTTGCATAACGACAGAGAGCCTGTTCCGCCCTGCTTGTTCACATAGAACATGGCTACTTGATTGTCCGTCTGGACTAGGACTGTCTTGTAGCCGAGCTGGGCGTGGAATACTTGAAGAGCTAAATAGATTGCTCTTAATTCCAGGAGATTTATGTGTAGACCAGCCTCCTGTGGAGTCCAGGTGCCCTGGGTAGAGATGATTCAGGTGTGCTCCCCAGCCCACCTGTGATGCATCTGTTGTTAGGGTGGCCTGAAAGAGGGGTTGATGGAAAGGAGACCCCACTGTCAGATTTTCTAGTGATTTCCATCATTGGAGGGACAAAATTAGTCATTGAGAGATTATTATTTTGTCCGACAAATGACCCGTGGCCTGTGTCTACTGTGTGGAGAGGGTCCACTGAGCTTCTCGCATGTGGAGGCGAGCATATGGGACTACATGAACTGTGGATGCCATATGTCCCAGTAACTGCAGTAGCTCTCGAGCAGTGAGGGAGGATTTGCCCGCTGCTTGAGAAGCTAGTTGCATTATGCGAAGACACCGGGCTTGTGGAAGGAAAGCCCTTGCCTGTCTGGTATCTAGACAAGCTCCTATGAATTCTAGGCATTGTGAAGGAGCTAGTTGAGATTTTGGGAAGTTTACCACCAATCCCAAGTATTGGAGGATTCGCAATGTTTGGGATAGTGCAGTGCTGGCCTCTGCAACTGTAGGGGCTCGAATGAGCCAGTAATCTAAGGGAAGACGAAAATCCCCAGGGTTCGTATAAATGCAGCTACTACTGCCATGCATTTCGTGAATACTCTTGGTGCTGAAGCCAGACCAAAGGGAAGAACCCTGTACTGGAAATGTTTTCCCCTGAACAGGAAACGTAAGAATTTCCTGTGATCTGGATGGATGAGAATGTGAGTGTATGCATCCTTTAAGTCTAGATAGCAAAGCCAATCCTGGCTTTGAAGGTATAGCAGAAGAGTTCCTAGAGAAATCATTTTGAACTTCTCTCGAAACGGATATTTGTTCAATTCTCTGAGGTCTAGAATGGGTCTGTGTCCTCCTGTTTTCTTTGGAATAAGAAAATAGGGGGAGTAGAACCCTGCACCCCGTTGAAGAATGGGTACTTCCTCTATTGCCCCTTGGGCAAGAAGTGTGGAGACCTCGTGATCTAGCAGATTGTCTGCAGAGGTTTGTGAATTGAATTGCTTTAGAATTGTAGGAGGGGGCATGCTGTGAAAACGAAGCTTGTACCCCTCTCCTACAATGGACAAAGTTCAATCTTCTGCTGTTATCTGATGCCATCTATTGACAAAGTGGCATAACCTGCCCGAAATATTGGGGGGTTGGGGACCCCTCAGAGACAGGGAGGCAAAGTTCTCTAGGAAGGAGTCAAAGCCCTTGAGGGGGCTGAACCTGGAGAACTGGTTGGGTTCTCGGGCCTTTTGGCTTCTTTTGCTGTCTAGTTTGTCCCTTTTGGGCAACCTGACCTGGAGTTTGACTCTGCTGGGTATAGGAAGGATAAAACTTCCTCTTTTTGCTAAAAGAGGGTTTTTATAAGGCTTCCTTTTGGCTGGAGTGGCTGTAGACTTTGACAATCTAACTAAGGTAGAATTGTCAGCATCTAACTCGTTAGCCTTTTCCTGCCAGTTCTTGCCGAAGAGATTCTCCCCCGTGCAAGGAATGTTGCCTAACTTGTCCTGTATCCAAGTCTCCAAGTCTGATGCCTGTAGCCAGGCAATCCGTCGTGCACCAATGGCAATAGCAGAGTTTCTGCTGATGCATTTGAAGCAGTCAAAGGCTGCACGATTAACAAACATGAAGACATCCTGAGCATGCTTAACTAGAGCAAGAAAATCTTGTCTCTTGTCATCTGGGAGAAATGGGCTCATAAGTTCCAAATCTCCTGTGACTTCCCTGAGGAACATTCCCATATATAGGATATATGAACTGATCCTAGCTGAAAGCATGGAAGCTTGAAATGTTCTGCGTCCAAAAGCATCCAGAGTCCTGCATTCACGACCTGGAGGATTGGATGCATGCCTCTTTGCACTTTTCATCCTATGCATGACTGATTCCACTACCATTGAATGGTGTGGCAGCTGAGTTTTCTGAAATCCAGGACATGGCGGAACTCGATACATAGTATCCAGTCTCCTAGAGTGAGAAGTAGTCAGAGGTGTCTCCCACATTCTGAGCATCAAACTATGCAGAATTTCATGGATAGGCAGAGTAGCTGCCTCCTTAGGAGCTTTAGGATATTGGAGAATTTCCAATTCCTTTGCTCTGGGTTCCTCCTCAGGAGCTACTGTGATTGAAAGACCTTTGGCCATATCACAGATGAAATCCTGAAATGATATGTCCTCTGGAGGTGACATTCTGCGTTGGGGAGAAGAGGGATCTTCTAGGAGAAACCCTCTAGTGCCAGCAGAATTGTCAGAGTCTTCGGAATCAGAGGAGTCAAAGTACTCCTGACCCCGATGCTCCTGCAAAGCACTATCCCGGTACCGATTGAAGTCGGTACCGAGTTGACCTGGTACCGCTTTGACAATTCCAGCCATAGATGGCATGGGAAGAGTTCCCACCAGGGTCGGTACCGGCATCGGTGTCGATGTTGGTACCGGTGCCCGTGGGACCACCGGTACCGCAGCTGAAAGGAGAGCTGCGATGCTGCGCTCGATAGCGAGGAACCTCTGGTCTATCGACGTTGCCGATGCTTGGGTGTCGGTACCGGTAAGAACGGCCGGAACCCCTGAGCATGGCACAGGTAGTTCTTGCGAGGTTGAGGCCTCGAACATCCTGAAGCCCCATCAATGCTTTGGAAGCCGAAGCCTCCCTCCGTGGCTGTTTTGCCGGTATGGTTCCCTCAAGGGCAATGCCAGTGGCCTTTCGATGCTTAGCAGGAGAGCTACCCTTTGAGGACCGGCTTTTATGTTTAGTTACCTGAGATCCATGGGAGGAAGAAGAGGCCCTTGACGATGTCGATACAATGGATCTGGCATCTGAAGAAAAGAGGGTACCGAGCTTTGCAGCCCGGTTCTGTCTTCCTCTTTTAGTCATCCCCATACAGGAGAGACATTCAGTTGGAGAATGTTCAGGTCCTAAACATTTCAGACACCAATCATGGGTGTCAGTGACAGGAATGGTACCGCCACACTTAGTACATTTTTTAAAACCACTAGTTGGCTTTTGCATGTTTTAGGAATATGGGGCCTAGTGCCCAAAATGGCGCCTAGCACCAAAGAGAAAAGTTTCTGAAAAGAAACAGTCTAAAGCCTACGGTTTTTTTTTTTGAAAAGAAAAGAACCGGCGGTACCGGTAGGCGTCGTGCGGTAGGCAAACACGACCACAAGAAAAGAAATTTAAAGACGGAAAACGAAGAACTGAAGAGGGACAGTTGGAAAGGTGGGAAGGCAGCACACATGTGCTGAGGGATGCTCTCAAAAGCGTTCCTATTGGACGCTGGGGAGCATTCCCACGCAGGCTCCGTCGGTACCGACGATACCCATATGTGAGGACTACATTCCTGCTTGTTCCTGGAGATTCTCATATTTCAGTTCTTTCAAAACCCTTGGATGCATACCATCCGGTCCAGGTTATTTGCTACTCTTCAGTTTATCAAATAGTTGTAGTACATCTTCCTGGTGTATTGACATTTCTTTCAATTCTTCTGCAGCATCACCTTTAAATGCCATTTCAGTCATGGGTAACATCCCCAAATCTTATTTATTTATTATTTATTTATTTATTATATACCGCACTATTCATTATCAGCGCGGTTTACATGGAACAAGAAAACTTCAGACAAGGTACATTTATCTGGTTATTACATATAACAGGAAAATTAACTTGGATAACAGGAGCAACTATTTACAATCTTCCTCAGTAAAGACCAAAGCAAATAATTCATTCAGTCTCTCCGCTATGGCCTTGTCCCCTCTTAGTGCCCCTTTTACCCCTCTACCATCTAATGGTCCAACTGACTCTCTCATGGGTTTGTTTTTTTTTTTTTTGCTATGAATGTACTTTGAAAAGTCTTTATTATGCGTTTTTGCTTCCACAGCAAGCTTCTTCTCAAATTCTCTTTGCCTGCCTTATCAATGCCTTATATCTAACTTCCCAGTGCGTATGTTGTTTCCAGTTTTTGTCATTTGGTTCCTTTTCCCATTTACTGAAAGATGCTTTTTTGGCAACAGCCTCTCTGACCTCATCTTTAAACCATGCTGGCAGTTTTTTGGACCTCCTTCCACTTTTCTTAAAGCGTGGAATACAGCTGGTCTGGGCTTCCAAGATAGTGTTTTTAAACACCCATGTTTGAGGTAAAGCTTTAACCCTTGCAACTGCTCCTTTTAGCTTTTTCTTACTATTTTACTCATTTTATCATAACCTCCCTTTTGAAAGTTAAAAAGTAGTACTGTGGATTTCCTTGCCGTCCTTCCTCCATTTATTAAATGAAATATGATCATGCTATGATCACTATTGCCAAGTGGCCCCAACCCCCTTATCTCTTGCACCAGATCTTGAGTTCCACTAAGGACTAGGTCCAAAATGGCTTCCCCTCTTGTCGGTTCATGAACCAGCTGCTCCAAGAAGCAGTCATTTATTTCATATAGAAACTTCATCTCCCTAGCATGTCCTGCCATGGGATAATGCAGCGAGTCAGATAGTGAAAAATGATCCCTTTGGAAGTATAGGCCATAAATCTTTAAGAAAAACACTGGAATAGACTCTCCCAGGATCTGTGGGAAGTGCACTAGGGGACAAACCCTCTCTTTACTCAAAGGTAAACAATGTGCAGGAATCATGGCTGGGAACTTTAAGCATTCTGGCTGTGCTTTGTTGTCATAGGTAAACTTAGGAGTCTGAGAAAAACACTTTTTTTGTTGCAGAAAAAACATCCAGTGGGTACCCTGCCTGGCTCCCTTGGGAGTTTCAACTGTTTTCCATTGTAAAACACGTGCTAAGAACCTTTGTAATGGCTCCTCGTCTCCTCATAGTAAACATCATGTGGGTACTCCCAGACACATTTAGTCAAAACAGTAGATATCAGGAACCTTTGTAGCAGCTCTTTTTCTTCTCAAAAACATCCTGTGGATACTGTGACTGGGTCCCTTTGGGAGTCTCAGCCATATTCAGTTGTAAATGTGAAGACCTTAGGAGACTTTACAAAGATTTGACCTTTCACTAGCTAACGTTTACATCAATAAAGAAAAAGGGAGAGCAAATCCATTCCTGCTTTGCAGGCGCATGAAGACTGAGGGGGAGGAGCAATAGTCATGCAGGAGGGAGCACTCACACATGCCCAGAGGTTTTCTAGACTTTGAGTTCTGGGAGCTATCAGGGATGATGTCACCCATATGAGTGGTTGGTTATATCCTACTCGTCCATGGAAAATGACTAACAGCTCAACCCTGTGGGGCCTGCAGTATCTAAAAACCACCACGGTTCCCACAAAAGGATAGTTAGACATGGAAATCTCCCAACCATCTTTCTGGTTAGACTCTGACCTCCAGATTCCAGCCGCAAGACAGGAAAACCTCTCTGCTTGTGCCCCACAGGACCAAAACCTCCACCGACATCACATTCATCAAATCCCTAGTGGAGTCAGAACAGCTACTGAAGTTAAGAGACAGCTATACTTGCATGTCACTTACTCCCATAACCTGTGCATCTCTTGCTGCAATCCAATTGTGTTGTACATGGAAGGAGACCCCATTGGCCAAGCCCAAAACTGTCACAGTCTCTCAAAGGCCCAATGAGGGCTGCTAATAATGGTGGTGCAGCAAGAGGCTCTGTTCCAAGTACTCTCACTCAGTGCTTCCCTGATAATCTGAATGGTTTGTGTTAAGCCAGCAATATTGAACCTCAGTCTGGTCAACTGGGGGCTAGAAGAAGTACCTGATGAGCACCTCTCATTGTTGGTAGGGATATCAGCTGATTTCCCTAGGGGAGAGAGAGGATCAGCCAGCCCCTATCACCTTAAGAAAGCCCCTATAGCTTGGCTTTTGCTTGATTGCAAATCTAGCCTGCAAGCTGCTACTTCAGCAGCTCTGGTGCTAGTATTGCTGCCCCAGTCTAGATATGTGCCACCATCTGCTGGAGATAAAGACGACTGATTCTTGCTGTTCCTAGAGATCACCTGTTACAGGTGAGTAACTATGCTATCTCCATGAATAAGCAGGAATGCAGTCTTCACATATGGGCCTCCCCAGCTCCTGACTGCCCTTAAGGTCTTTGTAAGGCCGAGCCCACGGGGAGGGAACCTGAAGCTGTAGGAAGATAAAGCAGGGATCTGCCAGACTCAGCTCCTCAGGCACAGTCGACAGGTAGTCAGCCAAGGATGATGTGAGGAGGTGTAGTTAAACTCCAAAAAGGTGATGTAAGACGGCTTGGCCAAATTGGGTGTCTCTGTTGAGACAGTAATGGGCAGCAAAGGTATTGAGAGAAGACCAAGTGGCTGCTCGGCAAATCTCTGAATTGGAGACAGAGGGTATGTTGGCAACTGTGGCGGACATAGCTCGGACATTGTGGGCGGTGACATGTCCCTGCAGGGAAAGACCAGCCTGTGTATACACGAAAAAAGATGCAGTCAGAAATCCAGTTGGAAAAGGTCCACTTGGATACTGGGAGACCCAGATGACTAGGGTCAAAGGAGACAAAATGTGAGGACTTGCAATGACTCTTAGTTCTTTCAAGATAGAAAGCAAAAGCTCTTTGGCAGTCAAGCATATGTAACGAGGCTTCCGCATGAGAAGAATGAGATCTTGGGAAAAAGACCAGAGGAGAAATGGATTAAGGTGGAAAGGAGAAACCACCTTTGATTGGAATTTAGGATGAGTCTGGAGGACTACTTTATCATGGTGGAAGCGAGTGTAGGGAGCATAGTCCACAAGAGCTTGCAACTCGCTAACTCAATGGGCAGAAGTGAGAACAATCAGAAAGATGGCTTTCCAAGTAAGGAATTTCTGTGAAGCCAAAGCTAGAGGCTCAAAAGGGGGTTTGAGAAGTTCTGCTAGGATGTTGAGGTCCCACGCAACAGGAGGATGGCTGATTGGCAGTTTTGTTAAGAGAAGGCCGTGTATAAAACACATTACAAGTGCATGTGAAGAAATTGGATGATCCACAATTGGATGGTGAGAGGCAGAGATTGCATTTAGGTGGACTCTCACTGAATTAGTTTGTAGGCCAGATGTAGAGAGATGAAAGAGATATTGGAGCAAGCTCTTCATGGAGCAAGTAAAGGGATTGAGAGTTCTCTGTGAACACCAGAGGGAAAACCTATGCCAGTTAAAGGCATACATATGCCTAGCAGAATCTTTTCTGGAAGCAAGTACGATGTTTGTTACGTCCTCTGAGAGGTGTAGGTGAAATAAAACAAAGCGTTCAGCAGCCATTCTGTCAACTTCAACGCTTTCAGATTGGGGTACAGAAGCGTCCCTTGGTCCTGTGAGAGAAGACTGGGAACACTCCCCAGATGGAGAGGATGTCCTTGCATCAGTTGAAGGAGTAGGGGAAACAAAGGCTGATGTGGCCAGAACAGGGCAGTGAGAATCATCCTCCTTCTGTCTAATTGCAACTTGAAGAGTGTCTTCAACACTAGAAGGGGCGGGAATGCGTAGAGCAGACCCTGGCCCCAATGAAGCAGGAAAGGATCTGAAGTTTCGCTCTGTGGTGATGGGATCCTTGAACAGAAGTGAGGGAGTTGGAAATTTGCTGGAGTGGCAAAAAGGTCAATAAGGGACGTTCCCCATAGACAGAACAAATGTTGAGCCGTCCCTTGATGAAGCATTCATTTATGTGGGTGAAGAATACGGCTGAGTTTGTTGGCTAGTTGATTCTGCTCCCCCAGGAGATAAATAGCTCAGAAAAGAATCTGATGAGCTATCGCAAAAGTCCAAATATGGACTGCTTCGTTGCAGAGTAAGTGAGATCTGGTACTGCCCTGTTTGTTGATGTAGAACATGGCAACATGGTTGTCAGTCTGAATGAGTTTTGTCCGCCCCATAAGTGGGGACAAAAGACACGAAGGGCATTGACAATCGCTCCGAGGTCTAACAGATTGATGTGATAAGCAGCTTCTCAGTGGTCAGGGTACACTGCGGTGTAGACGGCTGAAAAGGTAGCCTGACGAAAAGGTACTGGGTGGTGCACCACCAATTGAGGGAGGTCACAAACTGATGCAAGATGGTGATCTTGTCCACGAGGCGACCTGTGGACTGCGTCCTATGATCTGAGGGGGTCCCATTAATCTTGTCACATGTGGAGACATGCATACGGAACAATATGGACCATGGAGGCCATGTGTCCCAGGAGCCGTAGCATGTTTCTTGCAGTGACATTTGTTTGTTGTTGGCAGTGGGTAGCCAAGGAGATGAAATGTTGAAGGCAGTCCACTGGCAGTAAGGCTCAAGCCCTTGTGGTATCTAGAAGAGACCCTATAAACTCCAATTATTGAGTGGAGTTCAGATGTGACTGGATAGTTGATGACAAAGCCCAGTTGCTGTAGCACCAGAATGGTACGCTGAAGTGGAGACCATTTGAGGGGTATCTCCCTTTATGAGCCAGTCATTTAAGAGAAGACGAAAATGCCCAGGGTACGAAGGTAGGTTGCTACAACTGCCAGGCACTTTGTGAACACTCCTGGAGCAGAGGCCAGCCCAAAGGGAAGAATGCGGTATTGATAGTGTTGCCCCTGGAAAGTAAATCGGAGGTACTTTCTGTGTAAGGGGTGTATTAGGATGCGTGTATAGGTATCCTTGAGATCCAGGGAGCAGAGCCAGTCTGTTTCTTGAAGATAAGGAAGGAGAGTCCCCAAAGAGATCATCTTGAACTTTTCTTTCACTAGGAATTTGTTGAGATTTCGTAGATCTAGGATAGGCCTGAACCCTCCTGTTTTCTTTGGAATGAGGAAGTATCAGGAATAGAACCCTAGGTCTCTCTGTGTGAGTGGAATTTCCTCAATAGCCACCTGAGTTGTTAAAGTAGAGTTTTCCTGCTGTAGCAGAGTGGAGTGTAGGGGATCCATAGGGAAGTCACCCACAAAGAAAGTGGGAAGCAGATCTTTGAAACTGAGTTGATAGCCCATGCTCACCACTTGCAAGATCCAGGGTTCGGAGGTTATGAGTGCCCATCTGTGGGCGAAGTGAGTTAACCTTCCTGGTATGTGGTGGGGATTTGTCATGGGTAGACTGGATATGCTCTGGAGGAAGCAGTCTAAAACCAGCTGAAGGTTGTAGTTGTGGCTGGGGCTTCAGAGTTTTTGGCTTTCTTGGCTGACTAGGTCCTTGTTGTTTCTGGTGAGGCTGTTGAGCCTGGTAGGAAGAATAAGAGGGAATAAGAAGGGTACAACTTCCTCTTTTTGGAATAAAAGGGCTTCTTGCCTGAGACCTTTTTCTTAGTAGGGTCTGCTGTTTTCCTGGATAATCTCTTCATAGTGAGATAATTGGTCTATTTCTCCGGCTTTCTCTCGCCACCCTTTCCCAAAAAGGTTCTCTCCATTACAAGGGATATTCACCAGTTTGTCCTGAACCCAATGTTCAGGATCAGAGGTCTGCAAACAAGCTGTTCTTCTTGCCTCAATGCAGGCTGCTGCTGCTCACCCATGGCCTCAAATGCATCAAAAGCTGCTCTGGTCAGAAACTTTGAAGTATTTTGAGCATGAGACACCAGGGCCTAATGTGGGGCCTGCTTGTCGGTTGGGAGCAAACAAGTGAATTCAGACATGTCTTTCAATAAAACTCTTAAGAACATGCCCATGTAGAGCATGTAAGAGTTAATTCTGGAACCCAGCATGATAGTCTGAAAAGCTTTCCAGCCAAAAGCATCAAGTGTTCTGGATTCCCTGAATGGGGGAACCGATGAGTGGTTTTTGGAGCTTTTAATCCTCCTCATGGCAGACTCCACCACCATAGAATGATGTGGAAATTGTGGCTTCTGAAATCCTGGGGGAGGAGGAACTCTATATAGGAGTATCCAGCCTTCTGCTGACAGATGGAATTGTTAGTGGTGCTTCCCACATCCTGAGCATCAAGTTCTGAAGAATATTATGTATGGGAAGTGAAGCAGCCTCCTTAGGTGCTGAGGGATACTGAAGGATGTAAAGTTCCTCAGCCCTCTGGTTCAGATTCCATGACCACCGATATTGAGAGAGCCGCGGCAATGTCCTTGATAAAATCCTGGAAGGACATGTCCTTGTGGGGAGACAGACGCCTCTTGAGTGTTGGAGATGGATCCGAGGGAATGTCACGGAATGGTTTGGAATTGAGAGACTCTGCACTGGAGACCGAAGAATCGGTACCGGAACCTGGTAGAAAGTCAAAGTAGTGACTGTCGGTACCGTGGTATCGATGATGCTCAGACGTCAACATCCGGTGCTGATGATATGCGGGATCGGAAGTTGATACTGCCAAGAGCACTGGGGTAGGCCGAGGCTCTGTGCAAATCTGTGCCTATGTCCTGCACAACATCTCTGAAACTGCCAATGCAGGAATATCGAGAGTCCGTACTGGAGCAGTGGAACTACAGGGCCTCGAAGGCCCTGGCACTATGGCCACCAGGAACGTGGCCAGACTGCTTGATGGCTTGGACTCAGTCACTGAGGGAGACCAGAGGTGACTGGATGGAATCGGGTATGGAGCCACAGTTCCAGGCTCTGTTGATGACAAGGTACTGGGAGCATTCCCAGCCTCTCAGAGGCTTTGGATGAAGGATCCTCCCGTCGGGGCTGTTTGGCCGGTCAGCCTTCCTCTGGGTCTCCTGACACTGAGTGCCAATGGCAAGTACTGGTGTCCAATGCAGACGCCAGTGCCGAGGACAGAGATCCCTTCAATGCCTGTTCCAAGGTCTTTGATATCTTTCCTGCTGGTGAAGCAGACCTATGCTTTGTGCTGTGTTGGACTTCAATGAAGCACGGGAACCATGCGACGACCGTGATGGAGTAGAGGCCCCCCGAAGAGTGTGCTGAAGTGGCTAAATCTGGTTGAAACAGCTTTATTCTTTGCTGTTCTTAAGGCCGTGTGGTGTCATAAGTTTATACTATGCACAAGAGACAACGTCGTGGATGGGGCCCAAACACTTCAAACACCAGTCATGGTGATTAGTTGCTAAAATGGTACTGCGGCATTTAGTACCTTTTTTTAAATCACTATGTGGCTTCTCCATCGCGGAAAAAATGATGGAGGCAAAATCAAATTGGGTAATGGTGGCCGAAACGTGAAAAATAAAAATAGTAAAACGAAGAAAAGAAAAGTACCAGAATGATGTGGCATCGTTACTGAAGCAGGAAGACAAGCACAGAATACAGAAAGGCACAAAAAAAACCTTTCAGAAGTATTCTTTCACAGAAGGGTTAGGACAAGGTCCGCAGAAAAAAGGCAACTGTGGAGGAATGATCCCAAAAGCATTCCTATTGGATGCTGTGGAGTGTTCTCACACGGGGCTCCATCAATGCCGACATCACCCATATGTGAAGACTGCATTCCTGCTTGTTCCTGGAGATGTGCCACTAGAGGCCACAATGGTGTCATTTTACTTACCAGTTAATGACCTTTCCTTGAGTCCTGCTAGAGGGCTGTGCTCCCCTACCAGCAGATTGGTGGAGACAAAGACCAATGAAAGTCCAGGTTTCAACAACATCACTCTATGCCTCTATCAGCCTCAGCCACCAGAGGTCTCAAAGTATATGGGAGATACAGAGCAAGCCTCACACAACCTCAAATGTGGGCAACAATGAGTACTCAACAGCAGCGAACTATGTACAGGAAGGTAGAAACATAAGGTTGTCTGTAGAAGATGAGCCTGCAGAGTCACGTATAAAATTCGTACCAGACCCAAGGGTTCTGCAGCAGAGGAATAGAGCAATACAGTTTCAGGGGCGGGCCCTGGTCTAGCAGGACTTAAGGAAAGAGTAGTTACTCAACTGTAACAGGTGTTCTCCAGGAGCAGCCGGAATCAGTCCTCACATATGGGTGACGTCAGCACCGACAGAGCCCTTGTGCAGAGCATTTCCCCAGCTTTCAAGGAAAGCCTTTGGGAATGCAGCGTGCATGTGTGGTCCCCTTCCCGCCCAAGGGTGCCATCTTGCTCAGTCTGATGACATAGCTAAGAGACAGCAAAAAATCAAAATGAATGATATGACTTCAACTCCAGGGGAGGAGGGAAGGTCGTGAGGACTGATTCCTGCTGCTCCTGGAGAACACTTGTTACAGGTGAGTAGCTACTCTTTCTCCAGGACCAAGCAGGAAGTCAGTCCTCACATATTGGGACTCCCCAGCTCTAGGTTACCGGGAACTCTATGCTGAAAAAAATGGCTCCCTCTCAAGAACCTCAGCATTCGTGATAAGAATATCCTCTGAGAACGCCCCCGTATGGTAGCCCAACACAAGGGTCGGAGGGTAGGAGTTGCCTAAACCTCAAAGAGATTACGGAGTACCACCTATCCGAAAGCACTGTCCCTTCGGGACTCTCTCTCCAGGCAGTAATGGGCTGCAAAGGTCTGGCTTGAAGACCAAGTTGCGGCCCGGCAGATGTCTGCCAACGTAACAGATCAGAGATGAGTTACTGACGCGGCTTTCGCCCTGACACGATGGGCTGTGACTCGACCCTGCAAAGGGAGGTCGGCTGCCTTATACGCCCAAGCAATACAATCTGCTACCCAAGTGGACAATGTATGCTTGGAGACAGGTAACCCCATCTTATTGGGGTCAAAGGAGACGAAGAGCTGAGTAGCCCTTCGATGCCCCCGCGTACATTCTATGTAAAAAGACAACGTCCTCTTACAGTCCAGGGTATGCAAGACTGTTTCAGCCCAGCTGGTATGCGGCCTGGGAAAGAAGGCTGGAAGAACCACCTCCTGGTTGAGGAGGAAAGAGGAGACCACTTTTGGAAGGAACTTCGGATGGGTCCGTAGGACCACCCTGTTCATATAGAACCGTGTGTAAAGTCTATCAGAAACCAGAGCTTGTAGTTCACTCACACGTCTGGCCGAGGTAAGAGCCACCAGGAAGAGTGCTTTCCAAGAGAGGAAGCGCAAATGGCAAGTAGTCATCGGCTCAAAACGGTGGGCGAGTAAGTTGCTGCAAGACCACATTCAAATCCCACTCAGTCGCCGGTGGACGAACCAGAGGCCTCAGAAGAAGCAGACCTCTGAGAAATCGGGACACCAAGGGGTGAACCGACAGAGACTGTCCTTCCACCGGTGAGTGATTTGCTGACAGAGCACTGAGGTGGACCCGAACAGAGTTAGACTTAAGGTCTAGGTCTGACAGGTGAAGTAGATACTGCAGTACTACTGGCACAAGGCAAGAGAAAGGATCTTCATTGCGCTGAGCACACTATTATCGTAAACCTACGCCACTTTAGGGCATAGGACTTTCTGGTGGACTGCCTCCTAGAGGCCAAGACCACCTCCTCAACCTCCTTAGGTACAAGTAAGGGAGCTAGCACTATCCTTTCAGCAGCCAGGCCATCAGATTGAGGGACCTGAGATTGGGGTGCAGAAGGGAACCCTGATCTTGAGAGAGGAGATCGTGTTGCAGCCCCAGAGGGAACGGAGCTTCCACCGCCAACTGCCGCAGAAGTGGAGACCACAGCTGCCTCGACCATCTGGGGGCTACCAGAATCACCGAAGCCTTGTCCCGGAGAATCTTGAACAGATTTCGGGCCACCAGGGGCGTGGGAGGAGACACATACAGGAGGCCCGTAGACCAAGAGATCAAAAAAGCATCTGCTGCCATCCTCAGGGGATGCGGCTGTCTGGAGCAAAACCTGGGCAGCTGACGGTTTTGTGGACTTGCAAAGAGATCGATGGATGGATGTCCCCAGCGGAGGAAGATCTGCTGGACCACCCATGGATTCAACTGCCGTTCGTGAGGCTGGAGAATCCTGCTTAGCTTGTCTGTTAGGAAATTCTCCTGACCAGGTAGATAAACTGCTTTGAGAAACATGCCTTGTTTGACCTCAAAGGAGCCAGTGCCTCCTGACATAGGAGCCTGGACCCCGTGCCCCCTTGTTTGTTCACATAGAACATTGCCACCTTATTGTCTGTCTGAACTAGGATAGACTGGTGAGAGAGGGCATGAGAAAAAGTCTGTGGAGCTAAGCGGATTGCTCGTAGCTCCAAAAGATTGATTTCCTGCGTGGCCTCTCGAGGAGACCAGAGGCCTTGAGTGCACGTGCCCTGGCAATGTGCACCCCAGCCCTTTAAGGAAGCATCGGTAGTCAGCACCCTTGTGTGTGCTGGAGCCTGAAAAGGTACCCCCCCTGAGGTGGTTTGGGAGATGTAGCCACCACTGTAAGGAGTCCAAAAGTGGTTTGGACACCTTTACTCTGTCTCGGAAGTCGCCTGTGGCCTGCGTCCATTGACCTCTGAGGCACCATTGAGCAGCCCACATGTGCAGACGGGCATTCGGAGTCACATGTACCGTGGATGCCATGTGGCCCAGGAGCCGCAGGTAGTGCCTGGCGGAGACATGAGACTTGCTTTGGAACTGGTTGGCCAAGTCTATCAGTCTGTGGGCCCTGTCTTCGGGCAAGTAAGCTCTTGTCTGAAGGGTGTCTAAGCTTGCCCCTATAAACTCTAGGTTTTTAGAGGGGAGCAAAGTGGACTTTACGTAGTTTATGACAAAGCCCAGACTCTAAAGAAGAGAGACAGTGTGAAGAGTGGCTTGTCGGGCCTACTGGAGAGACTGGCCCCTGATGAGCCAGTCGTCCAGGTATGGGAAGACAAAAATTCCCTGATTCCTGAGATAAGCCGCCACCACTGCCAGGCATTTGGTGAAAACCCTGGGGGCAGAGGTTAGGCCAAAGGGAAGTACCCTGTACTGAAAATGGTTTCCTCCCACCACAAATCTGAGATATTGTCTGTGGTCTGGATGAATGAGGATGTGAATATGGAGAGGGAGTCTGGGAGGCTCCCCTGGATAGTAGGGGGGGGGGGTAGCTGGTGGAAGTGGAGCATGTAGCCCTTTTGGACTATGCTCAGTACCCAGGTATCCCCTGTGATGGCTGGCCACCTGTAGGCATACAGGGTCAGCCGACCCCCTGTGCTGAGTGGAGCCACTGGCGGAGGAGAGGCTATGCTGTGGAAGTCAAAACCCCACTCCCTGCTGTGCGGGAGCTGGAGCTGGCAGCTTGGGGGTCTTCTGCCTACGGGGCCCATGCCCCTGCCCCTTGGCCTGCTGGCCCTGTTGGGGAGCTGGAGAAGCCTGATACTGAGGCTAGGATTTGTAGGCAGCACCCTTCCTCAGGAAAAAGGGCTTCTTTCCCGAGCCCTTCTTTTTTTTGAGAAGGGGCAGAAGTCTTTCTGGACAGCCTTGTCCTGGTGAGAGTCTCAGTCTCGATTTCTGCAGCCTTTTCAGTCATGGGCTTACCGAATAGGTTGTCACCTCGGCATGGGACATCGACCAACTTGTCCTGACCTCATGACTCCAGGTCCGATGACTGTAGCCAGGCCTGACGGCGTGCACCGATGCCGGCCACGGCTACCTGGGCCGAAACCTTGAAGCCATCATAAGCTGCTCGAGAGATAAACCGAGCACTCTTGGATCCCTGTCGACAAGGCTTTGAACCTCTGCAAGGGTTCCTCAGAGAGGCCAGCTGAGAACCCGGCAATCTCCTTTGCCAGGTCCCTTAAGTACATGCCCATATACAGCTGGTATGTCTGGACACGGCAAGATTGCATAGAGCCCTGGAAGCACTTTCTACCGAGGGCATCCAGGTTCCGGGCCTCCCGGCCAGGGGGCACCGAGGAGTGCATCTTCTGACTCTTAAGGTGGTGCATGGCCGATTCCACAACCATGGAATTGTGTGGTAGCTGCACCTTTTGGAACCCAGGGCTCTTACGGACTCGATAAATGGAATCGACCCGTTTGCTAAGAACCGGTGCAGAGGCCGGTGCCTCCCACATACAGAAGAGCAGCCGTTCCAGCATCGGAGGAACCGGTACAGTAAAGGCTTCCTTCGGAGGAAAATCTTACTGGAGGGCATCGAGCTCCTCGGCTCGAGGCTCCTCCTCGGTGTCCGCAGGGAATGCTAATGCCAAAGCCTTGGCCATGTCCCTCACAAAGTCCGAGAACTGGGTATCCTCCGGCGGGGACCTTCTCCGAGGCTCGGACTCCGGGGAGTCTGAAGGGACGCACGGGGTCCGGAAGGTGTCAGGAGACTCCTCATCCTCTGTCTCCCACGCCAACTTCTCCGAGGAGGAGTTGAGCGGCTTTGGCCGTGTGGGCCTCGGTGCCACCCGCCCCGACACTGAGGGCACAGGTATCGACGACGACCTCGGCCCCGCACGGGAGGTCGAGGGGGGCCCTGACCAAGGATCGACTCGAGACTTGATGGACTCGAGGATCGGCTCGGCCTCCAGGGTCGACTTAGACGTCAAGGTCCCGGTGGTTGGGGCAGATGCACTGGTCAGACCGGCGATCAGTACCCGCTGCTGTTCCATTAAGGCAGCCAAGCTGCTCTTCAAGGCCGTCAGCCTGAATCCAAGCTTAGGAGACTCAGCAGCCCCCGACTCGGGCCCCGATGGCGTCGGGCCCGACGTTGGTTCCCCCGGAGGAGAGTCCATGAGGACAATAGAACTTACGTGACTCGGGGACTCCGGCTCCATGTGAGGTAGTTTGGAATGCCTCTCCGACTCCGAGAGCCCGGTGTGGCGGTCAGGGCTACGCGACCTGGCCCTTAAGGACCCAGGGGCTTCCACCGACGCTGCCCTCACGAGCTTCTTCTTCCTTTTGTGCTCCCGGGTGGGAGACCCCCTCTCAGAGGAACCACGACGGTGCTCGGGGTCAGACTCCCGAGATGTCGAGGCCTCTGACGAAGTCCGGGCCCGGCCGGACGCAGACTCTGAAAAAATTCTTTAACGTTGATGCTGACGGCTCCGAAGTGCCTTAGACAACATCTTGCCACACGGGCCACAGACCAGCGGGTCATGGTCGGGCCCGAGGCATCGGAGGCAGCAGTCATGTGTGTCGGTGAGAGACATAAGTTTCATGCATCGATCACATTTTTTGAACCCGCTGGCAGCCATGGGGGGAAAAAGGGCCCCTGCAAAGTCAAAAGATCAGGCTGCCAGTGAAAACAACAAAAAAGGTGCGAACGCTAGTCACGAAGGACAAAAACCAAAAAAAGAAATTCCGGACTCAATATCGGTGTACCGAGCCCAGGCTGGAAGGGGAATTGATGTCGAACCGGATAAGAAAAAGCAAAAAATCACAGAAAAAAAATCTACTTTTCCCGGGTGACACGAACTAACGCCCATTGGGCTCCATGGAAAAAGAAAGACTGAGCAAGATGGCACCCTTGGGCGGGAAAGGGACCACGCATGCGTGCTGCATTCCCAAAGGTTTTCCTTGAAAGCTGGGGAAATGCTCCGCATGAGGGCTCCGTCGGTGCCAACATCACCCATATGTGAGGACTGACTTCCTGCTTGGTCCTGGAGAAAGGACATTAACTGGTAAGTAAAAAGTCACCTTCCATATCATCCTGCTAGGCCAGTCCAGACAAATGGGATGTACCAAAACTACAACTCCATTGGGTTGGGAAGAAGACACAGCAGCTCACAAAACCCTTGAACCAAAGCCGTACCCACCCTAACATAGACATCCAAGCAGTAATGCTTGACAAAAGTGGAAAGTAATGCCCACACTACTGCCCCACAATGTCTGCACAGGATACCACGCTCCACCCCGCCCATGAGGATGCTTGTGCTTGGGAAGAATGGGCAAGCATACCCTCCAGAAATGGTTGATTCCGTAACAGAAATACTAAGGCAATGGCCTCCTTAATCCGGCACCCCAAAGTAGACCTGGCCACTGCTTCATCCTTGCATGGGCCAGCAAACAGCACAAAAAGATTGTTTGACTTACGAAAGGAATTCGTAACCTCCAAGTACCAGGGAAGTACCCTCCGGACATCCACAAGGCAAAGATCCTTATCCTTCCCCCAACACTGCTCCTCAGAGAAGAGCAGGCAAACCACCATGAAAGAGAGACAGCACTTTAGGCAAGAAGGAAGGCACAGGCTGAAAAGAAATGGCTTCAGTTGAAACGGACAGATAAGAATCCTGGCAAGACAGAGCCTACAGCTCAGAGATCCGCCTTTCTGAACAAATCGCGAGCAAGAAGAAAGTCGTGATTGTCAATACTTCAAGGTAGCATGCTTCAACAGCTCAAAGGGGGTTGCCATCAGGGCCCTGAGCACCAGAGAGAGATCCCAGTAAGGGATCACAGAGTGAAGAGGCATACGCAGACTACAACCCCTTGGAGAAAACATGAGACATCCAAGTGTAAGGCCAAGGACTTGCCTGCCACCAGACCATGAAAACAGGACAAAGCTGCCACCTGAACCTTCAGGGAGCTAAGTGAGAGTTCTTTCTCTAGGCCATCCTGCAGAAAAGCCAACAGGGAGGATACCTTGGCTGTCTCAAGAGCCAAGTGCCATCTGCCGCATCAACACTCGAAGAGCACCATATCCGTACGTATGCTAGCTTGGTAGACCTCCTCTGAGCACCAAGTATAGTAGAGCTTACAGCTGGAGAGTAGCCCTTATGCGATAGCAGTCTCCTTTCAAGAGACATGCGTAAGCGAGAAGGGGGCTGGGCATTCCAGGAGGATCGGTCCCTGCTAAAAGAGCCCCCGAGAAGGAGGCAACCAAAGAGGTGGTGCTTGAAGGAGCCATATCAGGTTTCTGAACCACATTCTCCACGGCAAATTCAGTGCTACCAGAACAATCCTGCCCAGGCGGTATTTTATACACCGAAACAAATGCCCCACCAGGGTCATGGAGAACACACGCATAGCAGCCGTTGACTGAACCAAGACTGGTATAGGGCATTGACGCCTTCGGGACCCCATCTCCATGTGACTGAAGAGCATCACACTTTGGCACTGGAGTGGATTGCCATCAGATCCATTTTGGGGTGACCCCAATGGTGCAAAATCAACTGAAAGGCTTCTCAACTCAATTCTCACTCAGGGAGTGCTGGCTGGGGAAGTCCGTTTCCACGTTGCCCACTCCGGCAGTGTGTTGAACCGACAAGGCTAGGAGGTTCTTCTCCACCCAGGCAAACAGGAGATTCATCTCCCGGGCCACTCTAGTGCTTCTTGGGATGCCCTACCAATTAATATAAGCACTGCCATGGCATTGTTGGAAAACACTCGAACCGCCCGGCCCTTGACCAGGGACCGGAAACACAGAAGAGCCAACCTGATGGCCCTCACCGTGGGGCAGTTGATGGACCACACTGCTTCCCTGCGGTTTCAATGGCCCTGGGTCGTATGGTATCGGCAATGGGCTCCCCAACCAGAGAGACTGGCATCCTTCATCAGTAAGATCCAGGAGAAATAGTCTAGCTCAGATGAAGGGCTGCTGCCACCACCACAGGCTGGACCTCATCATCAATGGAAGCTCGAACGCCGGAGAACTGCGGGACCACCAAGTCAACAAGGAGCGGCTGCATGTGGGCACTCACCCAGAGGACCATCTCTATCGTAGTCATCATCAATCTGAGGAGCTGAAGATAATCCCAGATTCTGGGGGCCTGCTGCGCACAGAACATCACCAGGCAATTCAACAGTCTTCTGACTTTGTCCTCTGGCAGGAAATTTCTTCCCAACTGAATGTTGAAACGTGCTCCCAGAAATTCCAAGGACTGGAAGGGAAGGCAAAAGCTGGCTCTTTTCTGAATGATCCTCCAGTTGAGGCTTTCCAAGAAGGACACCACTTGAGATGTCACCCGAGACACTTCTGACAGAGAAAGGGCCTGGATGAACCAGTCATCCAGATAGGGATAGACCTAGATCCCTAAGTACTGCAGCCACCACCACCATGACCTTTGAGAATGTCCTTGGGGCGGTGGAAAGTCCGAAAGGAAGGGTGGCGAACTGATAATGAAAGCCAAGCACAGCAAAATACAGATACTTCTGCTGAAATGCCTAGATCGGGATATGAAAATATGCTTCGGCCAGATCCAGAGAAGCCAAGAATTCTCCTCGGCGCACTGCTTGAATCACAGAGCGCAAGGTTTCCATCCAAAAGCGCAGGGCGTGCAAGTGCTTTTTGATCCCTTTGAGATCCAGGATGTGCCGGAAGGATCATTGTCATTTGGCACCACAAAGTAGATGGAGTATCCACCTTTGCCCTGCTCACTTGGGGAGATGGGCACCACTGATTTCAGGCAATTTGTCCAAGGTGGTCCGCACCACAGCACCTTTGATCGCAGACCCAAAAGGTGAGGATGAAGGCGGCATCAGTAGTTGTTTCCTTGCATTCCAGGACATAGCTGAACTGAATGGTATCTAGCACCCAGCGATCCTTGGTAACCTGGACCCATTCCTGAAAGAAAAGATGAAGCCTGTCTTCCACCAGAGGTACCAGGGAATGGACCCCCAAATCTCTGGAGAAGGTCACATCCCTGAGTCAATGTACTCCATGAAAGGACTGAGAATGAGCCCAAGGCCCTGAAGCAGAGGCTTTCCAGGTCAGTTGTGACAACAGTACCGAGACCCCTGGGGTATCCGACCAGCGCACCCTTGGCAGTCAGGCAGAGGCTGACGGGAAAGGGGCACTCACCTGCTTCATGGTCCCACTGGACCTGTCTTCTGAGAGGCAGTAAGATTTGGCCTTGCCTAGGTCCTTCATCAGTTTATCCAAATCTGTTCCAAACAGGAGCTTCCCCTTAAAGGCCAGCTTGAACCAACTGGGCTTTGGAAGATGTGTTTGCCTTCCAGTGATGAACCCAAATCTCAGGGCTGTGACACAGTAGCCAGGGCACCATCCCTGGCCACCAGGCACACCAGGTCATTCATGGCACCAGAAAGGAAGGCTGTAGCAGACTCCAAGAGAGGTAGAATCATCAGGTGGAAGAGACTGAATCCATTGGAGCAGGGCTAAAGTAGTCAAGCTGGTGCATACCCCCAAGCTGCAGAACAGTCACCAACATGGCAAACTGACTCTTCAGCAAGGGAGCCAATCTTGCAATCCAGGACATCCTTTAAGGCTGATCCGCCTTCTACAGGAATGGTGGTCCGTCTGGCAACCGCTGTGACATGTGCATCCATGTTGGGAATATTAAACCACTCATTATGCTCCTCTTCGGGGAGAGCGTAGATCTTATGATAGACCCTTAACCCCTTAGGCAGGGAGTCAGGGGAGTGGACTGGATCATATCTGATCACTTCCGGGAACAGGAAGACAGTAGGGGATTTCCGCACTCCTTGAAGAAGCAGGTGTACTTTTGGCTCTTGCTCCCTGCCAGAAGTATCTGCCAAGTTCAAAGCGGATGAGACCCTGGAAATCAATGCCACCAGCTCTTCCTTCCAGAACAGGCAGATCATAATATTCTGAAGGTGATAGGAGGTCCTCCTTCACATTAGAGCCCAACACAGATTCATCAGGGTCCAAGGCATAGTCAACATCTCGTGCAGCTCCCAAGTGTTCCTCATCTTCAGGGAAGTGTATCGAACTGGGGACACTTAAAGGCAATCAAGCAGGGCTTCTGCATCCAGCCTGCCTGGTAAGAGACTGGGTCAGGGGGCATCCAGAGGCTGAAGGGTCTGAATTTCCATGCCAGAAGGACCCAGGCCTGTTGCAAAAAAGGAAAAGAATTTTGGGGGGGACAATTCGGACTCCAGAAACTCTTCTCTTGGAAGGGGCTCCCTGACACCAGGGGTCATAGCCACCACAGACCCCCTAGAGGATGAAGAGCAGCTCACAGCATGGTTGCTGGAGCCTCCGGTCGGCTAAGCATCATTACCCTTAGCGCCATCCTGCACCTCCTGCCCTGAGGCAGGAAAGGGCAGACTGTGTCCCCCGGCTGAGAGCGGGAAGACATGCCCTCCAGGGTGACTCAAGCTGCCATATAGGAAAGGCAAAGTCCGTAATCCAAGGACAAGGCTCCTCATTCCTTGCCACAGGTCAAACACAGTTTCCTGGAAGAAGACAGATAGTTGGGGTAAGTATCACAGAGCACGTGTTAAGGCTGTGTTGGCCCATAAGCATGCATTAACTGTGCTTTTACAGAACATATGTTAAAAGCGCTAGGGAAGGAATGCGCGTTGCAGCTGCTTGGGCGGAACGCATGTTAGGACTGTGCGATCCGCAGGTGCACAATAGGCAAAAATGTTGCTAACGCATGCAGAAAATGGCAGGAACCCCCCACCCAGCGCCAAGTCGTTAGCAGTCCACCCTGAATTGTGTCCCTCAGAGACGGAACTGGAAGCCCCCAACAAGGACAATGATTAAAGTACTCACCCCCTGAGAGCCCTGGGCAGAGGATCTGTGCCGGACCCAGCTCTATTCTCCTCAAACGGCTTCACTGGTTGCATTTAGATTTCAGCAGTACTGTATGAAAGGTGGCTGGCTCGCAGATCCCTCTGAGAGCCTTCTGCAATCTTCAGAAGAGAGCAGCGGGAGGAAGGAGGAGGAGGAGAGAGGAGGTGCTGAGATTGTGTGAGGCTGCTGCAGACTTTCAGATCCTTCCAATTGTGGCTGCTCAACAGGCCCTTATCATAAAGGCATTGAGTTGAACAAATTTTCCCTTCTCCTATGGCTACCAAAAAGACAGTTGTCTAGTGGAGCCTCCCACATTGCGCTCAAGTGAGAAAGAGTCAGCCCTTTCGGGCTTGAGTGGTTGTTCACAAGCATTTAATCAATTTCTTTTCCTTTCAATCTTCAGATTTGCCACAGAGAGGAGAAAATCCATCCACCTTCCACAGAGAGGAGAAAATCTATCCACCATCTCCTGGACACAAATACTGAAGAGAGACTTCTGGTGGCTGAGGCTGATAGAGGCATGCAGTGACATCACTGAAACCTGGGCTTTTCATTGGTCTTTGTCTCCACCAATTTGTTGGCAGGGAAACACAACCCACTTGTCTGGATAGGCCTAGCAGGACAATATGGAACTTTGTTTTCAATTTGGAGGGAGAAATAAACGATGGAGGATTAAGGAAGATAACTCCCTTAATCCCTCCTGTAACAAGACTGGCTAAAACGAGCACTTTTTAAAAACCCATACTTGCCAGCGAGCAGCTGTAAATCCTAACATGGAAATTTCAGGTCTATAGTGCATTCTCTTTATGAAATCGGAAACACATATGTAGATTTTTGCCCCGCCCAGACCTTGCTTAAACCACGCCCAGAGCACACCCCCCTTTGTAATTTCTACATATTATGGACATCCACGTATAAACAGAATCCATTCTAAAATTACCATTTACACGTAGATACCATTTCCCTGTGTAAATACCTGAATTTCCATGTGAAATTCACAAATAAGGTTTTTAAAATAACACCCTATACACTGTATCTAAAATCTGGCATCAGTACAAAATTAGCAAGTGAACTTACCTCTTTTCTCCAGCTTTTATTACAGATGGATCTGTCAAATTCTCACCAACTCCTGTAAAAAACAAAAAAACAACAAAAAACAAAGACCTTAATTAAAATAATCTTTCTGAAGTTAAATTATGTTTAATGGAACATAATGAAAGAGTAACATATAAATAACCACTCCAAAAGGATTTTCAGAAAGAAAATAGATATTGAACGAGAAGATCCTAAAGCATGTTCCAACTTGGGTGCTGAGTTTGAGTCAGTGAATTTGGCATTAACTTCATCTAAACTTTTCAGAGTGGAAAAACTAGGACCTGGTCTTTTAAACATGGTTATTTATGAGGGCAGAACTGCTGAGACTGAATAGAGGTTTACAATATTATTTTTAATCTATGGGGACTGGGATTTGTGGGGTGGAATTGGTTTAAGAGCATTTTATGATTTTCATTTATTTTATTTGTTATGGCATGTTTTTTATTCTGTTTGAATTGTGTGTTAACTTATTTACTTTTCCTATATTATATTGGATATTTTATTGTGCTCTGCTTTGTATATAATTTTGATGAAAGATGGATCACCTATGATCCCAGGAAGTATTACTTAAAACTTATAGGAACAATGAGGGGAAGACTTGGACCCAAACAAGCAAACAGAGGAGTATTACTATGCAAACAGCACTTACTTGTGGATATTATATGTTGCTGTTCATATCCAGCATTTATCTTCAAGGAGTAGCCTAATGGTTAGAACAGCAGGCTGAAGAACAAGGGTAGCCAGACTTCAAATCGCACTGACACTCCTTGTGACCTTGGGCAAATCACTTAATCATCCACTGTCTCAAGTACAAACTTAGATTGTAAATACTGAATGTAACCCACCTTGAGCTGCTACTAACAGGTTTGAGCTAAATCAAATAAGTGGAGTGGAGGAGTAGCTTAATGGTTAGAGCAATGGTTTGGGAACCAAGAGACTAAGGTTCGATTCCCACTAGCACTCCTTGTGGCCTTGGACAAGTCACTTAACTCTCCATTGTCTCAGAAGAATCCAAGTTATCATTGTCCCTGTTTAATGTACATTACCAAGTTTAAGTTGCAATGCAAACGGCTTTGACTAAATGATAAAGTATAAAAGAACCTATTAGACAAATAAACAAATAAAATAATTATATGAACCACAGGAAAAGGCTTTCTTAAAAAAAAAAGAACAGCATAAAAAAAAAGGAGTGGAGTAGTTGCCTAGTTGCTAGGGCAGCAACCTTAATGCCCAAAAGACCTGGGTTTGTATTCCACTAGAACTCCTTTTAGCTTTGGGCAAGTCACTTAATCCTCTGCTGCCTTGGGTACAAAAGTTAGATTGCGAACCCACTGGGGACATATTTACTATACTTGAATGTAACTTGCTTTGAAATACTACTGGAAAGATGTGAACTAAATACTAATAAAGCGTAGTTACTAACCTGTAACAGGTGTTCTCCAGGGATAGCAGGAATCAAGCCTCACATATGGGTGGCATCAGCACCGATGGAGCCCGCGCGGAGCATTTCCCCAGCTTTCAAAGAAAGCCTATGGGAATGCCACCACGCATGCGTGGTCTCCTTCCTGCCCAAGGGTGACATCGTGATCAGTCAGATGACATAGCTCAGGCAAGGATAAAAATCCAAAAAAAGAGTGGGCAACTCCTAGGGGAGACGGGTGGGTTGTGAGGACTGATTTCTGCTGTCCCTGGAGAACACCTCTTAAAGGTGAGTAACTACGCTTTCTCCAGAACAAGCAAGAAGTCAGTCCTCACATATGTGAATCCCCAGCTACATGCTACCAAGGACCCGTAGAAAAGTGCCACAGCAAGCAGTGAGCAGACACTGGTAACCGAAGACAGCCCAAGGACCTCAGGTCCCCGGAAGACCACACTCCCAGTAGCCGCAGAAGAAGGGTCGGAGGCACTGTTCCCTCTAAGCTGTGCGCGTGTGCACACACCTCGCTGAGTGAGCGCACAAAAATTATGGTTCTGATTCTGATAGAAAACACAGACATTCTTAAAATTGAAAAGTTGTTGTGTATTTACGGTTTTCACAAGTTCTACAATATTTTCTAGTGCAATCAATGTGGTGTACATACTGTATTCTGACGTGTAGTGTACTGTATTCTGACGTGTAGCGCTGATGCGAAATAGTGCGGTATATAAGAGACTATAAATAAATAAATAAACCCCCAATAGATTACGGAGTATAGCCTGGCCGAAGGCACTGTCCCGACGGGACTCCCTCTCCAGGCAGTAAAGTGCCACAAAGGTGTTTGCCAAGGACCAGGTTGCAGCTCGGACGATGTCCCACCAGGGGCACGAAGCACAGATGTGCCACCGATGCTGTCCTCGCATGGTCACTGTGCGTCGTGACTCGGCGGTCCAGCAGTTACCCTGCTTGAGCCTGGGTGAAGGCGATGCCATCCGTCACCCAGAGGGAGAGGGTCTGCTTGGTGACCGCAAGCCCCAAACGAGCAGGGTCGTATGAGACGAAGAGCCGATCGGACCTGCGGTGGGCCTGCGTGTGCTGCAGGTAGAAAAAGACAGCCCTCCTACAGTTGAGGGTGAAGAGGATAGCTGATGCCCAATCAGCGTGGGGCTTCAGAAAGAAGGTCGGCAGCACTATCTCCTGGTTGAGGTGAAAATCCGAGAAAACCTTCGGGAGAAACTTGGGGTGTGTTCGAAGGACCACCTGGTTCCCGTAGAATCCTCATGTAGCTCGCTGACCCTCTGGGCCGAAGTGAGGGCTACCAGAAAAACCACCCTCCAGAAAAGGTGCCGAAGCGAGCAGGACACCATCGGTTCGAAGTGCGGCTGGGTTAGCCACATGAAGGCGACATTGAGATCCCACTCCGCTGGAGGCGGTCGGATGGGGGGACCTGGAAAAAAGCAGCCCGCGCATAAAGCAGGAGACTAGCGGCTGGTCCGAGAGGGGTCCACCCTGAATTGGGAGGTGGTTGGCCGAGATCGCGCTCAGGTGGACCCTGGCCGAGTTGGACTTCAGGCCCGCCTGCGAGAGATGGAGCAGATACTGCAGGACCAGGTGGGTGGGGCAAGAGAACAGGTTGACCCGTACCTCCGAGCACCACACCAAGAACAGATGCCACTTAAAGGCGTAAGTCATCCTAGCTGAGTCCTTGCGCGATGCTAGCAATATGTCCTCGATCTCTACCGGGAGGCGAAGGTGGGCTAGCGTGACCCGCTCAGCTGCCAAGCCATGAGGGATAGAGACCGCAGGTTTGGGTGAAGCAGGAGACCCTCCTCCTGTGTCGTCAAGCCTGGTGTGCTGCCGAGGGGGACCGGATGCTCCGACGAGAGACGGAGCAGCAGCGGGAACCAGGGTTGCCCAAGCCACCGCAGAGCTACGAAGATCACAGAGGCCCCATCCCGCTGAATCTTGAGGACAGCCTGTCTATAAAGCGGGGTGGGGGGAACGCATACAGAAGGCCGTGTGTCCATGGCAGCAGGAAGGCATCGGAGGCTACCCTGTCTGGGTGGGAAACCGGGTCACAAAACCGTGGGAGCGACGAATTCACAGGGCTGGCGAAAAGGTCCAGGACCGGAGTCCCCCAGCGCCGGAATAGCCACTGCACTATCTGCGGGTAGAGACGCCATTCGTGTGGCTGGCGGATCCAGCTCAGTCTGTCGGCCAGGACATTGTCCTAACCTGGAAGATAGGTAGAACGTAGGCCTATACTTTGGCGGATCGCAAAAAAACACAAGCAATTGCCTGGACCCATTGTTCAAGGTCCGAGGACTGGAGCCACGCCCATCACCTGGCTCCAATACCTGCAGTTGCTACCTGAGCAGAGATCGCGAAGCTGTCGTATGCAGCGCGAGAGAGATACTTTAAACAGTCCCCCACTGATTTCAGTAGGGACTAGAAGAAACAGAGGTAATCGCCATCGAGGCATGCTTGGAAGCCCCCCGAGTTCTTTCACGAGGTCACGAAGGAACATACCAATATATAGCTGGTAAGCCTGAATGCGGCAAGCCAGCATGGAACCTTGGTAGGCCTGGCGGAACCGAAGAGTGAGTCTTCGGACTCTTCTGCTTCCTCATGGCAGATTCCACTATTACTGAGATATCGGGGAGCTGGGCCTTCTGAAAACTGGGTCCCCACTAGACCCTGTACATGGTGTCCAGGCGTTTGCTGACAATGGGGATAGACGCAGGTGTCTCCCACATGTGGAGTTCAGGATGGGCGGAACCGGGACCGTAAGAGATTCCCTTGGTGGGGCCTCATACTGCACGGGGCTCCTCCACACGGGGCTCCTCCTCAGATTGTGCAAAGAGCGCCATGTCCCACACAAACTCAAAAAAAGAGGTGTCCTTGGGAGGAGACTGCTGCTTCTGAGTGGGTGGGGAAGGATCTGAAGGGAGGTCCCGGTGAGTCCAGGATTCATGGGAAGTATCCCTGTCAGACTCCTAGTCCAAAATCTCCGAAGGGAATTTGGAACTAGGCTGCTCGAGCAGGGCTCGTGAAGCATGCTGGGCCCTCGAGGCCTAAGCCCCTCCAGAGCTGGCAGCGCTGGCCCGGGTAGATCTTGTGCCCGAGGACCGGGACAGAGATAAAGACCCCTGCCAGAATCCCTCACAAGGCCCTTGGCTCTGGGGGTTGTGTGGCAGTCTGGGGAGCCAAGACAGGCGTCACCCTCGAGGTCTCTGAGCGCATGCTAGCGGGACCTGACACCAGCGCCTGTTGGGCAGTGAGGAAGGTAGAGACGCTGTGCTCCGGTGCCAGCATTCAGGCCTCCCACTCAGGAGTGGGGCCCTGCGACACTGACACTCGGGTAATTGGGTTGGGTGTCAAGGAGGAGAGGGGGGGGGTTCATCGCCAGAGGCCTCCATATCTGTGCGAGGTACCTTTCGGGGCCACTCCTTCTCCGACTCTAAGGATTGCCGAGGAGGGCTAAGGGACTGAGCGCAAGAGCGCTCACGCTTGTCTGGAGCCCCCGACAGGGTCCTCGAGGCCGCCTTCTTCTTCCGCTCCCTTTCAGGGGACCTTTGCTCGGAGTGACGCCGGAACCGGGGGGGGGGGGGGGGAGGTTGGCCGTGGGGGACCCCAGAAACGGAGGATCAGAGGAGCGACACCGGGGCCATCTTGCGGAAAATATCATCCAGTTTCTGCTTATGGCTCTGGATGGCTTTGGAGGACATCTTCTTACAAAGGGAGCAGAGCTCCAGGTTATGGTCCGCTCCAGGACACCGAAGACAACAGTCATGAGTGTCTGCGAGCAACATGTTTTTTGAGCATCTGTCACTTTTTGAAACTGGAGGCCATGGGGGCAAAAAGGAACCCCTCAAGGTTGAAGACCTTCAGTTCGGCCAGTGGTTGAAAAGGGCGCGAACACGCTGAAGGCGAAATCACGAAGAAAAGAGAAAAAAGGCAAAAAATAACAAAGTCCCGGGGCCCGCTGCCGAAGTAAGGGCACTGGGATGGCGGAAAAGGACTGGAAAACTGGAATGGAAATACTATGAAAAATCTTTTTCCAAGGTACAGGGATGTACGTCCAAAGGGCTCTGCGGAAAAAGGGAGACTGATCAAGACGGTACCCTTGGGCGGGAGGGGGACCACACATGCATGGTGGCATTCCCAAAGGCTTTCTTTGAAAGCTGGGGAAATGTTCTGCGTGGGCTCCGTCGGTGCAGACATCACCCATATGTGAAGACTGACTTCCTGCTTGTTCCTGGAGAATAAATAAAATAATAAGTTAAGACTTTCATACTTTGGACACATCATGCGAATGGAATAAGCAGGAAGTCAGTCCTCACATATGAGACTCCCTAGCTCCAGGCTACCAAGGACCGGCATAAAACAGGGGTATGGAATGGCTGTGAGTAGCCGCAGGTGAATCCTGATGACAGACTCGAGGGACTCCAGTGTCCAGGGAGAACCATGGCTCCAGTAGCCTGAACAAGAAGGATCGGAGGGCAGGAGTTGCCTAAACCCCGAAGAGGTTATGGATACGGCCTGGCCAAAGCCATTGTCCCGTTGGGACTCCCTCTCTAGGCAGTAGTGGGCTGCAAAAGTGTGGATGGAGGACCAGGTGGCAGCCCGGCAGACGTCTGCCATGGGCGCTGAGCAGAGGCTGGCAACCACTGTTCCCTCTAAGCTGTGCGCGTGCGCGTGCACACTCCTCGCCGAGCGAGCGCACATACTTTACAACAGAGCGCACAAAAATTACAGCTCTGATTCTGATAGAAAATAACACAGATGTCTTAAAATTTAAAAGTTATGATTGTAATTACTAGAAATTTCCCGCTTCATTTAGTAATCGTCTATTTTCATTTAATTTGATTAAAATCAATGTGGTGTACATACTGTATTCTGACGTGTAGTCAAATTTTAAAATATATAACTCAGAGTGTCGTTATGTGGCGCAGAAAAATTTAACCTTCCTTCAAAAACTGCACACAGCTGATATTTTATGCGCACACAGCCTACAGAAAATTAGAGGGAACACTGCTGGCGACCAAGGTCACCATCGCTTGGACACTGTGCACCGTGACTCGACACTCCAACAGGATACCAGCTTGACTGTGAGCAAAGGCGATGCAGTCTGCCACCCAGATGGATATGGTCCACTTGGTGACAGCCAGCCCCAGATGCCTGGAGTCGAAGGAGACGAAAAGCTGCGAGGCTTTACGATGGCCCTGGGTCCGCTGCAGGTAGAAGGACAGGGTTCGCTTGCAGTCCAGGGTATGGAGGACGGCTGATGCAGAGTCGGGCCATGGAAAGAAGGTAGGCAGCACTACCCCCTGATTCAGGTGGAAGTCGGAGACCACCTTTGGGAGAAACTTCGGGTGAGTGCGAAGCACAACCCTGTTCTTGAAGAATCTGGTGTAGGGTGGCTTGAGGTGAGAGCCACCAGAAAAGCTACCATCCAAGAGAGGTAGCGCAAGGAGCAGGTGGTCAAGGGCTTGAAGGGCAGCTTACTAAGCTGCGCCGGAACCACAATGAGGTCCCATTCCGTCGGGGGTGGGCAGATGGGAGGTTTGGAGAGCAATAAGCCCTGCATGAATCTGGTGATAAGGGGCTGCACCGACAGAGGCTTGCTCTCCGCAGGATGGTGGTTGGCGGAGAGCGCACTTAAGATACACCTGGACAGAGTTGGACTTCAGTCCAGAGTGTGAGAGGTGGAGGAGATATTGAAGGATCGAATGCACTGGACAAGAAAATGGGTCCAATCGGTGCTCTGTGCATCACACGAAGAACCGGAGCCACTTGAATGCATAAGTCCATCTCATGGAGTCCTTATGAGAGGCTAGAAGGATGTCCTCCACCTCTTTGGAGAGGTTAAAGGGAGCTATAAGGTGACCCGTTCAGCCACCAGGCCATAAGGGACAGAGATCCAAAATTGGGATGGAGGATCGAGCCCTCTTCCTGTGTTAGAAGTCCTGGGGAGCTCCTGAGAGGGACTGGGGGTTCCATCAAGAGACAGAGCAGCAAGGGGAACCAGGGCTGCCTGGGCCACCTCCGGGGCACGAGGATCATCGACACCCTGTCCCGTTGGGCATTGAGGGGGGTCCGGGCTATCAAGGACGTAGGAGGGAAGGCATACATCAGGCTGCCCAATCATGAGATAAGGAAGGTGTCTGCTGCCACCTGGGATGGGTAGGGTTGGGACTGCAGAACTGGGGCAGCTGAGCATTTGCCTGGCTGGCGAAGAGGTCGAGGCTGGGAGAGCCCCTCAGCTGGAAGAGCCCACATGCTACCTCCAGGTCCAAGCACCACTCGTGAGGCTGAAGGACCCTGCTCAGCCTGTCGGCCAAAACTTTGCTCTGGCTTGGAAGGTAAACCACCTTGAGGAGGATCCCATGGCAGATCTCAAAGGAACAAAGGGCCACAGCCTCCTAGCAGAGGTGGTAGGAGCCCATGCTGCCCTCCTTGTTCACGTAGAACATCGTGACCTGGTTGTCCGTATGGATAAGCACCGACCGGTGCCGCAGGTGGTGCCTGAAGATCTTGAGAGCGAGGAAGACTGCTCTGAGCACGAGCAGATTGATCTGCTGCTGGCTCTCTTCGGAGGACCAGGCTCCATGGGTGTGGAGCTCTCTGCAATGGGCGCCCCAGCCCATCAGGGAGGCATCTGTCATGAGGACTCTCTGGGGGCTCGGGGGTTGAAAGGCCATCCCCACCTGCAGTTGCTGAAGTCCTGCCGCCAGGTTAGGGATTCTGTCAGCTGATGAGACACCGTGACCTGCTGCGGAGTCGCCCGGTGGCCTGGGACCACCGAAACCAGAGACACCACTGAACCACCCTCATGTGGAGACGGGCATCGGAACCACATGAACCGTAGAGGCTATATGGCCCAGGAGGTGAAGCAACTTCCAGGTCAACACTGCACGGTGTCTCTGTACCTTGGCCGTGAGCCTCTCGACTCTGTCGAGGGGGAAGAAAGCCCTGGCCTGGTGTTGAGGTGGGCCCCGATGAACTCCAGTACTTGAGTCAGGGTGAGCTGGGATTTCGGATGGTTGATCATGAAATCCAGGTGCTGCAAGACCTGAATGGTACGGCTGGTGATCTGCTCGGCTTCCGAGGCTGTATCCCCTTTTACCAGCCAGATGTCGAAGTAGGGGAAGATGCAGGTCTTTTGAAGACAGAGATATGCCACCACCACTGCCAGACACTTGGTGAAGACTCATGGGGCGGAGGCGAGGCCAAAGTGAAGGATCCTGTACTGGTAGTGGTTGCCTCCGACCACGAACCTCAGGAACTGTCTGTGACTGAGATGGATAAGGATGTGGGTTTAAGCATCCTTCCAATCCAAGGAGCATAGCCAATCTCCCTGCTGGAGGTAGGACAGCAGTGTTCCAAGGGAGAGCATCTTGAATCTCTCGCTCACCAGGAACTTGTTGAGGTTCCTCAGGTCCAGAATGGGCTTGAGACATCCCGTCCTCTTCGGAATCAGGAAGTACCTGGAATAGAGGCCTTTCCCCCTTGAGGGATGAGGCACAGGCTCCACCGCCCCATCTCTGAGAAGGCCTGCAATAGCAGAGCCCGGTATAGGGGAGACCAAGGAGGTTCCCAGGAAAGAAGGGCAGAGGAGTCCATTTCAGGTGCAGAAGGTAGCCCTCCTGGACAATCTGGAGAGCCCAGGCATCAATGGTGATGTAGGCCCACCAGTGGGCGAAGTGAGCCAGGCATCCTCCAGTGGGGAGCTGGTCCTCTAGATGAAGAGGGGATATGCAGATGGCATCAAAACCCCAACCCAGGCTGGGCTGGGGCCAGAATCTGGGTCTTTTGACCCTTGGATTTACGCGGCCCCTGGCCTGTGCCTTTGCCCTGGGGACCCTACTGAGGGGTCTGGGCAGCCAGGTAGGCAGGGTAGCCACGATAAGGTTGACCCTTCCGGAGGAAAGGGGGCTTCTTCCCTTGTGGCTTCTTCCTGGAAAGAATGGAAGTCTTTCTAGAGAGTCAAATCCGAGTGACATACTTGGTCTCGATCTCGGCCACCTTATCCTCCATTGGCTTGCCGAAGAGCTGCTTGCCGAGGCACGGGACATGCAAGAGTTTCTCCTGCACCCACTGCTCAAGATCTGAAGACTGCAGCTAGGCCTGGCAGCGGATGCCGATGCCGACGGCAGCCACTCTGGCTCTAGACTTGAAGCAGTCATAAACGGCTCTGGAAAGGTATTTGGAAAACTCCATGACAGACTTTGTCAGAGTCTGGAAGCACCAGAGATAGTCCCCATTGAGGCCCGTGGCGTAGCTGCTGAGCTCCTTGGCCAGGTCCCGCAGAAACATGCCAATGTAAAGTTGGTATGTCTGAATGCAGCAAGCGAGCATTGAGCTCTGGTAGCATTTGTGCCACAGGGCATTGAGCGTGTGGGACTCCCTGCCCGGTGGCACTGAAGAGTGTGTTTTCGGGCTCTTGCCGGCACATGGCCGACTCAACCACCATGGAGGTGTGAGGGAGCTGTGCTTTGCAGAATCCTGGCCTCCTGGCCTCCACTGGACTCAATACATCATGTCGAGTCATTGGTTCACAATGGACACCCAAGGCTGGGGTCTCCCATATTCGTCGGAGAAGCCTGATGAGGATCGAAAGCACAGGGACCGTGAAGATCTCTTTAGGTGGTGCCTTATACTGGAGGATGTCTAATTCCTCCATTCGCAGGTTCTCCTCCAACTCTGTTGTGAGGGAAAGGGCCCGTGCCATATCCCGGACAAACTCAAGGAAAGAGGTATCTTCGGGCAGGGAACGGCGCTTAGCAACTGGGGGAGACGGGTCCAATGGAATGTCCCGGTGGTTCCGGGGATGTCTCAACATCGGACTCCCAATCGGAGTAGTCCAATGAGGACTCTAAATCCTCTGGCTGCAGGAGGGCTGGTGACTCTGGTCCCGGGTGCTTCGAGGCAGAGGCATGGCCGGAGCCAGAGGCACTTGCCTGTGAAGATCTCATTCCCGAGGATCAGAAGCGAGAATGAGACCTTCACCGAGGATCTGCCCGAGGCATCTGGCTCTCGGTGATCACAGCAGCAGCCTGGGGAGTCCTCGAGGTTGAGGTCCCTGCGGTCTCAGCGGGGCCAGGGGTCAGAACCCACTATGATGTGAGGAACGCAGAAACACTGCGTTCCAAGGCCAAAATCTGTGCTTCCCACTTCGGTGTCGCAGCCATGGACACTGATACTGGAGTGACCAGTCAGGCGTCGAAGAAGAGAGGGGGTCCTCAACGGGACGGGCCTCAGGAGACCGCGATCCATCACCAGGGGCCACCACCTCGGCTCTGGACACCTTCCGAGGGCGTTCCTGTTCTGGTTCCTCAGGAGCGCTGCGGGAGACTAAGGGATCAAGCATGGGACTTCCCATGCTTGTCTGCTTCTCCAGATGAGACTTTCAAGGTCTTCCTCTTCTTATGTGCATGGCTCTGGGGACCCTTGCTCGGATTGTCGGCGGGCCAGCAGAGGGGCCGCGGGGAGCTTATGTGAGTCTGAGGATCCGGGAGGCTTTGGGTGTGAGGCTACCGGAGAAACCAGGGTTGAGTCTACCTTGTGGAAGATGTTGCCCTGTTTAAGCCGATGGCTCTGTATGGCCTTCATGGACATTTTCTTGCAAAAGGAGCATTCCTCCGGGTTGTGGTCAGCGCCCAAACACCTTAGGCAGCAATCGTGAGCATCTTTGACATGTTTTTGGAGAACTGATCACATTTCTTAAAGCTAGTGGCCATTGGGGGAAAAAGAACCCAAGCGAGGTCGAAGACCCTCGACGCAGCCAGCGGTTAAAAAAGGCATGAAAGCGATGCGATGGAAAAATCAAGACAAAAATTAGTTTCAAGGCCCGGTGCATTTGCAGCAGGTCTCAGGCAAGAAAGGAGCTGGAGCAGGCCGGAAAAGTACAAAAAAATAGTACGAAAAAAATTAACTTTTCTCCGGGGGGCGGGGGGGGGGATGAGACGACCGTCTGTAGGGCTCTGTGGAAAAAAGGAGACTGAGCAAGATGGCACCCTTGGGTGGGAAGGGGACCACGCATGCATGGTGGCATCTCCCAAAGGTTTTCTTTGAAAGCTGGGGAGATGCTTCACGCAGGGCTGCATTGGCATCAATGTCACCCATATGTGAGGACTGACTTCCTGCTTGTTCCCAGAGAAAGTCAATTTACCTGCTAAGTCTATCCAAAGATCATCATCATGATTCATACCTTGCAAATCCAGTACCAGCAATTCTCCCCTAGTATATTCATACGTCCAGTGGCTAAATGCCAGCATGGTTTCCTCAAGCATATTTGTGGGAATGATTTCATCTCCATTATTATTGTTGTATTTTCTGAACTCTCCAGCCATACACTCTTCAACAGCAAACCACTGCCCCGCCGAATGACAATACAAAAGGAACACCTCCAGGAACCTGATTAACAATAGAAAAAAAGGTTAGCAAATAACTGGGCCGATGCAGAAAACTAGTGCGGCCTTTATGCACAGATAATGCAACTTTTAGGCTCAATTACTGCCACAGTCACATGCAGAAAAGAGACAAACATGCACATAAACAGCAAAAGAAAAGCTAGCGCACACATAATGCCAAAAGTATTTAAATTATAGGCAAATGAGCTGCACATATTAAAATGGCATGCTAATATTATCTGCGCCCGATGCAGAGAAATGCGTAGAGGATACCATAACCAGCCTTAGCGTCAATATCTCTATGCCTGGTCTTGAGGTGACAAACATGAAGCGCATGCCCCCAACAGTATTTTGATAGCACTGGGGGCAGATGATCCAAGTATTGAGGAAAGCTCCCGATGCCATCAAAATACTGTAGAGAGGCCAGTGCCCCCTACAGAAAGTAAATCTCCTGGTGGCCCAGCGGCCCCAATCTCCCCACGTACCTGTCCAACTAAAAATAATCCTGGTGGTCTAGTGGCCCTGATCCCCCCACCCACCCAACCAAAAGTAACCCTGGTGGCCCAGCTGCCCTGAAACTCCACCCACTTCCCGGTACCTTTACAAAGGAGTGGGAGCGCTGCTCATGCTCTCATGCTCCTGCACGGCCATTATTATTATTATAAATCATTTATAGAGCACTACAAGGCATACACAGCACTCTACAGATATGCAAGTAGACAGTCCCTGTTCATAGAACTTACAATCTAGATATGACAGACAGTACAATACAAACAAGAGAAATAAGGGTATAATATGGAGAGGAAACAAAGGGAGGAGACTAGGAACCAAAGGCAGCCTCAAAGAGGTAAGCTTTGAGCATGGACTTAAAGAGGGAGAGAGAGTAGATTTAACTTAAGGACAGAGGGAGCTTGTTCCAGGCAAAAGGAGTAGCATGGTGAAAGGACTGAAGCCTGGTTTTGGCACAAGAAGAGGCGCACAGAGAGAAGGAAGCCAGAGGAGGAGCAGAGTTCACGAGGAGAGGTGTAGGGAGAGAGGAGGGGCAGCAGAATGAATGCACTAATAGGTCAGGAGAAGTAGCTTGAACTGGATACGGTAGCGGAAGGGGAGCCAGAAAAGGGATTTCAAAAGATGGGTTATGTGAGTGTAACGGGGCTGGCAAAAAATTAATCACGCAGCAGAGTTTTGAATAGATTAAAGAGGGAAGAGATGACACCGAGGTAGACCAGCAAGGAGGTTGCAGTAGTCAAGACGGGAGGTAATTAAAGAGTGACAAGAGTTTTAATAGTGTGTTCGGAGAGGAAGGAGTGAATCTTATAAATGTTATAGAGAAAGAAACAACAGGTTTTAGCAATCTGTTGAATATGTGAGGATAATGAAAGAGAGGAATAAAAAATGACCTCAAGGTTACAGGCTAAGGAAACAGGAAGAAGAAGAGTATTATCAACAGTGATGGAGAAAGGAGGGAGGATGGTTTAGGGGGAAATACAAGAAGTTCAGTTTCAAACAGCAGAGGGACATCCATGCAGCGATGTCAGACAAACATGCAGAGATACGTACCTGGAGTGCAGGAGAAATGTCAGGTGAAGATAAATAGACTTGACAGTCATCCGCATAAAAATGATACTGAAGGAGTTAAGATGGCGGCACTCTAGGTGTGCAGTGTCTCAGTTTTTTCCCTGTTTGAATTATTCCTCGATATGCAGTTGAGCAGAGTACACCTAAACCACAGCTGCGTTTAACTGCCCAACTGGATCCGGAGCCTGTGGAATCAGGCCCCGCTGACATCGCGTTACTGACCTCCGGAGAGGAAGATGGAATAGTGGTCAGCCTGCCTCCTGTTCAATGCCGTGGTCAGCTGCTTCCGCTCATGCCGAGCAGCTTGTGGAGAGTTCCGATTTGGCCACTGAGCTTGTCTCCGCTGTTTTGCCGGATGTGGTGGAATAATTGCGACTAAATCCACCCTCAGGTCTCCAGCAACAGAATTCTGGTGAGATTTCATTGGATACTATTTGGAGGATGTTAGTGAAGCTGGAAGCAACAGTTTCTAAGTGTGCATCGGATGCCTCTGCCCTTGTGCAAGTAGTGACTCAAAACTACGCAACGTTTGAACTTCGAGAAGGACACACATGAGAGTTTTGCTGAGATTGTCAAAGATGCTAGTGACTCTAAGGCTGTGATTGATCAGCTTGTGAAAGATAACATTTCTGTTCATCAGAAATTAGAACAGTTTGAAAATAAGTTTAGGGAGTTAATCTTGATAATCTTAAATTTTCCCCAGCTCTTAAATGTTTCTCCTTTGGATACTTTCAAGAAATATATGTCTGAGGTGCTTTCTATTCCTGATTCTGAATTTCCTCCAATAACTAGAGCCTGTTTTCTATCTGTGAAGAAAGTTGGGCAAGATTTACCTGTTTCAGTTGTTCCTGATAATCTTTCTACCTTATTGGTTACTTTTGTTTTTGAAACTGGTCTTTCTAGGGTGTTGTCTTTGTATTTTAAAAAGCTTTCTGTGCCTTTTCTGGGTGATAGCATAAAAATTGTTCCTGATGTGAATCGCGCTACACAAGAGCGTAGATGTCAATTTTTGATCATGCGACAAGAGACAGTTGCCTTGGGGGCTAGTTTTCGTTTGCGTTATCCCTGCAAATGTTTTGTTTCGTTTGCTGGGGTTAAATATATTTTCTTTGCACCTGAGCAGCTCTGGGCCTTCTTGGATCTTAAGAAGTTGCTGACATTGGCGGGGTTGGGAGAGGGTGGTGACCACCAGGAACAGGCAACGCAGTGTGTTGTAGAGTGCTAGGGTGTGTGCCTATGGCCAATTTTTTTGATTGTTATTTGTTCCTTTGTGAATTACCCATGTATTATCACTTTGTCCCCCCCCCCCTCTTTATTGGGGTCTATTTAGAGTTGTATTCGTAGTTACAATTGAGGGATTATTTTTTCTTCTGTTATTTAATTTCTTTTTAGCTTTACAACTCTTATGTTTCTGTCACAAGATTCATGCCTGTAATATTGTTAAAACTCTTAAATAAATAATTTTAAAAAATGATACTGAAAACCATGGGAAGAGATGAGGGCACCAAGGGACTGGGTATAGAGAGAAAAATGGAGAGGTCCAAGAAAGGACCCGTAGGGTGCATCAACAGAGAGGGATGGCAGAAGAGGAAGTACCATGTGAATAAATACTAAAGGAGCAATTGGAGAAAAGAAGTGAACCAGGACAGGACAGAGTCTCTAAAACCGAGAGAGGATAATGTGTCGAGGAGGAAAGAGTGATCAACAGTATCAAAGGCAGCAGAAAGGTCAAGAAGAATAAGAACTGAGTAAAGGCCTCTAGACTTGGCAAAGAACACGTCACTGGAGACTTTTGCAAGAGCTGTTTCAGTGGAATGAAGAGGATGAAAGCCAGACTGGAGCAGATAAAGGAGAGAATGACAGGAGAGAAATTTGAAGCAGCGACGAAGAACTGCATGTTCAAGGAGCTTGGAAATAAAGGGGAAAAGGGAGATGGAATGATAACTGGAGGGAGCAGTAAGGTCAAGAGAGGGTTTTTTGAGAAGAGGAGTGATCACAGCATGCTTGAAGGTAGGAGGGAACATGGCAGTGGAGAGTGAAAGGTTGATAATATGAGAAATGGAAGGGATAACGGAGGAGGAGATGGAGCTGAGGAGATTAGTGGGGATAGGATCAGAAGAGAAGGTAGTTGGTTTAGAGGATGAAAGAAGAATGGAAGTTTCCTCATCATAGATAATAGAAAAGGAAGTGAGGATAGGGGAAGATGTGGGAAAAAGCTGAAACTGGAGAGGGGACATAGGAAGTGAAGAAGAATTAGTGAGGAATTGAAGAGTAATCACATTGACTTTATCGAGGAAATAGTCGGCCAGGGTTTGGGCAGAAAGAGGAGGAGGAATTGGAGGTGGCAGTACTGTAAGAGGAGAATTGAGAGTAGAAAAGAGACGATGGGGGTTAGAGGCCAGTCAGTCAGGTGAATGAAATAGTTTTGCTTAGCAAGTGCAATGGCAGACTGGAAAGAAGCAAGCACGAATTTAAAGTGAAAGAAGTCAGAAAGGGAGCGGGATTGAAGCCATGTGCATTTAGCTGATTGGGCACAGGAGCTTAAGTACATAAGAACATAAGATATGCCATACTGGGTCAGACCAAGGTCGCATCAAGCCCAGTATCCTGTTTCCAACAGTGGCCAATCTAGGTCATACGTACCTAGCAGTTTCCCCAAAAGACACAGGTTCCACAATGCTTGTACTGGGTCAAGCATTGATATCCTGGCTCCCTTCTTAATAATGGTTTATGGACCTTTCCTCCAGGAACCAGTCCAAACCTTTTTTAAACCCAGCTACACTAACAGCCTTTACTACATCCTCCAGTAACAAATTCCAGAGTTTGATTACACACTGAGTGAAAAAATATTTTCTTTTATTAGTCTTAAATAGTTTACCCTGTAGCTTCATTGCATATCCCCTAGTCTTTCTATAGCGGATAGTAGAAGATAGCCAGGGCTGAGGTGCCTCACAGGACAAGTTATTGGCAGAGCAAGGGTATCCAGAGTGGAGGAAAGAGCGGTGTTATAGGAGGTTATTGCCTCATCGACAGACTTATAGGACAAAGTGGAAGAAAGAAGAGAAGAAACAGTAGTTGATAGAATCAATGGATGAACAGAATGAAGATTCCTAAAATGACAGGAGGAGATAGGGCGAGAATGAGGCAGGAAGTGATGAAGAGAGAAGCTTAAAAGGTGGTGGTCAGATAATGGAAGAACTGAGGTGAGAAAATTAGAGAGAAAGCAATTAGAATAGAAAACTAGGTCAAGGCAGTAAAGGAGTAAAGCTGGAGGTTGAAGGAGGTGAAAGGGAAAGGAGCTTAGATGCATAGAGGTCAGAGGGGATATCAATATGAAAATTGAAATCACCAAGAATAATGTAAAGGGATGAAGAATCCAAGAATAAGGAGGGCCAAGAGTCAAAATCTGAGAGGAAGGTAGAAATGGACTTGTCAGGGGGTCTACAGAAAACAGCAACATGAAGAGGAAGGGGAAGGGGAATAGAAAAAATGAATAGAATGGTATTCAAAGGAGGGGAAGGTGTGGGACTGAGGTAGGAGGAGGGGTTGAAATTGACAAGAGAGAGAAAGTAGAAGGCCCACATCACCGCCATGGCCATTGGGTGTGGGAGAATTAGAAGCCACCAAGAGACAAGGCAGAACTGAAGCAGTGTCATCAGGGAGGAGCCAGGTTTAAATAAGAGCCAGGAGATGAAAATCATGATAGATAAAGAGATCATGGGCAAAAGAGTTTATTGGAGATGGAATGAACATTCCATAAGGTACAAGAAAAAGGAAGAAAAGAGGGGGAAAGGATAAGGATATGGATGAGAGTGTGTTGCTGGAGAGAGAAAGATGAAGGGGGGGGGGGGCCAGGATCGGGACTGATGTTACCAGAGGACAAAAGGAGAAGAAGAAGAGTGTGAGGGAGAGAGGAAGCAGCACAGCGGAAATGAGAATGAGGGTATGTAAGTGAAGAAAGAGAGGGATGAATGCGAGAGAGGAAAAAGTGAAGCTCAAGAGCTGAGGAGAGGGTGGAGGATAGTATGGTGAAGGAAATGGGGAAAGTAGGCAGAAGGTAAGAGAGGGGAAGGGATAAGGACCTAGATATAGACCTAACCCACACTCTGCTCATTACACCACCTTCCCCAGCCCTACAAAGTACCCCCTTCTCTCCAGCCTACCCCTCCACCCAACTGTTTATAGTACATTGTAAAAAGTGCACGCTGTATATATTGCATCTATTAATTAATCTTCATAGGTACTACCCCCTCACAAACATTTCTATCTAATCACTGCATGCCAACACCCCCACCCTACCACAAATTTGAATCATTTGATATGAAACCACCTTGATTTTAGGATAAGGCGGGATACAAATCCATTTAACACTAGAAGCCCCAAAAGGAATTTTACCTAGAAACCCCAAAGGGCGTCAATTGACGCATTATCACGGCGACTGCGTTTAGCATGAAATGCAGATGTGAATTAATGTGAAGTTACTTGTTAAATACGTGCAGTATGTGACATCATTACATGGCGTCATCGTGTGTTTATTGTTTGTAATGTCGGAGTAAAACTGTAAACAGTGATTGAGATGCGCTACCTAGTGGGAACATGAATTTATACCTAGAAGCCCCAAAGTACTTCAATTGACGCATCCAAGACAATTGAGTGCGTCAATTGATGTACTTTGGGGCTTCTAGGTATAAATTCATTTTCCCGCTAGGTGGTGCATTTGCATTAATTTTCGATGCACATATTTGAACATCTTGATCTTGCTAACAAAGTCATGGAACATGACTGACATGGTTCTAGCAGTGGCGCTGGTATACAACTTCGAAGATGCGTTTGCGTCAATTGACGCACTTTGGGGCTTCTAGTGCTAAATAAATAAGGGTTTGCGGGATGAGGGAAGGTGGTTAGAAAGCAGCAGAAAAGGGACAGAGTGGAGTGGGGCCATAGTTTAAAATAAAAGAGTATCTAATAAAATGGGGTGAGGGAGGACAGGGAGCTAACACATAGGGAAAAGCAAATCCACAAAATTTGCATAAGGGTAGACTTGTAGTTGAAGTCTGGGAAACCGTCTCAGCATAAGAGGCAGTCTTACTGTGCATCACAGAAAGACACTGTTCAAAGCAATCACGCTCAATGTTAAGCTCAAGGACAGATCCCTTATTCAGCGGCACCACGGGGGATGAACAGCATCATCACAAAACAAAGGTGCTGCTCTCAAAGTATATTATAAACAACGTTAGTTGAGGACAACAGGCAGTACTATGACCTTTATATGCAGATGAGCTGCAAGCTAGCAGAGTGCTGCTTCTCCTGTGAGTGGTTTCTTTGAGATGGTACAATCGAGACCAGAGGACGTTGGAGGTGGTGTGGAGGCAGTATCGACTTTTTATCACTCTGGTCCACGCTAAGGGCCTGCACCTAAGGGCCAAGTCAAAGGGCCCTCTGGCGCGGGCCCACCAGGTGTGGTGTGCCTGAGCGCACTTCTGTTTGAACTCAAGCAGCCAGTACTGATTGGTGGCAGTGGTGAGGAGCAGGGAGGAGCTCACCCCTCCGCTCCTTATTGCTTCTCCTGATCGGTCCTTTGGCAGCATGAAAATGGCAGCATGATGCACTGGGTGGGGTCAGACTACCATATAAGTCACTTCATACCTTATATGGCAGTCTGATCAGGCACCGCCATTTTTCAAGATGGCGGCGCAGGAGCGCATGGGCAGCACTCCTGGCTCCTTTGTAAAGGTACCAGCAGGGAGGTGGGGGGTTCAGGGTTGCTGGGCCACTGGGGTTATTTTTGGTTGGGCGGGTGATGGGATTGGGCTGCTGGGTCACCAGGGTTATTTTTGGTTAGGAGAGGGGGGGGGGGGGGAAATCGGGGCCACTGAGCCACCAGGGACTTGCTGTCTGTTCGGAGTACTGGCCCCCCCTAAAGTATTTCGATGGCACTGAGGGCTTTCCCTGATGCCTGGATCATCTGAGGGGAAGTTTGACCTGTCTCCTCAGATGATCCAGGCATCAGGGAAAGCCCCCGATGCCATCAAAATACTGTAGAGGTGCATATGCAAATTAGCCACATAGTGCCCCTTGCACTGACTTCTGTGCACATGTATTTGGCTTGCTCTCCCAGTTTAACACTGCCATTTGCACCAGAGTTTAAAGTGTGGCTAATTTGCATATGCTTTCCTTTCTGCATGCCAGTGCTGAAGTCATGCGCTATCGGTGCACTGCAAAAAGGCATACAGAGTTGATGGCACGCAACTTCAGTTCCAGCTTTCTGCATCAGCCTGAATACCCCCAGATGAACACAGTCAAACTGCCCTAACTGCATGTTGCATGGCTCTTTAGTAACACTCTAATTCTGATAGTGGGACCTTGTGAGGGTTTTTATTTATTTATTTAGCATTTCTTCTATACCATCTTTCCATGTTATCAAGGCGGTTTACAATGAACAGAACAATTTTACATAGAACAGTTGACGTTATTTATTTAAACAGATTTCTATACCGCCTTCTCCTACAATCAAGGCGGTCTACACAGCAAACAATCAACAAAATACAGTGTCTAGTGTGCGCATGCTTTGAGCAGTGAGTATGTGTGTGTGTGTAGATGGTCATTGATTCTTGGTGAGCTATTTACAATGTGCGCTATTTACAATACTATGTACATCAGGACTTTAATACGTTATAACTTTATACATCACAAACTCGAACTAAGTAACATTTCAACAATTATTTACAACTATTTACAAGTCTAATAGGGGGTACTCAATTTAGGTAACAGTCAGTACTGTGGAAGAAGTGATTGTGGTTCTAGTGTTGTACCAAAGTATTCAGTGAATAGGTTTGTTTTTAGTTTTTTTTCAGAAGTCAGTGACGTCCTTAATTGATCAGGGACTGAGTTCCAGAGGAACGGGCTGAAGTGTTTGAACGCTCTTTGGAGAGTGGTTTGTGTGGAATTGCTCTTGATTGATGTAGTTGACAGTGTTTTGATGTTGTGTCCTCCTTGACTATGTGTCTGGCATCTTCTGGATTAGTTGTTTTAAGCAGTCAGTGGACTGGTTGTTGGTCTTGAAGGTCATCATTATTGATTTGTACTTTATTCGGGATTGTATGGGTAGCCAGTGAAGAGATTTTAGGACTAGAGTGATGTGGTCTTGTCTTTTGGATCAGTTTAAGTCCGCAGAATAGTTGAGGTCCCTCTTCTACCTGATCAGAAGTGCTTAGTCAGCGGTAGATTATTTTCCTCCTAACTTTTGTAAAGCTAGACTAGCCTCTTTCACATGAAACATGCACAATGAATTGCTACAAATGGGTAGCTCTGGTATCGGTATCTTTTCTGTGAACATGTTGGTTAGAATCTGGTATGACCATTTTGCAGATGGTGCCATTAAAAAGCATGAGATAGGAGGAGGAAGTGACGTCACCTGGGAGATGGCGGCTTGAATTTGGAGCTCCTGTTGGAACGTAGTTTATATGGTGGAAAATAGCGGCCAGCCTTCCCCCCAGCCCACCACTACAGTGCAAAGGGTTTGGGAAGAGCTCGAGATGTCAGTCAGCAAAAAATTAGCTAAACTCCAGTCCACCTACGCCCTGAAAAATGAGCGAGCGCGCGGGCCGGGAGGGCCCCGAGCGCGCGGGCTCGAGCGCGTGGCCTCTGATGAGATGGAGGAAGAATTGGAGCGAGCCGACGACAACTGTACTCGCGGCGACATATGGGGCTGGATGTGCTCCCTTAAACGGGATATTGGTGGCCTGCGCAGTGAGTTGAAAGAGACATTGGTATCTATCAAAAATGATATCCGCGATTTAGGCAACAGAGTTGATACCCTCGAGGAGCAAACGGAAAAGCATGCGGAGAAGGAGACGGAATTGGAGGCCCTCCTGCAGCAGTACCAGCTTGAGCAAGGACTATTAAAAGACAAACTCGAAGATCTGGAGAATCGCTCTCGGTGAAATAATTTGCTAGTGCGGGGCCTGCCAGAGACTGCGGAGTTTGGCGATGCGGCGGCGGTAGTGAAGCGAGTGTGCTGCTTCCTATTACAACGTGGCGACGGCGAGGAGGGGAGTGAAGTGGCAGTGGAGAGAGCACATAGAGCCCTGGGCCCTGCCCGTAGGGGTTTGCCGCAGGACATTGTGGCATGCTTAGGCTCTTATGCAACAAAGGAGAAGGTGATGAAGGTGGCGGCGGCCCGACAGCGTTTCCAGTGGGAGGGCCAGACAGTCGAGGTGTTCCACGATCTCTCCGCTGCAACCCTACAGAGACGAAGGGAGTTGAAGCCTGTAACCACTTATTTACAGACTGAGCAGAAGCGCTTTTGGTGGCTGTTCCCCTTTGTTCTACTGATGGATGTTAATGGCAGGGGCTTCCGGGTGCGCACAGTGGAAGAGGCCTGGGCTATTCTGAAAAGAGAGGGGGCCCCAAGGCTCCCGGAGCTGAGTATGGCCCCAGATCGTGGAGCTGGCAAGGAGAGGCGATCGGTTTGGGAGAGAGTTCCGGTGAGGGGGCAGCGGCTGCGGCGGAGAACCGGCGCGACGGAGTCAGCTGAGCACCAGGAGGAGCACTCTGGCGGGGCTTCCAGTGGCACCGGGTGAAGGACTGTCTCCGCACTTCAGGACATGACTAGTTGCTAATGGTTATAGCCTGTCCTAAGGGACTCATTGTTAATGATGGCTGTAGGGGTGGTGGGAGGAAATGGGGAAGGGGGGGGACTGGAGTAGATGGATCTGGGGGAGAGCTTATGCTGACTGTATTAAATATGTTTATTATGGTTCCATGTTATAGTTTGGGGGAATGTTAGTGAAAACCCTTTGGCTGGGGGGGGGGAATACTGGGTTGGGGGAGGCTGGGGAAGGTGAGTGGGGGTATGTCCTGGGGGGCGTCACTTCCTCGGAGGAGGTCGGATTGGCGGTCCGTAGTATGGGGGGGGGAGGGGGGACTGGGGGGCAGGGGAGGGGGGGGGTTAGGGAGATGGGCTTGGATGGACTGTGTTGCGAGAGGGGGGCGGGGTGTACACTGGTTATGGCGGCGGGACTGATAGTGGGGAGTCTTAACGTACGGGGCCTGAATTCACCGCGTAAGCGGAGGTTGCTGTGGAAGGAGCTGCGGTCCCGAAAGTGGGGCGTGGCCTTTTTACAGGAAACTCATTTGCGCCAGGAGGACGAGCGGCTGATGCGCTCGGGGGTTTACCAGGGATATTACGCAGCGGAGGAGGGGGGGGGTCGGAAAAAGGTGGGCGTTGCAATTCTGGTGGGGCAGGGGGTCCCCCTTATAGTTGATCAAGTCCATCAGAAGGCGGATGGGAGAGCTGTGGTGGTGGTGGTGGGGGGAACTGGGGGGGGGAGAGGGTGACTTTGATCTCAGTGTATGGACCGAATTCGGGACAGAAGGAATTCTGGAGAGAATTGGGTTTGTGGTTGGGGGGGGCGGATTCAGGGGAAGGTGTTGTTGGGTGGGGACTGTAATATTGAGCTGGACGATAGGCAAGGGAGGGCGGGGGTGGGGACGAAAAGGTCCTGAGACAATGGATGAAGGGGCTGGGAGTGGAAGACCTTTGGAGGATTGCCAATCCCTCGACTAGGGATTTCACCTTTTTTTTGGCTGTGCATGGCTCCTATAGCCGCATAGATTATGTGATGGGTGATAGCTCTTGGTGGGAGCGGGTGGAGAGGGCTACCATTGGCCCAGTGACTTGGTCGGACCATGCCCCTGTGCAGGTATTGTTTGGGGGACCTGGCGATAGCGGGAAGAGAACATTTTGGAGGTTGAATGATTATTTGTTGCGGGAGAGGGAAGCAGAGCAGACGCTTCAGAAGGTGATTGAGGATTACCTAGCCCTTAATGACAATGCTGAAGTATCCACGGGTATTCTCTGGGACGGGCTCAAGGCGGTGGTGCGGGGCCATTTGGTCCAGATGGGGGCTCGGCGGAAGCGGAGAAGAGAGGCGGAGGAACGCCGTCTTTTGGGGCAGTTGACCGAGTTGGAGCGGGCCCATAAGAACAGGGGGGGGGGCGGCAGTTACAGAGCCAGGTTGAGGAGGTGCATAAGCAGCTGAATGCTCTCCAGTTGGAGAAGATATCTGGACAGATGGATAGGGTGGGGCAACGGTACTATGAATTCGATAACAAATCTGGTCGGTTGCTGGCAAATAAGCTACGGTCTCAGAGGCAAAAGCGAAATGTGGTTAAAATCAAAGGCCCCGGGGACCAGTTGCTCTATAAGGCGGGGGATATCCGGAACAGTTTTAAGGATTACTACCAGCAGCTGTATGCAGCGGACCCCCCTGGGGAGGGGGTGGACATTCAGAGCTATTTGCATAACGATGGCCAGGGGAGTGCCCAGCTGGGGGACCGTGAGGGTGAAGAGTTGGAGGCCGATATCACTCTTGAGGAGGTGCAGGGGGCGATCAGGGCCTTGGTCCCCGGGAAGGCCCCGGGTTTGGATGGATTATCAGGGTCGTTTTACAAGGTGATGTCGGGGAAGGTGGCCCCCTTGTTGGTACGAGTGTTCAACGCAGTTTTGAGTGGGGAGGCCTTACCACCCTCTATGAGTCAAGCGGCTATAACGGTGATACCCAAACCTGGTCGCGACCCCGCGGTGTGTGGGTTGTACCACCCTATTTCCCTGCTGAATATCGATGTCAAGATTTTGGCCAAAGTCTTAGCCCTTCGGCTGGGTCCGCTTATGCCCACCCTGGTTCATCCTGACCAATCCAGCTTTATTGAAGGGCGGCAGCCAGCTGACGGGGTCTGGAGGGTGCTCCAGCTTGGCTGGCTCGCAAGGCAGGAAAAGCAACAAGCTATGTTCCTTTCAATTGACGCTGAGAAAGCATTCGATAGGGTTAGTTTTTCCTTCCTGCATGAGGTGTTGGCTTATGTGGGGTTGGGTCCCCGGTTCCGTGCATGGATTAGGGCTTTGTATGCCGCACCGGTAGCGGCGGTGAATGTCACAGGGGTTTTTTCTGATTTTTTCCCTTTGGGAAGGGGGACCCGGCAGGGGTGCCCACTTTCCCCCTTGCTGTTCGCCTTGGTTATGGAGCCTTTGGCAGCTAAGATACGGGCGCGTGTAGATATTCAGGGGATAGTGGTTGGGTCTGAGCAACACAAGATGGCTCTCTTTGCCGATGACGTGCTCTTCGCCTTGACTCAGCCAATAGTTTCGGTTCCGATATTGATGGGAGAGCTCCACGCGTATGGGAATATCTCGGGGTTTAAGGTAAACTGGGATAAGACTGAAGCTATGTCCCTTACATTAGAGGCGCGAGTAATTGAAAGTTTGCGCTCCTCATTCCCCTTTAAGTGGGCGTCGAGGTCCATTAAATACTTGGGAGTATACGTTACAGCTCACCCGATGGGATTATATCGCGCTAATTATCCAGCACTGTTTGAACAACTGCGGAAAGACCTCTCCCAATGGAGAGCGGTAGAGCTCTCCTGGCTGGGAAGAGTGGCGGTTCTGAAGATGAACCTTCTGCCGCGGCTGTTATATTTGTTCCAGACACTTCCCGTGGGGATTCCTTCGTGGGAGATACGGACCCTACAGAATCAGATTTTTGCATTTGTGTGGGGGGGCGTAGACCGAGGGTGAGTAGACGTGTCATGTATGCTGCCCGGGAGGCAGGAGGGTTAGGGGTTCCTGAGCTGGCCAGATACTACAAGGCTGCCCAGTTGAGACAGGTGTTTGAATGGCGGGAGGTGGGAGGGGTGGCTAAGAGGTTTCGGGAGATTGAACAGTACTGGGCGGAGGGGCTTCAATTGAAGTACTTGCCCTGGATATTTGGTAAATTGCCACAAGGGAGATGGAGGGCTAATCCCTTCCTGTGGCATTTAGTGATGCAATGGCGGAAGGCACGGAGGTGCTGGGTGCCGGCTGGGGGGGAGTTTTCAATTTTGACCCCGGTACGGGCAACTAGTGAGTTCATACCGGGCAGGGAGGGGGTGTTTCGTCGGTGGGAGAGTAAGGGGTTAGATTCATTTGGGAAGTTTATTAGTGGGGGGCAGCTGATTCCCTTTCCGGACCTTCGAGTGCGATATCAGCTACGGTGGGGTGATTTCTTTCCCTACCTTCAGGTGAAACACTTTCTGACACAACGCTTGATTCGGGAGGTGTGGGAGGGGACTCCGGATTCGGGAGTGGTGATGTGGCAGAGTTGGGAGGGGTCTAGGGGTTTGATCTCCCACTTGTATCGGGAATTGGGGAGGGGGGGAGACGGGAAGTTCCCCCACCAGGAGCAATGGGAACATGACCTGGGAAGAGAGTTGGGGCCCTTGGACTGGAGGAAGGTCCACCTGGGTATCGGGCACCAGGCGCTCTCGGTGGCTATTCGGGAAACGTCATATAAGCTTCTTTACCGTTGGTATTACACTCCAGAGCGGCTTCATCGGATGTTTCCCGGATCCTCCGACCGGTGCTGGCGGGGTTGTGGGGAGCGAGGGACCTTTGTGCACGTGGTGGACTTGCCCTAAGGTGCGAACTTACTGGGCCATGGTGTGGGGACAGCTGCAGTCTATTCTGGGGCTGCCAGCGGCGGTGGATATGGAGTTTGGGCTGTTGGGGATTCGGCCGACTGATGTGCCACGTGGGTTGGAACGCCCGGCCCGAGCTTGTCTTCAGGCGGCTAGGAGTGAAATAGCTAGGGCCTGGAAGCAACCTCAGTTGCCGGGCTTAGCAGCCTGGACAACCCGGCTTCGACGAATTGCGTTGATGGAACAATTGACAGCAATTCGGCGACAGGCAGAGGAGAGGTTTCAGGACCAGTGGCGCCCGTTATTGCTCTATTTGAAGGGATGAGTGCCCATTGGGAGTCAGTTTGAGAGAGAGGGGGGGGGGGGTTGGGAGGTCAGGGAGGTGGGGGGGGGGGGACCGGGTAGGGGATTGGGGGGCTATGGGGGACGAGCCAAGAGAATGGTCCCCTATGGGGAGCGGGAATTGCGCGGGGAATGGCCATGGGTCTGCTTTTCTCTATGTTGTGGGTGTTTGACTGTTTACAATGCGCGCTTGCAGGCGTGCTCACTGGTTTAGCCTCCCTGTGTAAATATTTGCTTGTTGTTATTAGGGGGGGGAAAAAAACAAAAAACTTTAATAAAAAGAAATTTACAAAAAAAAAAAAAAAAGCATGAGATAATGTAAGCATGTAATTGTCACCAACTTTTATTTAATAAGTCTGATATGTACTGTATATACAAGATTAGTGCAGATTTCTAGTCCTGAAAAAGTGAATTCTTTAGGACCAAGAGGAGATTTTCCAAACCCAAACTCTGAAGACTACAGATCCTCTTCTCATGTTATCTGAATAAATGCTCTATCTTCATCCCATAAATGGCAGAAGTACTTGTAAAGAACACAAAATAATTACACTTAAACACTCACCTTGGGGAATATGGGATGGATTTCGGTTTCATTTTGTTAAATGCAAATGTGAGTTTCTGGGCTGCCCTCTGCTGCTGAATTTCCTAGAAATGAAAGTGATTATTTCAGAAAAATACAATTTTTATTCTGTGTCATTACTTGTTTCTGCAGAGCACAAGGGTAACTTGCTACTTTCCACTTTTATCAGGGCTGGCCTCAGAGTTGATTGAAGGCGTTGGCACCCTAGGCAAACCTTGGCCTTACATACACCCCCCTCCCCAATTGTCAAAATCTATTGTCTAGCTTTGAATGCCCTGCTCTTTGCCGCCCTAGGAGGCTGCCTGGTTTGCTTAATGGTTGGCTCATCCTTGCTCTCATTTACTGGCTTATGTTATTTAATTCATATTTGGTGGTGACTTTCTAGGTATATTAGCTGTCTTTGATTGTGTGTTGCATAGTACATTCCTTTAGAAGTTGACAGCATTTGGAATTAAAGGTATTATCTTAAAATAGTCAAAATCTTATCTGCAGGACAGATAATTTAATGTTAATCATGATTTATAACAGTCTAGTTGGGTGACTATCCATAAGGGAGTTCCACAAGATTCTATCTTATCAGCTTTATTGTTCAATCTCTATGTGATGTGCTATCTAGCATGGATATTGCGTTCAGACTTTATACTGATGACCTGATGGATCTATCTGCTTTGTAAATCTGATTTGGCAGCAGTTTTATTAAAAATAACAAATTCAATTGAGAAGATAGTGGAATATCTGAGCTTACTAGGACTGGATTTAAATTTTTAGAAGATGAAGAGGCTACTGAAATTGTTTATGTAAAATGTTTTGAAGGAATAATTTTGACACTATAAGGATTTTAGTTATATGCTAATTAGGACATATGTAGAGAGTTGTCATTCGGAATGAGCAAAAATAAATTTATATCTTCTACCTGCAATTCATTTAAAAGTAGCACTAAGTTTTATATATATTTATGGTAGCTTTCTATAGTAGGATGTTGAGACTCAGAGATCATATGACCGACAAAAGCATGAATGCTTTAAGAAGGCTGCTCCTGTAGCAGTATGTGAAATATGAATTTTGATAATAGAATTGATGACAAAAAAATGTTGTTTTATAATGGAAATTAAAAAAAAGTGGAAGCAGGGAAATTAACATTTTCGTCCAGTGAATTCTATAAAACCTGAGCAAGTAAAAATACTTGGAGGCAGATGATTATTAGATTTAAACTGAATGAAGCAAATAATATTGTTGGTAATTTTTAAAATGGAGGAAAAAAAAGCATCAGGTTCCAGAAAGATTACTTTTCTTTGTAAACCTGCCCAACTGTCTGAGTTGGTTTCATTCCTCTTCTGACTTATCTTTGTCATACTGGTCTTTTTCCTTTTCTTTTATATCTGTTTGCTTATTTGCTATGAAGATGGTCTAATGATGTAAAGTAATGTGTCAGTTTATGTGAATGGAGATGAGACTATGTTTGATTTGCAGCTGTAGTGTGTTTGCAGAGGTGGAGGCAGATTCTGAAACTGGCATGTTCGGACGCATTGCCCAGCCAAAACATGGACGTGCTGGAGATGTCCTCGATTCTGCCATCACGGGGCCCAGATGTATCCTTGATGGCAGAATCAGGGACTTAGATGGCCGGTTGCTCCCCGTATACCGAGCAGATCGACATATGGGGGAGCTGCCTGTCCAGACGCCAGAGTGCCAATGCTCGTGCGAGGGAGCAGTGGTGTTCTGGCACCATGGCAACAAGCTGTCCACAGGACGGCTCGGAATGCCATGATGTGCATTTGCCCCTGCAGCCCACTGTCCAGCTGTCACCTGTGGCAGGATGACCTTTTTGTGGGGGTGTGCGGCACGTGATGGGGGGAGCCACCTGACACTTATTCCACCATTGGGATGGAATACGTTGGGTGTATAAGTCGGAACCTGGGAATGTACAGAGGCATAACTAGAACTGCCTCTGTACGTCCTGACAGCTGGCCCCTCCCCCGCACCACCAACACTCCGCCCCTCCCGCCCATGTCCATCACTCCCCGCACAAATGTTCTATATGTGTGGGGAGCTCAGAATTGCGTTCCGGGGATGAACACAGGTTGGACATCCAGGCTGGACATCCAACCCCGCTATTCGCATGTCAGAATGACCACCCTAGTGTTTTTTCTTCTTTGCTATCTGTATGGGTTGTACTGTAGTATGGAATGGATTCTTCAAGCCAGTGGATTTGGAAATACATTTTACACTGCAGTAATAGCGATAGAAGACAGCACAGATAACAGATAGCGGCAACAGCAGCTTGGCAGGGCTTATGTTTACAATAGCTCTGTACAACTCAAGGGCATGAGATAAGTGGTGGTGTTGCTCAGGGCTTCTCCATCTGCCATGGTGCTGGCCAATTACAACACGGGAGGCAGGGTTAGAGGTGCTGATGTCATTTCTGACGCCATGGAGGGGAATAGAGGAGCCTGAGCTCTGCGCTCCCATGGCGGTTGAGCTGGAGGCATCCCAGGTGGCCTAGAGGGCAGTGCCTGTGCTGCTGGGGGTCCCAGAAGGCATGCAGTAAGGGATGGCGCCCCCATAGGGCACATCCCGACCAGATGCAGCAGGCTGCTTGTTTTCCAATGCTTCACATATTCAGCCGCCTGTCCTGCTTCTCTGATGATCTGTTCTGCATATAAATTAAACAGGTAGGGGGAAAGTATGCAGCCTTGGTCTTACTCCTTTGCTTATTTTAAACTATTCTGTTTCTCCTTGTTCCATTCAAACTGTTGCTTCTTGATCATTGTAAAGGTTGTGCAAGAGAACGATCAGGTGTTTATTTATTTATTATTTATTTATTTATTATAGTTTCTTATATACCGCGCTATTCGGTATCAGCGCGGTTTACATCACAACACAACGACCATAACAACAAGCTGTCTGGTTTTACATCGAACAGGAGAACAAACTTGGACAACAGGGTTAACTATATACATAAGCTATTCTGTTCTGGTATACCCATGCTTGGTGTTCAGGTATACCCATGCTTCTTAATGTAGCCCAGAGTTTCTCATGGTTTACACAGTCAAAAGCCTTGCTGTAGTCAAACACATATAGATATCCTTTTGGTATTCTTCAGTTTTTTCAAGGATCTATCTCACATCCACGATGACTCTCGTTCTTCGCCCTTTCCTGAACCCTGCTTGCACTTCAGGTAGTTCTCATTCCAGGTACGGCTGTAGTCTGCTGAATAATCTTGAGTAGAATCTTGCTGGCATGTGGGAGCAGAGCAATTGTGTGATAATTTCCAGTTAGTTGGATCACCTTTCTTTAGTATTAGTATAAACACAGATCTTTTCCAGTCAGTTGGCCATGATATTGTCTTCCAAATTTCCTGAGTCTCGTATGATAACAGCTGCGATTGCTGTAATACTTCAATGGGAATGCCATCAATGCCTAGTGCTTTGTTCTTTGATAAAGCTTTCAATGCCGCTTCAACTTCTTCTTTCATCACCAATGGTTCCGGAGCATACAGTACAGGTTGAAAATGTATTTATTTAATTTATTTAGCAATGCTTATATACCACTTTTCACTGGGTCAAAGTGGTGTACATTCAGGTATGGTATATATTTCTCTTGTGAAGGGCTCACAATCTACATTTCGTACCTGAGGCAATGAAGGGTTAAGTGGCTTGCCCAAGGCCACAAGGAACGCCTCTGGGACTAGAAACCCCAGTCCCTCTGGCCTGAGGCTGCTGTCTTCCAGTGGGATTTTAACCCCCCCCAGTCCTCCATGCTGAGGCAACTTGCCCCAGCCACTAGGCCACGCCTCCCTCTATGGCTGTTGGTCCACTTGATCTTTATCATATTATAGCTCTTTACACATTTTCTTGATCTTCTCAGCATCATTCAACATGGATCCTTGAGTATCTTGTACATTTCAATTTGAGGCTGGAATTTTCTTTAACTCTTAGAAAAGCTGATCTTGTTCTTCCTCTAATAGTTTCTGCTTCTATTTCCTTGCATGCGTCATTGTAGTACTTCTCCTTGTCTTGTCTTGCTGCACATAGGAAATCTGTTGAATTCTGTGATTGCCTCTCTTTGTTCTCTAGCTTTAGCTTCTCTGCATTTCTGGGCAATTTTCAGAGTTTCTTCAGTCATCCATTTTGGTCGTTTTTGCTTTTTCACCTTTTGTAGAGATTTCTCACTTTCAACACAACCTTCTTGATGTGATCCCATAACTCTTCTGGAGCTCTGGCATTTGTATCGAAAGCAGCAAATCAATTTTGCAGGCAGTCTTTAAATTCCGGTGGTAAATTCTCAAGGTCATATTTTGCTACATTCATGAGTGGCTTGTTGTTTTTCAACTTTAGCTTGAGTTTGCATACTAGTAGTTGGTGATCTGTACCACAATCAGCTCTAGGTTTTGTCTTTGTTGATGTTATACAGCTTTTCCATCATTGACTTCCACAAATGTAGTCAATTTGATTTTTGTACAATGCATTGGTGAAGTCCATGTGCACAGTCGCTGCTTGTGTTGCTGGAAGAAGGTGTTTCAGATGAATAGATCGTTGGTCTTGCAGAATTCTATCAGTCTTTCTTTTCTGTTGCCAAGTCCATCTTTTCCAACCACTTTACCTTCTTTGTTGCCAACTTTTGCGTTCCATTCACCCATGATATCAGGATATCCTGTTTGCATGTTCTTTCAATTTCAGCTTGTACTTGTAATACTCAAACTTCATCCTCTTCTGCAATTGCTGTTGGGGCATATACTTGAATTATAGTTGTGTTGATAGGCATTCCTCATAGCCGAATAAAAATTAAGCGTTCACTGATTGCATTGTATTTCATTACAGTTCTTGCAAGTTTCTTAATTATAAATACAGCACCATTTCTTCTTTGTCTTTCATTTCTAGCATAGTAGACCCATGTGATCAAAAGATGCAAAGTGCCTGATGCCAGTCCATTTCAGTTCATGGACTTCCAACAGATCGAGTTGTACACATTCTATTTCATTCTTGACGGCCTCCAACTTAGAGTAGTTACTCACCTGTAACAGGTGTTCTCCAGGAGCAGCAGGAATCAGTCCTCACATATGGGTGACGTCGGCGTCGACAGAGCCCCCATGCGGAGCATTTCCCCAGCTTTCAAAGAAAGCCTTTGGGAATGCAGGCACGCATGCGCGGTCCCCTTCCCGCCCAAAGGTGCCATCTTGCTCAGTCTAATGACATAGCTAAAAGACAGCACAAAAAGAAAATGAACTATACACAACTGCAACTCCAAGGGGAGGAGGGAGGGTCGTGAGGACTGATTCCTGCTGCTCCTGGAGAACACCTGTTACAGGTGAGTAACTACTCTTTCTCCAGGACCAAGCAGGAAGTCCGTCCTCACATATGGGTGACTCCCTAGCTCTGGACTACCAGGAACCCAGGCTGAAAAATAGAGCTCCCTCTAGAGCTCCAGCAACAGTGAGAGAATCTTCTCTGAGACCACACCTGAACGGTAGCCCAACACCAGGGCCGGAGGGTAGGAGTTGCCTAAACATCAAAGAGATTGCGGAGTACTGCTTGCCCGAAAGCTCTGTCCCTACGGGACTCCCTCTCGAGGCAGTAGTGGTCCGCAAAAGTCTGGCTTGAAGACCAAGTAGCGGCCCGGCAGATGTCTGCCAACAGAACAGAACAGAAGTGAGCTACTGATGCGGCCTTCGCCCTGACTCGGTGGGCCGTGACTCGACCCTCCAGGGAGAGACCGGCTGCCCTGTACGCCCAGGCGATACAATCCGCCACCCAAATGGACAACGTACGCTTAGTGACAGGCAACCCCAATTTATTAGGGTCAAAGGAAATGAAGAGCTGGGAAGCTAGGGAAGAACAACCCAAACTATGGTTACACGATGCAAGGTTCCACATTAGGAACCACCACCCAGGAAAAAGATTTAGGCGTCATTGTGGATACCTTGTTAAAACCCTCGGCCCAGTGTGCAGCGGCGGCCAAGAGAGCAAATAGAATGCTAGGTATGATAAGGAAAGGAATGGAAAATAAAACAAAAGATATTATAATGCCTCTATATCGTTCCATGGTGAGACCGCACCTTGAATATTGTGTGCAATTCTGGTCGCCGTATCTTAAAAAGGATATAGCGATTTTAGAAAAGGTTCAGAGAAGAGCCACCAAAATGGTAAAGGGGATGGAAGGCTACTCCTATGAAGAAAGGCTAAAAAGGTTGGGGCTCTTTAGCCTGGAGAAGAGACGGCTGAGGGGAGATATGATAGAAGTCTATAAATTAATGAACGGAGTGGAACGGGTAAACGTAGATCGATTGTTTACCTTATCAGAATATGGAAAGACTAGGGGACATGCAATGAAGCTACAGGGTAAACTATTTAAGACTAATAAAAGAAAATATTTTTTCACTCAACGTGTAATCAAACTCTGGAATTTGTTACCGGAGGATGTAGTAAAGGCTGTTAGTGTAGCTGGGTTTAAAAAAGGTTTGGACAAGTTCCTGGAGGAAAGGTCCATAAACCATTATTAAGAAGGGACCCAGGATATCAATGCTTGAACCAGTACAAGCATTGTGGAACCTGTGCCCCTTGGGGAAACTGCTAGGTATGTATGACCTAGATTGGCCACTGTTGGAAACAGAATGCTGGGCTTGATGGACCTTGGTCTGACCCAGTATGGCATATCTTATGATCTTATGTTCTTATGCCCCTGCGTACGTTCAAGGTAAAAGGACAGTGCCCTTCTACAATCCAGGGTATGCAAGACAGTCTCTGCCCTACTGGCGTGCGGCCTGGGAAAGAACATTGGAAGTACCACCTCCTGGTTGAGGTGGAAGGAGGACACTACCTTTGGAAGGAACTTAGGATGAGTCCGCAAGACTACCCTGTTCCTATAGAACCTGGTATACGGCCTATCCGAAACCAGGGCCTGAAGCTCACTCACCCACTTAGCTGAGGTGAGTGCCACAAGGAACAACACCTTCCAGGAGAGGAAACGTAAATGGCAGGTTGCCATCGGCTCAAAAGGTGGGCGAGTCAGTTGCTGCAAGACCACATTGAGATCCCACTCAGTGGCCAGTGGACGAATAGGAGGCTTAAGCAGAAGCAGGCCTCTGAGAAAGCGAGACACCAGAGGGTGGCCTGAGAGAGAATGTCCATCCACCGGCAAGTGGTAAGCTGAGAGGGCACTGAGGTGAACCCGGACAGAGTTGGACTGAAGTCCTAAGTTGGAAAGGTGGAGCAGGTATTGTAGCACCACCTGGACAGAGCAGGAGAAGGGGGTCCTCTTGCTGTTGAGAACACCAAGTAGAGAACCTACACCACTTCAGAGCATAGGCCTTCCTAGTGGAATGCTTCCTGGAGGCCAACACCACCTCTTCAACCTCCCTTGATAGGACCAAGGGAGCAAGGACTAGCCTTTCAGCAGGCAGGCCATCAAATTGAGGGATTTGAGGTTGGGATGCAAGAGGGACCCCTGATCCTGAGTCAGAAGGTCGGGTTGCAACCCCAGAGGAATTGGAGTATCCACTGCCAACTGCAGAAGAAGAGGGAACCACGGCTGCTTGAGCCACCTGGGGGCTATCAGGATCACCGTGGCTCGGTCCTGTTGGATTTTGAATAGAGTCCGGGCCACCAGAGGTGTGGGAGGAAAGGCATACATCAGGCTCGCTGACCAGGGGATCAGGAATGCATCTGGCGCTGTTCTCAAGGGATGCGGTTGCCTGGAACAGAACCTGGATAGTTGCCTGTTTAGCGGACTGGCAAAAAGATCCATGGTCGGAAGACCCCACTTCAGGAAGATCTGTTGAACTACCAGAGGATCCAATTGCCACTCGTGAGGCTGCAGGAGTCTGCTGAGCCAGTCCGCCAGGTAGTTTTCCTGGCCTGGGAGGTAGACTGCCCTAAGGGTCATGCCCTGAGAGACTGCCCAGGAGCAGAGAGCTTGTGCTTCCAGGCACAGAAGTCTGGATCCTATGCCTCCCTGCTTGTTGACGTAGAACATAGCCACCTGGTTGTCCGTCTGAACTAGGACAGACTGGTGAGACAGGATCTGAGAGAAAGTCCGTAAGGCTAGTCGAATTGCTTTCAATTCCAACAGGTTGATCTGCTGGGCGGCCTCCCACGGAGACCACAGGCCTTGGGTGCAGGCTCCCTGGCAGTGTGCCCCCCAGCCCTGGAGGGAAGCATCAGTTGTCAGTAGCTGAGTGTATGGGGAGGCCTGAAAAGGAACACCCTGACCAGATTTGGGAGATGCCTCCACCAGCATAAGGAGTCCACCAAGAGTTTGGACACCTTTATTCTGTCTGACAATTTTCCTGTGGCCTGCAGCCACTGCGCCCTGAGGTGCCACTGAGCCGGCCTCATGTGTAGCCGGGCATGTGGGGTGACATGCACTGTGAAAGCCATGTGACCTAAGAGCCGGAGGAAGTGTCTGGCCGAGACCAGGGAGTTCGCCCGAAACTGGCCGGTCAACTTTATCAGCCTGTGAGCTCTGTCCACAGGCAAATAGGCCTTTGCATGGATGGTATCCAACCTCGCCCCTATGAATTCCACGTCCTGTGAGGGGACCAAAGTGGACTTTGGGAAGTTTATAACGAACCCCAGGTGCTGTAGCAGGGAAATGGTTCTGCAGGTGGCCTGCCTGGCCTCTTGTGGAGACTGGCCCCTGATTAGCCAGTCGTCCAGATAAGGGAACACAAAGATCCCCTGGTTCCTGAGGTAGGCCGCAACCACCGCCAGGCATTTTGTAAAAATCCTGGGGGCGGAGGTGAGGCCAAAAGGAAGCACTCTGTACTGGAAGTGCTTTCCTCCCACCACAAATCTGAGGAACTGTCTGTGACCTGGATGGATGAGGATGTGAGTATAAGCATCCTTCAGGTCTAAGGAGCATAGCCAATCTCCCTGCTGGAGGTAGGGCAGTAAGATCCCAAGGGTAAGCATCTTGAACTTTTCCCTCTCCAGAAACTTGTTCAGATTTCTCAGGTCGAGGATGGGTCTGAGGCCTTCTGTTCTTTTTGGTACCAGGAAGTACCTGGAGTAGAAGCATTGCCCTTCCAGGTGGTGAGACACCAGTTCCACCGCCTGGTCCCTTAGTAGACCTTCCAACTCCTGAAGGAGTAAGTTTCTGTGCAGAGGGGGTCTTGGAGGCTCCCCTGGAAAGTAGGAGGGGGTATCTGGTTGAAGTGGAGCAGATAGCCCCTTTTGATGATGCTTAACACCCAAGTATCCCCTGTGATGGCTGGCCACCTGTCTGCGTACAGGGCCAGCCGACCTCCTGTGCCCTGGAGAGGAGGAGAGGCTATGCTGGCATAGTCAAAAAACCCCTCCCTGCTGAGCAGGAGCTGGAGTAGGCGGCTTGAGGGCCTTCTGCCTACGGGGCCCATGACCCTGGCCCTTGGCCTGCTGGCCCTGTTGGGGAGCCGCAGAGGCCTGGTAGTGAGGGTAGGTTTTGTAGGCAGCGGTCTTCCTCGGGTAAAGCACAGTTACTTACCTGTAACAGGTGATCTCTGGGAACAGCAGGAATTAGTCCTCACATATGGGTACGTTGGTACCGACGGAGCCCGCGCGGGAAAGCTCCCCAGCTTCCCAGAAGGAAAGCTTTTGGGGCCTCCCACTGCGCATGCGCACTGCCTTCCCGCCTTCCTGACCAACTCTCCTCAGTTCGAGCTAAGCTGAGACAATAGAGAGAGGAAAGGAAAGAGAGAGAGAGATACAACTCCTAGGGGAGGTGGGTGGGTTGTGAGGACTAATTCCTGCTGTTCCCAGAGATCACCTGTTACAGGTAAGTAACTGGCTATCTCTAGGAACAAGCAGGATTAAGTCCTCACATATGGGGACTCCCTAGCTGAGATGCCCGGGAGATCCCCTGAAGGGTATGAGACCCTGAAAGGTTCTTCATCTTCCTATGGATCTCAGGAATCCATTCAGGGAAGGTGGGCTGGAGTTGTTCAAGAATGGAACAGGTGTCTGAGGACAGCCTGACCAAACAAGGCATCCCGGCGGGAGTCCTTGTCCAAACAGTAATGGGCTGTAAAGGTATGAACCGAGGCCCAGGTGGCTGCTCGACAGATCTGGTCAATGGACACAGAGTTTAGATGAGCCATAGAGGTGGCCATGGACCTCACATTGTGAGCGGTGACATGGCCCTCCAGAGAAAGGTTCTTACTATGGTAAGCAAAAGAGATACACTGAGCAATCCAATTGGACAGTGTTCTTTTAGAGACTGGAAGTCCTAAATGAGAAGGATCAAAAGCAACAAAAAGCTGAGAAGACTTTCGATGTTGCTGTGTCCTGTGGAGGTAAAAGGCAAGAGCTCTTTTACAATCTAGAGTATGAAGGTTCCTCTCTGCACTGGATGCATGAGGAGCTGGAAAAAAGACAGGTAAATATACCTCTTGATTATGAAAAGGGGAGACCACTTTAGGCATAAAGTGGGGATTGGTCCTAAGGACCACCTTATCATGATGGAACCTTGTATAAGGTGGATTAGCCACTAGAGCTTGCAGTTCACTGATACGGCGAGCTGAGGTGACTGCAATAAGGAAAATAACCTTCCAGGAAAGAAATTTCAAGGAGGTAGTGGCTAAGGGTTCAAAGGGTGGCTTCATAAGCTGACCAAGAACCAAGTTTAAGTCCCATGCCACCAGAGGAGGTCGAATGGGAGGTTTAGTTAAAGTTAGGCCTCTCATGAATCTTGCAATAAGAGGATGAGAGGAAACAGGTTGTCCATTGATGGGCTTAAGGGATGCTGCAATAGCACTCAAATGGACTCTTACTGAATTCGTTTTGAGTCCTGCATTGGAGAGATGCAGGAGATATTCCAAAAGAGAATTCAAGGGAAGTGCTAGAGGGTTAAGACCCTGTTGAGCACACCAAATGGAAAATCTTTTCCATTTAAAAGCGTAAGAACGCCTAGTGGAAGGTTTCCTAGAGGCATGGAGGATATCCTTCACTTGCTGCGAAAGATTGAAGTGTTGAAGGTCTAGGCCTTCAGTAACCAAGCTCTGAGGTGAAGGGACTTGGGGTTTGGGTGCCACAAAGTCCCCTCCTCCTGAGACAGAAGGTCTGGTGCTGCTCCCAAGTCCAGGGAGGGGGCTTGGGAGAGATGCAGATGTAGAGGGGGTACCACACTTGGTGTGGCCAGCTTGGAGCTATGAGGATCAAGGACCCTTGATCCCTTTGAAGTTTGAACAGAGTCTTGGGAATCAAAGGAATGGGTGGAAAGGCATATAGGAAGCCCTGACCCCAATGAAAGAGGAAGGCATCCTTGGCCTGAACTCCCTGACACGGAATCCTGGAACAGAACCGGGGAAGTTTGGCATTCCACGGACTTGCAAAGAAGTCTATGTCCGGGGTCCCCCATTTCTGGAAGATTCTGAGTACCTGATCCATGTGTAGGGACCATTCGTGTGGAAGCAGAACTCGACTGAGTCTGTCTGCCCAAGAGTTTTGGATTCCTGGAAGATATACTGCCAGGAGATGGATTTGATGCTCTCTGGCGAAGGCCCATAATCTTAGAGCTTCGTTGCAAAGCGACAGAGAGCCAGTCCCTCCTTGTTTGTTTATGTAAAACATGGCTACTTGATTGTCCGTATGAATAAGGACAGTCATGTTGCTGAGGAGGGTATGAAAAACTCTGAGAGCTAGAAAGATTGCTCGAAGTTCCAAGTGGTTGATATGAAGGGTGGTCTCCTGTGGAGACCAAGTGCCCTAAGTGGAGAGATCTTGAAGATGAGCTCCCCAACCTGTTTGGGAGGCATCTGTTGTGAGGGTTGCTTGGGGCAACAATGGTTGAAAGGGGGCCCCCAACAACAGATTTTGAGTGGACATCCACCATTGGAGAGACCAAAAGAGATGTTTGGAGTTTGCTATTTGGTCTGAGAGAGCTCCAGATGCTTGAGTCCACTGGGTGGACAAAGTCCATTGAGCTGCTCTCATATGTAGGCGAGCATAGGGCACCACATGTACTGTGGAGGCCATGTGGCCTAATAGTTGTAGCATCTCCCTGGCAGTCAAGTGGCTTCTGGACTGGGTCTGGGAGGCTAAGTGCACTAGACGTCGGCAACGGGCCTGAGGAAGATAGGCCCTTGCAGTGGTGGTATCCAATCAGGCCCCTATGAATTCCAGGGACTGAGTAGGGGCGAGTTGAGACTTTGGCAGATTGATCACAAGTCCCAGATACTGCAGAATGCGTCTGGTGCGATCCAGGGAAGTCTGAGCCTCGGACTGAGATGGAGCTCGGATGAGCCAGTCGTCCAGGTATGGGAAAACAAAAATTCCCAGGGCTCGTAGAAATGCAGCCACTATTGCCATGCATTTGGTAAATACCCTTGGAGCAGAGGCTAGACCGAAGGAAAGTACTCTGTACTGGAAATGTTTTCCCTGGAACAGAAACCGTAGGAAGTTTCTGTGGGATGGATGGATGAGTATATGTGTGTACGCATCCTTGAGATCTAGAGAACAAAGCCAATCCTGACTCTGTAGGTAGGAGAGTACCTAGAGAAAGCATCTTGAATTTCTCCTTGCATAGGAATTTGTTCAATTCTCTGAGATCTAGAATAGGTCTGTACCCCCCTGTTTTCTTGGGAATAAGAAAATAAGGGGAGTAAAACCCTGACCCCTGTTGAAGAAGAGGAACCTCTTCTATTGCCCTTTGGGCGAAAAGGGTGGTCACCTCCTGACCTAACAGGTTCAGAAGAGAGGGGGGAGAATTGAAACATCTCACCATGGTATGGGGAGGAAGGCTGGAGAAATGTAGTTTGTAGCCCTCTCTGATGATAGAGAGGGTCCATTGTTCTGATGTGATTTGCTCCCATCTGGGAGCAAAATGAGTTAACCTTCCTGGAATGGTGAGAGGCTCTGGATGTTTTAGAGCCAGAAAGGTTAAGTTCTCTAGAGTTGAGTCAAAAACCCTGAGGGGGTTGGGACTGCTGGGCTGTAGCAGCCCCTGCAGGTTTTGCCCTGGCCTGTTTAGGCTGCTGACGCTTAGGAGCAAAGCGAGCTGCAGAAGATTGTTGGGCAGTATTTGTAGCAAATCTGGTCTTCTTATAGAAAGGCTTCTTGAAAGATTTTTTCTTGACAGGGGCAGAGGTAGACTTAGAAAGTCTATCTAAAGCAGCATTTTCTGCATCCATTTGGGTGGCTTTGATTTGCCACTCCTTACCAAACAGATTCTCACCTGTACAGGGCAGATTTCCCAACCCATCCTGGACCCAGGGTTCTAGGTCAGAGGCCTGGAGCCAAGCAATTCTGCGAGCCGCTATGGCAATACCTGAGGCTCTGCTAGCACCCTCAAAGGAGTCAAAGGCTGCTCTGTTGGAGAACTTTGATATATCTTGGGTATGCTTTAGCAAAAGAAGGAACTCCTCCTTTCTATCCTCTGGGATAAAGGGGAGAAAATGGCGTATTTTCAATGCAATCTCCTTCAGAAACATGCCCATATAGAGGCTGTATGAATTGATTCTAGCAATAAGCATACTTGCTTGGAAGATTTTTCTACCAAAAGCATCCAAAGTCCTACATTCTCTTCCTGGAGGAGTAGAAGAGTGTCGTTTGGTACTCTTTATCCTTTTCATAGCTGACTGCACCACAATAGAGTGGTGAGGGAGCTGAGTTTTTTGAAAACCAGGAGGAGGGGGGACACGATACATGGTGTCCAACCGATGAGAATGTGGAGATAGGGTGAGAGGAGTCTCCCATAAGTCCATCATGTGTTCTTGAAGAATTTCATGAATGGGCAAGGTGACTGCCTCTTTGGGAACCTTAGAGTATCCTAAAATATCTAATTTTTTTGCTCTAGGTTCTTTTTCAGAGGTTACTGAAATAGAGAGACCTTTAGCCACTTCAAGGATGAAGTCTTGAAAGGACAAATCCTCTGGAGGAGACATTCTCCTTTTTGGAGAAGAAGGCTCTTCAGGTAGAGTTAGGGATACTTCAGCAGAGTCATCTGATGAATCAGAATCATCAGAAGACTCGTCTGTTTGCTTCCAGGGATCGATACACGTATCGACCGGTATCGACATCGGGGGTACCCGGAACCGGATCGGTATCGGGGAAAACCCCGGAACCGGGAACCAGAATTGGTATCCTGGTCGATGTGGATGTCCTGGGTACCGGTATCGGTTGTGGTACCGGAACCGGAGTCGGTACCGCTGGCTGCGGTACCGATGGCGTCGCAGCTCTAATAAAAGCCATAATAGCCTGCTGCATGGATTGAACTGTATGATCCATAGACGCCACGACTGTCTGGATGTCGGTACCGGAAGAATGAGCCGGTACCCCAGAGCAGTCTAACAGGTGATCGGTCGAGGCCGTGCCATCGATGTCAACCTGTAACCCCATAGGAGGAGCTTTGGAAGCCGGAGCTTCCCGCTGGGGTTGTTTGGCTGGGGCAGGGTCCTCAGGGTCAAGCCCGGTGGCATCTCGATACTTGGAGGGAGATTTGCCCTTTGAGGACCTGCCAGAGGAATGTTTGGTTACCTGAGATCCATCAGGAGAGGAAGACCTGGAAGATGTCGATGCTGGAGTATCTGTAGAAAACAGCATGTGAAACTTGGCTGCCCGGTTTTGTAAGCCACGTTTAGACATCAAAGAACAGGATGGGCAATCCAGAATGGAGTGGTCAGGCCCCAAACATTTAAGACAATATTCATGGGTGTCTGTGACTGATATAGTACCGCTACACTTGGTGCATTTTTTGAAACCAGAGGCTTGTTTCTCCATGAGGGAGAATTCTGTGAAGGCCTAAAGGCCTCACAGAACAAACACACCAAGTGGGGAAAATAAAATTTTTTTTTTTTTTAAGAAATAAAGAAAAAAGACCGGCGGTACCGGTCCGGAATCGGGGAAGGCAGACACGCGGCCAAAGAAACAAATTAAAATAATAACTTCTTCAGCGGTGACAGGAACACGACCTGCTGGCTCCGTGGAAAAAGAAGAACTGAGGAGAGTTGGTCAGGAAGGCGGGAAGGCACCGCGCATGCGCAGTGGGAGGCCCCAAAAGCTTTCCTTCTGGGAAGCTGGAGAGTTTTCCCGCGCGGGCTCCGTCGGTACCGACGTACCCATATGTGAGGACTTATTCCTGCTTGTTCCTAGAGATAAGGTCTTTTTCCCCGAGCCCTTCTTCTTCTGAGAAGGGGCAGAGGTTTTCCTGGACAGCCTTGTCCGGGTAAGAGTCTCGGTCTTGAGTTCTGCAGCCTTTTCGGCCATGGGCTTGCCAAAGAGGTTTTCACCTCGACAAGGGACATCGACCAACTTGTCCTGTACCCACGGCTCGAGGTCCGAGGATTGTAGCCAGGCCTGGCGACGTGCACCGATGCCGGCCCCTGCTACCCGGGCTGAAGCCTCAAATCCATCGTAGGCTGCTCGAGATATAAACTTCGAGCAGACCAGAAGACAAGGCCTTGAACCTCTGCAAAGGTTCCTCGGACACACCAGCAGAGAACCCGGCAATCTCCTTTGCCAGGTCTCGAAGGTACATGCCCATGTACAGCTGGTAGGTCTGGACACGGCAAGCAAGCATAGAGCCCTGGAAGCACTTTCTACCGAGGGCATCCAGGTTCTGGGCCTCCCTGCCGGGAGGCACCAAGGAGTGCATCTTCGGACTCTTCAGGCGATGTATGGCCGATTCCACAACCATGGAATGGTGTGGTAGCTGTGCCTTTTGAAACCCGGGGCTCTTGCGGACTCGACAGATGGAATCGACCCGCTTGCTTAGAACCGGCATCGAGGCTGGCGCCTCCCACATGCGGAAGAGCAACCGGCTCCAGCATCGGAGGAACCGGGACAGTAAAGGCCTCATACTGCAGAGCCTCGAGCTCCTCGGCTCAAGGCTCCTCCTCAGGGTCCGCAGGGAATGCCAGTGCCTTGGCCATGTCCCTCACAAAATCCGAGAACCTAGTATCCTCAGGAGGGGACCTTATCCGAGGTTCGGAACCCGGTGAATCCGAAGGGACGCACCGAGTCCGGAAGGTGTCAGGGGACTCCTCCTCCTCCGTTTCCCATGCCGATTCCTCCGAGGAGGAATCGAGCGGCTCCGAGTGGGCAGGCACCGACGCCATCTGCCCCGATGCTGAGGGAACCGGCGCCGATGACCTCGGTCCCGAACAGGAGGCCGAGGGTGACCTCGGCCGAGGATCGACTCGAGTTCACATGGACTCGAGGATCGGCTTGGCCTCCGGGGTCGACTTAGACCTTGATGTCCCGGTGGTCAGGGCAGATGCACTGGTGAGACCGGCGATCAGCACCCGCTGCTGCTCCATGAAGGCAGACAATATGTTCTCCAAGGCCATCAACCTGAGTCCGAGCTCAGGAGACCCAGCAGCCTCCGACTCGGGTCCCAATGGCGTTGGGCCCGACGTCGGCTCCCCCGGAGAAGAGTCTATGAGGACTACAGTACTCACGTGACTCGGGGCCTCCGACTACACGAGGATGCTTTGCAGGCCTCTCCGACTCAGAAGACCTGGGACGGCGATCGGGGCTATGTGACCTGGCCCTCGAGGAGCCAAGAGCGTCCACCGATGCTGCCCTCACGGGTTTCTTCTTCCTTCGGTGCTCCCTCGAGTGGGACTCCCTTTCAGAGGAGCCCCGACGATGCTCGGGGTCAGACTCCCGAGACGTCGAGGCCTCTGATGAAGTCCAGACCCATCCAGAGACAGATTCGGAGAAGATCCTCTCACGATGGTGCTGATGGCTCCGCAATGCCTTGGAAGACATTTTGCCACAGGGACTACAGACCGTAGAATCATGGTCTGGCTCCAGGCACCGGAGGCAGCAGTCTTGTGTGTCGGTGAGAGACATCAGCTTCTTGCACCAATCACACTTCTTAAAGCCACTGGCAGCCATCGGGGGAAATAGGGCCCCTGCAAGATCAAAAAATTGGGCTGCCAGGGAAAAGAAAAAAAGGCGCAAACGCAGTCTCTAAGGACAAAAACCGAAAAAAGAGATCCGGGCTCGGCACCGGTGTACCGAGTCCAGGTGGGAAAGGAACCGACATCGAACCGAAGGAAAACTCGACCCCACACAGAAAAATCAACTTTTTCCATGGGTGACAAGGACAGGCATCCGAAGGGCTCCACAGAAAAAAGAAGACTGAGCAAGATGGCACCTTTGGGCAGGAAGTGGACCGCGCATGCGTGCCTACATTCCAAAAGGCTTTCTTTGAAAGCTGGGGAAATGCTCCGCATGGGGGCTCCGTCGACGCCACCCATATGTGAGGACTGACTTCCTACTTGGTCCTGGAGAATCTTTGGTTCATGCTTTGTATGTTCCATGTCCCAATATGAAAGACATCATTGCAGCTTCTGACTCATTTCATGCACAGCTACATCAGCAGTCAGACGTCCTGAGGGCTTTGATCCAACCACATCATAAATGCTGGCTTTACTCTGGAAAGTCACCCAGTTCAAAGCATGGTAATTCCAAAGAATTTTTATTGAAAAAATCACCAATTAGTGGTAATAGAACTTTGGCTTCTATTACCCCTAATTGGTGATACTTTCAATAAAATGTCTTTGTAATTACCACGCTTTTGACTGGGTTGCTTCTATCAATACGTGGTAATAGTGCTTTTCGTTGGACTGGTTACTCTGAAAAGTCTTCAGCTCCTCCCCATTAGCCAGTTGAATGCCTTCTGTCCTGGGGGTCTCATCTTCCAGGACTATAGTGAAATTTTTTTTGTTGCGACTATCCATTGGGATTTCGTGGCAAGATATGGAAGTAGATTGCCAGGCCTTTCTTCCACGCAGTTTAATTTTAGTGTTTTTTGCTATTGTCACAGAAATGTGATCCTCCTGCACCAACACCATCCCATTCTACTGCTGCCCAGATGGGTGGTTTGTCTTGGTCTGGCACCTCAGCTGAGACCTGTCCATCTTGAGAGACCCTGCCAGTAATTAAGCTACCGATAGCTTAGCCCCCAGCATCACTGATGCATACAAGCCCTCACGGCATGACAATATATTGTGATACAGTAAGCGATAGAAAGCCTGTTGAAACTAGCAAAAAGGAAGAACTCACCTCAAACTTGGCTGGGCAGGAGGATTCAGCATGTCTAAGAATGGCTGAGCAGCCAGTGCCGTCAGCACAAGTAGAACAGAAGAGGTTTAAAATGAGGTTTCCTTTCCTTAGCAGTGACGCAGATAGAATTGAGGAATCTCATCAGAAACACCTGTCCCCAGAAGCTGACGTAATGTGCAGAGGGGGGAGGTACAAAAAGCCCTGGTTAGAACCAGGAAGGGGAAGCAAGAGGGGAAGCAAGAAAGGAAGCAAGAGAGAGAGCCAGACTGACTCTGAGGAGGAGAGTGGCAGTCAGATGCAGGTGGAGATCCAGCATCAGACAGGCCAGACTCAGAGACAGAGAGAGACACAGAGTCCAGGAGACGTTCCAATTCCAGGAGAGACTTTGGAGGTCTGGGAGGACCAAGAGCTCTCAAGGGAAGCTCCAGGAAAGGGCAGTGGAGCAGTAGAGAAACTGATCTCTGGAGAGATAGTACCGGAGAGGTTTTCCACTCAAACAGGAAGTGGGACACTACCTTGGGGGAATTACCCAAGTCACGGAGAAACTTTCTTCAAGCCAGTAAAGCTTTGCCAGGAGAAAGAAACCCCACAGCTAACTACAGAACCTCCTGTAAGGTAACAAGTTTAAAGCCTTGTGTTTGGGAGAGAAGAGAAGCTGGGAGTTTTAACAAGCATTGCTCTGGGCAGAGTTTTAATATAGGAAGGCATGCAGACTTCCAAGTAAGGGAGCCAAGGGAGGCTTACCACAAAGAGACTTTCTCTACAGCAGGTTTTTATAATCCTGATTTAGACAAGTGTCTTGGAGAAAAGAAAGCTTATCTTCCCACAGCAAATGAACCCAGCTCCAGCACATGCAGTGAATGTGACCCGGGGAGTGATAGATGCAGTCCAGGCTTAACACAGTGGGAAAGCAGTAACACTTACTCAGAGCCGGAGCCGATGGATTGTACAATCTGTTTATCAGATGAAATAACATCTTTATGCTGATGTAACTTGTGAAAGGAACAAGGAAGAAAGAAATAACATTCCAGCTATTTTCGTTTAGTTTTGTTTATTGTTCTGTGTGCTTTTGCAAAGAAATGATATCCGCCAGGGAACGGGAATAAAACCCTATTTTGCTTTACCACTTTGACTGACTGACTCTGTGTACAGAAGAGAAGGCAGATCAATCATAACCACAATACCCCTAGGCAATCGCCTAGAGGGTCTACGGAGTCTCTTACCACGAGGCCCGTGACAATATATATGACGTCTTCCAACCAGCAAGATGGAATTTTCCTGTGGACCAGATGTGATGCCTAGGACTCTGAAACAGAGTGAAGCAAAAGGCGTTTCCAACTGTTGCAGAAGATTTCTTTATTTTTATTTATTTATGTATGTATGTGTTTATCTATTTATTTATTTTGGACTTGGACATGTTTAGTAGTGATTCTTTGCAGAATCAGATAGGGGACTGTTGATAGGGATTTGAAGTGGTGTACTAGGGCCATCTGAAAGAATTGACAAAGTTTGAAATACAGCTCTGAATATTTCTGTCAGTATTACAAGGGAGTATTTACCTCTTGCAAGACAGGGAGCGTTTGTTCTGATTCAGCTGCGCAATATGTCTGTGTTTACTTTGACCTTAAGACATGACTTGTAACATGTAGATAAACAAAAATTGATGCAAAGCTGGAGGTAGAAACAAAGTTGTACCATGTAGCAGTATTTTTCTTAATAAAAGAAGATACGATGGCCTGTTTTGAGTAGAAATCATAGGAACCTGCATGAGTTTGCACACCTGTGAATTCCTCACTTAAGCTTAAGTCGTACTGTTTTATATAACTGTATTTGTGCTTCCTTATTTGCATTTGAATTTAGAGAATTGAAGTCAAAGAGCAGAGGTTACATTTTTCTACCTGGTCAGAAGTGGCATAGGCAAAGAGATTTTTTTCAAAAATAATTATTTCCTGCTATATTTGTGCACTGGCCACTTGCTTTTATGAGCTTGCTGGTCCGACTTTATAAAGAGTTTTTTTTCTCTTGGTTAGCAAGCTTAATGTGTTGAAGTTTGAAGATGGAAATAGTTTGTGGTCACTTACTTTTGTACTGTAATGCTTTTCTAAACATTTGGATTTACTGATTTATTGATTTATTTATTGAACGTTTTATATACCGCCTTTCAGTGTAACCAAAGTGGTTTACATCCAACAAAATAAGAACAGGTACATTATAACCTGACTTAACAGGTAATTTTGCATTTAAATTTGTAACCACATATTACTAGGAAAAATATCTAACATATTTACATCTGGGTGATTAAATGTCAGTTTGTAAAGGAAACATGTAGCTTTTTAGTGGTGGATGACTATTTAATGTCTCTTACTGATATAGCATGCATATATTTACAGGTGGCGCAATATTTACAGGTGGCTGCATTGGATTTACTTATACAGCCATGTGAGTTTGTCCATGGAAGGAAATGTTTACTCTGATATATTATGTTATGGCTGGCAGATGTAGCCAAATTCTGAGTTTAAATGTCTGTTCTTGTTTTAGTGTGTAACATATTTACAAGGTGGATCAATATCTTCAGGTGGCTATATTGTATTTATTTATTTATACTACTCTGTGGATATATTCATGATAGTACAACAAAGCAACATCCCCTATCTTGTTTCTGGCGAGTATAAAACAGAGTTACTTACCTGTAACAGAGTTCTCCATGGACAGCAGGATAAGTCAGCCACACCTGGTGACGTCATCTGAAGGCGCCGTGACGGAAGTGCTCTCTAGCTCAGAAGCTTCTGAGCATGTGTGAGGTGCCCTCACCTCCTCGGCCCGCCCCTAGCCGGTCAGTGAGTGACTAGCTATGCCCTCGCGGCTAGGTGCGGGACGCGCAGGCCACCCTCATGCAGGGGAGGTGGGTGGGATCGTGTGGCTGACTTATCCTGCTGTCCACGGAGAACTCAAATGTTACAGGTAAGTAACTCTGTTTTCTCCTAGGACAAGCAGGATGTGTCAGCCACACCTGGTGTCTCCCAAGCTAGGCGTCCACGCTGTGGAGAATGAGGAAGGCATGCGATAGAATAGCAACGTGTTTATTGAAGAACACAACATGTATACATAGCAATGTGCAAACCCCTAGGCAACGTGCCAGGGGACAGGAAAATCTCAATCGTGCAAAACAATGCGAGAGGTAGATCATTAAGTGTGCAATCAACATTGGCAGTGCAACTCAACAAACAGTGCAACAACAACAGTGCAAGAAAGAGTATGTGCAAATAAAGCCAGTGCCTGGTAGCAACTGGAAATAGCAGCAAGAGTCCGGTGTATAGTCCCCAGCTCAGTCTTGGGCTGGTTCTGTTGGGCTCCCACTCAAGGATGCCGTAGCCGCCGATAGGACTGCTCGGCCAAAGGAGCTGTCGGTCTCCGCGTGGATATCCAGGCAGTAGTGTTTCTGAAAGGTTAACTGAGAGGACCAGGTGGCGGCTCTGCAAATCTCGCTCACCGGAATTTCCTTTGCGCAGGCCAGAGAAGCGGCTAGGGCGTGGAGCTGGTGCGCAGTCGCCCTGTTCACCGGGATTGCGCCCGCCTTCTGTAGGCAATAAGCGACGCAGTCTGAGATCCAGTGGGAGAGTGTGCGCTTGGTGACAGGTCTCCCTGGTTTGTTCGGGTCAAAGGAGACAAAGAGCTGGGTCCCCCGTCGAGTGGCAGACGTCCTGTCGATGTAGATGCGCAGGGCGCGTACGCAATCTAGGGAGTGGAGTCGTTCTCCTCCGGAGATGAGTGCGGGGCTGGGAAGAAGGATGGCAGCTCCACTGACTGATTGATGTGAAAAGCGGAGAAGACCTTTGGCACAAACTTGGGGTGGGTCCGGAGGGACGCCCGGTTGTGGTAGAGCTTCGTGTATGGCGGGTGTGCCACTAGGGCCTGCAACTCGCTAACCCTCCGAGCTGAGGTGATGGCGACGAGGAACAGAGTCTTCCAGGAAAGATATTTTCCGGCAGCTGTGGACAGCGGTTCGAACGGCTCTTGCATGAGCTGTTGCAGGACGACGTTAAGGTCCCACGAAGGTACCGGTTTCTGTACCAGGGGTTGCAAATTTCGGAGCTCTCTCATGAAGCGCGTCACAACGGGAAGGGTGGCTATGGAGCCAGGAGTTGGGTCTTCTGGGTGTTCGTGCAGAGAGGCAATGGCCGCAAGGTGTACCTTGATGGATTGCGGTTTCAGGCCTAAGCTGAAGAGGGAGGAGAGGTACTGCAGGATAGTGGGTACTGGGCAAGAGGCTGGCCGGACTCCTTGGTCCTTGCACCAAATACTGAAACGTTTCCACTTGAGGCCGTATGCCTTTCTGGTTGACGGTCTCCGGGAGGCCAGAACAATCTGCTGTACCTCCGAGGATAGATGCGAGTCGTTGAAGGTTATCCTTTCAGCCTCCAGGCTGTCAAGGCTAGCGTCTGGAGGTTGGGGTGCCAGGTTCTGCCACCGTTCTGGGTTAACAGGTCTGGTCTCAGTGGTAGCCGAATTGGAGGTTCTTGAGCGAGCTGCAGAAGCAGGGAGAACCACATCTGTCGTGGCCAATAGGGGGCTATCAGAATAACGTGTGCTTTCTTCTCGATGATGCATTATATCGTGGCTGTCACGAGAGGTGTTGGGGGGAAAGCGTATGCCAACTCCCAAGTCCCCCACGGGATAGCAAACGCATCCGCAGCCACTCTCTGTTGCGACGGGTGCTTGGAGCAGAACAAGGGGCATCTGGCGTTCGCTTCTGTCGCAAAGAGGTCGATCTGGGGAGCTCCCCAGCGCCGGAAGAGGTTGTCTGCCACCTCCATGTGGAGCATCCACTCGTGCAGTTGGAGTTGTCTGCTGAGTCTGTCCGCTAAGGCGTTCTGATCCCCGGGAAGGTAGGTCGCCTGCAGGACGCAGTCGTTGGCTATCGCTAGGGCCCATGTCTCGAGGGCCTCCCAGCATAGTGAACGGGAACCCGTGCCCCCTTGCTTGTTTATATAGAACATGGTCACCTGGGTGTCTGTCTGCACCAAGACCGCTTTTCCCGCCAGGTAAGGCATGAAGGTCTGGAGGGCATATTTGACAGCCCGGAGTTCCAGAACATTGATGTGGAGTGCTTGCTCTGCTTTGGTCCAGGCTCCTTGCGTGTTGAGATGCATTAGATGAGCCCCCCATCCCTTGGAGGAGGCATCCGTGGTGAGGACGAGTTGATGAATGTGGGGGGTTGCAGATTCTTGCCCACTGAGAGGTTGGCTGGTTCTGCCCACCAATGCAGGCTCTGAACAACCTTGGCATTGATCGGTATGCGGGTGCTGAGTGGTTGGGAGAGTTGTTTCCAATGAGTCCGCAGGTGCAACTGAAGAGTGCGCATATGGAGCCTCGCCAATGGGAGGACCGATGTTGCAGCCATGTGGCCTAGCAGACGCAGGATCTCGTGGGCCGAGGTCAGTTGAGCCGCAGCCACTTTTTTGGCCAGTCGAATGATTGCTCTGATCCGGATCTCGGGCAGGAAGGCCTTGCAGGCATTGGTGTCGATTATCGCCCCGATGAATTCTGTACGCTGCACCGGTTCCAACCGGGACTTGTCTTTGTTGAGAAGGAAGCCCAGTTTGACTAGTAGTGATGTAGTCTGGCGCACCGCTCTCCTGAGCTCGGGGGCAGAGTTCGCCGACAGGAGCCAGTCGTCCAGGTAGGGAAAGATGGCGACGCATTGTTTGCGTAGGTGTGCTGCGGCCACTGCCACGCACTTCGTGAAGACTCTGGGTGCTGGGGAGAGGCCAAATGGCAGGACTCGATACTGGTAATGGCACCCCAGTGCTATGAATCTCAGGAATTTCCTGTGGGAAGCGTGGACTGGGATGTGGGAGTAAGCATCCTGCAAGTCCAGCGTAGCCATCCAGTCCCCCGCTCTGATGAGGGGAAGGATGGAGTTGAGCGAATACATTCTGAATTTATCCTTTGCGATGCAGTTGTTCAGCTTTCGGAGGTCCAGGATGGGGCGGAGGCCCCCTGACTTCTTGGGAATAAGGAAGTACCGGGAGTAGAAGCCAGTGTTGATTTCGCCCGGGGGCACCTGCTCTATCGTCCGGGACAGAAGTTGTTGCTGTAGAAGGTCTGAAAGTTGTTTTTGTAGATGTATTGGAGGCTGGCTGGTGGGCTGCTTGTGCTGCCATGGGGGGGAGGAGAAGTGCAAACGATAGCCCGATTGGACTATCTGAATGACCCACTTGTCCGTGGTAATTTCCTGCCAGGCCGAGAGGAAATGGGACAGGCGACTCCCCACCGGGGGGGCCGTCGTTGAGTCCAGCACAGGGCCCAGCCAGGTCGGGCAGTCAGAAGGAAGAGGTGTCTTTACCGGAATGTGGAGGGTTTGACTGTTTCTGTTTGCGCTATCACGGCTGCTGCCTCTGAAAGGACGACTTGTGATAGTTCTGCTTAAATTTTGGCGTCTGCCACTGCCGGTTGGAGCCATAATATTGCTTTGAAGAGGAAAATGGCTTGCGGAAGTAGCTCCCTTTCTGTGACCAGGAGGGGCGTTCAAGTCCATCCGCTGCCAGTGTCTTTAGAGTGGTGCAGTCCTCTTTTAGACCCTTCGCGGTATCCGCAACTTTGTCCCCAAATAGGGAGTCGCCCGAGCAGGGTGCATCCGCAATACGGTCATGGGTATTGTCCGAGAGTCCCGAAACACGAAGCCATGCCCAGCGACGGGCCGAGATGGCTGTGCCCGCTGTCCGGACGGCCGTATCAAAGGCATCAAAGGCTGTACTCATCATGTGCTTGCTGCATTCGGCCAGTTCCTGCATGTTGGCCGAGGTAGACGCACGTGAGTCCTTGGGAAGATTCTGCAGTTGGCTTTTGAGGTCAGCAAAGAGGGCGTCCTGGAATAGGATATGCTGAAATTGATGTGCTGCTATCTTGGCATTGAGCATGGCCCCTTGAAACACCTTCCTCCCCACGTCGTCCAGACGCTTGGGGTCCCGTCCCGGTGGGTGGTTGGCTTGGGCACACGCAGACTTAGATCTTTTAAGTGCTGACGACACCACGATTGACTGGTGGGGTAGCTGAGGTTTGTTGAATCCAGGTGCCATGTGGATGATGTATTTGCTGTCCAGGCGTCTGGAGCATGCTTGGCCGGATGCTGGGGACTGCCAGAGAGTAAGCTGTTTATCCTTCAATTTGCGGTGGAGGGGCAGGGCCATGGCTGGTCTAGGGCCGTTGAGGTATTTCATGACCTCCGGTTCCTTCTCGTCTGACTCCTCCTCCGTTGTCAGCCCCAGCTTGGACACCACCTTCCTGAGAAATTTGGGGTATGTTAGGTCTTCAGGTACCGGTGCTGGTGGGTCTTCCAGCTCATCAGCTGGGTTCTTGGAGGTGTCGGAAACTGGCCTCAACTCCTCCGCGTCGCTCCCCCAGAGTCCAGCTGCGCCGGGGAAGGAGTCCGAACTCTAGAAGGTGCTGGGGAAGGCGACCGCACTCTGGAAGGCGACCTGCCCGGAGATTGCGGGGAGGGAGACCGCTCCAATCAAGGCCGGGCCGCCGGAGAAGGTTCGTTGGCACTACCCGCTCCTGTTCCAGCCGTGGGGGAGCTGTCTGCTCGACAAGGTGAGAGAGCAGGTGCAGAATGGCAGAGGTGGTGGAATCTGTGGACCGGCTGCTTCTGCGGCTTTTGCTGTAGCCGGAGTTGGATCTCCTGCTCCTCTTGCGGCTGTGGGGTGACACACTGCGAGAATTACTTGCACCCGATGGAGACCGACTGTCCCTGTGTCTCCGGTGCTTGCCTGTTCTCTTCTGTCCCTTTTCGTGCTGTTTGGGTGATTCCCTGCTGGGGGAGCGGTGTTCGCGGCTCCCCAGTCGGTGCCGCGCTGTAGCGCGGTCATCACCGTTGCCTGCGCGGTGCTTCCGGCTCGCGCGCTGATGCTCCGACTTGGCGCGGTCTCTCTCCACCGCGCTGCGCTCTTCCGCGCTGCGCTGATGCGCCGACTCGGCACGGTCTCCCCCACCGTGCCACGCTCTTCCGCGCCGCGCTGATGCTCCAACTCGGCGCAGTCTCTCTCCTCCGCGCCGCTCCGATCTGCTCGGAGAGTAGACGTGCTGGGCTGGGGGGAGGGCACTCTGCGCCGATCGCCGGCCGAGGAAGGACAGGATCTGCTCCGGTCAATCAGGGGGGAGTAGGCATGTCCGGGGGAGGAGCCAGGCGGGGCCACGAGGGCGGCACCATTTTGGAAGGCTGCAGGAGGACCGCATGGCCAGGAGGAACAGCCCGGGGCGCTGATATCAACGGCGGGGCTTACCCTGGAGGTAGAGGCCTCTTCGGGAGCGGACTGCTCGGTGGGGGAAGAAGCGCTGTGTCCCCGGTGAGTGGAAGTGGCCGGTTTGGACGGCACGTTCCCTGCCTCTGCTCTAGGACGCTCGCTTGATCTGGGAAGCTCCGTGGATCTTGGCAGTTCAGATCTGGGTGTCCGGAATGCAGGAGACTTGCAGGAGACTTACGCGAGGCTGCAGAGGAGGACAGCAAGTCCTTCAGGGAGTGTTCCCGATGCTTTTTCGCCCTGGGGGACATCCGAGCGCAGCTGACACAGTTTTCCACCTCGTGAGAAGTCCCCAGGCATTTGATGCAGCGCTGGTGAGTGTCTGTGATGTTCATTTTTCTGCTGCAGTGTAGACACTTTTTAAATCCCGGTTTGGGCATGGTGATTGAATTTTGTATTGGAGAGCTTAGAAATCCGTCTTGAGGCGATGGCGGAAGGAAAAAAACTGGCCGGCTAGGGGCAGGCCGAGGAGGTGGGGGCACCTCACACATGCTCAGAAGCTTCTGAGCTAGAGAGCACTTCCGTCACGGCGCCGTCGGATGACATCACCAGGTGTGGCTGACACATCCTGCTTGTCCTAGGAGAACCATTGTAGTTGGGATAACTATTCTAGGGGGATCTGTTGAATTGAGGGTCAGATTCTATAAGGGAAATAGCTCTTAGATTGTCTCTGAAGTGCCAAAGTGCTCCATAAAGAGGTGTGCTTTTAGGTCTATTCTGAAAGTTGCTAGGTCAGTGGTGGCTCTCAGCTTATCTCGTAGATAATTCCATAATGTAAGGGCAGAGAAGCTCTGTTAATTGTTACATTTGTGAATTTTCTAAAGGAAATGGGAACAAGTAAGGTGTTTTGGCTCCACTCCCTCCTTGGCCTGTCTTTTAAGGGGCTGTTTATGAGCTCAGATAAGTGCGATGGGGCTATTTCCTTTATTAGCTTAAACGTGGTCACGATTATTTTATATTTGATCCTGCTTTGTATTTGTAACTAGTGTAGTTTGAATAAGATTGGGGTAATGTGTTCTGATGCGCTATAACAATCCTAGCAGCACCATGTTGTGCTGATACCATTAAATATGCTTGAAAGCTTATTATACAGATCTATAAGGGTAATTTTATAACAGGGTGCCTAAGTTAAGAGGCCAAGTAGATGCCTGTATTTTTTTATAAAATACTACTATAAATGGCAGAAATCATGCCTTGAATGCAGATACAGACATTTAATATTTGTGCACAGTTTGTAAGTACTCACAATGATTAAAGTACTTTATAATCAACGCGCATACTTGTAAACTCTACCTATACTCTACTCAGACCATGTCTCTAACTATGCCCACCGGCAAAGTATACCTTCTTGAAAAGATTCATACAAATAAGCCAGTCAGTATTATATAAAAGGCTTTTTATGCGCTTATGATGCACAAAAATGACTTTATAAAATTACCCCCATATATGTAATTTATAACATCCCAACCTCCTTCAGCTCTTGGGATGCACATTATCGACATATACTAGTTTTTATTAATTATCTGGAATTTTCTTATTCTTATATTCAACTGGGCCAGTCTTTCTGATGTTCATCAATTATTACAAAGCCACATGAAAGTACTGGGGTGGCAAGTTTATTCCATGCTGTTAAAGCACTTTCCAGTATTACTTTTTTCTGCTAATATTTTCTCTCAGTGTTTTATGCTGGACTGTTACACCTTAATTTACATCTAAACATTCATATAGTATACACAAAGGGTGCATAAGTTTAGTCCTCAAGGGCTGCAAGCAGGTCAGGTTTTCAGATATTCCTAATGAATATAGATGAGATAGATTTGCATGTCTACTAAATCCTTTGAATGCAGATCTCTCTCATGCATATTCATTAGGGATATCCTGAAAAACAGACTGGTTTGTGGTCCTCAAGGACTGAACTCTGCACCTGTGATAAACATCTTTCTGTTTGATGTCTTTGAAAGGATAGCCTTCAGTTAAGGAGATGTGTTCACAAGAGTAACTTGTAGCTGCTACATGCATGTTGTAATTGCTAGGTACCAGCATTAGTTAGCAGCAATGATTAATGCAATCTGTAAAATTATAACATCTAATACAATCTCAAAAAAATTAAAATGTGGTCAATTTTTACACATAGTATGTGGTAATGCATAACCTGAAGTGCTTTACAGCTGTAAAGCTAAGCAGTGCATTTATAACTATCTTAATCTTTACTTTCCCATAAAATAGTGCTATTCAGCAGCATAATAAAAGCAGTCCACTTACTCTGAGACAGAGATGTAAAACTGTATCTTCTTTGTAAATGCTTGACCATGTATTCACCACTTCAGGAAGAAAGGATTTGATGATGTAAAGTTGTCCTGACTTCAGGATATCATATTCTGACCAGGTACAGGTTACTTTCACAGCTCTCCGCAAACCTCCTCCCATCTCCTCTTTACTTAAAAATTCTATTTTAGCACAGAGACCTTGCAGGGACCAGGATGACATACTGTTGTTCAAGATACTAGGAGAGCTTTCTTCCAGGCGGTACACAGTGACTGGTTCACCTGGAACAATGCAGAGAAGGGCTAGTATCTGTATTTAAAATAGTAGAAGTCTTGATAACTTCTGAAGCTGCTACCTAAAACAAACACTAATCTTATCTCCCTTCTTATATCATTCACTGCAGAAAAGAATCCATTGACCAGGATTATTATTCTGTCACAGTATTCTTAGGATCATTTTTCTAATAATATTTTTAGCAGTTAAAATTTTCAGAGGTCTCCTCCAAGAAGAAAATGCTGCAGGACTCTGCTTTCTCTCGTATTCAGGTCTTTTGTGTGTCTTAGACCCAGGCACACTGCTGTTTGACCCAGGCCCACAGTTTTTCATATTTACTTTAACAATGCTGCTTAAGAAAATATGCAAAATTTCTAAATTATTTTAGCATGCTTGACTAAAAATGTTAGCCATGATGGGACTCTAGTGGGGTATGTGATACTAAATATATTCTACAATACTCATAGAATCCTAGCTTAACAGTGAGGTTCATTAGGGTATGCACAAAACTAACCCATTTAGAGAAACTGCCCCTGGGAAAATTAAATCAGAGCACAAGAGTTTTCTTGGTGCCAATTACTGACCCAAATGTTTCTTCAATGTAGATAAATTATGTTTTTATAACATAAAATTAGGGCTACTTTACAATTACCATGACTAAATCTGGATGTGGGTGTGCATGAGACAAACAACAAAGCTCCCAGGTGTTTGATATGCACCCTCAAAAAGAATTTGCAGTCTCTGAGATTTGGGGCTTGCTTATGGGTGCCACACACTGGGCTACCCTTTAAATTAGGTGCTGGAGCAAAAGCATGAAAGTTATCTAACTCTGCAGAAGCTTAAAGGCAGGAGCAAAGTTTTCTTGGAGCATGCCAGGCCTTTGAGCATAGAGAAAATGCCTGCCTCACTGAGAGGATGCATTCTGCTGTATCTTAGCGCTATGCAGCCTCATAGAAGGAAGTCAGCCTAGCCATCTTTCCTAATGGTAATGCCATAAGACCCAACTCTCTTACCTCTTGGAGGTACAGGAGTAAATGGAATGCTCTGGGATAATCGCATCAAATTATTTCTTTCCACAGCTGCATTAAAATAAGTGAAAATTATGAAATATAAAGCCATGCGATATCTGTGAAATTATGTGTCTACATTTCAGAAGTCTCACACCCTGTTAGTTGCACTACTGACCTGAATAGTAAGAATTAATGTCCACAACTGGCTTGAAAGGAGAGCCAATTCCTGCAAAGCAAAAATGTTGCATGCTTATTATACTGGTATTTATTTCAGACATGCTAGTTAATGTTTAAATCATGAGTTGGTTACAGAAACAATTTTAAGTGCTGTGTTAATCATCATGCAATTCTTGCAAATGCAACATAAAACTGAAGATGAGGCTAAGAAGGTCTTATATGGTTTAAGGTTTATTTAAAACTTGACTATCAGAAATGATATATTATGTTTAGACCAGTGGTTCTCAACCCAGTTCTCTGGGACCCCTAGTCCAGTTGGGTTTTCAGGGTATCCACAATGAATATGCATGAGATAGATCTGCATACATATTCATTGTGGATATCCTGAAAACCTGACTGCCCTGGTGGTCCCAGAAGACTGGGTTGAGAACCACTGGTTTAGACAAATTATATAAAACACATCATAAAATCAAGCTACTTGCCTGCAGGGGGTGTTCTCCAGTGACAGCAGGATATGGGGCCTCACAACACGAGTGATATAACCAACAGAGCCTGATGCAGGAAACAACTCTCCAGCTTAAGATTTCTCTTGAAGCTTTTAAGAGGTTCATCATGCATGAATGCTATTTCCCAATGTCACTCAGGACCATATCTGTCTAATATTATAGCTTGCAGAATACAACTTCTTGGGGAGGTGGGAGGGGTATGTAAGGATGTATATCCTGCTGTCCATGGAGAACACTTGCTGCAAGTAGGTAACTTGTTTTTTTGCTGAGAACAAGCATGATAGCAACAGGTTGCTTTCAAAAGAAAAAAGCAAGAAAAAAATCAACAAGATGCTGAAACAGTCAGGCACCAACAATATTTTCTTGTCGCATCTATCCTTTTTGATTATCTTTCTCTTTTTTGTGTTTTTGAAGGCAGCCTGGAAATGAATAGAAAAGGGCTTAGGGGCGATGGAGTTGGATTCTAATCGTCAAAGAGTTTCTAGAGGACAGAGTGACCAAGCCTACTGTCACACTGACAGTCTCTTTCTAGACCTTCATGGAGGTTAATCTCCAGTGGACTACTGATGCAGTCATACTGTAGCATGCCTCTCAAAGGTCACGTCTGTCTGGGCATAAATGAAGGAAGTGCAGTCTGCTAGCTAATTGGATAAGGTGCATTTGTTGATAGAAAGCACTGGCTTATTAGGATCAAAAGAAACAAAAAGCTGGATTGACTTTCTAAGGGCTTTAGTCTGCTCCAAATAGGCAGCTAAAGCTCTCTTGCAGTTCAATATGTGTAATGTGCTTCTTCCTTTGAGGGACTGCGACCTAGGGAAAGTACAGTTACTTACCTGTAACAGGTGATCTCTGGGAACAGCAGGAATAAGTCTTCACATATGGGTACGTCGGTACCGACGGAGCCTGCGCGGGAACGCTCCCCAGCGTCCAATCAGAAAGCTTTTGGGAGCATCCCACAGCGCCTGCGTGCTGCCTTCCCGCCTTTCCAACTGTCTCTCCTCAGTTGAGTTTTATAGCTGAGACAAAGAGGGAGAGAGAGAGAGAGAACTCCTAGGGGAGGTGGGTGGGTTGTGAAGACTTATTCCTGCTGTTCCCAGAGATCACCTGTTACAGGTAAGTAACTGTGCTATCTCCAGGAACAAGCAGGAATGAGTCTTCACATATGGGGACTCCCAAGCTAAGATGCCTGGAGTCCTAGCATGTTATAGATTGGAACATGCTACACCTCATATCGCCAGGCATCCTCAGGATGGAGGGTAGGAGTTGAAACAGAAAGGTGCTGTAAAAGACAGCTAACCTAGCATAGGACTGCAGGCAAGAAGTCCTTGTGTGGATGACAATTATCATCAAATATATTGAAAATGAAATATTGCAGTATGGACCTCCCCTAACAGGATTGCAGAAAAGTAAGGAGGTTCATGAGATCTACTGGGGATCCAGTAGAGGAACCTCAAGGAGGACCTCACTGTGAAGTGGAGGTAATAAACCTGTTGGAAAAAAACAGTGGAGGTCAGAATCCTGAAAGGTGAGAGGTAACCCCAGAGATCAACTGGGGTAGAACAAAAACGGTAGGCTTTCGGCTGAAGGCTTTATGGAAAAAGCCCAAACTCTTTTGGCTGCAGAGTGGCTCACTCTTTTGGCTGCAGAGTGGCTCACTCTTAGGAGCAAAAAGAGGAAAGGCTGACCGATTTGGACAAACCGGCCAAGTCCTTGTGGGAAGAAGGGGTATGGAAAAACCTTGTATCCCAAAAAGAAAGGACAGGTGTCTGAGGCGTTAGAGCCCCAGATTAACTGAAGATCCGCAATTCTTTCCTAACTGGTGGTAGCTAGGAAAGATACTGGAACATGGAGAGCTTCAGGGGTACCTAAACCTTAAGGTTATGGTAGAAAAGTTGTTAACTACCACGGGAGTGGTTGTGTGTGTAGCACCCCAACATGCTGGAACAGCATGGGTATGGGTAGAGCCCAACTGTCAGAATCATATAGAGACATATATATCTATATGAGCATAGACAGTCAGATAGATAAGTATGTAAATACATATCTACCTATAATAAATATCTCAACAGATACACATATATATACGTATATATATATATATATATATATATATATATATACATATAGATATATATATAGACATATAAGAATATATATCTATAGCGAGATATAGAAGGGCATAACATATACACACACAAATGACAGACATATATATCTATAGAGATGTATACAGATATATATATATAGATAGGAATATATAGGCCTATATATATAGGTGTCTGCAATTAAGCAGACAGAGATATGCCTTTAGAAAGTATATTCACATAGGAGATGTGAAGAGGAAAGATTCATCTAATAACAAGAAGGTGGCACCTACTTGAGAAGATATATAGAGAATCTAGTCCCCCTGGTTATGATGGAGGAAGTCAGGGGAAAAATCTCCCTGACAAGGAACAGACTAGATTGCTGCAAGAATGCTAGCCAGTGAAATAACCAGGATGGTTACGTGAAAAGCAGAGGATAATATCAGTCTGCAGGCAACAAGTCCCGAGTCCTCCAGAACTCTAGTATGGTAAATGGACAGAAGATGCATAGGAATGAGATACCATGTTGACCTACTTGAGGGGCAAAAAGGGTACCATGCGTTCTTTAGCTAAATATGCACTGTCCATGAAGGATTAGGATACCATGAGGACGAGCTGCAAGGAAAAAAAGAGCATATTCCCGGTGGGAAACCTGAGGACCAAACCAGGGAATTGAACAACTCTTTAAGCTTTCACGTAAGAGAAGGCTCATGTCCTTTGTTTTAAAAAGGAGATAGTAGGGTAGGAAGAACCCTTCCAGTCATGAGGGGCATGACTGAGGGAGCCTTTTCCAACCATCTAGGACAGCTGTTTGAGAAAATCCTAATGTTCTCTAGCAAGGGCCCATGGTGGAAAGCTTCTCTGTAGAATTGCAGAGAGCATAATGCAGGAGAATTAGGAGATAGAACTGGCTGCTGAAAAAGCCAGTACCTACGTCAACTATGCTGCCAAACCCAAGGGAATTGGAGATGGCAAGAATAGAAGACAATCCGAGAAGCCTGTAGTGATAAGATTTCCCAAGAAAGATGAATCCACTGTCTTGGAGTCACTACTAAGGCCAGAAAGAATGTAGTGGAGGACAACTCTGGATGCTTGTGGAGAAGAACCAGTGGTCCAATCACTAGGGCTCCTGCATGGGCAGCTGCTAGTAAGACAGCAGAAAGAGTCTTTCTGTTTAAAAACAGAAAAAACAGACAGAACAGGAGTAAGGAAACTGTGGACCTGTCTCATAAGCTGCCCCAAAGCAAAAATGAAGAAGGGAGTTAACTCAGAGAGGAAAACTCCACACTGGAATAGTGACAAAACCAGAGGGGCTGAAGTAGAAGCCCTCTAGTGTAATAGTACCCCTCTTACAGAAGAAATGCTTGGTAAGAGGGTAGAGAAGATGGAGCTGAATGGAGACTTACAATGTGGTAAGTTTGTAGAAAGGAAAAATTCATGCTGATACAGAAAACTATCGTTTGATAGTTGTTAAACATCTTTCCCTAGCAGGAAGAAGAGGAGAAACCTGTGACCTATAGGCATGAACATCCTAAGAGCTCGTATAACAGAGAAAAATGGATGTCTTGTGAAAAGAGATCCATGCCTAGAGTTTAGAATGAAGCAGCGGAAGGCTTCTACTGAGAAGAAGCCAACTGCAGGTTCTAACCCCAAGAGGCACTAAAAATATGATGATGATTAATCAGAAACCCTGCGGTTGCTGGGTTTGCTGAGTCTGGTGAGAGTTTGGATTCTTCAGACCAGGGCGATGTTTCCCCTGTTTGGGAACATCTGTATGATGGGCAGAAGATGAATAAAACCTTCTCCCCCTAGGGGAAGAAAGTTTGGTAGTACATTTCCTACCTACTGGGAAAGAAGAAGGCGTAGAACAGCCCTTAGAAACAGGTAAGTCAGTGGACCACTGAGTAACCTGATGTAAAGACTCCTTATTGAAGAGATTTTCTCCAGTGCAAGGAGTATTACTCAGTCTTTGTTGTGCCCATTTGTCTAAGTCTGAAGCTTGGAGCCAGGCTCTACGTCGTGCCCCTATAGCTATAGCAGAAGTCCTGCTAACAGACTCAAATGAATCTAGGGAAGCACGAGTAAGGAACCAAGAGATATTTTGAATATGACTAAGCAGTGAGGAATAGTCTGCACTCTTGGGCTCTGAAAGAAAAGGAGTCAAAAGATGTAATTTCTTTGTGACCTCCTCAAGAGACAGACTCATATAAAAAAAATATATGAGAGAATTCTTGCTGAAAGCATGGATGTCTGGAAGGTTTGACGTCCAAAGGCATCTAGTGTCTTAGACTCACGACCTGGCGGATAAGAAGAGTGCTTTTTCTTACTCTTCACCCGCCTCAATGCTGATTCCACTACAATGGAATGATGAGAAAGTTGAGTCTTTTGAAACCCTGGAGAGGGGGGCACCTGATATAGGAGATCAGTTGCTCTGGAAGGTGGGGGTACCCTTAAAGGTGCTTCCCACATTCCTAGAAGAAGATCCTGCAAGGAATGATGCAAAGGAAGCATTGTGTTCTCCTTTGCTTCGGTAGAAACAGAGCCTTGTGTAGGATCATGTCCAGGGATAGGAATGGCAAGTGATCTTGCGATATCCCAGAGGAAACTCTGAAAAGAAGGATCTCCAAAGAGAACCTCCCTTGGACAGGTTAGATCTGAAGAACTAGCCTGGGCACCGAAGGATCTCTTTGAGAATATAGGAATATACGATCCTGCACGGTGCAGTATGGGATCCTTAACGGATGGACGCTGGTACCGGAGGTCAGGACCAGCGACAGTCAGTACGACATCGTCCATGCTAGGTATTGACTCCAAACTTGGTATAGAAGGGAGCGATCCTGTTGAAAGGAGCATAGAAGTGGCTGGCCACGATGCTACTGTAGATACCGGTACCGATACTGATACCGGTACCGCTGTCGGAACCGAACCCGACGCCGACATCGGAGCAGTAATCGGTGACAGCCCAATCGGCACCGAGGTAACCGAAAGCCTTCGGCAGTCATCCTCGGTACCGAGCGTCCGGTACCGATAGGTGTCGGTACCAAGACGTGTCGGTACCCAGTCTTCCAGACTAGAGATCGAGTCCAGACTCGGCATCGAAGGAAGCGAGTCTATCGATGCACGTCTGGAGGGTACCGACGTTGGTGGTAGTATCGGTGCCGGTACCGATACTGGAAAGTCAGTCTGGAATGTATCCACCAGTCCCGTAGGTACCGAGGACGCCAGACGACAATCCCTGGTGAGGAGTGTTTCGTCCAACACCAGTGCCGATGCCGGGGTATCGGTACCGCTCGAAGCGGATGCCACCACTGGGCATGGCTCAGGTATGTTCCGTGAGGGGTGAGCCCCAGGAACAACCTGAAACCCCACATAGGCTTTGGAGGCCGAAGACTCCCGCCGGGGTTTTAAAGTCAATGGGCCCTCGAGGGCAAGACCGGAGCCGTCTACATGCTGTGCATGAGACCTACCACTCGAGGGTTGGCTAGTCTTAACAGACTGTTTGTGGGTTACCTGATCCTGTGTAGAAGAAGAAATGGTCGGTGCCCTGAAGTTGGAAGGGAACCTCATATCGAGGGAAACTCGATGTTGAAAACCTCTTCTCACAATACTGTTGCCCGAGGGCTCCGGAGGATAAAGGTCAGGACCCAAACAGGTTAGACACCAATTTTGGGAGTCTAAAAATAAAGTTATACCGCCACAGTTTGAACATTTCTTGGAGAAAGTGGCTGGCGGTTCCATGACGGACATGGAGAGGCCTAGAAGGCCTGAAAAACTGTAAGACACTCAGAAGAAAAAATATTCCCTTAAAGAAAAAATTTTAGAAGGGAAGAAAAAAGAAACACCGGAGGTACCGGTGGCGTCGGGGAAGACTGCGACCACAAGAAAACTAAAGAATTAAAAGAAACATTTTCTGCGGTGACAGGAGGACGTCCTGCCGGCTCCGCGGAAAAACGAAAACTGAGAAGAGACAGTTGGAAAGGCGGGAAGGCAGCACGCAGGCGCTGTGGGATGCTCCCAAAAGCTTTCTGATTGGACGCTGGGGAGCGTTCCCACGCAGGCTCCGTCGGTACCGACGTACCCATATGTGAAGACTCATTCCTGCTTGTTCCTGGAGATAAAAATAATAGCCTGAAGATTGAGTGTTCATGGTGAAAGTCAGACACTACCTTAGGGAGAAACTTTTGATGAACACACAGAACCCCCTCCTGTTGCAAAATGTGGATCAGTTACTAAAGTCTGGAGCTCACTCTACATGCTGAAGTTACTGCCACAAAAATCAAGACCTTCCAGGCCAGGTACCTAAATTTACAGATTTCAAAAGCTTTCATCAACTGGGTTAAAACAATGCTGAGGTCCTTAGACACTGTGGAAGGCTTGATGGGAGGCTTCAGTAGAAGAAAGCTCCACATGAATCGAACAACCAACAAATGCACAGGGATGGGTATACCTTCTACATGATGTTAATGTACCTTCTACATGATGCCCTAAGGTGGACTAACAGTTGGTTTTTAAACCTAACTCAGACAAATGTAGGCGGCTTTCAAGCAGTTTTTGTGTGGGACAGGTGAAGGCATCTAGGGCCTTTCCATCACATCATACAATAAATCTCTTCCATTTGAAATTGTATGATCCTCTAGTAGATCTCTCCCAGAAGCTAAAATAAACCTGTGAGACACAGGCAAGTCTAGCGAAGCCAAAGTTATGCTCTCAAATCCAAGCATGAGTCCCTTCTTATCTAAGTGGTCTATTAAAGTTATATATATGCCAAATCAAGTTCTTTGATCATCTGAATCCTTCAAATTTAGCTTATCATCCCCAAGACACATTAAGTTAAAGTCCACTTTAGACCATACTGTTGGCGGTATTGCCACATCTAGCTAGACTTGTTTTTGTAAATAATTTCTTTATTTTCTTTTATTGTTATGATTGCAAAATTTGTTTCATTATGCATTTTAATGTGCATTGTGGATTATTGCATTAAATTATTGTAATCCACCTATAGCCCTATCTGGGTTAAACAGAACAGACAACTAGTAAAATTAAATAAAATTACTAGTTCTATCATTATATCTTTTTTTCTTGTCAGTAATCTTGTAGCTGTGCTTCGTGGCAGCTGTAATCTTTTCAAAGTTGTTAAAGGCAGATCTGGGTAAACAGAGTTGTAGTAAATCATGTTAGTAGATCGGTTGTTTACTCCTTCAAAAAGACAGACAGACAAGGGGACATGCAATGACAATTCAATGTACCACATTTAAGACTAACTGGAGAAAGTATTTTTTCACTCAATGTATAATCAAACTCTGGAATTCATTGCTAGAGGATATAGTAAAAGCTGTTAATGTAGCTGAGTTTAATTCTTGGAGGAAAAGTCCATAAAGCTTTATTCACTGGACTGGGGAAATTCCCTGCTTACCCCTGGGATAAGCTGTATGGAATCTTTCTACCTTTTGGGAATCTGACAGGTACTTGTGACCTGGATTGGCTACTGCTGGGAACAAGATACTGTTCAATGCTCAATGGATCAACCTTAAACCCCCCCCCCCCCCCCCCACGAAGCCCTAATAATCACCAGAAACAAAACGTTCGATCCACCTCAACACCTACAAGTAAATAATGCCCTATTTAAGGTTAAAAAAGACATAAAATACCCAGGGATCTTCTTGGACCAAAACCTCAGTATGACCAAGCACATTAATATGACCACGAGAACGATATACCACAAAACCAGAATGATACAGTACTTAAGACCTCTTCTCTCTCCAGAAGACTTCCGCACCATAGCACGATATGCCCCCACTTCGATTACAGCATCATCATCCTACAAGGACTACCCAAGCAAACTCTGAAACCCCTCCAATTAGCACAGAACACAGTTGCATGTACAATAATGAAATCTGCCAGGCCAGACCACATAACACCTATACTTTATCACCTCCATTGGCTCCCAGTAATTCAAAAAATTAAGTTCAAGGCGTTGATGACTACCTTCAAAACAAACACTGCACCTACACACCTGTGCATATTCAAAGTTACAGCAAGACACAAGAACAAGGGACTACCAGAAGAATACATTAACCACACCAAAAATGTTCCGCAATGTAACCCAATCAACAACCAACAGAGCATTCTCACTCTTCGCTCCAACATTATGGAACAACCTCCCCAACAACAGAGGGAAATCAAGGACTTATCACTGTTCAAAAAATACCTAAAGACAATCCTTTTTACGGACTTCTACATACCTGAACAACCCACCCGGAACCATGAAACATTATCTTCTCTCTCCACAACCAGTATTTCCTCGAAAGAACCTACAGCATCTGATTAATGAATCAAGGAACCCAACACTCGCAATCTACTAGTACATATTCGCACACGATACAGCAATGACATAGCGCAATCCTTATGCAAATAATTCTAAATCAACATTTCAACCTGTATATAGTTGGGTAAAATAATTCTTGCAATTTTTAACTGTAAATTTGTAAAATGTTCATTGTAACTGTCCTGTGCAGAGTTTGTAAGATGTTCCCTGTAAACCACCTTGATTATCCAGACAAAGCGGTATATAAATCAGATAGATAAATAAATAAACCCTTCAATTTGCAAGCTGTGAAGGCTAGGGACTTGATGCTGGAGTGCAACAGAATAACCCAATTTTGCAAGATTAGGGCTGGTAAATGTATGGACTCTCTGATCGACAGTTCCAGGAGCAGAGGGAACCACGGCTGCTAGGGCCAGTATGATGCTATGAAGATCATTGTTCCAGGAGAGTTTATACTATGAAAGGTATTGGAGAATACAAGTACAGAAGACCTTCCCACCCCCAGTCAAGGAAGAAGGCATCTGAGGTTAGTTTGACATATGTCCCTGCCTGGACCACCCATTTGACCTCCCCGGCCAATAATTGTGGTACCCACCTTGTAATTCACATTCAACCGACCGTGTCGCTTGTGCTCAATTCATATCCTTTCCTGACCATTTTCCCTGTTTGCCTTGTACATAATTTACTTCATGTATAATTTTAATTCTGTGGCATACCCGTCCATGTATAACCTAAGTTAAATTAGTTCACTATAAATTAAGTCTTGTTACTTCATACCTGACTTTTTCATGTACATCTTATTTAATTTTACTGTAAACTGCTTTGGATTCAAGATTAGGCGGTATATAAACCACGCAAATAAATAAAATAAAGTGCATGCTTCTTTTGTGGAGTGGCAAATAGATTTATTGAAGGGGTTCCCCACTCCTAAAATATTTTCAAGGCCATTTCCTATTAAGGTCCACTCGAGAAATTGGAGCACACAACTCAGCTTGTCTGCCAGGACAGTGCCCTCTCTAGCCAGTTAAATGGGCCTGAAAGTCATCCCATGAGTGATGGCCTTGATCCACATTAACCTTTTCCTCCCTGCTTGTTGACATAGTACATGGATACCTGGTTGTCTGTCTGAATCACCACAATTTGATTGGCCAAATGATCTCTGAATGCTTTCAGTGTTTTCATAATTGCTCTCAGTTCCAGGAAATTAATCTGATGAAGTACTTTCCTGGGAGGACCATAGACCATGAGTGTGGAGAGTCCATCTACTTGGACTCTAGCCCAGTTTGGACGCATCTGTCATAAGTACCTTTTGATAAGGACGAATTTGAAAGGGAATCTCCTTGGACAGACTGGAATGCACCATCCACCAGGTCAGAGTCCTGGAGCAGAACTATGACAGATATGACGTTTCAGAGCCTTGAGTGGCCCATGTCTACTGTGTGCTCAAGGTCCACTGAGCTTGTCTCAATATGAGATGTGACAACGGTGTTTCATGCACAACACAACATGCCTATGAAGTATGTCATATCATGTCAGCAAGCTTCTACTGAACATCATACTGGAGCTCTAAGCCCCCATGCCATGAGTGTCTTCGGATGGCAATACCCATAGAGGCGGCTCTTGATGCTATATTGGAAGTATCATAAGTTGCTCGGACTATGTACTTTCCGCACTCCTTCCCTTTGCTCACTAATGAATTGAGTTGAACATAACATAAGAGATGCCATAATGGTCAGACCAAGGTCCATCAAGCCCAAAATCCTGTTTCCAACAGTGGCCAATCCAGGTAACAAGTATCCAGCAGTTTCCCAAAAAGACACACAGACTCCACAGTGCTTATATTGGCGGATTTCCCGGGTCCTGTTTAATAATGGTTTATGGACCTTTCCTCCAGGAACTGTCCAAACCTTTTTTTAAACCTAGCTACACTAACAGCTTTTACTACATTCTCCGGTAACTAATTCCAGAGTTTGATTACGCATGGAATGAAAAAGTATTTTCTTTTATTAGCCTTAAATGGGTTACACTGTAGCTTCATTGCATGTCCACTATTCTCTACATTTTGATTGTATAAACAATTGATCTAAATTAATTTATAGACCTCTTCCATATCTCCCCTCCGCTGTCTCTTTTCCAGGTTAAAGAGCACTAACCTTTTTAACCTCTCCTCATAGGGGTATCCTTCCATTCCCCTTACCATTTTGGTGGCTCTCGTCTGTACCTTTTCTAATTCCGCAATATCCTTTTTAAGATAGGCGACCAGAATTGCACACAATATTCAAGGTGCAGTTGCACAATGGAACGATACAGAGGCATTATAATATCCTTTGTTTTATTCTCCATTTCTTTCCTTATGATTCCTAGCATTCTATTTGCCTTCATAGCTGCCGCTGCACACTGGGCAGAGGGTTTCAACGTGTTATACATGATGATACCCAAGTCTCTTTTCCTGGGTGGTGGTTCCTAATGTGGAACCTTGCATCGTTAAACCATAGTTTGGGTTGTTCATTCCTAGATGCATGCAGTGCCGTGGTGAAAGTATTCATTCCCTCAGTGTTTGTCCTGTTTTGTCACATTACAACCTGGAATTAAAATGGATATTTTGAAGGTGCAAAATATTCTTTATTGTGACACAAACAATAATTTAAAAAAAAAAAAATCAGGAGTGTGCATATGCATTCACCCCCCAAAGTCAAAACGTTGTAGAGCCACACTTTGCTGCAATTACAGCTACAAGTCTCTTGGGGTATGTCTCTATAAGTCAGCACATCTAGCTACTTGGATTTTCACCCATTCCTCAAGACAAAACTGTTCCAACTCCTTCAAGTTAGATGGGTTGTATTGGTGTACAGCAATCTTCAAGTCATGCCATAGATTCTCAATTGGATTGAGGTTTGGGTTCTGACTTGGCCATTCCAAGACATTTAAATGTTTCCCTTTAAACCAGCTTTAGCAGTATGTTTAGAGACATTGTCCTGCTGGAAAGTGAACCCCCATCCCAGTCTCAAATCTCTGGTAGACTAAAACAGGTTTTCCTCAAGAATTGCCTTGTATTTAGTGCTATCCTTCGTTCCTTCAATCCTGACCAGTTTGCCTATCCTTGCCGATGAAAAACATCCCCACAGCATGATGCTGGCGCCACCATGTTTCACTGTCAGAATGTTTATGGGAACTGTTGGATTTGCGCCACACTTGGGCGTTTCCCATGATGGTCCAAAAGGTCAATTTTTGTCACATCTGACCAGAGAACCACCTTCCATGTGTTTGGAGGGTTCCGCCACATGCTGTTGTGCAAACTTCAAACATGTCTTCTTATTTCTTTCTTTGAACGGTGGCTGTTTTTCTGGCCACTCTTTAATAAAGGCCCACTCTGTGGAGTGTACGGTTTAAAGCGGTCCAATGAACAGATACTCCTATCTCTGCTGTGGATCTCTGCAGCTCCTTCAGTGTTATCCTTGGTGTCTATGTAGTATCTCTGATTAATGCTGTCCTTGCTTGGTCTGTGAGTTTTGGTGGGCAGCCTTTTCTTGTCAGGTTTGTAGTGGTGCTATATTCTTTCCATTTTGTTATAACGGATTTAAATGTTGCTCCGTGAGATATTCAGAATTTGGGATATGTTTTTTTATAACCCAACTCTGATCTATACTTCTCCACAACTTTGTCTCTGACCTGTTTGGAGTGTCCTTGGTCTTCATGTTGCTTGCTTAGTGATTTTGCAGAGTCAGGGGCCTTTCAGAACAGGTATATTTATACAGGCATTATGCGACTGATCATGTGACACTGATTGCACACAAGTGGACCCTAATCAACTAATTATATGAGTTTTGCAGTTAATTGGTTGGACCAGATCTAATTTAGGGGTTTTATAGCAAAACGGATGAATACATATGCATTCACAACTTTTCAATTTTGACTTTTTTTAATGATATATACAAGGTATTTTATGGTCATTCCACTTCACCAATTTGGTCTATATTGTTAGGTCCATTACCTAACATCCAAATGAACCACCATTTTCATTCCAGGTAACACAACAAAACAGGACAAAAAACGAAGGGATAAATTATTTTTGGCAAGGCACTGTAACTTTGCACTTGTCCACAATAAATTTCATCTGCCATTTGAACGTCCAGTCTTCCAATTTATCAAGATCCTCTTGCAATTTTTCACAATCTTTTTGGGTTTTAACAACTTTGAATAATTTTGTGTCATCTGCAAATTTGATTACCTCACTCGTTATTCCCATTTCCAAATCATTTATGAATATGTTAAAAAGCAGTGGAACCTGCACAGATCCCTGGGGTACTCCTCTATTCACCTTTCTCCATTGAGAAAATTGGCCATTTAGCTCTACCCTCTACTTTCTTTTAACCAGCTCCTGTTCCACAATAGTACACTGCATTCTATCCCATGATGGTTTCATTTTGTCAAGTCTCTCATGAGGGACCTTGTCAAAGGCTTTCTGAAAATCCAGATACACTAGCTCACCTTTGTCTACTTCTTCACTCATACCTTCAAAAAAATATAACAGACTAGTAAGACAAGACCTTCCTTGGCTAGTCAAGTTGGCTTTCTCCCATTAAACCATGACTATCTACATGTTCAGTAATTTTGTTCTTTATAATGGTTTCCACCATTTTGCCCAGTACTGACATCAGGCTCACTGGTTTGTAGTTTACTGGATCACCTCTGGAAGCCTTTTTAAAAATTGGCATTACATTGGCCATTCGCCAATCTTCAGGTATTACAGATGATTTTAATGATTGCATACCTACTATTAGTAATCTGTGAACTATCTCATATTTCAGTTCTTTCAATACCCTCTATGTATACCATCTGGTCCAGGTCATCTACTACTCTTCAGTTTATCAAATAGTTGTAATACATCTTCCAGGTTTATCGATATTTCTTTCAATTCTTCCAATGCATCTCCTTTAAATACCATTTCAGTCATGGGCAACTTCCCTACATCATCTTCAGTAAAGACCAAAGCAATGAATTCAGTCTTTTTGCTATGGCCTTGTCCGCTCTTAGTGTTCCTTTTACCCCTCTATCATTCCAATGGTCCAATTGACACTCTCACAGTTTTTTTGCTATGACTGAACTTGAAAAAGCTTTTATTATGCGTTTTTTCTTCCACAGTAAGCTTCTTTTCAAATTCTCTCTTTGCCTGCCTTATCAATGCCTTATATCTAACTTGCCAGTGCTTATGTTTCCAGTTTTCGTCATATGGCTCCTTTATCCATTTCCTGAAAGATGTTTGGGGTTTTTTTTGTTGTTTTTTTTTTTTTTTTTTTAGCTACAGCAGCCTCTCTGACCTCATCTTTAAACCATGCTGGCAGTTTTTTGGACTTCCTTCCACTTTTCTTGAAGCGTGGAATACAGCTGGTCTGGGCTTCCATGATAGTATTTTTAAACAATTCCCATGCTTGATGTAATCTTTAATCTTTGCAGCTGCTCCTTTTAGTTTTTTCTTAACTATTTTCCTCATTTATCATAGTCTCCCTTTCGAAAGTTAAAAAAGGTAGTACTGTGGATTTCCTTGCTGTCCTTCTTCCATTTATTAAATCAAACACGATCATGCTAAGATCACTATTGCCAAGTGGCCCCCAAAACCTTTATCTCTTGCACCAAATCTTGTATTCTACTAATGACTAACTCCAAAATGGCTTGCCCTCTTGTTCTAAGAAGCAGTCATTTATTTCATCTAGAAACGTTTTCCTCCCTAGCATGTTCTGCCGTGACAGTGATCCAGTCGATACCGGGGTAACTGAAATCACCCATAATTACTATGTTGCAACTTTTGTTAGCTTCCCTGATTTCTTTGAGTATTTCATCATCCATTTTCTATTCTGCCCAAGCAGTCAGTAGTGCACCCCCACTCCCATCGCCTTCCCCTTTTTACATGGAATTTCGATTCACAGAGATTCTACAGTGTATTGTGTTTCCTGCAAAACTTTAATCCTGTGTGATTCAATGCCCTCTCTAACAGAGTACAACCCCTCCACCAATTTTATCTACTCTATCACTGTGCTATACTGTAATTTGTACCCAGGTATCCCAGTGCCCCACTGGTTGCCCTCCTTCCACCAGGTCTCTGAGATACTAATCATATCTAACCTCACATTTAGTGCTATATATTCTAACTCTCCCATATTATTTTTTTAGACTTCTAGCATTTGCATACAACCATTTTAGAAGTTGCATTTTATTCATATTAATCTGGTTATCAGTAGACAGGGGTAATTTGGAATCTTTAAGCTCTCTCTGCTCTGTACTTAAAGGCATTTTGGTTGCTTATTTCTTTATTTGAACCTCTCTGTCGATATGCCCTTCAACCTTTTGCTAGTATCCTTCAAGGATACATCCTTCCGAACCATGCACTCTTGGGCGACCGTCTGCTTTCCCCTATTATCTAGTTTAAAAGCTGCTGTCCCCTACTGCTCGGCCTTCTCTAAAGGGAGCAAGTTGGCAAATTCCTGCATGCTGCTCATGATGTTCTGCAAATGCATACCCATGAAGAGCTGGTAGGGCCCTATGCAGTAAGTGAGGACAGTGTTAGGAAACGCTCTACTCCAAGGCTCAACAAATCCCAGGCGCCAAGTTGCCATAGTAACTAAAATCGGACCTGGCGCTTGGGGCTTGGAACACCTGCAGCATGGCCAGCATTATATGTCTGTGGGAGATGGGATCCCTGTGGGCATACAGCTTTTATCTGTGTGCAATGGCAACCCTCTCCTTCTCCTCAGAAGATTGGATCCTCACAGGCAGAACAGGAGGGGAAGCAGGCTACCCATGGAGATCAGAGTCGGTCAGAGCCTGCAATAAAAAATAAAGGTCAGGAGGGTGGGGGGGGGGGGGGGGAGTTTACTTAAATTTTAAAAGGCCAGAAATGAAAAACAAAAAAAAACCAAAAAAAAGGAAAGAGGGTGGGGGGGGGGGTAGATTAAAAATTAAAGGGCCAAACGCTAAAAAAAAGGGAGAGAGAACAGGAGAGAGGATGGGAGAATCCAGGGCAGGGGGGGGGGGGGGAGTAACTAGGAGGAGGGGAGGGGAAGGGGAAAGAGTCTGGAAGGAGAACAGAGGAAATTTAAAGGGAAAAATGCATGAGAACAAAAGGGCACAATGCCTATTTACCTAAAAGTGCATTCTCCTCCCCCAAAAACAACACACACAAGCACACTACACCACACAGGAATCCCACCTCTGTAGAGAGATACGTACTCCAGCTCCATACTACATACACACATACACAAAGAGGAGCCTCATCTCTGCACCGCACAAACAGAAGCTCTCCAGCTCGGCAGCAAACACACACATGCACCACAGCCCTGCACACCACTCCTACAAAGGCACCCACCACCACATCCTACGCACAGACTGGCACACCACCATTGCACCACACACCCACACAGACACTTGCTATCTGAAGCTATATAGCTTTTATCTAAAGATGATGTTTACCCATTTCATAGCCCATGTTCCCTGTAAAATAGTTATCTCCAAGTTATAATGCCCTGTTCAATGTAATTTCAGTTTGTTCAATGTAAACCGCACTGATGCAGAATAGCGCGGTATATAAGAGAATGTAAATAAATAAATAAATAAATAAATAAAATAAATAAATAATTCATTAATTTATAGACCTCTATCATATCTCCCTTCAGCTGTCTCTCTTCCAAGTTGAAAAGTCCTAACCTTTTAAGCCTTTCCTCATAGGGGTATTCCTTCCATCCCCTTTACCATTTTGGTGGCTGTTTTTTGTATCTTTTCGAATAACGCTATATCCTTTTTAAGATATGGTGACCAGAATTGCACACAATATTCAAGGTGCGGTCGTACCATGAAACGATACATAGGCATTATAATATCCTTGGTTTTATTCTCCATTCCTTTCCTTATGATTCTTAGCATTCCATTTGCTTTCTTGGCACCCACTGCACACTGGGAAGAGGGTTTCAACATATTATCCACGATGACACCTAAATCTTTTTCCTGTGTGGTGGTTCCTAATGTGGAACCTTGCATTGTGCAACCATAGTTTGGGTTGGTCTTTCCTAGGTGCATAACTTTGCAGTTGTTCACATTAAATTTCATCTTCCATTTGAACATCCAGTCTTCATATTTATCAAGGTCCTCTTGCAATTTTTCACAATCTTCTTGGGTTTTAACAACTTTGAATAATTTTGTGTCATCTGCAAATTTGGTCACCTCACTTGTTATTCCCATTTCCAGGTCATTTATGAAGATGTTAAAGCAGCGGGCCCAGCACAGATCCCTGGGGTACTCTACTATTCATCTTTCTCCACTGAGAAAATTGACCATTCAGCCCTACTCTTTGCTTTCTATCTTTTAACCAGTTCCTGATCCACAATATTACATTGCCTCCAATCCCATGGGTTTTTAATTTGGCCAAGAGTCTCTCATGAGAAAGCTTGCCAAATGCTTTCTGAAAATCCAGGTACACCATTTCAAACAGTTCACCTTGGTCTACCTACTTATGCACACCTTCAAAAAAATATAACATATTAGTAAGACAAGACTTTCCTTGGCTAAATCCATGCTGGTTTTCTCCCATTAAATAATGACTATATGTTCAGTAATTTTATTCTTTATAATGGTTTCTACCATTTTGCCTGGTACCGATGTCAGGCTCACCAGTCTGTAGTTTCCTGGATCGCTCCTTGAATCTTTTTTAAAAATTGGCGCTACATTTGCCACTCTCAAATTTTCAGATACTCCAGATGATTTTAATGATAGTTCATAGATTACTAATAGTAGGTCTCCAATCTCATCTTTCAGTTCTTTCAAGATCCTTGGATGTATACCATCCAGTCCGGGTGATTTACTACTCTTCAGTTTCTTAAATACTAGTAATACATCTTCCTGGTTTATCGTTATTTCTTTCAATTCTTCTGATATCTCACCTTTAAATACCATTTTAGGCATGGGTAACTTCTCTACATCTTCTTCAGTAAAGACCGAAGCAAAGAATTCATTCAATCTCTCCAGTCTGGCCTTGTTCTAACCTAGTGTCCCCTTTACCCCTCTATCATCTATTAGTCCAACTGACACTTTTGCAGGTTTTTCTGCAAAGAATGTACTTGAAAAATTATTTACTATGCGTTCTTGCTTCCAGAGCAAGCTTCTTTTCAAATTTGCCTGCCTTATCAATTACTTTCATCTAACTTGCCAGTGCGCTTATGTTGTTTCCCCGTTTTCGTCATTTGGCTCCTTTTTTGGCTACAACAGCCTCTCTGACCGTGCCTTTAAACCATGCTGGCAGTCTTTTGGCCTTCCTTCCATGTTTCTTTATGAAAGTCATTTTTATTATTATTTCCATATCCTTAGAACAGCATACAACTCACAATATACATTACATTATGCACGGTCAACTGTACATTAGTCGCTGTCACAATTTCCTTACTACTTCCTCAGTACATCCGATTACAAACCTCCAACAAACATAGAATAAACTAGCTATTAACTAATCAATGAGAAGAAAGAGGAAAAGAAAAGAAGGAGGTCGAAACAAAAGAAGAAGCAATTCTGCTTTGCAAACTATAAACAAGTTACCTCTGCTGCCCTTGTGCAGCCCATCGCACTCACCACGCCAACTCTGCTTTGCCACTCAAAACCTTCCATGTTTCTTAAAGTGTGGAATACATCCGGTCTGGGCTTCCAAGTTAGTATTTTTAAACAGCACTCTTACCTGATGTAAATCTTTAGCCTTTGCAGCTGCTCCTTTTAATTTTATCTTAACTATTTTCCTCATTTTATCATACCCTCACTTTTGGAAGTTAAAAGGTAGTACGGAGAATTTTCTTTCTGTCCTTCTTCCATTTATTATAATGCGATCATGCTATGATCACTATTGCCAAGTGGCCCCAACACCAGATCCTGAGTTTCAGTAGGTCCAGAATAGCTTTGCCCCTTGTCAGTTTATAAGAGGAGTCGTTTATTTCATCTAGAATCTTTATTTTCCTAGCATGTCCTACCCAGTCAATACCGGGGTAACTGAAATCACCCATTATTACTGTTTTGTTAGCTTCTCTGATTTCTCTTAGCATTTCATCATGGATCTACCCATTCTGGCAGGTGTTACTGCTGCTCTTGCTTGTCCTATGTCCACCTGCTGCCTGCTTAGCTGTTTACCTGCCTGCCTGCTTGCTTAGCTGTTGCCAACGTTCCTCTGTTGTTCCTCCCATAGGTAATCCCATTGGCTGCCCTCCTGGCATCCCCAGAAGTGTCCATCCTGTATTTAAACGCCCCTAGGGCGGCGTTCTGACCGTGTTACTGCTGCTCTTGCTTGTCCTGGGTCCACCTGCTGCCTGCTTAGCTGTTTACCTGCCTGCCTGCTTGCTTAGCTGTTGCTGACGTTCCTCTGTTGTTCCTCCCACAGGTAATCCCATTGGCTGCTCTCCCGGTGTCCCCAGAAGTGTCCATCCTGTATTTAAACGCCCCTAGTGCGGCGTTCTGCACCGCGGGCAGGCGCCAAAGGAGCGCGCCCAAGGAGCAGGACGTGCTCCTTGGTCAAGCTCCTTGGGGCGAGTCCGGGAGAGAGTCCTGTGATCCGTCGCACCTGATATTCTACTATCAACATCAAGACCAGACTCAGGATCCTGTCAGCCCCAATCCGCCTCAGAATTGGGACATTCTCTCTGCCCATAGCCGGGTATTACTGATTCTTACCCTGCTTTTGACCCAGTTTTTTTCCTGTGTAACGTCTGCTATCCCTGTTCTTTGGGGCTGGAGGCCCCCTCCTCCTCCTAATCCTGCCCTGCCAGACACTGTCGTGTGACCTTCCCCTAATCTTTCCCATGTTTTCCCTCTCCTCGACCGTCTCACCCACCTCTTCCCTGTTACCCCTCCCCCACGCAGTTCCTTCTACTCCAGATGGCCCTCGTAAACTGTCGTTCTCTGCGTACCAAATCTACGCTTATCCATCTTATTCTACAGCACTCCTTGGATGTCCTGTTCTTAACAGAAACTTGGCTCAAGGAGGGGTAGGAGCCTCTTTTGAATCGTTATCTTCCCCCAGGCTTCTCCTCCCTATCAACATCCCGTCGGGGCAGGAGTGGTGGTGGTGGTGGTGGTGGGGGGGGGGGGGGTTGCGGCGATCTTCCATTCCTCCCTTCCTCTGCTCGAGATCCTTCCTATCCCTTTCTCATATCCAGAGACTCTCTTGCTTCGTTTAGGGAACTCGACCCCTATTCATATCCTCCTTCTTTATGCCCCTCCTGCGCTATCTTCCCCTCTGTGGGACTCTATTCTCTCAACATTGTCCGAGGCACCTCTTATGTACCAACATCTTTTACTCCTAGGTAACCTTAATGTTCATTTCGACTCTCCCTCCCTCTCAGCGTGACCTTTCTTTTCTCTCTCTGCTTTCTGATCTTTTCCTACAGCAATTTGTTCGTGTCCCCACCCATTCCGCCGGCCATACGTTAGATCTAGTTATTTCCCGGCAGTCTTCGTCCATCGTTCCCTCTTCTCTTTCTGTTCTGCCCCTTCCCTGGTCTGACCACTCCTGTGTACCTTTCTCCTCCCCTTCCTCCTCCTCTTCATCAGACCCGCCCCCTCCAGCTCGCCCGGTTCGTCACCTCACCCCTGACTCACTTTAATTCCCATCCTCAGATAAACTTTTTCCCGCTGACTTTCTCCTACTTTCAGTGGATCTCCAGGCACAGTGCTGGGATACCACGCTCTCATCCCCATTGGATAAGGTTGCTCCTCTAAGTCTCTCCTCTACCACTCAGCGTCGCCCTAGCTCTCCCTGGTTTCATCTGGGTCTTCTGATTCACCGTTCCTATCTCCGCCAGGCTATTCGCCGTTGGCGTAAGTGCCCTTCCCCAGCCATGCTATTGCATTTCTGCTACTGTCACACACACTACCGCACCCTTCTCAACTCGGCCAAACAGAATCATTGCTCTAAGCTTATCTCCTCTGCAGCAAATTCCACACAGCAACTGTATCGCATTCTTCACTCTCTTTCTGCCCCTTATGTTCCCTCTACCCCTAATTCCGCAACCCTTGCTCTCCCCTCTTCCGATAACCCCACACCTTCTGTATTGGCTTCTCATTTTGCCTCTAAAGTACACTCTATTTGACAACTCTTCCCTGCCTGCCCTCCTCCTCTTTCCCCCGCTTTCTTCAGGCATCCCACCCCTTTCTCATCGCTGGTCCTCTTTTCAACCCATTACTCTTTCAGAATTGACAAAGGCCCTCACTACCACTCGGAAAACCACCTGTCCTTCTGATCCTATCCCTTCATAGTGGCTCTCTGAGCCCTCGCTGGCCCTGCTCCCTCTGATTCTCTCCATCTTCAACACTAGTTTACTATCTGGTATTTTCCCCTCACATTGGAAGCATGCTCTGATCCATCCCCTTCTGAAGAAAGCCTCACTGGATCCCTCTGTACCTTCAAAATGGCATCCTATTTCTAATCTTCCTTTTCTTTCTAAGCTTCTCGAGAGACTGGTCTTTTCTCAGCTTTCTGCTCACCTCGAAGCTTCCCTGGTCCTCCACCTCCATCAATCTGGTTTTCGTCCTGGTCACAGCACTGAATCTATCCTTATCTCCTTTCTCAATGAGTTACACATTGCTCACGATCGAGGTTCTATATCTATAGCTGTTTCACTTGATCTCTCCGCTGCCTTTGATGTCGTCGACCACCGCACCCTTCTTTCACATTTCAGTACTATTGGTCTATCTGGCTCAGTTCTTTACTGGTTCCATTCTTTTCTCTTTAATCGGTCTTTCTCGGTATTCTCTGGCATTGATTCTTCTCTTCCGACGGCCCTTCACTGTGGTGTCCCCCAGGGTTCAGTACTAGCACCTCTTTTGTTCAACATCTTCTTAGCCCCCCTCTCTTTGCTTATCCAGGAACACAGTATCTCTGTGTATTATTAGGCAGATGATATCATTCTTCTCTATCACACCAATTCGCTCACTCCCGATATTGGTCACCTCAACGTCTGTCTCGCCGCTGTTTCCTCCTGGTTTTCAGACAATTTCTTACATGTTAATTTGTCAAAAACCTCAGCCATTTGGTTCACTGCTGGTGCTCCTATCCCCTCTCTTGTTCCGCTTCTTTCAGCTGACCCTATCCCTCTTGTCACCTCACTACGCTATCTTGGTTTTACACTTGGCTCGGCTCTGACCTTTAAAGATCACATTTCTTCTGTTGTTCAACGCTCCTTCTGTACCCTAAGGCAACTCTGTGCAGTTCGCCCTTTCCTCTCTCCTTCTTCTTTAACCACATTACTCCTCTCTCTTGTTGTTTCTCGCCTGGACTATTGCAATGCATCTCTGGCTGGTCTTCCCCTCACCCAACTCCGTAGGCTTTAGTTCACAACACTGCTGCTCGTCTTTTGACCCATACCTCCCGGTTTGCCCATATCACTCCCCTTCTCACTCATCTACACTGGCTACCTATTCCTTTCCGAATTCAATATAAGATCCTCATTTTTGTACATAAATCACTTCATACCGGTATTCCACTCTACCTCTCCGATCTAGTTCATTTTCATTGCCCTCCAAGAATCCTCAGATCAATTCACGCTAACCGGCTATTCCTCCCTTCCCCCTCTCAGGCTCGCCTAGAATCCACATGCTCTTCTGCCTTCTTCTTTCTCAGCCCCGTCTATGGAATTCTCTGCCATCTGCACTTCATTTGGAACTTTCCTTTTCCACTTTTAACGCTAAACTCAAGACTCACCTTTTTTTGCATGGCCTTTGATCTTCCTCACCCCCCCTTCCCCTCATTGATAACCGATAGCATCTCATTCCTTTTGTTACTATTGTTGCTCGCTGTCTCTTCCTTTTAATGCTATCTCTTTCCTGTCAATAAATGGCGTTCTCTTTCCGTTCCTCTTTTCCCCAACAGTATCCCTTTGTTTTATTGTAAACTGCCGCATACCTTTGGTTCTGGCGGTATATTAAGTTTTAAATAAAGATAAAGATAAAAGATAAAGTAGTACACCCCCACTGCCATCACATTCCCCTTTTTATGTAGGATTTCTATCCATAGAGATTCTACAGTATATTTTGATTTCTGCAAAACTTGAATCCTGTGTGACACAATACCTTCTCTAACAGAGTGCAACCCCTCCACCAATTTGATCTATCCTATCATTGCGATATAGTTTGTACTCAGGTATCACAGTATCCCATTGGTTGTCCTCCTTACACCAGGTCTCTGAGATGCCAATCATATCTAACCTTTCATTTAGTGCTATATATTCTAGCTCTCCCATTTTATTTTTCAGACTTATAGTATTTGTATACAGGCATTTTAGAAGTTGTATTTTACTCATATTAATCTTGTTATCAGTTGATAGGGATAATTTGGAATCTTTCAGCTCTGTACTTAAGGGCATCTGGGTTACTTTTATCTTTATTGGAATCTCACTGTCGGGATGCCACAACTTCCTTCTTTTGCTAGTATCCTTCAAGGATACATCCTTCCAAACCATGAGCTCTTGATCGACTGTTGGCTTTCCCCTATTATCTAGCTTAAAAGCTGCTCTCTCTTCTTTTTAAAGGTTAATGCCAACAGCCTGGTTCCATCTCGGTTAAGGTGGAGCCCCATCCCTTCGGAGGAGCCCCTCCCTTCACCAGATTTTTGCCCAGTTCCTAACAAATTAGGGAGGAGTAGCCTAGTGGTTGGGGCAAGGTACTTCAGGCCAGAAGGTCGGGGGTTCAAATCCCACTAGAGGACAGCAACCTTGGGCCGGAAGGATTGGGGTTTCTAGTCCCACAGATGCTCCTTGTGGTCTTGGGCAAGCCACTTAACCCTCCATTGCCCATGTTCCCTGTAAGTATTAGTGTATGTGTCTCATATCCCCACGTGTTAAATGTATCCCCCAATAGTGTTGTGACCGCTTTGATTGAAGGATAAGGCGGTATACAAAACTGTCTAAATAAATAAAATTGAAAACCCTCTTCTTTGTACCAGTGTCTCATCCACACATTGAGACTCTGGAGCTCTGCCTGCCTTTTGGGTCCTGCGGGTGGAATGGGAAGCATTTTGGAGAATGCTACCCTGGAAGTTCTGGATGTCAACTTTCTACCTAAAAGCCTTAATTTGGTCTCCAGCACCTTCCTCCCACACTTTCCTATGTCACTGGTACCAACATTTACCATGACTGCAGACTCCTCCCCAGCACTATCTAAAACCTTTTCTGGGTGGCACGTGCGGTCCGCTACCTTTGCACCAGGCAGACATGTTACCCAGGCAATCCTCATGTCCACCAGCCATCCAGCTATCTACATGCCTAATGATCGAATCACCAACTATAATGGCCATCCTAACCGTTCCCTTATGGGCACATGGCCCTGGAGAAACCTCCTCAGTGCAAGGTGGTTTTGCACTGCCTGGGGGACGGGTCCTAGCTACAGGATTCTGTGGTTTCTATTTAACTCTCCTCTCTCATCTTTCCTTATATCTAGGCTGGCCCAGCCATTAGGATTATTTATTTAGGCAAATTAGGTAGTTGACTAGGGTGGCAGCTTCTGGGGGTGTAGCGGCAGCGGCAAAGAGCAGGGCATTCAAAGCTAAACAATTAATTTGGATAGCCGGGGTGGGATAGACCTAAGATTTGCCTAGGGCACCAATGCCTTGAACCAACTCTGGGGCAGACCCTGCCTACAGTCTTCCTCAGGAACTCCACTCATCCAGCAAATCTTTTATCTGTGCTCTCCTCGTCCAGTGCCAACTCCAGACTTCATTCATTCCACCTTGCTGCACAGTATGTCTGGAAAAGACTAATTGAGTTGTCATGTCAGGCTCCATCTCTAATCCTATTCAAATCCAGGCTAAAAAATGACCTCTGAGGATGCTTTTGGATCCAGACTCCTTTATTCACCTTTTGACCACTCATGTGTGTTATAACCATTTCTCTGTAGTTTTACGCAAATTCCTGTTTGTTGTATTTGTCTGTCTTGAATAGATTTTAAACTCTATTGGGCAGGGACGGTCTCACATATGTATGTGTACAGTGCTGCATGTGTCTTGTAGCGCTATACAAAAAAGTAGTAGTAGTAGTAGAGTAATAGTAAGTTTTAAGTGTCACAGCATAGGAAGAGGTGACCAGTGATTTTGTTGGACAAAAAGGAATTGGACAGAGGTAGAACAGGAACTACTTCACACAAGCAGAGAAAGGCTTTTGCTTTTTCTAAGGAACTCTGGAAAATTTAATTTGAGTAATATTTGGACATGACAGATTTGCATGCAATAATTTTGGCATATCCATTATGGCAATATTAATCAGTTTTCTAAATTCTGTAACTATATTTGATACCACTAGGGGTTGAAAAAATACACTTGAGATTCATCATTAATAGTAATGGGAATTGGATTTAGCTCACACCTTCTTCAGAGTTCAAGGCGAGTTACATTTAGGTACAGCAGATATTTTTCTGCCCCTGGAGAGCTTACAATCTAAGTTTGTACTCTAGGTAATGCAGGGTTAAGTGATTTTCCCAAGGTCACAAGGATCAGCAAGTGATTCAAATTGGGTTTTCCTGATCTAACCATTATACAGGACAGAAAAATTGACCGGCTTACTTTCTCCACTGGCTGGCAGCCCCTCTCTTTCCCTATCAAGTACACCTTTCCTCTTCCCCTTCCAAATGTGTCTCCTTCCTTTCACTTCAGCCCTCTTCCTAACATGCTTCCATCCATACTCCCTATCACTGCTGTAGCAGGAGATGTATAGAACATGTTGATAGGGGCTTGTTCCTGGCTGCTAACAGGTGCAGTAGAAGCTGCAATGTCAAGAGAGCACAAGAACCCTTCTTCCTGTAAAACACCTGCTTCCAAAATAATTAAATGGGTACTGGAGGTATTTGGGAAGAGTGGGAGTGGGAGGAGGAAGAGGAATGGGAGGGGCAAAGCACAGTTACTTACCTGTAACAGGTGATCTCTGGGAACAGCAGGAATAAGTCTTCACATATGGGTATCGTCGGTACCGACGAAGCTTGCGCGGGAACGCTCCCCAGCGTCCAGTAAAAAAGCTTTTGGGAGCATCCCACAGCGCCTGCGCGCTGCCTTCCCGCCTTTTCCAACCGCCTCTCTCCAGTTCGAGTTTTAAAGCTGAGACAAAGAGAGAGAGAGGAAAGGAAAGATAGACAGAGAGATACAACTCCTAGGGGAGGTGGGTGGGTTGTGAAGACTTATTCCTGCTGTTCCCAGAGATCACCTGTTACAGGTAAGTAACTGTGCTATCTCCAGGAACAAGCAGGAATGAATCTTCACATATGGGGACTCCCTAGCTGTAGATGCCAGGGAGAAACCCCAGGTTGTGTGTCCTTGAAAAGGACTCTACCTCCTCCCATGGATCTCTGGCATCCGACCAGGCTAGGTGGGTAGGAGTTGATTAAGAATGGAACAGGTGTTTGAGAACAGCCTGACCAAATGAGGCATCCCGGCGGGAGTCCTTGTCCAAACAGTAATGGGCTGTGAAGGTATGAACCGAGGCCCAGGTGGCCGCTCGACAGATTTGGTCGATGGACACAGAGTTGAGATGAGCCATTGAGGCTGCCATGGCTCTCACATTGTGAGCTGTGACATGGCCCTCCAGAGAAATGTTCCTACTCTGGTAGGTGAAAGAAATATACTGAGCAATCCAGTTGGACAGTGTTCTCTTAGAGACTGGAAGTCCTAAATGAGAAGGATCAAAAGCAACAAAGAGTTGAGAAGACTTTCTATGTTGCTGTGTTCTTTGTAAGTAAAAAGCGAGAGCTCTCTTACAATCCAAGGTATGAAGATTCCTCTCTGCACTTGATGCATGAGGTCCTGGAAAAAAGACAGGTAAATATACCTCTTGGTTCAGATGAAAAGGCGAGACCACTTTAGGCATAAAGTCTGGATTGGTCCTGAGGACTACCTGATGCCAAATAGCGCGGTATATAAGAGATTGTAATAAATTGTAATAAATAATAATACCTTATCATGATGGAACCTTGTATAAGGTGGATTAGCCACCAAAGCTTGCAACTCACTGATGCGGCGTGCTGAGGTGACTGCAATGAGAAAAACAACTTTCCAAGAAAGAAATTTCAAGGAGGAGGTGGCTAAAGGTTCAAAGGGTGGCTTCATAAGCTGGCCAAGAACCAGGTTTAAGTCCCTGGTCACTGGAGGTGGTCTAATGGGAGGTTTAGTTAAAAGAAGGCCTCTCATGAATCTTGCTATAAGAGGATGAGAGGAAATAGGTTGTCCATTGAGAGGCTTGAGGGATGCTGCAATAGCACTCAAATGGACTCTTACTGAATTTGTTTTCAGACCTGCATGGGATAGATGCAGGAGATACTCTAGTAGAGAAATCAGAGGTATTGCAAGAGGGTTTAGACCCTTCTCTGAACACCAAATGGTAAATCTTTTCCATTTGAAAGCATAGGAACGTCTAGTAGAAGACTTTCTAGAGGCATGAATAACATCTCTGACTTGCTGAGAGAGATGAAAATCTTGAAGGTCTAGGCCCTCAGCAACCAAGCCCTGAGATGAGCGACTGGGGGTTTGGGTGCCACAACGTTCCCTCTTCCTGGGACAGAAGGTCTGGTGCAGAGCCCAAGTCCAGGGAAGGAGTTTGAGAGAGATGCAGAAGTAGAGGGTACCACACTTGGCGTGGCCAATGTGGTGCTATGAGGACCATGGTCCCTCGATCTCTCTGAAGCTTGAAAAGTGTTTTGGGAATTAGGGGAATTGGTGGAAAGGCATAAAGAAAGTCTTGACCCCAGTGAAGGAGGAAGGCATCCTTGGCCTGAATTCCCTGACACGGAATTCTGGAACAGAACCGGGGAAGTTTGGCATTCCACGGACTTGCAAAGAGGTCTATGTCCGGGGTTCCCCAAATTCGAAAAATCCTGGCTACCTGGTCCATGTGGATGGACCACTCGTGTGGAAGCAGAACGCGACTGAGTCTGTCCGCCCAAGAGTTTTGAACACCTGGAAGATATACTGCCAGAAGATGGATGTGATGCTCTCTGGCGAAGGCCCACAGTTGCAAAGCTTCGTTGCAAAGCGACAGAGAGCCAGTCCCGCCCTGCTTGTTTACATAGAACATGGCTACTTGGTTGTCCGTATGGATGAGGACTGTCCTGTAGCTGAGCAGGGAATGGAACACTCTGAGAGCTAAGAATATTGCTCTGAGTTCCAAGAGATTGATATGCAGAGAAGTCTCCTGTGGAGACCAGATGCCTTGAGTGGAGAGATCCTGCAGATGAGCTCCCCAACCCATTGGAGAAGCATCTGTTGTCAGAGTTGCTTGGGGTAGCGACTACTGAAAAGGGGACCCCAACAACAGATTTGGAGAGGACTTCCACCACTGGAGAGACCAAAGTAGGCAACTGGAGTTTGCTATTTTGTCTTAGGCAACCTGATGCCTGAATCCACTGGGTGGACAAAGTCCATTGAGCTGCCCTCATGTGAAGGCGAGCATATGGAACCACATGCATGGTGGATGCCATGTGGCCTAATAGTTGTAACATTTCTCGAGCAGTTAAATGGGACTTTAACTGCATCTGGGAGGCTAACTGCACCAAGCGTAGGCAACGGGCCTGAGGAAGATAGGCCCTTGCAGTTGTGGTATCCAGCAAGGCCCCTATAAACTCCAGGGACTGAGTAGGGGTGAGATGGGATTTTGGGATATTTATTACCAGTCCCAAATACTGAAGGACACGCATTGTGCAGGTTAGACAAATCTGGGCCTCTGACTGGGATGGAGCTCGAATGAGCCAGTCGTCCAGATATGGGAAAACGAATATTCCTAGAGTGCGTAGAAATGCAGCTACTACTGCCATGCATTTTGTGAACACCCTTGGTGCAGAGGCCAGACCAAAAGGAAGCACCCTGTATTGGTAGTGCTTTCCTTGAAAAAGGAACCGAAGGAACCTTCTGTGTGTTGGATGGATGAAGACATGGGTGTATGCATCCTTGAGATCTAGAGAACAAAGCCAGTCCTGACTCTGAAGGAATGGCAGCAGAGTACCGAGAGAAATCATCTTGAATTTCTCTTTGAACAGAAACTTGTTCAATTCTCTGAGATCTAATATGGGTCTGTAGCCCCTGTTTTCTTTGGAATAAGAAAATAAGGGGAGTAGAACCCTGAGCCCTGTTGAAGAAGAGGTACTTCTTCTATTGCCCCTTGGGCAAGAAGGGTAGCAATCTCCTGACCCAGAAGGTTGAGGAGAGATGTTGGAGAATTGAACTGTTTCACCATGGTGTGGGGAGGAAGGTTTAAGAAATGAAGTTTGTACCATTCCCTTATAATGGAGAGGGTCCATTGCTCTGCTGTGATTTGCTCCCATCTGGGAGCAAAGTAAGCTAACCTTCCTGGAATGGTGAGGGGCTCTGGTTCTTCCAGAGCTAGAAAGGCTAAGTTCTCTAGTTGCAAGTCAAAGGCCCTGAGGAGGCTGAGGCTGCTGGGCTGTGGGAGGCCTGGCAGCCTTTGACTTGGCCTGTTTAGGTGGTTGCTGACGCTTTGCAGCAAAACGACCTGCAGAAGATGCCTGCTGACCATAAGCAGGATAATATCTTCCCTTTTTAGAAAAAGGTGTCTTTTTGAACAATCTTTTCTTAACAGGAGCAGAGGTAGACTTTGAAAGTCGATCCAAAGCAGAGTTCTCAGCATCCATCTGAGTGGCCTTTGCTTGCCAATCCCTGCCAAAAATGTTTTCACCTGTACAAGGAAGATTTCCCAGTTCATCTTGGACCCAGAGTTCCAAATCAGAGGCTTGTAACCAAGCAATTCTGCGTGCACCTACGGCAATAGCCGAGGCTCTGCTTACACACTCAAAAGAGTCAAAGGCTGCATGGTTGGAAAATTTGGAAACATCTTGGGCATGTTTAAGCCAAGTGAGAAATTCCTGCCTTTTATCTTCTGAAATAAAAGGGGCTAAAGTCTGCAGATGATCTGTGACTTCTTTTAGAAACATCCCCATATAGAGACTATAGGAGTTGATTCTGGCAGCAAGCATATTAGCTTGGAAAACCCTTCGGCCAAAAGCATCAAGGGTCCTGCATTCACATCCTGGAGGATTAGATGAGTGTCTCTTTGCACTCTTTATTTTCCTCATGGCAGACTCTACCACAATAGAGTGGTGAGGAAGCTGAGACTTATGAAAGCCAGGACAAGGAGGGACACGGTACATGGTGTCTAACCTACGAGAATGAGGTGGTAAGAGGAGTCTCCCACATGCTCAACATGAGATCATAAAGAATCTCATGAATAGGTAAGGTAGCTGCTTCTTTAGGAGACTTAGGATATTGCAAAATATCTAATTGCTTGGCTCTAGGCTCTGACTCAGGGGCCACTGTAATGGAGAGGCCCCTAGCCACCTCCCTAATGAAGTCTTGGAAAGACAAGTCTTCTGGAGGAGACATTCTTCGTTGTGGAGAAGCAGACTCCTGAGGAAGAAGTACCGGTGCCTCGACAGAAGCCTCCGACTCATCAGAGTCTTCGGAGGAATCGAAGTATCGCTTGTCTGGATGCTCCTGTAAAGCCTGATATGCGTACCGAGTGGGATCGATGGTGGGCATACTGAGTGGGATCGATGGTGGGCATACGCGTACCGAGTGGGATCGGTACCGATGGGCATCATAGGACAGGGTACTGTTGCAGTCGACACCGAAGCCAATGTCGATGCAATCGGCACCGGGAACGATGCCGGTGCCGGAGTCGGTACCGGCAACGAAGATTGTTGCGGTACTGGAGGCGTCGAAGCCTGCATAAACGCCGTTAGGGTGCGTTGCATGGACAGAATCTTCTGATCCATCGACGCCACCAGAGTCTGGATGTCGGTACCAGTGGAGGCCACCGGTACCCCAGAACACGGCAACAGGTGATCGGTCGAGGCCGAGCCATCGATGTCAACCTGTGACCCCATAGACAATGCTTTGGAAGCCGGAACTTCCCGCCGGGGTAATTTTGCCGGTGCGGAATCCTCGAGGACAAGCCCGGAGGCATCTCGATGCTTAGATGGAGATTTGCCCTTCGAGGACTGGCTAGATTTATGTTTGGTTACCTGAGACACATGGGAGGAAGAAGCAGCTCTGGAAGACGTCGATGCCACCGAGGCTGCATCAGAGGGAAACAGGGTACTGAGCTTGGCTGCTCGATTCTGCCGACCTCTTTTAGACATCATGGTACAGGACACACAATCCGTGATGGAATGGTCAGGACCCAAACATTTTAGACACCAATCATGGGTGTCGGTGACAGAAATAGTACCGCCACATTTCGTGCACTTTTTGAACCCGGAAGCGGGCTTCTCCATGAGAAGAAAATGTTCAGGCCTAAGGCCCAAACTGAAAATGCACAGTTGAAGAATGAAAAGTTGTTGTTTTTTTTTTTAAGAAAGAAAAGAAGACCGGCGGTACCGGTCTGACGTCGAAGAAGGCAGACGCGACACAGAAAAATAAAGAACTTCTTCTGCGGTGACAGGAACACGACCTGCTGGCTCCGCAGAAAAGAAGAACTGGAGAGAGGCGGTTGGAAAAGGCGGGAAGGCAGTGCACAGGCGCTGTGGGATGCTCCCAAAAGCTTTCTTACTGAATGCTGGGGAGCGTTCCCGCGCAGGCTCAGTCGGTACCGACGATACCCATATGTGAAGACTCATTCCTGCTTGTTCCTGGAGATTACACTTTGTTGTTTTTCTATTTAGCTGAACAATCACTGATGAACTGGTTTTTCATGGTCTGGATATCAATTAAAACTCTATTCAGACTAAAATGTGGTTTGCTATATCCTGAAAATGAAGGGGTTTTAATCCCTTCAACTTTGATATAGGACTAAACTTATTCTTTTGTCATCACACTTCCTGACTACCGTTAAAAGCCTTCTCTCAGTTTTTGTTTGTACAGACAGACAGTTAGTATAACCTACCATTCAGTGCATCTTCTTGGGGAGGTCTGAAAAAAAAATGTTTATTAATTCATTTTAAACTGTCTGAGCTACAACATAAGAAACATGTCACAGGGTGCTTGTGATTTTAGTTTACAGAGTGCAACACTACAGAATATAATTAAAATATCTGTACAGAGCAGAGAGCATTAGAACAGCATAGGATAAAATTTTATCAGTACTCATTTTGTATGTTTGGTTTTATGATTTGTGTATTTTAGAAAAATTGTTTGACAATAAAGGAATAGAAAAAATTACAGCATATAACAAAAAGTAGGAATTAAAGTCTGCAGCTGTATTTGATATTAACGGAACTTTAAAAAAAATATACTTGAGGTTTACTGGTCAGAGATGGAACGGGATATCATCCAGCAGATTTCTCTCCACTAGTCAGCGACTTCTTTCCCTTCTATCATGACCCCTACACTTCCTCTTCTCTTCCTTCCACTTTCTTCCAATCCCCTATCTCCTTTATGCCTCAGTTTCCCTAGTCCCCATGTGTTAGCAACTCCTCTTCCCCACATACTTCCATCCCCCCTTCATAGCTACTTATTTTTGCATTGCTGTAACAGAAGATCAGTGAAAGATATTGATAGGAAGCTGACTGCTCCTGGTGGAATTCTGCACAACTGCGCAATGCAGAATTCCACACCTGCGCAGAATTCTGCGCAGGCACCGGCCAGCCAGACAGTGAGGCAGGATTAGGTGCACAAGCTCAAAGAGCACCCGATCCTGCCTCACTGTTAACCAGCAACACAGCCGAAGGAACACTTCTGTTTGTTTCTGTGGCTGTGCTAGAGTCCACCTCCGGTGCATTTTGGAAGGTACACTGAAGCGCTTCCTGTGTACCTTTGAAACTGCACCAGCATCGGACTAGCACAGCTGTGGGAGCAAATGAAAGTGCTCCCGCAGCTGTGTTGCTGCAATCAGGCTACTGGTGAGTCGAGGAGGGGGGGGGGGTGGTTTGGCTGGTGGCAGGAGAAGAGCTGCTAATGAACAGGGGAGTGTGTGGGGGGGTGAGGTTTCCCAGGGGCAGAAAGGCTGCTGGTGAGTGGGGTAGGGGGTTCCCAAGGGCAGGAGAAGGGCTGCTGGTGAGCGGGGAGGGGTTGCTGGGGGCAGGAGAAGGCTGATGGTGAGTTAGGGGGTGGCTGGGGGCTAGTTAGAGGGAGAGAAAACGGGGGGGGGGGAATGACAAGGGTGAGTCGGGTACAGAACTGTGATTGGAGCAAGAGAGCTGAGGAGGAAAAAGGCAGGGGAAATTGTAGGTTAAGAGGAGGAGTTAAGCATTATGATGGGAAATTCGGCACAAAGATTTGCTTCTAATGCATGCAGAATTTTAAAACTTTTTGTGCAGAATTTAACATTTTTTTTGCACAGAATGTCCTCAGGTGTAGCTGGGTCTGGCTGTTAAAAGGTATAGCAACTGTATCGCTATGTAGAAAAATTAGATAGCAGTCAAAAATCCTAGGAAGCATGGTAAAGATTCTTTACAGCTTTTTTGTTTGCTTTTTTGTTTGTTTCTTTTGCTCTCCCCTTTCTCTCCAACCGTTCTCTTCCTAATTTATTCCTTTCTTTTGTGGCTACTCATGGCCCCCTATTGCCACTGCTTCACTTTACAACTCAGAAGCCACTGCTGCATTTCTTTGCCCCTCCTCCTTTCTTTTGCCCCATCAACAATGCTCCACTTTCTAGCCCGAATGGCTGTTTCTGCTCTGTTCAAACCAGTAGATGTTTTTTGTTCTACATAGCCTGGACACCACCTTCCCAGCAGCAGGAGCCAAATTTTAGGTACTCTATCATCCTGGTACTCAGTATAGCTAACATTTATTAATTTAAAAAATATATCTATGTCTAACTGAAATTAACATGCCACATATTATAATGAAAACTATCAAGTCACTATCATATCATTTCATATTAGATTTTGAAAATAAATTATTTAATACACACTTGGAGCAAGTGTTTGTTTTCTGCACTATTAAATAAACCAGAAAGCAGGCAAACGGAGCTAAAAAGTATAGATAACATTATTTTGTTAAACGGTTTTGATTTGTAATTTATAATAGGTGGGATTAAACTGATATTAAACAATGATCAAGCAACTATCAATGAGGCCAAGTGATCATACTCTCTTAACATGACCAGAGTGAAAGCTAATTGGTCACTACATTGAACACCGCATCTGCAAAAATTACCTGCCTGATTAATATTATCATATACCTTTGATTAACTAAAATGCATTCCTTGCCACATTAGAATATATAGTTCAGATACAATATGCAGTAACATCAATCAATAAGAACCATGGAAAAAGCTCCTGTAACTTATCAGTGCACAGAGACTGAAATTACTCACATCTGATTATTGCTCGAGGATGGTCTTCCTTGTAACCAGTCCTTTAATATAAAAAAAAGAAATTGATTCAAAGCTAAAAATACACTTTTCATATTCACAACTGAAAAACAATTATTTGATTTCTCTATAAAAATAGATTAACTATGGAAAATAATTGAGAGAGATCTCCCTATGGAAAGGATTTACAGGGCAATTTTAAAAGTCCTTTCCATACCTAAAGCAGTTGTTTATGTACAGAAGTGGGAAATTATAAAATTTCATGCTAAAGTTTCATGCATACTGCTTGTACATGCATAACATTACCCAAACTAAGTGGAGGCATTCCTGTGAGCAAGGGTGAAGGGAGTCAGCATTTATGTGCATATTCTTGAAAATATACGCGAATATGCTTAAACAAACCAGAAAAAGTCGCGTATAGAAAATGCATAGTTACTCTCCTATAAGAAGGTGTTCTCCAGGAAGAGCAGCAATAAGTCCTCATGTATGGGTGATGTCACCGACGGAGCCCCATATGAAATGCTCCCCAGCTTCCAAAGGAAGCCTTTGGGGGGTACACCGCGCATGCGCACCTGCCTGCCCACCTGCAGCGGCACCAACTTCTCCAGTCAAATAACATAGCAGAAGCCAAAAAGTCAACACCTTGGGGAGAAGGGAGGTTTTGTGAGGACTTATTCCTGCTGTTCACAGAGAATACCTGCCACATGTGAGAAACTATGCTTTCTCTGTGAACAAGCAGGAAGTACTATAAGTCCTCACATATTGGACTCCCAAGCTACAGGATACTGGAGCCAAGGGAATCGACTGCCCAACAGAGGCAAAGAAATGGAAAAGCCAGAAAGAACAATAAGGTCATCCCACAGAGGGACTCATCTGATTCAGCATCCTCAACAGACAGTGACCCGTGAATGCCGAAGTGTTCTAGATGCCATGTACCATGAATTTTGAGTATTCTTTGCTAAGGGCCACCAGGATCTGAAATGTCTCAAGACAATCCTCGGGGACGAGGGCAGCAAAGTCCTCCAGGTCCAAAACGATATCCTTGAGGAACATGTTCATAGAGGTCTGGTAAGCCTGGACCCTTACAACCAACCGGAGTTGATTTCGATCTAGTTTCCACCTCGGTGTACAGGGTATGGGTCTCCAGAAAGGACTAGATGGAGTGCGGTGACGACGGGCTTGGTGCCGCAAAGCCTGCATTTTGCAAGGTCAAAAGCACCACCAAGTGAGCTTCAAGGGCTCAAAAATGTTCCTCCAGAACCACCACCTGCGAAGGGGCCAATGCCACAGCCATCGATATCACAGGCCAGGATGCCACGATGATTGGTGCATCGAGAGGCGTCTGGCTGCCTTCCAGGGCAATGGTGGTCGACTCCGCTGTCTGGGTCAATTCCTCCCACTGGGTGAGCTTGGACGGTCGTTCCTGGCCATCGCTCTCTGCATCGCATCAAAAAAGGCTGCAATGACATTGCATGTGGATTTTCTCCCAGTGCTCGCCCTTCAACATCGACAAGGTCTTGTCAGAGTCTCCTCTTGCTACTCTGAATCCAATCAGAATCCATACCCATTTTAATTCATATCAATCACTAATCAATTCATTATACCTCCCTGTACCTATCCCCTAAACATCACCTTACCATATATACACAACCATGTATTACAGTCTAATTCATAAGAATCATCACTTGTAAAAAGTTCATTCCGTGTTAATATTCACTGTTCAATGTAACGTTAACTTTAAATTATTCCATGTAAACCACATCGACCTTCGGAAATGTGGTATATAAAAAATGCTAAATAAATAGTCGGGCCCCTCTGCTCCGAATGTTCACATGGCTCTTTCCCCTTGGATGCCTCGGCAGGGAACTTTGGCAGGTGTTGGTGACGGGGTCAGGGCTAAGGATGCAGAATCCAATGAGCCAAAGAGGGACGCCTCCAGTTTTTCCCTACACTTCGGTCCTCGGCACATCATCTGTAGGCAAAGCTCATAGGATGCCGGCTGATGATTGGATCCAAGGTACTGTAAGCACCAGTTGTGGCTGTAATGGTCTTTCCACGTTTGGTGCATTTGTTAAAGCCACTAGCTGGCTCAGATATGCCAAAAAATACCACCTGAGCAAAGTTAAACTGGAGAGCTGCCATGGGCGGGAAAACAACCCCTAAGGGATAAAGGAAGCTAAAAAGCCAGAAAAGAAAAAAGAAAAACCTAAGTCGGATGGATCAACTAAACAGACAGGCAGTAAAGAAAACAAAAAACCCAGTCCACAAGTGCCAGAAAAGAAAACGTTTTCCAGGACTGTAGGAACATGCCCTAAGGACTCCGCAGAAAAAAGAAGACAGGAGAAGACTGTGCCACAGTAGGCAGGAACGCAGGTGTGCATGCACATTGTAAGGTACAGGCTTATTGGGGAAGGGATTCAAAGATGGATTCAATCGAAATTGGGGGTGGAAGTGGATTTGAAGCCGCTAAGTTTTTTATTGTCATGGAGGGGGAGGGGCAAGTATTGGAGGGGGCTAGGATGGTGCAGGCATGTCTTTGTGCGGCCTGGTGTGAGGTGGCAGCTGCATGGAAGCAGAAGGAGGCGCCCTCTGTAGGGAAATATGAGGGGAGACTGCGGTACACAGTGCTGATGGAGAAGTTAATGGCAGCCCGACGGATGAGGGGGGCTAAGTTTGAAATAAGGTGGGGGAAATTATGGGATGCCTTGGGGGGGGAGGGAGGGAGAAGGGGGAGATGGGGGGAGGAGGGGAGGACAGTGGAAGGGGAAGGATAAGGGTACTCCAATCGATTAAAGGGGGAGGAGTGGGGGTTCGTTGATGTGGGGAGTAAAAAAGGGGGGAATAATAAATAGGGAGGGGGTAGGGGGTCAGTAGTTAGGGGGTGGTGTGAGCGTTAAAATATAAAATAATTAAAAGATGGTTTTGCTGTATACTAATATGGGTAATGGAGTTAAATACATTGAATGGAGGGGAGGAGGAGAAGGCTACGCAGGTATGGGGATAGCTACCATATATGGAGAAAGTTATGAGTAATCTGTTAAATGTTTCTTTGGGTTTGAGAGTAAAGCATAGTTACTCACCTGTAACAGGTGATCTCCGGGAACAGCAGGAATTTAGTCCTCACATATGGGTATCATTGGTACCGAAGGAGCCTGCGCGGGAACGCTCCCCAGTGTCCAATTAGAAAGCTTTTGGGAGCATCCCACAGCGCCTGCGTGCTGCCTTTCCCAACTTCCTCTCTCCAGTTGAGTTTTAAAGCTGAGACAAAGAGAGAGAGGGGAAAGGAAAGAGATAGATAGAGAGATACAACTCCTAGGGGAGGTGGGTGGGTTGTGTGGACTAAATTCCTGCTGTTCCCGGAGATCACCTGTTACAGGTGAGTAACTATGCTATCTCCAGGAACAAGCAGGAATGTAGTCATCACATATGGGGACGCCCTAGCTTTAGGTGCCAGGGAGAGACCCCAGAGGTTGTGTGTCCCTGAACAGGGCTCCACTTCCCCCCATGGATCTCTGGCATCCTACCAGGGATGGTGGGTAGGAGTGATTAGGTATGGAACAGGTGTTGGAGAACAGCCTGACCAAACAAGGCATCCCGGCAGGAGTCCTTGTCCAAGCAGTAATGGGCTGTGAAGGTATGAACTGAGGCCCAAGTGGCTGCTCGACAGATGTCGTCGATGAGCCAGTGAAGCTTCCATGGCCCTCACATTGTGAGCTGTGACATGGCCCTCCAGAGAAAGGTTCTTACTCTGATAGGCGAAGGAAATACACTGAGCAATCCAGTTAGAGAGTGTTCTCTTGGAGACTGGAAGTCCCAAATGAGAAGGATCAAAAGCAACAAAGCGTTGAGAGGACTTTCTATGTTGCTGTGTTCTTTGTAAGTAAAAGGCTAAAGCTCTTTTACAGTCCAAGGTATGAAGATTCCTCTCTGCATTTGATGCATGAGGCCTTGGAAACAACACAGGTAGGTAGACCGCTTCGTTTAGTGTGGTTGAGTCCTAAGGACTATCTTGTCATGATGGAACCTTGTATAAGGTGGATCAGCTACTAGCGCTTGCAACTCATTAATGCGGCGTGCTGATGTGATTGCAATGAGAAAGATAAACTTCCAAGAAAGGAATTTCAAGGAGGTAGTAGCTAAAGGTTCAAAGGGTGGCTTCATGAGCTGCCCAAGAATCAGGTTTAAGTCCCATGCCACCGGTGGTGGCCTGATGGGAGGCTTAGTTAGAAGAAGGCCTCTCATAAATCTTGCTATAAGAGGATGAGAGGAAATAGGTTGTCCATTTAGAGGCTTAAAGGAAGCTGCAATAGCACTCAAATGGACTCTTACTGAGTTAGTCTTAAGTCCTGCATTGGATAAATGAAGGAGATACTCCAGCAATGATTCCAGAGGTATCGCAAGGGGGTTAAGACCCTTCTGCGAACACCATATGGTAAACCTTTTCCACTTAAAAGCATAAGAGCATCTTGTGGAAGGTTTCCTGGAAGCAAAAAGAATATCTTTTACTTGCTGAGGAAGATTAAGATCTTGGAGATCTATTCCTTCAGCAACCAAGCCCTGAGATGCAGAGACTGAGGATTGGGATGCCATAACATTCCGTCTTCCTGAGATAGGAGATCTGGAGCAGACCCTAACTCCAGGGAGGGAGCTTGAGAGAGATGTAGAAGCAGAGGGTACCACACTTGCCTTGGCCAATGTGGAGCTATGAGAATCATATGGCCTCTGTCTCTCTGAAGCTTGAACAGGGTTTTGGGAATTACGGGAATGGGTGGAAAGGCATACAGGAAGTCTTGACCCCAATGAAGGAGGAAAGCATCCCTGGCCTGAGCCTTCTGAGCTGGTATTCCGGAACAGAACCGAGGAAGTTTGGCATTCCACGGACTTGCAAAGAGGTCTATATCCGGGGTTCCCCAAATTTGAAAAATCTTGGTTACCTGGTCTGCATGCAGAGACCATTCGTGCGGAAGCAGAACTCGACTGAGTGTCTGCCCAAGAGTTTTGTATGCCTGGAAGATACACTGCCAGGAGATGAATATGATGCTCTCTGGCGAGGGCCCATAGTCGCAAAGCTTTGTTGCAAAGCGACAGAGAGCCTGTTACCCCCTGCTTGTTCACATAGAACATGGCTACTTGATTGTCCGTATGAATGAAGACTGTCTTGTAGCTGAGCAGGGTGTGGAACACTCGAAGAGCAAGGAAGATTGCTCTGAGCTCCAAGAGATTGATATGTAGATGAGTCTCCTGTGGAGACCAGGTGCCTTGGGTGGAGAGGTCTTGGAGATGAGCTCCCCAACCCATCGGAGAAGCATCTGTTGTGAGAGTTGCTTGGGGCAAGGGTTGTTGAAAAGGAGACCCAAGCAACAGGTTTTGAGTGGACTTCCACCACTGGAGGGACAAAATAAGGCGACTTGTGTTTGCTATTTTGTCTGACAGGCATCCTGATGCCTGGGTCCATTGGGTGGATAAAGTCCACTGAGCTGCCCTCATATGGAGGCAAGCCTAGAGAACCACATGCACCGTAGATGCCATGTGGCCTAGTAGTTGTAACATTTCTCGAGCAGTTAGATGAGGCTTTAGCACTGCTTAAGAAGCTAACTGCACCATGCGTAGGCAACGGGCCTGGGGGAGATAGGCCCTTGCCTTTCTGGTATCCAGCAAAGCTCCTATGAACTCTAGAGACTGAGTAGGAGTTAGACTGGATTTTGGGATGTTTATTACCAGCCCTAAATACTGAAGGATACGCATCGTGCAGGATAGAGAAGTCCTGGCCTCTGACTCTGTTGGTGCTCGAATGAACCAGTCGTCTAAGTAAGGGAAGACGAATATTCCTAGAGTGCATAGAAATGCTGCTACTACAGCCATGCATTTTGTGCACACCCTTGGTGCTGAGGCCAGGCCAAAAGGAAGCACCCTGTATTGGTACTGCTTTTGCTGAAAAAGGAACCGAAGAAATCTTCTGTGGGTTGGATGGATGAGGACATGAGTGTACGCATCCTTGAGATCTAGAGAACAAAGCCAATCCTGACTCTGAAGGTATGGCAGCAGAGATCCGAGAGAAATCATCTTGAATTTCTCCTTGACAAGGAATTTGTTCAATTCTCTGAGGTCTAAGATAGGTCTGTAACCCCTGTTTTCTTTGGGATAAGAAAATAAGGGGAATAGAACCCTGTATCCTGCTGATGAATGGGTACTTCTTCTATTGCCCCTTGGACAGGAAGGATAGCGACCTCCTGACCTAACAGGTTGATGAGAGAGATCGGAGAATTGAACTGCTTTACCATTGTGTGAGGGGGCATGCTTGAAAAATGAAGCTTGAACCCCTCCTTTATGATGGAGAGTGTCCAATGCTCTGCTGTTATTTGCCCCCCTCTGGGGGCAAAATGACATAACCTTCCAGGAATGGTGGAAGGCTCTGGTCCCCCGAGAGCCAGGAAGGCTAAGTTCTCTAGTTGAGAGTCAAAGGTCCTGTGGAGGCTGAGCCTGCTGGGCTGGCTGAGGCCTAGCAGCCTTTGCTTTCTTCTGTTTGGGTGGTTGCTGACCTTTCCTGGCAAGCTGACCTGCAGAACGTCCCTGCTGAACATAAGCAGGATAAAATCTTTTCTTTTTAGAAAAGAACGGTTTCTTGAACAATTTCTTTCTAGCAGGATCAGCAGTGGACTTGGATAATTAAGGTGGAATTTTCAGCATCCATTTCATTGGCCTTTTCCTGCCAATCTTTACCAAACAGGTTTTCACCAGTACAAGGGATATTTCCCAATTTGTCTTGTACCCAGAGCTCTAGATCAGATGCCTGGAGCCAAGCAATTCTACGTGCACCTATGGCAATAGCTGAGGTTCTGCTTATGCACTCAAAGCAGTCACAGGCTGCACGGTTGGAAAATTTAGAGACATCTTGGGCATGCTTGACCAAAGTGAGAAAATCCTGTCTTCTATCCTCAGGAAGAATAGGACTTAAAGCCTCTAAATCATCTGTGACCTCCTTCAGGAACATTCCCATGTAGAGACTATAGGAACTGATCCTGGCAGAAAGCATGGAAGCTTGGAAGACCCGACGTCCAAAAGCATCCAGGGTTCTGCACTCACGTCCTGGAGGATTAGAGGCATGCCTCTTTGCACTCTTGATCCTTCTCATAGCTGATTCCACTACAATAGAGTGGTGAGGAAGCTGAGTCTTATGGAAACCAGGACAAGGAGGGACTCGATACATAGTATCCAGTCTGCGAGAATGAGGAGAGGTGGTAAGAGGTGTCTCCCACATCCTTAACATGAGATCATATAAAATCTCATGAATGGGCAAGGTAGCTGCCTCCTTAGGAGTTTTGGGATATTGTAGAATTTCCAACTCCTTGGCCCTTGGCTCTGTTTCAGGGGCCACAGTAATGGACAGGGCCCGAGCCACCTCCCTGATAAAATCCTGGAAGGAAATAGCCTCTGGAGGAGACATCCTGCATTTAGGGGAGGAGGGCTCCTCTGGGGGAAGCATCGCTGCATCGACAGAACTGTCAGAATCCTCAGATTCTTCTGAGGACTCGAAGTACCGTCTGTCCGGATGCTCTTGAAGAGCCCGATACCCGTACTGACCGAAGTCGGTACCAGGAGTAACCGGTACCGGGGTATCGGTACCCCAGGTCATCGGATGACTGGGTACCGGCAAAGCAGACACCGATGCCGATGCTATCGGTACCGGTACAGATACCGATGCCAGGGCCGGTACCGGTGGAACTGTCGCTGTTCCGAGGGCGTCGATGCCGCAAGGAGAGCCGCCAGACTGCACTCAATAGCCAGGACTCTCTGGTCTATCGACGCTGCCAATGCCTGGATGTCAGTACCGGAGGAGACCGCCGGTACCCCAGAGCATGGCACCAGTAGTTCTGCAGAGGTCGAGGCCTCGAGAACATCCTGGAACCCCGATAATGCTTTGGAAGCCGAAGCCTCCCGCCGGGGTAATTTTGCCGGTGCAGAATCTTCAAGGGCAACACCAGAGGCATCTCGATGCTTAGAAGGAGATCTACCCTTTGAGGACCGGCTGGACTTATGTTTAGTTACCTGAGATCCACGGGAGGAAGAAGCAGCCCTGGAAGACGTCGATGCCACCGAAGCTGCATCAGGGAAACAGGGTACTGAGCTTAGCAGCTCGGTTCTGCTGACCTCTTTTAGACATCATGGCGCAGGACATACAATCCGTGATGGAGTGGTCAGGACCTAAACATTTTAGACACCATTCATGGGTGTCAGTGACGGAAATGGTACCGCCACACTTGGTGCACTTTTTGAAACCTGAGGCAGGTTTCTCCATGGTAAGGAAAGGTTTTTGTGCCTAAGGCCCAAAAAGGTGCGTGCACCTGAAGAAAAAGAAAAGAGAAAAAAAAAAATATATATATTTTTTTAAGACAGAAATAAGAAGAAAAACACCGGCGGTACCGGTGAAGCGTCGAGGAAGGCAGAGGCGACCACAAAAAAGAAAGAGTTAAAAAATAATTCTTCTGCGGTGACAGGAACACGATCTGCTGGCTCTGCGGAAAAAGAAGAACTGGAGACAGGCAGTTGGGAAAGGCGGGAAAGGCAGCACGCAGGCGCTGTGGGATGCTCCCAAAAGCTTTCTAATTGGATGCTGGGGAGCGTTCCTGCACAGGCTCCGTTGGTACCGACGATACCCATATGTGATGACTACATTCCTGCTTGTTCCTGGAGATTATATTACGCCGGAGAAGGTGTATACAGTCTGGTTAGGAATCAATATTCTCGAGTGAAGGGGGATGGTGGTAGGAATGTGTTTATGTATGTGTTAAAGGGATGGTGACAATAAAAATATAAATATAAGGGGGGAAAAAAAAAGATAAAAATTTTAAAAATGTACAGACATTAAGAACACCAACTACTATTGAGTACAGGGGTTTATGATACGGGTAGACTGGGGGGGGGGAACGTTGGGTGATGTAGACAAAATGTGGGTAATAATTCAAAAATAGAGACAAGGTATAGTTACACTGTTTATTATGGAAATATATTAGGATAGCAGTAGAAGCTTACAATAAGGAACAATGACTAATATCTTATTTGGAGTATATTATTTTATAGGAATTTAGGCTGCTGGGTACCCTATGTATAGATTGTGGAATGTTATGGATACATGTACATGGTTATGTTATGGCAATGATGACAATAAAAACTTAAATATAAAAAAAAACACAACAATGTGCATGCAGTAACAGAACATTAAGACTTTCACTACTATGCTTTTGAAAAATTAATTAAATGTGAAGATCATAGGGATGTACACAAGCAAAAGGTTTTTTGGTTTATTTTTGGATTTTTTTTCCATTTTCAGGCATTTTTTTCAGTTAATTTCTCACATCTGGTTTAATCAAAAATTTGTTAACATGCGGTATTTTTTATGTATGCAAATCAACTGTACATGCCATTAACTCATAGGTTAATGCATGCTAAATCAATTTTGCATGCACTTAATTTTTTAAGGTGCATTAACAAATTGAATGCATATACCCATTAACCTGTATTAAAGACAGGGGAGTCGGGCGGTTTAACTTCTTTCAGCCTCTCTTCTGAAACTTGTCTAGTCAATAATATTTATTTATTTATTTTATTTATTTATTTAACAGATTTTATATACCGTCTTTCTACAAATCAAGACGGTTTACATAGAACATTAAAATAGAGCGTTTGAGATCCCATGTGATGCGTGAGTAGGCAAGGTGCTTTCTTGCCTGCTCCGGGGCTGCCCTGAGGAATTTTCGGCCTAATCTTGTCTATTTGTTATCTTAACATTTGCTGAGGAGAGCGGTTGGTCTGGGAACTTTGCCTGCGGACCTGGGAGTTGGTGGTGGGCGTACTAATGCCGAATCTGACGAAGAAAGACAAGGAGAAGTCGACCAGGGTGACCGGCGTAGGCCCGTCAAAGATGGCGCAGCCGACCTCGCCGAGCACGGGCAGTGTTGAGTCAGCGACGGAAGAGCTCGCTAAAGAGGTTGCCTCTGTGTTGGAGCCGAAGTTTGATAAACTCATCAAGAAATTGGACTCGCTGGGTGATTCTCTTGCGGAGATCGGGAAGAGAGTCGAGGAATTAGAGCATCGGGTCACCAGCGTGGAAGAGGGCGAAGGGCGCCTAGAGAGAGAGTTGAACGTGCAGAAGCAGCAAATTGAAGCGCTACTGCTTAAGACTGATGATCTCGAGAACAGATCACAGCGCAACAATCTGCGGGTGGTTGGCGTCCCGGAGTCCACCACTGATGGCATGCTGATCCCATTACTTGAGGAATGACTGCCCAAGGAGCTGGGCCTTGCCTCGTTGGTAGGACTGCTCAAGGTAGAGAGGGCGCATCGCCTTGGTCGGCGGCGGGAAGACCAGCAGCGCCCGCGAGTTGTCATCATGCGGATTCTCAACTTCCAGCATAAGGATCAACTTCTGCGGGCCTATCGGGCCAATTGCAATTGGATAACCAGAGAGTACTGCTCTTCCAGGACTACTCAGCAATGGTCACTGATCAACGGAAGGCTTTTTCGGGCATTTGTGCAGAACTGTTTAAGCGGCAAATCCGTTTTATGCTTGCCTTCCCCGCGACCTTGCGTGTTTGGCAGCAAGGCAAGTTGCTCATCTTTCAGACGGCGAGGGAGGCGAGGAACTTTTTGGATGCTCTCCCTAAGGAAAGTGCTGGCGGCCATGAGGGCTGATGTCGGCTGCGGTGGAGAGAGGGGCGCACTGGAGATGGTTGCGTAGGTATCGCCAGGTTTGAGAGCTGAGAGCAGATATTGACTGCTGACTGCTGAACTGTGCCAGTCAGGCTCTTGCGTGGGCTGGCTGGGCCTGGACACGATCTATGCAACTGGAGCATAGTGGGCAAGAATGTTTGCAGGGTTATTTTATGTTATTTTATTTTGTGCTTGTACTGTTACCCCAAGCCTTCTTGGTAATGGGGTGCTTTCCTCTCTTTTCTTCTCTTTTGATCTTTTTCCTTGTGTTGTATGATTGAGACTGTAGGGCCCTTGGGGCAGCCCTGCTGCGTCACTTTAGGGATCGCTGCTCAGCGAGTGAGCTGAGGGTGATTAGTGGATGTTCTGATGGGAAGGGAAGTGGGGTTGAGTTTAGAGGGGTTGAGTTCTGGGGGTAACCATGGAGGATCGTATAGGGCATTAGTGGGGGGGGGGGACGGGGGGGAGGCTGAGACTGTGTGTGCAGGATGTGGAATGCTTGAGCTTGGGGTGCAGGGTGCTTGTAGGTTGTGTGTGCATGGTAGGAGAGGTAGTATCATTGCGGCTCAGGATTTTTCTTTTAGTTCGGGGCTGAGGCTGGGCGGCCCTGGGCTTATAACTGTGGGGAGACTGTATGTATGGTCTTACACTGATTTGCATGGCTCATAACCTCCGAATTCTTACTTGGAATGTGGGGGGCATAGAGACTCCTGTGAAGCGAACAAAAATCCTGCAGGCCTTAAAGAAAGCAAAGGTGCATATCGCCTTACTGCAGGAGACACATTTGTCCCCTGCGGAAAATAAGAAACTGTGTAAAGACTGGGTGGGGAATGTCTTTTTTGCCTCTGCGGGGGTGCGGAAGAGAGGAGTGGCGGTCTTAGTTAAGAGGGGAGTTGCCCTGGAGGTGCTTGCTGAGGAGCGGGACCCACAGGGGCGTTTCCTGTTTTTACATACTCAAGTGAATGGGGAGGAGTTGTTTTTGGGGAACATTTATGCCCCTAATACATATGAGCACACCTTTTTCAAAACTCTCTTGCAGAAGATTATGGGTGCCCCTAAAGTACCATTGATAATCGCTGGAGATTTCAACTGCCCCCATGACCCCCTTCTGGATAAGTCAGGGGGAGGGCGGAGAGGGCAAGGGCGGGGGAGGGCGGAGAGGGCAAGGGCGGGGGTGGGACAACAAAGGGGTGGATTTCCTCTGTCGGTGGGGTGACCTACTGGATATTTGGAGGGTTATGCATCAAGAGGAACGGGACTATACCCATTTGTCCAGGGCCCATCAAACTTGGTCCCGTATAGATTATATATTGATTTCTCGGGATCTCTTCAGTAAAGTGGAGCGGTCAGAGATTGAGCCGATAGTCGTCTCAGACCATGCAAAGGTCTTTTTGGACCTCAAAGGAGGTCACTCCCCTGGGGGCAGATGGTCTTTTCCCAGACATCTCTGGCAGAGGGATTCATTCCGTGAGTTTCTCATTCAACAATGGAGGGATTACCAACTTGTGAATGAATCCCCGGAGATCTCGGCGACCACCTTCTGGGAGGCGGGGAAGGTGGTTTTGCGGGGACACCTGATAGCTTATGTGGCCCGGGAGAAGAAGTGCGTAAATGCAAAAATCTTGGAGTTGGCGTGCGCCCTCCGGGAGGCTAAGAGAGAAGCCATGGCGGATGGTAGTAGGCTGGGGCTCTATATTGAATGTCAGCGGGCTTTAAATGCTGCCCTCCAGAAGCGTGCGGTCTACTCTGACCAGTATTATCGACATCAGTTATTTCGCTTTGGCAACCGCTCCGGTAAGCTGTTGGCTCGATTAGTTAAAGGGAAGGGGGGAGTTCAGGCGGTCATGGCCCTTCGTGACAAAGATGGAGTGCAGCATATGGGAGTGGAGAATATCTTGCGGATCTTTGGGCAGTTCTATCGCGACCTGTATACCCCCGAGCAAGAGAACCGAATTGTGGAAAGGGAGTTCCTTGAGACGGTCCCCTTGCCTCAGCTTACGGAGGAGGATAGACAGCAGTTAAACATGAATATAACGGCGGCGGAGATACGCAAGGTAGTGCATCACGGGAAACCCCATAAGGCGCCCGGACCTGATGGGTATGGTGTGGAGATGTATAAAATTTTGTTAGATCAGATTACTCCCACCTTGATGGCTGTGTTTGAGGAAGGGCGGGAAAATCGGTCTTTTCCACGAGATATGAGGACGGCGGCGATAACAGTGATTCCAAAGGAGGGCCGAGATCTAGAGAGTCCTGCTTCGTACCGTCCTATTTCTCTTATTAATTATGACATGAAGATTATAGCGTCCGTCCTGGCCAACCGGTTGCAGAATATTTTGCCACAGTTGGTGGGCTCTCACCAAGCGGGGTTTGTTAAAGGTCGGGACGCTTTCGCGAACATAACTAAGGTGTTGTTGGGGATGGAACACTGTGCGGCACTGGAAGACCCATTGTTACTAGTGAGCCTGGACGCGGAAAAGGCCTTTGATCGGGTCTCATGGCCCTACATGTTTGAAGTCCTGACGCGCTTTAGGTTTGGGGGTGCGTTCTTTGATTGGGTTACAGCATTGTATGCGCAGCCGTTGGCATGTATTTGCAGTGGTGGGCGGTACTCCCAAACTTTTGTGCTGCAGAGGGGCACTCGGCAGGGTTGTCCGTTGTCCCCGTTACTCTTTGTCTTGCAGCTGGAACCGTTATTGCTAACCATTCTTAACGATCTGCAAGTACGCGGAATTGCCTGGCCGGGCGGGGGTGTTAAGCTCAGTGCCTTTGCAGATGATCTATTGTTGTGCTTGTGTGACCCTCAGAGGTCGCTGGAACGTGCCTTGCAACTTTTGGAAGAGTTTGGGTCATTCTCGGGCTTGCGCATTAATTCGGATAAGTCTTTTGCCCTGGATGTGGGGGGACGGTCGAGGAGTAACTGGCTGGGGGCCTTCCCGTTGATTTGGGCTACTGGCCAGATTCGGTATTTGGGGGTGTATATTCCCGACTGTCTTGCGCGTCTGTATGAGGTGAATGTGAGACCCATGATGGAGAGAACCTTGGCACGATTTTTGAAGTGGAGGGACCTACCGTTAACGCTGATGGGCAGAGTGGCGCTTGTGAAAATGGTGGAGTGGCCGCGCTGGTTGTATCTTCTGCGGCACCTTCCTCTTTGGTTGGCCTGTCGTGACTTGGAGCTTTTACAGAAGCATTTAGCTAAATTTCTTTGGAGAGGCCGGCGATCTCGGATAGCGCTGGCAGCTCTCATGAAGTCTGGGGGGGGAGGGGGGTCTTGAGTTGCCTTCTCTGCGACAATATAATCTAATGTGTCTACTTCGGCCTCTTGCTGACTTGATTCTGGCTAGAGGGACCCTCCTCCCGGTGGAATTGTTCGATGTGATGGCGGATCCACTCCACAGGGCGTCTCTGTTACATGTGGGTCGACAGGGTTTGTCACAAGCCGGACGTCACTCCGTATATTTGGCGGCTCTTAGGCAGACTTGGTGGATGCTGTGTCAAATGCGGGGCATCCGTTGGCGATGCACGGATTGCCTGCCCTTGGGGGGGAACCCGACGTTTGCGCCGGGTAGACACGGCTTGGCGGGGCAGCGATGGGCGAGCGCCGGGCTAGTTTATATCGGGCAGCTGCGGATGTTGGGGGTGGGGGAATTGGACTCTTTCCAGTCTTTAGTCCAGCGTTTTCATCTGGACCAGCGATCCTTCTATTTTTATCTGCAGTCCCGTCATTATCTCCGTGAGCTTGAGAGAGAAAAAGACTTGCGGTGGGGTAAGGAGGGGCTCTGGGAGCTTTTTGAGTCGTTAGGAGAGACTATCTCGTTGAGAGACCTTCGGCAAAAACTCTGGCTGGAGGGAGAGAGGGGCAAACTAGAGGTCTTGAGCCAGAGATGGGCCCGTGACGGCTTGGCACAGATTACACCGGAGTTCCTCCGGCAGGCGTTCTCCAACATTAAACAGAGCTCGGAGTCTATGCGGCTGCGGGAACTCCAGTATAGGTTTTTATGGCGGGCCTATGTATTGAATGTGCAGGCCGCCAAGATGGGCTTGGCCACCACGGATCTGTGTGGGCTCTGTCAGTTGGAGAGTGGAACCTTGTTGCATCATTTTTGGCAATGCAGCGTAATCCGTAGTTTTTGGGACGCTGTGCTCGCCAAACTGGGAAGTTGGAGGAGACAGGGAGTTCAGCCTTCGGTAGAGTGGTGTCTTTTTGGGATCTACTTAGGTGTCTCACCAGTGGAGGCAGGATGTCGGACCCTCTACGAGCAGGGATTTTTGGTTGCCAAGCAATGTGTTTTGAATAACTGGATGGAGGCTCGACCCCCGTCGGTCACTTGCTGGGTTAGGGCTATGATGGAACTTCAAACTATGGAACAGATGACGGCTTCTCTCTTGGGTGGGCGGAAGTGGGCCGACGCGGAAGCCACCTGGGGGGGGGGGGGTGGTAGCCTAGCTGCTGTGATGGGACGGGCTTTCTTTCTTGCTTTCTTTCTTTCTCTCTCTCCCTCTTGGGTCAAGGGGGAGTGAGGGGGTGAGCTCCATTTCGCGCCCGTGCACACGTCTGTTTGTTCCCGTATGGACTGCTTGCACACACCTATGTCTGTTGTTGTTTGTCCTAGGTCTCGGGGGGGAGGGGGGAGTTGGTTAGGGGCTTTAGGGGGGTGGGGGTTGGGGGGGGATGGGTGGGGGGAGGTGGCTGCTTACGGGCTATTACTTATTGTTTGCTGGTTATTGGGTTGTGTTTTATTTTGGGGATGTATATCATGGGTGCTGTGTTGGATTGGGTTGTTTCTGTGCTGTTGGTTATATTTTCTGTACCAGCTGTATTTTATGTGCGGGGAGCAGCTCGGTATCTGGTTGGGGGGATATGACTTGTAATTGTACTGAGTTGTTGTTTGGTTGTTTGACTGTTTCTGTTTGGAATCATAATTATAATAATAATAAAAAATTATTTTCATAAAATAGAGTGTTTCCACTGTTTACATAGAACAAGTAACATATATACATAAAATAACAATGAACTAATTATATCAATAAAATAAAATAAATTAAAAGAACAACTATTTACAGAGATATTTACCGAGGTATCAGTTGTCAATATTCTCTACCTGCCCAGAATTATCTCATTCTTCCATCAGACAGCCAGGATAAAGTAGTTGGGTTGCTATGTTAGTCCACTTGAATACATAGAAATAAATGTTCAGAGAAGAAAAAAAGAATTGGAAAGGGGTACTGCTCCTTAGACCCCTCCAGCACAACCATTGCCAAGTTGAACAATGTGGTTGGGAACAGCAAATTCATGCTCAAAGATGTGTTCTATAGCAGCAAGGAAGTATGAGGGGTTGAAAACACCTGCAAAAATCCACTTTGAGGGGAGTTGGAGCAGGAGGAACAAGGCAGCCTGAGCGCGGAGTGCATGGTAGCATGCATCACATGTGGCAGTGGGCTATACACTATGGAGCTGGTGCCTGATACACTAAACACTTGGGCTATGCTGCTCAGCATGGCATATATTTTGGAGAGTGAAGCTTAATCACTGTGGTGGAGAGACTGAGCTGATGCCCACTGGGAGCAGCAGAGCTTGAAACCAATGGACATGAGGACAGAGGGGCAGAAAGGTGTCCATGCTGCCAATTAAAAGCCCACATTGTATATTTATATAAGTACCAGACTGCTGAGTGCAAGTGGAAGAGAGGTACCAGAGTAGTACACAAACCTGGGAGGCACTAGTTTAAAAGTGGCAGAGCTGGTGTAGAAGTGCATGGGAGACCTACCCAAATTGGGATGTTAAACTGGGCTGCAGTGAGTGGAGATAATTGCAAGGGCAGCTTTGCCTGGCCAGAGTGTGGGGGCTCAAACTAGAAGCTGCAGTATAGCAATCAAAGTTCCCATGGGAAATGTTGAGGAAACCAAGAGACAGCAAGGGACAGAGTATTAAAATACCAACCTTGATGCTCAGAGTCCTGCTAAGGCCAAATCCCTCCCAAGAATCCCCCTCAAGGCCCTCCCACTGGAGACATGCCAGTCCTAGAGAACCAGCAGGTATTGATTATGTCAGAGGAAGTAGCCAAGCACTTGACACAGACTGTTACAACAGTAATGGAGGACAAGCTGACAAAATTGCAATCTACTTTGGAAGAAGTAAAGGAGGCCATATTCACACAAACCCAACAGATCTCTGAAAACTCCCACAGAATTCAGGACACTGATATTGTTCTGAAGTAACTCAAGGTACAATTGTTGCAACTGCAAAAGAAAAAGAAAACTTTGAAAGAGAGGTTAGAAGACCAAGAAAATCACAGCAGGAAAAATAACTTGCACTTAACTGGAGTTCTGTTCTGGTTGTACTAGCTTGATGGTCAAGTCAGCCAGCAATGTGTTGATCTCCTGTTAGAGGAAGGCCTGTGACATCAGGTCGAGAGGTTACTCCCTGGGGTTAGAACAGGGGAAGTAGCTGGGCAAAATGCAACCGGAAGCCATCCTAGACGATGTGCAGGTCCCCAGGTGTCTGTTGTTATCACGGGCCATTGGTGGGCAAAGTGGACCAGCCACCCCCTCCCACCTTCCTTAAGAGGCCCCTTAAGTAGTAGTCAAAAACCCACCTCCAGTTGTGACTGTGGCTTCTGAGGTTTAAGACGGTGCTGCTGGTGGGGCCCTTGAGTCTTCTGCTGAGCCGGCTGGGTAGGCCAAGTAGGGCGGACAGCCCGAATAATACCGGCGCTTATGCAGGTAGAAAACCTTCTTCTCTGCCATCTTCTTCTTAGAAGGATCCAACATTTTCCTGGGAAGGTGGTTCATGGTGAGCTGCTTCCTTTCCGGCTTCCTGGCCTTATCTACCATGGGCTTGCCGAACAAATTTTCTCCATTGCAGGGGACATTAGCTAGCTTGTCTTGAACCCATTGTTAAAGATCCGATGACTGCAGTCAGGCCAGGTAGCAGGCACCAGTGGCAACTGCAGACACTCTACTGATGGACTCAAATGCGGTGTAAGCTGCTCTGCCCATATACTTCAAGCAGTCCTTACGTCGTCCCACCAGACTGCAGATGTTCTCAAGGCGATCTGGGGGGGATCAGGGCTGCAAATTCACTAATGTCCCCCATCACATCCTTAAGGAACATGGCCATATAAAGCTGATATGAGAGGATCTGGGCCACCAACATGGATCCTTGGTAGCACCTTCTCCCAAACCCATTGAGTATGCGGGGCTCTCTACCAGAGGGAACAGAGGAATGAGTTTTAGAGCTGTTGATGCGATGCATACCAACTACCACCATGGAGTTGTGTGGGAGTTTGGGCTTCTCAAAGCCTAGACTCTTTTGTACTCTGTACATTGAGTCAGTCTGCTGATGGCTGGAACAGCAGGTCATCCCACATTCTGAAGAGTAGGCGCTTGAGGATCCAGTACACCGGCACTGTGATCGCATCTTTGGAAGGTGAGGGATACTGCAAGTTCCTCTGCCCTCGGTTCCTCCTCAGCCTCCAAGGTGAAGGGTAGAGCCTTGGCCATCGCCCTCAGAGTCACGTCGAGAGGGACTTTGATGCATATACCCATGGAGATACCCCCAGTCCTTTGCATCGGTCACGATGTCGACGGGGCAGAAGACCAGTACTTCTGGGGGTCAGCCCCCAGGTTGAAGGACAACCTCCGGTCCATGGCACCATGGCTCTTCAGCTCAGAATGAGCTCGGGTGCCACGGCAATGCCGAAGCCTCGGCAAAGTCCCTTCCAGGGCATCGATGCTGATTGTATCCTTAGCACTAGCATCGATGACTATAACGACCTGAAGAGCGACTCATGCTGTTTTTTGTGGTTCTTCAGGCCCTCTCTCATCATCTGCAAACAGAGTACAAGAAGAGGGCTCATGGCTGGGCCAGAGGCATTGGATACACCAGTTATGGTGGTATATTACAGAAATGGTACGAGCACACCAGGTGCATTTCTTAAATCCACTGGCCGGTTTGGACATGTTGGGAAAAACATCCTCTGCCAAATCAAAGGGCTCCAACGTCCTGGTTGGCCATGGAACATGTGGGGAAAAAGGGACCCACGCTGAAAAAACAAACGAGAAAAATTAAGGAAGAAAAAGAAAGATGTTGAGCGACTTGATGCCCCCGACAACATACAGGAAGGCAGCGAAAAAACTCATCGTAATCGAGATGAAAAAATACCATAGTAAGCAAAAAAAGATCATGCTTTTCCAAGGCGAAGGACAGATGTCCAGTGGGCTCTGTGGAAAAGAGAAGACTGGGGATAAGATAGTGCCATGGCAGGTGGGAAGGCACATGCACATGCAGAACTATTTCAACTTTGACATCTGAGGGATTTCTTGCATGAATAGCCCATTTTAAGCACACTGTGGAAGCTGGGGAGCATTCCTGCATGGGCTCTGTTGGTGGTGTCATCCATATGTGAGGACTTACCTTCCTGCTTGTTCCTGGAGAAAGCAGGTGTAAATGTAAGCACAAATTCCCTGGACTAATTTTCAAAGCAGAAGTATGCATATACTTTCGTTCAAAGCCTGCTTTGGAAAAAGTATGTACGTCTTATTTACAGGTGAACTCAGTTATGAAATTACTCCCTTGTTTAAGAAAACAGTGAAGAAGTAAAATATGAACGAATGATAAGAGAAAATCACTGTAAGGTCAAAGATAATCCCAATTGCAAAATAATTTGGGGAACCATAGCTAATATACGAAACTGTCAACAATCTACATGGTTACAATGCCCTGCCTCAAAGTTTAGGGTCCGATATTCATTTGGGTGGGCTATGCATAGCCCTGCCCGCTGACCCCTAACCCCGGATATTCAATGCCATGGTGATGGCATTGAATATCCAGGGTCACTGTACAAACCCCAGAACTACCAAGGCTAATTGGGTAGCGACGAGATTGCACTGCTACCTGGTTAGCATCCGCAGCTAAAACTTGCCTAGTTTTAGCCGTGGATCGCTAAACAGGTAGCAGTGCAATATCGCCGCTAACCAGTTATCAGTACTCCCCGCCTCTGCTCTGCCCCAGAATGCCCCCGACACGTCCCAATGCTAACCGGATAACATCAGGGAGGGTAGGTGACATGGATGGGGGGGATATTCAACGGCACTAACCATGTAGGTACCATTGAATATTCCCGTTTAAGGCATTTACATGATTTACAGGGCTGTAAATCATGTAAATGCCTTTCGAATATCGGGCCCTTAGAGTTCTAGAGCCTTATTTAATCAAGTTTTTTTCAAACAGCAACAGACTGGGAAAATGTTCTTTCCACATAAGGCCCTAAATCTGAGCACAGGATGAGTAACTAAACAGTAAATTGTGGATTGAAGGGAAATTGGCTGATAGGTATGTCTAGTATGGCTGCATCCTTGCCTGAGGCTGTAATATATTATGATGGCACGGAAGAAAAGCATGTGGGCTAAGAAAATGAGTACCCAGAGCCCAGCACAACAAGAGTAAAACCAAGGAACCATATTCTGAGCAGGAGTGCACAGAAAATGGACCCAGCTAAGAAAAGCTAAGAAAAGATAGCCCAGGCCTGAACAGATTGAACAGGCCTCAGCAAGTTGGGCAAGCCTGGACAAGTTAAACAGGCCAAACAAAGCTGGTGATACAAAGTATTCATAAGCCCTGAAGACTACAGTGCTGAAAGCTACAGTGATTAATGAAACAAAAGGAATGGCAGGGTGTAGTCAGAATGACTCAACACTAGCAAGAATAAAAGCCATTAATATGCTAATAAGGGTGGATCCCAAGAATGAGCCTTTGCTCCAAAGGAAAGAGGCCTCTGCAGACTTTTGCACACAGCCCTCCTTTGCCCCAAAGGAAAGAGGCCTCTGAAGACTCTTTACACACGGCCTTACAACCTTTTACAGACAGTACAGCAACCTTTGCACACGGTACAAAACTTTTGTGCAGGAGTTGCTACAGAGGGTATAGGGCAGTGATGGCTAACCTTTTTGAGCCCGAGTGCCCAAACTGCCGCACAAAACCAAAGAATTTCCTCAAAGTGCCAGCACGTCAATTAAAGCCCCATTTGCATAAGGTGCTTCATTTGCATAAATATTTGCATAATGTTACCATACACTAACTTTTAGTAAACATGCCTCTTAATGAGTATATGGATAAAGAAAGACTAAAAGGTTTCTACATTACTATAATCCAGTACCAACCGCCAGGCACATTAGGAACTACTACAAACGCTGCCCATTTAGAACCCATAGCAAACCCGCCGTATCCTAACAGCACTACCAGGACTCACAAAGCACCATACTCTACCTATCAAAAGGCAACACTGCAAATATTAAACCAATACATCTCAGAGAACAACAATACATGACCTACTGGGGAAAGAACAAGTGGCAATGTCAAATAGGAATTATATAAACAGAATACCTCAGCTCAGTTACACATGCAGAACAGACCATCACCAAACAAGGAATCACAATTTAGAAACAGGAAGACAATAATTAAACTGGGAACCCCAAAAGCCAAACTTGGAATATACAACAACACTGTAGAAATAAAACTATATATTAATTTCCTCTTGTACTAAACAAAGCGCAAAAATTAATGATGCACATTTCCCAGAGCTGACATATTCCAGTTAATAAATTCAAAATAAAGAGATATTTTTCTACCTTTTGTGCATTTTTTTTCAGTTGCAATTGTTCCAGCCACTTTCTTCTGGTTTCTTCGTGTCTTCTGCTAACTCTCCATCTGCTGTCCATTTGTCCTTTCTTCTGTCTTCTTGTTTTTTTTTTCCATTCTCTCTCTACATCTGCTTTAACATACTAATCTTTCTCCTTTGGCTCTTTCCTCATTCCTATTTCATCTACTCAAAATTTACCCCTCCATCCTCAATCCCCACTTACTCTCCCAATACCCGGCCAATTGTAGATTTTTTATCCCTCCCACACAAAATATTTTTCCCCTCTCCATTTTACTCTCCCAGCCCCATCCCATTCTAATCCTCCCCCAACACCAGCTCCCTTCTAGTTCCAGCCTCACCCAGCATCCATTCCCTTCTAGTCCCTGCATCAGCCCATTTCCAGTCCTAGCAGCCCCCCAACCCAATACCAGTCCTATCCCCCCCTCATCAACCCACTTCCAGTCCTAACCCCCCATCACCCCATTTTCAGTTTAAGCCCCCCCCTATAACCCATTACCAGTCCTAACCCCCCACTTCCAGTCAGCCCCCCATAGCCCATTGCCAGTCCTAACCCCCCCATCAGCCCACAGTCCATTACCAGTCCTAACCCCATCAGCCCACCTCAAGTCCTAACCCCTCCCCATCAGCCCATTTCTTGTCCCAGCCCCCCCATAGCCCATTATCAGTCCTAAACCCCCCCATAGCCCATTACCAGTCCTAACCCCATCAGACCACCTCCAGTGTTAACCCCCCATCAGCCCATTTACAGTCCTAACCCCACCCAACAGCCCACCTCAAGTCCTAACCCCTCCCCATCAGCCCATTAGCAGTCCTAACCCCCCCCCTAGCCCATTAGCAGTCCTAACCCCCCCTCTCTAGCCCATTAGCAGTCCTAACCCCCCCATAGCCCATTACCAGTCCTAACCCCCATCACCCCATTTCCAGACAGCCCCCATCAGCCCACTGCCCATTAGCAGTCCTATCCCCCCCTTGGCCATTAGCTGTCCTAACCCCCCCTCCTAGCCCATTAGCAGTCATAACCCCCCCCTAGCCCATTAGCAGTCCTAACCCCCCCCCCTCCTAGCCCATTAGCAGTCCTAACCCCCCCCTAGCCCATTAGCAGTCCTAACCCCCCCTCCTAGCCCATTAGCAGTCCAACCCCCCCCCAGCCCATTAGCAGTCCTAACCCCCCCCTAGCCCATTAGCAGTCCTAACCCCCCCCAGTGCCCTTTAGCAGTCCTAACCCCCCCCTTGCCCATTTGCAGTCCTAACCCCCCCCTAGCCCATTAGCAGTCCTAACCCCCCCTCTCTAGCCCATTAGCAGTCCTAACCCCCCATCACCCCATTTCCAGACAGCCCCCATCAGCCCACAGCCCATTAGCAGTCCTATCCCCCCCTAGCCCAGTAGCAGTCCTAACCCCCCCAGCCCATTAGCAGTCCTTACCCCCCCCTCGCCCATTACCAGTGCTTACCGCCCCTCTCTAGCCCATTAGCAGTCCTAACCCCCCATCACCCCATTTCCAGACAGCCCCCATCAGCCCACAGCCCATTAGCAGTCCTAACCCCCCCTAGCCCATTAGCAGTCCTTCCCCACCCTAGCCCATTAGCAGTCCTAACCCCCCCAGCCCATTAGCAGTCCTAACCCCCCCCTAGCCCATTAGCAGTCCTAACCCCCCCTCTAGCCCATTAGCAGTCCTAACCCCCCCTCACCCCATTTCCAGACAGCCCCCATCAGCCCACAGCCCATTAGCAGTCCTAACCCCCCCTTGCCCATTAGCAGTCCTAACCCCACCTCCTAGCCCATTAGCAGTCCTAACCCCCCCAGCCCATTTGCAGTCCTAACCACCCCCCAGCCCATTAGCAGTACTATCCCCCCCCCTGCCCATTAGCAGTCCTAACCCCCCCCCTGCCCATTAGCAGTCCTAACCCCCCATCACCCCATTTCCAGACAGCCCCCATCAGCCCACAGCCCATTAGCAGTCCTAACCCCCCCTAGCCCATTAGCAGTCCTATCCCCACCCTCCTAGCCCATTAGCAGTCCTAACCCCCCCTCATAGCCCATTAGCAGTCCTAACCCCCCCTCCTAGCCCACTAGCAGTCCAAACCCCCCCCCCAGCCCATTAGCAGTCCTAACCCCCCCCCTAGCCCATTAGCAGTCCTAACCCCCCCCCCTCCTAGCCCATTAGCAGTCCTAACCCCCCCCCCTCCTAGCCCATTAGCAGTCCTAACCCCCCCCCCCGCCCAGCCCCTTAGACTCCCAACCCCCCCCCCCCCCCCCATTTGCAGCCCTACCACCCCCCCCCCCCCCGGCAAATTTAAAAAAAGAAAAAGAGGGCTCTGGCTGCTGCCGCGGACGCGGCAGCATGCAGTGTCCCGCGGGGCCCCCTCCGCCCGCTAAGCCCCTCTGCAAGGGCTTTCAGATTCGCGAGGGAGACAGCGTCTCCCTCGCGTCTCTTGTTAAGCCCGCAGGGGCTAATGGGAAATTTCCCATCAGTCCCTCGCGTCTAAAGGGGCTGATGGGAAATTTCCCATTAACCCCTACGGGCTTAACAGAGACGCGAGGGAGACGCTGTCTCCCTCGCGAATCTGAAAGCCCTTGCAGAGGGGCTTAGCGGGCGGAGGGGGCCCCGCGGGACACTGCATGCTGCCGCGTCCGCGGCAGCAGCCAGAGCCCGCTTTTTCTTTTTTTGCGGACCTTCACGCGTGCCAGCTGCAAGGCCTTCGCGTGCCACAGCTGGCACGCGTGCCATAGGTTCGCCATCGCTGGTATAGGGTATATAAGGAAGCAGTTACAGAGCTCAGTGGGCGGCCTTCTCTGTCTCATCACTGTGGAGATAGGGAACGCTGCCTGTACTCAGATCCCTCAGATAGACACTTGTGTATCTGTGCTTACAGCTTTTGCTTATGCCAAATAAAAGAGTTATTTTTACTGACAAATAATTGTGATCTGAGTTCTTTTTATTTTCTGGTGCACGACTCCCATGTGCCCAGGCAATTGGAAATATTGGTGATATTTGAGGAACTTTTGTGGGAAAACCAGGCCCACAATTTGTGCCGAAACCCGGGATGATATTTGAGGACAATTGGTGCCTGAAACCCGGTCTCCTGAGTTTTAGAACTCCTAAATTTTTTTCTAAATTGCCCAAGGATTCCTCTGACTGCAGTTTTGGCTTACCTGCATTTTTGTCAGAGAGGATACCTCCTGTTTTAAATTGTGCAAAAAACAGGAGATGTGGATACCATCCTAATAGAGGATGAGGATTCCTTTTGCTGGTTCAAAAGATGAGGATTCCTTTTGCTGGTTCAAAAGATGAGGATTCCTTCTGCCGGTCCAGAAGATGAGGATTCCTCCTGCCGGGTTCAGGAGATGAGAATACCGTCCTGAGGGACGAAGAGAGCTCTGTGGACACCCTACAGTGGTGAGTATTGATGCATTACCTGCCTACAAACACGGACAGAAGACTTACCCTATCTGATTGGTGGGTGAGTATGAAATTTACACATATGCATATGTATTTTATTTAATTAATGTTGTTTTGTTGTATATAAAATTGTTAAGAGTGTCTCTGTGTTTAGATGTAATATTAGGGAAAGAAAGTTTGAAAGTTTGCCCAGACATTAGGTCTTTAAAAAAAAAAATCCAGGATTGATTGGTGTATGCTTGAGACTGTACGTACATTGGTACGAAGTGGCTGTGTGTCCCTATCCACGTTTTCATACCCCCGCGAGGGGATTGGCTGGGTTTGGACGAAGCGTAAGAATTGTGTGCCTGTATGAGTCCTGGATTTGTAACTTTGCGCCCCTCTATATAAAGAGGTTTGATTCTCCATCTATAAAAGCAAAGTTACTAGCTTCTGTACATAAAGAAGTTCGATATTTTATCGGTAAAAGGCGAAGTTATTAACAAACTGCCCCTGTGTCCCCAAACACTGAAAAACACCAGGTCTACACAGACTATAGGAAAAGGGACAGTGTAGAAAATGTTTTAAAAAGAAATCCAAGAAGGGTGTAGATAATGAAAAAGGGACTGTTCCCTGAAAATAAAAGGGGAATAGGGGGACTCTCCTGTAGATAAAGGGGAGCAGGGATTACTGTATATAGACTGTTGTACTAGTATAGAAGTGAAGGAAGACAATTGCTTTATTTAATGCATTCCAGTTTCATTACTATGTTTCTTGCATAATCAATAGCCAAAGAACCAAATTTTGATCATACCTCTCAGCAGTAAGTAAGGGGTAGTTGAAACTGCTGAGATGGGCTACTTCAAACAGACAGTTTGCATAACTACAGAAAGATACTGGGAATGAAACTGGGAGTGAAACTGTTTGCATGGCTGCAGAAAGATCAGGGAGGAGTTCTTCTTCTAGCAGATAAATGGAGGCCCATTAGAGAGGACAAAAGAAAAATCATCTAGGAGTCTTTCTCCTAGCAAACAAATGGCACTGTACTCCTGAAACCCATTAAAGAGGACAAAGAACCCCAATTCACCTAGCCACACCTAGCCTCCAAACAATCCTCTTGTCATCAATTTAGATTGTAGAGTTTTTAAGCTTCTGGAACCATGGGGGGTGCCTCCTTTGAGCATCCTCAAATGTCTGAGCAGCATCTTGACTGTGTAAGGCTGAAGAAGGATTGTCAAATTACTGTTAGCAATATCTGTAGGGCAAAGCTGATGTGTGAAAATTAGCTGCAACACATTTGTTAGAACTTAAAAAAAGGGGAGAGAAAATCCTTATAAGATTATGAAGAAATAAAGACTTTTTTACTTTTTTAAGGTCCCTGTTTTTCCCAAGATGTTGTTAAAGCAAGTTACTTTTCAAAACTACCCAGGGGGGAGGGTTTAGTGAAATTTATCAAGAAAATCTACTTATTCCAATCAGATAGGCTGCTAGCTGCTATACTTAAAAGACTAATAGTCTTGTGTTTAAATGTTTTAATCTACAGTAAATATTGTTTTTCTTTCATTGCTGGCTGTTCATTGCCAAGTGCCCCTGAATGCTAGATCAAACAAGCAAGGCATGAAACTAAGGAAACTGTTTTTGTTTTACTTTGACCTTCAAGGTAGAGGTTGGGAGCTCTGACAGGACAGTGTGGCATTCTGAGCCAGTGGTTACCAGATTGCAACTTGAGAGTGATTTAAATCCTGAGTGAATGAGGGGGTGGTCCAGCTTAATTTTATCTCTGGTACACATATTCGGTTTTGACTGCACATACAAAATTAAACAAATAATACTTCTGCATGATATGCCATCGTTGACATTTTATTCTGCAGACAGTAAATGCTGTTTTGATTATTGCATTCTTTCCTGCTAGGTACATTAAACTGCCTTGATCAACTGTATTCACTTTTCTGATACTACAATGATACCTTAAAATGATTTTAGTATTCCATATTGCTGTATTACTTTAGTTTATACATTTGCACTTTGTTACCAAATATACTGGTAGCAGTACATTAACTCATAATTTCTGATGAGAACATCTGGACTAGTTCTAGTATGCACTGTAGCTTGTTCTGATGTTCAGGTATGTTTTGGTTCAGGGTGAATACACTGATCATTGGCAATTTCAAAAGAGAAAGATAAAATGCAGAATTAGCACTGCTGAAAGGCATATACTGTGCAGTACACCGTTCACACTAATTCACACTTGAAGTTAATAATGCACTGATAATGCTGCCCCACTCCTCGTGTGCACTGCCCTTTAGTACTGATTCACATGGATCCATACAGTGCACACTGCACAAATAATGCTGGTGTGTATAATAATTTCCATCATCCCTTGGCTTAGGTATGAAGTTAATTTTTGTCATAGTGTGTACACAACTAACCCATTTAGGAACATTGCATGCTGAGTCACCCCTGGAGTGTGCACAATTTTGGTAACATTGAACAGTTGTTGATTTACTGAGTTCAACCTAGGGATAAAAAACAAACAAACTGCTTTTCAGCTCGCAATGCAATGATGTAGGGGATCCCAATATGTCTGATGTCACATTCTTCCAGAGCATGAGAAATTCAGTATTTCAGCCGCATTGTCAGTCAAGGTTTAGTCCAATACTTCCTGAGGCTGCCCTGGTGAACCCACAGGATATCCACAATTAATATAAATTTGTATATAATGGGTCAGCAATGTATGCTGACATATCATGCATTTTCATTCTGGATGACTTGAAAACTTGACTGGCTTGGGGTCACTGGGACAGCTTCATAAAGCCTGCCTGAACTATCATGGGAATCAGAAAATATTTATGTATCAATTCCCAAAAACACTAGGTACTTATGATTAGAGAACATCCATGATTTTTGAAGCTTTTATATTTTTAAAGCCAAAGATTGATTTTTTGATTAATTGATTGATTTGTTGATTAACTTTATTTAAAAGCCTCATGTCCATTAGCATACTGGAAGTGAACAATTTATAAAAAAATTGGTATAATTCAAAAAAGGACTTAGGTATATAGTTGGTGGAATGATGCAAGTGATAAAAAGTATGGTGAGGGATGAAGTGGGATATTAAGAGGAAGGATTCTGATGGAAATTAAATTGATGAAGGTAATTTAAAGTGATGTATCTGCTTAATGAATATCAACTATGCCGTCTCCAGAATTTTCAATTTAGAAATTCATCTAAGCCCCGACATACTCAACAATTAGAAACAGACACCTGGAGACAGGCTGGGTGCACCTTGCACCCTGATAAGCTTTGGAACACCCACACTGGCCATGTGGTACTTCCAGATGCTTTTTGCCTCCTTTTTGCCTCTGTATGTCCTGGCCAGGCATGCATGGGCAAAGGGGGATAGATTGATGACAAATTCTCACAAAATTGGTATAATTCTACAAATTCTCACAAACAAATTGGTATAATTCTAAAAAAAACTTGCCAAAATTGCAGAACACGTGTGTGGAACTTGTCTGATCTGTAAACATCTGAAGGTCAGTCAAGGGCATAATGGAATATTCACTACCAGCAAATGAATCTCCAGTGATAGAGAGACAAGGAATTAATCAAACTGCCAGATAAAAATTGACACCATACGAGATAGTTACTGGTAGACCATTGAAAGTTTAAACAGCAATATTTGTAAGATGTGATCTTGGTAAATGTGAAGGACGTTAAGTTTATCTCATTGTGAAATCTAATCTAGCATGTTTAGTCTTTTCATTCAATATTGGTGCTGCTTTTCTGAATGAGGCCTGGAACCATGTCACCAATTGCAATCCAGAGAGTCCAGCAGAGAATATTGGCCAGAATCCAGATGGAACAGACCATCCCAAGAACTCAGAACTATACACCGCTAAAATGTGTGAAGGAGTCCCTATCTGGATCAGTGTGTCACATTGAAAAAGGGCCAAGATATCTGCCTATGAGAATGAGAGGTTCAAATATTGAGAGAAACAGAACTTAAACTTCAGAGAAAGGTGAAGCACACTGCGAGGTCCTGGGGAACTGCTGAGAGGCAGGACCACACTGTCTGAGAATGGGAAGAGGACTATTGGACTAATTGGGGGGTTTTGGGGACTTTTGTGAATAATTGTATTGTTGTCCTTTTAATATTGTTTTCTTAGAAAGTAACTGAAATCTACAAGCCATTTCGGCTTCAGCAACTGCAATACCCACACCAGTTTAAGTTTTCCTGTAATATTCTCAGAGCTTTCTTTATCACATTATTAAGCACTGCTGCTTTTGACATACTTTCATGTTATGTGTTTTCAATATTATTGACCAGCTGCAAGAAAATGATGTTACAATGTATGTTGTCTCTAGGGAACAGTACCAGAAGCTGCTTTTCTGATGACCTCTATCTGTCTCAAATGGTTGTTGTTCATTGCCCTTAGTGGGATTACCTTTGCCCCATTCACAAGAAAAGAAAAAGAAAAAATTGGGGAATGAAGGGAAATTGGCTGATAGGTATGTCTAGTATGGCTGCATCCTTGCCTGAGGCTGTAATATATTATGATGGCACGGAAGAAAAGCATGTGGGCTAAGAAAATGAGTACCCAGAGCCCAGCACAACAAGAGTAAAACCAAGGAACCATATTCTGAGCAGGAGTGCACAGAAAATGGACCCAGCTAAGAAAAGCTAAGAAAAGATAGCCCAGGCCTGAACAGATTGAACAGGCCTCAGCAAGTTGGGCAAGCCTGGACAAGTTAAACAGGCCAAACAAAGCTGGTGATACAAAGTATTCATAAGCCCTGAAGACTACAGTGCTGAAAGCTACAGTGATTAATGAAACAAAAGGAATGGCAGGGTGTAGCCAGAACGACTCAACACTAGCAAGAATAAAAGCCATTAATATGCTAATAAGGGTGGATCCCAAGAATGAGCCTTTGCTCCAAAGGAAAGAGGCCTCTGCAGACTTTTGCACACAGCCCTCCTTTGCCCCAAAGGAAAGAGGCCTCTGAAGACTCTTTACACACGGCCCTACAACCTTTTACAGACAGTACAGCAACCTTTGCACACGGTGGGCGGCCTTCTCTGTCTCATCACTGTGGAGATAGGGAACGCTGCCTGTACTCAGATCCCTCAGATAGACACTTGTGTATCTGTGCTTACAGCTTTTGCTTATGCCAAATAAAAGAGTTATTTTTACTGACAAATAATTGTGATCCGAGTTCTTTTTATTTTCTGGTGCACGACTCCCATGTGCCCAGGCAATTGGAAATATTGGTGATATTTGAGGAACTTTTGTGGGAAAACCAGGCCCACAGGATAGGCATATTAAATTGGCATCTCCAGGTTACCACATCTATTTTTGAACCACTAACACACTGCCAGTCTCCTGTTATCCAGATCATTAAATGTCTACTACAACCTACACCATGAATGACATCTGAAATAGAACACAACACAACTTCAGATATTGCTGTGTGTGAGCGAGGCCCCTCTGGTCTTTTTAGTCTGAATGTCTGCATTATCAAACCTTGAAATTGGAATTATGCCTTTGAATATATAGTACCGAAAGAAGTCTCTGAAATCCTTAGGATGGAAGGTATTTTAGCACAATTTATACCCAAAAAATAATCAGATTCTAATTTAAATCCCAATAAGAGAAAGATAACTCAGACAAAAAAGTTATATACTTAATTATTCAACAAAACTTTCAATAATAATCTAAGAAACTTGTGTGAAAAATTATAACAAAACTTTGCTCAGTAACAATGGTATTTTGTTAAGCAGCAGTAACTTCTAATTAGTTTTGATTTCTCTAATAGCATCTTACAAGGCCTCCCCAAACAGACACTGAAACCCTTGCAGTTAGCTCAAAATGTTGCTGCCCGCTTGATAAACAAGACAAACAGGGCAGAAAATATCACTCCTATACTATATGAGCTACACTGGCTTCCTATTATAAGCCAAATAACATATAAAATACTAATGACCACTTTTAAAACTCTGAAGAACATTTCACCAACACATCTTAATACCCTCATAAATATCTCCCCTGTTGAGCAAACAAGAAGAATATGTACTCAAAATAATATTGCAATCCCCATCCAATATAGATACACAAACCGATCCACGAGCAATAGAGCATTTTCATACTTCGCCCCAATCTTATGGAATGCTCTCCCGGATAAACTGAGCGCTATTAATGACCTCCAACTGTTCCGTAAAGAAATTAAGACTTTGTTATTCATTGAACATTTTGGAGATAATCACAACCGTGAACAGCTCTACCCAACATAGTTTCTGATCCACACCTCCTAGCCCCAACCTCTTACTCCTCCTACAACTATAGCTACCTATACTTAATCTCAGACGTATATAAAGAACAGCCTTCTCTTCTCCCACCCAATAATACATTTATTTTAGGTATAGTAATATAGGAAATGACGGCAGATAAAGACCAGTATGGTCCATCTAGTCTGCCCAGTAAGATGGCAAGAGTAGGTGCACCTGCCGCTCCATGCAGGTCACCCCTCCTCATGTCTGTTTTAGGGGGGTAAACCCACCGTTCCGTGTGGGAAACCCCTGTATGTAGGAAAATTAGATAAGTTTAGCTTGATTTTATCCTGTTGCTGTAAAGCAGGGGTCACCAACCTGCGGCCCGCGGGCCGCATGCGGCCCATGAGGTCCCTTTGTGTGGCCCGCGAGGCTCTACCACGGTTAACATTACGTGCGGCCCGCCAAGGATTCCCGTCATTGTATCTGCGGCCCGCGGCATGACTGTGAAGTGACTTTGCAAAAGTGCACAAAATATCTGCATTTAGGAACTTTTACAATGCGACCAATAGCCTATTTTTGAAAAGTACACAACTGCAGCATCTCCGCAATGCCACACACTGCACTTTTTTTCCACCAGCTGCACCAACCTATTTTAAGGACCTGCCTGCAGGTGGAGAGCTACCGAGAAAGGCGGGGCAAACCGTGCCGATTGGACCTATGGAGGCGGCTCGTTGACGCCAGGTGCCCTCTGATTGGTCATTCTTCCAGGATGCTCTAGAACTGGCAGCCTCTCCATTCTGGATGGTAGCGGAGGGTGGGGAACGAAGGATATGAAGACGGAGCAAGAGGGGAACGTGGGATAATGCCCCACTGCATTAGGAAAGTCGCTGGTGTGGGCGGTTGTCAGTGCCTGAAAGACGCCTCCCCCCTTTGCTCTTTTCAGCAGCGTTTGCAGGTAGATTTTTCTTCCCTCAATTTCACCCCCCTCCTCCTGCATCTGGGAGCCTCACAGCGGCCGGCGAGTAACCGGCTCCCTCCAACTTCCCGCGGCCCCGCGCTCCTGACATTACAGGCGGAGGTTTGAGTGAGTTACTTGCGCTGCCCTTTTCCCTTCTCGTTGTGCGCAGCCTTCCTTCATGGTTAAAGATCATCTCGACCGCTCGTTGGCGCACCCCGCAAAGAAAACGACCACACCGCTTGGAGAACCCAGGTACTCCCAACACAGCATGCCACCACTCCTAGCCCCCATCTATCTCCTAACACCCCTCCTAATCCTCCACCCCCACTCAGCCAATCCCTGCAACCCCCTCTGCCCAGACACCACAACAGCTCAACCCACGAGCACCCACAATCATGCACACAACCATGCACACAAGCACACACACTCACCTTGCACACCAACCTGCACCACTGACCCCACAAACCACCACCACCTCTCCATTTCACTCATAAACGCCCGCTCAGTTAGGAATAAATATCACATGCTCCAGGACTTGATCACAACAGATAAGATTGACATCCTCTGTGTAACAGAAACCTGGCTAACAGACCACGACACCGGTGATGGCCCCCCCCCCTTGATCCCCCCTCCCTTGTTATGTGTTACAACCGCTTTGACCCGGTGAAAAGCGGGATATAAATACAGTTAAATAAATTAAATAATAAATAAAATAAATAAATAAATTAGAGGACCAATCAGCAATAAGGCTTAAACTTTGATTCTGTTTTTGCAGCTATCGATAGAATTCCTGTTCTCTTTTTTCCCCATGGCTTCCCCCATGAACAAGAAGCGCAAGCTCAGCGATGAGAACCGCGGCTTCAACCCTGAGTGGAACAAGCTCTTCTTCACGCTGCACAAGGATCGTGCGCTGTGTGTCATCTGTCAGAAGACCGTTGGCGTTCTGAAGGACTACAATGTGAAGCGCCACTTCGAGTCCGTCTACCCAGAGTACGCCAAGATGGATGCAGTCAAGAAGAAGCAGGAGTTTACCCGCGTGTCGTCTGCGCTCCAACGCCAGTCCCGCTCTCTTTGTGAAGAGCGTGACAGCCGCCCAGACTGCAGCCGCCAGCAACACCACAGCTAGCTACCGCGTTGCCTACCTCGCCGCAACTCGTCTCAAGCCCTTCACCGATGGCGAATTCGTAAAGGACTGTGTACTCGCCATCGCCGACGAAGTGTGCCCTGAGAAGAAGGCGGTCTTCGAGAAGGTCAGCCTGTCTGCTCCGACCCTCACTCGCCACATCGAAGATATGAAGGACGACATCTTGGGCACCTTGAAGCAGCGCTTCCGTGACTGTCAGCACTTCGCGATTGCCTTGGATGAGTCGACAGATGTGAAGGATATCACTCAGCTGGCGATCTACTTCCGTGGCGTCACAGACTCCTTCGATGTCATCGAGGAGTTCGCTCAGCTTGTGCCGATGAGCGGAACCACCACTGGCGCTGATGTGTTGGCAGCTGTGCTCTCCTGGATCAAGGACTTTGAACTTGACTTGTCGCGTCTGTGTGGTGTCACCACTGACGGCGCCCCTACCATGTTGGGGAAGAAGAACGGCTTTGCCTCGCTTCTTGTGAAGCACGTGCGCGACCTCGGCCACAAACAGGATATCAAGACATTGCACTGCATCGTCCACCAAGAAGCCCTTTGTGCCAAGTCTGCAACCATCGCTGAGGTCATGTCGGTCATTGTGAAGGCTGTGAACTTGGTGCTGTCGCACGCATTGAATCATCGCCAGTTCAAGGACTTGCTCGCAGAGGCTGACGCACAGTATGGCGATCTGCTGTACTACTGCGAGGTGCATTGGCTCAGCCGTGGGAAGATGCTTCAGCGTGCCTACGAGCTGAGAGAGGAGCTGGCGTCTTTCCTCGAAGCCAAGGGATTCGACTTCCCGCAGCTGTGCGATCCTCAGTGGTGCCAGGATTTAGCGTTCCTTGTCGACCTGACAGCTCACATGAATCAGCTCAACACCCAACTGCAAGGCAAAAAACTCCTCGTCTCAGACATGGTCGCCAAGGTCAAGGCCTTTCAAGTGAAGCTAATGCTGTGGGAAAAGCAGCTGCAAGCACGCAACTTCGCACACTTTGCGCAGCTCGCTGCACTGATGCCTTCGGCTGCTGCTGCTCGCCGTTACGCATCCACCATCCGTCATCTTAAGACGGAGTTTGAGGCTCGTTTCCAAGACTTCACCAAGCACTCGCAAGACTTTGCCCTCTTCAGTGCCCCCTTCGAGATGAACCCCACCGACGTGCCCTCTGACCTTCAAATGGACTTGATCGAACTGCAGTGTGATGACGCACAGAAGTCGCGCTTCATGGCTATGGGCCCTGTCGCATTTTGGAAGACACAGGCGGCCACCCACCCGTCCATGGCCGCCAACGCACGCAAGGTCGCTGCTCTCTTCGGCTCAACCTACTGCTGCGAACAGCTGTTCAGCCGAATGAAATTGATAAAGTCATCCACGCGCTCGCAGCTCACCGACGACCACCTGCAAGCGTCCCTTCTCCTGTCAGTGTCATCTGTGAAGCCGGACTTTAACCGTTTGTCTGCTAGCATGAATCATCAGCCATCTCATTAAATTCAATAAAGGTGATCAGCCATTGTTTTCATAATTTTGCGTTTGTTGTTTTTTTTCGCGGGGGCGGGGAGAAGGGGGGTGCGGCCCGCGAGGCTCCCGGTAGTTGGCTGTGCGGCCCGCGGCCCTCTGGAGGTTGGTGACCCTAGCTGTAAAGGGATCCACTGTGTCTGTCCCATGCCATTTTGAATTCTGTCACTGTATTTGCCCCCAGCACTTCCATCGGGAGGGCATTCCAAGCATCCACCACCCTTTCAGTGAAAAGGTATTTCCTGACATTGCCTTTCAATTTACTCCCTTTCAGCTTCATGTTATGCTCTCTAGTTTTACAGCTTCCCCGTCTATGGAAGAGGTTTGTTTGTTCATTATTTCTCTAAGTATTTAAAGGTCTGAATCATATATCCCCTGTCCCTCCTCTCCTCCAGAGTGTACGTATTTAGGTCTTCAAGTCTCTTCTCATAAGGCTTCTGACGCAGGCCCCAAAACATTTTGGTCACCTTCCTCTGAACTATTTCCAGTCTTTTTATATCCTTTGCATGATATGGTCTCCAAAACTGAACACAGTATTCCAAGTGAGGCCTCATCAGCAACTTATACAGTGGCATTATTACCTCTTCCTTTCTGCTGGTAATTCCTCTTTGTATGCAACCCAACATCCTCCTGGCTTTTGCCATCGCCTTGTCAAACTTTTTTGCCACCTTGAGATCATCAGAAATAATCACACCAAGGTCCTTCTCCTAGTCCATGCACACCAACCTCTCGCCCCCTATCATGTACATTTCCCTTGGATTTCTGCTTCCCAAGTGCATGACACTGCACTTCTTTGCATTAAATCTTAACTGCCAATCATTAGACCATTCTTCCAGCTTTTGTAGATCTTTCCTCATGTTATCCACTCCATCAGGGGAGCCCACTCTGTTGCAAATTTTCAAGTCATCTGCAAAAAGACAGACTTTTCCATGTATGTAGTTAATGTAAAATAGTTCCTTGTAAATATGTTGATTGTAAACATGTTCCACTAATGTTTTTAAAAAGTTTAATGTGATTGTTCTGTTCTTTGTAAACAGCCCTTGATCGATGAAAGGGGCGATATAATAAAACCCACCTAAATAAATAAATACATACATAATTCCTCAGGTTCCTCTGCTGATTATTCACCTATATTGGCCTTGATGAATCATGGCCTATTCTTCCATGCAGAACTATTTCAATTTTGACATCTGAGGGATTCCTTGCATGAATAGCCTATTTCAGGTCTTCCTACAATATTTCATAGAGTTTAAGTGGACATTTTACTTGGGTAATCCAAAACTCAAAAATTTCCTCTTTGGCTATCCTGTAGTAGATTTACTCAGATGTTTAGGGCTGTCTTGATGCTTGATTCATGTTTGGCTCAGCTACAGCTCATATGGAGATGGCCTGGCATTCTCTTCTAGAATTTTCTGAAATAAGTCTATAGTTCCATCAATGACAAGCCATCTAGGGCTTGATGCAGCACAGCAGAGTCACATCATGATTCCTCCACCACCATGCTTGATAATTTGGATAAGATTCTTATTCTGGAAGGCAGTGTTTGTATAAATCAAACAAAACATTATTATGACTGAAAAGTTCCATCTTTAACGCATCTGTCCTGTGAACATTTTCCAGAACTTTTAGGAGTCATCAAGATGCTCTTTGTCAAACCTGAGATAATCAGCAATGTTCTTTTTAGAGAACCGTGATTTCTTCATAGACATCCTTCCGAAAACAGTTAAAAGCTTGGGAACTGATGTTTGGGGGGGGGGGGGGGTAGCTGGTTAGCAGGGTCTGTTGAGCCCAATATTCAGCAGTACCGACTGAGCAGGGCCACTGAATATCCCCTCTAACCACCATGCACTGTCCCGGACAGTGCAAGGGTACTCCTCGAGCAGTCCTGGCACTTATCTGGTTGGCAGCAATTTCAGTCCATTAATCACATAAGTAACCCCATAAAGTTAGGTCTGCTATCCGACAGCAGCTGAATATCGTGGTCACTACTGAAACTGGATATTTAGCGTCAGAGGATATCATGATTCCAGCACTGAATAAATGGTTTAACTTTTGCCCGCAGCAAAAGGGTACTTTAAAAATGCTTACTGCCATGGGCTGAATATAAGGCTCTTGGTTTTTTAAGGTTAAATTAGACTTACCTGCTAATTGTAGTTCCTGGAGGAACTCCAGTCTAGTCCTGGAATCTCTGGGGTTGTCAACCTCATCCAGCAGCTTTGGAGACTGAGAAACATCAGTGCTGTGATGTCACCAGTATATAAGGGCTGGCACCGCCTCCTCACACCAGTTTACCTATTGACAAAGCAGACTCACCGGAGCAACAAGTAACGAAATGCAGTATTTAACCAACCGCCTAACTGAACCATAAAGGCCTGCCAACCCAATTATTCACAAGACCCTTGTGGATCGTACGCCAGGAGATCCCCTGTCCATCACCCGACCACAGGGACCAGGGACCAGGGACCCCCATGCCCCGCCATTGGAAAAATCCGCTTTGCATGCACTGCGACCCCCAAAAGAACTGAAAGTGTTGCTTACCAGTAATACAGTTCTTGCTTCAGGCCACAGTACACCAACGAGATAGGGCGGGACACGGGACTAGACTGAAGTCCCTACAATTAGCAGGTAAGTCTAATTTAACCTTCCTGATCGTCCCTCCAGTCTAGTCCCAGAATCTCTGGGGATGTACCAGAGCAGTAAGCACATTAACGGGAGGGTCCTGCTAGACTGGCCTGAAGCACCGCCGATCCAAAACAGGAGTCTCTGTCCACCTGCACAGCCAGACGGTAATGCTTCACAAAGGTATGTAGCGACGACCAAGTAGCCACTTTACAGATGTCCACCGCCGGCACCAAGCTACACTCCGCCCAAGATGCCGCTTGAGCCCTAGTGGAATGAGCCCGCAGCCCTTCTGGTACTATGCAACCACGTAGAATGTAAGCCGATGCGACCGCTTCCTTTATCCAACGAGCAATAGAACCTTTTGAGGCCGCTTCCCCTCGTCTGGGCCCCGCGAACAGGACGAACAGCCTGTCCGACTTACAGAAGGGCGCCGTTCTAGCCACATACTTCAACGCCCGGCAAATATCCAAACTATGAAGTCGGTCTGCCACCGGAGTTTTACCTTTAACGCGAAACACGGGCAATGACACCACCTGATTCAAATGAAACACTGAGACCACCTTAGGCAAGAACGATGGAACTGGTCTCAACACCACTTTCGAATCGTAGAAAGACAGAAATGGTTTCCTACATGACAGCGCTTGTAACTCTGAAACTCGCCTAGCCGAGGCAATGGCCACTAAAAACACTACCTTCAGCGTAAGATCTTTCAAAGAAGCCTTCCCCAAGGGCTCAAAAGGCGCTCCACCTAAGGCCTCCAAGACTAATGGTAGATCCAACGTCGGAACTATACGCGTACACGGCGGCTGAAGCAGCGCTACCGCCTTCAAAAAACGCTTAACATCTGCATGACTCCCCAGCGAGCTGCCTTGCACCTTCCCCTTATAACAGGCTAAAGCCACCAACTGCACCTTTAGGGAAGCTGCCGCTAGGCCCTTCTGAAAACCATCCTGCAAGAAAGATAGAATCTGCAGAACTGACGCCTTCAAAGGAACACAGTCCCTCTCCGCACACCAAGCCTCAAAGACCCACCACACTCTGACGTACGCCAAGGAAGTAGACTTCCGCCTCGCCTTCGGTAAGGTAGTAATCACTGCCGCCGAATAGCCTCTCGCTTTCAACCTTGCCCTCTCAAGAGCCAGGCCGAAAGCGAGAATCGATCCACCTGGGGCATGCAGAGAAGACCCTGGGTGAGAAGGTCCTTATGAACAGGAAGCTTCCAGGGCTGCCCCTCAAACAGTCTAACCAAGTCCGTGTACCAAGGCCTTCTTGGCAAATCCGGAGCAATTAGAACCACTCGACCATTGTGCCGCTCTATGAGCTGTAGAACCCACCCGATCAACACTCACGGCGGAAAAACATACAGCAGCTGCCCCTATGGCCACTTTTGAATGAGAGCGTCTAGGCCTTCTGCCATCCTCTCCTTCCTTCTGCTGAAGAACCGATCGACCTTTGCGGACTGAAAGGTCGCCATGAGATCCATTACTGGCGTCCCCCAGCGCTGAACCAACATCGCAAATACGTCGGGGTGCAGGACCCACTCCCCCGGGTCCACCCTTACTCGACTCAGGAAGTCGGCTTCCACATTGTCTACTCCCGCGACATGCGCCGCCGCCAAGGCCACTAGGTTCCTTTCGGCCCACTCGAACAAAACGTCCGCTTCGCCCTCCAGCGCCCCACTGCTGGTGCCTCCTTTCTGATTTATGTATGCTATTGCCGTCACGTTGTCCGAGAACACCCGAATGGCTTTTCCCTGCAGAAAGGGGCACAACCGCTGAAGGGCCAGCGTCACCGCCCGTAACTACAGTCTGTTGATTGACCACAACTTTTCCAGGTCGGACCACTGACCTTGCACCAGGTGCCCCTGACAATGAGCTCCCCAGCCGTACAGACTGGCATCCGTCGTTAGAGACACCCAAGCTGGAGCCTCCAAGGACACCCCCTTCTCTAGCCATCCTGGTCTCAACCACCAACGCAGAGCCAGACGCGTGTGCGGAGGACAAGCCAACCTCTGGGACAGAGAGTCTTCTTGATGCGACCATCTTCTCAACAGAGATTGCTGTAACGGCTTCATGTGGGCCTGCGCCCACGGCACCAACTCTAGCGTCGCCGCCATCGTCCCTAACACCTGCAGATACTCCCAGGCTGTGGGACAGCTGAGGCCGAGAAATTGACTCACCAAGCGCCTGAGGGCTAGCACCCGCTGCTGGGGCAGAAACACTCGACCCACACTGGTAGCGAAACGTGCTCCAAGGTACTCCAGGTTTTGAGATGGCTCCAACTTGCTCTTTGTGGTGTTGACCACCCAACCGAGGCTTTGCAAAAGAGCTATCACCCTGGCCGTAGCTGAAAGACTTTCCTCCCTGGACTTCGCCCTGATTAACCAATCGTCCAGATATGGATGCACCAAAACTCCTTCCTTCCGCAAGGCCGCCGCCACTACCACCATCACCTTGGTGAACGTTCGCGGCGCCGTCGCCAGGCCAAACGGAAGCGCTTGAAACTGAAAATGCCCCATCGGCACCGCAAACCTGAGGAATTTCTGATGCTCCCAGCGGATCGGAATGTGAAGATACGCCTCCGATAAGTCCAGGGATGTCAGAAACTCTCCGCTCCTTACCGCTACGACTGACTGACCTGAGAGTCTCCATCCGAAAATGAGATACGTGCAGGCAACAATTCACCCTTTTTAAATCTAGAATGGGCCGCCACGTCCCTTCTTTCTTTGGTACGACGAAGTAAATGGAGTATCGACCGCAACCTAACTGGTCGGCAGGAACCGGGACAATGGCCTTGAGCATCAGAAGCCGTTGCACCGTATCCTGCACTGCCTTGCACTTCGCTCGAGCGTTGCACGGGGACCGAATGAAAGAATCGGATACCGGCCGCTGCAGCTCGAGCGCATAACCTTCGCGAATCTCCTCTAACACCCACTGATCGGACGTGAGTCGGGCCCAGGCAGGGTAAAAATCCCGCAGCCGACCCCCTACGGGAACTAACCCCCCCTGGACCCCCCCTGACTTCACTGACGTTTTGAAGGTGGAGGACGAGGACGCAGCCGCAAAACCCGTTTGCTCCTCGAAACCCCTGGGACCTACCAGGGAAGCGACCTCTCTGGGCCTGGCCCCCTCTCGGGGAAATGAACCGGCGAAACTCCCGCTGCTGCCCCCGAGACCCGGGACCAGCGCGGCTCTGTTTTTGTTTATCCTCTGGCAACCGACCGCCTTTCGACTCCCCTAAGTCCTTAACCAACTTTTCCAAATCTTCTCCAAAGAGCAGCTTCCCTCGAAAAGGGAGCTTACTCAGCCTCGCCTTTGAAAAACCATCCGCTGCCCAATTGCGCAGCCACAGACACCTTCTGCTCGCGACAACAGAGGCCATACTCTTCGCTAAACCTCGGATCATGTCATAGTGAATGTCGGAGAGATACGCTGCACCGGACTCCAATCTTGCCGCTTCCTTGGACACTTCCCCCGAGTGGTCACCCTGCACTCGCTTTGCCCACCGCAAGCAGGCCCGCGCTACCCAGGCCCCACAAACAGACGCCTGTAAGGACAACACATTGGCCTCAAAAATCTGCTTCAGCAACGTTTCCAACTTGCGGTCTTGCGCATCTTTAAGAGCCGCTGCACCTTCCACCGGGATGGTAGTTTTCTTGGTCACTGCTGATACGGCTGCATCCACCTTGGGAGCCTTAAACACCTCCCTGTCCTGATCTGAGAGAGGATACAACCTTGCCATCACTCGAGACCCCTTAAGAGCAGCCTCCGGCATATCCCATTCCTCCTGTATCATCTCCTTAAACACCCTATGCACCGGGAAAGCCTTCTGATTCTTCCGAAACGCCTGTAGCAGCGGATCCTTCAGGGTAGCGTCTGCTACCGGACCCGTGTCCAGCATATTAAGAGACTCTGTAATGAGCACCGGTAGCTCCTCTCTACAAAATACCCTAACTACCCGCGCTTGATCTTCTTGTTCCCTAATCTCACCTTCCTCTAGATCCTCCAGATCTCTATCCATGTCCGCGTCCTCCGACCACACGTCCTCCGACACGACGGAGTGCGCTAGGTGATCTCTATCTGGTCTGGCCCTCTTGGCACTGATGCCAGAGGCTGGCACTGATGCCAGAGGCTGCCGCTGACAACGGTGAATGTGGCCGCTTCAGCCCCAGCTCAGCACCTGAGGTACCCGCTGTGGGCGCTCCCTGAGAGCCCGCCAAAGTCTTTTGGAGCAGCGCTATGAAATCCGATGAGAAAATCACCCCTAGATTGCCTGCTAGGGGCTGCTGACAGAGCAGAGGCACTGGGGCAGCAGACGCACTGACCCCCGGCTCAGGAGCCGGTAGGGATGGGAGACTGGGGTCAATCAAATCCTCTAAACCCTCATGCCCTCTGGCTTCTGAATCGGGAACCACCTCTCTGGCCTCCAACTCGGGAGCGCAGCCCCTACAGACATCCTCCTGTGAGACTGAACTCTGCTTAGCCCCACACAAAAGACAGAGCTGCTTGGAAGGCATGCCGTCCTGACCCACACAGGGTGCAACCCCCTCTCAAAATAAATTTTTTTTTTTTTTTTTTTTTTTACTCCTGCCCCCTTCAGGGAGACTCCCCCACCAGAGCCCCTAAGAAAGAAACGCAAAACGAAGCTTCTAGGCCAAGCTAAAAAGCGCCAAAGCCCCACACTGGAAACCGGCGATCTTCCCGCCCTCAGGCCACGCGGTCTGGCCTGCTCACGTCAAACAGCTGTTTCCCGCCGAAAAAAGCCTGCGGCCCTGCAAAACTGCTGCCGGATTGCCAATCACTCTCTGTTCCCCTATACCGCCGATTTTAACACTCCCCGTTACCCTTCGTTGTCTCGCAGAACGAAAAATCAGCTGGGACTGCTCCGAAGGGCTGTCGGCCCTGGAAGGCAAATACGTCTGCACTCACCGCGCCCCGAAAACAGCCGGTTCCTGTCCCTTGCAGTCGGGATGGTAACCGGAACCCACTGTCTGGCTCCTGACTGTCCCCCGGCTGAAATAAAGGTCGGGTAATGGAGCAGAGGATCTCCGGACAAAGGCAAGTCGCTGCTCTCCCAGACTACAGGCAGAGAAAGACAAAGGCTACCGCTGTGATTTACTCCCTTATCTTTTGGGCTTTTTTTTTTTTTTTTTTTTTAAAGAACCTCCTCTGACTTTACTTAATCGTTCCTCTAATGAGCCCTGGTATCCCTGGGCTCACCACCTCTCTAGCTGCTTTGGAGACTGAAAACTGGTGTGAGGAGGCAGTGCCAGCCCTTATATACTGGTGAAATCACAGCACTGAAGTTTCTCAGTCTCCAAAGCTGCTGGATGAGGTTGACAACCCCAGAGATTCCGGGACTAGACTGGAGGGATGATCAGGAATATGTATTTTTAAGTTGCAAATCTTTTAGAATTCTTTTTTTTAGGGTTTGCAGATTAAAAACAGGTTGGGATTTTGTTCTAAAGGGCTACTTCAGTCAAGTTGCTTGTATTATTTTAATGGGGATTGAAATGACATGTTGAGTACTATGATTATTGTAATCCACTCTGAACAGCCATTTGTAGCTGAAAGAATGCAGAATATAAGTTTGTATATTAAATTAAATGTATGGAAAGATCTGTAGTAATCTGACTTGTTCAGTTTTCCTAGTAGGTGTACTAATTTTCCATTTAGCCAAGCTGCTCCAACAACTGTATGATTTCACCAATTTTGTCTGCTGGATTCTCAGCAACATGGCTTTAGACATGGTCAAGCTAGTTAGTCTAGCTTGGTTCAAAACAGGTTTGGATGAGTTCCTGGAGGAAAAGTCCATGAACCATTACTAAAGAGGACTGGGGAAATCCATTGCTTACCTTTGGGGCAAGCAGAATAGAATCAGTCTACCTTTTGGAAACCAGACAGGTTCTTGAGACCTGGAATGGCCACTGTTGAAAACAGAATACTGGGCTTGATGGACCCATGTTCTGACCCAGTTTGGCATATCTTATGTTCTTATGAACACCATTCCCATTCAGTTTTTTCCTGATGGCTGACGCATGAACTCTCACAGCCACAGCAAGAGAGGCCTGCAGATCTTTAAATATTAGTAGGGATTCTTTGTGCTTTACATATGATTTTCCACTTTGCTTTGGGGATGGTTTTGGCAGGACAAGCATGCCTAGGTACAGTCACTATAGTCTTCAACTTTCATTTGTAGACTTTCAGACAGTGGATAGATGGAGTCCCAAATACTTAGAAATTGTCAAAGATGGAGGGCATTGAGGAAAGGGGGGAGGATTAGAAATCATGGGCCCGATATTGAGTTGGGCAGGCTATGCGCCACAGCGGCGCATAGCATGCCTGCCGACTCCCCGTAACCTGGATTTTCACTTTCGCGCTGGTGGAAGTGAAAATCTGGGTTAGCCTGGATGCCCTGGCAGCCGCAGAGGCTACAATGATAGCAGCGATTTTTGATGCTACCCGCATAGCCTCTGCATCTTAATGATAGGCAAGGTTTTTCCTCGCCTATCTTTAAGATGCAGAGGGTTACGCGGGTAGCATCAAAAGCTGCTGCTACCCATGTAGCCCCTTCCTCCACCCCGGAACGTCCCTAACATACCCCGATGCTATGTGGATAGCATCTGGGCGCATTAGGGACTTAGCCAGGATTTTCGAAGGGCACAACCGTGTAGGTGCCCTTCGAAAATACCGGTTAAGGCCTTTACACAGGTAACTAAGAAAGTTAAAGGTCGTCAAATATCGGGTCCCATGTTTCTGAAATTTTGCAAATCAAGTACAGTTCACTAACCGTTAGTAAGGCTGCCTTGGGATCTTCCTGCTCAATGTCTTCAGCTGGAGATGTTTTTCTGCTACTGTTGCGTACTGAAAAATAACCACCATGTTATTTCATGACTAAAAGAATGGAACTACAAGCAAAAGCTAAGAAAATAACTATTGGTATTTGAACTTTACCAGTAAGAGATGGTGAAAACAAGTGTTTTCTCAAAGGATAAGCTAACATATAACCTCACAAATCTTTCAATGAAGGAAGTTACTCATTTTTTCATTCGAAGGTATATAGCAATTTTTACCTTTTTTAGTCAGCCAAGATGCTTTGTTTTTATTCTTAACTTACATAAATTGATTTAGAACAAGCAAGCACTATATATACTTTTCTAATAATGTAGACAGAGTGAGAATTGATAACACTAAATTAAATATTTACAAAGTAGTACCTCATATCATTTAAACAATGCATTCATTACAAATGTTGAAATGCAGGAACAGTGGATGTTCACAATGTATAAGGTAATTTCTTTGCGCTAACTTGTTTTAACAATTATTTTGCTTCCCAAGGGCATAAAGCGCTATGGAACGTTATAATAGCGAACTCCTCTGCAACATTTGTGGAAGAATGAGACCTACATACCTACCTACCCCCCCCCCCTCCTCGCTTTTATTTATGTGCGTCCTAAATTATGGAATTAGGTCCCACTGGTTATTCATTCTGAGGAAAATTAGAGACTTTAGGAAAAAGCTTAAAACTTGCCTTTTTGTTCAGTAATCTTAGTTTTATATAAGTTTATGGATGACGGTACAATAATGCAATGTGTGCCTTCGAGTCAGTCCTGACTCCTGGCGACACAGAAGCTCCTGGGTTTTCTTGGCAGTGTCACCGGAAGTAGATTGCCAGGCCTTTCTTCCGAGGCAATGGAGGGTTAAGTGACTTGCCCAAGGCCACAAGGAGTGCTAGTGGGAATCAAACCCTAGTTGTTTGGTTACCAAGCCAGTGTTCTAACCACCAGGCTACTTCTCCACTCCCGGATGACAGTACAGTTTTGTCTTTTTTTTTTTATTTAGTGGAATTCTGTACGATGAGTGACTGTACTGATGAGTGCTGGCCCAAAGAGTTGTTTCTGCTATCATGTTTCTTCCGATTCCACATGCCCAACAAACATGATGTACTTTGCTTGAGATCCATTTACGAACAAAGGCAAATAATAAATTTGCACAACAAGCTACTAAAGGGATCTTTTATTAAAGGATTCTAGTTGGCAGCAAATGTTCTGGCATGTGCTGAATGCGCATTGGGACACACGTTTCCAGATGGCGCAGGATGATTCCCACACTGTGTAACCCATGGTAGGTCACGCACGAGTGGGCAGTTTAGGGGCGGAGAGTGGGAATGGTGAGCTCAGCACAGTTAGAACTGTGTTCATACTGCATGCTACTTGTATTAACACAGATCACCTAACACCATCTCAATAGGTAGAGTTAAGAGCACCTGCAATATTGTGGTATGCGCTAAGAGACAGGGCTCCATGTTAACTGTTGGGAACATGGAAAGCATTTTACCAACAGTTAATGCAGTGGTTTTGCACCTAACATGCGAGCTTTTGCTGCGTTAGGTGCAACACCTTAGCGCCCCCTTTAGTAAAAGGGCCCCTAAATCTTCCATGACCACTGCCACAGCCACTTGGAGAAGCATCTCACTAGCCACAAACAGAAGGCACTTGTAGAGATCCACAAATGTTTATATTGATAGAATACCCACAATCATCATGATTTATGTAGTGCATACAAGATGTACGTAGCAGTTAAAGAAACTTAGAGGATAATTTTAGGAAAATCATGTTTATTGGTTTTACATATAAGTCAACAGCCAATGAGCTTATGACTCCAGAGCCGTATTAATGCATGAGAACATAACACCGAAAATACTAATCCGTGAACAGGCAAAACAATCCCCACTGATCTCGTAACTAGACTGACTAATACAGACACTTTGCTGACTAGAATACAGTAGTCCCAGAGCCCAGAGCCCCCAGCTCCCCCGCTACCCTTTCCCCCCTGTTTCCCTTCCCCCCTCCACCCCCCCACCCCCCCTTCAATCTTTCCCCCCCCCACCCAGACTGCACTGACCAGGCTTGCGAGTTCACAGGACATCTAGAAGGCCCCTCAGTTCATGCCAACGAACCATCCCTGCTGACGGGTCCCCACACTTTAAGGTATCGATCCCATTTATTCCCCCCTAACAACTTAGCCGAGCGCCTCTCCATCTCCATCAACTCCACCATCGCCTGCTCCCATTCCCCCACTGTGGGCGCTGTGTCCTTCAGCCAATGCTGCAGTATGATTTGCTTCACCACTACAAAGCCTTTGGTGCAGAGTTTACGCGCTTCTCCACTGAGTGGTACCTCCCGCTCATAGGAGTCAAACAGACACCATTCTGGGCTCATCTCCAAGTCCTCCCTTAACCACTTCCCCAATTTCCTCCCAACACCCAGCCAAAGCCCCTGAATGTGGATACAAGCCCAAAACCGATGCGCCAAGCCCCCCTTTTCCACCTTGCAGAGATTACACACATCTGTCCGCACCAATCCCACTTTAGCTGCCCATATATTGTGCACATATGCCCGCCAGAGAAACTTATATTGGATTTCCTGTAACTGCACCGCCTCAGAAATCCATTTGATAGCGGCAAACGCTCCCCACAGGCGCTCCTCTGTACCTTGCGGCACTCCATCCTTCTGCCATTTCTCCACTAAGGCAACCAGCTGTGTTCTATCCCCCTCCGGACAAAGCGCCAGCCCCAACCTCCTCGACGTTATTTTCCCTTCCAGACTATTAAACAGCTCCAACATTCCTCCCAGTGCCAACACCTGCCCATGCTCCTTCCTTAGCCTGAGGGTGTAGTGCCGGGCCTGAAAATAGAAAAATTGATCATGGATTTCTAAATCAAACCTCTTGCGCAAGGAGGCAAAAGAATCCAGCACCTCATACCCCTCCATGCGGAGCTGTCCTACATACTGAAGCCCCCTGTCCGCCCACCGCCTTGCCACTGCTGAAGCCAGTCCCGGGGAAAAGGCCACATTGTCCATCAAAGGGATAAAGTCAGTCGTACGCCATGGGACTTTTCTGCATCTACAGATGGCCTTCCAAGCGACCCATGCTGCCCTCCAGAAACCGGAGAGCTTGCAGCTCTCCAGTGCATTTCCCCAGGTCTCCTGCATAACTGCCATTCTGTGATGTGGGGCCGCCGTTTCATCTATAATTGTCAAAGGGACTACTTCCGAACTTCCTTCTACCATATCCCCCAAAATCCTCGCACCGACAGTAGCCCGGCTCCACCATGCTCTTTAGGCTGGATCAGAACGTCCAGCGCTATACGTGCCCGCCTGCCTTGCTATAAAAACCGAGACAAATGACTTTGCAAGGTCATCACCTCCCTCCGCCTGATCCACACTGGCAGGTGCCGCAAAACATATGCCCATAGGGGAAACTCCACCATGTTAAATAACGCAATCCTGCCACTTAGTGATAGCAGTAACGGCCTCCATCTCCGCAACCGATCTATAGTCCCCTCAAGTAGGGTCCGGATATTTGCTCTATATAGCTGGTCTAACCCTGCCGGAATTTGAATGCCCAAGTATTGGATCTGCCCATCCGCCCAACTCAATGGGAAGGCGCCCCACCAAAGCACTCGATTCCTCCCCCCCAACATCTAACCCTAACGACCTGGCGGTATTGATTTTCAAACCTGAAAAGGTCCCAAAGCCTTCTATAATTTGTAGCGCCCTTGCCAACGATTGCTGCGGATTCGTTAAACAAAGAAGCATATCGTCTGCGAAGGCACTTATTTTAATCCCATCCGTCGTCCAGTTTATCCCTGTCACCTCCTCCTGATGCATCAGCTTCACCAGTAAAGGCTCCAGATGAAGTATGAAAAGGAGGGGCGACAGGGGGCAGCCTTGTCTGGTTCCCCTCTAACACAAAAGCAGGCGAAACCTCTCCCCCCATTGCTATAAACGCGCGGGGCTCCGTGTACAGCGCCCGAACCCAACCCACAAAATGTCCCTCAAAGCCAAAATGTTGCAGAACTTTGAACATATAATCCCACGAGACACGATCAAAGGCCTTCTCGGCGTCTAAGCTGGCCAGCAACAAAGGCATAACTCGCTGGAGGCAGCGTTCCATGCCTAACAGGACTTTCATAATGTTACAGGCCGCCACTCTTCCTCTCACAAACCCCGCTTGGTAGTCCCCTATAAGGCGTGTCAAAACATTCTGTGCCCGCTCCGCCAAAATCGATGCCAAGATCTTCATGTCGAAATTAATAAGCGAGATCGGCCGATAGGAGGCTGGGTCTTCTGGGTCTTTCCCCGGCTTGTGAATAAGCGAAATAGAGGAAGTCCGCATGTCTCTCGGGAAACTCCCGGTACCTAACGCTTCTGCGTATACCGCTGCCAAAATGGGCACCACCTGCCCACCGAGAATTTTATAGAATTCTGACCCATACCCATCGGGGCCCGGCGCCTTGTGTACCTTCCTTGCTTTAATAGCCAACTGGATTTCTGCCCCCGAGATCGGTTTATTCAGAGCCTCTCTTTCTTGCGGCATCACCTGCCGGAGAGATACACTATCCAGAAAGCAGCGTTCCTGCTCTCTATCCTCTCGCTCTGGCGTATAGAGTGTACTGTAAAAACGCATAAACTCCCGCACTATATCTTTCGGCTCCGTAACTTTGACTCCCTTACTGTTCTTGAGCACGGTCACCAAGTTAGTACCCTTCCAATCCCGCACCAGACGGGCCAAAAGCATCCCTGACCGGTTTCCGAACCTAAAAAACTGGTGGCGGTAATACTGCATATCAAATACTGCTCTTTCGTGCAAGATATTATTCAATTGCCTCTGAGTCTCCGAGTACCTCCGCAGCGCCCCGTCATGCGGCTTTCGCAAGGACTCCCTCTTTGCCTCCTGTAGCTCCTGCGCCAGCCTCACCAACTCTTCATTTACTCGCTTCCGCTCCTTTGCCACGTAGGCAATAATATGACCCCTAACTACTACCTTCCCCGCTTCCCATAAAATAGCCTCAGAGGACACACTTCCCTCATTATCTGCAAGATATTCTCTCCATTTCTCTCGCACAAATTCTTGAAACGCCTGCCGGTGCCATAGCTGCCGGGGAAACGACCATCTTCCCCCAAGTGAATGGCGCCCTTTCCAGCTAACACTGACCATCGCATGGTCAGAGACCTGTATTGAGCCAATCTCTGCTCTACTAACCCTACCTAGATCTGCTTGCGTTACCAGTATATAATCAATCCTGGACCAGGTGTGATGGGCTCTAGACAGATGGGTGTAGTCTCTCTCCCCTCCATGTAATGCTCGCCACACATCTAGTAGCCCCCCCATCTGACACAAATACGATATGCCACGTGATGTCCAACCCCCTGCTCCCGGGGGCACCACCGATTTGTCCAACAAAGGATCATGTGGGCAGTTAAAGTCCCCAGCTAAGATTGTGGGTATTCTGGGTATGTTGCCCAACTTCCGCCCCAGGGACTTAAAAAACCCATGATTATATACATTAGGGGCATATACATTCCCCAATATCATTTCTTCCCCATTGACCCTTGCATGTACCCATATGTATCTCCCCATGGGATCACCATCTTCCCTGATAATCTCTACTTTCAGTTGCCTGTGGAACAAGATTGCCACGCCCTTTTTTCTTCCCCCTGGCTCTGCTGCCGCATGTACTTGCCCCACCCAGGTCCTTTTAAGTTTGGCATGCTCTCTCTCACTAAGATGTGTTTCCTGCAGGAACGCCACATGCGTTCCCTGCTTCTTTAGGGCCTGCAGCACTTTAGTACGTTTTATTGGCGTACCAAGGCCCCCAACATTCCAGGAGATAAATCTCAGGTCAGCCCCCATCAGCCTGCAGCCCTCCTCCCAAACTCAGCAACAGCCCTAACTCACAACGCTTAGCTGTGAGCTGCCCAGCCTCAGCTCCCAGCGCTACTCTCTCTCTGGCCTTCCCACGAGTCTTCTTCTGCCCAGATCCCCTGCTAGTTGGTCCACACTCTTCCACTGCCCTCCCAAACTCACCCCTCCCCCTCCCCCAGCCCCAAAACAGCTCTAACCTTACTATAGTCAGCCTTCCCCCATTCACCTCCCCCATTCCCCTTGCCTACTGCCCCCCATGCCCCCCTACCTTTCCCACCTTACCCCTGCACCACCCTCTCCTGTCCCCTATGCCCCCCTTCCCTCCTAAAATCGCTAATCATTTTACTCCCGGCATAACACGCCAGGCTCGGATCAAACCGCTGTGCGCTGCAGGGCTGCCCCACCCCTCCCACCAATGTAAGCCGTTCACTCGCCCCCATTAACTATGTTGCTGCCGGGAGGCAATCACCTCAGCTATCTAAAGGCGATAGCCATACCTATACAAGAAACCGGGTCATGCCTCCAGACAATATCTATGTGTAGAGCCAACCCAACAGATTGTAAACTATAACAGCATTTTGCAAACACTCTCACTATGAACTATACAGGACAGTAAGCTTACTGGTACTCCCCAGCACAGACCTAAGAATCCCACAGCAATAGCCCTGAAACAGACCTAGTGGTCTCATGTAATATCCCGCCGTCTCTTAAACATCGTGCAACAGATTATATCATAGTCGAGTATCTTGTAAGTCCCTTCTGTAGGCCTCGCCATTCTCCGGCCTCTCCGCTAGGTTCTGCGGCTGCTTTCTGTGCCCAGGGTCCGGCGCTCATCTCCTCAGGTCTCCCGCCTGCTCTCCGACCCAGACTTCTCCAATTCCTCCATAAACCTCTGCGCCGCCGCTGCTGTTGTCAGTACATGATTCTTCCCCTCGTGCTGCACGCGGAGCGTTGCCGGGAACGCTAATGTGAAGCAGAGTTGCTTCTGGAATAAGGCCGAGCAAATCGGGGAGAATTCCTTCCGTTTCGCCGCCACCACGGCGGAATAGTCTTGAAATAAAAGTACTTTATGGCCATCTATCATCAAAGTCCGCTTTTTTCGGTATGCCTGCAGTAACCGCCATTTATAGTGGAAGTTCAGGATGCGCGCTATGATCACTCTGGGCCGCTGGTGGTTCTCTGACTTAGGCCCAATACGATGCACCCGCTCCACTTTTACTTCTCCCACTAGGTCCTCGAGGCCTAGCTCCCGGGGAAGCCACGTTTCCACCATGGGCAGTAGCATAGTGTCAGTATTGGACTCCGGGACTACAACCAATCTCAGGTTGTTCCTACGGGAGCGGTTTTCCAGGTCATCTACTTTATCTCGGAGCATCTCAACTGTCTTTTGCAGCGTGGCCTGTTCCCGGGCCTGACTGCCCTCTGCGTCTTCTAGCGCTGACATGCGGTGTTCAAGCTCATCCACCCGCTGCCCAAATTCCATCAGTGTCTCTCCCACAGTCTCTAATTTGGTGAGAATTAGGTCGAACTTCGGCTCCAAGAGCTTTGCCACTTCCCGCGCCAGCTCCTCAGATCCAGATTCCACACTCTCCGCACCTGGAGAGCGCGGTTTGCGCCATGCTGGATGTCTGCTTCCCAGCAGAGGAGGCCCCACTTCTTCGGAGCTTTCTCACGCTCCTTCCGCGCTGTGGGAGGCATAATTTTAAGCGAATTCCGCAGCAACCACCTCCGAAGGCATACACCTTTCTGCCCGTACTCTTTGTAATATCGTTCGGCTGGGAAGGCTCTTAGAAAAGTTTAAATAAGAGTGGGGCAGCGCCGGAGTGAGCAGAGAAGCCTCTTACTCGCTCATGCGTCACGTGGTCTCCCCCTAGAGGATAATTTTATAAGGATTTCCACATGTAAAGTCTGTTTCACACATGGAAACAGCTATTTATAAAATTGTGTGGGCTTACACATGAATAAAAAGTATGTGTTCCAAAAGATTTTGCATACTTTTACAAGGGCCACGTGAAGGCATTACTGGGGGTGTAGTTTGGGTGCAGCCGAGAGGGTTGTGATGTACCTATATATTCTATAAAATATACACAGAATACAGATATAAATTTATACCATCTTTGGAGCGCATGTAAATTTGTTAACTAGTAAGTTTAGTTCTGGGTATTTTATAGAGATATAAGTGTCTATGATGCCATTATAAAAGAGGTGCCATTTTGGACTTTTCACCTAAGCAAAAATGCAATGTGTGCCTTCGAGTCAATGCTGACTCCTGGCATCCCAGAAGCTAGTACCCTCTTATAAATACTTCCATAATGGACAGTCCCTATTCCTTGCAGCTTTCAGCGTTTTTAGGCCTCTATTCTGAAATATTGCTCTAAATCTACTAAAACCAGGTTGATCAGATTTATGATAAAGAATATTTAGCAGCAAGTCTGAAAACTTACATTGATCTTGATGAAACGACCTAGGGGCTCTGATGAAGTCAGCTGGCCTGGAACATGTATGCACTTGCTCGGAGCTGCACTCAGCATGAAGGACAGCCTGCGCGTAGGGTAACTGAAGAAACAGAGGCTTTTCACTATTGAGGTACAGCTGTAGAACAGCTATAAAAACACTATATCCTCCTGAATACTTTTCACAGTAGTTAATACAACAATTAATGCATGCTAATAGAAATATTTTAAATAAATAATACATGCTAACCATTTTGCTGACCGCTACCAGTTTTTCCAGTAATAATACAGTTTGCACAGTTAAATGCAAAACTGATTTGAATTGCTTAATAATGAAGTGCTAAATATTTGCATGTTTTACTTCTCATTATTATTTAGCTCGCATTATACAAAACAATGTGTGTTAAGAGCAAATAATGCAGGATTTTGCCATTTGATGTGTATTATTGGCTAAAATGGTGTGCTATTTCCAAAAATTAGGGAGGTCCTGAAACTTGGAAAAAACTTGCTCTGAGGCATCTTCATTGCACTCCAAGCAAAAGGAACCAACAGTGGAGAAAGATTTGCTGGAAGCCAAAGCACCACACTGGCGTGCCCCTGGCATCGTGGCTATGACAAGCGGCAGCAGCAAAAAAAATAAAATAAAAGTGACCAATGAAAAGAAACTGCCATGAAAAAGGAACCCCGCAGCTCAGCAGGGGTATTCTCCTCACTTGCAGGACTAGCTGGTGAAGCTAACGAAGCCCCACTGCCCAGCTTTTTTTTTTGTGAAGTTGCTTTATTAAAAGCAGCCAAAGCAACTGGCAAGAGAGCAATATGAAATAAATAAGGGAAGACAGAGGAAAGGGGGTTCTGGGGCCTTATTTACCACCCCAGGAAAGGGGCCCCATGTAAGGGGACCCATGCAGGTCCTCCTGCTCATCTCTCCAGCCCTAACAGCACTGGATCAGGGCATCCTCAGGCTCTAGGAGACAAGAGCGTACCAAACTTCAAGCGTCCAAACGGCTTTGGACTCAGCACACATGCCACAAGACCATGATCTGTTCCAGGGGAGCTAGGCCTGTCTTCAACTGCTGTACCAGTCCTCATGTCAACATCTGTTGGAGGCAGAGCATACTGGCAATTCTCAGTGCTGCACCACCACTTACTTATACAGGCAATGTCATCACTGAAAACTGTTTGCCTTCCTCCAACTACTGGCTATGATGCATACCCCACTTGTCTGGCCCGGTCTAGCAGGATAAGGAAAAGATTTTACCCTTGTCCTAAAATCTAATAGGACTTGTCTCCAATCTAATGACAACAGACAGAGCATCCCATGAATCTGCCCCACCACTGACAGTGCTCCGCTGCATGTGGCTACTCTGCAAGCAAACCATAGAAATGATACATTTAGCTGACCTTGATACCAAGATTGCAGAGTTCGCACTGGCTGATAAAAAGACTCTTTAGTAAGTGATGTCTCAAAAACTTAAATATCAACATGACAACTTAAAATTGTATTTGCCACTTAATGGGCAGTCAAAGGGTAAGAACTGGTGAGATATGGTTACATGCCTTGATATTCACTACACTGCCACATTACGAATCATTTGCAATGGTTTGACTGAGGAAGCAATGCAATTTGTGTTTGAGTCAATGCCGACGCCTGGTGACCTAGCAGTTCCTGGGAAGCAGAGAACCTCAAATATACTGCATTGCAATAACTGATCAGGGTCAACAGTTGTTGCAAAATGGTTCTGAAATCCTGATCAATATGAGATTTTATTCTTCATAAAAAAAAAACAACAACTTGCAAAAAACATTTTCATACAATGTTACAGATCTGGGGGTTAAAAGTTAAGCAAGCATATAATATTGTATCTAAGTAAGCGCATTCAGAACAAGTTGATAGCAATTAAAGTTTGCAGTGTTCTGGGTCATGCTGAGTCTTCGTAACTGGAACCACTATTTAAGCCACCAAACTGGCTTTCTTCAAGGCAAAGTGGTTGAGGCGTGGATGCAGTGGCAGCACGAGTGTTTCTGCCACCCTAGGCAGACCCTCTGTGCTGCCGCCACCGCGCCCCCTCCCCCAAGAGACTGCACTCTGTCAAGCCTGCTATGCCGCCTCCACCTTGCACTGAAATGCTGGCAGCTGAACTGCCACTTCAGCGCTGTGTCACTTAAAGTGCCTGCATGCATGCGTGCTCATGGCCTGCTGCTCCTCTCCCCCCCCCAATGCAACTTTTTTGGAGGGCAGGCAGGAGCAGCAGGCTGGAATTGTGGGCGTTTTAAAGTCTGCTATGGTGCTGAAGCCACAGTTCAGCTGCCACTTCCCAGGGGTCGGTTTAGTGATGCTGCCAACCACGGTCTGTCACCTTAGGCAACCGCCTAATTCACGGGACGGACCCGAGTGGATGTCTGTTATAGAATCCACTGCCCAACTACTTTGCCCTGAAGACGCAGCATGACCTGGAAAACTGCAAAGTTTATCATACTAGCTGCAGAAGCCCAAGAGAACATTTTAAAAAACTCTATGGGGAGAGCATCTTTAACTTCAGCAGAGAACCTTCCAATCTATGGGAAAAGAGGTCTCCAGCCTTTCTTTCCAAAATTCAAATTTCCCGCCTCAATCCCACCAATCCAGTTTGAGGACTACTATATAAAAGAACAGACATCCACTGCTAAACCACTTTGCCTTGAAGCCACAGTATGGTGGCTGAAACATATGTACCAGTTATGAAGACACAGCATGACTCGGAAAAATAAGAGGTTTATCATACTAGCTGCGGAAGCCCAAGAGAACATTGATAGCTATTGATTTTCCACTTCTACTACAGCAGGAATTTTGACTCACTATGTACCCTAAAGTTAATTTTAAGTCTCCATTAGTTGATAAAAGCAACTGTACATCAGCATAAAAATATATATGCAACTTTCTCAAAACATCACAGAGAACAAAGGTAATGACTTAATATGGTTGAAAAGGTGGACGACTATGGAAACCCTCTTGACAAATCATGCCAGCTTTAAACATCCTCATCATGTTGGGTGCATAGGGAGAGAAATGGCCAGCAGACGAAAGAAGGTGATATTGCCTCTATATAAATCTTTGGTGCGACCTCATTTGGAGTATTATATGCAATTCTGGAGACCGCACCTTCAAAATGATATAAACAGGTTGGAGTTGGTGCAGAAGGTTGCTACTAAAATGATTAGTGGTCTTCGTTATAAAAGCATATGAGGACAAACTTAAGGAGCTTAATATGTATACTTTAGAGGAAAGGCAGGATAGAGGCGATATGATTGAGAAGTTTAATTGCATAAACTAGAGGACAGCAACCTTGGGCCGGAAGGACTGGGGTTTCTAGTCCCACAGGTGCTCCTTGTGGTCTCGGGCAAGCCACTTAACCCTCCATAGCCCATGTTCCCTGTAAAATAGTTATCGCCAAGTTATAATGCCCTGTTCAATGTAATTTCAGTTTGTTCAATGTAAACCGCACTGATGCTGAATAGCGCGGTATATAAGAGAATGTAAATAAAATAAAATAAATAAATAATTGCACAGAAGAAGAGCGCCTCTTTCAATTGAAAGCAAGTTCTGCTACGAGGGGACACAGGATGAGGATGAAAGGGGATAGACTCAGCAGTAATATGCGGAAATATTTCTTTACGGAAAGAGTGATAGATGTGTGGAATAGTTTCTCAGTGAAGGTGGTAGAGATGAGGATGTATCTGAATTAAATAAAACAACATGGGACAAACACAGAGGATCTCTTAAGGATAAAAGGAGAACTGTTGTAGTGGTTGATATCGAAGGGCAGACTAGATAGGCCGTGTGGTCTTTTTCTGTCATCGTGTTTCTATGTTAAACTTGCTGAGATTGATCACATATATAAAACCAAAGCCACTTAAAACCAGGTCCAGTACCAAGATATTGAAGTCTAGATAACAAGAATGGACATGGGACTGAATCAAATGCTTTCAATTCAGGTAGCCAGATATTGAAAATAGATGTGAGCAATGTTTCAATGTCATAACCCTTTTCAAAATCCAAACTGAATCATCTAAATGTTGTGATTATAAATGAATTATAAAGATCTATTCTAGCATGGCCTGATCTATGATTAATCCTATATATGACAACTTGAAATGGGACATATTTCAGGATCTAAAGACCTTTTCTTTAATATAAGATGCACCGAGGCTTTCTTCAAAGGAGAAGATAATCCCACCTCAAGTTATGCATTAATACACTTTACAAGATTTGGACACATCTGAGTGGCCCGATGCTTCCAAAGAAGATAGATAATACCAGTGCTCAAAATTAATATTTTTCTAGGAACAACTTGCAAGGTTAAATGCAAGCTGCATTATTCAAGTCCCTTAAGAACTAGGAATGTTGCATGCTTTGCATCTCATTATTATGTAATTCATATTGTGCAAAAAAGCAGGCATTAAGCGAATATTACAATTTTGCCATTTAATATGGGTTGTTTGGCCAAACAGTATGCTATTCCCTTAACACAAGTTAGTAACTACTCCTCCAAGAGTTTCAAATGCCGATTCCAAGTGTCAACCAAATATGATGTCCCCCTCAAATAGATTTTTTCTTGCCAGAGTTAATGAAATTTGATTTGCGTCAATTTCACTGCAACATTAACTCTTATAATCATAACCAGATTTACTAAAGCAAGAATGATGTCCAAAAAAGGCAAAGATATGATGGTCTGACCACTGGACTTTTTGTACTTCAAAATTTGGCATGGTTTTCTTTAAAAATTTTCCAGAAAAAAAAAGACTATATCCAAACTATGCCCTTTTTCATGAGTGGAAAATGTAACCTATAATGATTAAGTCCAAGGGATTTCATAACATCAAAAAAATCTATTTTATTTATTTATTTTAAAATATAAAGTTCAAGACAGACAAACATATTTATGTCGAGGACACAGATGAAATGTCCACGGGAATATTAAAGTCCGGCAGAGCAATTAATTTTAAAAGTCTCTATTTGCCACGATGCAAATATTTGCACAAGGAGCCACTCTGTTTAGGGCAGAATTAAACCTATAGTGTTTCACAGCCTAATGCTGCCTTCTCCTTTACAAGCTAGTATTTTAACATGATAACTAGGATGATTCCACCATGCCCATTTTCTCAAAGACATTACTACATTTGCAGCTTGGAAAACAAAACCCTCTTTTGTACCATCATCTCATCCATGCATTGAGACTGAAGCTCTGCCTACCTTTTGGATCCTGCACGTGGAATAGGAAGCATTTCAGAGAATGCTACCATGAAATCCAGAACTTCCAAGGTAGCATTCTCTGAAATGCTTTCCGTTCCACGCACACGACCCAAAAGGCAGGCAGAGCTCCGGAGTCTCAATACATGGATGAGACAATGGTACAAAGAGGATTTTGTATTTGTTAGGAACTGGGCAACATTCTGGTAAAAGGAGGTGCTTTTGCTGTTACTCTGGACAGTCTCTTTAGAGTATTTTCTTACTCTGAGAGGCCTTATCTTGCCAGTCTTTGCCAAAGATGTTTTCCCCTGTGCAAGGTATGTTGCCCAGCTTATCTTAAACCCACTGTTCAAGATCTGAGGCCTGAAGCCATGCAATTCGATGTGCACCAATGTATTTGCTGAGGCCCTGCTTGTGCATTCAAAGGCATCAAAAGTTGGCCCTATTGACAAACTTAGAAAGATTTTGATTATGCTTAGCTAGAGCAAGACAATCTGCCCTTTTATCATCTGGGAGAAGAGGGGCAAAGTCCTTGAGATCCCTGGAGATCTCTTTCAAGAACATTCCCATGTAGAGGATATAGGAGTTAATCCTAGCTGAGAGCATGGAAGCATCGACGCCCAAAGGCATCGAGTTCTCGATTCCCTACCCGGAGAATTAGAGGAGTGAGTCTTTGCGCTTTTGATTTGGCGCATTGTCGATTCAACTACCAGAGTGGTGGGGAAGCTGTGGCTTTTGGAAGCCAGGACACTCTGGTGCACGATGCATGGTATCGAGATGTTGACTTTGAGTTGTGACCATGAGAGGCATCTCCCACATACAGAGCATAAGGTCATGAAGGATGTCTTGCCTTGATAATGGTGGCTGCCTCCTTGGGTGTCATTGGGTATTGGAGGATCTCTAATTCCTCCACCCTTGGCTCCTTCTCCAATGTTACTGTGATAGAGAGATTTTTAGCTAGACCTCAAATGAATTCCTGGACATACCTTCCGGAGGCCCCATGTGTCACTGTTGAGGTGGGGAAAGGTCCGAAGGAAAGTCCCGAGTCCCCAGTGAATCAAGTGATTCCACATCCAAAACAGGGGAATCTGAATTGGAGGACTCGAAGTATCGACTGGCACAGTGTTTGCCCAAAGCTAAATGCCAGTACCAATACTCTGTGGTATCACCTCTTTGAGCTGCTTGGGTTTGGCACCAGTATTGGTAAGGGGTTTCAAGGGAGGGCATGGGTGGGTGCGATGTCGATGTCATCTGCAGCAGCCCCGATGTCGGCACCGTATGCAGTATGAATGGGGTGGTGCCTGTAGCCAAGGATTTTATGGGTACTGAGGCTGCAAGGAGGGCTGTCAATTCCACTCGATGGTCAGTATGCGCTGGTCTATTGAAGTTGCCAATGCTTGGGTATTAGTGATGGGTATTTGCACTACCATCCCAGAGCATGACACCAGTAGCTCTCCAAATGTCGAGGCCTCGGGAGTACCCTGGGGCCCCTTGACGGCTTTGGAGGACAGGGGCCGTTTAGCAGGCCAATCCACCTCTGAGGCAACACGCGAGGGGTCTCTATGCCTTGAGCAAGATCTTCCCCTGAAGGTATTGTCGGACTTTGATGCGGCCTTGTGCTTGGATTTCGAAGATACCTGAGAACCATGGAAGGATGACGAGGCCCTTGACCAAGTGGACGCCATCAATTCTGCGTCTGAAGTGAAGAGTGCTCCAAATTCAGAAGCCCAGTTTTGTAGGCTTCTCCGTGTCATTTTCTGACAGAGGGGACAATATTTTGGCTGGTGGTCTGAGCCAAGGCATTTTAAGCACCACTCATGTGTCAATCACCAAAATGGTGCTGGCACAATTAGAATAACTAGTGGTTTCAAAATATGTTCTAATTGTGCCAGCACCATTTTGGCAATTGTCACATGAGTGATGCTTAAAAGCCACTCCAAGATTTTGAGAATGTGAAGGTATGGAAGGCTTAAGGCCTAAAAAGGGCGTCGACACCCAAGTCTTTTTTTTTTCAAAAAGGTAAAGAAAGAAGTAAAAGAAAAGAATAAGGAAACCAGCAATGTCGTCGATGGTGCCAGTGTCAACGGGAAGGCAGAGGCGCTATCCACAACAAGAAACTTTTTCTTCTGTGACAGGATTTGCTTTCTGCTGGCTCCATGGGAAACGAAGAGCTGAAGAGAGGGAGTTGGGAAGGTGGGAAGGCACTCACACAGGTGCAGTGGAGTGCTCCCAAAAGCTTTCCTGTTGGACACTGGGGAGGGTTCCCGCGCAAGCTCCATCTGTATCGGTGTCACCCATAGGGGAAGACTACATTCCAGCTTGTTCCTGGGGATATGACTGCTTCTTGGAGCAGCAGGTTGCTGAACCGACAAGAGGGGAAGCTATTTTGGACCTAGTCCTGAGTGGAACAAAGGATCTGGTCCAAGAGAAGGGTTTAGGGGCCACATGATCACATTTGATTTAATAAATGGAAGGAGGACGGCAAAAGGGAGGCTATAATAAAATGAAGAAAATAGTTAAGAAAAAACTAAAAGGAGCAGCTGCAAAGGTTAAAGATTTACATCAAGCATGGGCGTTGTTTAAAAGTACGATCTTGGAAGCCCAGACCAGCTGTATTACACACTTTAAGAAAAGTGGAAAGAAGGCCGAAAAACTGTCATCATGTTTTAAAGGCAAGGTAAGAGAGACTGCTGTTGCCAAAATAGCATCTTTCAGTAAATGGAAAAATAAGCCAAATGACAAACATGGGGAACATTGGCAAAACAATCCTCTCAAATCCCCGTCACAAAAGGTATATCACAAGGATCAGCTTTATCATCCATTCTTTTTAATATCTATATTCAACCCTTATGTCAAATTATTAAACAGCACGGAATAAATTACCATCTCTACACTGACGACATTATGATCTATACTACAATCGACCAAAATTCTTTAGACAGTAATAATTGATAAATGTTTGATTGACATGAACTGGCTTGCAAATAATAATTTTAAAATAAATTCAGACAAAACTGAAGCACTATTAATCTCTAAATGTCAAAACCTAAAGGCTCCTAAAGAAATTAATACCCTAAACAAATCCATAAAACTTAGTGAAGAAGTAAAGTACTTTGGCGTAACCCTAGATAAACATCTAAATTTAAAATCACATGTAAATAAAATTACAAATAAAGCTTACCATTGTTTAAAAATCATTAGAAGACTTAAACCAATTTTGCACACAAATCATTTCCGAACAGTATGCCAAGCAGTTATTACACCTTTACTTGACTTTGGAAACATCCATTATCAAGGTCTTCCCAAAAATACCATCCACCCCCTTCAAATGGTTCAAAACACCACTGCAAGAATTATAATGGGACCCACAAAATATGAACATGTAACTACCTTGCTTGAAGAACTTAATTGGCTTCGAAATCACTGCAAGATCAAAGTACAAAAATCTGATGATCATTTTTAAAATTCTTCACAGACCATCAGCAGATATTCTAAAATCTATTACTTCTAAAGACACAAGCTCAAGACCCAGACGTTCCCAAGCTACCAACAGACTTAATACCCATCTTAATTTTAATAAATCTAAACAAATGACTTCTAAAAGGGCTTTCTCATTTATGGCACCAAAACTATGGAACTCTATTCCAGAGGAATTAAGATTTCAGACCGACATGAAAGACTTCCGCAAGTCCCTTAAGACATATCTATTCATCGAGGCTTATGGCAAACAACCTATCACATAAAAGTTCAAGATACTTTACTAACTGCTTCTACTCAATTTGGTTATGTTATAGTATAATATTATAGTTTATTTTTATATACTATTACAATGTAATTTATTGTAAATTAATACGATGTACTATAATATCTCCAGGAACAAGCAGGAATGTAGTCTTCACATATGGGTATCGTCTGTACTGAAGGAGCCTGCGCAGGAACGCTCCCCAGCGTCCAATAGGAAAGCTTTTGGGAGCATCCCACAGCGCCTGCGTGCTGCCTTCCCACCTTTCCCACCTTTCCCAACTGTCCCTCTCCAGTTCTTCTTTTTCCGTGGAGACGACAGGTCGCACATCCTGTCACCACAGAAAATTTCCCTTCTTATTCTTCTTTTTTGTGGTCACGTCTGCCTTCCCTCGACGCTACACCGGTACTGCCGGTTCTTCTTTTCTTTTTTTCAGAAAAACTCCTCTTTGTTTCTGGAGTCTTTTCCAGTAAATTTCTTCTCGGGTGCCATGCACAAGGCCCAACTTTTTCCCTCAGAATGGAAAAACCCGCTTGGGTTTTAAAAAGTGTTCTAAGTGTGGCGGTACCATCTCCGTCACTGACACCCATCAGTTGTGCCTCAAATGTTTAGGTCCTGACCACTCTATTTCAGAGAGTATTGCCTGTGGGATGATGTCGAAGAGGGGTCGGCAAAACCGAGCTGCTAAAAACTTAGCACCCTTTTTCCCTCCGATGCAGTCTCCGTGGCATCGATGTCTTCCAGGGCTTCATCTCCCTCCCATGGATCTCAGGTAACTAAACATAAATCTAGCCGGTCCTCAAAGGGTAGATCTCCTTTTAAACATTGAGATGCCTCTGGCGCTGCCCTTGAGGGATTTTCACCGGCAATACTGCCCCAGCAGGAGGCTTCGGCTTCCAAAGCACTAACGGGGCTCCAGGATGTTCTTGAGGCTTCAACCTCGGCAGAACTACTGGTGCCATGCTCTGGGGTTCCAGCCACTTCATCTGGCACCGATACCCAAACATCGGCAGCGTCGATAGACCAGAGATTCTTGGCTATTGAACGCAGTCTGGCAGCTCTTCTCACGGCCTTGATGCCCCTGAAACCGCTTCAGACAACTCAACTGCTACCGGTATTGGCACCGACTCCGGTACTGGCACCGACTGCATCGACATCGACAGGTATTCTACTGGGACCGAGTCATGCATCTCTATCTGGCATCGACAAGTCGGTACCGGACCACTCCGATGCCGACTTCAATCGGTACCAGTACCGTGCCTTGCACGATCACCCGGATCGGAGATACTTTGAATCCTCGGATGAGTCTGAAGACTCTGCAAGCTCTGCCGATACCAGAGTACTTCTTCCTGAGGATTCCTCTTCTCCTCAGCGTAGGATGTCTCCACCAGAAGATATATCCTTTCAGGATTTTATCCAAGATGTGGCCTGAGGTCTTTCCATCACAGTGGCTCGTGAAAAAGAGCCTAGGGCAAAGGAATTAGAAATCCTACAAGACCCTAAAGCTCCCAAGGAGGAAGCTACCTTACCTATTCATGAGATCTTGCATGATCTTATGTTAAGGATGTGGGAAACACCTCTGACCACATCTCCTGACTCTCGAAGACTCGACACCATGTATCGAGTTCCTCCTTGTCCTGGGTTTCAGAAGACTCAATTACCACACCATTCCATGGTGGGGGAATCAGCCATGAGATGGATAAAGAGGGCAAAAAGGCACGCATCTAATCCTCCAGGACGTGAGTGTAGGACTCTTGACGCCTTTGGATGTCGATCATTCCAGGCTTCCATGCTAGGATCAGTTCCTATATCTTGTATATGGGAATGTTCCTTAAGGAGGTCACAGGAGACTTAGAGCTTATGAGCCCTCTCCTTCCTGATGATAAAAGGCAGAATTATCTTACTCTTGTTAAACATGCTCAGGATCTTTCCAAGTTTGTGAATCGTGCAGCCTTTGACTGCTTTGAATGCATAAGCAGAACCTCTGTTATTGCCATAGGTGAACGTAGAATTGCATGGCTCCAGGCATCTGACTTGGAAATCTGGGTACAAGACAAACTGGGGAATATACCTTGCACAGGAATCTCTTTGGCAAGAATTGGCAGGAAAAAGCTAATGAGATAGATGCTGACAATATCACTTTGGATAGATTGTCTAAATCTACAGCTGATCCTGCGAGGAAAAGATCCTCTAAGAAACCATTCTTCAGCAAGAAGAAAAAGTTTTAACCCTCCTATACCCAGCAGGGTCATTGTTTGGGTCAGTCAGCCCAAAAGGGACAGCAACAACAAACTAGGCAACAAAGGAAACCAAAAGCAGCTAAGCCTCAACCGGCTCAGCAGCCTCAGCCTCCACAGGGGCTTTGACTCCTGTCTAGAGAACTTTGCCTTCCTGGCCCTGAACGGGCCAGAACCCTCCACCATCCCAGGAAGGTTATGTCATTTTGCCTCCAGATGAGGTCAGATAACAGCAGAAAATTGGACTCTGTCTATTGTAAGAGAGGGGTACAAGCTTCATTTCCTCAGCATGCCCCCTCCTACAATAGTAACACAGTTCAATTCTCAGACCTCTCTCAACGAACGGTTAGGTCAAGAAGTCACTATGCTCCTTGCTCAAGGGGCAATAGAAGAGGTACCCATTCCCCAACGGGGTACAGGGTTTTACTCCCCCTATTTCCTTATTCCAAAGAAAACAGGAGGACACAGACCCATTCTAGACCTCAGAGAATTGAACAAATTCCTGTTCAGGGAGAAGTTCAAAATGATTTCTCTAAGAACTCTGCTGCCATACCTTCAGAGTCAGGATTGGCTTTGTTCTCTAGATCTCAAGGATGCGTACACTCATGTTCTCATCCATCGAACTCACTGAAAGTTCCTTTGATTCCTGTTTCAAGGGAAGCAATACCAATACAGGGTTCTTCCTTTTGGCCTGGCCTCAGCACCAAGGGTGTTTACAAAATGCATGGCTGTGGTAGCAGCATTTCTCCGCACCCTGGGAATACTTGCTTTCCTTTACTTAGACGACTGGCTCATTCGAGCCCCTTCAGAGCCAGAGGCCAGAGTTGCTCTATCTCACACAATGTGCATCCTTCAGTATTTGGGACTTGTCAAACTTCCCAAAGTCCAACCTTGCTCCCACTCAATCCCTAGAGTTTATAGGAGCTCTTCTGGATACCAGACAGACAAGGGCCATCCTCCCACAGCCCCGCTGCCTTTGCATTATGCAGCTAGCTTCCCAAGCAGTGCTAAAACCTCATTTCACTGCTCGGGAAATGCTACAGTTGCTAGGCCACATGGCATCCATCGTGCATATGGTTCCTTATGCTCGCCTCCATATGAGGGCAGCCCAGTGGACCTTATCCACTCAGTGGACTCAGGCGTCAGGTTGCCTGTCAGATAAAATAGCAAATTCAGATCACCTTATTTTGTCCCTCCAATGGTGGCAGTCACCCAAAAACCTTCTGGTGGGGTCTCCTTTTCAGCAATCCCCACCCCAAGCCACTCTAACAACAGATGCTTCACAGGTGGTTTGTGGAGCCCACCTGCATGGCCTCTCTACCCAGGGTACCTGGACTCCACAGGAGGCCTATCTCCATATCAACCTCCTGGAGCTCAGAGCAATCTTCCTTGCTCTTCGAGTATTTCACACCCAGCTCAGCTACAAGACAGTTCTAGTTCAAACAGACAATCAGGTAGCCATGTTCTATGTGAACAAGCAGGGCGGAACAGGCTCTCTGTCACTGTGCAACGAAACTTTGCGACTATGGGCCCTCGCCAGACAGCATCAGATTAATCTCCTTGCGGCATATGTTCCAGGCATTCAAAACTCTTGGGCAGACAAACTCAGTCGAGTTCTGCTTCCACACGAATGGTCTCTCCATGCAGACCAGGTGGCCCAAATTTTTCTAATTTGGGGAACCCTGGACATAGATCTCTTTGCAAGTCTGCTGAATGCCAAACGTCCCCGGTTCTGTTCCAGAATTCCGGCTCGGGGTTGTCAGGCCAGGGATGCTTTCCTCCTTGTCAGGACTTCCTGTATGCCTTTCCACCCATTCCCCTAATTCCCAAAACCCTGTTTAAGCTTCAGAGAGACAGAGGTCATATGATCCTCATAGCTCCACGTTGGCCACGGCAACCGTGGTACCCTCTGCTCCTACATCTCTCTCAAGATCCTCCTCTGGAGTTAGGATCTGCTCCAGATCTTCTTTCTCAAGAGGACGGGATGCTGTGGCATCCCAATCCCCAGTCTCTGCATCACAGGGCCTAGTTGCTGAAAGCCTAGATCTTCACGGTCTTAACCTTTCCTTGAAGGTAAAGGATATCCTTTAAGAACATAAGAACATAAGATATGCCATACTGGGTCAGACCAAGGTCCAATCAAGCCCAGTATTCTGTTTCCAACAGTGGCCAATCTAGGTCATATGTACCTAGCAGTTTCCCCAAGGTACACAGGTTCCACAATGCTTGTATTGGTTCAAGCATTGATATCCTGGGTCCCTTCTTAATAATGGTTTATGGACCTTTCCTCCAGGAACTTGTCCAAACCTTTTTTAAACCCAGCTACACTAACAGCCTTTATTACATCCTCCGGTAACAAATTCCAGAGTTTGATTACACGTTGAGTGAAAAAATATTTTCTTTTATTAGTCTTAAATAGTTTACCCTGTAGCTTCATTGCATGTCCCCTAGTCTTTCTATTTTCTGATAAGGTAAACAATCGAGCTACGCTTACCCGTTCCACTCCGTTCATTAATTTATAGACTTCTATCATATCTCCCCTCAGCCGTCTCTTTTCCAGGTTAAAGAGCCCTAACCTTTTTAGCCTTTCTTCATAGGAGTATCCTTCCATCCCTTTTACCATTTTGGTGACTCTTCTCTGAACCTTTTCTAAAATCGCTATATCCTTTTTAAGATACGGTGACCAGAATTGCACACAATATTCAAGGTGCGGTCTCACCATAGAACGATATAGAGGCATTATAATATCTTTTGTTTTATTTTCCATTCCTTTCCTTATCATACCTAGCATTCTATTTGCTCTCTTGGCCGCCGCTGCACACTGGGCCGAGGGTTTTAACATGGTATCCACAATGACGCCTAAATCTTTTTCCTGGGTGGTGGTTCCTAATGTGGAACCTTGCATCGTGTAACCATAGTTTGGGTTGTTCTTCCCTAGGTGCATAAACTTGCACTTGTCCACATTAAATTTCATCTGCCATTTTGATGCCCAGTCTTCCAATTTATCAAGATCCTCTTGCAATTTTCCACAATCCTCTTGGGTTTTAACAACTTTAAATAGTTTTGTGTCATCTGCAAATTTGATAACCTCGTTATTCCACTTTCCAGGTCATTTATGAATATGTCAAAAAGCAGCGGACCCAGCACAGATCCCTGGGGTACACCACTATTCACCTTTCTCCATTGGGAAAATTGGCCATTTAGCCCTACCCTCTGCTTTCTATCTTTTAACCAGTTCCTGATACACAATAGTACACTGCCTGCTATCCCATGACTCTTTAGTTTTGCCAAAAGTCTCTCATGAGGGACTTTGTCAAAGGCTTTCTGAAAGTCCAGATACACAATATCAACCGACTCACCTTTGTCCACCTGATTATTCACGCCTTCAAAAAAACATAATAGATTAGTAAGACAAGATCTTCCTTGTCTAAAGCCATGTTGGCTGTCTCCCATTAGGTCATGACTATCTACATGCTGAGTAATTTTATTCTTTATGATGGTTTCTACCATTTTTCCCGATACTGATGTCAGGCTCACAGGTCTGTAGTTTCCCGGATCACCCCTGGAACCCTTTATAAAAATTGGTGTTACATTGGCGATCCTCCAATCTTCAGGTATTAGAGATGATTTTAATGATAGTTCACAGATTACTAATAGCAGGTCTGCTATCTCATATTTCAGTTCTTTCAACACCCTTGGATGTATACCATCCGGCCCAGGTGATTTGCTACTCTTCAGTTTATCTAATAGTTGTAATACATCTTCCCGATGTATCGATATTTACTTCAATTCTTCCGCACCTTTAAATACCACTTCAGTCATGGGTAACATCCCTACATCTTCCTCAGTAAAGACTGAGCTTCCAGGAAACTAAGCTTCCATGAAACCTTCCACAAGACGCTCTTATTCATTTAAGTGGAAAAGGTTTAACATATGGTGCTTGCAGAAGGGTCTTAACCCTCTTGTGATACCCCTGGAATCATTACTGGAGTATCTCCTTCATTTATCAAATGCAGGGCTTAAGACCAATTCAGTGAGAGTCCATTTGAGTGTTATTGCAGCTTCTTTCAAGCCTCTAAATGGACAACCTATTTCCTCTCATAGCGAGATTTATGAGAGGCCTACTTTTAACTAAGCCTCCCATTAAGCCACCACTGGTGGCATGGGACTTAAATCTGCTACTTGGGCAGCTCATGAAACCACCCTTTGAACCATTAGCCACTACACCTCTTTGAAATTCCTTTCCTGGAAGGTTATCTTTCTTATTGCAATCACATCAGCACATCGCATCAGTGAATTACAAGTGTTGGTGGCTGATCCTCCTTATACAAGGTTTCATCATGATAAGGTATTTATTTATTTAGTATACATTTGTATACCGCTACTTCCAGCGATCAGCAGCGGTTTTTGATTACAGATTGGAAATTGTCAAATCATGACAGGAAATTTTTGAGGTATAAACACATTGATTAGACAGGAAAGCACAGCACACAGAAAACTATTTTACAGGGAACATGGGCTATGGAGGGTTAAGTGGCTTGCCCAAGACCACAAGGAGCACCTGTGGGACTAGAAACCCCAGTCCTTCCGGCCCAAGGTTGCTGTCCTCTAGTGGGATTTGAACCCCCGGCCTTCCGGCCCGAAGTACCTTGCCCCAACCACTAGGCTACTCCTCCACTCATTTAGGACTCATCCACACTTTATGCCAAAGGTGGTGTCGCCTTTTCATTTAAACCAAGCGGTTTACCTTCCTGTATTCTTTCCAAGGCCTCACGCCTCAAATGCAGAAAGCAATCTTCATAATTTGGACTGTAAAAGAGCTTTGGCCTTTTACTTGCAAAGGACACAGCAACAAAGAAAGTCCTCTCAACTCTTTGTTGCTTTTGATCCTAGTCATATGGACTTACAGTCTCCAAAAGGACACTGTCCAGCTGGATTGCACAATGTATATCTTTTGCCTATGAGAGCAAGAATCTTCCTCTTGAAGGCCATGTCACAGCTCACAATGTGAGAGCCATGGCAGCCTCAATGGCTCATCTTCACTCTGTGTCTATCGATGACATCTGTCGAGCAGCTACTTGGGCTTCGGTTCATACCTTCACAGCCCATTACTGCTTAGACAAGGACTCCCGCCGGGATGCCTTGTTTGGTCAGGCTATTCTTCAACACCTGTTCCAGACTTAATCAACTTTTACCCACCATCCCTGGTAGGATGCCAGAGATCCATGGGGGAAGTGGACACCTTTCACAAAGGCACACAACTTTCTGAGGCCATCTTCCTGGCATCTGCAGCTAGGGAGTCCCTATATGTGAAGACTACATTCCTGCTTGTTCCTGGAGATAGCATAGTTACTCACCTGTAACAGGTGATCTCCAGGAACAGCAGGAATTTAGTCTTCACAACCCACCCACTTCCCCTAGGAGTTGTATCTCTCTCTCTTTTGTCTCAGCTTTAAACTCAAATGGAGAGGGACAAGGCGGGCAGGTACTGTGGGATGCTCCCAAAAGCTTACCTATTGGACGCTGGGAAGCGTTCCCGAGGAGGCTCCTTCGGTACCGATGATACCCATATGTGAAGACTAAATTCCTGCTGTTCCCAGAGATCACCTGTTACAGGTGAGTAACTATGCTTTATTACAATGTCTTGTCTCTCTGTCCTCCATGCCCCAATGTAAACCCTTTGGTTGTCCTGTTAACCATTTTGATTGAAGGATAAGGTGGTATACAAAACTGATTAAATAAATAAATAAGTTAGATGTAAGGCTTTGATAAGGCAGGGAAAGAGAATTTGAAATGAAGCTTGCTGTGGAAGCAAAAATGCAGAATAAAATCTTTTTCAAGTAGAACTGCAGCAAAAGCCTGTCAAAGAGTCAGTTGGACCATTGGATAATAGAGGGGTAAAAAGGGTGCTAAGTGAAGACAAGGACATAGTGGAGAAACTGAATTAATTCTCTGCTTCGGTCTTTTTTGAAGAAGATGTAGGGAAGTTACCCATGCCTGAAATGGTATATAAAAGTGATGTATCAGAAGAACTGAAAGAAATATCGATAAACCGGGAAGATGTATCTGTGAACTATCATTAAAATCATCTGTAGTGCCAGAAGATTGGAGAATGGCCATTGTAATGCCAATTTTTAAAAAGGGTCCTGGGGTGATCCAGGAAACTACAGACCTGTGAACCTGACATCAGTACCAGGCAAAATGGTAGAAACTCTTACCAAGAATAAAATTACAGAATATGTAGATAGTCATAGTTTAATAGGAGAAAGTCAACATGGATTTAGCCAAGAAAAGTCTTGTCTAATCTATTATATTTTTTTGAAGGTGTGAACAAACAGGTAGACAAAGGTGAGCCAGTTGATACAGTATACCTGGATTTTCAGAAAGTCTTTAACAAGGTCCCTCATGAGAGGCTCTTGGTGATAATAAAAAGTCATGGGATTGGAGGCTGTGTAGTATTGTGGATCCGGAACTGATTAAAAGATAGAAAACAAAAAGTAGGGATAAATGGCCAATTTTCTCAATGGAGAAAGATGAATAGTGGAGTACCCCAGGGATCTATGAACCTGCTGCTTTTTAACATATTCATAAATGACCTGGAAATAGGAATAACGAGTGAGGTGATCAGATCTGCAGATGACAAAAAATTATTCAAAGTTGTTAAAACACAAGAGAATTGTGAAAAATTGCAAGAGAATCTTGACAAATTGGAAGACTGGATGTCCAAATGGCAGGTGAAAGTTAATGTGGACAAGTGAAAAGTTATGCGTCTAGGAAAGGACAACTGAAACTATGGTTACACGGTGCAAGGTACCACCTTAGAAACCACAAACCAGGAAAAAGATATAGGTGTCATCATGGGTAATACATTGAAACCCTCCACCCAGTGTGCAGTGGCTCTCTGTATCATTCCATGGTGCAACCGGCACCTTGAATATTATGTGCAATTCTGGTCACCATAATTTAAAAAGGATATAGCAAAATTAGAAAAGGTACTGAAAAGAGCGACAAAAACGGTAAAGGGGATGGAAGAATACCCCTAGGAGGAGAGACTTAAAAGATAAGGGCTCTTCAATTTGGAAAAGACACGGCTGAGGGGGGGGGGATATGATAGAGATCTATAAAGTAATGAATGGAGTGGAATGGGTAAACATAAGTCAGATGTTTATGTCATCAAAAAGTAGAAAGACTAGAGGACACAAAATGAAGCTACAATATAACCCATTTAAGACTAATAAGAGAAAAATAAAATATTTTTTTCACTCAACACAAACTCTGAAATTCGTTGCCGGGGGATGTAGTAAAAGCTAACAGTGTAGCTGGGTTTAAAAAAAATATTTGGATGAGATCCTGGAGGAAAAGTCCATAAATCATTATTAAAGACGACCCTGGAAATCCACTGCTTACCTCGAGATAAGCATTGTGGAATCTGTGCGCCTTTTTGGGAACCTGCCAGGTACTTGTGACCTGGATTGGCCACTGTTGTAAACAGGATACTGGGCTTGATGACCTTAGTCTGACCTAGTATGGCATTTCTTAAGTGCTTAAAGTTGAGTTATCACCTTGTCACTACCTATAGCCATGTTTCAGCTATACAAAACAGGCTTCAGTTTCTGATAGCAAATCACATAATACTTCAAGTTTAGGCTTAACCAATCTTGCACTTAAGCACATAAACAAAGATCTAATAGTCAAGGCACAATTATTAAAATGCTTTATTGATTTTCAACTTGGCAATTACAAATTGCTCTAAATATTGGCTAAAAGAAAGGATAGCGCCCTTTGCCAGTAATCACAGAAACATCAACATTTTCTTCTCAAAGTAGTAATTTTATTACAAATGTCTACACTTTAAAAGCCCTCACTTGGTTTGCAGCTTGTCATGCTGTGAGGGCTTGTATGCATCAGTGAAGCTGAGAGCTAAGCTATCAGTAGCTTAACTACTGGCAGGGTCTCCCAAGATGGACCGGTCTCAGCTGAGGTAGTAGCAGAATGGGGAGGTGTTGGTGGCCGAGGATCATGTTTCTGTGATAACAGCAACACCACTAGCATTACTTGCATGGAAGAAAGGCCTAGCAATCTACTTCCGTATCTTGCCATGAAAATTCAATGGATAGTCACAACAAAACAAATTGCACTATAGTGCAGGTCGGAAGGTGCTCAACTCGCTAATGGGGATGAGCTTTTGACTTTTCAGAGTAAAGCCAGCATTTATGGTGTGGTTGGTTCAAAGCCCTCGGGGTGTCTGATTGCTGATGTAGCTGTACATGAAATGAGAGTAAGAAGCTGCAAAGATGTCTTACATATTGGGACATGGAACGTATGAAGCATGAACCAAAGGAAATTGAAGGTGGTCAAGAATGAAACAGAACCTGTACAACTCAATCTGTTGGGTATCAGCGAATTGAAATGGACTGGCATTGGGCGCTTTGCATCTGATGATCATATGGTATTCTATGCTGGAAATGAAAGACAAAGAAGAAATGGTGTTGCATATATAATTAAGAAGCAGCTTGCAAGAACTGTAATGAAATACAATGCAATCAATGAACGCTTAATTTTTATTTGTCTATGAGGAATGCCCAGATATATATATTCAGGCATATGCCCCAACAAGAGCTGCAGAAGGGGATGAAGTTGATGAGTTCTACGAACAAGTACAAGCTGAAACTGACAGAACATGCAAACAAGATATCCTGATAGTCATGGGTGACAAGAATGCAAAGGTTGGCAACAAAGAAGAGTGGAAAATAGAAGAAGTTAGTGGAAAATATGGACGTCAACAGAAATAAAGTTGGAGAAAGACCGATAGATTTTTTAAAAAAAGAAGATGTTTTATTATGCATTTACTTTTATACATATACAAGATAAAGAAAAAAGGAACAGCATCTTAGTTAGATCAAAACAAGAAACACATCCAAAAAACACTAGATTAACCTGTTAAGAATGCTAAAGTCCACAAGGAGAACATCAGACTCCTCATTAGCTCGGAAAATAAACCAAGACCCCTTTTAACTATCCCAATTCACTACCTCGCACTTATCAAGAAGAAAAGACTCTAAATGTGATACATCTGTAAACACATATTTTGAACCAGAATACAATATTAAACATTTACAAGGGAACATCAAAAAGAAGGTCCCTCCAATTGCCAGAACTTGAGATTTTAATTGCAAAAAAGCTTTCCTACGAAGCTGAGTAGGTTGAGCCACATCAGGAAAAATATTAAGAGGATATCCACAAAAAGGGATATTCTTTTTAGGAAAGTACAATTTCAATATGGCTGACATATCTGCTTCTGACCTCAAAGTGACTACAAGAGTTGCCCTTATGTGGACCTTATCCAGAGATGACTCTAAAAACTGAGTCAGCTACAGATCATCCACATTTTGCTCACCTGTCTCACTTTCCTGATAGTTGATCCTTCAAAAATCTATCTATTCATCTCAAACATCTTCTTCAAGCAACACAAATGACAACTGTACACATGGACTTCACCCAATGGATTATAGAAAAATCAAATTGACTACATCTGTGGAAGTCAACAATGGAAAAGCTCTATAAGATCAACAAAGACAAAACATGGAGCTGATTGTGGAACAGATCACCAACTTTTTTTTTTTCTTTAAGTGCCGTCAAATCAATCTAGACTCCTGGCGACCCAACAGTCTCTGGGTTTTCTTGGCAAAGTACGACTGGAAGCAGATTGCCAGGCTTTTTCTTCCGAGGAAATGGTGGGTAAAATGACTTGCCCAAGGTCACAAGGAGTGCCAGTGGAAATTGAACCCTAAGATGATCAAGAAAAGCTGGAAAGAATATATAGAGTCATTGTATGATAAAATCAAGTGGACCAACAGTCATTTCAACCTGTACCTTATGATCAGGAACCACTGGTGATGAAAGGAAGTTGAAGCAGCACTGAAAGCATTATCAAGGAACAAAGCACCACGCACTGATGGGATTCCCATTGAAGTATTACAGTAATCAGATGCGACTATTACCCTACTTACAAGGCTCTGCCAGAAAATTTGGAAGACATCATCATGGTCAACCTACTGGAAAAGATCTGTGTTTATACCAATACTGAAGAAAGGTGATCTGACTAACTGTGGAAATTATCGCACAATTGCGGATGTGAAATGGATTCTTGAAAAGACAAAAGAAACCAAAGGATATCTATATGTGTTTTATTGACTATAGCAAGGCTTTTGACTGTGTAAGCCAGGAGAAACTCTGTGCCACATTAAGCAGCATGGGTATACCAGAAGACCTGATAGTTCTCTTGCACAGTCTTTACATTAAGAAGCAACAGTTTGAATGAAACAAGTAGAAGCTGAATGGTTTAAAATTAGCAAAGGTATACGGCAAGGATGTACACTTTCCCCCCTACCTATTTAATTTATATGCAAAATAAATCACCAGAGAAGCAGGACTGTATGAAGACAATCGAGGTGTGAAGATTAGTGGAAGCTTTGCTATGCTGATACCACAAATACTGGCTGAAACGGAAGATGATCTAAAACATCTGCTACTCAAAGAAGAATAGCCTTAAAATGGGCCTGCACCTTAACGTAAAGAAGACAAAGATCCTGACAAGTGGCAAAATCGATAAGTTCATCATTGATGGAGAAGAAATTGAAATATTTTACAACTTTAACCTGCTTGGATCAATCAATAAAGAAATGGCAAGCAGTCAAGAAATCAGACAATGCATTGAATGGCTATGAAGGACCTAGACAAGACTCTCAAGAGCAGAGATGTCTCTCTCTCTCTTCATACAAAGATTCGACTTGTCCAATCCATGGTATTTTCAATAACATCATTTGGATGCAAAAGTTGGACACTGAAAAAGATAGACAGGAAGAAAATTGATGCCTTTGAATAATACTTCTGGCAAAGAATACTGTGTATCCCATCACTGCCTGAAGAACAAACCAGTCAGTACTAGAGGAGATCAAACCTAACCTTTCTTTAGAAGCTCAAATGAAAAAAAATTGACTTTCATACTTTGGACACATCATACAAAGAGAGAGATCACTAGAGAAAGACATCATGCTTGGCAAGTTGAAGGTCAATGCAAAAGAGGAAGGCCACCAATGAGATAAATACAACAGCAGCTATGAATGCCACTCCATCAACAATGAGCCGCCTGACTGAAGACTGAACACAATTTAGGACAACTATCCAGAGAGTCACCATGCGTTGAAAACAGACTCGATGTAACTTAACAACATAATCTAAAAGAAACTCATCACAGATGAAGGAATCTGTCAAAAAATAACTCAAAAATACAACAAAGTGGGCACCCGTGATCAATGCATGCTGTATGTAGTGGCATTTTTCTTTTTTTTCTTTTTTTTAATTTTTATTGAGCAAAATCAAACATCTAATACAAATTTTTGCTTCCTTTTTTTTCAAATTTTCAATACAAATTCAAACCCCATCAACTCCAAAATGCAAAAATCTCTCACGTCCTTCCCCTTTCCTTCTGCTCATCTATCCCCCCTCCCTCCGTCCCCCCACCCCTACTTTCTCCTGCATGTACACCAACATATTCTGCCATTTATTGTCAAACTTTGAACTCTTCTTCTTACGGATTGCCGTTAATTTTTCCATCAGGAAAATATGACTCAACCTGTCTTCACAATGCTCTACTCTGGGCGGCTTCTCCTGTTTCCAACAATAGGCCACCTCACACCGGGCTGCACTAAGGCATGCCATAATTTGCTTTCTACCCTCCTGGGGGCCACCCTCTCTCCACCACCCAAATTAAAAAAAAAAAATAAAAAAAAAAAAAAATCAGAGGATCCCTTCTGAGTTCCACCCTCACCACCTGTTTATCCACTGTTGAATTTCTTGACAAAATAACTGGATCTGTGGGCATGTCCACCACACATGATACATAGTCCCCTCCTCCCCACAATTCCTCCAGCACCCCCTGGAAACCTCAGGATACATTTTATTCAACCTCACGGGTATATAATACCATTGCATTACTACTTTATGCCAATTTTCTGTAATCGCGATGGAGATAGGCATTTGCTTAACCTGTCCCATGATGCCCTTCCACTGTAAGGAATCCAATTGCATCTCCATCTCCCGTTCCCAGGCCTTCATATATCCTACTTTCTCATCCTTTTGCTGCTCTCCCCCTTCACTGCCTTGTATATCCCCGATATCAGCCCCTTAGACTGCTTTTTCCCATACCATATTGTTTCCAATTCCGAATAATCCCTTCCTAATCCCTCCGGACCTAATTTAGTACGCATATAGTGTAAAACCTGTCCATAATGGAATAGTCCCCTTTCTCCTAGCTGATAATCTTCTCATAAAGTCTCATATGGAACCCAATCCCCTCCATCTAAAAATTGATAAAACCACCTAAGACCTTTCCGTTCCCATACCTTGAATATCCCCCCTTCCTTCCCTGGTTTAAAATCTTCCGTGTAACACAAAGTTTGCATCACCGAAAATTTAGAGTCCCTCCCCTCTACCTCCCTCTTCCTTACTCTATCCCAGACACCGAGTACATGACTTAAATGCGGGTTCTCTTCCCTCCCTACTCACCGCTCCCTCCTACCCAACCAACGCAAGTGCCTCCAATTTCTTCACCCTTATCCCCGCTTCCTCCAGCATCACAAACATCTTCCGCTCCCCTCCCTCCCTCCAATCCATCACATGTCTTATCTGCGTCGCACAGTAATAGGCCAACAGATCCGGAACCCCCAAACCCCCCGCTTCCCGGGACCTATACATGGTTGCTCTCACCACTCGTGGTGGTCTCTTCCGCCAGATAAAGTGAAATACCTTACCCTGAAGTTTCCTCATATGCCCTATAGCAGTGATGGCTAACCTTTTTGAGCCCGAGTGCCCAAACTGCCGCACAAAACCAAAGAATTTCCTCAAAGTGCCAGCACGTCATTTGCATAAGTGGTCTTATTTGCATAAATATTTGCATAATGTTACCATACACTAACTTTTAGTAAACATGTCTCTTAATGAGTGTATGGATAAAGAAAGACTAAAAGATTTCTACATTACTATAATCCAGTGCCAACCGCCAGGCACATTAGGAACTACTACAAACGCTGCCCATTTAGAACCCATAGCAAACCCGCCGTATCCTGACAGCATTACCAGGACTCACAAAGCACCATACCCTACCTATCAAAAGGCAACACTGCAAATATTAAACCAATACATTTCAGTGAATACTGGGGAAAGAGAACAAGTGGCAACGTCAAATAGGAATTTCCTCTTGTACCAAACAAAGCGCAGATGTTAATGATGCACATTTCCCAGAGCTGACATATTCCAGTTAATAAATTCAAAATAAAGAGATATCGTTCTACCTTTTGTGCATTTTTTTTCAGTTGCAATTGGTCCAGCCATTTTCTTCTGGTTTCTTCATGTTTTCTGCTAACTCTCCATCGTCTGCTGTCCATTTGTCCTTTCTTCTCTCTTCTAGTTTTTTTTCCATTCTCTCTCTCTACATCTGCTTTAACATACTAATCTTTCTCCTTTTGCTCTTTCCTCATTCCTATTTCATCCACACCAATTTTACCCCTCCATCCTCAATCCCCAATTACTCTCCCAATACCTGGCCAATTGTAGATTTTTCATCCCTCCTACACAAAATATTTTTCCCCTCTCCATTTTACTCTCCCAGCCCCATCCCATTCTAATCCTCCCCCAACATCAGCTCCCTTCTAGTTCCAGTCTCACCCAGCATCCATTCCCTTCTTCAAGCCCCCCACTTCCCCTCAGCCCATTTCCATTCCAAGCCCCGTCCCCATCAGCTATTTGCAGTTCAAGCCCCCCACTTCCCCTCAGCCCATTTCCATTCCAAGCCCCATCCCCAACAGCTATTTGCAGTTCAAGCCCCCTTCCACTCAGCCCATTTCCAGTCCTAGCAACCCCCCCAACCCATTACCAGTCCTAGCCCCCCATAGCCCACTCCCAGTCCTAATCCCACCAGCCCATTTCCAGTCCTAACCTCCCCATCAGCCCACTCCCAGTCCTAATCCCCCATCACTCAATTTTTAGTTTAAGCCCCCCCAGCGCCTATCACCACTCCTACCCCCCCCAGCCCAGCGCCCATCACCACTCCTAACCCCCCAGCCAGCCCAGTGCCCATCACCACTACTAACCCCCCCAGCCAGCCCAGTGTCCATCACCACTCCTACCCCCCCCACCCCAGCCCATCACCCCTCCTACCCCCCAGCCCAGCGCCCATCACCACTCATAACACCCCTGCCTGCCCAGTGCCGATCACCACTCCTAACCCCCCCCCAGCCAGCCCAGTGTCCATCACCACTCCTAACCCCCCCAGCCCAGGGCCCATCACCACTCCTAACCCCCCCACCCCAGCCCATCACTACTCCTAACACCCCCCAGCCCAGCCCAGCCCAGCCCATCACCACTCCTAACCCCCCCCAGCCCAGCCCAGCCCAGCCCATCACCACTCCTAACCCCCCCAGCCCAGCCCAGCCCATCACCACTCCTAACCCCCCCAGCCCAGCCCAGCCCATCACCACTCCTAACCCCACCTCCAGCCCATCACCACTCCTAACCCCCCAGCCCAGCCCAGCCCAGCCCATCACCACTCCTAACCCCCCCCCCAGCCCAGCCCAGCCAAGCCCATCACCACTCCTAACCCCCACCCCCGCCCAGCCCAGCCCAGGGAAAATTAAAAAAAAAAAGAAAACCTGTCTGCTGCCGCTGTCGGGGCCGCCGCGGCAGAATCGAGCGTGCCGCGGGGCCCCCCTGTACCCACCCGGCAGAGCCTGTCCTCCCCGTAGCAGCTCTCTCTTTGGAGCTGCAGTCAGACGCGCCGGCTTGCAGAGCGCGAGGGAAGAGTTCCCTCGCTGCTCTGTTAAGCCCGCGGGGGCTGATGGGAAGTTCCCATCAGCCCCCGCGGGCTTAACAGAGTCGCGAAAGGGAAACTCTTCCCTTCGCGCTCTGCAAGCCGGCGCGTCTGACTGCAGCTCCAAAGAGAGAGCTGCTACGGGAAGGACAGGCTCTGCCGGGTGGGTACAGGGGGGCCCCGCGGCACGCTCGATTCTGCCGCGGCGGCCCCGACAACGGCAGCAGACAGGGTTTTTGTTTTTTTTTTCGATTGCGGACCTTCCCGCGTGCCAGCTGCAAGGCCTTCGCGTGCCACAGCTGGCACGCGTGCCATAGGTTCGCCATCGCTGCCCTATAGGAATTGCTATAGGAAGTGCCTGAAAAAAGTACAGAACTCTAGGAAGTATATTCATTTTAACTGACACTATTCGGCCCATCCAAGACATCTCCATATCCATCCATTCTCTCAAATCCTGTCCCACTACTCTCCATAACTGAGGATAATTTGCCTCATATAAATCCTCAGGTTTGGCTGTTATATGTACCTCCAAATATTTAATTGCCCCTTTCGCACATTTAAAGGGGTGCCTTCTTTTTATTCGCTCTATTTCCTCTTCCCAAATATTTATATTAAGCGCCTCCATCTTATCCATATTCATTTTGAAGCCTGACACCTCTCCATACTGCCCAATTACCTCCAAGACTTTTGCTAATGTCTTTCCCGGTTCAGTGATCATTAATAGGATATCATCTGTGAACAAAGAGATCTTATGCTATCGCCCCTCTACTCCGATCCCACAAATTCCCTCTTCCCTGAGTATCACCCGTGCCAAAGGCTCCATTGCCAGCGCAAACACTAACGGAGATAGTGGACACCCCTGTCTTGTGCCCCTCCCCAAACCAAATACCGTTGAATATTTACCATTTATTCGTACCCTTGCTTGGGGTCTATAATATAACGCCTGTACCCAGGACACATACTTAGTGCCAAATCCCATCTTCTGCATTACTGCGAACAGGAACGCCCAATTGACTATCGAAAGCTTTTTCCGCATCAATAGCCAGCACCATCAATATCTATCTTCCTACTGTAGGCTTCCCAAATCACCTCCAACACCCTCTTAATATTATCCGGGGCTTGTCTTCCACTAATAAATCCCGTTTGGTCTATATCAATTAAGGTGCGCATCCCAGATGCTAGCTAGCCTATTTGCCAACACCTTTGCCAAAATCTTCACATCAATATTGAGTAAAGAAATTGGTCAATAGGAACCACAACACAAGGGGTCCTTCCCGCCTTTGGTAATACTGTGATCCCTGACATTAACATTGCATTGGCTATCTTCCTTTTCCTCACCTTGTGAGCCAACAATTTCCCCGCCCTATCGCCCCATTCATAGAATCTCTGCTTTACCCTATCCAATTGAAAAGCAAGAGTCCAGCTGCAACTGATTCAACTCCAAACGCAATTCATTCAAGTGCTTTAATTGCCCTGCCCTCCCCTGCTTACTATATTGCTGCGTAGCCTTTTTGATTTCTTCATGTAACTTCTCTTCTCGTTCTTTCCTAGCCTTCTTAAACCAGGCTGCCCACATAATCAAGTATTATTTGTCTGCCAATATTCCTGAAGACACTTCTTTACATTCCTAACCACTTCTTCCCTTTTCAGGAGGCTCTCATTTAACCTCCAAAAGCGTATCCCCCCTGTCCTTTGCCCATCCCCAATTTCCAACCACACTGGAGCATGGTCAGACCACGTTATATTCCTTATCTCCACTTCCCTCACTCTTGTTTCCCAGAGTTTATCCACAAGAATGTAATCTATCCTACTGAAGGTCTTATGAGGACAGGAGTAAAAGGTATATTCCCTACTCCTCCTATTATGCTCCCTCCATATATCTGCCAAATGGTATTTCTTAATCAAACGTTGTACTATACGCCTAGTTTTTGCATTCCCATCCCCCGCCCTCGTTGGTCTATCCCACCCCGGCTGTAGGGCCAAATTAAAATCCCCTCCTATCACCAGCTTCCCTTGGACATTGCATTCTAACATCCCCCTCACCTCTCTTCAAAAAGTAACTTGACCAGAATTTGGCGCATATACATTCACCAATGTGACCTTCTCTCCCTCTCCACATAACATTAATACTCTTCCCTTTGCATCCCTAGCCACCTCCCCCACCTGAAAGGGACACCCCCTCCGTATCAGAATTGCCACCCCCGCTTTTTTCCCTCCCCCTTCTTTTCCTTCCCCCCTTTCCTTCCCAAAGTACCGAATTGTGAATTGTTGAAATCCACGAACTTTGAGGTGATTTTCCTGTACCATTATGATATCCCATTGTAATCTATCCACCTCCCTCATTAGCTGTCTTCTCTTCTGTGGACTGTTGAGCCCGTTAGCGTTTATAGTGCCTATTCATAGCATCTCATCTGTAGGATGAATGTTAGTGTACCTTGCTCATGTCTTCCTCCCCTCCCTCCTCTCCCCCCCCCATGATGCAGTTTCCTCCCCAGGAACTGACCAGACATAGGAAGCGACTGTCTAGTCCGCTTCAGCCCCTGCCCCGCCTTACCTCCCCCCCCCTTATCACATGTCATTACAATTTGCTCTAACAAAATATTTTTCCTGATCCTTTATAGCCCCTCTCCTCCCCCCATTAACATTCCCCTTGAACAAATAATTCTTTGAACATTATGCACACTCAATATAAAACAGCAATTTTATCACACAATCCATTCTTCCTTTATGGAACCTTAAACCAGACCACCAGAGGCGTGGGCTTAGCTTCTTCTCCAAGTCTTCCGCATGTTGATTAACCACGGACTCATTCCTGCTTGTGCTTCTTAGCCCGTTGCCTTTGAAACTCTGTCCTCACCAGGCTTTCCCATTGACAGTCTCGCTAAACGCCTGCCACTGGCCGGCACTCGCTGCCATTTTAATCCCCCAAGTTTGGAGACAGATGGCATGTTGGTTTTGGCTTGTCCCCCCCCCCCCAGTCTCTGGAAGGTTCGATACTCCAAGTTCCTTCAACACCTCCCAAGCTTCTCTACTATTTTTTGCCCGACGCGATATCCCTTTTATAGTTATCAGCAGGCCAAAGGGATATAACCACTTATATCTCAGTCCTTCTTTTCTCAGAAGTCCGGTGACATCTCTCAACTCCCGACGACGTTGAAGGGTACCCATAGACAAGTCCTGATAGAGCTCAATATTATGTCCATTCCACTGAAAATGTCCCTTCTTCCGTGCTGCTCCTAGAATTCGCTCCTTTACTTTGTACGAGCTTAGACAAGCTACTATATCTCTTGGCCTGTTATCTCTGATTGGACCCAGACCTCTGTGAGCCCTCTCCAGATGTACCGGCCCCTCGCCCTCTACATTGTCTGAGTCTGTTTCTTGCAAAAAGGCCTTGAATACTTCCTTTATCACAGTCTTTATACTTAGGATCTTCTGGAACTCCCCTCACTCTTATATTACACCTCCTCGATCGGTCCTCAAGGTCCTCCGTCTTTTCTGTTAGGTGTTCTTGTATTTGTTTCAACTCTTCCCAGCCTTTCTGCAGTTCCATCGCCTCCACCTGTTGATCCAGTTGGTTTTCTGTTTCTTCCACCCGCGTTCCAAGATCCATGATATCTTGTCTTAATGCTTGTAAAGTCTCTTTCAACTAGTCTTAATCCCATTGATTTCTAGTTTGAGCTCATCTTTCAATTCTGTAAGCCAGTGTTTTAACATTTCTGCCGCTCCAGGATTTCACGTCTCCTCTCCCTCCTTTTCTGCTTCTCTCCCAGCTTCAACGGCCATTTTCTGCTCCTTCTCTGTCTCCTTCCCCCCCCCCCCCCCCTTTACAGGAGTATAGGAAGATTGGAATTCCGCCAGTTTCTTCCGGACTACCAGGCTCCCCCTGGCTTTTTCCATAATCTGGATCTTATATATTATTTTTTGTTTTTCTTTTCCCTTTTTTAATTTCCCCCTTTGTTTTATATATCCTCTTGAAGCAGTGACGATTTTGCGGATTGATGTGGCCTCTCAGCACCAGTCCCTCCCCAACGATCAGTTTTCCTGACTCTCTCTCCACAACACCTTCTTTTCCTTTCCCCTTGCTGCTCCAGGTTCTGCCGAGTCTGCCGCTGCTTTTCTCCTCGGTCTCCCTGGCATTCTCTCCTCTGAAGCGTCCCTCCGGCTCCTGCGCGCTGTTTCACCGCCTCTGCTGTCTGGCGCTCCAACCATTGCTCCTGCCCTCTCCTCCGCGATTCGCTTCACTCACCGCTCCTGTGGCACGTTCCAACACGTAGCCTCTTTTGGCCAGGTAAGATCCAGCGGTCTCCGACTCTGTTGTGCCAGCTACGGCGTTTTTCCGCACTCCTCCTTGGCCCGCTCACCTCCGGAGCACTTTCCTGCGCTGTTTCGCACCTTCACCGCTCCCGCTCTCCAGCACTGCTCACGGGGGACTTAACTCTGCTCCAGCCCTCTCATCTGGCACTCGCCACACTCTTCACCACTGTGCCGCTTCTCCTGACCAATTTTCTTCACTTTAAAGGGTCATTAATACTTTAATGGGCAGTTCGGGCAGCGGAGCTCCCAACTCACGCCACCATCAGACCCGGTGACGTCACTTCCTTCGTAGTGGCATTTTTCAAGGTTGAAAATATCCTCTTCAGCATTTTCCCAGCAGTTAAAGCCCGGTGCCATACTCTCACAGGATTGCACTTAACTCCACCTAAAAAGGTAGAGGTAATTGCACCTGCTCTAATTGCAAGAATCACAGCATGCGGTGTTTATCCCTTTGCTGACTGCATGGCACTCATCATACCCACTCTCCATTCCTAACCTGCCCATTTATCACTTCATTACATGAGTCGCAGTTAACGAGAAAAACGGTTCTCACTGTCACAGCCATGTGTTGACAGTTACTGTGGACCCATGCAGACAGTTACCACACATTAACCCCTCACCTCCCTTAAGTAAAAAAGCCTATTAATGTTGAAGAAAATTTAATGTAATGTATACCACCTAAAAAGATGTAGCCAACCGTCTCATCTTATCGGCAATGAACCTACCATGTGTTAAAAAATATCTATCAATCGGAAACTGTTGGGAACAACCCAATAGTTAACACTGAGGTTCTGTAATAACCACAATATTGAGCAAGTTTTGCAATTAACTTGTGGCTACTGCAAAATATTACCACACTTTAATAAAAAGAGCCCTTTGTTGTGCCAGTGTATCAGATTTGCATGCATTTAAATGAGATTTTTCCTCACTCATCAACACTTTATACGCCATACCTTTCAGGGAAAAAATGCTTTATTGGAGAATAAAGCAAAACCAAAACTGAAAGGCAACAATTGCTAAGTCTCTAGGCCCCCCGCCCCCCCCCCCCCCGAGCCAATATGGTGGAAGCACCATTTGCTGCAATTACAGCTGTGAGTCTTGTTGGACTAGGCCTCCGCTAACTTTGCACACCTAGATTTACCACAGTTAGGCCAAGCTCTGTCAAACTCTTCAGGGAGCTTTGATAGACTGTCATCTTCAAGTCATGCCACAGATTTCAATTGGACTAAGGTCAGGGCTCTTACTGTGCACAACACAAGGTCATTTATTCTTTTTTCTTGGCTACTCCAGTGCAGTTAACGTCCATCCTAGCTTACACTTTCTTTTAGAGGGTAACAAATTTTCCTCACAGACATTTTCTGTGCTTTTCTCCATTCATTGTCCCTTCTGTCCTAACAAGTTCCCCAGTCCCTACCAATGAGAAACATCTTCACGACGGAAGTAGATAGAGAAAATAGTGAACTAGGAGCCACACTGCAACTGATTTCCTCCACATACTTGAAACATTACCTTTCAACCTGCTTTGTATGCTCTTTTAATGCTTTTAATAGGAGAAACACAGGTGCCTCCTGTGAACTATGGGATCCCATTTTATGAGCAGTCATACTATTATTATTAGCAAATTGGTACTTAAAGCTTCCTGGCCTCGATGCTGAAGAGGAAAGGCTGGGGGAAGCCTCCTCTGGCCTCTCTTGAGAGCGAGAAATGGTGGAGGCACATGGCCAGATCATCCTGGTTGAATCAACAATGGCAGTGAGCTAAATGCTTCAGGTACACACAGATGTTGGTATCCTTGGAAGAGTGGAATATTCAATGTGGGATATGTCTGAAGAGGACAGAATGGCATGGAGTTTGCTGGAGGACTTCAGTTGATGGTGGAGTTTTGAAAGCAGGAGGATGAACATTATAAATAATGCAAGGAAAATGTGGCGAGTGGAGAGATAAATATAGAAGTGTTTCAGAATTTTTGGGGGTAATTTCAAGGGAAGAAAAGCAACTTCTAGAAGACGTTTTTATGGTTTAGTTGCCTTCAGATATTGCAGGAATCCTTGGTGACTGACAGATTTTTGTGGGAAGCTGTTGGACCTAAGACATGCCATTCTGGGTCAGACCAAGGGCCATAAAGCCCAGTATCTGGTTTCCAACAGCGACCAATCCAGGTCAAAACTACCTGGTTTCCAAAAAGGTACCCAGATTCCTTGCTGCTTATCCTAGAGGTAAGCAGTGGATTTCCCTGGTCCTCTAAAGTGTTGTTACTTACCTGTTAACATGTGTAACCCGGGGACAGCAGGGATCAGTGCTCACATATGGATGACAATGGTGCCGACTGATCCCTGCGGAAGCATCTCCCAAGCTTTCAAAGAAAGCCTTTGGGAGATGCACCACGCAAGGGTGCCATCTTGCCTCAGTCTAATGACATAGCTAAGATGACCAAGGAAAAATAAAAGAAAATACCGTAAGAGAGCAACTCCTTAAGAGAGGAAAGAGGGATATGAGGACTGTTTCCTGCTGTCCCTGGAGAATACCTGTTACAGGTGAATAACTACGCTTTCTCTAGGAACAAGCAGGAAGTCAGGCTTCACATATGGGACTTCCCAGCTACAGGTTACCAACAACCTGTAAAAACACCACGGCGACCTGCAAAGAGTGAGTCGTGATCAGCAGCAGTCGAGTCCCTACAGGGAGACTCATGCAAGACCCAAGTGTCTGGCAGAGAACCAGCACTCCAGTAGCCTGAACACAGAAGGGTCAGAGGACAGGAGTTACCTACACCCCAAAGAGATTATGGAGTATGGTGTTGTACTGTCGGGACTCCCTCTCCAAGCATTAGTGAGCTGCGAAGGTATGGCCCAAAGACCGGGTGGCGGCCCGACAGATTTCTGTCATGGGAACGGAATGCAGATTGACCAAGGAAGTAGCCATGGACCTGATGCAGTGTGCCATGACCTTCTGGTCCAGTGAAATCCCCGCCTGCTCATAGGCAAAGGCAATGCAGTCAGCCATCCAAATGGACAGAATTCACTTGGTCACTGGAAGCCCCAGTCAGCTGGGGTCATAGGATATGAAAAGCTGATGTGCTTTTCAGTAGCCCTAGATCCAATGCAATAAAAAGACAGGGCCTTACAATCCAGAATATGGAGAACGGTCTCTGCCCTGCTGTCATGAGGCCTTGGAAAGAAGGTGGGGAGCACCACCTCCTGAATGAGGTGGAAAGGGAACACCACCTTCAGCAGAAATGTGGGATGCCTGGGCCACCAGGGAGCTATAAGAATTAGTGACACCCTGTCATGCTGGACCTTGAAGAGGGTCTTGGCAACCAGTGGTGTCTACGGGAAGGCATAAAGGAGGCCTTCCATTCATGGAATGAGGCAAGCATCCACTGCCACCTGGGATGGGCGTGACTGGCGGGAGCAGAACTGGAGCAACTGCGTGTTGTCTGGGTTGGCAAACAGGTCCACAAAGGGGACACCCCAGAGTTGAAACAGCCGGGAGGCCACTCTGGGGTCCAGTTGCCACTCTGCTCAGCTTATCCGTCAGGGCATTGTCTTAGTCCGGGAGGTAGACAGCTCTTAAGAGCATCCCGCTGTGAGTTGCATAGGAGCAGAAGACTACTGCCTCATGGCAGAGGGATTATGAGCCAATGCCCCCTTGCTTGTTCATGTAGAACATTGCGACCTGGTTGTCGGTATGGATCAACACTAACTGGCGCTGTAGCCGGTGGCGGAAGGCTCAGAGGGCCAGAAATATTGCCTGGAGCTCCAGAAGGTTGATTTGCATCTGGGATTCTGACTGGGACCAGTTTCCTTGAGTCTAAAGGTCACCACAATGTGCTCCCCAGCCTAGCAAGGAGGCGTCTGAGGTAAGGACCTCTGGGGGGTGGGTGCCTGGAAGGGCATCCCTGCCTGAAGGTGGCAGGGAATCTGCCAACTGGCGGGCCACTCTCACTCTGTCCTGAAGCCTGCCCGTGGCTTGCGTCCACTGGGAGCAGAGGCACCACTGAGTTGCTCTCATATGTAGTTGCGCATATGGGGTCACGTGGACCATGGAGGAGAAGCAGGGTGGGTAGCAACCAGTGGCCTTGCACCTCTGGGCTAGCTCCCTGAGAAATTGTGACTATTCTGAGGGACGAAGGCCTTGGCCTGGAAGGTGTCTAGCCGAGCACTTATGAACTCTAGGCATTGGACTGGACAGAGGTGAGACTTGGGGTAGTTGATGACGAACCCCAGGTGCTGCAGGGCAATGATGGTGCACAATGTGGCAAGCTGCGTCTCCGCAACTTAGCCTCCTTTTATGGGCCAGTCGTCCAGGTAGGGAAAGATAAAGGCCACCTGGAGGTGGACATTGGCTGTGACCACCACTAGGTACTTTTTGAAGACCCTTGGTGAGAAGGCCAGCCCACCACGAACCAAAGGTATTTTTTGTGGCTGGGATGAATCAGGATATGTGCATAGGCATTCTTTAGGTCTAAGGAGCATAGCCAATCTCCCTGCTGGAAGAATAACAGCAGTGTTCCAAGGGAGAGCATCTTGAACTTCTCCCTTACTAGAAGCCTGTTTAGCTCCTGCAGATCAAGGATGGGCCCGAGGCCCCCTGCCCTCTTGGGGATGAAGAAATACCTCGAGTAGAAGACTGTGTCCCAGAGATGTTTTGGTACTGGCTCCACTGCTTTGTCCTGGAGCAGGCCTGCAAGCTCGGTGAGGGGCAGGGTCTGGTGAAGGAGAAGGGCTCTCCTGGGAAGTGCGGGGTGGCACCCACTGTAGGTGAAGGAGGTAGCCCTTACTGACCACTTGCAGCACCCAGGTATCGGTGGTGATGGTGGACCACCTATGGGCAAACTGGGCCAGATGCTCCCCTGTGGGATGCAGGGGACCTCCCGGGGAAGAGGAGGTCACACCCAGGAATTCAAAAGCTCCCCCCAGGCTGGGCCAGATCTGGCACCTGGGACTTAGGGGGTCTTTTGCTTACTGGGGCAATGTCCCTGTCCTTTGTGCTGTTAGCCTTGCTGTGAGGCCAAGAAGGCCTGGAATTGCAAGATAAGGGCTTCTTCCCCAGAGCCTTCTTACAGGGCTGCACAAAGGTCTTCTTCAAGAGTCTGGTTCTCATTAGGAACTCGGTCTCTATCTCTGCAGATTCATCTACCATGGTTTTCCTAAAGAGGTTCTCTCTGATGCAGGGGACATCAATAAGTTTGTCCTGAACCCATTGTTCTAGGTCAGACTGCAGTCATGCTTGGCATTGTGCCCTGATGCCTGCGGTGGCCACCCTGGCCGAAGACTCTAAGCCATTGTAGGCTGCTTGAGACAAGAACTTCGAGCACTCTGTCTACTGAGGCCAGAGACTTGAATCTCTGAAAGGGCTCTCCATCGAGGCCTGCTGAGAATCCACAGATCTCCTCGACAGCTCCTTAAGGTACATGCTGATGGAGAGTTGGTAGTACTGGATCTGGCAAGTCAGCATCGAACCTTGAAAGGCCTTCCTGCCTCGGGCGTCAAGAGTCTGGGCCTCCCTGCCAGGTGGCACGAAGAATGAGTCTTTTGGCTTTTGAGCCTGTGCATGGCTGACTCAACGACCATTAAGTTGTGTGGGAATTGGGTCTTCTGGAACCCAGGGCTTTAGCATACTTGATACATGGAGTCGGGCACAGACGCCGGTGTTTCCCACATCCGGAGGAGGCGCATGAGGATCAGAGGCACCAGTACTGTAAGGGTTTCCTTGGGGGGGGGGGGGAGGGGGCCTTGTACTGGAGTATCTCCAGTTCCTCCCATGTGTGGTTCTTCCTCAGCCTCGGTCCTGATGGTTAGTGCCTTAGCCATATCCCACAAAGTTGAGGAAGGAGACATCCTTGGGCAGGGAACGTTTTTTGGATACCAGAAGAGATGGATCCAAAGGCATGTCTCAGTGTCACCGAGAATCTGGGGACTCCTCGTCCTCTGTCTCCCATTCAGACTCAAAGTCCAAGTATGAGTCCAAGGTTCCATGATCACCACAGTCAAGGTCTGCACCAGATGGTCTGTAACCTCCAGAGGATCTGTGGTCCAAGCTGCGGGCACTCGCCGGAGAGGACCGGTTTCCTGAGGAACAGGATCGGGGCCTCATCCGGAGCCATTGGGTCTCTCAAGGCAAGTGGTGCTCGAGGATCAGATCGACATCCAGAAAAGCCCTCGATGTCGAGGGTCCCATCGTCAGGGCAGATGAACTGGATAAAAAACACCTGCTGCATGGCCACGAGGACAGAGATACTGCTCGCTAAAGCCGCCATCCTGGTCTCCATGCCAGTTGGCTCCACAGTCTTTGACGCAGGCACTGAGGATTTCCAGCGTTGGTACTGTGGAGGGGGAGTCCGCCACGAGGATGGTCTCGGGTGTCCGAGGCCAGTAGGTGGGTGCTGACAACACCTTGTGGTGCAGCTTGTGAAGCCGCTCTGACTCCTCTGACTCATGCCAGAGACTGCAAGGCCTGGAATGGGATTTCCCCTTCTTCCTGGACCTGTCCTCTGAGGCAATCTTCAAGGATTTTGACTTCTTGTGTACCACCTCTGGGGATTTCCTCTCAGAGGAACCACAGCTGCGAGACTCTGAGGAGGCCCGGGCTTCACGGGGCACCAAGGTACCAGAGAGAGCCTTGAGGCATTTTGTCGTAAGAGACTCCGGCACGGAGTCAGACTTTTGGAAGAATTTTTCCTGCTGCTGGTGACGGCTCTTCAGGGCCTTTGAGATCATGGTTCTGGAAAGTTTGCAGGCTGAGTCGTCGTGTTCTGGGCCAAGGCACCAGAGGCAGCAGTCATGTGGATCGGTGAGGGACATCATTTTGCTGCACTGATCGCACTTCTTGAAGCCAGTGGAGTCCTAGGTCTTCGACTGAAAAAGGGTACAAACGCCGGTCAAGGGACACCTCGAGGTAAAAAAGGGAAAAACAAAGGAACGAACCCGAGGGGCAAGGCAAGGCAAGCTGGCTTGGGGGCAGGAAGGAACCGGTATGCAAATTGGACAAAAATGTATTTAAAAACCTCACGCTTTTTCTGGGGGAAACTGGAGAGTCATCTGGAGGGCTGCACGGAAGAAAGGAGACAGGCAAGATAGCACCCTTGGGTGGGAAGGGGACCACGTATGCATGGTTCATCTCCCATAGGCTCTCTTTGAAAGCTGGGGAGATGCATCCATAGGGGCTCTGTCATTGCAGACATCACCCATATGTGAAGGCCGACTTCCTGCTTGTCCCCAGAGAAAAATCACTACTGCCTTCTTCCTAACTGCTGTAAGTACTGCAAAAGCGTAAGTGGCTTTTAATAGAATGGTGAGGCGTCCAAAACCAAGTCACACAAGCTTCTGAATAGTTATGAGCAGTAAATATCTAACGTTTATAGGATAAAGTCCAAATTGCCAAATCTGAACTGAGAGAATTCTGTGGCCTTGGCATGCCATGTCATGCCCCACCTCTTTCAAATAATCTAGCTTTGTTTGATCAGTTTAGTTTTCTCAGCTTGATATGCTATCTTCTTTAGAGCAATACAAGACAGTTTAATAAATATTTAAAAAATGAAGGGGGAGAAGAGGCTGTTGATGTCACCAATCAGGATGGCCACCTGAACCATAGCTCCAGCTGGCCACAGGTGGAAATAGCAGGATTACTCCCTCCACGATGCCAAAAAACATCACATTCACGTCCCCGTGAGCTGCGATTAGTGAGAAGATGGTCGCAAAGAGCAAGAAAGCCGACATTAGGGACTACACCAGCACTGGAGCCACGTGTACATTGCAAAAGCTGCCAGAGAAAATGGTGGCCAAGGCACTGAAGAGTGGGGGAATAGACTGGCTAGCGCTTCAGAAGCCCAAAACTGACTGAACTGTCCACCAATGTCATCTCAAAGGTAGGGGTAGAAGGGGACCAGGCTCTACAGGCCGAAATGAGAACCTGGTTCAAAACTGATCTCTCACAAGTGAGGGAGGAAGTAGTTAGCAGTATAGAGGGCCTCCGCTCGGATCTGGGGGAGCTCAGAAGGCAGGTGGAAGAGACAGAGGATCGGCTGGATGAGCAGGGTGAAGCCACTATGGCCCTTGGGCAGAAGTGGACAGACATGCAGCAGTAGCAGATCGACTTGGGAGATAAGCTACAGCTCCGTGCAGAAGACATTCGCTACGGATGGACGTTCCCCTTTTGGATTAACATTTACTTTGTGAGGGAAATGGTGATAAGTATGCAATCGGGAAGAGGTCATGCAGGCCCTCACCGAGGTAGGTATCATGGGCCTCAACCCCGCGGCCCTAAAGACATGACACCAAGGTTGGCAACGTGCTCTACATGGCAGGAGATGACTATGCAGACAGTGTGGGGGATGTTCCAGTGACGCGGGTCCAGGGGACTGGACATGAGACTGGGACCAGACCTGGAGAGAGACTGTCATTGCCTGCCTCAATGTCGGGAAAGCACAATAAGGGTTAATCACCTGACTCAATAGTGTGGACATATCGTATCGTGTTTGAGTGTGGTCAAGGAGGGGGGGGGGGAGAGTGCAAAGGAGGGTGGAGGGGGAAATTCATATTATTTGCATTGTTTGGTGTGTTGGGTCAGAAGGAGGTTGGTGATTGAGGTTGTGTGGAGGTGTGATGGGAGCCTGGTGTGATAGGAATGGGGGGGGAGGAGGGAAGGGGGTGATGGGGGGGGGGAAGAGGAGAGCCTGGGGGCCTAGCCATTTTGGATTAGAGTGCATTGAGGCTATCACCACCAATGTCGTACAAGGGAACAACGGGGATGGGAGCAGGGGGAGGAGGGTAGAGGGGTAAGGAGAAGTTCATGGGCAGGGAGGAATATTGAGAGGTTTGGGATAGCTGATCTTAAAGTAGTCAATTCTCCATTCAAGAGGCAAAAACTCTACAAGGAGATGCAGAGGCAGAAGGCTACAATTTACTTAGTGCAGAAGGCATCTTCTGCATGCACATGAATACTTGGTGAATCCTAAGCATCAGCAATTGAGACTTTTTGCCTCGAAGAGGGTGGAGAAGAATAGGGAGTTGAGGCACTTTCTTTAGATGTGGGAGAGTGGGTGGAGTTGGGTGAAGTGGTCCAAGATAGGGCAGGGAGGTACTTGCTGGCCTGGCTACAGGTTGAGTCCAAGTGGTATAGAGTGATGAGCATTTATGCTCCAAATGGGTCCCAGGGGGATTTCTTTGCAGAGCTGAGGACTCAGTTGAATAATTTAGGGGAGGGCTTGTTACTCATCTGGGGGGGGGGGGGGACTTCAATATGACATGGGACTCAGGGCAGGATTCTACAGGGAAAGAGGAGGGTCGCAAGATGGACAGAGCTCGCTTTAAGAGATTTATTAGGGATCAGGGAGGCGTATAGCGCTTGTGGCACCTGGGCAAGCGGTAGTTCACATATTATTCCCATGTACATAGCTCCTATTCCAGAATAGACATGCTCTGGGCAGGAAGAGAAGGAGTATCATGGGCAAGGAGGTCAGAAATAGAGGGTATCACATGGTCAGACCATGCCCACATGGTAATGTCACTGAAACTGCAGGATGGGGGCAGCGGGACCAGTTTCTAACAGCTAAACGAGTCCTTACTTGAAGATGCCTGGCTAATACGGGAGGTGGAGGGGTTAATCCAAGAATATTTCGCAATTAATGATACGGGGGAGGTGAGCTGGGATGTGGTATGGGATAGTTTTAAAGTCACCCTAAGGGGCATGTTGTTGAAATGGGAGACAAGAGTAAAAAGAAAAGGGCGAGCAACTTAAGAACATAAGATATGCCATGCTGGGTCAGACCAAGGTCCATCAAGCCCAGTATCCTGTTTCCAACAGTGGCCAATCTAGGTCATACGTACCTAGCAGTTTCCCCAAAAGACACAGGTTCCACAATGCTTGTATTGGGTCAAGCATGGATATCCTGGGCTCCTTCTTAAAGAGTAGTTACTCACCTGTAACAGGTGTTCTCCAGGAGCAGCAGGAATCAGTCCTCACATATGGGTGACATTGACGTCGATGGAGCCCCCATGCGGAGCATTTCCACAGCTTTCTTAGAAAGCCTTTGGGAATACACCCACGCATGCGCTGTCCCCTTCCCGCCCAAAGATGCCATCTTGCTCAGTCAGATGACATAGCTAAAAGACAGCACAAAAAACAAAATGAACTATGTACAACTGCAACTCCCAGGGAAGGAGGGAGGGTTGTGAGGACTGATTCCTGCTTCTCCTGGAGAACACCTGTTACAGGTGAGTAACTACTCTTTCTCCAGGACCAAGCAGAAAGTCAGTCCTCACATATGGGTGACTCCCTAGCTCTGGGCTACCAGGAACCCAGGCTGAAAAATAGAGCTCCCTCTGTGAAGCCTCAGCATCAGGGAAAGAATTTTTACTGAGAAGAGATCCCACCGGTAGCCCAACAAGAGGGCAGGAGTTGCCTAAACCTCAAAGAGATTCCGGAGTACTGCCTGACCAAAAGCACTGTCCCTATGGGACTCCCTTTCCAGGCAGTAATGGGCTGCAAAAGTCTGGCTTGAGGACCAAGTTGCAGCCCTACAGATGTCTGCCAACGGTACAGAACGGAGATGAGCTACCGATGCAGCCATTGCTCGGACACGGTGGGCTGTGACTCGACCCTGCAAGGGAAGGTCTGCTGCCCTGTAAGCCCAGGTGATACAGTCCGCCACCCATATGGACAAGGTACGCTTGGAGACAGGCAACCCCAAGTTGTTTGGGTCAAAGGAGACGAAGAGCTGAGTAGCCCTTCGATGACCCTTAGTATGCTCAATGTAGAAAGACAAGGCCCTTCTACAGTCCAGGGTATGCAGGACTTCCTTAGCCCGACTGGCATGGGGCCTAGGGAAGAATGTTGGAAGAACCACCTCCTGATTGAGGTGGAAAGAGGAGACTACCTTCGGGAGGAACTTAGGATGAGTCCTAAGGACTACCCTGTTCCTATAGAAACGAGTGTATGGCCTCTCACAGACCAGGGCTTGAAGTTCACTCACTCGCCTGGCCGAGGTCAGTGCCACTAGGAAAAGAGTTTTCCAAGAAAGGAAGCGAAGAAGACACGTAGCCATCGGCTCAAAGGGAGGGCGAGTAAGCTGCTGCAAGACCACATTCAACTCCCACTCAGAGGCTGGCGGACGGAGAGAAGGCTTTAGCAAGAGCAAGCCTCTGAGGAAGCAGGACACCAAGGGGTGAACCAATAAAGAGTGCCCTTCCACCAGTGAGTGATGGGCTGCCAGAGCAGAAACGTGTACCCGAATAGAATTGGACTTAAGACCCTGATTAGACAAGTGGAGCAGGTACTGTAGCACCACTGGCACAGGACAGGAGAAAGGGTTCTCCTGGCGTTGGTCACACCACAAAGAGAACCGTTTCCACTTCAGGGCATAGGTCTTTCTGGTGGATTGCTTCCTAGCGGCCAAGACCACCTCTTCAACTTCCTGAGGCAGGCCCCAGGGAGCCAGCACTACCCTTGCAGCCTCTAGGCCATCAAATTGAGAGTTTTGAGATTGGGGTGCAGAAGGGAACCCTGATCCTGAGAAAGAAGGTCGGGCTGCAACCCCAGAGGGAGTGGAGTGTCCACCGCCAGCTGTAACAGAAGCGGGAACCAGGGCTGCCTTGGCCATCTGGGGGCTACCAATATGACCGAGGCCCTGTCCCTTTGAATCTTGAACAAGGTGCGGGCCACCAGGGGCGTGGGAGGAAACGCATACAGGAGGCCCTTGGACCATGATATCAGGAAGGCATCCGCTGCCAATCTCTTGGGATGCGGCTGCCTGGAGCAGAACTGAGGCAGCTGCCGGTTCAGGGGACTGGCAAAGACGTCTATGGATGGAAGTCCCCATTTCAGGAAAATGTTCTGAACCACCAAAGGGTGCAGTTGCCATTCGTGAGGCTGTAGAACCCTGCTCAATCTGTCTGCCAGGAAATTGTCGTGGCCAGGAAGATAGACTGCCCTGAGCAGCATATTGCGTCGAAGCGCAAAAGAGCAGGCAGCCTGTGCCTCCTGACAAAGGAGTCTGGACCCCGTGCCCCCTTGTTTGTTCACATAGAACATCGCCACCTGGTTGTCTATCTGCACCAAGACGGATTGGTGGGCCAGGGTGTAAGAGAAGGCCTTGAGGGCTAAGCGTATCCGCCCTGAGTTCCAGGAGATTGATTTGTTGCGTGGCCTCCCATGGAGACCACAGGCCCTGTGTGCACTTGTCCAGACAATGTGCACCCCAGCCCTGCAAGGAGGCATCGGTTGTGAGTACCACAGTGGGAACAGGTACCTGAAAAAGAATGCCCTGCAGAAAATTGGGGGGGTGTAGCCACCACTGCAGGGAGTTCAGGAAGGGTTTGGACACCCTTACTTTGTCTCTTAGGCTTCCTGTAGCCTGCCTCCACTGAGTCCTGAGACACCACTGTGCAGGCCTCATATTCAGGCGAGCATTGGGAATCACATGTACTGTCGATGCCATGTGGCCCAGGAGCCTTAGATAGTCTGGCGGAAACCAGTGGGTTGTGTAGGAACTGGCTGGCCAAGTCCATCAGCCTTCCCACTCTGTCTGCTGGCAAGTAAGCCTTTGCTTGCAGGGAGCCAAACCGTGCTCCTATGAACTCGAGGTTCTGAGAGGGGAGCAAAGTGGACTTTGCGAAGTTTATGACAAAGCCTAGTTGCTGAAGGAGAGAGACAGTGCGGAGGGTGGCATGCCTGGCCTTCTGGAGAGTCTGACCCCTGATGAGCCAGTAGTCCAGGTAGGGGAAGACAAAAATACCCTGGTTTCTCAAGTATGCCGCCACCACGGCCAGGCACTTTATGAAGACCCGTGGGGCGGAAGTTAAGCCAAAGGGCAGTACCCTGTACTGAAAGTGGTTTCCTCCCACCACAAACCTTAGGTATTTTCTGTGGTCTGGATGAATGAGGATGCGAGTGTACGTATCCTTCAGATCTAAGGAGCATAGCCAATCTCCCTGCTGGAGGTAGGGCAGCAGTGTTCCAAGAGTAAGAATCTTGAACTTTTCCTTTTCCAAGAACTTGTTGAGATTTCTCAAGTCCAGAATGGGCCGGAGACCTCCTGTTCTCTTTGGCACAAGAAAGTACCTGGAGTAGAAGCCCTGACCAAGCAGGTGGGGAGGCACAGGCTCCACCGCCCTGTCTAGAAGGAGACTTTGCAGTTCCTGGAGAAGTAGTTCTCGATGCAGAGCAGGCCTTGGAGGCTCCGCTAGAAAGTAGGAGGGGGTACCTGATGGAAATGGAGCAGGTAGCCCTTCTGGACTATGCTCAGTACCCAAGCATCCTTTGTGATGGGCGGCCACTGGAGGCTTGGGGGCTTTCTGCCTACGGGGCCCATGTCCCTGCCCCTTGGCCTGCTGACCCTGCTGGGGAGCTGGGGAGGCCTGATAATGAGGAAAAGGTTTATAGGCAGATGCCTTCCTCGGGTAAAAGGTCTTTTTCCCTGAGCCCTTCTTCTTATGAGAAGGGGCAGAAGTTTTTCTGGACAACCTTGTCCGTGTCAGAGTCTCGGTCTCGAGCTCAGCGGCCTTTTTGGCCATGAGCTTGCCGAAGAGGTTTTCACCCCGGCATGGGACATCGACCAACTTGTCCTGTACCCATGGCTCGAGGTCCGATGACTGTAGCCATGCCTGGCGTCGAGCATCGATGCTGGCCACTGCTACACGGGCCGAAGCCTCGAAGCCATCGTAGGCTGCCCGGGAGATGAATTTGGAGCATTCCCAGATCCCCGAGGACAAGGACTGGAACCTCTGCAAAGTTTCCCTGGAGAGGCCAGCCAAGAACCCAGCTATCTCCTTAGCCAGGTCCCGCAAGTACATGCCCATGTACAGCTGGTAGGACTGGACACGGCAAGCAAGCATCGAGCCCTGAAGCACTTTCTGCTGATGGCATCAAGGCTTTGGGCCTCCCTGCTGGGGGGCACCGCAGAGTGCATCTTCTGGCTCTTCAGGCGATGCATGGCCGATTCCACAACCATAGAATGATGCAGCAGCTGCGCCTTCTGGAACCCAGGGCTCTTTCGGACTCAATACATGGAATCGATCCGCTTGCTCAAAACCGGCGCCAAGGCCGGTGCCTCCCACATTCGGAAGAGGAGCCGTTCCAGCATTAGAGGAACCGGCACAGTAAAGGCCTCCCGTGGGGGAGAGTCGTACTGTAGGGCATCGAGCTCTTCGGCTCGAGGCTCCTCCTCGGGATCCGCAGGAACATTCAAAGCCTTGGCCATGTCCCTGACAAACTCTGAGAACTGGGTGTCCTCAGGTAGGGACCTACTCCGGGGCTCGGACTGCGGTGAGTCCAAAGGGACACTCCTTGTCCTCCGTCTCCCATGCAGACTCATTCGAAGAAAGGTCGAGGGGCTCCGACCGCGCGGGCTCCGGCAACACCTGCCCCGAAGCCGGGGCCATCGGTGTCGATGCCCTCGGTCCCGAACGGGAGGTTGAGGGAGACCGTTACCGAGTCCAGACTCGGGCCTTCATGGCTTTGAGAACCGTCTCGGTCTCCGGGGTCGACTTAGATGTCGATGTCCCTGTGGTTGGAGCAGATGCACCAGTCAGGCTGGCCATCAGCACCCGCTGCTGATCCATGAAGGCAGACAGTCTGCACTCCAAGGCTGTCAGCCTGAGTCCAAGCTCAGGAGACTAAGCTGCCACCGACTCGGGCCCCGGCGGCGCCGGTCCGGACGTCGGCTCCCTGGGAGGAGAGTCCTCGAGGACAACAGGACTTGCGTGCTCAATGGACTCCGGCTCTACACGGGATACCTTAGTTGGCTTCTCCAGCTCCAAGGGCCAGGGGTGGCAGTCAGGGGTCTGAGACCTGGCCCTAGAGGAACCAGGGGTATCCTCTGACACTGCCCTCACGAGCTTTCTCTTCCTCTTATGCTCCCGACTGGGGGACCCCCTTTCAGAGGGACCCCGACGAAGCTCAGGGTCAGACTCCCGAGACATCGAGGCCTCTGACGAGGTCCGGGCTCAACCGGAGGCAGAGTCAGAAAACATTCTCTCCTTCTGATGCTGCCGGCTTCTCAGTGCCTTAGTGGACATCTTACCACATGGGACACAGACCTTGGGATCATGGTCCGGCCCGAGGCAATGCAGTCAGCAGTCGTGTGTGTCGGTAAGAGACATGAGCTTCTTACAACAATCACACTTTTTAAAACCACTGGGGGCCATCGGGGAAAAAAGGGCCCCCGCGAGGTCAAAAGACCAGCCCTCCAGGGAAAAAGAAAAAGAGCACGAACGCGTGCCACGAAGGGCAAAAAAACGAAAAATAGAGATCGGGTCAATACCAGTGTACCGAATCCAGGAGGGAAGGGGAACAGGCGTCGAACCGGACAACAAGAGAGCGAAAATCGCAGAAAAAAAATCAAACTTTTCCAGGTGACACAGACACACGTCCGTTGGGCTCCTCGGAAAAAGAAAGACTGAGCTGGCTTATGCTCTGCATGGGGGCTCCATTGACGTCACCCATATGTGAGGACTGATTCCTGCTTGGTCCTGGAGAATAATGGTTTATGGACCTTTCCTCCAGGAACTTGTCCAAACCCTTTTTAAACCCAGCTACACTAACAGCATTTACTACATCCTCTGGTAACAAATTCCAGAGTTTGATTACACGTTGAGTGAAAAAATATTTTCTTTTATTAGTCTTAAATAGTTTACCCTGTAGCTTCATCGCATGTCCCCTAGTCTTTCTATATTCTGATAACAAACAATCGATCTACGTTTACCCGGTTCCACTTCGTTCATTAATTTATAGACTTCTATCATTTCTCCCCTCAGCTGTCTCTTTTCCAGGTTAAAGAGCCCTAACCTTTTTAGCCTTTCTTCATAGGAGTATCCTTCCATCCCCTTTACCATTTTGGTGGCTCTTCTCTGAACCTTTTCTAATAACGCAATATCCTTTTTAAGATACGGTGACCAGAAATGCACACAATATTCAAGGTGTGGTCTCACCATAGAACGATAGGCATTATAATATCTTTTGTTTTATTCTCCATTCCTTTCCTTATGATACCTAGCATTCTATTTGCTCTCTTGGCCGCCTCACACTGGGTGGAGGGTTTTAACATGTTATCCACCATGACGCCTAAATCTTTTTCCTGGGTGGTGGTTCCTAATGTGGAACCTTGCATCGCGTAACCAAAGTTTGGGTTGTTCTTCCCTAGGTGCATAACCTTGCACTTGCCCACATTAAATTTCATCTGCCATTTTGATGCCCAGTCTTCCAATTTATCAAGATCCTCTTGCAATTTTCCACAATTCTCTTGGGTTTTAACAACTTTAAATAGTTTTGTGTCATCTGCAAATTTGATAACCTCACTCGTTATTACCTTTTCCAGATCATTTATGAATATGTCAAAAAGCAGCGGACCCAGCAAGATCCCTGGGGTACACCACTATTCGCCTTTCTCCATTGGGAAAATTGTCCATTTAGCCCTACCCTCTGCTTTCTATCTTTTAGCTAGTTCCTTATCCACAATAGTACACTGCCTCCTATCCCATGACTCTTTAGTTTTGCCAAAAGTCTCTGATGAGGGACTTTGTCAAAGGCTTTCTGAAAGTCCAGATACACTATATCAACCGACTCACCTTTGTCCACCTGTTTATTCACACCTTCAAAAAAACATAACAGATTATTAAGACAAGATCTTCCTTGTCAAAAGCCATGTTGGCTGTCTCCCATTAGGCCATGACTATCTACATGCTGACTAATTTTATTCTTTATGATGGTTTCTACCATTTTTCCTGGTACTGACATCAGGCTCACCGGTCTGTAGTTTCCTGGATCACCCTGGAACCCTTTTTAAAAATTGGTGTTACATTGGCGATCCTCCAATCTTCAGGTATTAGAGATGATTTCAAAGAGAGTTCACAGATTACTAATAGCAGGTCTGCAATCTCATATTTCAGTTCTTTCAACATCCTTGGATGTATACCATCCGGCCCAGGTGATTTGCTACTCTTCAGTTTATCTAATAGTTGTAATACATCTTCCCGATGTATCGATATTTCCTTCAATTCTTCCACACCTTTAAATACCACTTCAGTCGTGGGTAACATCCCTACATCTTCCTCAGTAAAGACCGAAGCAAAGAATTAATTCAGTCTCTCCAGCTTTACAGACAGCTGCAACGGCTCCTGGAGTCAAATGAAAATTATGGGAGAGGGAGGTTCGCGGGATAGATGCTAGCAGTCCGGGCACAGTTAAATGCACTGGAGGTGGAGGAGATCTGGCACAAGATGTAGGTGGCACGACAGAAAAATTTGAGGGGGAGAACAAGGTAGGAAAATATTTAGCTAGGTAGTTGCTCCAAAAGAGAGTGCACGCCCAGATAACGGCCATCAAAAGGGGATCAAGGAATGGTGCTCACTAGAGGTGAAAAAATGCAAAAGGAATTTCAAAATTTCTTCTGGAAATTGTACACAGCTCCTGCACCAATCCTGCGGAAAGATGTCAATAGCTTCCTTGACTCGATACAGCTTTGTAAGCTGGAACAGGAGCTGAGGGAGGGGATGGATGGAGAGATAAAGGGGTACGAGGTGTGGCTGGCCATTAAATAGCTAAAGACAGATAAGGCGCCCAGGACTCAATGGCCTCACAGCACGCTTTTATAATATTTGGGAAGCCCCTGCTGCTGGTGTTTAATTTACTTAGGGAGGGGGAAGGTTAGTGTATACATTGGGGTGGGTAGGTATAACTCTTATCCCAAAGGAAGGGAAAGATCCTCAGTCATGCGCCTCTTATAACCCTATATCTCTATTAAACATAGACACTAAAATCCTGGTGAAGGTTCTAGCCAATCGCCTTAATAGAGTAATCCTGTCACTAGACCATGATGATCAGGCTGGCTTTATGCCAGGAAGACAAGCAGCAGACAATGTGTGTAAAATTTTGACTGTCATTTGGGCAGCCCAACAGCAGCAAGAATAGGTACGCTTGCTATCCCTGGACACAGAGAAAGCTTTTGACCACATGTCATGGGGTTTTATGTTTAGAGTTTTAGAGAAAATGGGCTTTGGCTTGGATACGAGCCTGTATAAAAGTGAACAGGGGATACTCCTCCCTCTTCCCAACTGAGAGAGGGATGTGATAGGGGTGTCCACTCTCTCCGCTTCTGTTTGCTATGATGCTAGAACTGTTAGCGGCCCGAATGCGGATAAGCAGGGATCTCCAAGGGATAAAAGTAGGTGACCAAGAGTATAGAATCACACACCATGGATGATATCATCTTTGCAGTGACCCGGCCACACATATCTTTACCTCTGATAATGTGAGAACTGCACGAGTTTGGGAGTCTAATGGGATTCCAGCTAAACTGGACCAAGTCCGAGATCTTGAATCTCACGGTACAGAGCGACATGCAAGGATGACTCCAAAACGGTCTCCCCTTTTGGTGGACAACAAAGAGTATTCGGTACCTGGTGATAAACACGGGCAGAAATCTCAAGGATTTCTACGAGCGTAACTATAAACAGGTGACAGGGGAGGTGGATAGCTTGCTGCAGAGATGGGGTCAGGGCTATCTTTTGTGGCTTGGGCGCATCGCGGCGGTAAAAATAATGCTGTTGATCCACTTTTTCTACTTACTTCAAGCACTCCCAGTGGAGGTGCTGACTAGGGTACAAAAGAATATCGATAGGTTTATTTGGAACGACCAAGCTCCAAGGTGGCACGGAAAGTGCTTCAAAGAGCCAAGGGGATGGAGGGCTGGGGGTTCTCAACCTGCAGCGATACTATGAGCAGTGCAACTAAAGGGGGTCTACTCGTGGATATGTG